>OY039068.1:14602759-19602759 GCA_955850985.1 Elophila nymphaeata
AATAGGTTGGGGAAAAAGTTTCTTCGCATTTTTTAAGAAAATTCAAAACATTTTTTAATATAGTTTATTTACATTTAACTAAAGTATGTAGGTGCAATTTTGTTCGATAACTTTTTGCCATCTTGTAGGTAGGGACATGATCCCATTGCTTTAGAAATTTTGGGACTTCTGGTCAAAATACCGCGACAAGTGGTTTTGGCAGTCCTCTCGTGATGTAACCTGACACTGCCTAAAGAATTCTGAAGAGACCGAAACAGGTGGAAATCTGAAGGTGCAAGGTCAGGACTATACGGCGGATGCATTAACACCTCCCAGCCAAACTCTCTTAATTTTTGCTGAGTGGCTAAAGATGTGTGAGGTCTAGCGTTATCATGATGAAAAACCACACCCCTTCTGTTGATTAATTCCGGCCGCTTTCTCTCAACTTCTTGCTTTAATCTCATCAGTTGTTCGCAGTAGAGTTCAGAATCGATGGTCCTGCCTGATGGTAACAGCTCATAATGAATAATACCCTTCCAATCCCACCACACACACAGCATCACCTTGTTGCGAGTTAACCCGGGTTTCGCCACAGTCTGTGAAGCCTGACCGGCCTTTGACCACGACCTTTTTCGCACGTTCTTGTCGTACGTGATCCACTTTTCATCACCAGTTATCAGCTTCTTCAAAAATGGTTCGGTTTCATTACGTCGTAATAAAGAATCACAAATGAGTACACGGTTCATTAGGTTTCTTTCAGTGAGCTCGTGAGGTACCCAAATGTCGAGCTTTTTTGTGTACCCAGTTTTTTTCAAATGCGCCAAAACTGTTTTGTGGTCAATTCTTAGTTCTTCAGCTACGTCGTAACTACTGACATGCCGATCTTGCTCCACTTTTTCAAAAATGGCATCCATTTTATCTGTAATAGGGCGACCAGAGCGACGTGCATCTTTGACATCAAAATTTCCGAATTGAAAACGCTTAAACCAAATTTGTGCTACTCTCACAGACACTGCATTAGGTCCATAAACATCGCAAATTTTTTTCGCGGCTTGCGTTGCATTTTTACCTTTTTTGTAGTAAATTTTTAAAATGTATCGAATTTCTTCATTAGACTCACTCATCTTGGCGGTACGAAAAACAAATGAAAATCACACATTTTCCTAATTTGAATTTGGAATTATGTTCTTTAAAATTTAAACTTTCAATGATACCAAAACCAGCCAGATACAAATAGCCAAAGAGATTTTATTACAAGTTTATACATACTATAATGCGAAAAGACTTTTTCCCCAACCTAATATTATATAACTAAAAAAATGTCGTTTTCGCAATTTTTCCTATATTTGCATTATATGACAATGCTTCATGCCAAATTTCAAGATTCTGAGTTTACGGGAAGTATCCTGTAGGTTTTGATTCCTTTGCGAGTGTCGGAAATTTGTTGTAAATATCGACATAATCGGCTGTATCTTTTGATTGGCTTGGCTTAGAAGTTTGATATTTTCACAGCTTAAAGGGACAATAGACTTAGGTATTTGATATAAATTTCAATTTGATACCTTTATTCGTTCGTGAGAAATAAGGTAGTAAGTTTCATTTTATTAAAATATTTTTATTATATTATATAACTAAAAAAATGTGATTTTCGCAATTTTTCCTATATTTGCATTATATGAAAATGCTTCATGCCAAATTTCAAGATTCTGAGTTTACGGGAAGTATCCTGTAGGTTTTGATTCCTTTGCGAGTGTCGGAAATTTGTCTAAGGTGTCGGTATAAACTGCTGTATCTTTTGATCGCGTTAACTTAGAAGTTTGGTTTTTTCACTGCTTAAAGGGACAATAGACCTAGGTATTTGGTATAAATTTCAATTTGATACCTTTATTCGTTCGTGAGAAATAAGGTAGTAAGTTTCATTTTATTAAAATATTTTTATTATATTATATAACTAAAAAAATGTGATTTTCGCAATTTTTCCTATATTTTCATTATATGACAATGCTTCATGCCAAATTTCAAGATTCTAAGTTTACGGGAAGTATCCTGTAGGTTTTGATTCCTTTGCGAGTGTCGGAAATATGTTGAAAATATCGACATAATCGGCTGTATCTTTTGATTGGCTTGGCATAGAAGTTTGATTTTTTCACAGCTTAAAGGGGCAATATACCTGAGTATTTCGTGTGAATTTCAGCTTGATACGTTAACGCGTTCTTGAGATAAAGGGTCTTGACAGACAGACAGACAGACAGACGGACAACAAAGTGATCCTATAAGGGTTCCGTTTTTTCCTTTTGAGGTACGGAACCCTAAAAATCGGGAGTGGTCTCCCCTTGACTTTCTCGTATACCGGAAACGACTAAAAAATAGATAGGAACTTTATATTTGATCATACATGCATGTTAAATTTTGGTCACCCATCCGAGTACCCACCGCGCACTTGGTTGCTTAACTTTCGTGATCGACGACTCAAAAGTTGATAGAAACCTTATGATACCTTAGATTACCTATATATGCATGTTAAATTTGGTTGCTATAAGTTAAAGCATACTCGAGTTATCGTGCTAACGCACAGACACACACACAGACATAATTCCAAAAACTGTATTTTTGGACTCAGGGAGGACCAAAACGTGTAAATCCGTCAAAATCTCGAGGTAGAATTTTTTGACGATTACAAGACTTCCTCTATACTACGTACACGAGAAAGTAAAAATTGTTAATGTTTTTCTTTATGATAATTGTACGGATACTGTTCAAATAGCGTGCCGCAATATCAGCTGTTATCACAGAACATGGATTTTAGAGGGTAAGTACTATCAGGTTACCACAAACTGTAAAATTTTCCCAATCGATTTTCCGCTTTATAATGAACACGTTTAAGGTTGAAAATCGAATAGATTTTTTACAGTTTTTGATAGTACCTAATCTATGAAACATTTATTCAGAAGGTTCCTTTCTAATTAATTAAATTTACACACCAATGAAATAAATATAGACTTTCAGGTAAGTAAATATGACTTATATTAATTACAGGTTACTTGAAAATAAATTTTATTGACTGAATTAATTATATCCTCATAGAAAGTACACGGTATCGATAACATCGAAAAATACGGCGTACAGTAAACAAAAAACAATATTTCTTAAATGCTATGAATAATAATTAGTTTTCTTTTAAACAGCGTATTACAATTATTTTGTAGGCTTGGAGTGGTTCTATGGTGCCAGGCGTCTGGAGTGGTTATGTCAATAGTGAACTAAAAAGGTTTCTTTGTAATATTCCAAAAACAATAAATTAGTTTATTGTTTAATGACACGAGAAAAGGGGTAATTATCGCTTTTTTCTATCGAACATTGCGTCATCGGAAAATACGACTCAATTTTTTCCTTACGATGTGTCCTAGGTTAGCTACAAATACGAAACGATGAGCGCGGTTATACCAAAGACATCCGTGCTTGTATGTGGTGAAACGCGACATGATGTGATTATGTTTTTTGAAAACATAATCTCATCATGTCAACAACAACTTGGTTAATTCTGAAGCAAGCTCTCCATAGAGCGCGAGAAGACATTATTAGGGGATAAAAAACCTAACATTATAAACATCGTGTAATTATTCAAAGAAAAATGTTGCACAGTAACGCAATATTGTTTGAAATGAAATAAAATAAAAACGCTCTTTATTTAAATAGACTCTGCTAAGTACTTTTAAATCGTCAAAAGCCGTAGCACCATTTTGGGACGAAATAATTAATTTACTTAAGTTATGCATATGCTGAGATGGAGAAGAAAGTGCGAAGTGCGAAACTTCACAAAATTTTGATAATTTATACCTAATAGTAATTTAATTTATTTTAGGAGAATGCTATATACATACATCAGGTTGCATTGTTGCGTTTTGCATCTTTATTTTTCCACACGTGTGAACATCCGAGCCAAAACGTTATTATCCTCCCAATGATTCGACATCGATCATCGTCAGTTGTTGTCGAATCATTATCAGGATAACTCTTGAACTCATTTTACCTAGGACACTCGTCGTATGTATGATCGCCAACAAAATAATATAGAGTGCTACCAATATTAAATAAATTTAGACAGAGGAAATTTCAAATAACAACCTACACAAATGTACTTAGTGGTAGTTTGTTGTTGTTCGGCCACAATTCGATGAAAGGATTGTAGTAATTTTACGATATTTGCTAATAAATTGCTTTAGATGCTTTGGTACCATTAGTTCAGTGGTCTAATTTAATTTCGGTTATAAATCCTTTCACTTCAATAATCCTGCAAAAGTTAACAATTAAATTTTAATGCAAACATCAATAAGGAGATATAAATACAGACAGGGCTTGATATCCTTTTTTTTAACAAAAAAAAAAGATGAATAAGTACTTATTTTGAACTACCTCCTTTTTTAAGTTGATTAAAATTATCCTTCTATTTTTTATTCTACTCTCATGTGATTTAATTTCAGAAACCTTCATTTCAACAACGACTGGTGCATCAAAGTAGCACTTATTTACAATATCAATTCAGAAAATTTAGAAAATGAAGCAGTATTAGGATGGATAGCCCAAGCAATTACCATCAGTATTGTATCGTTGCAGAAAAATTAATTTCGCACGATTTTAAATTATCTCACAAATAAAACATATTTTCTTTAACATTTTAAACAACTTTTAAACATAAAAAATGTATTCAGTTAGCTGAAAACTATTTTTCTTTCTCTACTTTTTTCTATTTAGCTGAAGTTCTCTATGTTGAGATAACTATATATTTTCGGTTACCAGTCGTCGATACATCACCACAGCAATAAATTCTAACTAAACAAAGTTTGGTAACGAAAATTTAGAGATACGCTTACATCAAACGCTTACTTTAGCAAAGTCACGTCAGTAGCTCAGGTAGCAGAATAATAACTCTTATTACAAGGTTATAAGCTCGTAAATACTGTTTTTTACGATTTCGTAATAAACATAGTTTTGTTTGACGAGTCTGGGTTTTGTGTTAGCACTAACGGAGAATAATAGACTGCGTGGAAAGCGCCTGTAAATTTTCACGCGCACCAGTGAAGATTAGGCAGCCAACACTCGGATCCAACGTTTTGTAGCGTTAAAATGAAATTGCTTGAGCAAAAGCAAACTGTAACCAATTCAAGTTAAATATTATGTAATAAGTTAACTGAGAGTGTAAGCTAGTTTCTGATTGTAGCGAGTAGAGCGAGAAATACATACCTACTAGGGGAAGAGGTGAAATTTTTTTATGATTTTAGGCCACTTGTACAATTTTACATACTCGACACTTTAATGCATGAAAGCGATACATGCTTTCTGTCTTTAGTTCCTTGAGCTTCTACCGTCAGCTTGACGTAGGAGAGCAAAACTTGAAACAATTTCCATACAAACAAAGAAGGAACAGTGGCTATGTGATTATTACTATTATCATAATCATAGCACAGTGTCATAGTTTCACAATTGGCGCCGTTACTACACTAGGTAGATACTTAATGGTAGCATTCTGTATTGGTGCTATCATTGTCACCCCTTGGTCCACACGGGGGGCGGACCCCCCACCCTTATGCCACCCCTGAGAAGACCACAGTCCAAAATAGTAGGATTTTTAGGAGTATTACTTCCACCGAGTAGTTAAAAGATTGTGACTGACAAACTGAGGCTACCATTCCAACGTGAACTATGACTTCGCAACTCATTTCTGTGTCGCATACTCCAGAAATGGAATAATAATTCTCTGCCAGCACATGTGTTCCTTCCTTACAATCCTGGGTCAAACGGAGGGTAAAAGAGTCGATTACCATCAGGCAAACCATACGCTTACTCTCCGACTGTGAAGACCACAAATACAGCTCCTCAAATTTTAACGGCATATTGAAGGCGAATTAAAATTTGGTACAATCGTGCAGTGGCTCGTGCTTTGAGCATCAAGCTTTATACCTACGTACATCAATGATCGGTTCATGTGAGGCATATACTAAATCGCTCGGTGCGTCGGTGTTCGCAACTAGTTGATATAAGAAGAAACGCGCTAGAATGTGCAGTAATTATAGTATTGACTGGAAGAACAATTTTGAACAGACTTAAAAATCTATTGATGCCCATATTTCTACAGATCTTATGGTAAAGTACCTACTTGCTCCCTATTATTTTAGTTATTTTTCCTTTCGTCTTGTGATTAATGTCGTGTAGGTTAACTTCTAATGATTTTCATCTTTTCACAGCAGCTGGTGCTTGGTAATTCATAGAGCAATAACGGCTCAGTTAGTTGCTTTATTTTGATTATCACGAAGAACGCACAACCTCGGTCCTCCAACCTTTATTTGACTTCAAAATAATACGACGTTCCTTCACGTAGCCTCGAATGTCCGTCCACGGTTGACTGATGAAGTCAACGTGACAACCCATCAGTCAGCCGCAGTAATTCCATGTAGTCGGATAATCTTAAACACTGAGCTATCAGGTAAGACCAAATTTATCTAGACAAGCTTGAATTTATCAAGCTTACACGTTCAAGGTAGGTATACAATCGTTAATTATCGTTTAGCAAAAATAAACGAAATCTGAGAAATTCTTGTTCAAAGAAACTATTCAAACACTCGTAATTTAGAAAGAATTCGTTTTATCTCGAACAGTGATAAGCAAAGTTTTGTTAGCCCAGAATAATTGAATATGCTAACTAAGGGTCATGGTGAGTCAGCGTAAACTTATTTAGACTACACCCAAGTAACTTTATCTATGTATAAACTTATTTCATGATTTTTGCAAACTGTGAACAAATTATAATTACTTTCCTATTGAAACTGAAAGGGGACAAAAGCTAGTACAATATTAAAAAAAATAAAAAATAATATTGTACTAGCTTTTGCCTGCGACTTCGTCTGCTAATGGCTAGTTTGGGCTATTTTTTTGAATAGGTACTTAATTTCTTACTAATCATGTTTCTAATAAATACGTATCGTAAACATAGATGGATTTGATTGGACTTCCATACAAACTTTCATCTTCTATTTCATCCCTATGTTGATCGGAATTTCAAAAACGCTAAAACAAATATATATTTATACTAGCTGTCCCGGCCACTCGTTGCTGTGTTAATTTCATACTACTGTCCTATAACATTGAATTTGCAGTTTAAAAAAAATAAAGACTGCTTATCAAGATAAAAGCTGTCCTATCTTTCAAATTGGATCAAACTGCACACAGTGTACAAATTTGATAAAAATCGGTTAAGTAGTTTAGGAGTCCATCGCGGACAAACAACGTGACACGTAATTTATGTACTAAATTAAAAGTTTCACGGTTCATCTTCAATAATGTGGATAAAAATACCTATGTTGATAACCCTGAAACACGTGTTTACTCATTTATCAATAGGAGTATCTACTCCTGTGAAATTTCGAATAAAATAGTAACTTATCTTGTTTCCCCATACAAACTTTCATTCCCTATCCTATCCATACGGTCGTTGTGCTATGTAAAGTTAGTAAGAATGATTAGTTCGAAGCATGATATGATTTGACATCAAAATGTGTGTATAGGATCATAAATAGTCCTAATATACAGGGCGTCCCACGGCCATGCCACACGGAGGGAAAGTATATTAAATATTGAACGTACGATATTTTACTAAAAGAAGACATCGTTTTATTTTTAATAATAAGTAGAACTGCATTCACAGATTTTTTAAAAATCGCCTACCTCAACCGGGAATCGAACCCGCCAAATGTGATAGAAAAATTACATGTATTTTATAATAGCGTTTGAAAGGGCTACTCATAAGCATTATTTTTTCCTAAATAACCTAGCATATTAAATGAAACTAAGATCATAAAATATTTCATTTTATTTAAAAAAAATAATAATTTATCAAATGCTCAAAATGTGAGCTCACAATTACCATGCAACTGGCTGATATTAGTAAAAATAAATAATTCGAAAATGGAACACGTAAATTTTCAAGCGTCTGTTCTTTTGTTTATTGTGAGTTTCATTTTTGTTTATTAGCATTTTTTGTGTTAATTTACTTACCATGGCGTACCAAAATAATTACGGAAAGATATCTAGAAATACTTGAGATTTTAAGAAAAGAAATCTTAATGACAAATAACCTAATAATTTTAATGATATTTTATTGATTGGCACATTGGATTAATAGAATGAATTAGTGGTTCGAATTTGGAATGCATTCAAAAAAAATCTCTTCAATTTCCTAGTGTTGTTTTTATTAGTAAATATTTTTTTATAGCTCTATAGGATCAGGGGGCAGTTAATAATACAAACTTGTATACGGTGACTGATTCGAAACAACGTTTTATACTGATTCGAAACAACGATTTTTTTCGGAAAATTGCTGTGTTCAAAACTAAAATAGGTTTAATTATACATCAGCCAGATCTGTAGGATTAACTATTATGTATTACATTACGCTACAGCGAGATATCTAATATCCAACTGATAACTATTTACTAAGAGGACAAAGAGCCGAATTTGTAATCAAATACATTTAGGTAGCTTTCACTTATGGGAGATGATTGACAACTCAATTAAGCAGAAACGACAAATTCAGAATATTTACATGTTTATCTTCTTAGTCATTACCACGCACGTCATTTTAACTAGTTCTATTTCTAGGTAATTGAAATACGCACTTTGAAATAAGTTAAGCTTAGTTATTACTTATTTAATTTAATGGGACTTTAAGGCCTCTACACACAAAAGCTGGCGCGCAAAAACCGCGGGTTTTTGCTGGCGGGATAGTCTGGCGATATAAGAGCATTGAAATAATATCACGTTATGAAAAACAGTACGCTATGAAAGCAGGCGGTCTACTACATAGGCAAGAGAATGAAAATGAGTCGCGGTGTGACCGTCGTGGAGCGCCCGAGCACCCTGTCGCCTGGCATGTCGCATAACAAACCCGCTTGTGACATCTGAGGTCTGAGGTTATTCTAATTATTCTAATGATTATGTTTAATAAATAATAATCATTTCTAATAATAATTATTATGAATGAGCGGGCCTCTCCTAACACAGGTTTTTATCAAACTTAAAAGGAGAGACCCAACCCTAATGTTGTCATTGTTAAAATCCCTGAGTGATGCGATACAATTGTCTTAGCAAATATTGCCTTAAAGACATCTGGTTGCAATTTATTATTCATCATAACAGCCTTTATAATTCGACCCACTGCTGGGACACAATGCCTCTCCTTGTCACTGAAGGAGGTTTAGGCAGTAGTCCACCACGCTTGCCCAATGCGGATTGGTGGACGAAGTATAAGGTGATCAATACCCCTTTGCTGATCCATTAGTCGCCTTCTACGACACCCATTGGAGGATGCGGGATGATGCTATTCTACTCTGCCGACAGCACACAATTTATTATTATTATTATACTACGAGATCGCAAACAAGCTTGCAGCCCACCTGGTGTTAAGTGGTTACCGTCGCCTATACACACTTATATTAAGGGTAGATAAATCACTTAACACTGCAAGTGAACCCCATCATAAAGGAATTTGTGATTTTGATTTTGATTGATTGACATCGACTTTGCTATAGACACGCTGTCAATCCTAATGTTATAGCTAATCAGGAAACCTAACTCAACATCAAAAGCGCACACAGAAGACTGGTCTTCTTTAAGAGGTAATACTTTGAGCAATCGTTCCAAATTCAATTAGCCCATCCAGTTTACAGATATGTTATTTCATAAAGTCTGCTTGGCTCCGATTGTAGTAGTAATGCTGTACTGATAAGCACGTGTGTGTGTGTCGAAAGTGACTGAGCGCACTTAGGGTTACGCACACTAAACACACTGTTAACGCAGATACAAGCCTGATAACATTCACAGCCAAACGGACTTTCTGAGATATAAGTAATAACAGTGTACCTAGAAACTATATCAAAGAAGTTTAAAGCATTTTCTTTTTTTGCTTTTGTTTTTAGCTTGCTTTGTTTCATTGTGGTTTCCAAGTAAGATGATAATTCAAAAACATTTTTCTCTTACTGTTATCGATTTGTAACTGTTGTACTATTGATTTACAACTCAATTAAATTGTATGTATATTCCTTGAATTTCCACAAACAATGTAAAACTTTCGTCCAACATGTTGTGAAACTCATTGATTTTTGTTGTTATTGTTTATATAGTTTTTTTTCGGCACTACTTAGGTCTTTAAAATATTGTTTGTAATTCGAACTTATTGTTAACAATAATGACTGTTTGTTGCCAAAATAAAATAAAATAAAAATAAAAAATAAGTTTCTTGTATTATAACTCTCAGCGTCGACGTACGATCAGTCCCTTTCGTGGTGGGTGCAGCGACAGTTTTAATGATAAGAATATAATGCCTGCAGAATGATTTTATGAAGTTCACGTTAACTGAGAAAACACCATGACAACCGCCCACGTCGTCGTGTCGAATGTACCGTTGTTATCGTTAGACACGATTTGTATCGTTTGCCGCTCGTCTAGGCACTGTGTACTTTTATTGATCACTAGAAGGTGAGATTTAAAGGATATTTCAAAGTTTATTTTAACTAATTGGTATACGGTACCCGTTGCTTCATAAAGAGGGCATGCTCTCTCTAATAATATTAAAAGTTATCCACAAAAGAAAACCAAGATTCAGTCAATGCGCAGTAAATTTGCATTCAATATTTTAAATGGACGCTTTTACTTTGATTAATTAAATCTAAGAAAATATAAAGAATATTTGGAGAATTGCTTTGAATTCTACGGATTTCAGCTGTTATTAAGTATACCTAAGCATTCATGTTTGATACTCATTTGGATAATGTATTAAAACTTTGTTTAATCTTTAAAAAAATGTTAGATTTAATCTAAAAAAATCTCTCGCTCCGAAACGGCTCTACCAAACTTTATATAATTTTTTGCTCTACGTATATTTGGTAGATATGAGAAAAGGTCGTTAAGTATTTCGTACCGCTAGAAAGAAATATATAACGGCAGAACAATTTGTTCTTGTGTTAGTCAATGAACTCCTCCTAAACGTTTGGACCGATTTAGATAAAAAAAATAGTTTAGATTTACAATGAAATCAATATCAGAATTCGATAGCACATGTTTTTTAAAAGCAGTACAACGTCTGTCAGGTCACTAGTTGTTTTACAAGTAAACTCGTACGATGTCAAATTTTTGTAGCTAACTCTACGCTATGAAGGTGATATTTCACTATTGTTTCTGTAAGGTACGTCCCCAGCACAGATGTTTCTCCCAATATGATAATATTACTTTTCTAGATTGAAAATGAAATAATTGTGGACACACAATTGGGTGGGGAGTCTTTTAGATTAATTTTCAGAGTTAAGGTACCTACCAATAAAAAGCATTATTTATCTTGAAATACAACATAGTTTTAGTTGTTTCTTTGTTAGGAAGCGCTATTTTAGATTCAAAGGATTTTGATAAAAGAGATTTGACGAAATACTCCAGAATAATCGCATTCAAATAACACTTCTCATTGTTGTATTGTGATTTTGCTAAGGGTAAAGTTATTAGATGTTTGTGCTCTGTCTCGTATGTGCGTCATTCATTCTATTAAGAAGAATTAGATAAACAATAATTAGAATGAAATATTATTGTAAATAAATCTAATTACACGCGAGTTAAATCCGTGAAAGTTGTTTTATTTACGTGTAGTGCTCGCGCAAATCTAAGAGAACATTATGGAATATTATTCTTCAATTCTCTATAAAACGAAATATGCTCTACATTTTTTTCTGTAGGTACCCCTGACAATGTGCGTACAAAAAAATATATAGACGAACATAGAACCTCTTCCGTTTTGGATGTCGGTTAAAAATTACTGGATGATCGGTTGAATAGTTAAGTCATAACAAACCAAAAAATAAACGTACTAACCTTCGCATTTATGTGGCATTTATAATAAATAACTTAAAAACATAAATAAGCCTGCGTTCACTTGAAAAACAAAAGAAGTATGTATTAATATCCTGCAAACCAACTATAAGTAATTGTCCATTATTCAATACACAAATTGAAATTGAAATTATAATGTATTTTATTATATCCAATGAAATTAGTCGCCTAAAGATATATATGATATATTCTATTATGCTTGGCTTTGGTCGTAAGGAATTCGTATAAGTAATTACAGCGGGTCTACATTTTATCACGATTTTCGTATTATTAGCGCCAAAGTAATTTCAATTCATTTTGTATAGGAGTTTGCCTTGAAGGGCGTCGAATAGCGTATTTACATACACCCACAGATATTAATTTTTGGGTCACTTGTTACGTTGTTAGATATCAGAGCTATTCTTTGGTAGGTACCTATACATTATTATTATATACAAGATATGCAATACTTACAACACCCCTTCACAACAACCAAAGAGTAAAAGAGACTAATGTTTTCAGATTCTGCTAACAGGAGCGTGAAACACCAATGCACCTCTTGTGCTTTTGTGAACTGCTCTTTTACAAAAGAAATCGATATTTGGGGAGCCACATTCTCGACCAGAAGACATCAAAACAAACCAGGCTATGAATATCTTATAATTACTTTCTCGTCGTATACGTAGTACCTATGTATAACATCAAAATATAAGGTTTCTATCTACTTTTGAGTCGTTTTCGGTATACGAGAAAGTCAAGGGGAGACCACTTCCGATTTTTTTAGATAGTGCCCAGCTAAAAGTGTAGGTACTGTTACCGCCTGGATCGTCCTAGGGCGTAGCCCTATCCTATCTTAACCCCTTATCGCATAGGACGCCATATATGGCTCATTTTTTTTTCCAATAAATTAAAATCTTAGAATAAGAACATACTAGAAGGATAGTTCCATACAATATGCCGCTTCAAAACTGACGCAAAAAATTTGTTATGTGTGCTAACGCTTACACACAGATACACGCACACTACTAAAAATTGGTGTGGTCACTAAAACCTCGTCACCCCAAAACCAGGTAATTTAAATAAAACATGAATACTACTTCTGATTTTGAAGTGAAACTTCTTTTTATACGATAGATACATCGTAATTTGTAAATTCGATGAAACGGAAAAGCCACACCAAAGTTTTTGACGGATAGTTTTAAATAAAATATCAGTGTACCATTTTGGTGGTTTTCGGGGGTCCCGATTAAAAAAAAATATATATTGAGATCCAAGATGGCGGACGTGACTTTTTAATATAATTTATTTATTTTATTTTATTTATTTATTTATTATTATTATTTAATTATACGGGAGTATACCCAATTACATAATTAAATCATTTAAAAAATTATCTAATTACAATAATATGTCAATTAATTAACAATAAAATACCCAACAACATATCTACTTAAATAAAATTAACAAGAATAATAATTTTCACAAAACAATAATATTGCACAATAAACATAATTACGGCTATCGACAAACACATCTAAATCGGGGTAGTTCCTCAGGAGTGCGTTGAGCACCGCATGCATGCTGCACACTGGGGACTGTGCGTGTGCCACTGTACGGCTTGCAGGTCGCGCAAATAACAAGTGCCGACGGTTTGCGTGGTGTCGGGTGTAATTGTCAGGCACATAGAGCCGCGACAACTTCCCAAGTAGTTCGGAGCATTCAATGTCCCCACGCAGAATTTTTAATGCAGTCTGGACTTGATCACACTGTCTTCTAACTTCTAGAGAATGCATACCTAGCATGCCTAGCAAGAACTTCGTAGGGTATAAAAACGGGTAGTAACCGTAAATTCTTTTATACAAGTACCTGAGAAATGCTTTTTGGACCTTCTCCAGCATCAATTTGTACGAAGCTTCGTGTGGGTTCCAGACACATGCACTCGTCTCCATCTTACTTCGAACTAAGGTGGAGAACAGGAGTTTCATTACATGTGGGTTGTGAATATCGCGCATATTCCGAAGAACAAAACCCAAGCGGCGAAATGACTCCTTTGCCAACTCGGATATGTGCCTATTAAAGGTTAGAGCTGGATCAAAAGTGACGCCTAGATCTTTTATTGCTTCCGCACGAGAGACATTTTCGCTACCCATATGGTAATTATACCAAATCGGTTGACGCCGCCTGCTGAAAGTCATAACCGAACACTTTTTGAAATTGAATTCCATGTGGTTACGATCGCTCCACAGAAGTAAGGCATTGATGTCCTGTTGTATTTGCCTGCAGTCACTAACACTTTTGAC
Source organism: Elophila nymphaeata (assembly GCA_955850985.1). Classification (NCBI taxonomy): domain Eukaryota; kingdom Metazoa; phylum Arthropoda; class Insecta; order Lepidoptera; family Crambidae; genus Elophila; species Elophila nymphaeata. The sequence continues at coordinate 14,616,943 of OY039068.1, forward strand.
CTCCATGTAAATTTTTAAATCGTCGGCATAAAGAAGACATTTGACGAATCGAAACTCCTGTACTACGTCATTTATCATTAAAAGAAAGAGTAGGGGACCCAATATTGACCCTTGATTGACACCAGAGGGGGTGCTATAAGTGCCAGAAACATAGCATCCATATCGAACGTATTGCTGTCTGTCGCAAAGATAGTTTGAAAGGAGTTTTAATAAGTGTGGCGTAAATCCAAAGGCCTCAAGCTTTGTCAACAAGATTCCATTGTGCACTCTATCAAATGCCTTACGGTAGTCAAAATACAAGACGTCCACCTGCCTTCCCCCGTCAAGACAAGTTGAGACAAAATCGGTCAAGGTAAGCAGATTGGTGTTAACCGATCTTTGCGCTCGAAACCCATGTTGCTCTTCAGATAGATGACATTGAACCTGCCTATATATACTTTTGTACAAGAGTATTTCAAAGATTTTAGCAAATGACGACAGGATAGCGATAGGACGGTATTCCTCGATTATCGACTTATTTTGTGACTTAGGAATCGGTATGACCTTTGATGTTTTCCACTCGACAGGATAAACAGTCGTTGTGATAATGAGATTTACAATGTGACATAGTGGCACACACAAAAACTCCCCGCATTGCTTAATAACACTTGCAGGTACCCCATCGGGACCCACAGATAAACTTGGTTTAAGCCTTCTAATTGCCTGCTTGATGTCAGACAAAGAATATGTACTAACACTCACCAGTGAACCTAGGTCACGAGGCTGATGCACGCCTTGAGATCGAGATGTGTTAGATGTATAAGCACTTGCAAAATAGTCAGCAAAAGCTTCAGCGCAGTCAATACCCTCGTGTTCAGTACCATTATAAGTAAGGTTTGGCTTGAACCCACCGTTATCACGTAAGCTAGAGATATGCTGCCAGAATGCACGAGGATTAGATTTTAAATTATTCTCTAATTTATGTAAATGATTCCTGTAGGCAGAGGAGAAACTTCTTTTTAAAGATGCTCGCAAACTAGAAAATTTTGCATATATGATTGGACATTTTGATTTTTTCCAATCTCTATGTAACTTTAATTTTAACCTAATGTTTTTAATAATCTCTGCAGTAAACCACACTGGATATCTGCCAGTGCTCATCTTTGGTCTTCGCTTTTTGGGAATTAAAAGGTCAAAAATATTGTAAATAATACCATAAAACAAATCAGTAGCTGCATCAACATCGCTGGCGCCCGTTACCGGGGTCCAATCAGCATCGCGGAACGCGCAAGAAATGAGAGAATGATTGGCTTTGTTGAAATTCCAATCCTTAGCGGCGTTGATGTTGCTAGGACGCAGTGTAGGCATACGTTCAAATGTCGCAAAACGTACCAATATATCTAGAGGGGGGTGGTATGGGTCAACATTAACTATACCACCACACTCAGCATTCGCAACAACCACGGTATCAACGCACTCCCGACTTAAAACAACATCCAATCTTCCGCCATATACATTACATATTACATTGTTATCACACAAATTACAGAAAGACATAAAATAGCAAAAATAATTACATACATTGACTGAAGCACTATTGAGGTTAATGTCACCGATTATTTAAACTGACCCACTAATATCCACCAGAAAGGATTCTATTTTAGTAAACCAATCGAAGTAAGCACTGTCAGTGGCACTTGGGCTTATGTACACCACGCACACGTAGATAACACGACTGTCAATTGTTAAGGACACCCAAAGATCCTCTCCAGACAGAGTCTCAAGCTCGTTTCGACGAGCCAAAACAAGGCCAGGTCGCGCAGCGAGAAGCACACCTCCACCACGAGATCCACGATCACGCCTAATGACGCTCCAGTTCGAGGCTGTCAGTTCAGCATCATTGACAGATGAGTCAAGGAATGTTTCTGTAGCAGCAACCAGGTCATGATGCAGTAGTAATAAGTTCATATTCCAAGTCCTCAGTTTTGTTTTAAGGCCTCTAACGTTTTGGTACATGATGTTGAGAGTATCAATATGGGTATCATTTTCGTGGTTTTCGGGGGTCCCAATTCCGAATTCAACATCCATTTTGAGATCCAAGATGGCGGACACAACTTTTTAATAAAATATCAATATGGGTATCATTTTCGTGGTTTTCGGGGGTCCCGATTACGAAAACAACATCTTTTTTGAGATCCAAGATGGCGGACGCGACTTTTTGATATAATATCAATATGGGTATCATTTTCGTGGTTTTCGGGGGTCCTGATTACGAATACAACATCTTTTTTGAAATCCAAGATGGCGGACGTGACTTTTTGACAAAATATCAATATGGGTATCAATTTCATGGGTTTTGGGGGTCCCGATTACGAATACAACATCTATTTTGAGATCCAAGATGGCGGACGTGACTTTTTAATATACCTAATATCAATATGGGTATCATTTTCGTGGTTTTAGGGGGTCCCGATTCTGAATTCAACATCCATTTTGAGATCCAAGATGGCGGACACAACTTTTTAATATAATATCAATATGGGTATCATTTTCGTGGTTTTAGGGGGTCCCGATTCTGAATTCAACATCCATTTTAAGATCCAAGATGGCGGACACAACTTTTTAATATAATATCAATATGGGTATCATTTTCGTGATTTTCGGCGGCCCAGATTCCAAATACAACCTCTATTTTGAGATCCAAGATGGCGGACACAACTTTTTAATATAATATCAATATGGGTATCATTTTCGTGGTTTTCGGTGGTCCCGATTCCAAATACAACACCCATTTTGAGATCCAAGATGGCGGACACAACTTTTTAATAAAATATCAATACGGGTATCATTTTTGTGGTTTTCGGGGGTTCCAATTGTGGGAGTGGATCATTTTCCCGAGCGGACGAAACAAAATCGACAAATATGTCAAAATTGTTAAAAATTTTGTTCCTTTTCTAAATGTGGTAAATGTAAAGTTTGTTTGTGTTACAATGATAAAAGAAATAGCTTTAAAGATTTTCATAAAACCTAATTGCATATTCTCATTGATGCATACGAAGCCGTATATGGATTTGCACTGTTTTACTAAATTGCATACGATGCCATATATGGCTTCCATAAAAAAATGTTTTATCTTCTTCATAATTCATGCAATAAGGGGTTAATCATATTCTTATATATAAAATTCTCGTGTCACAATGTTCGTTCCCGTACTCCTCCGAAACGGCTTGACCGATTCTCATGAAATTTTGTGAGCATATTGAGTAGGTCTGAGAATCGGCTAACATCTATTTTTCATACCCCTTAGTGATAAGGGTTATCCACCCTTATTTTTTTTTAATTTATAAGGCAAAACAACGTTTGAGGGGTCAGCTAGTACAGTTATACAGTTGGCGTGACGATCGTGTATTAATGTGTCAAATCCTTTAATTTAACCTAGGTATCACCCCGCATATCGCGTTCCTACTTTAAAATATTCATTTCATTAATGTTCTTAATCGGCAAACTAAATTTACCAGTGGCGAAAGAGTATCGAGTCCGCCGTATTCTCCCCGTACAACTTTTTTTTGACGGGGAGGTCAAACGGGACTCGAGTTAAGAGCGCGAGTCCCTCCATACCCACTAAACATCCTCCCCGGCCTGACCTTCAGTGCGCTATTACGGGACGGCTCGGGATCTGCGCACGTGAGCGCAACTACACCAAAACCGTCCCAACGCTGCCCGTCTAGGCACTCCTTGCACCAATTGTTGTCCAGCAGCCACTCCTCCACCACGGCTGCTCGACCTGGCATGTCCTCCTGACAAGGATACCGGGAGCAGTAATCGAACCGCACCCGCGGGACTTCGGCGCGGTCATGGCCCTGAAAAGGGCCGTCCGGAACTAGCCGTGGTGGAAACAAAAAAAATCTCTACGATGGCATGTGACTTCGAATGCGAAGAGGACACACTTGACATCAAAAGCCACACACCCGCCGAGAAAGTTTCCTCACCACGTTACCAGGGTCCGCCACGAGGAGGCTTCCGAACGTAGACCCCATTTTCTCCGTATAACTAAAATTTATTTATTCGGAAAGTCAAACGAACTAATCGTATAAACCATACAAGACATACATGTTTCACAAGACATACAAGTATTTCATAGGCGCAGGCAGAGATTTCTTTACAACCCTCATACATGCAGGTTTTTATCGGTTCTTATCCAAGTTCTCATCCATGCTCGGAGTATCCTTCTTCATCAATCTACTTCCACACATTCTTTCTGACCGAACTATCCGAGCATCTCTTTCTCAACTCCCATCACCATAATTTCCTTTTGAACCACCTCTCTCCCCACTCATCTCATAGTAAAACCTACTACTCCTTTTCACCTCAGCCATGCTCCTCACGGCTCTAATTTCCACCACATCTAACCCATTCAATCATGCCTTTCTTAATAATATAGATATTTTACAAACATATCAACAAACATGAATCGTGAACAAATATTCGTGTTAATCATACGAAACTTGCCGCTACCAAGGATTCGAATCCGCCCGGACTGTCACATGTGTAGACAGCATTACCACCTACCCCATCACGTAATAATAGATGTATATAAAGGGGAACAAGCTGGAAGCACTAAACTATAGACCAATAAGCTTGACCAGTGTAATATGCAAGGCAATGGAAAAGATTATCGTGAAACACATAAGAGACTTCTCTAATCACAGAGTTATCACCGAAAAACAACACGGCTTTTGTCCACGTCGTTCTACAGTATCTAATCTACTGGCATGCCTGTCAGTATGGACAGAAGAATTCAACAGGAGGGAACCTATTGACGTAATTTACTTAGACTATGAAAAAGCCTTTGATAAGGTGCCTACAAAAAGACTTGTACATAAATTAGAATTTCTTGGGATACGCGGGAAACTTTTAACTTGGATCGAGGAATTCCTCCGAAACAGAACCTTGCAAGTTCGGGTGGGTGACACCGTGTCAGATCCTCGGGAGATATGCAGTGGTGTGCCTCAGGGCTCAGTTCTCGGCCCAGTTCTATACATGTTATATACCTTTGATCTGCCCCATCACTTGCAGTGTAATGTTAGTATCTTTGCCGACGATACTAAAATATTTGGAAACCCATTGGTTGACTATGACCGTCTTCAAGATGATTTAAACAACGTAACAAACTGGTCTAAGGATTGGCTGTTGAATCTGAATACCTCGAAGTGCACCGTGTTACATATAGGCAATCGCAATCCACATCTGAGTTACAAACTTGACAATATTCAACTGAAAGATGTAAAAGTGCAGAAAGACCTAGGAGTAAATATAACAGAGGATCTTAAGTGGGAAGAGCATCTGACATCAATTACAAAAAAAGCGAAGGGACTTATTTACCTTGTCAGGAAGGCATTCGGAACTCTGACACCAGATATTATGTTAAGAATATACAAAACCTCCATAAGACCAATATTGGAATATGCTTTCCAGATTTGGAATCCATATTTTATTAAAGATATCGAACTTCTGGAGAAGGTACAGAGAAGTTTTACAAAATTACCCAGAGTTCTAAAGCGCATGACATATGAAGAGCGACTGAAAACATTAAAGATAACTACGCTAGAGGATCGCAGAAATCGTGGGGATTTAATAGAAACTTATAAAATTTTAAATGGGCATTACGACATCGAAGGTTTGAAAATATGTTCACAAGAAACCATAATGCCCAGTTAAGAGGCCACCACTTAAAATTGTGTACTAGACCTGCACAAAACAACCCTTATAAGAAATTTTTAACCAATCGAGTAGTCGCATCATGGAATAAACTCCCAGAATATGTAGTATCAGCGCAAAATATAAACCAATTTAAGAACCGACTGGACAAATACATAAATAATAAGTAAGAGAAAAACTAATAAGAATAACAGGATATCGGCACCTATCAGTTGTGTACAACTGTTTGCCTGATAATTTGTAATAATAATAATAATATCCATCATGCATAGCGTAAGTGATGCAAGAATTAATGTAGTAAGAGTCGACTACACCTCCAAATCCGAGCACTGGAACCAATTTTTCTACAATTTACGGTTGCGACTGACATATTTCTCTACTATTTTTTGAACTGATAGTAGAGAAATATGCAAGTTCCAACTTTCAAATGTAAAGAAATTGGTTTTTCTTTCACGATTTCGAGCAAGCCTGTGTTAAGTGACTGCACTAGGGTTATATGGAACTATAGCCTTAGAAGACTGCAGCATACCCACTAAATACCATCGACATTCTCTATGCTCTGTAGTACGTCGTCTGTCCACTAGAACACCAGCAGCTGGCCTCATCAGGCCCATACGATCCTTTTTGATCTGAGAGGACAAATGCATTTACGCGTTATCCCTGTAGTACAATGCAACTGCAGGGGTATGTAGGACTCGAGATACAGGCATCCCCCCTACCCACTAAACGTCTTCTCCGGGCATCCTGCCAAGGAACACTACGACGGCACCCCGGGATTGCAACACTCCACTTTTAACTGGGAAGCCTGTGTCCGTCCTTTCGGGCACAACCAGTGCATCGTTCAAGCGTGTCCGCTGTCTTGCGCGACAACAGACCGCCAGTTTCGCAGACCGGCTGCCACCGTTCACAAGGCACCACCGGCCCTGAATATAGGCCCATACAAGCCTAGTAGGCATAACTTACCGTAGAGATTGAGTTGCATTGTAATCATCATATTATCGACATGCTTGTCGAAAAGAAAACGATGTACACACAAACCGAGTCCCATTTGCTGTGCTACGCATTCTGATGTGTATTTGAGTTCTAAAGAGAGTCAACAATATTTCCAAACCACATTTCGCTTGCCTGATATCGTAATATGACTTCTTCAGCCCGTTATCGCCCACTCCTCTTCGATTGTAATATGCTTTAATAAAAGCCCCCTTTTGTGAAGTGCTAACAAAATTACAACAGTACGACTTTTTGACTTGTATGCATGGTACACTTTATTATCAACGGTATTAAATTTAGTGCTTAATGAAAAATTCTGCTATGCCCTAGCTCCCTCGCGACGTAGTTATCTTATTTTACTCGTCTTATGCCATTTTCTCGTAAACAAGATGAATGCTAACAACTTTGTGCTCTAATTTACGATATTACACCTGCGTAAACATTTAGGGTTCCCTATTTAAAATTAGTATGACAAGTCACTCGTCGCATAGCTTCTTATAAGGACGGTGAGTACCTCAGGTGAGCACCATTTTCATACGTTTTAATACCCCTATTTCTTATCCGATTTTTATGATATTTTGGAATCGAACGAACGAAGACTTAGTACTTTTTATTTGAAAAATAAAAAGTACTAAGTCTGTAGGTTTTCCTGTTTTGAAAATACCCTGTGATGTATGCTTTTTTTTTAAAAAAAAAAACATTCTAATATCAAGAAGATCGGATAATAATGTAAGGAAAACAGCTCACTCAGTTGATTATCACTTTTAAGTCTCACTAGTTTTTTAAATGTTTACAACCTTTGGAATGAAAAGAAATATTTGTGGATAAATTGGCAGTAGGTTTAGGGTTATTTAGCCAAGCAGGGCCGACCTTTGACCGAAGCCTATAATGTAGATGATGCATTAGTTGCAGTCTATTCTATCTATAACCAGGGAGGTAATAATGAAAACACACAATTACCTTGTTAATTTGATGTATTCCGTAATTCACAACGATACTTCTGCTAGGTATACCCGTTACACTAACAAGCGGCCTTGTTGGGTTGGCGGTTGAAACCAGAAATCCGGCGCAGTTGCTCGGCGGCCATTACGCAACGATCCACTTTTTTCTGTCTCTGCCGATTCACGCAAAGGAATCTCGCTCCGTACAGCCAATTCAAACAATTATTTTTTCTTTTAATAGTTTAACAGCCTAACACATTCATTCATTTTTATTTCTTCACAGTTCGACGGTCGAACAAAAAAACTCACTAGTAATCTCAGAGCTGTAGTTAACACAGAAAGCCACATCTAGTTAGGCATGCCGTCTAGGCAGTCCTCACAAAAGTAACAGGTTACCAGCATGTAGCGAGATTTTATGTAAGCAAAATATATACATACAATACAATTTATCCTAATAAGCACCGTAATAAACTGTCGCTGTGTTTTCGTAAGTAAAATACATAATAAATCTTCAAAGCAAATGCTAAAGATCGTGATACTCAACTTTTGTGAGACATTTTGTTTTAATAAATAGACGTCGCCAAGACGTGTTAAATTTAGTGTAAAATAACTTGTCTTCATTTTGTTAGACTAAAACCTTGACCTAATATTTAGAATACAAATAAGGTAGCAATGTTTTTGTAAAAAGAATTCTTAGAAAAAGTTAACAAAAAAATATGTTATTCCCCTGCTTTTTGAGTATGGCAAACTCAATATACATATTTCTACGCTCACACCAATTATCTAGCTCAAATTAAGCATAATTAAAACGTGTTATGGATACTAGATGACAGACAATTTTTATATACATAATAATTTTTATAAATAAATATATAAACAACCATAAATATTCGTGTTCGTCACACAAACATTTGCCGCTACCAGGACTCGAACCCAGACCGCTACATGTGTAGGCAGCTATACTGACCACTCCACCAAGATAGCGTCAAAAATAGAGTAAAAAAGGTGTTAAAGCTTTTCAAAGCTTCTTGGATTCATAACTGTTTCCCAAAAAAAAATCCTTTTTTTGTTGACGGGGAGGTCAAATGCATTTACATCGTTCCTGCGGGATGGTGCCAACCGCAGGGGATATGTGGGACTCGTGGTAAAGGCGTTTCCTCCATACCCGCTAAACATCCTCTTCGCCCTGACCTTCAGTGCGCTATTGCGGGACGGCTCGGAATCTGCGCACGTGAGCGCAACTACACCGAGACCGTCCCAAAACGCTGCCCGCCTAGGCACTCCTTGCACCATGGGAAAAACCTAATAAGAAGTTTTTTTTTTCTATTTTATTTTGTTTTCAGACTCAAAATTCGGCCTGGACAGCTGAGTTAACTTAGAAGGATATCTATCCTAATCGGCTTTTTTTTATTGGTTTAATGAGTTTCTCTCAAGTTCTTGTTGTAAAAACACGTGCTAACAGACTCCGTTGTTATTCAATCTACAGTACTTTAGTGTAGAATAACTATTTCCAATCGATATTGGCTAAATGCTATAGGGAAGTTTTAGTTAAGATTAATAATAATAACAATAACACATACATTTAATAATATATAATTATAATGTTAAGTAAAGTTTTTAAATGGCAAAATAAAGGAATCTGATCCTGTACAACCATGTTTATTTTTTTCTCAATGTTAGTAGTAGTCTCTTAATATTTCTTATTTTATTAGCCTTTTTTTAACTGATAAAGACGTCATATAAGTATTGAATATTGTATTTAAAAGTTCGTTTTGTGAGATAAAACCACATTAACAAGCTCAATTGAATAGATTTGTGGTTGTAGCCAATAATTTAAAGAAGATCTATTAATGAAACTAGATAAATATGCCTTTAAAGGGTAAATAATACTGTAGAAGGAAATCAGTGCCGCATTTAATTAAAAAATTAACTTTTTAACACCAACACTTTGATTTAAAAATTAACAGTAAGAAACCATAAATCGTTAGATTATTTTTGAGGTATATTTTGTTATTGCGCATTGTGGCAGGTTTAGGCATTCTCCTTTGCATTTCGCATTTTATTATCATTTGACATGAAAACTTTGTCAAGTTTTATTTTGTCCAGTGTTTATTTTTATGCTGAATGATATAGGGTTATTTTTATGACCAGGCGTAGTGCACTGTTTTTGGGAGAGTAATGTTTTATGTACCACATGGCTGAGGTCTTAAAAAATAACCTATACCCAGCTTAGCGGCGCAGTGGTGGCTCAGATTAGGTGGAGGAAGGGGCTGGCTGGGGCCACTATGTGCGTCGTTTCCGGGCATTACAGAGAAGAGTTGGCGGACACAGTTGACCGCAGCACCAAGGAGGCGGCTGAGGGAACGGTTAAAATATCCCGGCCAAAAAAATGGTGGACTTGGCCGTGTCTGGGCTGTCGGAGGTGTAGGCGGCGGAGGAGGTCGTGGCCGTAATTTACCAGGTGAGATGCTTCCCTCCTGAGCGGAATAAAATTGGAGAGCTGCGCCCCACTGGCTCGGGGCCCACAGAGTGTGGACGGTGCTGTCCTGCATAAGTGGCGGCAGTGGTAAGGAATAGTGGCCGATTCCAAGTGGGCTGGGCGGTGGCGCAGGTACAGGTTCTCCTCCCGCGCGAACTGCGCTGCTTTAAGTGTCTGGGGCTGGGCGACGTGCGGGCGAAATGCAATGCCGAGGCGGTCGGCTGCATGCCACCGCTGCAGGGTAACGGAGCACAAGGCTGCACAGTGCAAAGGGAGGCCACGGTGCATCCTGTGCGTAGAGGACGGCCACGAAGCTGGTCATCGAATGAGTGACGCGAGGCGCCGTGTCCCCAGACGAGTGAAGCATTCTTAATCGAGCGACCATAAATATGTGTCAGTGGTGGGTGGTAAGGGGCCGAGGGCCAGGTTTTCTCAACAGGAGGGGTCGGAGGATAGCTGGCAGAAGCCAGTGAACCAACGCCGATGGTGATAGCCGTCACTAGATGGTCAACGGTCCTATTCAGGACCAGGAGACCGCAGAGCGGGGACGGTGGATGGATGGCTAATTGGTGTCAGGGAGAGCTTCCACGGGCAGCACTGGTTAGTGGGTAGAAATGGAACGACTATACCTCAAGTCCCACATGTCCCCTGCGGTTGACACCATCGCCCAGGGTCGACGCGTAACTTACATTTGACCTCCTTTCAAAAAAGGTACACATTATAAGCTAATATAAAACCTATTTTGGTAATGTTTGTTAAATAAAAAATATTTCTGTGTAAATATATTTTCCATGTCTCGAGCACAGAAAAATAAGTAACTATTATTAACTATAACGTTTCTATTCATGAATAGAAACTAAATAGAGTAGTGATAATTAATTAATTAATTTTGTTTTACGTTAATTTAGTTTCTCAAAGGCGGAAAGGGACTGGAAAATTGAGAACCAACGAACTTAACTTTAATTTGATAACAGTCCGTAATTTAGTAACCAAGTTGCGAATATAATAAAATCTAGTGTTATTTTAATATAAAGCCTTAAATCCTCTTAACCTCGCCGATTCTCGGTAACAGAAAAGGGTTGCAAGCGTCAAAATAAAATGCAAATACAAGGAAAATACTTTGAGAAAAAGTGTTTTGTTTCAGCTCTCATTTACGTAATGTATTTATCTCTAGTAATCTTTTGGAGATTTTTGACGATATTAGAAGTAACATAAGACTTCGGTAAAAATCGATTTATCGCATTTTTCCAACTGAAATGTTTTCTTTTTCATATGATAATGATTTTACACGCCACTCAATCACATGATGTTGGAGGCGCGATACATAATGGTATGCCATTGCTATTTTTCAGTCAAAATAATCAAATATTTTAAAATTTTTAAATGTGGCAGATGTGGCCAAATACTTCACTACATAGTATAAAACAAAGTCGCTATCCGCCGTCTGTCTGTCCCTATGTATGCTTAGAGCTTTAAAACTACGCAGCGGATTTTGATTCGTTTTTTTTAATAGATAGAGTGATTCTTAAGGAAGGTTTATATGTATAATACATGCATATTTACATAAGCATTGCACCCGTGCGAAGCCGGGGCGGGTCGCTAGTTTAAAATAAGTCATAGATATTTTGATACCTTATTGATCCAGCCGCGGAAGCCACGCTAGGCTTATCTAGTCTCCACTTCATGTATGATAATAGCTATCATACATGAAGTTAACCTAGTTTAGGGGAGACACTGTACAAAAATCCAGGTCTGGACAATTACACACCTACAGCAGGTAACGATCCACTGACTCATAAAGCAATTACTAAATGTGATTATTGAGTTATAAGGAGAACTTTTCAAAGTAACCTCAAACTCATTTATTATATTATATTACCCAGTGCTGCTACAATCGCAAGCGCTTATTCGCGGAAACTGGTATAAATATCACAATCCAGCAAAACAGTGGAAATTGCTTAGAGGATATGTTGTCCACGAATTCGAGAGACACTTGTAATGTTTCATAAACACATAATTACATAAACATTATTTATACTTACTTGCTACTGGTCTATTTCAGGCCACAACGCAGTAGAGGACCTCCCGAGAGATCCACTCACACAACATTTACTCTAAATGAATATACAGAACAATAACACTTGTGAATATACGCTTATACGAAATTTTGCACCGCTAAGTGTTTTGTGTAATAAGTGTTTAACGTTGCAGGTTTAAATGGATATCAGACTAATTTCGAAGCTTGAAGGACAACAAAGCAAACTGTTTAATTATGTTTTATTATTGCGGTATTTTTGTAAGTAAGCTGGAATTTTGATTCATTGTAAATGAGCTCGATATATGTATTTACTTTGTTTTAATTGTTACCCAAAATTAGAAAAAAGAACAAATAACTTCTACTCAAACTAGTTGTGAAACTGCGATTACTCCCTGATCCGTACTAATAATGATCAGTATTTATTTGATCTGTAAACATTTCTGTAGTGGTAAAATAATAATAATATTATTGTTTAATTGAAGCATGAAGACATAATAATTAGTTATACCTTTGGCGATCATATCGATTGACTGGTAACCATGTAAATGGGGTACAGCAAAGAACAATTGCTAAATTATTGTTGAAAAGATCCTCTAACGACTATGAATTTCATTGTTACTGATGTGTTAAAAATATTGTGTTATCGTCTGAAAAAAAAAGTATTTTAAAAGAAACACAAATGACTATATACCTAAACTATCCATGTTGTGTATCCAAAGGGATGTAGCACATACAGCCATGTCTCCAGTATTTGTTCTTTCTTGATGTGGGAGTCACACATTTGAATTCAAACTTCATTAAAGAAGAAAATAGTGATGAAATGGTTGTATAGACTTAATCTCTAGATGCATTGATAAATGATAAATAATATCAACAAAAAATTGTTAGAGCGAGTTTGCCATTGTTCTTGGGTTTAGTTCAATGCCAACAAAACTACCTGAGTTTTGTTGCCATTTACGTCTAAAACGTCGGCATTCCTTGCCCTTCCCTCTCTTCAAGGCACAACACTGACGGTACAGAGCCAGTATCACCTTACTCGGTATGGAAAGCGTGATAAAAACAGCCGGAACATGAACATGACGGAAACTCTGAGTCCGTTTGGGCAGTACGTCGTGCGGCGTTTTTCACGCTAGATCAATTTCGCTTGCCATACAAGACGCAAGTAGAGTGCGTGGAGTGTTGCTCGCACCTATGGGATGGCTCCACTAAGTGCAAGTTACTCGATGCTTTAGATAGGTTACAGTGTCACGCGACCCGCATCATCGGCGACGAAGATGTGACTAAACATCTTGAGACTATCTCAGTGCGTCGCGATGTTGCGTCATTGAGCGTATTCTACCGTCTGTATCACGGCGAGTGCTCCGAGGAACTTTTTTCCCTCATCCTTCCCTTTCAAGGACTACGCGTGCTGGTTTACGTTGTCACCGACTACAATTTTAACGCAAACTAAGAAATTCTTTTATATATATATTTCAACTCGTTTCTTTGTAGCACAACCAAGAAATGAAATTCACTGCCAGCACACGTGTTCCCCCTTCCTACAATCCTGGGTCATTCAAAAGAGGCGTGAAGAAGCACCTTGCAGGTCGGCAACGCGAGGGTGGCTATCGCGGAGGTTTATCACTCGCTATCCACGCATTTGGACTACGCTCTTACACCACTCCTGCTCACTGCTTACCATTATGTGGAATAGACTCATTTGCTTGACCTTTTTATACTTAAAAAAAAACAGATAGTCATATGACAAGTATAACAAGTCATTTCCCGCACAAATAAAAAAATATTTGAAAATTTGCGATTACTTTTTTGATTCTCAATCATTTTTATTTGCTATTCTGCGTATTTGTACGGGGTAAATGCGAGTAAGGTGCTCCAGTACATAACAGTCCAGAGCTTTGTCCATGGATCTCCATGTAAGAATTGAAGGTATATTATAGAAAAAAAACCGGTCGCCACATGCTCCAGTCACTTCAGAATCAAAATCTGGACGATGTTTAATTTTGCCCCAGGTGAAAAGACATTAAATCTCGTTTTTTGTTTCTCGATGAAACGTGTAAAATATTCCTTTGTTTAAATGTCCAAACAAAGATTTGCCAAAACAGTTAAAACAAGTTACTTTTATTTAGGCCTAAAACTATTATATTATTATGAGACTGAAATAAGTGACATAACAGTCTATATAAGTTTAGTATCAATAAATATTTATAATTATGTAAAAAAAATATTTACTGGTCAAGTCAAGTCAAAATTTCTTTATTCATTTTGGTAAAATTTGTACACATATGAAAGTCACTTTTGATGCCATCGGTTCAAGAGTCTACCAGGAGGCCTTGTTCTGAGAAGAACCACTGGGGTACTCCAGCACCCCTGGGTACTGTTTCTGAAAGTCTATGATGGGTACGGTTGTAGGGTTAAACCCTCGATTACCGGACACGGCTGCGGTACGAGGAGTCATCATCATAACAGCTTTTATAATTCGACCCACTGCTGAGACACAAGGCCTCTCCTTCTCATCGAAGGAGGTTTAGGCAGTAGTCCACCACGCTTGCCCAATGCTGATTGTGGACGGAGTATAAAGTGATCAATACCATGCTGATCCATTAGTCGCTTTCTACGACACCCGTTCAAGACTAAGGGGTGATGCTATTCTGCTCCGCCGGCATCAAATGGCTTACTGTATGGGGAGTACCTGCACAAAATTGCGAATATATGAATGTATGCTACACGGTATTTTCCACTGCCTAATAAATCCTGTTTAAAATTAAAGAGAAATAAATGAAGGGCCCGAGGCACTTACGTTTATTACAATTTACTGTTACGATAAGGTAGGGGCTATGTTACTATATTTACATGAAATGTCTATCATCATTGGAGGAGGCCAATGGCGTCGCGGTCGTGCGTTCTTTGTAGCGATCACGAAAGATAAGTTACTAAGTGCGCGGGCGATACTCGGATGGTTGACCGCAATTTTTTGACTCAATTTTCTCCGGTCCTTCAGAAGGTAGGTACGTTAAGCTGGTGGTCCCTGGTGCTGTCAAAAGACATCAGTCGTTCCCAAGGAGGTATGAGGCAAAGGGACGGTCGTAAAAGTTTTATGCTAAAACCTGTTAGAGCTGTATGTCGATAGGAAGATATACAGTCCCACAAGTAAGGCCCACTAAAATTGGTGTATTGGTATGAAATTTCAGTTTAAATAAGGAAATATATTTTAAGATTTCTCGAAACCCTACCATTAGGGTTTCAAAATAGGGAATAAAAGGGAATGAAAGTCTTAACAAATCTAGCTATATTTACTATCGTATGTTCGAAAAATTATGTGTATAATCATACACAAAAATAAGTACCAAAAATTAAAATGCTGTTCAAAGTAACTATTCCACGGGGACGAAGTAGCAAGCAAAAGCTAGTACGCTATAAAACCTTAATTGATTATACTTAATAAGTTTGCTAATGATACACTTACATCAAATTAATACCACTGCAAAAATCGGCAGTTAAAACTTTTGAATTGCAAATTAAAATCCGACAAACACCCCGAAAGCGCGCCAAATACCCCTTAAGCATCAATATTTTAAAGCTTCCGAAGGAATTACTCAAGTAAACTTCTCGACAAATTTTTGAATTAAATAAATTTTCAACTTTATATCTGTCCCTTAAGGTTGTAGATTGATTGAGGAAACTAGACTATTGTGGGTCCCAATTTGCGTAATCAGAAGGTTAGCTTGTAGCAAATAAAAGTTAGCTTGTCTATGAATACTTTTAGGGTCATAATCTTTAAATATAAAAATGTATCCCTATTTCCTTTGGTCACGCAACTTCAGAACTACATTACCTATTTCATTCATCCTTTTTATAAACGTTTTCTAATATTTTGTAGATCTTTAATAAGGCGACAATTAGTAGAGTACACTTATACCTGTAACTAAATTTTAATTATCAAACAACAGCTAGGGTTGGCTGAAAAAGATCTCTCTCTAGAGATAAGCTTACCTTTGTCCGTGTCTTTATTAATGTATTTTCTTTAATTGTTTATGTGTTAAAAATAAAAAATGAATGTAAGGTTGTTAAGGAAAGAAAAATTAAGAAACTTGCGCAAAATTGGATAATTAGAAAAATATTGAAATTAATATAAAACGAAAATATATTGATAAGTAACACAAACAAACGTTGCTATGCAACGAGAACGCATACAAATTCTTAGCATAAATGAAACCACGTTTGGGAGTTCTAATTTATTTTTGCAAATTAACCAGTACAAAGTATGACCAGTCAGCCAGTTTACTATGGAAAAGAGGTGATACGTTGTTCCGTAGCGTTTATAGTAAAAAAGAGGCCTTTCCGAGCTGATAAGTGTGTTACGACCTTTACAATTTTGTTTAACAAAGTAGATCAAATTTAGAGAGAACTCTATTTGTGGTTTATTTGTACAAAAACTCTCTATTCATAAAAAAATTAGCGTAATTATTGGCGGCTTATGTGCTTACGTAAAGAACAGTATTGCACAACAAGAGTTTTACACGAATTCCTCTTGTAAAAACATGTTAAGAGAGCCTCTACCATAAAAGTGAACACTTTTACTTGACATTGGCTAAATGCGTAATACTTAGTTGTTGAAGCCATTATTTAAGAAAAGAAAAAAAAAAATCGAATGCAGAATAAATCCTCATGATTAGCTCGCCCTGCTCGAATTGAATTTTATTTGGGGTTCGCGTAATTATTTTCTTTCAACATTATTAAAGAAATATTTGACTAAAAATTTACAATCGGCAGACATGTTATTGTTTGGATACCTTGGAGGGTCTATCAGTCAGTTTTTATAGGTCACCTCATATGGGTGTCCATAATTCTCTTAGGCGCTACGCAGACAGAGCAAATTTAGTAGAAGTAACTATCAACTTCTTAAAATTTTCGTTAAAGCTGCAGCACTAAAAAGGCCCAGTTTATTATTGATATATTTATTATTGTTAGTGTCACTAATAATGAATCACTTGACACAAGTAATATAAATTAGACAGTTGCTAGTTGCGTCAATTTAAAACTGATTCTGTAAGGATAGTAAAATACGATTATTCAGTAGTTCTGAGGAAAATTTTCACTAAAACGTATCTAGTGGTAGTTTACGAGTACGCCAAAGTCACGGTAAATATTACCGTGCCAAAGTTGTTATATAATATTTACAATGTGTACGCCACTGTCATCCTTATATTGTCAATAGTAGCAGAAGAGACTATATCTAAGGTGATTCCCTACACACATTAGAGATGATAAGAATGATATCTGATATTAATGCTTGGAAATTTGAGGATCAGGGAACCTTTTCCCTGATCCTCAAACAACCGAGTCGAGTGCTAACCATAAATGAACTGATTTATTTTGTGTCGATTACAAGCACGTGTACAAAAGTGCAAACAAAGAAGATTATTAAATACTACTACTACTATAATACAATATTTCGAAATGCTTAATGTGAGGGAAACCGTACACTTTATAATAAGCAATCCGTGGTTTCTCTTTGAGAGTGCTAGGTTCTTCGTACTATAGAGGGAGTAAGAGGAAGGAGAAGGAGAAATCCGATCTCTTTCTGAGACATGTAACACGTTTGTAGTTTAAAAAAATTAAACTATTATTTGTCTCTGAGGTTTAGTAGATTCCCCAGCAGTATTAGATCCAAAGGCCCTCCCCAAGGGATTTGTGCTCCATTCATCTCTTGGTAGTTTCCTGGCTGCTACCACCATCTAATCAAAGTTTATAGATTTTTTATATGTTTGTTTTCTTTGTGCCATTAATAGAGCTCTCTGTTTAGCTCTACTAATGGCACATTAAAATACTTTTTAGATTTTGACGAGTGGAGTAGAAATTACGATTAATAACGTTTTCACTGTAATTTGAAAAGGAAAATCCTTATCCTTACTAATATTATAAATGCGAAAGTAACTCTGTCTGTCTGTCTGTCTGTTAAGCTTTCACGTCTAAACCACCAAACCGATTTTGATGAAAATTGGTACAAATATAGATTAGATCTCGGGGAAGGACATAGGCTACTTTTTATCGCAAAAAAAAGGTTGTATGGGTTGAAATAGGGGATGAAAATTTGTATGAAAGTTCGTCATTTTTGAAGATAGAACCATGAAACTTTGAATTCAGGCACTTAATAAGACAAAAAGAAATATTTGTTCTAAGATTTTTGAAATTTTGACCTGTATGGGGGTGAAATAGTGGTTGAAAGTTTGTATGGGACTTCGTCATTGTTAAAGATAAAATCATGATACTTTGAAATTAGGGACTTAAAGAAAGAAATATTAGTTCTAGGATTTTTGAAATTTAGACCCGTGTGGGGATGAAATTGGGGATGAAATATTTGTATGGAAGTTCGTCATAGTCAAAGATAAAACCATGAAACTTTGAATTTGGATACTTGATAAGAAATAAAGATCCAATCCAAGATGGCGGTTGTGACTTTTTAATATAATATCGATATGGGTATCATTTTCGTGGTTTTCGGAGGTCCCGATTCCTAATACACCATCCATTTTGAGATCCAAGATGGCGGACGCGACTTTTTAACATAATGTCAATATGGGTATCATTTTCGTGGTTTTTGTGGGTCCCGATTCCGAATACGACATCTATTTCGAGATCCAAGATGGCGGTCGCGACTTTTTAATATAAAATAGATATGGGTGTCATTTTTGTGGTTTTCTGAGGTCCCGATTCCGAATACACCATCCATTTTGGATCCAAGATGGCGGACGCAAATTTTTAACATAATGTCAATATGGGTATCGTTTTCGTGGTTTTTGGGGGTCCGGATTACGAATAAAACATCTATTTCGAGATCCAAGATGGCGGACGCGACTTTTTGACAAAATGTCAATATGGGTGTCATTTTCGTGGTTTTCGGGGGTCCCGATTCCGAATACGACATCTATTTCGAGATCCAAGATGGCGGACGCGACTTTTTGACAAAATGTCAATATGGGTATCATTTTCGTGGTTTTTGTGGGTCCCGATTCCGAATACGACATCTATTTCGAGATCCAAGATGGCGGACGTGACTTTTTAACTTAATAGGAATATGGGTATCATTTTAGAGGTTTTCGGGGGTCGTGATTCCAAATACATAATCTACGTCGAGATCCAATATGGCAGATGGGACTTTTTATCATCTACGTCGAGGTCCAAGATAGCAGATGTGACTTTTTATCATCTACGTCGAGGTCCATGATGGCAGATAGAACTTTTTAACATAAAAGCGATTTGGGTATCAATATCGTAGTTTTCGGGGGTCGCGATTCCAAATACGTCATCAATTTCTAGATCCAAGATGGTGGACGCTACTTAACTTATTATTAATATGGATATCATTTTCGTGGTTTGCAGGATTCCATTTTGAGATCCAAGATGGCGGACGCGAATTTTAAACTTAATATGGGTATCAGTTTTGTAGTTTTCGGAGGTCTCAAAATGGATGCTGTTATCGGAGTCAGGATTCAGAGTACAGCATCCATTTTGAGATCCAAGATGGTGGACGTGACTTTTTAGCTTAATCGCTTTCACACCTAACACCTGAACCGAATTCATTGAAATTTGGTACAAAAATAGACTAAACCTCGAAATGGAATAAAAGCTACTTACCTTTTTTGTGAAAAAGGGAATGAAGGGGTTGAAATATGAGATGAAAATTTTTATGCGATTCCTCATTACCGAAGATAAAACCATAAAACGCAAATATTGTTCTAGCGTTTTTGAAATATTGACCCATGTGGGGATGAAAGGTTGCGTGTAAGTAGCATAGGATGGAAAAACATAAAATGGTTGATTGTAAAAAATGCCATTTACTGTAGTGCACTGCAGTTTGTATGTGTGCTTTTTGCATAATAAGTACCTACACAAAAAAATGCTGCCTAAAGTAATTATTCCACGCGGACGAAGTCGCGGGCAAAAGCTAGTAAATAGATAATACAAAGTAACAATTTAGCTGACACAAATTATGTGCCAGTGCCATGGCAACAACAAAGGTATATTTTCCTCACATGAAAACACAATGGGCGGCGGCAATATAGTGAAAAACCTCATTAGCTATTTTATCGGTTATCATATTTGAAGGGGCCAGATTATTAAATTATCCATGCAATCTCTTCGCCTTTTATCATTGGTATCTAAATCTCGTTTGACACCTACGGTAATTACGGTGCAGGTAAATTACTATTTCTGCAGTTAAAGGGAATTGGTAATCATTTAGTATGTACTTGAAATATTGCCACTATCTGAATTCTAATCTTTAATAATATGTGTTGATAAAGCTTGTACCTATTTTGGGATTTAAAGGCATTTTTTTTACTTATCAAACTCTATGTTTCAAAACTCTGTACGGGGTTGATAACTTAACCTTATATTATGACCTTCTCATAATGTTGTAATATTTAACTATTTGTCTGGGAGCGTGGAAATATATTATTTTATTATGTAATTTTTATCTCAACAACTGGTTGTTGGTTTTATTATTATATTATTATTATTTATATTTACTGTTTTTATTTCTCCCCCATTTATTATTATTATTATAATTATGAAATTTTCAATATTGGTAATCTCTCCTCGAAAATATCGTTTAAAAATCTTTAATTACCTTTAGTATCAAGGATAATTATAGTGCCAGGAGTCTCCACGACTCTATAATTACGAGACTAGTTATATAATGGGTACATTTTAATAATTTAAACATTTCTGAGCACGCAAATTATTTTATTCACGAGTCATGGATGTTGATCTTTATTTAAGTTTATTTATGAAATATTTAGATTATAATGTAAGTATATTTGTTCGTAATCTAGTATCCATAACACAAGTTCGTAATTATACTTAATTTGTTTTTGATAATTGGTGTTTGTGGTTATATTATTATTATTCTGATTGTACGAAAAATAGTCTTAGTTATGCGTCGTGTCTAATAGCTAACTTATATATACCTAGACTATGAGTACATAACTTTACCATATAAAGTTTTGTGTTTGTGATATTATAGTGCAATAAGACCTAGAATTTTATGCTCTTATTTTGATTTCACGATCGCATAAAAAGATGGCGCAATACAATAAAACTATGGAACTAAGCATAGGATCAGTTTCGAAAACATTACATAACATTTCCGTTTAAGACTAGTGTTGAGTATTCAAGGAACAAAACATTGAAACCCTTATACAAATAAAACGAAAGGCTTAAAAGGAGTTGGATATGATTATCATTGTCGAGATTGTTGAACATTTTTTTAAATTTACTTAAATTTTCACTCAACCAAATAATGTCCTTGTAAAGGTCAAGAAAACTTTTTTTCGAAGAAAAAAGTTATCTCGATCTTACAAAGGACAGCTTGACAACAGGTTTTAATCCTATCGTAATAAATACTTCTTTGTTTTCCCATCCCTGGAGATGGGATACTAATTTAGTTCAGCCTGGAGAAATCGGGGTCAGTAGCTGTGAAAACGATACAATAAATCGTTTGTAAGTTACACACAGACAGTAATATAGAGTCGATCCTTCAATCCACTATAACGAACAGGTGTTACATAATATCTTCTTTCATAAGGAAAGTTATTAAGCTGATATGATGGCACAATGAGAGGAGATATATCAGGAGTCTGATATATCTACGAAAAACGCTGATAATTGATTCTGATACAAAAATAGAATAAATATATTTTGTTAAAACCCTTAGATTTTAATATTTGTTTTTGTTTAGCTGTGTAATTTATGGAGACTTTTGTCTGTTATAAACTTCTCTTACACGCCGAGGTAAGAAATTAATTAATTTGAGTACTTTGCCAAAAAGAGAAAAAAAACTTTAGTATTGTGATGCTTAAAAGTAGTTTTTGGTGAATCTTTAGATTCTCATTATGCTTTTGACCGAAATATTTCGACAGTCAAATGAAATTAAATTAAATGAAGTGAAAAAGCTCTTTATTTAAATGGACTTTGCTAAGTACTTTTAAATCGTCAAAAACCCTACCACCATTTCGACGAAATAATTATTTTACTTAAATAATTATTATTATGCTGACATGGAGAAGAAATGGCGAAAGAAACTCCACAGCTTACAATTTCCTAATGAATTCAAAATATCATTACAGTCAATAGATATATCAATGAATAAATTACAATTTTTTGGTTGAGTTCAGCAACATCCGCGGACTACACAGCAACCTCAATGCTGTTCACCAACATCTAGAGACAGCACGACCTGCATTGTTGTTTCTCACGGAGACGCAAATACTTCCGCCTGCTGACACAAGCTACCTTAACTATCCCGGCTACACGCTTGAAGAGTCCTTCAAAGCGAAAGCCGGAGTATGCTTGTATGTTCGGGCGGATATTTGCTGTCGCCGTTTAAGCTGCCTGGAAGACCCGTCCTTTTCCATGCTGGGGGTACACGTCGACTCTGGCCCCTCGGCCAGAGTCTACGTGTGTCTTTACAGATCCCACACCGGAGACGCTGAGACAACTCGACTTTTTGAACATCTGAGTCGGGTGGCAGATGACGCGCAGGAGCAATTTCCCAGTGCAGAACTGGTGTT
Source organism: Elophila nymphaeata (assembly GCA_955850985.1). Taxonomy (NCBI): domain Eukaryota; kingdom Metazoa; phylum Arthropoda; class Insecta; order Lepidoptera; family Crambidae; genus Elophila; species Elophila nymphaeata. Next base: position 14,639,659 of record OY039068.1, read on the forward strand.
TTTGGGGGACTTCAATGCTCACCACAGTTTGTGATTAAGTTCCTCTAAAACTGACCATGCAGGGATCTCTGCTCATGCATTCGCTCTCACGCACGACTTGACACAACTGGTTGATCAGCCCACCAGGATCCCAGACATTGCAAGTCAAGCGCCCTCTTTACTGGACCTTCTGCTCACGACCCATCCTGAGGGATATCAGGTAGAGGTCCGAGCCCCTCTAGGCTCATCTGACCACTGCCTGATATCCTCCAAAGTGCCGCAGGCCAAGCTTCCGCAACCGGCGGTTGCTAAACGCCGGCTCTGGCATTATGGGTCTGCAGATTGGGATGGTATGCGCGACTACTTTGCGTCTATCCCTTGGAAGCAACGCTGCTTCAGTGACAACGACACTTCAGCTTGCGCCGCTGCCATTACTGAGGAGATTGTATTGGGTATGGAATACTACATTCCACATTCCGATCTCATCAGTAAGGGCAGGCGTAACCTCTGGTTCAACCGCGATTGTGCTGATGCTGTTTCACAGAAACAGGCAGCGTATCGCGCTTGGATCAGGGGTCGGGCTCTTAAAGCTCCTGATGTCGAGTCACTGAAAGCAGCGTACAACAAGGCTTCCAAGTCCTGTAAGAAGGCTTACATAAGAGCGGATGCCCAGCGCGTCGCACGCATTGGCCAAGAATTGGTGACGCATCCTACGGGCTCCCGTAGCTACTGGCGTCTGGCCAAAGCCGTACAGAGTAATTTCTGTCAGCCCTCGCTGCCACCCCTGAGATGTCCTGATGGGTCTCTAGCTCACAAGCCGCAGGAGAAAGCCGATCTTCTGGCAAGACTCTTTGCGGCTAATTCCCAAGTCGTTGATCGCAATGCACTGCCACCTTCACTACCTCACTGTGGCTCCACGATGCCTGAGGTTAAAATTAGGCAGAGTGAAGTTCGTGCGCAACTGCAATCACTCGACGTCCGGAAAGCAAGTGGCCCTGATGGCATCCCTGGGGTTGTTCTTAAAAAATGTGCAGCGGAGTTGTCTCCCGTACTTACGCGCCTGTACCAGCTCTCATACTCTACTGGACATGTGCCGGGGACTTGGAGAGAGGCTAATGTGCAGCCTGTACCCAAAAAAGGGGACCGCTCAGATCCGGCCAACTACCGGCCAATAGCAATCACCTCAGTACTATGCAAAGTTATGGAAAGGATCCTTAACAACCACCTGATCCGTTACCTAGAAGATCACTCACTGATCCACGATCGACAGTACGGCTTTAGGCCGAAACGATCGACGGGTGACCTTCTAGCGTACTTGACGCATGTCTGGGGTGAAGCTATAGACAACCGTGGCGAGTCACTGGCTGTCAGCCTTGACATCGCCAAAGCTTTTGACAGGGTCTGGCACAAAAGTCTTCTCTCCAAGCTTCCGACGTATGGTCTGCCTGCTCAGCTCTGTACCTGGGTAGCCGGCTTACTGCATGAGCGAAGAATTCGTGTCCTTTCCGATGGATGCAGTTCGCGGTTCATGTCAGTGAATGCCGGTGTTCCCCAAGGATCCGTTTTATCCCCTACACTGTTTCTTCTGCATATCAATGATATGATTCCTCTCGGGAACATCCATTGCTATGCAGACGACAGTACAGTGCATGCGGGCTATTTCGGACACGCAAGGGCTGGGCGAGCAGAAACCGAAACAAGATTCTCACGACTCTCCGTCGTGAGAATCTTGTCATTGAGCTCAACCGAGAGCTCGACTTTGTTTCAAAATGGGGTTCAGCAAATCTGGTTGAGTTCAATGCCAAGAAAACTCAGGTGTGCGCGTTTACGGCTAAAACGTCGCCATTCCTTTCCCTTCCCTCTCTCCAGGGCACAACACTAACGCTACAGAGTAGTATCACCTTGCTCGGTATGGAGGTTCGCTGTGACTTAAATCCGAAGGACTACATCGAAAGCGTGATAAAAACAGCTTCACGAAAACTTGGAGTCCTGAACAAGGTGCGGCGTTTTTTCACGCCAAATCAACTGTGCTTGCTTTACAAGACGCAAGTACGGTCCTGCGTGGAGTATTGCTCGCACCTGTGGGATGGCTCTGCAAAGTACTTACTCGATGCTTTGGATAGGTTGCAGCGTCGCGCGGCCCGCATCATCGGCGACGAAGAGGTGACCAAACACCTTGAGCCTCTCCAATTGCGTCGCAATGTTGCGTCATTGAGCGCCTTCTACCGTCTGTACCACGGCGAGTGCTCTGAGGAGATTTTTTCCCTAATCCCACCATCTCCTTTCCTTCTAAGGACTACGCGTGCTGGCCTACGTTGTCACCGACAAACTGCGGCTACCATTCCAACGCGTACTAAGAAATTTGGCAACTCGTTTCTTTGTCGCACAATCAAGAAATGGAATTCACTGCCAGCACATGTGTTCCCTCCTTCCTACAATCCTGGGTCATTCAAACGAGACGTGAAGAAGCACCTTGCAGGTCGGCAAGGCGAAGGTGGCTAGCGCGGCGGTTTATCTTTCGCACCAGCTATCTTCGCATGTGGACTCCATTTCTGCTTAACATCAGGTGGAATGGAGTCATTTGCTTGACTTTTTATAAAAAAAAAAAAAAAAAAAAAATTTAAATGCGTAAATTTTGGGCAGATTTTACTCCCGTGCATTTGGATCATTTAAATAATCATTTATCTTGTAATACGCTTTTTTATATAATTTAGATTTAACAATTATTTTAAATTTGTGAATAGGCAAATCTCTAATATTCATCGGAAGTTTATTGTAAAAACGTATACATTGGCCCACAAAGGAATTGTTTATTCTGTGGAGACGAGTTTTATATACAACCAGATCGTGTTTCTTCCTAGTATTTACATTATGCGTATGGCATTTCTGAGAAAAATGCATAATATTTTTCTTTACATACAGTAAGTTTTCCAGTATATATTGTGATGACACAGTTAGAATATTTATCTCCTTGAACCTTTCTCTGAGGGAGTAACGCGGACCCAGTTGATAGATTGCTCTAACAGCCGTTTTTGCAGAACAAAGATGGTATTAATATCTGCAGCACTCCCCCAGAGAAGAATTCCATACGACATTATGCTGTGAAAATAACTGAAATAAACCATTCTAGCAGTATCTACATCAGTTAGCCGCCTAATAGTTTTAACTGCATATGCCGCAGAACTTAGTTTATCCGAAAGTTTTACAATATGTGGACCCCATTGCAATTTAGAGTCTAACATTACTCTGAAATTTGTTGTTTCTACAGGTTTCAATTCTACTCCATTTATTTGTACATTAGTTTCTACACATCTCACATTTGGTGTAGTAAACGTAACTAATTTGTTTTTTTTTTCATTCAGCAACAAGTTATTAATATCAAATAAGTCATACCAATTATATAGGATAATATAGCTATTTGTTCAACAAGTGAGCAAAGTTATTTTTTGCTGCGAGTGCCGATATTAAATCACGAACTAGCGAAATAATCTAGAATTGAATCACGAGCATTACGAGTGATTCATAAATAGACTACTGAGCGCAGTGAGTGATTTAAAGGCACGAGACAAAAAAATTTGCTCTCGTGTGAAATACACAACTTTTCCCCTCTCCAGCGAGAAAATTGTTTAAGATGAGAAAAACAAGGCAATGCTTTAATACATGTTTATTATCTTAAAAATAATTATCAAAAATTAAACTTAAGATTACTAAAATAATTAAGATTGAACGATACAGTCTTGTTCGAAGCTCGCAGCAAAAAGCGTTTTTCCTTCGACATTTTACGAAGCAAAAGAGGTCTTTTGGTGCTGGAAAGGTGAAAATTAAGTATCGATATAGAACTTGTGTTATGAATATCTATGTACCAGCCCACCAGATATAGACAGAAATAAACATAATATGTATAGTTCATATTAAATAACATCTAAACAACCATTACTCGTAAATAAATGTTCGCGTTTATTACACCAACATTTGACTCTACCAGGATTCGAGCTCGGATTGCTTGTTAAGTAGGCATTAGTGACCACTCCATCACGACAACGTCAAAGAAGACATAAATCTATGTTGAAGATAGATTTTCAGACTAAAATATTACTTTTAGGCATCAATCATTCATTGAAAGATACTTTAGTAAAAAATGAAAGCGGCTGTTATACTTTTACATTAACTTGATTTGCAGAAAAACTCAGGGATCGTTTAAAAAGCTTTCAAATTTTATACATACGATTTGGACTAATTTACTCACAAGAATTTTTACGAATCATTCTAGGATTCGAAATTATTCGCTATGACCTTTAAGAGTGTTATTTACTCTGGCGTTACGACAGATGAAACCTGGTATATCATTTTGAGCATTTTATAAATAATGTAATTGAATGCAAAATAGGAGTTTTGCGATACTGAATAAATATATGTTACTTATTAGGTACATAAGTGGCAAACTGTCGTGTAGCAACGGCCGTAAAGAATACTACCTTAACACTAGTAGTTAAGTTATTGGGAACTCTAAGTCAACTTCGTTGCCTTAGAGCTTCCCAATAACAGTTCGGTCGATAAGATTGAAACAGCTCCAATCAAAAAATGTTACCATTGGTGTGTAATAAAATACTCTAATCATAATTTTAAAAATCAAATTACTCACGGTGAATATTCACGTTCTCGAAATAACTGCCACCGTGAACACAATCGACTTGGGTGTTTCGAAATTATAATATTGCGCGACTTAGATACGAACTGAAATCGGACTCGCGGTCGCGGTCGCGGTGACGCAGCCAATCAATCGATGTACCTAGTTCAATAAGTGTATTTTTCTTTCATGGTCAATATTATGGTTCACTTTGTTAAGGTTCTCATAGATCCCTTCGTCGGGTCTATAGAGAACATTTTGATACCCCTTTGTCGGGGAAAATTTAAATTTCACGGTTAATAATATGGGCTCACTTTGTTAAGGTCCTCATAGATCCCTTCGTCGGGTCTATGGAGAGGAGATTTTGATACCCCTTTGTCGGGGAAAAATTTTAATTTCATGATTATGATATATGAATTTCACAGTTAATAATATAGCTCACTTTGTTAAGGTCCTCATAGATCCCTTCGTCAGGTCTATGGAGAGGATATTTTGACACCCCTTTGTCGGGGAAAAATTATAATTTTGTGATTATGAATGACACATGAATTACTCAATACAAATATTTCGTTAGATACTGACAAAAACTAGTCGCATATCGTAATAACTATATATTTTTCCTTCGCATTCAATGCAATGTATACCCTAAGTGTAACGGAACGTTCTTGGAGTAGATAATTTTATTTGAATTTACAAAATTATACTACATGAATACAATTACAAAACTTAACTTAATTTAAACTTTATATTTTTACTTGTGTTTACTAAAAACAAGTATTATAACTAGCAATCAACCTAAGTACCGTGCTATACGTACACCTGTGGTGTTTTATTATAACAAGACGTTTGACGGGTGACTACGTCACGCACGGCGAACAAAAGGATGTGACCGGCTGCGTGAATGCGTGAGGTGTCGCTCGATTCACTTAACCGCCGACCGTTGATAGCTAACAGCAATCTCAAATACTGCTCGAGATTTTAAATCTAATTTAATAATGGCTACCATTTTTTGATAATACAATTAAGGAGTGAATTATCGAAATACTGCTATAATATTTATTACTTAGTTGGTGAATTGTGTTGACCCCAATACGGGGTTCCACTCTACGGATAAATCTGACAAAGGCTACTGATATCCAGGATAATTATACTGACGGAATTAGAGGACTGTATGCGGCTGTCAACGCGCACCTGAAGAGCACATGGCAGATAAGTGGTTTTCCATAAGGACAGTGTTAAGTGGAAGTGGCTCAATAGAATCATAGACTCACCCCCAGTGTTTAGTATTAATAAAGCTGTTTGTTATTACTGTTCACTTGCTTTACTTACTGAGCTAACCTTTCCTACGTACTATACCTAAAACCCTAAATGTTACAATGGCGCCTGATCAATAGGAATTTCACTGAGCCGTTTTCGCTTGCATTGCTTCCTTGCATTTTGTAGTTATCCTTGGTGCTTGGTTTATCTTTGTAATTTGTAAACTAGCATTTATTTTTATTTAATTTAGTCTTTTAAATTGTGTTTACTACTGATTCTATACAATCTATTAACGCGTCTATATACAAAAAAAATAAAATCGATCGAATTATATTACTAAAATATTAAATTCTATTATATTTATCATTTTATTAAATTATTATTAATTATTATTTTACCGAGAATGAATTATTATTGATTATTATTTTACAATTTTATATACACAATTTGAAAGTCTATTGTTGTTAGTCTGTAGTTGTAGTTTTTAGTCGCTACTCGCTTATTGTTTAATGTAGTTTACCTGCTGTTGATTTGTATATTGCAACACACATCCATTGCGGTACTAAGCACAATGTCATATCAAATCAAATATCTATCATTGCAAAAAAATGAGCTAGAGTATGAGGTTGGTGTTAGAGGTGGTTCTACGGGAGAATCAGTACAAGATCTTAGGAAACAAATTGTTAAATTAGGTCCACTGTTACCTCCCGAAGATATCTTAGAATCGCATTTAGAACCAACTATTGATATAGCTCAGGTACAAGAAACTTTGGTCAAAATAAAAGATAATTTAGAAAACTTAAAAATAAAATTTGATAAAAATGTCTACTCTAGAACGGAGACTTTACTTCACCACATTTACTTTAGACTAATTAGAATAAATAGAACAGTTGATATAAATGCCAGGTATATGGAATGTTCACAACTTTATAAACAATATTATAATGAATTAAAAAAATTAAAAATTGAACCTGCTCAAATTCCAACAAATTCAGAACCCATTTCTGATTTGATTACTGTTACTTGCGAAAAAAAAGTTGTTTCTGAAGTTGTAGGAAAACTTAAATATTCTGGTAAAACATGCGTTAGATCATTTATTCAAAGGGCAGAGGAATTGGCTTTATCTCGGGGAATGTCTAATGACAAGCTGCTGACATTTGCTTTTGAAATATTTACCGACGATGCTTTACACTGGTTTAGATGCATTCAAGACAAAGTTCACTCCTGGGATGATCTCGTAATACTTCTCAAGCAAGATTTCAGCCATAGTGATTATGACTACCGTCTATTGTCTGAAATTAGAACGCGTACTCAGGGTGAACAAGAGAATATAGCAATATACATTTCTATAATGCACGGGATGTTTTCTCGCCTTACTAAGCAGTTATCAGAGGAGGACAAACTGGAAATTCTCTTACATAATATTAGACCTATATATGCTAGTACTTTGGCAGCTTCACCTAATATTTCTAGTATTGATGCTCTCAAGGACTTGTGTCGTAGTTATGAAAATATTCAGTCGCGTACTGCACGTTTTCACGAACCTCCGAAGGTAAATTCTGAGACACTTGCCAAGGAATTTGCTTACAATCGCCAATCTCCTTGTACATCATTCAATAAAAATTATAGTTACAATACACATACTATTGATTCGTCTAGGAATAATTTTAATAAATTTAAATATAGTAAAAATTATCAAAATAATTATAACAATCAGAAACCTGGTGAACATTCGAAACAATATAATTTAAATACTGTTAGTACTTCTAATAACTTATATAATAAGCGTTTGTATTGCCCAAGATGTCGTGTTAATACTCATTCCCTTGGCCAATGTCAGCAACCTCATTTTCCGATTTGCTTCAAATGTGGAAAAAAAGGTGTTCGTTATCCAGACTGTTTGGACTGCAAACCTAAATCAAAAAACTAACTAATGTGGATTGTAGTAACAGTAAATGTGAGAGTTTAGTTAAGAGATTTGATCGATCGGATTGGTCAAACTGGCTTAAATTTATCTCAAGTTTCTTTTCTTGCTACTCTGTTTCTTCAATCCACAACTCAGTAACACACTATCCACGTCCTTATGTCTCTGTCGAATTGCATGATAAGATTTTAGTAGGCTTATTAGATACTGGGTCTTCCGTATCTATCTTAGGTAACAATAGTCATAAATATTTTATAGACATAGGTTTTACGTTGCAAAATATTGACCCCTTACAATTTATAGCTGCCGGTGGTCAGAAGCTAAAAAGTATTGGTCTCATTCATCTACCCGTGAAATTTTTAGACCAACTTCATATTTTGGATATATACGTTGTCCCAGAAATTCAAAATTCCTTAATTCTTGGTATGGACTTTTGGAAATATTTCGATTTGTTCCCAAAAAAAATTGATTCTGTAGTTTTAAGTTCAGAGTCAGATATCACGCTGAACGATTTAGCGCTGGCTAAAAATACTAATCTTTGTGGATATAACCATTTAACTGAAGATCAGAAAATCACAGCTGACCATATTATTTCCCAGTTTCGTAATATCTCATACGAAGTACGTGGCTTGGGAAGAACTTCTTTGATTACCCATTCGATTGACACTGGAGATGCTGCCCCCATTCGTCAACGTTACTATAGGATGCCGTTGGAAAAGCAACGAGTTTTAGTTCAACAGCTTGATGACATGCTCAAAGAAGATGTTGTTGAACCATGCGAGAGTGAATGGTCTTCCCCAGTACTACTCACGCCTAAGAAAAATGGCGAACTAAGATTTTGTTTGGATAGCCGTAAGCTAAATTCGGTTACCAAAAAAGACGCCTATAGCCTACCATATATTGCCGAAATTTTGGATAACCTTCGCGATGCCAAGTATCTTACAAGTTTAGATTTATCTAAAAGTTTTTGGCAAATTTTAATAAAAAAGGAAGACAGATGTAAGACAGCTTTTTATATTCCAACGCGTGGTACATATCAATTTAAGTCCATGGCCTTTGGCTTGACAAATGCCCCAGCTACCCAACAACGGTTGGTGGATAAGTTGTTCTACGGCCCTGAATTCGAGCATAAAGTTTTTGTTTTCATTGATGATATCATTATAGTTTCGTCCACTTTTGATCAACATATTTCACTTCTCGTGCGCGTAATGGAAAAACTGATATCGGCTAACCTCACTATCAACTTTGAAAAAAGTCAATTTTTTAGAAATCAGTTAAAATACTTAGGATATGTCGTAGATTCTAAGGGACTGCACGCTGATCCTGAAAAAATTGAAGCTATTGTAAATTATCCCACACCTAAAAATCGTAAAGAAGTTCGGAGATTTTTAGGAACAGCATCCTGGTACCGTAGGTTTATACCTAATTTTAGTGCTCTAGCTTCACCATTAAATAAATTAACATCTCAGGCTAAAAACGCACCTCCGTTTAAGTGGTCTACGCAAGCAGATGAGGCATTTAAAGCACTAAAAAAATGTCTTATTTCTACCCCTGTATTATCATGTCCTGACTATTCCAAACCTTTTCAAGTACATACTGATGCTAGTGATGTTGGTATTGGTGCTGTATTAACTCAAACGCTAGACGGCTCTGAAAGAGTAATCGCATACATGAGCAAATCTTTGTCTAAGCAAGAACAAAACTACAGCGCTACAGAACGCGAAGCATTAGCTGTACTGACCGCAGTCGAACACTGGCGATGTTATCTCGAGAATGGCCAAAAATTCGTCGTCTATACGGATCATTCGGCACTAAAATGGTTTTTAAATTTAAATAACCCTACAGGCCGTTTAGCTCGATGGGGTGTTAGACTTTCCGCCTTCGATTGCGAGATTAGACATCGTCGTGGCTCAGATAATGTGGTTCCAGATAGTCTCTCGCGTATAAATAATTCTGCGATTTCAGCTTTAAATAGTTTTCCTATTACTACATCTCAAAATATAAATGACAGTTGGTATTTAAATATTTTTAATGGTTGTCAAAATAGTCCTCAATCATTTCTAGACTACCAAGTAAAAAACAACAAACTATATCGTTTTAAAAAGAGTTTAAATCCTCTTGCTAAGGAGTTTGAGTGGAAGGAGGTTATTCCCAGCGAAAATAGATCACAGGTCATTGAGAATAATCATTCGTGTCCTACCGCGGGTCATTTCGGTATTTTAAAAACTTATAGACGTGTTGCACTTAAATATTTTTGGCCAAATATGCACCGGGATGTGGCAGACTTTGTGGCTAATTGTGATATCTGTAAATCTTATAAGCATTCTAATCACACTACGCTAGGTACTATGGGTCGTCCTAAGGATTGTAGTCGACCTTTCCAAATGATTAGCATGGATTTGGTTGGTCCATTGCCACCAAGCAGACAGCAAAATACTTTTCTGTTTGTGATAACTTGTTGTTTCTCCAAGTACTGCCTTTTATTTCCCGTAAGACGCGCAACTGCTGAAATCCTGTCAAAAATTATTGAAGAAAAAGTTTTCCTTGTTCACGGTATTCCTAGTACAGTTATCATGGATAACGGTAGACAATTTACTAGCAACACTCTCAAACAATTGTTTCAGAAATATAATATACCTAATGTTCAATATACTCCTAAATATACTCCACAAGTAAATACAGTAGAACGCTACAACAAAACTATTGTGACAGCTATTTCTTCTTTCATCGAAAATGACGATCATAGATCTTGGGATGCAAATGTTTCAAAAATTCAGTTTGCTATTAATTCTTCTACAAACGACGTGACTGGTTTCACGCCGTCATTCTTAGTTTACGGTCGTGAACTAGTTACCTGTGGTTCTCATTATTGTGACGTAGATACCACTAGTGACCTAATATTTTCACCTAGAGACGAATACGCAGAAAATCTCGGCGTTCTACGTAAAACATTTGATCAAGTACAATCTTCATTAATGAAAGCTCATTCTAGAAATAGTTACAATTACAATCTGCGCAGAAAGAATGTTGAATTTAATTTGGGAGATTATGTTTGGAAGCGCACATATTACCAAAGTGACAAAGATAACAAATTTGCTAAAAAACTAGCTCCAAAGTTTATTAAATGTCGTGTAATGGGAAAGAAATCGCCACTAGTTTATATTCTTGAAGATATGCAGGGTAATAATATTGGTGAATGGCATATAAAAGACATAAAATTAACTAATTACAAAATATAACTTAAAACTATATAATTATTAAAAAAAGGGGTGTGGTAAATTTTTACATGATTGCTGCGCATTTTCTACTAGAAGTTGTTATATCTAGAGTACTACCTACTAAAGATAGCAAATTCTAATTTCATTTTCGTTTTACTTGTCCCTATTTAAATAAAATAACATCCATCTTTAGCTATTTTGAGTAAGTTGCAGAGCAAGCAAATACTCTATTTGTCTGAGGCTGTCTCACAAAGGTTATATGTGACTAGCAAATATGATTGTAAATTATGAGTGTGTGAAGTATGATAGTAATGATTGAATTTAAATGTTGCAAATAGCTATTGAGTGTAATTAAACTGTAGAGAATTTTACTTAGGCAAAATTCTAACCAAAAAAGGGGGGTATGTAACGGAACGTTCTTGGAGTAGATAATTTTATTTGAATTTACAAAATTATACTACATGAATACAATTACAAAACTTAACTTAATTTAAACTTTATATTTTTACTTGTGTTTACTAAAAACAAGTATTATAACTAGCAATCAACCTAAGTACCGTGCTATACGTACACCTGTGGTGTTTTATTATAACAAGACGTTTGACGGGTGACTACGTCACGCACGGCGAACAAAAGGATGTGACCGGCTGCGTGAATGCGTGAGGTGTCGCTCGATTCACTTAACCGCCGACCGTTGATAGCTAACAGCAATCTCAAATACTGCTCGAGATTTTAAATCTAATTTAATAATGGCTACCATTTTTTGATAATACAATTAAGGAGTGAATTATCGAAATACTGCTATAATATTTATTACTTAGTTGGTGAATTGTGTTGACCCCAATACGGGGTTCCACTCTACGGATAAATCTGACAAAGGCTACTGATATCCAGGATAATTATACTGACGGAATTAGAGGACTGTATGCGGCTGTCAACGCGCACCTGAAGAGCACATGGCAGATAAGTGGTTTTCCATAAGGACAGTGTTAAGTGGAAGTGGCTCAATAGAATCATAGACTCACCCCCAGTGTTTAGTATTAATAAAGCTGTTTGTTATTACTGTTCACTTGCTTTACTTACTGAGCTAACCTTTCCTACGTACTATACCTAAAACCCTAAATGTTACATAAGGTACGGGTATCTCTTTGTCGAGATTAAACCCCTCACATCACATAGCAACACGAAGTACTTTATAACATTATGACGATACGTCAACCAGCGGCTAGCGATCACTGAATACTTACTGATATAAATGAATAAAATTTATTCTCGACGGGAATAATATTTATAATCCACCTAAAGCTAAGCGAAATTTAGTTGGTTCGCCCATACTGTAATAAGGTATTTTTATATTTTGAGCATCGCGCTCGCTTGTTCTGGATGCATCGCGTAAAAGCAAGCGTATAATGCTGATTTATGAGAAATGAGTTGGTGACAAACAACGGTGTCCATTTCGTCACTCTTCGATAAATGCTTTTCTTGCACTTGCTACTTATCATTATAGTAATAATTATATTAAATGTTAAAGGTACAGTCGAATATTTTAATGTGTGTCTATTTCAAAGCTGCGAGAAATTATAACTAATTGAATTATATTTGTCATCAATCAACGAGTTAATTCTTTGCGAATCGTCAATCCGTCATAATAACATGGCAAAGATGTGTTCTTTAGCTCATAACGATAACTCAAGTATCGAATTTAATTTTTTTTCAAACAAACATTGTTAATTAATGTAGGTTTTCTTTTAAATATTATATTTATCATTTTAGTAATGATATTACTTTTTAAGAATTCAATTCGAAATAAAGACCTACAAAGTCACGTACCTGATATAATTGCGAATATATATCATTTTAAATTCAGGTACATCTATGAGAATAATACAAAATATTTATGAAAACTCTCCGAGCAAGCTAATGGTGTAAGGATGCATCTTTATCGAGATTTAAAGTCATATAATATTGTAATAACATATTTTTACATGTAAATTTATTTAAAACAGTTGTTATTGTTGTGTTGTTATAACACACTGGATGTTCACAGTGAATTAATGCAGTAATTGAATACAAATTTAATGATGCTACTTCAAAATGGTTTCACTATTTTACGCCTTTGAAATGGACAGGTATTAAAATACTCGACTGTACATAAAATAAAGACAAGACCGTTAACAGGGGACGACAATAGCACGATACGATTTCTGTGCGAAATCGTTGGACTGCTATAGTTTCATACAATATGAGGTAATATGTAGTTATAAATTTTCTGAAAAAGGTTAAAAATTAAGATCGCTATATTTAAAGAATTTGTGGAAATATATTCTGCAAGACTCGTTTTCATAGATACGTTGACTTAAGTTATAAATTTATATTTAATAATAACTTTTAAAATGCATTTGTATATGGAAAGTCGTGTCGGTATCGTATCGTTTAATTTAAAAACCGTCAATAGCTTTAAAGATAAAAACTGTAATATGTTTGTTACATATTTTCCTACATTTTACTTAATGATAAAATTTTTATTATGATACGTAAATATATTTATATTCTAAAATAATAATTTTCGAGTAGATCACTCAACTAACAGCTTGTACAGGATTCTAGTTAATTATTGAATCTGTTCCAGAAATCAGGTTATAATTCGATGTACTTAACTCCCATACCTTATTTACAAAACCTAATTTTAATAAATTCTGATTTTATGATTGCAAAACACCTATGGTTTTGGTGAAAAACAATTATCTCAAATTACAAATTAATAAGTTTAATTAGCGGTAATTTGATCGATTTGTTTTTCACTTATTTTATTACTCAATTTCTTGAGTGGAAATTAACAAAATGCTGACGAAGTTGGTTACATATCTATGTGTGAAAAACTCGAATGTGGTGTGTAAAGTATATTGATGAAATAAGTATATAAATTGCCTTTACCGAAATATGCACTCAAATACTTCGGTACCTACGTACATCGTCGGCTCTCGTCGCTACGTGCAAGTGCTACTCTAAGTGATACCCACTCTCTTCGTCATGAGCTACCGCTGCGTTGATATAATGTATGTAAGTCTATTTTTATTGTCAGTCAATATTATTAAAATATCTCCTCCACTATTTAACAATAACTTTAACTTTTTAATTGCGTTATTGTCTCTATCGTATTGTCACAAATTCTTAATCTTTGCACCGAATGCTATGTGTTATATTGACTTTGTTTCATACTTACAGGTCTGAGTCACAGTACAAGAAACACAGCACCACACCCGTTTCTGGTGCTGCATCTTTATTTGACGAGTCCGAGGGAGACCATTCATCAGATAACGACGAAATTATCAGGTAAATTATTTTTATATTCATAGATTTAAGTTATTTAACTATACAATATATAGACTTCTCTCACGGGTACCTTTTTTCCAGTCCGCCAAAGAAAATCAAGAAACAATCCAAACCACAAAAAAAGCAGGACTCTAAGAAAAAATCACCTAGGTATGTTGTCATAATCTTGTATCTTGGTAAATTACCTAATTTTATCCAAATCCTCTTCAATGTTTAATTGCGTATATTTGTACATTAACTTAAAAAAATATTTTTTTGTGAAATGTTCATAAATATATAATTTTATAAGTTGCCGAATTTCATCAATTTCAATTCAACCCTCGAACTTTTGGTGCTTATTTTTATATATCTTAAATTGATTAAATATTTTTATTTTCAGTGACACCTGTTCAAAGTCTGCTGGCAGTAACTCCGTTTTAGCGGACTTATTTGGTGACGAGCCACAGCCGCCAAGCACCAGTTCCAGCCAACCATCACCACTCTGGTCTTCGTTGGCGCAACGAGTTGCAGGCGGTGCGCTGCGGCAGGTGGAACTGATAAACGACGGCGAGCTATTCTTCGACGTGAAGGTTTATAATACCGTCGATATTATAAACTTAGATTCTCGTCGTCGAGCGGACAAGTGGTCTGCTCAACTACGTCTGCGAGTTGCCCCCAGCGATCCTCTCTGGATGCAAGTTAAGAAGATTTACGCGGAAGGAAAAAAACGTTTCGTAAAAGAAGCAATTTTTTACGGCGATAAAGCGGACAAGTAGTTAGGTTTAGTTTGTAAAATATAATAAATATATTTAATGGGCCTATTTACTTTATTTACCTTTTAAAATAACATATAATTACTTGATGTAACAATTAATATTTAGTAATATTAATTGTCAGATTAACTCTTTGATTCCCACTTTTAGTTACACATTCACATATTTAAAAGTAACATTAATTAACCACATTTAATAAGTTACATATTATATCATTTCTATGGAACTAATGTATTCAAACTAAATGAAATAAGCATGGCAATTTAACTTTTATTGAATTTTTATGTAATAATATTAATATAAATAATTACTTTTAGTTTCATCGTTCGGTAAGTACGAAATCAGTGCTTTCCTTTTAGCTATAAGTTACTTGTTTTGATTTGATTGATCATTGATATATTTGGAATTTCAAAGGTAAGAGAAAAGATTGTCTAATTAGTTATTTGCATAATTTTAGTGTTATAATATTTTTATAATACTACTAATATCATCAGTTATGGGGAATAAAACTATCTACTGTTCTATTTGTGAAAAGTCTATTCCAAGTAAATCTTTCTCTGGTCACTTGCGGAGCATAGTACATAAAAGCAACAGCGTAGTGCATATCGATCAAGGTATAGAGAAAATTAGTTCAGCATTCAAAAATCGCATAGCGTCGTATCGTGTGCGCGAAGGAAACGAACTAGACAGCGTTGCTACTAGTTCGCCGAGTATCTACATTAGTTCTATTGCATCGCGATTGCAAGCGTTAATCGAATCATCTCTTACTAATCACGTGAACATAAAAGTTAATTTTGAACTTTTTACCCAAGTGCTTCTACCTAAAGATGATAATATATTGACCAAATCATTTGCAACACAAAATATTCCGCTGCACCAAAATTATAGTTTCAATGATTTAATTGAGACAATTTCTGAAATCTTTTCTACAAAGATAGACGAATTCCAGGATAAAGGTAGCGGCTGGTCAATATTACGTTTTGTTTACCTCGAAGTAAATATCAATAGATTTACACCTTTAAAAGGGTCTAGCTACATACAATTACCAAAGTCGATTATTGCAAAGCGATCTTGTATAAACATAAGAAATGATGACGAATATTGTTTTGCGTGGGCTGTCATAGCTGCCTTATACCCTGCCAGAAACAACGTAACTCGAGTAACTTCTTATCCTCACTTTAGTACTATATTGAACTTGAATGGTATGTCATTTCCAGCGACGTTTAATGATATAAAATTATTTGAAAAACTCAATAGTAATATTAGTGTAAATATTTATGGTTTGGATCGTAAAAATAGAATTACTGGCCCCTTGTACAAAACGGCACTTAGAAAACGCACTCACGTTAACATGCTTTTTTTTCAGGACGGAGGTAAGTCTCACTATTGCTTAATAAAAAATTTTACTAAATTAGTTAGAAAACAAGTTAGTAAACACCACGGTAAAATATTTTTCTGTGATGATTGTTTGTTGTTCTTTTATTCAAGTTTAAAATACGAAAATCACGATTGCTGCGGAGTAAGAACTATTTTACCTAAAGAAGGGTCATTGCTTCAGTTTAAAAATTTTCATTGTAAACAATATATACCTTTTGTAATATATGCTGATTTTGAGACATTATTACAGCCGTGCGATGATAGTCAGGGTATTCATACAACAAACATTCAACGACACATTCCAGCTGCGTTTGCATATTATATCGTATGTAATTACGATAGTTCTCTTAATCGTTTGAAAACATACCGTGGTTCTGATTGTGCTTCTAAATTCGTAGAATTTTTACAAATAGATGTTAGAAAAATTTATTCCGTAATTAAATCAGCTTCGCAAAATCCTGTCCCTATTATCTTAAACGATGTCGATTCGCAGAGTTTCAATAGTGAGGAATACTGCTATATATGTTCAAAATTGTTACTCAATGATAAAGTAAAAGATCATTGCCACTTTACGGGGACTTACAGGGGCGCCGCTCATTCATATTGTAATATTCAGTTTCGAATACCTCAATTTGTTCCAATTTTTTTCCACAACTTGGCAGGTTATGACTGTCATTTATTTATACGTGAATTAAGCACTATCCCCGGTCCTATTAAAGTCATTCCAAAGAGCAAGGAAAATTATATTTCCTTTACAAAATTTCTCCCTATTTCAGACGATGAATTTGTTGCAATACGTTTTGTTGATTCATTTAAATTTCTGGGGACTAGCTTGGAGCAATTAGCTAAAAATCTCAATCAAAACGATTTCATACATTTAAAGCAGAATTGCAGCACTCATCAAAAATTTTTATTGTTGTGTCGAAAAGGTATATACCCATATGAATATATGACACGGTGGGATGTTTATGATGAAACTAATTTACCATGTATTGATAAATTTCATAGTAAGCTTACAAATGAAACTATAAGCTTTAATGATTACGAACATGCCTTGATTGTGTGGAAAACTTTTGACATTAAAAATTTGGGGGAGTATACAGACTTGTATGTTCAAAGTGACGTTTTAATTTTGGCAGACATATTTGAAAAATTTCGTAGAACTTGTAAGTCAAATTATGACTTAGACCCTTGTTTCTATCTTACAAGCCCCGCTCTTTCATTCGACGCTTTTCTTTTAAAAACAAAAGTTAAATTAGAGCTGATATCAGACCTAGAGATTTTACGATTAATACAACGCGGCCTAAGAGGCGGTATCTGTCTTCTTAGTAAAAGATACGCTCGTTCTAATAATAGACACCAATCTGATTTTGATTCAACCAAACCATCAAATTATTTAGTATATTTAGATTGCAATAACCTATACGGATATGCTATGTGTGGTTTCTTACCATATGCCGATTTCAGGTTGCTTGATGCGGAAGAATGTAAACTCCTCGATGTTCTAAATATTCCCGACGATAATCCCTTTGGGTTCATTATAGAGGTTGACCTTGAGTACCCTAAAGAATTACATGATTTACATAACGATTTTCCATTTTGTGCCCAAAACTTTATTCCACCGGGTTCCAAACATAAAAAACTGGTACCTAATTTGTTTGATAAATATAAATACGTCATTCACTATGTCCATCTAAAAACATGTCTTCGTCATGGGCTACGTTTAAAAAAAATTCATAGAGGCATTACATTCAAACAAAGTCCCTTTTTAAAAGAATATATCGACTTGAACACAGAGTTAAGGAAAAACTCTGATTCACTGTTTGAGCAAGATTTTTTTAAACTCTTAAATAATAGTATTTTTGGTAAAACTTTGGAAGATACTGAACGTAGAGTAGATGTAAAACTTGTGAATATTTGGCATGATGATCGTAATAAAACTAAAAAGTACACTACTGCAGAACAACTGATAGCTCGTCCAAACTTCCACAGTACAACAGTGTTTGATGAAAATTTGGTAGCTGTACAATTAAAAAAAGAAAAGGTAACTTTAAATAAACCAATATATATTGGATTTTCAGTTTTAGAATTATCAAAAAGTCACATGTTTGACTTTCACTATTCGGTAATGAAAAAATATTACAACGAAAAATTATCTCTGTGTTATACAGACACTGACAGCCTGTTATATTCCATACAAACAAATGATTTCTATCATGATATAAAAGAAAAATTTTCGAGTTATTTTGACACAAGTAATTACTCCAGTAATAACTGTTTTGGAATTATTCCGAGAAACAAGAAAGTTCCGGGTATGTTTAAAGATGAATTAGGAGGGAAAATTTTATTAGAATTTGTAGGACTGCGTTCGAAACTATACAGTATTAAAACAAGTGACTACGAGATAAAAAAAGCAAAGGGGATAAAAAAACCTGTAACCAAATCACTGAAATTTTCAGATTATGCTAATGTTCTGTCGACAGGACAAGAGCTTAGAGGCAAAAATGTTCTTTTCAAAACAATAAAACATGAGATCTTTACTAGGGAGCAAAATAAAGTGGCACTGTCTAGAAAAGATGACAAACGATTTATCCTAAGTGATAATGTGTCAACTATGTCGTGGGGACATTATTCAATAACTATATAGGTTACAAGACAGTAGATAGTTTTAAATATCAGGATTAAATTCTTTACTAGTTAATAATAAAGATAATATAATGTAAATGTTACAATTAAGTTCAACAGTGTACTCTTTTATATTTTTATTTGTATTCTTTTATATTGTTACCTTGTTTCGATACTTGACTCAGAGATTTTGTATCAAAAATTATAATAAATAAAAAATAAGTCCATTAAATTTGATGTTTCATTTCAACTCTCCACATAATTCTTAGTTTAAATTATTATTATTCTTTACTATAAAACATTATTAATAATAATAAGTAGTTGTAATTTTTTGTAAAGAGTATTATTTTGCATACTCTTAATTAAAAGTGAGTGTGGCACTTTGACCGATCAAGTTATGTATGTCACACGTGTTCCAAATACATGTTCTAACATGTTATTTTATTGCATAATTATATCACGTTGCGTTGCTGTACGCTTTGCAATATTTTTTTAAAACTTGCTTTATTTCATATTTGAACTGCTACCGTCACACACGTCTGATTTGCCACGCTCATGGTAAGTGTTTTTTGTCGATAGTTAGTAATAATGAGTTTTATTTTTTATTCGAAGTTTCATAATTATTGTTTGGTTCCAGATGTTGTCAGATTCTTCGGAAATTATCTTTTCACAATATGCCCAAGATCCCTTGGAAGGATTTAGTGAACATTATCAGCAGTTCACAAGAAATGCTGAAGAAGAAAAGAAAAAGAAAGCAACGAATGGTGTTAAGAAAAACAAAAAAGTTTCACAAGAAGTGGAGAAGAAATTAAAACTGGCGTCAACATCTTTTGTCAAAGTAAAGCATGAAAAACAAGGCATACGCCTCATCAAGATTAAAGTTTTCGACTTAGCTACAAACCCTGAAGTGATTGACACCGACTCTAGAGATGGTGATGTCATAAGCGCGCAATATATAGTGACTACTGCAATAGATAACATCTTGGAAGAGACAGAGGAACTAGTGAGCAAGATATCTCGTAAATTGGGTGGAAGTGAATATTAATTTATATAATTTAAGAACTTAGAAATGTATTTAAATAATTGACTGAATAGAATAAATATGTTGAAAATATATTGTTTTTCTTTTTACACCCATCACTTTCATTCGTATTTATAAAAAACAATTTCGCATGAATTTGACATTACTCAGTAATTAATTACCTACTTCTTTATAAATGCGAGTGATAAGGATTCTGCATATAACTAAAAATAAAAAATAAAAATATTGAATCATAAATTTATTTTAAAAATTATAACCATACTTATTACAAAATTACATTATTTTCTAAACACCATTTTTTTACACACAAAGCATTGGTTAAAGCACAACAATTATTATGAAATATACAACCATTTGAAAATATGTTGTCACAATACTCATTACATAAAGTCCTTAAATTAGGAATACCACTATTACTAATATCATAAACGTTTGTATGGCCGCATAGTTGTTGCACCCATTTCACTTTCTCTAATCCTTTTACTATAATTTTGTAACTATTTAAATACGTTTTAATCATTCTACAGAACTCCCTATAATCTATAAATCCAGTCCCCCATCGGTAATGTTTATGGTTTTCTATCCATCGAACGTGTTTTTTTTCTTCATCAGATAACGTGGAGAATGCATATGGTGGTTTTACTAAAAATACTTGTGTATAATCTTTAGTAGCTATTGCCAACTCCTTCACAATAAATTCATTTCTATAGTTTTTAAACCCTTGCACATCTAAAATAACTGTCTTGTTATTCATGATAATTTTTTGACAATATTACTCAATGGCTTGTATTCAAAAATACAATCGTTTAAGATAAGACAATACGCTGTAGTCTGATCAGGTATAGCTTGATCTGTTTCTATTTCAACTCTTACGTCTACTGATCCTTTCAATGTTTCGTGCTGTCGGGAACAATCAATAACGAATAATGGAGCAATATCTTTAAATTCTTTGATAGTCATTAACGGTTCAGAACGACGTCCGTGATAGGACTGTTGAAATCTAGAATACTGCTCATATATTAATGAAAATTTATTTTCCGAAAAACTAACATTCAAGCTTTCATACGGGAAATAGTTTGAATTTAAAAAAACTCTCACGTCGCGTACATTACAATGATCAAATTCTGCCATCGACAACTCTGCTTTGTTTTTGCGGTTGGTCTGTAACGCAATAATAACAAATCGAGGTTTCTCTATTTGCGATGAAGTTTTAATCGACCACGTATGTTTGCTGGTTTTGGGAAGCAATGGATATTCATATAAGTCCCAATTCCGATATGATAAAGTTACAGCTCGGTCTTTCTCTAAATGCTTTAACAAATTAACCCTCTCGCGATCGGACACTTTCACGTGGGGTACTCGCCATACAATTTTATTTATTATTATATCTTGCAACACCTCTCCTGCATTTAATTTTACAGCATTGAGATTCGTATTGCTTCGCAATAGTACTAACTCGTGTTTGCAGTTAATTATAATTCTTTCATAGTCCTCCGCAAAACCCAAAATTTTGTTTAATGGTATAGATGCTGAAAACATACCGTTGTTAGCGTTAGTCGTACCGGTAGTCGACCAGCCCCAAACCTTTGCACACTTAGATTCATTTTCATTTAAGGATAAATATGATTTAATTGTAGTAGTAACTCCGGCATTTTTTATTTTATCAATTTCGACTCCATTTAATTCGTATCTAATGTCTTGAAAAAGAAACAACGCAGGGTTGTTCACGAAGTGTACACTAGATTTATATGCTTTAGTAGTGCTATCGTATACATTGACTTTGCCCTCAATGTACAAAGTGCTAAGGGAAGGCAAGACATATAAATCTTGTTGATTAATAGGTATACGAATTTCATCATTATTGTTGAAACTTGTTACATAGGGTTTATATGAATGATATTCAAAACTTTCAATACTGTTGTCATAAGAAGTGGGTTGCGAAATATCTAAAATATTCATTTTAATAGACCAATCAACCTTAAGAAATCTTTGTTATTTTTTGTTAATTTCTTCTTTAACTGAAGAGATGCTCCTTTTTGAGATGTTCTCTTAGAACTAACTCCAACAGGAGATGGGATATGGTTTTTATTAAAATTAATCATTTTTTTCTGAAATGTAAATATAATTGCACTTCTTCACCACGCAAATTTATTAGTTTATTTTCAGCGTCTAATAATCTTATACTAATTGTGCTAATTGAATTTTGGTTGACTGGAAAATAAATGATGTTCTTCGGTGTTTCAATAATTCGATAACCAGGTGGTACATTTGGAACAAATTCATATATTATATGACTTGGCTTTCCGTTTACAAATGATCCGCTCACTACATTGCATTCGATGCGAACAATGGTTGTCGATAAAATACTAACAGGATATAGAGATTCGCTATTTATATTAGCCTTTATTGTTTCCATGCCGAACCCTAAAATTTTCCCTACTGAATTTTTTTTGTCAAAGTGAACATCTTTAGAACAGAAAATATTAGTTTTTAAGGTGTTGTTGTTACAACTTAATCTGAAATTAGCATTTTTAATATTTTGGGTTAAATAGTCGCCAATGTCTTGAAATTCATATGATCCTTCTGGGATCGTGAGTACTTCATTTTCTCCATAATAGAATTTATTATTTCTTTCATCTATATTAGGAATCGAATGAAATGTTGAAAAATACAAAAGTCCACATTCATACTCTTCACTCAATTCAATAGTTGGTGAGTAATTTGTGGTCAATATAGATTCTATTCCCGTTACTGACACAGTGAACGCCATTTTGAGACTAAAATTATTTTTTTATTAATCTTTATTTAAACGTTTTGCCCAAAATTGTTTTAAAAATTTTAAGCAAAGATGCCCACAGTTGACGGTATCAAAGTTTTGGTACTGTACATAATTATAATTTATAGACAACGGTTTTAAATATTTAATTAACTCTATCGGTGGTTTTAAATTACCAAAACTGTCATAATATTCACAGTAATTTGTTTGTTTCGCATAGGCTACCCAATGTGTTCCAGGATTTTCAGAACTATCCAAATTGATTATGCCGCATTCTAACTGTCTTGGTTTCGATGGCAACGTATCTCTCATATAGACACCGCGGAAATAAGGAATGTCATATGCAAATTTTAATATATCTATATTATTCAACGCTCGCCTGGGTAGCCGACTAATTAGTTTTTTGAAGGACTTAAATACAAGCTTGTCCCTTTTTTATGGGGTTTAATATACAATCCCTTTCCAAGAGCAACCGCTTCCATCATTTTATTGTGTCGTTGAGACTCTAAAAGACTTTTTTGTGCCATTCTGGAATCATTTACAGCCTTTGCTATACCGGCTGCACCTCCAGCTAGAGACCCCAAGGCCGATAATCCAGCAAAGATTGGAATCAAAGGCAAAACTCCACCGCATTTTGGAATAGGAATGCAGCGTGGTATATTAATTTTCTTGCCACTAGTCAATAGTTTTCTAGCTGCAGCATAAGCATATTTAATAGCAGCAGGAGTATCTTTAGATTTAATTTTTTTTAACTTTGATTGTATTTTTTTAACAGTGTTCATGAATGATTGCATACCAGCTCCTGCTTTTAGTTTGGCTTTCATGGCATTTTTAACAATCCATGAGGCAACTTTTTCACCTTTTTTAGCGTCTTTGGATTTTAATCTTTTCTTAGCCATATTCAAAAGGTCCAAATCAGCTTTATGTCGAACGTTTAAGTCACTGTTATTGTAAGCAATGTCGTGGTTCATACAAGCCTCATCCAATTTGTTAATACCTCGATCACCTCTTAATAGCCGCTTCTGTAGCTTTGTTCCGGGACCACAAAATTGATATCCAGGTAAATGTAGCTCAATGGGTAAATTATTTATTAAACTATTGATGATACCGCTTCCCTCCTTCATTGGTATGAAACAAGTGATTATTTTTATTAAGAACGCCAATTTATATTATAACACCAATGCACTCTTTTCAACCCAACTGTTTTCCTTATTGCTCATGCCTAACCATTTAACAAAAACTTTATTTCCTTTGCTTTTTATAATTTTTTCTATAAGATAAAGATCTGCAAATTTTGTTTTCTGCAATTCATATTCATAAAAACACCCCAAAATGTTTTGTTGGTGTCTATCTTGTATTTGATAAGTAGGTGGATTGGTATGGTTAACTTTTGATATAGTAAAAATTTCTGTCGACCAGTTGGGAGTATAACCTTTATAAAAGGCTCCTTTATATTTACTAATACGGACGTGATCACCAACACTATATTTAAATTTCGAAATTGGCTTTCGTTTCTGCATTTTAATAATGTTGGAGCGGACTATCATCTCATTCGATTTATTAACATCGATGGGTTTAAATTTTGTTATTCGATGAACAGAATTGTTGTAATTATTCACAACGACAGTTAAATTTTTTTCGAACCACATGTATCTGCCAAGAACACTGAATACTTTGTAAAGATGATCTTTTAATGTTCTTATGACTCTTTCAACAATGGACGCTTTTTTTACGGAATATGTGGAATAATGATTTATTTTATATTTCTTTGTCAAACGACTAAAATTTTCATTATAAAACTCCTTGCCTAAATCAGTCTGCAAATTTTCAGGTCTACGACATGAATCAGTTAATATACACTCCATTGCCTGTGTTACACAATTTTTATCTTTTGTTTTCAAAGGTCTAACCCAAACAAACTTTGAGAGGACATCAATCACTACTAAAACATATTTATATCCTTTATTAAAACGTGCATATTTCTGTAAATCTATAAGATCTGCCTGCCACAAATCATCCAACCCTTTTATAACTGTTGATCGTCGTTGAAAATTTCTCCTTGCGCACTTATGAAGTTCATCAACGATGTTCTGCTTACTCATTTTTTATTGCTTTTGTTTGGATGATATGATCAATTTCAGTTTTTGTATAATAACGAGAATTTAAACCGCTCAAGGTATTTTTTTCTAAAGCGTTTAAGTAAATCTTTACGTTGCTTTGAATTTTTTTTAATTCGTCTCGTAAATCTTTAATCTCTTTATCGAAATATGATTTATTTATTGCTTCATCTTCTGCTTCTGGATCTGGTATACCTTTTAATCTTGAAGATTTTAAGTCATATGCCCCCGTATCTGACTTTACTAATGCATCATTAACAATAGTTATGTACTCTGATAATCGTAAACGTTTATGAACGTGGTGACCAAATTTGTCAATATTCATAGTAGTCTTATAGCGTTGTTTACTGCGAGTAAACTGTTCCATTTATTCGTTGCATATTCTTTATATTTTTATTAATGATACCTGCCTCGTGAAGTTCCTCGATGATTGAAATAATTTCATTATCCAAACCAGTATTACCAGCATCTTTTGATGCTAATAGCAACTTTAAGCGTTCTACTAATTCGTTTGGATCATCCCAATACACATAATCTGTATCAGACTTAACTTTTTTTAAAAGTTCTATGCCTTTGCCCTGAGTAATACTTTCGGTGCTTGTGGTTATGTCCTTATTAAATTTAAATAATGGTTTTATAATATTTACATACTTGTACCCTTTATTACTATTTATAGGTTTAGATGGATCATAATGACGTCTATGTGCATTAGTCTCTAATAAGAGTAATTTATAATTATGTAAATCATCTTCAGTAATAACATCTTTGTTTGGAACTTTTTTAAACAACAGTTGTACTAATCCAAGTGTTTTTTTTAAATTATGGTTTCCAATTTTCATAATATGGTTACCATTATAAACACGTGTCTTACCGAGGAATAATTTTCCTCGGTCACATCTAATTCCAAATGGAACATTTAATGCTTTTGACGAAGCAGTCCATGATAACGATTGATTTGGAGACGTTTGAAAGGATTTAAACGAGCTTTCACTTATATTATCTTCTTCGGGAACTGAAAGAGTTTTATCGGAACTTTTATATTCGACATCCTCATCATCTTCATCCGTTTCACTTATTGGCTCCTCAAAATCTTCATTAGTAGCATAGGATGTATCACATTCACTGTACCTATTCTTTTTAAGCACTGGTTCAACCGCGTTTATTTGTTGATCTTTTTCTTTGTTTTTGTTCGATAACTTATTCAGAGGGTCCACTATGGGTTTAAATATTGTTGCTAAAGCTGAATTATTCGAATTTATTGCATCTTTCATCATCTCAACCTTCCTTTTAACAGCGGCAGCTGTTTTCACAATTTCTTCTTTCAAGTCTTTCTCCATTTTACGGGGTAACTACTCAGGTCAAAATCAGGAATAAAAATGTCGGATTAACAGTGCAGCAGCCATTTTTGAATGTAAGCTAATCAAAAACTATAAAGGTATCGAATGTTTTTCTGTATAAGCCCTTATTTCGCTCACAGTCCTTATCAATTACAAGGTAACTAAATGGTGTATTCCATACAATAGAACACATTTCACGAAATTGTGACCATGTCATGTCAGAACTCACATGTTCATCGTAAACATGTTTTAAATTGATATCATCTTGCTTAAACAATATTATTAAGTTTGCATTATCCCTGACGAGTTGTTTTGGTATTTTTGTGTATGTTTGATTGATATAAAAACAATCAATATTTTTATGACGTCCCATAGCAAAGTAGTCTCGTATATTATTTTGGTTTTCACAAGCAACGTCGTCAAAAATAATAATAGATTCAGTCAAAGCCTCATGCGGACTTACAATTTCACTATTATTATCATATTTATAATATGATATTTCGGGTACCATATTTAATACATTTTCGAGAAATACGTACTTTGGTTGGTATAATGATTTTGAATAGACGTATAGGTTAGAAAAACGTGGACCGTCTTTATTTAACAGTAAACTTATTACTAAATTAGTTTTCCCACAATTAGACGGGCCGCAAACAAGACAACGAATAGTGTTAGGTAATAAGTTACCATGTCGTTTTACTTCGTTTGATGGCGGAGGACAAACACATTTTAATTTTAAGGATTGTTTTTGCTTTATAAATTTCATATTTAGGAGCAGCAATGAATCGATTGTTGTGTGGACTCACGACAAAATAACCATTGATACCCATCGTTACAGTATTTAAAGACGCTTGAATGGAGCTGTTTCAATCTTATCGACCGAACTGTTATTGGGAAGCTCTAAGGCAACGAAGTTGACTTAGAGTTCCCAATAACTTAACTACTAACACTATCATTGGTGTCGTAAAAGCGACTAAGAGAATTTTGACCTGATGTAAAACTATCTTTCGTCATAGGTCACACCGAATACGGTAGAAAGTATCCACACCTACAATAGCATAACGGCAATAACATACGACTAAACTGTTTTCATTCCTTTCTCTTCCCTCTTCAGGGCACAACACTAACGCTACAGAGCAGTATCACCTTGCTCGGTATGGAGGTTCGCAGCGGATCCGAAAGATTACATTAAAAGCGTGATAAAAATAGCTTCACGGAAACTCAGACTCCTGAACAAGTTGCGGCGTTTCTACGTGCCTGGTCAATTGTGCTTGCTATACAAGACGGTCCTGTGTGGAGTATTGCTTGCACATGTGGGATGGCTCCGCTAAGTACTTACTCGATGCTTTATATAGGTTGCAGCGTCGCGCGACTCGCATCATCAGCGATGAAGAAATTGTTGCGTAATTAAGCGCGTTCTACCGTCTGTACCACGGCGAGTGCTTTCGTTTCTTTGTCGCACAATCAAGGAATGGAGTTCATTGCCTGTACACGCGTCCTTCGTACAATCCTAGGTCATTCAAAAGAGGCCTGCAAGGTGAGAAAACACCTTGCAGGTCCGAGAACCGAGAGACGCCCACGGTTGGACATAGGCCTCCCCCAAGGATCTCCAAACCAGTCGGTCCTGCGCTGCCCGCATCCAGCGGCTTTTAGCGACCTTTACTAGATCGTCAGTCCACCTTGCGGGGTGCCTACCAACGCTGCGTTTCCCGGTACGTGGTCGCCACTAGAGGACCTTTTTCGCCCCAACGGCCGTCAGTCCTCTTCGCAATGTGCCCTGCCTGCTGCCACTTAAGGTTCGCAATTCTTTGAGCTATGTCGGTGACCTTGGTTCTCCTGCGGATCTCATCATTTCTGATATGATCACGCAGAGAAACTCCTAGCATAGCCCTCTCTGTATAGTAGTTTTTGAATTTATTCGTTATAAAATACACATCTTTCATCTTTCTAAATTTTAGAAGTAAAAAGTATGGATGAGAGTCTACTCAATAGCCTAGCTATTGACCATTAGATATAATTTGGGAGTAACAGCTAGATACTCGTAGTAATATGATGCAAACTCGTAATTTTGGGTTCGCTTTTACGATAATTGACTCGGTAATCTACACAAACTGTTTTCCGATTTTTGTGGCTGGATAAAATTTGCCTGCGGATAAAATTGTGGACGAACGAGCCAGGTTAGAGTTACGTATATCTGGGGCTCCGATCTTAAGCCTAAATGAAGATGTCATTGCGGCATTTTGATATATTACGCCATCATTTGACTGCCCTGCTTCCAAATGTATTGGGGTTGGCATAGCATCATCTTCCAGAACCCTTTTTGATCTGCCGTCATCTCACCAGTAATATTCTTATTTAGCATGTAGTGGACCTCCCTGGCCACTACAATAAAGTCTTAATCTGTCATATTTTAAAATTATATTGACGTTGCCATTAAAATTAGATTTGTCTATAAATAAACAGTGATTTTAAAAGTTTGTGTTTAAAATTTTTAATAACATCTGCTATGAATAGCAGATGCTATAAATAGAAAATTTTCATGCAGTCTAGCCTCCTTGTCTCCGGTCTGTCTCTTCCACATTAATTCTCATCACTTTGTTTGTAACATGCTCATCATAATATCTTCTGTTCATATCGTGTATATAGACTCAAGCATGTCGTACAAGAATTCTCGAAAACAGAAGGATCTCGCTCTATTCATTGACGACACGCCTTTGTGCTACTCTATCTATAATATAATAATGAATCGCTGAATGTGTTGCTAAGCGCAAATCTCGAGAGCAGCTAAACCGATTTTGCTAATTCTTTTTTTTTATAATATTCTCTGAAGTACGAGAATGGTTCTTAAGAAGACATTTTTTTTTAAAAATAATAAATAAAATTACATACAGTAATTGTTGACTTATTAACTTTCTTTTTTCTGCTATTCGGGACACCGGGTCTACAATACCAGAATAAGTATTAAAAAAATATAAAAAAAAAAACAAGAATCAACTGCTAAGCGGTACGAAGTTCGCCAGGTCAGCTAGTTAGTAATAATACAAAGACCAAGATCGCCTTGTTAATAACGCTGTACAGGCCGTTTTTAAACAGCAATAGTTGTAAAAATTTTGCTGTTTTTATTCGGCATCTAAAAGAAAAATTACTATATTTCTGATATTTTTTTAAAAGATATTATTATATGAGTACACGTCTTGAAATCACTGCCACTCAACGAAATAAAGAAGACTTAGTTATTCATGTTGCGAACGCAAAAGACTACGACTTTGGCAAATCGCAAATGTTCTGGAAAATTTCCGTCCTTCGGGAAGCATGTAAAGTTGATGCTTGTAACTATAGCAAGACAAGCTTGTTCAACAAGTCACGTCACGCCCGAAGGCCGCTTCAAAAGTCTTCTACCAGGTTAATCTACCGCACCATAAAAAACCCTGACTTTCCCAACTCGATTAGCGTAAGAGGAAATGTTACCATCAAAATAATATAATATCTTTTAGAGATTTCTATATATTTAAAGTAATAATAATTAAAATAGTTATTTTGCGCCGCAACTGTGAATTTTGTGTTACTGTTTACATTTATGAAAGTTTATGATTACCTTCGGAATTCTGGTTTTAATGCGCAATTCAGTAAACATCATAAAGAGCTGTAACATAACAAAATCCTAACGTGGCCCTGTTAGCGTCGTAAAAATAATTCTCGAGTCATTGAGTTAATTATTTTGTAAATCAGTAAAATCACTGTTGTATAAAACAAAAACATTTTGTTGACTGCTGGATACTTAACTTTCATTATTTTCAAATCTATACATATTTATATTATAAACCTGAAGAGTTTGTTTGTTTGGTTGAATTAAGATCTCAAGAACCACTGATTCAAATTGAAAAATTATTTTTGTGTTGGATAGGTAGTCCATAGGCTTTATAACATCACGCTACGACCAATACGAGCTGAGCATCAATCAAAAATGTTGTCAAAGCGGAAAAAATATTTCTTCCAAGCTTTCGTTGCAAGCGATGCGTAAAAGGTTAAAGTTACGCAAAAATCATTTATGGCGGAATTGTTTTCCTTTAAAAGTTCTAAACAAAAGTTCGCGACAGTTTATTATAGTATAGCTTTTAAGGATGACTCACTATAACCTTTTTTCTTGTAATCAAATTTGTTCTAAAATAATGCATTATCTGCGAAGGTGTTTTTGTAAACATGATATTATTCCTAATCATAATAAACACATTATTCATCATAATTACCTACCTATTTAATTTTAAACAAAATTGTTCTTGGCATCATTTGATTACAATTAATCTCTTAAGAAATATCATGGTTTAAAAAACGGGGAAATACAAAATTGCAGAACACCTGGTGTTTAGTGGTTACTGTCGCCTATAGACAATTGCAATAATAAGGATAAATTACTTAACACTGCAAGTGCGTTGCCATCATCGGGACTAAGATGATATTCCTTCCATGTCCAGTAATTACAGTGGCTACCTTTCCCTTCAATCCGAAACACAGCGAACTGCTTCACGGCAGAAATAAGAAAGGCGGTGGTACCTACCCAGATGACCCCACATCTGGGACTACCACCTAGTAAATATCTTAAGAGATATCAAAGTTTTAAAATAACCCCGCAGCAAAATAATGATCAAGTACCACATCTATACAAATATTATAAACCTGAAGAGCTTGTTTGTTTGGGTGAATGTGCTAATATCAGAAACTACTTAGAGCCTTAGAGACCCTAATAGGTGCAGAGACTCCTCCGAGGGAGATGCTCACCGGTCAAGAATCCTCTGGGGTGATTCGATTTACAGGCTAGAGGACCTACCTAGGTCTTCGACTTCACCAAAAATTCTGGTGACGCAGAGATGGTCATCAAAGACATCCTGCAAAATTAGTCAAAAAAAGGAACTACTGATTCAAATTGAAAAAATATTATTGTATTGGATAGTCCATTTATCGAGAGAGACTGTAGGCTATGCCTCTATTACAATACGCTACGACAAATGGGAGCTGACCTTTAATGAAAATTGTAGCAAAAACGGGAGATTCACGCGAACGAAGTCGCGAGCACAGCGTAAGTACATAATTATTGTGATTTTGAGATTAGATTAGCTATAATTACTCTCCATAATGATAAGTCCAGTTAGTTTGTATTTTATAAGATTTAGTGCGAGTATCTTTGACACACGAACTCTCGAATAAGATTAGTAACTAAATGATGTAAAATGTGCACATTATGTGCGTTAAAATACTTATCGGATCAGTATCTTCATTAGTTATATGAGACCACTGAGCACATACCTTCCTACATGTGAGGAGTTTAGGGCTGTACCACCAGCACGGTAGTCCAAAGCAAATTGATGCTCATGTTGAACGAAAATAAAAGGGATCGAGATTGTAATTTTTTGTTAACTCATCTTTAACCAATCATGAAAAAAATACTTAGTCTTATGACTATGTGAGATAAGTAATAAATAAATAAAATAAATATAAATAATATATAATAAAGATAGTATAAGGACAGCTAAGGATAGGAAACAAGGAAGTGACTCCAAACTTGACTTTTAAACGAATTCAATGTGCGAGCACACCTAATACTCACGGGTAGAGCATTCCATAGCCGAACTGCATGCACGGAAAAGGAATAAGAAAGGAAATCGGAACTGTGGGAAGGTACATCAAGAGTGAGGTCAGAATTAGAGCGTAAAGTACGACTAGAAATAAAAGAGCGGAAGGAAAATCTTGAGCGTAAATATGGTGGGCAGGTAGGAAGGAAAAGAACAGTATATAGAAGGGAAAGAACGTGTAAGTCCCTGCGCCGACGAATTGGGAGCCATTGAAGTTGAGAACGATAGGAAGAGACATGGTCAAATTTACGCAAATTAAAAATAAATCTGATGCAAAGATTCTGCAGGCGCTCCAGCTTATCAAGAAGCTCCTCCGAAAGATCCGTATAAGAAACATCAGCGTAGTCTACGATAGATAGTAACAGCGTTTGTGCTAAAGTAATTTTGGTAGTGATCGGCAGAAAGTTCCGTAAACGATTGAGTGAGCCATACGCAGCAAAAACCTTCCTTCGAACAGCTTCAACTTGTTGACGCCACGTTAAACATTGGTCAAAGACTACACCTAAATTTTTGACGCTTTTGGCAAAAGGAATAATGGCACCACCGAAGTTTACCGCTGGCAGTAAGCTATAATCAATTCTAGACACAAAGTAGTGACTGCCAATAATTATTGTTTGGGATTTTACAGGGTTAATTTGAAGACCATACGATTTACTCCAGTTGCCTATAGCAACAAGATTATCGTTAGTTAGACTAATAGCGTTAAGAAGATCAGCCAATGGAGCCTGAACATAGATCTGCAAGTCGTCGGCATACAAGTGATAGGAACAAGAAAGCGATTTAGTAATGGAATTGATAAATATTGAGAAAAGAAGAGGAGACAGAACGCCACCCTGAGGAACGCCGGCAGCGATATCGCACCACTCAGAGAAGGTATCTCCAATGCGTATGCGCTGCCGTCGCCCTAGCAGGTAACTTTGAAACCAATCAACTACAGCAGGAGATATGCCCAGAGAACTCATAATACTAAGCAAGACATCAAAATCCACAGAATTAAATGCGTTACTGAAGTCTAATAGTGTCAACAAAGTTAAGTG
The DNA here is from genome assembly GCA_955850985.1 of Elophila nymphaeata. Taxonomy (NCBI): domain Eukaryota; kingdom Metazoa; phylum Arthropoda; class Insecta; order Lepidoptera; family Crambidae; genus Elophila; species Elophila nymphaeata. Next base: position 14,672,687 of record OY039068.1, read on the forward strand.
GCGGTTTTCCATACCTTGGCGTATGTCATCAGCGATTTTAGTCAAAGCAGTAGTCGTACTATGACCCACACGGAAGCCGGACTGCAAAGGATTTAGGAGATTATTTGTGTTCAGAAATGCAATGAGTTGACGGTAAACTAATTTTTCAAGGACCTTGGAGAGAAAAGGGAGAATTGAGATAGGACGATATTCGGAGAATGCTACAGGATTGGATTTCTTAGGAAGTGGGGTAACAAATGAGTCTTTCCACGCGGAGGGAAAGACGCATGAATTCACTGAAATATTAAGGAGATGAGAGATAATAGGAGTAAGGATGTCTAAAATGGGAAGGATCGCCTACAGCACCGGAGCTTATGGACAGAATAGTTCTCTCGACATCACTGTCTGTAAATTGATTAAAAGAGAAACGCGTGTAATCAGGTATTGGTATATTAGAAAGATTATTTATAGTTTCGTTTTTGTATTCACCATGAAACGGCGAAGAAGAGGTAAAATGTGAATTAAGACCATTAATGTCAAGACTATTAGCATTACTAATTGTCTGAGATTTACCAATACCAAGAGACTTGAGGAATTTCCAAACTTTAGCTGGATCCTCATTTTCGACAGACTTATGGATGTGGCGTCTTTGAGCGTCCCTTATCACTGTGTTGCAACGATTTCTAGCACGATTATACCTAATCTGATTTTTTACAGAAGGTGCAAGTTTGTACCTCGCTTTCAGTTTATCCCTTTTGGACATTAGTTCACGAATATCATTAGTTAACCAAGGTGCAGGAAGATGCTTAATTTTAACTGGTCGAATAGGGGCATGCACATCGTATAGCTCAATCAAAGTAGAGTTGAAACGTTCCAACTTTTCATCAATCGAGTCGCAGCTAAATACAGACGACCAATCCAAGTCAGCTGCGTCCCCCCGGAGTCTGTCCAAATCCATCCGAGCAAAACTTCGCCGGTATAAAACACGTTTTTTTTCCTTCGGAGGGCGAACTCGATATGATAAGAAAACTAGATCATGATATGAGAAAGCGTCTGCAGGAAACTGACCATGTCTACTAACCAAATCGGGAGAAGAAACTATCATGAGGTCTAGAAGAGACGGGGTACAATTGGGAAAATGATGCGTTTCTTGCAGAGGAAGAATATAAAGATTACAAGAGTTTATTAAAGAGATTAATTTTTGTGAACGAAAGTCGTTTTTGACCAAACAAGTATTAAAGTCGCCCATAATAATTGTATGGTCAAAGGAAGGAGAAGTATTTTCAAGAAGTTGCTCAAAGGAGTCGAAGTAATTCACTCTTAGCGACGGACTATAGTAAACACCTAGAAGAATTTTAGTATGAGAAAGAGAAATATCAAGGAAAAGATATTCGGCGCTATAGGGAGGAGGTGGCTGAGGTGAATGACTAAGAATTGAATAAGTTATATTCGAACGAAGATAAACGGCCACCCCTCCATGAGATGAACTTACACGATCGTTCCGTATTAAATTAAAACCAGGGAGAGAAACAGAAGTAGATGGAAGTTGAGAATTTAGAAATGTTTCCGATATCAGAATGGCATGAATATGTCGGCTTTCGAAAGAAGCAAGCTGGAACACTTTGAGCATTAATATGCACCACATTGAAGTTCCTGGGAAATTCTGAAAAAGAATCCTCTAAAAGGTCACAAAGGGGCTTATTGAGGCTATGAAAGCTGCAGTCAGAAGAAGAAGAGGAGCAAGAAAGAAAGAGATCGCTGTCGTTCAGTGAGATATCCATACAAATAGTAAGAAACAGAATATAATAATAATTAAAAAAAAAAGAAAATTAAAAGAAAAAATAAAAAAATAGTAATATAAAAAACAATATTAAATGTAAATAAATCCGCAAACTACAAACTAAATTTACAATTTCAATGAAAAATTTACCTAATTTGTTTTCAGCACACACAGACAAAGAAAAATTAAATAACTGCACAACAAGTTTAAAGAATGATTAAAAAACACAGTGTTACACAATAATATAAATATAAGAAATTAAATAGATACCAGATACGCAAATATCCAGTGATTGTCACAGATAATATCACACATACTAGAAATGATGATCCTTAGACGTACAAATAAATCAGACAAAACGTGACGTTTAAATAAAATGACATTGACAAAACAAGTTTGAGAAATTAAGAAACTAAAAAGGAGGTTAACTTACAATATTATTGTTACTACTTACGAAATCCAGTTAACAAAAATACAAAACTCGATCTATATAATGAGCGAATCACAACGAGTCACCATGATAAACAAAGTATATGAAGCAAAATCGACCATAATAGATATCTAGATAACCTAAGTAAGTATAAACAGGAAAGGATTGAGAATTCACGTAAATAGAAACTGAGAATTAAATATAGAACTCTGAACTAATTATTTCCTCTTTGTAGGCACCACTCTCTTACTCCTGGCACCGGCAGACGAGGACGCCTGCAACTCCTTTGCAGTGTTCACATTGGCCAGAGTTGGCTTGACAGAGCCTGTTGAAGTTGTGGGACTAAGTGTCTCAACATCAGCGATTGAGGAGATGATATGCCGCTTGCCGTCTACATCAAGAGCAAATATTCGACCCTCGCGTGTCCAGCATTTGGAAACCCCTAGGTGCTCTCTGGCTGCCACGAAGATCCTATGGCGAAACTTCGTTAAGAACTCGGACACAGTCACTCCAGTGCCCTTGAAATCAGTTTTTGTATACCAAAGCTGATCACGTACCTCTTCAGAGTTCATCATCTAAATTTTCGCATACATAATCTAATATAAGAATCTTTGTACTTATGAAAGATTTAAAAGACTACATTCTATATTTCTGTACTTATTCTATATAAACTTGCAAGCTCTATTAAAATTTTTATTTATACTTCCTCGATTATAAGCTTGTGTTAAATGAGTAATAGATTTTTACTACAACTCTTTATAAAAATTAATTATGGTTTATGTAAATGTATAAATGTTATTAATAATAATATGCCACGTAAGTCAGAATTACTTTTTAATGTCCCTCTTTTTGTTTCCACTCAGCGACCTACCTTTGACCGCGACACCTGCTGCAAAGTATGGGTAATTTCCGTTGTCCTAAAACTTTTTTGCCGTAGCTGAAAATAAAAATGGTCATATTTACACTTGCCGAGAGTTTAAATCTCGTTGTATTTTCACTCTTTAATCTCTAAGAATTGAAAGTCGAACTCATTTCGTGGCAAATAAAATGAACGGTGAATATATGAATCCAATTTTATTGCCTACTAAATATTTATTTATCTTCCCTTCTACAAAATTAACATCCAGGCATTAAAGTGAGAGTTTTATGCCCAAAAGCTTTAGTGTAAATCGAGTGGACCAATAGGGAACATTGTTTTTGATTTTTCCCCGGCAGAAGCGTTGCGAGTTTTCACTCGATTTGACAGCTTAACGTAGCGTCTCTAAAATGTCCGAAACTCGCGCTTCGGTAACAAATCAAAGGATTAAGCGTAAACAATTGAACAACATAATTTCATTAAAAAAGAAGAATTTCTTTGTGTATCATTTACCTGTTCTAGAATGCCTAGTCAAGTGACCAATTGATGCAAACGGTTCGCGGATCGCGTACTTCAAGCGAGCCGTACGCATACATCAGAATATTGGCCGCTTCTGTGATTCTTCCTTGCACGTGAACCGCGTTCTTTGCACGCGAATCGCTAAAAGCACACAAATATAGGCACGCATTTGAGGCGCGTAGTGTGTACGGTTAGTACACGTGCTTTTACCACCATGTAAGGTAGTTTAATTTTAACTGGGCGTCATATAATTGCAAAAATATTTTGTTCGGGTCAAACAAATTTCGACAACGAAAACCAGTGTCTCGGTGGCGTAATGGTCAACGCAGCCGCCCGGATTGCGGAAGATGCGGGTTCAATTCCCGCCTGAGGCAAGTCGATTTTTTTCAGTGCATTTTTTCTAGCATTAAAATATTTACGCGTTTGTAAACCCAAAAATAAAATTATTCCATAGATAAGATGCAGTTTATTGTCACTCTGTGTACAATTTAAGATGTTATTTATTCAGTGTCAGTATTAGCTATGTGAGGCATCACATAGCTAATACTTTGCCGGCAGGCAAAGTACAATAGCATCACCCCATATCCTCCAATGGGTGTCCTAGACGGCGACTAATGGATTAGCAAAGGGTTATTGATCACATTATACTCCGTCCACTAATTCGCATTGGGCAAGCGTGGCGGATTACTGCCTAAACCTCCTTCGATGACTAGGAGCGGCCTTGTGTCCCAGCAGTAGGTAGAATCATAAAGGCTGTTAAGATAATGATGATAGTCAGTGTCAACAGATTGCCATTTTCGGGCGTACAATATTATAATGTCGACGATAAAATATTTAGAGATGTTTCACGAATAGAATATAATATTGTATGAAAAAACTGACATTACTATGAAACATCATGTCGTGTCTATTCTATTCTTATCTAATAGCGCATAAAGATTACGCATTTCGTCAATGTCGAGTGAAAATAAGTCTAAAGTAACAAGAAATTGTACGGTAGATTGAGTTAAAATGGAGTCTCTCAACATGTGTTTTTACAAGAACTCAGGAGAAAATCCGGCGGCCGTAGTAGTCTAAAATTGACAATCGTTTGATAGAAATATTTGTATCGTTTTCCACTTGTCGAGTCTGAGAACATTGGTGGATTCTCTGACCTCTAAGAGTACATTGTTATACGTAAATCTCAAAATTATTGTTATAGCTTCTGTCCGCGACTTCGTCTGCGCAATGTCAGTATAAATTATGGCACTACGTCATCGACTGCTTCTGTTTAAAATATTAGCAGGATTATATTAATGTGCAACTAAAACATTAATATTACGACGGGTCCCAAGAACGCAGAAAATTATAGTGAAAGGTATGTTTCCTTTCACTATAATTTTCTGCATTTTTTTTATTTTTGGTTACGAAATTGATTCCCGTAACTTTAATGCTTCCTACTGCAAATAGTTGATTTTAAAGATACGACTTTGTTCTTGGTACCGTCGATTAATTCGTTTAACCCCTCCAACGAAGCTAATGCGCTTGTACTAGAAAAACGCAAAAATAAAATTATTCCATAATGCGCTTGTGTTAGGAGTGGGTTCACGTCGGTACTCTAACGGCAGCCGGCGGGCGTCCGCTTCAGGATTGAAAGGAAGCGGCGGATGTCTCTAAAGGTTTGGACCTTGACTAAGGTGTGCCTTGTACCTATTCATTTAAAAAAAATAATGGATAGATCTGTCAATACATGTATCTGCTAACCAAAAATAGATGATATCTTGTATTGGTACAGTTTTGTTAGTGCTGGTTAGTGGGTCAGCATACAACGCAGTTTAATCTTACCTTCTTTTAAAAATATTTGACGAAACATTATATAAACAGAGAAAACACAAATATCAGTACCCACATAGCTGAAATTAGTAGTTCTAGGAATCACCTTATCCATAATGGTAAACATTAAAACAATTGAAGATTTATAAATTGTGTTGGCTCTAAAAGAGATTTTTTCGAGAATTATAACAGAAATAGATTTATTGAGTACTCATAATAAAGGCTTCATAAATATAAATAATGGTTAACCAGTTATTGACTCAAATCTGTAACAATAAAGTTAAACATTTACAAATTTGTTATCTATATTCATACAAGCTTTCCAAATATGACGTGTCATTAAAAAGTACATAATAATTACTACTTCTAAATTAACCGCTTTACCACGCTCAAGGGAAATTAAGTTGTATTCTCAAAACTCATTCCTTTGTCACAAAGTTCTTGCGTGTGAGTAATGCCTATACCAAAATTCTAATATCCGGTAAAGAGTACGAGTACCCATAAAGGAAGTCAATTTAAAAAACAATTTATAGCTTACGAAAAAATTTCGCATATGAACAAACCTCTTACAACGTGATTTTGAATTTTTTGTTTTTTAAATATGGAAAGAAATGGCATCTGCGCCCTATTGAAGATAACCGAGACTTTATGTATATATTTATGTTTTTAAAAAAACATTGGACAAAGCCCCCTTTTGGGCCAATTATGTTATTATGTTGTCTGCGGATGACACTTCTTTGATTTTCGAACTAAAAAATAGATTGTTAGAAAAAATATGACGAAGTTCCATGCATGCACTTGCAAAAGTAGTTTATTTGTTTAATGTTAATAATAAATATATTGCTTAGCGAAAAAAAAACAACTTGGTCAAGTTTTCTACACCGAATCTTTGACGCGTAGAAACTAATGTACTAATAAAAGGAATGGAATTGAAACCTGTGGAAAGAACAAGTTTCTTAGGAGTAAAGTTGAGACGCAAAATTGTACTGGGGTCTACATATAATAAAAAAATACTAGGCAGGTAAATTGTGAAGATGGAGTCCACGTCCGGAAGCCTCCTCGTGGCGGACCCTGGTAACGTGGTGGGGAAACTTTCTCGGCGGGTGTGTGGCTTTTGATGTCATTAAGTTGCCTTGGCATTCGAAGTCACATGCCATCGTCAAGTTGTTTTTGTTTTCCCACCACGGCTAGTTCCGGACGAAGTCCGGACGAAGTCCACGACGAAGTCCCCCGGGTGCGGTCCGATGGCTGCTCCCGGTGTCCTCGTCAGGAAGAAGTGCCAGGTAGAGCAGCCGTCGGTGAGGAAGCGGCCAGGCCGGCGTTGGCTAGCGGCCCACAGGGGCTGGCGTTACTCGGCAGCCCTTGTGGGCTGCTGGCCATCAATTGGTGCACAAGGAGGGCCTAGACGTTGGGACGGTCTCGGTGTAGTTACGCTCACGTGCGCAGATCCCGAGCCGTCCCGTAATAACGTACTCGAGGTCAGGCCGGGGAGGATGTTTAGTGGGTATGGAGGAAACGTCTTTACCTCGAGTCCCACATATCCCCTGCGGTTGGCACCACCCCGCAGGGACGATGCGTAATTGCATTTGACCTTCCCGAAAACAAAAAAAAAAGGTGAAGATACGGCTAGAATTTTTAATTTCACTTATTTTCATAGCAAAATATCATTTGGGATTGTTTCCTGGCTGCCTGCAGATATTAATACCATCTTTGTTCTGCAGAAACGGACTGTTAGAGAAATTTATCAACTATGTCCGTGTAATTCCCTCAGAGAAAAGTTCAAGGAGATGAATATTGTAACTGTGATATCACAATATAATAATGGAAAACTTTTATCTTAGAAATTGTTAAAATAAACAAAATAGCCGTTAAAATACAATAATTAGAGAGACAAAAGAATAACCGTAATTTTCTGAGATTTCTTAATTTTTCCCTCGATTGACATTATGACCTTTAAATCACTTGAACGCAAAAAAGGCGCAAGATTTTTTTAATATCATATTACTGAATGGGGAAGGTCTCTAATAGAGTGATTAACTAGGCATCGGCAACTTTCAGCAACAATGAAAACTCTAATTGAAATAAAATGAAATCGAAATATTCTATACTTCCCAAATAGATATATAAAAAATAAACAAACATATTTATTACAGAAACTGAACGTGAAAAGTGTACATTTTAAGCTATCTTATAACGTATAACACTAACATACTTTCTAGAAAAACTGCGGAATAATTTTGAGTTGAACTTCCTTAACGACATTTTAATTGGCATGAAAATATTGATGTACAATGTTTGAGGTTCATTTTATAAATATAAAACTCAGATATTTTGAAGTTTTAATTGTTTAAGAGAAGGCTCTTTTCTTTAAAAGTATAACACCATAAAGAACTTTATGGAATTACGACTTTCGTTTAAACCATTATTGAGATGGAAAACACCGTGCGGCATTTGGACTCCACTTCTGCTTACCATGAGGTGAAATAGAGTCATTTGGGTATCCCATTGGCTAGATTGCTGGCCAGACTAGTCTGACCAGTGGAAATTTTCTTTTCGGTGGACCAGATTTCTTTCTAAGGTGCAAAATACCATGAAAAAAGCACTGACGAAGTAAAATAGAGTTATGCATTCTTTACCAACACTTTATTAAGTTTGCTCTGTCTGTTTGCATGTATGATGCTAATCTTATAATCGATTTTATATCCCGATATGGTAGAGCTTTGAATTTTTTCACAGAGTCCCAAACTGGATTCCAATTTTAATATTAAAAATATGTTTGTATCTAAATTTAAGTCTTAAATTGTCATTAATTAAAAAAATGAACCAAAACTAGAAAGTGGGTAACAATGTAGATAAACCCATTTATTTTCTATACTATTAAACCGAACTAGGTAGGTATGTAAAGACATTAGATTTAAAAGGCGGTAGGTATGCTATTTGTTTTGTTGCAAACTTTAGAAATGGTTGGAGTTATTTATTTATTATATCATCTGTTCATATTTTGTGTTCGATAGTATTTTGCTAAATCAGATTAAGCTGATCTGATGAACTGGAAAGAAAATTCCCATTGGCCAAACTAGTCTGTACATCAATCTAACCAATGGGAAACACGCTCTTTTGCTTGTTGCCATCAAATGACCCCAATATTACGACTTCAAACAATATTAAATACGAGAAAATATAGATTCTGTAAGCACGCCGAAGGATTGATTTAAATATTTAACTTCGTCGTGCATTTTTATAAAGCTGTATTTGGCGTAGCTGACACGGAGAGCAATAATCTTGTTAGATATATTTCTAAGTTGAAACTCTGCATATCAAGTAAACCGTTTCGCCGTGGCGTCCTTATGATTTATTTATTCCGTATGTTATCACCACTGTTGTTCTGGAGATTTAATAAAATAAAGTAACATATTTTAGTGTCGTTGTTTGTTCTTGGGCAAAATTTATTAAAACGGGTGAAAGCACTTGTTCCTCGTAGATCATCAAGTTTGATAACTGTTTATGGTATGGGATTTCATTTTTTCTTGTAGAAAACTGTTAATTAAATTAGTTTTCTACGAATATAATATTTTTCTTCCTCTAGCTAATCCGGTTATCACACAATATTTTTTTTCTTCGTAGAAAAGTATTAAATTTAGGAGCTTATCAACTCGACTTGGATATATATAATACTAGTGGTCACCCGTGGCTTCGCTCACATCAATGTCGGTTACATTAAAGCTTATATGTTATTTTGATGTATGAGATATATTATAGTAAAGTTTCATTAAAATTCGTTAAGTAGTTTTTGCGTGAAAGGGTAACAAACACACATACATCTTTACATCCATACAAACTTTCACGTTTATAATATTAGTTGGCTGTTTATCTACTCATGTGGCTGTATAGCAGAATCGCTCTGTTTTTGTACCTATATGCATAAATGCATCCTGACAATATTAAATACATCTCCCATTTCATAACCAGGTTAAAATTGTTTTTCCGTATTACCAGTTATCAAACTTGGATATCTATCTACGATGATAGATAGATTGACTTTGAAATATCAAAAAAAAATTACCTATTTAATACAAAAATAACGTGATCTAAATTAACGTGGTTAATTTTATTTTCGTTCACAACTATTATCTCTAATCGACACCTATAAAATGATAGCAGAAAATTTTAGAGAGACATAAATCATCATAATCATAAAAGCCTTTATAATTCGACCCATTGTTGGGACACAAGGCCTCTCCTTGTCATTGAAGGAGGTTTAGGCAGTAGTCCACCACGCTTCCCCAATGCGGATTGGTGGACGGAGTATAAGGTGATCAATACCCCTTCGCTAGTCCATCATGATCCTATTCTACTCTGCCGGTATCACACGGCTGTCATGCCGGCAGAGTATATATAAGCGGGGAAACAATTCAGTGTGTGTCTAGCCATCATTACTGAAATTATAGATATTTATTTTTTGTTCCAGATGGGAGAGAGCTCGGGGTGACAGAAGAATATCCCATTTGGCGTAGAGGAACGCAGTCCCTGAGAACATGTACACTATGAAGCTATTCATAGCGTCCAATTTTAGACCGAACCTTGAACTGAACACGCCCAACAGAACGGACCCAATAAACTACGTAGAAAACGTTAACATTACCAGAACAAACGAAAGTTTCAACGACGATGAATACATATTCGACAGGACTGACATCAGGGCGATATTTATCACGCTGTACACACTCGTTTTTTGCTGCTGTTTTTTCGGTGAGAACTTTGTTTTTTAATTTAAATGTTGTGCCATGTTCCTACGTGGTGTATTTTTCATAGCAACCGAACCGCGGCTGTGTTGAAAGATTATATTCATACAGTAATTTACTTTTACGACCTATTCAGACGAAAATTGGCTATTTTTCATTCATATCCAGATCCTGAACTTTTATGCTGATACTGTTAGTAACGTGGCTATGTACGTACATGCTTTTGTTGTTGTAGTATGAGTATAAATAACTATCTATTCACAATCAAGGATATTTCACGTTGGTGACAAATTGAGCTAATTAATACAGTCTAGGATTCCACCACAAAAACGGATCGTAAACATGTTTCAAATATTATCATCGGTACGACTCTGTTTATTTGAATAGGCTAAGGAAACCGCTACTATTTGTCAACTTCTAATGATATTTAGAGATACTTTTCCTGTTTCCAAAATAGAAGGTAAATATTTTCCTAAAATTCAAATCAGATCTATTGCTACGCTTTTTGTGAGATCATAACTTGCCTCACAAAGACTCTTTTGCCGAGTTTTGAAGATCAGGAAGTAGTCATATTACTTTCGGATTTATCCTTTTTTATAAGGAGTTGGAAGGATGGCAGGGTTTAAGGTACATTAGATGGTTTATATAACAGAATTACATTATTTTTAATGTCTAACATATGATTAGCATCTTACTCTAGTCTTATTTTTATCTTGGCTACAACCACTCGCTACGAAAATGAAAGTTGTTTTATAAGAATGCAATTTATATTTCAATCAAATCCATTTGGGTATAGGCCGGGTACGGGCCAATATGCCATATATCAGACAAATACATTTTGCACACTGAAACTAGCACACAATTAAAGTGTAGGTAAACTGTGTTTTATTTTTATAGATAACTATAAAATAATTATTCCAACTTTTATCTATATGTCAAGATCTATAGAAAGCCTTTTTAATTATAGGTAATTTTTGGTATCCCATTGAGGATCAGTTAGGTTAAAAATAGTTAAGTTTTCGAAACAGAGACCTAATACTATGATGAGCTCTTCGTCTTCTAACATTGAAGTTAAATTCTATTTCGTCTTTCATGTCATCGGCTTACTTTATCTCGACTTTACTCGAAATCTGGTAACTTAAATCGCCTTAGAAGAACAATACGACAAAAGGTAGCGTTATTTGGCTGCAGTCCTACTTGAAGGTATTTCATTATTCGACTTGCTCGACTCGCTTTGAGTGGACAGTACAATTTCTTATCTCTATATTGCACTCGACGAGACTACATAAAGCTGAATGCTACTTTTGATATAAGAAATGAAAAGCAATCGGCAAATGATTTAGATTTTAATTTACTTCAGTATTCTTTTATGGTAAGTGATAAGGCACGCCTAAGGTGAAAGCGAATGTCCCAGAACCATCAAATTACTGAGGGAAATTTTCACATTAAGCAAATCTTAATGAAGAAAGCGTAAAACAAAGATCAGGAATATGAAGACGATAAAAATGTGTGGCCACCTTCAAATGTGCTCGATTCTCCATTGTAATCTAGTGTGATATCAATGTGTGTACAATTTCAAATTTTAAGCCAATATTGTAAGGGAAGACGTCTGAAATCACATTTTTTTTTATTATAAGTTTAATTATTACTCTTTATTTTATTACTTATATTATTATGATTAACTATTATTCAACATGTGAATTATGACTCTTTCCAAATCAAAACTATAAAACTTGTTGAGTTTTTTGCCGGTCCTTCTCAGAACAAGGCTTTCTGGTAGACTCTTGAACCGATAGCAACAAAATTGACTTTCATAAGTGTACAAATTGTACCTAAATGAATAAAGAAATTTTGACTTGTACTTTGAATATGGCAGTCAGACATTTTTTAGAAAAAGTTCAAGCAAATGACTTCACTCGAACTGACGGTAAGCTGAAGTGGAGTCGAAGATAAACCGTCCCGCTAGCCACCGTCGCCTTGCTGACCTGCATGGTTCTTCTTCATGCCTCTTGAATGACTCAGGATTGTAAAAAGGACGAAACGTGTGTGCTTGCAGTAAATTCCATTTCTTCATTGTGCGATAAAGAAAAGAGTTGCTATATTTCTTAGTTCACGTTAAAATGATAGCCACAGTTTGTTGGTGGCACCGTTAGATAACACGCGTACTTTTTTTTATAAAAAGGTTAAGCAAATGACTCTATTCCACCTGATGGTAAGCAGAAGTGGAGTCCAAATGCGAAGATAGCTGGTGCGAGAGATAAACTGCCGCGCTGAGATAAGCACCCTCGCCTTGCTGACCTGCAAGGCTCCTTCACGCCTCTTTTTAATGACCTAGGATTGTAGGAAGGAAGGAACACGTGTGTTGGCAGTGTACTCCATTTCTTGATTGTGCGACAAAGAAACGAGTTGCCAAATTTCTTAGTTCGCGTTGGAATTGTAGCCACAGTTTGTCGGTGACAGCGTAGACCATCACGCGTAGGGAGATGGTGGGATTAGGGAAAAAAGTTCTTCAGAGCACTCGCCGTGGTACAGACGGTAGAAATCGCTCAATGACGCAACATTATGACGTAATTGGAGAGGCTCAAGATGTTTAGTCACGTCGCCGATGATGCTCGAAGGAAGGGAGATGGTGGGATTAGGGAAAGTGTGATATAGTTACGGACTTTGATCCTTAGGGATTGAATTCGGGACCTCTAGATTGGAAACTGGTGGGCGACTCATATTCGTCGTCCATTTTGCGAGTGACAGAGCTAGGTGTGTATAGTAACATTGATGCGGTTCAAGTCGCTTGAAATAGAAGCGCTGGATATTATTAATTTACTATTTCAATAAAAACATGCACAGTACTGACAGATGGAGTTAGCGATCCTTGGGGGAGGCCTATGCCCAACAGTGGCCGTCTGGTGGCTGAAACAATGATGATGTACAGTACTGCAGTTTAGGTTTAGGTCAGGGTACCCTATGTTCAGGCAACCTAGCAAGGAATGACGGAAATACCGCGCTATTTACAATCAACATTCTAAAATAAATTATCTATTATGCTCAACAGTCAGATATCCACCGTACTTAACAAACAATCAAAAATATCCCAAAAAAAATTTTAGCACTCAAGAAAGGACCTTTTATTTATGTCACAGTTATAAGAAATTATGTTCAAAATGTATTTTTTTCACAAAACAGCAGCAGAAATATTTAATTTCGATTTACAGGACTGTACAAAAAAGTCTCTATTTGATGGTCTAAATCCCACAGTGAAAGGGAATGTATATATACTGGGTGTAAAAGACATGAGCAGTCAAACGAAAACCACGTATTCTATACATCAAAATAAGACATATTTCAAAAAAAATATTGCTGGGAAATGATTTTTATTTTTTGGTGTTACAAAAAATTGCAAATTGAACCGCGCAATGTAAAGGGCTCAACTCGCACGCAACTCGCAAAACCGCGATAATTTTGCTTGACGGCGGCCCCGTTCGTTAGTGTCCGTGCGCATCGAGTGAGCTACATTGAACGCTAACGTTTTGAAGTAATTTTTTGTTATGAAATACTAAAAAAAATGATAATGTTTCTTTGGACAATAATTAAGAAATAACGTATAGAATACGTTTTCATAAAAAAATGAAAAAAAAATTATGACTTTGACCTTCAATAAAATCGTAACTATCAATTTCCCAGGTATAGTCTAAAGGAAGAAAAATATTATGACGGTGAGCTGAATACATGGTTCTCGTTTGACTGTTCATGTCTTTTACACCCTGTATATAGGCTTACATTACTTTTGCTTAAATGGTAACCTTAGCAATGTAACTGGAATACGAAAAATAGTTTTAACATAAGCACAAAAGAATCCCAACATTTAGCCGTTACAAGGCAGATTTGTTCCTTTTAACTCAACACTAATGAAACAAAATTCTGCCTTAAGAAAGACGTTATTAAGGTCTAATTTGCCAAGTAACCAAACCAAAATATCAACGGTATATTTGTCCTTTGCCTCGTTAAATTTGGGTTTAGGATACGAAGATAGAATAACAACGACACTTTAGTATGTGGTATCACGCATTAAAAGAGGTGTAAATATTCAGGGTGCAGGAAATTCTGCTTAAAAGGAAACCACATTGGGAAATATTACCCCGTAGGCAAATAACTCCGTAATTTAATCTCTTTATTACGACAGAGGCGGCTTTTGAGAAACATATTACTTGCGTAAGACGCCATATTTAAAACGGTTACGTATTTCAAATTATAAAACAGAAGATAGACCCTTTTCAGACTACCGATTAAGGAAAGTAAAGAAGTGCTGTTATGACAATTATACTACCTTCGTAATAGGGATCTGATGTAATAACCCTATTTAATTCATTATTCATAAGACCCGAGTCAATTAACAGGTTGATCATACATTTTATAGATGTCACGCAGTCATAATGCATTACAAAACGGTTCGACGTGTGTGCGAGTGATAAACCGATTTTTTTTTTTAAATTTTGATTTTTATTGATTTTACAAAAAAATTAAATATCAAAATGTTAAACAATAATAGCAATCAAAAACTACTGAGGTTTAAACCTGTGCTATTGAATAAAACCATTAGTCGATAGATCCGTAGTGGATTCAATCAATATCGGTCTGTATAATCGAATGGAGATCACTTATTATTGGTAGGTTCAGGTGTTTCATGACCAAGCTGACTGGAATAATTTTCACACAACACACACACACTAAGGCGGTACGTCAGGGTTTTAGCGGGCTAACCTATCGCGCTGCGTGGTCAGATATGCGTTGTTCATTTCGGAGGTTGTTCTTCATTAGTTCAGACGCGTACGGGTGACTAAGTATACGATACGGCTGAGTTATTTTTTTTTTAATAAATGCATTACGTAATTATTAGCACACAATTTAGAAGTAAGGAAAGTGATTATCCATAGTTAAACGCAAAGAGGATAATAATACTACGTGCGCCGCGTTTTATCGACAATGCTTGCTGATACTTTGTGTTGACATTAGTACTACCGATGCGGAGCAGTACCGGTAGCTATTAAATTTGTAGATAAATAAAAATGCGTACTGTTGAGATCCATCTTTATTAGCAGAGAGAATGAGTCACTTACAGAGTAGCACAATATAACAGAGAGCATAGAGTATATAACTCAGAGTAGTGAGTTGATATTCTAACAGTAGCAACTGCCCCGCGACGCGTATGATGTGTGGAGGTCGTTAAATCTGGCGCGCCATTTTGTAATTCGGCGTGCTGTTTTGTAATATTAAAAAAAAAAACTACTGAACTGATCATGTAAATTTTTCGTGGGACCATTTGGAAAGTATACCATTTCAAACAAAGGAAAAAGAATTTTGCAAATCGGTCTAATAGTCTTCGAGTGATTGGGGTACATGCCTTAAAAAATATGAATACGAATTAAGAACCTCCCCTTTTTTGAAGTTAGTTAAAAATACAAACGATAGTACTAATATTATAACACCATTCCGTCTATGAATGAATATGTTATTTGTTATCATCAGAAACCCTATTATTATTTTTGTTATTATAAATACTCCTTACTCAATATGTATCCAGTAAAAATACTAAGTCTAGTGTGACAATCCCTATTGTTGCCCGAAACATTCTCTTTTGTGTCACCATAAAAGAATAGTAGACGTGCAATTTGAATCTGCTTTGTGGTAAAAGCTTTTGCGTCTGCCCAGTGACAAAAACTGTACGTGATACGATTTTGCTTCTAATAGAGAATATTTGAACTATTTCTATTACTAAATACTGATGTAAGACGAAGCGATAAATAAAGTTTTTGATTTTTATATTTTTCCTTCGATGCCTTTATCGTTTTAGGATGGTTTCAATATTCTATTTACGTTACAGATCGGCCTACCAGGGTTTGGCTAGCTTTGTCTGCATGGCGCCAACAGAATCGATTACATACTGTAGTAAAATCATCATAATGCATTATTTACGATACTATTCTGTTGAGTCTGCCTTTAATTTCAACATCTTCTTCCTATTGACTGTACAAGACTTGCGTGACAGCACTAATGAAAATTGTACAGGCGCTAACTTGTAACGGACAAGCCTCTATGAGTAGTTATAATCATATTAATAGTAGGTATAATCAAACTAATCAATTAGACAATACTGTATGCATATAAAAATCATAATATTAAGTAAATTAACAAGTATAAGGAAAATAATATTTTAAATTCATTTCGATAGTGTAGTAGGCTACAGAATAATATCTGGAAGATTCCACAAAAAAAAAAACGGACAATAGAATAGATCGCAGTTTATGGCTCTGTTCCCATGGAATTCAGTCTCAGGCCAGATTAAATAGAAATGAACCTTAAATTGTTGAACGTAAGGAACGAATGTGCAATGGTTAATATTTTTCTGGGAAAAACCCCGCGTGGTAATTTTTTGTGTGTTTGTTTGAGGTAAGTAGGAATGTGATTAGCAAATTTCTCTCGTTTTAACAAGCATTAAGGTTTATAATTGTAGATTATGAAGTATGCTATAATACGCCCATAATTAAGGTAAAGGGGTGAGGGGGGTTAGGACGTTGTGAAAACGTAGCCGCGTGCGCAGGGGCAGTCTTGGAAGAAATTTTGAGTGTAGTGGTCGGTGTCAAGGCGGCCAGCATCGGTAAGTCATTTTTTTTACTTTTCACTTTTCTGTTTGTTTCTTGCATAAATTATTAAATGTGTTTTTATTTTGCGGAGAATTAAATATCTTGGTTTCTTTAGTATATTTTAATGTTGAGTAAAATTTCTTGCAATTAATGATTAACTTAAATTTAATTTATTTAAATAGTTCATTAGAAAATTAAGAGAATTACTTTAATTTGATACAAACACGGTTTTTTAAAATTATAGTTTTCATTGAATTAAAATATACTTTTATAAATTCTTTTCAGTTAAATAATATATCTCGTTTAAATAATTTATTACAAATTTTAGAGGATTATTCTAAAGGTTTTATTTGCACATCAGTAACTTTTTTAAAAAATAGTTTTCTTCAAATTTAAATATTCTTTTATTAATTCTTTTTCAATTAAATATTTTTTTTTTATTTTTATTTTCTTTGTTTGTTTTTTTTAATATTTGCTTGTTAGTGACTGATCTAATTTCAATTTGGTTACGAAATTCAACTAAATTTGAAATGGATCAATTATTGACATTTTATTTCAATTTTTCTTTCTTTTCTTGTATTTGTTGTTTATTGTGTTTTATGTTCTGTGTTATTCCAAATATAATACTCATTTATCATTGGGCTTAGATTTAAGGGTGGCGGTATATTTGTTCAGTCCGCGAAATTACTTTGCCTATTCTTTTATTTCAAAGCCACCACGGTTCAAATCTCGTGGAAATTAATATTATTTTGTTTTGTTAGGTTTTATTAGCAAGTCATTTGACATAAATTATTTTATTGTAATTATTTTTACTTAAATTGTGTAAGAGTAGTGGATTGAACTACGTATATTTTATAGATATTAAGGCTAGGTAAAAATTAATGATTTATTACTCTAAAAGAGGATAACGTAAATCATTACACCAAGGAAAGAACCCATTAGTTATAGTTAAATAGATATTAAGTTATATTATATATATATTGGGGTATATAACACATACATGACACTGTAAATTTTGTAGCATTTGGATTTATTCAATAGTTCCGAGATGAAATTGTAGAGTAATCTCAAGATTTTAGTTTTAAGTGTTAGGAGAATCTATCCAAATAGCTGAGGTTTTAACCTCTTAGTCACCTTTGCAAAACACATAGGCAACACATTAGTATTAAGATAAAAATGAGTATTATATTGGAAATAAGTTAGTTAAAATTGGGAACACTCAAAAATTAGGTGCTGTACTTTGAAGCGTAGTTTAATTTAAAAAAAAAATATATATATTAAATAGTAATAATAATAAAACTGTAAAAAAAAAACATTGCAAGTTACAAAAATGTAACTATGGGCTAACAGAGACAGGATTATAAATTTATAAAATAATACTATCTCTGCAAGAAAGATGGCACTTCTTAAATGTTAAGGCTGTTTTTTGTGTTGGAAGCCTATTTTAGTATTTATTTCATTTTATTAAACTTTTCTTTGAAAAGTACAGTTCGCGATTTGCCATTTTGGTTTATTTCGATTTTAAAATTTTGCTCGAAACTATTAAAACACATTTAATGAAGGCTACTTTAGTTTAGCGAAAGGCAAAACTCAAGGGGAATTGAGGGATAGTCTATTTTAAAATATATATGTATATACCGTCAAGTAGCGGCTAAGTAGTCCTTTATTTATTTGTGTGAATAAAAATGGTATGGACAAAAAAAGATAAATCAATTGTGGTTGGGATAGCGTGCCGAGGATAGTTTGGTGTAGATTTAAGTACTAAAAAAAAAACTAATTTCACTTTCTTTCAGCTCTACGTGTAATTTTAAATATTAACTTAGGTTAAGGAAAATTTAGTAATTAGAAGCACCATTCATTAGTGATCCGGTAATCCTTAATACCACTTCATACCATTTCGCGATTAGACTTAGTTATAAGTAAATTTAATCGTAAACGTTAGGAAAGGTGGCGGGAAATAATTATGCTTCTTACAGATTCAAGGAAATGTTCCCGATGATCCAGATAGATCTGGGGTCTCTATGCTTATGGGTTATTAGGTAGTTAAATTGGGGGGGTGTATTTATCTAGCTATTTTCTTTCAGACATAGCTGGAGACCCAAGATCGAGAAGACTACGTAGGTTTGTGCCTTTTATTTAGACTAGTTTGGTCTGAAACATTGCAGTTCTATTATTTCATATTTATATTGACAATTATGATTGTCATTTGAAAATATACAGTAATATAAAATATATATTCGGAACCAAGCAAGTCAGGTCATTTCAAAATTGAGTGATTTTGAGTTTTATTTTATGACATAGTAAATATATAATTACTCAATTTAAAATGACTATTTAATTTATTTTCTTTCTGCTTTCATTTGTATTGATGTCTTCTGTTGCATGTATTATGTGTTTCTTTTTGTCTTGTTATTCCGGATTATTCGATAAATTTCGTAATATGTGATGTTTTGTAGTTTTATGGGCGTATGTGTACCGTCGTGATAAACCAACAAAAAGTTATTCGGTTCAGTTGGTTCACGTTTTGAGTTTATTTCTTGACGAATTTTAATATCAATATTTTATTTGGTTTAGGGTGTAGGAAGATAGTATTCGTTACGCGTAAAAGGATAATATGGTTAGGGTAAATCTAAACGGCATAAAATATAATTAGATATTTATTGTGACTACATTAACCCTGTAATAAAATAAAGTAGAACTTATTAACTTGAATTTACACCAAAACTTATACTATTTTATTATTGAAATAATCTAAACTATAATCTAAAAACTATACTTCAACCTTTATAACTCAATTTACCTACTGTGAATTCCAGATTATTCTAAAAACTATACTTAAACTATTATTACCCAATTTATCTACTATGAATTTCAGATCATTCGAGAATTTGTTTTACGACTGTGCTTCACGATATTTAGTTATAAATTCTTTAATATTCTTATGAAGAGCAACATTCAAATAAACTCATATTTCAAGAAATTATAACTATCAAAATTAAACTATGTAATTTTATATTTTCTTTAATAACGTTGTAAGTATGGGGACAATTTGGAGACATTTCGTTATGGATATACACCTGGTTTTAGTTTGGGCATAGGTTAAATAAGTCAGTTTAAATGAACGACTTTGCGTACCAAAATAAAACCAATACTCTACACGCAGCTGAGACTATGACTAAAAACACTCCACATGCTCCAAAATTAAGCGAGTGATTATTTTGTGCGAGTTCTCTGAACGATACATTACGGTGATCGCGACACGATCAGAATGGATCTAATTCAAACAAAAAAACGGAATTATTTAGATTAAGGAAGGGATGTATTGCAACACAAACAATACATTGCGAATAGCGCTGGCTGAACTCACAACTCAGTTCCTTTTCAGAATTTAAATATTCTTGGTTGGAATAATTTTCATTCAAACTTAGGATGTCAGAAGTTTGGGGAACTCAATCTTAATCAATTGCAACCTTACATTTTGGTTTAAAATCACACCACATTCACAATCCATGGCAAAGTGTTGGCAAGCGTTTCTATATTTATAATTTAGGTTTTCTTAATGAGGAACTTCCTGTGGTTTTGGAAGGGGGGAGTGGATTGACATTGGCCTTGTCACTCACCGATTGAAGCGAGGATGGAGCTTCAACTTCCTTATTTATTTTTTATGCAATCACTAAAGAACGTTATTAAATTTCCACGTTATAAGTTCTCTTATGCTGTCCATATTTCATTCTCTATATTCTAAAAGAATTTTGGTTACTACTTCACAACATGGGTACTAGACGATATTGGCCTTAGGAAATTCTTAATTCCTGAAAACAAATTACTTATATTCTGTCTTGTATAATTTATATGAGTATTCATATAATAAAATATCTTGGTTGAAAGGGGGGTTTAGTTACAATTTGGTGCCGTGACCAGGATTCGAACCTGGGTTACTACGGCACCAAATTGGGTCCTAACCACTAGACGATCACGGCCTTAGGAAATTCTTAATTCCTGAAAACAAATTACTTATATTCTGTCTTGTATAATTTATATGAGTATTCATATAATAAAATATCTTGGTTGAAAGGGGGGTTTAGTTACAAACTGAAACAAATATTTTACCGTAAAATGAACCTACCCCAGATGAGACCGCACTCTAAGTGTACTTGGATTAATTTTAGACTATGCCCGTAAAGGTAACATATGAGCACGTACTACGAGCGGTACGTAAGTGCTGACTGTAGGATTTTGTGGCACAAAAACATTATCGTTTATGAAATTTATTTTGTCTATTGATGCTTTTATTAAAATAATTTAAACTTTAGAAAATACTTAGTTGTTTTTCGACCTGAGTAATCTAAATCGAATTATGAGTATTTATTTATACCGATAATAATAATGGAATAATTTTATTTTTGCGTTTACAAACGCGTAAATATAATACTAGAAAAATGCACTGAAAAAAATCGACTTGCCTCAGGCCATCCTAGCCTGTGACCAAGGAACTAGCTGTCCTCAATAACGAGAAGCGATATCTTCTAACGCTTCATAAATTACAAACCCGTTTGGACGGGGTAACTACTCTTCTCACAAGGCTCAACCAAGTATAAACGTGCCGACCTAGGGACGACTCAGGTGGAACGAAGTGAAGAGATTTATAGCGATATTCTTGTGAATATTATAGTGCCTTCACCAATATATAACAATAATGGTGAATGCTAGGTCATAAATTGACTTGATCTTGCCTGACTCATTTTGCTGGAAGACCATGATACGCATGGCAGCATTCCATTCATATTGGATCTAAGTATATTATAAACAGTATTACCTATCGGTAGAAACCACCATTACTCGTTTTTTTTTTAAATAAAACTAGAAAGCGGAAAGTATTGGCCAGACTTGATGTTCCGTACTTCCTTCATTATTTGGGCTATTTTAAAAGTAACCATCGGACCCCTTAACCTCTCGCAACGAATAAGGGAATCAGAATTAAATACATGCTTAAACAAAACAAACAACAGTAATTTAAGAAAACCAAACTAACCAGAACAGCCTGTAAAAGAGTTTAAAAAACACGCTTCCGAATTCACCACAGTAGTGTAGCATAACTGTTTTATTCAACTTCAAAGCACTTATGTAAAATGCTGACGGCCGATATTTCGATTGCAACCCAGATGGCGTACTTGTACGGCGTCGCTATGAAGAAATTTGTTTTTCCGGACTGCAAGCGTTAAGATAGAATAAATAAAGATTTTTGATAAACCATAACATTTTTTTCTTTACCCAACGTATTTGCTTGATTTTTGTATTACCTTATTCGACACAAATTTTAAAAATTATTTTATTTTATTTTGCTCTAACTTTTAAAGTAATCACAAATAATTATTATTCTAGACATTAAAATATGTACTAATATATCACGATGCACAATCTTCAGATCAAATCTCGTGTGAATTTCTCTCAGGCATTTCTCGTAAATGTTCATGTCAAAAAGTTTCTTTTTCGCGCCCACCCCGTCGCACCTAGGGGGCGGATTCGTGCGGTTGGTAGCGGTGAAGCTAGTTATACCGTCGGATTATTTACTTTTTGCCATACATATTCAATTTACAAAAAATGGATATATGAAACAAAATACTCCTTTTTTATTAGTAAAAACGTATACGTTCATTACAAATGACTTCAAACGATCAAAACATGTTTGTTTGTTTTGTCAGGGCATAATTTTATTGACAAAATATCAGATTACAAACTGAACGCCGCTTTTGAATTTTTGCTGGATAACCGGTTAATTGATGTTTGACTTCTAAATCTAATAAGGGTTAATGGGTTAACTTATGTGTGAGTTAAATATGGTTTGTACTTTGAATAACAACACATTCATGGATATAATGGGGAAAAAAATTAACGCAGGTTTGTGTAAATTGAAAATACGATAATAAATTTTGCAGGACGGACATTTTGTCCAGTAATTCATATTTATTCACAAACTTATGAAACTGAGAGGGGTTGCTGATGTGTAATACTTCTTTAGACACCTTTGACAAGTTAATAACTTTTTTTTTATCAGTGACAGTCGTGAAAACGTTACCTAAGTAACATGTAGGTCTGATAAATTTGTATTTTGTACGTAATTACGAAGACAATGACAGAGAGACGACAATTATTCAGAGCGGAATTTCTATTCCGACAGAAAACTTATTTGTAGTAACTAAGGGATATTATTTGTGAGAAGTCGACATTCCCTCTTTCTGTCTTAAATCCTTAGAGTTTGCAAAATGCAATTTATTGAAGTAGTACTATGACTCAAGTCTGGTGCTCATTGCAGATTTATAGATTATTGCATCGTCTTCTCAAGTCCAAGCTGCGTTGTTCTGTTCTATTTTGGAGGGAAATAAAAAGGCGAAACGAATGAGAATAATTGAATCCGTAACTATGGTTAATTTATTACATACAAATGTATTTGGAATAATTACTACAAGGCAATTTTGTCGCCCTCTGCCTGAAGACTAGAAGTCTGGAACCTCACATTTTACAACTTGAAGGGGAACTTTACGATTATGTGGATATGATTATCGAAAGCAGTGTCTATAACCTGTTGCTAAGTATGGTCGGTAAAAAACTCTCTGAAAACGAGTAATTTGATGAACGGGAATCCACAATAAAACACACGGGGACATCACAAGACTAGCAAAGAGTTGTGGACAGTCATAGTATGGTGCTCAGAGATGTGTCCAACTGCGAAAACTCCGTAGGTACTTACATATTGCGATCCATGTCTGTGGTAAAAATCGGGGAATCGCCGAATGAACATTAGCTCAGTGAACGCGTCTAATCGCCTTATGCCACTACAAATTGAATTCCAAACTGATCGCAACACTCCTATTGAAGGCTCCAAAGACACAGAATGCAACAATCACGCTACACCGATACGTGTCATCAGGTATACGTGGATACTAATCTCTCGAACTTCTTTAATATCACACACCTGAATCTTAGTCTAAATCTTTTTAGCTTACAGATTTTCCAATCCACTTACCCTGGAGACTACACAGGTTACAGCTAATTAACACATGTAGTACTAAAATACTGTTGGGTTAATCATGTCGTCAGCAACTGAATAATTTGTCGCATTAAATGATTAACTTATTCAGTACTTTTACCACAGTTAATCTACCGCTTACAAGATAATTTATGATGCTTTTATCTGTGCTCTGTATGGGATTAACGTTAACTTTAGTATTCAGAGCTGGGCTTACATTGCCTTGATTAATGATATTAATATTACGATCGCCTCTTTCAATAATTGGTCAAAATGATATTTGATTTTGCTCTTGAAGAACTGTGAAGCCTTTTTTATGTTTTAGTAATAGTAGATAGTGATAATAGATTGGAACTAGGCTACCGAATTGCAGAAGTATAAGTAAGTAGAGGCGGCAAAAATTTATTAGCCTACTGGCGGCAAATTTGTAAATCTGCCACTGAGCGTACTCACTTACAGGTAAAGCACATAACGTATCAGATACTTTATCAAGTAAGTACTCGTAAGTGTCTGCGAGCACACTGCGCTCCGCCCGCGAGGAACTCGCAGTGTGCTCGCTCGACTTCCGAGTTGTACCGATCGAATATTTTCAAGAACTAATGTTATTGAGCACCCCACGCTTTTCTCTAAATTCTAATTATGCTTTTCGTTAATTATTTAGTTTCTATACTAAAAAGTTATTTTTTCACTTTTTAGTCATATTTAATATAAAAGCGTGTTTTTTAGTTACTAGTTATTTAAACTATTATTTTTATTATCTACTTTTTAGTGCGCATTATAACCGCCGATTAAAGTACTTATATTATTAAAAAAATCCTAACACCGCCAACTTAACAATCATAACGCCATATAGTGACGTATAACTGAACTAACATTCCAAACGTATAATTTATTAGTCCTGGCTATTCTAATCAGAATAATGGGATATTCTTATCGAGTTATTGTCATGTCATCGGTCATTGATAAGTCTATAAAATTTATGATGATCGTTTAAAGTGGGTCAATATCGACCCCAAACGAGTCAGTTACATACAAACATACACGAGTTACAAATATACAAGTGAAACTAATATAAGCGTGTTTAAAATAAACGAAGGCAAAAGTATTTTACACAAAACTATATTAATTTTTCGAATTTTATAAGCGAATATTTGTCAAATTGCTCTAAATATCTTCATTTCTATTATGCGCGTTCATTCTGTAATCTATAGTAGGTAGTACATCTCTTTTTATTGTTTCTGATCCAATTAATGCTCGAGCATATTCTGTTTGCTTTACTTTTTGCGGATATCCTACATTTTTATTTTTCCGATAATTCTCTCTCACTCTAGTTATGGTCTTAAATATTCTAATTTAATTTAAAAGTTTTGTTTGCGGTGCCGTCATTCTATTAGCCTTATTTTACGTTAAATATGACAAAGTTTAAACGCGCAATAACAAGATAGGATCAATAATTCTAAATCAAGTCTTACACCCACCCAATACTTATTACTTCTTGTTAGGTACTACGGACAATGGACAGAACTTTGGAAAGCTAATTTTCATCAAGGCAGAAACCGCATCATTTTAACTATTTTACATTATATTAACATAATATTCAGGTAGAACACGATTTTGTATTAAACGTAAACCAAAATAACGACTCGTTCTGCACAAAAGCAGGTTCTGCTTTAGCAAAATGAGGCAAATAATGGATTATTATGGCAATTTTCACAAGAGTATCACTTTTCTAAAGCGGCAGTTCGGGAAGACTGTACCATCTTTGATGATGTTTATAAGCAATCACCTTTTCCTTTAGTCACTAAAGTTTTATATTATTGCATTAAATGTGAACAGTGGATTACAACACCACCAATCATTAGGAATTTTGTTTTCCTAGGTTAATCTTTGACCAGCTACCGTAGCTGGGGCGGCGAGCGATGCGAAAGGGCTCCGTCGCTTGCTTATATGCCCTGGCGACTAAGAGAACATTCAAGATCCCTTGAATGTCCTCTCTAACTCATTGGGGGAAGTAGTGACCTATGAGTCAACTGCAGATGGTAAGTGCGGATGAATGTATGCTCCCGCGGAACCATCGACATGCGGAGAGAAGAGATCCGACAGTTTTTAGTGGGTATGCCAGCTGGTGGCTCCCACATAACCCTGGCGTGGCCCTATTCTCGCCAAAGGTACGTATAAAACGTTTTCTGTCGAAAAAAAGGTTAATCCTTGAAGCTTTTTTATTTTTTATTATCTTCGAAGCTTTTCACCTTCTGATGGTAAGGCAATGGTAGTGGAGGGAGGCACAGCGAAGTAGACACTCGAATTTGGAGCACCTGAATTGGGGTATTTACAGAAGCCCACAGTGAAATAACACTGCATTTTTGTACAGTGAAATAATACAGTTTTCTAGAGGAGAAGGAGTTCGATGGCGCCGCGGTAGTGTGTTCTTAGCGGCGATCACAAAAGTTAAGTAACCAAGGGCGTGATCGGTACTTGGATAGGTGGCTGATTTTTTTTTATTGATAGCCATCCGTGCTTTGGAAAGCACGTTAAGCCGGTGGTCCCGGTGCTGTCGAAAGATAGGCAGTCATCCCCAAGGAGGGTAGGTGTCAGACAGGCGGCTGACCGTAAAAATAGAATATTTGATAGAATAATTTAGAAAATATCCATGCTTGTACAATACGAAGGATATTTCCTCTAAAATATGACAATTAAGATAAAATTGTGGGAAGGAATCTTAAACGTCGTGCACCCATACTCTTTTTCTCTGTGACCGAGATAAAGCATATAAAATTAATAATTCTTCCACATATTCAGATTTCTCAATAAAGAACAAACTTTTCACACTCCGCTATCGATATGCACTACGCTTTGACGAATTACGTTGCATTAAAGAGTGTTTGTCAATGTGTGTGACATGAAAAGATGTTAAAACGCGACGCTATTACGCGGCGCTAAGTACGCGTTCTGTTTGACAAAGCTTAATGGCTCGATCCGTCCGTATTCACAGTGATGTTGCGTCTGTTAGGTGACTGCGTGTGTGGTTCTAAACCATTTTGACGTAGAATGGAAGAATTTATATCAGCAAAAGTTGAAAATAAAACTAAAAAAAAAACTCATCATCAACAGCTCATATATAATGTCCCCACTGAGAGCTCGAGCCTACCCCACATTAAGGAACGATTAGCGGCCTTAGTCAACCACGCTGGCTAAGTGCGGGTTGGTCGATTTCACGGCTTAGGTGGCTACTGAACCATAAAAATCACGACCTACGGTTGAGTTGCCTATTGCCTAAAAATGGTAGTGGTCAGGTCGGCCACTGGGTAGGTTAGGGTTATTTTTTTATGATCAGGCGTAATTAATCTTAAATAAATATATAAAAACCCGTGAAATGATCGTATTTATCACACAAATATTTGCCCCAACTGGAATTCAGAGCCAGAACGCCCGATTTGTAGGCAGCGTTAGGTACTGGTCAATCCACCAGGAACGGCGTCATTTTTGTAAAAATGGTACAATTTAGGAAACTTTCACAATGCAGGTCACTCGTCCTATATATTTCGCAATAAATGTGTTGATGGATGATAACCATTATACAGTGTAAAATCCCTTGCCATGAAAAAAAAAAAATTTTTGTAAGTCTTAAAAAAATATACTTTTCGACAGTAACAGTATTAAATTCAGGTAGAGTTTCCTTTAAGTGACAAAGACTCAAAGGAAATTGAGTTTAATTTGAGAAAAGATAATAAACTGAGAAAAACAGCCTGCTTTTTATTTAATTTTAAAACAGCTATTCTGTTGGTTGTTGTTTACCACTTTAACATACCTAGTACATTGTGAAAAGTCTAGATTTATTTTTATCTTTGACGCCACAGTTAGCTAGGTTAGATTTTTCGTATGTATAGCGATATTTTGTATGATATGTTTCCCAAGCATTTCAGCATAACAAGTGAAAGGTTATGGTATAATGGCTTTTATATCTTTTGATATCTTCAGAATTGTTGATAATAATAAAAATCTAAATGTTTTGAAATCTTCTAATTGGAAAATTCTGACCTGAAATATTTGCAATCTTTTACACACCTCATTAATTACCTACCTACATGAAATAAATCTTGAAATAAAAATTATCTTTCAATATGAAAAGCTTTACGTGAATGAATAGTTTATGAAGATTATATTAATCTATTTGTGGACGCAGAGAGTACATTTGTAATGGCATTTTCTTTTCAATTTATTAGGTACATAAAATAATAAAATTCTTAGGAATTTGTATTTGATGTCTGACGTTATCAATTATTTTAAAATCCCTATTCGTAGAAATGTTTATTAATACTTTTCTGTAGTTATTCAATGACTTGGAAACGGATCCAAGTCAAATTAATGTTATTGGAATAATTTCAGAAAATAGTACTGAAAGGAATTGTTTCAAGATGAACAAAATGATCTATTGCTGCTGTGCCTTTAAAATTAACTTTAGATTGATATTATGAAAATAGAATTTGACAATACGTATTATCGAAGTTACATTATGATAATTGAAATATTCTGGCAATCTATTATTGAGTTGGTTGCTGTAATGGCGACGAAAATGAATGTGTTATAAAATATTTAGGTATTAGAAAAATATATTGGTATATATTGACGTAAGACATGGTTGCACTATTAAAGACATTATTTATGAAGGGACCATTAGTTAGAAAGCGCTTATTTTGTTGAAATGTGTGTACATCTATAACGTTAAAGCCTAATGTACTAATAGAAAGTTGCTTGAGCATGATATTGTTGAAATCTTGAGAGTAGTCAAACTATTATGAATTTATACAAATGCTCCATTCTGATTTCCAGTGTAAAACAGATCACGGCTGACCAAATTTCAAAAGCTTAAATTTCAACTCTGTTGCCAATTCTAGGAAACTTTCTAAATGCTAGTTCAACCATATTTGAGCGTAAGTTCTAACTATAAAATACCAATTTTATAAGTTGAACTATTATATTTCCCTTCACTAGTATTGTAATTATTCCAGAATAAAATGATATAAACAAAATACATATTTTGATGCCTTGCTATTTCTATAGCAAAGCATATTCTTTTACGAACGACGGTCGTATAATCAATCATTGAGGCTAGTAAATTATTTTAATGTGAGATTGAACAAACATATTTTGAAAACCGTGAAATTAGGTATGGCCCACGATTAGCTTAGCGTGTCAGATTTGATACATTGCCTATCGGGATTATAACGTCTGGCGGGTAGATAAAAAGGATAGGCTTCGTTTCATTCATATTTTATAGTATGTTTACGTAAACTGTTTTATTGATAAAAAAAATCGGTACTGTTGTTGGTTTCAGCAAGTAAATATACAGACATACCTAAGTATTATATAGTAATATATTATCTGTGGTATTATACTAGTACTTTGCGTTACATTTCAATTTGTTAATAGACACGGATCTTACTCGGTCGGCACATACAGGCAAGTCGAAAAGAATTTGCTAGCGAATGTCGTGCAAAATCTACGTCTATATATCAATAAAATAAAATTTCAACCTCACTAAAGTCGTTTCACCACCAAAGACGCGTGAAGATATCTTGGTCGGCAAAGCGAAGGTGGCTACGAGGCGTTTTACCTCACTACATATCTTCACATTGGGACTCTTCTTCCACTCAACATCTGGTGGAAAGTAGTTATTTATACCTATGCCTATGTGCGACATGGCTACCACTTTATGCTCCCGGCACATATTTATTAATACAACAAGATAGGCCAAGCCGGCGTTTTACACGACAAGTGTATGCCCAGTGGGCATACATTGCCGCCAGTTCGCCAACCGATAAAGTCGAGTGAATACGTACGTAAGTCAGAAATAAATATCCGTTTTTCTTTCAGAATTCCGTCCTGTTCGACTGTAACATGCAATCATTGCAGTGGAACAGATATCTATCAAGTAATGTAATAGCTTTTCACACGTAAGAACTGAAAAACTTAGATTTATATTTAAAAAACAATATTTAAACAAATAGTCCGACTTTTATACATAAAAACACAATCGCTTTGAATTATGCGTTACTATCTTACAAATTGTATTATATTGCGGCTGTGTTTAACTTAATACGCGCGCAATCAATAGTGTATATTACAACATGCTCAACTAGAACCATTTTATAGTACGGCTGCTGATCGCGTCGCTCGGACACGGTTCGGACTTCCTATGAACTCAGCGATTTGACCGATCTCCTTTGCGGCTGTGCTTAACTTTCATTGCTTCGCAGTCCTTATGACTATAAATATTACGGCATGCTCAACTAGAACCTGTTATGTAGTACGGAGGCTGATCGCGACACTCGGTCTTTATATGAACTCGACGATTCGACGGATTTCCTTAGATTGATATATCTGTGGCTCCCGTACTAATGCTTACGGAGACAATGTATATTATTATTACACAAACAGCCATGTAATACCCGTGTTTGTGAGATAAGAAAACAAAACCAGTCCAAGTGACGAACCACCAGTGGTCGCGGACATAAGCCCGCACAATTACAGTAGTAATTGTGCGGGGCGTATGTGTTTGAATGTTGTATAGTGCATCGTACGTTTATTTACATAATATGTGGCCACTACTGATGAATCTGAGATCTAACAAATATTGAAAAGAACATTAAAGGGGGCAAAAACATAGCATTTTTCTACGTACTATATTTTTTATATAGGTTCGCAGAGAATGGCGAACCTTAAGTGGCAGTAGGCAGGGCACATTGCGAGGAGAACTGACGGCCGTTGGGGCGGAAAGGTTCTTGAATGGCGGCCGCGTCCTGGGAGAGGCAGCATTGGTAGGCCCACCACAAGGTGGACCGACGATCTCGTAAAGGTCGCGGGAAGCCGCCGGATGCGGGCAGCGCAGGTCCGTTCTAGCTGGAGATCTTGGGGGAGGCATATGTTCAACAATAGGCGTCTCTCGGTTGATTTGCCTAGGTCAAACTCCGTCTTGTGAAATTACAAGGATGTTTTTATTCAAAAGTTGATTCTCTAGCTAGACTAATTTAAATATACATTGTAGCATGAATGTTTGGGAGCATTTGTTAAATGTCATGATTAATGTCTTTTCATGATAACTTTTGCCATTTATTTTATTTAATACTTTAAACTTCTAGTGTCGTTCATGTTCGTATTAAAGAGCCTAATTAAATTAACGTAATCATGCTCCGTATAATGGAATAAGCCCTTTTACTATCAACTATTCCCCGAAGGATCTATATCGTTAGTACGAAATCTCGTGTTGCTAAGTACTAAAATATACTTGTGAAGTAGGTAGGTACTTGATATAAACATACATTTTTTTTATAAGCGAAGATAAATTAAAAATGTGTGCAAGTAATCTAAAAGTGCAATTACCTCATTACTGAGGTATACGACCAGTCCACCAAGTCATACAGCTGATTCAACTGCCAAGTAGGTGGAGGTTTTAAGCCGCGGGGTTTCATTTATGTTGAACTACATAAGGAACTGTTGATGAAAATTAGTAACAAACTTAAATTCATATTAAGCACAATCATGATTGATGACTCATAAATAAAAGATAGTTTTTATTTGATCTTCGAACACGTGGCACTCGAACAAAAGCATATTATTCTATCGGTGACATGGGAGTTTACGTGTGACTATTCCATTTCAATTTCACTGAATAACTCATCGGTTAAATAGCTCTTCGATGATTTGGTGTTGTAGAAATGGGTTTTGCGGAAATGTATTCGAAAATGAGTACGAAACCAGACTACTATTAAAGATAAACCTTTTTAAAGTATACCTAAGTAGTGTACCTAATGATGCAGGTGGACAGCGAGATATCGCTGTCCACCTGCATCATTAGGTATATCATTAGGTATTAGGTATAATAAATAACAAACTTAACATAATACCTATGATAGATATATCATAGGTATTATGTTAAATTTGTTATTTGTTTAATCCCTACTAAATTATCCCTATCCCGTGTAATATTAAATATGCAAAAATAACTCTGGGTCTCTAACGCTTACACCCCTAAACCACAGAACCGACGGTATCAAGATAGCTTGAAACCTGGGAAGAACAGAAAAACTTTTTAGCGCAATAACAGACGTTAATGCGAGCGAAGCCGTTTGCAACCACTAGTTTTACATAATGCGAGAAATGTATTTTTGAATACCTAGCCTTTTTTTGTAGTAAATTCTCTTTTTTTAACACTTGCTTTGTTTTCTGAATAAAGCAGAATTCGTTATTTCTACTAAGGCGGGTGCTTCGTTTAATATACAAAGGTAATTAGGTTAATTTGTACCCTTTTATTTTTCTATATTACATTCAAACCCTCCTTTTCTTAATAATACCCAGCTATTTGATATAATATTAATATGTTACAAATGTTGCTTTTAATAAAATGGCATCTAATTTACCTATTCCTTAGAGGAAACAAGAAAGGATATCAATTACTTAATATTATATTATGAAAGAAAATATACTTACACAATACCCGATTGTAACAATACACTGACGAAAATACCGCTTTGTACGTTATAACGGGGACAAGATACGTGCTCCCGAAAATGAAGACGATTGGTGATTTATGGTACAACCGATCAGGCCAGACGCTATTAATAATGTCAATTGTAGTATATTTCTAAGCATTCTAAGCCTATAAAAATGTGTGACTGACACAGTGTTTGATGGACGATTCTTCATTGTGTCTAGTAATTACTGGACTCTTTACCGAAATTCAGAGGTAATTTCTGATGAAATTTACTTTTAAAGACGTATCTGCATTTTTTATACTTAATAATAACGATAAAATATAAACAGGTTATTTATTACACCAACTTACAAGTAATATAATGGATTTCCACGGTAACACAAATTAAATTACATAATAATTATTTTCACAATTCAAAAACACTAGGAAAACTTAAAATATACCTCTTGAGAACCACGAAAGTTTTTTTCAGAAATTTTATTAAAACTATTTGGATCAATTTAATAGGTAACTAAATGTTCTCAAAAAATATTAAAAAAAAATTGGAAAATCTAGATTTTCTCAACGTAGTATTTAAACAACACCAGTTCTTTACACCTTATGTGTAAAATATAGTAGGTATATTTAAAACATAAAAATATGGTATTATTTATTTACATTTGATTATTTATTTATTTATAGGAAATAGTACACAGCAATACCTTCTTAAAAATTCTCATGCTTCTCGCAACTTTCGGACAACTATTGAGTCATACGATTTCTCTTTTTTGAAGTACAATGCCACCCACCATAACATCGACACTGACGATACGTGGATTGACCATGCCATTGTCTCCTCTCCTGATCTCGTCCAGTCACATGGTCAAGTTCCCGCTCCTGGTTTCTCACGGCATGATCTCATCTTCTTGGCATACAAAATTAAACCTCCCAAACGATCTCCTGAATTCATCAAGTTGAGAAACTTCGCGAGATTGGATCATGACAAACTCTCGCGTGATGCTTCTTCTATTGACTGGTCTGGGGTTCTGACAGCCACTACTGTCGATGACAAGATTGTTAACTTTTCTACAACCTTGCTATCTTTCTACGATAAGCACGCTCCTTTGCGTACGGTAAAATTGAAAAGACCGCCCGCACCCTGGATCACCGACTTGGTGCGCATAGCTATGAGAAGGCGTAATAGAGCATTCGTTAGATTTAAACGTTGTAGAACTGCGGATAACTGGGCTTACTATAAGGCCAGTAGGAATCGCTGTAATCAGATGGTGAGAGCTTCCAAACGCCGTTACTTTCACGATAACCTGCTTAATTCTTCGCCGGCTGACACATGGAAATTTCTGAAATCTCTCGGTTTAATTAAAAAGCAAACAAATTCCCTTCCTCCCTCTTATACCCTCGACGATTTCAACCAACATTTTTCAGCCAGTTCCAGCTCTAATTTGTTAGATAGGGTTAATGCTTTCAATGATATACCTTTCTTGTGCAGCCAACCATCCCATGATTTCACTTTTTCTTCGGTTTCGGAGTCTGAAATTCGTAAAACTGTTATGACCCTTAAGTCAAAGGCAGTTGGTTGTGATGATGTTAGCCGGCAGATGATTGTATCCTGCTTAGATTGTTTTCTCCCAATAATATCTCATATCATCAACACATCTCTCACATCTGGCATTTTCCCCTCTGTTTGGCGTGGGGCCCATGTACTGCCTGTTCCTAAGCGAAATAACCCTACATCACTCAATCACTTCAGACCCATCTCCATACTACCATTCCTATCAAAAATTCTTGAAGCGGTTGTTCATCGCCAACTATCTGCCTTTCTCTTTCGATACAATGTCCTGTCTCAGTACCAGTCTGGTTTCCGGCCTGGTCATAGTACGGCAACGGCATTATTGAAAGTCACTGAAGACATGCGTAGGGGCATGGAGGAATCACGATTAACGGTATTAGTACTCATTGACTTTTCTAATGCTTTCAACGCCGTTGATCATGATATTCTCCTTGCTATCCTCTCACATTTGCGAGTTTCTCCTCCGGAAATGGATTAGTTCTCTTCTTATCTTCGGGGGCGCAAGCAAGCGGTTCGCGCTAATGACTCGCTGTCAGAGTGGTGCGACTTAGCAGCTGGCGTTCCTCAGGGCGGCATACTATCTCCTCTTCTCTTTTCAGTTTTTATTAAC
The DNA here is from genome assembly GCA_955850985.1 of Elophila nymphaeata. Lineage (NCBI taxonomy): Eukaryota > Metazoa > Arthropoda > Insecta > Lepidoptera > Crambidae > Elophila > Elophila nymphaeata. The sequence goes on from OY039068.1 coordinate 14,707,135, forward strand.
CTCATTTCTCCCATTCTCCGTAACTCTCATCATCTATATGCAGACGATCTACAAATTTATGCGCAAGCTGAGTTAGACGCTTTGGCTAATGCAGTACAAGCCATTAATGATGATCTCCTAAAAATCGCTGATTGGTCTAAAAAGTTCGGCATCTGTGTTAACCCGGCCAAATGCCAGGGAATCATAGTGGATAGCTCTCGTACTTTATCCAAACTGGACATGACTACTGTTCCGCCCCTCTCTTATGGTAGTACGCCAATTGAGCTCCTGCCTAATGTCGTGAATTTAGGTTTATGTATTGACAGTACTTTGAGTTGGCGGCCCAAGGTTGAATGCATAAGTCGAAAAGTTAATGGTATCTTAAGATCTTTATATCACCTCAAACATTTTCTTCCAATCTCAACGAAGATTTTCTTAGTTCAATCCACTATTCTCCCTATCCTTGATTATGCTGATGTGTGTTACACTGACATTACTCAGGAACTTCTTAACAAAATGGATCGCCTTCTTAACAATTGTATTCGCTTCATTTATGGGCTACGTAAATACGACCATATATCTTCATACAGACGAAAGCTTAAGTGGCTAACAATTCGCCAAAGACGGGACTTACGAATCCTATCCACACTTTATTCTATAATTAACGATCCATATGCGCCTGAATACTTGAAATGTAAGTTTCAGTATTTGGGTGCTTCTCATAATCGTATTCTTCGATCAGACAGCAAACTCACTCTTTCAACGCCTTTTCACCGTACTGGTTTTATCTCTAACTCCTTCACCCTTCATGCAATACGACTCTGGAACGCACTCCCACCTCATATCCAAAGAGCAAAAAGCAAACTCGCTTTTAAACATCTGGTTCGCAATTATTATTTGGAATCTCCTACATAAATTTCATTATATCTATTCATCTGACATTAATATGTATTATTATATTTCGTATATATTATTATATTTATATGTATGTATATATTTACTATATGTTTATGTATGTTAAAAACCTGTAAGTATATTAAAATTATGTAAGTAAGTAATCATGGTTTTGTTAAGTAGCTTTGTTTTTATTTACATAACGGCAATCACTTTTTGCACCGCCTATTGATATTTCTGTACCCAGCTTTCCGGTCGACTGGTAGAGAATGCCTTACGGCATTAAGTCCGCCATTTGTATCCTTTTGTGTACAATAAAGTTTAAATAAATAAAAAAATATCAATCGGCATCAGAATGTTCATACCTAATTAAATTATGTAGGGCAATTAATACTATTCCACATATTACATTCTACGTAAACTGCACATGATTTAAAACAATTTACATTATTACCTACTCTTTTATTAAGAATATGCTCAAGGGAAGTTGGGACAAACAGTTAAATAATAAATAATACCTACTATACTATACTCACTTTACTATACTCATCATATACAATTATACTGAACATATACCATACACATATACACCTTCCATTTACACACAATTAATAGCAAATAACCAGCATCTATAACATTCAATACTTTCACAATTTCAACCACAGATATATCAATCCAAGGAGATCGGTCAAATCGCTGAGTTTATAGGAAGACCGAGTGTCGCGGTTGAGCAATGAGCATGCCGTAACACACACTACCTATTGATTGCGTGCATATTCAGGACTGCGAAGCAATGAAAGTTAAGCACAGCCGCAATTTAATACAATTTGTAAGATAGCAACGCGTAATTTTAAGCGATTGTTTTTATAAATAAACGTCGGACTATTCGTCAAAATATTGCTTTTTAAATATAAATCTAAGTTTTTTGGTTCCTACGTGTAAAAAGTTATTCCAATATTTGACGAATAACTGATTCACTGCAATGACTGCATGTTACAGTTGCACAGGACGGCATTTTGAAAGAAAAACAGATACTTCTTTCTGACATACGCATTCACTCGACTTCATCGGACGGCGAACTGGCGGCAATATATGCTACACAAAGGTTAATAATATAATGCATAGTAAAACAAAACTTTAAATTCAAGAAATGAGGCATATTTACTCATTTTAGTCTTAGTGCAAGTCAAGCAATCTGTGAAAAAAATTCAAACAATGTTTTGTTTCATATTATTTGAAAAATTCTTTATCTGTCCATAAATAAGTATTCAGTAACATATATATTGGCTGATAAATATGTTTCTATAGAAGAGAAATTACCAGCCCAAGTATTATTAGAATGATGGTAAAAATGTTGTGCTTTGTCCTCAACCACCTCTTGTTCTTGCACGGCCTCTGGATCGTCCAGCACGTGTGCGGGGCCCACTTCTGGTACTGTGGGTAACAGCAATAGACGAGCACAAAATTACTAGATTCTGGACGGATTCTATCTTCTGTATCCAAAGAATTCGAAAACCAGGGTTGGAGTACTGCTATCATCTTTTTGCGCTGAATGAACCAACCACTTCTGTTGAGTCTCTTCATCCGACAAATCAATAACTTATTCTTCTAAGATGTCTTATGAACTTAGTAAAACAGTCAAAAAATGGATCGGAAAGTAGATACAACAAGTGTAAATGTCTTATGTTGTACAGTTACTACACTGGACATGCTTTGTACACACTAGTCGTTGAGAACCAATTTATTGCTAGTACAACATAAAGCTTTAATTATTGATTTTTTAGTTTTTGTGCATGGAAACACAGAAACGTTGTTTAATTTATGATAAATGGATCAAAATAAAAAAATAACAACTGAAATCTTTACAAAAGACATAGTATTTCATAAATAATGCAAACAAACTTACTACGCGTTTCCGGTACCGAAGTCATCGTCCACGTGAAATGAACAATAAAAAAAACAAAGCCACTTCAACAGCTAATCACCGCTCATAATGATGGATAGATATTTTGACTATCCATTAAAAGTGAAAATTCGAACAAATTTCATTAGATGGTGGTGTAGGATTATTTTCTTTCTATGTTGTAAATATACTACAGTTTCACTCAGGAAGTTAAACTGGAAGTTTTCCTAAACATGATTAAATTCTAACAACTTCAGCAACAACTAGGGTGTTAATGAAACGACAAGTAGGGTAATTCTGCCAGTTCTCGGCCAATTAAGCGAAATTTCGACTTCTGATTCCTATAACTTTACAAGAATTCACTATAAATAAAAATAAATAATACCGTAGGAACGGGAATTTGATATAGTTATCTATTGTTTAGAAATTAAATAAACAAATATTTCTATTTATTTTTTATTTACAAAAATATAGAAAAGTAGTAAATATGCCAGTTTTCGGCCATCTAATATATATCAGTTATCGGCCGCACCAATGTGCTAGTTGTCGGCCGCTTTGTTTTCCTTCGAATATATTTATATTTTGTTTAAGTATAGGTAGGTCCTTACAAGAAATAAAGAATATTATTGTTCTCGTATATTTCAAAGTTTTTATTTAGGAACTTAACAGTTAAATTATAAAACTAACTAATCAACTAATTTACATCAACTTTCTAAATGTCCAAAACAACACCAGTCTCTGCTTAGTTTTCATGATTTGGGATAAACTTCTTTTAGATTAAGAAACTAGAATAACAATTAACATTATAAACGAAATAAAAAGCTCTGTTTGTTAAATATATTATCAACATCTATTACATTCATCACTATTTAGAAACTTTCCTTCTATGACTATCACAGTCTGTTCAGTGTCATAAAAATAACTTTGTAACATCTATCATAACATTATCCACTATATATATATATATATTGTAATACACTGTGTTCAGTCTTCATGTATACTCTTGGTATTCTCTCTCTCTGGACTCTCTTGGTATAATCAACATAATTAAATATAATCAACAATTACCAATTATCTTTAATGCAGTCTTCGTGATTTTAAAATTCTCCTAATTAGTTTCTTAACTTTTACTCTTAGCTTTTTATGTGCGTCTTCTATTTCTTTCTTCTCCATGAAATGAAATTCGATATCAAAAAAATCTGTATTTTGGTAGGTACCCATCATAATGATTAAATTTTAATATAGATGGGTATCTGTAATAAAATTTAATCATTGTGATAAAATTTTGACCTTTTCGCAGATATTGGTCGACAGATGTGTTAGCTAAAGCAAATTCTCGACCACTAAAAAAATATTGGCCGATAACTGATATGATTGCACCCAGTTTTCAGCCGTTGCTGTTTTGTATGGCCGATAACTGAGTTGGATAGTGCAAGTTCTCGGCCATAAGGAAAGTAGTGGCTGAAAATTGGCATCACTGCACTCAGTTGCCGGCCTGTGCACGATGTTGTGGCCGACAATCAGAATAGCGGCAGCGGGTTCTCGGCCACATTATAAATGGTAGGCCGACAACTTAAAACTTCCGTTTGTCGGCCGCTATTCGTTTTATGGCCGAGAGCTCACATAAGTGCTGTCGTTTTTCGGCCACTCATTTTAGTCAGAAGTTTTAGATGAGTTTGTGTTAAAAATCAAACGAAAAGGAAGCTTAATGCTTGAATAATAGATAAACCTATTGAATAGGAATTCTTTTTAAAACATGTTCAAGAGATTAATAATTATTTGTTATGTGTACATTCCTATAGATGTACTTAGGCCGAGAAAAGGATACGAGAATGCCTCTTTTCGGCCGTCAAAAGTTATCAAATTCAAATACCTTTTTCTCAGTTTTTTTGTATGAGTCCTTGTGGCCGCAAACTGGAACTAAATCTGGATTTTTGTTATAAGTTCTTTATTAGAACTGAGATACTAGAAAAAAATTCAATTGTTGAAGATATAAATTAATGAAAACCTTTAAGGAACTGCCGATTGTCGGCCACCTGGCCGAGAATTCAAAATCTTGTTAAATATGTATTGAGTTAGCCAGCCACGTAAAATTTCTAAGTAAACCTTATTTAATCTTAAAAAATATGTATTGTAATAAAACTTTAACAATCTAATAACACAAAAAATTCAAACAGACTCAGAAATTCATGTAACTAACCCTTTAACTTACCTTATAACAGATTGCCGCGCACTATTTTTTTCGTTGATTTTAACATACGTTTTCACTCCTTGAACGTCAAGGGTACACTGACGTTACAAACAAGATTTTATTACCCTGCAATTTGGCAAGGTCACGCGTAACTACTGTCTTAGTAGTATAACGTAGAGTTTTCAAATTGGAAACGTGTATTTTTCTTATTCCTTTACAAAACATCCTTGATGGCCGAGAACTGGCAGTGGCCGGCGAACTGGCAGAACTACCCTATTTTATTTGTAAATTGCTTAGCAACACTAGCACTAGGCACACTTACTCACTCAATAACTTCTAAGTAACAGCAAAACGTGCGCACACTACAGTCCCCACTCGAACATGAGTATAGTCGAGATAAAATCTTTTTCTCAGAATCCTTTGTGATTTCAGACTTTGATATTCGGTGGACGATTTATTCCAAGAAAATTAAATATGGTTTATCAATAATGCAAACTTTTTTAAATATGTATTATCTTACTTTTCGAACATTTACAAGAAATAATTTATGATTTTGAATAATAATGATTAACCTCTTTTCTATAATATATTCTTCGATTTTTACACCGACGAATGTTTACCCGAATTACCGTACGCCGATGAACGTTTCGGCGAAGAATCCTTAGTTAATTCTAACAATATTAGTCTGTATAGTCGAATTGAGATCATTTGTTATTGGTAGGTTATAGTAAAAATGCGAAAATTTTATTGTAGACTTTTTGGGGAAACATTCACCGGCAACACCGAGAAGTTCTGCAAGAAGACTTATATAAGAGCGGATGCCCAGCTCGTCGCACGCATTGGCCACGAATTGGTGACGTATCCCATGGGCACCCGTAGTTACTGGCGTCTGGCCAAAGCTGTGCAAAGTAATTTCTGGCAACCCTCAATACCACCTCTGAGATGTCCATATGAGTCAGTAGCTCACAAACAGCAGGTGAAACCTAACCTTCTGGCAAGACTCTGCAGCTAATTCCCTAGTCGATGATTGCAATGCACAGCCACCATCACTACTTCATTGTGGCTCCACGATGCCTGACATTAAAATTAGGCAGCGTGAAGTTCGTGTGGAACTGCTATCACTTGACGTTCGCAATGCTAGTGGTCCTGATGGCATTCCGGGAGTTGTTCTTAAAAAATGTGCAGCGGAGTGGTTTCCCGTACTTCCGCGCCTATACCAGCTCTCATACTCTTCTGGACATGTGCCGGAGGCTTGGAGAGAGGCTAATGTGCAGCCTGTACCCAAAAAAGGAGACCGCTCTGACCCGGAAAACTATCAGTCGATAGCTATCACCTCAGTAATATGCAAAGTAATAGAATGGATCCTTAACAACCATCTGATCCGTTACCTAAAAGAACACTCTCTCGAACAAGTTCGCAGCGACTTGAATCCCAAGGATTACATCGAAAGCGTGATAAAAACAGCTTCCCGGAAACTCGGAGTCCTGAACAACGTGCAGTGTTTTTTCTCGCCAGATCAACTGTGCTTGCCATACAAAAGGCAGGTACGGTCCTGCGTAGAGTATTGCTTGCACCTGTGAGATGGCACCGCCAAATACTTACTCGATGCTTTGGATAGGTAACAGCTTCGCGCGACCTGCATCATCGGTGACGAAGAGGTGTCTAAGCATATTGAGCCTCTCCAATTGCGTTATTAAGCGCATTCTATCGTCTGTACCACGGCGAGTGCTCTGATGAGCTTTTTTTTCGCAATCCCACCATGTCAAAAATCAAAAAACTGCTAACATGTATAAGCTTTATACATGTTCGCAGTTTCGATAAAAATTCAAATTGGCGGTTATATCCAATGATTTTAGTCAGTTCAAAGCGATAAATGGCTATATCATATCGTGTTTCGGTGGTCATGCTAGGCGGGCTGAGCAGATAAAAGTGCAACGACCTTGAACGTGAGCGAAGGCTCTGGCAAATTATACTTATTTTATGTGTTTGTGGGTACCTTTGTGGCCGGGCTTTTGACTATTTTAAAGAATTTTAGTATTCAAAGATGATAAATCGAAGCGTAATCAACAAAATGACATCAGTTACGTACCTACTAAAATCACATGACGCGACCGGTGAGCACATATTATTTACCTATATTTCGTCGATATTTTCAAACCCGAATTTCGTATCGTTAAGCTAGTCGGTAGTTACCTAATAATAATAGATATTTTTTTAGCCTTTATAGCAATATCTACCACCAAAAACTTTCTTTTCAATAAAATGATTTCGTGTTGTTATTATATTGATTATATAATTTATCTAGAATAGAAACAGCAATGTCGAAAGAAATTAAGTTATCTTTTATATCAGATAACTTAATTTCTTTAGAGCAAAATAAAATGAAAACAAAATAGAGTAAAATAAAATTTAAACGGAGAAGTGTACAGTAGCGTGGTGATGTTTATTGGTTTACGGTCGTATATATTAGATTGCTTTTCTACGTAGCAGTCAATACTCTGTTCATTTAGTCAGATGGTTAAAATAAATTTCAAAATTTCAAACAACACATTCTTTCATGATAATTTTTGTCGTCCGTGTTCGTCTCAGCCATGTGATGCCGGCAGAGTAGAAAAGCATCAGTCCATATCCTCCAATCGGTGTCGAAGAAGTGACTAATGGATCAGCAAAGGGGTATTGATCACCTTATACTCCGTTCACTAATCCATATTGGGCAAGCGTGGTGGAATACTGCCTATGCCTCCGATGACAAGGAGAGGCCCTTGAGTCCGTGTGTTATGACGATGATGGTTTATTTTCTTCTCCATAAAGTAAACTATCACCTAAAATACCTCGTTTGTCAGAGATTAAAACGCAAGTTAACAAAATATAAAGCGACTAAAGGAAAAAGTATCATCAATATTATTTCAAATACTATATACTAAAGGATTTAAAAATTAAATAAACACCCTCAGCACTGTCATAGCTGATAATTGCTAAATTGGGAGCAACATATCCTAAAAGAAGAGACGCTTATGATCACCTGTCCACATATGTGCAATCATGATACGCGTCAGTGATACGGATACGCTGATCGGATTGGGCAAATGATACATTTATCTGGACCCGTTTTTAAATACAATTATAAAATCAACATTTTATGAAATATTTTCACCACAAAATTTTAGCTGCTGAGTTTTCTTTGTGTTTACAAATTTTAATTTACGTAGGAAAAAATGTGATGTATTACGCAAAAAACTTGACTTACTTGTTCATCTACAGATAGGACTTTTTTATTTTCGCACAATAAGCTCATATTGTTTTGAATGCGAGTGGAGTGGCAGAGCACTAACGAGTGACTAATGGTTGGATTGTGGGATTGAACAGATGACAGAAAAAAGCAAATAATGACCAGGGCGAAGAGAGGTTCTGTATAGTGTCCTTGTGAAGGGATAGCAAACACAACGCTTTATTTATTACTCATGTAAAATGCTAATTTGTGAACGAAATGTGGACTTATAATGCATGAGTATTTTTTTTACACCAAAACCTAGAAAGCTTTTTTGGAATACTTTTTTTTCTATACTAGCTGCACAGGATTAGTATAAATTATAGCCTTTGTTTTATTCTGATGCCTGAGCTATATTATTGAAAAGATTTATTAAAATTCATTCAGAAACTGGAAATGGAATAGAGACGTTATAAAGATTTTCGTCTTGCGTTTATAGTGTCCTTAAATAATTTACTCAGACTGACTTCGATGATTGAGAGTAATATCTGTCCGTGGTGGTTCACTTTTATTTGTTTACTTACTAAAGGTTTTGGGATTGATATTGAAGCCGGCAGGCTAGCATAGTTTCAGTATTTGGAGGCTCTACATAATCCATACTCTGCCGTCGTAAATGAAAACACACTAACTTCAAAAATCACGTTTTGAGAAAAACGCGGTTAAAGTTCAGTTGTTAAATCTTTTTGTTATGAAGAAACTAATAAATATAGATCATGTTTTTAATTTTTTAATGTTATAAAGTAGTTAAATCTTCAATGTTGTACCTACACAAATATTTAATATATTTTAATTACATAATTAATTAAATTAGATAATGTGTTGTATCTATTTATTTTAACATCATCTGACTCATCCGTGTGCGAACCGTTCACTTACTTCCTTAATCGTTTACAATCTTCATCACACTTGCGCCGGAACAAATTTCAAATGTTGATTTACTCGGAAACTAAGAGTTTTCCTTAACGATATTACACGATCTCATTTCCTCCAAACGGCAATGCTTTCATTTTAGTAGGAGTGTACGTAATTTGAAATCATACTTCCGAATGTTATATATGTATATAATTTTTAGTAGATCAGAATTAATTGAATTACAATTAATACAAGAGAGGGAAAGAAGTATTGGTCAATTGATTTAGCCACTACGCAACGAAATCCAATGTAAAAATTATAATTACATAGCCAAATGATTATACTATCGAATTCTTTTACATTGCTACTATCTACATACTATAAGTGTATACTATAATTAGCTGATGTGATTTGTAATATATTTGTGTGTAATATATCAAAACAACTAGTAAAACACAACGATTGCATAATATGCAAAAGTTAGTTCTTTCATTTACGAAATAACTCATTGTCAGCTCACTTCTCAAGACTGATGTGATGTGTTTCCTAGCTTCTTTTTGAATAACGCTTCTTTTCACCAAATCCTTATCTATTCTTTTTTACTAAATATGCCCTAGGGCTACCCGAAACTCTCAAAAACAGTGATTTTCTATGAAAACAAGGCAAAGACGCAATCCTGTAAAATTAATAGTAAACAATAGATGGGTCGATAAATATATTGAGGAGAATTGTTGGAGAGAACTGGGGTAACTTTTAGTTACTAAGATCAATCGTGCACCGGGTCGCATAGAAAGCACACCATTGCAGCCAAAAGCGATCAATCAGTCAGTCTATTGTAATTGAAAAGGCAAAAAATATATACGTAAATTATCTTGACGTTTTTGAGTACGTCCTGGAGGCCAATAATTGATTAATAAAAAATCTTAAAGCAATTGGTTTGTCCAGAGGACGTTGAACTTGAAAAGCCTTTTCCCCATTTTTGCTGGAATATTCTTAATTTAATTTATTTGTAAAGTGCTTTTTCATGGGCTTTGAAGGAACTAAAACATTCGACGGTTTAAAAGGATGTTTACTTAAAATTTCTCACGATGATAAAAAATAAATAAATTTTACCTCAGAGTCCGCCTCCGTCATAATTTTAGTAATTATAAGAGTCCCTATTTATCCTACCCTAGTAACTACGTTAGAAAATACTCCTTAGTTTATGCGGAAGTTTCAATTACGGCCATTTTAGTTTCTCGATAATTGTTCTTGTGAAAGTAATCCAGATGGGTTTATCTCAATCATGTCTCCATTTACCGAAAGATAGCTGATTTCATTATTTTAAATAAAACATTTCTATAGCATATGACATAAAATTATTATACATAATTATTCTAAAGAGAAATTAAAATATAAACAAAAAATTAAAGCGTTTTACTGTATTTTTATAAACTAGGTAGTAATAAAAGTCCCTAGGGTGTCAGTCAGGCGGCCGGAAAAAAATCTAATGGCAAAACCCTAAAGCAGTATGTCGATATTAAGACACAGTGTACCGACATCAAATGAATTTAGAACAGGATGGGAGAAAGATTTCATAACATAAAACGATAATTGTCGTCTTACAGGTAAAAACGGGTTGACACTCGTCCAATATGTCCGTCAAAAGTTAGGAAAAAACTTTATTAGTAAATGCAAAAATCATCGAATGAACAAGCACTTGACTTTAAACAGCCATGTTAGCAATATTGGAAAAAAGCTGTTTAATCAGAAGATACTAGAAAAAGAAATGCCTGATGGGAAAATAGACTGATACCGACTCACTCACTCGGGTTAAGTAGCACACGGTAACAAAATTAAATGAAGCCATGTTTTACAGAACCGATAAAAAATGGGTGTATTTTTTATTCCCGCGATGTCTCGGCTACTAGAGGGACCTAACTTAATTTTGATTTTTATTACATGCCATTGGCAAGAGTAATAAGATTCTCTGGAAACCCGAAGTGCCTAATTTATTTATCAATATTTCGGAGTTTCTGGAGCATCCTAGGCGTGAGCTTAGTGAGAAACATCTAAATGTCTCTGTTACCAAACTATGTGAGATGATTAATTTATACGTCGGTCCATCCATCTAATCTAATCCAATTATTCGGGACGAATTTGGATGACTAACATATAATAGGTTGTCCTTTTGATCCTCGTATTACCAATGGCCAGTTCCAATATCCGTTGATAAATTTCCATAATAATCTGCTGATGAAGATAATAAAAAAATAGAATTGCTCTCAATACAATCTTGTCAGCTCGTACCTGGACTGCTCTAATTAGAGTGTAACATAATGTCTGGGTTGTGGACTTGAGTTTGTAATATCACTGAAGGTTTGTTTACTTTTTCGGTGTGACGCTCCTTTTATGTTGGCGACAGGCAGGCAACTTGTTACTATGTTTTGAGGCACTACATGGCCCAGAGTGTCGGTGGCGTATTGCGTAAGAGCTTCGTCTTCCACCCGAAAGGCACCAGTTTGAACCCAGCCACATACCAATGTGTTTTCCAATTTTGAATTCATATGTACGTTAAATCGACGCTTTTACGGTGAAGGAAAACATCGCGAGGAAACCGGCACACCCCTATGAAGAAATTCTAGGTTGTGTGTGAAGTCAATCAACCCGTACTTGGCCAGCGTGGTTGACTAAGGCCTAATCGCCTCTAATGTGGGGTAGGCTCGAGCTCGTCGGTGGGGACATTATATGAGCTGTTGATGACATGGCCCGTACTGCCAGATGTGACTTTATGTATAACCAAACACTTACCTATGGCTCTGTTCAATCTCTTGGAATCATGAGCGCAGGTAATGTATATCTTTTCTTTTTCTTCTTTTTAAATAAATGCCATAGACACATAAAGATTACGCATTACGACAATCTCAAGTCAAAATGTACTTATAGTAACCGACAATTGTACAGTAGATTGAGTTAAAAATAGAGTCTCTCAACACGTGTTTTTGCAACAAGAACTTCTTTCGTGTTTTTAGAAGAAAACTCCATGTATATTTGTTAATATTGTCTGGTGGTGATAGCCGTCAGACTGTCCAAGGCGTTTAGTATAAATGTATAGTTTTATTTTTCATTAATAAATGTGACATTGTAGCATATTAATTTTCAAATTAAATATTTTGACCACTAAACTTTCACTGAAACTTTTGAATATAATATTGTTAGATAGGTAAGTATTAGAAGCCAAGTCAACTTTATAAGAAGATTTCCGTCTTTATCTGGTTTTGTTAAAACGCACATCACGTAAAATGGCTAAAGGTATAGGGAAGTTAGGGTGTATTTACCAAACCTGATTAAAAGTGAAAGTTAGTCTGCTTAGAAAATACGAGTACAAAACAAATCTGGTTGTTTATTTTAACTCACATCAGTAGAGTTACAATGAGGAAATACTTTTAATAATACACCCAATGAGCAGGACAAGTTACAATGACATTTATATTGGTTTTGCTTATAAAAAAATATTTGATCTGAAATCTGGATTTTATGGTAACATAATAAGGATATTCTTTGTTTTGATTTTTTTTTTATCCTTTGTTCCGCAGAGAGAATTTCGTTTAGCAGAAAATGTTTCATAGAATATTTTGTTTCCATTATTATTGTTTCACCGATGATTCACTTGAATAAAATTTATTTCATACGAACATTAATATTTTCACCGAAAAAATGTAGGTACATGGCTGAATGATAGGTAGGTTCGGAGTTATTATTTTCATAGTAACTTTTATTATGTATTAATTATTCTATCAAGTGATAATATTACGAGATATAAAAATATGTCAAACTAAATTCTATTTAACTACATAGGAAACGTACAACCGGACCTTTACCGGTTCCTTACAAATTGTAGGTAAAATACGTGTAAAGGGATTTTCTTAGAAAAATAGCTGTTATTTAAAGAACTGATAATTAAGACCTTTTCTCTGGTTTAAGAGTTGGTAGGTTCCTACGTAACATTTCTGTCTTTAGTTTTTCATCGGTGTTAATTTATAGAAAATTTAATTTACATTTGTATATGAATGAAATGAATAAACGTTTTTTTTTTGGTCCAAAAACTATAATAGAAAAGTAACAAGAATGCTCAAGATTACATAAAGGGCAATAGAGAGGGTATGCTCGGAGTTTCTCTGTGTGATCATATCAGAAATAATGAGATCCGCAGGTGAGCCAAGGTCACTGAAATAGCCCAATGAATTGCGAACCTTAAGTGGCAATGGGCAGGGCACATTGCGTGGAGAACTGACGGCCGTTGGGGCGGAAAGGTTTTTGAATGGCGGCCGCGTACCGGGAGACGCAGCGTTGGTAGGCTCCCCACAAGGTGGACCGACGATCTGGTAAAGGTCGCAGGAAGCCGCTGGATGCGGGCAGCGCAGGACCGTTCGGGGTGGAGATCCTTGGGAGGCTTACGTCCAACAGTGGACGTGTCTCGGCTGACATGATGAACAAACAAATACACGAAAAGGTTTTAGGTCAAAAGGTCCCTAACCTACATTAAGGATCACCAACTTTTCAAGTCATACAGTCAGCACTACATATAGTAAAATTGTTTTCTCGTTCGTTCGTTTTTCTAAATACATAAACCAATTTGTACATTATAAAACTAATTTTTTAGTTCATTTATATTGTTATTTTATTAAATTTGCTTGTACAGTGTAAAATATGTAATCAAGATTTTCAAAGATTTTAGTTTTCAAATTATAAGTTCCCTCGCCTTAATGTATTATTCGCGACGATTTATCTCCCGCACTAGCTATCTTCGCACTAGGACTCCACTTCCACGTACTATCAGGTGGAATGGAATCATTTTCTAGACTTTGTTTAGTAAAAAAAATATAGACACATAAGCAATTACTAGGTGGTAGACCCATTATGTAGGGTTAACTGGGTGGGGTTCACGATCGGAAGCGTCCTCGTAGCGGACCCTGGTAACGTGGTGGCGAACCTTTCTCGGCGGGTGTGTGGCTTCGATATCAAGTGTGTCCCCTTGGCATTCGAAGTCACATGCCATCGTCGAGTTGTTTTCGTTTTCCCACCACGGCTAGTTCCAGACGGCCCTTTTCAGGGCCACGACCGCGCCCGAAGTCCCCTGGGTGCGGTCCGCGATGGCTGTTCCTGATGTCCTGGTGTCCAGCAGCCGTCGGTGGAGGAGTGGCTGCTAGCCACCAATTGGTGCAAGGAGTGCCTCGACGGGCAGCGTTGGGACGGTCTCGGTGTGTTGCGCTCACGTGCGTAGATGCCGAGCCGTCCCGTAATAGCGCTCTGAAGGTCAGGCCGGGGAGGATGTTTAGTGGGAACGCGTTTACCTCGAGTCCCACATATCCCCTGTGGTTGGCACCACCCCGCAGGGACGATGCGTAAATGCATTTATTTTGACCTCTTAATTGACCTCCCCGTCAACAAAAAAAAAGGCTCGTCTGGGTAGGTACCACCGCCTTTCTTATTTGTTTGCCATGTCGTAACAATGTATAAAGTATTTTTTAAAATATATAAAAAAAAATGCAACATAGGTGAAATATAATACAAAAAACATACATCCTTCATGAAAAATTACCAATCTTTAATGGTCTGCAAGTTAAAACTTGTATAACCATATAAGTTGGTTTTAGATTAAACCTATTTGCGAAAGAGAGATCATATTAAGATGAAATATTAATATTAGAGGTATTTGGATCCTGCTTTGATCTAGGCAACCATTAAACCGCAGCCAGCAGTCCTCAGGAAATTAATTCCATTTCTATCTTGACGTTTGCATAAACGATACTTAATAATCAAGTCATTTAATAATATAGTAACGTGTATTTATTACAAATCGGAGGATGTTACGTATTATTTTGTTATTAATGAACAATATTAATGAACAATATACCATTACATAATGTAAGCTAAATGTATCAAAATCTCTCAATATTGCACATATTACGTTTCTTAGGTTGCTTACTTACAGAATGATCTAAAGAGTAACGTCCAAATTTTTTGTTTTGTTTATATAAATACTAAAAAAATGCACTGAAAAAATTGAATTGCCTCAGGCGGTCGATTCCCGATCCCCAGCATCTTCCGCAATCCGGG
This sequence comes from Elophila nymphaeata, assembly GCA_955850985.1. Taxonomy (NCBI): domain Eukaryota; kingdom Metazoa; phylum Arthropoda; class Insecta; order Lepidoptera; family Crambidae; genus Elophila; species Elophila nymphaeata. The sequence goes on from OY039068.1 coordinate 14,722,321, forward strand.
CGACTGCGTTCCAGCAGCCGCCCGGATTGTGGAAGATGCTGTGTTCGATTCCCGCCTGAGGCAGATCGATTTTTTTCAGTGGATTTTTTTTAGTATTAAAAATGTTTACGTTTGTAAACAAAAATAATATATAAAAAGATTAATATAAATAGTTTATATAAATCTTTTTATATAATTTTCATGTAAAAGCTTAGACAGAGCAAGGACAAAAATAGTATTGCGTAGTTCAGTTTTTTTACAAAAATAAAGTCATCAAACAACGACTATTTAGTAAAAAAACTAAAGTTTTCTAATCTGATGGATGGATGTCTTATACTTACTTATTTATTTCGAAGTGACAACAACGCTGCCTTCCATCACTCCGCCCTTCTACATAAAACAGGGTCGTTTAATGTCTCGGTCCGTTAAGATTTCCGGAAACTTTGAAACCTTTTCGATCATTTGCCTTTGAATTGGTAGATTTAACAGAGATTGCTGGTGAGAAAGTAATATTCTGTTTCCTTGTACGCGTAAATGAAATTGACAATTTTAAGTTTTATCTAAGGAAAAATAGTACCTACATTTACTAACTGGGAAAATAAAACAAATAATGTCTCAGATCGCATGTATTTTATTAATATAAGATCTGAGGTTTTCTTTTTTACCGCCCGAGGTAAGTAAAAAAAATATGTCACGCCCTGACCAGAAACTTACTAGGTGGTAGGCCTGTATGTAGGGTCATGGGTAGGTATGTACCACCGCCTTTCCAATTTCAGCCGTGAAACAGTTCGCTGTGTTTCGGATTGAAGGGAAAGGTAGCCAGTGTAATTAATGGACATGAAAGGCATTTCATCTTAGGCCTCAGGATGACAACGCACCTGGGATACCAGGTTATTTTTCCTAGTAATTGCAGGTGTTAATAGGCGACGGTATCGACTTTCCACCAAGTTAGGTTATTTGTTATCTAGTTGTATGACAAAAAAAGAAGTAGGATTTTCCGTAGGCGTATAGCGGGCGGAAAATGTCATTTTGTGGCCCGGTGTGGCAAAATTGTATTTATGGCCGAACCTGGCTAGAAAGTGGCATTTTCTTCAGCAAAATTTTAAGTCACCCCCTGACCAGGAAGTGGGATTTTCTGTACGCGTAGTGGGCGGGAACCACAGGCGGAAGCACATCTGACCAGAAAGTGGCATTTTCCCATATCCTGGTCAAGGGGTAACATATGCCACCTGCCTTATTAATAATCCGGTGATGCGGTAAAGGTCATCTGCTTTTCTTTAACAATGATTGCTGTTTTTTATACCCCATTTGTGGTCAAATTCTGTATTCTGTGGTCAAAAACCATATGGTCCGCCCAAAGGTCATAAAAATTACCCTAAACCTACCTACCACCCGGCCATGTAGGTACGGATAATATTAGAAGTAGATTACACTTTAACCATGTCATATCAACGCCTGCGCATATGCAAGACTAGTTGCCACCAATATGTTTGAATAATTATTCTGACAAGGTACTAAAGTGTTAATATATTTCTGATACTGACTGTACATAGCACATTCCGCCTTGTCGAAATTAAGTCGCTGTTCCGCCTGTAGCAGTTCAGTATCGAGACCTCTATTTTAAGGCACTGCATGGTCCGTATTGCCAGATGTGGTAAAAATCACAAAATTACGTTCGGTAAAAATGGCAAAATTAAATGTAGCTGAGCATGTCTGAATCAGATTCCCAGAGGGCTTTCATAATAAAATTATTATGGCAATAATTCAATGTCTGGATTTGGAATACGTTTGTTTGTGATTAGAAATGGATCCATTGATGACATTGTATATTGATATTAAGCAAAATGTTAATAGTAAGCCTTAGGCGATATTTCCAATCTAATGTATTTATTATTCTTTGGTAGATTTTAGGGTCATTTTCTATTATCAGTTTATTAGTTTAAATTAAAATCGTATATTTTTAGAGAATGTTTTTTAATATTCTACCTAATACAAGTAGTAGCAATCTTTGTTTTCAAATCTTTTAAAACTTTTGATGATTTTCTCAATAATTAGTTTGTCTACGATTGATAACCATACGAGTAGGGTCCCCTACATAAGTATAAAGTTAGGTAGTTCAGTCGCTATAGACAGGGCTAAAACTTTAGGAGTACATTAATTGTTACCAATGTCATCACGAACTAAGTATTTGGTGGTTTTGGCTAAGTAGCACAGAGAGAATAAGACAGTGCCCAACGAGTATTATCATCACAGGACCAAGGTCCGCAACTGAAAATTATATACTTAGTCTTTCTTTAAGCTGTTCTGTTTAAACTTATATCAGGATATTTTTAAAGAAATAATATTACGGTAGTACTATATTCGAAATTACTCATTTAGTAGATTTTATTCCATTCATTTGGATCTAACACATAGCTGTGTAAACATGGAGTGGGGTACCACAGAGAATCGAATCGCAGTGATTGCGCAAACGCTAGAAAAATACCGCAGTTTGTACACCGAGCCATCAAGCGTTACAATAGGTCTTTCTATCGATGATAGGTCAAGAGTCAGTCGAACTCAAACAACCAAGACAACAGCAGCTGTCAAAGCCGTCGATGAGAGAATCCGAAGAAATCCGATCCGTATGCAGAAAATCATGGCTAGGAAAATTAAAATTTCCACTAGGTCTATTCGTCTCGTATCATAAAAGAAGACCTTAAGCTTAGGGCTTGTCGAAGCCTGGCAGGTCAACTTTTAACTGCAGCCCTTCGTTCAAAGTTATTGCAGAGACAAGCAGACGTGTTTGTTGTTGAAGAGACGTTTTTAACCCTCAAAACGGTAAAGTCTATGCACACAGCTCCCAAGAAGCTACTGATATAATTCCGAAGATAGATAAAGACCTCCACACAGCATCTGTGATGGTTTGGTGGGGTGTGTCCTTCCATGTTGTGAAAAAGCTCCATTTTTGTGAACAAGGGGTGAAAACAAGAGCAACTAACTACCAAAGCGATATTTTAGAGAAGGCAGCGGCCTCGATGCCATTGGATGTGGCACATGCGACCATATATGAATGTCGACTGCGCATTTTCTTACATAACTTTTCAATTCCTATCATTGGAGGTCCGAAAATATTTCTCATTCCATTTAAAACCATAATGATCGTTCTTCATAACTTCATAAAACATAATCATTGAAATTCATAATATCATTAATCATACATTTTTGGGCGAGTCTAGTGTTTTATGCACCTACATGGCTGGGTGATGGGTAGGTTAGGGTTATTTTCTTATGACCAGGCGGAGTGCACTGTTTTTAAGTAAGCAACAAGGTAGTAACAGTATAAATAAAAAAAATATGATCACTAACTGTTATGAGCTCCCTTGGTAATAAAAATGTATGAATAAAAATAGTATGAAAAGTATGAAAATTATGAAGAGTGATTATTATGAACACAAATCGGTAGTAAGACATAGAATAGGATTTAGAATATTAACATACAAGCTATTAAAATGTCAATTATTTTTTCTTTATACTAGACATATTTTGGCCAAAATTTATGGCACGTCTAGTATCTTTTTAAGAGTTTATAAAACGTCTTGTAGAATATGGCTATATTTTTGTCTCTGTCGCATAAATAGATAAGCCTAAGCTTTAGGTGAGATAGAACCCAAGAGTTCCTCAACTCCTTATTACCTTGTTATATTATAGCAATGTATGCACATTCTAAATAGAATGTGGAGGATATAGAGACCAATTTACTAGTGTAAGGTCTGACTAAAGTGTAAATCAACTTCTAGGGCCGACCGTATACATACAAGTTGAACCTGGAAGCCTTATAGTCAAGTCAAAGTCAAAGTCAAAATTTCGTTGACGACGTTTTGGTACAATTTGTACACTTATGAAAGTCAATTTTGGTGCCATCGGTTCAAGAGTCTACCAGAAGCCTTGTTCTGAGAAGAACCGGCAAGAAACTCAACAAGATTTATCCTCCCTTTACAGTTTTTTATAGTTTGGATTTGGAAAGAGTCATAATAAATTCACCATGTTGAATTCATAATATAAATTAATCATTATAATAAGTATATAGAGTAAATTATAGAGTAATAATTAAACTTATAATAAAAAAATGTGATTTAATACGTCTTCCCTTACAATATCGGCTTAAAATTTGAATTTGTACACATATTGAATAGACAACTGTTCTAAGCAAGATAATAGCGGTATGCGCTTCACAGCTGCCGCGGCACTGACGGCTATTATTGTAAGTGACTACGCAATTACAATCTTGTGTGAGCCAGACCTCTCATGGTTTTGCTTTGTCAAGAATTGCCGCGTTCAATTTTCGCGGAAGTACATGCAGAATGGTTTTCCTAGAGGCACGGCACGCCTCACGTTTTCAGGCACTTTCGCGCAAAACTTGACTTTTCATGAATTATGAGAGCGTTACGTAAAGCACCGGTGGCAAGTAGAAGTGGATCCCTTGATTGATTCATGAAAACGAGTGAATTTGTAGGCTTCTAAACCGTCGAATTGTGAAAGTACATATCCTGCATTTTAACTGCCGTTGCAATCCAGGGTCCAAAACCTTAGTTTAGTTTAATGGATGTAGTATTCGGAATCGGGACCTCCAAAAACATCGAAAATGATACCCATATCGATTTTATATTAAAAGTCGCGTCCGAGTAAACAACTCTTGTTTCTTGCCTCTTTGCTCAACCGAGCACTTGGTCTAGTAGTTAGTTTTGACTAAATCTACGTTGGTATTTTATTTCCGACCTACAATAACTTTTGTAGGTAAGTACTTTATTTGCTCAAAAAAGATGGCAACCCTGTCTGCTATTCTGTCTTTTGATAATGCTCTATCATAGAATTTTTCCACCAAAAGCTTTGTTTTAAGGTACGAAGATGTAAAAATATTAATTACATCTGCCGAGTCTGCTGTAGATTTCTATTGAAAGATGTATTGAGGTTTAATGTTTAATACTAAATATAGTTAATACATCTCCCAAATTATTTCAACTTGATATTTAAAATCTTATAACATTTGTTAACTATTTATGAGGTACGCCCTCCAAAATATTTATCAATAAAAAAAAATTGTTAAAATTGTTAAAATGTTATTCAACAAATAAATAATATATCTGATGATGAACCAACCTAAAGTTATAAATAAATAAATTTAATCCAGAGTTAACCAAGCTTAAACAAACAGCAGAGTGGCGAATTACAAAAATACCTTATTGAAGTAGCACACTCGATTGGATTTATAAGTTATGAAATCAACGAGAAAATTATACCTATTGGAAAAGACACAGAAATAAACCAATAAAGACATAAGAGATGTTCTTAAAATAACGGCAAAACTCGGCTAAACGAAAACCTAATAAGTACTTATGGAATAATTTTATTTTTGCGTTTACAAACGCGTAAATATAATACTAGAAAAATGCACTGAAAAAAATCGACTTGCCTCAGGCGGGACTCGAACCCGCACCTTCCACAATCCGGGTGGACGCGTTGACCAATTTCGCCACCGAGGCACTGCTTTTCGCTGTCGAAATTTGTCAGTGCTTGGTGCTTATGTTTTTATGGTAAACATCGTTTCATCAAATCTTTGAAATTTGCACCTCCAAGACCCGAACGAAATATTAATAACTTACCAAAATCTTCATTTTAGGAACACAATAATATTCTGTTAGCCCTATAATGATTTTCTATAATATATGGGTATATGTTGGCGACCTACAGGCAGAAGGTCGCCGGCTTCTTTTAAATTGTCTTTGTATTTTGATATTCCTTTACATGTCATATTAATGTCTTTTTTACTTTTTGATACTACGCCTTAGTACTACGCATTGTAAGAACCTTTGTAACCACCTCTTAGTAAAGCTGTTAATCCTGAATTCCTGTTTCCATCATCACACACCAAAACCACATACCTACAGTTCACAGTCCACACCTCACTCCCTATCAGTATACTTATGTACAGCCAGCTTCATAAAGGTATGACGTCGCAAGGTGGTCAAATACATGTTAACATCTCAGAATACAGAAATCCTGAGGTTAACATACACTTTGAGTGCTTAGATACCATAGAATAGTTATTCGCGAATATACTGGGTGTAAAAGACATGAGCAGTCAAACGAGAACCACGATATTTTGATGTATAGAATATACATCAAAATAAGACATATTTCAAAAAAAATATTGCTGGGAAATGATTTTTATTTTTTGGTGTTACAAAAAATTGCAAATTGTACCGCGCAATGTAAAGGGCTCAACTCGCACGCAACTCGCAAAACCGCGATAATTTTGCTTGACGGCGGCCCCGTTCGTTAGTGTCCGTGCGCATCGAGTGAGCTACATTGAACGCTAACGTTTTGAAGACATTTTTTGTTATGAAATACTAAAAAAAATGATAATGTTTCTTTGGACAATAATTAAGAAATAATAACGTATAGAATACGTTTTCATAAAAAAATGAAAAAAAAAATTATGACTTTGACCTTCAATAAAATCGTAACTATCAATTTCCCAGGTATAGTCTAAAGGAAGAAAAATGTTATGACAGTGAGCAGAATACATGGTTCTCGTTTGACTGCTCATGTCTTTTACACCCTGTATAATTGGCCATCTTATCACAATACATAATAAAAGAATTGCGTTGTTTAGATAATATTGACCACTCTGGACGGTTACAACAATAAGATACTCTAACAGCGCGTATAAAATTGATATATACTAAATTTAATTATATATAAATTAAATTATATACTAAAAACTTAATGATATTATGATAATTTGGATCAGCATTCACACTACGATCTTTGTGAAGCTGACTGTACTTTTATTTGATTTAAAATACTTGTATCTTTATATTTATAAGTTTTTATAAGTAACAATCAAATAGCCAATGCTGTAGCTATATAAATCTAGCAAAAAACAAATTGTAAAGAGCTGAAAACATAATAACTAAACACGACTGTAGCTTGTAATATAATAATAATAATATATTTTCACGCTTACACCAATTATCTAGCCCGAAGTAAGTATCATTAAGAACTTGTGTTACGGATACTAGATAACGGCCTTTTTTTTAATATACATAATAATTTTAGATATTTTTATAAATAAACTTAAATAAATATATAAACAACCATGACTCGCAAACAAACATTCGTGTTCGTCACACAAACATTTGAACCCGGACCGCTTGATGTGTAGCCAGCTATACTGACCACTCCACCACGACGGCGTCTACCTGTAATACCTGTGTGCGTGTAATACCTGTTACTTTCTAGTCATGCTGTATGGAGTAGGTGATGGATTTGGTCTTCGTGCTTGATGGATATGACAGGGGAGTTATGGTCTCTTCTGATAAAGACACGACCAAAAGACGTCCAACAGAATTTAATTTCCTTAGATTTGACCAAGTCTCTCGCCAGGAAGAACAGTCTGGCAGCTTTAGGAGTTAGTTGTTCTGAAACGTATATGGGTGTCTCGTCGTTGGTGGTAAAACCTAAAAAATGTTTGGCTCGTAATTTTTCTTTATGCTTAATGTTAAATGCTTTTGAAATTTTCAAGAAGTCAGTTCTAAGCATCGTTGAGTTAATGTCGACAATGATGGAAGTGTTTTTATTGTCCTTTTTGCCCGCAGTTCTGTATATGTATTTTATGTCTGACTGAGAGACTTCGCAAACTATGGTTTTTGATATATTTATATATAAAGCAGATAAAATATTTAATTAGATCATGCGCAGAAGGTTTTGGTCAAGGCCGTTATTTGAGCCTTTTCGAATTGTTTGTCTGCAGCGAAGCAAAATTATTGTTTTAAGTTACGTGTCAAGTATTATAAAAATATTTTAAATTGAACATTATTAATTGCATTTTTTCTGCATTTTTGGTATGCGTTTTATCTTTATTTCAATTTTCGATTTTTTTTTTCAATTCAAGGCGACTCGCCAGAAACGCCGTTTTTACATTTTACTAAAGTACTATATTATGTCTTTTGGGTTTTTATGACTGATTTTTTGACAATTTCGCAGAAGTTGGGAGTTAAAAACAGTTCTGTATTTCTTGATGGTTTAATAGTACTGACCTATTTTAAATTTTCATATTTATTTTTAAACTGTGCAATTTTTATAAAAAGTATAGGAGGGGTTAGCAGCCTCCCCGTCTTTTCCCCACCACCCCCAAAAAACAATAAATTTGGTACTTTAAGACTATACTAATACTACTAATAATCTTTTTAAGACAATACCTTGTAACATCCATTATTAGATGCAATAAAGTATTGAGTGTTGAGTACTTTTTTTAAAGTGCTTCCCAATTTTTACTAGACGTGGCTAGGTCGTGAAAAGCTCGCGGAAGTTGACGCTTAGGTAGGGTAATCTCCAGCGCGCTATTCTCAGGGAGGACACCGCTGCATCTATTTTCTCCGTACTTCTAGATAGTCCGGGTCAATGCGGCGAGTCGGGCGGGTGGGTCTAAGGCACTGACTAGAGAAGACTTGAAGCCTTTCCAGTTAGTGATGCGCTTTTTAGGAGGTTCTGGAGGGTCTTGTTCACCTAGAACTAATGGACTGGTCGGTGGTCCGAACCTAGGTCATCCATAGCGAGTCTAGAGACCTGAGTACTAATCCTACCTTTTTTACTAGGGCAATATCTAGTACGTCCGGAAGGAAATTTATATTGTCAGGGTAGTAAGTGGGCCCGTAAGGTAGTAGGACGTCTAGGCCTAATGCGGTTGTAATATTAATTAGGATGTTACCATTGGTGTTCGTTTCCCGCATAAGGTGAGTATGGCTCTTGTGTCTATGTACTATATTTACCATTGTTTATTTACCGTAATTACCATTTATTATTTTTATTATAAATTATGTTCCTAACAGTAAATTACCTTTAAGCGAAGACGATTTTTCCGTAGTCAAGTCTTTTACACTTTTAGCTTGTTTCAAAATCATTACATATCGTAGGGGTTTGTTAAGGTAAAACGAGAAAGTAGTTTACTTATATATGTCAATGTTATCGCTAAGTTCATGGTAACACACTGCTGTACCTACATCATCCCATTAAACACGATCCTTTGAGAACCCTAGAAGCGAAAATTTATCCTAAGCCGTTACGTTGAATTTGAGTGGTTGGGTAGACTTTATCTCATTAAGCAATTTAATACGAAAGTTTCCCGAACATTGTTCTGAAAGAGAACCGTGAAATCGTTTCACCCACTTAGCAATGAATTAAAAAACTGAATGACCTTTCTGATTTTGTCTATAAGGTACTCTAAACATAGGATTTCGTGGAAAATATTCCAGTCATTTCGATTAGAATAAAGACAAATAGTACTCCTCACACAGTACCTAATAAAGAATACACAATGAAGGCCAATAAAATTGCTTGACTATTTTTAAAACATTGTGTAGGCAGCAATGGAATTACTTTCGGGAATTATATTAACACTCTTACATTAGCTTATGTCAAGATTGATAATATCAATCTATTTAGGGAACGGGCTTAAAGCGTCAGGCTGTCAGCGTTATGTTAAAAGCACAAAGCAGGATTAGTTAGTAGAGTGTGCACTTAGAAGTATTTAAAAGACAATCGTTTGGTGACATGTCATACATGTCACTGAAAAGTTTGAGATTGACATCTTAAAATCTGTCTATTCATCAATGTTCTCAAAATAACTTACGCTCATGATTAGGTTTTTAAATGTACTATAAGATTATTATGTACTTACATTAAAATCTAGATACACCCACCCAATATTGAAATACTTTTAATCACAAAATGGTAGACTACACTACTCATATAAAAACTCTACACATATAAAAACAGTAGATTTTTTTATATAAAATGACTTTTTTTGATTCATCATCATCATTATCAACAGCTCATATAATGTCCCCACCGAGGGGCTAGAGTCTACCCCGCATTGGGGGCGATTAGGCCTTAGTCAACCACGCTGGCCAAGTGCGGGTTGGTTTGTTTTTTCGATTTAAGACATAATTTTAATTCATAATTTCTTAATGATTTATACATTTGCCTTAATTTTAATATCCACTATTGTTATTTTAAACGTCACCGTATTTTATGTACACTGTTAAGGTTTAGGGTCTAGTTCCATGTACAATGTGTTCCTTATTAATGTTGTGTTTTTATAACTTTAAACTATTTGTGTACTGAAATAAATGAATAAAAAATAAAAATTCTAAATTAAAATAATCATTTAAGCATATAAAAATAAAGTCGTAACTCTCCAAAAAAATAAAGACAATATTAAGCGAACATAGATAAATGTTTCTGAAGATAGCCCAGTTGTACAGTCGAACCAACTGAATCATGACCCACTTGGCCGATAATTCCTTTAGAATCATAAATTTAGTTAGGTTTCCTTCGCTATCATGCGTGTTGCACTTAGTACGTTTTAAATATGAATAAAAATGCGTCATTACGGGTCAGAGATCTATGCAATTTGAATCTTTCTTGTCACTGCACTAAAGTCTCAATTGGAATTTTAAATAAGATGTCATTCATAATCTAAACTCCTTTCACTACTGAGAAAATGGAATAACTATTATATTTTTAAAAATAAAATGACGTTATGTGTCAGGTGTCAAGTAGTAGCCTGAACAAATTTTAAAAAGCCATATTTATTTGACACTGTCAGTGTCTAACAAATTGATAACAGGTTCGTTACTTAGAGATGTACGTTCAAGCGAATTTCATCCTACTTTGTATAGAGTGACTGTAGGAAAATGATCTTAAGGTGGGTCATGATTCAATTTGGTCGACTGTACATTACTTAGGTACTTATAAAAAAATATATAAAAAAAATAAAGAAAAATCTGTGAAAATATAACCAGAGTTGATATGTTATTTGTATGAGTATGAGTTAGGGTTATTTTTACTAAAGTTAGGGTTATTTTTACTAAACAAAAACTTCAACGAAAAAAAGAAATATCACAGTTATAACTGTATACACGTGAGCTCTGAACAGGTTGCTTGCAAAACTCGAGTCTACAGTATTCAATGTAGAGTTACCTTTCTAGGTGATAGATTGAAATGTTATCTAATCTGAATTTATTTTACAGGTAATCTTCTCGTGATCCTCGTGGTGACGTTGTCGAGGCGGCTCCGCTCCATTACCAACTTTTTCCTGGCCAATCTCGCAGTTGCCGACCTGTGCGTTGGAGTATTTTGCGTCTTTCAAAACTTAACAATATACCTCATACCCAGGTGAGAACATTTCAGTTTTTTAATGTCTAAAATAATTGAAGTATTTTTCGTGGTGGAGTAGTCAGTCGCTGTAAGACGAATGTATTTCACCATAACATCCTTTATGATTCGACCCACTGCTGGGACAAAAGACATCTCCTTGTCATAAAAGGAGGTATAGGAAGTAGTCCACCATGCTTACCCATACCAGTGCGGATTGGTGGACGGACTATAAGGTGATCAAATACCCCTTGGCTAATTCATTATTCGCCTTCTACGACACCCGTTAGAGGATTTGGGTTGATGCTATTCTACTCTACCGGCATCACAGGGTTAACCCGTATCACATGCTGTTAAAAAAAAAAATATAAATTATGGGAATTTCTAATTTCATCATCTATAATTGTCGTATGTAGTATCCAATACACAACTTCTTAATAATACTTCATTTGAGCTTAATGATAATGGTATACGCATGGAAAATTAAGAATATTTTATTAAAAATAATAATTTCAGCTGTTATTTTAGACCTTATAATATAGAACTAAATAGAATTCAGTGTTAAATAAATTATAGAAATGCTTCTTTAAACTGCATCTTTACGGTATTTGCTATATGGATAACTTTAAACTTTTCTGAGTATTTGCTGAGATAACGTCGCGTTTGACTGTTTTATGTGGGTATTTTTGTGTCTCCAAGAAATAATATATTAGGCAAAATAAAAATAATCTCTCGCTCCAAAAACCTGTATAATATACGTGGTAAATAGAGTATTTGAGAAATAATTTCATACGAAGGTTAAGGGAGTAGGTTAGTATTATAATAAATAGTCGAGTGCTGAATTATAATGGGTTTCTTTGCCACATTTTACGTGTCGCACAGCGATACAGATGTTCGTGATCTGGTTAGTAATAGCTATTAAGAGGGCTTATAATTTCTAACTGGATAATAAGGGTTCTACAAGTATTTATATGTTAATAAAATCATTAGATACAAGGAGTCCCAACAAGATAGATCAAGGTCTTCCCAAGGAAACTGATGTCATTCAGACGGCCAGCCTAATAAAAACCTAAATAATAAAAAAAAAAATGAGTGTTTGGCGGGAAACCATGGCGTCTGGATGTCTATCTTTATTTTGATAATTCAAAATTGCTTCATAGTGGATTTTGTGCTGTGAAAGTAGTGTCGTTTCGTTGCATAAGCATCCGTGTTGACGAACAGTTATGAGGAATAATTGAAATAAAAGTTTTGTGTATGTGGCGTTGAGAATTGTATAGTGGTGGAAATCCCACTATACAATTCTCATCAGTCACAGTCATGAGGTCTGTTGCCATGCATTTCTTTCCAAGCACTCCCTAGATGCATTAAATTGTGGGACGCCCATATTTTAATGCAAACATCAAGAAGACATAAATACAGACAGGGCTGTATGGACTTGATATCCTTTGCCCATCCCGTTAGGGACAAAAGAAAAAAAAACTTTTTATTTTCAAGCTACAAAGGCTCATAGTTTGTTAGTACAATTGCTTAAGAACTATGTTAGTATTAATAAAAAAATATAAAGATAGACACAATAAATTCAATCAAATTAAAATAATAATAGTAGTGTGTTAGGATTACAATTACTTAAAAACTGTAAGTAATACTTAATGGAATGCCAAATCCTATGGTCCATCCAATCGTCAATATCAAGATACTGCACCGAGCCCAAATAAATTGGGAACAGGGTAGGAGAGGGTAGGAGAGAGAAAGAGAGATAAAATTCGAGATAAGTTCAAATGAGGTTAAATGTAGATAATTGTAGACGGATAAATGCTCTAAGTTGTAGACCAACGGAGAGTGGACTGACGACCCGGCGAGGGTAGCGGGAAGCCGCTGTATACGAGGGTTGGAGATCCTTGTGGGAGACCTATGTCCAACAGTGGACGTCTCTTGACTGAAATGATGATGATGATTAGATGTACTTTAAATTGTTATAAATTAATGTTGTCAGCCAAGCACTGACCTACATTAACGCACATAGTTACATTACTTTAGACGCCTAAGACGCAGGTAAACACTTTTACTTAGTTTAGCTGTCAAATTAAGAACTCCTTGACCTCCATTATTATTATGTAAGTAATTCTTTACTCAGCATTAATTAATTATTATTTCCAATATCACTATATTTTTGTGACTTACTTAGATATTAACTACACTTACGTGCAATGAAATCGACTCACCGGTACGCTTTGGTTCAGAACTCCCTAATCAAAATCTACAATAAATAAATAATAAAATCTACCTAAACTTACATTAGACCAGTTTTTACTGTGATAGATTTTGGTTTATTGATTTTCCAAATTGAAAACCAAATACAGTTAAAAGAGCTTAAATTTTTGGAGAAATCAGCTGAATTTTAATGGTCAATAAATCTGGCAATAATATCAATAAATCAATTATTCAATTAAACAATGATTAAATTAACTCTGTACACTCTGCATAGTCACAGATATGACGTATAAATGAGAAACAAGGGTTTCCGAAGAAATGAGTCTATTGTCACCAATACTTCGTTTATCGATGTTTAGAGTAAATTAAATAAAGCTTATGAAATATACCTAACATTCAAATTATATTTAGAGGTTTTGTTTATCTAATCTTATTTTTACATACGGATATATTAAGAATCGACACCTACGAGGTGAGTCGATTTTATTGCACGTAAGTTATGTTATCTAGACATAGTTTATAAAGGAATAAATAATATCTTTATCTTATCTTTTTCTTTATATTGTAAAATTTGGAGCGCTTGTAGATTAGTGATTGTGGTATTCTCCAGAAGTAAAATGTGAGGAGGACGACTCCTTTGCAAAGCTTAGCCGATGGCAGGCCACCAGCAAAAGGAAATGCTCTCTACTTGTTCTTGAGTAAAGGTACTGAGTGATGGGATAGGACACTCGTTGCAACACAAACAAGAACAGCCCTGAAGTTGTGGGTAAAGCGCTATTATTGTTGTATAAAAAAATTGATATACCTACATAATAATAAATGTTAAAAGACTTGGTGACAATATCGAGATACAGCGTAGGTGTCGGATTTATCTTAGCCGTTGGGAAAAATAGAAATGGAAATGGAAAATTGTTAATACCGATTTCACCTCCCAGTAATTCCTTTACATCCCAAAATAAACTTGAGAATACAATTGGACGATATTGATATTTATGTTTCCAACTAACGATAAGAATATCATGTCTTGTCTATCTCCTATTTGCAAGAAATTGACCTTTATGACATAGAAAGATTATGTGGAAAATCCCACTCAGCTTTGTTTCAAATTGGATAGAGTGAAATTATTGAGGGCTGAGAGAGGAAAGTCATAAAAGTCAAATACTTTTATGACTTCGAGTCATAAAAGTATTTGACTGTACCCAAATTGGTACTCATAGACGCACCAAATGGTTTGTCTCGAGAGCGTTATATCACGGTAGTTCGTTATTTCATAGATTAATTTTATATAATTATTTAGGATCGTCATGACCTGAACCGTTTAGAGGATCACTCTATGATCAGATCAACGATCTACTTACATAGGGTTTGTTTGCCATCTCATAGTATAAAAAACTATTCTGGTTATACTATGCCTAGAAGCAGGCCAGATGTTACATTCTTCATCATAGCAGTCCAGATATATAGTGGTCTAGTGATGAGTAAGGAATAATAGGCAATTTTAGAAATGAAGCCTATTTCTATTTATTTGGTCTATTTATCTGGCCCATATTACAGAATGACACTCAGAAATCAATCATATCAGAATCGTTTTCTCACTTTCTATCAAGCACAAACTGATAGAGACATACGACGCTCAGTACGGCGTTGATTCTTGATACTCATTCTATAATACCAGCCTTACAGTATACTATTCTATAATACCATCCTTACAGTATATTACTCGATATTATCTTATTCTGAGATCTACAACTAGCATTACTTCTCTCGTGCTCTATATTTTAATATACCTATGTATAAATAATAGTTATTTATTATACAAGAGTGGAAAGTTCCTTTTTAACCGCGTGCTCGATTTGGATGACCGAGCAAGCGAAGGATTCTAAAGTTGAATCACGAGCGCAGCGAGTGATTCTAAATTAGAATCCTGAGCGTCAGCGAGGGAAACAAACGAGCACAAGGTGAAAAATCTTTCCACTCGAGTGCAATACGTAACTTTTCATCCCACCTCAGCGAGGAAATGACAAAATAATCTTCATTCTAATCATAAATTTGGCACCATAGAGGTTACATTAAATAGGTTTAATGACGTTTTGAATTTACAATTATATTGAGTACTCATTATATGTGATGTTCTAAATTCAAATCTACTTTGCCGCTCAAGCGAATAAAATAGAATTTTCCAGCCAGATTTCGAAGCGCAAAATTACACTTTCCGAGGTGGTGGGATGAAAAATTTATTTGCACTTTAAAATAACTTGCAAAATGTTTTCAAATTGTATACGAAAGGACCTCATACAACGAATTATTTTAAAAGTGAATATTTAATATTCACTTTGCGACGCAAAAATTATTATTTTGCGCCAGTGCTTGTGCAGACGATCCGGCCATTCGAAATACGTCATGCGTTCAACATGACAGCAATCAGCGGATGTTATATTCGGGGAATGTTGCTCTTTAAATTTTTATCCAGAATTAATTCTGTCATATTAATTAATTAAATACGCTTGCTTATAAATTCAGACTATTATGACAACCTTGCAATACTGACTACAACTAATTTCTATTAAAAAAATCACTGTATGAGATTTATTTTGGTATATTTTAATAAATGTAGAGCTTTGCAGATTAACGGCTTTAATGGATTCCTGTCAGAAATACCTTTACATTTTTAGTTTTTAGATGAGTAGTAAATAATTGTTTGAGTTATTATATGAGTAAGTAGTATATTAGAAAATTAATTGGTATCCGATTAATTTTGATTACAAACTTTTCATTGTACTCGATTTGCTTAGGTAGATTGTCTGAATCGTAGAGCATAGCAGATTATCAGCGAATTGAGCTTACTCTTGTCTAAGATAAACCTTGAAACTTTTAGTGTTGTTTTTCAGTCAGGGAGTAGTAATTTAATTTGGATTACAAACAGTTCATTGTATTCGATTTGTTTAGATAGGTATTAAGAAATGTAGAGCATAGCAGATTAGCGGTTTGAATGTAAGTACAGTTTCCAGTGCACCATTGACACTCTATAGGTCAACGATCATAGGCTAGCATTGACGCCAACCATCGTTTGCTTATATATAAAACTTGGAATAAATAATTACGAGTTATTTGCCCATTAGTAAATGGATATCTTGGTCATACTTACAAAAAGTATTCTTATTCGTATTCATTATCGGTTTATTCCATAATTCTGACGATTTGCCATATTCATTCCAAATTAGCTACATAGGCTTAGTGTATACTTAATTTTGGTATTTTGAATTTAAATTTGAACCTAAGTGTAAACGAAAAATTTAATCCTAAAATTACAGAGCAAATATAGCGGTTGTTAGTTGTCAAATGAGCGAAGGTCATAACGCTCCATTAAGTATAACTGTCCCCAATCAAACTTAACCCAAATCTGTACCCTATAAATTGCCCGTAATAAATCGAACTACAAAAATAATTCTAGGATCGATTTTATGGAGATATAAGTTATTGTCAGTAAAGTTTTAGGTGACCTCAATCATTTTAACTTTAGATTTATATTAATATTCCAACTGTAATTAACCGACTTCATAAAAAGGAGGAGGTTATCAATTCGACTGTATGTTTTTTTTTAATGTTTGTTACCTCATAACTCGTTACTGGGTGGACCGATTTTTAAGGTTCTTTTGACCTTTGGGAGCTAGTGCTTGTCATGGGGTCCCATTTAAATTTTATCGACATCTGACAATTAGTTTTTGAGTTATCCCTAATAATGCCTATTTAATTGACATTGATGATATCGTAATTTTATCAATTGTGTGTTTAAGAGATCTTGAGGTAGTTTCCTGAAAATTTCTATACTTAAAATACTAAAAAGCAATAAACAAAAATTTTTAAATAAAAAAAACCGCCTTCGAAACTAAAGACGAGAGAAATAAAAATTTTGTTTATAAAAATCTAAATGTTTTTTGAGGTCGGTGCCCACCTCAATATTTGTAATAAACGTTGTCACTTGCATTTGGGACCGACCTCAAAAAACATTTAGATTTTTATAAACAAAATTTTTATTTCTCCCGTTTTTAGTTTAGAAGGCGGTTTTTTTTTAAATCTGAAGACTCACTATCTGTACTTACTACTATTATAAATGCAAAAGTAACTTTGTTTGTTTGTTACGCTTTCACGCCTAATCCACTAAGCCGATTTGAAAAATTCTTTCACCAAAAGAAAGCTACTTTATCTGGGAGTATGTTGGTACTTATTTATTTGGCTGTACTTATTTGTTTTTAATTAGATATCCCTACAAAAATTACAATAAAATAGCCATTATTTGACGTGCGCGCTACATTTTTGTTATTTGCTTTCTATGGAGATCCCTTTGACACTTTAGATGTGCACTGTAATTTTTACCTTCTCGTACGTAGTACACAGGAAGTCTTGGCATCATCAAGAAATTCGACCTCGAGATTTTGACGGATTTACACGTTTTGGACCTACCTGAGTCCAAAAACACGGTTTTTGGAATTATGTCTGTGTGTGTGTCTGTGCATGCGTGTATGACATCAAAATATAAGGTTTCTATCAACTTTTGAGCCATCGATCACGAAAGTTAAGCAACCAAGTGCGCGGTCGGTACTCGGATGGGTAACCAAAATTTAATATGCATGTATGACATCAAAATATATTTTGTTTTGGTTGCTATGGAGAACCTTTTGACTCCTAAGCCTCGTTGACATGTTCAAAGACTGCCTTGACAAAATAGCTTTCATCAAAGTTCACTTTCATTCTTGTTGACATGTACATTGTTTACTTGGATCAGTTTGTTAATTGTTCATCATTTTAGCGGAACTTAAGTACTTATAATGATGTCTGAGAAGACAGAATTGTTATAAGACGTTGTAGAAATTATAGCAGACGTGTTGGCAAAAGAACTTAAACGAGTAAAGAAAATAAAATCCCGTATAAGGAGAATTTGTTTCTTGCATCCTTGTTCTTTTAGTCTTTGAGTCTCAGTCCCAAAGAACTACTTCTGCATCATACAATTCTACGAGTTTTAAAGTATCTCGATCATTTGATTTTATTGCGAGACGGCGAGACTTGACGCCATTTTATTTATTTTTTGACATCAAAGGTCAGCTGAAAAGTTGAGTACGGTCCAAGTCCACTTTGATTGGACGCCGACGTCAAAGTGCACTTTGATTGCTGGTTTACACGATCAAAATAACGTCAAAGTAGTCACCGAAGCCACTTTGTCAAAGCAAACTTTGAGCATGTCAATGCGGCTGTATTAGCATTCAATTATGTTTATGTGTAAAAAATTAACGCACGCAGCGCACAGATTAAGAAGCACAGAACATTTTAAAACAGCAGAGCAAAAATAAAAAGAACTACGTCATATACATTCGTACCTTTTATTTTTCAACAAGTTAAAGACCTTAACTTAGAATCACATTTAATTCTAAAGAATATTTGTAGTTATTTTAGTTCCTCATTTGTCATTGTCTTGAAATAAAATATTGAAAATATATTTTATTGGAAACAACTTCGTAACAAGAACAGAAACCCCAAAAGAATGTCGATTGAATCAAAGTAACAGAATTGTTGGAAACTATTTTTGTTCACAAATATAAAGAAATGATGTTTTTTAGATATATTAAAAGGAAGATAATTATATTTTCAAATTTTCATTGAATGTTTACTAGTACATTATTGTGAGAAAAATATGATTACACCTTTACAGTAATTGCTTCGTAATAATCAAAGGATATGCCTAAGGCATATGTTTAATATTAGGCGTCTCTCGGCTGAAATGATGATGATGATGAATCAAAGAATAATGTAATTCAATAAACGGATAATGTAATAAACTTACCATTTTATATTTATTCATATAAAATAGTTTTCAACACGATGCCTTTGTTGTCACCTGGAGGAATTTAAGGTCGAGGTACATAGATTATTCTGTTACAGCAGTCATTATGTCTTAGTGAATTTGAAGTCGGAAAATCTCCAATAATATCCACATTATAACGCGAGTGAAAACGCTCGGAGGTAAATCTGTTTTTATACCACATTGGTGGAAGCAAACATAATAACCATAATGTTCGCTTTATGGTAAGATGTCACCGCAACCTACAGACACTTGTAATCCAGGGCTGATCACTTGTACGCTTTTTTTTTTCTTGGGAAAACCTCGACAAAGAGTTTGTTCCACAGCCGCTATTATTTAATGTCAAGCGATTGGCCGACAAGCATACGGCCTGCCTGGTGTTAAGCAGCGACCGTAGACTTTTTTTGTTGACGGGGAGGTCAAATGCATTTACGCATCGTCCCTGTGGGGTGGTGCCAACCGCAGGGGATATGTGGGACTCGAGGTAACGACGTTCCTTCCACACCCACTAAACATCCTCCCCGACCCGACCTCCAATGCGCTACTACGGGACGGCTCGGGATCTGGGCACGTGAGCGCAACTACACCGCGACTGTCTCAAGGCTGCCCGTCTAGGCACTCCTTGCACTAATTGGTGGCCAGCAGCCACTCTTCCACCAACGGCTGCTCGAGCTGGCGGGTACTCCTGACGAGAACACCGGGAGCAGCCATCAAACTGCACCCGGGTACTTTGGGCACGGTCGTGACTCTGAAAAGGGCTGTCCGGAACTAGCAGTGGTGGGAAAAAAACAACTTGACGAAGGCATGTGACTTCGAACGCTAAGAGGACACACTTGACATCAAAAGCCACACACCCGCCGAGAAAATTTCCCCACCACGTTACCAGGGTCCGCGACAAGGAGGCTTCCGGACGTGGACCCCAAGCAGCCACCGTAGCCTATAGCATCACTGGCGTGCCACTCGCACGCTTTCCCTTCCCCATAGAGCCTTGGTGACCTCAGTCACCAACAGACACCACGAAAATGTAGTGGTCTTCAGTCTTCTGTAAGCTGGATGTACTACCCCAGTTCAGGCTGCTCCAGATTCAAGCGGCTAGTCCACTGTACCCTACTTCGACTATATATTAGGAGCTAAGACATGTTCTGTCTTCCATATTTTGTATACGAGTGACATAGAGTACACAAAGAGTTCGATCATTTCGAACTTTACGATCTGTAAAGATCCGCCTATGTAAATAGGCAAGCTCTTTAAAACGAATGTTTCACATCCCTTCTGAAGCACGACTAATCCTTATTTGCAATAAGTCTGTTCCCCTTCAAGGCGATAGCCCGATTGTCTTACAAAATGGATTTTCTCCGTAGAATTAAGTACGCAGATGGTGTGAAATGAACGGTTAGTTGAAGCTTTCGACGAGATACAAATAAAATCATTTTTACCCAACAAAAGCTTTTACGCTCCTTTGTTGGAAGAGTTCACTTTCACCCCGACGATAAAGTAAAAATAGGGAAGCTAGTATGACGAATAACGGATCTTGGAATAAATAGACGGTTGAACATCTCGTCTTTGGGGTTTCCAAATTCAGTTCTACAGTGTATTATCACATACGACAACCGTATTTCTCTACCCATTAAAATATAAAGGATTTATATATATCGTTTCAAACTATGTTCTTTTGAAAATAATTTAAATATTTGAGACTACATACAAGTAAATTATTTACCTATTATTATCGTAATTTGAATTTGTCCACTTTTGCTTAGCAATAATATTTCTCCGCTGTATTTCCCGTTTACGAAAAGGACAACCCATTGTCATCCAGTGAGATAAAACACTCTAATAGTTTTACAGTTGTGATAATAACATTTCAAGCCTAACTTTAACTTCCGAATAGTCGTTAGTAGAAAATACAATTAATGTTTATTAAACATAATTTACGGCTATGTTAAAAAGTTACGATGTTTAATCCAAATAAATGGATTAGAACTCTGTTTGTTTTGTCTACGAATGACTTTATACCAAAACTAAGTTGAACTAAGTAGTAACAATTTGTTATTTCATTTGTGTAGGTGTACTTAGGATTCTGTGAGACCGTTAAATAGTCAAATAACATTTTGTTTTATAGTAAGTAGGTACATAGAGGAAATGTATGTTGTAGGTACTCGTGTATAGAACTTTTGATTTACCTGGAAGATATCTCTTATAGAGATAAGTTCGACTAAGCTGTTTTATTCAAAATCGTTTATCTATACTTATATTATAAAGCTGAAGAGTTTGTTTAAGAACTACAAATTTAAAATGAAAATCCCTTTGTGTGATTAGATAGTCCATGTATCAAGGAAGGCTATACATACATATAATAACCGACATTAACGCGAGCAAAGCCGCGGGCCATCTCTAGTATTAAAGCAAAATAAATAGATAGTTACTAAATTTTAAGCAATCATATAGTGGGTGAGTGAGTGATGTACCAAAATGGATATTTACTTACACACATCTTGGTGAGGCTTTTTCCTTGTGATTTAAATACACGCCATTTATTTATTTACTTAGGCACATAAATAATATAAACACAATAAATTCACAATTTCGTCCATTTATCTAAATCTAATCCGTGTGTCGTAGAAGGCGACTGATTGATCAGGAAAGGGTTATTGATCACATTATACTCTGTCCACCAATCCGCATTGAGCAAGCGTGGTGGACTACTGCCTAAAGCTCCTTTGATGACAAGAAGAGGCCTTGTGTCCCAGCAGTGGGTCAAATCAAAAGGCTGTTATGATGATCTAAATCTAATCTTTATATTAGTTCTATATTATATATTATTTCAATAGTTAAATACTGACTACATTGTGCCATATGAGCTAGAGCTGCATGAGGAGGATATGTTCAGTGATGGCAGCGGCTAGCAAAATGTCAAAAAGCCATTCAAAGCAAACGTCACTGTAAAACATCATGTCGGTAAACAAAGTCAGACAAACTTCATATCGGTATATTTTAGGTATATTTTTAGGTATATTTTATATAAAAAGAGATAAGCCACTGCGCCAGCCACCCTCGCCTTAGCGACCTGCAAGGTGCTTCTTCACGTCTCTTTTGAATGAGATGGGGAGGAGGTAGTGTTCGTTGATGTTCTCGCGCCAAAGTACACGTAAGACATCGTGGAGTTTTAAAGTGGGCCCTAGCTTCCTTAAGGAGAATCTCACGTAACGCTCACGCCACCCCAAGCGGCGTTAATACTCCAAAAGGTTTTTTTATGATAAAATTGTGTATTAAGAGAACATCACAAAACTACATGATTTTGGTATCAATCGCTTCAATAGATAAATCTATTATAAATCTAGGCTTTTTTATCTAATTCGTAGTCCTTTGAATAATATCAATGGATAATTGCAACTTAGTTTTTATCGAAAAAAAAACATGATTTGCGGATCATAAGTATGTAGCGGATGATAACTACATTATGTTGAATTTTGAAAATAGGAAAACTTACCTACAGACGTTATTTTTACTATATTAAAAATATTCTAGAATATCATAAAAAATTTATAAAAAATAGGACTAGTGTAAACGTGCTTTCTCCGTTTGTATGGAGTCGTGCTTGCTCGACGATCCTCTTAAGCCGGGTCCAGATATGTATCATTTACCCGATCCGATCAGCGTATCCGTATCGCCGTGGCGTATCGTGATCGCATATGTGGACGGGTGATGATATGCGTATCATAATACGCAATCTTGATACGCCGTTATGATACGACCCGTCCCATGTCATGTCGGTTTCATACGGAGCAAATCGAGGCGTCCACAACTTGATACGGGCTTGATACCTGATACGGATACGCTGAACGAATCGGGCAAATGATCATATCTGGACCCACCTTAAGTTCCACCACCTGAAAGGTTTGCCTACAGACAATTTGCTTCTAAAATTATCGAAAAATATTGAGATGAAGAAAAATTTTTTTTTATATTACGCAGGTCTCGTAATATAAAAAAAAAATTGAGTTAAGTGATTGCCGCCGCCTATAGACAATTGCAATATTAAGTGTAAATCCATGCCTTCCATGCCCAGTAATTACACTAGCTACCTTTCCCTTCAATCCGAAACACAGCGAACTGCTTCGCGGCAGAAACAAAGAAGGCGGTGGTACCTACCTACAATAATAATAATTTAAATTAATTGATATATTCATAAAGTACGCAACATTTTTAGTATACTATACACCAATTGTAACGGCACAAAAACTCATAATATTTAATAATAGACTATTATAATATAAATAACAATAAGAAGAGAAACGTAAAAGTAAATGATATCATAAAAGAATGTAACACGCCACATGGGTGAAGTATTTTGTTAAAAATGTTCCAAGAAAGAATACGAAAATAATTATATTTATGGTCCAATGGCAAGCTGTAATTATTGTTATTAGGGGGTGAATGTAAGAATATCGCGTTATAAGAATTAATGAACACATTGCAGTAATAGTTGCTAAACGAATGTGTACTAGCTGAGACGTTGTCACTTACAATGGGCCTGATAAGAAAGCTCAAGGTCACCCAAAGGGCAATGGAGAGGGCTATGCTCGGTGTTTCTTTGCAACAATGAATCAGTAATAAGGAGATCCGCAGAAGAACGAAAGTTTACGACATAGCCCAAAGAATTGCAAAACTTAAGTGGCAGTGTGCGGGGCACATTGCTTGGAGAACGGATTAGGCCGATGGGGCCGAACAGTTCTCGTGTGGCGACCGCGCACCGGATGGCGCAGTGTGGGTAGGCACCCCACAAGGACTGACGACACCTGATAAAGGAAAGGCTGCTGGTCACGCCTGGATGCGAGGAGCACAGGATCGGTCATTGTGGCGTTCTTTGGGAGAGGTCTTTATTCAGCAGTGGACGTCATCTGGCTGAAATGATGATGATGAATGTGTAATGCGAAAATTCTTTTTAGTGTCAATTGTTTAATAAGTATACCAGTGAACGCATATTAAACAGTAAGCTTTTTGACGTTAAACATCTAATGTGTGTTCTGGCGTATGAAACATTAAAAATTATTTATTTTTATGAATTCTTTTGTTTAATTTATTTTCAATTAACGCCTACCATTACTTTTCTGCAAAATAATATAGTTTAAAAATTTGGTTCAATTTGAATTATCGCGCTATTATAAAGAATGGGGAATAAGGAGGGATTAGTACAAAATAATTTCGATGTTCCATATCTGCCAGACGTCAAACGATGGGTCACTGTTCTTGCAATTAAATATTGACTATGACGATTTTTACGACATCAGCACATATTTCGGTTTCATAGTTTTAGCGTTAGTATGAAATTCACGAAATTACAATTTTAATGTTAGAAGTTAAGTAAACATTAAAATAATTGCCGCACATATGAAATTTATTTCTTAACGTAGGTAA
This sequence comes from Elophila nymphaeata, assembly GCA_955850985.1. Lineage (NCBI taxonomy): Eukaryota > Metazoa > Arthropoda > Insecta > Lepidoptera > Crambidae > Elophila > Elophila nymphaeata. The sequence continues at coordinate 14,746,982 of OY039068.1, forward strand.
CTAAATTTGGAATGGGTTAATTCGGTTGTCCCAGAACAATTTGTTGTTTTACTGTAATAATCGCATGAAGGCTTCTATTCAATGTATTAAAAAACACTTATTCAATAATCCGATAATTTCAGCACTTTTATTAAAGTAAAGCCACTACCTACTTAACACTTCTAAAAGCACATTGCACTGATAAAGCTTTTCTCTTGCAGTTGGGTGTTCGGAGACTTTCTATGCAAGATGTATCAGTTCGTGCACTCGCTCAGCTACACTGCATCGATTTTCATCCTGGTAGTCATCTGTACAGAGCGATATTTCGCTATCATCCACCCCATCACGTGCAAACAGATTCTAACTTCCACCAGACTACGGGTAAGTGATTATCTCGTCATATACTTCCAATTGTGTGTTTTATTTTATGTTTTGTCTAACTAATCTAAAATAATAATATTAAGTAAAAATTAAAATAAACTTAATAAACTGAAAATGTAATTCGCACCTTTGGGAACAAAGGTTCCCCTTTCTGCATGTTTTCCAACTTTACATGAAGAGCATAATTAGATTTTTATCGTTCTCGTAGTATTACATTGATTAATTTTTCACGGATAATCGTCACTATTTTAAAAACATACAAGAATAAGAACAAAACAATTTAGCCATTATTTGCCGTGGTGTATCTCCGTTACAAATGCACAGCATTACACTTCGGCTGTTAAGACGTTTTTAGTTTTGAAGGCGGTTTTTTTATTAAAAAATAATTATTGTTTTACTAGCTTGATTAACAAACTGAATCTAAATATACTGCTTATTGAAACTTGGGGAAGGTAAAATGAAAACTGACTAAGTATATAGAATTCTAGAGGTACTTATATTATAAGCTTTCGATTGTATTCGAGAATCAATCGCCACTTTAGATTTATATCCCCATTCCAAAAATCACTACTATAAATACCTAAAAGCATCAGTAGGCATATCTAAGCACTTGACAAATTGAACTCTCTGCTTGGTCATAAAAAATAACCATGGATATACTAAATGCTACTCATGAAAAAAAACCGAGTGTGCTTTAGACCACACGACTAAAGTAAAACTTCCTTAGCTCCATCTATGTAGATATATAGTTTATAGAGAACGTAAAAATACCTAAGACAAAGTTGATGTCTATGCATGCACATCAAAACAGGTACATCAAAACAAGAAACATATAAAAAAATATTACGGGGAAACGATTTCTATTTTTTGGTGTTAAAAAAGCTTCAAGAAGACCACGCAACGTAGACAACACGCAAGTTGCGCGGCGCTTAGTAACTTGGAGATTTGCGCGACGTTTGGTCGGCTGAGTTGAATGGCCCCGATATCGAGTAGTAACGTTGAGCGCTGACGTTTTAAAGTCATTTTTTGCTATGTATTAAAATTTTGATAATGTTTCTTTGTACAAAAATTAAGAAATAATGTTTTAAATTTGTTTTCATAAAAATCTTGAAAAAAATCTAACTTTGACCTTTAAGTACCTTTTATGTATTCATTTCCCAGGTATAGTCTAGAAGAAAAAAATGGTACTAATGATGAGCGGAATACGTAGTTCTCGGCTTTGTCATAGGTCTTTTTACACCTGTTATTATTAGCTTTTAGATTTTAGAACACACCTTTACGGTAACACACAAAGCAACATCTAGCACTTTGAGACATGGAGCGCCTAAAAATAAAAACAGGTTCTCAGCCTATTGCCTGATCTACACATGAAATAAAATAAATATATAATACTTTTTTATTCTGAATAAAAATTTCTTTGCGGTAGTACTAAGATACCGTACAAGGGAAACCCTAGCTCATAAATATGATTACCCTAACATGCTTTTCGTAGATTACTTTTTTGAAGTAGAGGAAAAACTTTACCTTAGCTTAAGTACTAGGAAATTTGTAAAGGTCTACATAATGTAATGTAATATTATTGAAAAATCCTATATAAACTGGATATTAAACAGTGAGTGTAATATGCTAGTGTTACCTATATCAATGTGATCCTTCCCAGGAAATACTTCCAAAATTATGTTTGTTTCTAAAAACTGGTAATTCAAGAGACAGTTGTCTGTGACATCCTAAACAAAGTAATATTGAGTTCTCCAAATTTGTATTGCGTCCCATGAACCATATAACGGTGGAAACTTTACTACCTACAGCCACTTAAAATTCGCAATTCTTTGGAGTATGTCAGTAACCTTGGTTGTTCTATGGATCTTAATAATCCTCTTATTATCTGCTAGATAAACTTCAAGCACAGCCCTCTCTATTGCCCTAGAGCCTTCGTATTGTAAGCACCCACGTTTCGGTTCCATAGAGCATCACTTGCAACACACACGAATTAAAAGACTTTCGTCTTGAGACACTGCTGTAAATGGGCCGAGAATTTGCCGCGTAGCTTCTCGACCGTTGCCCAGCCGTTTTGGTTTCGTGGATTGACCTCTTTCTAGAAGTTGGACTTGCCAAGTGGGACTGTTTGTACCTTGTACCTTAGTAGACAAAATTTTGACAACTTCCAGTGTAGAGCTTTTATATCCGTGTTAATTTTAAGACCCTCTTGTTGGAAGACTCTACAGATATCTTCGAGCATTCAGTACTCATATCATCTGGAAAGCGAAGGCGAGTCACTTACTTCCATTTATGTTGATGGTCCTCTCTCGCAGCTGTGAACAGTTTCGGTGATATATAATATAACGTCACCCTGTCGCAAATATTATAAACATAAAAGCAAACTAAAATATTTCTTTCTACACGACATCGCTAACTTTTGCCTGATTACGTGTAAAAACAAATATATTTTGTTTAGAAATTACACGCATCAAGTGAGTCCCGCAGTGTGAGAAACGCACTTGAATTGGCACATTTTCGCGTGCATTATTTTTTGCGATAACTCCTAAGATATTCATTCGAATTACATAGTGTAACAGATTATAATGATGTGCGTGAAATGCTTAAGGTAACTAACGTATTTATGTTGATAAGGATTAATAGGTACTGTATCCGTCTCACATATAATGTACTAATGCTGTCTAAATAGCTTTCCAATTACCGCATTAGACGTATATGCCTTCGCGGACTTTATTGTAGATCTATAAAAGACGAATTTACCCACACTGTTTTGATATATCTCAAAGGGATTAGGTAGCGTTTTCGATTAAAGCTCCCAGACTTTTTATGGTATATATTTCAACCAATTAACATTAAACCTTGACAAATACCCCCAAACCTTCCTTGTGAATCAATCTATTGGTGGAAACCGCATGATAATCCGTTCTATTTAATCCGAGTTTATTGCGAACAGACAGACAGACTCAGTCGAGGACTTTGTTTTATAATATGTAGGGGTAAGGATGAAGACAAAGTAAAAAGTTGTATTCAGTATTAGAAAGCTAATTTCTATAGTTTTGAAGTCCCAATACTTTTCGTTTTAGTTTTTTGCTTTGTGTGAATAGGACTTCTCTAATATGAATTTCACAGAACTGTTAGAAGTTGAAGATGTAGGTAATATAGAAATTTCAATCTCCCTAGTGGGTACACAATATTGTACTGGTATTGTAAAGCATTGAAAATAATGTTCATATTTCTTTGTTATGATGGCAGTAGTAGCTTCTAGAGACTGTGGTATAGTAACAAGTAATTTTGATTTTATACGATCGACTTCTGCTGTACTGTATTTCCATACCAAATGAAAGTATTACTCTTCACTGGCAGTGGAACTCAAAGCGAGTTACAGTCACAGCGCTATTAACGGTCCAAAATTTTTTTTGCTACTCAGTTCAAAGATACGAGTGTCATTTTTTAGAACTCACGAAGTAAGTGCAATTTAGAAGCCAGTACATTGGCTACGTCAGCTTTTGACGTTCTAAAAAAACGAACAAATTCGTCGAAAGCTAGTCGCCGGATTGCAAATGCGTCTCAGTACCATTAATCACGACGGGGGTCATTTCTTTAGAGCTTTTTCATTTCTAAGATTTAATAGAAAACACTACATTTAAGATTAATATAACACTATTTATATTTAAGAGAAGTGATTAAACCGTCGTGTGAGTATATTATCTTTTGAAATTATTCCTTGCGAAATAGGATCGTGAAATTGTTCCCGTTTGTGTAATATTTTTGCTGTAGTGAAGTGGAATGCAACTATTTGGCCACTAGAGCTTAGAGATAGGAGATACTAACGTTTTTGATTTTTAAATCATTTTGTGCTATGTGCAAAATTTATTTCGTAGCGTATTGATCGAGTAATTGTTAGAACAAATACATTTACGTGCAATGAAATCGACTCACCCGTGCGCCTTGGTTCAGAACTCCCTAATCAAAATCTACAATTAGTAAATAATAATTTTTAACCCGGTGTGTTTAACAAGAACCTAAGCTTACATTAGACCAGTTTTTACTGTGGTAGATTTTGTTTTATTGATTTTACAGATTAAAAACCAAATGTTAAAAATTTTAATCAAAAGAGATAAAAGTTTTGGGGAAATCAGCTGACTTATAAATCTGTAAGATAAATCAATTATTCAATAAACAATGATTCAATTAAATCTAAACACTCTGCATAGTCACAGAAATGGCGAATGACGTAAAAACGAGAAACCAGGGTTTTCGAAGAAATGAGTCTATTGTCACCAATACTTCGTTTATCGATGTTTGGAGGATTAAAAAATAAAGCTTATGAAATATACATTCAAATTATATTTACAGGTTTTGTTTATCTAATCTTATTTTTATATACCGATTTATTAAGAATCGATACCTACGAGGTGAGTCGATTTTGTTGCACGTAGGTGTAGTTTGGGACCAATTAGAGTAGGTGTAATTGTTTACGTAATGAACACGAACATTCATCCTGTAGTTAAACTTCCTTATATTTGATAAAGTTAAAGTTATATTTGATAAAGTTCATTTTTAATTATATCTTATTACCTACCTAATTATGTTCTGTCTAATGTCTATCGACTCAACTTCTTGATACTTACTTTGGGCTAGACAATTAGTATGGGCGTGCACATATCTTATTATTATACTTTTTTAGGCTTCCCGAATCTCAGATATAGTTTTTGGAATTCAAGATTGAGCCAACCTCCATCGAACGTGACAAATGAACTATATAGTATTAGTAATATGTTCATGTTTCATAACCACCCCTTTCGGAAGAAGAAGGAATAGATACCTTTTTGATGACACCGTACACCTGAGTTTTCTTGAAATTGAATTCGAGTTGTTATAATATCGTTGATTTTCTATATTCCCGATAGTAGCATTCAGTTTCGTTAGAAGGAAAACTGTCTATTTTTTGCTCCCAAATTATTCTTTAACCTTGTTTCATGTTTGTGAACATGTAAGTTGACGATAGTGCTAAAGACGAAGTTAAAGCTGCTCTGTATTTTGGCCACAATATTTTTTATGAGTACGAAACCTATGAGTAATTTAAAGTCGTAACATCATCAGTGTCGCCAATGAAAGGCACACTGTAGTTACTACGATGGTAGACGAATAATGAGGCTCATCATAAAAGACATGACAAATTATACAGGGCGTCCCACGGCTATGCCACATGGAGCGAAAGTATCTTAAATATTGAAGATAGAAAGAAGACTTCATTTTAATTTAATAAACAATTTAAATTGCATTCAAAAGTTTTGAAACAATCGCCTGTCTGAACCGGGATTTAAACCCGCCAAATGGTGAAAAAACACCCATAACTTTACGATACCTATCCAAAGTAACTCCTGCACATTTTGATATTGCTTCTTGTGAACTAAATATTTTACATAAGCCCTTAAAATCCAGAGTTTATTTATCATACACTTATAATAGGGAAATAATATGTATTTCTCAAGTTACATTTATAGTAATAATTTTAAATGACAAAATCAGTTGTTAGAGGTACGGCAAATTCAAAGAAAAGGCTTAGTATTGATTCTCTTGAAATTACAAATGTAAAATTCCATGGCCTTCCTTTTCTTTAAGATGCTATATTAAAAGGAAAAAATAATCCTGTCGATTGAGCCTTTTGATCGGTATCGCAAAATGAGGGTTGTTTTTTATAATTTGGCGGGTTCGATACTTGGTTCAGAGGGACGATAATAATAAAAAAATAATGCAAATTGAATTTATTTTTAATATAAAATGCCGTCTTCTTTCAGTACAATTTTCTATCTCCAATATTTAAAATACTTTTCTCTACATATGGCACAGCTACCTTGGACAGCCTGTATACTTCAAAAACAAAGACATATAAAAATACAAACACAGAATGTTAAAATTAGCTAGTCCGCAACAGTTCCCGCCTATTGGGGTAGCAATAATATTTATTGCCGCTACCACACAGTTGCAATCTATCAAGCCATACAGTCACAAAATTAATATTTTCTATAACATTTTTATAATAAAAAAACTAGTCTTACGCTGAGAAAAGATCCATCACTATCGTTTTATCACTACTTTCATTACATTTCAATGAGCCCAAACGATCATCATAATTTTGACAAAAATAAGATTTTTAAAGTGGACAAAGTTTTAAAATGAGGTTAATTTTCGAACGCAATAAATTGTGTTATCGTCTTATCCAATGTGAACTCGATCATTAGGCGAACAGACGGTATGATCAATAGGTTTCGTGATAGCTGTTTTTTTAAACCATCATCTAGAACCAAGCAAAATAATTCATACATAAAAGTGTTCTTCAAAGGAATCCAGTACGGATTCTCTATTGTCTTGCGTAAACATAGAAGCAAGTGATCGGTTTTCGGTAAACAAAAATGACAGGAAAGGAAAATATGATTCTTTTATTTTCATTTTTTCTTTAGATGAAACAATAACAACTTTTAACAAAATAAAGCCAAACATTTTTATCTTCTTGAATGTGCCGGTGGATATTTCATATAAATATAGAAAAGACCTTGTTTCTCAATGGAGTACAGCAAATCTGGTTGAGTTCAACGCCAAACTCAGGTGTGCGCGTTTACGGCTAAAACGTCTCCATTCCTTTCCCTTCCCTCTCTCCAGAGCACAACACTAACGCTACAGAGCAGTATCCTTGCTCGGTATGGAGGTTCGCAGCGACCTGAATCCGAAGGACTACATCGAAAGCGTGATAAAAACAGCTTCACGGAAACTCGGAGTCCTCAACGAGGTGCGGCGTTTTTTCACGCCAAATCAACTTTGCTTGCTATACAAGACACAAGTACGGTCCTGCGTGGAGTATTGCTCGCGCCTGTGGGATGGCTCTGCCAAGTACTTACTCGATGCTTTAGATAGGTTGCATCGTCGCGCGGCCCGCATCATCGGCGACGAAGAGGTGACTAAACATCTGGAGCCTCTCCAATTGCGTCGTAATGTTGCGTCATTAAGCGCTTTCTACCGTCTGTACCACGGCAAGTGCTCTGAGGAACTTTTTTCCCTAATCCCACCATCTCCCTTCCTTTTAAGGACTACGCGTGCTGGTCTACGTTATCACCGACAAACTGTGGCTACGATTCCAACGCGAACTAAGAAATTTGGCAACTCATTTCTTTGTCGCACAATCAAGAAATGGAATTCACTGCCAGCACACGTGTTCTCCTTCCTACAATCCTAGGTCATTCAAAAGAGGTGTGAAGAAGCACCTTGCAGGGCAGCAAGGAGAGGGTGGCTAGCGCGGCAGTTTATCTCTCGCACCAGCTATCTTCGCATTTGGACTCTACTACTGCTTACCATCAGGTGGAATAGTCATATGCTTGACCTTTTTATAAAAAAAAGATGAGTTGTCGTATTTGAGCAATATTGACTTCGAAGTATATTAGATAGATCTCCGTGTTTCTTTGTTAAATAAACACATAAACTAAGTACTTAACAATCTTTATAAGTGCAGACTTAATTATAGGTTGCCACGGCATGTATATCTGGACTCAGAGGCGGATTATCCTAAAGGCAAAAGAGGCATCTGCCTAGGGGCGCGAGGATAGAAAGGGGCGCGCGGGCGGAATTGTTAGAAAAAAAAATTATAGCATAAATTACACAAATTAAAACTATTATTTTTGCTTACAACCTCAATTTGACATATAATATATAATATAACAAAAGATGACTGACTAAAACTTACGCCTAAAGAACCTTTTTTGAGACGATGGGAAATCCATTTACGGACCATACCGCACGCACTGGCTGGGCGTACGGCGGGCGTGTGCCGGACTCACCGGCGCGAAACAGCGCCGGTCCTACTCCGCTAAAACCCACCGGTACCCTCTTATGCCCATAAGGGGCCGTTTTGGGATCGTCGCAGTCGCACATAGTGTGCGCCATTACACTAAAACACGCCTACAAAGAACCTTGCCAATGATACATGATCTCTGATTGAAGTTGGAAAGATACGACTGCAATGCTTCGTCGCGTCGACCGCGTCGACCGCGAGTGAGTATCGACTATCGGATGTTCCTGCTTCTAAAATTGCGGGGATGAGGGTAGGGCGCTTAATTTTTTTTAGTAACCGAGTATTAATAAATTCTTAAAATAAAAACGCTAGACAATTTAAGACGGCGTTCGTTTCTCACATTTGCCGGACCGAGAAAGATATCCGGGACCTTCCGCGCTTACAGCAGACACCTAGGCCACTATCTATACTATCGAGGTCGAATTAAGTAACTATAATATATTAAAGTTAGTTAATTATATAAATTAAATATAAGATACACTGATTTAATTTGTTTTATCCTGTTCAATAACTTAATTCATACCACTGGGGTGTACAGGCGGGTCCAGATAATGATGATTTGCCCGATATCCGATCAGCTAAACGTATCAGCGTATCATGTATCAAGCCCCGTATCAAGTTGTGGACGCCTAGATTTGCTCCGTATGACAATCGTATGAAACCAAATATAAGCTCCTTGTATGAAACCGACATGACATGGGACGAGCCGTATCAAGATCGCGTATCATGATACGCGTCGGCGATACGGATACGCTGATCGGATCAGGCAAATGATACATATCTGGACCCGGATTTCAGTAGCTTAAAGCTTAAAAATATTGTAAACCGAAATCGTAAGAGCTGTCCGACAATATCGATCTCATGTAAACTCATGCTCATTTTTCCTTGGCCCCATGTCACACCTTTTTTGTAAGGCGCGGTACAGCGGTTTCGGTCATACTATGGTAAGATTTGACCCTACTAATTAATATTATAAATGCGAAAATAACTCTGTCTGTCTCTCTGTTAAGCTTTCACGTCTAAGCCACTGAACCGATTTTGAGGAAATTTGGTACAAATATAGACTTGAGCTCAGGGAAGGACATCATAGGATACTTTTTATTGCGAAAAATAGGCATGAATGGGTTAAAATAGGGGATTGAAGTTTGTATGGAAGTTGGTCATTGTTGAAGATAAAACCATGAAACTTTGAATTTATTTAATATTTATTTATTTCTTACTACTTACTTGTAAAAATGGTTGAAAGAAGGGATGAAACTTTGTTTGGAATTCCTCATCGAAGATAAAACCAATAACCTATTTTTATTTAAGCACGTGATAAGAAGTAAAAAAAATGTTGTGGCGTTTTTGGCATTTTGACACGTGTAGGGATGAACTAGGGAATGAAAGGTCGTATGGAAGTTAGCATAAGATGAAAAAACAAAAAACTTAGTTAATAAAAAGGTATTAAAATAAGCTATTTATAGTAATCAAATAAGTACTGACCCTAAAAAAATAAAAATGCAGACGAAGTCGCGGGCAAAAGCTAGTTTTTAATTTACCTAGGGGCGCCGATGAGATGCTTGCCTACGGCGCTTTCAACGTTTAATCCGCCTCTGTCTGGACTGGATGTTACAAAACCTTAAGTATATTTGTTCTACGATAAGTTTTTAGGAAGCTACATTACAAGCTACTTTACATTGCTATTCAGATTTAAAACGTAATAAATTCATAGTGCAATGGTCTTGATTACCTTTCTACATGTTAGCAACTAGTGAGCAGATTTGTCGCTGTAATACACCCTTACTCACACAATTTTTCGGTAGATAACATACCTAAATACTCATACAATCATGCTGATAATCCCAAAACGGGTTGAGCAGAGCTTTAGCTCAGATTGGAAATTCGGCAATAATGTCCCATGCACTGCCCTGAACTAGTGACTTATTGACAAACTAGTGTAAAGAGAAATAATTTTCTTTTGCGTTTACAAACGCGTAAATATTAATACTAGGAAAATGCACTGAAAAAAATCGACTTGCCTCAGGCGGGACTCGAATCCGCATCTTCCGCAATCCGGGCGGCTGCGTTGACCAATTACGCCACCGAGACACTGCTTTTCGCTGTCGAAATTTGTCAGTGCTTGGTATTTATGTTTTTATGGTAAACATTGTTTCATCAAATCTTTGAAATTTGCACTTCTAAGACCCGAACGAAATATTTTTGCAAATATTTGACGCCCAGTTAAGATGAAACTACCTTACATTAAGGAATCATTTTATTTTTGCGTTTACAAACGCGTAAATATTAATACTAGAAAAAAAAGCTGAAGCAAGTCGATTTTTTTCAGTGCATTTTTCTAGTAGTGTAAAGAGGCTTTGGATTATATTTTATTTGTGAAGAAAACAATGGATTACTTGTCAGTGCTACCTCAGACTAAGTCATTCAATTAAAAACGTAATACAGTAAGACTATGCTCATGTGCAATGCAAGCACTAGCAACGTCCAATACCCATTACATATCGGCTTACAACATGCAATACTAAAGCTATATATCTTTTTCAGCTGGTGATTCTTGGCGTATGGATCACGAGCGCCGCATACAGTGCTCCAAAATTTATATGGGTGGAGACAATAAAGAACAACTTGGGCGATGGCAGAACAGAGACCATCTGCATATCACACCGGAGGAAATACAACTCGGAGTTGTTCGACATGATCAACTTTGGACTGCTATATGTGACTCCGCTGTGTGTCATGACGGTAAGTAAATTTATACTTTCAACATACATCTTAGATAAACAGGTGTTAATTTTGTAAGCATCTGTAAGCAATTTACATAATAATGAAGCAAACAAAATTAGCAACAGAGTTATTAGGTACATTCAAAGTTCTCCGTTAACAAGATAATAATTAACATTTATTACATGTACCTACCTAAAATTGAACAGTAGCTATTCAAATATAGTAAACAAGATTATTGTTTAAGTCATACTATATCAAATTCTGTACAAAGTTCTTTATAGTTATCGGTAGTTAATTTAATTAATGGGTGTTAAATTTCCCATTTTGTAATAATTTTATTTTTGCGTTTACAAACGCGTAAATATAATACTAGAAAAATGCACTGAAAAAAGTCGACTTGCCTCAGGCGGGACTCGAACCCGCACCTTCCACAATCCGCGTGGACGCGTTGACCAATTTCGCCACCGAGGCACTGCTTTTCGCTGTCGAAATTTGTCAGTGCTTGGTGCTTATGTTTTTATGGTAAACATCGTTTCATCAAATCTTTGAAATTTGCACTTCCAAGACCCGAACGAAATATTTTTGCAAATATTTGACGCCCAGCTAAGATGAAACTACCTTACATTATGGAATAATTTTATTTTTGCGTTTACAAACGCGTAAATATAATACTAGAAAAATGCACTGAAAAAAATCGACTTGCCTCTAGTATTATATTTACTAGTATTATATTTACGCGTTTGTAAACGCAAAAATAAAATTATTCCATAATGTAAGGTAGTTTCATCTTAGCTGGGCGTCAAATATTTGCAAAAATATTTCGTTCGGGTCTTGGAAGTGCAAATTTCAAAGATTTGATGAAACGATGTTTACCATAAAAACATAAGCACCAAGCACTGACAAATTTCGACAGCGAAAAGCAGTGCCTCGGTGGCGAAATTGGTCAACGCGTCCACCCGGATTGTGGAAGGTGCGGGTTCGAGTCCCGCCTGAGGCAAGTCGATTTTTTTCAGTGCATTTTTCTAGTATTATATTTACGCGTTTGTAAACGCAAAAATAAAATTATTCCATAATGTAAGGTAGTTTCATCTTAGCTGGGCGTCAAATATTTGCAAAAATATTTCGTTCGGGTCTTGGAAGTGCAAATTTCAAAGATTTGATGAAACGATGTTTACCATAAAAACATAAGCACCAAGCACTGACAAATTTCGACAGCGAAAAGCAGTGCCTCGGTGGCGAAATTGGTCAACGCGTCCACCCGGATTGTGGAAGGTGCGGGTTCGAGTCCCGCCTGAGGCAAGTCGATTTTTTTCAGTGCATTTTTCTAGTTCCCATTTTGTTCTTGGCTTCGGGGTTTCTCTGCGTGATCATATCAGAAATGATGAGATCAGCAGGAGTTCCAAGGTCACCAACATAGGCCAAAGAATTGCGAACCTTAGATGGCAGTGGGCAGGGCACATTGCGAGGAGAACTGACGGCCGTGGGGCGGAAAGATCCTCGAGTGGCGACCACGTACCGGGAAACGTAGCTTTGTTAGGCCCTCCACAAGGTAGACCGACGATCTAGTAAAGGTCTCGGGAAGCCGCTGGATGCGGGCAGCGCAGGACCGACCGGTTTGGAGATCCTTGGGGGAGGCCTATGTCCAACAGTGGGTGTCTCTCAGCTGAAATGGTGATGACGATAAAAAAGACACGTGTACTGTGTGATTTGTGGCAATGCCGTCTCAATATTGGCGATTATGTTGGCATTTCAAATTACCTACCAACCTATACAAATGCACTGAAAAAAAATCGACTTGCCTCAGGCGGGACTCGAACGCGCATCTTCCGCAATCCGGGCGGCTGCGTTGACCAATTACGCCACCGAGACACTGCTTTTCGCTGTCGAAATTTGTCAGTGCTTGGTGCTTATGTTTTTATGGTAAACATAGTTTCATCAAATCTTTGAAATTTGCACTTCTAAGACCCGAACGAAATATTTTTGCAAATATTTGACGGCCAGTTAAGATGAAACTACCTTACCTTATGGAATAATTTTTATTTTTGCGTTTACAAACGCGTAAATATTAATACTACATACGCGTTTGTAAACTCAAAAATAAAAATTATTCCATACCTACCAACCTATTCGCGTATCCGATGTTCCGATGTAGTGCCTACCCATAAGTTTATTTTACTTCGGGTTTAGTTATGGAAAAACATGAAATTTGTTTATGTTGTGTTGTCTTCCTATTATATAAAATATTTGTAAATGTATTGTTTAAATAAATAATAAATAAATGTCACACGAGTTCTCTTATGGTAAAGTGATAGTGAGATCATTGTCTTCCGCGTACGCTTCGGTTTTGGAAGTAACTCAGGGATTTCGAGGTTATCCCAAAGGACCACAATATCGGTTTCTTCAAAAAAGATGTAAAAAGTTTGTTCAAAGTCGGCAAAACACGTGTGATACCTCTATTATTGCAAGTGTCCATAGGCTGCGGTGACCGCTTAAATTGTCTGCCTGTTGACCACCAACAAGAAAAAAAAACGGATGTGATCTCTTTGTGAAATGAACACAATATCCGTAGGTACGTGAACAAAATTGCTCCTCGCCCTTTAGTAATAAAGTAAATAGGCCTTTACTAAATTAGACCTTTCTTAATTCCTATTTCTGAAACATTAGTGCTAAGGGAAGTAGATTATACCGCTGTAATCCACCTTAGAGGCTATTATTAAAATAGGCCCTATTAGGCACTGCTCGATTGAGTAACATCTAAGAAATAGTTGAAGAGACTAAGCTTTATACAGCCACAAACAAAGAAAACACAGATGGTAAACTTTGGTATGTATACTTGCCTTTAAACACCTACGCTCAAAGGCAATGCTATCTAGGGTTGTCAAAATTGTGACATAGGTACGTAAACAAATCAACCATAATCCCACGAAGCAAACGTCTTTAAATCTCTCAGAAAACTTGAGGATATTTTTTTATTTATTCCGTATCTGTAAGACTCTTTACACACTGAGACTTTTAGCATCAATTCAGCGTTTCAAAAACGCGCGACAGCATCCTGAAACCAGCAATGAACAGATGTTTGCATCGACGCTGTCGCGCGTTAGTATCGATGCAGACGCGCTGTTTGATACAGAACTTTTAATCTCTGCAATGATAGATGTGAATTCCAAATTACCGGTGGTTATTTTCAAATAGACCAGTAATTTGGAATTCACATCTACCAAACTATTCCAATAAAAACAGTTTCAATCGAACTCATCGCGCAGTCGACGAATGACTGATCAAAATAGGTTTCGCGTCGTGGCTCACGTTTGCATCGATACAGTCGCGATGCTAACGCAATACAGCCTCGATGCTGCATCTATGCTTGCCTTTAAACACCTACGCTCAAAGGCAATGCTATCTAGGGTTGTCAAAATTGTGACATAGGTACGTAAACAAATCAACCATAATCCCACGAAGCAAACGTCTTTAGATCTCTCAGAAAACTTTGGGATATTTTTTATTTATTTCGTATCTGTAAGACCCTTTACACACTGAGACTTTTAGCATCAATTCAGCGTTTCAAAAACGCGCGACAGCATCCTGACACCAGCAATGAACAGATTTTTGCATCGACGCTGTCGCGCGTTAGTATCGATGCAGACGCGCCGTTTGATACAGAACTTTTAATCTCTGCAATGATAGATGTGAATTCCAAAAAACTGGTGGTTATTTTCAAAGAGACCAGTAATTTAGAATTCACATTTACCAAACTATTCCAATAAAAACAATTTCAATCGAACTCATCGCGCAGTCGACGAATGACTGATCAAAATAAGTTTCGCGTCGTGGCTCACGTTAGCATCGATACAGTCGCGATGCTAACGCGATACAGCATCGATCCTGCATCGCGACTATATCGCAGCTAAAAGTTTGTTTATTTATTTGTGTGTGTAAAGGGTCTAAGAGGTATCTATCTGATGTGAAGAGGGACTGGATGTCTCACCAGTCATTTATTCAGAGTACATCAATGATATTACCACTTGTTTTAGCAACAGACTTTGTAAGTGGTTATAGCTGGGCAACTGAATTCAAAAAAAGTTCTAGTGCCACTATAATCTAGTACATCATATTTGTTTACCCCTTAAACTGGATGTGAAAGCGGTGGACCAACCACTAGACCAATGAAAAACAATATTAAACAAGATGCATCAACAATAATTTCGCCATAGTGACTTTTAGAAATAGTAAGCACATTTTTCGACTTAACAAGATAAATTCATTCATGCTGATAATAAGAAAATACATAGTTATCCCAAGTCCTTTGGTTAATTGTTCGCTTGGCTTGGGTGCCTCTTCATTGGTCATGACAGCGGTTCGAACGCTGAAAATCGGACTTTTTCATCACTTTAATGCTTAAATAGGTTTATTCGCTTTCACAGAAGTAGTGAAGTACAAGGGAGTACCTTTTGCTGTCATTGCGTAGATATTTTCAAATGCGGCATAACAGTTTGCATACGTCTATCGACTACAGTAACAATAAACAGGACCAACTTTTGTTTTCAACTCTCAAGAAAAAGTATCCAATGTGCGTATTCGACATTTTCACATAATACAGCCGTCTTGCAACACGATTTTCGTCGATATTACCACAATTTGAACCCTGTTCGAGATACGATACTTTCTCAATAAGGTATTTTCTATTCATATCTATTCATATATTCGAACAGAGCATTCAGTTTGAGTCTTATGGCAAATGCTGTTGTAGCGCCGAAATGAGAATACGGCTTACAGGCGTGGTCTGTCACCGCAAAGGGCCCGAAACCGAGTCAATATAAACATTTATTGAGGTCTAAAATGTTCTGTTTCACCCTTTCTTGTCTTTAGTAGTTGTAATTTAATGGTAGATCTTCATTTGTTCAGTTTTATATGCATAATTGACCAACAGCTTGCCTTTACAAAATACTCTGTATAAGAATACCCACTTTGTTTATATACATAATCTATAATATAAAAATGAATCGCTGAATGTGTTGCTAAGCGCAAATCTCGAGAGTAGCTGAACCGATTCGCTAATTTTTTTTTATAATATTCCTTGAAGTACAAGGATGGTTCTTACGAAGAGAAAAAATTAATAAAAAAAAAATTACATAAGTAATGGTTGACTTGTTAACTTTCTTTTTTCTGCTATTCGGGGCACTGGGTCTAGAATAGCAGAACAAATATTTAAAAATATAAAGAATCGTCTGTCAGGCAGTCCGAAATTACGAAAGTACGAATCGACTGTTAGGCACTAAACGGCTTCTAAACGGTCGGCTTCTAAAAGTTCAAAATTGATCATTTTGAACTTTTTTTTTGTATGTGTTAGACCTAGAGACGATTACAACAATTTACATTAGGGCGAAACCCCTATTCAAAAAGAGTTCTTGGGCGATTCGTACCACGGTTCAAACAACTCGTGGTGCAAAACGCCTGAAGACCCAAATTTTTCAACAGTTTTTATAATAACCTAGAAAAGCATTTTACTAAATCTGAACGGCAACTCAACAATTACATAGTAAGCACAAAACAAGTCATAAATGTATTAAAGGTAATTAATTTACCGTAAGAGACACGGACATAGTTAATAATAAGAAAAAAAATCGGGAGTGGTCTTCCCTTGGCTTTATCGTATACCGGAAACGACTCAAAAGTTGACAGAAACCTTATATTTTGATGTCATACATGCATATTAAATTTGGTTGCAATAAGTTAAAGCATACTCGAATTATTGTGCTAACGCCTGTGCATTAGCACCATAATTCGAGTATGCTTTACACACACAGAGAGATAATTCCAAAAATGGTATTTTTGGACTCAGGGAGATCCAAAACGTGCAAATCCGTCAAAATCTCGAAGTCGAATTTTCCGACGATTACAAGACTTCCTCTGTACTACGTATACGAGAAAGTAAAAATACAATCAACTTAGTCCATACTATTAATTAATGCATTGGAAGTTCGTAAATACTTTACCATTAAAAGTTTCCTGTCTACTATTTCGTTAAGGAAGTTAGTTGATACTTAACTATGTTATAACTTTATTTTACCTGGGAGACTTAAGTAATATGTTTTTTTCGCACAATGACACGAATAATATATACACGCAAGTAGTCTAGTACGAAATAATAATAATAATAAATTTATTTGCTTTTAGAAAACACGGTATAAATGTCGCAGGCGGATAGTAATACACGCCGTTTAACTAAACGGCTAGGCGGATTGTAGTCCATGAGATGTTAACCAAATAAAACCATTTGTTGATAAATCCATAGTAGATTCTATTAATACGAGTCCGTACATCGAATGGAGATCGCTTGTTCATTGGTACTCTTAGGTTCAGTTTATTTTTTGTCCCAAGCGGAGTGGAATTTTTGTCACTCGTCACTCTCATAGACTACAATCCACCTAGCCCTTTAGGCCGTGCGCTGCGTTAAGCGGGTTCACGGCGCGGACATCTGCGTGGCAGGCTGATTTATGTCATCTGCATAGAGATGCCCGCGTCGTGTGCGACGGGAGACGCAGCGCTGCTCTATGGAGATGGCATGAAACAGCCCGCCGCGCGGGTATCCGCGCCGTGCACCCGCTTAACGCAGCGCACGGCCTTAGTTAAACGGCGTGTTTTACTATCCGCCTGCGACATACATATTATGGATCTTACAGACTAGTTGTACAAGCGTGATCTACCGAAACGTCGGCATGCAAAAACTTCATAATAGAATTTAATCACATTGTCAATTTCGTAATAATAATAGTAATGGAAATATACATAATTTATGAATGATTTTAGAATTACAATGTCACTTAAGCTAGTCACGTGCCTAGCTAGGTACATACTTTATTAGTAACTTATGTTCTGAAAGTAGCAGTAGGAGTCTCATTAACCCAAAAGGGGTTGAGCAGAGCTTAACGTAATCTTTACCTGCACATAAAGCATTATGGTATTAGTACAATATGGACCATGCAGTGCCTCAAAACAGTGACACGTTGCTAGCCTGTCGCCTACTATAGAAAGGCGCATCAAAGCAAAAAGAGTAACAAACCTCGTTCGTCATCTAGTACTATAAAAAAACCTGCAGTGAATCATCAAAGCCGACAACTAGCACAGATGTTCAATGGTTTTGATGGATGGCATTGCAAATTAGAGCTTTCAAAAGACGCACCAAACTCTATCCTCCCGGATTTCCTTAAAAAACATCTTAGTTCCATTGACCAAACGCCAATAAACTTTGGGAAAAGTTAATGTTATAATAACACTTAGTTTGAACCAGTATGTTAGTCAGTCAAAAAGTAGCAATATTACGGTGAAAGATTTTTTAATGTCAGTCCAGTAGTTTTTAGCCCATTCGTGGCAAACATACAAATCTATTCTCTTTACAATATTAGTATCGATAGTATAAAAATTGAACTAGAATTTACAAATGTACAGTGAAACCAATTTAATAATGTATCTCGGCCATCCTCATGTCTCTGCTGTTATTTGTACACCTATAAGTTATCAAAAACACCCTTTTCATATGAAAATTACAAAGATTTCAAACAACCATAGTCAATTTACAGAAACAGAAAAATAATCTACAGGAAAAGCGAATATAACTGCTCCATGTAACACAAGTTTTAAACACTCATAAAGCAAAGAAAGACCATAGCAATCCAGTGTCAATTTAATATCAAAAATTGGCTACATTTACTCGCCGTTGCACGTAATTGTAGCTATGCGGTGTTCGCTTATTTTCTTTGTAAATTCGAAAAATGTGTGAATATTTACTCCATTTCGAATCCAAAGAGAGGCCGGTGCAGTGTCGCCGCGACCGAATTAAATTACCGTTTGTGAAAGTAGATTTAAAGCCACTAGCCCGCTGAATATTGGATTTATGTAAAACCTGGTGTCATATTTAGCCTTTAAGGCTAGTCTAAATATTAAAGAAGCTAGTGGTTCTGAAGTGGTTCTGAAAGAGTTATCTTGCTTGACTTTGAAATAATTTATTATCAGATTTTACTTATAAATGCAAAGTTTAAGGAACAAAATTAATATTAATTTTATTGGAACCAGTTTATGATTAATTTTAATAAGTCCCGGAATATTTATAATACCAGCTTCCTACAATAATTTAATCTTTTCGAATATTTACTTGTTATTCACTTAATGGCATTATGATATTTAAAAATATTATCAAGGTTATGTAAAATAGAAAATTCGATTATCTCACTTGAGTAAATCGATTCAAGCGTGTAAATAAAATATCAGGGTTTTATTTATAAAAAAAAATACAAGATTAAAGATTTTTTAATCACTCAAGTGGATAAGCATTGGTACGGTTTTACGGTTTGGACGCAAATAATTATTCTCATTTTGTAATACCAAACACATCGTAATAATAACATAGTATGTTCATGCTCAATTATTTAGCCCATGTGTTTTAGATACTTGACAACGGCAAATACATAATCGATTAGATGTTTCTACAAACATATTTCAATAAATAAACAAACACAAATCGTGAACAAATTGGTTATCACCCAAATATTTGTTATACAGACATAGTTACCAACCAATCCACTAAAACTAAGAAATAATACTTGCTAATGTAACACAAAATAAGCCTAATGTTAATCGTGATAGTAAAATTATGCGCAACTTATTTTTTATAATCGTTATTCCAAATTATAGTTTTATGTACTTTACATAGACGTTATACCTAGTTGTTAAATTCTAAAATCGTAAAACGATATTAATTTTAAAATGAGCACTGGAAAATTTACTGCAATCACAGGTCAGCACTCTGCGAGGAAATTTTAATTATTTGACATCACCCATGGTCAAATCAAATTGGTATCCAATATCCGCATAATAATTGACATGGCGGCGCGGTGGTTTAATTTTAATGCATTGTCCTATAATTGAGCCAAGATCGATATAGAATACATTAATGTAAACAAAGCACTGTCATTTTTACAAGCTTTTATTTAACTTGCACTGTTCGTATGTTGGTATGTAAGTAGTCCGTCAAAATTTGCAAACCATTTTTCACCATTTTTGCTTTCTCGTATAGAGAAAGTCATGTAATCGTCAAAAAATTCGACCTCGAGATTTTAACAGATTTACACGTTTTGGACCTCCCTGAGTCCAAAAATACCGTTATTGGAATTTTGTCTGTGTGCGGGTGTGTATGTGTATGTGCGTTAGCACGATAACTCGTGTATGCTTTAACTTATTGCAACCATGTTTAACATCAGAATATAAGGTTTCTATCAACTTTTGAGTCGTTTCCGGTATACGAGAAACTCCCGATTTTTTGGTATTCGATTGAGCTGAAATTTTGTATACACGTTTAATTTGGATAATAATATATGTTTAGCTAAGTCACGTCATTATAAATCCAATGTGGCGGACAGCCCAAAATGGCAGACTAGTTATTTTCTCTGCACTCCCATGATATAAAAATTAAATGAAAGAATTTTCTGAGAAAAATACGAAAAATAAAAGGATTTCACTCTAAAACCAATATGGCAGACCACCCAAGATGGCAAACTACTTATTTTTCAGCACTCCCATGTTGTGGATATCAAATGAAGGAGATTGTTGAGAAGAATACGAATAAAGCAATTAAAAAATAAATTTCTAAAAAAAACATTTTTAATAACTTTTATTTCAATGATGTAAGAAGAGGAATATAAAAAAAAACACAATTTAAATTTTATAAGCTTTTATAAAATACCGCAAGATTTAGTTGTGTAGATAAACAGGTTTAGAATAGACAAAAAGATAGATAGTAAATAATCGACGATCGAAGTAAATTTCGCGACAAGCCTTTATAAATTTAAAATCGTGTTATTTTATTTTCTTCTTTAGAGAACATTTAAATAAAAGCTTGTTTTTAAAAAATATTTTTATAAGTAGATATTAATCGCATAAGTGACGAGTAAGAAAGGTACCGAGTGAAAGGGACAAACCTATACAAAATGGCATTTGGTTTGTTTAGATTTATTATTTATTGGATTTGGCTCAAGTATATAGGTTAATCAGGTCAATGGTCATTTAGAGATGTTCATTGCAGTTGACAGCAGATGGCTTACACAGCATCACCGGAGATTTTAAAATGGCGTGAACCTCGGTGGGTCCTCAACCTTAGAGGATTTTTAGTTTACACGTAATGCGGGAGCTTCTTTGACGCCTAGAATCTCTAGAGGGTTCATATCGATAAAAATAGTGAAATCTAGTGATGATTTTGAGTCATTTGTCCTGGTTGTTGGCATTGTTTGTTTGTTTACTGAGAAATTGTTATTTTTTGGTTTGCACCTTTCATGTAGGTGACAGGCTGGCATGACCCATACTGTCAGATGTGGCTTTATGTGTAACGAAATGTTCTGCTCTACCACTCTGGGGACTACGAGCGTCATCGTATGCATGTATGAAAACTTTTATTTCAGTGCTAAGCGAATCAAAGCGTAAAAGGCACACATAAGTAATAAATTAAAATAATATTATCGCTACGAACCAATAATAAGCGAATAAAAGTATGTTTTTTTTTGGGAAATCTTTGTCATTTCCAAAAGAAGTCATAATATTACCAACTTTTATTGTGATAAGTGCAGTTTTATTTCTGAATTAAGACACAATTTTATATTTTGTTTTGTTTTGTCTAGACTTAATACCTCCTAAAACTTGGATTTAGTAGGCTAATAATAGTACCTAAATTCATTAGCTTACAAATTATTACTAATTTGTATTAAAAATTATTGGGCCCAGAGACGCATCAAAATATATTTCCCACAGTGCACGAGGTCATAAAAAGGCCATAACAAAGCATGAAATTATGGATAGATCTATGGATAGATCAATACCAATCTGCAGGAAACTACAAAATTAAATCCGCATAACGATGGCAATGTTCACGGTAAAACGTTTTCTTTTACCGTTTATATACAACAAAGTAACAACTGAATCTATTTTATTAGTAAATACTGCTTTATACGGTTTCGTCTGGTTCAATATTTGTTATTCTCAGTTCGCCGTAACTTTATGAATACGCATAAACAAGTCTTCCTGGAGTAATGAAAAGTTTCATTGTGAAACCCAACTTGTAAATCCGCTGAGAGGTCGTTTAGGTTACACAGATTTAATTCCTTCCTTTTTATATACTTACTCTACTATCATGTAACTCCTTCGTATCTTATAGAATTTTAGTTTGTGAAAGATATTCGTTTATGACTGCTGAATCAGCGGATAACCTGGGGCCTAATTCTCGTGCATTCGAAAAAAGTTCACATTCGTAAAAAATTTCGAAGATCGAAATTTTTTCGAAGGAAACACTGTTTGTGTATTCTCAGGACTTCACAATCGAATAATTTCGAACGAACGTCGCTCGAACGCTTCGAGTGATAAATACCAGTAGAAGTCTGAGTTCGTATACGAATCTACCTGTCAAACTTACCGATATTGAGGTTAAGTTGTATTGTTGTGGTTGTTTGTTTGTTTATTTGTGAGATTCAAAATGGATATGTTCATTATGGACTTCGTAAATAATCTTCAAAATGAATTGGAGATGGCGGCGGATGCACCAGCGAGACGTGGCGTCTCCGCATCACGCAACCCTTGGGAAATGCGAGATGCGGAGTTCGTCAAGCACTTTCGACTGACGAAAGCTCTTGTATTAGAGCTAATTAATATGATAGAGCCCGTGAATCAAAACTCGCTATCTAGTATCGACTTAAAAACTAAGGTATGATGGTCTTGTTTAATTAATTCTGTCCATTTCGTTTCTTGATAAACTTAACTTGCACAACTACACTAGGTACTTGCTGTCCTCAGCAAGTTTAGCAGAGCAGTAATGTGTGATTTTTGCAGGTCTTGTGTGCGCTGCATTTTTTTGGGACAGGCAGCTACCAAACCCCAACAGCCAAATTAGACTGCTTAGCACTATCACAGCCATCTGCCTCCCGATGCATCACCGAAGTGGTAGATGCATTAAATCACCCTGATGTGTTTGACAGGTGGATTCGTTTCCCAGGCAATCTGCAGGAACTGCAGGAAATCTCCAGAAGGTTAATACATTACCTACCTTTATTTTAGCTTTAAGTACCTTTTTAAAGTATTAATCATTATTTAAATTATAATATTTAAGGTACCGAATTACTATATATTTGTATGAGTATGTCTACAATTAATATTGTATTGTATTGTACCTATTACATTTTTCACTTACAGCTTCTACATGACATATGGGTTCCCCGGAATCGTGGGTTGCATTGATTGCACTCACATTTCCATAGTGCCTCCAACAAGACCTTTTGAGGAAAGATCCTATGTAAATAGGAAAAACTATCATTCCATAAACACACAGTTGGTAAATCTTTACCTAAAATTTTATATTCTAAATGCACATTTTGGAAGGTACCTAACTAATAATTGTAAATTATTTATTCAACAGATATGCGACTCAAAATTAAA
Organism: Elophila nymphaeata; assembly: GCA_955850985.1. Classification (NCBI taxonomy): domain Eukaryota; kingdom Metazoa; phylum Arthropoda; class Insecta; order Lepidoptera; family Crambidae; genus Elophila; species Elophila nymphaeata. The sequence continues at coordinate 14,770,377 of OY039068.1, forward strand.
AATTTTAAATGTGAATGCCCTTTTCCCAGGTAGCACACATGATTCCTATATATGGAACAGCTCCAGTGTGCTACCAGTTATGGAACAATTATATACATCGGGATACCAAAGTTATCACCTTATTGGTATGTAAAAACAAAATATCCATAATTAATCACTTACTAACATGAGCATTTGGTAAATTATAATGATAACCAATTATTTCAGGAGATAGTGGGTATGCTCTCAGACCTTGGTGTCTGACACCTATTCTGCACGCAGAGGAGGGCACTGCAGAATATCATTATTCGGAAGCTCTAAAACAAGCCCGATCAACCATCGAGAGATGTAATGGGGTCTTGAAGGGAAGATTCAGGTGCTTGTTAAAAGATAGAGTTTTACACTATAAACCAAACAGGGCCACCAAAATCATCAATGCATGTTGTGTTCTCCACAATATGTGCATTGCACATAATTTACCAAGTACGGACATATTTATGGATGTGGATTCTGACACTGATCTTCCCCAAGCACCAATACAAGACAGAGGTAGAAGCGAAAACTCGCATATGTTTTTATCTTTAGGTAGAGTAAAGCAAAATTCGATTGTAAGAAATTATTTTTAATTAAACATGTACTATTACAAACAAGTCTCTGTGTTTTCTTCTTCCTCTCTAATAAAAATAATCACAGAAAATTTGGTAACATTTATAAAGCTCTTTATTTATAAATAATCAACTCGTAATCAAGTCTATAAAAACAACAAAAAAAACTCTCTAACTTAGTTCTACATTACAACAAATGAAGCGAATCATCGCAACACTACACTTAGCATAGTTTTATTTTTATTTGTATTTCTACAGTAAAATCACATTTTCCATCAAGAGATCACAATAATTTTAAAGCGTTTCAATTATAAATAATCTTATAAAGTCTATAATAACAAAAAAATATCTCCAACTTAGTTCTACATTACAACAAATTTTGAAGCAAATCATCGCTTCGCTACTCTTAACATAGTTTTATTTGTATTTCTACAGTAAAATCACATTTTCCATCAAGAGATCACAATAATTTTAAAGCTTTTCAATTATAAATATTCTTATAAAGTCTATAATCACAAAAAAATATCTCCAACTTAGTTCTACATTACAACAAATTTTGAAGCAAATCATCGCTTCGCTACTATTAACATAGTTTTATTTGTATTTCTACAGTAAAATCACATTTTCCATCAAGAGATCACAATAATTTTAAAGCGTTTCAATTATAAATAATCTTATAAAGTCTATAATAACAAAAAAATATCTCCAACTTAGTTCTACATTACAACAAATTTTGAAGCAAATCATTGCTTCGCTACTCTTAACATAGTTTTATTTTAATTTCTACAGTAAAATCACATTTTCCATCAAGAGATCACAATAATTAATAATTATAATTATTTTTAAATAAAAAAAAACCGCCTTCAAAACTAAAAATAGGCATGATAACTTTAAAACTACTAGTCAGATGTTGATTAAATTTGAATTTGGGACCAAATGACAAGCACCTGCTTCCAAAGGTCGAAAGAATCCTCAAAATCGATACACCCAGTAAAGGTAACAAACATTAAAAAAAAAAAAACATACAGTCGAATTGATAACCTCCTCCTTTTTGAAGTTGGTTGATAATTATCACAAAATCAAAATTTAAAAGAAAAACCCTTAAGTTTTTGATGATTTAATGTAATAATTTTTTAATTTTCTTCCACATTCTCAAAGGCCAAAGCAAAAGAATGATGGGAAGCTATTAGCCTAGAGCTAAATTCTTTAACGGGTACCAGAAAGACGTGGGAGGAGTGGCGTAAGGTACGTAACTTTTTTAAACATAGTTTAGTAGGTATGTAGATATGTAATTCCCAATTCAAATATCATACATACATTAATTATGCAGCAATTAAAAAAGACACTTAAGTTTTTGATGATTAAATCATCAAAAACTTAAGTGTCTTTTTTAATTGCTGCTGCAATGTCTTCTAATGCCTTTGTTTGCTTGGCCATTAAAGTAATAAATTGTTGATAGAACATTTTTTTTATTTCGTTTTTTTCTTTTAATTGTTTGGCTAACTCCTGTGTGGAATTTATGCCTTCTTGCAGTCTCCTCTGTGCCACCAACCTTCTCCGAGGTACAACCTTTTTAGGTACATTTATGTCTGAAACAAAATTGTACAGTTTTAAAACCTATGATCCCAGTCAGGGTCTTCAATAAACTATCTATTGTGAGATACAGAGATAATTCATTTCGAACTAAAAGTACATAGTTACCTTTACTTGATTTATTTTCCAGTTCAGTCTGATTCAAGGGTACTCGTACAACATTAGGTTGTGATGTTTCTGAAAAAAAAAATTTCAATACATAGCTTAATTTTTTTACCCATTTATTATCAAATTGGGTGCCTATTAATTGAAACTAAAATGATACCTGTTTCTTCAACCACGCTTGCAGAAGGTATTATTACTACCTCTTCAGGTTGAGAAAGATCTAAAAAGAAATGAAATCTGTAATATTATTTTCATTAAAAATAAATATTTTAATAAAGTTATTCAAGACAACTGAGTCAGCTACAACATCATGTAATTATCAGTCCATTGAGGACAAGTCGTTTAGAATCATGCTTAGTTACTATGTCAGTAACTGCTTGTATAGTTTCATTTCTTACAAAGAATACCTATGTGTTCAATCCTTAAGTGTAACCATTTAAGTTGTTACTATATTATATAATAATATAGTATGTACCCAGTTCGTAATATAAAACATATAAGTATACATATATACTTACCAATAAAACTAACTTTTGATTCTTGGGAATCAGAGTGACCCACCAAGGATTGCTCATCTATTGTCTTTAATATAATAGTCTCCTCCAGAGTTGGAGGAGCTACTGGGGGACCGCCACCTGTCAGGTTCGCCTGGCGGCGCATAGAAGCAAATTTTTTTTTGGCGTTTGCCTTTCTATCCTGCCAAGTCTGAAAAGTATAATGTGTTATTCCATACCTATTCCTGATTAATGTACGTATGATATTTGAATTGGGAATTACATATCTACATGGTACCTACTAAATTATGTTTAAAAAAGTTACGTACCTTACGCCACTCCTCCCACGTCTTTCTGGCACCCGTTAAAGAATTTAGCTCTAGGCTAATACCTTCCCATCGCTCTTTAGCTTTGGCCTTTGAGAATGTGGAAGAAAATTTTCCACTCCTCAACTGTGGATCGGCCTCTAAAAGTTGGACAAGGCGGAGTTTCTGCTCCGCGCTGGCATATTTTTTTGTGGTATCCATAATTCCAATTTAAATTTTTCTTACTGATTATGTACCTACGTAATACGTATTTTCTAAAAAACCAAGGAGCTTAAATTTTAAATACGGAGCGGAGCCGCTGTTGACACTTGACTGACAGATGCGACGTTCCGTTTAGTTAAATGCACGTTAGGAAATAATATAAATTCGACTTCCTTTTATATTTTCTGTAATGATCAGTACCAACCAATTTATATATTTTGTATCATAATGTAAAAATAAATAGACTCAGCATAAAATTTTAGCCTAAAAACTATAATTATTTACAATTAAAAAAAATTGACAAGGGGGTTTTAAAAACGCTCGAAACGAAACGTATTTTTTTGTCTATGCTATGTACGACTGCATAGTTCGATTGGTAATTCTTCTATTGGTACTGAGAATACGATCTTTAAGAAACCGTTCGAACTTTTCAGTAGAATAGAAATAATTACCACACGGAAAAAGTTCGAATGCACGAGAATTGGGCCCCTGAGACGAGAAATCTCACTCAATGTTTTATACTACGCCAAATGATTAGTCTTATTGACGACATTGGTTATCGCACAAAAAGTTTAAGGCCCTTCCTTTTAAGGACTACGCGTGCTGGTCTACGTTGCCACCGACAAACTGTGGCTGCCATTCCAACTCGAAGTTAGAAATTTGGCAACTCGTTTCTTTTTCGCACAATCAAGAAATGGAATTTATTGTCAGCACACGTGTTCCCTCCTTCCTACAATCCTGGGCGTGAAGAAGCACCTTGCAGGTTGGCAAGGTGAGGGTGGCTAGCGCGATGGCTTATCTCTCGCACCAGCTATCTTCGCATTTGGATTCCACTTCTGCTTACCATCAGGCGGAATGGAGTCATTTGTTTGACCTTTTTATAAAAAAAAGCGTCTGAATGGGAATACCGTAGTAACTAATGGTAGAGGACAAATGAAAGATGGTCAGACTAACCTGCTTGTTTAAATTTAGAACTGCTCTTAAATGATCACTCTGTTCTTGAGCTGAGACGTGTTGGACATGAGCTGCGATTCTTAAAATTGCGAGGCCACGTGCCTTCCTCGCAAGTTTCTGCAAAATACTATTCCAATACTACATACTTCGGTTTCGAGACGCAGTTAAAGTACATTCGGTCGCTTTTTACGACATCCTGAGTGTCGTTAAGGTGCCGAAAGTATTGCCCGTCACATGCAGTGAAACTGAACATCACAGCTAACTTCAATTAATCTGATAAAAATCGTCCTGTTTGACATCTGTGCCTGTTGTTGATTCACTGGAGGCTAGTTACGGTTTTGGATTTGATGTCCCTTCTATGTGTACGGTCAGCATCAAAAGTAGGTTAAAGACTTTATTACCTTGTCATAATAATCATTCATATAAAATGGTGTGGATTACTACTCCACAAGCACTCGCGTGGCATATGGTACTAAAGTGGATTTATGACCGTGATTGTAATAATTGTATGTATGTAAAAACTACCATAAAAATGACAAAAATGACATACTCAAAGAGTTTTAAGAAGATATGATAAATGCTATGGTTAGTCTGTGAGATTACAAAAGAACGCAATAAACGAAAGGGGTTTCTCGTAAAGTCGAGCAGTAGGTACTCGAAAGATATGACAATGGCGTAAACTATTTGTACGTTTGTATCAAATATTATCAATATATCTAAAGGACTGTTTGGATGAGTAGAAGTTCTTGGCAATAACTTTGATATTTATTTCTTCTACGTTTTGTGTCAGTTTTGCTTGGCACGATTCTGTCCCTGCTCTGGCGTTGTTGAATAACTTTTATCTATAACACCAGAAGCAGTCAACTTACGTTATCGAGAGATACAAATGACCAAAACTTATATGGTTGACCCGTGTGAAATGTTTGTGGACGAAGACAATTTATAGGTAGTAAAATATCTGTGTCTAGCAATGTAAAGGAAATATTACAGTAAAAGACACAAATTAAAAAAACAGCACAATTTTAGTAAAAGACTGTGCCTCTCTTGACTTGAGGCTGATGAAAGCAAAGACTGTAGAAGACAATTCTTGAGTACTTACTGCAAAGGATAACGCATTTCCACTTGCTTATTATTTAGATGATAGATTTTCTTTAATGTAATTTGTAGCTATGGAAGAGCGAAGTCACCTGTCACAGGCATTTTTTGCTTATTAGATGACTTCGATCACATTGCATAAAATGTAAATTAATAACATTTAAAGAAAATAAATTATTATTATTCTCGTAATAAAGTCAAATCTTACCAAATATGGACTTTACAATGTAGAATTTATTGTATAACAAGTACATACAATTACAAAGGTTCTATTTTTTCTATATTGGTAGGCTTTAATTGAAACGTCTTAGTAGGTTCAATCAGAATACTCTGTTGAGATATTTTGCAACAGTTTATGCTGATATGCTGGCTGTGAATGTGAATGATTCTATTATTTTTTCAAAGTAAATTAGAGCGAAAAAAATTCTTAGGTCTAAATTACCAAAACTCATTTGCTTTGCTTTGAGTTGTATATCCTACGCAAATCTATTTTACTGATAATTAGAACAACATTGTCTTCGAGAAAAGCTAGGGTTGCTACAGTAAACAAGTTAGCTTTTCACTTGGAAAATTGTTACGGTAATTAGCTGAAACTTTAGACAAAAAGACAATAGAATTTCACCATTTAATTGTAACGCGCAGAGACGCTAAGGAGCTCCAAGGTTTACTGTGCTTGGATTATGTAATCAGCGTTTGCTTACATACAAAATACTGTAGATCTTGAAACGACAATCCGTCTCTAGTCGGATTGTCGACGGATTTTGCAAAAGGGAGAACAGTCTATAATTATCCAGCCATAGCCATTTTTGGTTTTAGAATTTTCTAAGGGTACAAATCAAATGCAATTACATACAGGAATAATATTAAAATTTATGAATTAACACCAAGCAATTGGTTGATTTTCTTAGTCTCCTGGAAAATGGGGCACCGGTGGCCTTCACTGTTTTTTCATATATTTGTTTATAGACGCTGTGCACACGTGTAGCCGATGGCGGCCACACGCTTCAGCAGCGTCCACGGTGGCCGCCACCGGTGGCTCAGTTGTGCGGAGGCTAAACTCTCTTTATAATGTTTAATAATCGACTCGATCGAACAGACAGATGTCAAAAATATGGAATTCTGTGTTAATTGAACATGTTCGCCCTTACTAATTCTAGAACCTTTTGAAAAATAAAATTTTAAACCATTTTGAGGAAAATCATTGACAGTTGTTGATATCTATGCCTAATGCAACCCACTCTGGCTAGCCTGTATTTCGTATTATTAAATTAAAATCGTGTGGTTTAATCATCAGGGCTGTTGAGATTATTTTGAGTGCAAAAGCTGTCCTGGTTGTTTTAGATTGTTTACAGAATGATGTTGATGAAAAATGATGATGAAAAAAAAAAAAAAAAAAAAAAAAAACCGGGAATTGAAATTAACGTTCGCTCCGTATTTTTAATACTTTAATATTCTATTTTGCATCAAATTACTCAATTTTATCGCAGCGACATAGTTTGGCGTTCTAAGTCTCGCTTCATTCTATAAAACTTGCCCAGGAGTCTAGACCTCGCAACAAAATGTCTAAGTGCAGTGCCTGTCTTAAGGATTTAGTGCCTAAAGATGCTTTGAAGTGTTCCCAAACTGATTGTGGCCAGAAATATCATCGTTTATGTGTTGGTAACTCTTCGCCAGCATCATCTACAACGCGTTGGATATGTCCCCAGTGTCAGCTGAAAGGTAGGAGGAAAGGTGATAATAACGACACACCAATCAAATCTTTAACACCGAGCGCCGCTGAACTCGAAAATGTAAACACTCGTCCAAGAGGGTATTCGGGCACGGATTCTACTGAGGACACTGCCACTAAATTGTTTTCCTCGTTGCGGACAGAAATATTAAGCGTTCGTAATGAATTACCCAAACAAATACATGCTAATAAAAAAAAATTTTACTTTACAGTCTCAAAAATGTATTCAGAGCAGGTCTGCATTGACCAACTTGGCGGTTTTCAACAGCGATGTAATAGACGGAATGGGCTATAGATCACAGGTGGATGTTATTTATACGGACATAGAAAAAGCTTTCGACCGTGTGGATCACATCATACTGCTGCAAAAACTGCATCAGCTTGGTGTGCACGGGGATCTTCTTAGGTGGATTCAATCTTATATTTCTAATAGAAGTCAGGCAGTGGTTATTGGAGGTCATCGTTCCAACTTCGTAAGCATACCTTCAGGTGTTCCTCAAGGTTCGATACTCGGACCGCTTCTTTATATAGCGTATTTGCATGACTTTGCTACGTGTTTCCACTATGCAAGGTTTTTGTCATACGCTGATGACACAAAAATTTATTTAAATATTAAGAGTAGTGACGATTCTTTTAAATTGCAAGAAGATCTCAATCGTGTTTCAAATTATTATATTAAAAACAGGATAGACGTCAATGCTAGTAAATGTACTCACATAACATTTAGCCGTGGAAAGCCAATGGATTTGCGTTACTCTTTGCAAGGTACTATAGTAAACAAATCCATCACAGTTCGTGATTTGGGCGTATTACTAGACTCAAAGCTTACATATTCGTCACACGTGGAAAATATTGTGGGCAAGGGTTTTCAGAACTTAGGATTTATTTGCAGAGTTACCAAATCATTTACCGACTTGGGGTGCATAAAAACACTGTATTATGCTTACGTGCGCAGTATATTAGAATACTGCAGCCCTGTATGGAATCCACAATACGTAACGTATGACAGCATGTTAGAAAACGTCCAAAGAAAATTTTTAAAACACCTAGATTTTCGCGGTAGGGTTTTCTGTGATGGTTACGACGAAGCATGCAGAAAGCACGGCGTCATATCTCTTAGGCAGCGACGCAGTATGCAGGATATGGCATTGCTACACGACATCTGCAGAAGTAACGTTAACTGCACCCCTCTTATAAACAGAGTATTGAGTCTATCTACACCCAATAGGAGGACTCGTCACACAAGTCTATTTCATGTCCCCTTGGTTCGTACTAACTACGCTCGTAACAGTGTAGTTGGTCGATTACCTCAAACTTATAACAAGCTTTTTTCTGATGTAGACTTATTCATTCATTCGAAACAGGGTTTTAAGAGGCAAATCGTTAAAATATTAAATGGGAATAATGAAAATAATAAAAAATAACATAGTATTAATTTCTTTGGGTTATTATTATTAAATATTATTTGCTCGGATTTTGATTTAATTACAATTAATTAGATGTATTATTATTTGAACAATTTTATTATTTAAAACACAATTTAATATATTAATTTAAAGTCAAAATATTTATTATTTCGTATCAATCTCTTTCTATAAAATTAATTTCAATAAGTATATGAAAAAAAATAATAATAAAAAAAAATCCGTTTAGTTTCAAACAACATGTAAGCCTTCCTTGTGATTTCTACTATTTCACTCACTCTTTCAAGCACAAAGTTAACACATACACACAACCACTCACCACACTAACACATGCGCACACATATCTCACAGTTAGTTTGATGACGACGACTACCCACATTTATTTGTCTTTAAAAATGTTAGTGTAGATTTAGATTCTTGATTGTTTTTAACTTGCCCCTTATATTAATATTTAGGTAACATAGTAGAAGTCTTTAATTGGCTTATGTATGGTTTGTATTTTTTTGTGTATTGTGAACTGTTAAATTTATATGCTGTTGACTTCAGTAAATAAATAAATAAATAAATGTTGTTGTTGGATTTGGTGCTCCGTTTATTAAGGTGACAGGCTGACATTCTGTCACTATTTGGAGGCGCTGCATGGCCCATACTGATGGATGTAGTTTAAATGTAACAAAGGGTTACCTAAAGTTGAATGTCATTTATTACTTTTTATTTTGCTTTTTATGCTTGCGCCATTAATTTGGATTCTCATCGAATCCGAAGTACTGAAATAAGGGTTGGCACTAGAAAATAGGACAGTGGAACGAAAACCTAACCCGATCCTAGTGCAAAGGAACGACGTGCAAAACGTCGACCTAGAGAATGTCCGACTGAGAAGATGGCTGACCCAGCGTAAACCGGTTTTGGGCATTAGAATATCTATTAGAACGAGATTTTGTGAAGCTTAATCTCTGTACCATGTATACATTGTGATTTTTCATTGGTTCTTGAGCTGATACTCTCTGCAAATTAAGCGTTAAATATGTGCAATGCTTGGTCTATGAAACTATCTACTCGGAAATATGAGACTTCTTAGTAGCTGGCGCTTTTGTCAAAGCCTATGACCGGAGATAGCCCGAGGCGGTACATACTCGACTTTCTCATCAACATCGAATTAAACAAAAATCTGCTGTGAGGAGCCATCTCGAAAGCGCGTGCGGGTATTTGACTTAAAGAGAAGCTTTACCTACTATACGTGTTCGATCAATCAATTTGCGAAAGTAGCATAATGTGGTGTCATTTGTTGTTAAAGTATCGTATGTCCCCGCTGACGATAGTCGATATTATTTTTCTCATTTACCCTCAGTGGTGACAAAGCCAGTGGGTAACAACTGGGTATACACTTAAAAAATCACCGTATGCCAAAACTTTATTGGATTAAATTCTGACATTATCAGAGCCCAAGCAACTCAAATGATAAACAATGTCGAGCGATGTAGTCTAGAACTAGTTTAACTTCATAAAAAAGAAAGGAAGCTATCAAGTTATTATGTCCAAAACAAATGTAACTGATTAAAAAGGTGTTACGTATAAAAGTTAATAAATCGTGCAATACAAAAAAAGGCCAAATAAAAGTAATATTTTATTAGTCTCTCGTGTTTCAACCTAATCTCGAATGTCAGTAATAAATTCTGTTTTCCTTTTCTCAGTTCAATTAGACCCGAACTTTCTATTGGAACAGTTATATTAAGGGATTCATAAAATTCCTCAAAAAGGTTCTGTTTTCAATGTAATTTCTCATATTTGACACTCTTTCCTTATAATTCAGAGAGTTATACTAGCCTTGTAAATTAAACTTTGTATTGCAAGGAATATAAAAATGTTATAGAATTATCCTACATATCACCATTTATGAGTACAGACGTTTCTAATACTAATATATTAGATACATCTGTACTCGTTAGTGGTGTTAAGACGACGTTTCATATAGATAAAGACGTTTCTAACACATTAAAGAAATTCATGAGGAGCAGAACTTAGGGCCGTTAGCAGAGATACCGTGAGAAAAAACGATAGCAATAAAGGACCTAGGCTGTAAGAAGAACGGTTGAAACGGGTAAAATGTGTTATTTGTTGTACGCGTCAATTATTACCTAATCACAGTACGTAAAGAAGAATCTGAGATTTGGGAAAAGCTTCTCAGAATGCTTACACTTGCCGTGATATCGACAAGAAAGTGCGCTTGATTATGCATCCTCTCGACGTAATTGCTAGGTCACGCATGATTGTCGCGTCACCGTCATCCATTGCTGCATCTATGCTTTGGAAAGGCATCATGAATAACCTACTTGATGGAGCCATTCCAGTAGTGCAAAAATATTATTAAAGTATATATTATTACGGCAAACGTTATTAAAATACCCAACATTAGCACGCCAAGCCACTGAATTTCTCCATACATTTAGTTAATAGTGAAATAATTTTGCTAACACGATATAAATTTGAATGAACATTAAGGTGACAGGCCCATTACCTACTTTGCTAAAGCTCGTGCTTTTAGTATATTAAAGTGACACAATATATGGCCCGATATTAGTGAAAAGCGATAATGACCGTGTTTAAGTTATGTGGCTTATGGATACAACAGTGTATAATCGGTAAAAACATGGAAAAAATTGTGTAGCTCAGTTGGAAGAGCAGTCGCCCGGATAGCGAATGGTCGCGGGTTCAAGTCCCGTCTCTGCACTTATCCATGACAGGAATTTTGGCCATGTTTTTCGTTTTCTATTTAATTTGGTATCAATTTCAATCATAACTAAACTTGCCAAACAAAAAATAAAAACAATATTTGAAAACCTTTTGTCAGAAATAGTATATCATAACCCAAACACGATTCGTGGTCATCTTTTTTATAGATATAGTACTGTTGTACAATCGTAAATGGTAATGCTATCTACAGTGTAGCATAAGTATGGTTATTTTAACAACAGTGTAAATGTAAATTTAAGTTATTAAATGTAATATTGCGTGTCGATGTAAGCTCGCCATGAAAAATATATTTTCAGAAGAATTTAAAATAATCTGGATAAAAACCATTCATATCAGTTTTCGCTGAGACTTGCACTTCAAATTCGTAAGAAAGTATTTTGAGTTTTAAGTGGTCGGCAAAAAGTTGCATGTTGTTTTTAGAATTATACACTCCTATTAATTAAAACTCTACTAGTAAATCTGTCCCTACTACAAAGTAGGGACAGATTGTACAAAGGTACGGAAAATCTGACTTTTCGTATTTTGAGTTTTAATTGTGGTTATCGAAAAAGTAGTAATTCCTGAATTGCTGTCTCCCCTTGAATGATGATTGGACTAAATTGTAACAATTTATCAAATAAACACAATATCCTAAACGGTATGGCTATAGCAATTGTAAGATTTATTGAAATATTACTATAGAAATTGTCACATTAAACATTCAAACAAAAATAAATCTTTTAATCCGGAATTTTCAGAAATTTCCTGTTCAAGTTTACAATACAATTATTAATGTAACTCCGATCTTTATTTATGAAAATAAAGCCATTAGCTGTCTGTGTTCTGAATTTCCACCTAATAGTTATATCGCCCAACAAAATGTCAAAACATCTTACTAAACTTTGACTTTCGACTGGTACAGTCGACCAAATTGAATCATGACCCACCTTAAGATCATTTTCCTACAGTCACTCTATACAAAGTAGGATGAAATTCGCTTGAAAGTACATTTCTAAGTAACGAACCTGTTATCAATTTGTTAGACACTGTCAGTGTCAAATAAATATGGCTTTTTAAAATTTGTTCAGACTACTCTTAGACAAAGAATCCTGTAGACTAGGCATCCGCGTACACCCTGTAAGGGATAGACTGAGAGTTGACATGACAGTGGCAGAAGTGACTGACGTCAACAGAAGAGGCCAGGTTTTTAAAATATTACCCCATTAAATGTTTAAAATATTTTGATTTGCCTTATTTTGAAATGTTTGAAAAATGTGTGTACTCTCGAGTTCATCTCCCTTTTCATGACTGGATGGACGACAATAGGATTTTTGAAGTGCGCCGTGCGTCGTGGTGGAGTGGTCTGTAAAGCTAGCTAGCACATTAAGCAGTCCGAGTTCAAATCCCTGGTAGTAGCAATCTCTCTAGCATCTCTCATCTTATGGTCCGGACAATATAGGTTACATTATAACCGACTTTAATAATAGAAGGAGTCGATTTTTCCTTGTAAATTATTGATTTTAGACGATTTCATTCCTTTTAAGTTTTTACACAAACTCATGTTGTGGTTGCTAAGCAACGAGAAAATAATTAGATTAATATTTCCTCGTTGCTTATAGCAACAACAACAAATGTTAAACACCATGGGGTAGGTAATGTTGCCTATCCCATGGTGTTTAACATTAGTTGTTTCCGTAGTGAGATTTCAGTTTTTAAACTTAGTTAATTATTTTGATTATCCTCGTGGCGCCCACGAGTATAATCAAAGAAATAAACAATCATAAAAAGATATAAAAAAAAATTAGAACCAAAAGATCGACGTCGAGACGCCATGGTATCCCGCCTAACACTCAATTCAAAGTATTTATTGGTTTAGAGCGTGGTAAAACGTAAATACAAAGTATTAGGTTGGGGAAAAAGTCTTTTCGCATTATAGTATGTATAAACTTGTAATAAAATCTCTTTGGCTATACTATTTGTATCTGGCTGGTTTTGGTATCATTGAAAGTTTAAATTTTAAAGAACATAATTCCAAATTCAAATTAGGAAAATGTGTGATTTTCATTTGTTTTTCGTACCGCCAAGATGAGTGAATCTAATGAAGAAATTCGATACATTTTAAAATTTTACTACAAAAAAGGTAAAAATGCAACGCAAGCCGCGAAAAATATTTGCGATGTTTATGGACCTAGTGCAGTGTCTGTGAGAGTAGCACAAATTTGGTTTAAGCGTTTTCAATCCGGAAATTTTGATGTCAAAGATGCACGTCGCTCTGGTCGCCCTATTACAGATAAAATGGATGCCATTTTTGAAAAAGTGGAGCAAGATCGGCATGTCAGTAGTTACGACGTAGCTGAAGAACTGGGAATTGACCACAAAACAGTTTTGGCGCATTTGAAAAAAACTGGGTACACAAAAAAGCTCGACATTTGGGTACCTCACGAGCTCACTGAAAGAAACCTAATGAACCGTATACTCATTTGTGATTCTTTATTACGACGTAATGAAACCGAACCATTTTTGAAGAAGCTGATAACTGGTGATGAAAAGTGGATCACGTACGACAAGAACGTGCGAAAAAGGTCGTGGTCAAAGGCCGGTCAGGCTTCACAGACTGTGGCGAAACCCGGGTTAACTCGCAACAAGGTGATGCTGTGTGTGTGGTGGGATTGGAAGGGCATTATTCATTGTGAGCTGTTACCACCAGGCAGGACCATCGATTCTGAACTCTACTGCGAACAACTGATGAGATTAAAGCAAGAAGTTGAGAGAAAGCGGCCGGAATTAATCAACAGAAGGGGTGTGGTTTTTCATCATGATAACGCTAGACCTCACACATCTTTAGCCACTCAGCAAAAATTAAGAGAGTTTGGCTGGGAGGTGTTAATGCATCCGCCGTATAGTCCTGACCTTGCACCTTCAGATTTCCACCTGTTTCGGTCTCTTCAGAATTCTTTAGGCAGTGTCAGGTTAACATCACGAGAGGACTGCCAAAACCACTTGTCGCGGTATTTTGACCAGAAGTCCCAAAATTTCTATAGCAATGGGATCATGTCCCTACATACAAGATGGCAAAAAGTTATCGAACAAAATGGTACCTACATACTTTAGTTAAATGTAAATAAACTATATTAAAAAATGTTTAGAATTTTCTTAAAAAATGCGAAGAAACTTTTTCCCCAACCTATTATAATACGATTTTGGTGGTACTCCTTTTCATGGTATGTATTTACAGCTCGACCAGCAGTACGTGCTTGAATATCCGTGAATGTAAATAAATAACGACAACGATAATTCCAAGAATTTATTGGTTTTTATAGCGCGGTTAAACGTAAATGCCTAGATACGTTTTTGGCGATGTCCTTTTCATGGTATTTACAGATTGACCAGCAGTACTGCTTGAATATCCATGAATATTATGTCCTAGAAATCTGATACATAACATAACTTAAATCTTTGTATTTACCCAACAACAAGGACAACTTCAAATTATATTACTGGTCTGGTATCCCTAAACTGCAGTATAATCCAGAAAAATAAGAAATCTACAAAATGACGCTCCGACAGTCAAATTATATAGCAATTGACAACTACAACTAAACTACTAAATTTGGTCGGATTTCTATGACAATTATTGGACAATAACAATATTTTCGTAAGCAAATTTTTATGTGTTTTTTAGTTTTCTATCAAGCTTGAGATCCTATATTATTCGATTTTAATCTAAACTTTATTGTATAATGCCAATAAAATACTAATTTAAAGTAGTTTTCGTACTTACGAGTAATAACTTATTTTCTCGCAATTTCGGTAGCTAAGTACGGCTTTTACAGCCGATTACACAACAATGCATTGTAACAATCACAAGCAGGATATAGTTTCCAACACTTGTACGTTTTACACACTGATAACAACACTTTGTAAACACAAATATTTTGAGTATTTACTATCACCAACAGTTTGTTGTTTCGTTTCTTTGACACCAAATTTTTGTGTCAAATAAGCGAAAAGTGAAACTCTGACAAGGACAAAAATTATAATGAGTACTCTTTCACTCTTATGGGTATCTGTATACACCTATCCTTCTCACACTTAGCTGTCAAAACTTATGCCAAGTCTACAGGATTCTTTGTCTAAGAGACTACTACTTGAAATCTGACACATAACGTCATTTTATTTTTAAAAATATAATAGTTATTCCATTTTCTCAGTAGTGAAAAGAGTTTAGATTATGAACGACATCTTATTTAAAATTCCAATTGAGACTTTAGTGCAGTGATAAGAAAGATTAAAATTGCATAGATCTCTGACCCGTAATGACGCATTTTTATTCATATTTAAAACGTACTAAGTGCAACACGCATGATAGCGAAGAAAACCTAACTAAATTTATGATTGTAAAGGAATGATCGGTCAAGTGGGTCATGATTCAGTTGGTTCGACTGTACATAGAGAGAAGCTCAGAAAAGAAATATTATGGTCACATTTACGTTTTTTTAAACGCCTGCAAACTCTACTACTCCGTTTCTGAAGCCCTTAGAGGATTTTTATTGGAGAATAATATTAAAGAACTATATACCTACTAGTTATATCCCAAGCCAATTATTGGCCTTAACCGCTTAGCGTTGTGGGTGATTGATTAAGAGTTTAAAGGTTTAGAGCAATGGATCGCTTATTAAAGCTCTGTAACTGACCTTCTACAAATCTATGTCGTTTAACCCGATTTTGTAACTTTGAATATTATTAATCATCGAACAACAAGGTCTTAGTTAGTTAGAAAAGGCTTACTTAAATTTATGTCTTGCATATTTTTATATTCTTACTAGCCTTTGCTGCAATTTCGCCCGCGTGGAATAGTTACTTTGGGCAGCATACAATTTTTTAGGGCTAGTTATTATTTTTTAAATCATATACATGTTCATTATATTTATTTCTTATCATGTTAAATTCAATGTTTCATGGATTTCAGACCTTTGACTAGCTTTTGCCCGCAACTTCCTCCGCGTGCAATAGTTTTTTTTTAAATTTATTTATTAAAAAGAAAATTAAATGTATAAAATCATTACAATTAATTTAAAGTACAAGTTACTTCGGCAGTTTAATTTTTTTAGGGTATATCAAGTGCCTTCATTCAAAGTTTCACTTTAATAGTGAGGAAAAAATCTCGATGTTGACTTTCAGCCTTTGTCACCCAATTTTCCCCATAAAAGGGCTGAATTATGAAAAAGCCTTAAATACGTGTTTACTTATTTAACGATAGGAGTACTCCTGGGAAGTTTAGAATAAAATCGTCTTACTAATCTTGTAAACCCAAAAATCCTTTCTTAGTGCACCCTTAGACCTGCCAAATTTGGAATCTCTAGACCCTGCGGTTTGGGCTGTGCGTTGATACGTAAGTCAGTAAGTTTCTTCTTTTATATAATATACTAGCTATGCTCGCGCGACTTCGTCCGCGTGGATTTTGCAGATATGTGACTGATGCAAAAAATAGATAAAAACAATCCTTGATGCGGATTTTATATCATGTTAAAATTTCAACTCAATCGGTGCAGTATTTTTTGAGTTTTTGAAGCACACACAAACCAACATAACATTTTTATATATATAGATAAATATATATAGTATAGATAGATAATAATAGGGGTTAAAGTATGAAATTGCCGTTTTTTTCCTCATTATTCATTAGTGTATAATTCCATTAATACAATGGCTATGTTCATTATTCTTTTTTTATTTTAAACTTCATTACAAGGACTTATATTTATGTATAAAATATTATTCTTATTTTTATTTTTTTCACTAGAAATACATCTTCAAAAACAGCTTGTCCTAAGAGATGTCCCTCTCCGTTATAAAAATATGAATATTTTTTTACAGGTGTCAATTCTCAAATTTTTTCTCTAAGTATCCTATAGCTTAATGTTTTCTAAATATATCCACAAAATAACACAAAATTTAGATTTGTGGTTCCTTAAAAAATCGCAAATATATTTGTATGAAAAATTTATTTTCGTTAAATTCTTCATACAAAACGGCAATTTCATACTTAAACCCCTAATATAAGAAAATATACACATGTTGATTTTTAGATTTTGTCACCTCATTTCTCACAGTTAAGGGGTTGAATGAATTTGTAAAGATTTTTATGTGTGTATCTGAAAAACTACTGGACCGATTTGGATCGAATTCCCTATAAATCAATATTGATAAATAAATGTTGATAAATAGACGTTGAGAAAGAATATAGGTTACCTGTATGTGTGTAAGCTTTAAAGTTAGGCACTTGATAAATATTTGTTCTAACGTTTTCGAAATATTGACATGTGTAGTGGTGAAATAGGGGATGAACAAAACCATTTCGCGCTCTCACGCCTCTTATTTTGATGAAATTTGGTACAAAATAAGTATACTACTTAGACCTTAAGATAGTACATAACCTTTTTTAAAAAAAGGGCACGAAGAGGTAAATTTGAAATAGTTCATAAATAAATATTAATTTGAAAAAAAAAACATAACAAACTACTGATGTCCTGTATAAAGTACTACTATTTTACGTCACGTTCATCCCAAAATGTTTGAAAAATAAAAGTGTCCACTCGTGCGAAGCTGGGACGTGTCGCTAGTACACAATAAAATACTGTGTGGCTGTCATAACTTCATATTCAAACAGGCATGGATACGATTTCGTTTTGGGAGGCCCCATTCCATATCATATAAGAAGTGACAGATATTGCGTTTCCGAGAATCAAATCTTTTGCGACAGTTGTTCCCATTTTTTGTGTTTTGATGAAGTATGTCCTATTCAACTATTCTTCTGGCGCTTTCAATTTTCTATCCGCTAGCAATAGTAAGGTTACTGAAGTTTGGTTACCTAGTAATTATTGTCATACTACTAAAAATAACAGCGGTCGTTTAGCAACCACACCAAAGTCTGGTAGGGCGGTCTGTAACTTTGAATTGAATATTGAAACCGGCCATTAAGCGTTAAATAGTCACATAAACTCTTGCTCCTGCGGCGCTATGTCGCAGGAGCATATACTGAGAGAGGGACCGTTTGGGTTCTAACAGGACATTTCATGTAGTTTAATTGTTATTAGTTAGTATAAGTGTATATTTGTTAAGTTTTTTTTCAGTTAGTATTGTCTGTTATCGCTTTTCTTCTGTTGTGTTTTTTGTTATAGTTTTTATTATTCAATAGCTCTGTGAAAGCCAATAAATGTATTTTCTTTCTTTGTTCATAAATATACTATAACATCGAGCACATCGTCTTAAATATATTTATCCATAAGATGTCAGTTTTACTTTAGTCTGCTAATGTTGGTCATTATAAGTAGCATTTAATGTTACAACTGTTAGGGAGGAATGGTACTAAAAAAGATTTATTTTGTATTTAGTGTAGACGCCTTTGTTGCCGCTTTTCCTCAAGTATTACTCTAATTATCTGTGTAAAGGAAACTAAGGCTGTAAAATAATGTAGGCATGATACATTTACCTATCTTAAATTTCCAAATGTACCGAGAGGTTAATCAATAATATATGCACTCTATTGTAATAACGGCAATTTTTATATAGATACTAGTGTTCGCCTTAGGCTTCAATTACTTCGGCGGGGACGCTTTGGTGAAATGGCGCACGTATAGTGCGTCGATCCCAAAGCGCCCCCATGAGGGCTTAGGAGGGTACCGGTGGGGTTTAGCAGGTAGTACTGGCGCTGTTCCGCGTCGGTGATCCCTGCACACGTCGCACGCCTAGCCAGCGTGCGGTATGGCCTGTAAATTGGTTCCCCATCGTCAAAAAAAAAAAGGCTTCACTTACTTCAATGTCGGTTAAATTATAGCCTTTATTATTCTCATAAATGAACCATAATTATTGTAGGTAGTTTCATTAAAATCCGTTCAGTAGTTTTTGCGTGAAAGAGTAACAAACACAGATACATCTATACATTCATACAATCTTTCACGTTTATAATATTAAACTAGGATTAACTAATTAGGTCGGTGGCGTTATCTAAAAAGCGTCGGTGGCGTAGTGCGTAAGAGCGTCGTCTCCTACCCGGGAGGCACTGGTTCGATCCCCGCCACGTACCAATTTTTCAAATTTTGAATTCATATGTACGTTTAAACGACGCTTTTTCGGTGGAGGAAAACATCGTGAGGAAACCTGCACACACCTATGAAGAAATTCTTAGGCTGTGTGAAGTCGACCAACCCGCACTTGGCCAGAAGCCACTCGGTGGGGACATTATATGAGCTGTTAATGATGATGCTGATCTAATTAGGCGACAGACATCCTTTACTATTTTGAGGTACTGTATGGCCCATACTGCTAGATGTGGCTTTGTGTGAACAGAATGTGTGTAAGCTCCATGTGTGATGTGATTATGAGTATGTATGTATAAAGCATCTAAAAAAATAATTGAATTCTCTCAAAGTTTTGATTATTGTTTTCCGCTCTCTGCAAAACTCAAGCCATAATATATTAAAAAACCCACCCATCTAAAACTTTTACGTCTTCGTCAAAACAAGCTAAATCAACTTTTATTATACCATTATACTGACGTAACGTCCATCAAAAGATCAAAGAATGTGTTTGTTTGAACATAGGCATTACTCCGAGGAAGTTTCATATTGTGTATTCCACTCAAAAGCCTCACGCTTTCATAAAACAGTCAACCGGGATTTCAGGTGGTTAAAGACTTCAGAAATGTACATCTTTTTTTGGAAAGTAGTGTAAATAGTTCGTAGTATTGGAGCAAAAAATCGGGAGTGGTCTCCCCTTGACTTTCTCGTATACCTACCGGTAACGACTCAAAAGTTCATAGGAACCTTATATTTTGATGCCATACATGCATGTTAAATTTTGGTCACCCATCCGAGTACCGACCGCGCACTTGGTTGCTTAACTTTCATGATCGACTACTGAAAAGCTGATAGAAATCTTATTGATTGTAGTATTCAATTCAATATTTAAGAATTTAAGTTTTCGATATCCAAGGCTCTTTTGATTTACAATCTACACCATGTTTCATAAAATATGTTGTTTAACGTGTTACTTATTTGCGTCTAGTTATTGTGAATTTAAGTGTGGGCACTATTAATACTTTATTAGTTCATGTGGCTGTCACTAGATGGCGTTGTCATTATTGTGGTTCATAATAGTTGGCGATGTTAAGAGTTATGTTTAAGATCATAAGTACTTTTCTTGTAATGATATTATTGAGAATAAATTGGGCTGCAGCTTACAACTGCAGCAGTGGGTACCAGTTTTTTTTGTGATTTAGAAACCCCACATCAACCCCCAGCTGCAGGCCTAGCACGGGACGTGGAGAAATCTCCCCGGGGAGAAGACAAAATTTTTCTCTCTCCCTCTTTGTCTTTCCCTAGAGCTAGCATGGCAATAGGGAGAGACTAATTTGTCCCCAGTGACAAAATTCTCCCGGCAGTGCTGCCAATCTAAGCGGAATATAGAGCGAATGATTGAACTCGTTCTTTTGCATCGACAACGCTACCAAAATAGAAATACATAGCAACTGGCCTAATAGAGTGGAATCTATTGACTTTTAAAATTGTTAAGATAAATTGTTAAGATAAATAAAAAAGTGTTTATTTATTTGGGGTGCGTTCCAAAACGATTTTAATTTACTCGGGGTAGCGTCCAAAAGGCTCACTATTGGTCGTTATTTAAGAAGCGCTTTCACCATTGGTTAGTTTTGTTAAACTATAGTTATTTTACACCAATTAGAAAAAAACCTTGCTTTCTAACGCTGTCTACTGGCTTCACCTGGTTTTGGAACGCAACCTAGATCAGTTCATGTAAATGAAAGTTTCATATTACTAATCAATTACTATCATTTTGAATTTTGTTACAGACATGAATTACGAATTTCTCTAAACATTATGCCATTCTACTTGGAGTATATTCATGTGTTTTATATTATTTTATTTTTTCATAAGAGTTAGAAGCACTGCCATTTCCAGAGATTTTGCATTTTTTTTATTTTTCAGCAATTTTCATTTTTTTTTGTAGAGCCATTTCCTTGCTAACTCTATAATTGTGGAGGAACTCACTCTCGGCAACTCAAAGGAATTTGACGAATTTCGTATTAATTCGACCGAGTGATCAACTTCTTGAGAAAGTAATAAATTAAAATAGCCTCGGAACATGATAGCCAAATAACTTATAAAGTTGACACTTCTAGATAAATAGAGAACTACCTATAGATTCATCATAAAGGAAATCACAAAGATTTAACTTTGTCCCCACCTAAATATCTCGGTGACAAATTTCTCTTCTTGAAATGTCAAAAGTGGAAATATGTCCTCCTTATAAGTGACGCCGTGCTAAGGAAGTGGAGAAACAGTCCCCTTATTATGTCAAAAAGGGAAAAAACTATTTTGTCCCCAAATGCCATGCTAACTCCCGTGGAGAAACAAATTTTGTCTCCTGTCAAATGGTGGAGAGAGATTTTGTCCACGCCCCGTGCTAGGCCTGCTGTAGCATTGTTTATTTATCAATTTTTCAAAGTCAACATCGTAATCTGACAAGTGACATTACGTTCCGTTTCGCATTAAGTTTGACATTTAGGCAAAGTGATAAATTCTATACCCAGCGACTTATAAAAAAAAAAAAAAAAAAAAAAAAGAAATAGTTCAGACGAAAGTTTCTTGTCTTGGTAAGTTGTATCATGTTTCAGTTCGATATTAGAGATTATGGTCGTCTGTGTGGAATTCTTACACCTTGTTTTTGAATTGGGGCGCGTTAGAGCGTTTTCTATAGTCTCGTCATTATTTAGGTGACGTTAGGCTTACGGGGATCATATTAGTTGTTCAAAATTCATTCAAAGTAGTTATTCGCAAAGATTCGTATTGACAAGAATATTTCGTTCATTCGGATGTATGGACTCATTTTCCTTCGCCTCAGACGTTAAAAAAACCATAGGTAGGCCGACCAATCAGGGACGTTTGTTTTTGCTTGTCAGATTATTCATTCGCATTTCGAATTTCAAATTCAAGGCTGAATTTATTTTTGAGGAACATTAAACATCTTCGTGATAATAACATATGCGAGGATTATATTAACGAAGGAGAACTATTTTCTAATTTGGAAGGAAGATAATTCCGTATTTTCATAATGTCCTGGAACGGATAAATAACCGTTAAGGAGTTAATAATTCACCCGAAAGGTAACTATAAAACTCTTATCGTTTTTCAATTATTCTGAAAGTTAAAAGTAAATTCTGTGATTGCCTTGATTTTGTGTTACAGTAAATTAGTAAATTCGGTTGTAAAAAACCGCCTCATCTTGTAAAAATTGCCTGACTACCTACTAAGGTAATTATATTTTGTCAGGTTCGAAATTTTAGGCAATGAATGATCTATTTGTTTAAATTATGAATAATTCACATCTCGAGAGATCATATTCTAAGTACTGTTGGTCGGGTTTCGTAATTGCTCAAAGATTTGCCGTTGTTTTATATTAGTTTTTGGACAAGTTGTGGTTCCAACTCCCTCTTGGGGTTTTATAATGAGTAGTGTAACATTTATTGATGTTGTTTTATTATGACACATCTTCAGGGTCGTCGGTACGGGTTTAGAGACCCAAATTTCCATTACAAATATAGTCGGCGGGTATAGAAACCTGCGCAGAACCAGAGTTTGGAGTTGTGAGATCAATTTGGGAAAAGTGACCGGTGAACTACAATATATAGAGAGAGCTAACTAGTGGCTGATCTATCAGAGCCAAGACACAACGCACTGATCCAGGTACACTACACTAACCAAACGGTAGCGGCTGACTGTCGAAGAGTTCTACAAATACTCTGCAGAAGGTTGTCTCATAACGCGTTTACTAATAATTTATACATAGTAATACCCAAATTCCACTCGTTAACGATCAGAGCAGACTCCAGGACCCTACCTTGCATTATTTTTATGGTTGTATTTTACTATTAGATATATAAGTTAGAAGGTCTAAATTGTGTAAAATCTAACTTGTGTAAACTAGGTATTTTCAAGGAAGAGAATTCTCACAAAGGTATATTATTTGGAATATGTAAATTGTAAGTAAATAACTTTTCTAGTGCAACAAACAGAATATTGTCCACCCTAAATAAACATTGTACTGCCAAACCATCAAATTGTTGTTTCACTTCATATATACCCCTTTAGGAAAGGAAGGTACAACCAGTTGAAATCGAGTATTACATGGCGCCCGAACATTAGGAGAGGAGGTTCTGTTATTTTTTTTTAATTCTTGATCTGGTCATATTCGCTCAGAGGAGGCTGATCGTTGACGGTGTGAGTTTGAGGTTTTTTTTTCTTGTTTTAATTTGTGCCAAAGGTGGCAATATATAAACTTTAATATTGTTTGTTCTCCAGTTAACTATTGTATATTTAGGTATTTTTGCATTCATGTACATGGAGTTATGTAAGCTTTGATCGATTTTGGAGTGTTTTTTTTTTTAATTTTATGGGTTTTTTTTACATTTTTGAATGCTAATAAGCTAATATTTTCATACCACTCACAAAGTGTTTGAAAATATAAATATAAGTAAATTTGCAGTTTATTTTTTGAGCTTGAACCAAATATTACACTTATTTTTTATTTTTTAACTCTAATCTTTGCAAATACATACCTATATCATTTTTTATTCTCCAAATTACTACATTACATACATTAGGTAACATAAACCTTCTCTTACTACACATTTTTAGGAAAATTCATACCACCTATTTGTTTTCATAAAGTTGAAACATGGAACAACGACCTATTACATTTAATTTACTACTTAAAGATGAACTTGAATATGAAGTTAGAATTAGGGGTGCAAAACCTGCAGATACAGTAACTGCTTTGAAGGCACAGATTCGTTCTCTCAATAAGGACTTACCCTCTGATGAGATATTGGAGTGTGATTTGGATGTAGTTTCTGAGCTAAGAATTGTTCATAAAAAATTTGAGGATTTGGACAGACTTATTTCAACATCTTCATCAAAGGCAGGTTCCCTCAAGTCTTTGAATAGAATTCAGACATTGGCTCACCACTTGTTTCACAGAATTGGTCGGCTTGATGTAGAGGAGGAAGTTGACAGCGACTTCTCCACTATGCTTGATACCTACCAAAAGCGTTTGGAAAGCGTTTTGGTAAGGATTGATAATATAATGCACACATTCAAAAGTAGCTTAGCACAGGAGAAAGTTGGAGAACATTCCATTAGCAAGCCACAAGATATTGCTAGCCAAAACTTGGTAGGGGACGCGGCAGTCCATAAGCTTGGTTTGAAATTCGATGGCAAATCATGCGTTAAGGCTTTCTTACAACGCTTGGAAGAGCTTTGTTTATCTAGGGGTGTATCGGAAACTATACTTTTTATATCAGCTTCAGAGTTATTTTCCAATGAAGCGTTGTGTTGGTATCGTGGGGTTAGGTCAGAAGTTCATGATTGGTTAGAATTAAAGTCTTTGTTACTACAGGAATACTTACCTTATGATTATGATAATAGATTGATGCAGGAAATTCGTTCTAGAACTCAAGGTTCTGATGAAAATATTATAAATTACCTCAGTATTATGCAAAATTATTTTAGTCGTTTATCTAAGCCTTTATCTGAAGATGAAAGGTTGAATATTGTTTTATTTAATATAAGGCCATTTTACACAGCCCAGTTAGCTTTGACTCCTGTAGACTCATGGGCAGAATTGAAAAGGAAGTGTAGATTACTGGAGGGGGCACAGGAGAGGTGTAGACTCTTTAGGGAACCTAATAATACCCCATATTCATTAGCCCCTGATTTGTGTTATAGGGGTAAGCAAAAAGTTACACAACAGCAGGTCGCTTCAGTTCAGCCTGTACAGAATGATTTCTGTGTCCGTTGTAGGATAAATGGTCACAGTTTAAGTAATTGTAAGGCACCTTTTGTTGTGATTTGCTATAGATGTGGTACAAAGGAGTTTACTGCTAAGAACTGTCCTAGTTGTAACTCTAAGAAAAATTTGCCAAATATGCAGTCTAAGATAATTCATTCTAACAAAAGACAAGAGTATAAAATTAATACAATAAAGTCTACATGTGTTTCAAAGTCAATTCAGCCTATTCATAGTGATGTACGCCCTTATTTAAAAGTAAATATTTATGATTCGGAATTCAGAGGATTATTAGACTCCGGCTCTGAAATATCAATAATTGGAGGGGATTCAGTAAATCATTTTATTAATTTTACCAATTTACATACTTCACATAACCTACAATTTATTAAAACGGCGAATGGTTCCTTATCTCCTGTAACTGGATATATGTATTTGCCGGTAACAGTTGATGAGAAAACTCGTTTGATTAGATTCTTTGTCGTTCCTGGTATCACAGAGTTTATCTTCGGCATTAATTTATGGAAGCAATTTAAGATTGCTCCCGATGTTTTAGCGTTATTGAAAGGTGGCAAGTTGTTATCTGAAAAAGAAAAGGTGGACACTGTTGTGGCGGCAGATGGGGCTTTGCATGAGCGTGACTCGCTGTCCGAGGAAGAGCATAGCCAGGCTAAGAGAGTCATCTCTCATTTTGAAAACATTCCGGCTGAAAAGAAGAGGTTATGCTCTAGTTTTGACATAAGCGAAACATTTACACAGTCCATAGATAATATACGACTTCCCATAGTCTATGGGAATCGTTCATTGACAGCCTTGGCTCGTTGGGGTTGCAAGCTACCACTTTTATTAGTATTTTTATTGTTATTTTCCCTTGCAATTCCAGTGGCACCCATACACATGATCTCCAATAATTATTCTTGGCATAATAATAGTATAAAAAGTTGTACGGATAGGCCACGAGCGTGTCCAAGTTTTCATAATATGATGGATGGTAGATTAATACGTTTCACGAAAAGCATTTTTAAACTCTGTGATGATACCCAATGGAACGAGGTACGAGTACCGTTAGAATTTAGGGAATATGAACTTTTACAAAATAATTCTATACTTACTGTTGCACACGGTAGTGTGACAACAACCTTACATTTAAAGTTACTTTATTTTTTTATCCCGGTGTGTATAAAGATACCGTGTAGTTTACTGAGATATTGTAATATGAAACACCCGGCTGTATGGGTGAATATCATTTTCTTTATTCTAACTTTTAACTTTTATTTTAATTAATGATTTAATTTGCTTGATTTTGCATCACCGTGGGTTGACGGTCGAAGAATATCCACCCCGCCGTACTTCCTGGCGTGTCGTAGAAGCCGACTGTAGGGTTTGCTCTATTAAGATCAGATGGGGCCGGTGGTGCCTGCCTGTTGCCTCAGTTTTTCGTTTTTTCCCTTTCTCCTTAGTTTGACGTTTGTAGCGATGATGTGCTTGGTAAAACTAAAGTAATGGAGTTTAGTTTACTTAAGCAAATAATATTATTTAAATCTGATCATTTATTTAAATACAAGGGGAAAAAATTTAAGAGGGGCTGAGGTATTAGGGCAGGCATTGTCGTAATTGAGTGTGAAATGTTGGTAAGCTAACAACACCATCTAGTAAGCGCATTTCATTCATCACTATCGGAGCAGGGGGAAAGGTTATTGGGTAGCTATTGCCATCTAGCGACATAGTTACACATTTTATCGTGCCAAGAAGCATTGAGTAGATAGATAGCACATTATCATTTTTTTTTCTATTTTTTTTACTTTGATGATTTTACTTAAGTGAAGATGCTTAATTTTTTTGTTTTAATGTACTTTTTTTTTATTTAAACTAGAGCATAACTTGATTAAACTCAATTAAAAGTAGGTTTAATTTTTTTTAATAAAATCAAGAATCTATACGTGTCTATGATTTTGTTTTTTGATAACTGTGAAAGCAAAGAAGTTTCACGGTTGCATCCATGATGTCCCATTAGACTTGATATATTTTTTCACTAACACGAAATACCTTGAGTTAGTTATTTCAATAAAATAGGAAGGAATTGTGCGTTGGAAGATCTTTCTTTATATTTGTTTTAATTTAGTATTTTGTGCAGAGGTAACTTAGTTTTTTTGTGTGGTTTGGTTTGGTCAGTTGTCTGAGTAGGTATAGTGTTGGGTGTTGACGTGGGCGTCAAACGCGAATTCACTACGTGAATTCTTACCCGGGTAGGGGGATATTGTAGCATTGTTTATTTATCAATTTTTCAAAGTCAACATCGTAATCTGACAAGTGACATTACGTTCCGTTTCGCATTAAGTTTGACATTTAGGCAAAGTGATAAATTCTATACCCAGCGACTTATAAAAAAAAAAAAAAAAAAAAAAAAGAAATAGTTCAGACGAAAGTTTCTTGTCTTGGTAAGTTGTATCATGTTTCAGTTCGATATTAGAGATTATGGTCGTCTGTGTGGAATTCTTACACCTTGTTTTTGAATTGGGGCGCGTTAGAGCGTTTTCTATAGTCTCGTCATTATTTAGGTGACGTTAGGCTTACGGGGATCATATTAGTTGTTCAAAATTCATTCAAAGTAGTTATTCGCAAAGATTCGTATTGACAAGAATATTTCGTTCATTCGGATGTATGGACTCATTTTCCTTCGCCTCAGACGTTAAAAAAACCATAGGTAGGCCGACCAATCAGGGACGTTTGTTTTTGCTTGTCAGATTATTCATTCGCATTTCGAATTTCAAATTCAAGGCTGAATTTATTTTTGAGGAACATTAAACATCTTCGTGATAATAACATATGCGAGGATTATATTAACGAAGGAGAACTATTTTCTAATTTGGAAGGAAGATAATTCCGTATTTTCATAATGTCCTGGAACGGATAAATAACCGTTAAGGAGTTAATAATTCACCCGAAAGGTAACTATAAAACTCTTATCGTTTTTCAATTATTCTGAAAGTTAAAAGTAAATTCTGTGATTGCCTTGATTTTGTGTTACAGTAAATTAGTAAATTCGGTTGTAAAAAACCGCCTCATCTTGTAAAAATTGCCTGACTACCTACTAAGGTAATTATATTTTGTCAGGTTCGAAATTTTAGGCAATGAATGATCTATTTGTTTAAATTATGAATAATTCACATCTCGAGAGATCATATTCTAAGTACTGTTGGTCGGGTTTCGTAATTGCTCAAAGATTTGCCGTTGTTTTATATTAGTTTTTGGACAAGTTGTGGTTCCAACTCCCTCTTGGGGTTTTATAATGAGTAGTGTAACATTTATTGATGTTGTTTTATTATGACACATCTTCAGGGTCGTCGGTACGGGTTTAGAGACCCAAATTTCCATTACAAATATAGTCGGCGGGTATAGAAACCTGCGCAGAACCAGAGTTTGGAGTTGTGAGATCAATTTGGGAAAAGTGACCGGTGAACTACAATATATAGAGAGAGCTAACTAGTGGCTGATCTATCAGAGCCAAGACACAACGCACTGATCCAGGTACACTACACTAACCAAACGGTAGCGGCTGACTGTCGAAGAGTTCTACAAATACTCTGCAGAAGGTTGTCTCATAACGCGTTTACTAATAATTTATACATAGTAATACCCAAATTCCACTCGTTAACGATCAGAGCAGACTCCAGGACCCTACCTTGCATTATTTTTATGGTTGTATTTTACTATTAGATATATAAGTTAGAAGGTCTAAATTGTGTAAAATCTAACTTGTGTAAACTAGGTATTTTCAAGGAAGAGAATTCTCACAAAGGTATATTATTTGGAATATGTAAATTGTAAGTAAATAACTTTTCTAGTGCAACAAACAGAATATTGTCCACCCTAAATAAACATTGTACTGCCAAACCATCAAATTGTTGTTTCACTTCATATATACCCCTTTAGGAAAGGAAGGTACAACCAGTTGAAATCGAGTATTACACAGCTTAAACCTCAAATTTTCCGAGGTTTAACATATGTTGTTGATTTCCACTCTGTTAAACATGTGTTAAGTAGCAAAGTACCACATATTCATGCAGCAGTAGCTAACTATTCTGCAGAGGCCTTGCTAAATGCGACACAAACTATACCTAGGCAAAGTGGACACCATTAATATTTCAACAGACTATTTTCGCAACCAATTTGAACTTCACAATTCAGGGAAAAACTTGGATTGTACTCTTGAGGGAGTCGTCCACGTTGTGTAGCGTTTGTTATTAATTTGCTGGCGATTTTTTGTCAATCTACTGGGATTTCTGCTCCAATTGGACTAGACCGCTTCCAGGAATTATTTCGTGACAGAACTGTAAATAATAGAAGAGGCTATAGGTTACGACATTTTGGAAAAGTAAAACACAGTAATATAAATGCGGATCAATCTTTACACAGGACTTTGTACCACCTGTATGCTTCTTCATTGACTCATCGTGTCGTTAACTTGAACAGACTGACTCAGAAGGAGATTAGCATTTTACTACTTTGTCATAATACCTGCATATGGTGGCAACTATTATTGTACAAACGCTAGGAGTTGCTTTAGTAGGTATTAAAGTATTAATTACTTCTCAAGCCAATCTTCCTGGCCTAGGTTGGTGTGAGAGCTTTATATGTGGATTTGTTTTGTTTGCATACAACATTTTATATGCGAATTAGAGCAAAGAAGGAGCAAATTTTGCCATTTGGGTATTTCACACTTTTATGAAGAATGCAAAAAGTTCAGTGAAATGCTGGATTTTGGTTTTGAACAAAACATGAAATATTTTTATTGTTACTTTAGGCATCTTATCGGTAGCCCTAAAATAACCTAAATTCTAGGAATGAGAAAGGAATAAAATGATTTTTTAATCCAGTAGATCGCGGCGCTATTCACTGCGATGCATCTTGTAAGTAATTAAAACGGGATTGGTTTGGCATGTCGCCGGCTTCGGCGTTGCGACGCCTCAAGCCTCTGTTGTGGAATTCAATAGTCCACCACTATGTGTAATTCGTGGCATTATAAAATCATCTTGAATCAAACGTCTCTTCAACCTTTAGTTGGAATAAAGGACAAAATATCACACTGGCATGAATCTCACTGTCAGGTGACACATAATAAATTTAGATAAAATTCTTAATCATCTGCATCTGATTCTCCTGTGCTAATTAACTATGGGTAAATCCATACACCGTTTGCTACCTTGTAATTTAAAACGTTTTACCTACTACTTTTGTTTCTATTATTTCTTTAAATACTTGAGGCTTCACCGGGAAACTTTAGAAAACTTCATAACTTATTTTCTAATACTACTAAAATTGTGCTTGCTCTCTTCAATCTTAAATTACGTTCCTTCCAGTTTTCCAGATTTGACTGAAGAGCGATTAAATAAACCTGAGGACTTTCAAAACTTCTGTTTAAGATTAATGTTTGGTTTGCGTATATTATTATACGACTGAGTTTGTGAATTTCGTATTAAACTTTATCAAAGTGATAGCCCATTCGCTTTCGCCGGAATGCCCTCGTTGTTTGCAGACTTAAATATTCCTATTATATTTATTATTCGAACATGGGTAGGGCACATTGCGAGGAGGACTGACGGCTGTTGGGGCGTGAAGGTCCACGAATGGCGGCCGCGTACCGAGAGATCTATCGTTGGTGGGCCCCCCACAAGGTGGACCGACGATCTGGTAAAGGTCGGGAAGCCTCTGTATGCTGGCAGTGCAGGACCGATTGGCTTGGAGATCCTTGGAGGAGGCCTATGTCCAACAGTGGACGTCTCTTAGCTGATATGATGATATTCCAACACGTCTCCTGTTTACCTAAAAGAACATTTCAAGTTTCACTTGCGATATTGTCTAAATGACAACCTTATGTTCATATCCTCTCCCTTCTTTAAAGCACCCTTTTTAATCCTACTACCCCTCCCCATCTCAAGGAAGTAGTCACCGATGAACTCTCTCTCATGTCGATCGGAAAATTTATTATATAAAAAGAAAACTCCTGACTCACTGACTGATTGATCAACGCCCACACCCTTGGACCTAGATAGCTGGACTTTTTCACAGAGCTTCCTTTTGTGATGTAGGCCAGGATTAAGGCCGGGTTTTTTGTATGGAAATCCTTCATTTTTAACTCACTCCCAAAAGTGGTGAAACGGGGTTCCAAAATTCGTATAGGGAAATTAGTTAAGACTATGTTATTCGAAACTTCACAGGAGTACCTCCTGTCGATAAATAAGTAAATACGTGTTTCAGGTTTTTTCAGAATTTAACTTCTAAAAGGTCCCCCTTTTAGGAGTGACAAAGTCTGAAAATTAATGAAACGATGAAATTAGGCACTTTATAATAAGGTTTTTGAAATTTCAACCCACGTGGGGATGAAATAGGAGATGAAAGTTCTTCACAACATTTTTTTCTATATTTACTATACATACAATATGTAAATTAAATAACCAACACCCTGAATACAGGTGGTTTAGGATCGGCTTCTGAGTGGATTTCAATATTTTTTTTTGAAAAACATAATAAAAATAAAAAAGTACCCAGAAAATGTTGTACAATATTTTCTGGGTACTTTTTGTTTTTTTTTTTTCAAAAAAAAATCTTTTTTTTTTTAAATTTTGAAATCAACTCAGAAGCCGATCCCAAACCACCTGTATTCAGGGTGTTGGTTATTTAATTTACATGTTGTATATTTATTGGAAACATAGTGTATTACTAGTAAAAAATTAATGCTCAAAAAAAATTAAAACGCTGCCCAATGTAAACTTTGATGAGGAAGGAGGACAAACCAGGGTTTTTGAGACACAAGCACATTTATGACAAGAACAACACGGAAGGAAATCAGAACAGAAGCGCAAGTAAGCAGGATGTTGAGGATTGTGAAAGATCATATTGTATATATTTACACCCTGAAATGTGTATTTTCAATAATCGTTTTAAAATAACTTCAAAAAGATTATTTTTATTCAAATAGAGTATAAACTTAACCAACACCGACAAAAGCAAAAAATGACTTATAAATTACCGGACTATAAAAAAAAATAGAAATCTCGATGATAGCGTAGAAGGAAGGACTTTTAGGGTATTATTTGACGCGATAACCGTCATTGACACGATCGACCGAAGCCACGGTCGACTACTATTAATTTATATTACGACCTTGTTTTTTGGCAATCATAAAATAATTTATTCTTAATTATAACATTTACTACGGCGAGAATAATTTAATGAAGTATTTTTATTATCGTGTTACGAGTACAAAGGTCCTATGCTTTTATTTCAAGAAAGGAACTTATTTATTGTTATCTATTTTTGTTTGTCTTTATAAGCGTAAAGGTATTCATATTTCCGTCAAATTGTCGAGATTCTTTAAATAGCATTATTTCAAATAAAGATTTGAAATTTCACAACAATTCAGTTTTGGAGACAAAAAGGCAAAGCGAATAAATGGATGTAACCATAGCCTCTAAGGTCCAATCAGCCAACTAATTGGTAGCTGCCTAGGCTAGTGCTACAATCTACGATTGCTTTATTGCTAACCTACATTAACGAACGTATTTACATTACTTTAGATGCCTAAGACACAGGTAAACACTATTATTTGTTTAGGTGTCAAATTAATAAAGAACTCATCGACCTCAATTTTTATTAAGTAAATAATTCTTTAGTCAGCATTAATTAATTATTATTTCCTATACCACAATTATTTTTGCAAATTACTTAGATGTTAACCATGTTATCTAGACTAAAGAAATAAATTTTATCTTATCTTATCTTTATCTTTATTGGACTAGACTAATTTGTAGACCTGGAAGGCTGTTGGTTGAAGAGACTATCGCATCGATATACGGTTCAGGCCAGTGTTCCTTTATCTATCTTACCTCAAGACCAGGAGATGCATTTTTGAAAATGAAAATGAGAAAACTCTTTATTTAAATAGACTTGGCTAAGTACTTTTAAATCGTCAAAAGAAGTTGTTGTTGTCGTTTGAATCATTAGAATTCCAAATCGTGTACGAAATCACGAGATTCGTATGCGAATTCCTAAAATAGCTATTTTTGAATATTTTATACTCGTGAATTTTGTCGCGATTTATGAAAGTTACACATTTTGCCAATGTCAAGTGAAAATGTAATTAAAGTAACAAAAATTGTACGGTAGATTTGAGTTAAAAGTAGAGTCTCTCAAAACGTGTTTTCACAACAAGAACTCGGGAGAAACTCGACCCAGTTGTTACCGATGCTGATATTCTACCAGTAGAAAATCAAATGACTGGCAGTGACATAATAACTTTATAATTTACGTTCCGTTCCCCCGTAACTCATTACCGGTTTTTAAAATCAACGTGTTATGACTTTCCGGTTTTTATTTTTTGTGAATGAAATGAAAAATGTTAAGATTTGAGTTTTAAGGCAACACTCATTTCTAATGTTTCAAAAATACGTAAAATTGGGAGCAATTGAAACTAATTTCGTATACATTTTGCTTTCGATTCAAAAATGCGTCTCCAGGACGTGTGATAGCCACGGAAGTTTGGATAAGCGATTAAAACTATTCGCGGTTCGACCAGGGAATTAAAAATTGTGCTATGTCGTAAGATGGTAGGGCTTTTAAGTGGTTAACTAGCTACTACCATCTTTTCTAATTATCGTAATAATAGTATCAAAAGCATTGTTTAATATCTAAAGTCAGTGTTTATATGGGTGTCATCAGCAGGCAATAGCTTCCGTTTAGTTATTTTTCTGTATTTCAAATTTTGCAATCTGTTCCTTGTGGAAATTCAGCAAACGATTAATAACATTCTTCGTCTCTGGAGGCTTTAGGTCCACGCCTATTAGACACACGCCTATTATGGTTATTCACTATTCTACTTTTTTTTAATATGCATTGATTTTTAGACTTCTTCCCACAGATTTTTTTTTGAATTTTGCATCAAATCCCATTAAATTAGAGGCTAGTGTATTTGGATGATTATTCAATCTGTCCTTATAAGGTACCATTAGGTGTTTGATTTCATCATGCACTAATCTGATGCCCAGGTCATGGTGTAACTGTTTGTTTGTTATAATATAAGCCAGGGAGCGTTTGTAAATTATCCTTAACATTTTTGATTAAAATCCCTGAAGTATTTCTATTGGATTTGGAGGCGGTCCCCCAGAGCTGTATACCGTAAATCCAGATGGGTTTCATGATACACTTGTATCAAAGTACTTTAATGCTCATTGATAACTGTGACTTTCTGTCGAATAGCCAGTACATTTTTCTAAATTTAATCCGTTAAGAGAGAAAAAGAAATACTACGTCTTACAGACTTCTTCACTGTGTGAAAGGGTCAAGGTTGATAAAGCACGAATGGTATCCGTGGTTGTGCTAAGTCCGCCTGTCCAATTGTTTCGATATCTGTTAATATTATAATAGTCAGCCCCTTAATTAGCTGTAAGTTCCGGGTAAAACCGGCCTTATCCACCAGTTCACATGAAGAGCAGAGTTTCTCTATCGAGCTAAATAAAATAACTATTTTCCAAGCGTTGAAAGTATCTACAAGTAAATAATAACCGTTTAGCGCCTGGTGGCCGTTATTCCATGCCGCAAAGTTTGTTTTTTGTTAAAAATACATTTAACATTAATTAAATTTTAATATTTACCTTCTTTTGTCTTAGGTATTATCGCCACTGCGATGAATATCTTTTGTGTTTAGTACCTTTGTTTTACGCTTACCTTTTAATATCTATTCTTGTTTTTTTTCATACAAAATATTACTGTCTAAAATTCAGATAATTGTTAAATTTGGACAGCAACGACGACTTTTCAATCAAATCAATATCATTATAATTTACTTAACGAAAAAGTTTCATATTTTATCTACGAAAATGCTGTTAAAATCATATGCGTAAATAGAAAGTTATGTAAGCCACGAGCGAGCAACAGATTATTTTAACCAAGTTTCTCTTGGACGATTACTTGTAATGCTTCAGAGAGTTGAATCATGAATCTCCGTGAACGTCAGCTAAGATATAAATTAGCTACAAATTGATTATATTTTCAAGCAGGAGCAGATGACTTAATATTTTTTCAACGTGCGAGGCTACCCCTGCTGAACCCACCGACCGAACCGCAGCTGACGTTCACGCAGTTTCATGATTCAACTCTCTGAAACATTTTACAAGTTATCACCCGGGAGGAGATGATTGGCCAAATTTGTGCCCTTGTATTTTTTACAGACTTATAGCAGAGGTTGTTACAGCAGAGGCCTTTTACAGATTGTTGTCAAAGTTTTTAGAAAGCTAAAGCACAAGACAGTAAAAAAGGGTTTTTAATATTTTTTTTTTCTAAAGCTTCATAAAAACAGAGTAACATGAAAAATGTGCGCCAATACGCGACACCGTCAATTTTTGTTTCAAATAGCACTATGAAGCCGCAATACCTATTTACATACATAGGTATAACCTGTTTCTAGATAGAATATTCATCAATTAATAGAACATCCAACAAACTCATTTAGTTTTCCATGGATAAGAAATAGTACGGCGACCGGGATTGTTAGGAGAAACTATCCTGAAAGATGGATGAGATAAGACACGCCCAGCAATCGTGAGATATTTAGGAAGCACTCTGCAAACATTGGAAGGACTTACTACTTATGAGCATGCACAGAATATATAGATCTAGCAAAAGTGTGTTATTCTCTCGGTCTTGAATATGAAACCATATTTTTGTCGTAAATGTTGACTTAGGGCATTTCTTATCCCTGTGGTCGTTTGCGAGGTATTGAGTAAAAAAACCAGCCAAGTATGAGTTGGACTCGCGCACGAAGGGTTCCGTTCCGTACCATTATCTATAAAGAAATTAAGGAAAACTACAGTTATTTACGAAAGTTCATATATTTTATATATATTTTTCTCTCCTGACATTGTTTTAGTTACATTATCACTTGACATTGGTATAATGCGTTCGTATAAAGTATCACGACGCCATTAATTAAGAATAGAATAGAAACATTACAACTTTACAATTCTTTTTTAATTACTATAATTTCACATGAATATTACAAAGAAATCTAATAAAATTTTAGTGTGCTAGTATATAAGCATCAAAATGATTAGTGCTACTACAATTTGGAGCAAGGGTTATGCACACATACAAAACTATTGTAGTGTGTATCTAAATCTCGCCTCTTTCAGCGATCGTGTGGATTTTGACTTGCGTCAAATCGAATGTACGCTCTTAGATTTTTTCGCAGCTTCAAAGGACCGTAGAACTTAGTAGGTATTTGGTTTTAATTTCAAGTCGATACCTCCACTCGTTCCTAAGATAAGGACAACAAAGTGATCCTATAAGGGTTCCATTTTTTTCCTTTTGAGGTACGGAACCCTAAAAAACTCTTCATACCCAAAGATCGTTTGGTGTCAGTGCAGTATGTCTTGATATCCATAATACTGAGGGGTCTCGCGACACAGCGGGCAGGACGCGACGTCAGCGCGACGCTAGCGGGACGCGAGTGTTTGTATTATATTGAACTGTATGAGAGAGGTCACACAGCGGCGTCGCGCTCGGCATGTCACGCCACGCCGCTCTGTGTGGCCTCATATATTACAAACACTCCCGTCCCGCTGACGTCCCGCCACCGTCGCGTCACGCCGGCTGTGTGGCGAGACCTTAAGATTTGGCATTAGATTTTTACGGCAGGCTACCTGCCTGACATGAT
This sequence comes from Elophila nymphaeata, assembly GCA_955850985.1. Classification (NCBI taxonomy): domain Eukaryota; kingdom Metazoa; phylum Arthropoda; class Insecta; order Lepidoptera; family Crambidae; genus Elophila; species Elophila nymphaeata. The sequence goes on from OY039068.1 coordinate 14,807,185, forward strand.
CCCTCCTTGAGAACGACTGCTATCTTTCGACAGCGACCGGGATTATCAGTTTAACACGTCTTCCGAAGCACGGAGGAAAGACGAGTTGAATAACATTTCGGTCACCCATCCGAGTACCGACCGAGCACTTGGTAGCTTAACTTTCGTGATCGTTACTAAGAACGCACCACTGCGGTGCCATCGACCTCCTCCTGAATGCCAATTTAAAAGAACCTACTATAAAATGGAATTAAATAGTCAGGAATGTTTATTTTTACGTTATTAGATACCTATTTAAATTTTGCAATCGAAACTCCTGAGAGGTATTTTAAAATAACTTGTTGCAACTTCAATGTTGCTTTCCAAAACACACATACGAATTTGGCTATGTAACCGACCAATTTCAATTGAACTCGGTTAGCGGCAGTGAAAAACGAGAATATGCTTTAAAGCTTTAAAGTCCGTCTATTTGTAAATATGCCTCTTACGGCAAAAATTAGTCTGTAAAATTATGTAATCTGGCTTTGTTTTTGGGATTTTCTTGAAATTGATTATTTTCTAAAATAATATTGCATTGAGCCAGTGATTTTTCGCTTTATTAAACGACAAAGGACGAGCTGACTTTTAATTTACTTAATTTTGAATTTTACTTGTAGTGATTACAAAATCTGCTCCTGCTCCTGCATAATATGCAAAAGTAGATAGATATTAATAAAATGAAGACAAATTATATTTAAATGAAAGTTAGAATAAAGAAGAATACTAGAAAATACACAAAATAAGTTGGCGGACTTCACAGTAATAAATATAAGAGACACCAATATTACCAAGCTCCGGCTGTGGGTTCAGAACATGCTTGGAGCTGGCACCCACCGACGGCGAGGGACGGCACAGCGCGACGCGGCACGCTTGGGGATGCCGCGGGATACCTCGACCTATTCTTGTTAAAATAAAAGAATGTCAGTGCTAAATTCACTTAAATAAGGCCCGAAATCATTTGTCTACGAAAAATTCCTTTGACGTGTCATGCTGTTACTTGCAGAATGTAAGAACTATAGACTGTGGGGCTAAATTCAACCTTATTCTAATTACTTAGCATTTACTTTCCCCAACACGAAGAAATATGTGCGTCTCACGTGCCGAAGGACGCCTCGGCACGCTTCGGGATATTTCGAACTGTTCGTGTAAAATAAGAGAATGTCAATGCTAACTATATTTAAATAAGTTCGAAAATCATTTGTCCACGAAAAAATTCCTTGCCATGCCATGCCGTACCGCGCCGTTTGTGCGCGCAGGCCCTAAGCGGTCTTTTTAATAGAAAAAATCGGGAGTGGTCTCCCCTTGACTTTCTCTTATACCGGAAACGATTCAAAAGTTGATAGAAACCTTATATTTTGATGTCATACATGCATGTTAAATTTTGGTCACCCCATCCGAGTACCGACCGCGCACTTGGTTGCTTAACTTTCATGATCGACGACTCAAAAGTTAATAGAAACCTTATATTTTGATGCCATACATGCATATTAAATTTGGTTGCAATAATTAAAGCATACTCGAGCTATCGTGCTAACGCACAGACACACACACAGACACACACATACACATGCAGGCATAATTCCAAAAACTGTACTTTTGGACTCAGAGAGGTCCAAAACGTGTAAATCCGTCAAAATCTCGAGGTCGATTTTTTTGACGATTACAAGACTTCCTCTATTTTACGTATACGAGAAAGTAAAAAGGGACTGGCATTTCAAATAACTAAGCATCACGCAAACCACAAATATGTATCTTATGTTCCGATCCAATTGGCGTACTCTAATAAAATAGATCGTAAAATAAACTTATTGCCAAGAAACCAGATGAAATTGAAATACGTAATGAAATGTGCCGAGCTATAACCTAGCTACCAACCAATATCATAGGTTTCGATTTTTCTAGATTGTTACTGAGATAAAGATTAACGAACACATAAATAAAGTATCGGCATTAAGTGAGAAAACGGTTGTTATTCTTAATGGCGTAAGTATTTAATAAATTTCTACGTTTCATTGCCTGGAAAAGAAAAGACTGGCACAGATTCTAGTGCGGCTACCTTCGACAAACTTTTACTTTTCGCGAAAATGAATAAAACTATTTTTTTATGTCAGTCTTAAGTGATTTATTTCCATCCTAGATTCCTGGAAAGGTTATTTAACAACCAAATAAAATTGAACATACTTACTTTTATAGTTTGACTCGACAGGAAAATGCAAAAACCTAGACGAACGATGTCTGGTATTAGTGTTATACAGTGTGTGCGGGAAAGTAGTAATCAAACTTAAGTAGCTTATTCTATAGACAATTTTATCGGTAAAAATATCTCAAGTTAGGGTTCTGGCTCCCATCCTCACCAAAATACTAGAACTTATATTTTTTTCTTAATTTGGACCTTTTCCTTCAAAAATTAGAGGCAATTTTGCACCATGACACGGATAAGCAACAATTTAGTATCGTTTGATAGATAACGAGATTAACTATCAGTAGAAGTGGCAAACATACACAAGTCTCATACCTACATTTTGAGACAGTTAGGATCGATTAAATTAAAAAAATGTATTTTTTACGAGTTTGTTTTGGTTACTTTAAAATATCATAAAAACATAGTCATTACATTGTATTATTAGTATTTGAGCAGATCTACAAAACGTATCAATATTATACTATTTTCCCAGACGCACTGTTTAGAGAAAATCTCACGACAATTTTAAGTATAATTATTTATTTAACGTATGAACAAGAACTTGTTTGGCGATTTTTTGTATTTGTAATTAAAGTTTATAAGAACTTGATTACAGTGAAAACGCAACAGTTAAAAATACGTTATAATAAGAAAAGTAAATATATAAAGAAGACATTACTCTTAAACATTTTGTTATTATTGGTCGAATACAAATATTTTATACTATAAGGATTTGAACCAGTGGCTTTCGTTGTGTCTAATTATGTCGTTGTTTCCTTATTACCGCTCCACGAGTTGAAAATCCCCAAATGCAGGTGTCTTACACACACAAAAATCCATTACTCACAAGATAAGATGTATCGTTATTTCAAACTGCGTTATCTTTATAATATAATACGAACTAACATAATTGAATAAGTTATAAATTTTTGTTATTCATCGGACTGATCCAGATTCTGATCTTTGTAAAAAACTGACGCAGACGCAAAAGCAGATTCTTATTAAAACATTTACCAAAAGAAATTCTTATTTACCCTTTTTACTTCAAAGGCTTCAAACATTCATTGCCCATGTTGGGTACTTTTCAGATAGAAAAATGCCGATGGAATTTCATTTTTCAATTCCAACTTAATTTCAACACTGGTACACAAAAAAATATATAAATACAAGATACGTTCGAAATATATGTCGGATCGCCGAGGAAGGGGCGCCTTGCATGCGCTGCGTTTACGTTGTGCCAAACCACATAGCAGTAAAATAATAGTTCCGGCGTATTGGGTACGCGCTAGTGTGATGCTGAAGTTCCCCTCCAACGCAAAATACCTGGATGCTACTTAAATAATGTTGGATTAGAGCCAATGGGTTTGTGTCTGCTCACCGTTGACATATACCATAATGTCCAACTGTCATGACAGTCACAACTCCATTCGGGGATACCCGCTCTAATAAAACATTTACGATAGATAATACCACGCGCCGTTACGGCCGTCCTGCCTCTTCACACGTCCTCGTGTGATTCAACAACACAAAAGCGAGCAAACAAGTCACCAGTGTATGTTCGTCTCTCAGATCGGTCATTCTGACCACACAACTGAAATAACTCCTCAGCCATTTTATTTCTCGAAGGATAGCTTGACTCGCAACAATACCACACAGCTAAGTTGTTCTGCGTCAATTTACTGCACCATACAAGCTACTGCGCTACACAGGCTGTCGCGCCACACAGGCTGCCGTGATATATAACCCTTTCTTTGCAGTCGGGTAGCATTGTCATTTGTGTTTGTGATATTAGTTACCATTCATATATAAAACAATTAAATAAATAAATGTCTTAAATACATCAAACTGCGCATAAAATTACATCAAACTGTGCATAAGAAGGACCTGGCCCCATGTCGACGGCACGGTACCATCGCCGTCTAACGCCACAGTCGAAAATGCTAAATTTAATCTCTTCTAAGTATCCTTTGGATGGACATTATTCAAATATAGAATAAATTGGAAATTAGCGACGTTTCAATTCAATTGTTATGTTTTCGTAAGAAAAATTTATTTTTGAAAAGTGTTTTCATCGTCTGTTTGCTAGAATAGTATTACTTAAACCATTATGCGTGGAAAGAAATCATGAAGCTATGTGATCTGGAACTATCAGAATGGGAGACATAGGTACAAGATCGATCGAATACTGTGAAGATCAATTTGTTTGATTTCGAGACAAGACGAAGAGCTTGTCTCGATGCTAGTCGAGACGAGGTCAAAGCCCACAGGTGGTCGACCCTCTGTGGGCTTTCATTAGAATTATGTAGGAGGAGTCTGAATTGCAGTTATTGTGGTCGTACTCTGGAAAATTTGGTTATCAGTGAACTAATGCACACTTAATTGAAATGTTTAAGAATTTTTGATGAAAATCACACACATTTAGTATATTTTTGTTTTCCAACTTGTTTTATTGTTTCAGTTATTATTATTACAGTGAAGTAATACATATTACTTACTTCACTGTTTGCATTTTTATCACTTTTCAGAAATGATTTATTTATTTGTTGATTTTTAATAAGAGAAAAATTACGGAGCTGATATGTCTGCAGCGACAACAGCGCCATCTCTCGAAAATCCCTACTTCGCAACTTATATTATAAATAAGAAAGTAACTCTGTCTATCTGTCTGCCTGTTGAGTGGCTTGACGTGAAAGCCTAATGGACAGTTAAGCTTTCACGTCTAAGCCACTCAACCGATTTCGATAAAATTTGGTACAAATATAGACTAGAACTCGGAAAAAGATATGGGCTACCTTTTATCGCGAAAAAAGGCTTAAAGGGTTTGAAATAGGGAATGAAAGTTTGTATGGAAGTTCGTCATTGTTGAAGACAAATTGATAAGAAGTAAATACTATTACTTACGTATTTTGACCCATGTGGGGATAAAATAGTAGATGGGAAGTGCAAACGAATTCACACTTTCACGCCTAACGCCGGAACCGATTTTGATTAAATTTGGTACAAAAATAAATTAGACCTTGAGATAGGACATATGGTACCTTTTGCTCTAAAAAAGGGCATGAAGGGGTGAAAGTTTTTATGGAATTCCTCATTATGGAAGATAAAATCGTGAATCTTTGTATTTTTAGGCAAATGATGGAAAAACAAAAACTGTAGTTTATAAAAATGTATTAATAAAAGCTATTTCCAGCAAACCACAGCTAAGTACCAAAAATAAAATGCTGCCCAAAGTACACGCGGACCAAGTCACGGGCTAAAGCTGGTATTTTAAATAAGTACGAATAGGAAATCGTTTTATTAATAAAAACTTTGTCTATTTAGTTTTAATGATAATTCTAAATTAACTTGCTTGATTTTGATAACAAGAAACTGATGAAAAGATTATTTTATGTACTGGCCCGTTTTCAAAGAGCCCTTTCCAGTTTAAGAGCATTAATCAAAGATGGCTCATCTTTTTATTCTAGCTTCAAGCTTTTTACTAGTGCCGAAAGAATTGAGTTGTAAAAACTGTATGATTTATGGACAGATTTTTACTTCTCAAGCAGGAATTCTGGTTTATATGAAACTGGAAATGGATTATGTTCTCACGATATCTTTTATGTTTTGGTATATTTCCTTGTAAGCGTTCTATGAACCATAAATACAGTCTTTAAGTTGATGTGTGACCCCGCGGGGGCCGCAAAGCAACAACTTTTCCCAGAGGGATGGCGTATAGGTAGATCTTTTTATTTCAAAAAAGAGACCACACGCCCCACCTCGGAAAGGCGTTTCTTGTAGGTAAGGCGGTCCTTTTCCACCCACCTCCTTAACCACCAGCCTTATAGGCCAGCCAAAAAAGGGCCTTTCCATCACAAACGGTATCTTGCACCCGGCGACTAATGCCCAAACTCGCGTTGCCGGTAGCCAGCGGCCCTGAAAAGGGTCTTAGGTTGTGACTCCAACAACGCCCGTCGGCCTTGCAGGCCGACCATCCTCCGTCCCGAAGGACCACTGGCTAATCCCTCAGTGGAGTCCTGACACTGTTGGCCTCGAGAGAAACCAATACTAAGCTGAAGATAGACTCAAGACCCGGGCGTCTGGTACACCAGCATTTGCCACTCCGGGGCTCATCCCCACGCTCGGCCCGACCGAAAACTACGAAGTGAGACTTACCAGGAGGTGGGCTTAGAACCCAGGCGTGTTTGCTACCCCCAGGGTTTACTCCACGCATGGACTGGCCGCGTCCCAATCGGGCACGCCATCTAAACGTCGCTCCCCAGACGACACCTTATTTTATGACGATGGGAAATCCATTTACGGACCATGCCGCATGCTGGCTATGCGCACGATGTGTGTGGGACTCCTCGACGAGGAACAGCGCCGGGACCTCCGTGTCGACTCTCTCCTCGCCTATCTATTAGCCGACTGCGTACTATGTGTCAAGACTATAAATATTAGGAAAATTGTTCTGGACACTACTACACAGCCGCCCAGGGTGCACCGGCCTGAATCCTTGTTTCACCACCCTCCGCATTGGATGCAAGCATTAAATATGGCAGGTTGTGGCCTGAGGGTCAGGCACAGGTGGAGGTTAATAGGCACCACAGCCCGGATATTAGTTTACCTAGATCAGGCTTCGGTCTCACATATAAATATACTTATATATACCTATACTCTATCTGCATTGTAAAGTGTTTTAATTTGTGATGAGTAGATACCTAAATAAATAAATTTATTATTAAAAATAACCTTTTTCTCGGATGGTTTAATTAAACAGCTAAACTGTTTTCCGTAATGCCTTATTATTTGTATGACAGAGAGGTCGACATAGACCCTCAAAGCTGTCACGGGTCGAAATTAATCATGACAAGTGTTGAACTAGTTATAAGTTTTACAACAAAGATGATTCCCTTGAAATCTGTCCAGATATTGTCAAGATATAAACTTTGAAGTAGATCCAATAATAACTAAAGAAACAAGATTATAAGAATGATTTAATTTTAGAAATTAAGACTTAAGAAAAGATAATGAGTACCTAGGTATAATAATATAAAGTGGAACCTTATGAACGTTTAGGCAAGGATGCTCGTCCATATGATGTTATGAATAAGAAAGTTCTTTTGACACAGGAGTGATAGAGCAGTGTAAATAATGTCAAACATGTTTTACTGGTCTTGATTCAACATGTACGCACATGGGACAAAATAATATTATATTACCTACATTCCATATGTATACAATGAAAATTGTAAAGGTAGAAAAATGCACTGAAACTACCTTACATTATGGAATAATTTTATTTATAATAAAATAAAATTATTCCATAATGTAAGGTAGTTTCATCTTAACTGGCCGTCAAATATTTGCAAAAATATTTCGTTCGGGTCTTAAAGTGCAAATTTCAAAGATTTGATGAAACAATGTTTACCATAAAAACATAAGCATCAAGCACTGACCAATTTCGACAGCGAAAAGCAGTGTCTCGGTGGCGTAATTGGTCAACGCAGCCGCCCGGATTGCGGAAGATGCAGGTTCGAGTTTCGCCTGAGGCAAGTCGATTTTTTTCAGTGCATTTTTCTAGTATTAATATTTACGCGTTTGTAGACGCAAAAATAAAATTATTCCATAATTGTAAAGGTTTTGATGTTTAACGCGAATACGAACTGCGCGAGTCACACAATGAACATCCTTCTCGATTATTTATCGTGAAAAATAATTTCGAAGCTTTCATTGTAAAAATAACATTAAATAGGTACCCTGAATTTGAAGTGTATGGCGGGATAAACCTAAGATAGTGGTCGCTTACAATGGACCTTATAAAAAGGCTCAAAGTAACCCAAAGGGTTATCCTCTGAGTTTCTCTGCGCGGTCCGATGAATCAAAAGTGGAAGTGGCAGAACACATTCTGAGGAGTACTAATGGCCGTTAGAGCGGAAACCGTATTAGGAGACATAGCGTTAGCAGTCCCCTGATAAGGCGTCTAGTAAATAACATCATCATCAACAGCTCATATAATGTCCCCACCGAGGGGCTCGAGCCTACCCCACATTAGGGGTGATTAGGCCTTAGTCAACCACGCTGGCCAAGTGCGGGTTGGTTGACTTCACACAAAACCTAAGAACTTCTTCATAGGTGTGTGCAGGTTTCCTCACGATGTTTTCCTTCACCGTAAAATCGTCGATTAAACGTACATATTAATTCAAAATTTGAAAACATATTGGTACGTGGCGGGGATCGAACCAGTGCCTCCCGGGTGGGAGACGACGCTCTTACGCATTACGCCACCGACGCTTCATACGACGCCACCGACGACGTAAATATCACAAGCTAGTAAAGGTCGCGGGAAGCGCAGGACCAATCGCGTTAGAGATCTATGTGGGGAAAAACTATGCCCAACACAGTGAGCGTATCTTGACTAACATGATGATGATGATGATAAGCCTAATAAATATACCTATAACTAATATTGAATTTTATTAAGACTTAAATTATCTTATTCCAATTTATATCGTAATTTAAAATAAAGCAGCATAAGTTAAAGTCTTTACTTTGTCATCATCGATATAATGCTTCATTTTAATAAAAATTATGCTGATTTCACGTCCCGATGGCACTCAAATATATTCTTATGTAAAAATTTGGGCTCATTCAAACCCTGCGAGGAAACCCAAGAAAATTTAATTTAGGAATGTTCTGGAATATTCGCCCTAGCTTCATAATGGACACTTGTACGCAGGTTGAATGTCGGATGGAAAGTGTTAACGACTTCTACCTGACACTAGATGGTCTAGTACAAAGCTTTTTAATAACTAGATACTTCGGTTACTTTGGCTAAATATATTACTGAATATAAAAGTTTTGGTAGAAGACAAATTAATTTGGGAAAGTACAAAGAGAATCGACTTACGCTTGAAATAATTCCTCGAATAAAAGTCGATAAACATAAAATATCAGTCAGTCAAATTACTCAATAAATTGATTTTTGAGAAAAAATAATAATAATTTGAGACATAAACTAAAAACATTTTTATTGGAAAAGTTTTGTAGATGAGTTTCTGAATGTGACATATGTGTCAAGTAGGTACCCAATAATTCGATTATTGGACATAAGTACCTTTTTATTGATGAATCTAAATATATATAACTCAAGGTGACTTGACTGACTGACTGACCGACATAGTGATCTATCAATGCACAGCCCAAACCACTGGACGGATCGGGCTAAAATTTGGCATGCAGGTTAGATGTTATGACGTAGGCATCCGCTAAGAAAGGGTTTTTGGAAATTCCACCCCTAAGGGGGTAAAATGTCCACGCGGACGAAGTCGCGGGTGGAAGCTAGTTTTAAATAATATAATTTTAATATGTTACGAACAATGTATATTTTCACGAAATAACGTATTTTTATTATTAGTCGGTAATAATACGTTATTTCAAGTAAAATCCAGTCTAAATACTTGACAAGGTTAACTTTCCAGTAGTTCATGCTGATTAATATTGTTTTCTGGTCGGGCACTCTAATTATTGCAGTCACGATTATATTTGATTAAGATAATAATGTACTTCTAACTTACCTAATTTACATCAAAAATTTTACAAGAAATTACTAGGCATATTTTAATTTCATATTTTATAAATACTTTAAATACAATCAACATCGTAAAGAACGCTATACAAGAGAAATAAAACACTTATAAAATTTTCAATAATAAACTACAATAATAATACATAAGCCAAGGAGGCTTATGTTTATTATTGAAAATTGATAAAGTATTCACGAGGAATGATAAAGTACTCACGCCTCTTGTAAATTGTAGTAGTATGTGGAATAGCCCGCGAGAATGCAGAAAATGGATATACGAATAATACCAAGTCTTTTGAAGTGAATAGAATTAGCGGCAATTGGAATACGACCGATGAAAACTGTCTGAAATGAAACGTTTTAACTCAAAGGGACGTATCTGACGAATTTTATTCAATTAGTACAATTCGATTTGCGACTACGTTTTACCGGTAATATTACACAGTATATTTGTCTGCCCCTGTCTACATTCGATCGTTAAAGAGAGGTTGTTAATTAGACCCAATCACCAACCGTTTGTTATTCAATATGTAGGCGCTGGGAGATGGCAGTTATTTTGACCCAGTAGCAATAAAGACCGCATCTCGCCGTTAATACCCGCACACAGTCCAAACTCTAATCACACGAGCAGTCAGTATAACTGGGCCGCTGGTTGTAACAAAGAGTACGTAAAGGAAAGAGAAATATAAAAATTCTGCGTTGTTGCACAAACCTCTTTGAATTATGGTCGGTAGCTTCGGCTATTCCACAAGCGTGCATCAGCTCTCTTATTCGCGGGATCCACTGCCCGGCGCTTTAAGTGTTACTATGTTTTATTTTGATGAAATTATTCTGAAAAAGTGCACGAACACTGTGACTTGTTGCACTCACCGTATGTGCATTTGTAAATATAAATCATGAAATGAAATTACGCTTTCATTACGTATGTACTAAGGACATTTCCAAACAATATTATTAACTATCCCAAATTGATTTTTCCATTCAGAAAATTATTAACAGTGCATTTCTACCCTAAAAAGATTTAACGATTTGGATTTTGATTTTATACCTGTAACCTGTAATATTTATACCCTTTACTCAACTCAGTATACTACAATTACATAGGAATGGGAATCGAATTAATCTTCTGCTACAAATATTTTTGTTTACTTTTAGCTTCTAACTATAAGGATTCATTTATTTTCAAATGAATATCGGAAAATGTGGGCGTGTTTACAATTTTCTCAACCAATTTCAGTTGTTGATAACTTTGATTACATCCCAATCAAAGGGAAAATGGTTCGGGCTAATTCATAAAGTCAATGTTTTAATACTTATGATTCGGAATTCAAATTCCAAGAATGTCTTCTGGCCCAATAGTCAGACACTTGCGAACTTTAGTCTATGGCTTTTATTGCGCAGATATCACATTGGGTCGCTACCCGTTTTTGTCTTTTTGGTCTACGTTCAAAGAACCGACGTGACCTGCTTAGGAATGCTTATAAATATTTGTTATACTGGTTCTGGTAATTTCGTTCAAGAAATCCTCTAAACCGCTGCTCCGCATCGTGTAGCATTAGGCTGCAAATTCTTCTACGTTGACATAGAAATTTATCCGTTGGTGACATCAGTGTCACAGTGCGGTGCCACATCATTCGTTTAACTAACGTTCGCGACTGACGTCAGCAAAAGAGGGATTCCAGCCTTCTTCGTTACAGGGTGGCAACGATTTGGCGTTTACAGCAAAACGACGAAGTACTGTCAAATCTTCGACAGTTTGCCGCATTGCTCAATTAATATTCCTATCTCGTTCTAAATCCTAATCACTGGCGGATTTACGACTAATAGGTAGCAACTATGTCGATTACTTAACTATGGCTAAATATCTGGTGTCATTACATGTTTCATTTCATTTATTTATTTAAGCTTTATTTAATCCAAGCAATTTAATTAAATATAAATGTAGTGATCTAAGTATTGTGATTATTATTCAATAGTAGTTTATTTGCAGTCATAGGTATATAGTTTATTGCTTGGCCCCTATAGGGTAGAAAGCCTCCTCCATCTTATTCCATGTTTGTCTGTCTTGAGCAGTGATCATCCAATTTTTTCCAGCTGTTTTTACAATGTCGTCGGCCCATCTTTTCCTTTGCCGTCCTTCCGCTTGTCTTTTTCCATTGGGACCAAGCCACTTCGTTGTCTGTTGCGTCCATCTGTTGTCTTGATATCTAGCTAGGTTGCCTGCCCACTTCCATTTAAGTATCATGGCGTGTTGTAGTGCATCTTTAAATTTTGTGTTATTACGTATGTTTCATTTATTATTGTACAAATATTTTTAATAATGATGCATTGCCATATCCTTCTTTTCATTTTATTTCGTTCCTGTCTATCCAAAAAAAATGTCTGGAAGAAATCGCTCGTTGTGATAAGACAAGCCATTGTACAATCATCAAACAGCATGTCATTAGTTTCAAAATGTTGATTTACATAATCTGTAATCTATTCTGTTCTTTTATAAGGTACTGTACACAAGAATCGCAGTTGGCCTGTGGCAAAGCTCACATGGGCTGCATCAGCTAGGGCGCGTCCAGTGCTGCGCCACGCAATGCCCACGCGTGGAGAAAGCTCCCACGGCGACAGTGGCAAACTTCGAACCTCAGAGAACATTCATCGGCACCACTGAAACAAAGGTATTCATTAAGATACTATATTTATTAACATTTTCTTTCTTAAGACGAAGGGTAATCAGAGTTAGCTAGGAAACTGAATTAGGGTCTCCCAATAATTATTGGGCGACCTTGATTCGATTCCCTAGGAAACTATTTATAATAATATGCTTAATGAAGCACCTCCAAAAGTGGACAATAATGTCCACTTCTGGCGGTAGCGGTTTTGTGAGAACTAAATATTGTTTCATTAAGTAATATTAATATTTTCTTAGGGAAGTTTCTAAACTACCCCAAGAGGATCATTGCTCTGGGACTATATGAGAATTATATCTCCATATAAGTCCGGAAAACGGCCCAGTTTATAAGTTTACTTTTACTTTTAACGTATTCATAACAGACCGCTTAAATGCCGTTTACGCCTATATAATGTAATAGAATTAAGTCAATGCAGTTACTCCTTCAAATCTCAATAAGTAAGTTATAGTCAAAAATGAGACCAATACGCGCCTAGTAAATCTTCCATAAGCTCATATTTTGTGACCAGTCGAAGTGTAACGCGCTGTGTTATGCTCGGTGAATATGTTTTATAAACAGCATGAATGAGGGTATAATTATGTAGTAATCAGAATTTATTAATATCAACCAGAGAAAATCAAAATCATATTGTTGTTAGTCTCAATGTTAAATATTCGTAAGGGAATGTAAATTTTCTGTGAAACGTATCATAGTTTTAAATAAAATATTAAAGCGCCTCTTGAAATTGACTATTGAAATTTACATTTTAGTATTTATCATATATCAAGAAATTACTATGAAAGGCTGCCATTTTTTTGGTGAGCACATCCAAGTGTGAAAAAGTGCCATTAAAAGTATATTGCTTCTATATTGCTGAGTGTAAAATCCGAAGATGATTCGCCATATTGCTACCAATTAGTGTTCCACATTGATATGTAGAAAAATGGCTGATTTTAAATCCTATAATCGGATTCGCGACACTGTATAAAGCGCGTTTTTATCTATATTGGTCGTTTCAAGCAAAAGTGACGGAAGGAAGGATCTGGTGATCTCTTTTAAGGATCTAACCGTGGAATTATACAGTTGAATGCCAATGTCTAGGCTTTTAACGGCATACAATAAATCTACATAGATAACACTTTATCCTACTGGGTGCAGCTATAATATTTGTGATTTATTATCTCTGAAACGCGGCTATGAAATCCGCTTAATTCGTCAATTCTAATGTAAAACCACACAAGAAATGAAAATGTTTTTCAGTAGTTTAATTGGAAGTTACTTAAATTAGCAATTAAACATTAGCTTATATTAGGTTTTAAGTAAAAATAACTAGTGTGATTGGTCCGTGTATCCTATCTTGGTAAATGCTCTAAGAGAAGTCTTAAGATTTAAATGCATTTAAGATGTTATCATTTAGGCGAATTGGCGTCCGAGTTACCGAAGTAATTACTCCTGAGTGCAAGTACTCTTGTTCCATGCTTTTAAAAGAGTCTTAGTGTAGTGATAGATACGAAATCTTTTCCTATACACCGATATTAGTTAAAATTATAGGATTAAATGTACTTAAGTAAAAACTGCACTGATTTATGCTGTTAAAAGCGCAGTAACAAATTAATAGCAGCCAAGAAATTATTGTTGTATAATAACCGTCAGTCAACTTAGTGTTTGTGCAATAAATTACCTCTATAGAGGTCAAGAAGAATCAAAATAGATTTAGCATTGTTACGTGACGAGATAGCTAAATAAAAATATCCGTTCGACCATTGTATAAACCCAAATACACGTCACGTAAGCCTTTGAGATTAGCACGTACCGAAGAGAGAAAATTGTCATATCTAAATTTACTTACGACGCTGTTCTCAGGCTCACATGTAGTTTTAAGTGTTTTTATCAAATCCTTTTTATCCATTGTTGTGTTTAAGTTTCTTTACGATTAGTCCAAAAAGCTTGGTTTTGCACCATCCTCGTCTACTTTTAGCCCCCTCGATGTTGCTTCTACTTACAAAAGGTGTTCATTTTAAATTTTATTAGCTAGTCTAGTAATAACTTCTACATAGTCGTGCCATTAATTCTGCTATCAAACATGTCTAGTGTAAGGAAAAAAAATGGTATTATTTTAAAAACATGTATTTTGGACTTTTGAGTATGTAGATTGTCACAAATACTAAAACTATTCAAAGTTAGCACCATTAGCCATTACACATTTTTGCAAACGTCCTGGTCACTCATCTATGGCCGTACGTACCACGTCCAATGGTATCGAGGCGGCTATCTTCACTAAGTTTTCTTTTAGCGACTCGATATTTCGATGAGGTTTTGAGCAGACCTTCCCCTCTAAAATATTCCATAAACAATAATACAATGGTTTAAGATTAAGATTTGCTGGGGGACCAATCCTCAGAGGCGATGAAATCCTTTAAATTCACGTCCAACCAGCTCAGAGTTGATATTGTTTTGTGCGCTGGTGCTTCTCGTTGAAATAGTGGCTTAACTACCTTCTTTATATATAGTTATGGCAGTTAGTTGCTCGTGTTGTCACCTCTTGTTCACAAAAACCTTTCGACATTCGGAATTATTTCAGTAGCTTCTTGGGAGCTGTGTGCATATACCCTCTATCGTTTCGACGGTTAAACTTCTCTTCAACTATATCTGCAACAATCTCCTCGCTCTCATGGTTTGTTTGAGACCAAGGGCTGCAGTCAAAAGTAGACCTGTCCTTCTTTTATGACACAAGTCAACACAGTGGAAATTTTCATTTACCTAGATGATTTTCTGCTTACTGATCCAATTTCTTCGGATTCTCTTTCTGACGGCGTTGATACCTGCTGATGTCCTGGTTGTAGTAGGTTGATCGGTCTTTGGCGTATCATTGATAGTAGATAACTCATTGTAACGTTTATGGTCCCATAAACAAATTTTGTGTTATTTATAATGGTTTTAGCAAGTTGAAAATCTCGACTGGTGTATTTTTATTCCCTACTCCATGCTTACACAGCTAAATGACAGATCGAAATGAATAGTATAAAACCTACTACCATGTTGATATCAAATAATAGGACAGTACTACAATCATATAATTTATTTTAAAATACGCTCTTATAAGTTGGAACAGAACTTATGGCTTCTTCTTTCTTCTTCCTCGCTTCCTCATGACTGAGGGTTGTGACCACTTGAGGTAATCATTTTGTGCACCAAGGCTCTCCACTCCACACGGTTTTCCGCCGTCAACGCCAACTTATGGCACAAATAATAAAATACTAGCTTATGGCAAGACTAAGTACAGCATAATTTCTTTCGGCTACCGATACCTCCATAAGCGCATTGTTAGTCTGCTAAGTACTTTTATTTTTATGTTGACTCATAATTTTTGATTATTTTCGATGTGATAAACTGATATTAACGTTTACTTTGTAACTAATCATCTGATTTTTTGTTTCCGTAAATCGTTTAGGTCGTTTTCGAAATCATTAATTTGTCGATTCCTAAAACATCTGGCATGTTACTTTTAGCAACTTTGGCAGCAGTCAATGCGACTCTTAATTTATTTATGTAGGTATATCACTATTTCTATAAAAAATAAAAGACCTTTAACTTACTTGCCTAGTAGAACCAGTAAACGCAGCTGGTAAAGTTGAACGCTTGAATAAGAATGTAAGTAAAACAAAATATTGTAATCAAAAGAGACACTATAACTACGAAACAGGAAAATAGTAGTAATAATAAAAGCGGTTACCATAAACTGAAAATTGAAATTGTTATGTAACTCACAATATCAATTTATTGCTAAAAACCATTTCGATCCCGTCGGCTTTCAAACAAAATCGCATCAAAATCGGTTTATTAGTTTACGAGCTACGATGCCACAGACAGACACACAGATACACAGGCACGTTAACACCCTTCTTTTTACGTCGGTGGTTAAAAAAGAGACGGTAATCAACACATATATTTGAAATTCAAGTATATAAAAAACTCTGAACTGTACGAAAAGAAACTAAGTTCAACTGTACCGCGCATCGATATATTACCAGTCCGTAAGGGTAATTAATTGGCACTTCCTCTAGGGAGTGATTCAACGTATAATAACTTAGGTACTTAACTAATAGTGAGAGCCCGGACCTTAGTAAATCATTGTTGCTATGGTTAGAGAATAAGCTCCGCGTATATAATATGAGTGTGTACTGTGGGCATTATTGCCGAAGTTCAAGTGAGCAAGACCCTAGATTCTCTATAACTGCGTTGTGAAATTACTTCGTTTTGTCTCTGTCTCCATTGTATTCAAAGGACTGGTTGATGAGTAATTTACTCATTCTCAACTGCAGAAACGTACGTAGGTATCATCCTATATCATCCAATGGGTGTCGTTGAAAGCGACTAATGGATCAGCAAAGGGGTATCCATCACCTTATACTCCTTCCACCAATCCGCATCGGGCAAGCGTGGTGGACTACTGCCTAAACCTCTTCCGGCCAAGGAGAGGCCTTGTGTCCCAGCAGTGGGTCAAAATATAAAGGCTGTTATAATGAACTGCAGAATATCCCTGAGTCCATCTTCACTCTACGAACCAAAAAATTTGGAGTCACATTTCTTTATGACAATTCTTTTCCACTTTTTCTTTCTTTGCTCTTAGTAGGGATCACAAGTTCAGAATTAAAGTTAATAAAAAATGGCTACCATTAAAGAGATTTTTTGGAATTACCATTAGTTCCGTTGAGTTCCGTCATGCGCAACAATGAAAACGAACAAAAGATTTTTTTAGCTAATGATTTACAAATTAGAATTTGGTGTTATCACACAGCGGTGCCAACAGCTAACAAACGTTCCGCTTTTAATGCTGATCTTACAAGGTTTTTCGACTACGAGACATTCGATTTAAAATTAAGTGTGTCCCAATCCGGTAACAAATACGAGTCATCGATTCGGAAAACCTATTACGACTCTAGATGATACATAGGAAAAAAGCCCATTAAGCACTTTCGCACTTTATTGGTGACTAGCTGTGCCCGCGACTTCGTCCGCGTGGATTTCCCATTTTTGCAACATTTTTCATTGATGCTCAATTCCTATTAGTCGTAGAGTGATGCTATGGAGGTATAAATAGGCCTATATCAGGGTTTCCCATACTGCGCGTCGCGATGCCCTGGCATTCCAGGGTTCGCGGTTCTATCCCGGGGGCGGGTGTAGTGAGACGATCCACATAGAATGGCTGTCTAGCTGCTATGCGAGCTAGTAGAACGAAAATAAATGTAGAGAAAGAAATGAAAGTCGCAATTTCAAAACTTGAGCCCGGATCGACTGTCTAGGGCGGGCGAAAAAATCGAACACAGCATCTTTCGCAATCCGGGCGGCTGCGTCCGTTTTTTTTGTTTTTGTAGGTATGTACTTAACTTTGCTGTTACTATAACGGGGGGAGGGCTCGTAAAAATTGGAAAATTCCTAAGGGCGTCACTATGAAAATAAGTTTGGGAAGTCCTTGCCTATAGTCTTCCTCGATAAATAGACAATCAAAGAATTTTTTAATTTGAATCAGTAGTTCCCCTTTTTAGGGTTCTGTACCCAAAGGGTAAAACGGGATCCTATTACTAAGACTCCGCCGTCCGCCTGTCCATCTGTCACCAGGCTGTATATCATTAACCATTATAGTTAGGCAGTTGAAATTTTCTCAGATGACGTTGTTCTGGTGCCGCTATAACAACAAATACTAATAAATAGAATAAAATAAATATTGAAGGAGCTCCCATAAAATAAACGTGACTTTTTTTGGTCGATTTTGATAACGGCAACAGATAGACGCTTGAAATATTCACAGAATATTTAGTTATATTATTCACTTTAAAAATAAATAATTAAATAAAAATAAAATTAATATTTAAGGGGGCTCAACAACAAACGTGATTTATTTCTCGGTCTCAATAACGATAACAGGTAGAAACTTGAAATATAAACAAAATAATTAAATTTTAAATTCAAATAATTTTCGGACAGTTTTGATAAAATCTATGGCACGGAACCCTTCGTTCACGCATCCGACTCCTTCTAGGCGGTTTTTTTTTACTATTTTTACAGGATGTCTCTGATGACCTACTTTGAGTCACCAGGTGTTTTAATAAAGGAGAGGACCTCGGTGACTCCTCAAGCTTTAAGGTCGAATCACTCCAGAGAGGATTCCTGACCGGTGAGCTAAGGCGTCTGAATCTGACGGGATCAGTAGTTCCTAAGATAAGCGCGATCAACCAAAAAAAAACAACTCAGTATAGATGCGTGCGTAGTACTTGATCATTTAGCTGCGGAGTTATGTTAAAACTATGATATCTCTGAAGATATTCATTGAAATCTAATGATGTAAAGAACAATTTTGTACAAAATTAAATACTTGTGATGAATAATGTATTCATTTTGATAAGGAATAATATCATGTTTACAAAAATACCTTCGCATCTTAAGCATTATTTTAGAACAAAATTTATTAACAAAAATAGGTTATAGCGAGTCAACCTTAAGAGATAGATAAATGCTGTCTGTAACTTGTTTTTAGAACTTTTAAAGGAGAATAATTCCGTCATACATAATTTTTGTGTAACTTTAACCGTTTACGCAGCGCACGCAAAGAAATCTCTGAAAATCTAATTTTTTTATTTTCCGTTTATTTCAAACTATGATATTTCTTAAGATATTCATTGAAATCAAATAAAGTCATGAACAATTTTGTGCAAAATTAAATACTTGTGATAAATAATGTATTAATTTTGATAAGGAATAATATCATGCATACAAAAACACCATCGCAGATAATGCATTATTTTAAAACAAATTTGATTACCAAAAAGAAAGGTTATAGTGAGCCAACCATAAAAAATAGATATATGCTGTCGCGGACTTTTTTTTAGAAAATTTAATGGAGAACAATTCCGTTATACATGATTTTTACGTAACTTTAACCGTTTACGCAGCGCACGCAGTGAAAGCTTTGAAAAGAAATATTTTTCTCCCGTTTTTGCAACATTCTTCATTGATGCTCAGCTCTTATAGGACGTATCGTGATGTTATATAGCCTATAGCCTTCCTAGATAAATGGACTATCCAACGAAAAAAGAATTTTTCAATTTGAGTCAGTAGTTGCTGAGATCTTAGGGTTCAACCAAACAAACAAACAAACAAACAAACAATCAAACAAACAAACAAACAAACAAACAAACTCTTCAGCTTTATTATTAGTATAGATTGAAAAATGTTCGAGTTTAATACCGTGTTCAAGCTGAAATTGGTCACGATCCTCCAAACTCATTCTGTGATTACTCTTCGCTATCTGAGCTAAACTACAACTTGTAAACATGAATCCAGTTGTGATCAGCCTATAAATTCTTTACGTCTATATATATATATATACTTTGCGTATGTTAAACTTGGGGAGTTATGTATCCGCGTGATTCAATTTACCCCGCGCCACTAGTATATCGAACGTGCTATTTCTTTGAAAGCTTTCCATGGAAACAAACAGAATAGATTTTATTTCTATTCCACTTTCAAGACTTGTTTTGTTAGTTCCAAATAATAGAAAACTTATAAACTAGATTCTTTGTCTATCATAAAAATTATTACCGCTAACAACTTTGAAATATATTTTTTCTTTGAGTAATTCTTAACAAAGTGACTTCAAAAGACTCCCCGAACTTATGTGATTCGTTGATGTAATTTTTTAATGTAAAATGTTTTGTTACAGAAAATAATAATACGGAATATGAAAAGCAGCAGTACAGTGAAAAACAGTCGCAACACAGAAACCCGAAATTGCCACCACCTCAGTCATTTGTCTCGGAATGTATTGCGCGCGCGGCGGGGCGTTGTGCGCATGCTCATCGTCGTTGTACTCACTTTCGCCATCTGCAACTTGCCTTTCCACGCACGCAAGATGTGGCAGTACTGGTCTAGCGGATACGAAGGCTCAAGCGATTTCAGTACTTTGCTAACACCTCTCACTTTTCTGATCACCTACTTCAACTCCGGAATCAATCCACTTCTTTACGCCTTTCTATCGAAGAATTTTAGGAAAGGCATGAAAGAATTGCTCTTCTGTAAATACCACGGCAAAAGGAAAAGTGAAAATTTAATAGTTCTAAATCATGTTGGTGTGGGTTTACGGCGAAGTTCCACTAGGTCTACCCGAGCTAATTGCAGCACAGTCACGATGGCGCCCAACGGGGACTCATGAGATTTGCGTCGTCGCCGGTTCCTCTATAAAGTCGAGAATACTGATATTTCCTGATTAACGGAGAGTACGGATGAGGTGACTGACAGCAGCGGTTTTTACACCATCTCCACTATATCTAAAAAAGACTTATATGATTGACCAAAAACGAATATAGCAAAGAAAACGTAGATAGTGTGAGCATATCGATGCTTTCGGGTGTGAAAAGTTTGTGATCTCATGAGCTTAAACGTTGTGAAGTGGTTAAGGAAGCTAACGATTAAAAGCATATACGAAATAATATCATTAGAATTACTTTTAATAAGTACATTTGGGTAAATCTACTTTTCTAATGACTTCTTGAAGACAATGTTATAATTTGTAATAAGGAATATTATGTACAATAATAGATGTAATTTTGATACATGTATTGTATTTACTTTCAATAACCAAAGTTATCTAAAGAAAGAGCCCTAACTCTTTGTTGCTTTTTATAAAGTTTTACTAAACTTATGCTATTCATCAGATGTTTGCTTAAAACTTTTATGAGAGTGTAACACGCTGGATTATATGGATAATTTATTATTGTTGGAAATCAAGAATGGTTTTGTAAAACATTTCTGTTAGTTAAGCTTTACAATCTAAAAGATTTCATTTATATTGTTCTCATCAATCATCACTACCATTGCAATCACGTCATCATCATCAACGGTAACACAAGAGCACACTTTTACTTTTTATATCATTATATACACGTTCTCTGACGTCTTTAAATTTCTATTCTATTTTATTCTTAATTAATGGCGTCGCGATCCTTAACCCTTAACTAGTATCGTAGGGGCCGCGCGGCCCCCACACTTTATATTTTTTTGTATTTCTTAAAAACTATGCGCATCCACCATTTCGGCTAATCTCATTACTTTGCTATTCGCGTAGGGTGCCGGAAGATCGACGGTACAGCATTTACCACAATAGACGTACGTACGTTTTGGGGGCCGCGCGGCCCCAAAAGAACAAATCAGCGACAATGATTGAATCAGCGATTTAGAAGAGTCGCCACCAGACGATTCAAATAGCAGTGGAGACCAGGGTCCCAAAATTGAAGCATGTCCTTCAGAGAGTGAACAAGAACCTGTATTTCATTTGCAAATTGCATAGTAGCATAAAAGTACTATGTGATATTTGCCTGGACTAAACTTAGTTGACCTATAATGTTAAAAACCCTAATTAGAGTATATTTCAGGCTTTTTTAAAGTTTATTTCATAAATAATTAAGAAACATACATTTGTGTTAGCTAAAGAACTTCGAAATAAAAGTTTTTTTTTTTTAATTTATAATGTTAGAAAAAAATACCAAAAAGTTGATTAATTTTTGTGATCTCTTGTAGTAAATAAGTAAAAAGAATTATATGAATAAAAACTTATTAATTTAATAATACAAGCTTGTTTGTTATAGTTTTTAAATACTACTTGAATAAAATTACATCCTAGAAGCTAATTTTAGATGGGGGCCGCGCGGTCCTAACGATACCAGTTACGTTAGTCAAATTAACTATACCAGTTAAGGGTTAAGCGTTACGCATTTTGCCAATGCCAAGTGAAAATGTATCTAAAGTAACAATACATTGTACGGTAGATTGAGTTAAAAAATGGAGTCTCTCAACACGTGTTTATACAACAAGAACTCTGGAGAAACTCCGTCTTTAAACTTATGGAGTGTCTTGACACCCTCTAGATAAAATGTCTACTTTAATAGGGAAGTTGCCTGTCAAGTCAACTTAACGTTAACTTTCAAAACATAAATTTTGTTTCGATTTTTTATGGCATTAAGAACTCGTGATGTCATTAGTTCTTATAGCCGGCTAACTGACTATTAAATAATATTGATACGCGTTAAATTCAAATTCTAGTGATTTTCTGACATAACTCTTTAATTAATAACTTCTTTTACGCACTTAATACCTTGTAATCATTGGTCAAATAGCGTCAACATGCTTATTGGCTTATTAATTATTTTAAATGGCATACGTTTATGACAAATTTGCTCTTGTCTTACCTTTAATATGGAGAGTATTATTTTATTTCAACACTCCGACTGCATCTTCGCCATTTTGTATATTTTTCAATTAAAATCTAGCCCATGTTGCTCATTTTTTCGCTTTATAATATAAGTGCAGATAAAAAATACACTCCATAATTATTTCTGGTAAGCTATATTTTTAGATTTAAGGTTGTTATATATTTCCTCCTATAACATAACAACGGGATTAGATTCAAAAGTGTGGGTTTCTATTATAAAAAATACTGAAATAAAAAATGATTGTAAGCATACTGGTTAATTTGTATTGTCAGTGCCTAGTTTCCATTGCTATTTTTTATGATCAAACGGAGTGGACAGTTTAAATTGAATCAACCAGTGTTGCTAATTAATATAATTATGTAAATTAATTAACTGTCTGTATCATCATCGGTTGTATCAAATAATAAATGAAAATTGCAGAAATTGTCACTTCACACGTTTCAGATATAAGCCCGGAATAGATTTCGTAGAAATTGTATGCAATTTCAATTTGTATACAATATTTATTTCGCTGATTTCCTGTAACATAGATAATTAAAATTATGACAACTACAAAATATTCGAATTGTCACTGTAGTTGATATCACTATATGATATGTATGTGTATAATATTCTCTTTCTTGTCACTGCTTTATTTTTGTTCTCGAAATAAAGTCTTGTACAATCATCCGTTCTAGATTTCATGCAAATTAAAATTACAAACGCCGTTCCTTAATAAACAATATTAGTAAACTCAAATTACACGCCCAGGAAAGAAAATTTTGATAATTAACATGACGTATTGCGCCTAATTGGCTAGTTTAAAATAGGTTTAAAAATTTCGTTTCAAGTAGTATATAAAATATTTAAAACTGTAAATTATTTCATATGCTCTATGTGAAATGTCAGAAAACAATGATTATTTTGTGATGAAAAGAAGTGATATATTGAGAAAACAGAAGATTCTACTAAAATAAAATCTAAGGTTACCCCACGGCATCAAGGCGTTGCCTAGTGTTTATACTAACATCTGTTTAAAGCGCGCCTATCATAGTCTAAGGCCCGTATTACAGAATGACACTCAGAAGTCAAACATGCCTTGAGAATCTTTTGTCACTTTCTATCACGCACAAAGTGATAGAGACGTAGGACGCTCAAGTCGGCGTTCATTCTTGAAACTTAAAACACTAGATACACAATACCAGATGTCATTTTGAATGCGCTAATATTGTGTCTGGTATTTGGATGTTCGAAGGGTCCAATTAACCGAAAAGTCAGGGAAAAATGGAAGCGCGTCCGGGACGCGGGCCTTTTATTAACGCACGGGGATGTGGGGGATGTCGTACAAAGCCGCCTACGCGTAAACGCGGAGCAAACTGCTCAAAGAGGTAAATCACCTTACTATTCTTCAAAGGACTTTATTCGAATAAAGTTGTCAAATACTAAATTTACATTCATTAACTAGGGCGGTAAAATAATATCTTAGATTGCAGGTTTTTTTTATAAAAAGGTCAAGCAAATGTTTCCATTCCATCTGCTGCATAAGCAGAAGTGTTGAACGAAGAACTTATACGAAGATAGCGTCCGTGTCCGAGATAAACTGCCGCGATAGTCACCCTCGGCTTGCCGACCTGCAAGGTGCTTCTTTACGCCCGTTTTGAATGACCCAGGATTGTAGGATCCCTTCTTCCTACAATCCTGGGTGCTGGCAGTGAATTCCATTACTTCACCAGCGACAAAGAAACGAGTTGCCGCATTTCTTACTTCGCGAGGAATGGTAGCCACAGTTAGCCAGTGACAACGTAAACCAGCAAGCGTAGTCCTTAAAAGATAGGGAGAGGGTGGTATTAGGGAAAAAAGCTCCTCGGAGAACTCGCTGCGATACAGGCGGTAGAATGCGCTCAATGAAGCAACATCGCGTTGCAATTGAAGAGGCTCAAGATGTTTAGCCACCTCTTCGTTGCCGATGATGTGGGTCGCGCGACGCTGCAACCTTTCCAATCATCGAGTAAGTACTTGGCGGAGCCATCCCATAGTTGCGAGCAATACACAGTAAAGCAAGAGGCGTGAAAAAACGCTGCACCTTGATCAGGACTCCCGAATTTCCGTGCAGCTATTTTAATCACGCTTTCGATGTAATCTTTGGGATTTAAGTCGCTGCAAACCTCCATACCGAGCAAGGTGAAGCTGCTCTGTAGCGTCAGTGTTGTGCCCTGAAGAGAGGAAAGGGAAATGAATGGCGACGTTTTAGCCGAAGTTTAGGCATTGTTAACTGCTGTACCCCATTTACAAACAAGGTCCAGCTCAGTTGAGGTATTTGAGTAATATCCGATCTGAGGGTTTCTTTTTTACCGTTCTAATGTACTATTTAGCGCTTCTTTTTAGTCAGGTGTGGCATATTAGTACATTATAACGAGGGTAGTAAAACAAAGAATGTTGCAGATAGTAGGTATTTAAAGATGAAGGTGAGGGCGATTAATTTGCGATCGAGGCTTTCTGTTTTACCGGTCTAAGTAAGTGTGAAATTTTATGTCACTCCCTTACCTGTCTTGGTCTGGAGTAGCATAAAAATATGTTCCAGAAAATAAAGTATAATTTAGTGGTGACAACACTACGCGTTGAGGGGTACGGTACGAGGGGGTACGGCGGCGCAGACCCGCGCGCCCACACATTTCAAATGTGCACGGTCGAGTTCACATGTATCTGATTATCGGGCTAACCTTTAGTAATCTATTTAATTATACCAGAATACATTCCACTTATTTCACACACTGATAGAATCCTAATTACTTAACGGTATTACCAGAAACATTTAAAATCAGTAGGATTCTCCGAATTAGATTTAGACGCGTTCACGACAAATTACTAGTTTTCAATTCCTTATTCGCATGTCTGTTTTTTCAAAGTTGTAATCTTTTTCTATATTTATTCCTAGATAATATAGATAACATAAGTATTATAATCATTACATTAAGATTTAATATTCTTATCTTAATCCTGTCATTGTATTGCGATTCCAGTTGCACTGGAGAATCACACAATTCGGCTTTTTAAAAATAGTGGACTTACGACAAAGAGACACATATTTAAATGAATATTCTTATTGTTACATTAAATTGTCTAAATTATTATTACCTTTTCCATTTTTACTGTTTAACTATAAATTATTATGTCTACTTTCTATTCCTTTCGCAATTTACTTTGTAAAGGAAGAAATATCCAAGTGTACCTACTAAGTATTTCATTAGTATGTGTCTTTTCCAAACGAAAAGAGTTTTGTAAGTATACGTTTCTATAGCAACGATATTGTAAATAGTTATTTGCTAACTAGAGTAAGAAGTTATAAAATAATAGATTTGTGAATGGAATGTGGTAATACTTTAAATTGAAATACTTTAGAGGTTTCTAAAAATACACAGGATTTATTTTGGCTTCAAAGTTTTCCTGGACGGCCTAAACATCATTCAGCAAATCACAAGTCGTCACCTATTACTCAGAGAAAGTTATTATATTATGGCTACAAGCCTACAAAGTAAAGCCGTTTAATTAAGAAATTTATGTTTTGTTTTCATGTTCACCGTTTGATTTCTACCTGTTAATTGCTAACTTATTTTATTGTATTTAAAGATTCAGGTCTCTCCAAATTAAGAAATAATTAAAACTAGTTCACTTAAAGTTCATAGTTACTATATAGACTGTATAATGAAATATTTTTGTTATAAGTATGAAGCTCTTATAACATTTATACACAGTGAAGCGTAACAATTTAATTTAATTATAAAAATGTATTTAAGTACCTATATTATAGGTCATGAAATAAATATATTCTATTTTTGTTAAAATGCGTAGTTCTCGAACAAAGTAGGAAAGAAGATATATATCTGTCTAGCTAGATTAATAAATATTTTCACTATTTTCTAAAAATAGAAAAGTTTTTAATTTTTTTGTCTTATATCATTTTCACGCCTGAACCTATTTAATTTATATACGTTTTATGGGATCCGTTTTACCTAAACAAACATAAATATCTGTATTTATTTAAATAAAATGTGTTTTTATTTAATGTGTCATGTTATTTATAACCGCATAATCATTATTGTAGAGACGACCTTCAACGACAAAAGGTGATATCCGTAGTAACTATTTCTATGGACATCTCTTTTATTTCCTCTTCCTCCGACGAAGTACGCTCGACGGACGTCCGCGACCGACAACCGACGACGTCAACGTCACCATAGGAGAAATTTGAGCCTAAAGGTGGACGCACATTTAGCTGAGCCGAACACACGAACGAATCGAATTCAAGGAGCCCTCGTACACTTAACCGCACTATAAGAATCGACTGCCACGGAAGAATCGAACACGCCGAAGAAAACTTTGCACTGTAATTGTACCTATGTGAATAGAATGAATGCGAATGCATCGGCCGAGTCGTGCGAATCTTTCAGGGGTTCTTCCAGATTCGGACGATTCAACGCGGACAGATAATGCGAGATTTCATATTAAGAATTCTAAAATGCATGGTTGCATTCGGCGCGTTAGGCTAGGCAAAATGTGCGTCCACATTTAAAATGAAATTTCCATATTATAAATTCAAACGTCAACCTTCTAAATACTAAATTAAATAATTTATACAAGAATACAGTCTCGTCGAGCAGAAAGTCGTCTAGCTTCTCATTAACTCGAAGTACAAGAAAGAGCTTTTATAGTAAGTGTATAGAACAGTATTATAAGACGTAGACTTATGTTCACCACATACTTAAGTCCCTTGTCTGCCCTGACCCTCTTCATCTATAACTCAATACAGGTCAGGGTACAAAGGGAATAAACTTGGAGTCGACTACTACTAGTAATGAATATATTCCCTGAGTTAACATACGGAGACACACTGGGGATATTTGAAATTTAAAAAAAGTGTACCTAATATTGTAATTTATTTATAGACTTCTCACTCTAGAAACAAAGTCATCAAAAATAAATCGGGTGTGGTTTCCCCTTGACTTTCTCGTATACTGGAAACGACTCAAAAGTTGATGGAAATCTTATATTTTGATGTCATACAGGGATGTTAAAATCTCGAGGTCGAATTTTTGACTATTACAAGACTTCCTTTATACGTATACGAGAAAGTGAAAATTAATTCAAGATATTGGCAATAATAATACATAAGTTCTTATCTACAACGTAATAAATAATGATTCAATAGAAGATTTAAAAATTGCTATTACTGAATCCGAAATTCGTGTAACGTAAATACTAAACACATTCAATAGGTACTGGCTGTACGAAACATAGTACTTACGTAGTGTATCCTTTGGGTAATACTCTTGTTGAAATAAAACCAATTGTGGGACATGTCGAATGAGAATGTTCAAAGCCGAAAGACGAATACGGCAAGGGTAAAAAAGTTTAAAATATAGATAAGGTAGTGAAGATGTATTCAAGGGACTGGATTGGAATTACAGCGAAGATTAAATACGTGAGAGGACCCCAGAAACTGAAACCTAGATTTTGGATAATATGGGTCATGTAAATTATAAAGTAAAGTACATAGGTATACGTACTGAAAAGATTTCTCAAACGTGTTACGAATTACGATATATTTCAATGTGAAACAAATTACTTAAGGCTCTGGGTAGGGTTTGGAAAGAACTTAAACTTATTTTTAACGGTCTAACATAGAGAAAAAATTGGTACCTAATACTTTTAATTTACTAACTCCAGAGATTACCATTCTGTAAAATTCTCAACAAGATCAATAGAACATCCCTTAATCCAGAAAAATAAAGGGTTCATATGAAGTTAGTTTATATTATCTCTACTAAATTACTTTTGTGTTATTGAGCATCTACTTATAGAGTACAAAAATGTAGACAAAGAGAAATTATAAGCAATTGTTTAACCTTATAACACAATTGCAAAGTTAAAAATTTAGTATAATCTACAAAATTTTATGAAACACTGTTATTTTGTTCCTTAGAGTAGTATAAGCACAATAAATTATACTTTTTTAAAGGTGAGACAAAAAAGAATTTTATTATTGACTGAACCCAATTTGCCAAACACAGCTAAATTGAGAACAATAAGAAGTGGTTCGACAATCCCTTTCCGTAAAAGTTCCGATACATAAGTACTAATAAATTCAAATAAACCGATGAAAGCTACATTAGACCTGGTGTTTGGAACAAAAAGGAAAAAAGGAAAATCAACTTTATTAAACAGATTCTAGATAGTCATTGATACCTAATTGGTAAGTTAGGACAAGTAGTTCAACGCCAGACTTTAGAGACGAATCAAGTTTCTTAGTAATAAGAGGCCGTTTGTGCTGAAATTTTGCCCAGGCGAGCTAAAGTTGCGTTACTGGAAGAACTTTTGGGTAAATTACTTGAATGTGATGAGTAACAACTTGAGCGTAGTGTTCCTATGGTGGGCAGACTATAGATCTAACTTTCTGCGAAATCATTCATATGTATATAATATGGGTGGAGTCCAGAAATGAATAAGTAAGTACGTAAGTAATGTGTGTATGTACATCGATGTAATATCACTGTGAACTATTTTTAAACTAGAAAGGATAAAAAACAACAATAATTATTTAGGAAGGTTTGTGAAAAAAAAAACAAAGCACTTATGTGTGCGCAAGTCACACACGACAAAATTGAAACTTTAGAAAAGTCGCAAAAGTGATTTCAGAAGAACACCATGTTTATATTTGGTTTTCAAAATGTTGAACAACAAACTTCCTTGCGTCAAAAACTTTTTGGTGTCGCTTTTTCGTTTCATCGAATTTTCAAATGACAACGGTGCTAAAAATGTTTGACTTAATAATAATAATATATAATATAATATATTTCCACGCTCATACCAATTATCTTGCCCAAAGTAAGTATCATTATGAACTTGTGTTATGGATACTAGATAACGGACATTTTTAATATACACAATAATTTTAGATATTTTTATAAATAAACTTAAATAAACAACCATGACTCGTCAACAAATACTCGTGTTCATCACACAAATATTTGCCGCTACCAGTACTCGAACCCGGACCGCTTGATGTGTAGACAGCTATACTGACCACTCCACCAAGACGGCGTCAAACGGCGGCGTTGACTTCAAACAACGTAGATAAAATTTATATGTCATTATTTTCATTTATTTTCAATCTTCTTTTCATCCGAATCATTGTATTTTGTGATATATAATTTTTAGTAATCATTTCAAATAATGTCAAATACATGTCAAGAATCTACATACATAAAACAAAGTCAGGTTAGTTACACCCTCAGGTTACACCATTTATAACTGAAGAACAGCTAGACCGATTTTGACGATCTTTGATTTGTTGTATTGTTCTCTGTCCTGAATAGCAGAATAACTATGGAAATATCGGAAATGATGTAAAAAAAATAAACCCAGAAAGATATTCAAATATAAACCTAATATCAATAATAATCAATAGAAATGTAATCAAAAATACAGCATTAATGAAGGCACTTGATGATAGAAATGGCGACTTATTTTTCCTGGATTACCCCGGTGGAAATGGGAAGACCTCATTTCTCATGTCACTGATGTTGGCCGCTGTTCGTGCGAGATTTAACATTGCGTTAGCAGTTGCTTCTTTCTGCCATATTGTTATGATGGCGTAAGGCTAATTCAGCGTTAAGTAAGCGCAAGTATTGAACAATCAACATACAATATGAGAAACATATCGCAACGGCCAAAGTTTTAGGATCGTCTAAAATATTTATTTTGGGTATTATATTTACAGTACAGTATTTGGGACGAATGCACAATGGTGCAAAAATCACAAAATTAATAGTAACAAAAGAGGCGGTCTTGTATCTAAAAACGTTAACATCTTCCTGTCTTTATTTGTACTGTAATTTTTTTTGCACAAACGCGCATTGGAAGCACTTGACAGAACATTGAAAGATCTGCGCAATGATACGAGATATTTTGGAAGCGCATTGATTTTACTGTCTGACGAATGTCGCCAAGTTATTCCAAGATCGACTGCTGCCGATGAAATAAACGCTTGCCTCAAACCTCAAATCATCATACCTGTGGTGCTATGTGACGAAACTTCAGCTGGCAGAAAACATTAGCGTTGCATTCATTGTTGAACTATCAATCTGGTCAAGGTTTCTCGAAGCAAATTCTGACTGTCGGTATCGGCCGCGTTCCTGTCGACAAATCGAGCGGATTTATTTTATTTCCTCAGATTTTTTGCAATTTTGTCTCTTCGAAAGACGAGCTCATCAACAAAGTATTCCCAAACATCGTTGCTATCCCCAAAAATAACAATTGGTTAAGCGAGCGAGCAATTTAGCGGCTCAGAATAAAGACGTGGATGACTTAAACTTTGTGATTCAGAATCAAATCGTTGCTGCTCTGTGTTTATACAAATCTATTGATTGTGTGATGTGAAGTGTGACTGTGTGAAGTGTGAAGAAGACGAAGCCACCAACTATCCAACGCACACTTTAAAGTTTAACTAAAAAATATAGGCGGTACGAAGTTCGCCGGGTCAATAACTTACAATAACTCAACCTTACTCACTGCAAGTATTCAATTTGTTCTAGTATCAAATAAATAATAAGGGTGCTTAGAAACTCTGTTGCTTAAGACTCATTCTATTGTCTATACCGTAATTCGTTTCACGGTGGAAGTCCCGCAACGTATTTTGCTAATAAATCACCGTATCCGGAAGCTTCGATTGGAATCTTTAATAACGTTTTCAATCGCAATCTTCATGATTGCGATTAAATACTACTATAGATTAAAATACATAATTAATGTAAATACTACCGTGAAAGCTTGTGATTAATGGGAACCAGAATTGTCAACCATAACTTAAATAGAAAATGCTTTTGTGCAATTTCATTTATGACCGATATGAGGTAGATATGTGATTTGGCAGTAATTTTTAATCATGTAATACAGCGTCGGTGGCGTAGTGCGTAAGAGCGTTGACTCTCACCCGGGAGTCACTGGTTCGAATCCCACCACGTACCAATGTGTTTTCAAATTTTGAATTCACATGTACGTTTATTCTACGCTTTTACGGTAAAGGAAAACATCGTCAGGAAACCTGCACACACCTATGAAGAAATTCTTAGGTCGTATTTGAAGTCGACCAACCCGCGCTTGGCCAGCGTGGTTGACTAAGGCCTAATCGCCCCTAATGTGGGATAGGATCGAGCCCCTCGGTGGGGACATTATATGAGCTGTTGAGGATGAATATTGCGTCTACAATTCTACATTAAATCCGCTTAGTGAACCGAAATGATATACAACATGTAAACTAAATAACCAACACCCTGAATACAGGTGGTTTAGGATCGGCTTCCGAGATGATTTCAATAATTTTTTTTTGAAAAAAAAAAACGATTTTTTTTTTGAAAAAAAAAACCAAAAGTACCCAGAAAATGTTGTACAGTATTTTCTGGGTACTTTTTGTTTTTCTTTTTTGTTTTTTTTTTCCAAAAAAATCATTTTTTTTTTTTAATATTAAATCAACTCGGAAGCCGATCCCAAACCACCTCTATTCAGGGTGTTGGTTATTTAGTTTACATGTTGTATATAGCCATAATAGTATGGTGTTATCAAAAATTCTACGTTCGATATCGATACAAGTGAGCTAAGCAACTGCTCATTACACACATAGCCTCATAAGCACGAGCTACGAGCTGAAGGCGTATGCGTAACTCAGCCGAGTATGATTTCACACTTGGAGGAAGTAAATTAAACTTATTTTTTATTTTGGCAGTAGTATAAGACTCTCATTGTATCTTTGCCCTCGCCGGCTGAGGACCTCAGGAGGTAAAAGTATGGATAATATGTTTCTAACAAAGATCGATATTGAAATTGAAAGCGAAACCGCAATCATGTGATACCCACAATTTAATGCAAAGTTCAAGAAGATTTTCTTCCAGTATTTAATGTACTATCTGTATTAGCTGGATATCTACTTTTTTGCCTTCCCGTATCAGAGGAAAACAAATAATTTTATAACACATTTGCTCGTAAAGGGTCTCTTATTTCACCAATTTCAATATCGTATTGTATCTCATTACGTACTTGTGCGTCATTGTAAAGTACGGTTTATCAAGAAGCTCCGTCTAAAAACGAACGGTACTTTTTTAAATCTTAGCAAATAGTTTTTATATCAGAAAAATGGTCAATTATGAATAAAATTAACTTTGGGAGATAAAATATAATAAATAAACATTTAATTTTTACAATTAATTACAATCATTTACCTGTAACAAAAACACAAAAATATAAATTATCTTTATTAGTAATACTGGATGTTTTTTGTGTCTTTGCCTTAAAAAAACAGTGTTGCGCGCGCATCGTTAATTTGTGAACAAGTAAAAATTATTCCTCGCGCTTTTTCTTTTCACTGTATTGTTTTTATTTAAAAATGTCATCAAGTTGAGATGAAATTATTAATTATTTCCTCGCAAATATGTTATAAAACGTCGTATGATATACGTGCGCTTTGATAATTACAGCCTCTGCTTTCTTGTAGCAATATCGCCTCGGCTGTAATTTTCAACATACCGCACTTATATCATAATGTACTATTACCGCCATTAATAAAATGTACTATAAAAATAATTATGTAAAATAAAAAGCACTAGTGCGTATTGAACGCCATCACGGTGGAGTAAATATGGTTTTATGAGCAAGTGTGTTGAAAAAAAGTAAACTTATAATTTGCTATGCATTTTGTTTTACTTACTGTAATACTTCTAGAAATTAAAAAATAGTTTACAATTTTGAAACATCATAATAATATAATTGACTTATACCATGCACCAAACAACCCGTATAATTACGACCTTTTGATATTCCGATTTTCCCAATGTCCGTACGCACTAACCTACATCGGTATTTCCAAGAAATGGCTTTAAGTACATCGTTTGATTTTTACAAAGACATTGCTGAGTTAACCTTCGCCATAAGACGGCGTCAAGTGCCACCCGAGTTTTCAAGAGGTTTAACAATTTGACACGGTAGGTTTACTTTACATAAAATTAACCTAAACTTAAGAGTACGGTCGGCCGCAGAAGAAGATTAACACTTTAGGACTGTCGAATGAGGCCTAAGAGAATTGTTTGTGGTATCAGTTAGGAACATGTAAATCAGTTTAGTGCCTAGTGACGCTCGCCTTTCAATTTGTTCAATATTTACCGTTTTTCTGAAGTTTATGTTTTTATAAATTCATTTTATTAATGCAAGGCCTACCCTTGTTTAAGATTCATACGTAACGATGGCAAATGAATAGCTGCTATGAGAGTGTATGAGAAGGAACCTATTCCCATTTGTGTAAATCTCACAAATCATTAGCAGCGTAGCTTAGCTCACCTAATGTGAAACCTCACCTATAAACCTCAGTGCCAGGCACAAAAGACTTATCTACTGTACGAAAAACCATATCGCACCTTATCGTTCATATTTAAAAAAAAGAAAGTAACGAAGCTTTTAAGATAAGGGCTACTAGGAACATTGAAAAAAGCTTGGATTATGGTTTAAGATACATAGGTATAAGACACGTTATGGTCGTCAAAGAGTCTACAGAGCGTGAGAGTGAAAATGTTGTAAACGCTGATCCGTGCCGCTATCAAATACTCCAGCGCTGGAGGGTTTAATTTGTATCTCAGGTACATCCTTCATCCGAAGATAGGATCAACAGATCGATACCAGCACTCTGGGCGAAAGTCTACGTGTTGCTCGCGTAGAGTACTGTGTGGTATGCGCGTTCGGGATACTGACGGTTTTTATTGGGTATGCCCACATAGGGCGACTCCCACATAACCTGAGCATGGCACTATTAAGGCCCTAGTAAGTATAAAACGTTTTCCGTCAAAAAAAATGGTATAACATACATAGAGACTTAGAGCAACGATTCCGAGTGTTGATTCTGCTGACCAAATAAAAGAGCCACTTTATTTTTATTTTTTAATTAAACATTTAAATAATTATAATTTCACTACATGCAAATCTGTAACAGTACCTATAATAGTCCTTATTCATAATAAAAATGTAAAACTGAAACAGCTGATAGTGTGTAAGAATAAAATGCCAATTTCATAGGTAAAGTGGTAAAGACCCAATATAATCACTGTGTAAATAATTATGATCGATGAACGACACATAAAGTATTAAGCACCCTGAATGCGACTTTACGCTTTTCCAAAACGCCACTCATTACTGTGTGAAACTTTATAATCGTAAAAGAACTTTAGCGAAGCTTTAGTCGGAAATTTCAAAAGTAAATACTTACCTACCTATATGCTACGGATTATAAATCGTTTAACGATGCAAAGTTTTTCTTAAAAGTCACATTGCGCGTCAATTAATCTAAATATCAGCTTAACTAAGTCTGTCGAAGCTTCGACTGTTTAAAATCTAAGAGAGAAAAATTCAAAAACAATAACTGTGCTTTTTAGTCCAGTTTATGTTTTAAATATATTCTCCCTTCTTCTTCCCTTTTCAGGGCAGACAAAAGAATCTGGCCTGTACAGCTATGTATAGGCCTTAAAGTTTATCTATTAAAGTTCAATAGACAGATGGGAGAAAAATATTACAGCCGCCAAACACCCGCGAGCGTTTGTTTATTGCGTACATACATAGTCCAACGAAACACAAGAGGCGTTTTTTTTAATTGGATTATGTAAATATATATATATATCATTTATGGTGTACCTACCCCCAAAATTACCGAAATGTATCTTGAACAAAAAAGTTTGCAGAACACCAGCTGCCCTAGACGGCAATTAGCAGTAGATACCTGTAAACCAAAATGATTTTCTACGACTTACCTACCTGCTGGAGGAACTACAATGGTCGTCACCTCGTCACCTTCTTAAAATTCTTAGGTGACTCTGTGAAGACCTTCTGCGGCCATCAGCAATAGCCAATAAAAATGCCTCTTTATTGAATACATCCCTGGGTCGAAAACAAAGTTTCTACAAACCCTGAGAATCACGTAGCCGCTCTTCTTTCATACAATCTCCCCATTGAATATCTTTAACAACTTTTTATACAAAGACGGTTTATTTGCCTTTTTGCAAAGGGAATTCTTAACGATGTTTCTATAAATTGGGTCTTACATTGTAAGTTGTTCAACGTTATGAAGAAAATACAGCGCTTGTATAATAACAAGAAGTCGGGGTTTGTGGAGCTATTCCAGGTTCGAATTCAAAACTGCTCTCTGGTACGTTCGTAATATAACACAAATTTTCTAGTCCATACCATATTTAAAAAAAAATAAAGATATTTCCGACTTATTTGGTCTTCTTAAAATCCTTAATATTTGTTTTATTTTAATTTTATTTTTTATTTTTAAACTGGATAATTTAACTAAATATTCTGTGAATATTTCAAGCGTCTACCTGTTGCCGTTATCAATATCGAGAAAAACATGCATAAAAATCTCGTTTGTTGTATGGGAGTCCCGTAAAAACAATTTTTTTTTCCATTTATTAGTATTTTTGGTATAGATCTAAGGAAATTTCAACTGTCTAACTATCACGGTTTATGAGATACAGCCTGGTGACAGAAGGACGGACAGCTGAGTTGTAGTAAATAGGATCCCGTTTTACTCTTTGCGTACGGGACACTAAAAATCCATGGATAAAAATGACACAAATTAAGAATTGGGCTTCGTTACACTTTTTTTTTGTCGGGGAGGTCTAATGCATTTACGCATCGTCCCTGCGGGGTGGTGCCCACCGCAGGGGATATGTGGGACTCGAGGTAAAGGCGTTCCCTCCATACCCACTAAACATCCTCCCCGGCCTGACCTCCAGTGCGCTATCGCGGAACGGCTCGGGATCTGCGCACGTGAGCGCAACTACACCGAGATCGTCCCAACGCTGCCCGTCTAGGCACTCCTTGTGCACCAATTGGTGGCCAGCAGCAGACAGGGGCTACCGACTAACGTCAGCCCCTGTGGACCGCTGGCCGACACCGGCCTTATAGGCCGCCTCCTCACCGACGGCTGCTCGACATGACGCGTCCTCCTAACGAGGACACCGGGAGCAGCCATCGGACCACACCCGGGGGACGCCAGGCGCGGTAGTGGCCCTGAAAAGGGCCATCCGGAACTTGCCGTGGTGGGAAAACAAAAACAACTCGACGATGACATGTGACTTCAAATGCCAAGGGACACTTGACATCAAAAGCCTCATACCCGCTGAGAAAGTTTCCCCACCACGTTACCAGGGTCCGCCACAAGGAGGCTTCCGGACGTGGACCCAGCTTGTGGGGGGGCTACCAACGCTTTGTTACAACATACTATTTTTATAAACATAAACTCTAATTTTCTTTTATGGCTGTTACATAGCAAAAAAATATTACACAAAATGATTTGAACAACAGATATAAGTGCTAAAGAACAGATAAAACTTATTTCACCAACTTTAATATTTTGTTTACAGCTCATGCCCAGCTCATTTTTTACAGCTTACAGCGATGGGTAAGTTATTTAGGTAAATCCAGTGTTCCCGTGGCCAAAGTAGATAAGTAGATCAGTTGTGACTTTGTTTTCATCATGGAAGTGAAATTTTCAACTCTAATTTTCTTTTCAACGCATTACTTCTTCGATTACGCATTTTGCCAATGTCGAGTGAAAATGTATGTAAGTACCTACTTACATACATATAGTAACGGACAATTGTACGGTAGATTTGAGTTAAAAAAAAAATTGAAAGTGGTCTGCCCATGACTTTCTCGTATACCGGAATCAAATATTTTGATTTCATACATGCATGTTAAATTTTCGGTCACCCATCCGAGTACCGACCGCACACTTGCTTGCTTAACTTTCGTGATCGACGACTCAAAAGTTGATAGAAACCTTATATTTTGATGTGATACATACATGTTAAATTTAGTTGCAATAAGTTAAATCATACTCGAGTTATCGTGCTAACGCACAGATACGCACGCAGACATGATTCCAAAAACGGTATTTTTCGACTCCAAAACGTGTAAATCCGTCAAAATCTCGAGGTCGAATTTTTTCTAACTTCCTCTTTACTACGTACCTATACGAGAAAATAAAAATGGAGTCTCTCAACACGTGCTTTTACAACAAAAACTCGGGAGAAACTCCTTCAACGCAGTAATGCTTGATAAGAAAAATGCCTAAATTGTGACGTTAGCAACTACCAAAAATAAAACAAATGCAAAAAAACACATTTTAATGTTTTTGAAACCTCAAAACCTAACGGCACTGGACTATTACGAGCGTCACAGGGTGTATCACAGTTATTAATATTGATTGTAAATCAATAATTGGAAAAAATATACGTATTGCGTAGAAACCCCACAACTTTCTTCCCCATACATTTGGATGAAAATAAATTCATGCCTTGAAATGTTGAAATGAAATGAAATGAAAAATCTCTCTATTTCAATGGACTTTGCTAAGTACTTTTAAATCGTCAAAAGCCCTACCACCCTGTAACGTGGTACTATAACATTGCCATGTTATAGTACCATTGTCTTCATTATTACTGACAATATTTTAAAAAAAGTAACAATTAAATTCAAAATCATCATTCATCATGACATTTGGTTCATTTTTGATTCATTCCATTGCTGACCGTGTCCTAGAACACAATATCATTACTAACGTACCTAAGGGTCTCGCTCTGACCTCGGCTTGGGCCTATTACTATAATACGTACTTACATTATATCAAGGCACTAAATTGTGAGTACCTTTTGTTAAACCTTTTTATATTCTTGTATCAGTTTTAAGTGTTTTATTGTTTAGTTTCTACATTGTGTTTTATATTATTTTCAGAGTGCCTTTTATATACCATTTAAAGCTGTTAAGTAACTCAATAAAAATAGTGACGGAAAACGTGTTTGATTAGTGGACCATACTAGCAGAGTTGGACCATAGGGCACGTACTGTTACACTGCGGACCGGGTATTGTAACGTGGTACTATAACATTGCCATGTTATAGTACCATCGTCTTCATTATAACTGGCTGTATTTTTAAAAAAGTAACTATCAAATTCAAAATTATCATTCATTATGACATTTGGTTAATTTTTGATTCATTCCATTGCTGACCGTGTCCTAGAACACAATATCATTACTAACGTATCTAAGGGTCTCGCTCTGACCTCGGCTTGGGCCTATTACTATAATACGTTCTTATATTACCTATATCAAGGCACTAAAATTAGTGCCTTTTATATACCATTTAAAGCTGTTAAGTAAAAATAGTGACGGAAAACGTGTTTGATTAGTGGACCATACTAGCAGAGTTGGACCATTAGGGCACGTACTGTTACAACCCTAACCCTAAACCTTTAAAAAAACACATATCAATAATGTTCGAGGTACCACAGGGTCAAAAATGACCTTTGACCTCTATAATAGTAGAATATAAGTAGGTAATTGAAAAAAATCTTTATGTTATAAAATTTTACAGTTTTGGATAGCCTGATCTGCTGTCGTCTGTACAGTAGTGTTACACTTAGTAGTAAATGTTACGTCATCGTTCATCGTTATTAATAATTTGATCAAAAATAGAAATAGGTAATTTACGTTTAAAAATAAGTTAGGTCTATTAAAATATAAATTAACCAGACTCACCTACTCAAGAATTCTATACGCGACATTGCGCCCTTTAATTATAAGGGTCCTCAATGAAAGCCAGATTCCTTTGTCATGACTTAATTTTGGTAAATTCTCAATAAAAGTTTATGGAAAAACACAATGTTTGCCAATTAAATTTGATAAAAATAATAATGGAAGTAGTGTATATTTATAAAGAAGAAAATGTAGCTTTAAGAAATCTAATAAGTAGGTATATCAAAATTTCGTATCAAAGTGCTAGTGGTCGCACTCCTCCAAAATGAATGGACTGATTTTTATGATTTTTTTGTGTATACATATTAGGTATGAAGTAAGGTCGTAAAGTAGATATTTTTCATCACTAAGAAGAAAAAAATATAGCAGCTCAACATTTGCCGGGTATTGAATGTAAGTATATGTCAACGGTAATGTGCACAATACGGTATTCTATACAATATCTAGTCAATGTAAAGAATACCTAAAACGTGTAGGTAATGTACGAAATATTATTAATTTCAAACTTTACCTAAGTATTCTATAGAACACCCTATTTCTAGTCGGTAATGTGTGTAAAAGTGGAGAAGGAGAATTTTTAATGTATGTTAGAGTTATTTTTGAGACAAATGGAGTGCACTGTTTTAAACTTTGTGTAAGAACCTTTTTTTCGCGATTTTAGAGTTGCTTATTTATTAATGTTGAAGAGATCTTCACTGGTTGGTTTAAAGGTTGTGGTGTTTTACAACTTACCCTGTTTACAACCAAGCCCATGAGGGGGCAAAAAATTAAATGTGGATTGTTATTTTTCGACCATTCATTAACTTCCCTTTCTCTCAAATTTGAAGTTGATTTTATCTGATTTTTATTATTACTACGATCAATATCTACAACCACATCAAAAGAATAACTATAACCAAACTCATTAGAGTCAAATCAGTTCGTGATAAAGTCAAAGTGGCACGCTTGGTGTGCTATTGACTATACCCTCACATTATTTTCTCATTCTGATCCAGTTTGGTATCATTCAGATCACATTACGTGGTAACAATGAAAGGCGAAATGAGGTTTGAATATTCTCAATACTGAATCCGTAATAAATATGCCGAAAATCAAACACGTGGAATCATATAGATTCTAGGAAAGCGTTTTTTAGAAGGAATTCATTAGTAATATTTTATTACTGAGGGTATAATGCCGCCGAAAAATTGCCGATCATAGCCTTTTCAAGCTATAATTTTATTGAAACCTGAGCCTAGTTGACTCACATTCTCATAAGACTTTATTCCATTAGCGGCAGATTTGATTATCCTGTGAAAACAAGATGATTGGTTCTTTATAATGTTCGAATAAATTAAATTTCTTGTACTTTTATGTAGGTAATATAGGGATCAATGTATGTAAGGGAACAAATGGACGTACAGAAGACCACAGTCGAATAGCACTACATTTTTATATTGTTGTGTTTCTGTTGGTGAGTAAGGGTTCCAGAGCTCCACGGGGTAGAGAAGGACTAGGGCTGTCATCTTCTTCTTAATAATGGCAACTGCGGGTTTGCGCATTTTGACAAATGTATCCAGTAACTGAACAATAAATTGTAAGAAATAAAAATTTTGTTTGAAAACAGTGTTATTAAAACAAGAACTCGGGAGAAACTCGATCTAGGGTTGGCAGAACCTTTGCGAGGACGCTTTGGTGAACTGGCATAATTGGCATGAGCGTGAGCATGCAAATATGATAACATCCAAGAATGTGCCTCTCCAAATACTGGCTTCTTTTGTGAATGAGTGGCACAAGAGGGTATTGGTGTTTCACGCTCCTGTCCATAAAACTTTGTTTTGCGAGGATGTCAAATGCATTTACGCATCATCCCTGCGTGGTGGTGGCAGAGGATAAGTGGGACTCGAGGTAAGGTCGTTCCCTCCCTACCTACTAAACATCCTCCCCGGCCTGGTCACCGGTGCGTTATAACGGGACGGCTCGGGCTCTGCGTATTTACATAACACACTGAGTGGTCACCAGCGCTGCCCGTCAAGGCTCTCCCTGACACCAATTAACTGCCAGCAACCCACAGGGGCCACTACGGCCTTGGAGGCCGGCTTGACCATCTAGTGACGGCTATCGCTGTCGCGGACGGTTCGCTGTTCCTACCTCTACTGTTGAGGAGTCGCCTGTCCCGAAGGGTCCTGTACACAAAACCTACTAGCATCAGTATATTTTAGTCTTATATCATAAAGATGTCTGTTGAGCACATTTACATAGCGAAATTTAGATAAGTAATTTAACAGACCAACCACCAACCACACTAAGCACTTTGGTATCCCTGGATTGAACCGAGGCTTCTTGATCCGATATCAGTGGGCGATTAGATGCTATTAAAATGAACGTTATTATAGAAACCAATAATAACAAAAGATTAACAAATATCATATAAAAGTTAATAAAAATGTTCGACAAGACGTGGGTTTGCTTTTCAACTTTTCTAGATATTATGTTAAGTTATTCTCTTTTCAAAAAGTTTTATTTGATTTCAATTTATACATAAATGTTTATTTGACGCCTACACACTACACGGGCATTTCAAACTCGGGGGCAAAATGCTACCAACGCGACGGCTCTATTAAATATTCTGCAAATTATGCGAAAACTCATATTACCTAATTACTTGGGAAAAGGTTTTCTTGGAATAAGTTAAGAAATATAATATAAGTAACGAGAAATCGAAGGAACATGTTCAGACCCTTGCCTCATTGTGACATAATCATCTTCATGTGAACGTAATGTTGCATCAATGGCTGCCTATCACGCGATATCTGACAGTCGCCCAATCAGAAGACGGACCACGCCAGACCACATGACCGCGGTACTTGAATTAAAATTCGCAACCATCATCCCCGCATTCATCGCTGTTCGCTACTACTATTTTGTATATTTCAAACTCTGTCTTTTATTCGCAATAAATATTTACAAAGAGAACACTTTTTTGAAATACCTATTCATAGCAGTGAATGACCTTTAACAACATAATGAATATGAATATAGCACCTGAACTCAATGATATATGATATTATAGTATTAGATAAGTTATAAGCTCACAAAACAGGAAAAAAATATGATCCGAAATGATGTAG
Organism: Elophila nymphaeata; assembly: GCA_955850985.1. Taxonomy (NCBI): domain Eukaryota; kingdom Metazoa; phylum Arthropoda; class Insecta; order Lepidoptera; family Crambidae; genus Elophila; species Elophila nymphaeata. The sequence continues at coordinate 14,849,596 of OY039068.1, forward strand.
CACACTTCTATTATTTTACTTATATTTCACTACATTGGCAAATATTGAAAAGGGATGGCATAATTAAGAGCGTTTACGCCGTACGGCAGACTCCAAGTTTAGGTATTTACACGCTGTGCGGTCATTCCCTCTCGCATTACTCGCGCTGCCGTCCAGGTACAGAGCACAAACACAAATTCGATACTTTTTCACAAAATGAAATTAAATATACAATACAAGTTATTTAAATTGAATACTATGGAAAATTAACGGTTACACATTTAACATGAATTAAATTTTGAATATGTATGTAAGTAATAATAACATCTGGTGTATTTTGTCTTGTCGCACCTATCATATAGTACATGGGTATAGTAGTTCATGTTACTGTCACGTAATAGGGTTTATTAAAACACGAGCGGGGTTTTAAAAAACGAGCCTTGGCGAGTTTTTTAATAATATCCCGCAAGTGTTTTAATACCTAATTATGTGCAGTACATAAACTAGCGTCCCTTTGGCTCCCTTTGCCGTCCCGTTTTGCTCTAAGTTTTTGATTTTTGAGAAAAATAACTGTAACGTATTTATTATATATATTAGTCTGATATAAATACTTGTCGCGAGATTTACTTGTGTATATCAGCGATTGAATAAATAAAGAGATATGAATAATAGAAGCAAATCTTGCCACAAGCATATATATCATATAACTAGCGCTCAGCCCGTGGCTTCTTTCGCGTATTGTTGGTTATTATATATATAGTTAGCCTTTCTAGATGCATGGTCTACCTCACACAAAAACAATTTTCAAAATTAGTTCAGTCGATCCAGCAATTACCTCCTACAACGTCACAAAAAAACAATTCACAAACTTTTATCATCACAGCCTTTATAATTCATTTCACTACTGGAAGACAAGACCTCTCCTTTTCAAGGAAGGAGGTATAGGCAGTAGTCCACCACGCTTGCGTAATGTGGATTGGTAGTCAATACCCCTTTGCTGGCCTATTAGTCGCCGTCTACGACACCCATTGGAGCATATGGGGTTATGCTATTCTACTCTGCCGGTATACGTATGGCTATTCACAAACTTACATAAACTATTTACAAACTTTAACTCTTTATCATATTAGTACATACTTACCTATAATTTTTTTTAAATGCAATTTAAGTTTACTTTCTTGTTTTCAGAGCAATTAAGTAAAATCTTTGTTTTTAAATTTTTTTATCAGTAATTTATTGTATAGTTATTTTGACACGGTTCATTCGCATTTTCTCTACAGAGCCTTTCATTTGATACCCATATTATGGTAGTGCTAAAAGTAACAAATCTTGGGTAGTCGACAATTCTGCATTTAAAGTAATTTTATTTATTATAAAAGTATTTAGCAAAAACCATTGAATTTGCTAAGTAAAAAATACATAGATTGGAACATAGAACCTCCTTTTGAAGTTCGTGTATAACCTGAAAGAATACATAAGGACAAACAAACATAGGGACAAGAACGAACAGTACAACAAAATTGTACAGAATCAAGGTGTGGAGGGGAAGCCAAAGCAAGGACCACGGGTTTATCGTTCTGTACATACCTATGATATTTTAAAGAATTATTCTCCATCTCTTAACCGTTACCGAATATTACTATGTGGACCATAATATTAAAAGAATAATCCTCAAACTCCTAACTTTTGCAGTTTTACCCTCCATCATCAGCTCACCTGAAAAACCGTTTTTGACCGTGCAGTGACGGTCTATAAGAATACCTTTGTCACTGCCCCTTCTCTTTCCCCTGGGTGTCGTAGGAGGCGACTAAGGGATTTATTAGCGACCATCCGCTCAACTGGTGGTAGGGCCTGACGCCCGCCTGGTTAGTTACCACCGTACGCGTGGTGTAAAACCCGTGAAGTGCTCATTGAGCGCGTTTCGGGATCAGCCAGCGTACAACCAGAGCTTGAGTTGGCGTTACCGCGACAAAGTTCGGTCCAGGGGCGACATTGGTCGAGCCGATGCCGGGGGGAATGCGTCGATCCGCCGGCCAGGGAGACCCGTAGAAACGGTTATCCCGCTGGCCGCCCGTGGCACAGTTCAGGGGCCCAAGCGTGCCTAACCAGCTCGCGAGGCTGCCCTATCATGCCACGCATAATCTCGGGGTGGACCGTCGTGCCGGTTGGTGACCGGAATGTGGGGTCCCGGCGGCCACTCCCGGGGGGGTACGGGGGCCCTTCCGTCCGGCGGATCGATGAATATCCTTTTTAGGCAGTTCCACGGTGAAACCAGCCTCCCCACTTTGTCCGGAACTGTCGCGGTAACGCCCACTCGATTCACGTCTCTTTTTCCTTTTCCCATGGCAGCCAACAAAAAACAATCAGGTTTTACAGCGGTGCACAACCCCACTCCCTCTACACCGTTTGAGGTTGAGTTCTGCAACATACGCGGACTCCACAGTAACCTCAATGCTGTCCACCAACACCTTGAGTCAGCACGACCTGCATTGTTGTTTCTGACGGAGACGCAAATATTGCCGCCCGCTGACACAAGCTACTTGAATTATCCCGGCTACATGCTTGAAGAGTCCTTCAAAGCGAAAGCCGGAGTATGCTTGTATGTTCGGGCGGATGTTTGCTGTCGCCGTTTGAGCTGCCTGGAAGACCCATCCTTCTCCATGCTAGGGGTACACGTCGACTCTGGCCCCTCGGCTAGAGTCTACGTGTGTCTTTACAGATCCCACACCGGAGACGCTGAGACAACTCGACTTTTTGAACATCTGAGTCGGGCGGCAGATGACGCGCAGGAGCAGTATCCCAATGCAGAACTGGTGTTTTTGGGGGACTTCAATGCTCACCACAGTTTGTGGTTAAGTTCCTCCAAAACTGACCATGCAGGGATCTCTGCTCATGCATTCGCTCTCACGCACGACTTGTCACAACTGGTTGATCAGCCCACCAGGATCCCAGACATTGCAAGTCAAGCGCCTTCTTTACTGGACCTTCTGCTCACGACCCATCCTGAGGGATATCAGGTAGAGGTCCGAGCCCCTCTAGGCTCATCTGACCACTGCCTGATATCCTCCAAAGTGCCGCAGGCCAAGCTTCCGCAACTGGCGGTTGCTAAACGCCGGCTCTGGCATTATGGGTCTGCAGATTGGGATGGTATGCGCGACTACTTTGCGTCCATCCCTTGGAAGCAACGCTGCTTCAGTGATAACGATACATCAGCTTGCGCCGCTGCCATTACTGAGGAGATTGTATTGGGTATGGAATATTACATTCCACATTCCGATCTCATCAGTAGGGGCAGACGTAACCTCTGGTTCAACCGCGATTGTGCTGTTGCTGTTTCACAGAAACAGGCGGCGTATCGCGCTTGGATCAGGGGTCGGGCTCTTAAAGCTCCTGATATCGAGTCACTGAAAGCAGCCTACAACAATGCTTCCAAGTCCTGTAAGAAGGCTTACATAAGAGCGGATGCCCAGCGCGTCGCACGCATTGGCCACGAATTGGTAACGCATCCTACGGGCTCCCGTAGTTACTGGCGTCTGGCCAAAGCCGTGCAAAGCAACTTCTGCCAGCCCTCGCTGCCACCCCTGAGATGTCCGGATGGGTCTTTAGCTCATAAGCCGCAGGAGAAAGCCGATCTTCTGGCAAGACTCTTTGCGGCTAATTCCCAAGTCGATGATTGCAATGCACAGCCACCGTCACTACCTCATTGTGGCACCACGATGCCTGACATTAAAATCAGGCAGCGTGATGTTCGTGCGGAACTGCAATCACTCGATGTCCGGAAAGCTAGTGGACCCGATGGCATCCCGGGCGTTGTACTTAAGAAATGTGCAGCAGAGTTGTCTCCCGTACTCACGCGCCTATACCAGCTCTCTTACTCTTCTGGACATGTGCCGGAAGCTTGGAGAGAGGCTAATGTGCAGCCTGTTCCCAAAAAAGGGGACCGCTCAGACCCGGCCAACTATCGGCCAATAGCAGTCACCTCGGTACTTTGCAAAGTTATGGAAAGGATCCTCAACAACCACCTGGTCCGTTACCTAGAGGGTCACTCTCTGATCAACGATCGACAGTACGGCTTTAGGCCGAAACGATCGACGGGTGACCTTCTAGCGTACATGACGCATGTCTGGGGCGAAGCCATGGACAAACGTGGCGAGTCATTGGCTGTCAGCCTTGATATCGCCAAAGCTTTTGATAGGGTCTGGCACAAAAGTCTTCTCTCCAAGCTTCCGACGTATGGTCTGCCTGCTCAGCTCTGTACCTGGGTGGCCGGCTTCCTGCATGAGCGAAGAATTCGTGTCCTCTCCGACGGATGCAGTTCGCGGTTCATGTCAGTGAATGCCGGTGTTCCCCAGGGTTCCGTTTTATCCCCTACACTGTTTCTTCTGCATATCAATGATATGATTCCTCTTGGGAACATCCATTGCTATGCAGACGACAGTACAGTGCATGCGGGCTACTTCGGACACGCAAGGGCTGGACGAGCAGAAACCGTGGAGAGTCGTGAGAATCTTGTCATTGAACTCAACCGAGAGCTCGACCTTGTTTCTCAATGGGGTACAGCAAATCTGGTTGAGTTCAATGCCAAGAAAACTCAGGTGTGCGCGTTTACGGCTAAAACGTCGCCATTCCTTTCCCTTCCCTCTCTCCAGAGCACAACACTTACGCTACAGAGCAGTATCACCTTGCTCGGTATGGAGGTTCGCAGCGACTTGAATCCGAAGGACTACATCGAAAGCGTGATAAAAACAGCTTCACGGAAACTCGGAGTCCTGAACAAGGTGCGGCGTTTCTTCACGCCAATTCAACTTTGCTTGCTATACAAGACGCAAGTACGGTCCTGCGTGGAGTATTGCTCGCACCTGTGGGATGGCTCTGCCAAGTACTTACTAGATGCTTTGGATAGGTTGCAGCGTCGCGCGGCCCGCATCATCGGCGACGAAGAGGTGACTAAACACCTTGAGCCTCTCCAATTGCGTCGCAATGTTGCGTCATTGAGCGCTTTTTACCGTCTGTACCACGGCGAGTGCTCTGAGGAACTTTTTTCCCTAATCCCACCATCTCCCTTCCTTTTGAGGACTACGCGTGCTGGTCTACGTTGTCACCGACAAACTGTGGCTACCATTCCAACGCGAACTAAGAAATTTGGCAACTCGTTTCTTTGTCGCACAATCAAGAAATGGAATTCACTGCCAGCACACGTGTTCCCTCCTTCCTATAATCCTGGGTCATTCAAAAGAGGCGTGAAGAAGCACCTTGCAGGTCAGCAAGGCGTGGGTGGCTAGCGCGGCAGTTTATCTCTCGCGCTAGCTATCTTCGCATTTGGACTCTACTTCTGCTTACCATCAGGTGGAATAGAGTCATTTGCTTGATCTTTTTATAAAAAAAAAAAAAAAAAAAAAAAAAACCTGATAGAATAGAAATAGAAAGAAAAAAACTTAATTCAACTGTCGATCTATACGAAGGTACACATAATATTTAAGGAATTATCATCCAACTCCTAACTATTAGGAGTTTTTTTTTCATCGTCAGCTCACCTGAATAACATAAAATGATACAACTATCGGTTTATAAACACATATATTAATTCAAGAATTATCATTCAACTCCTAATCATGGAGTAGTTTTACCTGCCATCACCAGCTCATTAACATGATATGATGACTACCAGACGTAAATACTTCAATAGCTTCAGGAAATAAAATATGAAGCATATAATACCTGCATATAAAATTTGAGAGTTGCTCTCGATTTCCTCGGAATCTCATCATCAGATCCTGACTTGGTGACAATAGCACCAAATCAGAAGTATTTAGAAAATATGTCCACAATTAACAGAGATATCCGTGAACATTCATAAAATAATACATAAAGTGCAATATAGAACTTTATATGAAGTCGGTTATCAATACTAAAAGTATCAACACCATCGTTCGTTCTGTAGTAGCATTACGAATATTTACGCGTGATCACGGAGCTAGCACCGAGCGACGTGACCTCTCTCCGACAAGCCTCATGGGCGACTGATTTGAAAGCGATTGCGCGGACTGTTTTATACTGATTTTTAAATAATTGTTATAAATATATTATAGTTTGTTCAGATATCATTTTTATACCAAAATTTAGAGTATATATTCTTCTTTTAAATTACATCATTTGTTTCTTCAAATAAGGGATATTAATTGTTAGAAATAGCAATTTTCCAAATCGTATTTTCGTAATACTTGCAGTGTGATTTGATTTTTCTTTAATTAGTAGTTCTATGAAATTTAATTTTTTTCCTTTACAACTATTTTTTTCGGGATATTGTCAGTTACACAGTATTTTTTATTTCATTGTAATATTAGCCTTTTCGGATATTAAGGGCTTCGAAATTGCATCTAAACGTAAAATTTTAAAAATGCTGTTAAGATATTTTGTTATAATTTATGAATAAAGAATTAAATGAAATATTTTCCTTTACAACTTTTTGCGAAAGAATATTATCTAGTAGTTTTTATAACATTTATATTGATAGAATAAGAATTCATGGAAATTAAGAAGCTCAAAAAGTGCTGATTTTCGCAAAATACGCGTAAACGCTCTTAATCCATCCCATATAGATAAGTCATCAGCGTACACCTAAGCGAGATAGCAATATATCTACATACTATACCTATAGCTACAACAATAGACTAAATATTGTCTTTTACAGCCAAATAAACAACAATTCACCATTACTACAAACGAAATCACACAAAATACTGCGTATTCGAATGATTAGATTGTTAAAACTGACATAAAATCACTTAAAATGATGAGAAATATCAAAGCACCGCGCACTTGTCTGCCACCAAAGCAATGGTGGCAATCATAAAAATCCGATAGGTACGCAAACAGACAGAAAAAATGTTTTGTCCTGCTCTCCCGTATGTATCAGACATATAAGCTTTCTCACTCTAATAATTATTATTCTTTAGTAGCTCATCTATACTCTATTCTCAATCTACGATCCCATAGGGAAAAAAGAAAAGAGAGCTATTATTTGTCATGAGTTTGTCATTGTGTGAAAATTGTCATTGCATGACCATTACCATAGCAACTGTTGGCGACAGACACTGGCCACCGGCACCTCTTTTTTATATTTTATTTGTATTCTTTTTATGAGATTTTGTATGACATATTTTATATTATATTGTTTTTACTTTAGTTGAAATATATATCTTGTACAGTGCGGTTTGTGTTATTCTTTACATTTTTGGTGTCAGAAGTTTTTATTTTCCGGTTTACTCACGTCTTTATTATTATTCTTTACTTCTTTTGTGTTACATATTGTATTTTTGTGATTTTTTTTGGTGGTAAATGGTGAAAACAAGGTCTCAAGCCAGAAACATGAGTGCTTCTTCTAAAGCAAATTCTTCAACATCTGCGGTAGCGCAGCGGCTTGCCCTGGAAGCCGAGCGTGCACGTAATCTAGCTAAGTTGCAAGAGCGCGAACGTGAAGTCGCAGCTGAGCGTGCAGTCGCAGCTGAACGTGCAATCGCAGCTGAACGTGAAGTCGCAGCTGAGCGTGCAGTCGCAGCTGAACGTGCAATTGCAGCTGAACGTGTAGCAATTGACGCAGAGCTAAATGCTAAAATTGCAGCTTTAGAGGCACGTTCAAGCCGTAACAGCCGCGCGAGCAGCCGCGCTTCATCTCGTACGGATCACTGGTTAGACACTCATTTTAATTATATACCACCAAAAAATATCAACCCGCCATCTGTGTTGCAGATTGAAACCACGGCTCATACCTCGGCCAAAGGAGGACACGTATCCTACCTTGCCGAGGACGCGTCACGTCCACCGGCATCGTTGTCATCCCAGCGCGGTGCCACTGCGGTGGGCAGTTCGTCGCAGCCTACGGGACCGGTTCCCGTTGAACCTGGCCCGTCAAAGGAATCGACTAACTCTGCACATGCACCGATAGGCACACAATACACAAATAGTTGTAACATTAATAAAGAATCGGAAATAACACAACACACTCAAGCCATCAGAAGCCTGATATCACCTATCGGAATAAGGGTAAGTGATTTACAGAAATTTACAGGCTCACCCTCTGTATGGCTCTATTTTTGCAAGATATACAACGGAATGAGCTGCGGTCTCGATGATATCGAGAACATTACCCGGCTGTCCACTGCACCCAAAGGGCCCGCGCGAGCGACAGTTTCCTCGCTGCTGGTCGCAATGGACGACCCCAAGAAGGTAATGTCAGCCTTAGAACAACAATTCGTAAGCACCGAATTGGCCGTTCCAGATTTTTTGGTGGAGATGAGAGCTTTGCCGGGGATTGTAAATAACAACTCTGGCAGAGATTTCTACAGGTTCGCGTGTAATTACGTATCCACAATTGAGTTGCTCCATCACACCGAGTTATCCAGCCCAGAGTTGGTAAATCCAATCCGCGGCAAGCTCTCCCTTCTCATTAGGGACAAATGGGTCACTTTTGCATTCATTGTTGATTCAGTTTCGAAACGATTTAAATTTCCGCCTTTCTCCAATTTCTTATGTCACGGAGCTCATATTAATTTAAATTTAAAGTTTATCATTATGACAGAATCTGTCGCTCGTGACAAAGGAAGACCAGAGAGAACCAATTTCATAGCGGCCAAAGAGATTGCAAAGTCGACTCATATTTTCGCCTCCTTAGACAAGCCTTATCCCACGGTCATTTCTTTACCATGTTGTTATTGTCAATGCCCAACCCATCACATTGAAAGATGTCAAAAGTTCTTATCTTTATTTTTATTTGTAAAAGATAGGCAAAGTTGGGTCAATATTATTAAGGTTTGTCGAAAATATTTAATTAAGTTACTCTCTAAATTGATGAGCGTCTACGATCTGCCAGTAGTTATGAGAGGACGCATGTTGTTTCAAATAATTTGGTGGTCAGGCATCGGTTGGGATAATTTACTTCCTCGAGCCTTTATAAAAATATGGGAGAATTGGTTAACAGAGGTAAGGAAAGCTTCAAAAGCTACTGCTTCCCGTTGTCACTTGACCCGACCTGACCCGACGGAGACAGCTCCACGCTTCTCTGACGCAAGCGAACACATCCTATAGTTGCTTCGCGTATCGGCGCTTTACATAGACGATGGAACCATGGAGCTGCCTCTTGAATAGCCAGGTTGGCTCCATTGAAACCGGTGTTCAACACTACGACTTGAGCTTCAAGCCCCCTTATAGCGGTCCGTTCCGCCACATACATCTTTGAAGCTCACAATCTTAAGCACATCAGCACCTCAGCCACAAAGTCTTGACGAGTTAAAACCTACCGTAGACTTCGTGGCTCAAATCATTAATTAGCCATCGCCATCGTCGCATACATCAACCATTAGTTCCAGACTATTCGCGTTTTAGCAAATGGCTACGACTCGTTCGTGCTACTGCATTCATTCGGGTTTGCGCGTACCGATTCTTGCACATCCTTAGGCACGACAACTATTTTAATTTGTAAACAGCTTCAAATATTGTTACAGCTGAACGTGATTGTCGTGTCTCCGCCAGTCCGTACCCTTACCGGAACGAAGTAGACTGGCGAAATTGGTAGTCTTTATAGACGAAGAGGGTCTTCTTCGGTTGTCAAGCGGAATTTTATCTGCAGTTGACGTCCCGATATCAAGAGATTTACAGCCCATAGTATTTGATGGGCGTCACCCTATCGTTCGTCTACTCGTACACCACTTACACGAGAAATCTGCCCACGGGAATGAAGAATAAGTTAGCAATCAAATGCGGTTGCGGTATTGCATTCTCCAACTACGACCGACAGTGAAGCACGTTTCCAGTTGGCGCTAATAATCGACCCCGCAGGTCCCTCCATTAAGAGACTTACCCGCAGGACGCTTAGCCCACCATGTCGGGCCCTTCTCACACGTCGGCCTGCACTATTGCTCTATTTTGGGCCTATGAATGTAACTGCCGGGAGAAGGCACCTCAAAGGACACGTCGCCCTCTTCACTTGCCCTCTGATGGTTCGGGCTGTGCATTTGAAGTCAGTGGAAACTTTGAGCACCGACTTCGCACTGATGGTCCTGCGCCACTTCATCACTCTTCGAGGTTGCCCTACAGATATTTTACTCCGACAATATGACGGCATTGGAGAGAGCACCAAGGGAGGAAATATTGCAGACTATGTTGACCGAAGCCAAGGACATTATCAACTCGAGATCGTTGAATCATGTTCCCGTGGAGGCAGACGACGACGAGGCCTTGACGCCATTCTCGTCGTCATTCCATTTTCTTCTCGGTGGGCCTTCAGAAGATCACCAGTTGCGGACTCATGACGACGAAGATCTATACCGTAGAGCAGACCATAAGAAGTTTTGCCTACCCTCGCGGCCAGAAGGTTGTCGACCAGCACGGATCTCAAACTGGGGGATGTTATTCAAAAATTAGATGATGGGCCGCTGCCCCGCTCCTTCTGGCCACGAGGCTAAGTCACTATTAGGTCTACCCGGGTCGAGACGGAAGGGTACGGACGGTGTATCTTAACAAAGGCGGGCACATTAAAAAGGGCCACCCGTCTTGTAGTGCCGTTGGTTAGTGCCTGTCCTAACGGTAATTAGTGCTGACACTGGGGGGGAGTGTTGGCGACAGACACTGGCCACCGGCACCTCTTTTTTATATTTTATTTGTATTCTTTTTATGAGATTTTGTATGACATATTTTATATTATATTGTTTTTACTTTAGTTGAAATATATATCTTGTACAGTGCGGTTTGTGTTATTCTTTACAGCAACCATGGCGCTATATAATATATTTGTTTACAATGATAAAAACAAATAAAATAATATAATTTCGGCTTACTTACTTATGATACGTGATTCCATCTTTATTTATTTTTCTAGCATAGTTAATGGCCGAAACACATTATTAACACGCGACGCGACGCAACGTGTCGACACCCGATATGCACCGTGCACATTACAAACACGCGACGACACGACATTCTAGCAATTTCTGTACCCGTAGTGTAAGTTTTTTAGTATACAAAATGCAACGATTGTAGTTGCGTTAAGAGCTCAATTTGTAATGGAAACATGATTTACACTTCTCTCCGCTAGGGGCGCTGTTCACGTTTCCTATACAAATTGAGCTCTTAACGCAACTAAAGTAGTTGCGTTTTTTATACTAAAAAACTTACACTACGGGTATTTAATACAGTTAGCTAACAACCGTGGAAGTGTGTGGTTGTGTACTATGCATTTATTAAATAACGAGTCAAATGAAGACTTTGAAGAAGATTTGATGCAAATTTTGGGTACATAGGTATATATCGGAATTTCAACACAGGACGGCATTGTGTTGCTTGAACCCGTTAAAAACTTAAAGGCACACGCGAACTGTCTACTGTTTCAAGAGAGAGAGGCAACACATGTTGCCTGTTTTGATTTTGCTATTTCGGCGCGCTATGACGTATCTACCTCTTTTAAACTATTAAATATCATTGCCTGAACTCGATAAATTATATTATCTGTACGTAAGAACATCACGTACGCCACCTTCTTCTTTCTCCTAATCTGGTCACAATTTCTTTGGGGTCGGTTCAGTAGGTATGTCTTGCTACCGACATACCTACTACATGGGTTTTGGTATTTGATTTAAACGGGCGGCCACCTGACTAACCCTGGCCTGACGCCAACTCTGCTTGAGAACGACTGGTAACTTTTGACAGCAGCGGGGACCACCAGCCATTCGAAGCACAGATTAGAAACAATATGTCTGAAGAATTCGAAGTGCCTTCCAGCATGAAGGAAAAACGAGTCGAGAGAGGTAGCTTGGTAGCTTAGCTATCATGACCGTTGCCAATAACCAAAGACTATATACTATACAAGATGATTTTTTCAAGTGGGTCTTGAGGGCCAAATCCTGAATTATAAGTAATATCGAAAATGGCCAAAGGAGTCGCGAGCCCGATTTTGATGAAAATAAAAACTGAATTGGATTGTTGAAAAATCAGTATTCCTAGCCAGGAATCGAACCCAATGATTTTAAAAAAAGAAACACAGGCAGTATTATTACACCATTCGATAGTGTTGTTAGTAGGGATCGATTTCTGGGATGTAATGATATAGGAAAAGTAATGGAAAATGGAAAATTTTAATAAAATATTTCTTGTTCCACCTTGGTTGAAGCGATGATCATTATTTTATCATATCACAAATCCAATGATGCAGGTTTTTTTTTTCATCAAAATCAGGCTCGCGACGCCTTTGAGCATTTTTCTATATTCCTTATAAAGGATTTGGCCCTGAAGGCCACGACAGTACGCACACTATAAAGTAATTATTAACGAACACTTATAAATATTAGCTTTAAGAAATAATTGCTCCCTCAACCTTCTTTTATACAATATTGGTTCCTGCGAAATATATCACAACTGGATATTTTTATTAAATATTAATCTACTAGACACGATTCTTCGAAAAGTGTTCTCAATGTAACACCGTTAATTAATGCGTAGACAAAATGAATTGCCTCTATCATCGTTATTATTTTTGCGTTAAATTTAACAAAATCCACGGTAAAATCAAATGACATCAATGGCTATTGAAAATGTCGTGTCGTGGAATTTACAATCCTAAACTTATTCATTAACTTTTTTTACTAAAATGTCGTAGATACAAATTATGGCAGTTAATATAGCTTTATCCTTCCTGTATGTAATCTTTAAAAAAAAATCCCAACACCGGTCAAAATCACAATTTGGTATTAATTTCTGAAAGTCATACTTCTTTAGTTATATTGTACAATAAACATGCTTATCGACTTTATAAACTCCTTCAATATAATTTAAGTATGATGTTAAATTGGTGGAATGATTTATTTTGTATACGATGTGCGAATGACGATGAATGGAGAAAAGGTAGGTCGCAATAAATTACACTCCTTTTTATGAATAGGGAGTTATCTGTTAACTTCAGTCCCACGCAGGTTGCTTTTCTTATATTTTTATGAGCGAATGAAAGGAAATTGGAATCATGATGACATTATTTCATTTAACATTAAATGGTTCCACTCCGTTAGTCTCTTACAAATTGTCGTTACTCTGGGATTTAATAAACGTTGTAAACATTCCGGTTAATTATCCCTACTATACAACATGTAAATTAAATAACCAACACCGGGATTCGGATACCGGGATTTGGGATCGGCTTCTAAGTTGATTTCAATATTTTTTTAAAAAAAAAACGATATTTTTTTTGAAAAAAAAAATGCCCTACTAGTACTTTTAAAAACTTTTTTTTTTTTTTAAATATTGAAATCAACTCAGAAGCCAATCCCAAACCACCTGTATTCAGGATGTTGGTTTTTTAATTTACATGTTGTATATAATAACTAGCTGTCCCGGCCACGCGTTGCTGTGGTAATTTCAATATAGTGACCTATAAGAATAGATTGAATCTAAAAATATGACTACTTATCAAGATAAAAACTATTTTATCTCTCAAGTTGGATCAAACTGCACACGGTGTACAAATTTGATTAAAATCGGTTAAGTAGTTTAGGAGTCCATCGCGGACAAACAACGTGACACGTAATTTATATATATATTAAGATTATAAATGCGAAAGTAACTCTGTCTGTCTGTCTGTTAAGCTTTTACGTCTAAATTACTAAACCGATTTTGATATAGAGCTCAGAAAAGGACATAGGCTACTTTTTATTGCGAATAAAAGGCTTGAAAGGGTTATAATAGGGGGTGAAAGTTTATATGTAAGTTCATCATTTTTGAAGATAAAACCATGAAACTTTGAATTTGGGCACTAAATAAGAATGTAAGAAATATTTGATATAGGATTTTTGATTTTGATTGTTTGGGGGTGAAATAGGGGATGAGAGTTTGGAATACGTCATTGTAAAATATGAAACCATGCAACTTTGTATTTATTCACTTCATAAGAAGTAAATAAATTTATGTTCTAGCGTTTTCGAAATTTTGTTCAAATTTGGTAAACAATTTTGGTAAACACGCATAGTGCCGTGTGTGGCCGTGACGAAAAAAAAAGAAAATATTGGGTTCCTCCATTTATACGAAGAAGAACTCTAAACGGGATATTCGTGTTATTTTACAACATATTTTTTTTAACTATACGCGAATGTCCACTTTTCTTTATTGGCAAAGATTTCATTTTAATTAGTTTATCACTATATACTGGGCTTTTCATGCCTCAGATAGCACAGCAACTTTCAATCTCCGAAATAAACTTTTCAACATCAAAGTCCATTTTAATTGTTACACGTCCTGCAACCAGGATGATCCGCGCGGTTATGCGGGCTGCGGCGCCCCGTGGACAAGGCACCGCCCCTCCGCGCGGACGGCAGCGCGGAGAGGCGGTGGCGGTGAGGGCACCGCTAGACCGCGCGGACGGCAGCGCGTAGAGGCGGTGGCGGCGAGGGCACCGCTAGACCGCGCGGACGGCAGCTCGGAGAGGCGGTGGCGGCGAGGGCACCGCTAGACCGCGCGGACGGCAGCACGGAGAGGCGGTGGCGGCGAGGGCACCGCTAGACCGCGCGGACGGGCGGTTTTCGTGTGTTTGTCATCAACGGATTTCTTATGCGCCCTACACACTCTCGCCGAGAACCCCCGAGAACACCCGAGAAGCGTGAGTGTGATTAGTTTCTCGCGTTCTCGTTCTCGGGCTCGCCTGTTCTCTGCTCGGTGTCGGTTTTTTGGCCCGTTTCAAAGGGTTTCTCTGTTGAGAAACGAGAATCGTATCACATTCTCGTTCACAGTAAATATCAAAGCCGCTGCGCTGTCAAAGTCATCCATTTCGCATAACGGTCGAGAACGCGAGTGAGAAGATCGCGTGAGTGTAGATACCTTCTCATTTCTCGGGTCAAGTCTCGGCGAGACTTCTCGCCGAGACTTCTCGCGTGAGTCTGGAGGGCCTATTAAAGGCCAATGCGACATGAGATCCGCTTCACCGCCTATCGCGGCGGTGCAAGGTGCCGTGTGTTAATCGCCTAATTGATACGAAGAATTTTTCTTCACGGTGTAGTGGGCAGAAACCTTTAGCTCAAATAGACAACACCGCTCACCCATACGAAAAAAAAATAACTTTTGTTTTAACTTCAATTAAGCTTGCGGGTTAGATATCCTCAGGAGATTTTAAAATAACTCGGCTTTGTTGGGCGCTGCCCAACATTTTGTAAAATTAAATGATATTAAAATACATAATTTCATTTAACTAAGCATAGGCAAAGATACACCTACACTCAATGTTCCAAAGTAAATTAATGATATTTCTTGAAAATTTTATTTGAGCTAAATTAACCTTTGGCAAATTTATTTTCATTGAAAACGTTCACAACGGTAGGTATTCTGAATTTTCAATTACTATAGTGAATATTTTTTTTATTTTGCACCTCCACGAACTTTTATATTATTATTATTAATTATTATTACTCTTTATTGCACTTGAAATAACAACAAAACTTATGGTTAAATACAAAGTTTGCAAGGGCGAACTTATCTCTAAGAGAGATCTCTTCCAGTCAACCCATGAGTGTCAGAGATACTGTTAATAGTAATGTAGGTGACCAACAAAATGCAAAATATAAAAAAAAATAGATCTGCTTGTTATCTTAAAACTAAATAGCATAAACAAAACATACACACCATAAATAAAATAATTTATACTTACAAATAATATATACACATACATAAATTAAAAATATATCAATAAACAATATATCTAATATGAATAGATAATAATAATATAGTATACATATAAAATAGATAAATAAAATATATAAATAAAATACAAGTAAAATAAATATAAGATGATAACCTTGCAAATATTATTACAGAACTTGTGATAAGTAGTGCTTCTTGAGTCTGGTCTTAAAACAGGTGATGGACGGACTATTTTGGATGACTGTTGGGAGGCTGTTCCAAAGGAGTGCAGCACGAAAGGAAAATGAATGTAGGTGAAAGTTGGTATTGCCCTTAGGAAGCTCCAGACTTTTTGTGACACATGGGCGTCTGGAACGTGCGGGAGGTGGACACAGCTGGAATCGGGAAATGAGGTACGAAGGGGCATTAGGATCGTGTAGGATTTTGTATAGAGAGGAAAGGATGTATGCATATATTATGTTAGCGAAATGAAATTTGGTGAAAGCGAGATAGCCCCAACACAAATATTATTACTAACTGGGGCGTCTCAAAACTCCCCTTCCGACACGGACGCCCTAGGGACGCTAGGCGGTCAAGAGACTCCTCACGGGGGAGATGCTCGGTCGCCCAGTAATCCCCTAGGAACGTTCGACCTACAGGCTTGAGGACCCTCCGAGGTCTTCGCCTTCTTAAAACCCCGGTGACGCAGAAAATGTCATCAGAGACAATCTGCAGTAGACAATAAAAAAAAGTCTCAAAACCTGTAAACAAATTTTAAGAAATAAAAGTGTTTTTGATTTTTAGGGTTCCGTACCTCAAAAGAAAAAAAAGGGAACCCTTATAGGATCACTTTGTTGTCCGTCTGTCTGTCAAGATCACAGATTTAATAATAGATAGGCCAAGCCGGCGTTTAGCTTGTGACGAGTGTAAGCCCCACGGGCATACATTGCCGCCCGTTCGCCGTCCGATAAAGTCAAGTGAATTCGTACGTATGTCAGTTCGACACTCTCAAGTGAATCAATATTCGTAGGGAACTTCCCGTTGACCTAGAACTATGAAATTTGGCAAGTAATATTGTCTTATACCACAGGTACAGGAAAAACTCTGAAAAAACTATACATTTGTATTTAAATCATAAAAATATAGTCTTTATTTAAAGGATATATAAGTAATCAATCATCGGGGTTTGCCTTTATCTCGGAAACGCGTGGAAGTATCGTGTTAAAATTAAAACGACATACTCAAATCTGCAGTCCCTTGAAGCTGTGAAAAAATCAAACTTCTAAGTTAACTCAAAAAAAAAGATACGACCTTTTACGCCGCAAAAAAAAATACAACTTTGTACGGAACCCTTGGTGGGCGAGTCCGACTCGCACTTGCCTGGTTTTTTTTTATTTGAACTGTCTACTTATATGTTACTTAATTACTGCTACGTTCACACTCATGCATGACATAATTGGAAATACTGAAAGCCATCTAAATTCGGATTCGAATCTTGTGAGATTAAAAGCGAATTGGACTTCTATTCAAAAATAGATATCCAGGAATAGATCGACTAAGTGTGAAATGTTTAATTATAACATCTTCATGCCTAGTTCCAATATGAAATAGTTAGCTGGAATGTAATCAACACGTTTATTAAATCCGAGAGTAATTACAATTTGTAAGAGAGCAACGTAGCGGAATCATTTTAAATGTTAAATGAAATGTCATTAGATTCCAATTTGCTCATTCTAAGTAATATTACAAATTCGAAAGTCTGTATGTTTGTTTGTTACACTTTCACGCCTAAACCACTGAAACAATTGTAATGAAATTTGGTACGAAGATAGCTTAGACCACAGATTTAATAATACAAGGTGATATCAAGTCGGCGTTTAACTTGCGACAAGTGTATGCCCTGTGGGCATACATTTCCGCCACTTCGCCTTCCGATAAAGTCAAGTGAATACGTAACTCAAGCGATTTGACCGATCTTCTTTGCAGCTGTGCTTAACTTTCATCGCTTCGCAGTCGTTAAAACGCGCGCAATGAATATTGTATATTACGGCATGCTCCACTAGAACATGTTATGTAGTACGGCCGCTGATTGCGACACTCGGTCTTCCTATGAACTCGGCGATTCGACCGATCTCCTTAGATTGATATATCTGTGGTTACGACGCTGGAAATAACATACGATACTTTTCGAAGCCGCGGGCGACTGTTAGTAATGATATAAGAATAGCAATCAGGGTGTAACACAAGTTAAGGAGATGATAAATACTGGCGACCTTAGTCTTAGTGAGTCTGAAAATATCCCATGTTCCGCGAATAATCGCCGCATAATCGAATAATGGCAGGGTATAAACACTATTCTATTCAAGAAGTCCTTTGTGACAGAGCTAGTGAAGTAACATTTGAAAGTGATACTGAATGACAGCGATTCTCTACTGTTAAGAACAAATTTAAATTGAGTTGACTGAATGTATAAAAATAAAAACATATAATTCTTCTATATATTTTTTTAGTTTATTACATTAAATTATTACAGAATGATTTATTCAGTCGTTTCTGTAAATAATTTGTTCACTCTTTAGAATTTTATAATACCAGTTTTCTTTTTGATCATTTTAAGGCACGTTCCCCGATTACTCAAAGATTTTTAATTGTTACCAATTCAACAACTAGAAAGCCCGTTCTGTTTTAAATTCAATACAATAATATTCGTATAGTGCAATCGAATATGTCTGTGATTTTATTTGATTTAAATCACTACATTGTCTCTAAGGAAAGAAATGATTAGGAAATCTCTTGACAAGCTTTTATAACATTTAAATTTAAAGTTTACTTTATATTCTTCTTTTTAGAACATTTAAATAAAAGCTTGTTTTTAATTATTAATTAATTTAAACAATTGCTTGTTTTTAACTATTTTTTACCATGTAGAAATAACGAACATGTAGGACATTTCAATAAAAGCTTGTTTTTAATTATTAATTAATTTAAATAAAAGTTTGTTTTTAATTATTAATTAATTTAAATAAAAGCTTGTTTTTAATTATTAATTATTTTAAATAAAAGCTTGTTTTTAATTATTAATTAATTTAAATAAAAGCTTGTTTTCAATTACTAATTAATTTAAATAAAAACTTATTTTTAATTATTTTTTACTATGTAGAAACAACGAACATGTAGGTAAGCATATTAGATACACTGTGTTTCTTTCATGAAATAATGTCTGCAAGTCCTTTACAGAAGATAATTTGGTCAGTGTAGACTGGGAGCAACACATTTAGGCTTAACCCAATTCATAGGATTTGGGACTGAGGATTAACGGAATTCTGGGGATTTCGAATCTGTTGAAAGGTTCTGTTAAGTTCGTGTAACGATTATTAATTCGTATATCATTGCATCATTAATTTATTTACGTAGTTTTACACTTTCAGTGGGATTCAAGGTTTATAAAAAATAATTAATTCGAATTATAATCAACTCGACATTTTTATTTGCACTTACTTATTTATGTTTTCTCTCACCCACGTATTTCCTGAAAACTAAATTAAAATGGTTATACTTCTGTCACTATTTTGGGGGGTAGTGTATAGCACATACTGCCAGATGTGGCTTTATGAGTAACCATTAATGTTACCTAAAGCTCTGCTCAGCCCCTTTTGGGACTATGAGCGTGATTGTATGTATTAATGTAATGAATAGTAAGTAACATATCCGTATTCACAAACATTACTATGAGGTTCCTCTACTCTTGTATAAATAAGCGCATTGCATTGAATAACGCTCTGTGCTTGGTTCGATTCTGTTGTCTAATTCCCATTTTGAATGTACTGACGTTTTATTACTTCAAACTCTTTTCAAACTTTAAACTTTTGACATCTCGACCTGTGCGTTGTGTAATATAGCTAGCTAGCTACCTAAGCTGTGCGTTCATTTTAAAGTACGCATAGTTCCGATCCCCACTTAAGTATTGTCTATGAATAGGGTTATACGATCCTGTGCGTCCACGCGCACTATGATAATTTTAAAAATAGAACTGTAATTCTCAAATTATCAAATTTGGCGGTGTGGTTAGCGGCAGTGACGCGGTGTGTTCCAAATTTAAAAAGATTCTTTATACATAAGGGTTATTGAGACCATTCAAAAATTACAAGGTAATAAAGTGTTAAATTGCTAAAAGGTGATTTCATTTCTTGTGATATCATGCCATAAAATCTCCATTGTTTAAAATTACCTCAAGAATTTGATTTTTAAGCGTATCAAAATAATTTTATATTCAATTACTTGAATATAAGAAATATGACGTGACAAATTCGTAATGCCATACAAAATCTATAGGAGAATAATTGTTGTGACAGCCAATAAAAAGTATCTCAACTGATTTGACAGGCAACACCCCGGTCAGCGGCCGTGACGCGATGTGTTCCAAATTTAAAAAGATTCTTTAAACATACAAACTCTCCCTAAACTGTGCAAAAGACTAATTTTTACGAGTGTTTTTATCAATAAGTATTTTAGAAAAAAATACTTTTAATTTCTTTGTATTTGAAATGAAAATTAGAGTGCATAACACCGGTAAAAGGAATCAATTCCTACTCGGACTATGCAGCCGTCTAACTACGTCTTCATATGGTAATTGATTCCATTCCACCCTTGTCAAACAATCTACTATTTCAGTGGCTAGATTCTCCTTGTCTTCAGAAAACTATCTACGTAATAAGTTTAAGGATAAGGTAAGGCCAACGCGATATAAAAATGGTTAGGCTCATTGGCTCCACTAGTCAGTGGATCTCTGACAACATAGTTATATGCATATGGATACCCACTATAAGGTCTGTTAAGAGAAAGCGGCGAGATTGCTGCTAGAACTCTTATCACATGCCGTTTGTTATTTTACCCTGTCATTGTAAAGTATATCTACGGAACTAGATTTTAGGCACATATTTGAATCCACATTATTGTTGAGTTGGAGCGATGGGGTGCGGTATATGTGATGTAACCTTAAACGTGGTAGTTTCGTAACAGTTCGTTATCCTTCAAACGATCCGAATAGTTATCAGTACTTAATCTAAGCCAAATCCTTTTTGTGCACTCATTAAAAGCGCGCTAGTGGACATTTTCCAACTATAAACCAGATTGGTAGCCACTTTGAAAAGCGCTTTGAGAGTCATAATCGGTTTAACGGGCGAGCTTCACTTTGTTAATAAACAACATTTTTGCTTTTGTCCCGGTAACGAACCAGGCGATGCGAAAGGCGTTTGTAAATACACGGAAATCCTAATAAACACACGCAAAGTGTTACTATAGTAGTTTGTGTAACTGACACATAACAGGGTTATTAAAACACGAGCTGATTTTTTTATTGAAACTAAAGTTTCAAAAACGATCCTTGGCGAGCTTTCTAAAAGTATCCACGAGTGTTTTAATACCAAATTATGTGCATTACATAAACTACTTTAATAAAAACTAATTTTATGTTCTCAATTTTCGATTTGAATATGCTTGTTTGCGCCGTATTGGAAACACCATTTTTACAAATCACCAAGTGCTCCGTCAGATCTGTCTAATTGGAAACGCCCCGCTGCCGTGACGCGTTATGCAGCGAACCATAAGAGGGGGCCGGATTTCTTAAGCGACCATGCAATCGAGTCAATAGAATAATCACACACTAAAAACAAAAGAATTAGCGTGCTCGCCAATTTTCCAATTAAATCATGCATTACCATTTTAAATCCTAATTATTCTTCGTTTGTTTGTGCCTTTTTCTATAAAATTATTGCAGTTTTTTTTTATTTCGCTGGCAAAAAACTATTTTTTATCTCAGTGGAGTCAATATTTCTGTATGGGTTAGTTCCCTTTGCCTTCCCGTTTCGCCTTATGTTTGTAATTTTTTAAGAGAAATAACTGTAACATAACGAGGATAATGGGCCGAGAAGTCGAGCCGGTGTTCCAAGGAGCTTATACTAAGAATGGAGTCATTAGTCAAATTAACAAAGTGAGGGCAAAAATTTTGACAATACTTGACATTTCAAATTTCACATTTCTCTTTCTAGAAATTGTCGTCATCTCTTTCTAAACACGACTACATAGAAACAAGATTTCCCCAGTATTTCGCCATCTTTCTAAAACAAAAGTAGAAAAGTAGCTAAAAACTTAACATATTGTATTCAATTATCGGTATTTATTATCAATGAAAGAAATAAATATAATATATTGACTTTTAACGTTTAGGTTTGTATTTCAATCAACTGGTGTATCATTGTGTTTTTTCCATAACTTATGGGAAATTAAGGGATTTATATAATGACAACTTTGTCTTCATACGTCAATCACGTTGATGTCCCGAAATCTCAACATGACATATTGATAGGTATCGACTCGCGATTTTGGTACGGCTTTTTACATTTTAATAACTATAAATAGTGCAAAATGGTGCATCGCTGTATAGTTCGTGGTTGCAGAAGTGAGTGGTATCCAGGATGCAGTGTGAAATTTCACTTGTAAGTGTTATAATTGCATATTATTGTTCACCTAAGTAAAATTGGTTTTTCACATGTAATTCCATATGATTATCGTTATTGGGCGAAACTCCATAGGGGAAAAGTAATTTCTGATACTCGGCTTTCATACTATCTGAATTTAATTAATTTTCATACATAAATTACTTATTCAAATATGTGTAAACAAATTGACTAGGGTGACTAGGATTTTTATAAAATAATAACCTTTTTCCGACCGATAAGTCTTTGAAATAGCTGTTATATAGATATATATAGATTATTTATATAGTTTATAGATTATGTATAATATAATATAATATAATATAATATATTTTCACGCTCACACCAATTATCTAGCCCGAAGTAAGTATCATAAAGAACTTGTGTTACGGATACTAGATAACGGACATTTTTTTTTAATATACATAATAATTTTAGATATTTTTATAAATAAACTTAAATAAATATATAAACAACCATGACTCGCAAACAAACATTCGTGTTCGTCACACAAACATTTGCCGCTACCAGGATTCGAACCCGGACCGCTTGATGTGTAGCCAGCTATACTGACCACTCCACCACGGCGGCGTCATATGTATATATATAATACATAAATCGTTCTACCCATTTTTGGTTGGGAACGTTTATTTACAAACAAAACATGTAATTTGTGCAATGTACATTATTTTAATTGAGAAACATATTCAAAATGATTGATTGGATTTTACCAGTGTAATAGTGTATTTTATCTTTCACATTTGCATCTACTAACATGTAACGCAGAGTGCAATATGCACAGTGACCTCAAACTTCATTCGAATTTGGGTTAGTAAAATTGACACAGCATTAATAAAATTGTGACTGTGCTATTCAAGCCTATCAAATGATAGTTTTTAATATGCTAATGACGACTTCCAGCCCCCAGAACAAGCCGGATTACGAAAAGGCTTTAGTACCATTGACCAATACATAAGTTGCAGCAGGTTATACAGAAGACCGAAGAGTATTGTCTGCCAGTATGCTTAGCGTTTGTGTACTATGAGAAAGTCTTCGATTCTGTCGAAACCTGAGCCGTGCTCCAGTGACTTCAAAGGTACGAATAGACTATCGGTACATCAAAATGGTCGTCTCTTGGCTGATATGATGATGTGATGAATTCGGGGTTTGGACGGGGTCGCTTAACTACTATTTCGGTCAGGAAATTACACTATTACGGCTTTAGGAACAAGGCTCTTATCCTTCTGACTTCGTAACTGAGTAACAGGTACAGAAGGTTGATATATATATATATACGTAGGGCGTTCAATTTAAAGTAAGAATGAGGTACAAACTCTTTGAAACCGAAAAAAGTTAATACGGGCTATTCCAAATACATGGTGTGATACGTTGCGTACCGACCAACTTTACATAGGAAATCCTTATCGTTTTATGCATATTTTTTTAATACTGGTTAACACATGACAAAGTTATATACCTTGTCATACGTTAACCAGTATTAATCGAGTTACGAGTACAAATGATTCTTTTACATCTTTTACCGGTATTCATATTTTTAATTGTTGGTCTCATGATAGAATAAAGTCACATCTGCATAATTCTTACTTTATAGCAGAGCGATTTTAAGTTTGTCTTGTACAAAATTAGCTGTAACTTTTTTCTTAGTAAACAACTAAGAACATACAACAACAATACAGAATCGATTATTTTGCCAATCTTTATAAAGTATTATGAAACATCGATTGATATGAAAGTAATATATTTTAGGTCAATATTTTGTAATTTAGAAGTATCTATGTGAATATGTAACTATATTCTGCGGATATCACTGTATCATATAATAATAAAGGATTTTGTTCTTTTAAGTATCAATATTATGTGTATATATAACTTTGTTTTACATAAATTCTTGAGTCACATATGTAATTATATTAATGTTTAGATTGTTATTTATATTTAGATTTAAAATAGAACAGTTCTTGTGATCAAGTTTTTATTAAGGAATAAACTTAGTGTGTTACAGAATTTATAAAACTACCACTACTACTACTTTATTTATTTTTAATAACTACCCAAAATATACGCATGTAAAACTGTAACTTAAATTAAATTGATAATTATTTATTGACTTGTATTGATGTTTTGAAATCATTACAAAATTGTAAGCTGTGGAGTTCTTCGCCGGAGTCTTTCGCCATTTCTGCTCCATCTCAGCATAATAATTATTATTTCGTCCCGAAATGGTGGTAGGGCTTTTGACGATTTAAAAGCACTTAGCAAAGTCCATTTGATAAAGAGCTTTTTCATTTTCATATTTCGCCAATGTTAAGTGTAAATTTACTTATAGTAACAGACAGTTGTACGGAAGATTAAAACTAATTATTATGAATGTTAATTCTTTGTCATGGTAAACTCAAAATATTTTAAACTTTGAGTACTAATTAATTTTATTACCTTAACGAAGTCCAAGATTGTCCGTAATTATTTTTTCTGCTATAGGCACCCTACTAGAAAGAGACAGAGCCTCTCTAGAAATGTCAAGAAATGTCAAGGGTTGTCAAAATTTTTGCCCTCACTTTTTTCATTTGACTAATGACTCCATTCTATAGGTAATATAAGCTCCTTGCGGTGTTCTTATGTTACAGGCTGTTTTCTTAATTTTCATTTTGATTATCTGTCTTAAAAAGTATGTCACTTTGTATTTACCTTTAATTTAAATCGAACACTTAGATTATACACCTGAATCTAAGCTCGAATATTATGACATGAAGATAATAGTAGGTAGTTTATGAAACTTCATGATGAGGGGTATTATACACGAGTGTGAGTTTTTAAAAGCATCACACGAGTGTGTAATACCTAGTTATGTGCAGTTTCATAGACTACTTTATTTATTCTCATACATTGAATAGGTATATCAAATAAAAGATAGAGGTTGATAAAGTTTATTTATTGGTTATTGTACTTTCACTATCAGACATTTTAATAAACAATAATAATTATCCAGCGAAACACAACAACGAATTGCAAGGAAACGTTATGGCGCCAAAATTCCCGGTATCACCGCGCATGCGCCAAAGCGCGCGCAGTCACAGATAAGAAATTAAATAGTGCTAAACGAATTGGCGCAGTATTGTATCAATGGTCTGCAATCGAAACGTTATGAAAAAAAAAATATTATAACATGTTTGTGTTAGAGAAATAGTGTTATAATGACATTTTTTAATTTCATTTCGATATACTATTTGTAATATACTATTTTAAATTTTACGATGTGCGAGTAGATAAAATAAATTGCGTCATTGAAAAAGTTTATAAGGACTTTTCGGATATATAATGATTACGTCGATACATGTCGAAATTGTACAAATATTTTTGTATTTTTTATACATATTGTTTTTCTGACCGAACTATTTGGAGAACTCAATTTTTTTAAATTTTTTTTGTATTAACATGAATAATTTAGCATGGGTATTATCTTATGAATTATGATGTGAGTTTCCTTACGGAGCGCTTCGACCCAGCGGGCTCTTTAGTGTCTCCCCTTTCCTTTTACTTTTATTGCTCCTTGAATATGTAGGCCATCAACCTAATTAAGTCCTTGGGTTTGACGAGCCTGTACTGCTTGGAGTGACCACTCCCATGCTACTCATTCCAGTCCTGGCTATGGAATCGCAGTCACACAGCAGATGATCCATGGATTTCCGGTCGTGTCCACATGCTCTGCTATTCGATCTTGATGACCATGTGGTTTGTGGCATAGTGCCCACCAAAGATTAGGCGGGCAAAATGTCTGCTGCCCCCTTAAATGAATTTACTCCATCCTCTCATCTCATATGAAGGATATGGAATTTTACATACCAGGCGACAGTTTCCATTCCATACTTTCCACCCTTTGACGGCTTTGCTGATGCAGCTTTTAGAAATTGGGATACAAGGTTCAGGACCTACAAAAATGGGTTTTCTGATCCCTTCTTTGCCAGTTCGTCAGCTTTCAGTCAGGGACCTAGATCAGTTAATTACATTTAGAATAAAATGTAATGTAGCTTAATGTAATTTAAATTTCAGTATATAATTATAAAGTAGATAATATATAAATCTTGGTCCACATTTGACTGTTAGTGTGCAATAAAGTTATTTTCTAACAATAATCTCAAAGAAAGCAAAAAATGCAATGTCTATTAGATCAACACTAAGGATAGGAATGCCTTTGAATATTTATAAAGACAAAATTTATGGCCTTATAGAGGGCCATAAATTTACACTGTCTTTATAATTCGGTATGGGATCCTATAAAAGTGAACGTTGTATCTGTAGCTCAGTGAATCAGTACTCAATGGATCAACTTTATCTACGAACAATATAAAAACCCATTCAACTCCACCGAACCGTTTCCACACGATTCTTTTATCTCGCGTACAAAACTCGATACCCTTTTCATGGCTACACCACAATCTAAGTGTAGACGTGCAAAATCTATGACTGTTTCCATCTATAAAACCATATTATTTGACAAGACTCTCTCGACACCAAAAATTCAATTTCATTTATAATATATATTCTGAAGGATAACTTGTGATATTCGATAGCCCTCGAGGATCAATTCGAAGATAAGTTTACAGACATATTGAACTACCTCGTAATATTATGACTAACATCGTTGATGCCTAGAATAATGTGGATACCCGGAATGCTGAAGTGATTTTGAGTATAATATCTGTCCTCGTTGCTGAATTTGATGACTTACTGAAATATTTTACTTTCTAAGAATATGATTATATATTCTATTTATGCTTTCTACTTCTATAAATCTTGTGACCAGAATAACGAAAAGCCAACTTGAACACGTTTGGTTCAAGTCGGTTTTTTCTAGTTCATTTCCAAATTTAATAAATGTCATGCATGCATTTTGTAAATCTTTCCTAACAGTCCAAATAACTACAATTGTTATCTATTTGTTCAATAAGTGAGCATTAGTTTTTTTTGCAGCGAGTGTCGACTTTAAATCACGAAACAGCGAATTAGCCTAGATCTTAAATGTAATTATTAAATAATAGGGGTTAAAGTATGAAATTGCCGATTTTTTCCTCATTATTCATAGTGTGTAATTCCTTTAATACAATAGCTATGTCCATTATTCTTTTTCTATTTTAAACGTCATTACAAGGACATATATTTATGCATAAAATTTTATTCTATTTTCATTTTTTTCACAAGAAATACATCTTCAAAAACAGCTCGTCCTAAGAGGTGCCCGTCTCTGTTATAAAAATATGAATATTTTTTTACAGGTATAAATTCTCAATTTTTTTCTCTAAGTATCCTATAGCTTAATGTTGTCTAAACATATCCACAAAATTACACAATATTTAGATTTGTGGTTCCTTAAAAAATGGCAAATATGTTATTATGGAAAAATGAATTGTCGTTAAATTCTCTATACAAAACGGCAATTTTATACTTAAACCCCTAATATTAAAAGTAAGATAACTAAAATTATTTGGATCTTATAAGATTTAAGAGCGGGCATAAACCAAGAAAAATATCAGAATTCACCCGCGCGTTTCACCCTTCCCCTCTTGCACATCGCAGTTCGCAGCCGCAAGATGGCACTCGCTTCATGATTTTTCTTTTTTGTGATCGCACATAGTATACGCGAAATAACTAGATAAAATTGGCTAAGCACGAGTCGGACTATCTATCCATTACCTATACTTTGATATGTGGATTTTTAATACTTTTCGCTGATGGTAAATAAAATATAATAAATTCAAATTCAAATAATTTATTCATTGTGTGTGTTTACAAAGATATGAGGTAGGTACTTACAAGTAAAATATAGCTCAACACATGAACCCTGCAAGGTTATAACAAAGTATATAAATAAAGTTTTATTTACATCAATTATATTTTTTTTTTATAAAATCATGCTAATCGCTCAGAATAATTACCAGGTATGCACATTCTTCAAAAAAATAATTATTGGTAATTAAATCATTTATTCATAAAATATAATGTTACTTTCAGTTTTGATTATGTTAATGTCAATATGATGTGGCATGCTCAAACCAAGTGGCATGCTATATCACATTCTTGTTATTTATGACAAGAGTTGACAAGATACCACTTTGGATTGTCCAAAGCTAAGACAATGTTCGTAAAATTGGCCATTATTCTTTATTACATTTTTCTGTGGATTTTTATCAAAATCAGTGTATTTTAACATATAAGTTCTTTGGTTACATAAAAAAATATTTACACTTTATGACAGGTACATTTTTTTTTGTATGATACATGCATGGAAATTTTGCAGTAAAGATCTGGTGGTCAAAGTAAAAAGTTCCTCATTCTGGGCTAAAATACAATATATTGTGGGCATAGTCGCTACACATTCACGAAGTCTCATCAATGATTCCATCATCAGCTCACCTGAAAAACCTAAAAGAATACAACTATCGGTATTTAGGTACCTCTAATACTTAAATTATCACTAACCAACTCCTAATAGTTAAGGAGTTTTACCATACATCATCAGCTCATCAACACGACATGACAACCAGACGCAAATACTAGAATAGCTTTATAAAAAATATGAATAACCCTCTCTTTCTGTTCTTTTCCGAGGGTTGCCCTCGATTTCTCTACCTCCTTCTCATCATCAGATCCTGGCTTGGTGAGATCGGGACTACCTCAGGAGTATACATACACTATCGAATAAAAAAAGAAATTTGAGAAACGGTCCACAAATGGCAGAGATATCGGTGAACAGATATTTACCTTCCATCATCAGCTCATAAACATGAAATGATGACTACCCGGTGCAAATAATAGAATAGGTTTAGGAAAAATATGAAAAACGTTATATATGCGTATAAAATTTGAGGGTTGCCCTCGATTTCCCTGGCTTCAATCAGATCCTGACTTGGTGACAATGGGACCTCAGGAGTATACACTATCGAATAAAAAAAGAATTTTGAAAATCGGACCACAAATGACAGAGATATCGGTGTACGGGTCACCATCAAAAGTAGATGAACACTGTAGTACCTTGTCATAATAATATTTCATACATAATTGTAGCAACTATTACTGCACAAACGCTGGCGTTGCTATGACATGGTACTAAAGTGATCATCTACTTCTGAAACTGACTGTACGTGTACATACATAAAAAAATACATACAGACGAATATCTCCTCCTTTTTGGTAGTTGGTTAAAAAATACTTTACACACACCACACAATTGAAACTTTGCACCAATTCATGAGTAGTCAAAAGCATCTATTTTTTTGCGTTTACTGCTACCCGCGCCGACATTGTTACATTGTGCCGTGAGCTAAAACGTCAAATTGCGATATTTTTTGGTTAAACTACTTATATAATATAATAAAAGCAATGTACATACCTCCGACAATTATTCATGAGTTGAATTTTTAAATTTCTAAGCTCTTTCTTAGAGTGTTTTCGCATTTTATTTTTATTTCCCATATTTTTGTCGAAGTATTTTCTCGAGCCGGTGGCGGAACACAGAAACACAGCCCACTCGTCTCAACGGAGCAGTCAAGACTGATTGATGAAACAAAACATGCCCGTTACCACGGGTGAAGCGCGATAGACTGATGCGTTTTGCGCGGAATAAGAACGTAATAAGCGACAAATTGGTTTTATGAAAATAAGTCGTAAAGTATTCATTATTTTTTAAAATCCCTAGTAGGGCTGCTTTGTAATATAGTTTTATATTATGTATTAAAATATTGACGCAGTAATATGCATAGCATTGAAAATAAACTGATTTAAGCTGGAAATTAAAGGTAAGTTCGTGATATTTTTCCATGCTTAAAAATATTTCATTTTATGTTTTTTCCCAGACTAAAATCTCTCAAATATAATGTAATATCTATTTTAAAAAAATGGGGTGGCTTGTGGCCTATTTTGGGGTGTAAAAATCAAATCAAAGATTGGTAATTTTGCTTTATACCCCCTCTTAACGATAAAGTCTTGTTCGGAGTCCAAAGCAAAAAGCATTTTTGCTTCGAGATTTAACGAAGCAAAATGGGTCTTTTGGTACTAAAGAGGTGAAATTATATTAAAAGAACATTATTGATAATAGTTTGAAAAAGATTTCCCACATTTTAAGATTTCGTCATTCCAAATGACCGCGCTAATCCACTGAACGGATTTGAATGCGGTTTTCATTGTGATAAGGGTTTTCGCATTATTACTCTATCCCATAAAGGCTTAGAACCAAACAAAAACTACCGACGGGATATAGATCCCTCCCCAGTAATTTGTGTTTCAAGTGTTTGTAGTAACATAAATGGAATTCACTGTCAGCACACATGTTCCTTCTTTCAATTCAAAAGATGCATGAATATGAGGAGCTTACATTATTTCTCGCACTATTTTATTCTCCCCTAATTTTTAAAAGTCCTACAATAAATTGCTCTGATTGAATAATAATTTAATTTCATCATTCATTATTTTGATAAACATATTAAACATGAACAAGAGTTAAATTTGACTGTCGACCATGCTGTTCCAATATTATTTAAGATTGACGCAACCTCATTATAACATTTTAATATATCTTGCAAAAACATTGAGAGGTAACAAATTCGATTCAGAGGATGTAGATGGCGCGTTCTTCGTAACGATTACAAAATCTAAACTACTAGGTCGAAACTCGGATTGGTGACCGAAAATTTTCTATTAAATTTTCTTCCGTGCTTCGGAAGGCATGTTAAGTTCATGGTCCCTTCTGCTGTCGAAAGATAGCAGTTGTTTCAATAAACTAAGGCTAATTATTTATAACTTGGCAGCGATTAAATATTTTAGCAATAATTGTATTTCTTGAGCTTCAAAATGCAAGGATTTATAAAAACTAAATAATGCCTGCTACTTTAAGGTATCAAAATATTAAACAGGGCCAGTGAAATTATTCGCGAGGTACTATAAATAATGACATGACGACTATAATATTAACAGTAGGTTCAGGTCATTTCATTTCATTTCATTTCATTTTCATTTTCATTTCATTTTCATTTCATTTCATTTCATTTCATTTTCATTTTCATTTTCATTTCATTTCATTTTCATTTCATTTCTATACAAGTAAAGTAATTGATTACCTAACTAAATATTTGTTTCTGTGATTGGTATAGGTTAGGGTTATTGTTTTTATGACCAAGTACTGTTTTTGGGATCAATGTCAGTTTAAAATAAATCAAAGCTTACTACGGATTATTAAGCTGCTACATTCTACTTAAAATTATCCTGCACTGTAGCTGCCAACCTATTATTTAGGTTACCAGGTTTAATTTTTTTAAATCACACATTCAGGATAATTTGTCGTCGCGTCGTATACATGACATAATCTAATACCTACCTATAGCAGTAAATATCTCAGTATCGTCGATATCTAGACCAAAGATACACCGACCCCAAAAGAAAGATTGAGAGTTAACAAACTGGGCTGGGCATATAATGAGAAGAGTATAATATTATGGTGAATGAATGACAAATCACAGAGGGAGACGAAGCGAAGACGGATATACTGAACAGAAAACTGTTCTTGATGAGATATCAGCTGATCGAGTAGAAAACATACCATAAATAGAATTTGAAGCAAAAGTAGAATCATAGATGTTAGAAGTTAATTGCTTTTCATATCGTTTGCCTATCATTTCTTCCTTTACCGTCTTGACTTTGTAGGCCTTTCGTCACACTCAAAGGATCAAAATTGTTCGTGATAACTTAGCCAATATTTGCTCTTCCTCATTCCTAATCAAGCGAGGCAGGAAGAAATTAACCGCATAACTTTGAGTACAAAGTGGCTGTTAATTCTTCAGAGCGGAAAGCTCTGCAAAGTGAGCCGTTGCTAACTAGAACTTAATTAAAAAGTTTTTGAATAACGCTCATTTTTCTTTAAGCGCGGAGAGATAGAAGTTGAAATCACGGAAAAGCAATAGAAGCATGGATTACACTATGTTTCGCCAGTCGGAATTAAATCCAGAGATTCGATGCCCAGGGAGTTAACATTTTTACTTTGACGTACGTAGTATAGAGGAAGTCTTGTAATCGTCAAAAAATTCGACCTCGAGATTTTGACGGATTTACACGTTTTGAACCTGCCTGAGTCCAAAAATATTTTTTTTGGAATTAAGTCTGTGTGTGTGTCTGTGCGTTAGCACGATAACTCGATCATGCTTTAACTTATTGCAACCAAATTTAACATGCGTGTATGACATCAAAATATAAGGTTTCTATCAACTTTTGAGTCGTCGATCACGAAAGTTAAGCAACTAAGTGCGCGGACGGTACTCGGATGGGTGACCAAAATTTAACATGCATGTATGACATCAAAATATAAGGTTTCTTTCAACCTTTGAGTTGTTTCCGGTATACGAGAAAGTCAAGAGGAGACCACTCCCGATTTTTTTATGTTAAATGATTGGCAGACAAGCATACGGCCTGCCTGGTGGAAAGCAGCCATCGTAGTCTATAGACGTTTGCAACACCGACGTGACACTAGTGCGCTAGCAACCTTAATCCCCTTCTCTACGTTAATCTTAACGGTGACTTCGCTTAAGCACTTAGTCAATGTCGAGTGAAAATAGTTATTCTGCTCTAAAATTGTACGGCAGATTATTATAACAATGGAGTATTTTAATGGCGCCCCGTTCGTACGTTTTTCGCAACGATTACAAAAGCTAAACTACTAGGTCGAAACTCGGATTGGTGACCGAAAATTTTTCTCAAACGAATTTATAACGAGCTCGGTTTTGAAGATTATGTGTAATAGCTCATCGGATCCGGAATGATGCTTGGAAAAATGTGCCGAAAGCGTGTATATAAAATTGCAAGGATAATCAATAATTTTAAAATGAGAAAAAAGTATTGGCCAGTATTTCATGAACTATTAATATTCAAGAAACTAAAAAAAGATTCTTAAGGAGGAGGAAATTAAAAACTTTCCTCTATCTACATTTTTATAATTATAATGTAACGCTGAAAATTGGTTTCAGCTCGATATTTTTAGGTTGCGCGCGTGGTGTCAAAAGCGAGTACGACACATTGATTACCTACTCTTTTTAAGATACCTATCTGAGGCTGCCAGACATGGAAGATTAGCATAACCCCATATTATCCTCCAATGGGTGCCGTAGAAGGCGACTAATGGAGCAGCAAAGGGGTATTGATCACCTTATACTCAATCCACCAATCCGCATTGGGCAAGCGTGGTGAGCTGGTGCCTAAACCTCCTTCGATAATAAGGAGAGGCCTTGTGTCCAAGCAGTGGATCAAATTATAAAGGATGTATGATGATTATGAATAAGGATAACATGAGGTTTAGGTACAGGTTTACACATACCTACTTTTACACTCTGCTAATATGATTACTTTTATGCTGATAAACGAAAACGAAGTTAGTTTTCGTTTCTTTAGAATTGGCCAAAACTAACTTCTCTGCGATTACTCTTCATCTCTATACAACATGATATTGAAACCAATATGGACAAACGGTATACAACTTTGGGGAACTGCGAGCTACTTCAACATCAATATCATACAAAGAATGCAAAATTCAATCTTATAGAATATATCCAATAAGCCACGCTTTATAAAAATCTCTGAGCTGCATGAGCACCTGGACCAGAACACTGTGCTTCAGGAGATAAAATTATTGACTGAAAGATACAAATCGTGACTGAAAAAGCATCCTAATCCGCTTGCAAATGCTCTCACGAAACCAACATACAGCAAAAGACTGAATCGATCTACTATCTTTGACCACTTCAAACAGCAGAAATAACTGTATGAAATTGAGAAGAATCACTTCTCAATGGGGAGGTGCTCTGCAAAGCCGAAACACAGAACGTATCTGTCTATAGTCCAAGGACTGATTGCAGATTTACAAAAGAACAAAGAAAAATCTTAACAACAAGCGCAAAGAAAATAACAACAATCTATATCATATTAAGTTTATTTAATTAAAGGACAAAGGAAACTCCGACTATAGTTGAAGGTAAACAAAGCAACCCATTTTCCTTGTGTTTATAGCTCTCCAAGTACCTTTAAAACGATATTTAATTTTGGTCGATGTGCGGGTGCAAACACATAATCATAATATGAATGTGTAAATATCCAATCCAATTACTGTTGCTCAGTTGCTGTAATTTTTGGAAAATATTAATAAGGGTAATTAAAAAATACATGGGTAGCAAATTATGATTATCACCTATTGCCTGGTTTTCAGTTCTCCAATGGAGTACAAATTTGCGTTCGTTTGTTTTAGCGCTTTTTAACGCGTTTGTTCACCTAGCTATCTCAGTATCATAACAGCCTTTATAACTCGACCCACTGCTGGGACACAAGGCCTCTCCTTGTCATTGAAGGAGGTGTAAGCAGTAGTCCACCACGCTTGCTCAATGCGGATTGGTGGACGGAGTGTAAGGCGATCGATACCCCTTTTTCTGATCCATTAGTCGTCTTCTACAACACCCATTGGAGGATATGGGGTGATGCTATTCTACTCTGCCAGCATCACCACCTAGCTATCTACCATAAGCTAAGTCGAGGTAAGGCACAATGGATTAGCCAATAAAACACTACCTTTTTTAAGGTGTTGTTTTTCCGTTGGTGGGTAAGAGGGCTTCATGGGGTAGGGAGAGACTAGTGTTGGCAGTGGGCGAGTGTCACGTCTGTCATCATCAGCAGATTTACAAATTTGCCGCCAGTAGGCTAATAAATGTTTGCCGCCCCTACTTACTTCTGAAGTTCGATACCCTAGTTCCATCGAGCATATAAACAATATTAATTACATTTGCAACTTTATTTTGCTCTATCGTTTTCAATACATCGGCTATTTTCCCTTTATTAAAAAATAAAAAAAATTGGGACTAATTTTCTCAATATTTTGGCCAAATTTGCCGCCCCCTGAAACCTGCCGCCCTAGGCTCCAGCCTACTCAGCCTACTGGTAAATCTGCCACTGGCTACAGTGACTGCTTAACACGAGGCAGGCCGTATCATATGCTTAACTGCCAAGCCAATCAAATAATAAAAAACAGCCTGCATAAAAAGACAACTAGTCAACTGAAAAGACGGAAACAAGATCAAATATTAAATGCAAACTTAAAACATATTGATGGTAGTCTTCAGAACTTTTGTTCAACATTATGACTGATTTGACTTTTTATTAAATTTTATGCCTCCGACTGCATGTTACTATTTTACCTTAATATTGTCGCACGCCCAGTGCATTGTGCACTGGGCGTGCTTAGTCTATCCTCCTCTTCCTCTACAAGTACTTGGAAAGAAGTCGTCATAATAGGCATTCCCAAACCTGACAAGTCACTAAAATATACCTAGATCCCGAGGAAGATGTATGAAAAGGTAAAACCGTACACCCGATGAAGCTCTATAGCCACTCTGGCGAAAGCAATTAGGCGGTGCTTTGGCGGTTAGTTGGCCACTCAAGATTGAATCCGACAGAACCTCGTAAGGTCAATCCTGAGTTTATCCTCGAGGATTCACGGCTTCCATATACGCATGGAAGGAAAAAAAACTGGACATGGTCTTAACCGACTTCAGAAAAGGAGGAAGTTCTCAATTCTTTTTTTATGTATGGTCCCCGATTACTCGAAGATGTCTGAACCAGTTTAGAAAAGTAGACAAGAGTAGAATGGTTTCTTTTACCTGTGTTGAGAACTCTACTTTTCATTTTGAATACCCTTGTATAATTAAAAAAGTAGTTTTTTCTATTAATGATAAAAATAATCGTAAGAAATAAGTATCTTTCACAGATTAGAGAGAGTAGGTATGTTTAAAGAATCTTTTTAAATTTGGAATACATCGCGTCACAAATAATTCGTACGTTAATATTACGTCATAAATAATCGGGCATTGGTAAAATGGGTATTGATCATCACCATATACTCCGTCCACCAATCTGCGTAGGGCAAGCGTGATAGCGTGATGTACTACTGCCTATACCTCCTTCGATGACAAGGAGAAGCCTTGTGTCCCAGCAGTGGAACGAATTATATTGGCTGTCATGATGAAATAAAAAACCGCCTTCAAAAATAAAAAACGTAGGAATTAAAATTAAAAAAACCTTAATGCCAACATATTTTTTTAAGTCGGTGGCAAAGACAAGAGACAACATTTATTCTAAAGGCTGACACTGAACTAAAAAAACATTGAGATTTTTAATTTTAATTTTTCCGTTTTTAGTTTTGAAGGCGATGTTTTCCATAAATTATTATTTCCCAAACTTAATGAAAAATACTATCTATGTAGCTTCTCTTGGTCATTAACAAATTCACGCTAAATCTATTTATACATGTCAGTCGGAGTTCAAAGACATAAATAGTGTAAATGGGATAAGCCGTAATGTACGAGTATAGGTACCTATTACCCCGAATGTTCATTGAATAGAGTCAGACAACCCAATACCTGGAATAACGAGTAAACCCCTTGTAATACTGACTAGTTTTATTACGATTTCTATGTAGACCTTTGATTAGTTTTACTTTGTTATTCGACTGTGATAAAGATGGCTTAGGTCTTAATAGACTTGCGTAGACTTTATATCCTTATTAAATAACTTTAGCTCTAAGAGAGATGGAGCATAAAAGTATTTAGAGTTTACCCAACAATATACAGAAAAAAGATAGACTTTAATTGATCAGATTATAATTTTTATGACCTAAATTACTGTCACCATTAAAGGGGCATAGCAGACACGCTACTTTTAGTATCGGTGCCTGACGATTTACTTGATTTTCTGAAGCTAAATGCAGCGACTGAAGGCGACGCAAGGCACACGTGAATAGCGATCGCGACAATTATTTGTATTCATTTCACAATTACATTAACATACAAAACTACAGAGCTTAAGATTTGCCTCGGCAGGTAAATACAGCTTATACATAAAACTTATCGACATATAAAACAAATATATATTTTTTTAAACTAACGAAACTTTCTACTTTAACAAACTTCACAAAAAGAAAAAAAAACTCGCTGTGGGCTGAGTCCATCAAAGCCAAACACTTCCCTTTAAATGAGTGGACTGAATCTAGAAAGATGTCAATGTCACCATCTTTTAATATTGTAAGTACGCTGTTGCATTACACCTACTCCCGGGAGGAGAATAGGCGTAACGGAGCAGGTGAGAGAACTGAAGAGAGGTAAGAGATAGGGTGGATAAGGAAAGCTCTAAACTACAAAAGATAAAAGAGAGTTTTAAAATAATATGTACATTTATTTAACAAGTAAACACCTAGTGTCCCTAGTAAGGTAGCACTCGCGACTGAAAGAAGAGGACGTGGGCGGAATGGGTACGGCACTCGCGTTCGGTTTGTTTGGCACTCGCGATGGACCACCGGTGGTAATATAAGAAGGAGATATGGGAGAGAGGATAAGAGAGCGCGCGGAGTAGAGAGACTCTTGCGGGGTACGACGTCCAGGGCCAATTCCTGCAGCGGTGGCTGGGCGGTGCAGCCTTGCCAACCAGCCCAGCAGTGGCGGTGCTCACAGCTCCCGGAGCTTCGGTAACGCAGCGGGTTCCAGCAGTCGCATCCGGAGCCTCGTGGGTAGTTTCTTCGTTTTTTCTCAAAGACAAATTTACGCGGAGCCTTCTTGAGTCCCGGGCTAATGCCAAATGGCCCGGGAACGGCTTGCACCACTGTGCGTAGTGTACGAGCTAAACTCGACGACTGAAGTATCAGACGACCGACCTCATTTATACAGCCGTCACCGATACATAATTTTGAAAAACGAAGAGCAACCAAAACAGATGAATTAAGAATTTAGAATTTTGAATAAAGAAATATGCTGTTCTCTCGGTAGCCGTACTATAGAAAGAGATGAAAATACAATTTTAAATGAAAAGAATAACATATTTGAACACGAATAGTCCGATATGAAATTAAATAATAAATTATTTATAAAGAAAATATTAACAAAATTAAGAGAACAGATGAGATAGAAACAAATACACGATACGAAGTAAAATAATATAAAGAAAAGGCTACCGAGAAAAAGCTTATTTTCCTTAAAATTTCGGAGATATGCCAAAAAAACACTTAATCCTACAAACTTAAAACTAACTTAGAACTAACGTACAAAGGAGTGCACTTGCCCAGGTTAGTTTTACAATAAGTTAAATTGAAGAGATTAGTCAATTGACGTCTAGGAATTTGATATGGAACAGTTAAACTAGTCTGTTAAGTAGATTGGGACAATTTAAATTACTGTTGAGGAGTTTATATAGTGTCATGAGATCAAAAAGCTTTCGACGGTTTTCTAAAGAAGTCACTTTAAAAAATATAAGTCTAGCTTTAAATTATTTGAGACTATTTGTTTGACAATTTAACTACCTTTCTGAAATATTGCTTCTCTAATTAAAATTGTGTATCTTTTAATTTAATTTAGTATGTACGTTATTTGCACGTTGAATACTTCAACAGGATATGTCGGTAAATTGCTTGTCTATAATAACTAAATTGTACCATATTCTGGCAAATAAATAAATTATTATTATATTATTATGTCCTTTATTTCATATAAAATACATAATAATTTCCCTTCATCCGAAACACAGCGAACTGCTTCACGGCATGCACATTGTCCCTGTCTGTGTCTTTGCCAGCGCTGCGTGTTCCCACACAGACAATATTCGTCTAAAATCTCTATACGAAAACTCACTTGCGTTCTTGAGATAGATAAATCTCGAATTTTACGACAAACTAGAGAGGGCTATATGAGATCTCGCATTCGTACAGTCGTAAAGTGGTATTGAACAAATAGAGCCAAGAAAAACTCGCTCTGAGAATAATAGCCTCCTTAAGAAGCCTGTAACAAGATCAGCTCGTTGATTTGCCTTGAGACTAAATGGTAGGTAGATTTTTCCTAACAAATTTGCCAGCATATCGACTTCTCTACAAGAAGCTGTGTAAAGTAACCTACACTGCCAGCTTAACTACTTTTAAAAGTGTAACTAGAAAACATTGTACCATGCCGGACGTGGTACGGAATTCGGTTGAATTTCTACGTCTATCCTGAAAAGTGCAATTACTGAATAAGTGTTACTATAAAATTGACGAGTTTTTTAACGATAAAGGATTAGATTAGTGACCAATACATATTAATTGATATTAACAGACATTATGATTATGATTTGACATTTGACCCGACAAACGACTTATTTTAATTTTCCTGTATTTGATTTGATTAAAACTAACTTTTACTATATTGACGTATTGTAGTGGATTATCTTAATTATTCTTTATTCATTATTATTATTTTAACTTTTATTATAATCTTTTGTACTTATTTTTGTATTGCGGTACCCTTATAGGGTTCATGTTTGACACCATAATAATATTGTGACCACCATGTAAACAACATGAAAGCAATAAATGATTGAATTGAATTAAAAAAAGTTATACTGTCGAAAATAATAAACGAAGAATACAAATTTTCATATAGCAAGATATATTTTTGTAGATTAATTCGTTGGTCTTTATTCATAAGATTGCCAAACGTTCTGTCTTCGTTCACATTGCAATATTTCAATCGACTTTTACATTAATTTTAAAAGATAATATTATATGCTAGGTAGTTTTAAACTGGGGTCCTCGTCCGGAAGCCTCCTCGTGGCGGACCCTGGTAACGTGGTGGGGAAACTTTCTCGGGGGGTGTGTGGTTTTTGATGTCAAGTCCCCTTGGCATTCGAAATCACAACATGCCATCGTCGAGTTGTTTTTGTTTTCCCACCACGGCTAGTTCCGGACGGCCTTTTCAGGGCCACGACCGCGCCCGAAGTCCCTCGGGTGCGGTCCGATGTCTGCTCCCGGTGTCCTCGTCAGGATGACACGCCGGGTTGAACAGCTGTCCGTCAGCAGGCGGCCTGTAAGGCCGGCGTCGTCTAGCGGCCCACAGGGGCTGGCGTTAGTCGGTAGCCCCTGTGGGCTGTTGGCCACCAATTGGTGCACAAGGAGTGCCTAGACGGGCAGCAATGGGACGGGCTCGGTGTAGTTGCGCTCACGTGCGCAGATTCCGAGTCGTCCCGCAATAGCGCACTGGACGTCAGGCCGGGAGAATGTTTAGTGGGTATGGAGGGAACGCCTTTACCTCTAGTCCCACATACCCCTTGCGGTTGGCACCACCCCGCAGGGACGATGCGTAAATGCATTTGCCCTCCCCGTCAACAAAAAAAGGTACTTTTAAACTAGCCGACTAAGCTGATCGATTGTCAACGGCAGCCTAGCTGTCCGATTAATATAAGTATCGATTATTCACCGGGTCACAAATAGAAGACGGATATTTACTTATTCTATAGTAGTTTCAAAGTAAATAGCCCCACGTGCGGTCATCCTTAGAAATTAATTAACACTGTCATAGATCATAGAATGATTATTATAATCTAAGTCATAATATAATCATTCACACATGTGTAATAGATTTTGAACCCCATACAGACCATCGTAACAAGGGTATTTTACACCATGAAAGAAAAAATATAAAATAGCATTTTTATGATTGATATTGCAAAAAGTAAACGAGAAACATCGATATTTATCATAAATATGTAATTAAAATTTTATGATTCAATTTTAAAAATCGACTTTTTTGATTTGTCCCTGAATCCTTTCGCCGTATTGGGATGTGATGTGACGTCACTCCGTTAATAAACCACGTAGATTTGTATCGCGCTTTTGTGTTGATATTGAAATCGCAGTGGTTTTGTTTACTAACGGAGTGACGTCACGGACTGAAAAAGCATGGCGGCTAGCGTTTCCGCGCGAAAATTCAAAATCGAAAATAAAACTATTAAAAGTGTTTAAGGCATTTGTGGTTTTATGAAATTAAAATTAAAATTCTACTGGTTAATTACGACCTCGGGATTGATTTAAAACAGTTTTCAAAAAATGGTGTAATACCCTGTTCTATGCCAAAACAGTAGTCTTCTTTTTTCTACCCTGCTGGCCCCTAATGGCGCCGGAGCAGTTTGGCTTGCTTTTAAATATTTTTTTACGGCAGACTGCTATCTTTCTATGTGCCTTCCGAAGTACAGAGGAAAATTGACTAGGGTACGAATAAGAAGCGTCGGTGGCGTAATGCGTAAGGTCGTTGTCGCCACGTACCAATGTGTTTTCAAATTTTGAATTCATATGTACGTTTAATCGACGCTTTTACGGTGAAGTAAAACATGGAGAGGAAACCTGCACACACCTATGAAGAAATTCTTAGGTTGTGTGTGAAGTCGACTAACCCGCACATGGCCAGCGTGGTTGACTAAGGCCTAATCGACCCTAATCTGGGGTAGGCTCAAGCCTCTCGGTGGGGACATTATATCGAACCCGGACTTCTGTATCTAATCCGATGGACGAACCACTTGATCAAGGCGGTGTTTAAAATTAGGTATTGCGGAATTAATTGTTTTAGTTTTGCAGTGCATGAGACAGCTATGCATTTATTAGAGAACAAGTGAAAAAGTAATATAGCAAAGGCAATCCTATATGCATGAATACAAACATTCCGACGTCAGCAAGCAGTACCTATTAAACTTTTTTCATTTCGCTAGAGTTGGTCAGGAGTGCTCTCAAGAGCCTAATCTGAACTAGAATTTAGTTTGAAACGTGATGTTTCAACTTTTCCTTTCAACTTGGAAATGTACAGAAAAATTTTTCAAATCTCCGCAATAATTGGCGCGGTTTAGCTTATAACAACAGAGTAAGGCGGAAAAATTGTGAACAACTTGAGAACTTTTAATAAAGCGTCCGAAAGAATAAATGACCTGTCTAACCTGAGGTGGGGATTGAACTGGAAAATAAACAGGCTTCTGAATATACACCTCTGTAATACGAATTTTTATGAAGGTTACAATTTTCATTAAGCTTATGATAAATATAACATTATTTGTGATCTTTGCTCGGATTACTAAGATGTTTTGGAGTGTAAACATTTGCCTGGTAGTAGTGTATAGGTGAAACCTGTCTGTGTTTTGAAGCACCATTTGACCCGTACATACCGATTGATTTGACTTTATGTGCAACTAAATATTATGTATACAGGATGGAAAAAAGTTCTTGGTTGGAGGAAAAGTACCATTAATATTAATGATGATTTGATTTGAAATTTTACTGAAGGGAACATTCTTTATTTTCAAAAATAACTAAACTTTATTTTTTCATTTTTTATTTGATGCGGAATAGTTGCCATTTAGTCTCATTTTTTTTATGAATCGGTTAAGTAGTTTTTTTAGAATCGTGAAAACACGCAGTCACAATATGGTTTTGTTCCAATTGTTCCAACTTTATGCGTAGAAATTTTCGAAAATTGTTAAAAAATTTCGTTGTTAAAAATTTAATTGTTTACATAGTTTTTTTAAGCATAGTTTTTACTATACTATAAACATTCTAAAATATCTAAGATCGGATAATAATTAGGGTAAGAAAAGCATTTTCTCCAGTTCTGTAATTTTGTATGAAGATGGTACTCTACATACTATCCTTAAGTGACACATCTAATCCCCACGCTCCTATTTGCCAACACATGCAAAAAATTTACTTGCGTGCGAGTATATTCTATTTAATAATATCATTGCTTGCGTGTGTGTTTGCGGGTTTACGCTATTAGCGGCTCTAACATGTGCTAAGCGATATTATAAGCGTATTTTTTACATTATTTATTACGTCGTGAAAGCTATTCTGTCAAATAAGATAATTTATGAAAGCAGAATTGTAAGCAAATTAAATATCTAGTAGTTACTAGTAGTAGTACCCACTATTCTGAATATTAAGTGGTTATAATAGAAATAGAATGGTTTTATAACTATTTGCCTGTCTTTAAAGTGATCCTGCGGTTTTGGAAATAAATTGTTTCATTGCGATTTCTTACATGTAACAATGGCATAAGTGGGCATTTTGATACACATACATACATATACTCACGCTCACATTCTCAAATGGGGACGAGCAGAG
The DNA here is from genome assembly GCA_955850985.1 of Elophila nymphaeata. Taxonomy (NCBI): domain Eukaryota; kingdom Metazoa; phylum Arthropoda; class Insecta; order Lepidoptera; family Crambidae; genus Elophila; species Elophila nymphaeata. The sequence goes on from OY039068.1 coordinate 14,892,706, forward strand.
TTTCAGGTAACATTCGGTTATATTTTGATACTTTTTTATGTTACGAGATGGCAAAATTTTATGCTTTACTACAGAACTGACACTCAGAAATAAATCATGTCTTAAGAATCGTTTATTACTTTCTATCAAGCACAAAGTCGGCGTTGATTCTTGAGACTCCTTCTATGAATTACGTGCCTGTATGCTTATCAAAATCCAATAATTGCTCGGTGTGGTGTCTATATATAAATAGATGTACAGGAAAAAAAACTTTTATTATTAATCCTTTATTATTTCACGTTTTTTACCCTTCTGTGTAAAGGAAATGAATACCGAGATGACAGCACTATGACTAATAACGAGGTGAATCCATAACATGTTACCGTTTGTTTTATTCAAATAATCTGAATAAGAAATATGTCTCAATTTACCTTCTCCTAACATTTTCAGATCAGTGATTGCGTCATCTGTTGTTAAGAGCAAGAACATAAACTTATAGATATTCCCCAGACTTCAGTCACTTTGAATTAGGCGTTTGTTTTTGACAGTTTTGTGTAAAAGGTTGGACTGATGACGTGTCTATTAGTATTGGGGACTATGCTCTCAGTTCAAGGCTTATTTACACAAAGTTTATCAACTGCACGTCCGGTAGAAACCACTTCAGACACAAATTAAATAATTACGACGAATCTACGAGTACCTAGTTACTTGAACTTATTCAGCTATGCTCAAGGAATGTTAAGTAAGGTTTGAAGTGTATTCATGTCTAATAATTTTGTTATCGCCAGAATCCTTCTACATTCTGGTCTTATGAAAACTACACTTATCGAATAATTATATTTATCATGGGGTTATCTATGGATATGGCGATTTCTTACACAAAACAATCAAGAGAACTATGGATCACACGATTATGAAACTAAACCAATCACAACAATCGTATGTTTCGCTAGATATAATGAGTCTGCACAGTCTAACCGCTTTCTGTATTCTGGGGATTAAACTATCATTTAAAATTTATTCTTGTCCGTCTATAATCAAATTACTTTATGAAAATTCGTCCTAACTAAATTCTTCGTTCCGAGGGAAAAAAAATAGGCAGAATAGTGAAGCAAAAGCTATTGCCGTTATGAGAATAAAAACTGGGTGGTAACATTAATTTCTTAACGCTACAATAACAGGCAAATAATCATAAATGTCCGGGCAGGGGATTTTAATGTATTAAGTCTTTTATATTCCAGAAATAATATTATTCTTCAGTTATAATTCATTTCTAGTAGTAATAAAGTGCGAAGTAATTTTTACCCGAAACGTTCACCTCCGAGGTCTTGTATAGTTAGCTCTCTAGAATTCGATCTAGGCCCCGGTTCGATTGCCAGGGGGAGTACGAATTCCTACTCGGTTTGGTTGGTAGGACTTGTTTGGCCAGCTACCTCCATTTTATCAGCGCCATCTTTTTAATGCAACTAGATGACAAACAAGCTGACGGCCCAACTGGTGGTAAGTGGATACCGTTGCTTATAAACACCTGCAATAACAAGGGAAACATCACTTGGTATTGCAGGTGCGTGTCATCCTAATGTCTTTGATGAAATGCCTTCCATGCCCAGTGGCTACCTTCCCTTCACTGACTGGGGTTTCAAAACAATTTTATTGTCAAATAATGTTGCGTCCCGTCAGGTCCTATCAGGACGCAACATCGCCTACGAAATATCTAGAACTTTATGCGGCTTGTCGAATAAATTCTTAGAGTAAACCTTTATAGACCTGATTCCCGCCAACATCGTGAAACTCATACAAAATGTTTTCGATGTTGGCGGGGATGGGTGATAAGGAAAGGGGAAGCACAAAAGATCCCATAGGGTCGAAGTGCTCTGAGACACAGCCTCAGCCCCTTGCATAAGAATAGAATAGAATAGAGTAAACCTCACCTCAGATCAATAATCTCAGCTGTAAACGATATGATAATCGCTGACTGCTCTCACTGTTGGTTTGTAGACTATGTAAACTTTCCGTCTTCCGCAAATAAGAGGACCAGTTTGTAATCGAATAACTTAAACTCGAGACCTAAAATCCAGCTGCGATAAATCCGCTGCAGCCATTCCGGCTTGACTGTTTATTAAGTAAGATCTGAGGCAACATGAGAATGCTAATGAGAACAGTAAAGCTGAGTTAGTTCAAAAACTTCGTTATAAAATAAATAACCTAACCCTTAACAAGAAGTGACTTCATCTCGTTCTTATTTTTCTCTCATGCAATAACATTATGATCACTAGATTAGCACATTTTCTATAATAACTAGGTATAATAATAAAAATTGGTCAAATATTCCTAGCATTACCTAGATAATATAAGCAGTTGAATTAAGTGAAGGGCGCTAGAAATTTAGGCATATTTTATCATGAAGACAGAGTAATGTCGTCATATATCATTTTCATATTATAGTTTGGAATAATGCTGTAGGCACTACATCTTTATGCCAGTTGTCAGCAGAGTCGTTTCAGTACTACGTACGTAAATATACCTTGATATGATGAAGTGTTGACATGGTAATATTTTGATTTTAAGTGTAGGTAACATCAACTCATCAACCAATCTCTATATATAAAAAGGAGTGGCGTTATGGCGCTGACCTCCTCATATGTAGAAAGACCTAGAAGTCCAGGGACCCTGCATAGACTGATGCTAGGTCAGTCTAGCCTAAGTAAGTACAAATACATAGCAAACTGGAGAGTTAACCAAGTACAACTCCCTATGAAGTGAATGCAACAACTGGGTCCTCCTGGTGTCCTGGTTCTCGGCTTTGTTAATTGGTTCACTGGTTTATTAGATGCCGTTGTGGTGGAGTGGTCAGTATAGCTGCCTAAACATCAAGCGGTTCGGGTTCGAATCCTGGTAGCGGCAAATATTTGTGTGATAAACACGAATATTTGTTTGCGAGTCATGGTTGCTTATTTGTTTAAGTTTATTTATAACAATATCTAAAATAATTATGTAGCTATATTAAAAATGTCCGTTATCTAGTATCCATAACACAAGAGCTAGACAATTGGTGTGAGCGTGGAAATATATTCATATGTACGTTTAATCGACGCTTTTACGGTAAAGGAAAACATCGTGAGGAAACCTGCACACACCTATGAAGAAATTCTTAGGTTGTATGTGAAGTCGACCAACCCGCACTTGGCCAGCGTGGTTGACTAAGGCCTAATCGCCCCTAATGTGGGGTAGGCTCGAGCCCCTCGGTGGGGCATTATATGAGCTGTTGATGATGTGGAAATATATTATTATATTACTAGCTTTTGCTCTCGTTTCTTCGTACCCGTGGAATACACTTTGAGCAACAATTAAATTTTTGGTGGGTACTTATTTTTTACTAATCATACACATAATCAATATACGATGTAAATATAGATAGATTTATTTGGACTTTCATTCTCTTTTATCCCCTATTTTAAAACATTAATGGTAGGATTTCGAGAATTCTTAAAATCCTTATTTTAGACTGAAAGTTCATATACCATTTTTTATGGGGTTTACCACAGGTGGGATTTGGGTTTACTTTAAAAATTAAGGATTTCCATACAAACTTTCATCCTCTATTTAACGCCCTTAAGGATATTTCGAAAAGCCTTATTGATTTATACTATTAAAATAATAAAAAATTCCCATACATTCCCTATTTTATCCCATTAGAGGTTGAATTCCGAGAAATCCCAAAACATTTTATTCTTAATTTTTAACAGGAAAGTCATATACTAATTTGTATTGATTTTACTTTAAAAAGACGGATTTCCTATAAAAAATTTCATTCATCGTTGAGTTTAGAGAAATCCTAAAATATAATATCATTCTTAATTTTTAACCGAAAGACTAAAATGTTTTATATGACATTTTATGGATCTTACTTCAAAAATGACGGATTTCTCATTCAAACTTTCATGCCCTATTGTATCCCGTTAGGGTTTGAATTTCGGCAAATCCGGCCTTATCCCTTGCCTACATCATAAAAGGCACATTTGTGCTAACTTGCAGCTATCTAGGTCCGAGTGTATAGGCTGAGCGTTGATCAGTCAGTCAGTGAGTCAGGACTTTTCTTTATATATAATAGATTATTATTATTTTTGTATGTTTAATTCTTATTTAGGCGACAGCCTGCCAATCTCTATTTTAAAGCACTTGCACGGCCCAACTGTTTTTGCTATGGTCGAATGTTCCTTAAAGCTCTGGTATACCCTTTTTAGGATTATGAGTGCAGTATAGGTATATGTCAACTCTCTACCTTGTCCAGTTCACGAAATCTAATCGGGGGAAATACGACATTACGGAAAGGCGCTCAAGACTCCAGCTAAGTAATCAGGTGTTCACTTAAACTCGCACCTGAAACTGTTGACCTAACTCTCGATAAGAACATTAGTGTTCAGTTGACCCGTTTAAGGCTTCATTTGATGGGTGTAAAGTCAATTCGAAATCGATGTCGTCGAGTGAGGGACCACGACGAATTGTGCCCAGTCGAATAATTGAGCGAGTCATAAAAGGGTGAATTGAATAAGTTTGAACCCCATAATTTACAAATAAATTGAACCACATAATTTTTTATTTTTTATTAACCTAATAGCTATCAAACTCTTCTCTGCTATATTTTGTATCAACAACACTAAAACCGTCTTTTTTATCGGTGATGAATAATTATATCCCACTTCAACCGTGGACTTCCGAAGGTCACATTTACCTTACGCCGAAGAATCGTTTACTATCAACACACCAGACTGCACCATACCTAGTCTAAAACCTTTCGACGACAGCATCAAGAAGTTTATCAAAACGCCAGAAATATCACAATGTAGATACGCAAACATCTCCCTTTTAGCGAACAAGGACACACATACCTACTTTCCGAAAGTTATTTCAACGACAAATTTAAAATTAATAGACAACACAACAAACAAACACGCAGTGCACTACACACTACATTTGTAATTCCCCGATACAATAATCTCTACGGAAAACAATTATTGCAGTATCAAATTCCTCAATTGATCAATGCCTTGTCTACGAATTTAAAGAGAAGTCTCAATGAAAAAAAATCTTAAAAAAAACCTTAAAGAACATTTTTTATCTATTTTGAATTAAAGTATATAAGTAAAGTATGTATTATATAATGTCTATGTAGGAATGTATTTATGTAAACATAAGAAATATACTTACTAAAAACAAATATAGGACGACCGGAAATATATCTTAATAGTTCTTATTCGGGTAGGACGAATAAAATTATAGGCGAATTAGTCACGTAAACAAAAGTGTCTAGTTTTAATTAGTTTCATTTTGTATGTTATCTTGAATATTATAAGAGTAGCATAGGTGAATTCTAGTGCCCGGGAAAACCTAAATTGGTTTATGTGGCACTAGTATAGTATATAGCTTTTTATTCATGTTTAAATGATAATAAATAAAAAATAAATAAAAAAAAAACATATTTGGGTCGTACCTGAAAATTGCAATAATACAACGTTACCAAAAATATGTCCGTATCGTGTAGCTAAAGTCCTTTTATCAACCCAGAGCAATATCGGATATAACTTCAAACGATATAGACACATACAATACGACATGTGTTTTATGTTTTCCGATAGCATTGAAGTTGCTAATGAGTTCGTGAAAGTCTCCTGTGCTTACGATTTTAAAATCGTCTACGAAAGCTTTAAGCTGTAGAGAATTGGTTAGAGCGGGTGAATCTGAAGCACTTAAGAATAAACTTAAGAACTGTGATAATATAAATGTTCCGCCCAAAAATCATGTACTTAAATAAAGTAACAACTTTGCTCAAATTTACAATATCGTTACCAATTTTAAAAGGTTTAGTGTCTCGTAGCACGTAGATAGTTGAGAAGGAGAAATATAGCGACAGAGATTAGTGGGGAATATTAACATGCCACAAAAATTCACAACACTATTTATTTCACAATACAAAGTACAAGAGGAAAAAGTTTGTCAATCACGGATGCTGTATCTGCGACCGGCCATAGAGGAATAAAAAGTATTATATCAAACTGAGTGCCTACAAAGGTGTTATTGTGTTGCAATTAAAGTTATTAATTTAGTGCTCACGATTAGATTATATAATAAGTACATATCTTCGTTTATCAATAATATTAATGACGTCCATTTAATTTTGTATTGTTGTCAAAATAGTTTTAATTACTAGAACATTTTAATTATAAGCGTGAAACACAATACCTATGTAGTTAAGTGTTTTTTTCTATTTCTAGTAAAAATGTAATATATGATTATCAAACATATAAAATACGCGAGTGCTCTCCACGTCAGGTGGTTAAGCAACAGAAAAGTACGTCAGGTGGCTAAGGGTTAACCAACAACGTGTGGCGGGACAGCTTTATATGTACACGTGAAATTCGAATCTTACTAATAATACCAACGGTCTGTTTATGGATTCAGAATTGTTTGTTTTATATTCTACTAGCTTTTGCCCGCGACTTCGTCCGCGTGGAATAGTTACTTTAGGCAGCATTTTTTGTGTAGGTACTTATTATGCAAAAAACAAACATATAAACTGCAGTGCACTACAGTAAATGGCATTTTTACAATCTACCGTTTTAAGTTTTTCCATCCTTTGCTACTTACACGCAACCTTTCATCCCCACATGGGTCAATATTTCAAAAACGCTAGAACAATATTTGCGTTTCATGGTTTTATCTTCGATACTGCGGAATCGCATAAAAAATTTCATCTCATATTTCAGCCCCTTCATTCCCTTTTTCACAAAAAGGTAGCTTTTATTTCATTTCGAGGTTCAGTCTATTTTTGTACCAAATTTCAATAAATTCGGTTCAGGTGTTAGGCGTGAAAGCGATTAAGCTAAAAAGTCACGTCCACTACCTTGGATCTCAAAATGGATGCTGTATTCTGAATCCTGACTCTGAATACAGCATCCATTTTGAGACCTCCGAAAACTACAAAACTGATACCCCTATCAAGTTTAATGGTGTATTAGGAATCGGGACCTCAGAAAACCACAAAAATGACACCCATATCGATTTTATATTAAAAAGTCGCGACCGCCATCTTGGATCTCGAAATAGATGTCGTATTCGGAATCGGGACCCTCAAAAGCCACGAAAATGATACCCATATTGACATTATGTTAAAAAGTCGCGTCCGCCATCTTGGGTCTTTTTAAAAATGGTTGTTGTATTGGGAATCGGGACCTCCGAAAACCACGAAAATTTTACCCTTATCGAATTTATATTAAAAAGTCGCAACCGCCATCTTGGATCTCGAAATAGATGTCGTATTCGAAATCGGGACCCCCGAAAACCACGAAAATGACACCCATATTGACATTTTGTCAAAAAGTCGCGTCCGCCATCTTGGATCTTGAAATAGATATTTTATTCGTAATCCGGACCCCCAAAAACCACGAAAACGATACCCATATTGACATTATGTTAAAAAGTCGCAACCGCCATCTTGGATCTCGAAATAGATGTCGTATTCGTAATCCGGACCCCCAAAAACCACGAAAACGATACCCATATTGACATTTTGTCAAAAAGTCGCGTCCGCCATCTTGGATCTTGAAATAGATATTTTATTCGTAATCCGGACCACCAAAAACCACGAAAACGATACCCATATTGACATTATGTTAAAAATTCGCGTCCGCCATCTTGGATCTCGAAATAGATGTCGTATTCGAAATCGGGACCCCCGAAAACCACGAAAATGACACCCATATTGACATTTTGTCAAAAAGTCGCGTCCGCCAACTTGGATCTTGAAATAGATATTTTATTCGTAATCCGGACCCCCAAAAACCACGAAAACGATACCCATATTGACATTTTGTCAAAAAGTCGCGTCCGCCATCTTGGATCTTGAAATAGATATTTTATTCGTAATCCGGACCACCAAAAACCACGAAAACGATACCCATATTGACATTATGTTAAAAAGTCGCGTCCGCCATCTTGGATCTAAAAATGGATGGTGTATTAGGAATCGGGACCTCCGAAAACCACGAAAATGATACTTACCCATATCGATATTATATTAAAAAGTCACAACCGCCATCTTGGATTGGATTTTTATTTCTTATCAATTCTTATCAAGTCATATCTTTAACCATGACGAACTTCCATACAAATTTTCATCCCCAATTTCATCCCCACATGGGTCTAAATTTCAAAAATCCTGGAACTAATATTTCTTTCTTTCTTATTAAGTCCCTAATTTCAAAGTATCATGGTTTTATCTTTAATAATGACGAAGTCCCATACAAACTTTCATCCACTATTTCACCCCCATACAGGTCAAAATTTCAAAAATCTTAGAACAAATATTTCTTTCTGTCTTATTAAGTGCCTAAATTCAAAGTTTCATGGTTCTATCTTCAAAAATGACGAACTTCCATACAAACTTTCATCCCCTATTTCAACCCATACAACCTTTTTTTCGCGATAAAAAGTAGCCTATGTCCTTCCCCGAGATCTAATCTATAGTTGTACCAATTTTCATCAAAATCGGTTCAGTGGTTTAGACGTGAAAGCTTAACAGACAGACAGACAGACAGACAGACAGACAGACAGACAGAGTTACTTTCGCATTTATAATATTAGTAAGGAGTAAGGATATAAACTAATTTTACAAGACGTCTTAAAGATTGTGTTTGTTACTCAGATAATTTTCAAAAAATGTACCTTCGAAAGACGTAAAAATATTTTTTTTTACCCTTCTATTCGAAAATTGTCGCTTTGTTCCGTTACAAATGGGAACAAAATAGCTCTTTTCGAAAGGAAATTTTAGCGGGTGGAAATAAGATTTCAATTTGAAACATTCATAGAAATCGAGCGCAAATTGTATGAACTGTTGGCTGCACGGCGCGGGGACCCGCGCTAACTAAAAAAAAACAAAATGCGCGAACTAAGGCCCGTATTACAGAATGACACTCAAAAATCAATCATATCTTGAGAATCGTTTGTCACTTTCTATCAAGCACAAATAGATAGAGACGTGCGATGCTCAGTACGGCGTTCATTCTTGAGACTCGTTCTATAATACGGACATTAGTATCTGTTCTTGTTACTCAGTTCATATTTTCTCACAGAAAGGTGATGAAAAGTAGATTATAGGACTCGAAAGCAAATTATTTTTCCCTCGGGCGATGTACTTTGAATCCGTTGTGGTTTAAAGTAGCGCCCTCGCCGTAAAAATACGATTTTGCTCCCATATCATACAATCTATTATTTTTCTTTTCTGCTATTTTAAATCGTAATGTAACTAATAGATGGCGCCATTACGATGGGTAACAAACTTAGATTATATACCTGTAACAAACGAAACTATGATTAATAAAATAGATGTCAGTATTATGGAATAATTTTATTTTTGCGTTTACAAACGCGTAAATATTAATACTAGAAAAATGCTCTAAAAAAAATCCTCCCGGATTGTGGAAGATGCGGGTTCGTGTCCCGCCTGAGACAAGTCGATTTTTTTCAGTTCTTTTTTCTAGTATTAATAGATGTCAGTATTGATAGATTGACATTCATTTATTTTCAACTACCGTATTCTCATTTTTTTTCATTAGGTACAACATCATAGTAGTTTTAAATAAAATGCGTGAAACTTGGTTGTTACGTCTCAAGCAATGAACGCATATAAACTGGCCTCAAGTGAGTTTGGTCTCACACCCGACATTCCAATAGCCCACACTACTCGTTTTATTGCATTTAATTTTTATTATGTACTAGTGGTTACTCGCGGCTTTGCTCATGGTAATGACGGTTTATATATAGCCTTTAGCCTTCTTCAATAAAAAGACTACCCGGCACAAATTGTTCAACCAAATAAACGAACTCTTCAGCTTTATAATTTAAGTAGGTACCTATATATAAATCTTGTAATATTTTTAATAAACTACCGGAAAGAGTAATTTATCCTCAAGTCCAATCGTAAAAAGTGCACCTCGTTCCAGCATTTCCCCATTCTCCAATAGGATTCACTCTGTCGTTTATTGTCGGAGCAGGCACGTCAGGGACGCTATCAATAAATTAGATTACAGAATCTATAGCCAATTGGATGATATTGCAAGAGACATCACCATCTAGTACACGAGGATCGGAATTCACTCGAATGTAGTTAGATTAATTCCAGGAATTATTAGATTCCGAATTCTACACGATTTCTAGAATGGCCTTCTTAATATTCAACGATTGTCGTTTGACCTAGAACAATTATTATTAGCTATTCTAAGCAATTTCTGCGTAGCTCAGAAGAGGAGATCAGTCAATAGGAAAATTATTTCTAAACTAACGTTGTTTAGTTCCAGGCTGGACTTGACTAAAATTCCCAAAGTGTCGCCAAACGTTGCCTGTAAAATTATATCTGCTTCAACCACGCAAGGCGATTACTGTAGATACTGTTGTATATGTGATGATAACCTGATGATAACTAAACAAAGTCTCACATCTGTTAAGAGATCGGACTTTACTGAGTTGAGATTGAAATTCTGAGCAGTTCTGAGCTATCAACATTGTTGATACACACGTCAAAAGGGCCGCAGCCCGATAGTCCGGTAGTCCGGTAGTCCGGTAGTACGGTAGTGCGGTAGTCCGGTAGTCGCCTCCAACCTCCCCTTATAGCGACCCCTTTCCACTCAACATTACTGAGCTAGTACTCTGAGTATGTATGTCCTTGTCAGGACCTGAACAATTTATCTGAGTCTTAAAACTGAGAACCACCTGAGAACACATAATTATCACCATACTGTGTGCCTGAGATATAACACTGAGATAACGGTAGGTATGTATTTATCGACTTAATGCACCATAGGTATATTCAATGCAAAAACATAGAATGAAAGTACATTCGTACATTGTAGAAACTCACGGTTCCTTGCAAATGCTCCGACCGTGTCTGTGAGGTGTCTGTTAATCGGCTGCGTCTGTGACACGAACGCAAAACGTCCGCTCGCCTTGTTGATGTCTACCGCCAATCAAAAATAATAATTCTACAGATTATGAAACTTCGCGGCATTCGCGACACAAAGTACCAATTCATTGATCACGACTTACAAGCTTTGTAGCTCTTTTTTTGCCTTCATATATCGTTGAAGTATTTCAGACACGCAATATCAAGATGCAGTTTCACGCTGCGCTTTTGAAAGCACCAGAATGATAAAATCTAGACTTCTTTTGGGCGCTTGATATTATAGAGACATGTAAATAATAATTATAAACAATTAATAGCCAAAGTAATATTCAAATAAAAGTGTCACAATCGAGCAATTCGTAGTTTTAGAATTAGGATTATTCGGAATGGAATTCCAGAGATGTGATTTCAACAAGTCTACGCTACGGTAAGGTACGGATTATCGAGATATTTTACTGTTGTAAAATGGACATTAGTCGGGAATTATATTCGCTCAGAGACAGTGTTTTAAATGTACATTGTTGAAACTTGTATAAAAGATGATTTAGTTTCCTTAAAGTAATGTTAATATCTCAAAGCCAGCAGCGCTTGTGGCAAAATAGAAAATGTACAACATATGCTGATGGACTGTGCCATGAACGGGGCCGAAAGGGAATCGCTGTTTGTAGAATTTTAATTAAATATTCGAGACATAGGTTTAGTACAAAACATTTTATCACAACCAAAATCAGAAGTAGCTAAAAAATTATGCACTCTGGTTAAACTGACCGAACATTGATTCCTTTTCTTATGTAAGGACATACCTAATTTTAAAGGTAGGTACTTACCTACTGATTAGATTTTTATTATTTTTTTAATTAAGTTTGTTAAATTAATTGTAATATAGCATTTTTTGTAATAGGGTAGATACAATGGGGCTGACATAACCATGGTTAAAAGCCCCAAATTAAATAAAGAATACTAAAAAAAATCTCAAAGCCAAATAAAGCCACTACACGAATAAAAGGGATCTATCTTAATCCTAAATTATATATTTTATGGTCCTCCTCATCCCCCTCATTTTTTAGTATTTTCTCTTCGTCTTTTGGTTACGTCTGGAAACAATCGCTAAGCAACGTTTTTACTTATTATTGGTTGTATCATATTGTATTGAAGAAATTACTCTAAAGTTTATCTAAAGTTTCATGTCCGTAGTATTTAATAACTTCTGAAACGTATAATTAAAAAAATAGTAACGTAATCATAAATTATATTCCAGCAGGGCCGTCTGATGTTTGAAGTTCTCAAGACCATGGTCTATGGCCTTGTTGAGCGGTGTATATATTACCTTTTCAACACACTTCCTCATAAAGTGGCTCTAATCCCATGGCAATTAGGCACATAATGACACCTATAATCAAACTGTGACTTTTTCATTACTATTATTCACGAGTGAGTAAACGCACGCACCCGCGCCCTCGCGCCGCCCCTTCTGAGACGCATCCTACTAGCGAAATACCAAGTACAGTCACGAGTAATAATATATATACATTGTCACATTTTCTAAAATATCTTACCTTAAACCATTCTAGAAAGAAGTGTACGACAATTTGTTCTAAATTATCTAACCATTAAACTGTGTCAAAATTAGGTACACCTTTATTCCACATTAATATAATCAAAACAAAATCAGAAATAACTTCACACTTCCAAAATAATATTTAACTATCCATGACAAATTCTATAATATGTATACAATTGTACACATGTAATAGAAACTGTCATGGATACATTAAAATGATATTGGAAGTGTATACCTACTTTTTCCCGTTTTTGTTACTTTACTCGTTATTTTAGTAGAATTCAGTGATGATTGAAAGGGAAAATTGTACAAGTGTAATAGAAACTGTCATGGATACATTAAAATGATATTGGAAGTGTATACCTACTTTTTCCCGTTTTTGTTACTTTACTCGTTATTTTAGTAGAATTCAGTGATGATTGAAAGGGAAAATTGTACAAGTGTAATAGCAACTGTCGTGGATACATTAAAATGATATTGGAAGTGTATAGGACCTACTTTTTCCCGTTTTTGTTACTTTACTCGTTATTTTAGTAGAATTCAAAGATGATTGAAAGCAAAAATTGTACACGTGTAATAGAAACTCTCATGGATACATTAAAACGATATTGGAAGTGTATACCTACTTATTCTCATTTTTTTAAAAGCTTTTATTTAACGTGCAATGTTTGTTACTTGTATGTACGTTTGGGTGAAATCTTGCAACTGATTTTCAAAGCAGTTATCCTCAATCGATTGTGACGAAATTTTGCATACAAGTAGGGTTTGGATGACAATGCATGCTTAGCTAAGTGGTGTAATTCTAAATCCAATATGGCGGACGGCCTAAGATGGCGGACTACTTATTTTTTATGCACTGCCACAATATGGGTATCAAATGAAAAGATTTGCTGAATAAATTTCTTAAAAAAAATATATTAGGTAAGTACATACCTACTACCTAACTATCACTTATCCTTATCCGGGCTACTGCAATATTTCCGTAGGAATCTAACAGCACAATAGCTTTAAGGCGGTATACGGAAATAAGTATAAGAAGTCGAAGGGCGAGCCGTTATGCGACGCATTGCCACTTGCTGATGGCTACCTACCCTCTTTACTTCAAATATTAACTTTTTTCTTTTGTAACATATCCTAATGACGACATTAATAGAAAACTCTAGAAATAAGTATTTATTTCTCTTGATTAAAAGTAATTAATAATATTTTATAGTAATTGTTTACATATTTTCGAAATTGTACTGTGTACATAAATTTTTGATTTGCTTGGTGGGTACATAATTATGTAACTAAAAGTTAATATTACTTTTTGATTACCTGTTGTTTACAAACATTTTATAAAAATGTGTAGTTTATTTTGATACACTTTAGCGTTTACATAATTATTGGCTAAAGTTTAGCATACTTATTTTTGCGATTTAATTTAGCTACATGAATATGAACTTTAAAGATGTTTCTATGTTATTACTCATGACTGTACATCCAATGATTGTATTTCACCTACCTACACGAATAATGAAACATCACAAATAACAATAGAACATGAAAGTATTTCAGTAAATAATCTATCTGATGAGACCGCTATATCATCAAAAATAGTTAATTATAATTTTACTAACTGCACATTTACTAATTGTTTCTCTAAATAAACTTTTTATCTACTATGTAAAATGGTTTTTTATTTAAGTATTATTTTATTCAGAAGTGTGTTGAAAAACGTTGTATGATACACGTGTGTATTGATGATTACCGTCCTCCCTCGCCTGACGGCTCGGGCCTCAATGCGCCTCAGCGGTAATCACCAACGTTACACACTTGTACCATAATGTACTATAAAAATACCTTGGTTTTATTCTAAAATTATTATTATCTTTTCCAGAATGTACCTGCAAAACTATTATCATGCCACGACCCCATTTTGTTTTGAAGTTGTTGGGGGCCCAGACCGTCAATTTTTAATAATATTTTATTAATATAGTAGTATAAATCCATGAGATATACGAAGTGAAATTGTTTACTAAAATCTAATTGTCATAGGAATCCTCAACAGATTACAAACATTAGTTCAAACCAAACTACAAAGGAAGTTACGCTCACGCTCTTGCTCTATACAGTTTGTTTGTGAACTTATGAGACCGTTATTGAGCATCGGACGGCGGATGTGGTTTCACCCTGTTCTATGTATTACTATAGTTGAAAAACTAGATTATTATCGGGCTAGATGAAGTGAAACCAACAGCATCAATTTAAATCCCAAAAAAAATCTAAATATTCGTAGTTTCTTCAACTCTCCTCCTTCTACAACATCTCTTCTGATAGTATAATTAGAGCGTAGGTGGAAGCGTGATTCACCCGGTACCCTCAAAAACTGAGGAACTGACCACTGAACTAACATCTTATCATTAACTGTCATAATGCAATAATGTGTTAACCTTAGACAATAGGAACTGTATCTATCTCGGCAATGTGAACGTACACGCTAATATACGCGTTTGTGTGTATACAAACGCGTATATTAGCGTGTACATATACGAGAAAAGACAGTAACTTTCAGGCTGTGCGTGATGTAGTAATTTATTTAACGCACACATATATGCATTACTCGCATATTGCTGAATTTCGTTCTTGGTCTCGATTCATTGCTAATCTATAAGCATCAGTAATTATTACTCAAAGCTGTCAACACTATTATTTATTACTTCGATAACTGAACCTCTTCTTCTTGTAATACATTTATGAGCTATTTAAAAAAGCTGACGGAGATACGAGAACCTACTTACATCATTATTTCAGCCGAGAGACGCCCAATGTTGAACATAGGCCTCCCCAAGGATCTCCAGCCCCATCGGTCCTGTGCTGAGCACACCTTTATTTAATTAGTAGTACTATTTAATAAGTACTTAATTTAATTTTGTGAAATCTTCTTTCTCCTAACCAGCTGGTTATAAATTAGGAGCTCCAGTCAACAAGGCGAAAACAGCAGAGAACAGCAGAATTACGGCGCCGCGGATGACAACACGATCGGGTAGAGTGATTCGACCTGTTGTTCGATTTACATCATAGATGTTATAAGCAAGTCCTTGAACAATCCCATAACATAAGTGTAAATAAGCGCATAGTGTACATTTTTACTTTCTCGTATACGTAGAATAGAGGAAGACTTGTAATCGTCAAAAACTTCGACCTCGAGATTTTGACGTATTTACACGTTTTGGACATCCTTGAGTCCAAAAATACCGTTTTTGGAATTATGTCTGTATGTGTGTCTGTGTGCGTCTGGGCGTTAGCACGATAACTCGAGCATGCTTTAACTTATTGCAACCAAATCTTGAATCGTTTCCGGTATACGAGAAAGTCAAGGGGAGACCACTCCCGATTTTTTTTTAGTATAATGTTTTTAACTGTAAATTTAATTTTTTTACTCAACTAATTGTCAATTAATTTTATATATATATTTCTATTTTTTTTACATAAACTTGAATAATTGTTTATTTTAAAAAAGGGGGAAGTTATATAGGTGTAGTGCAACGCCTCATGTCTGGATCATTCTATTAGTCACTTTACAATGTTTATTTCTAATACAATAAATTTTGTTCTCGTTTGGTTTTACTGCGTTTCAATTGTCTCCTTAATACATACACACACTCTACTACAATATAATATTGTAAATGGGATTCCAGAGTAAGTATATTTTGTCCATTAATGTCTAGTTATGACGTGGACAAGAAATAATTATATAGTAGTACGAGTACTGGGTGGTATTTTGTTTTTTTTTAGATATTACACTAATAAGAACTTTCCGTATCCAAAACAAGGGAAAAACAATTTTCCCTACTTTCTGGCTATTAACGGTTATAAGCGGACCTAAAATAAGTCAACAGGTAGAGATAGTTTATGCTAATTACATTAATAGATAATCAGTGACCCGTTTTGATAGAAACGCTCGTAATCTGAATATCTAAACGCCTCAAATAGTTAACTTTGGGATATTTCGACGATACGAACAAGGTTTACCCGATTTACTCCTGTTGATAGCAGGATGTCGAAGTTATTTCTAAGTTCTGTAGCTTTTGAGGCGAAGCAGTGGCGGATTTTCTATAAACAACTCTATCAAATTATCCCTTCGTTTTAAGCCTGTGTCTAGATTACGCGAAATATTTTAGAGGAAGAAGCCAAATTTTATGGAGACGCTTGCTTTTCAGCGTACCTAAATAGTGATGAAAACTGAAAGTAGACATCTAACTTTAAACAATTATACTTAGGAGCTCCACACATCGAACGCGTCGCGTCATATGTGCGTAGCCCTGCAGAGGCGCGATGCGGCGCGGCTTAAGGTCGTAGCAGGCTGATCAACTCCGTAGTCGGTCCGCAGTCGTTTCGTAGCGTTTATACAAAAAAGAGGCGTTCGCTTTCCGATCTGATAAGTCTTTATCGGCAATGCTTGCTGGCGCTTCACGTCGACGATAGTACTAACGACGCGGTGCGATACGGGTGGCAACCGAACGCGGCGAGGCGCGGAGCGGGGGCCTCGCCGCGTTCGGTGTGTGGTGCTCCATTTACACGCATACAAAATTCGCCTGTGGCGACAGCCGCCTTTGATGTGTGGAGCTCCTAGAGTCACTGTCCACGACCCGATATTTAACGAACGCATGACGATATGCAAACAGGAAGTTGCCATTTCGTGGACATAGTTTTCTTTGTTTCTACGTAAGATGCAATCGTCAATTAACAAAAGCGTGCGCACCATAGGTGGACAGTAGGGCTTAATTTCCATTAAGTAGGGCTACTACAGAAAACATAAATAAAATATACATAGCAACTAAGTTGCTATCTTACTAAAGAACGTCTTTCTTAGAAACATATTCAAGTTTCTCTGATTTTAATAATTACGTAATTTCATACAAGTGTTCAATTGAGATTGAATTTCAAAGTCTTTCGTCATTTCTTAGAAGATATTCAGGGTTTCTCGCGAGTTCTTATTGTAATAGCACGTGTTAAGAGACTCCATTTGTAACTATCGTCTACCTACCGTACAATTTATTGTTACTTTATACACATTTTCACTCGAAAAAATCCAGAAATACTCAAAAGTGGAAAAGTAAAACTGTCTGAAGGGCGAACTTCTCGTAGAGGGTTTCTAGTCATCAAGTATCTCCCGTAGGGATACCTCGCTGTCGTCTAGAGTCAAATCAAATATTTTTTTTATTGCGAACTATATAAGTGTGTTATAATAGGTCTTATAAGATACATTGTGTTTAGAACATAGTTGCCCTTTTCAGGCACTGCAACATTTTATTTTAAGTTGACAAAATAATACTTAATTAAAAAAAAAAACTTTATAAATTGAATATACATTAATAATGTCATACGAATCGAAAAGGAGTGGAAGACATAAATGCCTGTAAAGGCTCGTACCTTGGCTCAGATGCGCTGTATCATGGAAGAATTAGAGAGAAGCGGCCAGTTTCATATAATCTATACCTGGAAAAGTGTCATATAAGAGCCTTCGTTACCACAGACCAGATCGACGAGTCCTAATCACACCGCGTGGGTGTGATGTAATGTTGAGCAAAGGATGTCTTGGTCTATCAATCCGTACAAGCTTCACTCCGCTCCCTTACATAACGGACATTAAAAACAATGCGGACATTAAAAATACCATCTAACAGTGGGTACTCAATTGGTAATTCCTTAATCCAAGTTGTGATGGTCTTGATTACCCTTGTGATATCACACGTCTACGCTCCAAATTGCTTCCTATGCATGAATTCGGGACAAAGGTTACGTTAATCTGAGATACATGATAGGCTTTTGACCCTTATGATATTGAAATACCAAGTGGTTACGCTTAACGATTGGGTACCGGCTAACGTATTAAACGTTCTATCACGGCCCGACTATTGGATTTAATAACGCACTGAATAATGTACATTCAACCAATTTGAAATGCGAAACAGTAACATTGGGTCTATGTCAATTATTTACTGAAATAATTTGATAAGCTGGACTACAGCATCAAAATTGCAATTGCTGTTGTAATTTGAGGTGCTTCGGACAAAATTAGTTCTTACTGCTAAATAAATACGCACTTTCATTTAGAGTTTAAAACTTTGTACAATAGTAGGTGAAATCGGTAATATTTTGCTGACTTTATTTGGACCCCACCGGAAACTTCCACGATCCCGTCAGTGCTTGCACCGAGCCCATCTCACCTACACAAAAGGTGGAGGAGGTTGTCTGGCAGTGACCGGTGCAATGGGAGTTTGGGCTTCCCCTGGCCCGAATCTTGCTGGTCACCGACAAGACGACATGTCTTCACCGCTTTCCTAGTTCGTCGGGCGTTAGTGCATTACGCTCGCCGGTGGTCTTGGGCGCCGCCTTGTGGCGGTGATCCCCCCACTTCACCCCGGTTTGGGAGACGCAGCCCTCGGCACGGTCAGATCACAGGGTGAGATGACGCTCGCCAAGGTCCACTGAGCGCCTGCGAGCGCACAAAACTACTGTGACTTTCATATTGTTAAAATCTCTTTGGTTTTAGGTACTTTTAAATCTAGTTGTAAATATAGATCATATTTTTTTTAATAAGCTGGGATTCATCAAGATTGTTTGATAAATCCAACTTAATACAATGTTGTGAAAGAATTCATGGAAGAATTCAAGAGCAGTATGAGCACATATCAAATTATCAAATTTTAATTGCGTATTGAACATAATCGAGCTCTATCTTAACTAAGCAAAGTTGCTTATTAAAAAACTCATAACAAAAACTTACTTTTAGGTAAACCAGCTGGAGGAAGCTTTGTTTCACGAAATAAAATATGCCCTATTGAAATTCCGAAGAAATATTATTGAAACTCCAAAAAGAACTGTGAATAAAAAGTGAAATATCAAAGTTTATATCTAAGGTGAAGAATTGAACAGATGTTGGGGCAGGGTTGAGCAGATTTGAGCATGTATCTAAGTAGGTAATTAAAAATTCCAGCCGCGAGTTTGATGCTTTTAAAAATAATTTCTCAAAGGAATGTCAAAATTGTTTCTTTCCTTTTAACGCGCTAAAGAAAACAATGTTGTGTAATATATTATTCTCATGCTGGGGCCGTACTTGCGCCTATCGTCCCGAAGTAATGCGTGGCGATACTTCGTACGATACACGCAAGTGCGGCCCTAGCATAGTTATCGCGATAAAACATGTGGCAATTCTTTATTTGCACGAACTATCGTGCAATAATCCAAGATGGCCGAAATCATTTCCAGACGTGTAAATTGCGTAGTATTATTATCCTTTTTTGCGTTTAACTATGCATAATCACTTTCTTTACTTCTAAATTGTGTGCTAATAATTACGTAATGCATTTATTATAAAAAATAACTCAGCTGTATCGTATCCTTAGTCACCCGTACGCGTCTGAACTAATGGAGAACAACTTTCGAAATGAACAACGCATGTCTGACCACGCAGCGCGATAGGTTAGCGCGCTAAAACCCTGACGTACCGCCTGCCGGCCGATAACACACACTCAACCCGAATATTCGTGACGATAGCCGATAACGGCCGGTCACATCTGCGTGTATCGTGTCCTAGCACGAAGCTTCGTGACGATAGGCGCAAGTGCGGCCCCAGCATCAGTGTAGTCTAAATAGAAGAGCTTGCAATCAATTTTAACATATAAACAGAAAAAAGGTTTTGACAGAGAAACAGAGAATTGACGAAATTAATAACATATTAGATTTTTTTTCTTTATTTTACTTATATGTACATAAAAATAAGCTAGGCTATCTGTACCTACATGCCGTTTTGAAAGTCGGTGATCAATTTTATATTAAAAATCAATCCGATAGCAATTATGTGGGATTCATCGTTAAGATATTCATGATTATATGATTTTGTTGCGATTTACGATCGTCTTCGATTAAGTAAATCGTTAACGATCTTGGCACTCTAGCGAGCGATTGATCGGTCTGAAACGACGGTTCGTAGAGATCAATCGCACCGTATATGGGGCCCTTAATAGTTCAATTACAATAGTATTACGATTTCTTTACAATCCTTAATAATTAGGTGGACAGATTGATTGATTTACATAATACATATCAACAATCAATGACCCTCATTACATTTCGTGATTTGGTTATACCTTCGACGTTAATATTACTTACCTACTCCATAGGCGACACTTCAGAAGTAAATTTTAATTCATAATACTTAAACTTATCTCTTTATCTATATAAAAGTCAAATTTTATTGCAAGAATTAGTTCATCTAATCCGAATTCACAGAGAATAATACACTATACTACCCTGAGATCCTACCTATAGGTTCTGGCATTAGGTTTTTACTGCGGACCTGTCTGACACCAGCCCTCCTTGGGATCGACTGATATCTTTCGACAGCAGTCGTGACCACCGGATTAACGTGCCTTCCAAACCATGGAGAAAATACAAGGTATTTTTACTTTGTATTTTCTCCATGGTTTGGAAGGCTTCAAGGAAAGTTCTCCTTCACCCATCCAAGTACTGACCGCGCACTTGCTAGTTTAACTTTCGTGACAAAGAACGAACGACCGCGGTGCCATCGATGTCCTCTATTCTGTCAGTAATATACAGGGTGTAAAAGATATGAACAGTCAAACGAGAACCATGTATTCTATACATCAAAATAAGAAACATTTCAAAAAATAATTGCTGGGAAATGATTTTTATTTTTAGTTATTAAAAAATTGCAAATTGTACCGTGCAATGTAAAGCGCTGAACTCGCACGCAACTTGCAAAACCGCGATAATTTTGCCAGAAGGGGCGGCGGGCGGCCCCGTTTGTTTGTGTCCGTGAGCATCGAGTGAGCTACATTGAACGCTAACGTTTTGAAGCCATTTTTTGTTGTGAAATACTAAAAAAAAATGTTTCTTTGGACAATAATTAAGAAACAATGTTTAGAATATGTTTTCATAAAAAAATTATGACTTTGACCTTCAATAAAATCGTAACTATCAATTTCTCAGATATAGTCCAAAGGAAAAAAATGTTATGATGGCGAGCAGAATACATGGTTCTCGTTTGACTGTTCATGTCTTTTACACCCTGTATATGAGAATAAATATGTCTTATGCTGTACAAAGCTATCGCGGAACAGTTGAAATATTTGAGCATATTTATCAAACTATTTCTTCTTGTATAACGAAAAAATTTCTTCACTTGTTAAATTAAGGCACAAAATTGTAAAATTCTGACACAGGACGAATCAACCTGTCGAAATTAAACTACAATTTACAAAATATGTAGCCAATAAAACAGTTTTCCCTACAAATTTTAATATGTAAATTGTCACCTGTAAAGAGAAAATGTTTGAAATTGTAGGTAAAATTTTAATATACAAGTTTGTAAATTTTCTGTCATTAACTATTATCAATTTGAAAGTTGTAAACTTTATTGAACAGAAATAGATGTGGAATCTTCAATTACAATTTACTATTTGTAACATTTATTAAACAGGGCCCTGGTTGTTGTTTTTTTTATTTTATTTAAAAAGGTCAAGCAAATGACTCCATTCCACCTGATGGTAAGCAGAAGTGTTCACGCCTCTTTTGAATGATCCAGGATTGTAGCAAGGAGGGAACACGTGTGCTGGCAGTGAATTCCATTTCTGGATTGTGCGACAAAGAAACGAGTTGCCAAATTTCTTAGTTCGCGTTGGAATGGTAGCTACAGTTTATCGGTGACAACGTAGACCAGCACGCGTAGTCCTTAAAAGGAAGGAAGATGGTGGGATTAGGGAAAAAAGCTCCTCAGAGCACTCGCCGTGGCGACGCAATTGGAGAGGCTCAAAATGTTTAGTCACCTCTTCGTCGCCGATGATGCGGGTCGCGCGACGCTGCAACCAAAGCATCGAGTAAGTACTTGGAAGAGCCATCCCACAGGTGCGAGCAATACTCCACGCAGGACCGTACTTGCGTCTTGTATAGCAAGCACAGTTGATTTGGCTTGAAAAAACGCCGCACCTTGTTCAGGATTCCGAGTTTTCGTGAAGCTGTTTTTATCATGCTTTCGATGTAGTCCTTCGGATTTCAAACCGAGCAAGGTGATACTGCTATGTCGCGTTAGTTTTGTGCCCTGGAGAAGGGGAAGGGAAAGGAATGGCGACGTTTTGGCCGTAAACGCGCACACCTGAGCGCTGCTTTGCTGTACCCCATTGAGAAACAAGGTTGAGCTCTCGGTTGAGTTCAATGACAAGATTCTCACGACTCTCTACTGTTTCTGCTCGTCCAGCCTTAATCCAGTATTTGATTGATTACTAAGGATTGTTCTTTACGGGTTTGTTGGCCTATTTGCCCCTTTTAAGGGTTAAATTGTAAAAAAAGCTGAAACACGTGAGTACTCCTGTCAAGTTTCGAATAAAATAGTCTAACTAATCTTGTTTCCCCATACAAACTTTCATACAAAATAGTACTAAGGATTGATATCTACTTCGAAGCAAATCACCGCCAAAATAACTTCCTTCCGCTTTTTAACCCCGTTAGGGGATGAATTTCAATAAAGTACAAAACACGTCTTCCATCAATTCTGATTGAAAAAATGGTTTATGCAACATTTGAAGCAGATTGGAGCAAGGAATAAGTCCCGTCGTCCCATACAAACTTTGCCCCCCTTTTTCATCCCCTTAGGTGTAGAATTTCGGAAAATCTTTTCTTATCGGATGCCTACGTTCGTCATACAAAGTTCTTGTTACCTTTGGCATAATTCATAGCAAGTGAACACATTTTTGAGTTCGTTTAGCAAACATACGCTAGAAGTATTCGAAGTCACACACTTCTCGGTATTACTGCTTCAAAGACAGTTATCGCAAGATGGGCGTTATCTACTTATTATCTTACGTTTAATCTAACGGAAGGGTCTGTTAAGAAATGGTTTAATTAACTACACGTGTAGGCAAGAGAGATAAATACAATAGTCATTAGTGCTATCCTCTTTCTGATAACCATGAACTGTCAAAGTTACGAACATATTAGGAACTCGTGAGTGGTGTGATTTTCAACAATAGAAGGGCTTCATTCCGGGAGAAGTTTTGTGTCGCCGATTGTATATTCGAATTTAATAATTATCATCAAGAAACCGTAGATAATACAAGTTGGAAACTTGATATGACTAAAGAGACATGAGATGTAAGTAATGTTGTTACCAGTTCTTTTGTTGTTAATAATCTTTGGGACAGCCCCTTCTAAAAACTATAATAAATATTTTATCCAATCTTACAAGACTATAAAAACGTTATAGTTTTTCTTCTATTTTATTTTTTGGTCTTCATAATTTTTATTGTTATCGGCGAAATGTTATTTCTTTTTTCATAGCCCTTGGAAGAAATCTAATATAATTTTATTACTCGTAGGTATTAGGTGTCTATGTGTGTAGGTACTGTCCTTTAATAATTTTCAAACGTTTTAATATTCCATGAAAATCATATCGTTAATGGTTGAGGCACAATTTGAGGCAGTCAAAAAAGTATCGGAAATGGATAATTTGTTTATGGTTCCAAATAATTTTTTTTTTGTTGTAAATTAAGTTGAATAAAATAATAGTACATTATGGTACAAGTGTGTAATGTTGGTGATTACCGCTGAGGCGCATTGAGGCCCGAGCCGTCAGGCGAGGGTCTTAAGGAGCCGAGGACGGTAATCATCAATACACACGTGTATCATACAACGTTTTTCAACACACTTCTGAATAAAATAATACTTAAATAAAAAACCATTTTACATAGTAGATAAAAAGTTTATTTAGAGAAACAATTAGTAAATGTGCAGTTAGTAAAATTATAATTAACTATTTTTGATGATATAGCGGTCTCATCAGATAGATTATTTACTGAAATACTTTCATGTTCTATTGTTATTTGTGATGGTTCATTATTCGTGTAGGTAGGAGAAATCCAATCATTGGATGTACTTGGTATTTCGCTAGTAGGATGCGTCTCAGAAGGGGCGGCGCGGGTGCGCGCGCGCGTGCGCGGGCGCGTGCGTTTACTCACTCGTCAATAATAGTAATGAAAAAGTCACAGTTTGATTATAGGTGTCATTATGTGCCTAATTGCCATGGGATTAGAGCCACTTTATGAGGAAGTGTGTTGAAAAATTATAAATACACTCATACCCGAGCTTTATAAGTACTACATACTTTGCGAGTTTTTTAGTAAAAGCTCTAAAAGCATTTTGCAACGTTAATGTAAGTTCAGAAACACGGTGTACTCGTATTATGTAGGGTTAACTTATTTCTTAAACAACTTCAAAAATGTGTTCGAAAAATATTATTAACATTGTAATTGTAACCTGC
Organism: Elophila nymphaeata; assembly: GCA_955850985.1. Classification (NCBI taxonomy): domain Eukaryota; kingdom Metazoa; phylum Arthropoda; class Insecta; order Lepidoptera; family Crambidae; genus Elophila; species Elophila nymphaeata. Next base: position 14,917,519 of record OY039068.1, read on the forward strand.
GTAAATTAACATAACGAGTTTTGGGTACACCTCAAACTACAAATTGTTTACATAGTAAAATAACTGTCATGTCAGCACCTTATGTAATAAAGTAAGTCCAGCGGAACGAGATAAAATCGTAAACAACGCGACCCGTATCAAAGTACATTACGAGACCCTTCCTTAAGCTATCCCTTACTGTCCTACGTAATAAATATGAGGCGCGGCTGTGACTATTAGCATTCATGGTGCGATTGCTACGGGAAATTGTCATTGGCGTAACTAAATTTCAACAACCATTTTATAAATCCGTTAGAATTACCCTAGATCAATAAGCAATCGTAAAAATTACGATGTGTAATTGGGATCATACCTTCTTAATTCGGGTCCATATTAGCTCACCTAATATTCGAAATCCTATTTTTTGTCTTACTACCGATTTGTGTTCATAATTTTATTTTTCATACTTTTTTTTATTCATCCATTTTTATTACCTACTACCAACAGAGCTCATAACAGTTAGTGATCATATTTTTTTTATTAATACTGTTACTACCTTGTTGCTAACAAAAACAGTGCACTCCGCCTGGTCATAAAAAAATAGCCCTAACATACCCATCACCCAGCCATGTAGGTGCATAAAACACTAGACTCGCCCAAAAATGTATGATTAATGATATTATGAATTTCAATGATTATGTTTTATGAAGTTATAAAGAATGATTTGTTATGAAGAATGATCATTATGGTTTTAAATGGTATGAGAAATATTTTCGGACATCCAATGATAGGAATTGAAAAGTTATTTAAGAAAATGCGCACCCTCCTAATTCGCATCATTAGCGCCCAGCCCAGCAATCACTAACTGCGGTTGCGCGCTTATTAGTTCAGAAAATATCGTGTGATCGTCATAAAAATTACGAAAGATTAGTAATCGCGCATTTATTTTTTCAAAAGTTGTGCATTTTACAATAATTACTGTAAAAACATATCACTTTTATGTTATTATAGTACATAATAGTTTCACCTTTTTTTTTGCTCTGGCAACACTGTTAGCTGGATGTTTTTGAAACAGCTGATAAAAGTTTTATCGAAATAAAATATTTATATGATGTCTTTTATATATTAAACTACTAAATTCAAGTGCTAATGTGAATAACAAACAGTGGAAATATCTGTGAACCAGTGACAAGTCTTAATCAGTCAAAAAAGAGTCCTTCAAAGCGAAAGCCGGAGTATGCTTGTATGTTCGGGCGGATGTTTGCTGTCGCCGTTTGAGCTGCCTGGAAGACCCATCCTTCTCCATGCTAGGGGTACACGTCGACTCTGGCCCCTCGGCTAGAGTCTACGTGTGTCTTTACAGATCCCACACCGGAGACGCTGAGACAACTCGACTTTTTGAACATCTGAGTCGGGCGGCAGATGACGCGCAGGAGCAGTATCCCAATGCAGAACTGGTGTTTTTGGGGGACTTCAATGCTCACCACAGTTTGTGGTTAAGTTCCTCCAAAACTGACCATGCAGGGATCTCTGCTCATGCATTCGCTCTCACGCACGACTTGTCACAACTGGTTGATCAGCCCACCAGGATCCAAGACATTGCAAGTCAAGCGCCTTCTTTACTGGACCTTCTGCTCACGACCCATCCTGAGGGATATCAGGTAGAGGTCCGAGCCCCTCTAGGCTCATCTGACCACTGCCTGATATCCTCCAAAGTGCCGCAGGCCAAGCTTCCGCAACTGGCGGTTGCTAAACGCCGGCTCTGGCATTATGGGTCTGCAGATTGGGATGGTATGCGCGACTACTTTGCGTCCATCCCTTGGAAGCAACGCTGCTTCAGTGATAACGATACATCAGCTTGCGCCGCTGCCATTACTGAGGAGATTGTATTGGGTATGGAATATTACATTCCACATTCCGATCTCATCAGTAGGGGCAGACGTAACCTCTGGTTCAACCGCGATTGTGCTGTTGCTGTTTCACAGAAACAGGCGGCGTATCGCGCTTGGATCAGGGGTCGGGCTCTTAAAGCTCCTGATATCGAGTCACTGAAAGCAGCCTACAACAATGCTTCCAAGTCCTGTAAGAAGGCTTACATAAGAGCGGATGCCCAGCGCGTCGCACGCATTGGCCACGAATTGGTAACGCATTCTACGGGCTCCCGTAGTTACTGGCGTCTGGCCAAAGCCGTGCAAAGCAACTTCTGCCAGCCCTCGCTGCCACCCCTGAGATGTCCGGATGGGTCTTTAGCTCATAAGCCGCAGGAGAAAGCCGATCTTCTGGCAAGACTCTTTGCGGCTAATTCCCAAGTCGATGATTGCAATGCACAGCCACCGTCACTACCTCATTGTGGCACCACGATGCCTGACATTAAAATCAGGCAGCGTGATGTTCGTGCGGAACTGCAATCACTCGATGTCCGGAAAGCTAGTGGACCCGATGGCATCCCGGGCGTTGTACTTAAGAAATGTGCAGCGGAGTTGTCTCCCGTACTCACGCGCCTATACCAGCTCTCTTACTCTTCTGGACATGTGCCGGAGGCTTGGAGAGAGGCTAATGTGCAGCCTGTTCCCAAAAAAGGGGACCGCTCAGACCCGGCCAACTATCGGCCAATAGCAGTCACCTCGGTACTTTGCAAAGTTATGGAAAGGATCCTCAACAACCACCTGGTCCGTTACCTAGAGGGTCACTCTCTGATCAACGATCGACAGTACGGCTTTAGGCCGAAACGATCGACGGGTGACCTTCTAGCGTACATGACGCATGTCTGGGGTGAAGCCATGGACAAACGTGGCGAGTCATTGGCTGTCAGCCTTGATATCGCCAAAGCTTTTGATAGGGTCTGGCACAAAAGTCTTCTCTCCAAGCTTCCGACGTATGGTCTGCCTGCTCAGCTCTGTACCTGGGTGGCCGGCTTCCTGCATGAGCGAAGAATTCGTGTCCTCTCCGACGGATGCAGTTCGCGGTTCATGTCAGTGAATGCCGGTGTTCCCCAGGGTTCCGTTTTATCCCCTACACTGTTTCTTCTGCATATCAATGATATGATTCCTCTTGGGAACATCCATTGCTATGCAGACGACAGTACAGTGCATGCGGGCTACTTCGGACACGCAAGGGCTGGACGAGCAGAAACCGTGGAGAGTCGTGAGAATCTTGTCATTGAACTCAACCGAGAGCTCGACCTTGTTTCTCAATGGGGTACAGCAAATCTGGTTGAGTTCAATGCCAAGAAAACTCAGGTGTGCGCGTTTACGGCTAAAACGTCGCCATTCCTTTCCCTTCCCTCTCTCCAGAGCACAACACTTACGCTACAGGGCGTCTATTACCAAACGTAAAAAACGATACCCGCAATTGCGGCTAGCTTTCGGACGATTAACGTTTTAGCAACCTATTCCCAAAACAAGCTTCCCAACTTCGTTGACCATAAACAACATCAGACAGCATCGGACCGATTAAAGTGAATGGAAGAGTGAACGGAATTAGCTTGGCCTAAAGACTTTTGAGCCATGTTTTCATTTGACAATAGCCATGACGAAAGATTTTGAAATTCTCTTTCGTAGTGTACGTATACATTTACTATATACGAAAAAATATTTATTTCGGTACTAAACTAATGTTTAACTTAGTTTGAAAGACATTTTCCAATATTTTTTCAATAATGCGCGAAAACAGCTCACAGTGTAATGGCGTCGGGTTTGACGGGCGTGACGTACGCCTAGGTAAAGGTCAAGTTGTGTCTACAAACATAATGCGCAGTAATGCGCCCTCCAGACTCACGCCGAGAACCCCCGAGACATCTGAGAAGCGTGAATGTGATTAGTTTCTCGCGTTCTCGTTCTCGGGCTCGCATGTTCTCGCTTCAAAGGTTTCTCGGGCGAGAAAAGAGAACCGTATCACATTCTCGTTCACTGTACCATACCAAAGCCGCTGCACTGTCAAAGTCATCCATTTCGCATCGGTCGAGAATGCAAGTGAGAAGTTCGCGTGAGTATATTATATCGTGTGTTTTTCTAGTTCACTTTTTTTTATTAAATTCTGGTGTGCAGTGCCTCAGTGTAAAAACACATCAATAACAACACCCAAAAAGGTGTTTGTAGGTATATGTACCATAACAAATAAGAAAATAATAAGGGTCATAATGCGTAATAGTATTTCAATATTTGCGTATTAGTATTTCATTTCGTGACCAAACACGAAAAAAGGGGTAAGTCAAGAAATTTATAGGTAAAACTGGAATCCACACTCAAATAAAAAAGTGAAGTTCAAAAATTGGTCCTTGAAACCGCTTACTTTCCTTTCTAACCTACCTCAGCACACGTATTAGACGGTCACGTGACTGTCTAATACGTTATACGTAGAGTAGTTATAAAGAAGTTAGAAAGGGACAAATAGGAATTAAGTGGTTTTAAGGACATATTTTTCAATCTTCCAGTTTTTACCTATAAAATTATTGGAGTAAGTGTGCCAAACCTCCATACAAGCCTGCTATCCCCTTAAAATTGTAAAATAAAAAAAAAATTATGTCCCGTCTCAGCAATTTATCATGACAGGGTTTTATTTTGTTTTCTATCCAGCGGGCAGCGCAGGAGATCCTTGGGGAGACCAATGTCCAACAGAGGACGTCTCACGGCTGATACCTACGATGATGATGAAGTTTTTTGATATCACCCATAAGCATTTATTTATATCTATAATACAATACATATAAATATAGGCAAATGATTATGGTGATGTCAAAAAACTTCAGCAAGCCTTTTGCTTTGGGCCGTCTCATTATAAGGCGCTGCATACACCGTTTTGTGTAACTGTGTGCGTAGAGACCCTGTAAACTTGGTCTGAGCTGTAAACGATAACTAAGAAACGTCAAGATTGTTTGGCGGGAAACCAGTGCGTCTGGATGCCAATCTTTGTTTCGATATTTCACAATTATGTCGGAGTGGAATTTGTGCAGAGAAAGTGATGTCGTTTCATTGCCTATGCATCCGTGTTTACAATCAGTTGTGAGGAATCATTGAAGTAAAGGTTTTGTGGTGTATATTGAGAATTACATAGTGGGATTTCCACCTCATCCGTTACCATCATGAGGTCTCCCTAGATGCATTAAAATGTGTGAAACCCACATTTTATTGCGAAAATCAAGAAAGAAGATATAAAACTGAAAACTTGGCTGTATGAGCTAGATCCCTTTGCCGTCCCGTAATGGGGAAAATTAAAAAATAACTAAACATAGTCTTTCTAATCTGTGCATGAGTGTTTAGCGGGAAACCATGGCGTCTGGGGTCTATTTCATAAACGCGACAATCCGACAATTTTGTCAGTTTTTGACAAATAAGTCGGATTCTGCGCCAATGAGCCACACCGACACATCAAAACTTTACTATAAATATTACTGCATTTAATGCGCGTACTCGTGGCAATAATAATAGTTTTTGTTTCATCGAAATCGGGCCAGGATTTCCAAAATTACAGCGTTGTAAAGTTTCACCGGTTTATTAAAATTGCCTTCCTTCGCGAGCTCGTAAGATGACGTCACGGTGCGACAGTCATGTCCGATTGTGGGTGATGCAGAGTGTTTACACGAGGTTTACACTCTTTTAATTTGATTTGTAAAGTGGTTTGCACTTATTATTTTAAGTGTTTGTGTTAGCAGTTACTTTAAATATTATTGTTATTAAATTTTTATATACAGAGGCTTTAGACAACATGCATTTCGACAATCGCTCTCGCTATCGCTAAGTAAAAAATGTATGGGATTGACATAAGCAATCGAAAAGTGATCGATTGCTTATGTCAATCCCATACATTTTTTTAATTAGCGATAGCGAGAGCGATTGTCGAAATGCATGTTGTCTAAAGCCTCTGGGTGGGAAAAAAAACCTTGGTTGGAGGAAAAGTACCCTTAATATTTATGATGGCAGATTTTACTGAAAGGAAACATTCCTTTATCCCTGACGCGGCGGATGCCCTATTAAGGATCCGATTGTCATGCGCTAATCGGGCGGCTAGCCATAATATGGCATGCTGTCATACATATTGAAAACCATTTTTTCGATAATTTGTTAAGTCTCAACTCTACGATTGATGTTTGTACCGTGTGATTTTACAATTAGGATGGGACTTTAAGTTACCTTTGCCTCAATAAAATATGACTCCATTTAAGAAAAATTAAAAATGTGACGTGTCATCTCGTGTCATAATATGACACACTGCCCGACTTCGAGTTTGCAACTCGATTTTAATGCCGTTTATGTCAAATCAAACGCTATTTAATCAAATTTAGTTTGTCAATGTGCTATATTTATCAGATTCTAGGTATGTTTCGTTAATTTGTTAAATTTAAAGTGTAGTTTGTGATTGCTGTTATTTAATAAATTTAGGACATATTAAAGTCGGAAATACCCTTATGCCTGGTTTCAAATGTTTGTAAATTAATCATTATACAATGTTCTTTATTCAAAGTAGTCTTAGATTTTAGTTAGTTTATCTAGGAATCTAAAGATATACCACAAGCGTGGTATTTATAAACAAAGGAAGTTACACAAAGCAAAAAAGCCAACATGCTACCCCTCGGCGGGTGATGACGTCATCGCCTGCCGATTGTTCTTGACAGCTCTTTTGATAGCCGCCGAGTGAGTGGCCGTTATTTTCAAAAATAATTAAAACTGCATTTAAAGATTTTTGAAAAATCACCTGCTGGAGCCGGGAATCTCACCGGTGAAATGTGAGAAAAAAAACAAAACATCCTGTATTTTATGATACCAACCGAAAGAGTCATTCATAAGGATCAATTTCTTTAAAACAACATAGTATCTTAAAGTAAAGAAAGACCAAGAAAAATATATTTTTTTACATGACGCCGTGACGTCATGCGCTGGAGCGGACGCTTAGTCGGAGTTTCCCGCGGAAGCCGTACGTTAACGTTTAATATCTCAGTCAGTTTTGAAGATAGGAAAAAAATAAAAACAGATTCTATTTTCTCAAGTTATCTACTTTTTAGATATGCTGATCACAAAAAACGTTGGTGTGACTCATTGTCGTTTAATAAAAACTGACAAATATGTCCAAATGTGACATGTAAAAGTTGACATATTTGTAAGACTAAATCCTGTTTAATAAAGACGACAATTGGCAGATTTCACCAGTCGCATTTTGACATAATTGTCAGTTTAATTAAACGAACAAATGTCATATTCTTTGACATAATTGTCGCGGCAATTGACAAGATTGTCACTTTTGACATATTTGTCATATCACGATTTCGAATTATGCGTATGATGAATATCAGGGTAATTTTATAAATATAATAATCTTGCTTTTGTGTGTGCTGTCCAATTTTGTTTATTAAGTATTTAACGGGAGTTTTAAATACTCGAAACCGTTCTAGAAATATGCTATCATTACATCTAAAGAAAAGTTAATTCTTAGTTTAAATGTATGTCGTTTGCATCAAATATGTAACATCACTACTACTACTATCCGTCGATGATGTTAAAACCATTTTTTCAAATTATTAGGTCACTGTCGAATTTCCTTGACATTGGGTATGGGTGCCTGTCGCAAATTTCTGACAATTCGACAAATATGTCCACCTGTCATGACAATTTAGTGTTTAATAAAACAAATTTTACAAGTTTTTCCTGACAAATTGTCACCTGTCGCCTGTCAAGCGAAATTGTTTATTAAACAGAAATTTACAAATATGTCACGACAAGTCGACATATTTGTAGATTTTCCACTGTGACACATTTGTCAGTAATAATCTTTATGACAACAAATTGTCAAATTGTCACCTGTCGCCTGTCATTGTCGCGTTTATTAAACAGGCCCGACGTCGGAGTTTCTCCCGAGTTCGTGTTGCAAAAACACGTGTTGAGAGACTCCAGTTTTAACCAAAATCTACCGTACAATTTTTTAAAACTATACATACTTAAGTTTTCACTTGACATTGGCAAAATGCATAATCTTTTAGATTTGCGAATGTCATTAATTAAGAATAGAATAGAATAGGCCCGACGTCGATCAGTGCTGCCAATGCTACGGCAATTATCGTGATTTACGGCTTTCAGCGCAAAAAAACTCAAAATCCACGGCCTACGGCTGCAACCCTGTGGCCGTAGCAAATTCTATGGCTTTTCACAAATTCTGAGGTAATTAATTTATTCTTTTTTATCAAATTTACTTTTAGAATGTTTGACTGATACTTTTAAGTACATGGTTTGAGTATGTATCCGATTCCGAACTTTTCGCCAGAGGAAGCTATAAAAATAGCGCAAGGGATCAACTACACCCTCACTTCTTCCAATAGTATTAAAAATTATTGTTTTTATTGACGCCGTCGTGGTGGAGTGGTCAGTACCTATAGCTGGCTACACATCAAGCGGTCCGGGTTCGAATCCTGGTAGCGGCAAATGTTTGTGTGACGAACACGAATGTTTGTTTGCGAGTCATGGTTGTTTATATATTTATTTAAGTTTATTTATAAAAATATCTAAAATTAAAGTATATTAAAAAAAATGTCTGTTATCTAGTATCCGTAACACAAGTTCTTAATGATACTTACCTCGGGCTAGATAATTGGTGTGAGCGTGAAAATATATTATTATTATTTATTCCAAAAAATAAGCAAAATTTGCAAACATTTAATTAATGCTAAAAACATTACAACAGTTCTATTTGGCTAAGAAATTTATAGGTAAAAGAAGCCACACTATCGATAAAGAAGTGAAAATAACTTTTTTGACCCCAAGTAACCTTTGAATGTTTCCGTTTCCTACCTGCACTTTCTAACTCTCCACACAAGTAATACCTATGCTTACGTACGACTATGTATGACGTATTAGACTGCCACGTGACCGTCTAACTAATACGTGTACTGGTAGTGGTTAGAAAGAGACAAAAAGTTTCAAGGACACATTTTTTGTCTTCACTTTTTATTGGTAGTGTGGCTTCCAGTTTTCCCTACAAAGTTATTGCATTTGGCTTATTTTAAAAATTGTTTGCTTTTAGCAGTAAAACGTATTTTACTGTAACGTTTTTTACTGTACATACATACACAGCCGCCTAAAAATTTGCATTGGCAACACTGATGTCGATCTTTATTTCGATAATTCTAAATTGCTTCGGAGTGGATTTTGTGCAGTGAAAGTGGTGTCGTTTCGTTGCTTATGCATCCAGTGTTGACGAACAGTTATGAGGAGTCATTGAAAAAAAGGTTTTGTGTATATGACGTTGAGAATTGTATTGTCGTTGTAAATCCCAATATACAATTCTCATCAATCATCATTATTAGGTCTGTACCATGCATTTCTCGCCAAGCACTCCCTAGATGCATGAATATGTGTGGCACCCACATGTTATTGCAAGAAATCAAGAAAGAAAATATGAAACTGAAGACTTGGTTGTATGGGATAGATCTCTTTGCCGTACATGGAAATTTAAGAAAAAAAAATATTAATTTGTGCTTTATCTGCAATTTAAAGTCAAATAGTAAAAACAAGGAGATATACAAATATAATAAACTTAAAACAGGTAACTAATCTTAAATTAACTGGGAGATGGGTTAACTTTATATTTCATCAATAAATATAGGTTATGTTTGTCAACAAATTACAATAAACCAATATCATTGTAATAAACTTTATTTTTTTTACAGATTACAAGTATCCGTTTAAAGACGATGGCGCTGATAACTTCGTGTAATATGTTGGGCATCTAACATCTGTTAATCAAGTGTAAAAGAACTAAACTAAATAGTGTGGTGCATCAACTTATTATATGATTAATTATATCTGAATTGTCCGTTGGGATTATCGTCATCGTCATATAGAATAAAGCAAAAAAAGGGTTTATAAGTTCATATATCATCACTGACAGCTCATAACAATGCAATTAAACTACATTCTGTCCAAAATAAACCATTGAAGATAGAGGTAGGTATACACAGAAGATTTATTAAAGTTCAATAAAGTTTAAACATCTACATGTCTTGCAAAAATAATTAAGGCTGTTTACTATCAAAGCAAAATTTGCTTTAAATTATATCAGTTGGTGGATTATGAGATTCGTTTTCATAAAAAATTGTAATGAAAGTTTGCAATAGTAAAGAAACATAAAATCAATCGAGTGCAATTAAACTGTCTAGTGTATTGTCATTAAATGAAAATCTCACTTCTCACCACTCAAATGCCGAGGTATTTATTATTTTCAGTCGTTAAAATTGAGTTATAATGTCAAGCAAATTATACATCAAATTTCTATGTAAAGTTCACATTAAGTTTTTCTCAAACTTGAATAAGAATGTGGAATTCATTTATCATATAAGCGATGAATAAAATTGTAATGTTATTCAGTTACAGATAGAAATAGTTTACAATTAAAACTTATTTTATTTATTGCTATAATCTAATATGTCATTAATTTATCTATAAATGGGTGTTTTTTGTACATTGTACATTTTAGTAAGTTTAATATGTAAATGTGAATAAAATTACTTTAATGGCCATCTTTTCTTATTATTTACCTACTACAGCACTCAATATATGCTATCAAGTTTGATTACAATATACATATATTGTGTGAATAATAATAATATGTATTTTGACACACACACACCAATTATCTACACGAAATGATGTATCATTAAGAACTTTATTGTAAATGTATGAACAATCGTAATTCAAAAGCAAATCATTGTTTTGATCATGCAAACAATTGCGTCTGCCGGAAATCAAAGCTGTACCTCTTGACATGTATCCAACATTCATTACCACTCAACGACAATGGAGTCAAAACAGTTTATAGGTATATAGATATGCATACATACGATCACGCTCAATAATCCCAAGAGTGGTTGAGCAGAGCCTTAGGCAACATTTCATAACACAAAGCCACATCTGGCAGTATAACCATGCAGTGCCTCCACATAGTGATAGATTGCCAGCCTGTCGCCTGCATAAAAGGGTCACCAAACCAAACACCCAAAAATTAAGAACCCTTTAGTAAACAAACATGAGACGTCCGTGTGGTATAGAAATAATTGTTTGTATAGCCTATAAGTTTATATTTGTTCAGATGCCGTCTTGGTGGAGTGGTCAATATACATACCTACACATCAGGCGGTCCGGGTTTTTAGTCCTGGTAACTGCAAATATTTGTGTGACAAACACAAATATTTGTTGGCAAGTCATAATTGTATATAGGTATATAGATTTATTTAATTTTATTTATATAAATATCTAAAAATTATTATGTATATTAAAATGGTCTTGGTACTTAATTTGAGCTACTATATACTTAATTGGTGTGAGCATGGAAGTATATATAAAATGTAATTTATTTTATTATTTGCCATAAATGCCTACATACTTTTAGTTTCTGGAGCTATGTAAAGTTGAGAAATGTTTAGATACTGACAATTTATGATTAAGTAAATGGAAGTATTAACAGATACTATAGGTAGCAGTGGCAGACCTACACAGGGGCAAACTGGTGCAGTGAAACGGGGCTCCCAAGCTCAGAGGGGCCCCACAGACCCTAACCAGCAAACCTTGTACAAAAAAATTAAATTTTGAAACGGCTCCCAATCCATAATTAGATGTTTTGAATGCTCACTCTCCAGCAAGAGTACCACAATTAATTATTACTACATACTAAAATTAGCTTCTGGTATCAAGTTAAGTAATTGTCTACTAGTGGGGACCTCTAATTGGCTTCAGTTGTTACTAATATGTCTTTTTAGTTTATAAGCTGTTGGTCTTCCTAAGATAAAATGTTTGAGCAATAAGAAATTTCCTTGCCTGCTGATTACTATAACTCACTAGCCTTTGTTTGCTTCATAATATTATTATTTGCATCATTATATTATTATTGTATATGAAATCTAATGTAAATTGTCTGAATAAAGGCTATTCTATTCTATTCATAAACCAAGAGTTTATTGTTGATTGATATCGGTAGGTTTGTATCGATTAGCCGAATAAAAGTTTTAAGCTTTAGATTTGCTTCTGTTCGCTTTGTTTTAATGTGGTGTGACCAGGTAAATCTTCAAGTTTGCAAAGTAAATTATGCAAGCAATGTATTATCACAGTTTGTTTTCTATACTACCTATAAAAAGGCAGGATTTGTGTTTGTAAATAATAAACTCAAAAGCTACTAGACATATTGCAAAAATTCTTTCACCATTAGAATACTATTAAGGTAATACATATTACTTATAATATGTTATTTATATAGGTAAGTAGATAGGTCTATTACCATAAGCATTTATTTATATCTATAATACAATACATAGGCACATGCTTATATGGTGATGTCTTAAACTTCAGCAGGCCTTTATTATATGACCAGATATACTAGATGCATATTACTTACCTGCCAAGTTAGCATGCATACCTACAGATAGTAAAGGTAAGTAATATGTACCTAAATTATAGTAGGGCATATAGATAATATCTACTTACCTACATGCCCTACTATAATTTAGGTCTATCTAAGTTCTCACTTAAATGCCCATTTTTTTTCTCCAACATTTTTTTTCTTTTTGCGCATTTCGTTGAAGATCCTTGTATATTTAGTATCTATTACTCAGGTACAGGAAAAAATAAGATGTATTTACAAAAGCCCATGCCGTTATTCACAAGTAAAATAACGACTAGGTTTCACTAACTCCATATCTAATCACCCTATCACATATCTATTTGAATTTATATCCCTAAAACGAAAGCAAACGAAAGCCAACGAAGTTGAAAAAGGTACCGTGGATTTGACAGGAGTTGTATCGTATTTACGATAGCAAATAACGATATCGTTGCTGTCAAACGGCGTTTCGTAATAGCAATTAACATCCGTCACCGAAATCGGCTATATTTCATTCCGAAACCGGAATTTCAAAATAGGAATTAAACCAAACGATAGCGTACGCAATTGCGTGTCTCGAATTTTACTTTGCAAAATAGACCATATAGCACACTTCCATTCACTCTTCCATTCACGATATCGGTCTGAAATTGTTTATGGTCACCGACAGCGGTTTGACTGTCCAACTTCAGACGACTCGCGTTCCGACTTCGGAATAAGCAGTTGCGTATGAAGTCATGTTTCGTAATCGACGCCCAGAGCAGTATCACCTTGCTCGGTATGGAGGTTCGCAGCGACTTGAATCCGAAGGACTACATCGAAAGCGTGATAAAAACAGCTTCACGGAAACTCGGAGTCCTGAACAAGGTGCGGCGTTTCTTCACGCCAATTCAACTTTGCTTGCTATACAAGACGCAAGTACGGTCCTGCGTGGAGTATTGCTCGCACCTGTGGGATGGCTCTGCCAAGTACTTACTCGATGCTTTGGATAGGTTGCAGCGTCGCGCGGCCCGCATCATCGGCGACGAAGAGGTGACTAAACACCTTGAGCCTCTCCAATTGCGTCGCAATGTTGCGTCATTGAGCGCTTTCTACCGTCTGTACCACGGCGAGTGCTCTGAGGAACTTTTTTCCCTAATCCCACCATCTCCCTTCCTTTTGAGGACTACGCGTGCTGGTCTACGTTGTCACCGACAAACTGTGGCTACCATTCCAACGCGAACTAAGAAAATTGGCAACTCGTTTCTTTGTCGCACAATCAAGAAATGGAATTCACTGCCAGCACACGTGTTCCCTCCTTCCTATAATCCTGGGTCATTCAAAAGATGCGTGAAGAAGCACCTTGCAGGTCAGCAAGGCGTGGGTGGCTAGCGCGGCAGTTTATCTCTCGCGCTAGCTATCTTCGCATTTGGACTCTACTTCTGCTTACCATCAGGTGGAATAGAGTCATTTGCTTGATCTTTTTATAAAAAAAAAAAAAAAAAAAAAAAATAGCTTATAACAAAAACTCGATGTTACTCTGGTCTATCTTTCAAACTGGAGAAAGTTGTAAATAAGTACAACGGCTGCAAGTTTTTACCGGGGGAGTATTATTTTCTTAAATATCAATCACTAATACTGTCTATTATTATCTATTTCTCAAAGTTCCTATGCACTTAGCAATAAATTAAGTAAATTTTATTTCAAAGATACCTACATCCTACATTGGAAAGATTGTTTAAAATATTAAATGTTTTTTTTTATTGGCTTTAACTAATTGTTTTGCACACTAAAGAGTACATTAGTATAATATTACAGACTCATTAATAGTGCTTCCAGGAACATATAAAGAATTGTTAAGATAGATAGTATTTGTCTTAAAATATTTATTTGTTTCTGCAAATTACTATAATTCACATACAATCACTCCACAGAACTCACAGCTTCTGTGAGTAACGTCAAGTCACATACATTTGGGTTCATGTAATCTCTCTTTGCTTGACAAATAGTGGAAGTAAAGTTGACGGTGACTGTTGAAACCGCAGACACACACCTACTACTGACACTTTACATTTAAAATACTAAGTGTTGACTACAAGTATAACATTATTTTGTTGTTTTCTTTTATTTTATTCTGACACTGCTTTTTATACTTTTCAGTGTATTCATTAGCCAAACAGTAAGGCATACATCCACAATGATGACCCGTAAGGCCACTGCTAAGGACACAGATATGAAGCTCAAACAATGTCTTTTGGACTTGAAAACATCTAGAGACCTAAGTGAACGGCTAATGCAAGAACGGGAGGACAGTGAATTTGAAATTGTTAAAATATTGGAAAAAACAAACAATTAAAGTGTGAACTATCCGAGCTGCATATTAAGTATGAGGTTGCCCTTGAACAATGCAACCACATGCAGGACACCATAAAATCCTTTACTGAGTGTAGTAATACTCATGAACAGGCATTGAGTAAAATCAATGAGTTAGAAATAAGCTTGTGTCTTGCAAATAATAATGTAAAACATTTGGAAATACAAAATAAAGAATTGTCCACAGACAAACATTCCCAAAGCCTGTTTGATGAGTTAACGGTATGTAGTCCCGGCTTCATCAAGGAACAGTCATTTATAGAAAATAGTTCCAACGTTAATAATTCAAAAACTTATTTTAGTAGTGCAAAGAAACTGAAGAAATACATACGTGTTAATAAGTTTATAAATAAGACAAAAAGAATTATAAATCAACATAATTCTTTTAAAAAACACAAATTGCAATATTTGAAAAACATAAAATTATCAGAAAAATTGAATAATATTAAAAGTACGGCTGTTACAACAACTACTAATTACATAGAATATAGTAAACAATTAGAATCAAAAATTGACAGTCTTGAGGAGTCATTAAAATGTATGTTAAAAAACATACAGACTATTTCTCAAAAACAACTAAGTTATCAAATACTTGCTTCAAATGACATGGAAGATTTTTGTAATTATAATGCAGAGAGATTTGAATCTTTGAGTAAAAAACGAATATGTTCATGTCAAGATAAGGATATTTACAACAACGAAGGGCACCCTTCTAGTATATTATATGATACACAAGATCAAGTAGTTTCACTCGTCGATAACGAAACTTGTTCACAGAAAAATCTTGATGAAGCTGGGACACAAGTGAACAATAGTAAACAACAAAACAATATCATTATGTTTAGTGATGAGTTAGGCAAAAACATGGGTCAAACAATGTTTCAGTATATGGCACAGCCTGTTACTAATTTCTGTATGCCAGGTGCCAATTACATTCAAATATTGCAGAGGGTGATCTGTGGTACTTACAGTCCTGATAGTACAATACTTATTTTTATTGGTAGACGTGGAAATGCTAATTCCAAGATTATGGAAAAGTATTTTGAAGACCTCTCCAAATTAAATGTAAAAAAAATAATTCTATTTACCCTGCCTTACAGTAGGTCATTGACTCATGCAGAAAATGACTATAGATATAAATGCAATGTGAAATTGCATTTAATGACAAATTATGATAAAAAATTTGACATTGTTGATTTTAATGGTTTTATTAAGATTTTTTTTTTTGACAAAGGATAAATATTTTCTTTGTAATAATTACAAAAAACAAATAGCAAAATCGCTATGTTACTTTATTTTTAATCAAGCCAAAACATTGGCTATAACTTCTGCCTCTATTGGGCAGTCAAATTTGACATTAAGTAATGACAATTTGGAATATGCATCATATTCTTTAAATTAAATTTTGAGACAAAAGAGACTAACTCTTAAAATTTTAAGGTTTTAGATAAATTATCCTCCCCACTTGTAATGAATAAAAATTCTAAAAATAATTTTATCAACCTTGTCCACCAAAATATTCAAGGGATGTCAGGCAAAAATTTAGAATTGGAGCTATTTATGAATTGTAATAATATTGATATATTGTGTGTTACAGAACACTGGCTAAAAAGCCATCAGCTCATGTTTAATTTTAGTAATCACCATGTTGTCAGCTCGTACAGCAGAAAAAACATATTACATGGTGGTTCATTAATAATTACTAAAAAGAATATTATATGTAAGGAAAGAAATGACCTCGTAAGTATGTCTGTTGAGCGAGTTACTGAAATAGCTTGTATAGAGTTTGAACAATTCATTGTTATTAGTGTATACAAACCACGATGTGCCCCTTTTGAACAATTTTTAAAAATTATGGAAGATGTCCTATTTAAAATCAGTAAATGTCGTAAAATAATTGTTATCTGTGGAGACTTTAATATTAACATATTAGAGACAAACTCAATCACTTGTAATTTTTTAAATTTATTTAAGTCGTATGATTTGGACTACGTTTTTTATGAACCCACAAGAATTACTGAAACAAGTGCAACTTGCATTGACAATATTTTTACTAACCGAAAACCTAGCCAAAAGTCAATTATTAATATGTTGCACTCTGATCATTGTGGTCAATTAGCATCGTTTCCTAGAAAAAAAGTTGAAGTGCAAAGAACGAAAATAAGTTTTATCCCTATAAATGCAAGCCGAATTGAAAAATTTAAATCGAAATTAATTGTGAAGCTACCATGTTTGCCTTATAATGATTGTCCGGATAAGCTATACAGTTCTTTATTTAATTTAATAAATGATGAATTTACCAACACTTTTGTGCCAAAAGTAAAGACGATCTGTGATCATCTAACCTTTAGTGAATGGGCAACGCCTGGTATCTACAATAGCAGGAATAAGTTGTACGATTTGTATGGTCAAAAATCATTTAATTTTGATCCAGTGTTTGTTAATTATGTAAGAGACTACTCTAAAGTTTTCAAAAGAGCCTGTTCCACTGCCAAGTCAGTTTACTTAAAAAACAAAATTAAGAATTCTACAAATAAGATTAAAGAAACCTGGAATATTATTAACAGTGAAACTGGTAGGAGTCAAACACGCTTCCGTAATATTAACTTAAAGATTAATAATGTAAATGTTAAAGCTGATTTGGAAGTAGCGATGGAATTTGAAAGGTTTTTCTCAGATGTTCCCATACAGACTACTAAATCACTTCAGTCGTCTTCCACCTCAGCTGAACAGCTTCTTAAACAAAATGTATCATCATGTGATAGTAACTTTGAATTTACAGCTGTTAATTATAAAGATATTATAAATACGTTTAAAACTCTAGACCTGAAAAAATCTATGGATCTTTGGGGACTGTCAGTCAGGACAATCTCATCCATTATAACTATAATAGCTCCTTATTTAGTAGTCGTATTTAACTATTGTATTGACTCTGGTGTATTTCCTGACTTGATGAAACATAGTAAAATTATACAGTTATTTAAATCTGGCGAAACCTCAGATCCCACCAATTTTCGGCCTGTTTCTATTCTACCGACTTTAAGTAAGATCTTTGAAAGACTAATGCTCAATCAACTATTAAAGCATTTCAATAAATACAACATATTTCATCAAAAGCAATTCGGGTTCACTCGGGGTCGCTCCACCATTGATGCGGGAGTTGAGTTGTTAAAGGAGGTATTTGCTGCTTGGGAAGAATCACGCGACGCCCTTGGGGTTTTTTGTGATTTATCTAAAGCTTTCGACTGTGTTAATCATGATACTCTGGTCAGGAAATTACACCATTACGGCGTTAGGAACAAGGCTCTCAACCTCATGACTTCATACCTGAGCAATAGAATACAGAAAGTTGATATAAATGGTAAAAGATCTCCAGGTTCTCTAGTCACAATAGGTGTTCCGCAGGGCTCAATTCTTGGTCCATTTCTCTTTCTAGTGTACATAAATGACTTGCCTTACTACATAAGGGACAATCATGACATTGTGTTGTTTGCGGATGACACTTCTTTGATTTTCAAAATAAATAGAAAATTAGATAATTATGACGAAGTGAACAATGCACTTGCGAAAGTAGTTTATTGGTTTGATATTAATAACTTGTTGCTGAATGAAAAAAAAACCAAATTAGTTAAGTTTACTACACCGAATGTGAGATGTGTAGAAACTAATGTACAAATAAATGGAGTAGAATTGAAACCTGTAGAAACAACAACTTTCTTAGGAGTAATGTTAGACTCTAAATTGCAATGGGGTCCACATATTGTAAAACTTTCGGGTAAACTAAGTTCTGCGGCATATGCAGTTAAAACTATTAGGCGGCTAACTGATATAGATACTGCTATAATGGTTTATTTCAGTTATTTCCACAGCATAATGTCTTATGGAATTCTTCTCTGGGGGAGTGCTGCAGATATTAATACCATCTTTGTTCTGCAAAAACGGGCTGTTAGAGCAATCTATCAACTAGGTCCGCGTGACTCCCTCAGAGAAAGGTTCAAGGAGATAAATATTCTAACTGTGTCATCACAATACATACTGGAAAACTTACTATATGTAAAGAAAAATATTATGAATTTTTCCGAGAAATGTCATACGCACAATGTAAATACTAGGAAGAAACACGATTTGGTTGTATATAAAACTCGTCTCCACAGAATAAGCAATTCCTTTATGGGCCAATGTATACGTTTTTACAATAAGCTTCCGAAGAATATTAGAGACTTACCTATTAATAAATTTAAAAAAACTGTAAAATCTAAATTATATAAAAAAGCTTATTACAAGTTAAATGATTATTTAAATGATCCAAATGCGTGGGAGTAAAATCTGCCCAAATTTACGCATTTAAAATTGTAATTTATACATATTGATGTATCTATGGACATGTAATGATGTTTTGAAATCATTACGAAATTGTAAGCTGCGGAGTTTCTTTCGCCATTTCTTCTCCGTCTCAGCATAATAATAATTATTTAAGTAAAATAATTATTTCGTCGAAATGGTGGTAGGGCTTTTGACGATTTAAAAGTACTTAGCAAAGTCCATTTAAATAAAGAGCTTTTTCATTTCATTTTCATTTCATTTCTCTACTTTATTTATAAAGTAACAGAATTTATGTTAGGTATACGTTAGTATGACCACGATCTTCTGCAGAGAATGCACAAAAACAATTTGCAGGGAGCGTGTTGTTTCGATGTGCAATCATTGTCATCATCATCATTCTGAAACCATTTATAGAATTTCATGACGAGGAAACTAGCACTGTTATATAATGTATTTTTATATCATATAAAGTTCAATATATATACTTATGTTTTAATTCCATCAGAAACCAGTGTCAGAAACCCTTTAAGTCAGCTTTTGCAACACCCACGCCACGGGATGAAAAAGGTCGGGAATCAGGAACTACATCGGTTGTCAGAATTTCATAGAGAATTCAATTTTCAAAAATTCTTAGCATTCTATAGATTTACCCGGCGAATGTCAGTTTCATCGTGTTGCAGATGCAATGCCTGGGACTTGTGAACGAGATGTAGGATTAATGAGGTCTCCTCACGGTGCATCAGCACTCACCTCCACTAACCTGACTTCTCCCTCTATCCAGCCATATTCGTTACGATACGCGTTGCTACATACGTAACTTACAGAAGTAATTTTTCCTTGTCTTGTTCTCCTAAGGTGTAGGCCTTATCCAGTGCCTTACTTTAGTCAATTTAACTCTGTTAATCATACCAAAAAGTTTTTATGGAAATACAGTAGCTCATTTTTATGGTAGCTCATTTATTTTAAAAGAAGTAGGGCTCGCGTATTAGACGCTAAGGAAGGTGCGTTTGACGATGTAGCCCTCTTATAAAGATTGCAATGAAATAAAATTACCTTTTCGAAATTGTGTATTAAGTCCCTGAATAAGAAAGAACATAGAATAGGGGAATAAGGGTCAGAGTATATTCAAATGCATACAAAAAAAATATCGGTACTATATAATAATTGACTTGGTCGCCATATTGAATTATACTGTACTTATATCAATGTTGGCCACTATCAATGACGTAACATACATTTTCATATTTAGTTTCTAGAGCTATAAATTATCATATCATCATCATCAACGGCTCATATAATGTCCCCACCGAGGGGCTCGAGCCTACCCCACATTTGGGGCAATTAGGCCTTAATGAGTCATCGAGCACATAACCAATGGAGGAGAAATGTCACTTATTGTGTTCTAAAATAATTCCGCCAAACAATTGAAACTACGCGTCATACTAGAGATGGGGATACACAGGCATGCATAATTATGTTTTTATCGATATCGTTACCTAGCTAGTGCTCGATGGCCTTAGTCAACCACGCTAGCCAAGTGCGGATTGGTCGACTTCACACACAACCTAAGAATTTCCTCGTAGGTGTGTGCAGGTTTTCTCACAATGTTTTCCTTCACCGTAAAAGCGTCGATTAAACATCATATAACAAATTATCATATAACGGCCAGAAATAGCGTAAAATCACACAAGAAGTAGTACACATAAATTGACGGCATGTTTAAACGTATACATATGTACTCGTCTATGAAGTAACTACTAACTAACTTATATGAGATTTAATCTAATGTAGCGGTCTGTTTCGAAATAGTTTAATTAAACTACGCACTTAAGTATCAAACTGGCAGGACACATAGGTTCCAGTTTGATATAGTCATAGTCAACTCTATGATGCTTTCACTGTAAAAGTTTTGCACAGTCTTGTCGACTTTCCTCGTTTTATAAGGGTGAGGCTTAGTTGCATCCTCACTAACAGTCTTCTTAGTCATCAATATCAAAAGGAGATCCCTGGCGTCACGATCATAGTATAAAGGTTATAGCGCACTAATCAGATCGCAAAGGGATTGCCTCTTTTTAACACGCTTAAATTAGTTTCACCTGTATGTTTGTAACTGACTCATTTGGGCTCGATTTTGACCCACTTTAAACGGTCAGGTTTCATTCAAGCTTCATAGATTTATCAAAGACCGATGACATTAAAATAATTCGATAAGAATATCCAATTATCCTGATTAGAATCGCCAGGACTAATAATTTAAACGTTTGGAATATTAGTTCAGCTATACGTCACTAGATGGCGTTGTCATTGTTAAGTCGGCGGTTGTAATTCGCATTAAAAAGTGGAAAATAAAATAATAGTTATAAAAAAAATAAAAAACACCCTTTTATTTTAAATCGGACTAAAAAGTGAAAAATAACTTTTTAGTATAGAATCTAAATGATGAACGAAAAGTATAATTATTACTTAGAGAAAAGCGTGGGGTGCTCAATTTGATTGGACCGATCGAATATTTTCAAGAACTAATGTTATTGATACCCCACGCTTTTCTCTAAATAATAATTATACTTTTCGTTCATCATTTAGGTTCTGATGATAAATGTGCTAAGACCTTAATGATGATAAAGATCCAAAATCGAGTGAAAAATCTTCTGCACCCTACTTCGCTCGTTGTATGTATTAAACAGGAGTTACCTAGTTCTAAAAATCTTTGGTTTGAGTTTTAGGCGTTTGTTAACAATATTGCTTGCAAGAATATTTTAAAATTCTGTCACGTTCTTCTGTCGAACATGAATTATTTATTACTTTAAAAGAAAAGTCTATCCGATTTTTTACCAATATAAAGGATAAGTCTGTAGTAAATAAAAGTTATGTCACTACTTCTGAAACATGGACTCTCATTAATATTACAACAGCGCGGAACTTCAAATAAACAAAATTTTACAGTTAAATTCGACATCCAGTGCTCTCGATCTACCAATTTTTCGGTATTTCTACCGATATGGCTCCGACCCTACTGAAATGAAATAATTTCTACCGATTTTCGGCATTTGGCATCCATATTTGCCCTATATTTTTATTATAAAAGGGAGGGAAGGGAAGGGGTAAGTTTTTTGTTAGGTATACGCATTTTCCAATAATTAAAAAAAGATCGCAGGTTCCTATTATGTATATTTATTTGGACATTTTTTTAATAATACTAATTAATTGTTCAAATAATATACTGATTTGACATTTTTTCGTTCGAGACCACACCATCTATCAAAGCTTTTATTTATATAAAAAAAATCTACGTAATAAAAGGGATACTGAAACTAGATACATACATAGTAACTAAACTAAAGATTAACTAAATTAAACTTAATTAATTGAACTAAATTAAAGATTTAGTATGAGTCTATAAGTATATATCTAGATATAAAATATTTTTAGCAAAATAATACGAAAACCGACTTCAAGACGTACAAATTTAAACTAAAAAGTAAGAAATAAATAATAATTTTATTAAGTGGTTGAAAAGAGTGTTATAGAAAACCAAGGAAAGTATTGATAAATATTTATTAGAATTCATACTTACTTATACCGGTTTCAAATAAATCGGATATTTGGAACCAGCCAGCATAGTGTAGTAGAGTAGGTGAAGAAAAATGATTAATTTGACAGATAAAAGACAAAGGATTGATGCGTTTTTAGATCTAAGTATAATATAATTATGTCTATCGACAATTTCATGCTTTATAATGATTACTTTCAAAATGAGGTAATTATTTTCAAAAATAATTTTCAGGAATATTGTTGTTTTAATATAGGTAAATTTAAATTACATTGGCAATTAAAGAGAGGCAGACTTTATTTTTAAAAAAATAATTTATTTCATTACTATAGTACAATATTTATTTAATTGCTGCGGCGACTAATTATTTATTATCATTACTAAAGTTTTCCCCGTAAGTACCTAATATTATCAATGCAATAAACTATTGAATATTGAGTATATCTCTTACTTTCTCACAAATTTCTAATTTGGCGCATTTAAAACTATGTGAGGTGATTATTACCGTCGAGGATACGCAAAGGGACCTAACTATGAAATTTATATATTTTAGTAACAACATTAAAACCATATTATTTTAGGACTACAAACAAAGCAAGTGTCTCTGTTTAAGAAAATATTTTGCAACATTTTACTTAATTAACACAGAGATCTCTAATTAGTGTAGCCTGTGGAATTAGAGAAAAGGCAGAAATAAAAATTAACTTAATAATGTTTAAATCAGCGTCCTTTTAATACGGTTTGTCGAGGGTTTCTTAAATATTTTTTTTTTACATCTGAAATGCTTTGATAAGTTCCAGAGACTTTTATGATACAACCATTTCTGCATCTAGCTAGACCTGATTTAGACACTGTGGAAATAATTGTAGTATATAAGGGTGTTTGGTACATGAGGTATCAAGCATAGTCGTATAAATACTATGGTGCTATTTAAAATTCAAATTTGTATTTTTTTTTTGTAAATTTTCATACATCTTGTTTTTCCGATCAAACTATTTGTGCGGAGAAATCATTTTTTTTTTCAATTTTTTTTTTATATCAACATAGTATTTATATAACTATGTTAGCATGGGTAGGTGCCCGCTTGATAGGTAGGTACACCATATACCAAACACCCTGTATAGATAATCATTTAATTTAAAAATTACTAAACTGACAACAAATAATTTTCGCCTTATAAACCTTGCAAAAATCTCATAAAAAAGATAGAACGAAAGGTATAGCCACGGTATAGCCATGTAAACACTTTTAACGCCCTTGTTCAGCCGTATAACTCAAGTTACGCTAGCCAGCTAGGCGACTAAATAAAAAAATACGTCCTTCATACGCTATTTTGCTCCCACTTATAGAGGAACAAAGCGATACTTTTCGAATAGATGGGATGAAAAATCATTTTCCTAACATTGCCCAGCCTAACAACAATCACAGTGTTGATTTTTACCTAATGCATGAAGTAACTATATCGTGGAGTTCTAGTAAGAAAACGCGACCATACTCATAGTTCTAAAAAACATCCATAACAAAGCAATTAGGGCTCTAGTCGCCCTCTCGATCGTCAATTATCTTCTTTTTTTGTAATCTTAATTTGATCCGTGTGTAATTTTGCACCGAACTCATCGGCATGACATTTTTAAATTCCAGAGGGATAGTCGTAAATTGGTCACGATAGTCCGTATCGCCGGTTCGGCTTGTCCGTTTGTGTGAAACCTGACTCGATTAAAAATTGATGCCTTGACGGCCTAGCGGTGTCTAAATCGTCTTTTTTGCCGTCTGTGTTCAAAAAAGAATAACTAACTCCTATTTGACTTACATCGGGGACGAGTAGGTACATATACCAAAGGGCTTGCGTAAGTCATTCTGTGTAATGTAATTAAATATTTTACTGACTAAAATATTATTTTTGTTATTAGTCTTCTTCTTCTTTTATACCAATGGCGATCGCGACACATATAGATTACGCATTGCGCCAATATCAAGTGAAAATTTTATTAAAGTAACCGACAATTGTACGGTAGATTGAGTTTAAAATGGTTAGTCGTACCATAGTGATTTTATACGATTTAGTTACAACTAAAACGTCATCACATGATTTTCAGGCAGTCTCGCACCCGTTCGCCTCGTATGTTGCGGCTTTTAATTTTAAAAGTCTAAAGGTTACCGTAGCTGCTTACCATCAGGCAAGCGATAATTATGCTTGTCTCTATTTGACATAAAAAATGTTTTTTTTTCCGCTTTGTGCATCGAGACCATGACCAAGACATTGTGTAATTGTCATGCTGCAGGAGTATACAGTGGCGGATTTACCAGTACTCTGAGTAGGCTGGAGCCTAGGGCGGCAGATTTTAGGGCAAATTTGGCCAAAATTTTGAGGAAATGAGGCCAGATTTTTTTTTAATAAAGGGAATAAAGCGGATGTAATGAAGAAGATAGAGCAAAATAAAGTTGCAAATGTAATTAATATTGTGAACTAGGATATCGAATTTCAGATGTAAGTAGGGGCGGCAAAATTTTATCAACCTACTGGCGGCAAATTTGTCAAATCCGCCACTGGGAGTATACAGACTTTTAAATCGTTTTTTTTATATTGTGTGTCCTTCAGCATGTGTTTATTACACTAGTGAAGTCATACAGAACGACTTAACGCTAGAAAGTAATTTTGAGCAGACTTCTGACCTTACTCGGAGTTAGTTTGGTCACAGATTTTTTGGTTACACAGACTTCAGCAGCTGTTGTTAGTTTTGGTAATTAATCCGTGAACCAAACCATCTCCTGACGGTAATGTAATATATGTGACTCACTCGCTTTATTCGTGTATTCGCAGTAGTTCCATTGGAGTAGTCCCATGATGGAACTTATTTAACTATTTTTTTCCAGAGGTTCAGGAACAATTTGACCTACGTTGCCACACGGCTTTGTTTGTTTTTTTTTAAAAAAAACTACTACTTTTAGGACTATGAAATGAAACATAGGTAATACTAATAATTACAACATAAATATTATTACAACACATTATTTTTGATGTTTCATGTTCTGTTGACTGTTATCAATTATTTAATGTTTAGTTGAGTTACTTATAATAGTGTGACGTTACTATGAAGTTTTTATTAATGAAATTATATTATAAAATTTATAAACAATTATATATAATCTATGCGTTTTATGCGTCTGAGTATCACATGGAACTACTGGGAAGTTGAAATCCCAATAGTCCAGTCAGTGGAACCTCTGGGAAAAAAATACCAGTAGTCCCATCATGGGACTATTCTACTGGGACTAGTAGGAATAGATGGCTTTATTTCTTAAAGCTATTTACAGGTAGCTTGGTTCTTAGCGACTTTTAAGCGTTCAATTTGTCGAATTAGTGTCACACTGACCCCTAAAATTTCCACGAAACTCGTCATAATATGATACGACGGTTATCTTCAATTAGTCGTCTCGCAGTTGCCACATTTTCCGAGTATTCGCAATTAAGGACCGTCATTCAAGAATTTAATTTCCAGAGATACAAGGTTACGCTCACCTGAAATAGCAGTAATAATTTGTTCCAAAAGTTTTCGTTTAAAGAACTAGTCACAAATACACTTGGTACAAGTTTGACAATTTATAAGCAATTTAAATATTCTTTGCAGTATAAACTACCAAACATCAAATATTTGTGTGATGAACACGACCATTTTTTAACCACGAGCCATTTATATATTATTTTTTATTTATGAAATATCTAGTTTATATATTTGTCAGTTATCTAGTGTCCATAAGATAAGTTCTTAATGATACTTATATATATTTCACGAGCCTAGATAAACTAGATATCTAACAATGACATTATATTTAAATATAATATCATTGATATCTAAGTATATTTTTTGTGACCCATCTTGGACCTTCTTCTTCTTAATTAATGGCTTTCGCGGGATTACGCATTTAGTCAATGTCAAGTGAAAATTATATCTAGTAACAATACTTTTTACCGTAAATTGATTTTATTACAACAAGTCGGAGGGAACTAGAACACTTTACATCTGAAATTGCTTTGTTTTCGATATCTACCCCAAATTTCCACAGGATTGTGGTGTAACCATAGATGACCTCAATCTAGCTGATTCCGCTAACGTTTCTGCCATACATAACTTTTTTTCTTTTTAATGGTATGTAATATACTTTACGACCTATTCTCATACCTACTAAATCAACATCATCATCATTTCAGCTGAGAGATACCCACTGTTAGACATACGCCTCCCCCAAATGATCTTCAAACTGGTCGGTTCTGCGCTACCCGCATCCAGCGTGTCTACCAACGCTGCGTTTCGTGGTACGTGGTCGCCACTTGAGGACCCTTCCGCCCCAACAGCCAATCAATTTTGGTATTCACGTGTTACTCAGCTACATTTTGAATGGACGACAACTCAATAGGATCGGAACTACAGCACATCTGAACGACTTGTCAACAAAAATAAAAAGATGCCCGTAATATTATTTGATTTTCTACTAAAAGGTTCAAATATACTTAATACTCCAAATACAGTGATAAACGATAAATTAATCAAATTAAATCAAACAATATCGATATTATTTAACATAGAACGTGATTTGAAAAAATTTTAGCTGAATACCACTCAGTTGACATTTCAGGTGCGATTTTAAAACGATTTATTAGCTGAATACGGTTCGACGATGGTTCAACGACATTGCGATAGAGCTACTTCAAAATCGGTTCATTTGACGTACGTGAATACGAAAAAGTGTTTAAATGACTAAATCGCTGCGATATCCCAACGGTTTTAATACGTGAATTGGGCTACAGTTCTCTTAGCAATGTGCCCTGCCCTCTGCCATTTATGGTTCGCAATCCTTTGGGCTATGTCGGAGCGTTGGTTCTTCTGCGGAACTCATAATTTCTGATTATGATCACGCAGAGAAACTCCGAGCATAGCCCTCCCCATTGCCTTTGCAAGAAGGCTCAAAGTCATCCGACTTTGAGCCTTCTTATAATGGACCCCCGTTGTAAGCGGCCAAGTTTCGGTTCCATGGGTCATCATTGGCATGACACAGGAATTAAAGACTTTTGTCTTGAGAAACTGCGGTAGATACCTACCAGATATACAAAAAATAGCCGTTTCGAAAGAGTGCGACCACACGAGATTTTTATATATCAGATTGAAAAATAAATCAGGAATACGTCACATTTCCAGTGATCCTGTAGATAAACAAGGGACATAATCAAGAAACAGGAAAAGTTTTCTCTAATTATTCTTGTTTAAAATTAAAAGTAATAACTACTATTAAACAATTATTGCTGAAATATAATATTTGATAGTGAACAAATGAACTTGTTAATTTGTACAGCTCATTCCGTTTTGATGGACATGACAACTGACGATGAGATGACGAAGCAATTATTGCAGCAATCAATTCATAAAGAAATGCTCTGTGAAAATTGAGCTCCAGGCGCGCCCGCCCGGGGCCCACCCTATCATTACAAAATTTTAATGAAATTAATCGAGTGAACAAATATCTAAGTATTTTATCACAACGTATA
Organism: Elophila nymphaeata; assembly: GCA_955850985.1. Taxonomy (NCBI): domain Eukaryota; kingdom Metazoa; phylum Arthropoda; class Insecta; order Lepidoptera; family Crambidae; genus Elophila; species Elophila nymphaeata. The sequence continues at coordinate 14,945,619 of OY039068.1, forward strand.
AAGAGCGACTACTTACTTATTTAAAAAGAAAATTTTCGGTTTGCTGTAAAGGTCGGTTGAATGTTCGCCATAAAGTAGCGCCAAATAGACGTATTGCGACATTCGCTGTGGAATGGGTAGATTCCCTAAGCGCTCGTACTGTGTTCCAATTTCTTGCTACACATTGTACAATTTCAGATACGCCCTATATGGCAGTGTTCAATCTTATCTAGAATTTGTTTCTTTATGAGCTCGTTGGCGTGGTTAAGCCTAGAGAGTTTTTCGGCCCGATCTAGAAAAACGGTTTTGTAGGGACCTGATGGATGACTAGAGCAACTTTGATAAGAAGACTTGGTTTGGACTTGTAAAATATATGTCATACTTTTCGAATTAGTTTCTATATCCGGAGTGCTAAGATGTTTTATTTTAAAGTATATTTATTATTATTCGTTGCAGATCTATTGTAACTAGCCTCCAAATAAGTCCTATTGAGGTCTTGTATGTACTCCTTAAAAAGAAAAGATATTCCTAGCTTGGATTGTTTTGATTTAATTTGGGTCGAGAATGTGTCTTTCCAAATGTCAGTTTCTTTTTTTGGGAACAAATTAAGTGCCCACCAACAAATTGTTCAGTGCTCACCAAAATGGATATTATTCCACCAACAACATCTTTTGGTGAAAATTTACACTTTTTACTTTCTCGTATACGTAGTAAAGAGGATGTCTTGTAATCGACAAAAAATTCGACCTCGAGATTTTGACGTATTTTAAGTTACGTTTGTGTCTGTGCGTTAGCACGATAACTCGAGTATGCTCGAACTTATTGCAACCAAATTTAACATGCATGTATGACATCAAAATATAAGGTTTCTATCAACTTGTGAGTCGTCTATCACGAAAGTTAAGCAACTAAGTGCGCGGTCAGTACTCGGATGGGTATGACATCAAAATATAAGGTTTCTATCAACTTTTGAGTCGTTTCCGGTATACGAGAAAGCCAAGGGGAGACCACTCGCGATTTTTATGTAGACAACAGGCTGGCAAGTTATCGCTGTTGGGTACTGCATGACTCATACTGGCATATGTGGCTTAATGTATAACCAAATGTTACCTGACGCTCTGCTTAACCCCTTTTGGGATTATGTGTATAGAAACAGTTTCTCTCTTCGGTACAGGAGTTGATTAAAGCTCGCCTGGCTTATAGCACCATCTTCTAAAAGTTTATCGCCATAATAATAGCGTTAACAGCATTATTCTGTCAGTTAATGAAAAGATAACCAGTGTGTCAGTGGTTAAGGATTCCTGTTGAACACACGGCATTTTTGGCACGGGACATACATAAGCGCCGCGCTGCGCCACCCGCCGCCATCTTGGCTACATCCGATGACGCTTGTATGCTCCACCCGGAATTCACAAGAAAATAAGATCTTATGAAAAAAAAATTGTTTTAATCATATGATTACGAAAGTTAATTTTATATCATTGTAGAAACGTAAGGACTTAGATATTAGATTTATTATTTCTATATAAAATATTGCACCATAAAAGTTACTGTCGGTTATAGCGCCAAAAAGTATCATATTATTATGTCCTTTCCAGGGTCTCTCAAAATATCTCCATTACAATTTAAAAAAAAAAACGACTCAGTAGTTTCGGAGCCTATTCGATGCAAACAAAACAAACAATCGAATCTTTTCCCTTTATTTATTAGTACAGATATAATATTTATAAATTGTTATAAAAAATGTTTTTTAATTATACTAGAGCTCAACGGGAAAACCCTAATGTAACGCGCAAAATAGAGTCACAATCTCAGGTCACGATAAAAGGCAACCATTGTTTTTTTTGTTTACGTGTAACGTAGCAACATAAATGCCTAAGACACAGGTGAACACTTTTACTTAGTTTAGGTGTCAAATTAATTAAGAACTCTTCAACCTCAATTTTTATTATGTAATTCTCATATTTAGCATTAATTCATTATTATTTTTGTAATTTATTTAGACTAAGTTTATAAAGAAATAATTTTTATCTTATCTTATCTTATAGGAATTATTATTTTAATGAAGAATAAATTCGCTTTTACAAAGTTATGTCGTTGTTTCTGATAATTATCTGCCATCGGTATAGTTTTACGAGGTATAAATATTGATATTGTGCTATATATCTATGTTACATTACATTAATTTTAATATCCATAATTGTAACGAATTGCTCGTAGTTTATCTAAGTCCTTATTATCGTTACTATTTCGTTAACCTTTCAAAAGACAACCGCGTCTGTAAATAATTAGACACCAAGTCAATGCTCTTCGTATAGGAGTCAACTTTTGCTCATTTGATTATTTGAAACAGATAGTTCTATGACTGTACCATATAATAGAAACTATCTGGTAACAATGACAAAAGTTTGTCTCCACGTTGCTGCCTCTAATTAATATCCACATGTTCGTAAAACCAAGAACGCCAAGGTGAGTGATCTCTCCAACTACATTTTGTACAGTCAGACCCTCAGATCATTTATCTAACATGTCATTAAATCCGATATGGGCTCGCTTTCTTACATTTTCTCCTCCGATTCGCACAATCTTCACAGTCCCGCTTAGTGAGACCATATTGGCACGCAAATCCTCCCCGACGACGTTAAGCCTGCGCCTCTTGAGTCTTACTCTCTGCTCCGGCGGAGTCGGCATGGCCATTCATTTGTTCCCCTCGTAGCTAAGTGGTTGCTGCAAACGTGGGCAACCAGTGACGATTCTTGCAACTTATTTGCCGCGGATGTATGAGAATTCCTCACGCAGTCCTTCCGCGTGACTTCACAATACCACACAATCACCGCAGTATATTCATATACGTGACACGCCGCTCTTGTGTCGTTCTTATTTTGGGCATGCTTCATTGCTATGTAAAAGGACCTGCCTTTTAGGCCTGCCTAATAATGATTTTATATACCTGTCCTTTAAGCCTCGTCTACATTTTGAGGTAACAAATGACCAATAAATTGGTCTGAGATTACGGATTCGACATATCTATCTCCGATAGTGTCTATCGAGATTTAGTGTCCTACGGAGGAATGTTTGGGTTGTTCGTGGGGCGCAAAATTTTACGATTTTAATATTTAAACAATTGCTAAAACCTCGTAGAACTACTATTTTCTAGAGCCATTATAATTAGAATTGCTACTTTAATAAAATAAAATCATATTTGAAACCTTCAACACGCCTCTCGCTTGTGGTATTATCGTTAATATTATCATATATCTATATGTGACAATACCATAATTTATACATCATTAAAAATAACAAAAATGCCCCTATTCTAATATAAAATTATGTTTAAAAGCCTATAAATTTAGAGAAATTGAGCATTTGTAATATTATAATAACATAATAAGCATTTGTCACGCGGCGGGCTTAAATTGAACCCCATGACAAGATGAGAGTACTTCGGTGGTCTACATATGAGAGATAAACCTTCAGTGATTGGTTTTCGAGGGTCTCTAGATGTGTCATGAATTTCTGATAGAGGCGTTGTGTCATTCGAGTGCAAGTATAAGTACCAAAATTAAAATTAAAATAAGAACTAACCGACAGATGTTATACTCAATCATTTCAGCAGTCAGGGTATCGGCTGTTGACTGTAAATAATAATCAAATCAAATGTTGAACAACAATTTAATAGGAAACTCCAAACCTTAATAAAACCAGTAACTGGCAAATAGCGCGAAAGTAAGTACTCCTACTGAGAAATCGCGAGCAATTTCTATTTTCGGTAGTACGTAACAACATTCCTGATCATTTGCATTTGTGAATTGAGAAGACAATGATATGAAGGTTTATTTTACGCCGCTCAAATACGGCGAGGAATAGTCAGTTTGATCTACATCATCTTAGAACAATATTTTATAGATATAAATAGTCCTAGAGGAAATTTGTAAACCATTTTACACATTACGTACTTAAGTACATCTGTAACTTATTTTTTGGTCGATACAGAACATTCTTACAACAACATTGACTGCTTTATACGGCCATCTTCCACCAGAGGGTTTCATAAAGTAATAGCACGCGTTGAGAGTCCATTTTTAACTCAATCTACCGTACAATTTACATATTGTTACTTTACATACATTTTATAACAAAGCCAATACAGTGTCGTAGTCAAAATAGAAAGGTTAGAACACGTTCCGAAGAGAGAAGTATTGCGCGACCAGAATGGCACTCACTCTGGATCACACACGGCACATTACTACTGGTACTTGGCATACCTGAGCCGAGATCCGAGACTTCTTTTTATGTTACGTTAATGGCGATCGCAACACATAAAGAATAGAATAGAATATATCTTTATTGTACATCGACCAAATCAAAAATACAAACATTGTAACCTTAAAATAAACCGTACAAAGGGCGACCTTATCGCTAAAAGCGATCTCTTCCAGGTAACCTTAGGATCTTCTTAGAGTTCGAGGGAAGATGGCGATGTCTAATTTAAAAAAAAATACTTATTATAACAAATATGTATGTACATGCAATAACTACATACTATAATACATATAAATATGCATAGGTATAAACTAAATATATACAGGTATAAATAAATGTATAAAAGAATATATATAAGAAAGATAATAATAGAATATAAGAATATATAAAAATAATATATAAAAATATATATGGTATACATATAGATATATAATCATGAACAAATAATCATAGCGACAAATAGTGCTTTTCAACCTGATTATTAAAAGTGTTGAGGGTTTGTGCTTGCCTTATGTGAACAGGTAACGCGTTCCACAACAAAACAGCTTGTACCGAGTAGGATTTGTTGTAAAATTTGGTGAAATGAGATGGTGTTTCTAACCTCAAGTTCTCTGACGACCTTAAAACTCGGGAATGGGTATCATGTAGAAACTTAAAGCGAATAAAGATTACGCATTGCGCCAATATCAAGTGAAAATGTACTTAAAGTAATTGTACGGTAGATTGAGTTTTAAATGGAGTCTCTCAACATTTGTATATTTGCAACAAGAACTCTGGAGAAACTCCCGTCCGACACTTTACTGACTCTCTCAAGTCAGACTTCTTCTTTTTTCTCGAACATTGCAGACTCTACCCGACAGTAAGACTTCTTCGCGGGAGATAGTTATAATACTCTCCATGAAAATTCGTCATAAGGGATAGAGGACCCACGAAGGTCCCTCGCCGTCTTGAAAAGGAGAAGTGTACCTATTTATATTTAAAACTTTTTAAAAATGTGACGTAGAACTAGACTTAGAAGTATATAAGAACTGTAGTATAGTTATTATATTAGATATGCTACATAAACATGATCAGCAAGATTTAACAATTGAGTAGGAGAGAAAACATGTGTACTTGAGACAGAGATCTGACACAGGTGTCATAAAATGTTCGCAAAATCGCTAGGTTATTTTTTTTTCCAGGGCCAAGTGGAGTCCACTTTTGGGATAGACGTCTGATGTAGGTTAGTTGCTTGCCAACTAGCTATTTTGGATCACCAATCACATATTTCTGCTCGCCCGCCAATAACACCCAAATAAAACTACGGGGTGCGCATTTTCTTAGATAACTTGTCAATTCCTATCATTGGAGGTTCAAAAATATTTCTCATACCATTTAAAACCATAATGATCATTCTTCATAACTTCATAAAACATAATCAATGTTTTATGAATATAACTTCATAAAAGAAATTCATAATATCATTAATCATACATTTTTGGGCGAGTCTAGTGTTTTATGCACCTACATGGCTGGGTGATGTGTAGGTTAAGGTTATTTTTTTTATGACCAGGCGGAGTGCACTGTTTTTGTAAGTAACAAGGTAGTAACAGTATTAATAAAAAAATTATGATCATTAACTGTCATGAGCTCCGTTGGTAGTAATAAAAATGTATGAATAACAAAAGTATGAAAAATAAAATTATGAAGAGTGATTATTATGAACACAAATCGTTAGTAAGACAAAGAATAGGATTTAGAATATTATGGAGCCAATATGGACCCAAAACTACGAAATAACGTATATTATGTACGAATAAATGCACGCATGTGCGAACCCGTTTTGTTGTAAATAAGAGCTCTCTAAGTTTCCACGTGACATTAACGCTGACACTAAAAGTACTTCTAACAAACAAATGACGGTATTATGAAAATAAAATAATATATAAAAACAGACGACCGTTAAGGCGTTACAGAAAAACATTCCGACAGAAGAAAAGCGTCATATTTTATAATCATTATAAAAAGATCTAAGTAGTCACAAATAAAAAATACAACACAAAATTAATATAAATATTGCTTTATTAAGGTCATCATCTTGGGATTAAGAGGTTAAGTAGGACTTATTATCCGCGGACGTTTCGGTGACAAGGCGGTAAGTATGTCGTTGCCAAAACGCTTCCACAAAGGGCTTAGGAGAGTACCGGTGTTTTTTAGTGGGTGGGACAGGCGTCAATGTCAAGGCGTCGTTAAAGTAAATGGATTTTCCATCTTCTTAAAATAAAAGATTTATCTATAGGCGTTTCTGAACCCTGAGCAGATCATCTCACAGGAGTCACTCGCGAAGTAAACCACCTACAATGGCAGAGGCGGTTGGTCTCAGACTGTCGGGCAGGCAGCCGACGAAAAAACCCAATGCTAAAAACTATAGCCACATTTATTACCGAAATAAACTGGGAGCAGTGTAAGAGAAAAAAAAAAGAAAAGTAGTAGGTACTTTTTTTGTTGCTAGGGGTCTACGTTCGGAAACCTCCTCGTGGCGGACCCTGGTAACGTGGTGGGGAAACTTTCTTGGCGGCTGTGTGGCTTTTGATGTCAAGTGCGTCCGCTTGGCAGAAGTCACATACCTGATCGAGTTGTTTTTGTTTTCCCACCACGGCTAATTCCGGACGGCCCTTTTCAGGGCTACGACCACGCCCGAAGTCCCCCGGGTGCGGTCCGATGGCTGCTACCGGTGTCCTCGTCAGGACGCGCCAGGTCGAGCAGCCGTCAGTGGAGGAGTGGCTTCTGGCCACCAATTGGTGCAAGGAGTGCCTAGACGGCAGCGTTGGGACGGTCTCGATGTAGTTGCGCTCACGTACGCAGATCCCGAGCCGTCCCGTAATAGCGCACTGAAGGTCAGGCCGGGGAGGATGTTTAGTGGGTATGAAGGGAACGCCTTTACCTCAAGTCCCACATATGCGGTTGGCACCACCCCGCAGGGACGATGCTTAATGTATTTGACCTCCCTGTCAACAAAAAAAAGGTACTTGTTTGATGCTACTTTGCCGCTTTCCTTTGTCTCGAAATCCTGAAGAGAGTCATCGCATTCGCGGGTTACTCGCAAGGAGGGATGGTTTCGGGCATGCGGCCGCCATTAAAATCTAATGTTAAAACATGTAGCATATCGTTAACAAGAATATTATTTAGGTAAATACCTACTGTAACGACTTTTTTTTAGATCTGTGCAACACTGTTACTCTCTTCTCATCTACTCGTTCTCAGCAACAGTCATTACCCTAAAAACTAGTAAAAACTTTTGTATTTTTAACAAAAGGTTCCGTACCCAAAGGGTAAAACGGGACCCTATTACTGAGACTCCGCTGTCCATCCGCCCGTTTGTCACCAGGCTGTACTTTTTCTTCTTTTAAATAAATGGCGTTCGCGACACATAAAGATTACGCATTTCGCCAATGTCAAGTGAAAATGTACTTACAATTGTACGGTAGATTGAATTAAAAATGGAGTCTCTCAACACGTGTTTTTACAACAAGAACTCGGGAGAAACTCCAACAGGCTGTATCTCATGAACCGTGATAGTAAGAGTAAAGTTGTTCACAGATGATGTATTTCTGTTGCCGCTATAACAATTAATACTAATAAACAGAATAAAATAAACATTTATGGAGAATCCCGAGGCTCGCATACAAAAAAAACGTGATTTTTTGCTTGTTTATACTTACTCGATATTGATAATTGCAACAGGTAGACGCTTGAAATATTCACAGAATATTTAGTTACCTATATATTCACTTTAAAAATAAATAATGAAATTAAAATAACCCACATACAAACGTTATTACTTTCTCGTACGTAGTATAGAGGAAGTCTTGTAATCGTAAAAAAATTCGACGTCGAGATTTAGACGTGTTTACACGTTTTGGACCTCCCAGAGTTCAAAAATATTTTTATTGGAATTATGTCTGTGTGTGTGTCTGTGCGTTAGCACGAAGCATGCTTTAACTTATTGCAACCAAATTTAACATACGTGTATGATATCAAAATATAAGGTTTCTATCAAATTTTGAGCCGTCGATCACGAAAGTTAAGCAACCAAGTGCGCGGTCGGTACTCGGATGGGTGACCAGAGTTTAACATGCATGTATGACATCAAAATATAGGGTTCCTATCAACCTTTCCGTCATTTCCGGTAACCGAGAAAATTAAGCGGAGACCACTCCCGATTTTTTTATAGACAATAGTACTGAAGCCCTTCGTGCGCGAGTCCGACTCGCACTTGTCCTGTTGTGTCTTTTCTAAGCGCCATTAGTTGCATTCACCAACAATTTCTAACTTAAATACCTAAGTAAGTTATACTTTAACACTATTTATAACATTTATTTAATTAAAATTTGAATAAAACACAAAATTTACAGTCCGTACTCCGTACGTTACTTTGTCAAAGGGCACTTTTACATTTAATGAGGACTTAAATTTAATGTACGGTTATGGTACCCACGTCAGTTACTTGGATTTGTCATGTTGCGGTCCTTGTACGTTCTATGTTCCTTTTAACAAACCTTAACTGACTCATTTAAATGTTATGTTAATTACCATAATTCAGCATTGTAAGCTTAAGTAAAATACACAATTTAACGATTTTGGAAGGTTCATGATTTTCTTCAATACTTAGGGTAAGGCAATCAAAGTTTTCCAAGAAGATTAACAAGACGTATTATAAATGCAATCTTGGACTTTCTTTGTCATTTAGTTGGCAGACAATCAAGGCCTGCCTAGTTAGCAGTCACTGTAGTCCAGTGTTTTTCTATATTTTTGAATATGCGACCCCTTTAGGGTTGAAAAATTTTAGCGACCCAATAACCGGCCGACAATAGACAGACAAAAATTTAGTCTCTATTTATCTATTTTGTTACCTATATTCATTATTTCCAACTACAATACGGAAGCAAGCCGCAAGAGCTTTGAAAGCTGTTTGGAAGTAAGTAGGTACGAGGTTAGTCAAAAATAGCACTATAAAATGACAATTTTTTGAAAAATAAATAAGTACATCCTTCTCACTGAAAATTTGTTTTGTTTTGTAGTATATAACCTTGCCTATTCCTTTTTCTGGCGACCTCCCGAGTAAGGCTTGACCCCCCTAAGGGTCGCGACCCACAGATTGGTAGCCTTCTGTAATGTGGAGGTACTACTCCAGGTCGGTTTCTCCATATTGGAGCGGCTAGCGGCTTCTTCGCTGTCCATTCGACTAGAAGCCTAAAATGATTGCGTTTAGATTCGGTCAGCCCGAGGTGAAAACCAGTATCTTATTACTGAGCGAGATTCTGCACTCGCTACAGACCATAGCACCAGAGCTTAGTACCATCCACAACAGTATTACCAAGGAGAGTTGGTGTCAGCCAATTGGTCGGCCAAACTGTGTTACCTACGTGACTTTAAAACACAACTGTGAAAGTCATTACATTGATAACTATAAACCGAAGACTTTATAGGGCGAGATCTTGTTATAACAACGTTTCTTACATCGAAGCTTCATTTCTACGATGTTACGTTACTTCAAAAATTTTATACCGAATACTGTTTCTGCGATTGTACGGTTCACCGATAATTTTATACTGATGCGTTATTTCTACGAAATAGGGGAAACTATGACGCTAAATAAGATTTTTTTATTCCCATCCCAGGTTTTGACTTTACATTACTTCGCAGAAAATTGTAATATGTATCAAAATTTTCGAAGTAACGTTACATGAGAAACACGATATAGTTAGTATATAGTATTTATATTTAGTCGCAGCGAACAAAAGCACGTCGCAGAAACAAGACCTAGTACTATTAAATCGTTAGTTTATAGTTATCGATGTATTGAGCTTCGCAGTATAGCGTTTCGAAGTCACGTAGGGGACCCAATAAAACTATGTCATTTGCAATCTGTTATTATTTTCGTGTTTTGCTAGGTCCTTTGAATTAGTTCATCTTCAAAGCTAAAATAACCTCCTTACTATGTTTCAAATTAATCAAAGAGAACGAGGTAGTCGACAATTTGCAACTGAAGTTACACAATCTCTGCGGCGACAATGCCACTTTGTTCTACAGAGTTCCTAATTTTCAAATAGGTACCTCGTCTACGCAAGTGATAATTAAAGTTTTGTTTCCCATGTTACTCTTTTATAAGCGTTAGTTCTATACTTTAGTTTTGGTAACAGAATATTTCTATAACGGTGTTGAAATTAGTGATAAAAATGTCTTTTGGCACAGATTTTAATTGGTAAAAAATATATGATTGTATTATATTTCGGATAGGTACTGACATAAGAAAAGTTTTTTTCTTTCAAACTTTCAGTTGATATAAGAAAATAAAACTTTATTTGAAAGTCCAAATAAAGTTAAATAAAAATTGACAATCGAGAGTTGATATCTATATAAATGTCCTTCTGTATCGTCTTCGATCTACCTACAAAGAAAATCTGTCGTCAGCTTCGAAATACAATAGCTGTTATTTATAATTGTAAATTATATTCGATTATTCTTTCTTAAAATATATAAATAATAGAATGGTAATAACCGTAAGCAAAATTTAGGCACAACTGTTGCGAGCGGCGAACGAAATTACACAGCTTAGACAAAACGGGAAGAAACGAAAAGAGCGGAGTGTTTGGCGGGAAACCATGGCGTCTGGATGTTTCGATAATTCAAAATTGCTTCGAAGTGGATTTGTGCAGTGAAAGTGGTGTCGTTTCGTTGCATAAGCCAGTGTTGACGAATAGTTATGAGGAATCATTGAAATAAAGGTTTTGTGTATTGACGAATTGTATAGTGGTAGGAAATCCCACTATACAATTCTCATCAGTTACCATCATGAGGTCTGTACCATGCATTTCTCGCCAAGCTCTCCCTAGATGCATTAAAATGTGTGGCACTCACATTTTATTGCAAAAATCTAGAAAGAAGATATGAAACTGAAGACTTGGCTGTATGGGCTAGATCCCTTTGCCGTCCCGTAACAGGGAAAATTTAAGAAAAAAAAACAAAAATTACAACCAAGAAAGTCCAAACCCTTTCTAGGTATTTGGTTCACCGATTTGGTAGAACGTACCTATAGGAGTTTAACCTACTTTTTTTATAAATACTACATACTTTGCTACGTTAGCAGCACTCAATGTTTCTAATCAATTTCACACATAGGGTTGATCGATGGTAACCGAATCAGCCTCAACGAAACGAATGGAAATTGTATAGTAAATCGTGCGTAACTTTTCACACGTGCTATAGGTGGGTTATTAGGTGTTTGCTATGCGGTAGCCGAGGTAGCAATCATTTATTTTGAGATCGAGTAGAAACACTGCAAATTAGCTACTCGATATTGCAGCGGGCAGTAGATTTTTCGATAACGGTTACAGACTATAGTCACTAATCTTTGTGATTAAATTGTTAAAATGTATGTCTGTATTTTTTTTACTTAGAACTTTCCTGATGGTAGAACTTACCCACGCTTCCGTATACAAGGCACAGGAGACACTGTAAGGTTTCCTTGCTACCAAAAATGTTAAATAAGCCAGAAAGAATAATAATTAGCTCCAGGGATCCCGAGTTCGATCCCTAGGGAAATGTATGCTCTTTTTGGTTGGTGATAGGACTTATTTTAAAACAGCTTATCATATCGATTTACTGTATTTTATTGACCCTAGCCAATTTAAACTGTCTCCGGAAAAATAAATAAAACAGAGATTTAGTTCGACAATTTCCCTGTAGGGTTCGAGATTTTTTTTAACCTCTGACACCAATTTATAGGTAATCAAATACATTGCCTGGTAAAACCTACGCGTTAATTCTAAAATAAATCTTTTGGGCCAAGTAAGACCTCATTAAATACCAATTACTCAACCATAAAGCTTTATTTCCCAAGATTAATTCACTTTGAACGCAGCGAGCAATAAATTCGGAGGAGCTTTCTGTGGAGCTTTCTTGTCGTTGACGGTAAGGGATGCGGTAATGCAATATCTGTCTACCCGAAACAACGCGATGCTACAGTAAATTTTAACTAAAATTAAATTACGTGCTATAAAGTATGGTAAACCGATATCCGACCGACTCGCTGTCTTAAGCTTAGACCGATATACCTAATTGTATTCTTCAAATATAAGTAAACAAAACAAATAATTTTATCAAGTCTCATCCTGGATAGTTAGATTACTATGCGTTTCTCCAGAAATTTCCCGCCACCCACAAACAGCTTTTACCCGGCATTTTTCTGAGTAAGTAGGTGATCCTTATCATAAAAATAGTAGTCGTAATGTTATACCTAACATTTTAGAACACTGTTTCACGAATCGGTAAACCTAATTCACATATTTTTTTCCTTTTTATTTTATAGAGCGAGACTTTAATTTTCAAGCAAATAATAGGTTGGGGAAAAAGTTTCTTCGCATTTTTTAAGAAAATTCAAAACATTTTTTAATATAGTTTATTTACATTTAACTAAAGTATGTAGGTACCATTTTGTTCGATAACTTTTTGCCATCTTGTAGGTAGGGACATGATCCCATTGCTATAGAAATTTTGGGACTTCTGGTCAAAATACCGCGACAAGTGGTTTTGGCAGTCCTCTCGTGATGTTAACCTGACACTGCCTAAAGAATTCTGAAGAGACCGAAACAGGTGGAAATCTGAAGGTGCAAGGTCAGGACTATACGGCGGATGCATTAACACCTCCCAGCCAAACTCTCTTAATTTTTGCTGAGTGGCTAAAGATGTGTGAGGTCTAGCGTTATCATGATGAAAAACCACACCCCTTCTGTTGATTAATTCCGGCCGCTTTCTCTCAACTTCTTGCTTTAATCTCATCAGTTGTTCGCAGTAGAGTTCAGAATCGATGGTCCTGCCTGGTGGTAACAGCTCATAATGAATAATGCCCTTCCAATCCCACCACACACACAGCATCACCTTGTTGCGAGTTAACCCGGGTTTCGCCACAGTCTGTGAAGCCTGACCGGCCTTTGACCACGACCTTTTTCGCACGTTCTTGTCGTACGTGATCCACTTTTCATCACCAGTTATCAGCTTCTTCAAAAATGGTTCGGTTTCATTACGTCGTAATAAAGAATCACAAATGAGTACACGGTTCATTAGGTTTCTTTCAGTGAGCTCGTGAGGTACCCAAATGTCGAGCTTTTTTGTGTACTTAGTTTTTTTCAAATGCGCCAAAACTGTTTTGTGGTCAATTCCCAGTTCTTCAGCTACGTCGTAACTACTGACATGCCGATCTTGCTCCACTTTTTCAAAAATGGCATCCATTTTATCTGTAATAGGGCGACCAGAGCGACGTGCATCTTTGAAATCAAAATTTCCGGATTGAAAACGCTTAAACCAAATTTGTGCTACTCTCACAGACACTGCACTAGGTCCATAAACATCGCAAATTTTTTTCGCGGCTTGCGTTGCATTTTTACCTTTTTTGTAGTAAAATTTTAAAATGTATCGAATTTCTTCATTAGATTCACTCATCTTGGCGGTACGAAAAACAAATGAAAATCACACATTTTCCTAATTTGAATTTGGAATTATGTTCTTTAAAATTTAAACTTTCAATGATACCAAAACCAGCCAGATACAAATAGTATAGCCAAAGAGATTTTATTACAAGTTTATACATACTATAATGCGAAAAGACTTTTTCCCCAACCTAATATTTAGAAATTTAAAATTAATATTTCCTAAGAACTTAACAATTTAAGCCGAAATAGTTCAACAATTTTCAGCTTTTCAGATTATAGGCGCTTGGCTCGCTTATAAATAAACATTACGTAAATTGAATCATTAATTACCATCGTTCCAAAATTCGCATAAAATTATCCAAAAGAGCTGGTGGCAATGTTTACATAATCTAGAAATTAGTACGCCAACTGCTTACAAAATCTAGGTATACGAGTACATTAATAAGCAATATTATTGGAGTAAATCGGTGTAATAATCACATTTACGTCAACAGAATAATATATTAAGTTTGTTTTTCAGTTCAAAAGTTTGATATTAATATTGTTACTGACAAAATTCAAAAGGAGTTGATTATACAAATGTAGCCGTGTGGGCTTCACAATAATAGTCATAACAACCAAATTTATAAATATATTTATGGTTGTATAAGCTGTTTGTTATGAATAAAACCTTTCTATTTCAAGAGTTACATAAATATATTCTGTATTTCACTGCTAATATATTATACATTATTCATTGATACAAATTTGTTCTATTGCAAGAAGACGATATCTTTTAGCATTCCATGGATTCACCACGCGGCCGTGGGTCCATTCCTGTTGCAGAGATAGGGGAACTAGGAGCAATGCCTGGGTTTAGTTACCTAAGTGTAGGTTTAAAGATGAAAATTGTTCTGAACAATTGTACCTACACAGAGATGAACTGTACCTAAAACTTAAACCCATGGAATTGAATCTGTATATATAAAAATGAATACTGACTGACTGACATATCAACGCCCAGGCCAAACCGCTGGATCTAGAGATTCCAAATTTGGTACGTAGGTTCCTTATGAGGTCCAAGGGTGCACTAAGATAGGATTTTTCGAAATTCGCCATTTAAGGTGGTGAAAAGGGGTTGAAAAGTTTGGAAATCCGTCAAAGTAAGTAAAGTAAAACCCATAAAAAGTATGTATATGGCCTTTCAGTTAGAAATTAAAAAAGAAGTATTTTAAGATTTTTGAAATTCAATCCCTAAGGGGGTAAAATAAGGGATGAAATGTTGTATGGAAATCCGTCATTTTTAAAGTAAAATCCATGAATTGGTATATGATCTTTCGGTTAGAAATTAAATAAGACAAATTTAGGATTTCTATAATTTCTACCATAAATGGTACAAAGGAAGAGGGAGGTAGGAGGGATGTAGGTTTCTATGTAAATCAATCATTTGAAATGAAAAGTCTCTACAAATTGGTAAATGGCCTTGCGGTTAAAAATTAGGAAAGAGATATCTTAGGATTTCTAACCTTAAGAGTATAAAATAGGGAATGAAAACCGTCATTGGTATTAAGTGCACATATTGTGGAATAATTTTATTTTTGCATTTACACATACAGGGTGTAAAAGACATGAGCAGTCAAACGAGAACCATGTATTCTGCTCACCGTCATAACATTTTTCTTCCTTTAGACTATACCTGGGAAATTGATAGTTACGATTTTATTGAAGGTCAAAGTCAAAATTTTTTTTTTCATTTTTTTATGAAAACGTATTCTATACGTTATTACTTAATTATTGTCCAAAGAAACATTATCATTTTTTTTAGTATTTCATAACAAAAAATGGCTTCAAAACGTTAGCGTTCAATGTAGCTCACTCGATGCGCACGGACACTAACGAACGGGGCCGCCGTCAAGCAAAATTATCGCGGTTTTGCGAGTTGCGTGCGAGTTGAGCCCTTTACATTGCGCGGTACAATTTGCAATTTTTTGTAACACCAAAAAATAAAAATCATTTCCCAGCAATATTTTTTTTGAAATATGTCTTATTTTGATGTATAGAATACGTGGTTTTCGTTTGACTGCTCATGTCTTTTACACCCAGTATTGTTTTCATACATCATCTTCGAGAAAATAATAAAAACATGGAATTAAGCCGCACGCTCCACTCCCCGGACAGAATATACGCAACGCGAGAAAGTGGGATCGACAACACGTTTAGCACAAGCAAACTAGAAAAGTCCCGACTCACTGAGGGACTAATCAACACCCAGCCCATAGGATACAAGATATTTCACATTATTACTGTTTTTATTTTACTTAAATAGAACCACTACTTTTGTAAGAATCGATTTTTTATGCATTAATACTGCCCACCATTCCCCTTAACTGAGCTTTAATACTAGAATTTATCCCAGAATAACATAAGCCATGCCCTTGGACTTAGATAGACACAGAGATTCATTATATGATTTAGATATATATATATATATACATACACACACATATAGACACACATATACACATATAGACACTGACTGACTGACTGATTGACATATAAACGCACAGCCCAAACCGATGGGTCTAGAGATTCTAAATTGGGCACGTAGGTTTCTTCTAGACTATTTTATTTAGTTAGACTATTTTATAGCACTCCTATCGATAAATAAGTAAACCCGTACTTCATGCTTTTTTCAGAATTAAGCCCCCTAAAAGGGGAAAATTTCCAACAAACAACATTTGCTATGAGACTAACATCAAAATCTCGAAAAATAAACAGCTGTTCCATACATCTTGGTTCCTTATATAACTAGTGCACTTTTCTAGATCCCTGATAAACCTTTTGGTGCAATTAAATAGGTCTCAATCATTATTCATTAGCAACCTACTGCATAATAATTAAAAATAATTCAAACAATTCAACCTAAATTTTACCTAGACCTTTAATTTTTAAATAAAAGTCACTCGTTAGGTATGCGTAATACTATTTCGGCACAGTATTGTGAGCACGAGCATGAGGCGAGCTGCTTTGAAATACGTGGACAGAATTTTAAGATAATGGTTCAAACTTTG
This sequence comes from Elophila nymphaeata, assembly GCA_955850985.1. Taxonomy (NCBI): domain Eukaryota; kingdom Metazoa; phylum Arthropoda; class Insecta; order Lepidoptera; family Crambidae; genus Elophila; species Elophila nymphaeata. The sequence goes on from OY039068.1 coordinate 14,962,381, forward strand.
AATTGTTTGCCAGAGAAGAAAGGCATCTAGGCAGATGGCGGTCTTAGAAGAAATGTTTCTTTGATCGCTATAAATGAAGTTAATATTTTACGATTGCGTAAATTCGATCAGCCAAAAGTGGACCGTTGAAATGCTAACAAAGTCAATGTCAAAATTTCTTTATTCATTTCGATACAATTTGTTCACTTATGAAATTCAATTTTGATGCCATCGGTTCAAAAGTCTACCAGGAGGCTTTGTTCTGAGCAGAACCGGCGAGAAACTCAACAAGTTTTATCCTCCCTTTACAGTTTTTATAGTTTTGATTTGGATAGAGTCTTAATACACATGTTACAGTCATAAAATAATTAATCATAATAATATAATCAAATAAGACTAATAAATAAACTTTTCGTACCACTTGCTCAAAAAAGTGACATTCAATGCCACAAAAAGCGAACATAACAATAGTCATTTTTAATCTGTTAAAAACGGGGAAAGAGAATTGTACGGAATTTCATTCATCCTCTAGGGGGAGAATGTGATTTAAATTTGGAATACTTACCGAAATTTATACTGAACTACATCTGTGTTTACACCATTGAGTTTGTATATAAAGCATTATACATATTTTTGAAAAAGGAATACGCATTTATTGTGCAGTTATGACTAATTAATAAAATTACGAAAACCGACGAGGCCGTATGAGCTTGATGCCTTTGCTTTTCCGACAAAAAAATATTAATCTAGGAATTTGCCGCGTTTTTGTTTTCTTCAAATACATAAACGTTAAGTTTATTTTAATTTATTTTTATAAATAAGTTAATGTTCTAAAAATACGTTACGATACGTTATCTCATATTATTATTGTGTTAATTTTTTCGCAAATGGTACGAAAAGTAGAGTATTTTCCTCGGTGATAAAGCTGTCTTACACCCATATGCATAGTCGGTTCCTCGAGATTTCCTCCACTCGACTGTGACTCGACTCAACCTCAAGGATAAAGTCCGTATGCAGAACTGAAAAAACTATCCTCGACTTGAGCAAATTCCTCAGTCGAGTCGAGTAATGACGCGATCTACCTTGAGGTCTCCTCAAAGCTTGTTAACAACGCATTCCACATTATTTCTGAGCATAATGAATAATTTCCATGATTTTATCGACTACGTTTATGAAGACTTTTACCAATATCGTCCAATAAAGCGGTATTTACGGGATGCAGCAAATCCGCTGGAATATTTTGATGATGTGGAATTCCAAAGAAGATTTCGATTTAGAAAAGATACGATAGTATGTCCTCTTGCCACTTTTGAATTTAACACAGAGTGCCAATAACCGAGGTCTTCCAATACCGCCTCTATTGCAGCTTCTCAGAGCAGTGAGATTTTATGCCACAGGGAACTTTCAGGTGAGTAAACATGGCTAGGTAAAACTTTATTTATTTACATCATAGTATTGTGATGCAAATACATGTATACCTACCTACTAATAATCTATTTTTACCACAATGAAACAAAAAAAATCCAAATTCTCTATAACGGATTAGAGATAACTTGATTAATTAGAGATAATTGACAGTTAGGCCCACAGAACACAATCTCAGAGGAGAACAGCCACAGATAAAAAAAAGTGAATCATAAACATATTTTCTACAGTTTGCCAACATAATATAAGAAATTTAATGACGTCATTCCTTCACTCAACCTCGACTCGACTTTACTGGAGGAACCTCACTGGAGGGTGAAGCCGTAACTGAACATACTGATTTCAAGGGTGTTTTTAAGATTTCCTTGAGGTGGCCTCGATTAAGATCGAGTGGAGGTGGTCTCGAGGAACCGACTATGCATATGGGTGTTATCTTGGGTGAACTTAAATCCTTCGTTACGCTCGCGATTTAAATCGTCACCCGCGACAGAAGACACTGCTTTATCCCCTTGGTCAATAATCTACTATATGATAAAAAAGTGATTATACCTCTTCACCTACAATATTGGCTTAAAATTTGAAATTGTACACATATTTATATCTCACTATATTACAATAGAGAATCGAGCACATTTGAATGAGTCCGTCCACACATTTTTATCGTCTACATATTACTGAACTTTGTAATACGCTTTCTTCATTAAAATTTACTTAACCCTTGGGGTGCCTGGTGGGTAAAAATTACACGGCGTGCCTGCTGGGTCTGTCGGACCCGCAAACAAAATCATCTTTTTTTTTGCAATTTAGTAGTCAAAAGTAGGCAATAAAACAAGTTTTTATTTATTTTGAATCTTATTTTGAATCTTATTTTGAATCTTATTTTAAATGATAAAATGAAGAAAATAAAACCATACTGTATTTGAAAAGTTTTATTAAATAAATGAAAATAGCTCTAATTTTAGGAAACAAAAATGAAGACTTATGTTTAAATCAACAAAATTAAACTTTTTTAATAGAGATCAAAAATCGGACTTTAAATTCATTTAAGGCACAAGACAATCAAGAGAGTATTGCGACAATTTCTGCATATAAAATTTGCATGTTCCAAGCAAATGTGACTCGTGCAAGACATACAAGTATACATGGACTTGCGATCTTTTTTGCCAAGACGTAAATAACAACGCCTTTTTATGGCAGCATCCTGTCTTTTGGCTGGTGGCTCTGAAGGTTCGCCTATATGAGAACTAATGATCTTACGTAGGGTAGTTGGAAGACGCATATTATTTCGTGGCTCAGTCTGATCTGGGGCCATCAATGCCACGCCCATTTTTTTTTATAAATTCTCTTCTAGTAGTACTATCACCAGAATTGTTCAAGATCTGAATAATTTTTGCATTTATGCCAACGATGTTAAGAATTCAAAAAAAATTGTCAGTGGCCATCTTTTTGAATTTCGAGATACATCATAACTATGTGCGTAATAATTTATCCAAGTTATCTACGCCACTTGTGCCATACTGTGTTATCTTTGCCTTTATATATTGATCTCTCAGAAAAAAATATTAATGGCTGAGACATCTCAACATCACTGTCTTCACTGTCACTATTATTTGGTTCTTTATGGCCTTCTTCTTCTTCCTTAGCACCATCGGAATCGTGTTAAACACTCACATGATTCGACTCTGCTCCACTTTCATCGAAAATGACATCTTTATTTTCATCTAATTTTATTTCTAAAGCTTGGCTTATCTCACTGTTAGCTAATCGTCTGACCATTTTTAACTGCAATAATATTATTTACTTATTTTTTTTTACCACAAAATCATTATATATAACAAAAACAAAAATAATTGCTTACCGCGTAAAAGTTACGCCGCGTGCCTGGTCGGGTCCTGCAGACCCGAGCGCACTTAAAATGCGTATATTTTGGATGCGTGCGAATTGCAGATTGCGAGAGGGGCGACAAAATGACCGCTAGTTTATATCGCGAAGCTACTCAAGTGCGTAGCGGGCTTCACGGTGACGGGTCTGTCAGACCCACCAGGCACCCCAAGGGTTAATATGAAGTTTAAATTTATGTAGGTAACGGAAGTTCAGTTACATGATGTGGCAGTTTATTGTGTACAGTGTGTCCCAGGATAAAGTGCTATAATATGTATAATATGATAGAAAATAAGAATAACTCATAAACGATAATGGTAACAGGAGCTTGATTTTAAGAAATTTAAGTTTTATTGAAAAAAATAGCTTAAAAAGTGCATTTTTTGTACAATAAATAAAATTTATGACCTGATATCCAGTGTTTTGTGACCTATTTGTTATTTTATCATATAGACAAGGTATTTCACATTATTACTGTTTTTATTTTACATAAATAGAACCACTACTTTTGTAAGAATCGAATTTTTATGCATTAATTTTGCCCGCGCTTCCCCTTAACTGAGCTTTAATACGAGAATTTATCCCAGAATAACATAAGCCATTATTCCAAGTATAAAGAGAATAAACAACTTAAGCTCTATATACTTGTCTGCCAAACAGAAAAAGGCTTAGAGCTACGATATGGCGGAACTTTATTGAAATAATGAAGTAAAGGAAAATCATTCCAAAACCAGTAAAAAAGATAAGGCGGAAGTTCGGGAATCGTGTTATTTATGCAAATGCTTTTTCGATTCCCACACGTTTATTACTTAGATATATTTCAAGTTCATTTTTATTATTTCACATTATGTTTATTTATATTAAGCCTATTGTATTTCTTTTTCTTCTGCCTATGCTGTTGCCAATTTATTGAATGGTGGTGCAACGTGTGACGATAATTCTATAATGTTCTGGTAAAGTTTTATGGCTGCCTTGCCTGACGCCACAACCGCATTACCAATTAAGCAGAACCAGAGCCACGTACGCTGATACCAATCCTCCTTGCTTACATGTTGTGTATTACTCCCTCAGACTTTTACGACACCTACTTTTATAAAAAAATTTTTTTGTAAGATACGTATTACTTTATATTAACTTTCGTCAACAGCTCATATAATGTCCCCACCGAGGGGCTCGAGCCTACCTATAAATAAATAAATAAAGAAATCATGTTTCCCATACAAACCGAGCTTTTAACGCAGCACACACACTTTTCACACGTGCTGGCAACCAGGATAGCCCATGCCGGATACCCGACGGCGAAGTGTATTAACCATGTTTATTAGCTTGCACAAGTTCCGGTATAATTTGGGTATAATTTACGCCGGGTACCCGGCACTGGCTACCCGGTTGCCGGCACGTGTGAAAAGGCACCACGGATACGAAACTACACCGGTAATACCCGTGTAATAGGTATAGTATAGTAGTGTAATTTACACACGAATAACTGTTTATAATATTTTTTTAAGTAGGCAGCAAATTATTCTAAAAATTTAAAACTTTGTGAGTTTTAAATTCTTTCGCTGAAAGCCGAAATAGTAACGATCCCTTTCATAGTAGGCTTTGTTACTTTGGCAACCTAGTAATACTCGGGTTTGTAGATACAAAAACCGTGCGCAGAACTTTGATTGAAAACTTTAATTACAACGAACATAGTCGATAATTAATCATGTTTTTACACAACATTATGTCACTTAATTTGTTTAGCGAACTAAACTTGAATTGGGTGCAAAAAAACGGTCGCTAATACAATACAAAGCTTTTTACTAGAGCGTGTTTAACTTTGTATATAGTCATTCATTTGCGTTAAGTACCTACCTAATTATTATTCAGAGACAGAAATATTTGCACTTGTATTCTTATTAGAGTTTGCAGTTGTGAAATAAGCAAACATGATTTCTTAATATTTAGGTACATGTGAATAGAAGAATAGAATAAAAATAATTTTATTTTCTTAAGACGCGATTACAAAATAATATGACATATTGTTATGGCACGACGCAAGGCTGTTTGTTGCTGTGTATCAACACAGCCGTACAGCGCTGGTTTTTAGTGTGAACCCCAAGTGATGTGCGGACGCGATGCGACATCGCGTAGAGATAGATCCCACCGCAAAACATTCTGTAAAAAACTAGCCAAGTCTCGATGGAGCTGCTTGTTTATCTCTAAAAAGTAATGAAATCTTGACAAAGTCGTGCCAAGTCTAAGGTTCCTTACTGCGATTTCTTTATTAATATAGTTAATGTTGTGTGACTGTGTAACAACAACCAGTCTCGTTGTCTATATGTATATTTCTCTAAGTTTGTTGTGAATTTGTATGTAGGTAGAACTTAATCAGGTATATCTCAGAACATTCACAAAGATGTGGGCATTTTTGTGAATGTTCTGAGATATACCTATAAAAAGCTATTTCTACTAAGCTCCTTTTCAAAAACAAAAGTGAAAATTAAGACAAAGTACCTAATAATTATCTAAATTATCAACAAAGTGTAAGGTTACGAAATCAGAATAGAAATTATTCGAATAATAAACCAACTTTTCCGACGGATTGTTCACAAAGGCTAAGTTGCCAAGTTATACATACTGAAACGTTCATTTGCGTAACGCTATTTGCACTGAATAACTTACACGTCTCAATTGTAGATTGTATATTAATGCAGATTCGGATTCATTCAATTTTAACGTTACGAATTCAATTTCAGACTGCCTCTTATTTAACCTTAGTATTGTGTCAACCGCTTCCATGGTGTAGCGATTCGCCCATCGGAATTAGATGCAGAGGCTGCAGGTTCGATTCAATGGTATAAATTTATGATCGGTTTCGTGCTAGGGTTTTTAACCCGGCGTCATTGTGGCCGGGTGTCTAATACCCGACGGTTTTTTTAAATCATAATAACTTTTAAACAAAGTATGTGTACACTTTCAGTAGCTGGAGTGCTTAACATTTTGAGTGACTTAGCTGTTCTATTTAGTGTTGCCGATGCTATTGTGGAATTGACGCGTCTATAGAGAGCGCGCGGTATTATTTATACCAAAGTTGCGTTGATTTCGAGAGTGATTAACTTAGTTTATAAGTCATATTCTAGCTTTGCTTTTCATGGTTCATAATTTAATGTAATCGTACCATACACATACATAACAATTTTTTTTATAAGGTTTGTTTGTTTTGATTGATCAGCAAATTGATCTTAAGAGATTTTTTATTTTTATTTTAATTATGATGATTATAAGTACATTTTATATTAAATAAGTGCCTAATTCTCACAAATCTATATTAATATTATAAAGCTGAAGAGCTTCTTTGTTTGAACGCGCTAATCTCGGAAACAACTGATTCAAATTTAAAAAATATTTTTGTGTTGGATATTCCATTAATCGAGGAAGGCTATATAAAATCATAACACGTGAACAAAGTCGTGGGCACAGCTAGTTATGTATATAACTGCCTATTTCCGTAATATAAAAAACCAATATTGACACAAAACCCGGCCACAACAACAGCCGTGTTCTGATTGGTGACCACAATGATGCCGGGTTAAGTACACCTCGCTAGCTACCACCAGCACATCAAAATTTGACAACATAACAATGAGTTCCGACAGTCAATGATAAGATTGGTGATTACTCGGTGGTAAGGGATCCGGGTAAATATCACTTCCACCTAATGCCTAAGGAAAACCTGGCATGTGACTGCGATTCTATAGCCAGGAGTAGAATGCGTATCTTGGGAATAGCTTATCAAAAGCCAGAAAAGAGCAGATAATTCACCTGATGGTTAGCGATCAGCGCCACCCATGGACAACACTAGATAAATCTCATTGTTGGCCTTTAAGTTCGGAAATACTGCTGGCGAAAGTTGGTTTCACAGTCTTGTGGTCCACTTCCGATGTATGAAATTGCGCGAAAAACGCACGGTTGTGGACAGGGCAACCAGGCAACAAGACTGTAGGTACGGATTTGACGTCGCAAGGAAAGATGGCGGAATGCAGCAGCTGGTATGTGTCCCAACAGTCTGCACTTAGAAGGATTGTTAAGCACTTAGTTTTTAGCTGTAATAGTGTAAGATTTGTTGATTATCCTAAAATAAATAAATAAATAAACAGCTCCCCAGAATTTCGGATTTATGCCAGCTGCTGGTATTAGACTCCTGTACTATTCTTAGAACACATGGATATATTAGACTGATGGCCTGTATATTCTATTATAAGTAAGAGCAGTAAGGAAAAGCGAGTTCAAAGTCCACCATAAGGGTACTGACTATAAGATTTAAAAAAATTGTACCACTGTTTCATCACAATCAAAAGAAGGCGTAGACTTTGTAAGGCGAACATCTGCACGAGTCTCTCCTGCGAAGGAGTGTCTTTGTACAGTAGATTGTCGGCGTACGGACCAGTAATGAGGGATAATCTACGAAAAACAATGTATTTAGTGAAAGATCGCTATGTTTATATTTAACTCTTTATTGATTTAATACGTTTTCGTCAATCAGGACAATCATTAGACCACTTTAGAAATACCCATAGTTAGCTTATGCAACAATATTTTTTCTTTCAAATGAATATCCACATTTTTTGAAATATTTTGTTTGTAAGAACACTGCCATTGTCATCGACTCTCATGCTTATTCTATTAGGAAGCGTACATTATATCACATCCGACCCCACATATTTTAACGGCTTAGGACTGTCAGAATAAAAAGTATGTAGATAAGCTGATAAGAAAAAGTGCGCGTCAACAAAAGGTTTTATCTTACAAAGGAGTTATAATAAATTTAAAATGCTCGTTACTTACGTAACATGTGCTTCCTGTGCTCGTTACGATTTTGGTACTCAAACTATAACTACAAAGCAATGCCTGTGAATCTGGTATTAATTATTATTATATAGGTAATACGCAGTTTTCCAATGTGAATTGAAAATATATGTAGAGTAATAAGATATTTTACGCTACATAGAGTTGAAGTATAGTCTCATTACAGGTATTGTTACAACAGAATTCGGGTGAAACTTTGGTGCCTACTGGATCATAATATCTCGACCACCAGTCGAGATTTACTGATCGTTTTTTTTACACACAAACTGGTCGGTTTTTTACATCGCCGCTGTGAAAAACCGTCATAAACACCGACAAATAACCAAATTGGCGATTTCAGAACATCTTCTCGAAGCAGGTACTAATCACTGGATTAAATTCCACAATACGCAAGTCCTCTCCACAGATCGCCACTTTTATTCAAGAGTCCATACATGGAATCCAATAAACATTACGCAGACGAGAAATCGCCAGAATACGGACGCGTCGTTAAGTTTACAGAATAGGGACACAGCAAGTGTGGTGTGTGAAGATAGCAGAAGAAACATCCTGTGGGTAGACGAATATGATGAATCTACCTCAAATACGGAGTGAAGACATCGCTGTTCTCCAGTCCCCCTGTGACCACGGTCGGTGTAACACGGCTGAAACGTCAGGCATTTAAAATGTAAATTAATCGCGTTAAATCCTGTTTTAACTCACAGTAATTATGCAACGCGAAAGTTTAAAAGTGATTTTTGAAAAGTCGATGGCACTGCGGACATAGGTTTTTGTAACGATAGCAAATCTTTTAAACGGAAATCTATGCAATGATTGTCTTTTCAACCAAGATTATAGGATGACTTATTAAAAACAAGGTTTCTAACCTAATTCTAACCGAAAGTCAAACAGCGCTCAAAGCTATCTTGAACCCTCGAGTCGAGTCGGTCCAGTACTTAATAGCTATCAAGACTATAAAAAGGGTCGGCAAGCACAATAAAAAAGAGCTAATCAGAGTCCCAGGGCACGAGGCGATTAGAGACAATGAGACAGCTGACGAACTGACGAGGAAAGGATCAGAAAACCCATTCATAGGTCCTGAACCTTTTAGGTATCCCAATTTCTAAATGCAACATTAGCAGAGCCATTAAAGATTATTTCCATAAAAGAGATCATATGGAATGGAATCTGTCACCTGGTATGAAACACTCCACATCCTTCATAGGAGATAGTCTCCTGTATGGAGTAAACCGCCTAATTTTGGGTGATGGGCTTAAAGGGCACTATGCCACAAACCACATGCTGAACAAAATGCGAATCTCGATAACAAGGAATTGCAGAGTATGAACACAACATGGGAATCCGTGGAATACCTGCTGTGTGACTGCGATTCCAAAGCCAGGATTACAATGAATATCATATGAACATCCCATCAAGGTGTACAGGCTTTTCAAGCCCATGGACATAGTAAGGCCGATGGCCTACATATTCTTGGAGCGACAAGAGTGAAGGGAATGGAAAGACACAAAAGATCCCGTTGGGTCGATGTGCGCCCTGAGACTCACGACCACATCATAAGATAAGATGCGATAACGTTCGCAAAAGTTAAGTATCTAAGTGCGTGGATAGTACTCAGAGCGGTGACCGGAAATATTTCAAGTCGACCTTCGGAAGGCACGTTAATATAATGGTCCCCGCTGCTGTAGAAATATGATAGTCGTATACAAGGCACGTCAAAGACCAGAAATAGCGACTCGTAAATATTCTGACGCCAGTTAGCACTCTTTATGAGGTGTAAGTGCAAGCAAATTCAATTTAGACTTCAGATACAGTCGTTCAAAACATTAAAATCTGTATTTAAATAAATTACTTGGCCACTCTAATTATGCAGTATTCATGGGATACAGAGATAATCATCGTACCAATAATATAACCATAAACATAACATAAGTGCTATGATATCAACTTTCCGAACATGATAATAAAAGGATTTTGTACCCAGTCCAGTCGTACAGATAAGCTAATGGAAGTCTTGTGTCAATGTAATAAGGTCGTTTAAAGTTTTATCGTGTTGTTGCAAATGTCCGTGTGCCCGTTACCCGTTACCCATATCTATCATACGTGAAAGTAATTTGAGCCCATAAATAAAATATTTCCAATATAAAACAGCTATAAAAGGGGGTATAATAAAACTATAACTGAAAAAAGTATTACTATTGCTAATATTTTTCAGGTTTGTTCAGACATTTAAACACATTATGCATATACGTGCTGTCCGACGCCCGCGACTAGTGAAAGTAAAAAACATATTACGTAGATAATATCAATTTCACACAAAATATTTCAAAATAAGTAAAATAAATTCTTATGCCGGCGAATGCACTCTGATTCCTCCATTATTAAGAATTATAAGTTAAATATTATTAAGAAAGGCTCTCAGAAAACAAAGCTGTCAAGCAATATAGATTGTAAATTCAAACGGCACAAATCCCAGATTCGGTCGAACATGAAAGGCGTTTGAAACGGACGTGTTTTATGTAAAACAGGGGCACTAATGATGATGGTCATAAAACACCAAGATAAAACGCAGCGCAGTAATCTGTGACATAGTTAGGCACATTCCGAAAACCATTACACGGACAGTGTTTTGTTACAAGACTTGGTTTTAGAAGCTTGTTCGTTTAGGCATAAAATATCATTATGGGCGTTTCAAGAGTAGTTTACAGCGTATTGTAATTATATTATTATTACTACACGGTGAAGCTAATGCAGCTTCTTTTTACAACATTGTTTTCGAATAAATACAGAGTTATCCAATTCGTTGTAAGAGTGTTTAACTATTACCAAACTAACATTGCAGCCCTTTCCGACCTGCTATGATATAAGTATTTATCAGCATAACAGCCTTTATAACTCGACCCTCTGCTGGAATACAAGGACTCTCCTTGTCATCAAAGGAGGCTTAGGCAGTAGCCCACCACACTTTCCCAATGTGGATTGGTGGACGGCGTATAAGGTAATCAATAATACCCTTTGCTGATCCATTAATCGCCTTCTACGACACCCATTGGGGGAAATGGGGTGATGCTATTCTACTCTGCCGGTATCAAATGAGTTAAGAGCTAAAAAGAGCTTGAGAAGTATATAATAGGGTTAATTGTAATAGGTATGTACATCAACAACCTTCAAACCTTTTGAAGACTCAGATCTCATCAATACAAACATCTTTTTCTATGGAAGCAAAACTGGAATCGCGAAGAAAAAATCTACCTTCATACATTTCAGACGATTTCGTTTGTAAATTTGTATTGAAGAGCTTAAATTTTTTTAACGATTTCAGAGTTGCTAACATAGAAGAAATTGTTTGTAGGTTGCTTGCTTGCTTGAGAAATCGCGGCGATGAAAACTTCGCTAGCAAACCGACGGTCGCGCGTGAGGCTGATGTTATCGTTTTACCAGCTTATAAGTTAAATTTGGACTGATACATCAGATTCTATGTGTTTGTGTTCGTGTTAGATATATAAACTTTCAAACAAGACACTAGCAAGTGTTTGTTGCCGTTGTACACTGCCGTCAGCTGACCGGCAATTATTTTGGACCTACTATCTGGACCCAGGACGCGAGTGCCTTTGGTTTGTTTAGTTTAAGTGTCTCCCAGACGTTGCAGCACAAAACCTTTATTTCTCATCGTGTGTTGCCCCCAATATGTGTGAGAATTTACAATAACCATACATATTTTATGGTTAGCATCTTCCGCAATCCGCCCGCATTGCGGAAGATGCTGGGTTCGATCCCCGCCTGGGGTAGGTCGATTAATTTTCTGTGTATTTTTTCTAGTTTTAAAAATTGTTTATATTGCTGATATCTACAAATAGTTTGAATGCTATTGATGTCTATGAAAAAGATAGTATGGCGCTAATAAGCTCCCTTTTGAGTCGGACGCCCTAGGGAAACTTCAACTACAAAAATGACAAATTCATTATCAACAAAAAACCGAATAAGTGCGAGTGGACTCTCCCACTGAGGGTTCCGTAGATTATAAATAATTCAGGAATCTAGTCTCGCAATAACTTTCTAAGTTTGATTTTTGGTTTAGTTGCAAAATGTCAGATTCGAAAAATGTCAAGCCAACCAAACACCTACACTACCTTTAAATTATTCCACGTCTTCTCCGCTAGGTCATAAAAAATAACCTTTAACCTACCAATTAACTGCCAAGCATCAATTCTACAATTCAATAGGTTTGACATTCACAATTTCAAGGGATTGTAAACCTGAGTTTAAAGTTTTAATTTCAACTCGATATCTCCACGAGTTCCTGAAATAAGGGTCTTGACTGGTAAGACAGACGGACAACAAAGTGATCCCATAAGGGTTCCATTTTTCCTTTTTCGATACGGAACCTTAAAAATATACACCGTATTCATAATGAATCGTGTAGATTATTTCTAAAGGAAATCTGCCAGTGATAATATACGGGGTGAGTTTTTTTCGGGTCAGTATGGGGAAATTCTAAACTATAAGAGATAGAGAAAAACTGTCTAAGAACCGTGATCTTAATTTTAGATGAAATAAAAATTGTATTTAAAAAAAATTAAATCTTAATAGATTTAGAGATATCGGATTTTCTGGATAATTTTTTTTTTGTTATTTCGATTGTATATCACTATACAAACCAAAAATTGTACAGAGATTTCAACAACTTCTAGCAACTTTAGACCTATGGTCTTCATACAATTTTTGCTTTGTATAGTGATATACAATCGTAATAACAAAAAAAAAATTTTCAAAAAAAATCCGTTATACAAATCTATTAAGATTTTAAAAAACAATCTATTAAGATCACGGTTCCTAAGAAAGTTTTTCTCTATCTCTTATAGTTTAGAATTTCCCCATACTGACCCGAAAAAGAAACTCACCGTGTATAGAGATGTGCTGACATAAATGTTTTTCGTGCGTGATTATTGAAATAAAATCAAAATTACTAATAAATGAAATATAAAAATCAGAAACAGTATAATATACATACAATATAAATTTATAGAACCAAATCTTTTTCATATGAAATAAGTATCTTATTACAAAGCAGGCTACCTAATATTACTTTCGCACTAGATTACGCTTAAATTATTTGCTTTCAGCTTTGGTGGCTTACGTATTACATCTGTAAAAGAACTGTGAAAAGACGTAACGAAATATAAATTACCTTGTAGAACATATAAGATTACATTCTATTGAACCTCCCGGCTCAGCGCAAAACCTATTAGGTAGATATATTTTCTTCTTTGGCACCGTATGAACACCTTTTTGTTGATAAGGTAGTCAATTTAATTAATTAAGGTTTATTTCATCTTAATTACTTTACGCGTCTGTTAATTATATTCGCAATACTTACCTTTCGGTCCGTTAGTTGAATTTACAAGTCATTAACTTCATTGCAATTTGTAAACATTCTTATTTATGTTTCAACTTTTTTAGCTAACTTAATAATTTACAAAATCTTCCACAGATGTCTTTTAACTATAGAAATAATATATTTACTTTCTCGTATATGTATAGAGTATAGAGGAGTTTTGGACCTCCCTGAGTTCAAAAATATTGTTTTTGGAATTATGTCTGTGTGTGTGTGTGTGTCTGTGCGTTAGCACGATAACTCGAACATGCTTTAACTTATTGCAACCAAATTTAACATACTTTTATGACATCAAAATATAAGAGTTCTGTCAAATTTTAAGCCGTCGATGACGAAAGTTAAGCAACCAAGTGCGCGGTCGGTATTCGGATGGGTGACCAAAATTTGACATGCATGTTTGACATCAAAATATAAGGTTTCTATCAACCTTTCAGTCGTTTCCGGTATACGAGAAAGTCAAGGGGAGACCACTCCCGATTTTCTTCTAAATTGTAATAGAAGTGCTCTTATTGTATTTCCTTAGCACACTAAACATTAAGTAGACACGTAGGCACTAACATCATGTATGGGGATTGCCTAGTACCCTAGCGCAAATCCCCCACCAGCGCGTCCCCCAACTCACTATTGGGCCGGGCCAGCCTGGGGACGTTCATACATACCTATTATTATATACTTTTAAACGGGTTGGTGATGTTGGTGTTATTGTATGTACAAGCAGCATCAGAAGTAGATTAACACTTCAGTACCTTATGGAATAATGTTTGCGTTTACAACGCGTAAATAGTTTTAAAACTAGAAAAATAGGTACAGTAAAAAAATCTACCTGCCCCAGGTGTGAATCGAACCCAGCACCTTCAGCAATCTGGACGGCTGCGTTAACCACTACGCCACCAGGGCACTTTCGCTGTCGAAATTTGTCCGTGCTTGGTGCTTATGTTTTTATGGTAAACATTGTTTTATCGAATCTTTGTTTGCACTTCTAAGATCCGAACGAAATATTTTTGCAAATATTTGACGCCCAGTTGAGAAGAAACTTCCTTATATAATGGAATTAATTTTTGCGTTTACAAACGCGTAAATAGTTTTAAAACTAGTAAAATGAAGAGCACTCTCAAACTTGTCTGAAGCATATGTATAGTTTATATGTATTTATTGTATTATACGTAAGTGTATTTATTGTATGTATGTAATATTTATGTGATATTATGTATGTAGTTGATTGTTTATATATGTAGGTTTTTAGGTACTTATTGGTTTATTTTAAACATTGTTATATTGCCTTTATGTAATAATTTACTTGTACACGTTATTAACTCACTATTGCTAGGGTTGGCTGAAAAAGATCTCTTTTAGAGATAAGCTCACCTTTGTACATGTCTTTCTTCATGTATTGTCAGTACTGTTTTATGTGTGCAATAAAGGATTTAATAAATTCTACTTCAATACCTTGTCATAATGCACAAGCACAGCGTTGCTATGACATGTACAAATAGATCGGTTTTGGAATGTTTAAAACCTCTGTTTCTAAAGAATGCTCTCTAATAAGATCTCCCAAAAATATATTTGAAGTCACACGCTAATGTATCAACAATGCAACGCAGTTAAGATACAAGTAGTGTACCAGCCGGCATTTTTAATGCGTTTAGTTGATAACCGCGCGCTGAACGCGTCGCCCGCGTCACGTATCCACCGGTCGCACGCGCACACCGATTTACGAACCCATTACCAGTTATAGTCCCAACAATCGCTTCTTTAATTCCGTGTTTAGAAACTTTACTAACTTTGTGCAAAACTTCGCAATCCAGTGCTCCAAGGATATTTGAATAAACAGAAAACAATAAGCAGGAGAACCACCGTGATACCGAGCGCTACAGTTAATTCAAGGTATACAAAATAGGTTTCACTATTAACATCTCCATTTATGAATTATTTATCAGCGACAGGACGAATGCATCTTCGAGAATATGTAGCAGTTGCATTATGTAATTGTTCCTCAATTGGCACCAGTAAGTAGGTCATTAAAACCATCGATTGGAAAATAACGCAAATTTAGAATAGGAATGAATTTATGGAGAAACTTACTATCAAATCTATTGATTATTTGATAACAAAGTCGCATTATTAAGCCTTTTGCCTCACATAAATTAGTTCCAACAAAAATTAGCGTTTTAAACTATTAAGACAAAATGACTAAATGCTCGGAAGCTGTGTCTCGTAAATGGTTTGAGACTAAGAGCCAGTAATTAGGTACTTTCTTGAAAACAATGCTGGCAAAGACATAATGACTTTACGCCGTCACAGTAATTACCCGTGATTGAGAATATTTTGGTACGTTTGGATATCGACCCACGAATATGAGACTGACCAATGTGATTCATACAGTACTGTAATCTCTATACGATAAGAAATCATGGTATAATATTGAGCGCCAACTTTGTACATAATAACCAAAATCGCATAAATTTTCACCTTCATTTGGTGCTTGGAGACACATCCATTACAAAAATTGGAATATTACTCTTGCTCAGTTGATGTAAGAAGTACTCCATTGAGGATATAATATGTCTTCCAAAGTTACACATGGAGTCCTTGTGTGTGGATACCGTTCTTAAAGATAACTGTTGACAAAATAAACTGTATTGCATAAATCGGTAGATAAATAAACTGAATGAGAATTTATGTCATTAATCAAACGGATAATTTTATCAACAAACCCCAAAAGAAAAATTTAATTACATTTAAACACCAACACTACATAGAATAACAATGACGTAATGATAAATCAACAGCGTGATTTAGAGGTTTCTTTGGTAATTTTGAGAATTTAACCACCGAAAGATGCGATTTGACTACAAATATCATGGTGTTATATTTAATAACAAAATCCCTCGATGAAAGTCTAATGAGTTACTTGGAATGAATATAAATATCTTCTGCAAAACCCAAATAACCTACAATATGTAAATAATATTTAGATTTCTATTCCATAACATGACTTGCAGCTGGAATTCTATAAATTGCATTAACGTGTTAGATTTAGAACATGTTACTCTAAACTCAAAAACTTGTCGCTAAACAAAACAGCGACGGATCTTTTTCGTTTCAAATTTATATTAATCAAATCATAGTATTACCCGAATTACGTAACGTAGTTATTATAGCACAAATATAAAACTATACATGATAGTAAAAGTAGTACCTATTACAATGCTACTAATGTTCCGCAAGACTGATCTTGTCCCTTTCAACGCGAGCAATGTACCAATACTAACCTCGAATTTCTAGGTGCGTGTGAGACCTGAATGCTGATACCGTCTTTCGATGTTTACGAGGAATCATGCATGACATTAGTACCAAAGTTATACCTTTCATATAACACTCCTTGAGTATGCTTCCATATGCTCTAAATGTGTCACAATGTTGAATAAATAATTAAAGTGAAATAAAATATTAGGGGACTGTTCAGTGAATGTAAACGGCTTCATTATTCGGGTCGGTAGGAATTGATACTGGAATTCGATTGTGTCAAATAGAGATAAATGAATAGGTATGCGAAAGCCGTAATATATCTCAATCTATACAGTGATGACACGATGTTTGATTCACGTAAACAAAATGCTTTGGTGTGTTTTATTCGTCAGGATTTATATGCGGGTGCTTCTTCTCTTCAGCCAAACAATGCGCTTAATTGCAAATGATGTAAGTAATGAAAAATATTAAGCATTATCTTTTCTAAAGTATAATATTATAAAAATATGACAGTAATATTCTTCTTCTTCTTTTAAGCTAATGGCGATCGCAACACATAAAGATTACGCATTGCGCCAATATCAAGTGAAAATGCACTTAAAGTAACCGACAATTGTACGGAAGATTGAGTTTAAAAGGAAGTCTCTTTGCGACAAGAACTCGGGAATGTTTTTGCAACAAAAACTCGGGAGAAACTCCAGTAATATTTTATTTGATGTTGATTATGATCCTGGTATACCTTGTAGTGACGAGCATTAACAAGTATCCATATTTGACAGTTCTTCACTGTGTAGGAAATAAAGATGGTGAAATCTAAACTTAACAAAATGAAACCCAATTACACGCGAGCTAAATCCATAAAAGATGTTTTATTTACGATGCTGAAGTGTCAAAAGTGGATACATATTATTGGACGTGTCTGTAATATAAATTAGCTTAAGTAGTTGCTTCTTGAATGTTGGGTGCCTTCTGACGAGCGTCAGTCTGGTGTTTATTTCATTTATGATGCATAAGCGAGAGTTGTGTTATGAAATCGTCGCAATAAAGAAGTTCTGATGGTGTTTTGATGTTAAAAGTTCTAGTATTTTATTGCCATTTCACCATTTCCAATTGAAAATGCTAAATCTAGGTCAAATCATCACCTTGTAAGGGTGACTCATGATTTAATTGTTCATATTTATGTAACCAGGATGATTACGGATAGAAAAATATGTGGGCTGACCCGTTAGTGTTGACTACGGATATAAGATGTTTTTGGGTATTTTGATGCTGGATATATAATATATATATATCCTTGGGGAAGACCTGTGTCCATCAGTGGACGTTATCTGCTGCATTAATGGTAATGATGGGTATTTTGAAATCAAATTTTATACAGTATACAATTTTACTTATTGTTACTCTAAGTTACGCATATTATTTTTACGCATAACATTTTTATCGTAAAAAAATAGATTCTGTTGTGATTTATGCTAGCTTTTTCTTTCTGATATACAGTTTTGGTTACGGTTACGGAGCTCATTAACGTCCCTAGTAAACATTGACTCAATATAATTTCTAGTTACATTCCACTCATAATAAATTCACATAATGTCTTGCCAGTATTCTATAAGCAACTGTAACAACTTGCTATAAGAGCGTCGTAATTACAACGAAAATAAGTTATCCATGTACATTATTATAAAAACGTTTCCGCAGTCTATACAAAATTACTACCATTGATAAAAGACCTTTCGATGCAGGGGTCACGGAGCAAGACAGTCGTGAAAAACAAGCACGAAATATAACGAAGGAAGACATATCTCCGACTAAATGGTAGCCATTACAACGTCTTATTTTTTCCTATCAATTTTTTCTTGTTTCAGACTAGACTAACGATGGCTATTACTAATTCTAGATAGTCTCTTGTTAGGAACGCTAAGTACTGGTATTTACTAACAAACATATGTACTGGGCATAGATTTTTATGGACTAATTTTGCGAGGTATTCTGAGATCAAATCATAATTTGAAAGAAGCGATCGGTGCTCGATTTCTATTACGTCAATAAATTTTCAACATAAATGCATACGCTTATAAGCCCAAAAGGGTAAGGTAGATCTTTAGATGAAATTTCATTAAACATAAAATCATAACTGGCAGTGTTTCGCTCGGCAGCACAATGATACTGCGTCTCGTACCTTTGAAACCCTCGCTACGCGCTTCGCTTGTGGTTTATTCCTAGAATCCTTCGCTTGCTTCGTTTTTAATACAAGTACTCGCAAAAAAAACAAATTTGCAGCTTTGCATAACAAATAACTATTTCCACTCTAAAACCTTGCAGCAGTAAGAGTAAATTTTCAAAGTCACTAAAAAGTCCAATGTTAAAAAAATTTTTTGTGATAAGTTGTGTTTTTTTAAAAAAAAATAGTATTACGTCATACTATGTTATAGGGTTATGTTATAGTAGCTACGCGAGCACTGTAATAATTGACACCAAATAATTAAAATAAAATGTAAGTAGTAAAACAAATAAAAGAATTATATTGAACTGCGCATGTTATATGTATAGTGCATAGTACATGCGCATTTTCAATTATTTCTTAATGTTCGAAGTTGAGTAACACTAATTTAACGGCTATTTAACCTTTGCTGGCCTTATGTCACTCTAATTGTATCAAGTAGTAGGTAGGTACCTACTACAAAAGGTCAACCACAAACTCGATACTAATAATCTAGGATATAAAGATCAAAATGCTTAGTTCAACATTCAAGTCCGTTTCTAAATCTGTCTCAAACTAATCTTTAAAAGGAACACTTAGTAGTCCAACCAATGCTAATCCATTTTGTCCCTTTCATTACTGTTAATAGTTTATAAAAACTTCAGCCTCTTCTAATAGGATTTCTTAGTTATCTACAAACTTTACAATAAAATGAAATAAAACTTTACAATCTTTCGACATTTCTTGGAAAGAATTCAGTGCGGATCATAAGTAGATTAACACTTTATAAATATAATATTGAATTATGTTAATTTTTATATAAGTATTGAATTAGTTAACCCCATTCCCCTAATAGAAAAAAACAAGGGTTGTAAGTATTCTGAAGGGGTATTACCTACATTGTTTTTTC
Source organism: Elophila nymphaeata (assembly GCA_955850985.1). Classification (NCBI taxonomy): domain Eukaryota; kingdom Metazoa; phylum Arthropoda; class Insecta; order Lepidoptera; family Crambidae; genus Elophila; species Elophila nymphaeata. Next base: position 14,982,268 of record OY039068.1, read on the forward strand.
TTATTTTTCAACGGTTTTATTTAGCTAAAAACTAATTTTACCAAAAAAACAACAAACACGTCAACTGTTTGTTGTTTTTCGGTCAAATTTGTTTCTTGAACTTTTACAGGTTTTCAGGTTTTTATAAATATATTTTTCAAGTGTTATACAGCCTATTTACTGTTTTCTGCAGGATTGAAAAATAAATGTATTGATATAAATAAACCCTACATAACTATCTAAATGCCGGTGGTCTAAACGTCATAGATTTTAGTACTCTTGAAAAAGCATAGGTGCTCACAATTGCGTCATTTATTGCTTATTAATCGTTTTAATTATTTGATTTGATGATTGATTTGCTTATCATTAAAATATTTATAGGATTTTAAATTAGTATGTTTCTTAGCCCCTCAGTGTAAATCCAGACGTTCTCTCCATTACGTTAGGCGGATAAAAAACTGCGACCGGAGCCATAAAAACACCTACCTTAAAAGTTGATGACAGAGAATGTTACCCTAAAGACTTGTTAATATTCGAAATAGTACAATGCATTCAGAAACGTCTCAATTCTATTACAAACGTCAGACATTAATATTGTGTGGCCCTAAAAATGAGTATCATATTAAGGCAAATTGTCAAAGGTAATGGGCTGTTCGAAATGTTTGCACGAGATTTTTACTTTCTCGTAGTATAGGGAAAACCTTGTAATCTTTTGACAAATTTACACGTTTTGGACCTCCCTGAGTCCAAAAATATCGTTTTTGGAAATATGTCTGTGTGTCTGTGCATTAGCACGATAACTCAAGTATACTTTAACTTATTGCGGCCAAATTTAGCATGCATGTATGACATCAAAATATAAGGTTTCTATCGAGTTTTGAGTCGTTTCCAGTATACGAGAAAGTCAAGGGGAGACCACTCCCGATTTTTTGGATTGCAAACGTAGCACACAACCCACCTGATGGTCAGCGTTCAGCGTCAGCGTTCAGCGTCAGCGCCATTCTCATGAAAAGTGTGGTAGTTTCTCGCCAAATTCTTATTTATTTTGATTGAGATTATTTTCTATGAGGCAATATTTAAATAGCTGGAATAAATATAGTATTTTGGTCAATATTCCATTTTAGGAGCTCAAATCTGGATTACTATTACAAAAATATAAAATCTCAAATAACTCAGAATTAAAATGAAATAACGTATGAATGAAACAACACAAAACCTTTTAGTAAAAAAGTTTAGGTCACATTATATGGAAAAATCTGTTCCTTTTAACCTCACCTATACGTTATAGGTTAAAAAAGCGTCTGTGGCGTAGTGCGTAAGAGCGTCGTCTCTCACTCGGGAGGCACTGGTTCGATCCCCGCCACGTACCAATGTGTTTGCAAATTTTGAATTCATATGTACGTTTAATCGACGCTTTTACGGTGAAGGAAAACATCGTGAGGAAACCTGCACACATCTATGAAGAAATTCTTAGGTTGTGTGTGAAGTCAACCAACCCGCACTTGGCCAGCGTGGTTGACTAAGGCCTAATCGCCCCTAATGTGGGGTAGCTTCGAGCCCCTCGGTGGGGACATTATATGAGCTGTTGATGATGATGACAGTATGTCTTGATATCGACAAAACTACTATAAGTTTTGGTATTGGATTTTTACGGCCAGCCACCTGCATCACATTAACCCTCCTTGAGAACGATATCTATCTTTCAAGAGCATACAGTACCTAGTGATACCGGCTGCCAGATTAAGCTGGTGTGCCTTCAGAAGCACGGAGGAAAATGGGGTAGCGCCACTTGGTAGCTTAGCACCCTTACCCTTCCCAACCTGACGCTTTGACGCAGAACCTACCTTCTGCTCGGTAATAGGCCACCGTCCGTTGCGTTGGGCCCACTCTGGTATTGATTCGTTTTTAGTGCTAGTGCCCTAATGTGGTTACACATAGGGCATCACTGCAACCCCCAGCTTGGGGGCGACTGCTGCGATTAATTTCAGTACCCTTCTGGCAACCCAGGCTTGTCGCGTGGCTTTACGCCACTGCGAGGACAGCGTGTGCACTTCCCCCTCTCCTGTTCCGATAACTTAGTCGGTAGGAGTCCGACGTAACCAGGGAGCAGCCCTTGCGTATCCATGTAGGATCACACCTCCTCCTTCCCTCTGGGTCCGGAAGGTCCTCTTAACTCTTTTCGTTGCTCTGTGTTTTGCTCCTCCCTGTGGAGCTCTTTCCCCCTAGGAAGTAAGGGGAAGGTAAAGGAGGGTGTTAGGGGAAAAAAACATCAATAATGAGAGGGATTTTGGTATACCTGGCTAGCTACCAACATCTTGTCAAATTATCATCGTAACCGTCACTGTTATGTGTATTACACCGTTATGTGAGATGAAAGCAGGGAAAGGGATATTTGAGGAAACTTCCCTCTTAAGGATCATTTAAATTTGATTATTACTTTCATCAATTTTCAGTGAAAGACTTCGTTGTATCCATGATGGCATGATCATAAAGTCAAGTGCCTCATACTTGACTTTATGATGCAACCAATTTATCAACCTTATTATAGGCGCGTATCAAAACCCCCCCGATTGGAGATCACCTTGTCGTGGTGGGGGGGCTTACGGTAGGGATGACGCTTAGGGCCTTTAACATCTTTGCCCACTTTTTCGTCTTTACCAAACGAAGAGTCTCCAGTGAGGCTGCTCCTGGCATCCCTCTGTCCTCAGAGGGAGCACAGGATGTGGAGGTGTGGTGCTCCTTCATGGAGAAGCGGTCTTTGGACGGAGTATGGCGGCCAGTGGTCGCGGGCCCACTTCTGTGGGTCAAGTAGTGGCATTTTGCCTGGTGCATTGCACCTTCTGTCGTCGGACGTGGTATGGCGGACTGTGTCCGCGTAACATTTTGTTGGTCGTACCTCACTCTGGGGAACACTTCAGCGATAATGTTATTCTGTTGGTGGTCGGCGTACTCTGCCCACGTGTGGAGTTTCGCAGTCAACGGCTTCTGCCACCACTGGCCCTAAACCCAAGGTCGCCCGGGGTGCTGATGGGTTGAGTGGCGGGGGGGTGCCCCGTCCTAAGCCCCGGGATCAATCCCTATTCCTATCCTTACCTCAATCCCGTCCTGGTCCTAGTCCTTTACTTCCTCGCCCCATCTTGGTCCTTTTCCCTGTCCTTTTCTTGTCGATGATTTGTGGGAGAAAATAAAAAAGAAAAATTATGAAAGCAAGTACTAAAACAAAACTACCCCAGGAGGGTACCGGTCGCTCTGCGGCCGGAGAATCCCTCTCCGGGCCTTCTGGCTCGGGCAGCCCCACCGTTTCTGGGGGGGGCAAGGCTTGCTCCGGGGGCGAATTTCGCCTCTGTTTTGATAGTCGTAGGAGTGCCTCTGTCACAAGCCTGGTGGCGGAGAGCGAAATTACTGGTTCTGTAGGGTTTGGTAGTGGATCGGAGTTCGAATCCGATACGACAATTGGCAGCTTAACAACCGAGACTGCCCAAACAAAGCGTCCGGCGCGAAAGCGCCAGAAAACCGGAAGTTCAAACTCCGGCTCGGAGAGGTCACGTTCTGGTCGCAGCTCGCCCAATGTGCGCGATGAATTTGCGACTCCTAAAGAGACACCTGTCAAGCGGAGACCCGGTCGCCCACGTACCACCGGGGAGTACGTTGGATGGACTAAAGAAAAGGAGAGGTATCGCAAGCCTGTGCTCGAGCCCGAGGAATATGACTTGAGCGACAAGGTTAATATGCTCCTCAAAGAAGCTGATAGGTCAAAGGAAAGCGCCTTAAAGGATCCTACTCAACGTACCCAACCGATTGACGTAGCGGCGCTCAACAACGACACAGCGGGTCGTTTGGTCGATAGCGCCTTAAAATATATGGAGGTGGTCACAGTTGCGGCCGGCAAGAGTAAAAACCTTAAAGGTACAATACAGCGCGACATAAAACACGCTGCTCACTCCATGGGCGCGATCGTGGAGGCGCTCCAATGCCGCACAGCTAGCGACGAAAATATAAGACTAACTGCTGAGAACGCCAAAATTACGGCTGACAACACACTGCTAGTCGCAGACAATGCAATGCTCAAGAAAGAGGTAGAGATCCTGAAATCCGACATGATAGAGCTGAAAGCTACAGTTCTAGAGCTGAAAAAGTCGCAGGCTGCTTCTAATACACGAGCAGCAATACCGGATGAGACGATGGATGTAGTCGAGGTCGTACACTTGCCCCTGACTCAGGCGCCACCTTCGCAGCGGCCCAAGAAGGCTCCCAAGGTACAGTCCGGGCCTCCAGCTGAGATGACACCTGCAGTCTCCTCTCAACATCATAAAGGGGAGTTAACAATAGACGGTAGAGATAGGGCCATCATCGCAGAAATTAGCCGAATGTTGGACACCAGACTTGCTGTGATGATGGGATCTATTGAGAAAAGGCTGGGGCTATCCCCCGAAGAGCCTGTGCCTGACAGAGCTCGACCACCTCTGGCTCATGAAATTAGGCGGACGGCTGAGGATGCTAAGTCGAAATCTAGTGCCGAGCCAAAAACAGGGAAAAAGACCCCAAAACCGACGGCAAAGACATCCACTTTTGCCCAAGTCGCAGAAGGAACATCCGCATCTGTGTCCGATTCTAGGGCGGACTCGGAAGGCTGGGTCACGGTGGGAAAGAAACCGAAAAAGGTCAAATCCAAGACTGACAAAGCTGGGCAGAAGGCGTCGTCGGTCCCAAAGGAGTTTACGTTAAAAAGGTCTAAGGCCAAAAAGAAGAGAGACCCGTTAAAGACACCCCGTTCTGCGGCAATTGTCTTGACCATCACGGACCAGGCCCGGAAGGACGGGGTTGATTATGCGAAGGTGTTGCAGGCGGCCAAACAAGCCATTAACTTAGAGGAATTGGGCATGCCACTTCCTCGCATCCGCGAGGCTGCTACCGGTGCGCGCATCTTAGAGGTCAGTGGCGAGAACGGTAACAATCAAGCCGACACACTTGCCAGCAAACTCCAGGAAGTGTTGGGATCAGGGGTTCAGGTCACCAGGCCAGTTAAGACTGCTGACCTCAGAGTGTCAGGTCTAGACGACTCTGTTACGAGAGAGGAATTGGCATTCGCAGTAGCTCGTCAAGGCACCTGCCCTGCCGAAAACGTTCGCGTAGGTGAGATAAGGCGAAATCCTGGTCGCATGGGGGTAGCCTGGGTGCGGTGTCCCGTGCCTGCGGCCAAAATTCTGGTAGAGGCTAGAAGGCTTCCTGTCGGCTGGATCATGGCGCATGTCAAAATGCTGGAGCCCAGACCGATGAGATGCTACCGGTGCTTCATGGGGGGACATACTAGGCAGAAGTGCTCCTGTCCTATCGACAGAAGCAACCTATGCTTCAGGTGCGGGGAGGCTGGGCACAAATCTGCCGAATGTACAGCACAGGCACATTGCCCCGTCTGCGAAGAAGCGAAGCGCCCAGCAAACCACGTGGTGGGGTCAAAGGGGTGTTCACCCTCCCGCCCAGCCTCTGCTAAGAAGAATCTACCAGCCGAACGGACCAAGGCTGCAAGCAAGACTGCTGAGCAGGGTAAACTCCAAACAGAGGAAATGGTTACGTCGTAATGGACCCAGGACGAACTATACAATTTCTCCAAGGAAACCTGAACCACTGCTCCGGAGCACAGGATCTCTTCCTACAGTCCTCGAAGCAGTGGTCAGTTGATGTTGCAGTGGCATCTGAGCCCTATTATGCTGTGCCAAACTCTTTCTGGGCCTCGGATACACAGGAAACCGTGGCTGTTGTTGGTTTGTCGGAGGTGGATACGTGCGAATTAGCCCCTCTGGATAGGGGTGCTGGATTCGTTGCAGTCTCCTGGAGCGATATAGTCGTGATCGGCGTTTACTTTTCGCCCAACAGATCGCTCCAGGAATTTGAAAACTATCTAAGCGACCTAATGGGGGTGGTTCGACGGGCACAGGCGCATCCTATTATTTTGATGGGGGACCTTAATGCTAAGTCCACTGCATGGGGATCCCCATCGACGGATAGACGAGGTGACCTGCTGGAGGAGTGGGCTGCCACGGCCGGGCTGACTCTGCTCAACCGCGGCACCGAGTTAACTTGTGTACGGCAGCAGGGGGGGTCCATTGTGGATGTATCGTTCGCAACCCCTGCTGTTGCAGCCCGAATTCGGGATTGGCGGGTTATAGTAGACGAAGAGACGCTATCCGACCATCGGTATATCCGTTTCAGCGTCTCCTCCAATCATAGTGTATCGGATAGCGGCCGCATGAATGGTGGAACATCCCTTTTCCCGAGATGGAGCATAAGTAGGTTACATAGGGACCTAGCGGTAGAGGCTGCCATTATTGAATCCTGGGACCGACGCACTGTAGCCCAGAACGTCGACGAGGACGCAGTGAGATTGAAAACAGCTCTAACTCGTATATGCGACGCGGCCATGCCTCGAGTCACTCACCGTCCACCTAGGAAGGAGGTCTACTGGTGGAGCCCTGAAATCGCGACCCTTCGCAGGGCATGCATTCTCAAACGCAGGGCTCTAACCAACTACCGCAGAAGGAGACTAGGTCGAGTACCCGAAGTCGAAGAGCAGCTGGCTGAGGCGCTCAAAGCTGCCCGAAAGACTCTTCAGACTGAGATACGGCGAGCAAAAGCTGCGGCCAGGGAACGGATGTTGAGTCAGCTTGACAATGATCCGTGGGGACGCCCTTATCGCGCTATACGCTTGAAGTTGTCCAAGGGTCCCCCAGTTACGGTGTCACTCCATCCGACCCTATTGAGGGAAATTGTCACGAAGCTGTTCCCAGAATGCGGGGAGTTTGTTCCGCCAGAAATGGTATTCGGAAGGCACAGGGCTGATGCTGATCAGGAGGGACCCCCTCCTCTTATCACGGACGGAGAATTTACCGCTGCGGTTGCCAAACTTAAGGCCAAAAACACGGCCCCAGGCCCTGATGGAATCCCTGGCCGAATGTTAGCTCTATCTTTGGAATCTCTGGGTGCCAAGCTCCGTGCATTGTTCGATGCGTGCCTGGCCTCTGGAAGGTTCCCGAGTATCTGGAAGGAAGGTCGCCTCGTTTTGTTGAAAAAGCCGGATAAGCCGCCTAACAGTCCATCGGCTTACCGCCCAATAGTCCTCTTAGACGAAGCAGGGAAGCTGATGGAGCGGATTATTTCTATGAGGATCAATTGCCATTTGACCGATGTAGGGCCTGATCTCTCCGAGAATCAGTACGGTTTCCGAGAGGGTAGATCCACTATAGACGCCATCTTGAAAGTGAGGGCCCTCTCGGAGGAGGTTACTGGGTTGGGCAGGGTGTTGATTGCCGTATCGCTAGATATCTCCAATGCATTTAACACCCTCCCCTTTAGCTGCATAGAGGAGGGACTTCGGTTCCATGGCGTACCCGTCTACCTCAGACGACTTGTATACAACTACCTCAGGAACCGAAGCATCCGCTGTACTGATAAACAGGGTCGTGTAGTAGTCAGAGAAGCGACGTGCGGTGTTCCACAGGGATCGGTCCTGGGCCCAACCCTGTGGAACATTGGGTATAACTACGCCTTACGCGGCGCTCGCCTACCGGGTGTCAATGTCGTCTGCTATGCAGACGACACTCTGGTGGTAGTCAGAGCCAGTAATTTTAGCAATGCGTTGCTACTTGCCAATGCGGGCGTTGGACGCGTGATCCGGAGGATACAGAGCCTAGGATTACGCGTCGCAATTGAAAAGACGGAGGCGATGTATTTTTGTGGTCCTCGCACTAGGCGTCTCCGAAACGCGCATCTAGACATAAATGGTGTGCGCATACCAATCAAAGCGCAAATGCGTTACCTTGGGCTTATTTTAGATTCGCGGTGGAACTTCACAGAGCACTTCACGCGCCTGTGTCCCAAGTTAATATCGACTGCTGGTGCCCTAGCCAGACTCCTTCCAAACCTGGGCGGACCGAGTTCGACCTGCCGGCGCCTTTATACAGGGGTCGTACGGTCCATGGCCTTATACGGCGCGCCTGTGTGGGCGGAAACCCTGTCTACCGAAGCCAAAACCTTTCTGCGAAGACCACAAAGGGTGCTGGCAAACAGGGTCATACGCGCATACCACACTGTGTCCTATGAGGCTGCGTGCGTGCTCGCGGGAACCACCCCTTGGGACCTAGACGCCAAAGCGTTGGCACAAGTCTACAGACTGTCGGCAGAAGTCCGTAGAGACGGTTTACGCCCGGCGCCCGATATTATTCGGCGATGGCGCCAGAGGGCCCAGCGCGTCGTTATACAGGAATGGTTGCAGAGGTTGCAGACTCCCACTGCGGGCCACTGGACCATTACGGGAATCCGGCCTTATCTAGTCGAGTGGATGGCCCGGCGACACGGCTCCCTAACATTCCGACTTGTGCAGGTAATGACTGCCCATGGGGCTTTCGGCCACTACCTGCACAGGATCGGAAGGGAGCCTGATACACGCTGTCATCAGTGTGGGACTAGCGACGACACGGCGCAGCATGCCTTAGAGGCTTGCCAGGCTTTTGACGCCGAACGACGTGAACTCGTCGCTGTTGTGGGATGTGACCTCTCGCTGCCGACGCTGGTAAGAGCCATGGTTGACAGCGCGACGTCCTGGGAGGCGGTCGCCTCCTTCTGCGAGCAAGCGATGCTGCAGAAGGAGGCCGCGGAAAGGGCTCGAGAGGAGGACCCCTCTGCAGACCCTATCCGCAGGCGAAGAGTCGGGCGGCGGAGGCGCCAATACGCCACTCTCCAACCGCCAAGTCGGGGCGGTGGGTGCTAGAATAGGGCTCTAGCATCCACCATTACCACCATTACGCCCTGGCGCTGAGGGGTTGTCTGTGAGTACTCGATGGACAACCTCTTTTCCCAGTGGGGGCCTGTGAGGCCAAGTGCTGTCCGCCGTGTGAACGCCTGCGCTAATGCGCTTACTCGTGCGGCGGACAATTAGCACATGAAGAGTACAGTAGGTTTTAGTGGGTAACTGGAGTCCGAACCTGGAGTCCCACATAACCCTATGGCGGCCCCATATCGCTATTGGGTATGCATAAAGCATTTCCTACTATAAAAAAAAAAAAAAAAAAAAAAAAAAAAAAAAAAGGCGCGTATCAAATTGAGAATATACTCGTAGAAGAAATTTAAATAATCTTTTTTTTTACAACCTTCTCAGCATTTTGCAAGATTATATAACCAAACCCCAAAAATGAATCAGTCGTAAGTTCGCCTAAATAGATACAAGGCACGGTAATGCAATGTGTCTTAATGCTACAACGTAAATTGAATGATTTACTAGCAACTTGTCGCAAAAAGGACTTACCAGAAATAGGACGACGCACTAAAATATTCATCAGCATTTGGATCGCCAGCGCCGAGAGCGCTCGAGGACCCTTCGGCATACCCTATATTACCTTTACCAAATATTACCTGATCTGAGTATCGAAAATAATGAAACATATTTTTTTTCATAAACTCACTCTTATCTATATATATTTACTTCTGTTCATCAATTAGGTCTGGTTTTCCGCCGATAGTCCACGAACACGCAAATGTTATTGTATGTGGACCGGCACTGACTATTATCTAATTGACAACCGATTTAACCGATGCAAAAGTTTAAAATATGACAATCCTGACCTGAATTATGTCAGATACATGCATACATACGATACGGAGGAGGTCGATGGCTCCGCGGTAGTCCGTTTTTCGTAACGATCACGAAAGCCAAGCAACCAAGTGTGCGGTCGGTACTCGAATGGGTGACCGAAAATTTTTGAACTCTTTTTTCTTCCATGCTTCGGAAGGGACGTTAAGCTGGTGGTCCCGGGTGCTGTCGAAAGGTAGCAGTCGTTCCCAAGGACGGTTGGTGTCAAGCCGTAAAAATTCTAAAGCCTTCAGCAGTATTGTCGATATCAAGACATACTACACCAACCCTAAATAAATTGGGATCAGGTTAGGAGAAAGAAAAAGACATACATACATACATTTTTTTATTTATTTAAAAAGATTCACCAACGAGTGTATACATTGAAACATAAAGTATATAAATTAAGTGTTAATAATTATTATGCTAAATGTAATAATCATTGTAGGTGAATACAGCATGCAGAAATAACCTAATACAATTACTAACTATACCTAACCCTGTATGGGTTAGGTATAGTTAGTAATTGTAGGACATAACTAATATAAATAAAAATAAAATCTTATCTTATTTCACCTATTTTACCTGGGAATTAAAGCCAGGATCGGTTTAAGGTTTTTTTGAATTTAGCGAATGAATCGGCGTGAATATCGACCAAATCACTATAACCATTGAGCAATTTACACAACCATACGATCATGCTCATAGTCTCAAGAGAGGGTGAGCAGAGCGTTAGGTAGGCTTGCCATACGTCCGGATTTTAATATGTTTTTGTCAGCGCGCTGTGATAACTCACTGACCGAGCGAGCGCCCGAGACAACCTTTTCTCTCATGAAACATTTGTGGGCACCAGCCGGCCTATTCGTTAACTTTTTTGATAGTTAAAAGTGATAGATAGTCACCGAGTTAATTACTGGCTCGCCCGTTTGTTAACAATGATTTTGAGTATGCCATTGCAAATATCAATTATAATATTACAAATACAGTAGTTTTACTGTCAGTTTCAATGACTTTAACTTAACGTACATGAAGTACGTAAGTAAATAGACCCATAAATTTTTCGCGTCTGCCTTTTATACGTCCGGACTTCGCTTGAAATTTTATGGCAAGCCTAGCGTTAAGTAACATGTCTTTACACACCTTTGCAATCTAAGTTACACACAAAGCCACATCTGCCGAAATCGCGCTGGCGCGGAGGCTGCGCGCGCATACAAAAGCGGCGCACGCAGGTATTATTGCCTGGATTCGCGCGGCAAACACGACTTAGAGCGCGGATTTATTTACACGTTCGTCGTAGTGTTATTACACATACTTGATGTGTTTCGTTAATTAATGTCCATGTAATTATATTAAAGTAATATTCACTTACCAAGATTTTAATAATTTTAGTCAAATTAATGAGGATAAATTCGTAGTATATTGGTGGCAGTTATTTACCATGTTTCTAAATGTAACTGTTCGCGGATATGAAGTAAAAATTATAATAGTACTATGGGAAACGAACATAAAAAAAACAAACATACTTTAATAATTAACAAACAAATAAACAAAAATGGTTACATAGTTAATTTGTAAAAAGTTGAGGAAGGCACGAGTGATACTGAGTCGCACGGATCTCTACGTAGTTCCTCGCGCGGCCAAAGTCATATAAGAGTACCAGTGGTCTTTAGTGGGTATGCATGGTTTAACCTGAGACTCCTACAAAATGCTACTAGTGGGCCCAATTAATAGTCAGGCTATTAGAGCTTTTCTACTGAAAGAAAAAAAGCACGAGAGATATGCCAGCTAAATTCCTCTATACATTATAAATTGATCTCGGCGTGCCTAGAATTTCCGTAAGCTCTTTATTGGGACGCGTGTCAAAAGCGGCTCTCGCAGAATTTTACCAAATATTGGGCAGAGAGAGAAGCCAGGATTTGACGTCTTTGTGGACAAATACACAAATTTTCTAAACAAAATAGATATAGCTTGTGAATTGCTATTTACAGTTATGTAATTGAGTTAACCCCGAATATTTTTTTTTTTTTTTTTATGTTACGAGATGGCAAACAAGCTTGCGGCCCACCTGATGTTAAGTGGTCACCGCCGCCTATAGACACTTGCAATATTAAGTGGAAATCACTTAACACCGCAAGTGCGTTTGCCATCCTGGGGACTAAGATGATATGCCCTCCATGCCCAGTAATTACACTGGCTACCTTTCCCTTCAATCCGAAACACAGCGAACTGCTTCACGGCAGAAATAAGAAAGGCGGTGGTACCTACCCAGACGACCCTACATATGGGTCTACCACCTAGTATTAAGGTAAATTAAATTAAATAAAAATAAAAAGTAGTGAAGGTGATCATAAGGAGCGGTTTATAGTAAGAGACATTGTGGTGCGTGATGTGGTGCGAACATTTGTCACGTCGCGTTCGAATAACAAGCTTTTCCTTTATATTGAAGTGGCGCGCGATGTGATGCGGTGGCATTATAACATTATTTTTACTTTGATTCTCACTTTATTGTCAGTACTCGCACTGCACACTTGTTAACAAACTCTTTGACTGAGAAGCAGTTGTTTCTACCATCACACACCAGAATCGGAGATACAGTCCTTTTTGCTAGTTATCAGTGTGATTTAGTATAAACTTTCTTGTGAACTTTGAGAAAGAAATTTCGTCTCTCTTTCTCAAATCCATTCGCCTGGGGTGAATAAATGAAAACGCACTTCCCTGTATCCACTCCACACCTTTTGCTGATGATATAACATTAAATTTGGCCAAATTTTACTATTTAGCTCTCGCAAGGAAGAAATCCAAGATAAATAAACGCGGTCTAAGTATTCCAATTGCAATTAAATTATATTCTATTTGTTGAGGACGGACAAAGTCGTTTTAGTGGCTTTGGGGTGTTGCTTTAGAATTTATTAGTCTGATGTCAGTGTAAATTCTAGGTCTTTGAGGCTGGTCGAACCTTTTATTTTAACCTCAGTTTTCATTCGATATTATGCATACGATCTGGTTTATAAATTATTCATTTTAATTACGTACAGTGATTTACAAGGAAATCATTGAATTCGTGTTCAAAGGTAGAGTGTACAGTAGGAAATAAGTTCCCAAAAACACGTTACAAAGATTTGCAGCCCTACAAAAAGTTGCCAGATGTCATCAAATAAGCGTTGTATCAAGAGAAAGTGATTATTAACTATTAAAATAACGTATCCTCTTGGTTACAGTAAGTTGACATCGCATGAATAATTTACACGAGGATCTTAAAGTGTCTTTAAGCCGAAGCTTTCTTTGATACTTAGATAAAAATATCCGTCGTAAATTAAAAATAAACATACAATCAGCGATCAAATATGAAGGGTTCTAGAAGTATCTTATTGGATGTTGAAGAGGTTATTACCTTCGACATTTTTAAGTCTTGTAGGTTGACGATCCCAGGAAGTCAACGACATCGGCACCCAGTAGATGAAAGAATTCAATGTTTTATTATTTTCTAAGCATTACGAGCAGGCAGTGTATTTTTTCTTGCAAAAAACGATAACTGTAATGCCTATTTAATTGAGACTTGAAAAAATCCATATAAAGTTAGTAAGCACCATAACGCTATGATAGTAATTAAAAACTGCATGACACAAATTAATAATTATAAAACTTCAGTATTCCACCATTCAGTATGCATCCTAAATGCGTCAGTTAGGGAACCTCCAGTTACTTATTTCATCGAATTTTATATAAGTTGTACAATGTGTACAACATGTATGCAACATTTTTACTTTCTCGCATACGCAGTATAGAGGAAGTCTTGTAATCTTCGAAAAATTCGACCTCGAGATTTTGACGGATTTACACGTTTTGGACCTCCCTGAGTCCAAAAATATTTTTTTTGGAATTACGTCTGTGTGTGTGTCTGTGTGTGAGTTAGCACGATAACTCGAGCATGCTTTAACTTATCGCAACCAAATTTAACATACGTGTATGAATCATAATATAAGGTTTCTATCCAATTTTGAACCGTCGATCACGAATGTTAAGCAACCAAATGTGTGGTCGGTACTCGGATGGGTGACCCAGTGTTAACATGCAGGTATGACATCAAAATATAAGGTTTCTATCAAACTTTGAGTCCTTTCCGGCATACGAGAAAGTCAAGGGGAGACCACTCCGGATTTTTTATTTTAAATAAATCTAGTCGGTCGGCTTCAACACCTATCGAGATTTTTCTTTGATAGTGGTAGAATTTTAACATATTTTGTATAGATAGATAAGTTATTGAAACCCAGCATTTTACAGCTTTCATTATTTTTTTCTTTATATACTTTTTTTAAATTGACGAGGAACTCTTCACCTTCCTCACACATTAATAAGTTGATTAGGCAAAAATTCATCAGCGACCCAGAACCAAAAACACTGAAGGATGGGCCAAATTATCTATCACAGAACTTTCGCAATTACAATGCACGATAGAGGTACGGTAGAATTTGATACTTATCGGAAAATGTTGAAATACTTATGATGCTTCTTTTTTTATTTTACTAAATATGTTCCTTATTATAATGAATATATTATCCTCATATTTTTATAATATAACCAATATTGAACTGATATGAACATTGAGAAACATCTTTTAAAACATAAAGTAACTGGATTCCGAGAATTCTGTAAGTACCTATATCAGGCGCTAAATGCACCCTACTCAGCTTAGTTTGGTACATAGTAAGAAGAAAACTAACATTAGGTTCTCAAGTAATAATTATTTTTATACACATATTAAATAAATAATTGTAATGCAAATCTTTCACACAATAAACAATGCAGAGAATGTATCTAAGTACGGTAATGTAACACCTAAGTATATCATGCTTACTGAAAAATAAAATATATTTACGTTTCTAATTTATTTCTAATTCATTTCTAGGAATTTTGCGTGATAAATTATTTACCCGTTTCACTTTTTAAGTTATGTACAATTGAAAGTACAATTACGATGTCATCTTAAAACAAATAAAATGTCTTTACTACATAATAATAATTTCCACATTATCAAGAAATTTTGGTTTTGCCCTGGGCTTTATTATCTTACGGCCGCGACCATTTTTCTCTACAAACCTATTATAAAATAATCAGTATTGGAATAAAGTAACAAAACCAGGAAACACCGCCAATAACGGGGGCATGAACTCAAATTGAAACCAAGAGTTATGTTAGTTGATTTCCGACATTATTACAATATCCGCAGTTTCATTAATAGCTTGGCAGTGCAAAACGCTCTCCGTTGCGTCTCGCCAGATGCTACGCTCAATAAATAGGCATTATCACAGATATAAAATCTGTGGGTATTATGTTCATAGAGGGAGGTATATTCGGTGTTACTAAAGCATGGAGTACCTATGTACCCTATGGCATGGTTTTATGAATTATTCGTAAACTGGCGATTGTGAATCTCGCGAGCGCGCGCAAATCGGCACTTTCCGATCTTACCTTTTATTTCTGTCAATAGCTCGCGCCTTGAAATTGACATTGAAATTATTATTGAATTGTAACATCGATCGTCATCTTCCGTCTGTTTATTTGTTTTAATCCTGTCCATCCAAAGGTTGTCTGGAAGAGATCGCGCCTAACGATAAGGCCGCCCACTGTGCATTTTAATGTAAATGTTTATACTGTAATCTTTTTATATTTACGGCGTTGAGCAATAAAGATAATTTCCATTCTATTCTATAATTTTGTGTAACAAATTAAAACATTATAAAGTGTATATATAAAGGAGCAATTAGCTCCTCTTGTGGTTTATGCTCTAACGGGAATACAACCACACAAACAAATCTAAATTCCCTTCCGCCTACAAAATTAACGAACCAAGTAAACAGTACAAAATCGTAATTGACAAGAAACTGTAATTTCACTATTCACCACTACTCCACTAACTTCCCAGGATTATTCGGACTGCCAAGTTTGTAACTAGAAAACTTTACGATTTGACTTGTTCTTAGAAAACTATTTTAAATATGGAAATTGTCTTGTTGTATGAGTGAAAAATCATTGTTGCTAAGGAATTACTTTTGTACCGTATTGTGTTATATTTTTTCGAAAAAAATTAAGATTTTTCATACCAGTAAAAATACACTGAAAAAAATCGACCTGCCTCAGGCGAGAAACGAACCCAGCATCTTCCGCGACCGAGGCTCTGCTTTTGCTATCAAAATTTGGCAGTGCTTGGTGCTTATGTTTTTATGGTAAACATTGTTTCATCAAATCTTTGAAATTTGCACTTCTAAGATCCGAACGAAATATTTTTATACTAGAAAAAATACACTGAAAAAAATCGACCTGCCTCAGGCAGGAATTTTTCCAGTGTATTTTTTCTAGTATGAAAAATATTTACGCGTTTGTAAACGCAAAAATTATTCCATAATTTAAGTTTTATTTTTACCAATTTAAAAAAGACCTTATCTATTCAACACGCATACATGTATCGGTTTTTTGCAGTCGCTTGTATAAGAATCTAGTCGTCGCCCGCGGCTCGCTCGCTTCAATGTCGGTCATCGCGCCAAAATGTATCCTATTCTCATCCCCTTCAGAATCGGTTCTGTGTTTAGGCGTGAAAGTGTAGCAAACTCACTTTCGCATTTATAATATTAGATAGGATTAAAGATTAGTTTGAACCTTTCATTTCGAGTAAATTGAACAAAAAAACGGGTACCTATCAAAATACAGTTTTTTTTTATATCGAATTTCATTTCACAGTAAACTATTCCGTGATTTTTAATACCTATCTATGTTTCTTGATTAGGTAATCGAATGTCTAATGATCAATGTTTCATACTATCGAATAAATTTTTATAAAAAATGTCTCAAAGTTGTTTTGGTTACCAGAATAATGGTCTATCAAACTAACATTTCATATTGAAACTACTAATTTATCGACAAAACTATTTATTTTATGTTTTAATATCTGATGATACTGTAATGTTTCATGTAACAACTTTCCATCGCGGTAACGTTTCATCGAACGAGTCATTCGCGTGTTGACGATAATAATTCGATGTTAGTTCTTATATTTTATAAATTTAATAAATGTTACCTTACTTACACCATAATAAATTGTTACGTGTTGATCTATTGTCAACGCAAGCATGCGAACAAGCATGCAGCATGCTAACAGGCATGCAGCATATATTGTATAACAATACCTGGGAGTGGTTTTATGGAGAATGAAAATCGTAAAAGTTAATTACTATAAAGCGATGGGTTTTAAAAAAAAACTTTTGTCTAGTGAAGTTTCAAAATAAAAATCGTATCTTATAACTCAATACTGAATTTTAGATTAAAAGTCTTAATAATGCAAGAATACTGCTTCATTACAATTCAGCTCTACCGTCCGTGATCTTTTCGACTGTAACCCCGCGCCCACATGTTCACTTCTTCACTCCCGACAGTAAAAAACGCAGATAAATGATGGATACTGCTTTATTAGATGCTGTTCACTTCCTTTTTTATGTTTCTTTTATATCTTTACCTTTTTTTAAATGATAAAAAGGGCCGACGGCGGATACGTGCTTCGCCCGGAACCTTTTTGAGGGACTACATAACTGGCTGTGTTATCACTATCAGTTGGAACAAAACAATTCTGTTCCTAATCCATCTCTTTTATATTCCCTTTACTTTGATAGATTGTAGGCCGAATTACACGGAAGCTAGTTTTGTTTGCCAGATTTTTCTTCCTTATTTCCTACTTCTTCTCCAGAGCGATTATTGTAATTACTGTTAAGTTTAGGTTAGGCAAAATTACAACCCTTAGCAGGAAGAGCTTAAAAGAAAATAATACAAAACCTACATTTTTTATTTATGTGTTTACACGCAGATTGGATCAATACCCGCAGTGTAAGTTTTTTTTGTTTAAAATACGTAACTATTGTGGTTGCGTTAAGAGCTCAATTTATATAGGAAACACGATCTATGTTTTTTTACTGCTAGGAGCGATATTCACGTTTCCTATACAAATCGAGCTCTCAACGCAACTATAATAGTTACGTATTTTAAACGAAAAACTTAAGCCGAGTGGCAACACTCCCTTTGCCAATGTATCTCTTCTTAATAATCTGTGCGGTGCGCGCCCTCTGTCGTTTTAACGTGTGGGTTCACGTTGTTCATTCGTTTTTTATTAAAGTGTTCTCGCTAATTATTGTGGTATTAATTAATTACACAATAAATACAACACATCTATAGACTGTGACACTACTGTAAGTTGCCGTATTGTCATAGTATAAGGAAACAAGTAAGTTGACTTTATAGAAACGTACCGAGTGCGGTTTGTCTGTGTGCGCGCCAGGTAGCAACGCACCGCCGGAGCGTGGCCGCACGCACACATTGACAATTTAATAGAACTAACGAATACCCTAGTAAAGGCTGCACCACGCGGTACGTTTTCGCGAGTTTGTCACGAGACGAAGCGATATCGTTACGTTGCTGATTTAGTGTGCGTTACAGTACGCCTGAGTTGAGGCGATGCTGATCTTTTTCCGAGTTAATAAGTGTGCTACGACCTTCCCCTCCATTTTCTTCTTTTTCTTTTATTTAATTTGATGTTTGCATTAAAATATGGGCGTCACCACAGATATTCCAATCTAAGGATATCGGTCTAATCGCCGAGTTCATAGGAAGTCTGAGTGACGCGATCAGCGGCTGTACTACATAACATGGTTCTAGTTGAGCATGCCGTAATATACACTATTGATTGCAATGTAAGTTAAGCACAGCCGCAATGTAATATAATTTGTAAGATAGTAACGCATAATTTTAAGCGATTATGTTTTTATGAATAAAAGTCGGACTATTTGTTTAAATATTGTTTTATAAATATAAATCTAAGTTTTTCGGTTCTTACATGTGAAAAGTTATTCCATTACTTGATAAATAACTGATTCCCTGCAATGATTGCATGTTACAGTTGAGCAGGACGGCATTTTGAAAGAAAAACGGATATTTCTTTCTGACATAGGTACGGTGTATTCACTCGACTTTATCGGACGGCGAACTGGCGGCAATCTATGCCCGCTGGGCATACACTTGTCACAAGTTAAACGCCGGCTTGGCCTATCTCCTTGTATTATTAAATGTGTGGGCGTCACACATTTTAATGCGTTTAGGGGCAAAAGACCACTAAACCTTTATTTCAATGACTCCACATATCTGATCGCCAACACGGATGCTTGTATACAACGAAAAGACACCACTTTCACTGTACAAAATCCACTTCGAAACAATTTTGCATTATCGAAACAAAGATCGACATCCAGACGCCATGGTGTCCCGCCAACCACCTTCCCCTCCATTTTCTCATAATTTATATAAAGGCTTTTGACGATTTAAAATACTTAGCAAAGTCCATTTAAATAAAGATGTTTTCATTTCATTTCATTTCTCATGTAAAGCTTATGAGCGACCATATCACGGGCATCTACCTAACTTTCTATTCTAAAATGCAGTTACAGTAAGTTCCGAATTGAATACAGTGCACTAATTCGACGCTTCACTACTCAAACAAGTGGACTATTCGCATTGATTCGTGTTTGGAGAGCTCTCGATGCCTCGTCGATGGCTCGGGAAACAAAAATGGCGGCAGATATCTCGGACATTGTCTCAGCACGACAATGGCACCCACTACGGCTTAATAATAACAAAGGCCTATTTGCAGAACGTATAAAATTTCACTAGACGGTTGTAATACAAAGTTGGAAATAAACCGGGCTAGCCAGGAGACGAATAAATCAAATGAAACTTACTGGGCGTTAATTCCCGCAATGGAATAAATTTATTTCTTGGTGAGATGATCCACGCTAAGTTTTGTATTGCCATAAAATTTATACAGTTATTGTCTTAAAATTGAGAAACATTTTTTTATATTACCTATTAGGGTATTTACATTCTATACAGTTTGTCAGATGACGGTATTTTTATCACTTTACTGATACTAAATTTACATATTTGGTAATATCCATCAGTAGATGTTGAACAATGAATCAATTAAACCATAATTATAAAGCCAAAGAACCAACTACACCATATCAAGTAAAAATATAAGAAGTAACCCCTTTTGAATGTAGTTCTCGTACAGTGTACAGTTGTGTGTTATTATGGCACTTACGCGTTGTAATTTAATATTACCTTTAAGAAATATCGAACGTATATTCAATCAATGAAATATGCAAAATTTAATCATAAGTATTTTATCTAATTAGAAAGAAAAATATTATTATCGATTAAAAGATTTCGACACATCGATGTATTCATAAATATTTGTCCGTAACTTACATGAAAAAAAAGTACTAGCATCGAACAAAAAAAAAAGATCCCGAATCACAAACTTACTAAGAACCTTCAATAAATAGTGATTTGGACAATAGCACGATCTGTTCTCATTTATACGCAAATAAAGAAATATAATTACTTTCTTTCTCGTTTCAGCAGCCCACAGAACCGTCATAATAGTCTTTAAGTGATTTATTTATGAATATTTTAACATTTTAAACACGATATTAAAACCTTTATTTCCCGTTCTTTATTATTTTTATACCAAACCTTTTTTTGTTTACGCATTCATTTGTTTTATCTGTTTGGAAAGAAATCATTTAAAATTCTTATTTTGAAAGACACGCTTTATGTATGTGATGTTTACCAGAAAACTTTGAAATTTTAATTTGAATATTATCAGAACTTATCATCGTTAAAACAATAAAAACAAGCATGGAAATCGGTTTTCAGAAGCGAACTAAAAGACATTTTAAGATCCTTACTACAATACTTTCGTAATGCCCGGCAAGATTTATTTATGCCTTTTTTTATTACAAACAAGTCTTGTTTTCTGAAGCCAATATGTGTTTTGACTTTGTCTCGGTCATGAAGCTGAATTGAAAAGGTGACCCTTGGTTAAAATTCATTTCACACGAGTATAAGACATGACTTGTATTAAGCAATTAAATTATATTTGACACTTAAAACCACGAAAATGAGACGGGTGGAACCGCAAATGAAAAAGGTCAAATTGTCCCGGGACAGATGAAACTTTTTATTCAGATTTGTCCCCTCATAAGGACAAGGCAAGGTGACAGATCGGAAAAATCCTATTATATTATATTTTTTTTATGTTATGAGATGGCAGACAAGCTTGCGGCCCTCCTGATGTTAAGTGTTCACCGCCGCCTATAGACACTTATTATTAATTTTGTCGATAGAGCTTAATAAATTGGCTGTAGCTAGCTAGCCAAAAACAAGCACAAAGGATCTATTTTTACTTCCATACAAGCCTACCCAAAAGTTCTAGTTACCTACCAAAAAAACGATGCCAACACTGGTGCTATATTTTAAGACACCTCAGCAGCCTGTATACGAATAACAATAATATAATATTGGGTCTTTACCTTTGAAATTGGCGTTTTTTTCTTACATACTATTAGCTGTTTGACTTCTTTGATTAAGTCGCTGTTTCAGTTTTATATTTTTATTATGAATAAGGACTATACTGTTACGAATTTGCATGTAGTGAAATTATGATTATTTAAATCTTTAACTGAAAAAAATAAAAATAAAGTGGCTATTTGGTCGGCAGAATCAACTCTTGGAATCGTTGTAATTTATTGACGGATTTTGCCTTAATTATTGATGCAATATTTAACTAAGTCTTGCTCAATTATAGGCTCCAATTTTCAAAAGATTTGGCAACGGAGTTTTTGATAAATTTTAAATAACTTTAGTATGAAAATACATATTTTTTTGAAAATCTACATAAAAATTGGCGTACTATTTCTATTTTTTTTTTTTACTATAAATCCTAATGTTACAAAATTTGGAGGAAATAATCTCAACCTCCGATCGGTCAACAACCCTCGGTCGGTCTAGCATCAATAAATTATGAAAAAATCCAGTCTGTCCATGAGTTAGTAGGCATCAAATAGTCAATTCCGATGACTAGATTGAAGAGTCATTTTCACTTTCTTTTCAGAATTTAACAATTGAAATATAATTTAATTACGCCAACCTATTATTTATTAGGCTTTAATTTTTTTTCAATAACAAATTTAGAATAATTTGTGACCGTGTTAAATACATGTCATATAATAATAATAGGTTACATAAATAAGCTTGGCTTCTATACTAAAGCCGTTACCAAAATCACAAAACAACCAAGAAAGGACAATTTAAACAAACTGACCGCAAACCTCGCTCCTAATGCACTCAAGAGTAAAGTGCACTTAGGATCTCACTCACTACTAAGACTCTTGACGAGATTTCGTTTACTAGCGAAATCTCCAGAAAGCAACTTAGACTACGGAAGAATATTACTTAATTACATCAACGTTTACAATATTGACTTGCTGTAACTTTTAGTAAAATGTCAAAATGAAATGAAATTTTATATAAATTATAATTTCAATTTGGGGTACGTCCACTAAAACACAAGTTAACTTACAGCAAAGAAAATAGCTAGCGATTAATAATTATAATAATGTCATCATTATTTTTAACCAGCCTAAAAAAACCTGACTTACACATGGTAAGTCAGTAACAGTCGCCAGTCACAATCACACAGCAGAAAAAACTTGTGATGTGTGGTTTACATACAGTCAGTAAACGGGAATATTGAAGTCAGCGCTTACGCGACAGCGCTTTACTGACTTTAAATCAATTTGCACTAGGTCAGACAAAAAAGAAGTTTATTGGTTTAAAATTAATAACTTATTGCTTAATGAAAAAAAAAACAAAATAGTTAAGCTACGACACCGAATGTGAGACGTGTAAAAAACTTGAGAACTATGAAGATGGAACAAGCTAGAACTATGGAATTCTTCTCTGGGGAAGTGCTGCAGATATAAATACCATCTGTGTTCTGCAAAAACGGACTGTTAGTGCAATCTATCAAGTAGGTCCGTGTGACTACCTCAGAGAAAAGTTCAAGGAGATAAATGTTCGAACTGTATCATCACAATTTATACTGGAAAACTTACTGTATGTAAAGAAAAATATTATGCATTTTTCTGAAATATGTCATACGCATAATTTCAATACTGGTAAGAAACACGATCTGGTTGTATATAAAACTCGTCTCCACAGAATAAACAATTCCTTTGTGGGCCAATGTATAGGTTTTTTTTAATAAATTTTCGAAGAATATTAGAGATTTGCCTGTTAACAAATCAAAAAAAAACTGTCAAAACTTAATTTATTTAAAAAAGTTTATTACAAGTAAAATATTATTTAAATGATCCAAATGCATGGGATTAAAATCTGCCCAAAATTCACTCATTTAAAATTATAATTTATTCATATTGATATATCTATATACCTGTAATGATGTTTTGAAATCATTACGAAAATGTAAATTATTAATATGTTCAGCATATTAATAATTTACAATGACATGGAGAAGTTACGGCGAAAGAAACTTCCCCATTTCTTCTCCAAGGGCCAATATTTATGTCCTCACCTTTTTAAATACCCAATGATGTTGTGAAAACCATCTGCGGTATAAGAATCTCTCGATGCAATAATAAATCGGTTATATTATGTAAGATAAAGTAGAATAGAATAGAATATAGATTTATTGTACAGTCAACAGCACGTCGGGCTATACAAAACTGTCAATTTTCTCCAAACGATTTTCAACCTAAGACTATTCAATATAAAGTGCATAATCGACTGGGAAAATTTTACAGTTTGTGCAACGTGCTGTTGTCTGTACATCAACCAATTAGACATAGACATTCGACAAAAGTATTTTTTTTTCTTTTGTATACATTTTGACATATAGCTATGTAATACAGTGTTTTTCTTTTAAGGTCCCAGATCTAATGTTAAAAAGGCTACTGTAGTCAAAATTTGCTACATATTATTTAAACAAAATAGAATGTCTCTGTAACTTAATAACTTACAATTTAATCGAAATATTTACATTATAAATTGTATCTCATAATAATCGGGAGTGGTCTTTCCTTGACTTTCTCGTATACCGGAAACGGCTCAAAAGTTGATAGTAACCTTATATTTTGATGTAATACATGCATGTTAAATTTTGGTCACCCATCCGATAACCGACCGCACACTTGGTTGCTTAACTTTCGTGATCGACGGCTCAAAAGTTGATAGAAACCTTATATTTTGATGTCATACATGCAGATTAAATTTTGGTCACCCATCCGAGTACTGACCACGCATTTAGTTGCTTAACTTTCGTGATCGACGACTCAAATGTTGATAGAAACCTTATATTTTGATGTCATACATGCATGTTAAATTTGGTTGCAATAAGTTAAAGCATACTCGAGTTATCGTGCTAACGCATAGACACTCCAAAAAATATATTTTTGGACTCAGGAAGGTCCAAAACGTGTAAATTCGTCAAAATCTTGAGGTCGAATTTTTTGACGATTACAAGACTTTCTATATACTACGTATACGAGAAAGTAAAAATGTTGTCCTCTCTTCTATTAACCACAAACTAATACCTAGTTGGGTTTTAACATCTCCCGATTTGTTAAGTAGTTTACGGATATAAACGTTTATTTTTGCCCTGTCATTAGATGCAATCTGCATGACCCTGGCCCATAATAAGATATACATACCTAATAATGTTTAATATTGGAGATTGAAGTTTTTACAGTTTGCTTGGTTTACGTACCTACCTAGAATACTACTATTTTAGGTGGGGAGATTTGACGGTATTTCCCCAGTATGCGATCTCAATTTGAGTAACTAATATTATCTTAACAATTATTATTCATATTTACATAAATATAGGTGTGCAAATGCCACATGATTAGCATAATCATATACATCTAGTTAAGTATTAGGAATGAGAACAGCAGTTATAAACCTTATAAGGAATTGAATGCATTTCATTAGAGTCCATATTTGAGCCAAATATTTTAACAGTTTCAGTTTTTATATTATAAATTTACTTAAATGGCCAATAAAATTATAGGAGCTAAAGGCATCGCTTAAATTAATGTTATAATTGCAATTAGTCGGCGTTTAATTATGGAATCTGTGTACGTAATATTTTTTTAAATTCTTTTAATTAAACTAGTTCCATGAAGGTTTATTTAGTGTGTAAATTACCAACCTAGTTGCACTTTTTCTTGTTGAAGATCGTGGTATAATCCACATTAACTGGTAGCTGGCCACTAAACATCATGTTTGTATAATGTTCCTTTATAGTTGACAATGTTAATTTGGTATCCATGTAAACAAGGTGTGTAAAATATACCTCTGCAAGAACTTCTGGTGTTTCAGGTTATGGGCCCAGGACTTGCCTAGTTTTAATTAAATAACTCCTATTTATTCCTCAAGTATCATGGCGCAATTTTCAAGGCTAGAATTGTTGAATAAGGACAATTACGAAACTTGGAAAATTCAGGTACAAGCTTTACTTATAAAAGCGGATTCATGGAGTTATGTTAATGGCAGAACTGCGAGGCCAGAAGTGAGTAACAGTGATGAGCAATCGATCGAAAAATGGATTGCGGCAGACGAAAAGGCAAAGGCAGACTTAGTGTTATCAATCAGTCCAAGTGAATTGAGGCATGTTAGAGGATGCGTAACTTCACGTGACATATGGTTGAAGCTGGAATCGGTTTATGCGTCAAAAGGTCCTGCACGTAAGGCAATCTTGTTAAAGCAACTTACTCTATGCCGTATGCTAGAGGGCGAGGATGTTCGAGAGCATCTATCTAAATTTATAGGAGCAGTAGATAAGCTGAACGATATAGGTATAGAAATTCATGATGATTTGCTATCTATTTTGTTGCTGTACAGTCTACCTGCGAGCTATGAAAACTTCAGATGTGCAATGGAATCCCGCGACGAGTTACCTAAGGTCGATTTCCTAAAGATTAAAATTTTAGAGGAGGATAGCTCGCGACGTCAATCCAATACTTTGGAGGTTCAAGGAGCTATGTTTGTGAAGAAAAATGTACCAAATGGGAAGAAATCAAAGTCTAAGAAAAATGAGAGTAGTACTTCCAGTACCAATGAAGGATTTCGTTACAAATGTTTTAAATGTCACAAGATAGGTCATAAAGCTAGTGAATGTCGTATAAAGAATAATAACCAAGATTCTAGGTGTGCAACTGTAGAAGTAGAAGAAGATATTTTTGAAGTTTTTAATTGTAATCAAAATTTTAATCGTTTTCAGAATAACTTTATTTTAGATAGCGGTTGTACATCACATCTTTGTAACAAGAGGGAAAGATTTGGTAAAGATTTTATACAGTATGACGCAAAATTAAATCTAGCGAGTAATCTGTCGACAAATATCAAAGGTAAGGGTAATATAAGTCTTTGTATTTCAAATGATGAAACTAAAGTTCAGATTAATTTTCAAAGCACTTTTTTTGTTCCTGACTTAAGAAGTAATTTAGTTTCTGTAGCTAAAATTACTGATACCGGTCATGATGTCATTTTTAAAAGGGATAATGCCTATATTATCGACAAACAGGGGATAGTTAAAATGACTGCTGATCGTATGGGGAATTTATATCGTGTGAGAGAAATGAAAGATCCGACGAATGTAGCTTTGAATGCTGAGAATGTGGATGTACGTTTGTGGCATGAGCGCATGGGACATTTGAATACAAGAGATCTTAAGAAATTACTGAACACTTATGGAATTGATGTGAAGACAGATGAGATGAATGAGTTATATGACTGTGACATTTGTGCGAAAGGGAAGATGACTACGTTACCTTTTTCAAAGACGAATGGTCCATGTGATACAAAACTATTAATTGTACATTCGGATGTAGTTGGACCGATGAGAACTCAATCACTCGGTGGAGCTAAGTTTTTCGTTACTTTTATAGATGACTCTACTCGTTGGTGCGAAGTCTATCTATTAAGTAAGAAGAGTGAAGTATTTAATGCTTTCAAAACATATAAAGCTTATGTTGAAAATCAAACAGGAATGAAGATAAAATCTCTTCAATCTGACAACGGCGGTGAATATTGCAACAAGGAATTCGACGAATTCATGCGAATTGAAGGTATTCAACGTCGATTAACCGTGGCACACACACCTCAAATGAATGCTGTCAGCGAACGCATGAACCGTACACTTACTGAGATGGCTCGATGCATGTTATTATCTTCAGGTTTGAGTACAGGTTTTTGGGCTGACGCTGTTGTGAATGCTTGTCATATAAGGAATCGTTGTCCAACAAGTAGCTTAAATGGTGATACTCCGTATGAAAAATGGTACGGAGAACCAGCGAAACTGGATTACATTCGAAGTTTTGGTTCAAAATGTTTTGTTTTGGACAAAACGCCAAATAAAAGTAAATTCATGGCAAGAGCACGTGAGGGCATCATGGTTGGATATCCTAGAATGTCCAAGGGATATCGTGTGTGGATACCACAAGAGCATAAGGTTGTCATTGCAAGAGATGTCAAATTTCAAGAAAATACTTCTGATAAAACTTCTGTTAAATGTCCGAATCCAGATGAGAAGCCTAAAATTCAAGAAAAGTTTGTAGATATAGAAACGAATTCTAGGAATATTTCTAGTGATAATAAAACTGTCATAAATAACGTTTCAATTAATAGAGATAGAGAAGAGGATGAAGGCTTATCACCAACAGAAAACGAAAATAACAATAATCAGACTGTTAATGATGAAGAGATTAGTGAGCCTATCAAAATATTGAAGCGAGGTCCAGGTAGACCGAAATTACAAAAGGGTCAACGAGGGAGGCCAAAAAAGATCTTCAATATGATAGAGATAGAAGAACCACATACATCTGCTGATGATATTACAATTGATCAACCGATTGAAGAAACGCGAGACGAAATTGAATACTTAGCCGCTGCCACAGAAATCTCATTAGATGATGCGTTATCTAGTGATGAACGTCAGGGTTGGATGGATGCTATTTTATCCGAAGTGAAAAGTCTTGTGAAAAATGAAACGTTTCAAATCGTGAAAAGACCAGCTGATCGTCAAATTGTTGGATGTCGTTATGTTTTAG
Source organism: Elophila nymphaeata (assembly GCA_955850985.1). NCBI lineage: Eukaryota > Metazoa > Arthropoda > Insecta > Lepidoptera > Crambidae > Elophila > Elophila nymphaeata. Next base: position 15,009,874 of record OY039068.1, read on the forward strand.
TCAATAAATACAATGTTGATGGATCTATGAAGAAGAAGGCACGACTTGTAGCAAAGGGTTATAGTCAAAGATATGGTGTAGATTATTACAAAACATTTGCACCTGTAGCCAGACTTCAAACAATTAGATTGTTGAGCGCAATCGCTGCGGAGATGAATATGGAAATTCACCAAATGGACGTGAACACAGCATATTTGAACGGTTTTCTTGATGAAGAAGTGTACATGAAAATTCCAGACTTAATGGAAGAGACACTGGATAAACTTATTCATCAAGAACATGAAAATTCAATAGTGGGAAAGCGTGCCAAGGATATGTTGAACGATATTCATGCAGGAGGAAACGCGTGTATTTTGAAGAAATCATTGTACGGATTAAAACAAGCAGGTCGTCAGTGGTATATACGACTAGATGAAAAATTAAAAGAGATGGGTATGCAACCTACATTGAATGAACCTTGTCTATACTTCAAGAAAAATGCAGATGGCATAATACTTCTCGTGACAGTTTATGTTGATGACATTTTAGTTGCATGTCAAGATAGGAAATGTATTATTGAGTTCAAGAAAAATTTATCGACGGAGTTTGAACTTAAGGATTTTGGAATTGCAAAATGTTGTCTCGGTATTGAAATCGAAAAAAATGCTAGAGGTGTAAAACTATCGCAAAAGAAATATGTAAATAATATTTTGAAGCGATTCATCATGGAAGATTGCAATCCCGTTTCCACGCCAATGGATAGTGGAACAAAGTTCGATATAAGTACGAAAGAAAGTGGAAATGAAAAGTGGCCATATCGTGAGTTGATTGGAGCTCTTATGTATTTAAGTGTTGGAACAAGACCTGATATTTCTAATACTGTTTCTAAACTTGCTCAATTTACTGAAAATCCGTCTAAAGTACATTGGTTATGTGCTAAAAGAGTTCTTCGATATTTGAAGAAGACTATTGACTATTGTTTACATTACAGGAAAACAAGACAATCAGTTCAGGGTTATTGTGATGCTGATTGGGGAAACTGTATTTTGGATAGACGATCTTATTCTGGATATGCATTTATACTTGGGGGTGCAGCTTTATCGTGGAAGTCACAGAAGCAGAGGACTGTTGCGACGTCTACAACGGAGGCTGAATACGTAAGTTTGGCAGAAGCAATGAAAGAAGCTGTGTACCTGAATAGTTTAATGAATGAGATCGGTATGGTAGGGATGGCCAAAATAGAAATGTTTGTCGATAATAGAGGTGCGATTTGTCTCGCTGAAGATCCCGTATTTCATAGCAGGAGTAAGCACATTGATATAAAATATCATTTTGTGCGTAACGTATTGAAAGATAGAGAGATTACCTTGAGACATTTGTCGACAGATCACATGGTAGCCGATATTCTTACCAAGTCCTTACCTCTTGCAAAACATTCAACATGTGTTAAAGGTTTAGGTTTAGTGGATTCTTAGTTAATGCAGATTATGAGGGGCGTGTTGAAGATCGTGGTATAATCCACATTAACTGGTAGCTGGCCACTAAACATCATGTTTGTATAATGTTCCTTTATAGTTGACAATGTTAATTTGGTATCCATGTAAACAAGGTGTGTAAAATATACCTCTGCAAGAACTTCTGGTGTTTCATTTCTTAGGTTTATTTTTACTGTTACTTTTAAAGTTTACTGGCGGGAATTGGCTATTATTACTGCAACATTCTTAGGCTGCATGCTGTACAAAATTTACTTTAAAATTTAATTTCTATTTATATTTTGAAGTAATTGTTTAAAATTCCCGCAATCGAAGTGTAAAACTGGCATAAACAAGCGACTATTTAATAACCCTATTTTAAGTGTAGTAACAAATAAAATACTATTGAAGAATACTTTACGGAAACACTTGTGTATATTTATTTATTTGGTAGCACATTACTAAGGATTCTCAATAGATTTTCTTTATCCCTCGCCGATAATAACGGTACATTTTTCCGTCCATTCAGGAATGTTCAAAGCTATCTAGCTTTGAGAAATATTTCTTCCCAAAGCCGACGAGTCTTTTCCCCTTTATTTATACAATCATAACGTGATCGACAAATCGGTCCGTTTCCGAGTACCCACTTCCTAATAGCTGGCATTAAGGGCGAGATCTTTTGATGACCTAAGTCATAATACATCATCAGACGTGTTAATCAGGCTTCAAAGCAATAATCAATGTTTAAGCTCATCATATAATATACATTTCATTTCAAAGGAAGTAAAGTAGATTAGACGTGTTAAGTTATTCAATTTTTTAATATGGGTAGGTACCATTAAATGACTACATCTATACCTACTCAGTACAATTAATTAGATACTGCCCTACCAGGACTGCTTAGATCAGGGGTTCCCAACCTTTTACTCTATGCGCCTCACCCAACATTATGCTAAAATGCTACGCCGCCCTAGGGCCCGAAATGGGATAAGAAAATTAAACAAACGATGAAAATTTTGGCGTGTTTAGTTTTATTCAAAAGACAAGGGGTAATCAACTAAGAAAAGCAAAACAGACAATTGTTGAGAGCACTGTGGATGCACTTTATTAACCAATTGGTGAAATAAATGATACAGTTTAATTCTAGAGCCGTTCGCTTCGCTCCCCCACTTCGCTTCTATGAAACCGGTAAATTTGTGAAACAGAATGAACATCTCTTCTTGCAAGCCAATGATATTTGCCCAAGAAGTACAAGAAATAAAAATAGATTAGTTTCTGCAATATTACCTAATAATAAACGGTTTCAGACGAACTATCATTGGATGTGCATATCGGTATATGACAAACTACCAAAAAATATCCAAGACTTGCCCTTCAACAGATTTAAATGCGCCCTACGCAGTTGGCATATTGATAAAACAATTTACACTGTGCAGCAACATTTTAATTTTAAACAATAATAATTATAAATCAATAATTGTATTAAGTCATAATGACGTTGGATGATTAAAATAATATTACTTAATTGTTTGTTTGAAATAATTTGATTTGACTGTTGTATTTATTACTAAATTTGATTCTAATTATTGATTGATTGGTTTGAAGTTAAATAATTTTGATTTAATTGTCAGTCCAATATTTGCATGCTAACATTAATAGCTGAATAAGTTGATTTTAATATTATGTTTAACATCTACAGTGTACCTTATTCATAGGCAAATAAATAATTTGAATTAGAATTTGAAAAAAAATCCCTTTACTGACTTTCTATCAATCATGACGCGTTAACAAAAAGAGCGTAAATTTTGAAAAAAAATATGCACGTGGAACTACAAAACTTACACAACAAATTAAAATTAAAAGATTTAAAAATTTGTACTTTTTTATATGAAGGTCAAGCAAATGACTCCATTCCGCCTGATGATGGTGAGCAGAAGTGGAGTCCAAATGCGAAGATAGCCTTAGTTTTCGATCATATAATGTGTATATTGGTAAATGCACGGTCACCGCTTGAAAAACGACATCGTCAAAACAAGACTATGTGCAATTGTGCATGTAAACTTAGAGACTACACTTGTATTTCGCAAAATAATTTTTAAAGGATTTAGTAGTAGACTTACAACAAATGTAGGTAAAATCTTAAAAAGTTTAGGCTAATATTGAAAACTACAGCCCATAAAGTGTGGTTCCTCAGTCCTCACAGACCACCAGCCAAATCTATACATCTATTCTATATAAATAAAATTGCAGTGTCTGTTTGTAATATTGAAATAACCGTTTTTTACTACATGCATATGAATATATATAAGGTACATACACCAAAATAACATTTTTTAAAATTTTTGTCTGTATGTCTGTTTGTTTCGACTAATCTCTGAAACAGCTGGACCTATTTTGACGGGACTTTTTTTGGCAGGTAGCTGATGTAATAAGGAGTAATTTAGGCTACTTTTTTTCTTTTGGTAAATTCTACGCGGACGAAGTCGCGGGCACAGCTAGTAAGTCATAAATCAGTAGAAATGCCTTGTTATGTCCTCATTCTTCTTTTAAATTTCACACACTTTCACAGAGCCAAAATGTCGGAACTCGCATACACTTTGCTACTACTGCTGCGTTATACTGTATGTCTTTAGGTTCATTTCACAATATACTGTTTGCATATCTTGTTTTCTTTCTGGACATTTTATTTAGTTCCTAGAATTTATATCCTCGTTCCATCATTAGACGCGAAAGGTAAACGTCACAAAGGTAGAGGCTCGATAGTTGGAGCACTACTTCCAATAATCAAGTAGGTACTTCGTTTTATTCAAAGAGGTCACGAAGGGTAATGAACCAGTTTTAAGAATAAAATATCAAATCTCGGTGACGAATCACGTACGTTGACACAATTGATACTTCGATTTGACAAGTGTAAGTTGACACTGCTATTCGCGGTCCAATAATTTTTGTTTGTAATAACAAAAAGATTTATGAAACCTAGTTCAATAAGACTACGGAATACGTACAGTCGTACAGGCTTGAGTTCACCGATACGTAAAACAAGCGATTAAAATTAACCGTCAGTTTTGACAATTCTTATACAACATATAAATTAAATAATCAACACCCTGAATACAGTACCCTTAGTATGAGTTTTGATAGTTTTCGAGCTCGATCCGACGTATCGTCTCTCTTCATACATTTCCCACTGTTTCAGATAGTTTCCGCTAGGGGCGCTAGTGGGCAATGTATGAAAAGAGACACGTTTGATCGAGCTCGAAAACTAACAAAATCATACTAGGGGTACAGGTGGTTTGAGATCGGCTTCTGAGTTGATTTCAATATTTTAAAAAAAAAACGATTTTTAAAAAGAAAAAAAAAAGTACTTGGAAAATATTGTACAACATTTTCTGGGTACTTTTTTTTTTTGTTTTTATTTTTAAAAAAAACTTTTTTTTTTTTAAAAAATATTGAAATCAACTCAGAAGCCGATCCCAAACCACCTGTATTCAGGGTGTTGGTTATTTAATTTACATTTTGTATACGATAAAATGTCTAAAACAGTCGGTAATATAATAATCCCCTGATAAAGTGTTGATGAACTCCAGCCTAAGAACATGAAAATAGCTGTAAGTTTGTTCCTTTAGTTTCACCGTAAATAATTCATTAATTAATCGCAACTACTCGTGAAATAACTTAAACCTTTCGATATAATTAAACATATTACGCATCATAAGGTACAATTTGAAATCTTCTGGAATATCTATAAAGTAATAAGTAATTTGGTAGTTGTTCAAGAAACATGTTAATTACTAAACCACTAGTACGTCAATCAAAATTAATATTATCCAGTCTATTGTTGCACGCGGGAGCAAGAAACTATAAATTGACAGTTAATTTGATTTTCTAAGCCTTGAGATCTCACTTCGACGCTCGAAAATCCTTAGTTTTGTCGTGATTGGAAATGGAGTTAGCCATGGCAGTGTATACTGATAACGACACTAGATCTAATTTAGAAATCATATTAATTAACAAACAGAACTTAAAAAAATAGAATTTTATAAACAAAATTTTTATTTCTCCTTTATTAGTTTTGAAGTCGTTTTCTTTTATTTTAAATTATTTTTTGCGTTAGCAAACGCGCAAATATTTTTAAAATTAGAAAATACACTGAAAAGCTAGATTGTCCTGAATAGTTTCCGCCCTGGTCAGTCGATTTTTTCAGTGTATTTTTTAATTAACCGACTAAAAAAAAATCCTCTTAACTATTTTGAAGATTCATTTAACGTTTGGAAGCTGGTGCTTGTAATATGCCGAGTAGTTTTTGAGTTAACACTAAAAATGTCTATCGCGGGTGCTTTCCAAAACGATTAGGGTAGAGTAAATTTTACTCTAAGCCGTTCTAAAATACACCAGAGTGAAACCGAATGTATGCGAAAATTTACTCTGATAGTATCTTAGGGTAAAATTTACTCTACCCCGAGCGTTTTGGAACGCTTAGTTGACGTCGATGATATCGTAATAGTTTTATTACTTGTTTGTCGAAAAGATAAGTACCGTGACTTTAGCAGGTGGAGTAGCTGAAAATATGAAAAAAAAACATGAGTATAAAAAGTGCATATTGGACCAAAATGGCAATATCAGAAGAACATTGTGAGTTTAGAAATGACAGCTATTCTTTACAGTAAAAAAGCAAAAACCTAGCTAAACATCGCTATTATTAATACAACCACAGATAATATAATACTGGTTGATTCCTGAGAAAAGTGTTCTGATCGTCAGATCCGTGGCAATTTTTTTTTCTCGTCACAGGTGGTAACTAAAATTACAAATGAATAAACAATCAAAAAAGTAATATATCTATCCATAAGGCACACATTCAAAGTTTATAGATCGTCTTGAAAAAAATATTTAAATTTTTGGAGCCATGGATCTGATTATAGAGTCCACGGATTTGATTGAAGTGTAAATAATACTAAAATGTATAGAATAAAGAAAAAACAAACAATGTAAAAGGTTTATTTATCTTTATTTCAAAATTAATTGGAATTATTTTTCAGTCTTTCATCTCTCTCTCTCTCTCTCTTTCTATCCTTAGCTTACACTTTCATAAGTTTTATGATCTGTCTTAACTACAACCCTTCTCATTCTCTCACTTAACTTCTTACGCTGAAGTTCACTTCGCTGCTTAACTTAAATATAGTTATTTAAGTTTTATAATCTGAAACAAGGAAAATATGTCATCTGCATGTCAGAGGAGAGTTGCACATAGCCTCTCCCAAAGATCTTCAACCTGATCAGTCCTGCCCGCGTCCAGCTGCTTCTCGCGACCTTTACCAGATTGTCAGTCCACCTTGTGGGACGCCAACGCTGCGTCTCCCGGTATGCAGCCGCCACTCAAGTTCTTTTAGTCAGTTTTGAGGCGTATTGCTACCAACCACGATTCAGTTCCGTAGGCCATCGTAGGCCACCACTGGCAACACACAGAGAAAGTGTCTCAAGAATCTCAAGAAGAAAGATGGGCCGAGAATATGTCGCGTAGCCGAGTAGGATTCGTCGATTGACCCCTTTCTGGAAGTTGAACTGTTTGTTCCCGGTAAACCTAATAGTCAACAACTTCATTGTAGAGCTTCCAACCTTTACAGAAGTGCGTAAGTACATGATTTTTGTCTTATCAATGTTCATTTTAGGACTCTCTTGTTGGGACACACTACAGAGTTCAGAGTTTTTCCCGGTCTCACCCCATGACTACGATAATTTCAGCAAAGTGAAGGATTGCATTTGCTTGCCATTTATGTTGATAGGAAGTCATCTCCAGCCCAGAAGCTTAAACACGTCCTCCAGATTAACTTTAAATAGTTTTGGATAGCATCGCCCTAACTTACACCTCGCTGCAGCCGAATTGGCTTCGAGTCCTGGTCATGGAAGTGGACTGACATAGTGGCATTTTCTTACAGTGCCTGCAACACTTGGATGTCATCGTCATTTCAGCCGAGAGACGCCCACTGTTGGACATGGCCTTCCCCAAGGATCTCCATACCGGTCGGTCCTGCGCTTCCCGCATCCGGCGGTTTCCCGCGGCATTTATGAAATCGTCAGTCCACCTTGTGGGAGCCTACCAACTCTGTGTTTCCCGGTACGTGGCCACCACTCGAGAACCTTTCCGCCCCTAGGGGCCGTCATTCCTCCTCGCAATGTGCCCTGCCCACTGTCACTTGAGGTTCGCAGTTCTTTGGAGTTCTTTGGGCTATGTCGGTGACCTTGGTTCTCCTTTTTTTATTGAAGTGGAGGTTAAATGCATTTATGCATCGTCCCTGCGCGGTGGTGCAAACCGCAGGGGATATGTGTGACTCGAGGTTAAGGCGTTCCCTCCATACCCACTAAACATACTCCCCGGCCTGACCGTCAGTGCGCTATTACGGGATGGCTCGGGATCAGCGCACGTGAGAGCAACTACACTGAGACCGTCCCAACGCTACCCGTCTAGGCACTCCTAGCACCAATTGGTGGCCAGCAGCCACTCCTCCACCGACGGATGCTTGACCTGGCGCCTTCTGCGGTCCTTCTGACGGACGAAGGACACCAGGAGCAGCCATTGGACCGCACCCGGGGTACTTCGGGCGCCGTCGTGATCCTTAAAAGGGCTGTCCGGAACTAGCCGAGGTGGGAAAACAAAAACAACTCGACGATGGCATATGTGACTTAGAATGCCAAGGGGACACACTTGACATCAAAAGCCACCACGTTATCAGGGTCCGCCACGAGGAGGCTTCAGGACGTGGACCCCGACCTTGGTTCTCCTGCGGATCTCAACATTACTGATTTGATCACGCAGAGAAACACCAAGCATAACCCTCTCCATTGCCCTTTGGGTGACCTTGAGCCTTCTTATGAGGCCCATTGTAAGCGGCATTCATAGGTCATCACTGGCAACACACACGAATTTAAAGACTTTCGTCTTGAGACACTGCGGTAGATGGGCCGAGAATATGCCACTTAGCTTCCCGAACGCTGCCTAGCCTAGTTGGGTTAGTCCAGTGACCTCATTCCGGAAGTTGGACTTACCTAATTGGACTGTTTGTCCCAGGTAAACATAATGATCGATAACTTTCAGTGGGTGCGACATGGAAATTAGACATAATTAGTCTTATCCGTATTCATTTTAAGAGCCACTTGTTGGGAGACTCTACAGAGATCGACGAGCATTGTGCTCAGGTCTTCCAAGGTCTCAGCTATAACCACGATATCTTCGGCAAAGCGAAGGTGAATCATGTACGTCATTTATGATGCCAAGTCCTCTCCAGTCCAGAAGCTTAAACGCGTCCTCCAACGCAGCTGTGAACAGTTTCGAGAGTTTCGAGGATATAACATCACCCTGTCTCAAGCCTCGCTCGAGCTGTATCAGTTTTGAGTTTTGGTCCTGAAGGCGGACTGACAAAGTGGCGTTTTGTACAGTAACCGCAACACTTGGATGTAATCGATAGTCTATGTGGCACCTCAGGAGTGACTGGAGCACGGCCCAAGTCTCGACAGATTCGAAGGCTTTCTCATAGTCCACAAACGCTAAGCATAGTGGCAGAATATATTCTTTGGTCTTCTGTATAACCTGCCGCAGCGTATATATGTGATCTATGATACTAAAGCTTTTTCAGAATCCGGCTTGTTCAGGAGACTGGAAGTCCTTAAACCTGCGTGCGAGACGATTCATTATAACCCTCAAAAATAGCCTATAAACATGACTCAGGAGCGTGACGGGTCTATAGTTCTTCAATTGGGCCCTATCGCCCTTTTTGAAGAAGAGTCACACCACGCCACCATGCCATGCATTTGGCGTTCACTTGGATGTACCGATAGTCTATTTGGCACCTCTGGAGTGACTGGAGCACGGTCCGACAAATCTTGATATAATTGAAGGTTTTCTCATAGTCCACAAACGGTCAGCATAATGGCAGATTGTATTCCTCGGTATTCTGTATAAATCATGTGGTCTATACTAATTTAAGGAATCCGATTTGTTCGGGAGGCTGGAAGTTGTCAAACCTACGTGCGAGACGGTCTGTTATATATCTCGAAAACAGCTTTTATAAATATATTATATATTCTTTATTGTACACACAAAAATAGTCATAACATAAAACAAAAGGATGTGTACAAAGGTGAGCTTATCTCTGAAAGAGATCTCTTCCAGCCAACCCTAGCATTAGTTGCAACATTTAAACGCGGGGGTGTAGTGTATACCACAAATAAACAATGATAGATGATATATAACTAATATGTAAACTACAATTAAATATAAATATACTATTTAGTAAATATACTATTCTATAAACAATACATATATAATTATAATACATATATAAATATATACTTATGATACGGTAGAGAGATAGTGCTCTTTCAACTTTCGTTTGAAAGTTATGATAGAATCACTTTCACGAATTTCCATGGGCAATTTGTTCCACAGTTGTGCAGCATGGACAGTAAAGGATTTAGCAAAAAATTTTGATTTGGATGGAGGTCTAACAAGGGTCTTGGTAACACAGGAACGTCTAGGACGGGAGTCAGAGGGTAGGAAATTAAAACGGGAGCGCAAATAGTGCGGATGTTGAGGATTGTGAAGGATTTTGTATAATAGGCAAAGGATGTGCACATTTCTGCGAAGTCGAACAGGAAGCCACTTTAACTTTGTACGAAATTCAGATACATGGTCGTACTTACGTAAACCGAAAACGAATCGAATCGCCAGATTCTGTAGGCGTTCCAATTTGTTAAGCAGCTCTTCAGTTGCATCTAAATAACAGACATCGGCATAGTCAAGAATGGGAAGTAAAAGAGCTTGAGCTAGCATAACTTTAGTTTTGAATGGCAAGAAATACTGAAGCCGCTTAAGAGAATGATAGGAGAAATGCATACGACGACTGACTTCATTTATGTGTGAAGACCATGACAGCGTGTTAGTAATAATAAGGCCTAGGTCTTTGCTTTTTTCAGAGAACGGAATCATAACTCCATCATACAACACCTTAGCAATACTGTCATATTCAATTTTGTTGGACATCCTATTACTGGCAATAAGCAAGGTTTGTGATTTTTCAGGGTTGACAAGAAGTCCAAATGATTCTGCCCAAGACTTTACTGTATGCAACTCTTCGTTAAGTCTATCTACAGCGCTGTTAATGTCATCCAAGTTAGCATGTCTATAAATCTGTAAATCGTCTGCATACAAGTGGTAGGGAGAAGACATGACCTTCGTGAGTTCATTTATAAAAATTGAAAAAAGAAGAGGAGAAAGGACGCCACCCTGCGGTACGCCTGCATTAAGGTCACACCAATCTGATAAAGAATCGTCACACTTGATGCACTGTCGACGTCCGCGAAGATAATCGGAGAACCAAGCAATCACGGAGGATGAAATGTTATTAGAGCCAAGGATGGATAGAAGGATATCAAAATCAACCGAGTTGAACGCACTGCTAAAATCGAGTAGGACAACAATAGTAGCTAGCCTATTGTCTAAGGCTTGTCGAATGTCGTCAGTGACGTTCAACAAGGCAGTCACTGTGCTGTGATGGGGGCGAAAACCGGATTGAAAAGGACCAATGAGATTGTTGTGGGAGATGTAGGAAGAAAGTTGATTATAAACAGCGCTTTCAAGAACTTTCGATAGGAGTGGGAGTATAGAAATGGGACGAAATTGGGAATAAGTGGTAGGGTTTGTGGATTTAGGGAGGGGGATGACGTGGGCTAGCTTCCACTCAGTTGGAAAGACGTTAGTGCTAAGTGAGTAATTTAGAATGTGAGTGACAACAACACTAACTTCATCCAGCAACAGTATCAGCATGTCACGATATATGCCATCATATTTAGAAAAATATACTTTCAAATCGCTCACTTTATTGTGAAACCGTTATGAGATAGCATGGGTTCAAAATCCTCTTTTTATTAAAACTTAATGTGCTAGTGTGATTTGTCAACAAATTAATTCAAAACAGCCTGTGTTGCTGCCAGCAGTCCTCCTGAGGTCATCAGACCAAGAACGGGTTGAAAGGCGTCTAATACTACGCTTGTTTCCACTCCAGCATTCATCAGCTCTAACGGTTGTCGGTTCTCCAGCAGACATGTACAGCCTTTTGCCACTTCAGCGTACTAATTCTTAGAGCTATGTCCATAACGATGACAAACTGTCTTTTAATGAGATACTGAGCCTATCCTCTACATAGCGCGTTGAGCGACTATAAATTAGTGGAGTAATCCTCTGGTAAGTGACCACGTCTGTGCAGGGAAGAAGTAAAGATATGTCTAAGCTTTCCAAATGCTGGAGCAGCAGAACTGGATCGTCCTACTACTACTTCCACGTGGTTTCTATTTATTCCTAAACAACTTTGAGGACCAAATTTCCGACTAACAGAGGCTCTGGGATAATTAACTTGTGCATTAAACATTACTTTCGTCTTATCCAAATTCCTCGCAACACGTCGAGAGGCATCATTAAGGCTTTTCAGCATTTCAGAGTTCTTGAGAAGCGTTGTCTCTTTTTTTATGGAACAATATCACCTTATACTCTTGTTCCACGAATGTGTGGTCATATGCAAAACAAAAGAACAGCGTTAAACAACTTTTGGAATACCTTGTGGACTGGTGGCGATGACGCAACATCAGATCCATGGGAAAACATCCATAGATTTGAGACCATGGATCTGTTTTGGACCATGGATCTGATCATGACAATTTTGTTTTTGATTAACTACTCAAAAACTTGCAATAATATCCGAGATATTTTTACCTCACAGTAAACTCAGATGGAAAGGAAATCATATTCTAGAAACAGTTTTAACCATAGGTTTACATTTCTATTTTTAAATCGACCCACAGATCTTACCTACCCGGGTGTACCAAAATTAAAATTAAAATAAGAACTGATCTGTAAAGTTATGCTTGTACGCGAATGACACAACTCTTCTATCAGAAATTCAGGACACATCTAGAGACCCTCGACAAGCAATCACTGAAGGTTTATCTCATATTTACACTACTGAAATACTCCCATCTTGTCATGGGGTTCAATTTAAGCCCGCCGCGTGACAAATGTTTAAAACGGCTTAACTTCTCTAAATTGATAGGTTTTTATACAAAATTTTATATAAGAATAGAGGCATTTCTGTATTTTTAAATGATATATAAATTATGGTTATAGCACGTATAGTTAAAATAATATTAACGATAATACTGCTAGCGAGACGCGTGTGACACGTCGAAAATCGCTAAAATGCCCCCGATTTCAGGTTTCAAATGTGATTTTATTATTAGGTTGGGGAAAAAGTCTTTTCGCATTATAGTATGTATAAACTTGTAATAAAATCTCTTTGGCTATACTATTTGTATCTGGCTGGTTTTGGTATCATTGAAAGTTTAAATTTTAAAGAACATAATTCCAAATTTAAATTAGGAAAATGTGTGATTTTCATTTGTCTTTCGTACCGCCAAGATGAGTGAATCTAATGAAGAAATTCGATACATTTTAAAATTTTACTACAAAAAAGGTAAAAATGCAACGCAAGCCGCAAAAAAAATTTGCGATGTTTATGGACCTAGTGCAGTGTCTGTGAGAGTAGCACAAATTTGGTTTAAGCGTTTTCAATCCGGAAATTTTGATGTCAAAGATGCACGTCGCTCTGGTCGCCCTATTACAGATAAAATGGATGCCATTTTTGAAAAAGTGGAGCAAGATCGGCATGTCAGTAGTTACGACGTAGCTGAAGAACTGGGAATTGACCACAAAACGGTTTTGGCGCATTTGAAAAAAACTGGGTACACAAAAAAGCTCGACATTTGGGTACCTCACGAGCTCACTGAAAGAAACCTAATGAACCTGAATGTGTACTCATTTGTGATTCTTTATTACGACGTAATGAAACCGAACCATTTTTGAAGAAGCTGATAACTGGTGATGAAAAGTGGATCACGTACGACAAGAACGTGCGAAAAAGGTCGTGGTCAAAGGCCGGTCAGGCTTCACAGACTGTGGCGAAACCCGGGTTAACTCGCAAAAAGGTGATGCTGTGTGTGTGGTGGGATTGGAAGGGCATTATTCATTATGAGCTGTTACCACCAGGCAGGACCATCGATTCTGAACTCTACTGCGAACAACTGATGAGATTAAAGCAAGAAGTTGAGAGAAAGCGGCCGGAATTAATCAACAGAAGGGGTGTGGTTTTTCATCATGATAACGCTAGACCTCACACATCTTTAGCCACTCAGCAAAAATTAAGAGAGTTTAGCTGGGAGGTGTTAATGCATCCGCCGTATAGTCCTGACCTTGCACCTTCAGATTTCCACCTGTTTCGGTCTCTTCAGAATTCTTTAGGCAGTGTCAGGTTAACATCACGAGAGGACTGCCAAAACCACTTGTCGCGGTATTTTGACCAGAAGTCCCAAAATTTCTATAGCAATGGGATCATGTCCCTACCTACAAGATGGCGAAAAGTTATCGAACAAAATGGTACCTACATACTTTAGTTAAATGTAAATAAACTATATTAAAAAATGTTTTGAATTTTCTTAAAAAATGCGAAGAAACTTTTTCCCCAACCTATTATATTAATACAACAATTAAGCGGTTTTATTTATGATGCCTCAAGAGAGTAGTAGTTCTTCAAGGTTTTGACAATTATTTAAATATTCTAATCTCAATAATATAGATTATATTGGCCTGTGACACGAAAAATTAAGCTCCCCAGGAACCACCCCTATACTAGATACAACGCATATCCGCGTTTTACGTCTACTTTGTAAATTACGAAATGTCATAAAAGCTATTCAGATGCTAAGATGAAATCATCCCCTAAGATTAATTATTGCTAATATTATTATCATTTCAATTCATAACAGAGATGTCTCTGCGTAATGAACGTCCGTACTAACTTGTATTGTATACATTTAATTTACGACTTATATATCAGAGTTACGCTCCTTCGTACGTAAACAATTATCACATAAAACAGACTACAAAGAAACCGGTGTTACATCTGTGTGTTGTTAATTTTCTCGGATAGTAATATAACTTGTTAATTACGAGATTAACATTCCTAATTGAAAATCAGTGTAACAGAACATTGTTTTTCAAATTTCAAGGTTGTATGCGATTTTAAACCGCTGTTACTAATTAGAACTTTTCAAGAATGGAATGGAAAGGCAATTAAAGGTAAACGCACATTTGACAGCATCACACGCGCCGTACGAGCCACATTTTGGAATTCGCAGTACAAAACTATATGAAACCTCTCCGAATGAATATATGAATGCGCCGAATTTACAAATGCTGTCGGTACCCGAATATTGAAGCAAGCATGCTGACGATGATATAATGCGACGCGGACGATGCATACGCGTGTGCTGGTAAAGTACGGTCGCCGAGCAGAGATAATTTCGTACAATGACCTTTTAGCATACTGGCAGTTGTCATAAACATTTTTACTAATGGTCAAATTTATAAAAATATGTTGAATTTAAAGTTTTTAATTACATTCTATATTATTAGCATTATTCAAAATGATATGTGGTGCTCGGGCTTGTGATCAACTAGCCATAGCTATTACCGATGCAAAGACGTATTTGGTGTAACTGTTTGCTGTTAATTAAGACATAAAATACTTACTTGTGATTAATTTCAAATTCTCCAAACGAAATTAAACTCTGATTAATAAGGAATATTACGGCATACGCGCTTATGCGCGCACTGTATTTCGCGCTACAAAAAGTCAGACTCGCGTACATGGGCTTATTTCCGCATGTTCACTGGAACCGGTAGAGCTGCAGTATCAATCAACATGGTAAAAGCGCGTCAACACTCTTATGAGTTGCGCGTCTGGCACAAGGAATTAGCACCTATATGCGTCTACATGCACTTCCAAAATCGTGGAATATACTCGCGTTTACAACGCTCGCTGGTCTGGAACCAACTAAAGAAATAAAACCACTTATTTAAATGTCGTAATTAACCTTTATCCAATTGATTTAACAATTATCAATAGTAGTAATAAATTAATAAGTATTCTCAATTTAAAATCAAACCCTATTACGGCTTAATTTCCTTTAGCAATATTATTTTCGAATCAGCAATTACGCAATAAAATTTTATTGATACTTAGAAATGAAATTTTTACAGACAAAAATCTACATTAAATCAAATTCGACAACCAATATTACCTACCGTTTGATTTTCTGTTACAACAGTATCAAAGGGATGCTTGAACAAAATACCAGAAACTGTCCTAACCTTTGATAAATCGATTTCAAAGCTTTTGTCAGAGTCTTTCCCTTTTTATAAAACGAGATATTATAAGAGTAAAATTAGGGACAGAAATAAGGTAGGCACGTTAAAAAAAAATTACGCGGCGACTTTGTACTTAATAATTTTTTTTATTATCTTTATAAACGAAGACCTCAAGTCTGCTATAATTGAAGGCTCCAGGTGAAAACCTTCTATCTTAGGTATCGTCACTTACCTGAGACATGAAAACCAAACAAGAGCTGTTCCCAAAAATAAAAATCTCTTATCGATATTGTATTCCTCACATTTTTTTCATTTGTCAAAAAAACTTTTGTATTCACCACTCAAAGATGAGTAGCGACTTCGTTCCTTTGGAATATGTAGGTAGTATGACAGCTAAATATACAGGCGATAAATTAATTTGAAAGTGAAATCAAATCTACGTAACTAAAACTAGATACAAAAAAACTTATAAACTACTAAATTTCAGATAAAAGTACCGTCTTTTAGGTATCTGTAATTAAGTAGTTTATTTTTGTCAGTATTTTTTTAGGATAAGTATTTATCTTTTATTAATCATCTTCATATAGGTAAGTCGAAATTTCGAAAACGCTGAAACAAATGGTTATTTACTTCTTATCAAATGCCTAATGCAAAGTTTTTTTAAATATCTTTAACTTCGATAATGACGAACTCCTTTACAATTTTGCATCCCTTATTTCGTTCATCGTGCCTTTTTTACAACAAAAGGTGGCTTATATCCTATCTCAAGGTCTAGTTAATTATTGTACTAAATTTCATACAAATCGGTTCCATACAAAATTTCATCTACTATTTCAAGCCTTTTTTCGCGATAAAAAATAGTAAGTACATGTCCTTTTCCAAGCTCTAGTCTATATTTGTACAAAATATAATCAAAATTCAGAGGTTCAGTGGTTTAGACGTGAAAGCGTAACAGACAGACAGACAATACCTAGTACATTTATTAACTAGGGCGGTAAAACAAAAGCCGTAAAACGAAGAATGTCCCCGATCACAGATATTTGACGCCCAAGCTGAAAGTCAAGGGCGATTAATATATGATCTGCGGCTTTGTTTTTTGTTGCCCGAGGTAAGTACCTACAGTATTTTGTCACCACAAAGTGATATTTTCCGCACGGTCAGGTGTGGCATAAAGTTACTATCGTTTTTATAATATTAGGGATTATGCACATGTATTATATCATACTAGTTGTCTTTGTATTTATACTTCACTTCCATTAGCCAATGAAAGCATTTCTTAAGTTGTATAATTTACAAAATTTCTTTATTCCAAAAATTTCCGACAATCGGGTCTTGGGTTTGTCAACTCAAACATAGACACGCTGTCACGAAAACTAGAAACATCTATAGGAAAAGAAGCGTAGGTAAATGACGATCAAGAATAAACCTAAGTTATTCCATAATAATAGAACTATTAAGCAATTTGTAATGAAAACCCCTGTAATCTAGACACGATTAGCCAACATTATAGGTCACAATATAAATGTTGGTTCCGCCATATCTCTGTAATCAAGTTTCCTGTGTATTTTCTTTGATGGCATATGGTTAGGTACATTTTATTGCATAATCAGTTGCTGGAATATTCCATCTTGCTGAATTATAAACATGGTTTATAGGTATTAAAAAGCTTTATTATTTTCTTTTGCTTTATCTTTGTGATTTGAGATTGAATTACTTTTTTTAAATTTTGATTTATAATGTAGTGTGTTATTATTTAGCTATTTAGCTTTTGCCCGCGATTTCGTCCGCGTAGAATAGTTACTTCGGGCAGCATTTAAATTTTCTTATTATTTCTTCTAAACGAAGCGCCATATACCGATTTTCATGGATTTTACATTAAAAAATGACGGATTTCCATGTAAACTTCCACCCCTTATTTTATCCCCATAGGGATTGAATTTTCAAAAATACTGAAACAAGTCATTCCTAATTTATAATTAAGTAGCTAAATACCAATTTTTATCGATTTAGCTTTAAAACTGACGGATTTCCATACAAAATTTTCACCCCCTTAGAGGGTGATTTTCCGAAAATCCTTTCTTTCTTAAACCTCTGAGGGAACATACGTGCCAAATTTGGAATCTCTAGACCCAGTGGTTTGGGCTGTGCGTTGATATATCAGTCAGTCAATCATTCAGTCAGTCAGTCAGTCAGTATTCATTTATATATATAGATAAGTAGGTACCTAATTAATGAAGGTACATGATGATATTTCTATGATTCTGAAATGTACTTTTTTTCAAGAATGTATTGATCACTTTTCTATACAAAGATCGAGCAAATTACACATAGCAGAATAAAGAAAATTGCTGTTGCTAAGGATAACGTGCTGAACTAGTCACCCCTCGTCTTGCCGACCTGCAAGGTAGTTTTTCGCGACTCTTTTGAAGGACCCAGATTTATGAGAAAAGAAACACAGAAGAGAATATTTGTGGATTGCGCAACACAGAAATGAGTTTGGCCAAATTTGTTGCTTTTGGTATGATAGTCAAACTTAATCAGAGACAATGTAAGCTGTAATGCGTGGCACTAAGAAGAAAGGGAAAGGAGGAATTAAGGAAAAAGTTCCTAAGAAATAAAAAGAATTAAATAAACACGTAAATATTTTTAAAACAATAAAAAAATGCACTGAAAAAATCGACCTGCCCCAGGCGAGAATCGAACCCAGAATGCCCCGCAATTCGGGTAGTTGCGTTAACCACTACCCAATGCTTACCTTTCGACGGCGTAAGTAGTGCCCTGGTAGCGTGGTGGTTAACGCAGCCGCCGGGATTGCGGAGGATGCTAGGTGCGATTCCCGCCTGGGGCATGTCGATTTTTCAGTGTATTTTTTCTAGTTTTAAACCCATTAACATTCGATTAGACAGTCGTTTCCAGAATTCTGCGTGTTTATTTTTTGTCCAAATCAACGGGTTAAATTTCTAGCTTAGGAATATTGTTTTTCAAAAATCCAATTATTCAGTTTTAGTTTTCATCAAAATCGGGTCAGAAATCTTTGAGTACTTTTGGCTATTCCTCATATTTTTGTATTTGGTCATCCACACCCACTTGAAAAATTCAGCCTGTATATACATACATCCTATACAAGGTGTTTGGTACATGGGTATGAAGCCGGTGCCTACCCATGCTAACATAGTCATATAAATACTATGGTGATATTAAAAATTCAAAATTGTAAAAATATTTTTTAATTTTTCCATACATTTTGTTTTTTTGATCGAACTGGAGAATTCAAATATTTTTTTTTACAATTTAAAGTTTTTGATATCACCATAGTATTTATATGACTATGTTAGCATGGGTAGGTGCCGGCGTCATACCCCATGTACCAAACACCTTGTATAATAAATAATAAAATCCATTAATGACTTTACAATTATGCGTAGAAAACCTGTATTACTGTGCAGCTTAATTATTTTTATATTAGTGACCGCAATCATTAACAAGCATTGTCACATTTCTATTCCAATCAGTCATTTTCTGTGGTCAGCTAGCGTGCGGTGCCTAAATAAATTGGTGTTGACACATACCTGTACGGAGTCAAATTGTAAAATAGTTTTTGAACGTTTTGAACTAAATAGCAAGGACCGTGATGACCCGTCGCCAATATAAGTACTCGAGTGAATCAAGTGACAGTGGCGAGGAGATGCGCATAATCAAAGAGTTCAGGAGGACGAAAAAGGTAATATCACATCTTGACCCTTAACATGGGCAAAAGCAAACCTTTGGCTTTTGTGATAAAATCGATTTCGCTTAGAAATAGTTATGTTGTCTTGAAAAGCAGAAGCGATTAAACGATGTTTTCTACTCAAATTATTATTTAATTTATTTTTATGACTAAAAAATAAGTCGATCATTTGTTTTGTGGGTATAAGTAGATATTTTATTAGGTCTATGTATTCATCAGCAACTGTACAATTTATTCATTGGGTAATGAATAGTTTTTTTTCAGCCACACAGACCACAAGTTTATGTACACACAGACATGACTCATCCGCGTTCTCAAGATAAAAATACTGTAACAAAACATTTTTTTATATTATTATTTACTTAAATGTAGTTTACAACAAAGATATAAATTATTTGTTGTAAATGGATTTAAGTAAATACGTAAATAAATAAAAAACTTTGCTTAATAGAACAGTGTACCAAAATAAATGGGAAACGAAAAACAAAAAGAGAAATAGAAAAAAACGCAATCTGAGATGAAAGACTTAAAAAATAAGTCGTGATGTCACAGACTTATCTACCTCAGTTGACGCTGCAGGCCGTGTGAATTGAGCCTTAGATCGAATAATCAATTTAGTTATAATAAAATTGTTAAGTTTTGGCAGAACGGATCGTATGCGTGAAAGAGAGAAAAATATGATTGTGTTAAAGAATGAAAGAGATAGTCTATAAAGTTAAGAGGTTGTGTGTGAGCGAGATAGTTAATTCAAAATTATGTAAGTGTAAAGAAGAAGACAAATAAAAATTATTATGTCGGAAATGTAATAATATTTATTTGTCATTAGAATAGAATAGAATTTTATTTGCAAAAACATGTGCAGGTACAATACATTTTGTTCTTGATGTACGTATCAAATATTCTCGTGTCGGAAACGCACATAACTGTTAAACTAAAGATACCTCCATTAAGTACGTCTGCAGTAAAACTGTCATGATCGTATTAAATTAAAATTAAGGACGCGTCTTCCGTATTTGAAGGATAATAGGACTAATGGATGCTAGTGGCCTTATTAGTGTCGCACTGATGCGACATGGTACAAAGACGAGTAAATATTAAAAAGCCGACAGCAAAAACCACACCCTTTTTTAAGCCTTAAAAAATAAATAGGCATATAAAATTATGTTAATAAAACTGATATCCGTTAATAAGTCTCAGTGGGTACTTTTTAAAGCAAAGATAAACTTTGAAAGACTCTCATAAATTTCAATGAACAGGCGCTTATCAATTGTTGTTATATTTATAGCCTATATCTTAATATAGTAGGTATAGTCATGGCTTTCTCCAATCAAGGTAGTCGGAGATCACTTCTTTCCACTTGCTATGATTCTTACTTAATGCCAGTCGACAACAGATCTGAGGATCTAGCTAGCTAAGTGGCAAACGATACGTTTCTATCGAACGAAATGTAAATTGACTACTACTCATACATTTAACATGACGGTCGCCATAGAGAATTCTCAAGTGGAGCGCACTAAAAGTTTCCGGAATGAATAAGAAAAAAAAATGCTATTAAAGCTCAAAAATTATTTTTTTGTTTCTCAAAATAAGCGTAAATGCACTTTTTCATTCGATTTAACAAATTTTGAAAACTTTTGTGCCACTCTTCCGTGGTGACCTCAAAAACGTATTTTTCGTACTCTTCGACAGACTCTTCTTGTTGACCGCGTAATTGGTTCTTACTTTTTGGGTACAGAAAAAAGTCACAAGGTGCCAGGTCGGGACTGTATGCAGGATGGCTTTGGACACGCAATTTTTAAAATGGCGCCACAACTTAGAATAAGAACATACTAGAAGGATAGTTCCATACAATATGCCGCTTCAAAACTGACGCAAAAAATTTGTTATGTGTGCTAACGCTTACACACAGATACACGCACACTACTAAAAATTGGTGTGGTCACTAAAATCTCGTCACCCCAAAACCAGGTAATTTAAATAAAACATGAATACTACTTCTGATTTTGAAGTGAAACTTCTTTTTATACGATAGGTACATCGTAATTTGAAAATTCGATGAAACGGAAAAGCCACACCAAAGTTTTTGACGGATAGTTTTAAATAGAATATCAGGGTACCATTTTGGTAGTTTTCGGGGGTCCCGATTAAAAAAAAATATATATTGAGATCCAAGATGGCGGACGTGACTTTTTAATATAATATCAATATGGGTATCATTTTCGTGGTTTTCGGGGGTCCCGATTCCGAATTCAACATCCATTTTGAGATCCAAGATGGCGGACACAACTTTTTAATAAAATATCAATATGGGTATCATTTTCGTGGTTTTCGGCGGCCCCGATTCCAAATACAACATCCATTTTGAGATTCAAGATGGCGGACACAACTTATTAATAAAATATCAATATGGGTATCATTTTTGTGGTTTTCGTGGGTCCCGATTACAAAAACAACATCTTTTTTGAGATCCAAGATGGCGGACGCGACTTTTTGATATAATATCAATATGGGTATCAATTTCGTGGTTTTCAGGGGTCCTGATTACAAATACAACATCTTTTTTGAGATCCAAGATGGCGGACGTGACTTTTTAATATAATATCAATATGGGTATCATTTTCGTGGTTTTCGGGGGTCCCGATTCTGAATTCAACATCCATTTTGAGATCCAAGATGGCAGACACAACTTTTTAATAAAATATCAATATGGGTATAATTTTCGTGGTTTTCGGCGGTCCAGATTCCAAATACAACATCTATTTTGAGATCCAAGATGGCGGACACAACTTTTTAATATAATATCAATATGGGTATCATTTTCGTGGTTTTCGGTGGTCCCGATTCCAAATACAACACCCATTTTGAGATCCAAGATGGCGGACACAACTTTTTAATAGAATATCAATACGGGTATCATTTTTGTGGTTTTCGGGGGTTCTGATTACGAACAACAACTTTTTTGATATCCAAGATGGCGGACGTGAGTTTTTGATAAAATATCAATATGGGTATCATTTTCGTGGTTTTCGTGGACAAACACGTCGAAAATGATACCTATGTCGATTTTATAATAAAAAGTCGTAAACACCATCTTGGATCTCGAAATAGATGTCAAATTCGGAATCGGGACCCCCGAAAACCACGAAAATGATACCCATATTGATATTATATTAAAAAGTTGTGTACGCCATCTTGGATCTCAAAATAGATGTTGTATTTGGAATCTGGGCTGCTGAAAACCACGAAAATGATACCCATATTGATATTTTATTAAAAAGTTGTGTCTGCCATCTTGGATCTCAAAATGGATGTTGAATTCGGAATCGGGACCTCCGAAAACCACGAAAATGATACCCATATTGATATTTTATCAAAAAGTCACGTCCGCCATCTTGGATTTCAAAAAAGATGTTGTATTCGTAATCGGGACCCCCGAAAACCATGAAATTGATACCCATATTGATATTTTGTCAAAAAGTCACGTCCGCCATCTTGGATTTCAAAAAAGATGTTGTATTCGTAATCAGTACCCCCGAAAACCACGAAAATGATACCCATATTGATATTATATCAAAAAGTCGCGTCCGCCATGTCGAACTTCCATACAAACTTTCATCCCCTATTTCAACCCATTCAACCTTTTATTCGCGATAAAAAGTAGCCTATGTCCCTCCCCGAGATCTATATTTGTACCAAATTTCATCAAAATCGATTCAGTGCTTTAGACGTGAAAGCTTAACAGACAGACAGACAGAGTTACTTTCGCATTTATAATATTAGTAGGGATAAATATTTCTACGCTCACACCAATTATCTAGCCCAAATTAAGTATCATTAAGAACTTGTGTTATTATTTACTTTGAATTCCTTTGCTTCGCTCTTGAATCAAAGTAGCGCCCTCGCCGTAAAAGTAGATTGTATGATAAGGGAGCAAAATAGCTCCCTTATCATACAATCTACTATTCCAAACCGGTCTAGGCGTAGAAACATACATAAAAAAGAAGGTTAAGGCGACTTGAAAACCTCCTCCTTTTCTTAAGGCGGTTAAAAATGTCCATACGTTAAGTCAAAACAATCTAATCATCAGAAAATATTTTTTTATGTCCTTAGTATTTTTTATAGAACAATTAATATGATTAAATTATTGCATTCGACTAAATTCTTAACAACTAAAATAGGTAAAATAATTTCTGTAACTGGCAGCACTCAGTATTTAAAAAATACAAAATCAAATATTTGGTTTTTATTGCTTAAAAAGTGAAAATACAATAAAATATTAAAAACTTACGTGTGAAAAGTAATGTTCTCACTCTTTTTATTTTTTTCAGTTCGATTAATACACCATTTAATAGCACAAATCGTCATTTTTTAATAATTTCTTGGAGATGCGTACGGAGTGCGTTGACCTCGAGGACTACGCATAGAGTTTCCGTATGGTGCCAAATAAGGCCTAATATTGGTTGCACCAAATTGAGTGCCCGGATACGGTATCTGTATGTTCTTAATCTAAGCGCCACAATTTAAAAACAATTGACAGTCAGATAAAAGAAACTGCATTCTACAGCCAAAGAGTTCCATTTTCAAATTTCATAATTACTCTTTAAATATTCTTTAACGTAAGTGGCCAGTTCCGGACACTTTTAGTGGGACCTATATACGTCAGTTTCATATATTATATTATTTTCGATAAGCGTTCGGCGCAATCGATTGGTCGCTTGGCTAGACCCTCTGGTTTCCATAGACTTTGAACATATGGTTTGCCTATTGGTTTCTCACATTGTAGGAACGGTGCTTAGCTTTAGCACACCACCCTCTCTTGTTTGTACAAAGGGACATTTTAATTAATTATTTCGCTTTGTCTACTCTTGTATCAATTACATGCGATTTCTAGTATTTTTTCTCACTCTTCTCCTGCATGTCCTCCACTCACTTTCAAATCTCATTTCATCTCTCATTCTTGCCAATCTCCTTTTACTCGTCCTTTCCACATAACCAAACCATCTCTTAAGCCTATAGTAATTTTTGTCTTATTAACAACCACAAATCTAGTCATAATATCTCTTTCAGATTACACCTCTGTCTTGTTTGAATAACAATACCATGCTTATAATTTAGGTACCCTGTCTAGTTGGTATACTATATATAGGCAATAACTAACTTTAGAAATATTGAAGACATATTATGACAACCAAATTATTCTATGTGGCCCAGTTTTTTTGCTGCCAAGTCTTTAGTTTTAAAAAGTATCCCATCAAAACCATTTTCACATAAAATGTTGCCAGACGAGACCATATGGCTCGCCTGTCAAAAACTCTACTGTCAAAAATCAGATCTCATGTTGTAGAGTCAAGCTTCTAACACGCCCTGACTTTACAAGCACTTTGGACAAAATCGAGAAATAATGTTTTCAATTTGTTTTCATAAAAATCTTGAAAAACAAAGTTCTAACTTTGACCTTCAATAACTATTAATTACCTATATCATTATCTTGAAATGAGCTTTTTATATAATTTAGTTTTTACAGTTTTTTTACGAAGATGACCCCTACTGCCAGATGTGGCTTTATGTATTAGCAAATGTTACCTAAAGCTTTGCTCAACCGTTATAGGATTGTGAGCGTATCTGTATGATAAATATATAAACAAAATATTACAATTCCCATCACCCAGTATTTGTAATCAAGCAATACCTACAATGGAAAAATACCAATAATTGGTGTAAGTTCATTCTTAACGATTTTGATATTTTTCATTGTTAACATTTCTCAGATACCCAATTATTTCTACAAGCGAATTCTTTGGGGAGTCATAAACTGGCAGATAACTCGGCAATTCTTTGCACGCACTAAACCGTAAAAGGATTTTAACTTAGTAAAGAAAGTCCTCTGTTCAAGTTTTTTAAAATTTCCCATTCCGTGTTTAAAGAATTTCGGTGGCGAGTTTTCTGCTCAGATTAAACAAAGAGAGAGAGATGCTTGCCTTCGTGGTAGAGTAGTCAGTAACATGTCCGAGTTCGAATCCGCAGGGACAAACAAATTTAAACATTACAAATGAACAGTCATATAGTAGAGTCACGTAGAGTGCAAACTAGCGCGGCCGTACATTATAAAAAATTTCTAACAGAAAAATTATGACGCTCGCCAGAAGGCACTCGGTGCATACATTTTGTAATATATTCTGCATACTGTTAGAAAAATTTCTAGTCTAACAATGTGCGGAATCTATTACAAAACGTATACGCCGAGTGCCTTCTGGCGAGCGTCAGAATTTTTCGGTTAGAAATTTCTTATAATATACGGCCGCGCTAGTTTGGCGTTTGACTTGTCCAGTTATTTTGCATTTCCAAATTCAAAACAAATCGAAATTTCTAAATTGCTATCTCAAACATTGTTCTGCCTTGGTTCTGCCATTTAGTTCTCTTTTCTTTTTAGCGGTATGAAATATACTTAGCAACCTATCATTTATTTATTCATGTCAGAGAGTAGTTTTTACGTAGATTTATTTATAATTCATACAATTGAATAATAACTATCGTATCCTGCAAAAAAGAGGTAGCCGCGCCAGGAAACATACTCTGCAGCACGGCAACCGATGGTAAACCCGTGGTAAACCCTATCTCGTGAAGGTTTCGTGCAAGTACTCTTTTTTGGGTGTTAGGTAGATACCATAAGCAGACATCTTGAAATGAAGCTGGCAAGCAATGGTGGCTGCGCCCCAAAGGAACAACTAAACATCAGACCATAAAATCGGGAGTGGTCTCCCCTTTATTTTCTCGTATACCAGAAACGACTCAAAGGTTGATAGAAACCTTATATTTTGATGTCATACACGCATTTTAAATTTTGGTCACCCATCCGAGTACCGAACGCGCACTTGGTTGCTTAACTTTCGTGATCGACGTCTCAAAATTTGATAGAAACCTTAAATTTTGATGTCATACACGCGATAAGTTAAAGCATGCTTGAGTTATCGTGCTAACGCACAGACACACACACAGACATAATTCCAAAAAGCCTATTTTTGGACTCAGGGAGGTCCAAAACGTGTAAATCCGTCAAAATCTCGAATTTTTTGACGATTACAAGACTTCCTCTATACTACGTACGAGAAAGTAACAACCTGTGGACATAACCTGGCCATAATATAATAAAGTTTCATAGCTTGATAAATGTATTATTTATTCTTTTGACCTCTTCTATCGAGGTCAGATTCTGTGTTCAACCTATTTTGTAAATCTCCATCACAGGTAAATCAAATAAATATTGTATTTTGACCTCTTCTTCCAACATTGAATGCAGCCAGCCGCTTTAACCAAAGCCACTTTATGAATATGCGAATGTAGGTATTATACCTTCAGTTCTCGTTTTAAAAAGTTTATTTGAATTTCTAATTCCCCCTTCCCTAATAATTCAGTCACGTCGGTGTACTTAAAAATAAGGTTTGAAATCCGTGTATTGTAACGAAAAATACCTGAAATGTAATATCTATTTCTAGACATCTAAGTTTAGTACTTATACGCTTAAAAGCTATAAGATTTATGCTAAACACATCTCACTAAGTTTCAATCCTAACTAATTGAATTTTCTACCATTTAAGATACTTACGTTCATGTGTAATTTCGGTATTGTTCGGTAATGTTGAAAGACGTTAGCTCGATAAGAAATACGTTGGAAATTAATCTCTTCACAACTGTTTCTTTTGTCTCGACTTTGCTAAATTACTTCAATTTACATTTTTATGACTCATACTGAGATATAATATGACTCATAAAGAGTATTAGCACAGTCTATATGAGTTCAGTCAGCCAACAAGCACGTCTATATAGGGAAATCGTGAGGGGGACTCGGGACGAGAAGACACCAAACTGCCATACACTCATATGGTAGACGCTGGTCCACTGTACCTATGTCTACTGTACGCTTTCTATGCAAAAGCGGCCATTCCCTCAAGTTCAAATGCTTCAAACTACTGTATCACTGATTGATCAAGTATATAAAATTCAGAAGATTTGTTAATAAATACTTTTTAAGTAACTTAGCATCCATTACAAATCAAACGACGACTACTTCAATTTTAAAATACTGATAGTCTGATACAAAAAAGCCATTAAAACTAAAAACGAAGAAATAAAAATTTTGTTTCAAAAATCTAAATTTTTTTAGGTTGATCCAAAATACCAATGACTATATTTATTCCAAATATTGAGGTTGGCACCGACCTCAAAACAACCTTTAGATTTTTATTTTAGTTTTGAGGGTCGTATTTTTTATTTAAAATAATTCATTTTTTGCTTTCTAGTGTTGTAAGTATAGAAAAGAGAATGCCCAAACCGGCCCACAATGAGCAATAACCAAATATACATACTTCAATTATTAATGTAACTTCAAAATCACCAATAACAATTATGATTTCTCAAAACTCACCAAGAATAATTTAATTATATTTTCCCACATGAATTAAACATTTTTATCAGTCTTTGGCACTCATTTAATTAAAACAATTCCTACGTCATTGATCAAAACGCAATCATGGCCATAGTTCCATAATAAATTAGGCATTCTTAAAAAAATATACACGCGAACTGAGAACCTCCTCCTTTTTTGAAGTCGGTTAAAAAGGGTTTGTATCATACTGTATGTTTTACGCTGTGGTGTTAAATACTAGCTCCACTGTTCTGATTAGGTGTTGTTTTCTCTTTCGTCGCAGATGAAGTTATTTTGAAGATATTTTTCATTTGACTAAAACACATATCATAAATACCTCTACTGAAAAGTCTCTTGCTTTTGATCCAATAATAAAGTTGTCGATATTTATTGAATAATTTTCAAGGGATAATCAAAACTAACCTTTAACTTTATGACCCAAAATCTTAGCCTTCATCTAATGTTAAGTTCGGACTTATCATAAGGCTGAAGATGAATACACGCTTCATCTGGAACCCTCAACTACAGAGAGACGATTAAATTGGCTTATCATTAATTTTATCGCTACATAATAATACTTTCAACACTATTTTTATGCAGACATTCGTTGATGAGATAGTAGTAACTAAGCAGACGTACGTACGTTAAAACAACCCAATAAGTTACTTATAAAATAAAAACACGTCTCACACTTTGTTAAAACACACAGGACTTACGCGACGCGAACGCGACGCGGTTGCCACGGGAGTGAGAATGGGAGCGGCGGCGAGGACGCGAGTGGGAATGCTTACCGAGCATAAGCGTGGGCTCAACCTACCTCATAAAGGTCAATATCATAAAAACTGATTCCTCGTCACACACTCACCGGTGGCCGGGCTTTCTTATTCGGCGCTCAGTCGTAGTTTAGCGCTTGCCCAGAGAGGTATCTACTCCGTGTACCTTTGTAATAATACGTAAATCGTAATGGACGATGAAATTAGCACAGTTCCCTAAGTTGGCCGATACCTAGTCTAACAATAGTAATATATTATCACTGGTGATATCAAAATTTTGAAATTGTAAAAATATGTTGATTTCTCCATACAAATAGTTCGATGTGAAAAACAAAATGTATATCGGCCACATCGGCCCGTTGCTTGCTTACCGGGCGTTCTTTCCGTTTCACAGCGGTAGGTGTGTGATGCGTAGTACATTTTGTATCGTATTCTTGTCTTCCGGTTTTATGACCTTTTTCTAAGTAGAACAGAACGACCGGTAGGTCTGGGGCCACGCTTAATCCGAGGGCGAGACCAATAGCAAGACTGCTGCGACGGGCCTGCGACGCATCTATTCTATATAGTTTCAAAAATCGCGTGTGTGCCCCGATTGTGGCCAGTCCCCGACGCATCCTCGACTCGTCCTCGACTTACCTACGTCTTTTCTGTCTGGTGCACGTTCCTCCGATGTTTGAAAAGCGCGGCGGTCGTCGCTGTTTACACGGTGTTCAATGCCGTATGAACACGCACGTCCAACTAACGCCAAGTGGGATCAGAGCCTAATAACAAATCTTAATTTTCACCCTTACAAACATACTGTTTTTTCTCTAAAACAAAGTTTCACAGTATCTCTAGCAGTCACAGTACATACTTGACTTCAAAACCTAATTATAATAGGTAATGAGCCCTCTTATTGCTTCGTTTCAGAGGGCTGAGTTTAAGACAGGCTTATATTAATAGAAGTAACGAAAATTACAAGCTTAGCAATGCGAGCAAAGTTTCATTATTACTGCCTACAAGTTTTAATATGTTTTGCAGGAGATTTAGATAATGTGTCTAATATACTTTTACCGTTCGATAAAAGTAGGTAGTATAAAAAAATATACAGAGTGTCCTAATATAAAGTGAAATAGCTTGTTAATTGCGTAAAATATTGCGAGGTATGGTCATTGTAGTGTACGTCGGATGGCTGTCGTCTCCTTTGCGCACTGCGGTGGAATAAAGAAGTGACGTTTGTGAATAGCGCGGGAAAGAGGGGAAGAAGAAAAGATAATAGGAGTTTCTCCCGAGTTCTTGTTGTAAAAACACGTGTTGAGAGACTCCTTTTTTAACCTAAATCAACCGTACAATTTTTGTAACTTTAGTTAATTTTTCACTTGACATTGGCAAAATGCGTACGCTTAATGCGACGCGACGCCATTAATTAAGAATAATTAAGAATAAAAAGATTTGGGCGGACCCAAGGGCGGATCTGACGAACGCGGTTCACGAAGGAGCTGTTAATAATAGTTTAATATTATATGCCTACATCATATATTTATGACAGTACAGTCATAATGGAATTTCCGCCATAAATATAAAACGCATAGAAATGGCTTTCATATTTACTGCTACTGTAGACTAATAGTTTGCCGGACCCTTCAGACTTGAACATCCTAGAAACTCAAATTAGTAGAGTCCAGAAAGTGTGTAGTCTCGGTCTTGGGCTGGCTCTAGAAGGAAGAAGACGCTTCAATGAAAATTGACGAATTCGAAGTGAATGCCCAATTTATTTAATTTTTGATTTTGTCAAAGAATATCTTCTTGTATAGAGCATCGACGAATCAGCTAAGGCAGTGTTTATAACAGTACATTTTACTCATACTTAATAAAGCTTTTTTACTAAGCACTAGTCGGAGTCGAACTATAGTCTATCTATATATATGTGCACTAGGTGGTAGACCCATATGTAGGGTCGTCTGGGTAGGTACCACCGCCTTTCTTATTTCTGCCGTGAAGCAGTTCGCTGTGTTTCGGATTGAAGGGAAAGGTAGCCAGTATAATTACTGGGCATGTAGGGCATATCATCTTAGTCCCCAGGATGGCAAACGCACTTGCGGTGTTAAGTGATTTACACTTAATATTGCAAGTGTCTATAGGCGGCGGTGACCACTTAACATCAGGTGGGCCGCAAGCTTGTTTGCCATCTCGTCACATAAAAAAAAAAAAAAAAAAAAAAGAAAGCAAGTCGGTTATATGAAATGCGATTACTTTCAAAATATTTAAGCAATCCTTTTTTAAACTAAATAAAAGTTTGTTTCGTTAAAAATATATTAGTGAAGCGGAGAGCTTGTCGATGCGCCTTACATTTACGTTTGTATCGATACAAATTCAAGCGCGAACATTCAGCGCGTTACAAACGTGTCTCGTTTGTGTTGTCGTTGAAAAAACGCCTTGTGAATAAACTCTTAGTAATAAATTCAACGTAGCAACTAACAGTATGCTTATAAATAGATCTTATGGTCGTAACTCAAGTCGTCCTATTCCTGAGATTAAATTACAAACACTAAAACGTCACTCTAATCAAAATCGGGAACATTGTTAAAGGTAAACGAGAACCTATATGGGTACCAGTTGTAAATAGTAATTCTATCTAGGTTCCATTGAAATTAATTAATTAGTTCGTTACTTGAATCGCACGGCTGCCTCAGCGCTTTTACCCATATCCAATTAGGTAAAGATACATTCACCGATTGATTAGCCCTATAGATTATCCCATCAACCCTTAATTCATTTTAAAACAAAAACTGTATCTTCAAATAGCCTAACTAGAGATAATTGGTTTAAAACCACACACTTTTAATTTGTTTGTACAATAATATTAATCTAATTAAAAATAGACCAGATTTTGTGCATACTAATAATTCTCCGAAATTATGAGTAAGCACAAAATTCTTTTATGAAACGTAGTATCTTAAATAAAATGAAGTCTAGAAAGATGAAAGTAAATTAATTACTTAATTAATATTGATATTGAAAACCAAATTAACCCCGTCTAAATAGCTGATTTATAGCCACGCATGTTTGTAAATTGCTTGATTAATTACAAATAATAGACTTAAAAATTTGTGTAATAATTCACCAGATTTTGAAGCTCACTTTACACAAAGAAATAAATAATAGTTAATTCTCCGAAACTGTTAAAAAATAATATTATTTGGCAAGCCTAAGTAAAATAAAATCATTATCATCATCAACAGCTCATATAATGTCCCCAACGAGGGGCTCGACCCTACCCCACATTAGGGGCGACTAAGCCTTAGTCAACCACGCTGGCCAAGTGCGGGTTAGTCGACTTCACACACAACCTAAGAATTTCTTCATAGGTGTGTGCAGGTTTCCTCACGATATTTTCCTTCACCGTAAAAGCTTTAATGTACATATGAATTCAAAATTTGAAAACACATTGGTAGGTGGCGGGGTCCGAACCGGTGCCTCCCGAGTGGGAGACAACGCCCTTACGCACTAGGCCACCGACGCTTCCGACCGAATGAAATACTGAAATTAAAAATAATATATTACCTACTGTTTATTAGCATAATACTTTTCTAACATTATGGAATAATTTTATTTTTGCGTTTACAAACGCGTAAATATTAATACTAAAAAATGCACTGAAAAAATCTGCTTGCCTCAGGCGTTATACTGAATATAATATTCTGATTGGCTATACAGATACTCAAAACATAGATATAAAACGTCATTAATTATACATCTATGCTAAAAAATATAAAAAATATACTTGTTGGTAATTTTGGAAGAAAATGTGAGATAAACGCAACGCTATGAGGGGGATAAAAACGAGTTTAATTGTAAATAAACTAATAAAACCGAGCAAACATAAAATTTACATAAACGCCCGCCTGAGGCAAGTCGTTTTTTTTCAGTGCATTTTTGCTAGTATTAATATTTACGCGTTTGTAAGCGCAAGAATAAAATTATTCCATACGACCAACAATTTGAAAAACGCACCGAAAAAACATGACATAAAAGAAAAATATAACAAATTCATAGATACCCTTTTTAGTAGCGTATATTATAATAAACTCTTAAATATAACATCTATATTTTTATATATAAAACCGTATTACAGCGTTAAAAAGTATTCTTACCACATCTCCTGTGGCGGGCCCTTCGCCCTTGCGTAACAACGCGCAAGCACCTCATCCACGCAGTTTCGGTTTTTTGGTCGTCGTTAAAATAGTTTTGCAAGTCGTAAAAATATTATTTTAACAAAACATCCCTTGTCAGTAACTTAGTATTTCAGTGGGAGTGTTTTATTAATTCAGAAGTTTATTTTATTTATTACTGGAATTGTAAGTTGAACACGCTCTTATTTGTTTCTTAATATAGCACATTTTCTTTCATTTATTTATAACGCAGCTTAGTTAGTACGTATTATAGTCAGTCGCAGATCGCTGGAGATTTATTTGTTTGTAGGGATCATTATTGTTTTCTTATAGTATATTTATCTTAATATATATAAATTACGTGTCACGTTTGTCACGTTGTTTGTCCGCGATGGACTCCTAAACTACTTAACCGATTTTAATCAAATTTGCAACACCGTGTGCAGTTTGATCCAACTTGAAAGATATGATAGTTTTTATCTTGATAAGTATTCCTCTTTTTTATTGCAAATTCAATGTTATAGAACAGTAGTATGAAATTACCTCAGCAACGCATGGCCGGGGCAGCCAGTTATAGTATAAATAAAAAGAAAGAATACGATTATACATGTATTAACTACCTACTTACTAATATTAAGGTTATTTTTAATATCAAGCTATAAATTGAGAACATTTTATTTAAGAACGCTCCATCTAAATGGTTTTCCTTTATTTCTAAATCTGGATCATAGGAAGTCTTTGATACTAATTGTATTCAAAAAGTTTCTTTTCAGTTTTGTTATGTAAATGCTTACAATTGTTATCGTCCTTTGTTCCGCATCGCACTGAACAAAATGGTTACACGTTCTCAAGACCAGACCATTTTTATGAAGCAGTTACATTTGAAATGTCACGTCGAAATAAATAATATCTATACCTCAGACCAATAATTCTATGTCATCGTGTCATCTAGGCAATAGTTTATTCTTTTATTCTGTACGAATTGTGAATAATAAACGGATTATGTACATGCTATATTTTGTTTCTTACAGGGTACGCTAAAATAGCACCAGTATAACTTATGGCACCAAATCCAGTTTTGAATTATTAAAATAAAATCCAACTGACATCATGATATCACGTCAAAACTCGGCACTGCGAGACGCCTTTGCCTCGCGAACCGATTTGAACGGGGAGTGATACTCGAGATCAATAATCAATATATCAACGTTCAAAAGATCATTATGATAAACACCATTATGATATATATTAGAGATAAAACAGATATCCAGTAAATATCCGGTATCCGGCCTATCCGGCCAAAATTTACTATCCGGCCGGATACCCGATAGTCACTCAATATCCGACCGGATACCGAATATTCAAAAACAACGACAATTTCCAATAAAACAATTAATCTTTGTAAGGTAAATGTCAATAAAATGGTTTCTAATTATGACGGCTTTTATTTTAAGACAGAAAGTTACAAAAAAGCTTTCTGAATAACTAAAATTTTCTTCTGAGGTATTCACTATAATGATGAATACATAAAATAGTAAATATCTAAAACTATTTTTTTTTTAGTAAAATCTTTGCGAAAACGCCCAAATTGATCTGATCGCGTTTGCGGCGCTAAACTCGTCACGACATGCAACGAGACAACAGGCCGAATATCCGGATATCCGGCCTCGCAGCTCGCCGGATATCTGGTATCTGGCCAAACAACTATCCGTTTCATCTTTAATATCTATACACGCCTTTATAATATTTTTTATGTCTAATCCTTATCGGACGAATAAAATTAATAAATATTATAGTGATGCAACTCAACTAGTAGCTTTAATAGCTGGGAGGCAAAGACATCTTGCCCATCAAACCATGTCTGCAACAATTTTTGTTCCCTCGGATTTAGGTGATGTGTTCATAAAAAAGGGCGAGGACTTCCTCGCCCGTTTACTTAAACGACGCCATACGATGGCTATAGATGGAGAGCACTATAAAATTTTCAACGGCATACATAACATAAAACTTTATTTCATATTAGCCTCTGCCCGCAACTTTGTGTTCACAGGATTCGTATAATAAACTTAACTATAACCTATATGTTATTTTGATGTATGAGCTCTACAATAGTAAAGTTTCATTAAAATCTATTCAGTAGATTTTGCGTGAAAGAGGAACAAACACACATACAAACTTTCGCGTTTATAATATTAGTAGGATTATTCCACTTCACGTAGATGCTTGTGCATCAAAAAAGAACCCGTTATAATGAACAAAATTTGCTCAGAATTATAGGATAAAAAATCTAAATGAGAGTCAAGTACGTACTCTTTGATTTTTATAATTGTTTTTTTATACTCAAGATGGCAAACAAGCTTGCGGCCCATCTGGTGTTAAGTGGTTACCGTCGCCTATAAACACTTGCAATATTAAGGGTAAATCACTTAACACTGTAAAAAAAGCGGTGGTACCTACCCAAACGACCCTACATATGGGTCTATCACCTAGTGAATTGTACGACCAAGCACTCTTTAATAATACCACAGATAATATAATACTATACTAATACTATATATTCTGATAGAGAATAAATGAGGCGAAATATGAGAATGCGCAGTGCGCTTGATGACCGATTGCGAACTGAATTTAATTAAATGGAAAATTAACGTGAATAGCAATATTAAGGTCAATGGATGATTTGTCAATATAGGTAAAACAAAGTCCTCTGCCGCTTCTATCATCTGTCTGTCTGTTTGCGATAAATTCAAAGACTACTGAACGGATTTTCATGCGGCTTTCACCAATAGATAGAGTAATTCACGAGGAAGGTTTAAGAGTATAACTTTTAAAGGTTTTGTGTAAATTCATTGAAATTAAAACCGTTAAAAGTCTGGAAGCTTAATCCAAAACGCTACGTAATCCCTTTGAGATATTTATAACAATACAATGTATGGTGGGTATATTCCTCTTTTATAGATCTACAGAAAAGTCAAGATGCCATATATCTATCTTTTATGAATAGCTTACTATACCCCTTCTAATTTCTAATAAAAATGGTCACGTACCATACGGTAATTGGTAGGCAATTTAGATGGATACAGAATAAATCCTTACCAACTTAGGTCGGTATCGAGTTACCTCATTAATTTTATACACATTATTATAATCTTTTAGACCATACAATTTAAATGAATATCTTTGGAGCTATCACAAAAATTAACGGGTGCGAAAATTGCGGGACTCGCTTGATGCGTGTAACTTAAAAAACGAAATTATATCACGTAATCAGGCAAAAGTTATCAATATCTTATATAAAGAACCATTTAGTTTGTTTTTACGTTTATAATATCTATCCATACAGCTGCGAGAGAGCACTTGGCGAGCACATGACTCACCTTCGCTTTACAGATGGTATCGTATTCATGGCTGAGACCTTGGAAGACCTGGGCACAATGCTCAACGATCTCTGTACAACAACAAGTCTCCCAACAAGTGGGTCTTAAAATGAACACAGTCTTAAATCATGTCAAATTTCCATGTCGCACCTACTTCTATAAAGGTCGGAAACTGTACACTGGAAGCT
Organism: Elophila nymphaeata; assembly: GCA_955850985.1. Taxonomy (NCBI): domain Eukaryota; kingdom Metazoa; phylum Arthropoda; class Insecta; order Lepidoptera; family Crambidae; genus Elophila; species Elophila nymphaeata. The sequence continues at coordinate 15,046,214 of OY039068.1, forward strand.
GTCGGCGATTTTATTTACTTGGGACAAACAGTCCCACTAGGTAAATCCAACTTCTAGAAAGAAGTCAATCGATGAATCTAACTGGGCTGGGCAGCGTTCTGGAAGCTATGCGGAATTTTCGCGGCCCATTTGCTGCATTGTCTCAAAACGCAAAGTCATTAATTCGTGTGTGTTGCCAGTGATGACCTATGAAACCGAAACTTAGCCGATTATAATACGAAGGCTTAAATTCACTCAAAGGGCAATAGAGAGGGTTATACTCGGAGTTTCTCTGTGTGATCATAACAGAAATGATAAGATCCGCAGGAGAACCAAGGTCACCGACATAGCCCAAAGAATTGCTAACTTTAAGTGGTAGTGTGATAAAAATGCTGCCCAAAGTATAGATAATATTACCGTGCCAAAGTAACTATTCCACGCAAACGAAGTCGCGGGCAAAAGCTAGTTATTGATATACGTCAGTAATTATAAATCTATAAACAATATGTATATTATGATTTTTTGTTTTACATTTTCTCTATTCTGGAAATGCAAAGGAATCCATCCTATATATAAAATCAGTATTAAGTACATCAGTGTTATAATTTCCTAAAAAAAATCATTGAAAACTTTTTGACTTTATTTACAATATGTTATAAATTATGTTGAAAATACGTAAAAAAATAGTTACGTAAGTAAGTTGCGTGTGCACTGTTTACTGTATGATTTATTGTGTTCATATAAAAAGACACCTACACAAAAAATCAAGTTTTCTTACTCAAAACAACCTCGACAGTAAGATATCATGATTTATGAAAAAACTTTTATCAAGATATTACAAAACTCTTTTAAATAAAGTTGTTGATAAGAGGATCCACCTTAGAAACAATGTTATTATAGGCCGAATACCTTTGTAACGGCAAACAAAAAACAAAAGAATTCGAGAAATAGGTACCTTTTCTCATTTTCGGTAAGTACAGTCAACAGCACGTCCGGCTATACAAAACTGTCAAATTTCTCCAAACGATTTTCAACCTAAGACTATTCAATATAAAGTGCATAATCGATTGGGAAAAATTGACAGTTTGTGGTAACCCAACGTGCTGTTGTCTGTACATTTTAACGCCCGATTGTAGATTATGTCAAATATCTTGCAATTGTATTATATTGTAAATGCAACATAAATTTTTGACATAAATATCTGTACATGTACAGTCAATAGAAAAAGTAAAAGAACAAAATAAAAACTTCTAAGCTAAAAACAAATAAAACTATACATTATTGTAAATTATTATTAATTTGTTTATGAATCGATAAATTTGATTTTGATGAATCAATTAACTTCTTTTACTGAGATAAAAATAAGGTATGTCCCCAGGACGGCCACTTCAATTTTCATATGAGCCGTACTTACCTCATTTAAAGAAGTCCTTAAACGTATTTATATGTCTTAAAATAAAGTATAAAAAGTGAAGCGCAATATTATTTGTTCAATTTATCGGAGTAAAACAATTAATATTGAGATTACATAATGTCCCCTTGATTAATTGAAATATTCAAAGTTTCTCCGATGACTTAACAATTATAATTGATTTCATTTTCAAACCGAAAATGATAAATTGCTGATCATTGAGTTGTCTAATACCTACTACGTAACGTAATTAAGAAAATAGACGTAACGAATACCTATCTTCATAGGTACCTACATAACTTGAATTTAACGTGGCAAATACGTCAAGTTAACTTCATTATTATTTTGTTGCGGAGTTATTATAATGCAATATTTTAAAACAAATTTGATTACCAAAAGAAGTTAAAGTGAGCCAACCTTAAAAATCAGACTTAGAGCGTGCATTCATCGAAGTACCAATAATATTATTTTCGCTGTATTGTTTGTAATTTTGGGGAAAAGAGGCATATCATTGTTTTAGCCACAAAAGGCAAGAACTGTCAAATGTGGATTAATAGCTCGTGACTCTTCCAGTTTAGTATAATGTCACCATGTTGTCTTTTTCTCCGTACAAAATAAGTCACAATTCCGTAATCACTGCCCTATAAGACAAAGATTAAAATCTTATTCATTCGCATATTTTTTCCATGCAGAGTAATATTTCTTAAAACTGTGCCAGAGACTTAATAATTTCAAAGTTATCTTAGTAACCGCTACAAAGAAACAACCTTTGCACGAAATACATTCCACGTCGAATATTTCCAAGGAACTTAAGTCCATCAGTTTTTAAATTCAACTGTGATAAGATATGAAAGCAGCTCTCTGCTTTCGAAAAGCTACCTACTGAATAAATAAATAGCTCCTTGTTTTATTGAAACTTTCATTTTAAAAGCTTTCCTTTTTCTATAACCCAGAGATTTTTAATCATCCTTCCTTACATTTCCAGCGCATCTGCTCTATCCTGTTTTATTTTTAATTATTCAGATATTACAACACAGATTCAAAATATGCAGATTTCATTTCTGCCTGTACCTAGTTCCGCAGTGCACCAATCCAGGTCACTCGTGACTCTTAAACAAACTTACGAGTTGGCTGTCCATAGCACCTTTTGTTTATGGATTGTACGGAAACCGAACATGGAATTTACTATTCAATTATTGCAGACCAAGTTTTTGATAAAAATGAAAACTAACCATCAATTGCGAACAAAAATTTGCAAATTATTTTAATTAATTATAATTTTCGTTCTTTTTTCGTTCTATTCAAAAAAAAGACGACGGAGAAAGAGCAGTGACCTTTTTGGTGCTTCTTCTTCGTTTATTTTAATGTTGTAATGTTTGTTACGTATAAGTGTGAAGCGCTGAATAAAGTTATTTCTTCAAAGAATCTTTAATAGCGAAGAAAATAAACTTTATCGCGATTTGGAAAATACAACTTTTGAAACATGGAACAGATTTCCCCAAAATCACAACGGAGAAAGTAGCCGATTTATAAATATTCATGTAGGAAGTTGTTGTAATTCTTGTGATATTATCTCGTTTTTCATATTGTGTATTTATTATTTCGTCAATTCAGGGCTTTTTAAGTCATTTTCAAGTGTAAAAATCTATTGTGACTAGCCTCCAAATCCTTTTGAGGGCGTTACATATAGGTACTCCTTTAGCTAGTTACTATCTAATAAATCGTTTTAAAATCGCTCGAAATGTCAACTGAGAGGTATTCACGGTATTCAGCTAAATTTTTTTCATATCACGTTCTATGTTAAATAATATCGATATTGTTTGATTTAATTTGATTAATTTATCGTAAATCACTGTATTTGAAGTATAAAGTATATTTGAACCTTTTAGTAGAAAATCAAACAATTTTACGGGCATCTTTTTTTTATTTTCGTTGACAAGTCGTTTAGATGTGCTTTAGTTCCGATCTTATTGAGTTGACGTCCATTCAAAATGTAGCTGAGTAACACATGAATACCGAAATTGGATAGGACTACGATCGAACGATTTCTAAACTACAACGATTTTTAGATCGAAAGTATTTACGTGAATTGGGCCACAGTCATTCGTTGACTGCGCGATTTGTTTGATTGAAACTGTTTTTATTGGAATAGTTGGGTAGATGTGAATCCCAAATTACTGGTCTATTTTCAATTCCAGAGATAAAAAGTTCTGTGTCAAACGGCTCCATTATGAAAAAGTAAAAAAAAATACGCGAGCGGACGGACGTCTACACGTCGCGTGAGGCGTGACGTGAGTGATGACGGCAAGTGTCAAGGTCATACCCCCACTACCCCGCGTCTGCAATTCTGTATCGATGCTAACCCGCGTCTGCATCGATGCTATCGCGCGTGTGTATAGATGCTAACGCGCAACTGTATAGATACTAACGCGCGACAGCATCGATGCAAAAATCTCATTGCTGGTGTCGCGCGTTTCAAAACCGCGCGACTGCGTTGATGCTAAAAAGTCGCAGTGTGTAAAGGGTCTTACTTTTCTCAAAATCCGACAGACATTTAAAATTATTTTGGGAAAAGAAATGAATTGTAAAAAAGGTAACCATAAAGACACAATTTTTAGTATATTAAAAACATTCTAAAATATCATAAAGATTGCATGAGAATTAGGGGCAGGAAAAAGTTTCGTGTGAAGATGGTGCTTACCGTAATTATGGTATTCATGGTACTATCCTCTTAAGTATAGACTTAATGTACCTAAATACAATAATAAGCAAGGCCCCTTTGTATCCTCGCATATATCATTAACTTTGTATTTTATCTCTGAATACAGCTGGCTTAACATAAGACTTGCGATTGCGAGTTTTCGTTATTAAAAAGAATCCCAATAACGAGAGAATTTAAGAAATTTTGGAGAATCATACTTTGCATACTATTAAAATCAAGAATCCTTTTTTATTTACAGATATATACCCACTCTTCCAGATAAAAGGCAGCAAGCTTTTCGACGAATTTGCAATCAAAATAATAGTTATAAATTATCATCTAGGCCTTTACCAGTTGGCGATTGAAGAAATAGGCTTGATTCAAAGTGGTCCAGGGTTAACCGCAAAGTTCGTATTTACGATCAAAGTTCGCTTCTTTCCTACTACGGTTTCTTTTACGGGCACTCATTTAGTGAGTTGGAAATAAAAATAAATCTTGTATTGGATTCTCACAAAAGTTATTCACCGGAATATAAACTTTATTCATGGTAGGTAAAAAGCTTTAGCGTAGACAGAGCTTTGGTGAATACGGAATTAAAGGATAAATTCAGTTTGTAGGGTAGTTTCGGACTGCTCAGATGATTTTGAGTGTAACATCTGTCCTTGGTCTTTGACTTTAGCTGGTTTGTTTACTGAAGGATTCTTAATTTTTGGGTTTGCTATTGTGTATGCAGGCTGGCAACCTGTCACTATTTTGGGGGGTACTGTATGGCCTATACTGCCAGATGTGGCTTTGTGTGTAACCAAATGTGACCTGAAGCTCTGCTTGTGAGTGTGATAGATAGATAGTTTTGAACAACACTACCTTACATACATAAATACATATAGTATTTATGTATGTAAGGTAGTGTTGTTCAAAACTATGGGCAGACGGTCTCGCCCGTCGCCATAAATCTGTAACTGTTTTCTTCTTCTTTTAAAATAATGGCGTACGCGACACAAAATGATTAATTACGCATTTTGCTAATGTCGAGTGAAAATGTACTTTGTAACGAACAATTGTACGTAGTTTGAGTTAAAAATGGAGTCTCTAAACACGTGTTTTTACAACAAGAACTCGGGAGAAACTCCTGAAGAAAAAGTTTTGTGTTGTCTATGACGTAGAGAATTTTGCAGTGGGATTTCCACCTCACCAGTCGCCATCGTGAGGTCTGTTGCCATGTAGTTCTCGCCAAGCACTTCCTAGATGCATTAAAATGTGTGACACCCACATTTTAATGCGAAGATCAAGGAAGAAGATAGTATGAAGTATGAAGACATGGCCGTATGGGTTAGGTCTCTTTGCCGTCCCGTAATAGGGAGAATTTACAAAATAAAATCGCGTATAAAATACTCAAGAAATGCAATACGAGTCGCAGGTATTTACTTACATATTTAAAAGTAATACCTTATCATTATATATTAAATAAAAAATATATGATTCAGTGATGAATAAATTTGAAGTATTTATGCTTAGAACGAATCTTTTATATATCTTTTCTCGTGCCTGCTCTGCTCAATGTGACGTATTTTCTATGGAAACTTCGCATATCTCTGCGATGAGATTTGTTAATAACGATTGTTTTACATCAAATGGTTGGCAGACAAACATAAGTCCTGCCTGGTGGTAAACCACCGCAATAAAATTAACACATAATTCACACAACAACACTAAGGACATCGCACACGATGCGGCGCGGGGCGGCGAATGCGGCTGCAGAATTTTGTATGCGTGTATATGGTGCAACACACATCACACCCGCGCCGTGAGTAGTGCTAATGTCAATACAAAGTATAAGCAAACCTTGCCGATAAACCGCGACGACGCACCGCGTCTCTGCAGAGGAACGCACATCGAACGAATGTGCGGTGCCCCTTAGCACAGCTGGTTGCAATAAAATAAAGTCCTACTAAGCGAGGAACAAAGAACAAATTCCATTTTCAATTCAAACCTATCCCATAGATTATTGAGTAAACTTAAAAACTTGTACAGCACTTGATTAAACTCCTTCCATTAACTGAATTGTTTTTACTTAACTAACTTCTGAATTTAAACTGATACAACTTCGAGAATTGGACAGACTCATCTCAATGTATAATTCTCGTAAAACAACCTTTCTTAACGAGTTATATCTAGGTATGTGGACGAGCATTGGCTCGTTCCTCTACAGTGATATTGTATTTTGGGATAGGTACTTTAAGTTTAAACTATTATACAAACAAGGACGTCCATTAAACTTAGATAACTTTTCAGACAGACCAGTTTCTTCTGTGTCCCTGTTTAATGTAGGTAATTTTTGTGTAATCGCTTGGTCACTATTCTTGATTAATAAGACGAGCGATTAGCTTACTTATTATGTGAAATAGTAGATTGGGAGCAAAGAACTATTTTAAGGTCGAGTGCGTTTTTTGAATCCAGAGCGAAGCCAAGGATTCCAGAGTAGAATCCTGAGTGCAGGGAGGGATTCAAAGTATGTACCTCTCGCTCGAGCATTAAAATAGTTTTGCTCCTGAGGTGAACACTCTATTGTTTATCGTCCTCTTTGAGAAAATGAGTAAATACAACTATAAGTATGTAAGAAAAGTACGTTTCATTCTCACTACTTGAGGAAGACACACTCTTTTATTATAAAACTAAATAAAATCCGAATTTGAGTAAACAATTTTGAACAAAATCGGAATGTATGTCGCGCGCTATTTATTTTTCCGCACACTGTATTTTTATTGGATTAGCGAGCGGTTATATGTAAGCTTATTACAGCAGATGTGACTGTGACTTGTTCATAAAATGTTCGTGATTGATCTCTTTGGTGATTGGAACTTTTACTAGGAATATCCACATTCCTAATCCAAGTCGCTTTTAGTCTATACGGAACAAAACTCTATTTTATTCACGAATTGAGAACCCCTCCTTTTTTGAAGTCGGTTAAAAAGAGATATCGAACCCAACAATGATATTATAAATATCATTGGAATCCAAAATATAACAAACATTCAGTGAGTCAACAACCAGAGGGCCTATACAAATGGCAAACGATACGTTTCTAGCAAAAGGATGTCAATTTTTGACTACCTACCTCTCAGACCTTCAGACCTACCTACTACTCATACGTTTGACATGACGGTCGCCATGGAGCTTTCTCAGTAATTCCGTCACTTTCATACATAATGTTATTTTTGTTAAGCGTTCGACGTAACCGATTATCCACTTGGCTAGAAACCCTGGACAGGTCACCCTGGACACTCTAAATCATCCCAGCTGGCCAGGTATAATATAAATAAAAAGAAAACAGACACTCGTACTTTATTACGGAATAACAAATTGTATGGAAATCTTAAGTAAACCTTACTTCCGCGTTGCTCCAACACCATCATTAGTTAAGCGTTCTGTTATCTAGCATCGGCGAGTACATTGGACCCGTCCAACGGGGCCCTTGACCCATTAAAACTTCCAAAACCACATTCCTAATGCTGTTTACAAAACCAAATGTCGTAGAAAACATAAAACGGAAACTAATGAAGTTAAACACGAAATATCGATACACTCGTTAATTGCCGATTATCATTACATGTCGCATGAAGGAAGTACCCAATTAATGATTTTTATTACATTTAAATAATCTTTACTTCAATTAAAACTCTAGATAGAGTGATACAAAGTGAAAGCTAATTTAGAAATGGCGCATTTGACTTGATTAACAGGAAGTGCTGACTAAAGAGATAATTAAAAATTTCCCGATAGTGAAATTACTTGGCCTAATGGGCAGTTCTCCAGTGGCGACCGCGCACCAGACGACGCAGTGTGGGTAGGCCCTCTACAAGGTGGACTGACGTCTCGTCCTGATTAAGGTTGCTGGGGCCTTACCTATCTTTATAAAAGCGATTCAAATTCCACACGGTTGAGTATAGGTTCGTAAACTGAATCGTTTTATTTCGTACCATCATATTCATATTACTGATCCGCGTTTGCATCGAAAGAATAAATGCAAGTTGTCGCTGGCCTGTTTTTTTTAACCCCTACAGGGAAGGCAAGGGGAACTAAGCCCGTACAGCCTCGTCTTTAGTTTTTTTTTCAATAACCTTTTTATTTGTTTTATTTGAATATTATTTTGGTTTATTTTATATTAAGAATACTTTTTGAATTTTTTTAACACGCTTTTACAAGCTTTATTTTATATTTATGAATAGGATGAAACGCTTAAAATAACAGATGAGTGTGCCACTCTGAACTGAATCACTGTCGAAAGTAGCGCCAAAACTGAGTCTCGTAGATAGAGTAATAGTATGAATTAACGTTTCTATTTAGTTTAGGTCTTAAATTCGATCGCGATAGAAGGTGGTGGTAAAGCTGGTCACGCCTGATTGCGAGCGTGAATGAAATTACTTGAAAAAATTCAAAAGTTCTTATTGTCCGTGTAATATGAAAAACTAACCATAAAGGTGATAACTTTTTTAAATTTACACCAAATAATTTAGTGTATTTTAGTGTATTGCAAGACGCACGAAATGTAGAATGCAAAATAGACCAGAACAGATCAGGCTACCCAAAAACTGTTAAATTTCTTCAGTATATTTTCAACCTTTTTCCATGGTAACAGAGCTTTAAGTCTATTGACAATTTATTTGTAGTACCCTAATCTGCCGTTCCCTGTACAAAAGACATCACACATACGCAGTGTCACACAAAACGTGATCTCTTCTCGAAACGATCCTCGCGAATGATTGCACACCGAATCTCGCCCAGGGGGCCGTGAAGCGACACGAGTCTGGGAGAGTGAGTAGTTTCGACACGTTTGTTTCTAGTTTCTATACTGTTATAATTATCTTTGGAAACTTCTGTCGTAGTTACACGGTGTAATATGGAATTTGAAAACATTAAACTTTCGCCTGGGCCGCTCCAAGATACAAAAATGCATTTCAAACTACTGTATGATCAATATTTTAAGGAATCCCAAGATATTGCTGCAACTGTTTCTTCTCAGCAATTCGCAATAGGCCATTGTATGGTCATACGGGTAAACCCCTCATGTTCAACTATTTAGGAAATTCTGTACTCAGTGTGTTTGAGATACATAACCTAATGTTGGTATGTTTCATTATTATAATAATAGCAAAACTAGCTCAAGCTTTACATATTTAGGCAAAGAATGACCTACGTCAATATAATAAACACCCCTCAATCGATCAGTGCTCAAATCACTCAAGCATATTTCGAATGAAAGTTTTGCTGTATAAAAATTCGTCTTGTAGGAAGCGATTACTTCATTAAACACATGGCAAGTTTACAAATTACAAACTTAACAACAAACTGTCAAATAAGATTCCGTAGTAGGTACGGCGGCGAACGAAGTTTGCAGTAGGCCACTTTTGAAAACTAATCCTATGAAGGGTTTGAATTGTGTTTATGTTACTAAGGAAGGTTTCCACAGTTCCAAGGTTCCAAGAGTTTGGGAAGTGGACTAGGGTTCGCAGCGTGCAAGTGTCACGTCAGCTTTGCAAGCGTTTATAGATGTTTATAGCAGTCACCGTGACTGGTTACCACAGGCAGGCCGTATGCTTATCTGCCAAGCCTCGAGCACATAACCGACATAACCAATAGAGGAGAAATGTCACTTATTTTGTTCTAAAATAATTCCGCCAAACAATTGCAACTACGCGTCATACTAGAGATGGGGATTAACAGGCATGCAAATGTTTTTATCAATATCGATACCTATGATTGTGAATATTAGTCTCTAAGTAAATGAATTAATCTTAGTGACTAAATGTAATTGCACCTAATTAATAACTATGTATTCATTTTACTAGCTATGTTTTTCGATACGGAATAGAAATAATCAAAAGCTGAGCTTATCGTCACCCCAGGGTCAATGCGTCGTAGGTTTTTTTTTCGCGTTGCATCATTCACTTGTTCGTTTATTTCGCGTGGAGGCGCGTACTGCTTAAACTTAGTTAACTGCAAAGATTGCCATTGTCAATCAATTAAGTAAACATAAAATTAGGAAATAATAGCGCCTAATATTACAAAATAATAAAGAAAGTTAGAAATATGAAAATCAGTTAAAAGTGATAAAATACCAGTGAAAGTGCAAAATAGTGAATTAGTTACCTACATAAAAACGCGAATTAAGTTTCAAACAGTGTTCATAATATTTCTTACACAGAAATGTTACTTACAACCAAAATAGAAATCTATTTCCAAGGGATAGCGTGTTATTAAACTGCAAATATCGCTACACGTTTAGAATTATGTTATTGCAGCATGTTGCAACACTAGTAATATACTGTTTTAGGTGAGATTGACAGTTTGACGTTAGCGAAAAAAACCCAACCTGTTTCTGAGACGGAGGGCGCGTATTACCACTCTATTGGTTATGTGCTCGATGCTGCCCAAATAAAATTAAATATAAACTATACGCTTGTTTAGTTATAATAAATTGTTGTTACATGACTTAAGAGATTTTTTAATGTTGATAACACACAAGATATGGCACGGTGGTAAGGGGTCACCGCAGCCTACAAACACTCGCTACAATGACGTGTCACACGCGCTGCCAAATTTAAGCCCATCCCCGACCCCTTGGAGGTCTGGCTACCTACTCACGAACAGAAACGAAAAGCTACAAAGTGTAGTGTCATTTGACTGGGCTCTTCTATAAGAATTAGGGGTACCTACTACCCCAGTTCGGGCACTCCAAATTCGAGCGGCTTGTCTGTGTACTATAGCCGGGTCCGCAGCGCCAATTTTCTAACAAAACATGTTAGCTAAACAGCCTGTCCGCTGCGCCTGTTTTAGTTTCAAAAACATGAAACATCAAAAGCACAAAATAGGCACGCATGCACGCACTCACGCACGCACGCACGCACGCACTCACGCACGCACGCACTCACGCACGCACGCACGCACACACACACACACACACTCACACACACACTCACTCACACACACACACACACACACACACATGCCCTTAATTAATTAATTATTGTAATTTCTTTAGCAATAAAAGTGATCTTTTTGTGTGACAAATTATTGAATTTTATAAACACCGCAGCCAGAATAAAAATTGCCACCATAATTGAACCTAATTCAAATCTGAATAAGGCCAGTAGCATTTAGCATCAGCTGTGGAATTTCTTTCGCCATTGCTTCTCCATCTCAGCATAATAATATTTATTTAAGTGAACAAATTATTTTGTCCCGAAATCTTGGTAGGGTTTTGATGATTTAAAAGTACTTTGCGAAGTCCATTTAAATGAAGAGCTTTTTATTTCATTTCATTTCTAATGTTTCCATTCCTTAGTCTTACTTGAATATCAGAACAATGAACCTAATTTTTATATGCTCAAATTTTCATAAGAATGAAATTAATAAATAGCTATAGAAACTAAAGATAGATTAATTGACAAAGACAGCAATTTAGCAATTTAGAATCAAATATAAACATAATTTAAAACTAGGTGTTAATTAATTTAAATAATAACAAGTTGTAGATTTTTAAAGAAAATTCTTCTGGTTTATTTGTATTTTAATTTCTTAGAAAAATGTAGCCTGAGAGAGGTCTCGGATTACGTAAAAGCAACTTACTTGAATAAATAAACAACGAAAAACTTACTTTGAGTCGTCTTCTTTCATTATCCTTTTCTATTGAGGTGTTTCTCAAGTACGTTTATTTATTCATTATAACAAAGTGTTGAGCCAGCTGTATTACTTTGATCATACTTTTAATATCTAGAAATACATTTACGTGCAATGAATTCGACTCACGGGTACGCATTGGTTCAGAACTCCCTAGTCAAAATCTACAATTAGTAAATAATAATTATTAACCCCGTGTGTTAAACCTAAACTTACATTAGACCAGTTTTTACTGTGATAGATTTTGGTTTATTGATTTTACAAATTGAAAACCAAATACAGGTAAAATAACTAAAATTTTTGGGGAAATCAGCTGAATTTTAAGGGTCAAGAAATCTGTAAGATTAATCAATTATTCAATAAACAATGATTCAATTAACTCTGAACACTCTGCATAGTCACGGAAATGGGGTATGACGTAAAAATGAGAAACTAGGGCTTCCGAAGAAATTAGTCTTTTGTCACCAATACTTCGTTTATCGATGTTTAGAGTACATTAAAAAAAACTTATAAAATATACATTCAAATTATATTTACAGGTTTTGTTTATCTAATCTTATTTTTATATACCGATATATTATGAATCGAAACCTACGAGGTGAGTTGATTTTATTGCTCGTAAGTGTAGTACAAAAAGATGTTATATGAGGCTGACCGTTGCAACACAGTGCCCCGTAACATAGTGCCCCGAAGAGGCAAACCGAATAAAAAAGTCTTTAATGTTATGTTTACAAAAAAATTGTGTGCGTGTAACCTTTACGCGCGATTGAAGTAAAACTTCTTTGACGTAGATCACTGAAATGATTAAATTTTAACTGAAAAAAAAAAAATATGACAGATACTTACGACCAATAGAAATTACTATTTTTAAATAGCGGAAACTACACAGACTATAGAATACTGAGCGTTACTTCCGTTAGAAAAATCTGAGTTGGAAAGAAGTTTTACTTCAAAACTACTTAACAGTAATTTGTAACTAAATATACAGTAAATAGAGGAAAATCACCATCACTTTCCCAAATATACAACGTCCGGAAAGAAATTAAAAACTTTAAAATTATGTTTTTGTAGTTTGATCACACAAGAATCTTTTTTGTTTGTTATTTCTTAAGCACAGTACAATTTGCGGCACAGACAATTGCTTAAAGGTGGCTGCTTTTATGATGTTGGTATGGCTGGCGTATACCAACATCATAAAAGTGACAGACAGAGACGGAGATATGTGCATTGTAACTTTGTACCCCGTGTAACACTGTGCCCCACCTTACCCTACATATAGACGTATGCAGACATTATCCATTTTCCAATCCATTTATAAAATGACATACATAGTGAAATTTCTGATAAAAACTCCTTTCTATAAATCAAAAAGGTAAACATGAACCAATTTTAAGCATTTTCGACCTATATTCGGTCACAACTTGTCGCGAATATTAGCAGGCACCGTGGCAAATTCAGACAATAGAAACTATTAATTGGGGCCATCGGTTTCCCAGAATATGTGCCATTAATAAAGTTCTTCCTGCATTCCAGTTTAAATTAGTTTCAGTTGGCCTTTCTATTTAGATAGCAAACATTCATCAAGAAATTACAATTAGGTACCTACGGTCCACTTAACTTTGTACAAGGACTATATGAAATTGATTTCTGTACGAGTATTTTGCTTAGAATATCGTTTTATAAGTTACTATTAGGTATCTTTTGTATAGACATGTAACGTCCATCAGAATTCAAATATTACCCGCGAACTACAAATCACTTATCACTCAAATTATACTTATTAGTTAAATTAATATCTAGATCTGCCAAAACAGTTTAGGTATTCTTTCCACTCTAACGAGTGGTTGCGTTAATTTATTTTCAAAACCATTGCTCGTAATTGGTATGTAACTACACCAATTTTAGTTTCACAATGTATCATATTACCAACTTATAATATCTTTCGAATTTCAAATTCGATTACCGCACAGTTTGGTAATCAAAAGTTAATAGTTTCATAACCCCTATTGTGTCGCCGCCATTTTGTAAAATTTCGCGCATGTGTCAGTTACTTCCGGACTTTCCGTCGCGAATTTTCCGGGTGTTAAAAAATAATAATAAAAATTTTGTAATAAAACTATAAATATGAGGTTTTGTCACTAAAATCGTTATAAAATAAGCTAACAGAATATAATATAATTAGTACAGTTATATTTTCAAATAATAATAATAATATCATTATTTTCACCATCGGAAAACTGTGGAGGGGGGGATCGACCTCCAGGAGGTCGGCCGACACACAGGCATTTTTGACAGCGACCTCCAGGAGGCCGCGCGACACACAAAGGGATAAAGAAAAGTCACGCTTTTATTTATAAGAAAAAAAATAGGAACCAAAGAGAATTTATAATTGCAAAATGCTGAAACATTTTTGTAAATTAAATAAGTTTGGCGTTTAGAAACACTCTGTTTAAAGATACACAATTATAAGAACCTTATTTAAAATTACAACTATTAAATAGAAGTCATACATAAATATTAAAAGAATATATTTATTTTGTAAAAATTATATAATTTGCTGTTTTGGCTGTATAAGCGTCGGTACCTTAGTCTTTCGCGCACAAAGCCGTCAGTGAAAAAGTAAAAGCGCGCCATTTTTCAATTTTCAGTACTATTTTGCAAGTAGATATTTTGCATTATGTATTAATTACTCGCAATGGTGTTGAAAAACGTATAACACTCGTGAGCAGTTAAAAATTACATTCTCGGCTGAATATTAAGCACTCGCTGCGCTCGTGCTCAATGTCAGCCTCGAAAGTAATTTTCAACATTACTCACTTGTATTATAATGTACTATAATAACACAATCACAGACAACCGATAAAAATCATATAAAAGTTACTTAAGATTAATACAGATTATGGGGTTTTTATATTTCATATAAATGAAAGAAAACGGATTTAAACCACGTACCTTTGATTTTTGGTTAATCTGATATTTAGGTGCAGTTACATTCGCCATGACCATGATGAGTTTAAAAAAATACGTTTTTACATTTCGTAAAAAAATAAAATAAATTTAAAAATTAAACAACATTTTTATGAATTAAGTTAACATTTACATTACTTTTTGCCTAATCGATAAACGTATTTGGTGCAACTAGTCGTAGTGATCTTTTAAAACAAACATTAGTGCGACAGATAATTTCAATATAAAAGCTAACAGTCTTTGTTATAACTATGGAATCTTTATTGATTTATGTGTTAATTTTATACTGTATTTTAAGTGTAATAATAATTGTCTGTTTCCCAAAAAAAAAATTTTGGAACTCGAATCAAGTTGGAGCTTTATCACAATACACTCTTACTTACCTCGTCTTACAAACTCTTTGGTTAAACACTTAAAACAAAAGAACAACACTTGATACATAAATCGCAATTAAAAGTCGGAAACAAAATGTCGTAGCAAAGTTTTCTAGTGTTTCAAAGTCGCACCCCAGCTGAAGTAAGGACGGGCGGGCAATCTGGAGTCGTTGCAGATTGTTCCACTCGCCTCCTCGATTAGGTGCTAGTAACTTGGCCATGTCAGCTCTACGTTGTATTCAATTTCGTTTCGGATTTGCGACGATTTTCCTCGCCAATCATTTTCTGTGTCATTTCCTGTTGGAGTATTCGACTAATTTGAAACGAAAGGCGTATATCGGGTTGAATATAGTTATTGTTGTTGAACCCTGATGCTAATAGTTAACGGATAGGCTATTTTTAATTACCTTCTCTTTGACTTTTTAAGCTTTATGAGCGGTAGGATAAATGATGGGTAAGGACCACAGATTTTATAATACAAGGAGATAGGCCAAGCCGGCGTTTAACTTGCGACAAGTGTATGCCCTGTGGGCATACATTTCCGCCACTTCGCCTTCCTATAAAGTCAAGTGAATACGTAACTCAGCGATTTGAACGATCTCCTTTGCGGCTGTGCTTAACTTTCATTGCTTCGCAGTCCTTAAGACTCGCGCAATGAATAGTGTATATTACGGCATGCTCAACTAGAACCATGTTATGTAGTACGGCTGCTGATCGCGACACTTCTTCCTATGAAATCGGCGATTCGACCGATCTCCTTAGATTGATATATCTGTGGTAAGGACACAGTTGCAGACTAAGCACTTGAAATTGAAACACTCGTCCTTAGAAAGTTATCTCCACGTATGGAAGTCTGTAGTAATAACGTTACCTTTGTGTGATGTTGTTTTCCTGCCAGTAACTGTACCCCGGCGGCAAAAAGCCTATCTACCTATATAGGATACAATAATAAGTTTCAACCAAACGGCTTCTTTTTCTTCGTCTCAACCCATTTTCATCCACTGCTGGGATACGTCACGCCAATCTCGGTCTTGTGCCCTTCGGGTCCAATATTTTTCCGCCTTATCCCCCGTGTTCCATCTGTCCTGCGACACACGTGTCCAGCCCATTGCCACTTCTTTCTTGTAACGGAGCTGACTACGTAAGGTATTCCATTTCGTCTACGTATTTTCGTATTTCTCACCCGGTCCTTAAGTGTTATACCTAACACAGCACGCTCCATTTTCCTTTCAGCGACCTGCAACTTTTAGACGTACTCTCTCGTGAGCGTCCAGCTCTCAGCTCCATTCGTTAGGACAGTTTGGGCACATTGTATATACGCTCGACGTTTCAGTGTCATAGGCATCTTACTCTTAAAGATTTCAGATAGTTTGCTAAATGCAGGCTATCCTAGCTGAATCCGTTGATCGATTTCATCTCCCTGTTCAGACTTATTCAGAGTGATGATCTGGCGCAGATAGACATACTTATCCACTCGTTTAATGCTTTGATTATCGACTTTAATGTGGTCTACGGTAGTATCCTTGCTAATGAATTTTGTTTTGTCTATAAGTTGTTAATTCTCCTTTAATATTATACAAAACTGTAGATACACGTTTAATTGATAATTTTCAAAAACGCCTACTCCCACGCATTACACTGTGTAGTACGGTCACCATCAGAAATAGACTAACACTTTAGTAGGTAGAGCTCGCGCCAAACATGTACTTCGCTCTGAAGTTGTTTCCGCTTCGTTCGCACAGCCGTATCACGTAACTACAAGGTTCAATTTTGTACTGCTCAGGTAATCGCTTGGTAATTAGAATGAACAAGAAGTTTGGCGCGAGCTCTACCTTATTCGTACACAGTGGTGGCAGCTATAATTACTGCACAAGCGCTGGCGTTGCTATAGTGTTAGTTTTAATCTACTTCTGATGCTCACTCTACAAAGAGAACTCATAATCATTTTCATAGCCACCGATTACATAATTCCTATGCCAAAAGTTCATGCCAAAAACCGCATTCCATTGTTGCTCTCAAATTCAAACAGATTTAAGTTGTTCTGAAATTTCTTGTGCCTGATCATGAGCGTTGCTCGATCGTGTGTGTAATGTATGAAGCATCCTTGTACTCTCTTTATTTCATTGATTTGTTATAAAAATACTGTAATAACAAAGTTAGTAGATTTACAGTTCTAAATATAAACTCTTTGATCACTAGATAGTAGCTGCACTTTCCTAATGTTTTACGAAAACTAAAAAAAAAAAAAAAATTACATCGTCACAATGGTAGAAAACGATAAACTTATCGATGTAAGGTAAAGTAGATGGGAATTATCGATAGTCCAACGGACATTCGTTTTGGTACATTTTTTGGCTATGAAGATAAGAAAGAAACGTCTTAGATAGGGCCAGAGGTCGACCTTCCACTTTGTCTTTTCGTTGATATGGTTCACGTAATATAAAACAGAGCTACGTTTAGTTACCCTGAGGTAATTCCAGTGTTTCCTGCCTGTTTTAAGTTACAAATAGTTATAAAAATACACAACGGTTGCTCAAAACTAAACACGGTTACATTGAAAAGGTATTTTTTAGTAAAATAGACTAATAGGTAAGTATTTTTTAATCTTAAATATTATTTTTAACACCCGACGCAAATAGATAGTCTGTGTGTCTGTCTGTGCCATCGTAGCTGCTAAACGAATAGTCCGATTTTGATGCGGTTTTTGCTGTACGAAAGTTGACGTGATCGAGATGGTTTTAGCTACAATTCATGAAAATATATTGTGGAGTTTTGAGGTCATCAGCTCTCTTTCGAATAAAATTCAAGAAAAAATTATTTAAGTACCTAGAGAGAGATTTTTTATTTTTTCATTTTAGTTTTTTTCGTCAGGGGTTGTTACTTAAATTTTTGTGTTTTATTTTTTATTCTAAGACGAGGAAGAGATTGACCTTACTGTTGGTGAAGAGTGCCTACTAAGAACTCCTTTCAGGATCAAACATACCTCTGGAAATAACGATTAAATATTTTCAGAATCATGTTTTCATCTATATGTCGTCGCCCGATCATGTAAAAATCTTTGTGTTATGAACACGAACATTTTTCCATAAGTCATGGTTTATTTATTAATGTTTATTTACAAAAATACAACATGTAAATTAAATAACCAAAACCCTGAATACAGGTGGTTTGGGATCGGCTTCTGAGTTGATTTCAATATTATTTTTTTTTAAAACGATTTTTTTTTTCGAAAAAAAAAACAAAAAGTACCCAGAAAATACTCTACAACATTTTCTGGGTACTTTTGATTTTTTTTAGTTTTTTTTTTTTCAAAAAAAAAGATTTTTCCTTAAAAAAATTATTGAAATCAACTGAGAAGCCGATCCCAAACCACCTGTATTCAGGGTGTTGGTTATTTAATTTACATGTTGACGCCGTCGTGGTGGAGTGGTCAGTATAGCTGGCTTCACATCAAGCGGTCCGGGTTCGAATCCTGGTAGCGGCAAATGTTTGTGTGACGAACACGAATGTTTGTTTGCGAGTCATGGTTGTTTATACATTTATTTAAGTTTATTTATAAAAATATCTAAAATTATTATGTATATTAAAAAAAAAAAAAAAATGACCGTTATCTAGTATCCGTAACACAAGTTCTTAATGATACTTACTTCGGGCTAGATAATTGGTGT
This sequence comes from Elophila nymphaeata, assembly GCA_955850985.1. Classification (NCBI taxonomy): domain Eukaryota; kingdom Metazoa; phylum Arthropoda; class Insecta; order Lepidoptera; family Crambidae; genus Elophila; species Elophila nymphaeata. The sequence continues at coordinate 15,064,991 of OY039068.1, forward strand.
GAGCGTGGAAATATATTATATTATTATTATATTATATTATGTTGTATATAAATTATTAGGTTATTATAATTATGGGTGTAAATATGATTTAGCCAAGTGTATGGGCATCTACACACATAGTTAAAGTTAAAATTTATGATGACCCAGTGTTTGTGAGATGAGCAATTGTATTTCTTCGCGTCTCTTAATTTATTTTATTTTCATTTATCGATTTAAATATTATTAGTGTATGTACCTACATATTGCCTAACGCACATCAATACCTCCACGATAATATTGACTTTCCTTTATTACTGGTTTTGTTCGAAATTCAGAGCATGTTTACGGAAAAACTGACATCGCATAACCGAATTTTCCTGACTGTACGTGATACATGGATAAGAAAGGAATTGAAAGAATAACAAGAAACTCTAAGCAGAATTCTAGTTTGTTCCGTAATCACGTTTCGTGATAATACAGATTGAGCAAAATGCGGCATAGAAATTTGAACTTCTTTCCTAGAAAAAAGTGTTCTTACTTAATAACAATATAAACTGATTATTACTCTATTTTCCATACTAGAATAGACACTATCAAAATCGAAGAGTTCTTCATTTAAATAGCCTTTGCTTATCTTCTAAAACCTAACAGTCAAAAACGCTACTGCCGTTATTAAAATTATCTAATAGGTTGAGTTAGGAATACTAGTTTGAGTTGAGAGAAATGGGATGGGACGTCATAGGATGAATACGGAATAATCCGTTTATATAGTAACGAAAATAATAGTAATAATTATGTTTCATGCTGGCAAAGTGAAAGATACTCCACGGCTTACAATTTAGTAGCTAATGATTTCAATAAAAGTAATGTTGTTGAAAGATTGTTTAATAAACAAATAAATACAATGAATATAAAATAAATACAGCGTCAATATAATATGGAGATACATAAATATATATAAACATGAAATAAATTATACTCTCATAAATGTTCATTTTAGATATACACCCATGCGTTTGGATCATTTAATAATATTAATCTTGTAATGAGCTTTTTCATATAGTTTAGGTTTAAGATTCTTTTTTAAAAGCTTTTCTTTAACTTGCAATGTATGTTTGTTCGGGTGGAATCTTGCAACTCGATTTTGAAGCAGATTTCTTCAACCAATTGAGCTGAAATTTTGTATAGGTACACGTTTAGTTTGGATGACAATACACAATAAGCTGTGTGACGTCATTCTAAAGCCAATATGGCGGAATAGTTATTTTTAATGCATTTCTACAATTTATGTATAAAATTAAAGGGTTTACTGAGAAGAATACGAATATTGACGTAAATAATAAATTAATTAAATAAATATTTCTAAAAAAAGCTTTTATTTTAAATTAAATGCACTAAAATGATAAAAATAAACTTTAAATAGCAATAAAAGCTTGTCGCGGGATTTACTTCGATCTATCGTTTACTTATCTTAATCACAAGTACCTACGCTATAAACTTCTTTAAGAAAATTATTACCTTTTACTTTGGTTAAAAAACAATGAACGAGCGGGATTGATGAGGACTTTTGAAATACCATTTGTAATGAAGTATTCAAGATGAAAAAAGGAAAAAATCAAGCTTGTTTGGGAATTAATGCAAACTTACCACCTTTTTTCATCTATATTGTTATTCTTACTCTTGCGATACTAGAGTATAATAACGCAACGCTAATTACTGTATTATAATAAAATTATGTTCCGCTCTCACTTCGCTGCGGTTTTTGTCGGGAATAATCTAGTGTACCTATTACACAGTATCTTGCTCTGTAATTGTTTCATAATTTACCAACGTATTGCAGTGTATTGTACAAAATAAACACAGAACAAAAGGAAGCTTCTAGATTGCTCGTAACGCACACATAGAGTTCTCTTTATTATGTGTCGGTGGTATTTTTATAATGGTGACAAACGAGCATAAGAGCCATATTTTTATTTACAAGATGGCTGGCAGATAGCACCATCCCATTATGTCCATAAAAGATATCATATGTAATGGAAGCGGTAGCCTAGTATGAAACACTCCACATCCTTCATAGGAGACTGTCCTAGAGGATGAAGTAAATTCACATACGGGGGCAGCAGACAACAGGCCCGCCTAATCTTGGGTGGGCCACTATGCCACAAACCACATGCTCAACAAAATGCAAATTTCCACAACATCGAATTGCAGAGCATGTGGACATGACAGGGAATCCATGGAGCATCTGTTGTGTGACTGCGATTCCATAGCCAGGATAAGAATGAATATCCTGGGAATGGCCTACCCAAGGCCAGAGCACTACAGGTTCTTCAAGCCCATGGATATAGTTAGGCTGATGGCCTACATATTCAAGGAGCGACAAGAGTAAAGGGAAAGGGGAGACACAAAAGATCCCGTTGGGTCGAAGTGCACCGTGAAGAGACTTTCGTCCCCATCATAAGATAAGATAAGATAGCATCATCCCACCCAAGAAATTTATGGGTAAAACTGGAAGCTACACTACCAATAAAAAAGAGAAGACAACTTTTTTGACCCCAAGTAACTTTTGAATTTTTCCGTTTCCTACTTGTCTCTTTCTAACTCTCCGCACAAGTGAATATGATGACGTACGTACGTTTGACGTATTAGACCGTCTAATACGTTTGCTCTAGAGGTTAGAAATGGACAAATAGGAAGCAAGCGGTTTCAAGGACCATTTTTGTCTTCACTTATTTATTGGCTTCCAGTTTATCTATAAACTCGATCTGACCTAATTGTAAGCAGAGGCCTAAGTGTAAGTATAGTCCAAATCCGAAGATAGCAAGATAGAGTATACGGCCATCACTAGCCACTCTCGCCTTGTTAATCTGCAAGGTTTTTCTTGTCGCCATTTCGGAAAAAGAGAAGGATGCTATCGAGACATCAAGAGGCGAGAAGGTGGACACGGCGATAGCTCCTTACACTCCACTGCTGAATCATTAGCTAGACTTTTAAAAACAAACATGTGAAATAAAATGTGCCACGTGTAGGTAATAATATAATCATAATATATTAGGAAAATATTATATTTTGCTGAGATGATTTGAGTCGTTGGCTTTAGTTGGTTTGTTTACTGAAGGATTGTAAATTTTTGGGTTTGGTGCCCCTTTTGTGTAGGCGACAGGCTGGCAACCTGTGAAAAGATCAATAATACACAAAATGTTAGTTATTCATCCAAATTTTATCACTTTCAAAGTCCTTTAGAAACGATACACTTACGCCAACGAATAATCCAATCATCAAATCATTTTTTAAACGCTGTTTCCGGAATTGAGTTCAGTTCTCGCCGCGAATTCTCCTTTATGTCTTCTATCGATTGAAAACGGGTGCCACGAAATGGTAATTTGACTTTAGGAAAAAGAAAAAGTCAGTTGGAGTCATATCTGTTGAATATGGTGATTGTTGGGTGGTATTTGTTAGGTGTTTGGCCAAAAATTTTCTTTCCATAAATCTGGCCTTTTTCATGAATTTGCTTTCTTAAAGGCCGCAAACGATCACAAATCTTCCATCACATCTCGACCGCTTTTTAACGTTTTTGACCACTCACAAGCACGTGTTTTTGATAAAGTTGATTCACTGTAAGCCATTTTCAATGACTCTGAAGATGAAATTCCATTTGCGATGCAAAATTTAAGACAAACTCTTTGTTCAATGTTTTTGTCCATTATGAAGTTCGCAATACTTACAAGATACAACTAAAAATAGCACTGTATTTAATATAAATAGCATATACAACTCAAACTCCGCGCCAAAATGCAAAACAGTTTTGCCAATCTAACAATATCAACCAAAAAACAAACAATTGAATTTGGAACCCTAAACGAATCATCCATTACCGATACTTTTTTGACTGAATGTATGTATGTATTATGATAGCCAAATTTTATATTTGCTAAATATTGTATTCTCAAAATATTAATGTAGGGCTAATATACTATGTAAATTAAAATAAAATAAATAATTAATATTTGTTTACTAACACTAGTTATAAGATCACTGTTACTAACACTATGGACTGTTTTTTAGTTGTCTGAATAAATGAAATTATTATTATTATTATTATTAACACAACGTATAATCCATAGATTACTATAATCACAGCATTAACTGTAGCATCATCGTGATAATATTATGTAAATCATATTTTTTGTATAACAACTTTTGTCGTTAATTTGAGGATCAATTATAGTATAGGAAGTATATTTTTTAACTACTTTATTTGTATTGTATTAATTTTATTACTTAAAAATTAAATAAGAAATTGATGGATGATAAGTTATTGGATTACGAATCGATGCTGATAGGTAAATGTGATATCATCCGTAAGATAATAATATTAATTTAAATCAAAGCAACGAACGCAAATATTTCTTATAAACAGCGACGTACTTGACAAATTAAATATGAAGCAGCAAAAAATTAATGATTCCAAAACAAATATTTGTATACAGTACTCTGGCTCACCTTTGCAGACGGTGTCACTAACCCCAAAAGAAGTCGTAGACAAGGTACTTAAATTTTTTAGCGTTATAGAATTTGATTCTCATGCATCGGCGTATTAGTAACTTAGTAAAATGTTGCGCAGGAAAATAAAAACTTTAAAAGTATTAACGTTTACAATTTATATATATATATATTACGAGACGGCAAAGAAGCTTGCAGCCTCCCTGGTTTTAAATGGTGACTGTGCCCCTATAGACACTTGCAATATTAAAGGTAAATCACTAAACACTGCAAGTGCGTTGCCATCCTGGGGACTATGCCTTCCATGCCCGGTAATTACACGGCTACCTTTCCCTTCAATCCGAAACTCAGCGAACTGCTTCACGGCAGAAATAAGAAAATTATTTAAAAAAGTGTTATTTAAAAATGGATAAAATTTTAAAGATAATAATTTCACAGACCCTTTTGGTTCATTATGACTAATGGATCAGCGAAGGATATTGATCACCTTAAACTCCGTCCACCAATCCGCATTGGGCAAGCGTCCACCACGCTTGCTACTACTTATAGCTCCTTCGATGCCAGTAAGAAGCCCTATATCCCAGCAGTAGGTCGAATTATAAAGAAAGACCACTATGATGATACAAATAAACAGTAATTGTTTTTATTTAATTTTTTTATGAAATAGTTTCAAAATGAATATTGAGTTCTGGTTACACTCTGAATTCTGTAACAAAAGTATCTCATTATATAAAATCATAAATAAACAAAAATAAATTACCTGCATTGTCATATACCTACCTACTATATGCAACAATGACAAGATTTAATTTAATAACAAAAAATCTTAAATAGGTTATTTCTCATATACTTCTAGTATAATATTTGAAATAACTTAATTATGATTATGATAAAAATCCGTGTACCGTCTACGCTACACGGTTATTAATAAATACGTGTTTCGTCAGGCTAGGTCGTTGAACTAATAAAAAGCCTCTGAAATCATATTTGGGAAATTCCATGTCATTTAAAGCTACTGTAACTGAACCCCCCTTAATGTAAAATAATATTTTACTATATAAATACTCATATAAATTATGCAAGACAGAATATAAGTAATTTGTTTTCAGGAATTAAGAATTTCCTAAGGCCAATATCGTCTAGTACCCATGTTGTGAAGTAGTAACCAAAATTCTTTTAGAATATAGAGAATGAAATATGGACAGCATAAGAGAACTTATAACGTCGAAATTTAATAACGTTCTTTAGTAATTGCATAAAAAAAAAAATAAGGAAGTTGAAGCTCCATCCTCGCTTCAATCGGTGAGTGACAAGGCCAATGTCAATCCACTCCCCCCTTCCAAAACCACAGGAAGTTCCTCATTAAGAAAACCTAAATTATAAATATAGAAACGCTTGCCAACACTTTGCCATGGATTGTGAATGTGGTGTGATTTTAAACCAAAATGTAAGGTTGCAATTGATTAAGATTGAGTTCACCAAACTTCTGACATCCTAAGTTTGAATGAAAATTATTCCAACCAAGAATATTTAAATTCTGAAAAGGAACTGAGTTGTGAGTTCAGCCAGCGCTATTCGCAATGTATTGTTTGTGTTGCAATAAATCCCTTCCTTAATCTAAATAATTCCGTTTTTTTGTTTGAATTAGATCCATTCTGATCGTGTCGCGATCACCGTAATGTATCGTTCAGAGAACTCGCACAAAATAATCACTCGCTTAATTTTGGAGCATGTGGAGTGTATTTAGTCATAGTCTCAGCTGCGTGTAGAGTATTGGTTTTATTTTGGTACGCAAAGTCGTTCATTTAAACTGACTTATTTAACCTATGCCCAAACTAAAGCCAGGTGTATATCCATAACGAAATGTCTCCAAACTGTCCCATACTTACAATGTTATTAAAGAAAATATAAAATTACATAGTTTAATTTCGATAGTTATAATTTCTTGAAATATGAGTTTATTTGAATGTTGCTCTTCATAAGAATATTAAAGAATTTATAACTAAATATCGTGAAGCACAGTCGTAAAACAAATTCTCGAATGATCTGAAATTCATAGTAGATAAATTGGGTTATAATAGTTTGAGTATAGTTTTTAGAATAATCTGGAATTCACAGTAGGTAAATTGAGTTATAAAGGTTGAAGTATAGTTTTTAGAATAATCTGGAATTCACAGTAGGTAAATTGAGATATAAAGGTTTAAGTATAGATTTCAAATTATAGTTTAGATTATTTCAATATTAAAATAGTATAAGTTTTGGTGAAAATTCAAGTTAATAAGTTCTACTTTGTTTTATTACAGGGTTAATGTATTCACAATTAATATCTTATTATATTTAATGTCGTTTAGATTTATCCTAACCATATTGTAATAATAATAATATAATAATAACAATATATTTTCACGCTCACACCAATCATCCAGCCGGAGGCAAGCATCATTTAGAACCTGTGCCACGGACACCAGATAACGGACATTCTTTTTTCCAATATATATAATAACTGTAGATATCTTTATAAATAAACCCAAACAAACATACAAACAACCATGACTCGCAACCAAACACTCGCGTTCGTCACACAAACACTCGCCGCCACCAGGACTCGAACCCGGACCGCCCGACGCGCAGTCAGCCACATCGACCACTCCACCACGACGGCGTGTCCCTTTATACATAACGAATATTACCTACCTACACCCTAATCCAAATCAAATATTAATATTAAAGTTCCGTATGAAATAAACTCAAAACGTGAACCAACTGGACCGAATACCCTTTGTTGGTTTATTACATCGGTACACATACGCCCATAAAACTACAAATCGTCACTTGTCACGAAATTTATCCAATAATCCGTTATAACATAACAAGAAATACATAGTATATCAAAACAAAACAAAACACAAAACAAAGTAATTAAATTGAAAAGAAAAAAGTCACACCCATAACAACCACCACCTTGTCATTTTAAATTGAGTAATTACATTATTTACTATGTCCTAAATTATATCAAAACACTAAATCACTCAATTTTTAAATGACCTGACTTGCTTGGTTCCGAATATATATATTTTATATTTATGTATATTTTCAAATGACAAACAAAATTGTCAATACAATTATGAAATAATAGGACTGCAATATTTCAAACCAAGCTAGTCTAAACAAAAGCACAAACCTACGTAGTCTTCTCGATCTTGGGTCTCCAGCTATTTCTGGAAGAAAATAGCTATAAAATACACCCCCAATTTAACTACCTAATAACCCATAAGCATGGAGACCCCAGATCTATCTGGATCATCGGGAACATTTCCTTGAATCCATGCCTGCCGCCAAATCACTAAACCACTCCACTTAAAAATCTCCTCCAGACTCCTCGCAGTGCCCGCCTTGCCACCTGACCACTTTACTTAAAAATTCAAGACTGACTGTCCTGTTCGCAAGTTTTTGTTTCTACGTCATCTCGAACCAACGCCCTATTTCCCTAACTTATGGGCGTATGCATACATTATCATCTACAATTATAAATCTTAATGCTTGTTAAAACGAGAGAAATTTGCTAATCACATTCCTACTTACCTCAAACAAAACAACAAAAAAAAAACAACACGGAGGTTTTTCCCAAAAAAGCTATTAATTAATGCATATTCGTCCCTTACGTTCAACAATTTAAGGTTCATTTCTATTTAACCTGGCCTGAGACTAAATCTCTCGTGGGAATATTAGTGTCATAAACGCACCGATTTATTGTCTTTTTTTTTTTGTGGAATCTTCCAGATATAATTTCGTAGCCGACTACACTATCGAAATGAAATTAAAATATTATTTTCCTTAAACTTGTTTATTTACTTAATATTATGATTTTTATACGTATACAGTATTGTCTAATTGATTAATTTGATTATACCTACTATTAATATGATTATAACTACTCATAGAGGCTTGTCCGTTACACTACCTAATTTTACTCATAACCTAGGCTAAAGTGGATATTTTCAATCATTTCCAGAAATTGCTACTACATTCTTGTACGATAAAAATGTGAAAGTACCTATACGATAAATGTAGTTAGGGATAATACATTTATATTTTGTCAATTCCCGCTTATAGGTAATACACTTATTACAGCTTACAGCAGCATTTTTGTCTTGCACGGTTCCTTATTTATCATCCTCATTATTGGTGGCCTAAAATAGTAGATTGTACAACAAGGGCATAAAATGAGTCAATCTAGCCCTATACGATTTTTAGGCGAGGGTGGATAGAAAGTCGAGGGCTACAATGGCTTGTTTATGCCAGTGTTTTACACTGTTTTTCACTTCGATTGCGAAAAAATTAAACGATTACTTCAAAATATAAACGAAAAATTAATTAAAATTTGTACAGTGTGCAGCTTAAGGATGTTGCAGCCGCTATATAAAGTATTTAAATAATATCCAATTTTCACCCGTAAACTATTTTTTTATTTTTTACACGGCGATATTTATCTGGTTTCATGACTTTTGAGCTAGAAAACACAAGACAAATAAATTAAAGCAAATAAATAAATTATCGCAAGTTATTCTGTGAAGTTTTTTGAGCGTTGTTGGCTGTTGGGCCCTTAGGCCCAACAACGCTCAAAAAAGTTTTACTTTATGTTCCTGGACATGAAAAGCCATTTAATGCAGCCTATAAACGACATAAAGACGAACTTTGGGACCATTAGAAGTGAAGAATTTATTTTTTAATAGATTTGCTCAAAAAGTAGACTTTTCTATATGCGTTTAGCTTAGATTATATACCTGGCGTTTAGCATGCGGAAAGTTATACATTTATGCACTATTGCTTTTTGTTTTTCTCCTGCATATAACATCCAAATGCATGAAGGAGGTTTTATTCAAAACGTTTTCTTTATGTACATGTTTTTGTACGAAATGACTATTTTACAGCGTAAATATATACCTAAATACCTACTATTAATATATGAATTAAATTTATTTTTACTATGTAAAGAATATGTATTTCTGTATTCACAGTTTTAGCAGCCAGGACCCCATAAATGTCAAACGTTGTTGACAACGAATGAAAATTGTGAAAAAATATTGTTAAAATATTTTGTAAAGCATACATTTAATTTTAAGAAGATATTGTTAGAAATAAACTGTGTTTAAGTATTAATACTAGAAAAATGCACTGAAAAAAAATCGACTTGCCTCAGGCGGGACTCGAACCCGCATCTTCTGCAATCCGGGCGGCTGCGTTGACCAAGTAGTTTCATCTGAACTGGGCGTCAAATATTTGCAAAAATATTTCGTTCAGGTCTTAGAAGTGCAAATTTCAAAGATTTATTGAAACAATGTTTACCATAAAAACATAAGCACTGACAAATTTCGACAGCGAAAAGCAGTGTCTCTGTGGCGTAATAATTGAGAAATAGTTACTTTGTATAGGACAATAGACAACAGCATTTTTTTTTAATAATTCCACTAACCACAGATTAGAGAGTATATGTCTAAAAACAATTAACTTTAATTACTCGAATGTCTGCATGTAGGTATAATTATATGTATAAAAACAAAATTAAACCACACATTTATAAACAAAACAAATGATTTGAGGTAGGTAAGCATTTTTACGTGCGGTTTTGTTATATGTATTATATTATAATAGATAATAATATGCAAAATATTATTTCAACTATGTCCATTTACAACCTATAGGGAAGAAATAGCTGTTGTTATTGATAATATTGTTTTGGCATCAGAACATAATATCATGGCATGATTGTCGAATACCATTAAACTGTCAATAAAAATCACTTCATTTCCGTCGTAGCTCATATCATCCGTGACTATAATAATACCTTACAATATATCAATAATACCGACTTGTCCACGAACAGAATTAGCGTTCAAATAGAACAATCACAGACTATCAATACGCCGAGTCAATATGACTCGTACTAAATAGATCGATTCGATACGGCGCGCGGCCGTGGCTACGATCGCAGTACTCATGTTAATTCACACTTCAATGTTACAGATAAGCCTGTAGCCGGAATACGAAATAAGTCATCGAGGAAAAGCGATCTTTGTTGATGTTCCCTTTTTGACTCACTGGGCCTTTGCAACGGCAGCCTTGAAGGCGAAATTGCGTTAAGATTTTTAAATATATCACAAGAATATTGTTTACTTCTACGCGCACACCATTTCATCATAACAGCCTTTATATAACTCGACCCACTGCTGGAACACAAGGCCACTCATTGTCATTGAAGGAGGTGTAAATAAATTATAAAAAATTACTGAGTGCATTTAACAATGTTATAATATTATTATTATGTCTAGCATTATATGTATTTCAATACAATAAGTACATTACACGAGTTTAATTTCAAATACACTGTACAAATCTTCATTAAAATTTCCCAATTTATAAATATTTTTGGTATCCCTTTTTAATTGGCTTAGTTGTAGTAGGGGTTAACAGGATTAATATCAATGTATTAACAGCACATTTTTTTAAATCTTAAAGTCCTTCACAGGGAGCGCATTCCCGACGTATTTTTCAAACATTCTCGGGCGTCCAACTCTAAACAATTGCCTATTTTGAATGGAAAATTCTATTCTAAACTCTGTCAATGCTTCATTACTAAGTTGGGTGTGACCTTGCTATTCAGATCTCGTAATTTCCCACCATTTAAGATCATTTGGCAGAGATATTTAATTTGAATTCTTGTTTTGAACGTTTCGTCGTAGTTGATGGAAAAGTTCTGTCTTTAGCTCCATGAATGGCATTGTCCAATGGCATTATTTCATTGCCTAGTTATTTATTAACAAACCATTATTTTCCTTTGATGGTAAGTGACGACAAGCCGTAGGTCGAACTAAGCTTAACAGGGAAAATAAAATCTGTTCATATTGTTATGTCAAGAATTTAATGTTTTATTTAACTTATTTTGTCTAAGCTTATTTCGTATTAGTTATTAAATTTACTTTATTGCCCCAATAACGATTTTAACATTGAAAGAATGGGTCAGTCGACTTTATACGATATTGTCTTCAGAATGCTGTTACTGCTACCACGCGTTCTGTGTAGCAATGGTGCAACACGCTTTCGCCTAATGGCGTAAAAATCGTTCGTGTGCGCGTCAGCAAAAATAGCGGACGCGCTGCAGAAGCGAGGCAGCCCTAACAGCATGCTGAAAACATTATTATATTGAAAGTAAGTAAGTATTTAAACATTCTCACTGTATTCAGCGGACAACCGTGCAATAAAACCGCGGGGACGTCATTGTTTCTAGTTCATAACCCAAAAACCATGAATTCACTTTTCGAAATATTAGGCATAGCTCTCACAGACACGAACCATTTTACGTAAGGCGTTAATTTAATTTCAATTAATGATAAGATTGCTAGTCCCTCTGTTGAGGGTTCTAGTTGAAGGTGTGATTCCAACTTCAGCATTATCGTCACTTAAAATCAGGTGAGTAAAATACTTTCGTAGTGATCGAAACTAGGACTCGTGAATCTAATTCCACAGAAACCACTATGCTTTTCTTCGCACCCATTCATGTCAATTCAATGTCTACAGATAGGATATTAAGTATGTTAAGTGTAAGTAAATAGGTATTTTCATATGAGGAAAAACTGTTTATTTGTTTGCTTTCTTGAATACTATGGTACGGGTTCGTATATAAGAAAAAGGCCGTTTTCAGATATAAACTGTGTGTTTTAATAGTTAAAGTGATACAACAATTACGAGTAGGTACATAAAATAGATCACGAGATATTGCGCGAGGCAGAGCGCGTAGGGTCATTACGCCTGTTATCGTCCACTTAGTGGAGTTATCAACTTTGAAAATAAAATTAAAATATTTCTTTATTATAATTTTATAAAATAACTACTGAAATGAATTCCTATATTAGTCTATTTATAATTATTGCGAACGTGTTAGTGGTGACAGTCATGTTGTTTTTAATATTTTAAAATAAGTAATAAAATGCCAATATTACCAGTTTCCGACCGCAAAGTTCAGTTTTCGTCCACCAGTTGTCCTATTTTCGACCGCATCAATTGAGTATGGATTTCATGAATAAAAATAAGTTTTAAAATGAAATTGTTAATCAAGATAATAACTGTAGTCTAAAAATCAGTCTTCGTTACAAAAAGTTGTTAATAGTTATCTAATTAAAAAAAATACAAGCGATCACAATTAGTTTTCGTATTAATTAGGCATTTCTCTTAATTTAAATTTTGTTTTTATATCTTTACTCACACACTCACATGATATGAATCTCATAAAACTTATAAAAAGACAACGAATAATATAACAAGACATAGTCTTAATCAACATAAATATCATAATTTTCTACATCACAATCACGACATTTCTATAATATGTTTTATAGAAATGTCGTGATTGTGATGTAGAAAATTATGATATTTATGTTTTTAAAATAAATTAATAATAATATGAAATCATTTTTGCGTTTACAAACGCGTAAATATTTTTTAAAACTAGAAAAAATACACTGAAAAAGATTGACCTTCTAAGATCCTAACGAAATATTGCCGTATATAGAGTAGAGGTAGGGCACAACAGACTAGCCGCTAGAATTTGCAGCCCAAGTTCAGGCTGCAAATTCTAGGTAGTACCTACCTCCCCATTACAAAAGACCACAGTCAAAAAAAATTTTTTGTGATGTTGTATTTCTGTTGGTAAGTAAGGTCGCTAGAGCTCCACGGGGAAGGGATAAGGGTTGCCAGCGCGCGAGTGTCACATCAATGTTGCAAGCATCTAAGGCTACAGTTGCTGCTTACCACCAGGCAGGACGTATGCTTGTCTGCCAACCATTTACCATAAAAAATAACATCAATCACTATTCAAATAATGAGGTCATTACTATTATCCATCATAATATTACAAATTTAAAGAAAATTGGCCGAAAACAACCCGTTAGTCCGTTTTGCCTTTTTAACCCCTAAAATATGATGTTAAACTTGCATATTTTTTCATTCATCATCATCATATCAGCCGAGAGACTTTAGGACATAGGCCTCCCCCAAGAATCTCCTAACCGGTCGGTCCTGCGCTGACCGCATCCAGCGGCTTCCCGCGACCTTTACTAGATCATCAGTCCACCTTGTAGGGGCCTACCAAAGCTGCGTTTCCCAGTACGTGGTTGCCAATCGAGGACTTTTCCTTCCACTCCAATGGCCGTCAGTCCTCCTCGCAATGTGCCCTGCCCACTGCCACTTAAGGTTCGCAATTCTTTGGGCTATGTCGGTGACCTTGGTTCTCCTGCGGATCTTATCATTTCTGATATGATCACGCAGAGAAACTCCGAGCATAGCTCTCTCCATTGCCCTTTGGGTAACCTTGAGCCTTCTTATCAGACCCATTGTAAGACATTGTAACGCCCATTCATTTAACTGTTTGAATATTATTTGAAAAAATAATATTGTAAAATTTTATTACACTATCATAAAATAATCACTTTAATTTATTCTAAAATAACAAAGTATGTCGAAAACTGGGATTTTTTACTTTATGTCGAATTTTCGATCGCATGCCATTTAAATGTCGTACATTTATACTTTATTAAATCTAATAAGCGGACTGAAATTGGCCGTCGTAAATATTTTTTTTATTCAATTGTTTTAATATTATTTCATTTAATAATGTTGTAACATAAATGGTTGCAGGTATCATAAAATAATCACTTTTAGTTTTTTGTAACAGAGTATGTCGAAAACTGGGACGTATTGTACTGTATGCCCGATTTCCGACCATAAGCCATTTCAACGTATTAGGTTTATACTTTATTAAAGCAAATAAGCGGACGAAAATTGGCCATTGCAAATATTTGTACACATAAAGTTCATATTGCTAAATAAAATTTAGTTTACTTACATGCATTTTCGTATATCAGACAGAACCTAATTGACATGGGCGGGCCTGTTATAGACCACCCGGTCGAGATTAGGACTTTCTAATAAAAAGGGCGTACCCTTTCTCGTCCACTTCGTTTTATATATTAATTATTGTAAATTAGAATAATAAACTATTCGTCCACACTATATTTATAGCAAGCTATATGTATAAACAGTAAACAAACCAAGAAACACAATAGAATTATTTTTTATTTACTGCGTAAGTTCCGGCACGTCACTATTTTTTCTGCAATATTTGACACATTTTCACTCTTTCGCCGGGTACCATAAACTGCATAGCTTAATCCTAGTTAATGGCCGCGTTCCAGTGCACTGTGTAGGCATGTACTTACTGTGAAGTTATTCAGGTCGTAATACATAAATATTTTAAGGACCTATGTATAACCGTTTTGCTATTTTTTGACGTTATATCAAGGAGGGCGGTTAAATGGACGGAAAGGGGAAGCGGTCGGCAAACAGGCGCAATGACCCTACGTCTTGCCTTCGTAACTTGCGCGCTTCGCGACTCTCTGTCTACTGGCGGTCGGACGGCGCACGCCCGGCCTCGCTCGGGTGCCGGCCGAACGTTTACGACTCAAGCCGAGCGGGCAACCGTCGCTGGCGCGAAGGACGCGAAATAGCAATAGGTGCTATATTCTCCCCCTCCAAGTCAGAGGAACGCGGAGGAGCTGACTTGGCAACTGGTCGTTTACGCGGTCTTCCTCGCTTACGATTATGAGCCACAACGTCAGTGTTCCCTACATACGGACTCAGGAGACTGGCATGGTACTTACCGCGGGGTTTATCATCTCGGTCCGCGACTTCATATGTGGTTGGGGATACTACTTTAGTAATAATATATGGACCCTCTCGTCTTGGCGCAAATTTACTGGTAAAGCCTTTAGCGGCTTGACTTAGGCGATGGCTCTCTACGAGAACACGGTCTCCTTCTTTATATGTAGGCCCTGGACGGCGATTCTTATCTGAAGCATCTTTACGGACATCTTGCTGATGTTCGACCCGCCACTTTACATCTTGTAGGCGTACTGCGAAGTCTCTAAGGTAAGGCGTAATTTGCGGAACATAATTCTCTTGGTCAACAACGGCTCTTAGATCATTGGCAACATCGACTGGGGATCGGAACTCACGCGCGAAAGTCAGGAAAGCAGCGGAGTGTCCTGTTCCTTGATTAGGTGCTGTGTTTAAGGCGAACCGTACCGCAGGCAACACTTCTGGCCATCGACGATGTTCAGGATCAATCAGCATAGCTAGCATCTGTTTCATCTCTCTATTTTTCCTCTCGGCGGGATTTGATTCGGGATGGTAAACAGGAGTCAGGTTCTGTTGTACACCTAAAACATACATTGCTTTCTGCATGACTGCTGAGACGAACTGAGTACCGTTATCCGATATGATTCGTCGTGGAAAGCCATACCGCATAAAAACTTATTCAATCAGAATTTTGGCACAATTCTCAGCGTTAGCTTCGGTCACTGGAAACAATTCGACCCACCTACTGGCAGTATCCTCTACTAGGAAGATCCACTTTTCACCTTTGCTGCCTTCGGGCAAGGGACCAAACAAGTCCATAGCAAGGACTTCAAATCTCTGCTGTGGGACAGGTGTCTGGAGCAGACCTGCTGGTTTCAAATTAGTAGGTTTAAATTTTTGACAAAGGTCACATGACTTGAGGTACTTGAATATGTACTGTCGCATATTCGGGAAATAAAACCTCTCCTTGACTCTCTTAAGAGTACGCTCCAGTCCCAGATGACCAGCCGTCGGTGCATCGTGAAGTTCTCGCATTACTTCTTGGCGCATAGACTCTGGCAGAACAAGCTGGGGCTCCTCGGATTCACTATCCGGGTCATAGCGGAACAGAACTCCATGTGAAATATAATAACCCCGGTCAGTCCATCGTGCAGCAGTACCAGTATCTTCGAAATCGGTGAGTATTTTCCTTATTTCAGGATCTTCAAGTTGAGATTCACGCAATTCTTCGGAAGTACGATGTGGTAAGTCAACGGAAATTGGACATATGTTGCAGGTGGGGCCTTCGTCTGCTGGAATACCACATACAGGACGACTGAGCGTATCCGCCACCACATTTATTTTGCCGGGATTATATTCTACATTTAGGTTGAAAGATTGAATCTTCAAGGCCCACCGAGCAAGGCGACCACTAGGGGTTTTCAACGACAGTAACCACTTCAGAGGCTGGTGGTCGGTTGCAACGTGAACTTCGGCGCCTTCGAGATATCCACGGAACTTCTCGAGGGACCACACTACAGCCAGCGCTTCCCGCTCTGTTGTGGAATAGTTTCTTTCAGCTGCTGTCAACAACCTACTAGCATACTCTATCGGTTGTTCAGACTTCGGATCTGGACCTTGCATCAGTACGGCACCGAGTGCATACGAACTAGCGTCAGTGCGCAGTACAAAAGGTTGCTCAAAATTTGGCTGTCGTAATACTGGACTAGTACTGAGTCTCTTTTTAAGCTCTTTAAAGGCGTCGCCTTCTCTATCTCCCCACTTCCAGGATCTATTCTTTTTGGTTAGGTCGGTCAGAGGTTGGGCAACTTCAGAAAAACGCGGAATAAATTTCCGAAACCACGCACAGGTTTGCAGGAAGGTCCTCAATTCTTTTAAATTCGTTGGGTACTTCATATCCATCACGGCTTGTACCTTCTTGGGATCGGCCTCAACACCTTGGGTTGTTAATACATGTCCCAAATAACTAACCCTTTCTCTGGCGAAAACACACTTATCTCTGTTCGCCTTAAGGTTAAATTGACGGAGACGATCAAATACCTTCTGTAGATCGTGTAGATGACACTCCAGGTCGTCAGAAATCACCAGAATATCGTCAAGGTAAGCTACGACTGTTAAATCCTTAGAGCCTGCACCATTTTCAGAACGAGTATCCCTTAGCCCTGCACGGAACCTATCCATCAATCTCTGGAACGTCGACGGTGAATTCTTAAGCCCAAACGGCATCCGTCGAAATTGAAAAGTTCCGAAAGGCGAAACAAAGGCGGTCTTGTGTCTATCCTCCGCAGCTACCTCCACTTGCCAATATCCAGATTTCAGGTCAATTGTTGACATTATGCAGTTACTCTTAGCGGAAGCTAAGATATCGTCAATTACAGGCAGTGGATATTTGTCTGTGCGTGTTACTGCATTTAATTTCCTGTAGTCCACACAAAAGCGAGTCTCTCCGTTCTTCTTAGGAACCAACACTACCGGCGAAGCCCACTCTGACTCTGCTTCCTCTATTATGCCTAGATCCAACATGTGATCAATTTCGCGCCTAATAATTTCCTTCTTTGCAGGCGTGACTCGGTAAGGAGGTGTAGAAATCGGTGTAGCGTCTCCCGTATCAATTCTATGTACCGCAAATGGTGTAGGCCCTCCCCCTGTATTGAAGATGTCTGAATTATCTTGCAAAAGCATTCTGAGTTTATCTTTCTCTAACTCGGACAAGAGAAGACCCTCGCACTCGCGGAGATCCATCGCCGAACTAACTACAGTATGTTGATCTTGCTCAAAGCAAAGCGGATAAAAATCGGTAGAACGCAAACGATATTGATTTTTGTCGAAATCAAGTACCATGCCCGAATCCCTAATAAAATTCATGCCAAGCAAAGATTCCGTCGCACCCGGTAAAACCATAAAACGAGTCTCTATTGCTACTCCGTGCACCTTCACAAGTACAGAGGCTGTCTCTACTGTTTGCACACGTTGTGCCCCGTCCGCGAACTTTAATTCTGTGGTAACACTTTCGAAACGCTGTCCGTTGGCACGCAAATGGTTGGTCAAACTAACACTAGTCACTGATTGTTTTGCACCCGTATCCAATAAAGCGGTGCCTACGGTACCGAACACTTCGATATTGAAAATTGGTCTCACCCGCGGATCGAATACATTATGACAGGCTGACACCGATTGGAAGCTAGACGTTGACGGTTTAAAACCTTTTTCTTTGCACATCGCACAGTTCGATCTTACAACCCCGGGCGCACCGCATCCAAAACATGACAGCGATGGGCGCAGCTCCGAAGGCGTTGAAGCTGGTTCACTTTTAACATTATCTTCTTTCTTCATAAATTTTTTACAATACTCTTTTGTATGGCCAAACATCTTGCAAAATGTACACCTAGGTCTGGGCACTTTATTACTGACTGGCGTGTTTACGGGACCGTTCCTAGAAGAACTAGCCATTGAGGTTTGCATGAAAGTCGTCGGCATTAAATGGTCTCTATCATTTGGCGGAGCAACCGATGTCGAAGCGCGTGTGACTTTATGAACATCGGAACCCTTTTCCTCAAGCACATCCTCTGCTGCTCGTGCCAGTTGGAGCAGTTCGCTGAACGACGTAAAAGAGTTTCTAGCTACTCTCTCCCTAATCCGTCTATGTAGTAAGCCGTATGCCATATCTAGCTGTACTGGATTTTCGGCTAATGTATGGGGGGGGTAACTGTGCTACAAGCGCTCTAAATCTACAGATAAAAACGTCTGTTCTCTCACTACCCTGCTCTCGGCTGAAGATCTCCCTGTATATCCTAGGAGGCGGCAAACGCGGGCCAAATGTCTGACGCAATAAGGCTAGTGCTTCATCCCATTTGTTCACTGAATGCTTGACGCCTTGCCACCACGTAGCGGCAAAATTGGTGAATAGCATGGAGAGTCCCCTTAACGCAATGTCATCAGTAACACTCAAACAGTCTTTATAAATTTGAACTGAGTCTATAAACGCAATTACGTCCCCGGTACCGTCGAATCTCGCAGAACAATTAGAAAGATTAGCACTTACATGAGTCTGTGAAAATATTATAATAACAGACGATTATATTTCTTCGCTTCATTCTTCAGATATGAAAGAATTACCAAGTAGTCCCCCTGGTTACCAGGCAACATTCGCACAATTTTTTAGAGTTTTTAAACGCTTATAACACTTTTTATAATAAAAAGTTTTAAAACGACTACCCACTTATTTCCGGCTAACCCGTTGCCTTGTTCGCCATTAACGACGTTGCTCATTCCTCTGTTGTGCTCGGTAGCGCTCGCACGCGCACCTCTCTCTTGGGTCACTATGCCGAAAAGAAGTGCGCAAGTACGTATTGAACGTTATGCAAGAAAAATTAGAAAGTTAGAAGAACGGGAAAAGCGGAGAAAAATTATATCTCCCTTTGATTCATCATCTGAATCAAACAATGAAGGTTAGTAAAATTTATTTTTTTCTTTATTGGGCGTTATCGATTCGAAGAAGTGTTAATTAATTTAATGATTAGTTTTGGAGTGCTTTGGGATTGACTGCGAGTCAATAACTTTGACATTTACCAAAACTTGTAACAAAATAATAACGTCCAATACCTGCATTGGGGTAGACTGCGAGTCTACAACGATGACAATTTGGCAGGAAATACGTAACATCTGAAATAGATGATTCGTTCCCCTGCAACATCAAAACCGTAAAACCACAGTTCGGTTTTTCGAGTTATTTTTTTTATCTACCTACTTTTAATTTACAAAATAATTTTCTTCATAACCTAATTATAAAATTATAATTGTAGGTTGCGAAGAAATTGAAAAAGCGGGAGACCATCTTATTGATGTTACCCCGGAGGATATATCAAAGACTTCAGACATCTTGCTGACGGGACCCGATATTTTGGAGCAGCCGGGACCAAGCCTAGAAGTTGAGCCACTGCTCGAAAATGAGCTAGACCCTGAAGTTTTATCGGCGCTTGGTGAGTCCATGTCTGACACCCCTGAATATGGCGAGACCATCCATGATAATCTTGCAAAATTATGGATTCCTTTATTGAAAAAAGGAATGTCGACTGAAAGCAAAAATAAAGTGCTGAAAGACTATTTAGTACCAGACAATTGTAGGCTCATACAAGCCCCAAAATTGAACGCAGAGATTTCTGCTGCAGTCCCGGATATGGTACGCAACCGTGATAAAACACTGGCCTCCTCTCAACAACAACTTGGGCTTGGGATCACCGCTATAAATCGAGGTTTGAACATCCTCTTAAAAAGTGATGATAAAATTCAGGCGATGAAGCATCTCAGTAACGGCTGCAGACTATTATGTGATTCTCATAATTGTATGACAAAAAATCGAGTAAAATTAATCACGCCCAGCTTAGACAAGGCCTTCCTTCATATTATAAATGAGTCTGAACGAGATGAAACATTATTCGGATCTTCGCTGTCGGAAAAAATAAAGGCCGCTAAGGCCATAGAAAAACAGGGCCTTCAAATCAAGAAGCTAACAACAAAGCTGCCAAGAGCGGCGGCGCCTTCGTCCAGCACACAACCTGGTTTTCTTCAGGGAAACTGGACAGGGCCTCCTCGATACCCACCAGCGAACAGGGGGGGGCGGGGAGGCTACAGGAAACCACAGATGATGTCAGTTATCCGTCAATCTCACGCAGCCTCGGTGACGCAGACTCAACGCGCTGCGAATCAAGTCAACAAAACCCGTGCCCCGGCTCGGAATCACCACTAGCACAGGTACATGCGGGTAGGCTTACCCATTTTTACGATTGTTGGCGAAAAGTCACAAATAATAAAATTATTCTCGATTGGATTAAAAATGGTTATAGTATACCTTTTAATGCAAATATTAATCAGTGCGATGTTCCTCAAAATATTTTTTCACAAGCCGAAAAACTAGATATGTTTGAGGCTATAAATAACCTAAAAAATTTGGGTGCCATTTCAGAGTGTAACGATACGCATGATCAATTTATATCTAAAATATTCCTTACTCCGAAGTCCAATGGGGACAAGCGATTCATATTAAACTTAAAACCCTTAAATAAATTTGTTCACAATGAACACTTTAAAATGGAGGATTACCGCACTGCTTGCAAATTAATACCGCGTAATGGGTATGTAGCTACTATAGACTTAAAAGACGCGTATTTCCTTATATCTATTAAACCATTATACCGAAAATATTTGAGGTTCCAATTTCAACCTAATAATTCGGCTAAGGTTATTACCTACCAATTTAGTGTTCTTCCTTTTGGTTTATGCGTGGCCCCGCGAGTTTTCACCAAAGTGATGAGAGAAGTAATAACTTATCTCAGATATCACGGTCACAAATCAGTATTTTATTTAGACGATTTATTATGTATAGGCGACACATATAACCAATGTCTCATTAATGTTAACGAAACATTACGGCTGTTAAACTGCCTAGGATTCGTAGTTAATTATGATAAAAGTAATTTGACCCCGCGTCAATCCTGTAGGTTTCTGGGTTTTAATTTCAATACCGAAGAACTAAGCATTAGTCTCCCTACAGATAAACGAAGTAAGATTGCAGACTTAGTTACAAAATTTATGAAATTACCGTCATGTTCCATACGCGAATTTTCACAAGTCATAGGAGTTCTAGTCGCTGCTTGTCCGGCAGTTAAATATGGGTGGCTATATACAAAAATTTTGGAGCGCCAAAAGTATTTAGCTTTGTTAAACAATTATGATTATGAAAGTAAAATAAAGCTACCCTCCATAATACTAAAAGATTTACGTTGGTGGTTGTTAAATATTACAACAACCTCCAACTGTATGAGACAGACAAATTATGTCCTTGAGATCTATACAGATGCTTCTAGGTCAGGATGGGGTGCCGTCTGCAAAAAAGACACAGTAAATGGCAAATGGAAAGACACAGAAAAAGCCTACCATATAAATTACTTAGAATTGATGGCGGCTTTTCTAGGCCTAAAATCCTTTGCAAGTGAATTAACAAACTGCGCAATCTTACTTCGTATAGACAATACAACTGCCATTAGCTACGTGAATCGCATGGGGGGCGTACAATATCCTCATTTAAGCGCCCTAGCAAGGACGCTTTGGCAATGGGCGGAAGCCCGTGGTCTTTGGATATTTGCTTCGTATGTAAATACACAGGAAAACCGTGCAGACGCTGCGTCTAGAATTATCAACCCTGATATTGAATGGACGCTTTCGGAAAAATCGTTTAAAATTATTACAGAGCATTTCGGGCAACCTGTAATAGATTTATTTGCGACACGAGAAAACGCAAAATGTTCTCGTTTTGTTTCATGGAAACAAGATCCAGACGCAGAATATGTAGACGCATTCACTTTGAACTGGCAGTCAGATTTTTTTTATGCTTTTCCTCCATTCTCTGTTATACTAAAATGTGTCAGAAAAATAATTGACGATCAAGCAAACGGTATTTTAGTTTATCCTCAATGGCCATCGCAACCGTGGTTCCCTCTATTACAGAAGTTAATAGTTTCCGATGTATTATATTTGGATCCAAATAAACATTTGATGCAATCTCATTTCAGAGATCACCATCCCTTACACAAGAAGCTTACCCTGGGTGTCGCGAGGCTCTGCGGCAATCGTTCACCCGTCGAGGTGCCTGTGCAGAGTCAACTACACTGATGTTGGCTTCGTTCTCCGACAGTACTATAAGGCAGTATAATACTTCACTAAAACTCTGGTGGCATTTCTGTTCAGTTAACAATATAGACGTATTCGAACCATCGAAGAAAGATATCCTTACTTTCTTGGCAACACAATTCAATAATGGCTGTGCTTATGGTAGCCTAAATTCTCACCGGTCGGCTTTGTCAGCCTTGATAGGAAATAATATGGGGTCAGACTCCTGCATAAAGCGCCTGCTTAAGGGCGCGTATAAATTAAAACCTACTAGACCCAAATACGCTTATACGTGGAACCCTCAACTGGTTCTTAACCATATTTCAACATGGTTTCCTAATCAGGAATTGTCTTTAGAAAACATTACAAAAAAGCTTACAATATTACTTGCTATTTGTACCGCTCACAGAATGCAGACTCTATCCCTTATTAAAATTGGAAACATTTTATTATTAGAAAGCGGGATAAAGATTAACATAACAGATATAATTAAAACGTCTGGACCTGGCAAAGAGCAACCCATACTTTTTTTGCCATATTTTAGGGAAAATATCAGTATTTGCCCTGCAACAGTACTCTCAGATTACATTTCTATGACTAGAAACATAAGAACTGAGGATACAGGTAATCTATTGTTAACTTACAAAAAGCCACATAAACCTGCTACTACACAGTCCATCAGTAGGTGGGTGAAGCAAGTCCTGTCGGAGAGCGGTGTCGATACTAGTGTGTTTGGCGCGCACAGTACACGCCACGCATCTACCTCAACCGCCAGCTTAACTGGCGTCAACATTGAAACAATACGTAAAACCGCCGGATGGACTACCTCATCCAATTCGTTTGCCAGATTCTATAACCGAACAATCCTAGACGAAGGTGAATTTGCGCGTTCCGTTTGCTTATCGTCTGATCGGTAATAAACTTATTGACATTCTTGTTGATTAATCTGTTACAATTATAAAGTTTGTATAATTTTGATAAGTGTTAAAAACGTTTAAGTTACAATAATAAATATATATTGATATTTCTTTGTTGTTTACGTAATGGTAATTACTGTCATAAAACTATGTACTGCCTACATATTAATGATCTGGAAATAATAGATACTAATAAATAAATTCATTTACTACCACAATAGTGTATGTATTTCATTCCAAAACTTTCTGCTCTGAACATCTACTTGGTAATTCTTTCATATCTGAAGAATGAAGCGAAGAAATATAATATATGATCAAACGAACTTCTCAAGCGAAGTTCGATCAATATTATATGAGTCGCTTCATTCGAAGATATGAACCCTCCCTCCCTAAGCTTAACCCTAACTAGAAAGTTTTGAATATCTCTGAAAAATGAGCAACGTCGTTAATGGCGAACAAGGCAACGGGTTAGCCGGAAATAAGTGGGTAGTCGTTTTAAAACTTTTTATTATAAAAAGTGTTATAAGCGTTTAAAAACTCTAAAAAATTGTGCGAATGTTGCCTGGTAACCAGGGGGACTACTTGGTAATTCTTTCATATCTTCGAATGAAGCGACTCATATAATATTGATCGAACTTCGCTTGAGAAGTTCGTTTGATCATATATTGTACGTTAGATTGAATTAAAAATGGAGTCACTCGACACGTGTTTTTACAACTTTTACAACAAGAACTCTATTCTATTCTTAATTAATGGCATTCGCAAATCTTAAAGATTATGCATTTTGCCAATGTCAAGTGAAAACTTAATTATAGTTACAAAAAAATGGTACGGTAGATTTTGGTTAAAATGGAGTCTCTCAACACGTGTTTTTAAGAACTCGGGAGAAACTCCAACAAGAACTCGGGAGTAACTCCTATTTGGCACTTTGTTTTCTAGTGACGTCAGAAACCATAGGTAATAGGAACGTCAGTGATTAATCCTGATTAATCTGTGTCAAGTCTTTTTTACTATATAGTAAAAAATAACGTCGCTTTAAAGCTCTGAACAATTAAATAAAAATGAAGTAGGTATAAATTCTAGTGCCTTATCTACATCCAAGGACAAAATTAAGCCGTATAAATATGGTTGGGCTACTCTAACTTTGTTCCTAACCATAATTAGAACCGTATACTTATTTGGGTGGTTTCTATTAACTTTGTTCGTCTAAAAGCCTTTTCGAGTAATTAATTTCAAATGGACCGTCACGCCTCCGAGATAGAAGGATAACCTTCTTTCATTGTAGCTATTAACAGTTACAGCTGTCGCGAAGTTTCAAATTTAAAAATGAACTTTGCTACTTTAATATTTAGAACTCATTTATAAGGATTTAAGTGGACTGTTCAAAACTGGAGTCATATTTATAGCATAGTTTCTTTTGAATTTGTATTAAAAAATGCAACTGTTTCATCTTAAGGCTTGTTTTCACTAGCTTTTGCCCGTGACTTTGTCCCAGTGGAATAAGTAGTTAATTTGGAGAGTATTTTTATTTTCTTAGGCTCAGAACTTATTTAGCAAACTACTACTATAGTATACTATTCTTAATTAATGGCGTCGCGTCGCATTAAGCGTACTCATTTCGCCAATGTGAAGTGAAAATGTAACTAAAGTAACAAAAATTGTACGGTTGATTGAGTTTAAAAATGGAGTCTCTCAATATCCTCCACGCCCTGAATTCCAGAGGGCTATTGCGGGACGGCTCGGGATCTGTGCACGTGAGCGCAACTACACCGAGACCGTCCCAACGCTGCCCGTCTAGGCACTCCTTGTGCACCTATTGGTGACCAGCAGCCTACAGCGGCTACCGAATAACGCCAGCCTCTGTGGGCCGCTGCCCGGCGCCAGCCTTATAGGCCGCCTGCTCACCCGGGGGACTTTGGGCGCGGTCGTGGCCCTGAAAAGGGCCGTCCGGAACTAGCCGTGGTGGAAAAACAAAAACAACTCGACGATGGCATGTGACTTCGAATGCCAAGGGGACTTGACATCAAAAGCCACACACCCGCCTAGAAAGTTTCCCCACCACATTACCAGGGTCCGCCATAAGGAGGCTTCCGGACGTGGACCCCACCCCGTTCACGTGTACTTGGGTCATCAAAAAATCGCAGCTTAGCTACGCCAATGCATTTGACCAAATTTTGGAATTGTGAAATGCTTTACCATTGGTAATCAAATCAGACAGGCACAGTCACTCAATGTTTTCGAGAGGCTGGAAATCCTTATCTATTATCGATAAGACCACCCATTGTGTATTCTAATGGAAATGATTGTTCGTAATCTTTGATATTAGTGTCTATGTGTTATAAAGCATAATTCTATTCTATTCATACATAGTTAAATTCTCTGCACCAAAATTTCTCAGCATTTTTGCCTACCATTGATGGACCCCTTTACACCAAATACAGTGTATTTCGTATTGGATAATTAGTTTCAAATACCTTTGTTAACAGGTGTACGGAAATATTAGGTTGGGGAAAAAGTCTTTTCGCATTATAGTATGTATCAACTTGTAATAAAATCTCTTTGGCTATACTATTTGTATCTGGCTGGTTTTGGTATCATTGAAAGTTTAAATTTTAAAGAACATAATTCCAAATTCAAATTAGGAAAATGTGTGATTTTCATTTGTTTTTCGTACCGCCAAGATGAGTGAATCTAATGAAGAAATTCGATACATTTTAAAATTTTACTACAAAAAAGGTAAAAATGCAACGCAAGCCGCGAAAAAAATTTGCGATGTTTATGGACCTAGTGCAGTGTCTGTGAGAGTAGCACAAATTTGTTTTAAGCGTTTTCAATCCGGAAATTTTGATGTCAAAGATGCACGTCGCTCTGGTCGCCCTATTACAAATAAAATGGATGCCATTTTTGAAAAAGTGGAGCAAGATCGGCATGTCAGTTTTTACGACGTAGCTGAAGAACTGGGAATTGACCACAAAACAGTTTTGGCGCATTTGAAAAAAACTGGGTACTCAAAAAAGTCGACATTTGGGTACCTCACGAGCTCACTGAAAGAAACCTAATGAACCGTGTACTCATTTGTGATTCTTTATTACGACGTAATGAAACCGAACCATTTTTGAAGAAGCTGATAACTGGTGATGAAAAGTGGATCACGTACGACAAGAACGTGCGAAAAAGGTCGTGGTCAAAGGCCGGTCAGGCTTCACAGGCTGTGGCGAAGCCCGGGTTAACTCGCAACAAGGTGATGCTGTGTGTGTGGTGGGATTGGAAGGGCATTATTCATTATGAGCTCTTACCACCAGGCAGGACCATCGATTCTGAACTCTACTGCGAACAACTGATGAGATTAAAGCAAGAAGTTGAGAGAAAGCGGCCGGAATTAATCAACAGAAGGGGTGTGGTTTTTCATCATTATAACGCTAGACTTCACACATCTTTAGCCACTCAGCAAAAATTAAGAGAGTTTGGCTGGGAGGTGTTAATGCATCCGCCGTATAGTCCTGACCTTGCACCTTCAGATTTCCACCTGTTTCGGTCTCTTCAGAATTCTTTAGGCAGTGTCAGGTTAACATCACGAGAGGACTGCCAAAACCACTTGTCGCGGTATTTTGACCAGAAGTCCCAAAATTTCTATAGCAATGGGATCATGTCCCTACCTACAAGATGGCAAAAAGTTATCGAACAAAATGGTACCTACATACTTTAGTTAAATGTAAATAAACTATATTAAAAAATGTTTTGAATTTTCTTAAAAAATGCGAAGAAACTTTTTCCCCAACCTATTATATATGAGTACATAATGATGTTACATGGGTAAAATCAAATTATCAAAAGTAAGGTAGCTACTGTAATACAGTGAAATAGTCGTTCGCTGGAGGGAATGATGGGGATACAATAAAAAATATCATTGATAAAATATGTCACTGGCGTTGCTCGATGGTGTAAACGTTAAATATTTCTTCTTACTCGTACTCTGTATAACTTCTTAAATAGTTAATTAACAGTCATAATTGGTTTAACTTGAACGGGAGTAGCGAGCAAATTAATTTAATAACAATAAATAATCGAGACGAAATTATTTCATAGTCCTTTCACTTCACAAAGATTTCTTGGTTGTTGGGTCGTGACTTGACTGGCCCGAAGGAAAGATTTAATTTGAGCCCTTTGATATTAATTTAACAGAAATACAAAACTGACTCCAACTCTATATATTTGTATATACCTACACTTGATTGTATTTTATTATAATGGAATCAGAGAGTCGTATTTAATTATTTAAAGCGACTGCACACAGACTTGTATTTATGAGATAAATATTAGTGAAAAGCAGAATATTTATGTATATATACTATGTTTATTCATAATTATAAAGAATGTTCTTACGTGCTCTTCAATCTACTTAAACAAAATTAACGGATGTCAATTTTACAACCGATTTTGAAAACATAGTCGGTTTCAATATTCTGTCAGCTAGTAAAAGTAAGCTTACTGAAGTTTGGTTTCTTAAAAGTTTGGTTAAGGGTTAAATAAGTTATTTCAATTACGTTATGACCTCAATTTTGTATGAGTAACAAGATTTATTTATTTATATAGAAACTCAAGATATGCGCTTCTTTCCACTAAGGCCTCTCGATTTCTATAGAAAAAGTGGTCTACGCAGTTGCTTGAGATTTCATTGGGTTAACAATCAGCCTAAATGTTTTGGCCCAAGTCTCAATTGAAAACAAATCCTCGTTAACACAAGAACGGCCGTAGTCTTCAAATTGACGGTTTCTTGTAGTACAATGGTAATATTTTCAAAGTTTCGACTTTCTGCAGCTTCAAACTCTTTGGTTTTTAATATTTATGGTTTCATAGCTTATGATTCAATATAAACTTACTAGTTGTCCTGGCCAAGCGTTTTTGTGGTAATTTCATACTACACTACTGTCCTTTAACATTGAATTTGCAGTAAAAAAAATGAGGACAATTATCAAGATAAAAACTATCCTTTCTCTCAAGTTGGAACAAAACACACATTTAAAAAAAAGTTTAAATCGGATTGTTAGTTTCGGAGTTCATCCCGGACAAACATCGTGACACGGGAATTATATATAATAGGATTATCATTAACAATTTCGTATACTAATAATAAAAAGAGGCAAGATTTTATGTTTGTTTGCATTGAATACGCTCTGAAATTACTGGACCGATTTTGATGAATTTGGCACGATAAACGACATTAACGCGAATGACGGCGTGGGCGACCGCTAGTTTATTAAATACTTAAGAGACGGTATAATCTAGTATACTCGAGTTCCTGTCTCGTTTGTCGATTATGTGAACGTATCGATTGTGTTGGTCTGCTGCGATGATTTTGAGTGTAACATCTGTTCTGATGACTTGTTTATTTGTTTACTGGATGGGCTGTTACTTTTTGGGTTTGGTGCCAGTTTGTATAGGCGACAGGCTGGCAAATTGTCAATTCTTTTGGCGGGTATTTTATGGCTCATACTACCAGATGTGGCTTTATGTGTGTATAAATTTTAACTAAAGCTCTGCTCAACCCCTTTTGGAATTATGAGTGTGATCATATGTATATGTATGTATGAGTTTCTGTCTATTGTATTCACTAACCCTAATGTTTATGTTTTGACTTTCAGATTTGCTCTTATCTAAAGTATAATGAAGTAAACAACAAAATAATATAGATACTATTGCGATTTGAATATGATAAAAAAAAATATTAGGGGTTCAAGTATGAAATTGCCGTTTTGTATGGAGAATTTAACGAAAATTCATTTTTCTATACAAATATATTTGCGATTTATAAAGGAACCACAAATCTAAATTTTGTTGATATATTTAGACAACATTAAGCTATAGGATACATAGAGAAAAAAATTGAGAATTGATATTTGTAAAAAAATATTCATATTTTTATAACGGAGATAGGCACCTCTTAGGACGAGCTGTTTTTGAAGATGTATTTCTAGTGAAAAAAATAAAAATAAGAATAAAATTTTATACATAAACATAAGTCCTTGTAATGAAGTTTAAAATAAAAAAAGAATAATGAACATAGCTATTGTATTAAAGGAATTATACACTAACGAATAATGAGGAAAAAATCGTCAATTTCATACTTTAACCCCTATTATTTGAAACACAACACGTTCCAATCAAGCGCTTAATTGTGGGAATCATTCAATGAAAATAAACATACTGACTGCTTACATGTACACCAGCTTATAAACTTTCAACAGCCACGAAACAGTGTTATCAAAATCATTAATTGAGCATACGAAGGCAATTAATTTTGCTCCCAAAATCGAATTGTAATTTGACTCTGATCACGTGAGACGAGTGTTGTGTACAAGCAATAATTTGAATCTGTCTTCGACATAATTATGTCACAAATATTGAACTTCACGATAGGGATTTCTTTACTTTTTAAGGATATATGAAAATTCTGTAATGTCCTTTTGCTTTGTCCAAAATGTTTTTGCGAGCAATGTTTAACATGTGACGTCAACCTTATTAAAATTTGTCATCATAATAAAGAGCTTTATCTCTTCAGAGAAACGTCGAAACTTTCCTGCTAGTTTTCCAGTTAATAGCCACTTATCACGTGTGTTGTTGGCGTTTATCGGAGTCGACCTTCGATAGCGATATGATGATGTAAAAGCTAATGGTTGATTCCTGAGAAAAGTGTTCTGATCGTCAGATCCGTGGCAATTTTTTTTTCTCGTCACAGGTGGAAACTAAAATTACAAATGAATAAACAATCAAAAAAGTAATATATCTATCCATGAGGCACACATTCAAAGTTTATAGATCGTCTTGAAAAAAATATTGAAATTTTTGGAGCCATGGATCTGATTATAGAATCCACGGATTTGATTGAAGTGTAAATAATACTAAAATGTATAGGATAAAGAAAAAACAAACAATGTAAAAGGTTTATTTATCTTTATTTTAACATTAATTGGAATTATTTTTCAGTCTTTCATCTCTCTCTCTCTCTCTCTCTCTCTCTCTATCCTTAGCTTACACTTTCATAAGTTTTATGATCTGTCTTAACTACAACCCTTCTCGTTCTCTCACTTAACTTCTTACGTTGAAGTTCACTTCGCTGCTTAACTTAAATATAGTTATTTAAGTTTTATAATCTGAAACAAGGAAAATATGTCATCTGCATGTCAGAGGAGAGTTGGACATAGCCTCTCCCAAAGATCTTCAACCTGATCAGTCCTGCCCGCGTCCAGTTGCTTCTCGTGACTTTTACCAGATTGTCAGTCCACCTTGTGGGATGCCAACGCTGCGTCTCCCGGTATGCAGCCGCCACTCAAGGTCTTTGAGTCAGTTTTGAGGCGTATTGCAAACACACAGAGAAAGTGTCTCAAGACAAAAGATGGGCCGAGAATATATCGCGTAGCCGAGTAGGATTCGTCGATTGACCCCTTTCTGGAAGTTGAACTGTTTGTTCCCGGTAAACCTAATAGTCAACAACTTCATTGTAGAGCTTCCAACCTTAACCTTTACAGAAGTGCGTAAGTACATGATTTTTGTCTTATCAATGTTCATTTTAAGACTCTCTTATTGGGACACACTACAGAGTTCAGAGTTTTTCCCGGTCTCACCCCATGACTACGATAATTTCTGCAAAGTGAAGGATTGCATTTGCTTGCCATTTATGTTGATAGGAAGTCATCTCCAGCCCAGAAGACACGTCCTCCAAATTAACTTTAAATAGTTTTGGATAGCATAGCCCTAACTTACACCTCGCTGCAGCCGTATTGGCTTCGAGTCCTGGTCATGGAAGTGGACTGACATAGTGGCATTTTCTTACAGTGCCTGCAACACTTGGATGTCATCGTCATTTCAGCCGAGAGACGCCCACTGTTGGACATGGCCTTCCCCAAGGATCTCCATACCGGTCGGTCCTGCGCTTCCCGCATCCGGCGGTTTCCCGCGGCATTTATGAAATCGTCAGTCCACCTTGTGGGAGCCTACCAACTCTGCGTTTCCCCGTACGTGGCCACCACTCGAGAACCTTTCCGCCCCTAGGTGCCGTCATTCCTCCTCGCAATTTGCCCTGCCCACTGTCACTTAAGGTTCGCAGTTCTTTGGGCTATGTCAGTGACCTTGGTTCTCCTTTTTTTATTGAAGTGGAGGTTAAATGCATTTATGCATCGTCCCTGCGCGGTGGTGCAAACGGCAGGGGATATGTGTGATTCGAGGTTAAGGCGTTCCTTCCATACCCGCTAAACTTCCTCCCCGGCCTGACCGTCAGTGCGCTATTACGAGATGGCTCGGGATCAGCGCACGTGAAAGCAACTACACTGAGACCGTCCCAACGCTGCCCCTTCTAGGCACTCCTAGCACCAATTGGTGGCCAGCAGCCACTCCTCCACCGACGGATGCTCGACCTGGCGCGTCCTTCTGACGGACGAAGGACACCAGGAGCAGCCATTGGACCGCACCCGGGGACTTTGGGCGCGGTCGTGATCCTTAAAAAGGCTGTCCGGAACTAGGCGTGGTGGGAAAACAAAAACAACTCGACGATGGCATATGTGACTTAGAATGCCAAGGGGACACACTTGACATCAAAAGCCACATACCCGCTGAGAAAGTTTCCCCACCACGTTATCAGGGTCCGCCACGAGGAGGCTTCAGGACGTGGACCCCGGCTTGGTTCTCCTGCGGATCTCAACATTACTCATTTTATCACGCAGAGAAACACCAAGCATAACGCTCTCCATTGCCCTTTGGGTGACCTTGAGCCTTCTTATGAGGCCCATTGTAAGCGGCATTCATAGGTCGCAACACACACGAATTTAAAGACTTTCGTCTTGAGACACTGCGGTAGATGGGCCGAGAATATGCCACTTAGCTTCCCGAACGCTGCCTAGCCTAGTTGGGTTCGTCCAGTGACCTCATTCCGGAAGATGGACTTACCTAGTTGGACTGTTTGTCCCAGGTAAACATAATGATCGATAACTTTCAGTGCGACATGGAAATTAGACATAATTAGTCTTATCCGTATTCATTTTAAGACCCACTTGTTGGGAGACTCTACAGAGATCGACGAGCATTGTGCTCAGGTCTTCCAAGGTCCCACGATATCTTCGGCAAAGCGAAGGTGAATCATGTACGTCATTTATGATGCCAAGTCCTCTCCAGTCCAGAAGCTTAAACGTGTCCTCCAACGCAGCTGTGAACAGTTTCGAGGATATAACATCACCCTGTCTCACGCCTCGCTCGAGCTGTATCAGTTTTGAGTTTTGGTCCTGAAGGCGGACTGACAAAGTGGCGTTTTTGTACAGTAACCGCAACACTTGGATGTAATCGATAGTCTATGTGGCACCTCAGGAGTGACTGGAGCACGGCCCAAGTCTCGACAGATTCGAAGGCTTTCTCATAGTCCACAAACGCTAAGCATAGTGGCAGATTATATTCTTTGGTCTTTGTATAACCTTCCGCAGCGTTTGTATGTGATCTATGATACTGAAGCTTTTTCAGAATCCGGCTTGTTCAGGAGGCTGGAAGTCGTTAAACCTGCGTGCGAGACGATTCGTTATAACCCTCAAAAATAGCCTATAAACATGACTCAGGAGCGTGACGGGTCTATAGTTCTTCAATTGGGCCCTGTCGCCCTTTTTGAAGAAGAGTCACACCACGCCACCATGCCATGCATTTGGCGTTCACTTGGATGTACCAATAGTCTATTTGGCACCTCTGGAGTGACTGGAGCACGGTCCAAATCTCGACATAATTGAAGGTTTTCTCATAGTCCGCAGACATGTACAGCCTATTGCCACTTCAGCGTACTAATTCTTAGGGCTATGTCCATAACGATGACAAACTGTCTTTTAATGAGATACTGAGCCTATCCTCTACATAGCGCGTTGAGCGACTATAAATTAGTGGAGTAATCTTCTGGTAAGTGACCACGTCTGTGCAGGGAAGAAGTAAAGATATGTCTAAGCTTTCCAAATGCTGGAGCAGCAGAACTGGATCGTCCTACTACTACTTCCACCTGGTTTCTATTTATTCCTCAACAACTTTGAGGACCAAATTTCCGACTAACAGAGGCTCTGGGATAATTAACTTGTGCATTAAACATTACTTTCGTCTTATCCAAATTCCTCGCAACACGACGTGTTGCATGAGGCATCATTAAGGCTTTTCAGCATTTCCGAGTTCTTGAGAAGCGTTGTCTCTTTTTTTATGGAACAATACACCTTATACTCTTGTTCCACGAATGTGGGGTCATATCCATAACAAAAGAACAGCGTCAAACAACTTTTGGAATACCTTGTGGACTGGTGGCGATGACGCAACATCAGATCCATGGGAAAATATCCATAGATTTGAGACCATGGATCTGTTTTGGACCATGGATCTGATCATGACAATTTTGTTTTTGATCAACTACTCAAAAACTTGCAATAATGTCGGAGATATTTTTACCTCATAGTAAACTCAGATGGAAAGGAAATCATATTCTAGAAACAGTTTTAACCATAGGTTGACATTTCTATTTTTAAATCGACCCACAGATCTTACCTACCCAGGTGTACCAAAATTAAAATTGAAATAAGAACTGATCTGTAAAGTTATGCTTGTACGCGAATGACACAACTCCTCTATCAGAAATTCAGGACACATCTAGAGACCCTCGACAAGCAATCACTGAAGGTTTATCTCATATTTACACTACTGAAATACACCCATCTTGTCATGGGGTTCAATTTAAGCCCGCCGCGTGACAAATGTTTAAAACGGCTTAACTTCTCTAAATTGATAGGTTTTTATACAAAATTTTATATAAGAATAGAGGCATTTCTGTATTTTTTAAAGATATATAAATTATGGTAATATCACGTATAGTTAAAATAATATTAATGATAATACTGCAAGCGAGACGCGTGTGACACGTCGAAAATCGGTAAAATGCCCCCGATTTCAGGTTTCAAATGTGATTTTATTATATGAAAACAACAATTAAGCGGTTTTATTTATGATGCCTCAAGAGAGTAGTAGTTCTTCCAGGTTTTGACAATTATTTAAATATTCTAATCTCAATAATATAGATAATATTGGCCTGTGACACGAAAAAATAAGCTCCCCAGGAACCACCCTAATAACCCGTGAAACGAGTGGGACTCGATATTGATTCGCATACAGGTTAATGCTCTCCTTCAATAGGCTCTTTTGTAATGTTATTGACAACTGAAGTACAGAGATTTTATATTTTCCCAATGAACTTGTAAATGTCGCAGGCGTATCGTATAAGATTTTTTGTTGTTAAATCCGTAGTAGATTTTATCAATATTAGTCTGTATAATCGCATAGAGATCGTTTATTTGTTTATGACCAATCGGGGTGAAATTATTAAAATAATACAGATACTAATATTATAAGGAAAAACTTGTATGTTTTAACGAATAAACTACTAGACTAATTTCAAAAATTCTTTCTTCGTTAGAATACTACATTAGTCCTGATAATCTAAGAGGTCACGGGATTTTTCATAACGATCATGGATACGGTGAGATTTGCATTTATAGGTTGTAGAGTATTCCCCTAATGTGAATTATGTCGGTCTGGCTGCTCTCAGTGGTTGCATCTTCGAGTTATAGAGCTTACAAGAGGCTTCATTGTTGCGAAAAAAAAACGATCATAGAAATGGGTAGTTTTAGTACACGTTCAAAGAATAGCGTCTCCGCAGATGAAAAAAGTTGGTCTGGTGGCTCTCATTGGTTGCGTTTCAGAGTTATGATGCGCGAAATTCACTGCATTGTTGCGAGAAAAAAAACGATAACACAAATGGTCAGTTTTAGTATCTATTCGAATTATGGTGTCTCCACGGGTAAAAAAGTTGGTCTGCCTGCTCTCAGTGGTTGTATTTCAGAGAAAAAAAATAATAAATCCAAATTTTATTAATTAAACTTTTATAATTTTATCATCTTTGGGTAAAATCCGAGATTAATCATTTCGTCATTTTTAAAGTAAATTCCATAAAAAAATGGTATATAGCTTTTCGGTTAAAAATTAAGAAAGAAGTATTTTAGAATTTCTCCCCCTTCAACCCCTGATAGAATAGGGGGTGAAAGTTTGTATGAAAAATCCGCCATTTTTGATGTAAAATCCATAGAAATTGGTATATGGCCTTTCGGTTAAAAATTAAGGAAAGGGTATTTTGGAATATCTCGAAATTCAACTTCTAAAAGGGATGAAATAGGGATGTAAGTTTGTATTAGAAGTCCGTCATTTATATATTAAAATCTATACAAATTGGTATATGGCTTATCGGCTAAAATTAAGAATGATATATGTTACGATTTTTAGAATTTTAACCCCACGGGGACGAAGTCGCGAGCAAAAGCTAGTGTAATATACTTCTGATGCTAACTGTACTACCAGAGTTCATTCTAATAGCACTGTTTTGAAATAGGGGTGTTTGTATTATAATATTTGAATGATGTCGTTGTTGATGTGAATGATATTGTTCAATTGGCTGGAGTTCGAAAATACATTTTAATATTATTAATCTTCCTATCATGTAACGGAGCACGGGTCGCAGTTTGCTAAAACATATTTCATTTCTATCTACGTAATATCGTTGTAAGCGAACGCGAAAATTGCAATTATAGAGGCAGCGTTTCTGAGAAACCAATTTGAACAAGGTTCAACTGTTCCAGTGAATCTTCGGCAGTCTTTTGGTAAGTTTAATAGGTTGTAAACGAGCATTTTCTGTGGACAACCCACATTGGGAATAAATACTGATTGGGGGTACACTTGTAATAAGATTTGAGGGTAGCTTTTGGGATTTATTTAGTGCCTACCTGACTAAAAGTAAGAAGATTGGCAAACTTTGGGTACAAACTAGAAAATACACTGAAAAAGAAAACGCAGCCGCTCAGATTGCGGAGGATGCTGGGTTCGATTCCCGCCTGGGGCAAAACGATATTTTTCAGTGTAATTTCTAGTTTTAAAAATATTTACCGGACTTACAAGTGCAAATTTCAAAAATTTGATGAAACAATGTTTACCATAAAATCATAAGCACCAAGCACTGACAAATTCCGACGGCGAAAGCATTGCCCTGGTAGCGTAATGGTTAATGCAGCTGCCCGGATCGCGGAGGATGCTAGGTTTGATTCCCGCCCGGGGCAGGTAGATTTTTTTCAGTGTATTTTCTAGTTTTCAAAATATTTGCGCGTTTGAAAACGCAAAAATTGTTCCATAAAATTTGGGTTGAGTATAAAGAACGTTTCCTACTACTTACCAAATTACTTACATACATAAGGTCACACCTTTTTCTCGTAGAAGCCTTCGCAGAAAATCACTTCTTTAATCTGGGCAAAATGCTTCTGTAATAGCTATCGAATGAAAAAACTAATATCTATAAGGAGGTACTCTACGCATGTTCGAATAATGACTATGGGGAAAGGTTATTGTGCGAAAACCTTTAGGCGAAAGTTGAATCGATCACGCAATATCGAATAAGCAAGGTCCAAACCCATTTTTGCGATGGTTAATTAGGTCGATTATTTATTTGTACTAAGGATTACTTGGATGAACAATAATAACCTTTTTCTATAGGAGAGGTCATATGCAAATGCATTTACGCATCATCCCTGCAGTACGATGCAACTGCAGGGGTATGTGGGACTCAAGGTACAGGCGTTCCCACATACCTCCTGAACGTCCTCTCCGGGCATCCTGCCAAGGTACACTATGACAGCACTCTGGGATCGCGACAATTCGCTTTTCACCGGCAAGCCATCTGTGCCCGCCCTTTAGAGTCCAATAGGTGCACCGTTCAATAGTGCCCGCTGCCTGGTGGGACATCAGACCACCCAGACCTATAGACCGGTCGCCACCGAGCTCAAGGCTCGACCGGTCCTGAAAAGGACCTTTTCCCGCGTCCCCCTTGGTGGTTCCAAGGACTTCTTGGGTAAAACTCAGCGCAGGTTAAGCATGATATTTACCCCACCTGTCCCCCTACCTAAAGCCTCAGCCGTCCGTCATACCGGTCCTGCACGAGGATGCAGTTTGATTGGTTTCGGCTGCGTTGTATAGGCACCGGGCACTGGCTTCGACAGTGCGGCGCTGCCTCCCATGGCACCATCGCGGAAAACTAGACTATAGGTTGCATCCATCCGCCACCTCTGAGAGCAGAGAGGGGTACACTTGTAATAAGATTTGAGGGTAGCTTTTGGGATTTATTTAGTACCTACCTGACTAAAAGTAAGAAGATTGGCAAACTTTGGGTACAAACTAGAAAATACACTGAAAAAGAAAACGCAGCCACCCGGATTGCGGAGGATGCTGGGTTCGATTCCCGCCTGAGACAAAACGATATTTTTCAGTGTAATTTCTAGTTTAAAAAATATTTACCGGACTTACAAGTGCAAATTTCAAAAATTTTATGAAACATTGTTTACCATAAAATCATAAGCACCAAGCACTGACAAATTCCGACGGCGAAAGCATTGCCCTGGTAGCGTAATGGTTAATGCAGCTGCCCGGATTGCGGAGGATGTTGGGTTCGATTCCCGCCTGGGACAGAACTATTTTTTTCAGTGTATTTTAAAAATATTTACGCGTTTGTAAACGCAAAAATTCTGTGCCCGCCCTTTCGAGTCCAATAGGTGCACCGTTCAATAGTGCCGCAGAGACGTTTTATGGGCGACCGACCCTAGTTCCACTCAAGGCCCAGCGGCCTATCGGCCAGCTAACACCCAAAGGTCCGCTGGCCCTGAAAAAGGCCCTTCCGTGTTCCGACGTCAGCCGTCTGCGGGGACACCAGATGTTGTCCGGGGTGCACCTCGGAGAGGTCTCGGAACATAGGAACACACACCTAATGATAACATCAGAATCTCCTTCAAAGGTAGACTACGCATGTTCGTAAAAAAATTCAATCTTATACTTAAATACAAAAGTATCTATCCACATCAAAATACTCACTGTGAATTCCACTTCTTGATTGTGCTGCTTTGTAGCAAGAAACAGAAATTCACTGCCAGCACATGTTCCCTCCTTCTTACAATCCTAGGTCATTCAAAGGCTAGCACGACCTTCAAAAAATAGTGTCTAAGGTACATTTTAACTATAATAAATTATCCAATTAATATTTACCTAATCTAGTCTTCCAGACTTGCTTCTAACTACAGACATAATACCTTTTTATTATTACTTCTGTGCTTCTAACATTATTTCTGTGCTTCTAACTTACATACATTTTTACATTTCATTTTTTGCAAATTATGGGAAGTTAATGCTGTCAATAAAATGGAAAACAAGGCAAAAAAAATTAGGAAGTTTTAATTTTTGATGGTAAAGATAAAACATAATAATAATCTGTGTTTCCCTCCACAATTGACACGAATCACACAACCACAGAGATTTGGCAAGCTTAAAATCAGTTCATCAAAATCACGCCGACCCTCAATAAAATTAGAAACATAGAAGGTAATTTAATAAATGAATATTATTATAATATGTTTAATATAGATTTAATTGATATGTGCTGTGTTTGTGCGCTCGATTGCTGAATTATTGTGATTTTAGTTTTCTAAGTTAAAATTGTTTCTCAATAAGTGGATACCTATTGTGATTCTAATGGGAAAAAATAAAGCTCTGTAACTATAATTAAATTTATGACACTTAAGCGTCCAAATTTTTTTTTTTGAGGAAGAGTTAATGAAAGAGAAACTCATTCGTTATCCTCAATAGTTAGAGAGCTTGAATTAATAATAAAAATAAAAGCATTTACTTATCTTCCTATCACTGATTTAAACATAAAGTATACCAAGATGCCTTTATTTCCTTTTAATTGTATATTTTAAACGCCGACACGTCGAAATTCGTCAAACAATGTAATCTGTATCTCTTCATGTCTCCCTATAATACAAGAATATAATTTCTTGTCGTACAAACGCTTCAAACAGGTGCGGCTCCAATTATACCAAACATAATTAATTTCACAGCAGGCTTGACTAACATTTCATTATGGCTCGAAATAATCGTTGATATCGACTGTGCCTGCGTAGAGGTTGCTATGTACATACATACATACATATATATTCACACTCACAGTCCCCAAAAGGGGTTGGGCAGAGCTTTAGGTAACATTTGGTTAAACTTGAAGCTACATCTGGCAGTATGGGCCATACAGTGCCCAAAATAGTGATAGGTTGCCTGTCCCCTGCACAAGATGGGGATCAACCCAAAAACAACTAATCCTTCAGTGAACCAATAGACAAAGGCCAATCAACCCTTTGTCCGCAAATTCGTCCGCGTAGAATAATTATTTTAGGGAGCATTTTTTGACTTAGTTTGGTTGTCCATACGACCTTTCATCCCCTATTGTACAAAACCTTCAAAACCCCTAGAACAAATATTTATTTGTTTCTTAGCTAGTGCCTAAATTCAAAGTTTCATAGTTTTATCTTCAATAATGTTGGACTTCCATACAAACTCTCATCCCTTATTTCAATCCCTTCAAGACTTTTTTAAAAAGGTAGTTTATCTCTTAACTTAATGTATAGTATATTTTTTTACATACCTAATTTTATCGAAATCGGTGGTGTGAGTGATAGCATGACTTTGGTTGGACTTGCATACGACCTTTCATCCCCTATTTCATACCCACACGGGACAAAATTTCAAATACACTAGAAGATAATAAATTTATTTCTTATCAAGTGCCTAAATTCAAGGTTTCTTGTTTTTATCTTCATCAATGAAGAAAACCCAATAAAAAATTTAATCCCATTTCAACCCCTTCAGGGCTTTTTTTCGCACTAAAAGAAGCCTTTTCTTTCCCAACGTCTAGTAAATATTTGTATCAAATTCCATCAAAATGGGTTCAGTGGTTTAGGAGTGAAAGACTAGCAGACAAACAGACAGAGTTACTTTCGCATTTATAATATAATATTAGTAGGTATTTTACCCCTTTACGGAATTAATTTGGAGAAATACTAAAATACTCCTTCTTAATTTTTAGAGGAAAGTTCATGCTCAAAAATTGGTACATATCAATTTTTATGGATTTTACTTTAAAAATGACGGATTTCCATACAACTTTTCACCCCCTATTTTATCTCCTTAGGGGTGCAATTTTGAAAAATCGGGCCTTATCACTTGGCTACATCATAAAAGGCACCTGTGTGCAAAATTGCAGCTATCTCAGCATAATATGTCAGCAGCAGTCCAAGGGTCGATCAGTCAGTCAGTAAGTCAGGACTTTTCTTTATATAAATTAGACTGTAAAGAAAAAGCTTGAAAAAACCTTCTCCATCCAAAGGACTGCTCTTCCAACTGATCAACTGATCTATAGAACTGTTAGAGGAATTCACTAGTTCATCGTTTCTTTTTACGTCACATGCTGACGTATGCCAAGCAATGTTGAAGAAATTACATTTCCAACGTTCGATGTCGAACG
Source organism: Elophila nymphaeata (assembly GCA_955850985.1). NCBI lineage: Eukaryota > Metazoa > Arthropoda > Insecta > Lepidoptera > Crambidae > Elophila > Elophila nymphaeata. Next base: position 15,106,184 of record OY039068.1, read on the forward strand.
AAATACGTCTATCAGTATTTACATCGGCTTATATAAGGAAAGAGTGACTAGAGCAAATTCGTTTTATAAATATAGACTAGATCACTAGTTATATTATTTTTTACATTTGAGAAACCACCTTTTGAATTTTCGATAACCCCAGAGTCAAAGTACATGTATTAGCTGACCCAGCCATGAAGTTGCTGAGGCTCGTTATCTTACACAGGCATCTCTTAGAAATTTATGGAACTTCCAAGTAATTCCATACCAACTGTCCTTTAATAAACATTTAGATTACAAATGTAAATTAAAATTTAATAAAATATTAAAATGACAATCCAAGAAATAGTACATAATAATTCTTATGTAATTTCTTTTTCCTGCACCCCATGTATGTTTACCTTCTCTTTCTTCACCTTCAACAAAAGGTTGCCTGAAATAAATTGCTTGTAAGCAATAAGGCCTTAACAAAACAGGCATGTACAAAATAGACATTTTGTACATGCCTGTTTTGTTTATATGTATATTTTTCTCATTTTGTGTGCAATAAAAATGTCTATTATTATAGTAATAATAATAGATAATAATAAACGCTATAGGTTTTTTATTAATCCAATTAAGTCCGTAATTAAGTCCTTTTTTATATTTTGAAATTCTTTTATGGATACCAAGATCCGTGAGCGAACGCAATGGTTATTTTGAATTGTGACCTGATAGTCATTACCCACTAAAAACAAACTCTTCTCTGACATCAGCTTGAAACTATTGTCCCGTTACACGTGGTTACACTGGTGGCGTACACCAGAAGAGTCTCTTCACACTCGTGTGGAGGAGCTCTTAGTGCTAATATTTTACTATTTATTATAGTATAAAGATAATATCAAGAATTTGGAACTTCATAATGTAGCCCATAATAAAACGGCATTGAAATGAACCGTAACAAGATTTCAATAATATTAGTCTGCTATTTAACGTTATTTGCTATCATGACAACGATGCAGTTCCATTACCTCTGTGCGCAAAGTTCATTATCTACTAAATTAATTTGCTAAATACTGATCATTATTGCAATGGAGCGCGCCATTGGCAAAACTTTAAATTAATAAATCACCTGAACATGAATTAAACTCACGGTGTTTTCTGACAATGCTATAATAGAATATTAATATGGGTCTGACTGCTCAAGCTTATTAGGCTACACATGAACTACACAGTAGTTTATGTAAACTGTCACATAATAAGAGTTAAGAAAACTCTAGCGGGAGATTAAAAAATCGAAAGTTGTCTCCCCTTGACTTTCACGTATACCGGAAACGAAAAGGAAAAAAATCTACTCAAAAGTTGATAGAAACCTTATATTTTGATGTCATACATGCATGTTTTTGTAATAAGAGTAATCGCGCTAACGCACAGACACAGACATAATTCCAAAAACGGTATTTTGGGACTCAGGAAGGTCCAAAACGTCCGTCAAAATCTCGAGGTCGAATTTTTTGACGATTACAAGACTTTCTCTATACTACGCTCAATACTGCGTATACGAGAAAGTAAAAATACTTTTATTAGATGCAAGGTAAACCAAAATCATAAACAAAACAAATGTCAGTGTGTTCAAAAAATGACTTATCAAATGAAAAGTTAATATCAAATAACAACGCTTCGAAGTGTGTGTTTCTTCGGATACGAAGGTTGCTAAAGCTCCATGTATAAGAGATGAAGCTGGGCTTGGCAGCATGCAAATGATACCTTAGTTTTGCAAGCATCTGGAGTGTCCACTTTTAACGTGGTACTATAACATTGTCATGTTATAGTTCCATCGTCTATATTACTAGCAATATTTAAAAAAGTAAAATCAATCAAATTCAAAATTATCATGACATTTAGTTCATTTTCGCGCTATTTTGGTACTGACCGTGTCCTAGCGAACACATCAATCCTTATTACAAGATCTCGCTCTAGACCTCGGCTTGGGCCAAAATAGTACTTACCTCTTACGTACATAACTTAGTAATCTCAAGGCACTAATTAAATTAGTGCCTTTTATGTACCATATAAATCTTATTTACTATCACCAATAAAAACGACGAAAACGTGTCTCATTCCTACGTGGACCATACTGACAGCGTTGGACCCATAACGACATGACGTTACACACTTACCATCTCCCGTATTTCTATTTCATTCTTCAAGTATAAAAAAAATCTATTAAAGTTTTACAAACATTCATAAGAACGCTATTGTATTTATCAAAAAATAAAGTTGATCCAGCCTCAAAATTATCATAACCCGTACCAGATTACTGAACTCCTCTGAACTTAGTTTTAGCGACAAGGCGTCTTATCGATCAAATATGACAGATGGGCAAAACTTAGTATTGTAATAATGGAATATGTTTTAGTACCCGAATTCTAGGCAAAACTCGGTAGAACATTAATCATAGAACTTCGATGCTTCAAAGAATCGAGAAAGTATTATAATCAAGCGTATATTAAAAACTGAGACAATTCTTATTAAAACAATAATCATTATAATCGACGTTTTTTTCTTTAAAATTTACAGGAAAAATCTCAAATACATTAAATTTATTTTTAAATAAATAAGATGTAATAGTTTTTACTAGGCGAACCAAGAACAACAGTTTGCTTTTTAATGTATAAGTCTTAAGATGATGAGTACTGAGTTGAGAGAACATCCTACGTGTACTTGTGATGTTCTGTACCCCGTGTAGACACGACCACAGAGTGACACGATGCTAGCCCCAGGATACCAAACTCCGGTCCCTGAGACCCACCACATAACCCTGGCAACGAGACGTAGCTATACAAAATGTTTTATGTCATAAATTTAATAATAATTATTTCGTCCCGAAATGGTGGTAGGGTTTTGACGATTTCAAAGTACATAGCAAAGTCCATTTAAATAAAAATAAAGTGCTTCATTTCATTTCATTTCAAAAAAATTCAAAGTATTTTTTTCGATAGATTTGCTATAGTGGCGAACGGAGAGTCAGTGTTAATACCACAATATAGCGAACGATACAGTACTTTGACTCCATATACAGTAACGAATCGGCGCACGCACACATACAAACGTCGTTTACACGGCCGCTAAGAATGCTTTGAACGGCAAAAACGGCCGTGTAAACGACGTTTGTATGTGTGCGTGCGCGCCGATTCGTCACTATATATGGAGTCAAAGTACTGTATTGTTCTCTATATTGTGGTATTACTGATCAATGAAATATTTACCTGAAATACGTGCAGTGACGTAACGATTTTATAAATCACTAATATTAGAGCGAGATAGATAGACGAGACCTTCACGTACACGCAGGTAGCCTAAGTCGGCCTGTCAGTCACGTAGAAAAAACAGTAATTGCAGTACTATTTTTTACGCACACATGCGCATTACTCACACATAGATGCATTTTTTGGTCACGCCCTAGTCGATCCATTGCCAATCTATAAACTTCAGTAATTATTAATCAATGGAAAAACATTTAACCGTAGAATTAACGTCAGAAAAATAAGTGAACTTCGGTAAAACAAGTGAATATTAATACTAGGTACTACTTTAGTGTTAGTGTGCTAGTAACATCTAGTGGGTCATTGTATACCACTCTTGTCATATAAAAATTAAGCTGAAGTGAAGCCATTTTGAAATTCAGCGTTTTAAACATAATTTATAGCTCATCGCTTCTTGTTAAGGCTCCGGTCTTCTGCGGCGTCCGTTCTATGCAGCCCATAAATAACTTACTAACTTGTTACCCTAATCTTGAATCGATAGAAAATCTCAGTAGCAACAATGCTAGTAAGAACCTCTTCTTTTCACTATTTTATGACGGAAAGACACTAATGAATCAACTATTTTAAATTTTCATCTAGCATTTCGTAATGTTATAAAAAAAAGTAACATAAAGTTGACTCAGATCAAATAAAAAGTTTTATTTTCTCTAAGAATGCTAACGTTATTTGCATACTTTTAATTCCTTATGTTTTTTTACCGCACGCTGGCTAGGCGCACGACGTGTGTGGGACTCCCCGCCGCGGAACAGCGCCGGTCCTACCCACTAAAACCACCGGTACCCTCCTAACCCCTTCTGGGGGCGTAAAAACTCGGTGACGCAGGGAATGTCATCAGTGACAACCTGCAGTAGTCAGTCCAAAAAAGGCTAGCCCGTATTAGTGAAATAAAAATGCTGTAACAAGGTGTGACAACAGTCTATATAAGTTGTTACGAGGCAACGGGCAAGTCTAAACAGGGCAATCGTGAGGGAGACGCGGGACGAGAGGGGCGCGGTGGCTCCAGCAAACTGACAAACAATCGTTTGGTAGACACTGGTCCACTCCATGTCTACAGACTGCACGCTGTATTATGTATAGTAAAGCATTATTTTCCTCAAGTTCGAAGGCATTGAACCACTGTAATATTTTACGCAGTGCTGTAACTGTGATCTTGTACAGGAGTATGTACAATACATAATTAGTTTATCACACGTCCCAATAAGCACTGTGTTTGCTCAAGCACATTCCATTATTAGGTCATTGAATAATCAATGAGCTTGACGCCTGTAACCTCATTCTAAGCGCGGCTTCATTAATTAATTTTAATGGGCAGTTAGATAATCGATTGTTATCAATTGCATAAACACTTCTTATATTTTAAGAATTTGGTGTGGTTTGAATAATGATGCAGTGACTAGAATTGAGGAAGGGATGCTCAAATGGTCGGTCATATAGAAACGATGTGTGAAACTAGATTCAATAAAATACATATATGGGATCGGAAATAAACGCAGATAAATGCCAGACGGGGACGATCAAATCGAAAATATTTTAAAAAAGGGCAAAGTTAAAGTTCTGAGAACTGTGATGAGAGTTGATGAAGCGAACGAAATATTTAAGGAACGTAGCAGGCAGAAACAACGATCTCTGCCTACCCCTATGGGAGAAGGACGTGACTGTATCAGTTTCTTCTGTGAATAACATTATTGGTTACATAATTAGTAACGGTTTTGAAGATTTGTTAAAAACTTAAGCATTATTATGTAATTGTTTGTTATTCCAATAAAAAGAAAAAAAAATTATGTATGTTTATGCAATACCCTGAGATGTTTTAGAGTATAACATCTGTCCTGCCGGGCTATTCGCTATCTTTTTTGAAGTGATTTTTTTCAAGTTTTTAACCGACTTAAAAATAGACGAGGTTCTCAATTCGACTGTTTTAAATCTTCGGTGAACTGTTTACAGATGTGACATTTCTATTACCAAATGTTATTTAAGGCTCTGCTCAACCTTCTCGGTATTACGAGCATGCTTGTATTTTTGTATACTTAAAAATATAATATAAATTTAGGCGTAGGTGTGAAAAATATTTCATTGTGAATATTTTTAACAACAAATATAAATAACAATAAAAATAAATATGGAATGAAATGAGGCTGGCACCGACTCCAAAAAAGCTGTTCGCATATTGACTTTTTAAACAAAAAATATGTTTCTTCCTTTTCAGCCGGTTTAATTGTTTTAAATAATTTTTATCTCCGTTTCAATAGATAGGCATGATTAGGTAAGCAACATTTTTTGCGTTTTTGTCAAGCTCTTGTCTTCATATTCCCCTATTTTCTCTTAACATTCGTCTTTCTCAGCTTTCAATATTTTCAAAAGAAAATGGAGAAAAGTTAAATTAGAAAGGTTTACACACGAGTAACAAGTTACTTACGAAAACTATCAAGATATAAAGAATGCACTCTTTTCCATTTTCTAAATTAACTCAAATATAAGTCTATGAATATATAAATAAACATGTTTTTTCCATAGAATGAGAGCTTTCTAATTAAGAAAGATACCCAATTCATTAAATTGAGAAGCTGTTTGATCTCCATTGAAAACTCAGTCTGAGAATCATGACCAAAGTTCAAAGCTCTAACAGTTTGAGCATAAGAGGGCACTTAGTAGAAAGCTTACCAAAATCCCTTTATTGAGAGAACGGTTGCTGCAATATGAGGGTTCCTAGATAACATTTTGATCGCCTCTTGACGATAAATTAAAAATGACAGTAGACTCAAATATACGATTTATTAATTAAATGTGACGTTATTGTAGTTGCACGTTTCTCTAATAATAATTCATCAATGCAAGTCGGATTCGCCCACCGAGGGTCCCGTAGAAATTTGTAGTTACAACATATTATAAATAGTTCAGGAATCGAGTCTCGCAGTTTTTTCCGAGCTTTTCCCAAGATTCAGTTTCCAGAGCCTTATTGTGTTTTATAATTGTGGTTATACTAACAGTTCATACCTAAATTAGTTAGGTAACATAATTAAAGTTGTTTTCTACTTAAATCTCAAATTTAATCCAGATTTGTAAGTGGTTATTGAAAAAAAAGAATGAATAGTATCGCATTGTATACTACATCAAAGTGCCATGTAGAATTGTCGGGTTCGGTTTAGCGCCATCTATTAGCGACGTTACGAACCTAACACCTTGAGAGTGTCGAAATGTCGAAATATAAGTTTTTTGCGGCATAAACCGCCATATCTGTTTTTTTTAAATTAACTAAGAAATTTGATTTTTTCACAGCTTCAAGGGACCGTAGATTTGAGTAGGTATATGGTTTTAATTTCAACTCGATACCTCCACTCGTTCCTAAGATAAAGGGTCTTGACAGACAGACGGACAACAAAGTGATCCTATAAGGGTTCCGTTTTTACTTTCTCGTACGTAGTATAGAGGAAGCCTTGTAATCTTCAAAAAATTCGACCTCGAGATTTATATCGATTTACGCATTTTGGACAAAAATATATTTTTTGGAATTATGTCTGTCTGTGTGTGTGTCTGTGCGTGAGCACTATAACTCGAGCATGCTTTAACTTATTGCAACCAAATTTAACATGCGTGTATGACATCAAAATATAAGGTTTCTATCAACTTTTGAGCCGTTGATCACGAAAGTTAAGCAACCAAGTGCGCGGTCGGTACTCGGATGGGTGACCAAAATTTAACATGCATGTATGACATCAAAATATAAGGTTTCTAGCAACCTTTGAGTCGTTTCCGGTGTACGAGAAAGTCAAGGGGAGACCACTCCCGATTTTTTCCTTTTGAGGTACGGAACCCTAAAAACTACGATAGCTTTTAAAGTATTTTAACAACACTTAAAAAAATATCAAAATTTTATCTATTACAAGCTGACCCAGCAAACGTTATTTTGCCTTACAAAAATGATTAAATTACTAAAATGGCTATAAAAAAATAGGGGTTGGTGCTAAAAAAGTAAAAATTTAGGGTTGTATATATTTTTAATGCCACATAATAAAAAAATAAAAACAAAAATATTAGACCAAAAATTAAAAAAAAAAATAGGGGTGGATACCCTTAACATTTAGGGGGATAAAAAATTGATGTTGTCCGATTCTCAGACCTACCCAATATGCAAACAAAATTTCATGAGAATCGGGAAAGGAGTTTAACCACAAACACCGCGACACGAGAATTTTATATATCAGAAGAAGATAAATAATTCCCATATCACGATGTCTGCCCGGGACTAAGGTCCGGGATGAAGTCCGAAACAATCCAATTAATTTTTCAAAGTGTGATATTTGTTTCAACTTAAGAGGATAGTTTTTATCTTAATAAGTAGTCCTCTTTTTTTAACTGCAAATTCAATGTTATAGGAGAGTAGTTTATAATTACCACAGCAAAGGCTGGAAAAATTGTCTATAGGTAAACGGACTTCAATTCACAATGCTTATTCCAATATTTTGGTTAGGCTATAGAAATATTATTTTTTTAAAATTTATACCAAAGAATGGAAGACAAGAAAAAAACCTGACATGGTAAAACCTAAGACGGGACTACCGCGATGGTCTTCTCTCTGATCTACACAGGAATGCCATACAAAAATAGAAAAAAAAATCAATATTGAGATTTTCAGTTGTAATTGATTTGAGACACGTGAGCTAGTTCCAAATATTTGAAGAAACAAATTTTCTTCCGGGATATTATAATGAAATAAACTTTATAATTTCCCGGGAATTTTTTTTTAACCAATTACATAAAGGAAGAAGAAAATAAAGGTGTCTTGAATAAAGAGAAAAATTGCTGGACGGACGGTGAGATCACCCAGGTGAGCGTGCTTTTGAATTTTTAATTTAACGAGGTTATCGGTTACGGATTTTTCTAACAGTGACTAGCGCCTGTGCTTCCACGGTCTATCGAAGGGTTGTTTTTGGTTTTATTTTACACCATATATTTTGTTTTTTTCCGCCCGCTTTGCTTTTCGGCCCATAGTCTAGTCTTCCCCATAAGTTTACCCGAATCAGACACTTTAAAAAGAATAAAATAATATAGCTCTGAATAACCCTATTGAAGTAACAAAAGCTAAGATTTTCTCAAGGAGACTCTTGCTCGCCGTTCATCTTAATAATCCGTACAAAACAAAATTACATTTTAATTAATTGAGTAAGCCAATTGAATTATAAAGATTTATCTTTGTATTCTCCTAGACTAATAAAATTCGCATTCGCAAGTTCAATAAATTATTATTAATTTATATTTAAATTACAGTGGAAAAGATACCTCTTTCTTTTTAAGTCTTATCATCATTGTCCTATCCTGCTTCCAAATTATTTGGGGTCGGTTCAATATGCCTTGACTTTGAGATATTGACAATACTGCTTAAGGATTTGGCATTAAATATTTGCAAAAATATTTCGTTCGGATCTTAGAAGTGCAAATTGCAATGATTTCATGAAACAATGTTTACCATAAAAACATAAGCACCAAGCACTGACAAATTTCGACAGCGAAAGCAATGCCCTGGTGGCGTAGTGTTTAACGCAGCCGCCCGGATTGCGGAAGATGCTGGGTTCGATTCCCGCCTGGGGCAGGAAGATTTTTTTCAGTGTATTTTTCTAGTTTTAATAACTATTTACGCATTTGTAAATGCAAAAATTATTCCGTAAATAAAGACAAATATGAGGCAAAGCAATTGACGTACAACAGTCAGCTGTTCCTAAATCAGATACTTTTCATAAATCAGAATAGCCTTATTTTAATATGAAGCCAATGTATTCCCAGTCACCCTGTCTTTAACTATCGCGAAGCCATTAATTAAGAATATAACAGAGAGAGAACGTTAAAAGTAGTGAAGGTTTTTCGTGTAGTTCGAGATAGCAAACAAGCCTGCGGCCTCCCGGTGTCAAGTGGTTACCGTCGCCTATAGACACTTGCAATATTAAGGGTAAAAATTATTATCCTAGGGCTCAGGAACATTATAAGTCAACTAAGGACTTATAATGTTACTGAGCCCTAGGATAAAAAAAATGTGTTGATTTTTTCTATAACGTTAATTAGAGGTATATTTAAAAATACTGTCTTTTTCAAAGTATCCTTATAGATTTAAGAAAATATTGTTTTTTAGTTTAAAAAATCTAGACTTACATGCATATAATCACGCTCACAATCGCAAAAAAGGTAGCAGAGCCTCAGGTAACATTCGTTTACACACAAAGCTACATCTGTCAGTATGGCTCAAAAATGGTGATAGGGTTTGCCAACCTGTCGCCTACACAACAGGGACACCAAACCCAAAAATTAACAATCCTTCAATAAATAAACAAACTAACTAAAGCCAACGACCAGGACAGATGTTACTTTCAAAATCATCTCAAAAGAAGAAGATTCTATAAATATAGAATTTTCTCACATACATTATTTAATGTCTGTTCATCTGACATTAATAGTAACATAAATAAAAAATCTGTTATGAAAATAAAATCGGGAGTGGTCTCCCCATGACTTTCTCATATACCGGAAACGACTCAAAAGTTGATAGAAGCCTTATATTTTTATGTCATACATGCATGCATGTTAAATTTTGGTCACCCATCCAAGTACCGACCGCGCACTTGGTTGCTTAACTTTCGTAATCGACGACTCAAAAGTTGATAGAAACCTTATATTTTGATGTCATACATGCATGTTAAATTTGGTTGCAATAAGTTAAAGCATACTCGAATTATCGTGCTAACGCACAGACACACAGGCACACACACACAGACATAATTCCAAAAACTGTTGTTTTGGGCTCAGGTAGGTCCAAAACGTGTACCTAAATCCGTCAAAATCTTGAGGTCGATTTTTTTACGATTACAAGACTTCCTCTATACTACGTACACGAGAAAGTAAAAATATAATCTTATTTTTTTAACTTTGAAAAATTTCGTTTAAACGCTCAAACACTCATGACTCAGCTACTATTTAGAAGCAAAAAGGTAAAAGCTAAATGGTTTTATCTATGAAAGTAATAACCTCATCATGTCCCGCAAAAGCAAGCCTTTTGTGTCCCATAGTTCTTACTTCCGTATCCATAAAGCATCAAGTTGTTCGTAGAAAAAAGAGCCCTCACTCAAAGCCGCTGGCAGTTGGGAACTTTTAATAGCATACACTAAAGCGTTTTAATCCCGCCTGCAGTCAGTACAGTACAATTTATCACATGAAAAATTTGCAAACAAGACGATCTCTTATAAACATCTATATAAATCACGTGTAAGTAATTTCGGGGTTCATCGGGATCAAACACTTTTGTTTGATCCTCATGAACTCCGAAATTGCTCTACAGATTTTGATGTTTTTTTTTTGTTTTACTGGATTTGTTCCTACTTAGGAGATAGGATGGATTTCATCTTAATTTATTGGTAATCAAAAAACAGTAAATACAATATTTTTATTGTTTTTTTTCTCCCGTCATAATTTAAGAAAAACTGTAACAATGTTTGCAATGTATTTGTATTATGTATTCAGGATATTAAATTTACTTGTAAAACACCAAATGTATGTCTTCTGCAGTTAACCCTTTATTTCTTTAAGACCAAAAGCACAACTTTTCTTACCTACTTATTAGATCTTTTTCAATTAAGTCTTAAGGATCGTCTGACACAAAACATTTAAAAAAAAGTACTAAGGTTGATAGATATTGAAAAGGCTCTTAATTCAGAGCCATTCAAAGTTTATTTTCATTTGAACGAATCCGTTTAAACAAATAAACTAGGCCTACAGTTAAGAGCTGGGAAACTGGTGTAAAAATAAATTACTTCACGAAAATATCTCCAGCAATCTTTAAGAGAATCAGTCACAGATTTAATAATACAAGGAGATAGGCCAAGCTGGCGTTTAAATTGTGACAAGTGTATGCCCAGCGGGCATACATTGCCGCCAGTTCGCCTTCCGATAAAGTCGAGTGAATACGTACGTATGTCAGAAAGAAATATCCGTTTTTCTTTCAAAATGCCGTCCTGTTCAACATGCAATCATTTCAGTGAATCAGTTATTTATCAAATAATGGAACAACTTTTCACACGTAAGAACCGAAAAACTTAGATTTATATTTAAAAAACAATATTTAAACGACTTTTATTCCTAAAACATAATCGCTTAAAATTATGCGTTACTCTTACAAATTGTATTACATTGCGGCTGTGCTTAACTTTCATCGCTTCGCAGTCCTTAATACGCGCGCAATCAATAGTGTATATTACGGCATGCTCAGCTCAACTAGAACCATGTTATGTGGTACGGCCGCTGATCGCGACCAAGGAGCTTATAGGTTTTTATCTATAAGCTCCACTTGGTCTTCCTATAAACTTAGCGATTTGACCGATCTCCAACGAATTAGGAATGATATAATTCGTTGCCGATCTCCTTAGCTTGATATATCTGTGGAACCAGTTGTGCTAATTGAAGGAAAACCAAGACTTTCAAATTATTTTCTTAATAAATTTTGTTTTATTCTTGCTTTTTATGATATTTTGAATGTTTTTCCCACCCCTAGTTATTTTGGTAATAGGGTAATCTTAAATTATTTAGGAGAATATCATTTAACAGCGTTTCTGCTTTTCTAAAAGAAATAAATATTTTACTTCCAAATAGGTATTCATTTGTCTTTTTTTACCGAAAATTGAAACTTATCAATCATTTTCTTTTCAGGAACAGGAACGAAACGCCATAATTGGGGTAAAATAATTTTTTATTTCATCATAGTTCATAATAATATCGTATGGAATTCTTTTCTGGGGTAGTACTGCGCAGATGTTAATACCATCTTTGTTCTGCAAAAACGGGCTGTTAGAGCTACTCGTATTTATCAACTAGATCAGCGTAACTCCAATTCAAAGAGATCGTTCAAAGTGATAAATATTCTATAGACTGGAAAACTTACTGTATGAAAAGAAAAATATTATGCATTTCTCTGATAAATGTAAGACACATAATGTTAATAATAGTAGGAAACAACACGATCTGGTTTACATAAAACCCGTCTCCACGTACTCAAGAACTCTACGTAGGCAAAGTTGTGTGTACTTATATGTATGTAATAGAATGTTGTAAGTTATTAGGATGTTAAAAAAATGTGAGTACCTCACACTGTCTAGAGGTACAGCGTGTGTGGGACTACCTGGAGAGAAACAATGCCTGTCCTACCCATTAAAAACTACTGGTACCCTCCTAAGGCCCTGTGAGGGCGTGTCGAAATCAACATACTTACGCCTCGTCACCGAAAACGCAATATCATACCTAATATAGCTATAATATTAGATAGCGTGATGAAAGCACCCTCCTTCGTTCAATAATGCCCGTTACAATACAACAGACGTCTAAATCAAACACAATTATGTGTACATTAGCCGTGTTATGAACATTTGTACACGGCCGGATCATTATTAAGCACGCTATAATCCAATGAACATTCAGATTCAATTAAGACCTGGTGTAATTATAACACCGAGATCTAACGGAAGCTTCTCGAAGATAATCCTAGCTAGAAACGTCAGGCGCCTTACAAGCTTGTCGCCTGGTGGTAAGCCGACAATAGATAATTGCTGAATATGTGAAAAACATAATACCTGTATTACTATTTAAGTAGATAACCAAAGCTCAGGTTTAGTACTTAGATATTGGCTAAATCATTGCGGAAGCCATCAAAGAAAAATCGATTATTCATTGATGGTAAGTCAAATTAAATAAATTTTTTGTACGTATATATTTATTTTGATATGTTCCGATTTGATATGTTCTGAGTGCGGCTTATGGGAGCTGTGAGATCGAGTAATTAATCCCAGGATTTTGTTTCAGTTCAATAAATATGTACGATTTATTTCCACACACTTGAAATAAAATTCCAATGTGCAAAAACTTCAACAAATTTCATGGTGACGAGGATGGGAGGAGTACTTCTCATCCCATCTTTCATCTGTTGGTGACGTAAAAATCGACTAAGGGAGATTCTAAAACCCGAGCAGAACATCGTACGAAGTGGTCACTCTCGCGGTGACGAGTAAAGTTAAGCGTCCAATGTACGGATCGTACGCATAGCAACAGATCGTACGCATAGCAATGGATCGTACTCATGGCAACAGATTGTACGCATTGCATTTTATCGTAGTATTATTTTTATAGAAATAACATAAGTGGGTCCACTGATCTGCATCGTACGGATCGCTACCGATACAGTGCACGCAGTGAAAAACTAATCCGATGCGTAGGTACGATTGTGTACCTTCTAGACATTAGCAAGGAAGGTTCGTGCAGGCGGTCAGCTATAAAACCTGAAACTATACCAAAACATTAAGCGGTATGGTGACATATTCTACCAAAACCAAATAATTTGATATTAGGGTAGGAAGAAAAAGTAGAAGGATCAGGGCTTTGAAAACATCTAGTATGAGACTGTGAGGTAAGTGTTAAGGGTATGTAAAGATTTCTAAAATTTTCATTTTTCCAACTTGTCACCTCACCTACAAAGTGTCTACCATTGCAACGCGAACAAAAAACTTCAGCAAATCTTTATGTATCGCACCGTCAAGTAATGAAATGCCTGCCTGTACACGTATTAGCTGTTCTCAACAATTGTAATTTGAATTAGAGGCGTGAAGAAGGTTTAGACGCAAAAGGTGCAAAACCTTGCAGGTTCACAAGGCGTGTGTGGTTAGTACCCACGGCGCATATTATTATTATTTATTCGAAAGTCAACAAATGGACAAATGGCAAAATTAAAACAAAAATAACATAAAATAAACTAGAAGCATACATAAAATACCGATAATAATTTAGATAAATAATCATAAAATTCTTAGTAATGTCAATAAATATAAAACCATCCACTTAATCACAGTTTAAAATAATATTTCAACATTAACCCGTAAATGTACCATGTTACAGTGATACATGTACTGGCAGTCAAAACGCTCGGCGAAAGTTCGCAGTATCTTATCTTATGATGGGGCCGTGAGTTTCCTCACCACCACTTCGACCCAATGGGATCTTTTGTGTCTCCCCTTTCCCTTTACTCTTGTCGCTCCTTGAATATGTAGGCCATCAGCCTTACTATGTTCATGGGCTTGAAGAGTCTGTAGTCCTCTGGCCTTGGGTAGGCCATTCCCACAGGATATTCATTCTAATCCTGGCTATGGAATCGCAGTCACATAGCAAGTGTTCCATGGATTCCCGGTCTGGTCCACATGCTCTGCAATTCGATGTTGTCGAAATTTGCATTTTGTTGAGCATGTGGTTTGTGGCATAGTGCCCTGTAAGCCCACCCAAAAATAGGCGGGCCTGTTGTCTGCTGCCCCCATATATGAATATACCCCATCCTCTAAGACAGTCTCCTATGACGGATGTAGAATGTTTCATACCAGTGTTCGCAGTATACTGTTCTGGCTAGCCCGCACCCTGTGCACCAGGGATGTGCACCGCTTGCTCATGCTTGTAAAACAATCCATTCGCGCTTTAGCAAAAAATGTCTGTTCGCGCTTCTACGCATATGCCTTAGTCTATATGTCTAGAGCAGCGTGTACTCGTCCCTCTCTCCTGAGGGGGCGGCTGCTTCAGATAACCTTATAGCCACTTTGGCAATAGGCAATAAGGGGGTGTTTAGTCGGTAGAAGTCCGCAATAACCCTAGGACCGGCCTTACATGGGGGAAGGAAAGGGAAAACAGTTGGAGAAAAAAAAAAGCTTTATCAAACATACCTGAGGCGCTACAGAAGCAAGGTAGTCCCAACAGTATACTCTGAATGCATGATTGTATTGATGAATGCAAAGCGTTGTTGTGTTTCGCATCTTTGTATTTGGACTCCACTCGCTTAAGAAAGATGAAGTAATTTGCTAGACCTTTTAATATAAAAACTCTATATTCATAAACAAATACCTAATTACGTTTTTACAGATAGTACTTTTTTAGCCTCACAATCATGAAACGCTTGAAAAGGCTTGAAACCAATATACAACTTCGTGCAAAACTATATGATTACGAGTAATATTTCAAACTTTAACACGGATATTGAATTCCGTTAAAACCAATTTCATAATTGGAATGGTATATTCCTACTGATCTAGGAACACAAACAAAGATCGTGTGGTTGAGTTCGATAATTTATGTTTCTAATACGATTAGTTGGTTTGGTTTAAGCTAAGTTTTTAGTAGTTTGTACGGGATGCAGGTGTGTAAAATTCAGTGTTACTTAGTTAGAAACTTTAAAATTTGTTGAAAGCTTAACAAATTATAGCAAAAATCTGAGCAAACATTACCTACATAATATAGTAAGTCAAAAGTGATGAGTAAGTAAGTAAGTAAGTGAATATGGCAGAACTTGTAATAAGTCTGCCAAGATACTATCATCATAAAAAAATGTGTCGCTATAATTTATCAGTGTTAATGGCATTATTGTGTTGCGACAGTTAATGATAAGATAGCAAACGTCCCTAAGTCGTTGATCCCTGTGAAGCTAGATTCCAACTTCGGAATTATCATCACGTACCTACCTTCAGATGAGATGTAGGCCAAGAACATGCCTCAATGATGAAAAAACCATCAATACCTTAGCGCTCCTGCACACGACGCCGCCACCGCGCCGTCACCTTGCCGCCGCCGCACCTTTACACTGTAGATACGCGCCGCGTAAATCACGCCACCGCGCCGCTCCCGCGCCGTCAAAGCATAATTTTACCGGTCCACTATACTGTTGTTAGTAATACATTGCTAGTTACGAAGATCACACAACACACCCGAAAAGATATGTCTAATTTAATGAAAAAAAGAAGTTAATGCTTGCTTACTATATGTATAGAAAATGGCAAAATGAACGTCGTAAGTCCACTAGAAAGTTGTGGGTGCATCCTATGCTGTCAGTAAGGGAACAATATGGTGAATTTTATACACTTTACGAAGATCTCCGAAAAGATGAGGCCAAGTTTTTTCCTATAACACTTCTCTGTTCTCCACTAAACTTATAAACGTTTCGCAATCAAAATTTTCCATGGTGGTTTCCTAAAAATTAAAACACGTTCACATACGTAGGCGGCCGGAATGGAATAGCTACATAACAGCGACGCGGAGGGGGAAGCGGCGAGGGCGCGGTGGCGGCGCGGTGGCGGCGCGGCAGCGGACTTTACGCGGCGCATATCTACAGTGTAAAGGTGCGGCGGCGGCACGGTGACGGCGCGGTGGCGGCGTCGTGTGCAGGAGCGCTTAGACTGAAGCAAATTTAATCTAAGATCAATACTTTAGTGTATAAAACATGACTTATCATACCAATTTGTATTGTAATAATAATTGTGATTAGCGCTCCTAGCGGTAAGAAGCGCAAATCGTGTTTCTAACTCACACCAATAATTGGTCTGAAGTTTCCCATAGTAATTCAGTTCTTCACAATTTTTAGTACATTTTTACTCTTCGTATACGTAGTATGTATAGAGGAAGTCTTGTAATCGTATAAAAATTCAACCTCGAGATTTTGACGGATTTACACATTTTGGACCTCCCTGAGTTCAAAAAACCCGTTTCTGGAATTATGTCGGACACTCAGACACACAGACACACACGTGTCTGTGTGTCTGTCTGTCTGAGTGTCTGTGTGTCTGTGCGTTAGCACGATAACTCGAGTATGCTTAAACTTATTGCAACCAATTTAAACATGCATGTATGTATAACATCAAAATATAAGGTATCTTTAAAATAAATAAATCCACGTAAATCAACTTTTGAGTCACGAAAGTTAAGCAACCAAGTGCGTAAATTTTGGTCAGCCATCCGAGTAAAGATACTCGGATGGGTAACCAAAATTTAACATGCATGTATGACACCAACTATAAGGTTTCTATCAACTTTTGAGTGGTTTTCGGTATATGAGAAAATCAAGGGGAGACCACTCCCGATTTTTTACACTAAAAAAACTCACACTATGAGTGCGGTATCGGTTAGGGACCTTTTAATAAACAAAAATATATTTCGTTTTCCATAGTGTTTATCCGCTCCGCTAATCGTCAAAGTGCCATTTTTTGTAATGACTCAACACAGACAATATCAAACTAAAGAAATTTGAAGACGGGTAAACATTACTTTAGGCGTCAAATTAAAGGAATAAGCTCAGAGATGAAACACACCCTAATGAGAAACTGAATACCGGCACAGTCTTGCTACTATTTTAAGAGTAGTTCATTAAATATGTATCCACGTTATCTGTTTCAGATGAAAAGTTTATTTCGTTTTTCGAACACTGGGACAGATAGTACTCCCTGCGACGCGCATTAAATATTTACTAAAGAATACAAACATTCAGTAATAGCATCTTTCTTACAAAAGCTACATTAAGCCTTTAATATTTAAATGTCATAAAACTTGAGTTATTTTTCTATTGCAATGCAAAGGGTAGAGAAGAGTGCTATGCTCGGAATTTCTCTTATAGCAGAAATAATGACATCTACAGGAAAACTGAGGTCACCAACATAGCCCACTTTCCGAGGAGAACTGACATGGAGGTGGACCGACTGCCAAATTGCAGTTGGTGTCATCATCATCATCATCAACAGTTCATATAATGTCCCCACCGAGTGACTCGAGCCTACCCTACATCAGGTGCGATTAGGCCTTAGTTAACCACGCTGGCAAAGTGCGGGTTGGTCGACTTCACACACAACCTAAGAATTTCTTCATAGGTGTGTGCAGGTTTCCTCACGAAGTTTTCCTTCACCGTAAAAGCGTTGATTAAACGTTCATGTGAATTCAAATTTTGAAAACACATCGGTACGTGGCGGGGATCGAACCAGTGCCTCCCGGGTCGGTGGCGTAGTGCGTAAGAGCGTCGACTCCACCCGGGAGGCAGTTGGTGTATCTACTACTAATAGAACTACCTACATCACAATATTAATTAAAGCCACCACCACCACCACCAACAGCTCATATAATTTCCCCACCGAGGGGCTCGAGCCTACCCCACATTAGGGGGCGATTAGGCCTTAGTCAACCACGCTGGCCAATTGCGGGTTGGTCGACTTCACACACAATCTAAGAATTTCTTCATAGGTGTGTGCAGCTTTCCTCACGAAGTTTTCCGTCACCGTAAAAGCGTCGATTAAACGTACATATGAATTCAAAATTTCACGCACGTCAAATTTAGGTTTTAGGGTGTTGCGCTGAGTACCTTGCCCACGTCAAATTTAGGTCTTGCGGCGCCACTGAAGAGAGAGGACCTCGTTGATGATAAGTCCGTCTTTCAGCCTTATCGCCAGATTTGACTTATCAGGCGAGAAGGAGCCAAGAGTTGCCCCACTAAAGATAAAAAAAATCTTCAGCTACAGGAACTACGAAAGACTTGACTGCGATCAGAAGCTTCTAGAAGGTGAGGGTACTTAAAGTGCTACAACTGAATATTGTGAAACTTATTACCCAACCCTCGAGTAACTTGAAATAAGTTTAGTAATTTATAATTTATAAGTTTAGTATTAATATAGACTCATCTCACCCTTATCCAGCGTTTACTAGCGTATGCGATTTGGACATATTTTTTATAGAAAGGTTAAAATACTGCACCTCGTAAATAATTATAAAAAATATCACAAATCAACATTTTTGAGCGTTCTCTTCCGTACAGCCTAATGAATAAAGGTATTGATATCCGGCTTAAACACATAAAATAAAATTTATTTTCAATATTTTATAGATAAAGGGCCAGTTGCACGGAGTTTTACGTTTTACGATTTTTCAAAAGTAATGTAAATGTCAACTTATTTCATAGGTGGATTTTTCCATTTGAAAAAAATACGCAATAGTAGGCATAACTTTGTGTATAGCCGGTCGTTAGCCTGTTTCACGAGTTTCAAGTAAGTTCTCAGTATACAGCGTCTCTTTGGCAGATTGTCATATACATACAATCTGTAACAAGTGCCCAGATAACTACTAATCAATTCTCTGAAAAGGCGCAGGTCACGCCGCTAGCTAGCCAGCGAGCGAACGAGCCGGGCGAGCATAGCTTCACCCACTTTGGTTCACGCCGCGAACTACAAACATATATTAGATTATATTTAGATTAGATGTTTAGTTCGCTGTGTCAACCGAAATGTGAAAATAGGTGAAATGTCAAACGATGCTCACTCGGTGTGGCCTGCGTTAAACCCCATAACTCCATATTATGATTTATACAAGTTTAAAACAAAATTACCGACTTCAAAACTGAAAAAGAAGAAATGAAAGTTTTATGAGTCAATATGCCATCTATTTTTTGTTTTTTTTTTTATTTGGTTGTCCAAATAAAATAATTTAAACAATAAAAATCTGTGAAACTGGAGTGAAACCCCGAAGTATTGTGGATATTTTTAGTTAATAAGAGATCACTCAACACTTTTTCGTACCCATATTTTTTTTGACGATTTAAAGTTGCAACACAATTTCAAATTACGAGTATCTAATGTAAAATATTTGCAATAGAGAACATTTAATTAAATTACTTTCGCTAATTCTATGGCGTACTAAAGATCACATAAAACGGAATGAGACTGTTCTACCCATTGATATAGGAAACGTCAGTAATTAAAAATCTATGATTCTACCAGAGAGATCCCATTAACTAAATAGTAGGAAATTATTAACAATGAACACCTCTGTCTCTCTTTGATCGAAGAAACATTACTCATTCATTTTCGTTACTTTGACAATGTTACACCGATAATGTATGCAAAAATGAGCCGTCTAAATGTCGTCTGTAGCTTCCATATTTATATACCTAATTCAATAATCTATCAGCCTATTTTCAAGATTTTTGACCGACTTCAAAGAAAGAAGGGGTTCTCAATTACACTGTATGTTTTTTTTGTGTGTTATCTCATAACTTTTTATTGGGTATACCGATTTTGAAGATTCTTTTAACGTTTGGAAGCTGGTGCTTGTCGTTGGTCCCGCTTTTTGATCGACATCTGACGAGCAGTTTTTGAGTTCTCCCAAATAATTAATGCTTTCCCAATTGAAATCAGACTGGCACAATCAGTGGCGACGTGAGACCACATGTGGACGTCGACGACATCAAGTTCGCGAGGCCTATTTTACTTCGCAGTCAAAAAAACCGGTAAATTAGTGAGCGAAATTATAAAATAATGTACTCTCGTACATTATTTTAACGAGTTTTATTGTTAATAATCAAATGATGACAAAAAATAATTACACACATAGAAATTAAAATAGTCGAATTTTTCTGCTTTATGCCTCACAATATTCATTGAGCGCTTTAAATCGACTATTATAGCATCTATCATTGTGTTAAAAAAGTTCACTCTGAACTGCATTTCAGGAGATTCAACTGGTCCGTCATACTGACGAACAAAGTTCGTAACTTTTTTTTTCGTTCGTTTGTAAACTTTTTTGTGAGGCTCCCTCAGGCGCGAGGCCGTCGGCTGTGGCCGACGTCGCCGACGCCTAGCGCCGCCACTGGGCACAATCACTCGGTGTTTTCGGGAGGCTGGTGATGCTATGTTATCCTAAAATAGAATTGTAGCATCGCCATCTTCCCTCGGTTTATTTATTTTAATCCTGTCCATCCAAAGGTGTCTTGGAAGAGATCGTTCCTAGCGATAAAGGCGCTCATGGTGCATTAACATCACAGCCTTTATAATTCGTTGCTGGGACACAAGGCGTCTCCTTTTCAACGAAGGAGGTTTAGGCAGTAGGCCACCACGCTTGCCCAATGCGGATTGGTGGACGGAGTATAAGGTGATCAATGACCCTTTGCTAATCTATCAGTCGCCTTCTACGACACCCAATGGAGAATATGGGGTGATGCTATTCTACTCTGCTGGCATCACGCTTACAATTTCGTAATGATTTCAAAACATAATTACAGTCAATAGATATATCAATATTAAATAAAATTACAATTTTAAATGCGTAAATTTTGGGCAGATTTTACTCCCACGCATTTAGATCATTTAAATAATCATTTAACTTGTAATACGCTTTTTATATCATTTAGTTTTAACAGTTTTTTTTTTATTTCTTAATAGGCAAATCTCTAATATTCTTCGGAAGCCTATTGTAAAAACGTGTACTTACATTGGTCCACAAATGAATTGTTTATTCTGTGAAGGAGAGTTTTATGTACAACCGTATGGAATTTCTCAGAAAAATGCATAATATTTTTGGCGTATCTACCTCTTTTTTGCAAAACAAAGATGAAGATGGCATTAATATCTAGCAATATCTAGGTATATATGGTTGGCAGCACAGAACACAGGTGTTCTGTGGTTGGCAGCGTGCGATTGTCACGTCCAGTGTTGCAAGCTTAGACCAATGGTTGCAAGCGTCTATAGTCTACGATACGGTGACTACTTACCACCAGTCAGGCTGTATGCTTGTATGCCAACCAAATTGAAAAAAGAAACATTGAAAACTTTTGAAAAGAAAAATTGAAAATTGAAAGAAAAATTCAATTCTATATTCAGCTGACAAAACTCTTTCAGATCTAACACATGGCAAGCGTCCTTAGCTCAGAACAGGCCTCGTGCAAACTAAAGCTTTCAAACCCTCATATAAAAGAACAAACTTTCAAAGTTACCGACATAAAATACGAACACAATATTGCCTTTCGTCAGTTGTTACGAACATTCAAAAGAAGCTAGTAAAATCTGTTCTAGACAATAGATGCCTCAAAAATTTCTTACAATAATATTTACTATGAATAGTGAAATTAGATACCCTGAAAACTTTTGTTTGTTGTTTCTTTTTTAACTAATTGAAAAAAAAAATTTGATTTTTACTATAATGATAAGTTTTTTAAAGCGATGTGAACAGACTTTGCAAAGAAATTAGATAGGAGGATTAATTCTTCTTGATCAAAACCGCTTTTATTTAATTTACACTTATAGTTTTTTGGCGAATTTAATGGCGCAGTTTTACGAAAATGCAGTTTCGAGCTAGCCTGAGATCATTTATGTAAAGTATATGATCTGAGTATCTAGTGAGGTGGTGCATTTTTCTAGTATTAAGAATATTTACGCGTTAGTAAACGCAAAAATAAAATTATTCCATAATCTAAGGTAGTTTCATCTTAACTGGGCGTTAAATATTTTCCGTTCTGGTCTTAGAAGTGCAAATTTCGAAGATTTGTTGAAACAATGTTTACCATAAAAACATAAGCACCAAGCACTGACAAATTTCGATAGCGAAAGCAGTGTCTCGGTGGCGTAATGGTCAACGCTGCCGCCCGGATTGCGGAAGATGCGGGTTCGATTCCCGCCTGAGGCAAGTCGATTTTTTTTTCAGTGCATTTTTCTAGTACTAAAAGGTCTACAAAATCCACAAAATGTGAGAATTTTGAGGTATATCGAGTGTACGCCATTAAAGGTTGTCAGTTGCAGAAGTCCTCGGTCAACAAAGTGTGACAACAAGTACTAAATTTACAGTTGCTAGTTGCGTCAATTTGAAACTGATTCGATCCTCGAGTCACATGAGTAGATAAACGGAACTCGAGTGCAGCAACTAAAAACTAATGTCGATCATCAAAACTCACAAATAGAGTTGCTACGTCTGCGCCGCTTATATGATCTGAGTTCTTTAAGTTAGCTGCGAGTTGTCTGTTGCCGTAATACAGAGATAAAAGTTGCTCTGTCTGCATATCGCCTAAAAACACAAGAGGTCCACATGAAAATAACATCATGTTTGTTTTCTTTTCAGATAGGGCAATTACCTAATCTACCATGGAACTATGGACGGTCGACGTTGCCCGAGAACAAAAACATCGCCATACACGTCACTCCACCCGATGGAGACGAAGATGACGAGGTGGTGCCCCCGCTGAGGGTCAGAAGGAAGCTCAGCACACCCCTGAGCTCTCTACCTAACACAGAAAGCTTAGGCTTGCTGGCTGCCTCAAGTAAGTCTTACTTCAGCGAAATACACTCTTGGTCTCTCTGTGGTCCAGTTGTTCACCCACCGGAATGATGTAGAGTTCCAGTGTTCGATATCCCAGGGGAATCAAGCGCAGATCCACCGTTGTGGGCACTATGGGCGGGAATGCCCACAACCCCAGTAGACTTGTAATTCACTTGAATTATATACACTGTACAAAATCTTGGTCAGCCATGATCTCATCTCTCGAATTTAGCTGTTAAATGCAAACAAATATTCCACAAAAAAGTTATCACCCGGACGGATATCAATCCCCGGTCTCTGTAAGGCTACCGACGACGTGAACCCACTTCTAGCAGGTACGCATTAGCTTAGTTGGGCGGGTTAACAAGATTGATATTAATGTGTTAGTAGCACATTAATAGTATTCTTTAAAAGAAAGTCTCTTGCCTTAATAATAGTGTTGGAATGCTAAGACAAGTTAATGATAAGACAGCTAAACCCTCAGTGATTGAGGGTTACGTTGATTCGTTTCCGATTTCGATTCCGTTTGAACAGTTTTTGAATCATTGGCAGGATTGCACGCGGGATAGTCTGCATGCTCAATCTCGCACGATTATATTTTTACCAGTTTGTTCTTTCGCGTGCGATTACTTGTGTTCGTTTTTCGGAAAAGCGGCAGTGTAAAGTCTAATTGACTGCACAAAACTGGCGCGTATTGGAGTGTGGGCATTTCACACGCGCGGCGCGTACTCTTTCCTTTCCCTCCCAACTTTCCGTCCTTCACGAACGCTCTTTGTCGTGCGATTTGGCTTTTTTACGCGGGATAGAGTGTAGGTACGTGTAAATGCAGCTGTTAAAATAAAAAATCTTACTGACGCCATTAAAGGCGGACGCACATTTAGCTGAACTGAACGCGCTGAACGAAATAAATTTCAGACTTCTGTATAGGTACCCCGAAAATTCGAATGACGTCATCAGGTCTGGCGTTAGTAAAGTGGATGACTCGGCCGATGCGCTCGCATTCTTCTTTTCACATATATTACAATGCAACAATTTCTTCGGCGCGTTCGGCTCGGCTAAATGTGTGTCCGCCTTAAAATGCGCCAAACCCTTCTATTGTATTTTTTTAATATCGAAATGTGTATTTTATAGATATGGCATGCAGTTCACCAAGCCGATCGCTCTCCCCGCTGGACCGTACAAAGAGGCGCTTCAGCACCATGGTGTCTAGCGCTACAGCGGCAGCAGTGTCCCGGCGCCTGTCAGCTACCATAGGCTGGTGTCTCGCCACCCCCACACAAGTCAAGCCTCAGATCGTGAGGCAAGGCCGAGCGCTTTGCTTACAGTACGTTAAGAGTCAAATACGAAGGTCTTCTGTGTGCACGAAAAAGGTAAATATGTAACACGATATAGGTTACATATGAAATTTTTGTTTTTTCTTACCTACATTATTACTATAATATAAAGTTCATAAGTTCCATCCATAGTTGTATAAATGTTCTTATTTAACGTCAATTAGGACTATTAGGAATTATTGACGATCCAATGCTCACAGCCGATGTTGAACCCCTATATCTTAGGAGAGAATTTGCCCCCTTACGCGTTTTCTATCAGCTGTATAACGGAATGTGTTCTGAAGAACTATTTGACATGATACCAACAGCTTCTTTCTATCACCGCACCGCCCGCCATTTTTTACCTAAATCTTTTACTTTTTTTAATATTCAGGCTCTATAGTGGTTTAAAATAGTATATTTTCTATTGGAAAAAGAATTTTCGCAAAGTATTGCTTGCCATTAAAATACTTGAATTTCATCTGAAAGATAGCTCCAAACTGCATTTTGGTAAAACTGCGCAATAAGTTTCTCCTCGCTTTACAAAACAATAAGTGTAAAATAAAATATCTTTCTATAGTGGTTTCAATCAAGAATTAATCTTCCTATAACATACAATTTCTTTGCAAAGTCTGTTCACATCGCTTCAAAATTTGATATAAATCGAGTCTCAGATCATACAAGTAAAGTATATGATCTGAGAAGGAATGCCTACAAGGCGAACTAACCACCTCATGGAGGTTGCGAGTAACGCCTGGATGCGGGCAGCACATGACCGTTGTTATATTGCTTTAGGAGAGGCCGTCGTGAGTGAATGTCCGCTGGACGGCTTGATGATTATTTTTGACGTGGCAACGTCTTATAATTCGATAGAGCCGGCTGCACGCACGAAAAAACATGACGTCATGCGGCGTTACCTCGCTCTGAATCTAATTCTCTAATTTGAATTTGGAATTATGTTCTTTAAAATTTAAACTTTCAATGATACCAAAACCAGCCAGATACAAATAGTATAGCCAAAGAGATTTTATTACAAGTTTATACATACTATAATGCGAAATCTATTAAACAAATGAAAATAAATTTTTCTTTTGAAAAATGCTACCATTCCATCAGTATTTTCTTAAGACGTTGTCACGTTCAACTATCGTCAGTAAACCGACTTTACAGACAACCAATTTTTTTTTAAATTAAAAATACTACCATCCTAAGTAACAATGACGCTGTGTAAAAAGTTTATTCCAACAAATATAATTTATGTTTTCATACACATCTACAGTCGTAATGCTAAGTTGTTTTTTTTTATGGATTTTACTTAGCAAGGTCATGATCAGTATAATCCTATATTGGCCAAAGATTATACACGTTTCAATTTAATTTGATAGAACTACGTCTAAGAACTCGACAATATTTTTGCGCCTTGAAACATTGAGCTTATTAATTTAATCGCATCGCAAGTCCATCCGAAAAATCGTTGGTTCTACTTTTGAAATTCTGCTGTTGTGTCTACAGAAAAATGCATGTACCAAATAGCTACAGGTTACGGCAGTTACGGCGATAAAGTTGAAAACTTTATACCCGAGTGATTTAGTTTCAAGAAGTTCCAGACATAGCTAGAGTGCCCACACCACTCGACTTTGCGAAATTCTTGTAAAGTTGCACTATACCTATTAAGGTAAACGTCCCAGTATCCGTCAGTTTCTGAACTTGGCTGACTTTGCAGTGATGCTGTGCTTAAAGTATATCAGATAATGAAAGGTGTATTGCATGACTAGGTGCAAAATGTATCTTAGTTTTTATTTAAATATTAATTTTAAGTCAAAATAATTAAGAAATATAATAAAACTCCATCAATGTGAAAAAAAGACGATTTGTACCAGTACTCGACAGGTTTGTCCCATTAATCGTCAAAATGACCTAGAAGTCGTCAATTTTTTGATACCAAATTGAACTCTACGCCCTTACAGATAAGTTTCACAAACTGTAGAAATTACTTCTCAGCTTTGAACCGAAAAATATTATTTTAAAGAATGTGCTAGCTGCAGTTTGGTCAGTGGAACATAAAACAACTAGTTTTAATTAATTCAGACTTTATATGTACCTCTTTATATGGACATCTAGTAAACAATCAAAAATATATCTACTGTTAAAAAATTACATTAAGAAAAAAAAAATTCTGTAATCTACTGAGTACCTACATAACCAGTCTCTCAATTCAGGAACTTAGGTAATACGGAACTCTAGTTATACTCTTCATATTTAACATACATCTACCAAACATAAGGCCCAATTGAAGAATTATAGACCCATCACGCTCCTGAGCCATGTTTATAAGCTGTTTTCGAGGGTTGTAACGAATCGTCTCGCACGCAGGTTTTGACGACTTCCAGCCTCCCGAACAAGCCGGATTCCGAAAAGGCTTCAGTACCATAGATCACATACATACGCTGCGGCAGGTTATACAGAAGACCGAAGAGTATAATCTGCCATTATGCTTGGCGTTTGTGGACTATGAGAAAGCCTTCGATTCTGTCGAGACCTGGGCCGTACTCCAGTCACTCCAGAGGTGCCACATAGACTATCGATACATACAAGTGTTGCGGTTACTGTTCGAAAACGCCACTATGTCAGTCCGCCTTCAGGACCAGAACTCAAAACCCATACAGCTCCAGCGAGTGAGACAGGGTGATGTTATATCGCCGAAACTGTTCACAGCTGCGTTGGAGGACGCGTTTAAGCTTCTGGACTGGAGAGAACTTGGCATCAACATAAATGGCGAGTACATGACTCACCTTCGCTTTGCCGATGATATCGTAGTTATGGCTGAGACCTTGGAAGAGCTGGGCACAATCCTCGACGACCTCTGTAGAGTCTCCCAACAAGTGGGTCTTAAAATGAACATGGATAAGTCGAAAATCATGTCTAATATCCATGTCGCACCTACTCCTGTAAAGGTTG
The DNA here is from genome assembly GCA_955850985.1 of Elophila nymphaeata. NCBI lineage: Eukaryota > Metazoa > Arthropoda > Insecta > Lepidoptera > Crambidae > Elophila > Elophila nymphaeata. The sequence continues at coordinate 15,133,629 of OY039068.1, forward strand.
GAAGCTCTACACTGGAAGTTGTCGACTATTATATTTACCTGGGACAAACAGTCCAACTGGGTAAGTCCAACTTCCAGAAAGAGGTCAATCGACGAATCCAACTCGGCTGGGCAGCGTTCGGGAAGCTACCCGGCATATTCTCGGCCCATCTACCGCAGTGTCTTAAGACGAAAGTCTTTGATTCGTGTGTGTTGCCAGTGATGACCTATGGAACCGAAACGTGGCCGCTTACAATGGGCCTCATAAGAAGGCTCAAAGTCGCCCAAAGGGCAATGGAGAGGGCTATGCTCGGAGTTTCTCTGCGCGATCACATCAGAAATGATGAGATCCGCAGGAGAACCAAGGTCACCGATATAGCCCAAAGAATTGCGAACCTTAAGTGGCAGTGGGCAGGGCACATTGCGAGGAGGACTGACGGCCGCTGGGGTGGAAAGGTCCTTGAGTGGCGACCACGTACCGGGAAACGCAGAATTGGTAGGCCTCCCACAAGGTGGACTGACGATCTGGTAAAGATCGCGGGAAGTCGCTGGATGCGGATAGCACAGGACCGACCGGTTTGGAGATCCTTGGGGGAGGCCTATGTCCAACAGTGGGCGTCTCTCGGCTGAAATGATGATGATGATGATGATGATACCAAACATTATTATACTCTAACAAACAAACATTATTAAATTAGGTTTACAACGGTACCACTAAGAATACCATTCTGCGCACGCTGAATGCAGAGTATATTGGTCTTACTAGCAAGGCTCCACATTTGGATGCCGTAGGTCCAAATTGGTTTCAATACGACGTTGTAAATTAGAAGCTTATTATCAACTGATAGTACCGAGTTTCTCCCCATGAGCCAGTGTAAGTTTCGGAACTTGTGATTCATTTGGTCTCTCTTCTGTTTGCTATGTTGCTTTCCAGGAGGTCAGTCTCCTATCAAGGTGAAATCCCAGGTACTCCACGCAGTTTCTGTGTGGCAGTATATCATCGCCTAGTCTTACGGCAGGAAGGTCTGAAGTGAAGATGTTATACAGTACTGGACCAAGAACTGAACCCTGCGGAACTCCTGCCTGTATGCTGTATAGATTTGGTCGTACCTCTCCCTGTTTCACTTGAAATGATAGGTCGTGGCCCTGAAATGGCCGTCCGGAACTAGCTGTGGTGGGGAAACAAAAACAACTCGACGATGGCATGTGACTTCGAATGCCAAGGGGACTTGACATCAAAATCCACACACCCCCGAGAAAGTTTCCCCACCACGTTACCAGGGTCCGCCACGAGGAGGCTTCCGGACGAGGACCAGACCCTTCTTAACCTATGCTTTTCCAGGATAATTTGTTTAATGGCAAGTGAATTGTTAGAGATCATACTTTTTACATTTTGAGTCGGTGTGTTAATCCAGGCCGCAACTTGAATTAGGTTGGTGATATATCTGCAGGCCTCATCCACCTCATTTTGGTCCTTAAGAGGGATTGACAGAGTAATGTTTTCGTCAATGTAGCTTTTGAAACCTTCCTAATCTGTTTTACGATTTGTTAATGTCTCCGAAGTTTCTCGTGTAAATAGGCAAGTGCCCAAGTCCAGAATGACTGGCGTGTGGTCTGAAGATCCATCTAGACTAGACTCAACAGCTGTATTTAAATATTTCCCGATAAAGAAGTCGAGAAGATCGGGTACTCTCCGTTGATCACTTGGCCAGTATGTCGGTTTACCGGTCGAGATCGGCTTAAGATGATTTATGTTAATGCAACGTTTCAGTTCTCGACCTCTGGTATTGGTACAGCGAGAGCCCCAAAAGGTATGTTTGCCAATCCGATCACCACCAGCTACGAATCTTGGGCCCAAGGTTTGAAAGAAGTCACCAAACATTTGGGTTGTTATTCTATGTCTTGGCGGGCAGTATATTGAGGAGAGCGTAATGCTACCAGCACGGTCTTCCAGTTTTATTGAAGTGGCCTGTAGGTGAGATGTAGAGTACGGTTCCATGATTGAGTGTTTGAGGTTAGTTCTAATTACAAGTGCCGTTCCCGCATGCGCTCTGTTTTAATTAATTAGTGGATTAAGTTAGTGAATTAGTGAGTCATTAATGAATGTTTTAATATACATCTATATATATAAAAATGTTATGTTGGTTTGTGTACGCTTCAAAAACTCAAAAAGTTCTGCACCGATTGAGTTGAAATTTTAACATGATATAAAATCCGCATCAAGGATTGTTTTTATTTATTTTTGCATCAGTCACATATCTGCGACCACGAGAAAACAGTTTTTTTAACGATCAGCTGTGTACCAGTGACCGCGCCATCTGCCAGAAGCGAGGAAAACACTCGCTGACAACCGCAATAGTAATGAAAAAATAACAACCGTAACTAGGCAACCGCCATTTTGCGCAGAGGCAATATCGTAACCAATGAGGTTAATCCGAGGTGCGATTATTGCTAGTTGAAAACTTTAAAAAACGTCAGTGGCCAGTCGCCAACATGTAAAATCCGCATCAAGGATTGTTTTTATTTTTGGGGGGTATAGGGTACAGCTAGAGTGTATGTTGCGTGTTCCTGAGTCGGCAAACCAGATAGTCTTTATATCTACGCAGACAGTGGAAAATCAAATAATATTGTATATCCACAAGTATTGCAAAATTTTACTTATATGAAATGTATTCTTTGTTTTGTTTCTCATTTCTCAACCATTCAATCACAATGTGCCACTGCGAGGCAGGGTACAGCTAGTTATAAATATGTTGCAATCTGATTTACCTAAGTATGCCTAAAAATTAATACAAAAAAAAACATGCGCAAAGCGGTAGAAAAATAATGTTTTGTCTTACTCCTGAAAGTTGCTATATGATTCATATCAGATTTAGCAAGCGCACCAACCGGAATTCCTTGGAGCACAACAATACGACTTACAACTACTCAAAATTAAAGAACTGGCATCTTCCGACTTCAAAAAAAAAGAAACGAAATTTTTAATCTCGAAATTATAAGTTAATGCACATAAAACCAAAGCCCGAACCACTTTGTACGACTAATGCTATTATTTAATTTAATTTAGTCCGTATTGCATGGTTATAAAGACTTAAATTCGATATAATGACGGATTTATGTTCAAACTTCCAGATATGTCCCTGTTACCGACAGATTGCAATCAACTTTAGATCGTATTGCCGGCACATTAAATCTAAATTACTTTAATGACGGAAACAGGATCAAATTTTAAAACGTGTCCTGGTAACCGACAGAATTACAATTAACTTTAGTTTTTATTCCATAGTGATAAGAGCTAAATTCCTGTGACGACGGAATTAGGTTCATACTTGAAGCGTGTCCTAATTACCGTCAGATCAATGGGTAAACTGACGGCTATTGGCTCATGTGACGGTTTTTGTGACCCAAAATATGTCACTTACAAAAAACATAATCTAAATATTAAAAATGATTAATTTTATAGGTTATATTGCTAGACAATTTACTTATCTATTACAAAAAGTATTTGCACTCTCCCTGTAAATAAAAAACACTGCACGACAGAGGAAGAAACATAAGCTGGTAGACGTCAGTTCTAGTACCTAAATTAGCAAAAAAAATCAAAAATCGGCAATGCTCACCTTCGAACGCGTGTGTTGTAGTCGCCATAAGTTTTTCAAAAGAATGTTCACATTATAATTATGCTAAATATTTCTAAGAATGTGTTGCCAACAAAAATAGAGCTTTGTGTGGTAGGATATCAGTGATATTTGCATTTTTTGGAAAACTGACGAGTACTGGGACACTGTCGACATTACGTACTTCTACCTTACTTACTTACCGAATGTTTTACACAGCTGTCACAAAAAAACTTTTTTCGGCGATAAACGGTCAAATCGTCACAATAGATTTACAGCTTAAATTTGTGTCAAACGTTTAATTCAATCAAAATCCATGAATTGAATTATTTATATCAACTATTATATTTTTAAAAAATATAAATTTTTATGGTAAACAAATATCCCATAAAATTTAATATTTTATAGCGCGTTTAAAAACGCTTCAATATTTTTAAAACTAGAAAATATACTGAAAAAATCGACCTGCCCCCGGCGGGAATCAAACCCATATAAGAACAATAATCCGGGCGGCTACGTGATTATTTTCTAGTATTAATTTTTTCTTGCAAATCTATTGTTGTTGGATTATAGGCATCATTATTTGTGATAGGCATAAATAAATATAGTTTCCATAAATAAAATAGTCTTCTTTTAAATCTATTAACAAAATCTTTTCTTGTTTCCTCGTACTGAACAGCAAATCGTTATGAAGCGACTACAACGCATGATAGAAACTGAATGTGGAGAAGAAGCAACAAGCAATATTGAGACTGGCGTGTTAGCAGCGCTGCGAGCGCTTTGTGCAGCGCTTGAGCGAAAACGTCCGGACGCTTTCCGCCATGTAGCGCGGCAAGCGACAAGAGCGCCAACTGCCATGCTGCGATCAGAAACGGCGTTGGGAGAGCTAGCACTAGCGCTAGCACGGCGCATCACTAGAGAAAATATTACGTGGTCGAAGGTATGCATTTCTTTTACAAGCTTTTATGTACCTCGCAACTGCATTTCAATCGATTGACATTAAATTTTGTCATTAAACACCTTTTTACACCGCGTAAGAGCGTCGTCTCCCACCCGGGAGGCACTGGTTCGAGAGGCACCAATGTGTTTTCAAATTTTGAATTCATATGTACGTTTAATCGACGCTTTTACGGTGAAGGAAAACATCGTGAAGAAACCTGCACACACCTATGAAGAAATTCTTAGGTTGTGTGTGAAGTCGACCAACCCGCACTTGGCCAGCGTGGTTGACTTAACGCCTAATCGCCTCTAATGTGGGGTAAGCTCGAGCCCCTCGGTGGAGACATTATATGAGCTGTTCATGAAACACCTTTTTTGCTTTTATCTAAGTTGTACACGTTTAGTTTGGATGACAAAGCATGGTAAGCTAAGTGACGTCATTCTCAATCCAATATGGTGAAAATTTCCGAGATAGCGGACTAGTTAAGCTATCGCTCGCCACACCGCAGACTACTATTATAGTTTCTTAAATTAGACATACAACTCTCAGCGTCACGCAGACGTTCCGTCGACGTCCGGTCCCGTCCGCGGCGTGGCGATACCTTAATTTTTACTACAGAATTTGAAAGCACTTATTTTCAAGGGATTAAGTTAATTGGTGAGGTTTTTGTATATATGGATATAAATGAAAGGGTTGGCTAAGAATACGATGGTTAAAATAACTTCATTCTAAATTGGATTTATGGCAGACCAGCCACAAAAATAAATCCAAAAGATTTAGATCGCAATTTCGTCTATGTGAATTTGTTCTTTCCTTAGGGATCACATTACCGGGATAAGTTTCTTATGTGTTAATCCAGGACCATCCAAAGTTCCAAATGCTTCTTTCAACGGTTCACGCGTGATTGAGTCAGAAAATAAAACTTTTCCAAAAACATTCGCTTCCACGTTAAATACGAGAAGTAGAATTAGACATGTTGATATAACATATTATATGGAGTTCTTTTCTATACTTGAAGTGGATCTTCCAGTATTAGCATTAACATTTTTTTATGGAATAATTTTATTTTTGCGTTTACAAACGCGTAAATATAATACTAGAAAAATGCACTGAAAAAAAATCGACTTGCCTCAGGCGGGACTCGAACCCGCACCTTCCACAATCCGGATTGTGGAAGGTGCGGGTTCGAGTCCGCAAAACGCAAAAATAAAATTATTCCATAATGTAAGGTAGTTTCATCTTAGCTGGGCGTCAAATATTTGCAAAAATATTTCGTTCGGGTCTTGGAAGTGCAAATTTCAAAAGATTTGATGAAACGATGTTTACCATAAAAACATAAGCACCAAGCACTGACAAATTTCGACAGCGAAAAGCAGTGCCTCGGTGGCGAAATTGGTCAACGCGTCCACCCGGATTGTGGAAGGTGCGGGTTCGAGTCCCGCCTGAGGCAAGTCGATTTTTTTCAGTGCATTTTTCTAACATTTTTTTAGATTGATCACCCCTATGTCCGTCCGAAAATACACCATGAAAGTTACGCGATTTGTTACGTAAACTGAAATATGTTGTCTTTAAATATGAACACGGACTATTATTCAAATTTAATTGTTGGTAAGTATAAAAGTGTATTAATCTACTTAATATAGGTACTGCTTTCGCCGTCGAAATTTGTCAGTGCTTGTTGCTTATGTTTTTATGGAGAGATTCTGGACGACTAATATTTGAAAAAATATTTTGTTCGGCGAAAGCAGTGCCCTGGTAGCGTAGTGGTTAATGCAGCCACCCCGATTGCGGAAGATGCTGGGTTCGATTCCCACCTGGGGCAGGTCGATTTTTTCAGTACCCATATTTTCTAGTTTTAAAAATATTTAAGCGTTTGTAAACGCAAAATTATTCCATAATATAAGGTAGTTTTTCAAATATTTGCAAAAATATTTCGTTCAGATCTTAGATAAATTTCAAAGATTTTGATGAAACGATGTTTACCGTAAAAACGTAAGCACCAAGCACTGACCAATTTCGACGGTGAAAGCAGTACCCTAGTAGCTTAGTGGTTAACGCAGCCGCCCAGATTGTGGAGTATGCTGGGTTCGATTGCCGCCTGGGGCAAGCCGATTTTTTTCAGTGTATTTTCTAGTTTTGTAGTATTTGTTCTAGCGTTTTTGCAATTTCGACCAACCGACACAGGAATAAAATAGGAGATGAAAGTCTAAACCAATCTATCTATGTTTACGTTTATGTGTTTGTGTTTTTACTTAGGTATATTGGAAATATGTCTATGATTGTAAAAAATAGGTACCAAAAATTTAAATGCTACTTTAACTATTCCACGGGGACGAAGTTGCAAGCGAAAGATATACTCGTATTTATAAATAACAAATATACTCAAACAGGAATACATTATACTTGTTAAATCTGTTATTGATGATAACACTTCTTGCAGCCTTCAGGCCGACGATCTATTTTTTTAACAAAGCGCGACGTATAAAAATAATCTCTTTTTGCTATTTTCAAAAAATTAAACTGTGTCCATACTGCAAACTGTCTTTCTTAGAAATGGATATCAATATAACTTTTCACATTGAACTTTCAAAGGCAAACTACAAAAAGACTTGTAGGTATTAAGCTCGATAATCCACCGTTGCCAAACTTTCCTAAAGGTGAGTACAGACTATACAAAACATGTTATAAAACATTAATATAACATGTTTTATTGGTGTGGACGATAGGGGTATGTGTCTTATTTTATGTTGCAATGATACAATTTAAATAATGTGGACCGACGTGTTATACTGCACAAGTTATACAATATATCGCCTTATCATCATAATCATTCTAATCGTTCCTACCACATAGTACCGTACATAACGGGAAATCTGTTGAGTAATTATTATACTAAACACATTCAATGGAGTACGCCAACGCATGTTTTTGTATCGTCCGTTTGTAACTAAGCATTATTCGGATTCACGTGTGAAAAAACGGCGGACACCAAATGAGATGGTATCCACGGAACAAAACCTATTTATTGGCGCCTGTATACCAGAAATAAAAGCAAAAGAGTTACCAGAACAAAAACAGCAGATATACAGATATACTTATGTATGTATTTCAAAATAAAGTTAGTAGGTATTTTATTACTCCTCCACCGCATAATAGACATAATAGTAATTACAAATTACCCATATTCTAACTAGGTGTTACCTACAATTCAAGTTTATATTCAAATGTTATAGACGTTACTTGTAATATCGCATAGAATAGAGTTAGAGTGTAACTACCTAACCCATATCGAATATCGATATCCTAATAGCAAATTGTCAAGGAATATGACCACCTAAAAGCCTTGTCGGGTATTAAATGGTCAGGATCCTCTCAAATATACCCACGTAATATTGTAATAATAGTTCTAAACTTCGCCCTTTGAAGATTTTGAGATTATTTTTTTCCTAACCACACAATGTCACGCATGCCACACTCTTTATACCAGTGAGTTTCACTTTTTTTTTACTTTCCTTTGTTTTAATCGAGATTTAAGTACCTACACCCCACGACAAGAAAACCGCGATCCGACAAAGCACTACTTAATGTGTCATATAGAATTAAGTAAATAGATAAATAAGGCCGCATAGTGTAATTAAAAGGAGGAAAAAATGATATATTAGAAAAAATCATGATGGACAATGGACATACATATTTAGGATTAATATAACACCTATGTGTAAGAAAAATAAACATATAAGTAATTAAAAAATGGGGAAATAAATTGTAATATATTAGTAATAAATATAGAATTAGTGAAATACATAATAAGAGATAAGAATAGATAGATAAGAAAATATGTAATAGTATATAAACAACCATTGTGAAATGTTAATGGAATAGCTCGCATACAGATAGAAACCTGCTCATAGAGACAAACAAAATCTCCATACAGGAGCTCGATGGAGAAAAGTACCTTCACCCTGACATAGCAGCCTCTCCATCTATGTACACCACCTGAAGGAACCACAACAGGGATACATTTTAATATTTCCTGCTTAATTGAAAAACGTCATCCACGTGGCGAATCCGCGGGAAAAACCTAGTGTAACACAAGGAGCGAGAGTACCTATACTATATTATTCATCATAATCATCATCATCATCATCAACATCATCAACAGCTCATATAATGTCCCACCGAGGGGCTCGAGCCTACCCCACATTAGGGGCGATTAGGCCTTAGTGAACCACGCTGGCCAAGCGCGGGTTGGTCAACTTCACACACAACCTAAGAATTTCTTCATAGGTGTGTGCAGGTTTCCTCGCGATGTTTTCCTTCACCGTAAAATCATCGATTAAACGTACATATGATTTCAAAATTTTAAAACACATTGGTACGTGGCGGGGATCGAACCAGTGCCTCCCAGGTGGGAGACGACGCTCTTACGCACTACGCCACCGACGCTTCCTATCCTATTCCTATATTATTAATTACTATTAAAGATGCGAATAATTTAATTAGTGTATCATGCTTACAACTAGACATGACTATTTGCAAAACTTCGTGGGTAATCTGTTAGGTACTATATGGCCTCACTATTGTGAGGGATCTACGTAACTGAATAGCTGAAATCACTGAATGTTAATTTAGTTGCCTGATTAATAGTAAACAAAGTCCGAACAGATATCAGGGCATCCCAATTAATTTAAATGCTCTGTACCTAATTAGCAGTAAATCAAGTTTGTATCAAACGCCTGCCGTGTGCTTTTGATATGATAATAATTGTTGTACAATGCAAGGAATTTGTTGAATAATCTATATATACTGACATATCAACGCACAGCTCAAACCGCTGGTTCTGGGGTCTGGGGATTCCAAATTTGGTACGTAGGTTTCTTAAGAGGTCCAGGGGTGCACTAAGAAAGGATTTTTGGAAATTCACCCTCTAAGGTGTTGAAAAGAGGGTGAAAAGTTTGTATAAAAAACCGTCATTTTTAAAGTAAAATGCATTAAAATTGGTACATGGTCTTTCGGTTAGAAATTAAGAAAGAGGTAAGTATTTAAGATTTTTGGAAATTCAATCCCTAAGGGGGTAAAATGAGGGATAAAAGTTTGTATGGAAATCTAAAATTTTTTAAAGTAAAATCAATGAACATTGGGTATATAGCGCTTGGGTTAGAAGAAATAAGAAGAAAATTTAAATGCTGCCCTTAATAACTATTCTACGTGGATGAAGTCGCGGACAAAAGCTAGTAGATATTATGAATATTGTCTTTATTTATTACTTTATTATGAATCTCTTACACTGTTCTGTTTCTACCTGCCTCTCCACTATATCATCTCTTAGGTCTAATTTTTTCTTTCGTTCCTCTTCATCGAGAAGTACTTTACTTTGGGTATACCGCCAGCTTCAGATTTCCTTTCCTATTCCTACTCTTCATGCTGTCCGGTTGCGGAATACTTACTCTTCCCGAGAGTATCTGACAGAAGTGTTCGCACATTGAAGTCCTTTAAAACTTTGTTTTGAAGCACTTCATGTCCTTTTTCCCATCGAGGCTACATGTTATTCTTTACTTTTTCTTTTAATTTAACCATGAAGTAGTATGTATAGATATTGAACATTTACCTATTCTTTTTATTACTTTCTCGTATAAGTACGTAGTATAGAGGAAGTCTTGTAATCAAAAAATTCGACCTCGAAATATTGGCGGATTTACGCGTTTTGAACCTCCCTGAGTCCAAAAATACCGTTTTTGGAATTATGTCTGTGTATGTGTCTGTGTGTCTGTATGATTGTGTCTGTGCGTTAGCACGATAACTCGAGTATGCTTTAACTTATTGCAACCTAATTTAACATGCATTTATGACACATAAATATAAGGTTTCTATCAACTTTTGAGTCGTTTCTGGTATACGAGAAAGTCAAGGGGAGACCTCTCCCGATTTTTTTCGTAATTTTGTCCCTTTGCTTATTTCTGTTAGTTTCCTGAAAGAGATTTCCTTCAAGCAATAAGGCCGTCTATTTTGGTACTGTGTATGTTTATTTCTTCCTGTGTATTCTTTGTGTGCAATAAAAGTTTATTATTTTTATCTAATAATGACAATTGAATAACAATAATTATTATCTAGTAATAAATGTTCTTCGTGACTCTATGTCAGGAGACTCCCTCCCGGGTTTTAAGTTTAAATATTATTTACGACCTTCCTTTATTTTACACAGATAGCAGCAGTCTTCTGCATCTGTGGAGCTCTTGCCAAAGAAGCTGCTGAGGCCGCCGATGGAGAGCCGTCGTTAGAGTTAATATCGGCACCGGCTGCTGCCATCGCCGATCTCCTGCACGAGGAACCTGGCTCCTGGATCGTCAACCATGGTGGATGGGTAGGAATATTAATATTTTTATTTCGTCTTTTATAGGGAAGCTCTTTAACCTCTTGGCGAATAATAAGTTGATAAATCCGCAGGCCACTCGCCTGATCACCGCCTTTTTTTTTTTTTGTTGTCGATGGGGAATCCTTTTAAGGACCTACCGCACGCTGGCTAGGCGCACGGCGTGTGTGGGATTCACCGACGCGGACAGCGTCGGTACTACCCACTAAACCCCACCAGTACCCTCCTAAGCCCTTATGGGGGTGCTTTGGGATCGGCGCACTTTACGTGCACCTTTTCACCAAAGCGTCCCCGGGCTGGCCCGACCCAACGAGTGAGCCGGGTGACGCGCCACTGGGGGATTGCGCTAGGGTACTAGGCAATCCCCAGACAGGGAGACCTGTCCACTGCACTAGGGCACACGGGGGCCAACCCATGTGCAGGTCACACCTTAGGGACGGACAAGAGCGGCGGTCATAGCCGCCTGCCTTCTCCGACCCGTCCGTCTACGCCGGATGGGAGCGGCTAGAGCATCCTCCTCCCGCTCCCTCTCCGCGGCCTCCTTCTGCGACATCACTGATTCGCAGAAGGAGGCGGCAGCCTTCCAGATTCTCTCATTACCAAGCATGGCTCTGACCATGCTTGGCAATGAGAGGTCTCCCCCGCCGAGCGCCGCTCTCAGAGTGCGACGCTCACTTCGCCAGGCAGTTCACGCAACTCAAACCTATAGGTTACGGTGTCTGCTTACCACCAGGCAAGCCGTATGCTTGTCTGCCAACCAACTTTAATTAAAAAAATGTTGCCTTAATTTAGGACTTCATAATGACCCTGACCCTTGTATGCTTGTCACGGTAATGTTATCTTTTATTTTGTCGCTAGAAAGGTAGTATTATTATAGCTTGGCAATTCGAACCTTTTTTTAGAATAGCATAGACTTTTATTGCGTCAACTCTGTACAATTTGTCGGCGTTAATGCTTAAATAAGTTACAACAGTTTGCCAATTTCGGGCATGCAATCTTTGAACTGAACATTTTTTGTAAAAAAAAAGTACTCATTCAGGTTATGAAAGAAATTATTTTCGACCAATTTTGGATCGCACATTCTCAGCTCTAATCGAAATTAATAACGATTTTACGTGTGAAATGGTAGGGCACATATAAAATGAACACTCTCGCCACAAACAGTCCGCCCCGCTTGCATGGTCATAAAAAATAACCCTGAGCCCTCAACTTGCTTTCTGTCATCGGCAGGTTCAGGGATATTTTTATGACCAAGTGGAGTGCCTGTTTGTGGGAGGGTCTAATCTATATCTTTACTAATATTATAAACAGGAAGTTTTTATAAATTTTGTGTAGATATAGTGTTACAAACATACACATTTTTGTAGCAAAAATACTCAAAAACTAGTGAGCCGATTTCAGAATTATAACACAAAGGACGTATATGTATAGACTCTCACTCTAGCATTTGCTAAATTAATGTAAACTTAAAATGTAAACTTTTAATGTAAAAAGCTAAATAAATAAATAAAAAATCTTTTACCTTTAGAATGCCCCATTACTATAGCCCAATAAATAAGCTACATTTGATTAAAGAAAAAAGTCGTAGTCGTACGGCTAATGTCTCATACTTTTCTCGCTTTACTAGATTATGTAGGTTAGTGAAAGACAATATCATTAAAAATGTTTAGTAAGAAGATGTAATAAAAACCGGCCAAGTGCGAGTCGGACTCGCTCACTGAGGGTTCCGCCGTACAAACGTAGCGGTTTACAATTTATAAACTGCTGTATCTTTTGATCTCGTTAACTTAGAAGTTTGATTTTTTCACTGCTTAAAGGGACAATAGACCTAGGTATTTGGTATAAATTTCAATTTGATACCTTTATTCGTTCGTGAGAAATAAGGTAGTAAGTTTCATTTTATTAAAATATTTTTATTATATTATATAACTATAAAAATGTGATTTTCGCAATTTTTCCTATATTTGCATTATATGACAATACTTCATGCCAAATTTCAAGATTCTGAGTTTACGGGAAGTATCCTGTAGGTTTTGATTCCTTTGCGAGTGTCGGAAATTTGTTGAAAATATCGACATAATCGGCTGTATCTTTTGATCGGCTTAGCTTAGAAGTTTGATATTTTCACAGCTTAAAGGGACAATAGACTTGAGTATTTCATGTGAATTTCAGATTGATACGTCCACGCGTTCTTGAGATAAAGGGTCTTTACAGACAGACAGACAGACAGACAGACAGACGGACAACAAAGTGATCCTATAAGGGTTCCGTTTTTTCCTTTTGAGGTACGGAACCCTAAAAACGAATATTCGATATCGTCCGTAATTTTGTGGCATCCCTGATTTCCTCAATTTCCTGCGTAATTTAAGTACATAGGAAAAGAAAAGACTGAGCAAGGAATTTTTTTTGTAGGCCTTTCACCCAAGCTTTTTTCTGCAATCTTAAAAAAATACATACCTTTATTGTCATATAGTTACAAACCTACATCTTAAATTTAGTAAACACACCTACTAGCCACTAGATTACTCAATGCAACGCAGTGTTGGTCCAGCACACGCAGTGGTAGTACCCCTATTGCTGAGTTATCTCGTGGTCTTTCCGTAAAACCCGTAGGTCTATCACGATAATTTAATAATAAACAATCTTTATTTTTTCAGAATGGCCTCATTGAAAGACTCCGTGCAAGTGAAACCGACCAACGTTCGGAGAGAACCCTTCGAGTAGTGGTGTCCTTTTTTGTGATCGCCTGTTTTACACTGCTGATTCTTCGCTGGGTTCTACACTCCCATCCTGGATACCGGAATAACCTATGATAAAAGGATTTAAAATAAATAATGAATTATAAATTTAATAGCACTTTTTTCAATAAACTATTGAACTGTGCGTAGCCATGCTATTGTGTACAGATCTCTTTCCGATTTCACCTGTAAAATTTTGAGAAATATCTATAAAACATTTAATTTGTGAGAATATTATGTTCTTTCTATGTTGTAGAAAAGACTTTTCTTAGCAAAACAGGATTATTAAAATGTATTTTTACCGAGATTAGATACACAAACAAAAAACTTTTCTTTTGAAATTTTTATTGATTTTATTTTTAAAAATGTATTAAAACAAGCTATTTACAGTAATGCACAGCAGTTTGTATGTGTATTTTTTGCAAAATAAGTACCCTAAAAAATAAGAATGCGACTCAAAGTAACTATTCCACGCGTACGAAGTCGCAGGCAAAAGCTAGTTGTTTATAAAGCTTAAGTAAATTTATTTCAGTACTACAATAATGACACGTAGATGCGAGTCGTTTAGTAACAGAAGTTCAGTATATCAAACTCACAAGGTAAAGTTAATTTGAATTTGTGATAGTCAACGTATTAATAATTCTTTGATTACCTACCTTGCTTATTTGCTCACCACGCCTACCTTATTTATTTGATCTCAAAGCATTGAACTTCTCAGGGAGAGGTAACTTATTAATTATTAAATTTAGTCTTACATAAGTTAGAACTTATGATGAGGATTTTAATTAAAATGTGTCTACCTATGCTTGATAAATTTGTCAGATACAGATAGCAAAAAGTTAATACAAGTAGGTAACTTGCTTATGTAACTTTGCCAAGAGTCTATATAGGTAACTACATAATATGTAGTTACCTATATAGACTCTTGGTAATATTATTATGCTTTGCTTTATAAAACCGATGTTATTGAAAAGCCTGTACTGTAGACTAGAGACGCCACGAATATTCGGCCATAATCGGTCTATTCGGCCACTTTTTTCAATATTCGGTATTCGGCCTAATACTGGATACTATTCGACCGAATACCGAATAATAAATCATGGAAAATAAAAACCATATATCATTAAAAAATGCGATATTTTAATCACAAATGACTATATTAAATTATTAAAATCTACCAATGGTAGGTAAGTGTGACGAATAAAAACCTTTTTTTCAGCATTTATTGATTATTGATTAAATAATATCTGCTTCTGAAAAAGTCTCTCACTACATTACAGCCAGGAGGGCTATTCGCTAACTTTTTTGACAGTTGAAAGTGATGATCACCGAGTGAATTACTTATCCATTGCTGTTTTTACACAACAAGTGCCATTATAGCGTGTCGTGTAAATAGCAATGAATATTTAATTCACTCAGTGATGAACACTTTCATCTGTCAAAAAAAGTTAGCGAATAGGCCTATAAAGTTAGCGAAGAGACGATAGATAAATCTTAGCGAATTACGTCTGGGTATGATTTTGCATTTGCTGACCACCGTTCGTATGGGTCTGCCGTCCGATTTAGGAGAGCAGTTATCAAATAAAAAATAATTTCATTTACTTACTATTTATATTCGGTCGCCGAATATTCGTCAAACTAATGCCACCAATACAATTTATAATGTATAGATAAATATATAATGAAGATAAATTTTGAAAAAAATCTGAAACGGCCTCTACCTATCTTTTTGGTTTTGAATTAGTAAGTATAAAATTTATCGAATGATACCACTACTTTTCATTGTTCTATTTCGTTTTAAAACGGGTTTAACATTGGCCACTTTTGAATTAAGCCCATTTAAAATCTGAAATGAAATCTTTTATTTCATTAGGTACCCGCATATGCTTCTTGGGTACCCGTGACAAAGCAATCTGAATGATATTCGACTGGACAGTCACAATTCTAAAGAAACTAATATATTTGGAATTTTCTTCAAATTGTCTAGGTGTATTAAAAAAGATCACGCTCACTCTATTTCTTAAATTGCCGGTGCATCGTCCAATTGCAGCATAATTAGTTATTTATATAAAATATTTAAGCATAATTTTTATTTTTAGGTGTTTTTTAATTTTATGCTAATTTGTAGGTGCCACTTGAATTGTATTGTAAATAAAATGTATAAGTAAAGTATTATATTATTTTGAATATGAGTTATATACTTAATATGTAAAATGCAAATTATATCTAGCTAGGTACCTATTAGGTAGTAGGTAGGTACCTACATTAGTATACGTATATTTTTAATAACAATTCCTAGATCGGAGGTACATACCTACATATAGATAAATTAGGTAGGTACCATTTGTGACAATTTCTATAGGTATATTACATTTTTTGTACTTATAGGTTGTACCTACCTTATTTACTGGGCTGTACCTTATTTAATTGGCTGTAGTGTAGGTATTATCTACTACCACTACAACTACTACATTTTTTTAAATACCTAATATACCTACTTCTACTTAAAGATACAATTGAATAATTCTACGTTAATATAGGTACATAAAATCAAGATCTTAGAATAATTTAAGACATCCAAAGAATCGAACTGTGTGTTATAGAGTATTCAACTTTTATCCGTGTGCCTAGAGATTTGGGTTTATAATTAGCATTAGGTATTGTAATGAAGTTTGTATACCTATTAGTACTGACACAGATGAAACCTTTAATAATTTGTTATACTTACCTACTTAAATCCGAAATTATCTATAGGTACTTACTTATAATCTATTTCGTAACTATGTATATGTAGGTATTATCCCTAAAATATAATGAATGTCTTAAGGTCTCAGACCAATATAAGGTGTATAGGTAGTATGTAACTATAGTAAAATAATAATTTAGTTGTATAATTTAAGATGTTTTAGATATAACTGTGTTGTAATGTTAATGATATAGGTACAAAACAGACGGTAGTAAATAGCCTTCCAAAACTATAAAAATTTTTCAATAATTAGGTAACCTTATGTCAATGAAATGAAGATCACCTATAATAATAGTAGGCAGGTACCTATATTGAAGAAATTAATAGTTTTTTTTACCCTCTGTACTTATATGAGTAGGGACAAAATGTTACAACCTCATCATATACTTAAGTATGTTCCAACTATTGCAAGCGACTATGTTATGTTGAGATATTGTGTCCTGTGGATATTTCAATAATAGATACCCATGTATATTTTCCTTTAGTATAGTCCCTATCTACACTGTTACTGTGTCATATGAATAAATTACCTACTTTCGTTAAGTTTATTTATTATTTTATTTACAATCGAAAACTAGATCCAAATAAAACGGTAAAGATTTACTGCAGACAGAGCAACTGCTCAGGGGCCTCCACAAGAAAGGGGTCCCACAACCACAATAGAGATATAAGGAAAAATCCAAAATTTGACGAGTCAGCATTTTTTTCCAAATAGTCTACTTCATTGCCGAATTTAGACGTGTGGAGGCCACCTCTAAATTCGGCGCGGTGTAGGTAATTAATGACATTCCATACCTAAAAAGTTTTAAAAAGCAACCTATTAAATGGTGATTGATTATTAAGCTCATAATCACCATTTCCATCCAAAAGGTTGCTGGAATGTTAAACCAGCATGAATAGAGAGAGACCGTACAAAGCTCTGTACCTACAAAGGAAACTAATTTAAACTAAGACTTTAAAAGAAATAGAGAAAATTGGCTGACTAGTAAGGTTACCTTTTATAGGAGTTCGTCATTATCGAAGATAAAACAATAAAACTTTAAATTTAGGCACACACTTACTTCCGTAAAGTAACTCTGTCTGTTAATATTTCACGACTAAACCACTTAACTGATTTTGATGAAGTTTAGTACAAGTATTGACTGGACATTGGAGGCTACTTTTTATCGCGATAAAATGCTTGAAGACTTTGAAATAAGGGATGAAAGTTTAAGTTCGTCATGTAGAAGATAAAACCATGAAACATGGATTTTGGCACTTGATAAGAAATGAAGCACCACGACTACCAACGCTACGGCGTGAATGGTTTGATATAACGTTGATATAAAGGATGAAAGTTTATATACGGGAGTTCGTCGTCATCGAAGATAAAACTTTGAATTCAGGCACTTTCTAAGAAGTCAATAAATATTTGTTCCAGCATTTTTGTTGGGGGTCAAATAGAGGATAAAAGGCCGTATGTACTACCTAATTCCAAACAAAAACATGCTTTCACGTCTCCTTCACAGCAGTTATGACCTTGTCGGTCTATTATTATTAGACAGACAAGGTCAGGACTGTTTGAATGTCTTTGTTCCTCCAAGTATGTATTCGTAAATAAGGCATAGGTAAGTGTGCTAGATGTGTCTTTGCCACTCCAGAAATGAAAAAATGAAATATTTATTGTTATGCCTTTAACGCTCCGACGGCTGCTTCGCTTGTCGCGGCACATCTGATGAATGAGATGTTGTCGCTAGGATAGTAAAATGGCGTCAATGAGACAAAGCCACTTCTTTCCTCTGGTGGTTTATGAAGGAACTAAATGAGTGTCTTTGTTCCTCCAGCCGTAAGGGTACTTTAAAAGTATTTTGGCATGCCTACTAAGTTATTTTTACGTACCCTTGTACAGTCGCCAGCACGTGCAGTTACCCCACTTTGACCTTGAGCGCATTGAAAGTTGAACAGCGATAATCAGTGGAAAGAGACAAATAGCTTTAGATCTGTGCCGTCTCATTTTATCGCGCTGCATACACCGTTTTGTGTAACTGTGTGCGTAGAGACCCTGTAAACGACAGCTAAGAAACGTCAAAATTCAAATGTGTTTGTGAGTCAAAATCAGCGTTGCCAGAAGGTTACTTTTGTAACCTTTTAGGTGATTTTTAACTCCGAAAGGTTACTTTCAGGTTACACTACTCAAAAGGTTACTTTTAGGTGATTTTTCGGAATTTCAGAGATTCGACATAGTAAAGCTATTTTTATAGCAATACGGCACAAGTGAGGACCTTTTTTTTTTTTTTTTTTTGCTCGCTGTTTGGTATTTTTCTGTGTAACCCTGACCATACCACTGAAAAATAAATAAAAGGTTATTTTTACACTAAAAGGTTTCTTTTTTATATATTTAAGGTTACTTTTGTCAACACCCAGCTGGCAACACTGGTCAAAATGGTCGTTTATTTTGATGAAATACGAGTACGAAAACAAACAAAATATATAGTGCTGAAAATAGGGCAGATTTACAAATATAATAAACTTAAAACAGGTAACTAATGTATGGAAGATACGAAACTAATCATAAGATAGATTAATTTTATATTTCAACATTAAGTATGCTAAGTTTGTCAACAAATTACAATAAACTTTATTTTTCTTACAGATCTATCTATGTGTCCTTAAAAAGACGATGGCGCTGATAACTTCGTGTAATATGTTGGGAATCTAACATCTGTTAATCAAGTATAAAAGAACTTTAAGCCCGGAACAATTTTCAACAAAGCAATAAAAATCGTGGATAAAATTGGTGTTGTGTTCTAAGTTTTACGAGTTTATCATAGCAGTCAATATTTTACAAGTGTTACCTCTGAGGTGTTACCTACAAATATTCATGAAAAAGTGTGGTGCATCAACTTATTCTATGAATACTTAGCATTATCCATTGAAATTATGGTCATATGGGTTCATATTGTAATCATCATTGACAGCTCTTAGATGGCTCTTAACAATGGAAAGAATCAATGGAATTGAACTACATTCTGTCCAAATTAAAATTGAAGATATAGGTAGGTATACAAAGAAGACGTATCAATAAAGTTTAAACATCTACATATCTTGGAAAAATAATGAAGCAACCATAGCAAACTAAACAATGCTGCTTACTATCAAAGCAAAATTTGCTTTAAATTATCTTAGTTGGTGGATTAGTAGACTGGTTTTCATAATAAATAGTAATGAAAGTTCCAATAGCAAAGATAAATAAAATCAATCCAGTGCAATTAAATGTCTAGTGTATTTATTGTCAATAAATGGAAAGCTCACTACAAATATGCCGAGGTATTTATTATTTTCATTGGTTAAAATTGCGTTCTAATGTCAAGCAAATTATATATCATAGGTACTCCAAATTCCTATGTGAAAAGTCCCCATTAAGTTTTTTCTCAAAGATAAATATGTGACATTCATTTATCACTTAATATGTGATAAATGAATGTCAGATATTCATCTATATTATACGCGATGAATAAAATTGTAATGTTATCCAGTTACAGATATAAATACTTTACAAATGAATCTTATTTTATTTCATTTCTATAATCTAGTATGTTGTTAATTTATCTATAAATGGGTGTTTACATTTTAGTTAGTTTAATATGTAAATATGAATAAAATTACTTTAATGACCATCTTTTCTTATTATTCACCAACCACAACGCTCAATATATGCTACTAAGCTATTACAATACATTTTGTGTCAATAATAATAATACATATTTCCACACTCGCACCAATTATCTAGCCCAAAAGAAGTATTATTAAGAATGTTATTGTAAATGAAATTAAATATATATAAACAACCATAATTCATAAGCAAATGATCATTTTGATCAATATATTACAATACATTTTGTGTCAATAATAATAATATATATTTCCACACTCACACCAATTGTCTAGTCCAAAAGAAGTATCATTAAGAACTTTATTGTAAATGAAATTAAATATATATAAACAACCATTATTCATAATCATTTTGAATACAAAAATATTTGCCTCTGCCAAAAATCAAAGCTGTACTACCTCTTGATGTGTATCCAACATTTATTATTACCACTCCACGACAATGGAGTCAAAACAGTTTATATGTATATAGATATACATACATACAATCACCCTCATAATCCCATGGGGGTTGAGCAGAGCTTTAGCCACCATTTTGTAATACATAAAGCCACATCTGGCAGTATGGCCATGCAGTGCCTCCAAATAGTGATAGGTTGCCAGTCTGTCGCTTGCATAAAGGGTCACCGAACCCAAAAATTAACAACACTTTAATAAACACACCAACTAAAGCCAACAACCACGACAGATAGAAATAATTGCTTATAAGTTTATATTTGTCACATATGCCTAAATATACTATTAGTTTCTGTAGCTATTAATACTTTAACAAAACTTAATTTTGTAAAGTTGAGAAATCTTCTTTTCTTCACAAATTGGCAATGTATGATTTAAGTATATAGAAGTATTTACAGACACTACTAATGTTATTGATTTCGGATTATGCAACACCAGTTTCAAAACAATATTTTTTTATGTCTTACTTAATCTGCCATCGGCTCCCAAGCCATAATTAGATGTTTTTAATGTTCATGTGACATGTATAGGTATAGGAATCTCCAGCAAGAGTACCACAAATAATTATTACTGCGTCCTAAAGTTAGCTTCTGGTATTAGGATCAGTAATTTGTCATTGGTTTTCCACGGTTTTCACTTGTCACAATAAGAAATTTCCTTGCCTGCTGATTACCATAACTCACTAGCCTTTGCTTGTATCTGATGCTGTGCTGTTTGATCTCTTCTCTGATAGTCGATATTTTGAGGTGAGTACTTGTGGATTTCCCTATTTCTTATGAACCATGCTGGCAATCATACTCGAAGTAATATTTTGAAACCTTTGTAGTATTTCCAAGTTAGACAAGCTACCAAGCACCTCCCCACAACTCAATGCCATATGTCCATACAGGTTTTATGATTCATTTGTAAACAACAGCTTTATTTGGTCTGATGTCACTCAGACCAAATAAAGCTGTTGTTGGCTATGGACAGGCAGAAATGGAAGAGGTTGGAAGAGGCCTTTGCCTATGAAAGGCATACAGACAAAGATGTCGGTGGCAAATAATAATTAACAATCATTTAATAAATAATAATCAATAAATGCAGTATATGATGAAAATTAAATAGTGTTACCATCATCATAACAGCCTTTGTAACTCGACCCACTGCTCGGACACAAGGCCTCTCCTCATCGAAGGAGGTTTAGGCAGTAGTCCACCATGCTTGCCCAATGTGGATTGGTGGACAGAGTTTAAGGTGATCAATACCCCTTGGCTGGTCCATTAGTCGCCTTCTACGACACCCGTTGGAGGATATGGGTGATCTTATTCTACTCTGCCAGCACACATGGCTAATTCGATGAAAATTAAATAGTTTATCATGCATCGAGCACATTTTATTTAGGTATCATGATATCACATTATTCAATGTATGTGAAATCCATGTAAATTTTCTGAATAAAGTTGATTCTATTCTATTATAAACCAAGAGTTTATTGTGGATTGATATCGGTGGGATTCTACATTCCTCCCGATTAGCCAAATAAAATTATTAGGCCTTTAGATTTGCTTCTTTTCTTCCTTAGATTAATCTAAGGTAGGTATAATCGAATGGAGATCACTTATTATTGGTAGGTTTAGGTTATTTTTTTTATGACCAAGCGGAGTGGAAATATTTTAACTCGTCACTCTCGGAGACTACAATCCGCCGCGCCGTTTTGTAAGACGGCGTGTTATACTTACTATAGATAATATTACTAACGTGGTTATACGATCCGCCTACGCTACACAAATACATAATGATCATAATGTGATTTAAAAATACTCTACGCGGACGTAATCGCGGGCGGAGCGCTAGTTAGTATGTTATAAGCACTTCATTAGACATCAACTTTACTGGACTGTCGACTGGGATAATGATTGATTTTATTGCGCTTTTGTATGAAGAAGAAAACAGAACATACTTAGAAAACAGAACATAAGTAGATAATAAAATACATATAGCCGTTTAGGTGGAGTGGTCGGTATCGCTACACATCATGCGGTCCGGGTTCGAGTCATGGTAGCGACAAAATGTTTGCGGGACGACTACAAATTATTGTTGATGGATCATGGTCATAAATATTGTCCTCCGTTATCTAGTTATCGATACATGATTTTTCAATGATTCTTAATTGTCGTTAGATATATCATTTAGTACTAGTATATAGTATAGTAGATATTAGTGTGAGAGTGGAAATATAATTATTATTATTACCATCATAATAATTATATTTCCAAATGGGCTCAATTTACAGTGCGGGCGAAGGGAAGCGATGAAAAATTTTTGAAACGAAGTTATGCCTAGTTGGTATATTAACTTCTATTCTATATCGTTCAATTTATATAAGTAGATGCCAAATATAAAAGTTACGGGTCTTCTGAAAAAACCTTGCGCAGTCCCGCAGCGCGGGCGATGTCTGTGGAATCCCTTTGAACGTTATCAGAATTTACATTAAACTCATTAGATTACATAGAATTATTATGTAGGTATATAAAAAATGACAAAAATCTCTACTCTTCCGTTCGCACCCGTCTCGTGTAATTTGAACCTAACGCCTCATCCGTCAGTACCAACCTAGATATGTTATTTTTAAAGAAAACAAGTATTAGGATTTCAAATATTTATTCATACTCCTTCCATTCTAATCAAAACATTTTTTGCCCATGATGGAAGCACATGCAAAGTTTGTCTGTCCACAGAGATCTGAAACAAACAAAAAATTAGTGTAAATGAAAAAATCCTTTAAACCTACCTCACCTCAGATCATATATGATCTGAGATACCTACCTACCTAACAGTTTAGGCAGGTTTTCGATAATCTGTCTAAAGACAGTTTTGCTTGTAGAGTAAGCAAATACCTAGCTATGCACAAAGAGTATATAATCACTACGTTTTGCTATGCATTGCATAGTCTAGGAATTTTATTTCTTTCACTTGGTGATACCTACTACGTTATCAACGTAGGTTACGAGCTACGAACTCTGCTACGAGCATGCGACTCCGACGTAAACACTGCAATGCGCGACTTTTATTCAAGTAAGGAAAGTCGAATTTCTCTCTGTATATAGAATTTTAAGTAGATTGTTTAATATTCATATACATATTTTTACTTTCTCGTATACGTAGTATAGAGGAAGTCTTTTTTTTTATTTACAGACAACAAATGGTCCAGATAAACGTTAGTAAATGCCTTAATCTAAATTAGTAGGTAGGTAGGCTAGTTTCAATATGAAGGAACGCACGTCTAATCTTTTATATTTGCTTAAAATTTAATAGTTCAATACACCTGGCTGCCTCTTTTATAACCTTTCTATTTTAATTATTGAGCAAGTAAGTATAAAAAATTATAGAATTCATAAAATATATTATTTCAATTAGGTAAGTATACTTAACAGTTCAAAGGTGGATCCTACAGTTATAACAATAAGTTTCAATTTGATATGATTTTATTTGACAACTGAATTTTTGGAATTTGCACTAATAAGTAAATAAATCTAAGGTCTACTCAAGGAGCTTATATTTTAGTGGGTCTACTATTATCCACGCTTCATAGACGTAGTTAGTGATTAAACACTTTTCTTACGCGCTCGCCTGACAAAACTATGAATGAAAGACGGTCGGTTGGCGCGGCGATACAGAGCGGCCAGCGACGCGAGCGCGACGTTGCCGCTCCGTCGACAGTGTTTCATTTGAGCTTGGGAAAAAAAATACCTTTATATTTTTTTTATTACTTTCTCGTATACGTAGTATAGAGGAAGTCTTGTAATCGTCATAAAATTCGACCTCGCGATTTTAACGGATTTACACGTTTTAGACCTCCCTGGGTCCAAAAATCGGGAGTGGTCTCCCTTTGACTTTCTCGTATACCGGAAACGACTCAAAGATTGATAGAACCCTTATATTTTGATGTCATACATGCATGTTAAATTTTGGTCACCCATCCGAGTACCGACCGCGCACTTGGTTGCTTAACTTTCGTGATCGACTGCTCAAAATTTGATAGAAACCTTATATCTTGATGTTATACACGTATGTTAAATTTAGTTGCAATAAGTTAAAGCATGCTCGAGTTATCGTGCTAACGCACAGAGACACACACACAGACATAATTCCAAAAAAATATTTTTGGACTCAGGGAGGTCCAAAACGTGTAAATCTGTCAAGATCTCGAGGTCGAATTTTTTTACGATTAGTATAAGACTTCCTCTATACTACGTTCGAGAAAGTAAAAATACAATTTTTGGAATTGTCTGTTTGTGTGTCTGTGCGTTGCGTTAGCACGATAACTCGAGTATGCTTTAACTTATTGCAACCAAATTTCACATGCATGAAAAACATCAAAATATAAGGTTTCTATCAACTTTTGAGACGTCGATCACGAAAGTTAAGCAACCAAGTGCGCGGTCGGTACTCGGATGGGTGACCAAAATTTAACATTCTTAATGACATCAAAATATAAGGTTTCTATCATCTTTTGAGTCTTTCCGGTATACGAGAAAGTCAAGGGGAGACCACTCCCGATTTTTTCATAAAATTTTATATCTCATTACTAAATAATCAAAGGTGTTTATCTAACTTCGATACGAAATATCTAAAATTATTTTGTTATTACTTAAGTATAATTGTCCGTTATCTATAACCATAACACCATACAACCACTGTCTATAGAAGTCGTACGACGAGCCGGAGTCAATCGTGAGGGGAACGCGGGACTAGAGGAGCGCGGTGGCGCCACCGAACTGCCATACACTCGTTCGGGAGCTATTGGTTAAGGTTGTCGCGTAACGATTAAACGTATAGAAAGGGTGTTTTTTTATAGAGGGACACAAGTTTAAATCATAATAAAACAAAGAAATATATTTTTAATATTAATAAAACGGGCTTTATTTGAAAGAAAATTTTATGACATTAATGTTTAAATATGATTGCGGCCATGTGGCCGACACGGCTGTCGCGTTCAAGGCTTAATCTGGCATACCAATTTTCACAAAGTTTTCGCAGCATTTGCGGCCGAATTTCGCCGATAAATCTTCGAATGTTGATTACCAGGTGTTTAATTGTCTCTGGTTTATCGATGTAGACAAGTGACTTTACATAACCCCAAAGAAAATAATCCAATGTGGTTAAATCACACGATATTGGTGGCCAATTTTATTGAACCATTACGAGAAATTATTCTTTGATCAAAAGTTTCTTTGAGTAAATCAATTGTAGCGCGCGCTGTGTGGCATGTGGCTACGTCCTGTTGGAACCACATGTCAGCAAGATTAATGCCAGCTAATCGAGGTACGAAAAAATTTCTAATCATGTCCCTATACCGCTCAACATTGACAGTAACATTCTGTCCATCATCGTTTTTGAAGACATTTGGAGCAATGACTCCGCCAGCCCATAAAGCGCACCAAACAGTTATTTTCTGTGGATTTAATGATGTTTCGACAAAAGCTTGTGGATTATCCTCACTTGTCTACATCAATAAACCAGAGACATTAAGAATACCTGGAAATCAACATTCGAAGAGTTATTGGCGAAATACGGCCGCAAAACCAACTTTCGCAAAATTGGTTTTCCAGATTGCGCCTTGTATGCGCCAGCCGTGGCGGCCACATGGCCGCAGTCATCATCATAACAGCCTTTATAACTCGACCCACTGCTGGGACATAAGGCCTCTCCTTGTCATCGAAGGAGGTTTAGGCAGTTAGTCCACCACGCTTGCCCAATGCGGCTTGGTGGACGGAGTATAAGGTGATCAATACCCCTTTTTCTGATCCAGTAGTCGCCTTCTACGACACCCATTGGAGGATATGGGGTGATGCTATTCTACTCTGCCGGCATCACACGGCTGGCAGCACGAGGCCGCAGTCATATCTAAACATTAATGTCATAAAATGTTCTATCAAATAAAGCCCGTTTCATTGATACTAAAAATAGATTTCTTTGTTTTATTATGATTTAAACTGGTGTCCCTCGATAAAAAAAACACCCTTTATAATTATTTTAGTGTTGTTACAATATTGGTATTTAAACTACATGTGCTGTGAGAGACTGCATATAGTATAAATAAATAAAAATACCAACATCTCATTTGTATATTGGTGTTCAAGATGGCCTACGCGACGCGGCTTTTTAATATAAATTAAATATGAATATAATTTAAGTGGTTTTCGGGGCTCCGATTACGAATGCAATATCTATTTCGAGATCCAAGCTGGCGAACGCGACTTTTTAACATAATGTCAATATGAATTTCGTTTTCGTGGTTTCTGTTCCGATTACAAATAAAAAGAGCTAACTGCAAAGCTAACCGCTGCTCAGGAAAAGCAAACCGCTGCTCAGAAAGAGTTAAGAGCAGATCTAACCGCTGCTAAGAAAGAGCTAAGAGCAGAGTTAAAGGGCGACCAACGGCAGGTCTTGTCGGCAGTCGGCGAGAGCAGGGTGGTTGGAAAACTCAAGAAAGACGTCAGTGCAGTAGAAGAAAAGTTTTGCATATAATATGAAGAGCAGACTTACAGAATTAGAAAGAAACGTGTTGCGTCTGGAAACCAAGGGAGTAGCAGTCACATCGGGTGGTGCTGTAGGTGCAGCCCATGAGCCCAACGTTAAGTTGCCTCCGTATGACGGTACCTCGTCTTGGGCTGCTTACCGTAAACAGTTTCAGAAGATCGCCGCTACGAATAGATAGACAGATGGGCAGTGCCTAACCGCCCTCACAGTTGCACTCCGAGGACAGGCTCTTACCGTGTTGGAGGTAATGGCTTCAAAGACCTGCTAGAGGCATTGGAATCGAGATACAGAGAACGACACCTGGAGCACGTCTTCCGTGCTCAGTTGCGCGACAGAGACCAGCGTTCGGGGGAAGGGCTACAGCAATGGGCTTTGGAGATCGAGAAGCTTGTCCGGAAGGCCTACCCAGCAGCCGACATGAACATGGTGGAATCAAACACCGTGCAAGCCTTCGTTGACGGTATTAAGGACTTCGAGGTTAGAGCTGCGGTGAGGCTCCGGCTTCACGCCTCACTTAAGGAAGCATTAGCGCACGCCTTGGAGGTCGAAGCTGTAAGGCATGACATCCGGCAGAGCCATAAGGTTCGAAAAGTCACGAAGGAGGTGAAAGAGGTAAAAGCTATATACAAGAAAGGATGAGATGAGTGGAGAAAGAGGGCACCTCTAGTTCAATTGCCCACAGAAGGAGCGTATCGAGGAGCTGACGAAGAAATACGAATCTTCGAAGCGAGTAACAGCCAGAACTAACTGGCGAGTACTGGCTGACGGCGCGGAAAATGTCCCGACAACCACCATCTCACATGCACATAATGGGAAGAGCATTGCAATAGCCGGAAAGATAAATGGTTATGATTGTAAAATAACAATTGACACAGGACCCTCGAGAACAATAATTCGACCGGATATAGTCAAGTCCGAGAAGAGAAGCAAGAGGAAAGTCACCTGTCGGCTTCTTTCCGCCTCCGGAAAGCCAATACCCGTCTTTGGAGAAATGTCAGTTATCATTTACATGGGAGAAGTGGCGTACCAATAATGACGTCATTATAGATGACATCATGGATGATTGCATATTGGGTTTGGACTTCATGAAGAAATACAACTGCAAAATAGATGTTGCTGATGGAATATTCAAGTGTGGTAAAGAAGACTCTTCATACTTGGTGGGGTACACGGAAAAGTAACCAGTCTGAGAAACATTGTCATACCCGGACGTGCAGAAGCTTAAGCCTACAGAACTTTAGTTAGAAGAGGACATACATCAGTTGCCAATGTGCTGAATCTGGATGATCACAAGGGCCACTTAAGTAAAGGCGAAGCCATCGGAGGATGTAAGGAAGTTGTGTGGATAAAGAAATGGAGTTCAACGCCAAGCTCAAAGGATTGCAAGCATTGCGTTGAACAAGAGTCCGAAGAGCAAACTCTGAAGCTCACTCGGACAACTCCTTTGGAATCCTGAGAAGAGGGTGCTTTTAGAAAGGCCCAAGAAAATGATAAGGACCTTCGTAACATCGTCAGGTGGAAGAAACGAGGAGACGTAAAACCAACACGGAACGAGGTGGCACGTAAGAGTGCTATAACTAAAGCGTACTGGGCGCAATGGGACAGCATTATTATACAAAATGGAATACTTTACCGGAGATGGGAAAAGACTACCGGCAGAGAGTTCCACCTGCAAGTAGTTGTTCCAAAAATCAAAGTTCCAGAGGTTCTCTGTATGATACACGATGGTGTTTCCGGAGGTCATCTCGGCTTTAGGAGGACACTAATAAAAGCACGACAGAGGTTTTGTTGGCTCCACTGTCGTGAAGATGTGCGAAATTGGTGCCGCAAGTGCACTACAAGGTTTATATTCGTCACATGAACTTAGTGGTTTGTTCAAGATAATAGTGGAACATTCTAGTATTTGCGCGATTTTGTTTTGCGTAGTATAAAAGGACTGTTGATTGCAGTGTATGGACATTCTAAGTTTAGAAGCGAACAAGTGCGGATCAAAGCGATACTCTCTAACTAAGTGATCTAGTGTGATATATCGACTAAGGCGAATACTACGGATTAAGTTAGCATTGTGATTGGACCTTGTTGCTTGGTTATTGTAAACTTTAGAGTGGTGTACGGAATAAAGTCTCATCAATGTCACCAGGTATTTCTATATAAATTTACGAACCCCTAGCTCGTAACACTACGAATCTTTAAAAAACTATTGTGAAGCCACTTAAAGTGCTACAGAAAATAAAATAACTTCATAGTTGAAATGTCTATATTTGAAAAAAAAATACTGTTCAAACCTTCATTTTGTATGCAAGCAAGCCGCGAGCAGGCGTACGTACGTACACCAAGCGTCTAATGACGAATACGCGCCTATGAAACTACGAACAATAAATTAATCAGGTCAGGGTCAGTCAGTACGTGATTCACGTATGTAAATGATCTTGGATACTCACCTCGAAGGAACCGGGGAGTCGCGCCGTTTATGATTTAGCTCAAAATTGCTCAATTGTAGCGCTGATGATGAATATGAAGACGTGTCAAGTCATTTCAACGACAACACAATAATGTAAGTATATATAAGTTTTCCTAAAACAAGAAAAGAAAAGTTATTTAATACTTGAAAAAAGAAAAATGCACTGAAAAAAATCGACTCGCCTCAGGCGGGACTCGAACCCGCACCTTCCACAATCCGGGTGGACGCGTTGACCAATTTCGCCACCGAGGCACTGCTTTTCGCTGTCGAAATTTGTCAGTGCTTGGTGCTTATGTTTTTATGGTAAATCAAATCTTTGAAATTTGCACTTCCAAGACCCGAACGAAATATTTTTGCAAATATTTGACGCCCAGCTAAGATGAAACTACCTTACATTATGGAATAATTTTATTTTTGCGTTTACAAACGCGTAAATATAATACTAGAAAAATGCAGCCCAACACAGCAGACGCGACTTTTAAATAAAATATATAAAAATAACCATTAAAATAACCTGAAAATAACCACGAAAATTATACCCATATCGTCGCGTCCGCTATCATGGATATGATACACATGCACACACACACACAAACACACACACACACACACACACACACACACACACACACACACACACACACACACACGAACACACAAACACACGAACACACAAACACACACACACACACACACGAACACACACAAACACACAAAATATCCCACCGAAATTATCTGTATTTTTTATAATATATATTTTTTTATCATAATAATAATAACCTGTTAAAACTTCAATTTGCCTCAAACACATTTTTTCCAATAATTTTTTTAAACACTTGCAAGCATCTGGCAAAGTGAAGAAACCACCTAAATGGACTAGCTTATTTATTTTATTATTCTTTACCAATATAATGATAAAAACATTTTTGTTTAGCGCCACTACTTTAACTAATTCTCAGCCAGGTCTGCAGCTCTATGTTACAGTATTATAGGAGAGTTATATGACAGGTTTTCAGCTTGCCTCAAGTTCCTACTACATTATTCCTACCATCACCATCCTACTATAACAGCCTTTATAATTCGATCTACTGCTAGGATATGAGGCATCTACTTGTCATCGAAGGAGGTTTAGGTAAAAGTCAACTACGCTTGCCAAATGCGGATTGGTGGATGGAGTATAAGGTGATCAATAACCATTTTCTGATCCATTAGTCAGCTTCTATAACACCCATTGGAGGATATGGGGTGATGCTATTCTACTCTGGCGGCATCGCACAGGCACTAATTTTCCAAAAACTTATGTTACTTCTCCTATCTAGCTACAATTGATGATTCAGTGTATTACCAATAAGAAAATGTGGAAAAGATTAAATGAAAAAATATGACAACCCAAGTTGTCTAGACAAAAACCATTGTAAGTTTTTACACTGTGGTATCGGTAAGAAATAAATGAATGTGTTGATAGTCAAGTGTGTACTGCTAATTGAGCTGACTGACACTCCCAAACATTATGCTATGAAACGAATAAATACTTAGGTTTAACAAACAAATGTATGCAGTTGAGGGGGACGGATACTGGGTAGGAGCTGATACCAGTGACACTCTTGATAAGGGAGTAGTTACACTCTGTGTTACACTGTGGGTAATCTTTTCACAGTGAGTCTATAGAAGACGAACAATTAGGCTGAGTGAAAGCAGAGGAGAGCCCCTGCTATTTAGTCACACAATGCCTGGGGGCCGACCTATGCAGTCATCTTGGTAACCATCGATTTTCTAACAAGAAAACGTAAAAAGGGTTATGGGGAACAACTAAATCTATCTATACATTATTAAAATACATCAACATTCAACAACTTCCAAAAGTTCTGTACTAGAATGTATATTTAAAGTCACTCCTGCAGAATCTTACTAAATATGGCCAGGCTGAGACAGAAGAGTGAGTGGGTGAGTGTGTAATGCATCATAAGGGGCTTGTTAATACAATATTTTGGAGTTGGCCATTGTCCTGTCAGATAGAGCTAAGAAGAAGTTTGCTTCATTTAGAGCTGAAGTTGTGGCTATTTTATCATTAACTGTTGGAACACAATATCGCTGTTCTAACAAAAAATGTAGTAAGGAGCTTTGAACTGAAGGCGTTTATATCCAACATTCAAGAACTTTCCAGATAACTGACTACATTCTGCTCAAATAAAAACTTCACATACTTGAGCTCAATTAAGTGATTCCAAGAAATCTTATAAAATTAAGTCACTTCATCAAGTGTCCTTACTGCATTCTTCATTAGGATGGCAGAATAATGTTCTTAACTTTCTTAATTCATCAATAGTAGCTAGATGAGAAGATAGGAGAAGACAAGGTTTTGGAAAATTGACTAAATAATGTAAATCTTATCAATTCATGCCATCACTATAAGAATGTTCCTATCTTCTCTATCTAGCTACTATTGATGAATCAGTGTAAATTAAAAGATAGACTTACATACACAATAAGAAATGAACATAATAATAATGTTGTTTCTTATTATGTAAGTCATTTTTAAATTAGCAAAAACAATATTGTTGTTTTTGCTAATCAATTGTAACTGAAATATATTGCCATTTCTAACCCAAAGAAATTAATTAGTTACTATGTCTTACATTCCTGCCAGATTTTGTCCAAACTGATGGACTAGGGCTTCAATTATAAAAAAATACATTAATTACCTATGGTATAGTAGGTATCACCCATTTAATTTATGTGCTTTCGGAGGCATATTAAGTATGTAAATGGTATGGATTGTTTATTACTGGAAGTGCTATTACATACATTGAGCAACTATGCAAGTATTTCTACTACATAGGAAGAGTTGATAGCATTAGTTGGTCACTGTAAGTTGAAAATGAACATTGTGCTAAGTTAACCTACAAAATAATTTCACTAGCTGTGCCCGCAACTTTGTTCACGTATTATGATGTTATATAGCCTTGCTCGATAAATGGACTATTCAACACAAAACGAATTTTTCAATTTGAATCAGTATTTCACATTCAAACGAACAAACTCCTTACCTTTATAATATTGCACATGCATAAATAATTTTCAGCTTTTAGGCTAATAGTCCTCTAATTAGTCTTCTATGTTATAATACACACAAGTCTAGCTTGTCACACAATACACAGACAAGACAAGCTTATTATAGTATACTTATGAACCCAAAATGAACTGAAGTATGAAATGTAAAGTAAACTACGAAAGATGCAGTTTGTTACAACTAAAGATTAAATATATTTATATCACTCTGGATATCCTAGCATTTACTTGTCTTGATAGTTTACTTTGTAGTTGATTTTTGAAAATTAACTACAAGATTGATGCAATTGTTGAAGTTTAATAATATACTTTGAAAGAAGTAGATAGTTTTTTGTGACTTCTAAAATATAACCTATGAATAATATGTATGAGAACATTTAATTTTTTTTTATACAAATAGAGTTGAAATAAGTTTTATATCATTAGAGGAAATAATTTTATGATTGTTACATTGTTGATACAGCGTATAAGGTTTTGTTTATTGTGTGTAGTAGTGGTGAATGCTTTGTGAAAGTGTAACTAGACAAACATCAAAAATTATCGATATCTCACCTTGAATTGATATTAGTGCCTGCCTGATGTCACAATCAATACCACAACACAGAGCTTGTCCCGACTTGATCATAATTATTTTTGCTAGATCTTGTTTACTATTACGTTGCAACAATAAAAGTCGACAACGAAATCGACTTAAAACTACTCATCTTCGGCCACCTTTTATACATGTTTTCCTCATAGAAGGTTGTAAAGTGTTTTAGAAATATTATAAGAGTATTTCCCCTGTATATTTCGATCTGCGACGCTGTCTTTTATTAAAATTATTAGGAAAACAAAGTATTATGACGCCATTAAATTTTCAAACCACAGATTAGAAAGAATATGTCTAAAGAGATGTCACAATGACAGTTGTCAATTAGCTGTCAATTTAGCCCAAAAGCCTCACTATTGGTCGTTATAAGGAGCGCTCTCACCATTGGTTAGTTTTGTTAAACTATAGTTATTTTACACCAATAAGAAAAAAAAATCTTTCTTTCTAACGATGTCTACTATACAGTAGCTATAGATATGTATAATGGGTATCCGCACGTGCTGCCGGCTGTACATACCACCAAAGGTACGATATACTCTCTAATCTGTGCGATCACATCGCGCGGTGTGACCTCGCATCCGCACGTCCCTTAATTGCTGGCCTTATGTCACTCTAATTGTATCAAGTAGTAGGTAAAGTCGAATTTTTAATTAGACGAAGTAATCTGACAGCAGCTAATGTCACTTTGTGAAATAATGTTGCCATCTTCTATGTGATAGTGATGGGTTCAGTTTTCGTTCACTCTCAGGAATGAATGATGATATGAATGAGTACATTGTTAATCTTATCTTACTATACGAAAAAAAGAAACTACTTCTATCTTACTGTATAAAAGTAGGTCGATATCTGCTGGTATTTAATTATAATCACTTTTTTTACTATCTTCTTAAAAATAAGACAAATTCGGACGCGTCGGTGGCCATTTTGTCTGTGTCATGCGTCTTCTAACCTCTGGTCTGACTGCTCGAAAATTTTCTCTGCGCATACGGTGTTTACTTGTTGGTTTTGTTAAGTTTTTTTGGCTATAAATGCACCAGCGTGTGAACAAGTCGCAAGCGCTTACCGCACGCTTCCCTTGATCTGTGTTAAGAAACCGACACTAGTCTAGATCGGCGCAAGCCGAGCCAACCACAGTCAAACATCCCTGGCACTTGTGGAGGCTTGCGAAGCCTCGGCAAGCGTGTAAATGTAGCATTAGAGCACTCGGTAATGGTAAATGTAGATACCTACTATATGCAGTCGTCGAAAAGTACGAAAACTCTTTCGTACCTACTTACATGGCACGACTAGGATTGGAACCCGGTACCCGATATCGGCAGCACGGCGTTCTAAACACTCACTAGGCTACTTTGTACATACATAATGTTCTCTTAGATTTGCGCGAGCACTACACATTATAAATAAAATTATTGCCTGACGTTTCGTAACACTTCAGCGAACGCTGAAAAGTCTTACGAAACGTCGGGCAATAATAACAAAATGTAAAATATTACACGCGAGTTAAATCCGTAAAAGTTGTTTTATTTATAATTGTACATACATACATATATGTTATTATTTCTTTACTTGCATAATGCATAATTGCATAGGTACATATGTCTTAATGCTATGTTTTACAAAATATTACCTACACAATGTACCCTGTTAGGGTATAGCAAAGGATAAAATATAGAATTATAATTAAAATCGTTAATAGTTATAAATATGTATTAGTCATTATGAGAACAATTTTATACCGAGTTGCGATTTTTTCATTCATTCACTTTGTCACAACACTATTTTTGTTTTATCAAAACCTGACAACCCAGTAAACGTCACTTGACTTCGTCTAATTAAAAATTCGACTTTAGGTACCTACTACAAAAGGTCAACCACAAACTCGATACTAATAATCTAGGATATAAAGATCAAAATGCTTAGTTCAACATTCAAGTCCGTTTCTAAATCTGTCTCAAACTAATCTTTACAAGGAACACTTAGTAGTCTAACCAATGCTAATCCATTTTGTCCCTTTCATTACTGTTAATAGTTTATAAAAACTTCAGCCTCTTCTAATAGGATTTCATAGTTACCTACAAACTTTACAATAAAATGAAATAAAACTTTACAATCTTTCAACATTTCTTGGGAAAAATTCAGTGCGGATCATAAGTAGATTAACACTTTATAAATATAATATTGAATTATGTTAATTTTTATATAAGTATAAGTTAACCCCATTCCCATAGAAAAAACAAGGGTTGTAAGTATTGTGAAGGGGTATTTCCTACATTGTTTTTTCTTATTTTTCAACGGTTTTATTTAGCTAAAAACTAATTTTACCAAAAAGCAACAAACACGTCAACTGTTTGTTGTTTTTCGGTCAAATTTGTTAATTGAAATTTTACAGGTTTTCATGTCTTGATAAATATATTTTTAAGTGTTATACAGCCTATTTACTGTTCTCTGCAGCATTGAAAAATAAATGTATTGATATAAATGAACCCTACATAACTATCTAAATGCCGGTGGTCTAAACGTCATAGATTTTAGTACTCTTGAAAAAGCAAAGGTGCTCACAATTGCGTCATTTTTTGCTTATTAATCGTTTTAATTATTTGATTTGATGATTGATTTGCTTATCATTAAAATATTTATAGGATATTAAATTAGTATGTTTCTTAGCCCCTCAGTGTAAATCCAGACGTTCTCTCCATTACGTTAGGCGGATAAAAAACTGCGACCGGAGCCATAAAAACACCTACCTTAAAAGTTGATGACAGAGAATGTTACCCTAAAGACTTGTTAATATTCGAAATAGTACAATGCATTCAGAAACGTCTCAATTCTATTACAAACGTCAGACATTAATATTGTGTAGCCCTAAAAATGAGTATCATATGAAGGCAAATTGTCAAAGGTAATGGGCTGTTCGAAATGTTTGCACGAGATTTTTACTTTCTCGTATACGTAGTATAGAGAAAGCCTTGTAATCTTCAAAAAATTTGACCACGAGATTTTGACGGATTTACACGTTTTGGACCTCCCTGAGCCCAAAAATACCGTTTTTGGAAATATGTCTGTGCATTAGCACGATAACTCAAGTATACTTTAACTTATTGCAGCCAAATTTAGCATGCATGTATGACATCAAAATATAAGGTTTCTATCGAGTTTTGAGTCGTTTCCATTATACGAGAAAGTCAAGGGGAGACCACTCCCGATTTTTTACATTGCAAACGTAGCACACAACCCACCTAATGGTCAGCGTTCAGCGTCAGCGCCATTCTCATGAAAAGTGTGGTAGTTTCTCGCCAAATTCTTATTTATTTTGATTACACAGATTTTTTTCTATGAGGCAATATTTAAATAGCTGGAATAAATATAGTATTTTTGTCAATATTCCATTTTAGGAGCTCAAATCTGGATTACTATTACAAAAATACAAAATCTCAAATAACTCAGAATTAAAATGAAATAACATGAATGAAACAACACAAAACCTTTTAGTAAAAAAGTTTAGGTCAAATTATATAACAAAATCTGTTCCTTTTAACCTCACCTATACGTTATAGGTTAAAAAAGCGTCTGTGGCGTAGTGCGTAAGAGCGTCGTCTCTCACCCGGGAGGCACTGGTTCGATCCCCGCCACGTACCAATGTGTTTGCAAATTTTGAATTCATATGTACGTTTAATCGACGCTTTTACGGAAGGAAAACATCGTGAGGAAACCTGCACACATCTATGAAGAAATTCTTAGGTTGTGTGTGAAGTCGACCAACCCGCACTTCGCCAGCGTGGTTGACTAAGGCCTAATCGCACCTAATGTGGGGTAGCCTCGAGCCCCTCGGTGGGGACATTATATGAGCTGTTGATGGTGATGATGATGATGATGATGATACGTTATAGGTGAGGTATTTCCTAAGAGGAATACGTCACATTTCCAGTAACCCTGTATAGCGCAGGATATACCTCGTAGTCAAACAGCGGACAAGCGAATTGAACACCGCTTCCGTAGGTAAGACAGTGGTTCGCCCATCGGTATTAGGTCCAGGGGGCCCATTAGAGTACATACCAATAGGGTTCAGTTTAGCTAGCTCTCTTCTCTTTCCCCTACCATGCTCCCCATTAATTTGGGCGCAGTACAGTATGTCTTAAAAAAGCGTCGGTAGCGTAGTGCGTGAGAGCGTCTTCATTATATGAGCTGTTGATGATGATGACAGTATGTCTTGATATCGACAAAACTACTATAAGTTTTGGTATTAGATTTTTACGGCCAGCCACCTGCATCACATTAACCCTCCTTGAGAACGATTGCTATCTTTCAAGAGCATACAGGACCTAGTGATTCCGGCAGCCAGATTAAGCTGGTGTGCCTTCAGAAGCACGGAGGAAAATGGAGTAGTGCCACTTGGTAGCTTAGCACCCTTACCCTTCCCAACCTGACGCTTTGACGCAGGACCTACTGGTCCTGCAGGCGGCGGCTACCTTCTGTTCGGTAATAGGCCACCATCCGTTGCGTTGGGCCCACTCTGGTGTTCATTCGTTTTTAGTGCTGCAAACTAACTAAAACATCACTGCAGCCCCCAGCTGGGGGGCGACTGCTGCGATTAATTTCAGTACCCTTCTGGCAACCCAGGATTGTCGCGTGGCTTTACGCCACTGCGAGGACAGCGTGTGCACTTCCCCCTCTTCTGTTCCGATAACTTAGTCGGTAGGAGTCCGACGTAACCTGGGAGCCGTCCTTGCGTATCCATGTTTGATCACACCTCCTCCTTCCCTCTGGGTCCGGAAGGTCCTCTTAACTCTTTTCGTTGCTCTGTGTTTTGCTCCTCCCTGTGGAGCTCCTTCCCCCTGGGAAGGACCGGGAAGGCAAAGGAGGGTGTTAGGGGAAAAAAACATAAATAATGAGAGGGATTTCGGTACACCTGGCTACCTACCAACATCTTGTCAAATTATCATCATAACAGTAGTGCTTATAGCTTTACGTTTACCGAAGATAAGGTAACCAGTCCCTCAGTGGTCGAATATCCAGGAGGAAGTTTACCGTCACTGTTATGTGTATTACACCGTTATGTGAGATGAAAGCAAGGAAAGGGATATTTGAGGAAACTTCCCTCTTAAGGATCATTTAAATTTGATTATTACTTTCATCAATTTTCATTGAAAGAGTTCGTTGTATCCATGATGGCATGATCATAAAGTCAAGTGCTTCATACTTGACTTTATGATGCAACCAATTTATCAACCTTATTATAGGCGCGTATTAAATTGAGAATATACTCGTAGAAGAAATTTAAATAATCTTTTTTACAACCTTCTCAGCATTTTGCAAGATTATATAACCAAACCCCAAAAATTAAATCAGTCGTAAGTTCGCGTAAATAGATACAAGGCACGGTAATACAATGTGTCTTAATGCTACAACGTAAATTGAATGATTTACTAGCAACTTGTCGCAAAAAGGACTTACCAGAAATAGGAAGACGCTAAAATATTCATTAGCATTTGGATCGCCAGCGCCGAGAGCGCTCGAGGACCCTTCGGCATACCCTATATTACTGCGCCTTTACCAAATATTACCTGATCTGAGTATCGAAAATAATGAAACATATTTTTTGACGTGACAACGTCTTATAATTCGATAGAGCCGGCTGCACGCACGAAAAAACATGACGCATGCGGTGTTACCTCGCTCTGAGGCGTTCCATGTAAGGCTTGAAGTGCAAGCAAAAATCTATTAAACAAATGAAATTAAATTTTTCTTTTGAAAAGACGTTGTCACGTTCAACTATCGTCAGTAAACCGACTTTACAGACAACCAATTTTTCATAAACTCACTCTTATCTATATATATTTACTTCTGTTCATCAATCAGGTCTGGTTTTCCGCCGATAGTCCACGAACACGCAAATGTTATTGTGTATGGACCGGCACTGACTATTATCTAATTGACAACCGATTTAACCGATGCAAAAGTTTAAAATATGACAATCCTGACCTGAATTATGTCAGATACATGCATACATACGATACGGAGGAGGTCGATGGCTCCGCGGTAGTCCGTTTTTCGTAACGATCACGAAAGCTAAGCAACCAAGTGTGCGGTCGGTACTCGAATGGGTGACCGAAAATTTTTGAACTCTTTTTTCTTCCGTGCTTCGGAAGGCACGTTAAGCTGGTGGTCCCGGGTGCTGTCGAAAGGTAGCAGTCGTTCCCAAGGACGGTTGGTGTCAAGCCGTAAAAATTCTAAAGCCTTCAGCAGTATTGTCGATATCAAGACATACTACACCAACCCTAAATAAATTGGGATCAGGTTAGGAGAAAGAAAAAGACATACATACATACATTTTTTTATTTATTTAAAAAGATACACCTAAGAGTGTATACATTGAAACATAAAGTATATAAATTAAGTGTTAATAATTATTATGCTAAATGTAATAATCATTGTAGGTGAATACAGCATGCAGAAATAAATACTAATTACTAAACTATACCTAACCCTGTATGGGTTAGGTATAGTTAGTAATTGTAGGACATAACTAATATAAATAAAAATAAAATCTTATCTTATTTCACCTATTTTACCTGGGAATTAAAGCCAGGATCGGTTTAAGGTTTTTTTTTAGCGAATGAATCGGCGTGAATATCGACCAAACCTACAAACATTGAGCAATTTACACAACCATACGATCATGCTCATAGTCTCAAGAGAGGTTGAGCAGAGCGTTAGGTAGGCTTGCCATACGTCCGGATTTAGTCCGGATTGTCCGGATTTTCATCCGGACTTGTTTTACGTCCGGAGTTTTAATATGTTTTTGTCAGCTGTGATAACTCACTGATCGAGCAAGCGCCCGAGACAACTTTTTTTCTCATGAAACATTTGTGGCAAGGACTTTGTGGGCACCAGCCGGCCTATTCGCTAACTTTTTTTGATAGTTAAAAGTGATACATAATCACCGAGTTAATTACTGGCTCGCCCGTTTGTTAACAATGATTTTGAGTATGCCATTGCAAATATTAATTATAATATTACAAATACAGTAGTTTTACTGCCAGTTTCAATGACTTTAAAGTACATGTAGTACGTAAGTAAATAGACCCATAGAAAAAATGCACTGAAAAAATCGACTTGCCTCAGGCGGGAATCGAACCCGAATCTACCGCAATCCGGGCGGCTGCGTTGGCCATTACGCCACCGAGACACTGCTTTCGCTGTCGAAATTTGTCAGTGCTTGGTGCTTAAGCTTTTATGGTAAACATTGTTTCATCAAATCTTTGAAATCTGCACTTCTAAGATCCGAACGAAATATTATATTTTTGCAAATATTTGACGCCCAGTTAAGATGAAACTACCTTACATTATGGAATAATTATTCCATAATTGCGTCTTCCTTTTATACGTCCGGACTTCACTTGAAATTTTATGGCAAGCCTAGCGTTAGGTAACATGTCTTTACATACAAAGTCACATCTGCCGAAATCGCGCTGGCGCGGAGGCTGCGCTCGCATACAAAAGCGGCGCACGCAGGTATTATTACACAGACTTGGTGTGTTTCGTTAATTAAAGTCCATGTAATTATAATAAAGTAATATTCACTTACCAAGATTTTAATAATATTAGTCAAATGAA
Organism: Elophila nymphaeata; assembly: GCA_955850985.1. NCBI lineage: Eukaryota > Metazoa > Arthropoda > Insecta > Lepidoptera > Crambidae > Elophila > Elophila nymphaeata. The sequence goes on from OY039068.1 coordinate 15,174,383, forward strand.
TGAGGATAAATTCGTAGTATATTGGTGGTCGTTATTCACCATGTTTCTAAATGTAACTGTTCACGGATATGAAGTAAAAATTATTATAGTACTATGGGAAACGAACATACCCAGAGACCACATCAATAAAACGAACATAAAAAAAACAAACATACTTTAATAATTAACAAACAAATACACAAAATTGGTTACATAGTTAATTTGTAAAAAGTTGAGGAAGGCACGAGGGGTACTGAGTCGCACGGATCTCTACGTAGTTCCTCGCGCGGCCAAAGTCATCATGTGGTTAAGACTACCAGTGGTATTTAGTGGGTATGCATGGTTTAACCTGAGACTCCTACGAAATGCTACTAATGGGCCCTATTTATAGTCAGGATAGCTATTAGAGCTTTTCTACTGAAAGAAAAAAGCACGAGAGTTATGCCAGCTAAATTCCTCTATACATTATAAATTGATCTCGGCGTGCCTAGAATTTCCGTAAGCTCTTTATTGGGACGCGTGTCGAAAGCGGCTCTCGCAGAATTTTACCAAATATTGGGCAGAGAGAGAAGCCAGGATTTGACGTCTTTGTGGACAAATACACAAATTTTCTAAACAAAATAGATATAGCTTGTGAATTGCTATTTACAGTTATGTAATTGAGTTAACCCCGTGTAATTAGTGAATTAAATTAAATAAAAATAAAAAGTAGTGAAGGTGATCATAAGGAGCGGTTTATAGTAAGAGACATGTAGTAAGTGATGTGGTGCGAACATTTGTCACGTCGCGTTCGAATAACAAGCTTTTCCTTTATATTGAAGTGGCGCGCGATGTGATGCGGTGGCATTATAACATTATTTTTACTTTGATTCTCACTTTATTGTCAGTACTCGCACTGCACACTTGTTAACAAACCCTTTGACTGAGAAGCAGTTGTTTCTACCATCACACACCAGAATCGGAGATACAGTCCTTTTTGCTAGTTATCAGTGTGATTTAGTATAAACTTTCTTCTGAACTTTGAAAAAGAAATATCGTCTCTCTTTTTCAAATCCATTCGCCTGGGGTGAATAAATGAAAACGCACTTCCCTGTATCCACTCCACACCTTTTGCTGTTGATATAACATTAAATTTGGCCAAATTTTACTATTTAGCTCTCGCAAGGAAGAAATCCAAGATAAATAAACGCGGTCTAAGTATTCCAATTGCAATTAAATTATATTCTATTTGTTGAGGACGGACAAAGTCGTTTTAGTGGCTTTGGGGTGTTGCTTTAGAATTTATTAGTCTGATGTCAGTGTAAACTCTAGGTCTTTTAGGCTGGTCGAACCTTTGAAGTCGCTTATATTTTAATCTCAGTTTTCATTCGATATTATGCAGAAGAGCTGTTTTATGAATTATTCACAATAATTACGTACAGTGATTTACAAGGAAACCATTGAATTAATGTTCAAAGGTAGAGTGTACAGTAGATGTTTTTAAATAAGTTTCCAGAAACACGTTACAAAGCTTTGCAGCCCTACAAAAAATTGCCAGATGTCATCAAATTATCAAAAAAGCGTTTTTTCAAGAGAAAGTGATTATTCACTAATAAAATAACGTATCCTCTTGGTTACAGTAAGTTAGCATCGCATGAATAATTTACACGAGGATCTTAAAGTGTCTTTAAGCCGAAGCCTTCTTTGATACTAAGAGTAAAAATATCCGTCGTAAATTAAAAATAAACATACAATCAGCGATCAAATATGAAGGGTTCTAGATGTATCTTATTGGATGTTGAAGAGGTTATTACCTTCGACATTTTTAAGTCTTGTAGGTTGACGATCCCAGGAAGTCAACGACATCGGCACCCAGTAGATGGAAGAATTCAATGTTTTATTATTTTCTAAGCATTACGAGCAGGCAGTGTATTTTTTCTTGCAAAAAACGATAACTGTAATGCCTATTAAATTGAGACTTGAAAAAATCCATATAAAGTTAGTAAGCACCATAACCCTATGATAGTAAGTAAAAACTCGATGACACAAATTAATAATTATAAAACTTCAGTATTCCACCATTCAGTATGCATCCTAAATGCGTCAGTTAGGGAACCTCCAGTTACTTATTTCATCGAATTTTATATAAGTTGTACAATGTGTACAACATGTATGCAACATTTTTACTTTCTCGCATACGTAGTGTAGAGGAAGTCTTGTAAACGTCAAAAAATTCGACCTCGAGATTTTGACGGATTTACACGTTTTGGACCTCCCTGAGTCCAAAAATATTTTTTTTGGAATTATGTCTGTGAAAATGAAAAATGATAATGAAAAAGTTAGAAAAATGAAAATGAAAAAGTTTTAAAGAACTGTGTGTGCGTTAGCACGATAACTCGAGCATGCTTTAACTTATCGCAACCAAATTTAACATACGTGTATGACATCGTAATAAAAGGTTTCTATCAAATTGTGAGCCGTCGATCACGATAGTTAAGCAACCAAATGTGTGGTCGGTACTCGGATGGGTGACCAAAATTGAACATGCAGGTATGACATCAAAATATAAGGTTTCGATCAAACTTTGAGTCCTTTCCAGTACACGAGAAAGTCAAGGGGAGACCACTCCGGATTTTTTATTTTAAATAAATCTAGTCGGTCGGTTTCAACACCTATCGAGATTTTTCTTTGATAGTGGTAGAATTTTAACATATATTGAAACCCAGCATTTTACAGCTTTCATTATTTTTTTCTTTATATACTTTTTTTAAATTGACGAGGAACTCTTCACCTTCCTCACACATTAATAAGTTGATTAGGCAAAAATACATCAGCGACCCAGAACCAAAAATACTGAAGGACTGACCAAATTATCTATCACTGAACTTTCGCAATTACAATGCACGATAGAGGTATGGTAGAATTTGATACTTGTCGGAAAATGTTGAAACACTTTTTGATGCTTATTTTTTTTATTTTACTAAATATGTTCCTTATTAGGAATATATTATCCTCATATTTTTATAATATAACCAATATTGAACTGATATGAACATTGAGAAACATCTTTTTAAAACATATTTTATTAAAGTAACTGGATTCCGAGAATTCTGTAAGTAGCTATATCAGGCGCTAAAGGCACCCTACTCAGCTTAGTTTGGTACATAGTAAGAAGAAAACTAATATTAGGTTCTCAAATAATAATTATTTTTATACAAACATTAAATAAATAATTGTAATGCAAATCTTTCACACAATAAACAGTGCAGAGAATATATCTAAGTACGGTAATGTGATCTATGACCTAAGTATATCATGCTTACTGAAAAATAAAATATATTTACGTTTCTAATTTATTTCCAATTCATTTCTAGGAATTTTGAGTCTTAAATTATTTACCCGTTTCACTTTTTAAGTTATGTATAATCGAAAGTACAATTACGATGTCATCTTAAAACAAATAAAATGTCTTTACTACATAATAATAATTTCCACATTATCAAGAGATTTTGGTTTTGCCCTGGGCTTATTATCTTACGGCCGCGACCATTTTTCTCTACAAACCTATTATATAATAATCAGTATTGGAATAAAGTAACAAAACCAGGAAACACCGCCAATAACGGGGGCATGAACTCAAATTGAAACCAAGAGTTATGTTAGTTGATTTCCGACATTATTACAATATCCGCAGTTTCATTAATAGCTTGGCAGTGCAAAACGCTGTCCGCTGCGCCTCGCCAGATGCTACGCTCAATAAATAGGTATTATATTCATAGAGGGAGGTATATTCGGTGTTACTAAAGCATGCAGTATGAATCCTATGGCATGGTTTTGTGAATTGTTCGTGAACCGTGAATCTCGCGAGCGCGCGCGAAGCACTTTCCGATCTTACCTATTATTTCAATCTACAACTCGCGCATTGAAAAAAAAACAGGCCAATTCATTGAGTGCTACGTTCAACCAGATGGCTGCATGTCCTGTAGTTATGTTAGTTTTAGTTCAATTGGATATTGATATTTTTTTAAACAGCAATTTACTATGACAGAAACTATTTTGAATGACGATTTTAGCATTTTATATATTTACCCACAGTAGTCGCAAACCTACCTGGTGGTAAACAAGAGAATTGAGAACTCAAATTTAAAAAAAATATAATGGTTAGTAGGTATTCTTACTAGGAGTACTGAGATGACATTGAGAGTAACTTGTGCCCTGGTTGGAGGCTTTTCTTCGCTTGTTGGGTTTGGTGGCCATTTTATGTAGGTGAGAGGCTGGCACCTAAATAAACTAAATGTCACCTAAAGCTCTGCTAAACCCACTATATGATGTATGTATGGACTAGTATTGTCAAGCGTTACAGTATAATAAGTCGCTAGGATGCTCGTACTCTTTCTGTGAAAGTGTTCTTTTCTGCTATACCATTCTGTTCCACCCAAAGACTCCTTTCTCTCATAAAGACCGATTTAAATACCTCCATGATACCCATTCACGTGTCCTAATGTCATCGAAAAATCTTAGCTTACCGATGCAAATGCATTTCACAAAATTTTATAGCAATTCGTTCACAGGCTGTGCAATTATGGAATACTTTGCCAATTGAAATCAGACGGGCACAATCGCTAAGTGTTTTCGGAAAGCTGGTAAAGGAGCACTATCTGTCACTGTAAATTGTTAATTCTTACGGTAAATAGTGTATCAAGTATATATTTATATAAGTATAAATTTATCATTATTTATTTTATTAACTAATTATATTATTTATTTATTACGTATTTTATACATATATGCAATGTACGTATTTAGTGTAGTTATGTAATACTATAATTTATGTTGCGTTAAGCTATTATTGAATTGTAACATCGCCATCTTCTCTGTTTATTTGTTTTAATCCTGTCCATCCAAAGGTTGTCTGGAAGAGATCACGCCTAACGATAAGGCCGCCCATTGTGTATTGTAATGTAAATGTTTATACTGTAATCTTTTTATATTTACGACGATGAGCAATAATTTCCATTCTATTCTGTAATTTTGTGTAATAAACTAAAACATTATAAAGTGTATATCTAAAGGAGCAATTAGCTCCTCTTGTGGTTTTTGCTTCAACGGGAATACAACCACACAAACAAATCTAAATTCCCTTCCGCATACAAAATTAACGAACCAAGTAAACAGTACAAAATCGTAATTGACAAGAAACTGTAATTTCACTATTCACCACTACTCCACTAACTTCCCAGGATTATTCGGACTGCCAAGTTTGTAACTAGAAAACTTTACGATTTGACTTGTTCTTAGAAAACTATTTTAAATATGGAAATTGTCTTGTATCTATGAGTGAAAAATCATTGTTGCTAAAGAATTACTTTCGTACCGAATTGTTTTATATTTTTTCGAAAAATGTTTAATATTTTTTTACCAATTTCAAAAAAGACTTTATCTATTCAACACGCATACATGTATCGGTTTTTGCGGTCGCTTGTAGGGTCATTGCGCCTGTTTGCCGACCGCTTCCCCTTTTCGTCCATTTAACCGCCCTCCTTGATATAACGTCAAAAAATAGCAAAACGGTTATACATAGGTCCTTAAAATATTTATGTATTGCGACCTGAATAACTTCACAGTAAGTACATGCCTACCCAGTTCACTGGAACGCGGCCATTAACTAGGATTAAGCTATGCAGTTTATGGTACCCGGCGAAAAAGTGAAAATGTGTCAAATATTGCAGAAAAAATAGTGACGTGCCGGAACTTACGCAGTAAATAAAAAATAGTTCTATTGTGTTTCTTGGTTTGTTTACTGTTTATACATATAGCTTGCTATAAATATAGTGTGGACGAATAGTTTATTATTCTAATTTACAATAATTAATATATAAAACGAAGTGGACGAGAAAGGGTACGCCCTTTTTATTAGAAAGTCCTAATCTCGACCGGGTGGTCTTTAACCCATTAACGCCCTCTGTACTCGCGCGAGTACAACTACAAAAAGTATTATTTTGTTTTTATAATCTATGGTTGTCATTCAAATAATTCATTATTTCATAACCAGATGGTTAACCCATCTGATAAAATAAAAAAGTTTAGTGTAGCGCGAAAATAAATGTCACCTTTGCCACTGTCAAATACGGATTGCAAAGAAAGTTTATATGGTAAGTTTCAACAATGATTTTTTATTACAAAATAGAACTTTTTTTAACAGAAATTTGATACAAATAGTTTGTTACTCTTTATTTTGTTATTATCTCTTGTTTTTTATGAATTTAATTTCGATATTTTTACGTTTTGATTCACTTTATTCCACTGTACTCGGCTGAGTACAATGGTCACATATGTATAACAAAATTATATTTTTATCAGCTATTTTCATTATTGAACAATGGCGAACCGTCGTGTCTTCAGAAGCCAAAATAGCTATGCTAAGCTGGAGGAAGCCACTGAATCTATATTTGCAGATGAAAATGATGATTCGGAATATGATGTCCTACTGGGGCCTCCGGAACCTGCTATTGTAAGTGACGAAAAAGAAGGGAACGATGATGATTAGGTTTCTTCTAATCTTCCTAGAGAAGTTCCACGAACTGTAGAAGTCATACCACGCTGTCCCAATTATGATGTTTCAGACTGGTCCGATAGTGACGATGAGCCTTTTTCAAATTATGTAAGGCCTTCGAAACGATCCAGAAATATTGAATCAAATAAACCTATGTGGAGGAAGATGAAGCAAGTATATCCTGCTAATATATCCGGCAAAGAAAGGTCGTAGAAAAATTGAAACCCTTCACTCCTGTACTACCAACTGAATGTGCTTATTGGAGTTTGGACGAAGACCTTGGAGTCCCTATAGTATCAAATTGCATGTCACGGAATCGATTCTTGGAGATAAAACGTAATCTTCATTTCGTAGATAACTCATTAGCTGAAGGTTCCACCGATAAGCTTTATGTGAAGAAATACACAAAACTCTTGCCAATCCGGAATTTTTATGAGAATATATCTATAGAACTTTATACAGTATAGATGAATCCATGATAAAATACATCGACCGTAACCCTGAAAAACAATTTATAATGGGTAAACCTGTACGATTCGGATATCGGAATTGTGCAGCCACAAGTTCAGATGGATACTGTTATGCGTTCGATGTGTATTGTGGCAAGACTAACGAAGTAGCTGATAATCCTCTGGGCGCAAGAGTTGTAAAATCTCTTCTGGACAAAATGACCGTAATTCCTAGTGAACATATCGTTTATTTTGACATTTTTTTCACAAAATATCAGTTATTCGTTGACCTCCGGTCCTTAGGCTTCAGAGCTACAGGCAAAATACGAGTAAATAGAACTAAAAAATGTGTGAATGTGTCTAAAAAATGTGTGAAAACATTATGTGTAGAAAGACCTTGCTTCGGACAATTTCACTATTAATCCGCCCAGTGTACCCGGCCGAGTACATACCTATATTTCAATACATATTTCTTTTTTGTTCAATTTTTCTTTAAATACCTTTTCTTTTGTCCCTAATAATACAACAAATATCATTAAAACAAAAAAAATACAGGTAGTTTTCATTTGGGCGTTAATGGGTTAACAGGCCCGCCCATGTCAATTAGGTTCTGTCTGATATACGAAAATGCATGTAAGTAAACTAAATTTTATTTAGCACTATGAACTTTATGTGTACAAATATTTGCGATGGCCAATTTTCGTCCGCTTATTAGCTTTAATAAAGTATAAACCTAATACGTTGAAATGGCCTATGGTCGGAAATCGGGCATAAAGTACAATACGTCCCAGTTTTCGACATACTCTGTTACAACAAACTAAAAGTAATTATTTTATGATACCTGCAACCAAATGTTACAATATTATTAAAACAATTGAATGAAAAAATATTTACGACGGCCAATTTCAGTCCGCTTATCAGATTTAATAAAGTATAAATGTAAGACATTTAAATGGCATGCGGTCGAAAATTCGACATAAAGTAAAAAATCCCAGTTTTCGACATATAATACTTTGTTATTTTAGAATAAATTAAAGTGATTATTTTATGATAGTGTAATAAAATTTTACAATATTATTTTTTCAAATAATATTCAAACAGTTGAATGAATGGGCCTTACAATGTCTTACAATGGGTCTGATAAGAAGGCTCAAGGTCACCCAAAGGGCAATAGAGAGAGCTATGCTTGGAGTTTCTCTGCGTGATCATATCAGAAATGATGAGATCCGCAGGAGAACCAAGGTCACCGACATAGCCCAAAGAATTGCGAACCTTAAGTGGCAGTGGGCAGGACACATTGCGAGGAGGACTGACGGCCATTGGGGTGGAAGGAAAAGTCCTCGACTGGCAACCACGTACTGGGAAACGCAGCTTTGGTAGGCCCCCACAAGGTGGACTGATGATCTAGTAAAGGTCGCGGGAAGCCGCTGGATGCGGTCAGCGCAGGACCGACCGGTTAGGAGATCCTTGGGGGAGGCCTATGTCCTAAAGTCTCTCGGCTGATATGATGATGATGAATGAAAAAATATGCAAGTTTAACATCATATTTTAGGGGTTAAAAAGGCAAAACGGACTAACGGGTTGTTTTCGGCCAATTTTCTTTAAATTTGTAATATTTTGATGGATAATAGTAATGACCTCATTATTTGAAGAGTGAATGGTGATATTTTTTATGGTAAATGGCAGACAAGCATACGTCCTGCCTGGTGGTAATCAGCAACTGTAGCCTTAGATGCTTGCAACCGTGATCTGACACTCGCGCGCTGGCAACCCTTATCCCTTCCCCGTGGAGCTCTAGCGACCTTACTTACCAACAGAAATACATTACAAAAATTTTTTTTTGACTGTGGTCTTTTGTAATGGGTAGGTAGGTACTACCTAGAATTTGCAGCCTGAACTAGAATTTGCAGCCTGAACTTGGGCTGCAAATTCTAGCGGCTAGTCTTTTGTGCCCTACCTCTACTCTTATACGGCAATATTTCGTTCGGATCTTAGAAGGTCAATCTTTTTCAGTGTATTTTTTCTAGTTTTAAAAAATATTTACGCGTTTGTAAACGCTAAAATTATTACATATTATTATTAATTTATTTTAAAAATATGATTTATAGAAATGTCGTGATTGTGATGTAGAAAATTATGATATTTATGTTGAATAAGACTATGTCTTGTTATATTATTCGTTGTCTTTTTATAAGTTTTATAAATATTAATTGATTTGTCTGTATTATGAGATTCATATCATGTGAGTGTGTGAGTAAAGATATAAAAACAAAATTTAAATTAAGAGAAATGCCTAATTAATACGAAAACTAATTCTGATTGCTTGTATTTTTTTAAATTAGATAACTATTAACAACTTTTTGTAACGAAGACTGATTTTTAGACTACAGTTAAAATCTTGATTAACAATTTCATTTTAAAACATATTTTTATTCATGAAATCCATACTCAATTGATGCGGTCGAAAATAGGACTACTGGTGGACGAAAACCGAACTTTGCGGTCGGAAACTGGTAATATTGGCATTTTATTACTTATTTTAAAATATTAAAAACAACATGACTGTCACCACTAATACGTTCGCAATAATTATAAATAGACTAATATAGGAATTCATTTCAGTAGTTATTTTATAAAATTATAATAAAGAAATATTTTAATTTTAATTTCAAAGTTGATAACTCCACTAAGTGGACGATAACAGGCGTAATGACCCTATAAGAATCTAGTCGTCGCCCGCGGCTCGCTCGCTTCAATGTCGGTCATCGCGCCAAAATGTATCCTATTCTCATCCCCTTCAGAATCGGTTCTGTGTTTAGGCGTGAAAGTGTAACAAACTCACAAAAAAACGGGTACCTATCATAGTACAGTTTTTTTTTATATCGAATTTCATTTCACAGTAAACTATTCCGTGATTTTTAATACCTATCTATGTTTCTTGATTAGGTAATCGAATACCTAATGATCACCGTTTCATACTATCGAATAAACTTTCATAAAAAAAATGTCTCAAAGTTGTGTTGGTTACCAGAATAACGGTCTATCGAACTAACATTTCATATTGACACTACTAATTTATCGACAAAACTATTTATGTTTTAATATCTGACGATACTGTAATGTTTCATTTAACAACTTTCCATCTAGTAGAAGATCCGAACCTATATCGACCTTCACCGAGCTGATAATAGAATGAAACATATTTTATTATTAATTTAGTATATTAGAAAATATATTAAAAATGGGTTGTCTAAAAAAATCCTGGACAGACTATTTTTAATTATTTTTTGAAAAATGATTTAAAAAAAAATGAATAAAATATTGCAACATCAAGATAATAAGAAAATTTTGTCCTGACTGATAGTAGAAACCGTATAGAATGTGCAGGCATTGGGTTGTCTATTATTTACCTGCGCGAACTACTGGGTTGTCAGGTCAGGTATGAACAGGTATGTCGATATCAGTTACTTTCACTCGATTGGATAATAGAAAAAAATTTATATCATCATAAGCGCGCGACAAAATTTTCTTATTATCTTGATGTTGCAATATTTTATTAAAAATCATTTTTCAAAAAATAATTAAAAATAGTCTGTCCAGGATTTTTTTAGACAACCCATTTTTAATATATTTTCTAATATACTAAATTAATAATAAAATATGTTTCATTCTATTATCAGCTCGGTGAAGGTCGATTTAGGTTCGGATCTTAGACTAATCGGGCTAACGTTTCATCGAACGATTCATTCGCGTGTTGACGATAAGAACTGTTGCGGTCAGTTCTTATTTTTTATAAATTTAATAAATCTTACCTACACCATAATAATTGTTACGTTTTGATCTATTGTCCACGCAAGCATGCATCGTGCAAGCAAGTACAAAGCAAGCATGCAGCATGCAACCAAGCATGCAGCATATATTGTATAAGAATACCTGGGAGTGGTTTTATAGAGAATGAAAATCGTAAAAGTTAATTGCTATAAAGTAATGGGTTCTCAAAAAATCTTTTGTCTAGTGAAGTTTCAAAATAAAAATCGTATCTTATAACTCAATACTGAATTTTAGATTAAAAGTCTTAATAATGCAAGAATACTGCCTCATTACAATTCAGCCCTACCGTCCGTGATCTTTTCGGCTGTAACCCCTCGCCCACATGTTCACTTCTTCACTCCCGGCAGTAAAAAACACAGATAAATGATGGACACTGCTTTATTAGATGCTGTTCACTTCCTTTTTTATGTTTCTTTTATATCTTTACCTTTTTTTAAATGATAAAAAGGGCCGACGGCGGATACGTGCTTCGCCCGGAACCTTTTTGAGGGACTACATAACTGGCTGTGTTATCACTATCAGTTGGAACAAAACAATTCTGTTCCTAATCCATCTCTTTTATATTCCCTTTACTTTGATATATTGTAGGCCGAATTACACGGAAGCTAGTTTTGTTTGCCAGATTTTTCTTCCTTATTTCCTACTTCTTCTCCAGAGCGATTATTGAAAATACTGTTAGGTTAAGCAAAATTACAACCCTTAGCAGGAAGATCTTAAAAGCGAATAATACAAAACCTATATTTCTTAGATTACACGCAGATAGGATCAATACCCGCAGGGTAAGTTTTTTTAGTTTAAAATACTTAACCATTGTGGTTGCATTAAGATCTCAATTTATATAGGAAACACGATCTATGTTTTTTACCGCTAGGAGCGCTATTCACGTTTCATACAAATCGAGCTCCCAACGCAACTATAATAGTTACGTATTTTAAACGAAACACTTAAGCCGAGTGGCAACACTCCCTTTGCCAATGTATTTCTTCTTAATAATCTGTGCGGGGCGCCCTCTGTCGTTTTAACGTGTGAGTTCACGTTGTTCATTCGTTTTTTATTAAAGTGTTTCTCGCTAATTATTGTGGTATTAATTAATTACACAATAAATACAACACATCTATAGACTGTGACACTACAGTAAGTTGCCGTATTGTCATAGTATAAGGAAACAAGTAAGTTGACTTTATTAAACACACATTGACAATTTAATAAAACTAACGAATACCCTAGTAAAGGCTGCACCACGCTGTACATTTTCGTGAGTTTGTCACGAGGCGAGGCGAAGCGATATCGTTATGTTGCTGATTTGTGCGTTACAGTACGCCTGAGTTGAGGTGATGCTGATCTTTTTCCGAGTTCATATGTGTGCTACGACCTGCCCCTCCATTTTCTTCTTGTTCTTTTATTTAATTTAATGGCAATTAGGTAGTTGTTTTATTAGGGGAACAACATTTCTGCCAATCTCAAGTTAGTCTACATTTTGATATTTTTCCGCTGTCGCTCAAGTCCTTGATGTTTGCATTAATATATAGGCGTCACCTTGGGCGTCGCACATTTTAATGCGTCTAGGGAGTGCTTGGAAAGAAATGCATGGCAACCGGCCACTAAACCTTTATTTCAATGACTCCTCATATCTGATCGTCAACACGGGTGCTTATATACAAAGAAAAGACACCACTTTCACTGCACAAAATCCACTCCGAAACAATTTTGAATCATCGAAAAAAAGATCAACATCCAGACGCCATGGTGTCCCGCCAAACACCTTCGCCTCCATTTTCTCATGTAAAGCTTATGAGCGACCATATCACGGGCATCTCCCTAACCTTCTATTTCAAAATGCAGTTACAGTAAGTTCCGAATTGAATACAGTGCACTAATTCGACGCTTCACTACTCAAACAAGTGGACTATTCGCATTGATTCGTGTTTGGAGAGCTCTCGATGCCTCGTCGATGGCTCGGGAAACAAAAATGGCGGCAGATATCTCGGACATTGTCTCAGCACGACAATGGCACCCACTACGGCTTAATAATAACAAAGGCCTATTTGCAGAACGTATAAAATTTCACTAGACGGTTGTAATACAAAGTTGGAAATAAACCGGGCTAGCCAGGAGACGAATAAATCAAATGAAACTTACTGGGCGTTAATTCCCGCAATGGAATAAATTTATTTCTTGGTTAGATGATCCACCCTGAAGTTTTGTATTGCCATAAAATTTATACAGTTATTGTATTAAAATTGGGAAACATTTTATTATATTATTATTAGGTATCAGTTTGTTTGAGATGACGGTATTTGCTTTGTTTGGATTGCGGAAGATGCGGGTTCGAGTCCCGCCTGAGGCAAGACGATTTTTCTAGTATTAATATTTACGGGTTTATAAATGCAAAAATAAAAATTATTCCATAACCGTATTTTACCAATTTACTGAAACTAAATTTACATATTTGGTAATATTCATCAGTTGATGTTGAACAATGAATCAAATAGAACATATAAATCCAAAGAACCAACTACACCATATCAAGTAAAAATATAAGGAGTAACCCCTTTTGAATGTAGTTCTCGTACAGTGTATAGTTGTGTATTATTATGGAACGTACGCGTCGTAATTTAATATTACCTGTAAGAAATAACGAACGTATATTTAATCAATGAAATATGCAAAATTTAATCATAAGTATTTTATCTAATTAGAAAGAAAATTATTATTATCTATTAAAAAATTTCGACTGACATAAAAAAAGTACTAGCATCGAAGAAAAAAAAAGCCCGAATCACAAACTTAATAAGAACCTTTAATAAATAGTGATTTGGACAATAGCACGATCTGTTCTCATTTATACGCAAATAAAGAAATATAATTACTTTCTTTCTCGTTTCATCAGCCCACAGAACTGTCATTATAGTCTTTAAGTGATTTATTTATGAATATTTTATCATTTTTAACACGATATTAAAACCTTTATTTCCCGTTCTTTATTATTTTGCTACCAAACCTTTTTTTTGTTTACGCATTCATTTGTTTTATCTGTTTGGAAAGAAATCATTTAAAATTCTTATTTTGAAAGACACGCTTTATGTATGATGTTTACCAGAAAACTTTGAGATTATAATTTGAATATTATCAGAACTTGTCATCGTTAAAACAATAAAAACAAGCGTGGAAATCGGTTTTCAGAAGCGAACTAAAAGACATTTTAAGATCCTTACTACAATACTTTCGTAATGCCCAAAAGATTTATTTATGCCTTTTTTTATTACAAACAAGTCTTGTTTTCTGAAGCCTATATGTGTTTTGACTTTGTCTCGGTCATGAAGCTGAATTGAAAAGGTGACCTCTTGGTTTAATTTTAGTTCACACCAGTATAAGACACGACTTATATTAAGCAATTAAATTATATTTGACACTTAAAACCACGAAAATGAGACGGGTGGAACCGCAAACGAGTGAAAAAGGTCAAATTGTCCCGGGACAGATGAAACTTTTTATTCAGATTTGTCCCCTCATGAGGACAAGGCAAGGTGACAGATCGGAAAAATCCTATTATATTATATATTTTTTATGTTATGAGATGGCAGACAAGCTTGCGGCCCACCTGATGTTAAGTGGTCACCGCCGCCTATAGACATTTATTATTAATTTTGTCGATAGAGCTTAATAAATTGGCTGTAGCTAGTTAGCCAAAAACAAGCACAAAGGATCTATTTTTACTTCCATACATGCCTACCCAAAAGTTCTAGTTACCTACCAAAAAAACGATGCCAACACTGGTGCTATATTCTAAGACACCTCAGCAGCCTGTATACGAATAACAGTAACAATAAGGCTATTTATTTTCGTAGCGAATAACAACTTAAAGGGCGACTAACTATTTTGTTACTTAAAAAATAACTTGGCAGCGATTAAATATTTTAGCAATATTATATTACATGAGCTTCCAAATACAAGGATTTATAAAAACTAAGTAATGGCTGCTACTTTAAGGTAACAAACATATTAAACATGGCCAATGAAATTATTTGCGAGGTACTATAAATAATGACATGGTGACTATAATATTAACAGTGGGATAACAAACATGATAACAACTACAGGATTCCATACAAGTAACCTAACTACTTATTTGTTTCTGTGGCTGGTAAGTTAGGGTTATTTTTTATGACCAAGCAGAGTGCAATGTTTTTGGGAATCAATATCAGTTTCAAATAAATCAAAGCTTACAACTGATTATTAAGCTGCTACATTCTACTCAAAATTATCCTTCACTGTAGCTGCTTACAGTGAAGTATAATTTTGAGGATAATTTTGAGATAAACCTATTATTTATTAGGCTTTAATTTTTTTTCAATAACAAATTTAGAATAATTTGTGGCCGTGTTAAATACATGTCATATAATAATAATAGGTTACATAAATAAGCTTAGCTTCTATTGGGGTCCAGACTGAAAACCAGCGCGGTGTTTGGCGGGAAACCATGGCGTCTGATGTCGATCTTTATTTCGATAGTTCAAAAATGCTTAAAAGTTGATTTTGTGCAGTGAAAGTGGTGTCATTTCGTTGTATAGACATGTGTTGACGAACTATTATGAGGAATCTTGAAATAAAGGTTTTTTGTATGTGGCGTTACAAATTGTATAGTGATTGGAAATCCCACTATATGACTATACAATTCTACCTACCTACCGTACGTAATAAATGTCCGGCTGCAACCTCCAATCCACTCGTTTTTCTGTCTGTCTGTAAAGCAGCGTCCCCACTAGGGCCGCGAGGCTCCATGAGGCCAAGCCGCGCGGCCAAGTCTCGTGAGTGTGTACGTGAGCGAGGCCTAAAACTACATAACAAATAAGCCTCGCGAGGCCGGGCCGCGCGGCTCTAGTGGGGACACGGCTTAACAATGCCTAATTATTTACATAGAAAAAAAACGGAAAAGCAACCTTCTCCATTCCATATATTAACCGCGCGGGTCGCGGGTACCCGGTCCATCGCATCGGGAGCACTAGATAGACAGCAGATCGTTTATTTGATTAAGAACACACACACATATGAAAAAAAATTTACTTATTAACGCATTAACACAGTTACTTACTACACTAGTAACTTTAGTCTCCGCAACTTATTGTCTCTTAAGACCCTCGCCCACGGCGACTTTTTGTAGTGATGCTGTCGCTGTTATGTAACTGTGTGCTTCGCCCACATAACCTCGATTCAGTCGCGATACTGTCGCTCTTCTATTTTCTATCGTCGAATCTCATTTTACAGGATGGCTTAGAATCGCCATAATTAATGTTTCTTTGTCGAACGACTCCATTTTGCACACGTGACGGGTAACAGCACTCTTAACCTGTCTGTATAATGCCCGGTTCTCCACTCACGCGCAACTGTCCCCCCATTCTCACCCCAATGTCGTCAGACATCGCGCGTTTGTATCGACACAGTCGCGATGCTGTAGCGTGCGCTACAGAAGCGAAAGTGTGTATTAGTGATGCTGTCGCGCGTTAACGATACGCACGACAGCATCGTTACAAAAAGCCGCTGTGGGCGAGAGCTTTTGTGGATGCGACATTGGACAAACTAAATGGTTCTCATATATCTATGATTTTTTTAGATAATCAAATTATCTACAAAATGAATAGGTACCCAGTTTTGTGCACACAAATAATAATAAAGAGGAGAGAATTGCTATGGTTCACATTTACTACCGGAACCAGTGACGCCGCTTTATCCCCTCTACTTACTATTAATGCACGCACTCAAAAGAACGAAACCGTGCTACGCAATCACGCCCACAATATACAATTATGAACCTTACATTTAAGAGACAGTGTTGAGTTACACCAACAAGCTTATAAGCTTCTTGGTGTTACTTTGTCGGTAACACTCAAGGAGCTTATACCTACAACCTTCTTGGTAACACTCACCAAAAGTCACACTCACACCTCAGACCAATAAAAAAGTCTAGACGTAGCTAACCGCGCTCAAAAGTGAGGCAAGTAATATGATGACGAACCGGCAATATGAAGACGGCCGCTCGTCAGTCTGCCGCGACGCACGACATGAGTAACACAATGTTGACAAATATTTTGAAATTAAAAAATGGCGTAATTATGCCCTCATGTGTCTTATACTGCTGCAAAAACAACTCATATATTAAAAATAACTCATCAGGGATTACTTCCCACAAGTAACTAACCAATTATCGTATTTATTCACAAAAATATTTATTACGTAATTTACGGAGCGTATTTGGGGATTATCGGGCGCCATTGCATCAGTGTTGCCAGTTAAGAAATTAGTTTTTACCCAATAATTCGGTAGCTTCGATAGTGTTACAGATGTTATATATTTTTTAAAACAAATAAAGTGTAAAAGTTTTCCGTCACGACCTTTTTCACACTTTCTTTAGTGAAGACGGTTTTCAATATGGATATCATTTTTGTGGTTTTCTGGGGGCCCAATTACGAATAGAACATCTATTTCGAGACCAAAGATCGCGGACGCGACTTTTTAATAGAATATTAATATGGGTATCATTTTTTTGGTTTTCGGGGTTTCTGATTTCGAATATAACGTCTGTTTCAAAATCCAAGATGGCGGACGCTACTTTTTAATAGAATATCAATAAAAGTATCGCTTTCTTGGTTTTTGGTGGTCCCGATTACGAACTCAACATCTATTTTGAGATAGAAGGTAAACATAATGTAAATATGGGTATCGTTTTTGTGGTTTTTGGTGGCACCGATTTCGAATAAAACATCTATTTAGAGATCCAAGATGGCGGACGCCACTTTTTATCAAAATGTCAATAAGGGTATTGTTTTCGTGGTTTTCGGTGGTTCCCATTCCGAATACACCACCTATTTTGAGATCCAAGATGGCGAATGCGACTTTTAGACATAATATCAATATGGGTATAGTTATTGTGGTTTTCGGTGGTCCTCATTACGAATACAATATCTATTTTGAGATCAAAGATGGCGGACATGACTTTTTAACCTAATGTCAATTAAGTGTCGTTTTCATGGTTATCGGTTGTCCCGTCTACATATAGAATACCTTTTTGGTGGTCCCGATTACGAATACATCATCTGTTTAGAGATCCAAGATGGTTGATATCGACGTGCTCATAGAAATAGTTTTGGCTATATTTAAAATGTAGGTAATTTTATAAAAGTTCAGCAACGTATTGTATTGTTGGGTATGAAGACTATCATTACATGTCAACAGTCAGTTCCCGATCAAACGAGCTGTCACGCGGTTCTTATGTACCTTTTATGTGCAAAATATATCAGTCAAAGTCATCGAGTTTTCCTTAATTCAACCCAGTGAAGTTTACAATGGTGGGGGCTATTTTTCAATGTAATGTTACAATGGGTATCGTTTTCGTGGTTTTCAGTGTTCCCAATTACGAGTTAAACATCTCTTTTGAGATCCACGATGGCATTATAATCAGAAATTAGTAGGGTAACTATCCTGCTTTAATAAATAGGGTATATAATTAAGTTAAACAACGAGTTATTGTTTGACAGTACAATATTTATTTTACATCTGTTATCTCTAAAAAAATATTGTGAAGAGAATTATTATATTAATTCACCAAATGTAGCAAAACAGTGAAAACAACAATCAAAACGTTTCAGTGATTTTTCATTTAGCGCAAATTAAGTACGATTACGATCTTCTATTCTGGATACTAAATAAAGGACAAATAACATCATATTTTAAATATATATACATATAGATATTATAATTCTAAACTTAAATTCACGTCAAACGAAGAAGTCAGATTTAAAGCTGTATAAACTAATAACGTTAGAACAATTAAAAAACATTATGTTAAAAAGTCGCGACCGTTATCTTGGATCTCGAAACAGATTCTCTATTCGGAATCGGGATATTCGAAAACCACTACACTGATAGCGATATTGATATTCTAAATAAAAGTCGCGTCCTCCGTCTTGGATCTCGAAAAAGATGTGCTACTCGAAATGAAGACCCCCAAAAACCACGAAAATGGTACAAATATTCATATTCTATTAAAAAGTCGCGTCCGCCGTCTTGGAACAAATAATATATGTTTGATCGGCACGATACCCATATTGAAATTTTGTTAAAAAGTTGCGTCAGCCATGCTATAGGTATTCGTCATCGGGACCACCGGAAACCATGAAAACAATACCCATATTGACGTTATATTTAATCAAAAGTCGCGTCCGCCATCTTGGATCTCGAATTAGATTTTCTATTCAGAATCGGTACCCGTAGTGTAAGTTTTTTAGTATAAAAAACGCAACTACTTTAGTAGCGTTAAGAGCTCAATTTGTATAGGAAACGCGAACAGCGCCCCTAGCGGAGAGAAGCGCAAATCATGTTTCCCATACAAATTGAGCTCTTAACGCAACTACAATCGGTGCATTTTGTATACTAAAAAACTTACACTACGGGTACGGGACACCGGAAAACCACAAAGATGATAGCGATATTGATATTCTATTTAAAAGTCGCGTCCTCCATCTAGGACACACGAAGACTTCAAAATTAAATCACATTCAAAAACAGGGTAATTTTATTTCAAAAAGTGATTTTCATTATTTTTTATAAATAAAACACCGCTCAGTTATATGTATAGTTATAGAAAACTGTACATTGGCAACATAGAAGAGCATACTAACACGTATATTAGAGCGAGATAGTTAGACGCGACTATTTCACGTACACGCAGGCGGCCTAGGTTGGCCTGTCAGTCACGTAGAAAAGACAGTAACTGTCAGACTGCAATACTGTTTTTCACGCACACGTATGCATTATTCACTCATTGGTGCATTTTTTTGGTCTCGCCCTAGTCGATTGATTCATTGCCAATCTATAAACGACAGTAATTATAAATCTATGGTTGTACGTCATATTATCAGCTACACGTGACGTTTCCATTATGTTATCGATTACTATACTAATAAAATTGACCTCCAAAAATATTGTATACTAGCTTGGTTTTATATTGAAATAACTTTTACACATTGGGTACTTGAGACATATGCTGGCAATATTATTCTCTAGCACGCCTATATTACGTCACACGTCTAGCACTGGATGTGTGTGTAAATCACGCATACATAGCCGATTCTTGGCTTCACTTTTTTCGTCGCGGTTGCTTACGAATGCTCCGTCTTGACTTTTTTATTGGTCTGAGACTCACACTTACACAACGTCGCTCTTCATTGGCACAGAACATATATACCCTAGCGGTTCATCATGGTGCCAATTCTGTTGTGCCACTCTCTAAACTAAACTAACCTAAAAATTTTCTAATTTTAATTTAGTTTTAATCATTTGCTATTCTGTTGTCACGTTTAACCTAATTTAATCTTTCTTTTTTGACAGGACTAGCGCGTCTTAGTTGAATTGAACAGTGTTACCCGTTTAGTAGATTGATAAAAATAAAGAACGAATGGAGAATGAATGAAAGGGGTATTTTTAAGAAAATTTATAATAATAAACTTTGTAAAATTAATTTGAAAGTAGTTAAAGGTATTAACCAACGTATGAGAGTTTAACGAAAGCATAAAAACTATTCTTTTAATTTTTATCTAATATATTTGAATTAAAATTTTGGAAGTGTTTAGCGGAAAATACTGACATCAAAATATAGATTTTTGTGCACGTGATTTGAATATCAAGGGGACACACTTGACATCAAAAGCCACACCCCCGCCGAGAAAGTTTCCCCATCACGTTACCAGGGTCCGCCACGAGGAGGCTTCCGGACGGTCCAGAGGACCTAGACAACATGCATTTCCACATTCGCTCTTGCTAAATAAAAAAATGGATGGGATTGACATAGGCAATCGAAGTGACTTTTCGATCGCTCATGTCAATCCCATTAATTTTTTGATTTAGCGAGAGCGAGTGTCGAAATGCATATTGTTGAGGCCCTCAGTAATGCTTTGCATCGTGTTATAAAATGTTTCTTTCTCGCTTGAAGATATGGCTGTATGGGCTATATCCCTTTTCCATCCCGTGATAGGGAAAACAAAAAAAAAGTGGATAGCTTTTCTACTTATAAAAAAAGCCCGTCTACCTACATCCAAAGAGTATATAATACACTACGTTTAAGAGTCGGGACTTCATACAAGCTTTTTGACTGCAGTTTAGGCTCAGATCTAGTACCAACAGAGACAGACAAAAAAAGTAATGCCAACATGACGAAATCAAACTAAGGATGTGGTGTACGCTACAGAATATGTCGATATCGATAAAAAAGAATGGGTACCCTGCCCTGCATTGCAGACAGGTTTTTTAATAATACAAAAGGAAAATAAAAACCTCTGTTAGTTTGGGAAATATTGAGTTTTATTCAATTACATGTAATTATTTTCATACAATGGAATAATTTTATTTTTGCGTTTACAAACGCGTAAATATTAATACTAGAAAAATGCACTGAAAAATCCCTCCTGTCCCGCCTTTATCTGAAATAATAAATAAACAGAGATTAGTAAATAGTATCGTTTGAGTTTACGGTGATCATCAATTCAAATTATAGTTCACCACTTACCATCGCGGACTATGGGTAATGCGTGCCTTGGTCTGGTGACCAATCAAAGTCACATCTGGTCCTGAAATAAATCACTCATTAGCTTCAGGAATTGAGCTATCACACCATGTCAGAAAAATAGGTTATGTAACTTACCAAGGGTGGAGTAGGAGCCGTGCTTATACGGTTGCAAGTAATAATCATACCCGACGGGCACCGTGTTCAAGGCGGCAGTCACGTTGAGATCTGAAAATATGGACGTGGGGTTAAACCCAGAAAAACTTTTGATGATGATAATGAGAGATGTTAATCTTCTGGCAATGCTTATCTTCTGTGCAATACATAGGCCAGCCCTCTGATCACGGGAAACCTCAATTAATTAGGAGGTTTAGTTATTTTGTTTTTCTTTGTATTAAATTTCCATTATTTTATACGATTAGATAAGGATTAAAAATATTTTATATGTATTAAACAAATGCAGTAGTAATGAAACATCTCAAGTACATTTTATACTCAAATGTACGAATATAGTTTTATCGATAATTTAGTACGTAGTAAGGACATCACTACGGATCATATGGTTTTTGGTAATGATTTTAAGACAAAGTATTAAAATGACCAGAAATTCTTTCTAATTACTTAGCGTCAATAAAATAACATGGAAAACTACTTACCGCTTCTCATCTAGTGGGAATTGAGCCATGAAAACCCGCTTTTGGTTAAATTTCCTACCAGATTTTAGTCCACATATTTCACATCTTGTGTAATAAATTTTGCTGTTATGCACTTATATAAATGATAAAAACCAGTATACACTTAATGATAATAGTCACCGAAAACAATAAATACGCACACAGATGGAAAAATAAACTAAAACGATGCTTTTTAAAAATTTTCAAGAACCTCCCGCCGCCATATTGACATTAGTGACACTCCAGCAGCGCGAGACAAGGAAGGGTAGATAGGAAGTAAGAGACAAAACACCAGTCGCCATTAAAAATTGCCTAAACTCCATACATTTTTTCTGCAGTATTGAGTTTCGGCAGACTGCCTACATCTTGGATTATATAATCTAAGACCTACATATACCTCTCTGCGGAACTTATCAAACCTGCTGATACAAAATTCTCCATCTTTCATACGGCTACCCTACTACTTATTTTCGAAATCTAATTAATCCCACTAAAGCTGATTCTCTGATCATTCGTGATGAACACAGATCACTTAGTTAATAATAATAATAGAACCGTTTTTCCCCCGAAGGGTATAAAACGGATATTTAGGTTTCAGCCGAAGCTTGAACCACATTGAGATTACACTCTCTCAATATTCGTTCATTCATCTTCTATCTCGCTCATTCTTCATGGATTTCGTCATCTTGAATACTATACCTGTCCTTGTCTTACGTTTGACATTACAGCGCTCGGTAGGCATGTGCTTCAGTATAAGCCGGCAAGGCCCTTAAGGTGTGGTTCAAGCTTCGGCTGAAACCTAAATATCCGTTTTATACCCTTCGGGGGAAAAACGGTTCTATTTAGGTGTTCGAGCCTTCAGCTTGAACCACATTGAGACGTGTTTACTATCTGCCGGCGCTGTGTATACATAAGTACAAAGCGTACTGTGAGGATTATTAATGTTGTAGGTAATATTATATAAAAAGGAATTAAATGATTATTATAATTAAGGTAAAGCAAATACCTATCACATTTTCATAAAAAATACCAATAATTAGGAACTTTCATCTAAATCACTCATTTGAACTACAATTAACAAATATTAATTTATTATAAATGATATAAGTATGTCTCACATCGAGGTGAAGGACTCGTTCAAGACATTCATTTCAACCTTGAGTTATGCACTTCTCTAAAATAATGATAAAAAAAAAAAAAAAAAATGTAGTATGTGACCACCAGTTTCTTCTTTTTAGAATTTCGTCAATGCTGTATTGATTACTAGTCCAATTATGGGTTGAGACTGCGGCACGGAGACTACCTGCAGATGCAGAGATGCCTTAAACACTGACCTTATCCAACAAGCAATTACATTCCGTGATGCGGGTACTTTTTTTTTTTTAAGCCAGTACACTAAACCATTTTTTTTTTTATTTTTTTTTTTGGGCTATTCTTCCTCTTGGTAATAATCATCTAGATTGCCTGATTGACACTGAATCGGCTATCGAGCCGAAAGATGGCTACAACCAGATTTCGTCCCCTCTATCTTCAAAAGCGCCATTCTCTAAGGATAAGTGTCAAATCGTGAACTCTTCTGCCAGTAGCTAACAAGAGCAAAATGGATTTATGCCTTAAAACCTCTAAAAGGTCTAAAGAATAATTTCTACGGAAAAGTCTTCCATAAGGTCTTCCATTTCCCAAGAAAGGCTTCTTTTCTCTGGAGGCGGAGTGGCCCCTTTGATTACTTGTCTTACCAGAGGATGCGAGTTAAGTTCTTTCGCTCGGAGCGGGTTTGCAAAATTCGCCACAATGGATTTATGTAATGCCAAGGTTCTGGGTGCTAACTTCGAATGAATGGCATAAGTATTTAGCTAGGTTTTGTAGATCGGGGTTGTTAACTGGGATGTTATTTTCTCTTGCCCAGGTAAGCCAGTTTGCCCACACGGGCATATAACTTTTCAGTGTGGATTTTCTCCAGGATGACTCCACGTATAAACCGATTCCGAATTGAGACCAGCCATCTATTTGAGCGGACCAGCCTGAAACTTCCAGGTCCCCAATTTCAACTTTGCTACTTGGGGCGGGTCATGTCCGATTCGTTTGAAGATCGATAAGATTCTCGTTGAGATTCGGCATTTTTACCGGTTCTTCCACTGCTCGTAGACGCAGTTGAGGTTCCCAAAATGCGTTTTTGCTATAGGATGTAATACCCTTCTGACGTTTGTAAATGTCGTAGAATCCGAGGTATTAGCGCTGGCGGTGGGAATATCCAGGCTAGCTTACATGGCCACGTTCTGCTGAAAGCGTCGATGAATACACTGCGTTTGTCTTTCACATTCTCGCTCACGTAAGCAGGTATGACGTAAAAAGGTCTATTTCCGGCTCGCCTGAAAACTTTTGAAATAGCATAGATAGTATTGTTGGTTTGAGATGCCATTCTGGGAGGGCTTTCTGCCTCGATAAGCATCTGCTATTCCGTTGTATGTACATACATGCCAGGTATGTATCTTGCTATCTGGTGACACTGGTACCGTTCGCAAAACAACAGAATTTCTCGAGTCGCTACTAGCAGTTTTTCAGATCTCGTACCGCCCTAATTGTTGATAAGCTACGGTTGTCCGATTGCATAATGTTTTTCCCACTAACTCTCTCTTCAGACGTTCTAGTACTTCTAGGACTGTCCATAGTTCTTTCAAATTCTGTGCTATTTCCTTTGGGGAGCTGTCCATTGTCCACAAATATGACGACTGTTCGATATGGCTCCCCAACCCAGATCTGCTGCGTCTGTTGTTATAAAGATTGAAGGTTCTTCGTAATGAATTGGGGTACTTTTGTGAACATTGTTTAACCACCACTCCAATACCTCCTGTACCGACCGAGTTTGATATAGGAAACATCCGGTGTGGCTTCGTGATTGGAAAATATTTCGACCCTTTCTGCAGAGGTCGGCAATGGAGCCGACCTAGCGGTACAGCTACTGCAGTGAAGTTCGATTTTCCTAAGACTACTTTCGCATCTTGCCAACTCAGCGATCAGCAATTCTTCCGTAGGAGGTTTGTAATTTTATTATGCTTTTGGCTGTTGAAGATGACTTCTCTTTGTTTACGTGCCATCCCAACTATTTTAAATAGGCCATTGTAAACATTGCTTGATTCTTTAGTATCATGGGGTTATGGTTGATTAGTAAGAAGTCATCCAAATAAACCAGCACTCTTATCTGCTGTTGCCTCTAGTTGGTAGCAACCCAATTTGTTACTTTGGCATAAGTTGAGGGTGCGCTTGCCAAACCAAAACGGAGACAAGTCATCTCGTAAATTTTTCCTTGATATGCAAATCAAAGGACTTGGTGACTTGATTTTATAGGTATATAAAAATATGCTTGGTAGATATCTATTTTCATCATATAATCAACCGAAACGTTGGTTTATCAACCGAAACGCTGGTGTTGAAACATAATCGTTTAATCTTTAGAGATTGAGGATAGGGCGATTTTTTCAGCTTGATTTCTGTCTCAAAAAGAGGTTAAATAGAAACCCTGCTTTAAAAACGCTTCTCTGCGTGTCGTTGATTTTGAGAAGTTTTTGAATTTCTATAGACATTTCCGGTGAATATTTTATTTGATATCTTTGGATGTATCAAGTAAAGCACGAGGCAGCCACCAAGGAGTAATTTGCGAAAATCCCCTTTTTTACCCGGTTGGGTGTTTGGATTGGACGGCCTCGGAGAAACTATTTCTGCTTTGATATTTCGTTCGTCTCGTTACAATCGTATTTTTTTTTTTTTTGTGTTTTGTTTTCTTGGTTTGGGGCTCCTGATGCCTGTTTGAGCGCCGTTGAAATTTAGTATCGTATTTAGCCGTTGAGGCTTTGCTTTTCTTTTATATGGAAAAAACTTATGAATACCCCCTGCTCTTTTAACAGTTCCGAAAAAAAAAAAAAATCTTCTCGTCAAATAGGTGTGTTTCCGAAAGAGGGATATCATCCAAAATCCGTTTTAGAGCTTTATTCTTTGGTTTTAAACCAATACGATTCTGTATGACTTCGGCTCTCCTACCACAAACGTATTGCAGCAAAGAAGCAGAAGTCTTCTTTATTTCGTTTGGCAGACTATTAAGAAAGTCTTGGAATACGATCCTCTGTTAAATTAACCCATTAGTAATGACTTCTAAAGTAAGGTAGTATCTTTCGAAGATGTCATTAGATTTCCACTTTGCAACAAGTTTGGCAAGCAGATTATTTGGCTTAAGAGCGCTGAAGGCCGGGAAGGTATGATTTTTTTTTTTTTTGCGTTTCTGCAAATCTTATATTACGCCGTTCTGTATCACGGAACTTCTGGCAATTTATTGCATGAGATAGAGCAACTGAATGGGCCTAAGCTACTTTTGGTTCAGTATTACTTTTTTCATCTTCTGTGCTATATGGAAGCGATACAAATGATTTGTCTAGGTTCTCTTTATCACCCGCATGGGGGGAACGTTAGATATCATCTGATCTTTCTATTAAAAGTTATTTGATATTTTCGCTGCTTTGATTGTATTTTAATCATCTTATTCATTAGAGCCATTTGCTGGCTTAATACAGCAGCCAAGAGGTGATCACTGCTGCCTTGACCCGATACTGATTATGTCGGAGTATGTTCACTGCTCGCAAGTTGATGCGAAGCTCTTTGAGCAGTCACCCCGTCTTTTACATTATCTGAGCTAGACCTTTTTTTCTCCTCTAAGGTCTTCCATAGAAAGCTTACATGAGGCCTCCGATCGTTTTGTGATCTTCGGTTTCAGGCTGGCTACAGTGTCCATAAATATATTATACGCCGAAGCGTGAATTTTCTCCATTAAGCTGTGAGGAGCGCACAGAAGAGCTCTGCCCAGGGGCCATTTCAACAGTGTCTCTTTTAGTGATAGTGGCGCTCCGATAGAGAGGAGGCCCATGGGTGAAAAATTCGAGCCATCTCCACTGTGGGGATAGCGAATCTTAGTTTGACTTCTATTGTATTGGTAACTGATCACCACCAAACAATTCTTGAAAGGAATAATTGTAAACAGGCCAGTCTCGCCACCCCAAAGGATATACTTCATCTAATAAAGAGACGATTGATGAAAATGCCGGCACATCCTCTTTAGGGCACGGTTCCAACACCAAGTCTTCCATAGTAGTCAATTCTGGCATTTCTCTCACTCGTAACAATGAGTCGAAACGTTTCAGTTAAAACGTCGTCTAAAATTGAGACTACATCAGTTTATACGTTAACTCAAATTGAGTCAACACGTCGCTTCAAATTGCGTCGACACATCGTCGTCTCCAATTGAATAGACACGTCGCCTCAAATTGAGTCGACATGTCGTCTCGACTAGGCCACTCGTCGCCTCAAATTGAATAGACATGTCGTCTCGACTAGGCCACTTGTCGCCTGAAATTGAGTCGACATGTCGTCTGGACTAGGGCACTCGTCAGCTCAAATTGAGTCGACACGTCGTCTAGACTAGGCCACTCGTCAGCTCAAATTGAGTCGACACGTCGCACAGTGGAAATCGACATTAACGACATATTTCAGCATTGCGAAGATTAACAACACCCATATCCATAAAAAAAAAACAACTCTCAAGAACTAAAGTCGTCAAGTCCATGAACAGCGACTTTCAGCCCACTGTGCGTCGGTCGTCTCAACTTAATTGAAATTGCTAAGAGCAGTTTCAATGCGTCGCTGGGCCCAAGGGCGCCGAGCGGAATATTTATCGTCGCTGAGCATAGAAGCGTCGAGCGGAAAAACAAGAAGTAATTGTAAATAACATACTTGTAGTATTCACAACTTCGTTTCGACGTTGTTTAATTCGGTTAACGGACGACAACCGCGTGTGACTTAAACGAATATTGAAAGCGTACTGAAGCACATGCCTACCGAGCGCTGTAATGTCAAACGTAAGACAAGGACAGGTATAGTATTCAAGATGACGAAATCCATGAAGAATGAGCGAGATAGAAGATGAATGAACGAATATTGAGAGAGTGTAATCTCAATGTGGTTCAAGCTGAAGGCTCGAACACCTAAATAATATATTACTACGCTCACATCAATTATCTAGCCCAAATTAAGTATCTTTAAGAATTTGTGTTATGGATACCTACTAGATAACGGACAAATATACTTACTTAATAATCTAGATATTTTTATAAATAAACTTAAATAAATATATAAACAACCATGACTCATGAACAAATGCTCGTGTTCATCACACTAACATTTGCCTCTACAAGGACTCGAACCCGGACCGCCCGATGTGTAGGCAGCGTTACTGACCACTCCACCACGGCGGCGTCAAAGTTGGCGATGAACTATTCATGTGTTCTCAAAAACTAATTTTAATCGACATCAATTTACACGTAGTCTAAATTTAGCTTGACATTTCTAAATTTAGAGATATTTTGACATAAAACTTAGACAACAGAATAGCGAATAGCTAAATTGAGTAACTAAATCAACTTTAATCCTGTCAGATTAAAATTTAGTTTATTTCTGTCATTTTAGTCCGTTACAGAATAGGAATCGCAATCTGACAGCACTAAACCTAATTTTAGTTAAGTTTAGTCTAGTTTGTGCCAACGGAATCGGCACCCATAGCTCAGAGGAAGGACTAAATCCTTCCTCTGCCCCCGTAGCACGGGACGTGGACAAAATCTCTCTTCACCACTTGACACTATTTCTTCTCAGGATTTAGTGAGAGTTAGAGCGAGAGGAAAATATTTTGTTTTCCCCGAGGAGAATTTGTCCACGGCCCGTGCTAGGGGGGCTGATGTCTAAGCCAGGGGTCGGCAACCTTTTACAGACACGATACGGACCATACATGAACTTTTGTGCTAGAGAGAAGGGATAGGTATCGAAAATCACAATACATTGCTGTGTATACCTACTTTAAAACGCTCTGTGTTTTTAATGGCAGCAATGGTTATGTATGAAGTTTTATGTTAATAACGTATAGACCAATATTTCATAGTGAAAGATTTTCTCAAGGTATATTTTCATAAAAACAGCATTTTTACATTAAAATAATACATTCGAATGACATGTGATCCCCTTATTAGTGTAATTATACACTTTGGATGAGTTTCCGCAATTACCAATGCCTAAAAACACCATTTTAAGGCATTTTTATCACACCGAGACGGTTCCAGCAGCGCAGCACTGAGCCGCAAGTCGCGCGCTTGTGTGTGTACTAAAGAAAGACACAATGGCGGCACCAAGTACACGCGACTAAGGCACTTCTATCCTCTTTATTATTATTTCTGTGGTTTTATGAAAATAACTCTACTAGCTTCGCAGCGATGTCACTTTTTGTTTCTATAAGATATTTATTCACGTTTTTTATCACACTACAATAATAAAAAAAATGGTTGTCTGTAAAGTCGGTTTACTGACGATAGTTGAACGTGACAACGTCTTAAGAAAATACTGATGGAATGGTAGCATTTTTCAAAAGAAAAATTTAATTTCATTTGTTTTGCCGGCCTTACATGGAACGCCTCAGAGCGAGGTAACGCCGCATGCGTCATGTTTTTTCGTGCGTGCAGCCGGCTCTATCGAATTATAAGACGTTGTCACGTCAATAATGGGTAATTGTAAACAATTTATAGTAGATATTTAGATATATAATTTTATATATAGGTATTTTAAATGAAATAAAGGTGATAATAGTAATAACAAGGCACGCACTTTATTGATATCGTGTATGCGACAATCAAAGACTATAATATAACTTAGTACTCCGTGGCGACAACGGAAAACGGTCCTATTCTATCCAGGATCATGACAGATTCTAGGTCAGGGCGAGAGTTCAGGGTTAGGCTATCATTTACGGAGAAGCGCTCAAGTATTTCACATCTGCTTTACATGGATGACCTGAAACTATTTACCCATAGCAGTTCTCATTTGACACCCTTACTGAAGGTTACTGAAGCTTTCAGTACTGCTATCAAAATGGAATTTGGTGTGGACAACTGTGCAGTCATGCATGTAAAGCGTGGTCAGATAATGGAATCCGCTGGTATACCTATAACTCTCGGATTCCTGTTCACCTTAGATTTCTCTCCGTAAACGAAACCTATAAATATTTAGGTGTTTCACAGACATTAGGCATCAACGATGCTGACATGAAACAGTCGTTACGTGATCGTTTCTTGGGTTCAAAAGTCCTTATGAGTCTTTTGTCGGGTGAAAACAAGGTTCGTGCATATAATGACTGGGTCATGCCGCATTCCTTTGGCATACTTATATGGAGTCAAACTGAACTGGATGCCCTGGATAGAACAGTTCGTATATTGTTAACCGCACACTGCATGCATCACCCACGTTCATCGACCATGAGACTGAACTCCAATATCCCGCGGAAGTGCGGTGGTCGTGGCTTCTTAAACGCTAAGACACTGCGCTAAGAGACCGCGAGATAGACAGTCTTATGGAGTATTTTCTCCACATCGATATGGGGATTCATAGAGATGTGATTGCAGTTGACAATGGACTGACTCCTCTATTTTTAGCAAAAGAAAACTGGTGCAAACCTGTAGTACTTAGTACTTCGGACCGCAGCGTTGTATGGCAAAGCAAGGAGTTACATGGCAGATTCCATGAAGCTATAGGTAACCTTTAAGCTTCTTGGCAGATTCTACCAGGCCTTAGACAAAGAATCTTCTTCTCAGGATTCTTTGTCTAAGTACCGGGCTCTTCATGAGCCCGACGTAGATTATATAAAACTGAAGACATGGCTTTATGGGCTAGATTCCTTTGCCGTCCCATAATAGTGAAAATTTAAGAAAAGTTCTATATCTCAGACCAATGATTATAATAGACTCCGCCTTAGCATTTTGAAGCGTGCCGTTTTCTGTTATTTGACATTTCTCGATTACGTCATTTTGATTGATGTAGGGATGTGACTAATGTATAATAATCATTTGAGTATCGATAACTGTTTATATATTTTTGCTATTCTAATTTATTAGAGCTTTCAAGAGCAAATCAAACACAAAACACCAAATAGAACAAAAAATTTATTTTTGTATTTTTTTTATTTATAAATTTACAGAAAATGTTTCCATAAACGGTGTAACAAAAACCAATTTTGGTTTGCATTGATTCCTCTCTTCTTGTATACTCTTCAGTTTCCTAGGAGATATTTAAATTTTATTTTGGCGCTGAGGTAGTTTTTTCTTCTTTAGCACTTAAAATACCGGCAAGCATACAACATGTATTACAAGCACATGCTTACTATATACATATACACCATACAGCACCTAATAACCTACAGAACATATATGTATATGAATATACTATTATAACTAAGTACAAAATACAAATTTAAGTAATTCTATTTACAATATTATTGCCTTGGTCGTGCTACTGGCTTTAATATATACAACATGTAAATTAAATAACCAACATCCTGAATACAGGAGGTTTGGGATCGGCTTCTGAGTTGATTTCAATAATTTTTATTTTAAAAACGATTCTTTTTTTCAAAATAAAATCGTTTTTGAAGTGAAACTTCTTTATCGGCGTTGGAAAAAAATTTACCGTCACATTTTCCGGTCACGCGTCACATTTTTCCGTTACGCGCCATCTTTTTTGTATTCATGTCTATGTAAGGCCATAAAGAAGTTTCACTTCTTATGTGTGTACACTAGTACACGGACAGATTTTTTTTTTTAAAAATCAAGTATTGAAATCAACTCAGAAGCCGATCCCAAACCTGTATTCAGGGTGTTGGTTATTATTTTACATGTTGTATATAATTCCCGTCTCACGATGTTTGTCCGTTATAAACTCAGAAACTAGCAACCTGATTTAATCTTTTTTGATAAGTATTCCTCATTTTTTTTTAAACTGCAAATTCAATGTTATAGGACAGGAAATTACCACAGCAACGCGTGCCCGGGGCAGCTAGTAGTATAATAAAATCTGAATTTATGTTAGTGACTCGCCATACACAGCCAAAACAGCTTTAGGTGTACGGATTATGTATTATGAGTGTTTATAATAATGTATTGAAAATAAACTAAAAAAAACATGCAATGGAAGCATGCATACAGTATGCAAGCAAGCAAGAATACAGCAAGCAAACAAATAATTCGCGTTAGCTTCGGTTGCCCTTGTGAGCGGTCAAAAATTTAATCTAACCTAACCCAAGGTTTTCTTTACTAGGAAATAAAAATATTTACATGAAAATTAGACTTGCAACGAATAGTATATTCGGCCATAAGCCGAATACCGAATATTTGACGAAGTGCTTGGCCGAATAGCCCAATAGTATTTGGCCGGTGAGTGACACCAAAACTTGTATCGACGTGATTGTTTCGCGCTCATTTGTACACATGACCACACACAAAATGGGGCTTCCAGAACTGTTAATTTTATTCAAATAATTTTAATATTTTATAATCTTAGATTTCAAAGTCTGTTGAAGAAATAAGTACCTTTTACCGATTTTGATAGTATGATCTGCCGCCCTCTGCACCATTAAGTTGATTATGTACAGATAACAGCAGAGGCTTTAGACAACATGCATTTCGACAATCGCTCTCGCTATCGCTAAGTAAAAAATGTATGAGATTGACATAAGCAATCGATCACTTTTCGATTGCTTATGTCAATCCCATACATTTTTTGACTTAGCGATAGCGAGAGCGATTGTCGAAATGCATGTTGTCTAAAGCCTCAGATCAGACACCCAATATAGTAAAAAAAAAATATTTTAAACCTTTTTCGATAATCAGAGTTCAAAATCTATTTGACAGTTTGATCAGATCTGCCGTCGTCTGTATTTATGACTACCTACTTTGATGATTATAAGAGAAAATATGTCTACTAATATTATAAATGCAAAAGTAACTCTGTCTGTCTGTCTGTTAAGCTTTCATGCCTAAATCACTGAACTGATTTTGATTGTTTGGTACAAATATAGACTACAGTTTGCGAAAGTACATAGGCTCGATTGTAGGGGTTGAAAGTTTGTATAAATGTTCCATGAAACTTTGTTCCTTAATTTTCTACCTACATGAGGATGAAACCGGAACTGAAAGTTCTTATCTAAACAAACAAAAAGTTAAAAAAAAACTGTAACCCGACTAAATTTAACGGAAAAATGAAAGAAATTAAAACCTCCTCCTATTATTAAAAAATATTCAAATGTGATAATGGTATAATGTGATAAATGATCATAATAACAGGAATTTGAATAGTAAATTTATTACTACACAATGAAGAGTGAGTGCAGCATCACATACCTATAAGCAGTTGGTTGGTCACGGACGATATTTCGAGAAGCAAATATTATACAAGATTCCCCTGCACCTCCAGAGCGGCTTAATATTTAACATCGAGGATATCATTGGCTAGAAGAAACTGGACGTTAAAAAGGCATTAAACATTATTGCAAATAATTACAACAATCCACATAGAGTAGACGTAACAGTAATATTAACTTATTTGAGTGATTTATACCAACATAATAAAACTATAAAACTGATTTATTACCCAGAGGCTTTAGACAACATGCATTTCGACAATCGCTCTCGCTATCGCTAAGTAAAAAAATGTATGGGATTGACATAAGCAATCGAAAAGTGATCGATTGCTTATGTCAATCCCATACATTTTTTGACTTAGCGATAGCGAGAACGATTGTCGAAATGCATCTTGTCTAAAGCCTCTGAAGTTATTTAATAGATCTTTATTTTCAATTAAATAGCACCCTAAGTTGAATTAAGACTTACTTCGTAATATTAATAGCTAATAGTCCATTAAACTTTTTTACTAGGTGGTAGACCCATATGTAGGGTCGTCTGGGTAGGTACTACCGCCTTTCTAATTTGTGCCGTGAAGAAGTTCGCTGTGTTTCGGATTGAAGGAAAAGGTAGCCAGTGTAATTACTGGGCATGGAACGCATATCATCTTAATCCCCAGGGTAGCAACGCACTTGCAGTGTTAAGTGATTTACTCTTAATATTGCAAGTGTCTATAGGCGACGGTAACCACTTAACACCAGGTGGGACGCAAGCTTGTTTGCCATCTTGTAGTATAAAAAAAAGTTAAATAAAATATTAGGCAGGTTCTTTGTCTTTAGATAATATAACTTTCCCTCTCCTTATTTACCTCCACCTTTTCATATCAACTATCATTACATTGACATGCAGCGCCGGTAGAAAATAAACACTTCTCATGTACCCTTTATAGTGAGTCAAGCGAAGATCGGACACCTAAATAGCAACGTTTTCTCCCCGAAGGGAAGAAAACGTATAATTAGTTTCCAGCGTAGCTTGACCCACTATACTCTTAAGGCTTGCCGGCTGAGGAGCCACGTTAGTCGCCTGGCGCAGCAAGGTGGATGGAGAATAGCGCGTGCGCGGGGAGGGGCACGGCGCGCGCAGGATGATTTTGAGACCGGTTTATCATGCTGTCTCACTTAAAATCCAAGAGGTTATCTCATGTACCCTTAATAGTAGGTCAAGCTACGCTGGAACCTAAATATACGTTTTCTACCCTTCGGGGGAAAACTTTGCTATTTATCAGACAACAAAAATCCATATTGTGTTAGTAACTTTAAATCTTAATTACTAATGTTAGTACTTAATAACTAAAAGCGAGCTAGTTAGCCTGCATAGATGCTCAACAAGTGGACAGTCCCCATTGTCGGCTATGGCCTATTTTAAGTTAAAATGTCTGTATGTGTTTTTTTTTTTAATTATTGTCTCTAAAGATGCTTTACGGATGATAAATTTAGTGATAACGTCATACATAAGCCGAACGCTTTGGCCGATCGTGCCTCTCTATCACTTGTTCCGCGCTCTCGTTTCACGCTCGGCTCAGGTGGAACGTGACAATGAGTCATACTTCATCGTGCATGCAGCCGGCGTTCATCGATTTATAAGACGGTATCACGTCAACAATACCGTTCCCACTCTCATTGTAGTAGGATTAATGTTATCGATAAAACTAAATCACATCACTAAAATTATGTCAACAACAAAGCCTTTTTAATTATGTTTATTTAAAGGTTAAAACGTGATACTCTTCAATATTTTATGCGACTGTGTGACTTGGAACAAGTAAAATTATATGTTTTGCTGCTTTTTGATAAAATCGAAATCATCGCAAAGCGTAAAATAGTTTGTCAATAACTCACCTGTGAAATGATAATTCCGGGACTTTCACTCCTCGTTTCGTTGTTCTTGACAAACAATAAATAGCTGCACAACACATTATTATTATTTTTTAATTTAAATAAACTTAAACAACTGAGATTGCTAGGTAAAATAAAATAAAATTGCTCAATACTGAAATGTTGTGATCCAAGTACCGTGTCGCGACATGGCACGTTTCACATGATAGAGCGTCGTTGTCAAACCTACATTCACTGTTTCTTTACTCTTATCAGTGTAACATAAGACAGACAGAGATATAAGATATTTGACATATACACCTATGAAGAGCGGCAACGTCATATGGCGCCGTCTATTATAATCATTGGTCTGAGTTCTATATCCATCCATAGACTAAAGCGGGGTTTAGACTAGAAATAAAAGTTTGAAGTTAAAGCCGTGTCCCCACTAGAGCCGCGCGGCTTTTTGTGGCCGCGAGGCCCAGCCTCGCGAGGCTTATTTGGTATGTAGTTTTAGGCCTCGCTCACATACACACTCACGAGGCTTGGCCGCGCGGCTTGGCCTCATGGAGCCGCGTGGCCCTAGTGGGGACGCTGCTTAAGGTTTGAAGTACAGACAACAGCACGTTGGGTTACCACAAACTGTCAAATTTTCCCAATGGATTATGCACTTTATATTAATTAATCTTAGGTTGAAAATCGTTTGGAGAAATTTGACAGTTTTGTATAGCCCGACGTGCTGTTGACTGTACATACACTTTCGCAAGCTGTTACCACTGTGTAACTAAGTGCGGCAGGCAAGCTAACTTCTGCAACTTGCAGACCTTGCTGCAAGTTATACGTGTAAACGCCAAAATATGGCCGCGGAAAGCTACTTCTGTAATTTTTTCAGCACAGACTAATTAGAGATAGGTACTACGTTTTTTTAGCTTGCAAGACTTCCGAGTTTAGATTAACAATACAATTTGCAGTAGTCGACTTGCTCAAGTAATTACTTTAAGTAATTACCATTGTGTAAACTATAGCGGTAAGTCAACTTCTGAATTTCTGTTAACAATATATTAAAGCTTTCTTGAGTCATGATCAAGAAATTTTCAAATTGTAAAGGTTCTTCAGTTTTCACCTCCATTAGTAAATTCCTTTGTATACAATAGGTATCTCTTTTTTGACGTGACAACGTCTTATAATTCGATAGAGCCGGCTGCACGCACGAAAAAATATGACGCATGCGGCGTTACCTCGCTCTGAGGCGTTCCATGTAAGGCCGGCAAAACAAATGAAATTAAATTTTTCTTTTGAAAAATGCTACCATTCCATCAGTATTTTCTTAAGACGTTGTCACGTTCAACTATCGTCAGCAACACCGACTTTTTTATCCAGTCTTTTACCCACTTTCAATCTTTGCGGTTTTTTTCGCTGCTTACTTTCATAGTAATAGCCGCAGCATTTATTTTACTACAGCTAGGTATTAGTTTCGATGAATGCACGGACACTTCAAACTAAATAAATAAAGTGATAATCATTAAGCAATAATTGTTGCGTACAAAAGTAAACAGACTAGCAAAAACTTCTAGCCGAGATCTTGCTGGTGACTACCGAAAGCGACTTGTGCTACAAAAGATGCATGTAATCTAAACGAATCTGAGAATGTTTGCCCAATAAAACGTTATAAGTCATCGCGAATCTATACAATCGGGCAAAACTTGCAAGGAAAATCATCAGGTGAATTGTGCTACAAACATTTTACGCAATGTAAACGTTGTTCTAAGTACTCACTCATGAAATTGCAAGAATAACTTCTAGCCTAAGTCTAAGCCCCGCTTAAGGCCCTGTCCGCACAGCGATATTTCACCGCGCGTTTTTTTCTCGCAAAATTCTGTGACACATAGGATCATAAAGGACTATCCCGTAGATTGAGAATAGAGTATAGATAAGCTACTAAAGAATAATAATTATTAGAGTGAGACAGCTTATATGTCTGATATATACGGGAGAGCAAGACAAAACATTTTTTTTGTCTCTGTTTGCGTATCGGATTTTTATGTTTGCCACCATTGCTTTGGTGTTGCTTTGGTGGCAGACAAGTGCGTGGTGCTTTGACACTTTTCATCATTTTAAGTGATTTTATGTCAGTTTTAACAATCTAATCATTCTAATACGCAGTATTTTGTGTGATTTCGTTTGTAGTAATGGTGAATTGTTGTATAAAAGCCAATACTTAGTCTATTGTTGTAGCTATAGGTATAGAATATAGATATATTGCTATCTCGCTTAGGTGTACGCTGATGACTTATCTATATTCTATTCTCAATCTACGGACTATCCGGAAATACGGTTAAAAAACGCGCGAAAAAATCTGTGGTTTGATGCAAATTGAACGCGAATTTATTTCCGCGCGAATATTTTATCGCTGTGCGGACAGGGCCTAAGATATTCTCTCTAATCTGTGGACTATCTATGGTCCGTGTAGTCAAAAAAAGGAAGGAGATGAGAAAACTGACAAGCTACATGTACTTTTCCCCTAACAAAAATCTAAGTTTTCGTTATAAAGCTACCAAAAGCTGTTTTAAAACGTGTAAGTTTTAATCCCGTTTGTAATTTACTGAAGTGGATTAATTGCATTGCCCTGATCTACTTTAATTTACTCAGTGAGTGCTAGTTGTAATGGAGTTTGTCATATGCTAGAAAGAGAGATCCGATTAGCGCAGCTGTCATTGTCATCTTTATTCCAATTTTTATTTGACTGCCCATCATATTTGTTGTAGAATTTAATTTATTTGGCTATAAATAAGTACAAAACATTAAAGTAGTGTTTTATCTCTTGGTAATGTAATATTTACAAAAAGAGCATATTTAACAAATGGTGCGTCTCTTCCAGATGTAGGTGTATCGATATTTGCCTCTGTTTATCATACGAGTGACGTTTGCTTTTGGTCGCATTAAATAAACTAAATCTTAATTTCAGATGTAAATGAGAGTAACAATGAAGTATTCTTGTGACTGCAAATGAACAGGGAAGAAACACATAATACCTTTATATTATTTTGTTGGTGTAGAAGATTGTAGCCGCAATAATGAAGAGTGCATTACCAAAAGAAAAATCAGGCAAGATGAGGATCAGAGCTTTCCCTGTAAGTGTAATTAATTCTAACAACATAGTATTAATACAGGAAATTGTACACATTTTAGTGCTGGTGTAATAGGTTTGTCATAAATAATAATCACATTGTAATAGAACATTATGCATGTCTGAAGTCCTTAGTTTAAAGTTATGGGAGTCCTTTCAAGAATTGTTTTATGTGCTAACTTAGCATCATCAATAAACAATTGCTAATTTTGTATAATCATTCTATAATGTTAGTTATAAGTATAAATAGAAACTTAAAGAAACATCTCCCAAAAAAATGTGTATGAGTCATTCATAAATTTAGGTATTTTCCACTATACATATCAACCTTTTTAAAAGTAATATTTTAACTGATATTGCCATAGATTTAGGAAACTGTAGATCGGCAATGTGAAAGAAAAAGAGCATACTAACATGTATACATATTAGAGTGAGTTAGATAGACAAAGACTTCACATACAAGCAGGTGGCCCAGGTAGGCCTGTCAGTCATGTTCAAAGGACTGCAACTGTCAGACTACAGTACTATTTTTCTTGCACTCACATTCATTATGCCGCTACTCCACTGAGGAGCAGGCTGTGCACGATTTCCATGCCCATGTTCAGCTGCATACAAGTTGTTTGACAACTACATTGTTTGACATTATCACTACTAACAAAATTACATGGGGGTGGAAATTGTGCAAAGCCTGCGCCGCAGTGGAGTAACGGCCTTACTCACGCATTGGTGCATTTTTTGGGTCTTGCCCTAGTCGATTCATTGCCAATCTATAACATATCAGTAAAAAATTATAAATCTATGTCTATGGCAATCCTAAAATGACATTTATTTTAAAAATAGAAATAGGTATATTTCAGTTTGGAACAAATTTTTGGTGTCTATTATGTCATAAATATTATTTTGACAAGAGTGAAAAATAAATCAACATAAATATATTATACTTTATTGTAATCAAATGAATTATTTTATTCTATACAATGTTTGTGTAAGGGTTTTCTAAAGTAATTATACCAATATGACTAAAAAATTTCAAGTATGGAACTACTCGGAACCGTATTATCAGATGTATCCAGACTCCTGGGTTTGTAAACTGCATACATTTTTTAAAATCTATATTATCATAAAATACTTGTGCATAAATTTATGTATTTCTAGTTAAAATTATAACATAAAAAGTTTCTTATTTAACAGTAATGTGCAGTGCAGTTTATAAAGGTGATTGAGACATGAATTAAAATGTAATGGCAGTGAACCAATGATATTATATTCAAAAAGAGGTAGATAGGTTACTTGCTTGTAAAAAGTGGCACCCTAAAAGTGAGCTGATTAGCACACCTGAGCATATATCTTTCTCGTTTATTCTATTGCTAGATATCATGTTGTCTTACTCACAACTTACAATACAACCATGTTAAATCGCCACATACAACAACATGAAATCGTAGACTTTAGGTGCCGAGTTAATTTGACTGTGTAACATGATGACATTTTGGACCATTTTTGACTTTGAATTAGTATGAAGGTAACCTATCTACCTCTTTTTAAATATAATATCATTGCAGTGAACTATGTTAAAAAAATATTTAAAAACCTTGAATTGAGTAAAGCAATAATATGAGTGACTAGACAACAAGAAGGGTATAAGCTAATAAAAAAATATATATATATTTAATTTTAATGTGATCTCTTTATTTGTCACTGTTGTTTCAATTTTTATTGCAATTATAATATGATTTATGAATAGAATAAATGTAAATGCAAAACCACACTATTATATACCTTTAGAAAACAGCCATGTGTAATAATTGTTTCACATTCTTAAGAAATGGCCTTCTACATATATCATTTAAAATTCCATATCCAATACAGGCGTAAAAATCCTGTTATTAAATATAAATGTACGTACACATATACATTTATATTTTATAACAACAAACAATTACACACTTGTTATAAAGACAGCTTGTTACAAAAAGTATTGAACTAGCTAGATTTGAAACCACTTTACATTATTTCAGATGACTATGGACGAGAAGTATGTAGAAAGTATATGGACTTTATTAAAAAATGCAATACAGGAGATACAAAAGAAAAACAACTCTGGTCTTTCATTTGAAGAACTGTATCGTAATGCATATACTATGGTCCTCCATAAACATGGGGAAAGACTGTACACCGGCTTGAAAGAGGTGGTAACACATCACCTTGAGAGCAAGGTAATTATGATTTATATTTAAATATATATTTTTATCATACTCTCCAGCCCATAATATCTTTGAGAAGAAAAGACTATCTTCTTATAAATAAGACATTAAAAAAACAATGTCACATTGCAGGCTTACATGCTTGAAGGTTGATTTACACAGGGTATGTAACTGACTCACAAATTCGGAGAAAATCAGTATTGAATTGGTACCTATCCTCATAACAGCCACTACTGGGACACAAAGCTTCTCCTTGTCATCGAAGGAAGTTTAGGCATTAGTCCTCCACGCTTGCCCGATGTGGTTTGGTGGATAAGGTGATCAATACCCCTTGCTGATCCATTCGTCGCCTTCTATGACTGTGATTTGTGGTGATGCTATTATACCTTGCAGGCATTCATTCAGCGGGAAATAGTCAGCTCTCATGTAATAGTAATATTACAGTATAATCAGAAAACATTAACAAATAGATTACTTATAAATATATAATGTAAATATGTTAAAATAATAATGTATAAAATTTCAGGTCAGAGATGATGTACTAAAAGCCTTACATAATGGGTTTCTTCAAACTCTTAACAATGCATGGACTGATCACCAAACGAGCATGGTCATGATCCGTGACATACTGATGTATATGGACAGGGTATATGTGCAACAAAATGAAGTGGATAATGTTTATAATTTGGGACTTATTATTTTTAGAGATCAGGTAAATATAGTATACAATATGTTTCATAACACATGTCATCAATAGCAGTTGA
Source organism: Elophila nymphaeata (assembly GCA_955850985.1). Lineage (NCBI taxonomy): Eukaryota > Metazoa > Arthropoda > Insecta > Lepidoptera > Crambidae > Elophila > Elophila nymphaeata. The sequence continues at coordinate 15,215,624 of OY039068.1, forward strand.
CCATTGCACAAATACGAGGACAATGCTACCTCACCAACACTATTTGCAGTTGCCTCAATGTAACTACAAAATTTTGCACTGTCGCTATTCATATGACACCACTGCTTGACTACTTTTTATCACGTTTTTGTGGTTGTAACACATGCAAATACTCTCTAAGTGCCAATTAACTCGGGAAAAACTCCTAATAAAGACTGTTAATATTCTAGTTTCACCCGAGTTCTTGTTGTAAAAACACTTGCTATGAGACATCATTTTTTGCTCAATCTACTGTACAATTTATTGTTACTTTAATTACATACAGTCTTCAATCAGTTGACATTGGCTAAATGCATAATACATAAGTTGTCGCAAAGCCATAATTAGGATAAGAGGAGAATAGGATACATATCATTGCTCATAAAGGTACCTATAACTTTTCCGCTAATTTCTTTCTATCAATTTGTAATATTTATTCTCCAGGTGGTACGCTATGGTTGTATCAGAGACCACCTCCGACAAACACTGCTAGAGTTAGTAGCCCGCGAGCGCCGCGGGGAGGTAGTGGATCGTTTGGCAATCCGTAACGCATGCCAAATGCTCATGGTTCTTGGCATCAACTCAAGAGCCGTCTATGAAGAAGACTTTGAAAAACCCTTCCTGCATCAGTCAGCTGAATTTTATAGAGTAAGTGAAATCAATTAATTCAGAGATGCAAATTTTTTTAATAGACTTAACTTACATCTAACGCAAAGACATAATTAAAAAGTCACAGATGGAGCGCTAGTAGTTGATCAAATTAAAATTATTTCTTTTGGTCTGCTTGTACTCCTGCTCCAAATATATTTTGGAGTAGTAGTTCGCTAGCACGTATAGATCACATAGGGGGGTAAGTCTTCATCTCAGGCGCGAAGCACACCAGTCTGGCGGACATCATTCAAATACCGTACTAAACACACGGCTATAAGGTCATTAATTGAATAAATTTCAACGGCCCTCATCGGACGCGCTATAGCACGCCATTTCGACGTTGAATTTGGTTAATTAGGGACCTTATTGCCGTGTGTTTGGTACGGTATTTGAATGAAACAGAATGATGTCCGCGCCCGACACCCGATCGGTGTGCTTCGCGCCTAAGACAATATTACTTTTCAAACAGCACTTTCTTTCATTAAACATTTGACGTGTCAATTCAGACAGTAGTCTATAACATTCATCCAAAATAAAATTCAGATTATATAAAATGTATGAACCAATATTTTATATGACTGACGGAGCACCGCCCGTCCACGTTCTGGGCACGGGCCTGAAATGTGTGATTATACATATTTGCCAATCTGTCTTGGCCTAAGGCGAAAGTTGTGTTTTCGTGATCGTAAATACACAATTCCAACTACCCTTTATTATTCATCCCACTAACTAATTACAAAAATTGTTTGAGCTACTGTTTCGCAAAGCATTAATGATACATAGTTTTATTATTTCTATGTAAGTTATAATTAAAAAGACCTTATCCACGAAAGATAACAATACAAATGGTTAGTTATTTTTAACTTATCACTCATGGGTTCCTATAATGGCACAAAATAAACGGAATACAGAAGGAAGTATGTACATCATTTTTCATAAAAATGGCAGTGACTAAAACCCATCAAATAATTTTCAACCTCATTACATAGTCTATGATGAATCCTTCTGTTGAGGAAAGTATGTTGCAGACTCTTTTGATATTATGGTTTTTGATAGACATTGTCATATATTTTACTAGTCGGTAGACCCATATGTAAAGTCGTCTGGCAGAAATAACAAAGGCGGTACTACTACCTACCTACTACCACCGCCTCTCTTATTTCTGCTGTGAAGCAGTTCGCTGTGGTTCGGATTGAAGGGAAAGGTAGCCAGTGTAATTACTGGGCATGGAAAGCATATCATCTTAGTCCCCAGGATGGCAACGCCGTTTATCTCTAATATTGGTTTTAAATAATTTTATAAACCACTTGAAACAGTGTAAGAGTTAGTGTTTAACCTGAAAATCAACTGTAAATGTTCTTAAAAAATAAACGTCTGCAGCGTGCGGCAAAGCAAGGGTTGTTTTAAAATGTGTTTAGTTCTATCCGTGAGAAACAACAGCGCTGCGGTGCCGCAACCGAATTAATTACTTAGTAGATGTCTCGGGCTTAGCGGCCCCGCAGTGCCGATTTTGGTGTTACGGCGCCGCACCGCTCTTCATGATTTTTATGTTATTTGCAATCTCGTCTCAATTACTTAGATTTGTCGTAATTTGGTTGGCAGACAAGCATACGTGATAAGCTAAGCAGTCACCGTAGCCTATAGACGCTTGCAACAAGACGTGGCACTCGCGCGCTGCCAACCCAGTCCCATACTCTACCCGGTGGAGCTATGGCCATCTCACTGACCAACTGAAACACAACAAAAATGTAGTGTTATTTCTGTAAGATAGAGTTACTACCCTAGTCGGGCGCTCCAAACGCGAGCGGCTCTTCCGCTGTCCGTTCCTCGACTAAAATTATATAGCTTAGACAAGTGGCAAACGCTGAGGAGTCTTAGAATGGTTTATAGAATTATTGTTCGCCGAATAGCTCCAAAACGTTTCTTTGAGTATTAACGTTTTGTAGCTCTAAACGTTCCAAAACGTGTCTTTGAGTAGTAACGCTTTGGAGTTAAACATTTCATTAAGTATTAACGCTTTTGAACTCTAAACGTTTCTACGAGTATTAACGCTTTGGAGCTTGAAACGTTCCAAAACGTGTCTTTGAGTAGTAACGCTTTGGAGTTAAAACGTTTCTTTGAGTATTAACGCTTTGGAACTCTAAACGTTTCAAAATGTTTCTTTCAATATTACACGTTTCGCGACGTTTCTGACTACTACGGTTTGGAGCTCTAAACGTTTCTTTGAGTATTAACGCTTTGGAGCTATACGTTCCAAAACGTGTGTTTGAGTAGTAACACTTTGGACTTCAATATGTTTCTTTGAGTATTGACGCTTTGGAGCTCTAAATGATCCAAAACGTTTCTTTGAGTATTAATGCCTTGGAGCTTTAAACGTTCCAAAGAGTTTCTGCCAGTGTGTGCTTTAGAGCGTTTGCCACTAGTCTGTTTGCATCCTGTTGTGTTTTCGCTCTAAAATGTGCTTAAGCACATACTAAACGAGGCTTCCTTTCTGCGATCTCTTTATTTAGTGATGTTGAGTACTTTCTATTATTTAGTTATCTATGCATTCTCAGAATTCGCGACTAACAATGTGTAATATCTTATTGTCCAGATGGAATCTCAAAAGTTTTTAGCGGAGAATAGTGCGGCGGTGTATATCGCTCGCGTGGAAGCGCGTATTGGTGAAGAGGCCGAGCGTGCTCGTCACTACTTGGACGAGACCACGGAACCTCGCGTGGTTTCTGTTCTCGAACACGAGCTCATTGAAAGACATATGAAGACTATTGTCGAGGTAAATATACTCTATTTTTTTATAAATTAATTTTCAAGTCTTATGCGGTTAATCTTACATTACACCGACCGTTGTTACTAACAGGCAGGTCAATATTTTTTTTGTTAACTGATAAAATTAAATATTTGTCAGCTTCTCTAGTCTCTCTTCCTCCTATCATAAATAGGGAGCACCCAATTTATTTAAGAGTCGGTGCAATTAAATTCAAAACATACTTGAAACAGCCAAAATCAATTGCGTATTTTTGTACTAATTAATTTTTTTTTCTTTTTTTTTTCTATTTATTTGTTTCAGGACTTTTATCTAAAATAGATATGTCAGTCCTATCGGACCTTACATTACATTCACACAACATAAACATTTACGTAACAAATTTAAATCGCAGGAGGCGGCCGCAATCTGCGCAGAAGGTCATAAAGGCCAGTTGCTCCTTCTGAGGCTGGTTCGGCCAATAAACTTTGAATGACCCCTATGTGTTGCCTGTTTATGTTCAGTCTGTCAAACAGCGCCCGCCTCTCTGCGTGGCACCGGACACACTCCATCAACAAGTGTTGGACATCTTCCACTACACCACATACATCACAATTGGGCGAATCTATCTTCTTCATGAGGTATCCAAACTTGTTAGATGGATAGTGTCCGGAGCGAAGTCTATTCAGTGTTACGATATATGACCTGTTAATCTTAAAATTATAAAACCATGGCATACGAAGGGGCTGACATTGAATAGTTTTGTACCAGATTCCTTTCTCCTTAGATCGTTGGTCAAAGTATTCCTTCCAATTATTAAAGCAGCTATTTTTAAACGTACCTAAAACTTCGGAATAAGACGGCAGTACTGATGTTTCTTCACCGTCTGTTATTGCTAATTTCGCTAATCGGTCAGCCTCTTCGTTGCCGCTTAGACCTATGTGAGAAGGGACCCATTGTAATCGTAAATTGTAATTCTGACAGCTAAGTTTGTAAATTTCCGCGATAACTTTATATGCCATTGGAACACCTCTGTAGCCTGAAACACAACGAGCTAGGTGTTGAAGAGCACTCTTGCTATCTGTAAAAATTGCAATTTTCCTAATTCCTCTTTCATTCGCATACATAATCGCTTTATGGATGGCTAGTAATTCCAATGACATAATAGAAACGTTATAACAGGTTTTAAAAAGCCCTTTATCCCTTTGAGATGGACAAAAATATGCCGCTCCACGTCCATTGACTGATATTGAGCCATCTGTATAAATTTTTGTCCAACATTTATATTTATTATTAATTTCTACTATGATATCATGTTTTAAACAGTTTATTTCATGCAATTTCTTAGGTCCCTTCACACAGTCTAAGGTCAACTGCACTATTTCTGCTACATTTATATTGGTTATCCATATATCTAAGCTATACATTTCTAAAAGATGGGCAGAGGCAATACTACTATGACTAGTTTCGGTGACAATTGAAGATAGTATCGGTTTATTTTTATTTCGCCAGTAGGTGTTTTGTAACTGTGAGTTTAATTGCTGTAACATATCTATAGTAATACCGCTCCGCCATGAATGCGCTTTTATACAATATTTGTAAGCAAGGTATTGCCTTCGTATAAAGAGTGGTGATATTCCTAATTCGCTCTCCATGACATGTATCGGTGTACTTTTAATAAAGCCTCCAATTATTCGCAAAGCTTGGTTTTGTATCTTATCCAACTTATATAAGTGAGTTTTGGCGCAATTAGAATAAAGCATACAACCAAAGTCAAATCTACTTCTAATAAGTGATATATATAAAGTACGCAGATGCTTGGGGTGAATGCCCCACGCTGAACCCGCCAAAACATTTAAAATATTAAGAAATTTTTGGGTTTTTTCAGCAACTTCATTTATATGCTTTTTCCATAGGAGGGAACGATCTAACCATACGCCAAGATACTTGACGCAATCTACCTGATTTATTGAACACCCGTATATCTTAAGTTCAACCGGTTGTCTTCGTTGACCTCTACTAAATAAACAGAAATTAGATTTTGTTGGTGACAGGTCTAAACCTAATTCTTCAAGCATCACTGTCATAACATTTAAAGCATTTTGTACGTGTATCTGGCATCTACTAATATCCTTGTGACTGACAAACAACACAAAGTCGTCTGCATATTGATAAATAACTGCATTTTGTATATCACGACATATTCGATGTGTGGCAATATTGAATATAAGTGGAGACATGGGATCACCTTGAGCTAAGCCCTTATTTGTCCACCTAATTGTTTCAGTATTTTCAGCTACATTTTTAATTTTAAGATGTCTCTCACTTAGGAATGACCAAATATATTTGCAAATATTCGTTCCTACTTGTAGTTTATCTAACATCACGGTAACCTTTTTGACACAGACATTGTTGTAGGCATTCTCCACATCAAGAAAACAAGCTAATGTGGGATTACTGTTGGAATAACCTATTTGTATTTGAGTAATGAGACGCACTAAGCTATCTAAACACGACTGACATCTTCGAAATCCAGTAGAATACACCGACATAATCTCATGTTTTTCAACATACCACTCAATCCGCTTCACTATCATACTATGGAAAATTTTGCATAAGCAAGAAATCAGTGAAATAGGTCTTAATTTGGGATCAGAGCTACCACTTGTATTCGGTTTGGGTATAGGAATTATAACGATATCGCGCCACTGATGTGGAACACTACCAGACTGTAAGATACGATTATAGATATTTAAGAGAAATTCTTTACCGGCATTTGAAAGGTTGAAAATCATTGAATACGATACACCATCTTCTCCAGGAGCTGTGTCTTTTTTCTTTAGAGAGTTGTTCAATTCTTGCATGGTAAAGTTAGACTCTAGTAATTGGTTATTTGATGTGAATATGGGTTGAGACTCTAAGACCGAATCTGGGGATAATGAACTTAATAAATCTTTTAATTTGTCATCTGGTGGATAATATTTAACTTGGTGACAGCCTTTGACCCATTTCATGCGGCGCCACATATCTGATACTGAAGTAACGTGATTAATGCTTGAACAAAACTTTTGCCACGAGAGAGACTTAGCCCTAATTACCATTCGTTTTGCCTCAATTACTTTGTTTTTGAGATTCTCCAAATTATCTGGAGTTGGATTCCTGCGAAATAGTTTTAATGCCAACCTACGCTGCGCTACGATGTGTGATAAGTCTGAACTCCAGTATTCTTTCGGGGCGAACGTCGACTCAGGATCAGTACTATATTTTTTAAAGGGGATATGTTTATTAGCTAATTTTATAATTACGTTATAAAAATAATCATACATCTCTTGAACACTAGTGTAATTATTTGAGTTATTAATAGTAAAATTTAAAAACGATTCTTGTTTATACTCTTGCCAATCTGCTAATTTATAATTCCTACTTTTCACAAAATTATACGATTTTTGATAATTCATAGAATACATAATTATAAGGTGATCACTACCTAGTGTTTCATTGGTACTCTGCCAGTTAAAACTTGATGCGATATCAGAAGTAACAAAGGTGACGTCTGGTGATGATTCCCTCAAAATACCACTATCTAACCTTACTCTTGTTGCTTGGCCATTATTAATTGAGACACAGCCGTAATAGATAGCTGAATCGAAGATTTGAATTCCCCTTGTGTCAGTTTTAAACGACCAATTCGGATGATGTGCGTTGAAATCGCCAGCAATTATTGATTTTCGTCTAAATCTAGAGAATATCTCATCCCAATCTGACTGGGTTGTGTAAACAGTTGATGGACAATATATCGATACTATATTTTCTATACTTTTAAAATTAAATATTTTGCAACCTATTACCTCTATACCAGAGGTTGTGAGAGTAATGTTGACTAATCTGCAATGTATAGATTTATGTATAATTATAGCTACGCCACCGTACCCATCGAACCTATCTCTTCTGAAAACGTTATAGCCATTAAGTCTAAGAGGGGTTTCAGCATCTAACCATGTCTCACTAACTATGGCTACATGTATTTTCTGCTGCATTAGAAGTGCGCCAAACTCACTTAATTTAGGTCTCAAGCTTTGAGAATTCCATTGCAAAATATTAAAAGCGGAGTTTCTACTTACAGTTTTACTATCCATGAAATAAACCGATTAAATATTCTAGTGAGGCATTCTGCGTTATCATATTCATTATAAACAATTTACACTCTTCAAACAATTCTTTTAACACTAACATACACTTTGTTTGAAAATCTTTTTCACATAAAATGATTTCCTTTACTCGCAGCCACAACTTCTTTACATTAGATTTCCTTCTACTATTTTGCTCTTCCTGGTGCCTATTAACCTCTTCCTCGCTGCGTATATTATTTTCATTATTTTCAGCAACACCCTCTTGGAATGTGAAGTCCTGTTCTCTGATTTTCTTCTTTCTTTTCATTGTCTTCTCAAGTTTTTGTTCATTCTCTGAATCGCTCTGTGAAATATGCTCATTATGTACCATAGCTTTGGTCGACACGACCTCACTGTAAGTTCTTTCTAACGCCTCTTTGGTCTGACTTGTAACTGTAGACAGCAGGTCATTTGACGGGGGAGTGTTCTTCAAGGGAGGTTTGCCTTGTTGCGTTTGCTGCTGTTGCTGTATAAATATTTGCATTGCTTTTCTATATGTGGCATTATGTTCACACATCAACTTTCGAATTTTCTTCTCTTTAATGAAGATGGGACAAGTTTTGTCTAACACCATATGTGAACCTTTGCAATTAAGACACTTTATATCTTTCAAATCACAGTTCTCGTGATTTTGTCCACACTTTGGGCATATTACTTTTTTAGTCGGGCAAAATTTTATAATATGACCAAACTTCCAGCAACCGGAGCATTGGGTGACGGGAAACACGTATGGTTCTACTTTAACTCGACATCCATAAGCATACACATAGGTGGGTAGAATAGGACTATGAAAACATAAACGAATCGTCTCACTTTGAACCCATTTTCCTTCTGAATCTAAACGTTTTAGCCTATTCATAGATATAATTTCATGGGGACATTCTAAGGCTTCCATTATCTCATTGTCTTCCATATCAAGGTCAATGCCCTTTATTACTCCGTATGAAACGTGAGATTCTAATGTCAATTGACATCTATATCCTAATTCTTGCATTCTGCCACACTTCATTAACTTCTCAGCCTGAACTTTTGTTTTGAAACGTATTATAACCTTGTACGGACTTTTGTATTTAATACGTAGTATATCTGTAATGTTTTCAGCATTCAACATCTTTGCTAGTGCCATTTGTTTAAGTAGGGGCACCAGTGATGTGACACAGACTTCTGTTTCTTCTTCATGAATTTGTGTTTGAATCTCCATTACTGTAAAATTTTGATTATTACTGGAATTGCTTCTAATTATTCGTTTTGGTTTTCTCTTCGTGACTTTTGTAAAACCATCTTCGTTACTTTCTTCGCTCTCGTCCCGAGGTCGCTTCTCTCTAGTACCAACGTATCCCTCTGTTCCCAAATTGTCCCATTCCATCATATCTTTCAGGTCTTTTTCACACTGTTTTATCAACTCTGTATCACTTTTATCACTTGTATATGCATTATCATCACTTTCACAGTTAGAATTTTCACTCATGATTACATCGAAAAATGTGGGTAGAATGAGAAAAAATATTCAGCGGATTAATACGGACGCGTGCGCTCACTTCACCGCTCGGCGCGCGACTGTACTAATTAATTGAAAGCTCAAAATGTGATCCTTCTTGTCTTAGGCGAATTGTCAATTTTTTGGTAAGCTGGCTGCCTGTTGATTTTTTTATCATGTAATGGTGAATACTGTATATGTTCTGTTTGTAACTTGCCCACGATATCGTATTGCTTTTTGTACACCAAATCTTTCACGTAATCGAGCAGTGTTAGATCTGGGGATCTTGCCGCCCATCTAATCGGTCAATTTGTACCAATCCAAGTTGGACAGACACTCTTGCTCTCCAACTCAACTCGAAAAACTCAGACTTTAGCAGTTCCAAGTATGTTTTCAATTTGATTAAAATTATTCGTTTTACGCTATTCCTTTAATTTAAGATACTATGTCACTTAAGATGATTTTTTTCCATTCTGCCGTTTGGAATCATAAAAATACAATACATATTTTTTCACATTTGTGTCGGTTCGATTCCCAGTAAGTAAATTTTAGAAAATCCATGAATGCATTGTTACTTACTTTTAAAAATAAAATAAAGTCTCCTTTCAGCAAAATATCCTATTTACAATATTTAAGGTACTTTCCCTTCTTTTCGCCTTGGGGCTCCCTGTATAATATTCTTTATTTATTTTACTTAAAGAGCATTATTAAAAGATCAATCTCTGTTAATTCATTCGGTTTCTGTGTTAACATTGTGAATATGTTACCACGAACTTAGCGCTTCCGTCGACCTAGATCAAACATCGGCGTGTGAATTAATTGAAAACTACCCACTTTTATGTTCGTTCGCGAGCACGTTTTCATACGCTTAGTTACTGTTCGAGTATTGTAATCTATTAGAGAAAATAAATGTCTTAAACCATGTATTATTCCATTTGATTCAGATGGAAAACTCTGGCGTGGTACACATGTTGCTGCATACTCGCACGGCGGAATTAGCCTGCGTGTATAAGCTGTTATCCCGCGTGCCGGAGGGTCTGCGCACAGTAGCGGACGCCGTGTCCGCGCACCTACGGGAGCAGGGGCGCGCTCTCGTCACCGACACGCATCACAACACCAATGCTATCGCCTTCGTACAGGTACGGTCAACAAACTTCTCGGTATTCCATTTATAAAAAAATATTTTTAGCAAAAAAATACGAAAACCGACTATTTTATTGTGTTCGTGGACGATATCATTATTTAATCCCCAATGAAATTATCATTTCAAGAAAAAAGTACTGAACCAATTTCGGTATAATTTATACGGGACCACCTCTGAAGTATGACCTTCGAAACGGAAAAAGAATCATCAAAATCGATTCACAATTAACGGAGTAATCGCGGAACATGCATACAAAAAAAACAAAGTCTAATAGAGAACCTCCTCCTTTTTTGAAGTCGGTTAAAAATAAATATATTGAGTACCCCGTTCCACTATGAAGTCCTTTTTACTGATGTCAGAGAGAACTATTGAAGTAACATTTGAAAGCGATACTGAACGATAACGATTCTCGATTGCTGTTAGGAACAAATTTAAATACAGTATACAGGGTGTAAAAAGACCTTAGACAAAACCGAAGTCTACGCATTCTATACATCAAAACAAGAAACATAATTATATCAAAAATATTGCTGGGAAACGATTTTAATTTTTGGTGTTAAAAAAACTACAAAAAATACCGCGCAATGTATACACCACTCAAGTCGCGCGGCGCTTAGGAACGTTCGCAACGTTCAGTCGGCTGAGTTGAATGGCCCCGACATTGAGCGCTGACGTTATAAAGCCATTTATTGGTATGAAATACTTAAAATTTTGATATTTTTTCTTTGGACAGAAATTAAGTAATAATGTTTTCAATAAATATCTTTAAAAAAAAATCTAACTTTGACCTTCAATAACTTCATAACTATTAATTTCCCAGGTATAGTCTAGAAGAAAAAAATGGACGTAATGATGAGCGGAATACGTAGTTCTGGGCTTTGTCATGGGTCTTTTTACATCCGTTATATTTTTATTTTATTAAGTACATTAGATTTTTGCAGGATGATTTAATCAGTCCTTTCTGTAATATATTAGAATTTTTTAATACCAGTTTTCTTTTTGACCTTTTTAGTTCACTGCACTTTCTCTAGGCCTCCCCCAAGAATCTCCAAACTGTTCCGTCATGCGTTACCCGTTTATGTTCAACAGTGGGCGTCTCTAGGCTGAAATTATGACGATGACTATCTCAAAAGAAAAAAGATATTATGTGAACGTATGTAATTATTTTAATGAAGTTTCGGAGCATTACAAAACATTAACTTTAAATATGAGACAAAAAAATATTTTATTCATAACATAACGTGTGATTTACCGCGCTAGAAAAACGTTTTATTTGTTTTACTCAAAAATGCAATAATATATTTACGATTTATTCGTCGCGTCGTTATTGATTGCGTCTCAATTACATTCTATTGACGTAGCTAACTGACAACATGGACTTCGTAACTGGAACAGAGGCCTTAGTACGAGTTTGTTAGTTTTCGAGCTCGATCAAACGTATCGTCTCTTTTCATACATTGCCCACTAGCGCCTCCAGCGTAAACTATCAGAAACAGTGGCCAATGTATGAAGAAAGACGATACGTTTGATCGAGCTCGAAAACTATCAAAACTCATACTAATGCCTCAGGTTATACTTATAGTAAACAAAATATTTCAAACGGCTGTCCCCGCCTACTTTTTACTCCAGCCAACAGTTACTCTAGCGTGACCGACGACATAGTCTGCTCTTATAGGCTCAAACCGGTATTTACGACGCCGCCATGGTGGAGTGGTCAGTAACACTGCCTACACATCGGGCGGTCCGGGTTCGAGTCCTGGCAGTGGCAAATTTAAGTGTGATGAATACGACCATTTGTTCATGAGTCGTGGTTGTTTATATATTTATTTAAGTTTATTTATAAAAATATCTAGATTGTTAAGTATATTTGTCCCTTATCTAGTATCCATAACATAAGTTCTTATAGATACTTAATTTGGGCTAGATAATTCGTATGAGCGTAGAAATACACATTAAATATATTATTATTATATTATTTAGGGGTGAGTCGCCTGTCAATCAGACACGTCGGTCCACGCGCTTCTCGCCTACATGTGGTATACCGGCAACTTTGTCGATTTTACCTGATTTTGATTGTGATGATATTATTAACCGCTTAGAAATATTTACAAAACATTCCCTTGCAGAATTTACTGGATCTCAAGGATAGATTCGACCACTTCCTGCAGAACTCGTTCAACAATGATAAAATATTCAAACACATGATCGCATCTGACTTCGAATATTTCCTCAATTTAAACAACAAATCTCCAGAATTCTTATCATTGTTCATTGATGGAAAACTCAAGAAAGGCGAAAAGGGCGTAAGTACAAAAACTAAACTTTGATATAGTATTGTTATTTTAAATTTTAAGTCGTTAATTTCACATTATTCATACTCTGGTCTACTTTGTGCTCGTGTTTCCATCTCTTTTTTTCTCAAAATGAAAAGCAATAATATTTATAGTAGTCTCATCAATACAAAATAAAAAAAAAATACTTCCTTTTGTAGATGAGTGAGCAAGAGATAGAAGCAGTACTAGATAAGACAATGGTGCTGTTCCGCTTCCTGCAAGAGAAGGATGTGTTTGAGCGATACTACAAGCAGCATCTTGCCAAGAGGTTGCTACTCAACAAATCTGTTTCAGACGATAGCGAAAAGAATATGATCTCCAAATTGAAGGTAAGTGGCCATTGACCATCTTGCTAGTAGCCATACTCATAAAATTTTAATAAAATACAACAAAAATAGTCTTTAACCTTAGTTTTTGTCCAATTGTTTACAAACCAATTCTCTGTATATTTATTTAAAATTTTGTACAATTAAGAATTGTATTAGGACATTATAGACATTTAAATTTAAGTTAATAATTATAATAATAATAAATAGTACTTTATTATACTACCTTTTAAATTAATATAGTAGGATTTACGATTTTGCCCATTACTAATTTGTAAAAGGGGAACTTATTAACACGTTGATTGCCCATGACCCACATGTAAGTCATTTTTGGGTAGAAATAGCAAAATGGGCTCTAATTCCGTGAACGTTACAAATAACAATTGACTATGTGACTAAATGTGTGGTCTAAAAAATGGGTTCAATATAACACCAATGAGCGGTCTAGCTTTGTCTTTTTTTTCTACAATATAGTTATTTATTTATTTGGTACCTTTAATTGTTACACATGTGAATGTATGTGTGCAATATTTTTGAAATTAATGCTATGTGTAGGTACAATAATAGGTCGGTAAAAACTGGTAATATGTAATATAATTATACATGATCATTGAAACATGCAAGGCATATAGGTTTTTTGCACAAATTGCATTCGGAATCCGTTTATTTTTGACATTATACGTGATTTTGTAATAGAAGGACCCTCATCCTTAAATTTTTATCATGAACTTGCGGGCTTGCCCGTCCATGACATAAATGTGGGTCATTCATGAAATAGGGGTTAGAAACTACCCCCTCTCCTGTATTGACCTTTATTGATATGGACAAGCTTAAATACACGTATTTCAGGGCTCATGAGCGACAATTAAAGTAATATCAAATTAGTTTGTTAAAATAATCTCATGATTACAATGTAAATTTCTAGAAAGAAGGTTTGATAAAGGATGTGGAGCCAAGGGACTTTCATTGTATTATCGGTGACGTCTCCCATATTGAGAATACTGTCTGTAATTAATGGCACCCCACCAGATCCTAAGTTCACACCTATTCCCACAAATTCTGCAAAATTCTTTACAATAACCTTTTGTAAGTGTTCAGAAGCAATTCTATCTTGTAGTCATTTTAAAGGCAATCTTGCTTAAAGTCTTTGGATTTCATTTTTGTTCTAGAAGCTTCTATTCTAATATTTTTTCCTGACATATTTTAATCAAGCGCTAAAGAATTTTGCAGAAAGACTTTAAGCAGGATTTTTATGTAGCTTGTAAATAATGTCATGATTTTTACGATTTTAATAAAATAAAAGTGTATTAAGCATTATGTAGCCAACTAAATAAATCATCTATAGTATTCAATAACAAAAGTTATGACTTTTTAGATAGTTAATTTACATTCACTGATGTGTATTGAATTTATTACATTTATTTGTAAGGATGTATTATAGTTTTCGTAGTAATTTTTACTTTTAATATATTTTATAATAACTGCCCTCTTTTCAGACTGAATGCGGTTGCCAGTTCACATCGAAGCTAGAGGGCATGTTCAAAGACATGACAGTTTCCAACACCATCATGGAAGAATTCAAGGAGCATGTGCTGTCATCCGGGGTGAATTTGTTTTATATTTGTTCTTCTTGTATGTCTTTTGTCTTCACTTTATCTCGAAAAAAAAACTTTTCATGCTTGCATTAGTGGAAAAATACTAACACTTGACTTAGGTAAACAAGAATGGTTTGCAAGTTTAAAAATCAATAGAGAGGCGGATCTTTACATAACAATTAATTGTTAATTTAGTGTAGCTTAAATGCTTGAGTAAGACTATACAAGAGCTTGCAACTATATTTAATTAAGGGCACAGGTTGGTGCCAATGTATACAACACCGCTCCCGTACAACAGTTGTATGACATTAAGCACGTATAGTGTAAGTTACACATTGCATTGATTGAATAAAATAGCAAACTGAGAGCGGTAAGCGACCTTGCCGTAATCTCGTCGATGTAAAGTGTATCTACAGAGAACGAGCTTGAGCCCATATTTGAGTGTTGATTCTCTGTTGTGCGGTATGACATAGCAAAGTCTGAAATGAAATAAATCTTTGTTTTTAATAATTACCATTAAATCGTCAAAAGCCCTAACACCATTTCGGGACGAAATAATTATTTTACTCAAATTGATATTATGCTGATACGAGATATACACATCGAATGAAATTTGAAATATCTATGTATCCATTTTTTATTAAGAAATCAATTTTTTATTTGTGGTCGTTAGAGGTATGTTAATCAAATTAAGAATACTAATAATTATACACTCACTTTTAAAACTAGGTCTGAATTCTAGTATTTTATGGATTCCGTTTCAAATTAATCGATTTTTACTTTCGGTAACTTGACAACGGTCCTGCGGTTTAGTTGGTTTTATCAGTACATAAAACGACGATTCGAAAGGTATATTTAAGTAAAAGCTTAAAAAATAGAACATATTAGTCGGATTTGCCTAACAAGCAAAGTAAAATATATCTTTGGAACTCTTATTTATTGTATTATTTTTCTTGTCAGACCAATCTTCACGGTGTGGATCTGTCAGTGCGCGTACTGACGACCGGTTTCTGGCCGACGCAGAGTGCGACACCTAAATGCAACATACCTACGGCACCACGGAGCGCTTTTGAAGTTTTTAGGAGGTAATCTTTTATTTAATTAATACCTACAGCGTGGCAAGAAAACTGCCTAATTTGGGGTGGATTCTCTAATATCGATAAGGACATGGCATCAACATATGATGAGTACATGACCTTCGCTTTGCAGATGATATAGTAGTCATGGCTGAGATCTTGGAAGAACTGGGCACAATGCTCGACTATCTCTGTAGATTCACCCAAAAAGTGGGTCTTAAAATTAACATGGATAAGACGAAAATTATGTCAAATTCCCATGTCGTACCCACTCCTATGAAGGTTGGGAACTCTACACTGGAAGCTATCGACGATTATGGTTTACCTAGGACAAACAGTCCAACTTGGTAAGTCTAACTTCCAGCAAGAGGTCAATCGACAAATCCAACTCTGCTGGGCAGCGTTCGTAAAGCTACGCGGCACATTCTCGGCCCATCTACCGCAGTATCTAAGACAAAAATCCTTAAAACGTGTGTGGTGCCAGTGATGACCTACGGAACCGAAACATAGCCGTCTACAATGACCTATTAAGAAGGCTCAAGGTCACTCAAAGGGCAATGGAAAAGTCTCTGCTCGGAATTTCTCTGCGTGATTATATCAGAAATGATGAAATCCGCAGAAAAACCTACGTCACCGACATAGTCGAAAGAATTGCGAACTTTAAGTTGTGGGCATTGCGAGGCCTGACGGCCGTTGGGGCGGATAGTTCCTCGAATGGCCGTGTACCGAGAGATGCATCGTTGGTAGGCCCCCCACAAGGTGGACCAACGATCTGGTAAGAGTTCCGGGAAACCGCTGGATGCCGGCAGCGCAAGACCGATTGGGTTGGAGTTTCTTGGGGAAGACCTATATCTGTGCGCTCTGGCGGGCACCTCGCCTTGGGAACTCGTGGCGTGGGTCCTCGCCAGAGCGTACGAGTGGACGGCGGGGCAAAGCGCGCTCAGGGAACGCCCTGCCCCCGAAGAAAGGGAGGCCGTCAGGAGGGAGGCGACGGAGGCAACCTCACCACCGCTTTTTATGGCCGCCGAATCCTAGACGCGCTCGGACCGGTCCTGCAGGACTGGCTCGAGCGGCCGCACGGCTTCCTCTCGTTCCGACTGGTGCAGGTGCTGTCCGGGCATGGTTGCTTCGGATCGTACCTGCACCGGATCGGACGAGAGGAGAGCTCGCCTTGCCAGGACTGCAGCGCTGTGGAAGACACGGCCCAACATACTCTTGAGGTGTGCCCGTCGTGGTCTGAGGTCCGGTGCCGTAGTCTTGTCACGGCGGTAGGGCCGGACCTCTCGCTTCTCAGTGTAAATGCCATGCTGGGGAGTGAGGTGGCGGCGGTCGCCTCCTTCTGCGAGAACGTCATCTCGCAGAAGGAGCGCACGCGGTAGGATGATCCTGACGCGCCAAACGCTCCGCCGGGGGAGGAGGAGCAGGAGGAGGCGGAATCGCCCTCGCATTGCACTGCTCATCACCTCGTCGTAGGATGACCGAGCACTCACGTGGGCGGGGCAATCGCCAGTGGGGATTGGAAGTAGGTGCTCTGCCGGTTTCCCAATCCCTCACCATGTATGGCGAAGAGAAGTGCCGCTGGGTTGTTTTAATGGGTAGACCCGGGGTTCGGCCTCGGGGAGTCCCACATACCCCTCCCTCCCTCGACGGTAGGGTATGCGTAATGCATTTTTCCCAGCGAAAAAAAAATAAAGGCTGATATGATGATGATGAAAGTCTCTGCCAAATAACGCAAGTTACTTTATCTTTGGAATTCGGAAATATGACAAAGCCTCTAAATTTGGGAACAATTGAACAAGCAGCCGATTCGCAAACGCCGAAATATACAGATTCAGAAAATATGCAATATGCCGATTTATTCCCTATTTCCAACCTGCACCGTTCCGTCCTCAACGCCCCTGCATCACTATAATGCTTCTAAAAAGTAATACAAATTTCATGACAAGATTTTTCTCTTATCTTTTGTTTTCTATTTAAATCGGTATAATTTTCAAAACATTTCAAGTCCTGCCATATAAAATTAGAAACGAAACTCAACACCTTATTCTCATTTTTATAACATTATGTATTGATTGTGTATTGTCGTCAGCTTCTACCTGGCGAAGCACTCTGGGCGGCAGCTATCGCTCCAGCCGCAGTTAGGCAGTGCGGACTTGCACGCGACGTTCCGCGCGGGCGCGTCGTCTCCGCCGCGGTCGCCGCCCGCGTCCGCGTCCGCTCCCGCTCCCGCCGCCGCTCAAGGCGTGCGTCGACACATCATCCAGGTGTCCACGTTCCAGATGTGCGTGCTACTGTTGTTCAACAAGCGAGAACGGCTCACTTATGAGGTTAGTTTTGCAGTAGTATGCTTATATTCATATTTATTAGTAGAAACTTTATTGATAAATATACTATTTTCTAATTTTTTCATTGTAATTGTGTAAAAATATTGTTTGTTTCCCCGATATAATAAATAAATAAATTCCCACCAGTCTCTGTAGAGTAGTCTCATGTTGGGACTACTGGTATTTTTTCCTAGAGGTTCCACTGACTGGACTATTGGGATTTCAATTCCCAGTAGCCCCGTGTGATACGCAGATGCATAAAACGCATAATTTATATGTATAGTTATTTTTAATATAGTTTCATTAATAAAAACTTCAAGGTAAATATGTCACACTTTCTTATTTCTGCCGTGAAGCCGCAAGAAAACCCGCCTTTGGGCTCACAATTTGCGGCTGACTAACTCTGAGCGGCGTATCGGTCGCTAACTCAATGTCGAGTGAGCGGCGAATTGTAGCGTATTAGACCGCGGAAGCAGTGATCCGCCCACTGAATAAGTTGCCAATCGAAATGACGCAAACTGTGTAGACAGTCCATTAAAAATATATGGGGAAGCGTACTAAAAGCTAACAGTCAGCCGCTAACTGTGAGTCTAATGGACACGCGGCCTAATACTGTTAATTGGGATTGTGGAAAACCTACCAATACCAAGAACTCATTTTCAGGAAATATTGAACGAAACAGATGTACCAGAGAAGGATCTGATCCGCGCGCTGCAATCCCTAGCAATGGGCAAGGCCACGCAGCGAGTGCTCATCAAGCACCCCAAGAACAAGGAGATCGAGCCATCGCACCAGTTCTATGTCAACGACGCCTTCACTTCAAAACTCCATAGGTATGCTCTAATAAAATTACAAACAAGTTACGAATCTCAAGGTGCTTTCTGATTGGTTTTTTAGCTTAAACTTACTAAAATGGAGCCTCAGAACACGTGTTTTTACTATAAGAACTCAGGTGAAACTCCTGATTAGGAGATATCTGGCAGTTAAAATTATAGTTTTGTATAGACTATCCGTCAAACAAACGCTAATGGAAACTTACTTGGAATGTGGTGACACAGGCCTTTGTGCAGGAAACGTAAATAGCTACGTTTTCTGCGTTTCTTTCTGCTAGAGGCGCTCATTTCGTTTTCCTTACTACTGTAAAAAACAGCTACTTATTTTAGTTCCTTTTTAACATAATAAAGTTTAACAACAGATTTGTATGGACTATAATTATGTCAGAAAATGCTAATGGGAACTTACGTGGAAACTGCCGCAGC
Organism: Elophila nymphaeata; assembly: GCA_955850985.1. Taxonomy (NCBI): domain Eukaryota; kingdom Metazoa; phylum Arthropoda; class Insecta; order Lepidoptera; family Crambidae; genus Elophila; species Elophila nymphaeata. Next base: position 15,234,739 of record OY039068.1, read on the forward strand.
AAAAACGGACCCTTAGCGCATTCACACAGAGTTTCCTTTTCACAATTTCGTTTTATCCTATACGTTTTTATTCGGCGATGGCGTGTGTAGTTGTACTAGCGAGTTCACACAACACACACGACTGTATTCGGTGTGGTACGAATATTACCTTCAGTAGCTACATATCCACAAAAACCGTTGTCGGTAAACTGGCGCACATCAAAGCGTTTTTATCGCGAAGAACTTCGCTTGCGTGGCCACACTTCGTGGTGTTCACATCAGACGGCCCACATGCATCGTGCCCAGCGAGTGTGTTGGTTTCAATTAGTTTTCGACTATGTATTGGAATAACGACAAGATTAGTGCGAGTCGATATTATTTACCCTTGTTTTTTTCTTATACAATAATTTCTCCTCTTTATCCAGAGTAAAACTCTACGCTGAACTCCACATTTCTGACACAATAAAAAATAATTATAGGCTGCCATAAATATAAACCGACCGCGGCGTCCATTTTGTTTTTTGCGTGTGTAGATCGCGATAGGTTGTACAACGCGTATTGTGTGGCCATGCACATTCGCGGTAGGCCGAAGACGTAGTTTATCGCACGAATGTTATTGCGATGTGTGCGGCCGTAACATAAATGTGGTGTGATCATTACCGCCAGTAGTTACGTATTCATTAAAAACGATCCTGTAAATACGGACTTTCTGTGTGTACACGCCCTTACAAATATTATAGTATAGAAAATTGTCCACAGAGTAAAAATCCAGACAGTGGCAGCTAAGGGCGAGTCTGAGCCGGAGCGGCGAGAGACGCGGAACAAGGTGGACGAGGACCGGAAGCATGAGATCGAGGCCGCCATTGTACGCATCATGAAGGCCAGGAAGAAGATGCAGGTATGACACCGAATGTTCACACGATTCAAGTCTACGACTATTCGATACAATTGTTTCAATTATCCCCTATAGTGTCGCCGCCATTTTGTAATATTTCACGCTTGTGTCAGTTACTTCCGGACTTCCTGTCGCGAATTTTCCTCGTGTAAAAAAGTGCAAAATGTTTAAAATTTTGTAATAAAACTATAAAGAAGAGTTTTGTCACTAAATTCGTTATAAAATAAGCTAACAGAATATAATTAATTATATTAGCACAGTTATATTTTTAAATAAAAATAATAATCATTTTCATCATCATTCAAACCGTGGAGGGAGGGGAGGGGGGGGGGGGGGGTTACCGGCCTCCAGGCGGCCGGCCGACACACAGGCGTTTTTTTTTTAAATTTATTGAAATCAACTTGCAAGCCGATCCCAAACCACCTGTATTCAGGGTGTTGGTTATTTAGTTTACATGTTGTATAATTTTCACAAGCAGTCTGCATCAAATACTATCTTTTTATATTGTTTTAAACAATCGTACAATTTTTATATCTACGAATACGCTGAAGTCTTATTTTAACGACAACAAAGAAGACCTCAAGTGATTTGCTAAATCAACAACAAACAATGAAACATTTTATTTTATTGTAATCACTTGTAAACCAAGCATCAATGCAATGTTTTTTTTTGTATGTTCAACCAGCACACGCTCCTGGTGACGGAGGTGACAGAGCAACTACGCGCCCGCTTCCTACCCTCGCCGGTGGTGATCAAGAAACGCATCGAGGGTCTGATCGAACGGGAGTACCTGGCGCGCACGCCCGATGACCGCAAGGTCTACACCTACGTCGCATAGGTTCGTAGCGACCATCTCTATCGCGGCCCTTGCGCTACCACTCTCCTCTCAGCCCTCACAATGGCAAGCGATCGTACGATCATACGATGCGTCATCGAGCACATAACCAATACAGGAGTAATGTCACTTATTGTGTTCTAAAATAATTCCGCCAAACAATTTGAAACTACGCGTCTTACTAGAGATGGGGATAGACAGGCATGCAAATGTTTTTATCGATATCGGTACCTAGCTATGAAAAACTATTTTATAGTCAATCTTAATTCATCAAATTCTAATTAGAAAAAAGGACCAGCGACATTAACAGATAAATCAAAATAAACAAAGAAAACAACAAAGAAAGTTTGACATTGGCAGTCAAATAAGTAAACAAAACTAGGAAATCATAAAATAATTCAGAAAGTAACACATAAAAATCATTGAAAAGTGGGAAAATAATGAGGAACTGCAAAAAGTGAATTGGTTACATAAAACGCGAATAAAGCTTCAAACAGTTTTCATCCTATTTTTAACAAAGAAAAGTATTAGGAACAAATAAAATAAAGCTATTTCGAAGGAATAGTGTGTTATTGTACTGCAAATATCGATACACGTTTAGATTTATGATAATGCAACACTAATAATAGTGCGATTGACAGTTTGACGTTAGCGAAAAAACGCTAACCGGTTTCGGAGACGGAGGGCGCGAATTACCACTATTGGTTATGTGCTCGATGCGATGCGTCTTATCGCACGAACTGAACCAACAGGATTTCTTCAGTGTCCTAATTGAAGCTGTTTTAAATCAATCCTTAGTTCGTGATTAACCAGTAGAGTTTTTATTTCAATTTTATAAAGCCAAAAATGCCTTAAAAACTTAATTTTATTTTCGTTTTTAAATTTTCGCGCGGAACCGCTAGCCGCCATGCCTTTTCGGCCCGTGATGTCATTCCGTTAGTAAACAAAACTGCGATTTCAAAATCAACACAAAGCACGATACAAATCTACTTTGTTTACTAACAGAGTGACGTCACGTCGCATTCCAAATGGCGAACGGCGTAAGATTTCAGGGACAGATGAAAAAAGTCGATTTAAAAAATTTAATTATAAAATTTTAATTGCATATTTATGGAAAAATATCGATGTTTCTCATTTACCTTTTGCAATATCTATCTATCATAAAAGTGCAATGTTATATTTTTCTTTCATGGTATAAAATACCCTATTCTCGCAAATCATCGCAAGAGCACAGAAAATGCGAAAAAACAAAAAACAAAATCTCGTTAGTGCCTGTAGATATAGGAGACTGTTCTGCAATGTAAAAAAGAAAGAGCATACATACTCGTATATTAGAGCGAGATAGATTTTTGGGTCGTCTGAGTGTACGTGAAATAGTCTCGTCCATCTATCTCGCTCTAATATACGCATTAGTATGGTATTTCTCTTTCACATTGCCGATCTTGAGTTTCCTATATCTATGGTGTGTTAGGACACCCCTGTTGAAGCATCGCATGATGACTTTCATCGTGCGATGAAAACGCATCGTGTCAACGTACGATCATTGCCAATCAGGATGACGCCTCACTGCATTATTACAATGGCCATGATGTGGTTTTCATTAAGGTAATATCAGACGGTTCACTCGAATGAGTGCTTCATTTTTATTACATTCCTGTTCCATGTTCATTCGGTCGAACTGTAATGACATAAAAAGAACTTTCACCTCTTTTCTTTCAATAGGTCGGTCGTCGAAAGATCCCTAATCACGGAATTAGAGTATTCATTCATAGCATTTGCCCGTATCGTTCAGTCTTTGTAATCGTCAAGGTGGAAGTTCGAAAGTCAATGATAGTTTATAAAATGCTCCAAATAATACCAAAATACGTTTTGGTCATTCTACTTGAAAACCATTTTGCTGCGACATTTTCTTCTACAAAACTCGAAACAAAATGAACGTTCTCTCAATGTTCAGACTGTTCATTTATCGTGGTAGTGAAAGATGCTGAATGCCATTATCCAACACTGTTGGATCAGTACATTTACGTATGAGGGTTTTTGATAAACCAGATGGCACCACTGAGACAAGAGGTCTTGGTGTCAAAACAGTAAGGAAATCCCCGCTCTAAAAGTCATGCAATTGTCAAATGAGGATTAATAATTAATCAATTTCATGACATGTGACAGTCTCGCCACCTAGCGAATACATTTTTTTAGAAAACCCTCATTCATTCAGCACTTGTTTCATTTTGGGTTCAGACATTTCATTTCGAGTGAAAGGCGAAATTTAACGAAAATTGAACCGTCTGATACCACCTTAAACTACGAAACTGTGAATTACGTAGCTACTGGAAAACTCGTGTGAAATTGTTTAAAGCCAGTCCACACACGGTGAAATACGCGCGGGTGCAAACCGCGTGCTATTACTACGTTAGATCATATTTACATTGTAGTTATACTAAGCCGCCCGGATCATTTATACAAATGAGAACTGCTCGGTGCCTATACGATTCTAAACGGTCCTCGCCGTGTCTGAACTAGCTCTTAACCCTTAATAAGGCAGAAGTAGTTTTGACAATTAATCGGTTTTCACCCTTGTGCTGAAGCCCGTAAGGTTCAAAATGGTGGGAATTTACCACTGCCTTATAAAGTCTTGAAGTATGTTTATACAAAGTTTTAGATTCATAGTCCATCTATTTAGCCCCAATGAATTTCCTTGACATCATCTATTTTTAATTCAACATCGTAAGTTCAGTACAAAATAAAAAGTATATTTTTTAAACTTATATGATATGTTTCATTTGATATTTCCTTATTGGACTTCGGACAGACTAATTACAACTGGGAAAAATAATATTGGTGATGATTACCTAATGAAATTATATGAAAAAGTTTTGAAACGTTGAGCTTAATAAAGTTATTATAATTGTATTATTGTTTTTGCAAAGAAAACATGAAGCCAGTTTTTAGGGTGTAATAGATGGACTAAACGGTTTTGTAAATGAAAACTCACACTTAGGGCTCGGATCCTGATTCCGAATCTCAATTTGACCCTGGTTTTGACGCAAATTCTTTAAATACTACTTTGAGTATGTATTGTTAATTAAATAGTAAATAAAACACTACCTAATTGCGTCTTAACATTATAATGATTATAGTTTAGTTTTATAGTTCATACTGATAAACGTGTAAACAGTTCTGACTCAGTTTTATTTTAAACATATAAGTCCATGCTATTTTCATCCAATATCGGAAGTCAGAAATGTTATTCATGATGAAGTTTGTCATTACTTGCGATGTGTTTGATAAATTTTATCGGCGCATAAGGGCCCTAGCTCTGCTTCAGTTGGTGACGCTCGAACGCGACCGACTAGACAAATATACTACTAATAATGCATTACACAAGTACAGATTGAATTATCCTCGGTGTAAAAATATTGTAAATAGCAGTAGAATTAGAACTGTGTGTAATGTATCAATAAGACAATGTTACATTTCCCTGATCAGCTTAATTAAAAACTTCTCTTTTTTAACTTTATCTTTTTATTCCGTAACCCTCCAAGTGAACCTGCAAACGATCACACTAGGTGTAGTACCTTACAATGGATTTTATTTTCAGGCCAACATACTGAAGATAAGTCCTATAGAAGCGTGGACGGCAAGTTAGAAGTAAAATAGTTACAAAATATTTAAATTATTACAAAATAAAAATTATTGGTTAATATTGAAGAGTCATTTTATTTAGCATTATAACACAAAGCATCAGAAGAAGCAAATTGAGTTCATTCACATGGAATCCATTTGATAAAAACGGGAAGAAAAAATCCTTTGGCAAATGTATGTTCAAATGAGGTCCGCCAGCGTATTCATACGCTTTCGGTTTAGTTCCGTCTATAAAACTTGTGTCGATTGTTAACATGGTTGAAACATCGTCAGCATGAAATGTCACATTACTGGTTGCAACAACAACGTCTACAGAAATGATTTTGTCTTCTCTCCTGTTTAAGTTTTCGCTGACATCTGCAAACGTGAAGACATAGGATATTCTTGTAACTAAATTGTAGCACCGTAATCGCGTATTCTTTGCTAAAAACTGGCCATATGTCAACTCTTTTTCCATAAAGTTATTTTTGACAGTTAACCAATCACTATCTTTTAAATCAATGGGATTTCCCAGAGGAGCTACATAAGCTTTCTCTGTAAGCTCAAAAATCTTTTTTAGATCTCTTTCTACATCATCACAGGCATTTGTACTATTTTGTGTAAGTACAGGACCACTGTAAACAAATTTGCATTTTATTCTCTTATTTATTCCAAACTTTATATAGTCATGTGTGCTGCTGGTCCTCATACAAATGCTGTTCTTATTAGTGGGAAGCGACAAATATCTTTTTTCTTTAAATGTGGTATTGAAGAAGTGCATAGAATGATTTTTATCATTAGTCGATAATAAAATAGGCAAGCCATAAATATATCCGGGATTTCCACTCATCTTAACTATTTTATTACTAGACACATTTGTGAGAAGAAATCTCACATTAATCTCTTGAGTCATTAATGTAATATGGGAAGGAATAGTTTGTACATAAAACGTGATTGATGCATTAGTTATTCTAGAATCCAGATAATAGAATGTATAGTCAAGCCTAAAAGCGATATTCTTGCAATAACTTTCTGTGCACAAAGGTTCATGTAATGTTTTATTATATTCATTGCAGTTTTCTCCGTCTTTGTCGCAAACTATGACAGTCCAATTTGTACAGTGAAGTGTAGAACAATTCTGAAATTATCATAGTTATGAGTGTAATAATCATTATATCTTGACAGATCTTGGAAGTTTTAAGATCATTAAAATTACAAAATAAGGTTTTCCATAAAAAATTGCCATTATTGATGTATAGGTATATTTAATGTATAAATAAATAAAAAAACTCACTAAAACTGAAGAATTGGCAGATTTTTCTGTAACACTTATACAAGAAGCATTTTGCGACGTTTTGAGTATTTGCAGCATTTCAAGATCCTTCATATCGACCTCACATTTAATGCTTTCCTCCTTCAAAAACAATATTGGCTTTCTGCCACTGCAATAGTTGTTAATTACGGGAACGGGAATATCTGTGAAACAAATAATCTAAAATGTTTACACAAGTTTTTAATTATTACAAATATGTAAAGCAAAAGTGGCTTGGTCGCTATACTGTGTAACCATCAAAGAAGTTACTAAAAGTACACAAATGGTTACAGTCAACAAACTTCCCGGTATATAGCAAACAGAATTCTTTAAACGGCTGCACTAAGCCCCGCGTACTTTTTACTCCGGCATTGACCTAGAATATTAACGTAATAACGGGTGTAAAAAGACCTATGACAAAGCCGAGAAACACGCTCATCATTAGGACCATTTTTTTCTTCTAGACTATACCTGAGAAATTAATAGTTATGAAGCTAATGAAGGTCAAAGTTAGATTTTTTTTTTCAAGATTTGATTGAAAACATTAAATTTTTGTCCAGAGAAACATCAAAATTTTAAGTATTTCATACCAAAAAATGGCTTTAACTCTTCGGGGCCATTTAACTCAGCCGACCGAACGCCCGCAAGTCTCCAAATTGCTAAGCACCGCACGACTTCCGCGCTGTATACTGTATTGATTTTATGGAGTTTTTTTAACACCAAAAATAAAAATCGTTTCTCTGCAATAATTTTTATATGTTTCTTGTTTTGATGTATAACATGAACAGTCAAACGAGAACCATGTATTCTATACATCAAAATAGACACATTTAAAAAAATAATTGCAGGGAAATGATTTTTATTTTTTGGTGTTAAAAAATATTGCAAATTGTACTGCGCAACGTAAAGCGCTCAACTCGCACGCAACTCGCAAAACCGTGATATTTTTGCCAGACGGCGGCCCCGTTCGTTTGTGTCCGTGCATCGAGTGAGCTACATTGAACGCTAACGTTTTGAAGACATTTTTTGTTATGAAAATGATGTTTCGTTGGACAATAATTAAGAAATAATGTTTAGAATATATTTTCATAAATATATGAAAAAAAAATTATGACTTTGACCTTCAATAAAATCGTAACTATCAATTTCCCAGGTATAGTCTAAAGGAAGAAAAATGTCATGATGGTGAGCAGAATAGATGGTTTTCATTTGACTGTTCATGTCTTTTACACCCGTAAGAATGTGTAGACTACGGCTTTGTCTTGGGTCTTTTTACAGTCTGTATAACGCTATAATAAGGCGCAGCGTCTTCACTCCGCTTCTGCAGGTTACCTCCCCTCCGCGCAATCGCTCTAGGGTGGAAGAAGACATAGTATTCTGTATTCGGTGGCGCTCGCTGGCGAGTCGCCTGTCAATCAGAAACGTCGGTGCCATGCGATTATCGGCGATAATTATCATGTGATTATCATATAATTCATCGCCTGCAAGCACCGGGAACTTTGTCGATTGAACTTGGATTGGGTGTCAAATAACTACTTCAGCTGGAGCTTACGTTTCTACCTTAAACCTGTTACGAACACTCCGTTTCCAGATTGGCCGTTTTTAATTTTCTTTTATTTCCTATACCCAATTATTATTTTTTAGGTTTGATACAAGTCCAAACCAGTCCTGTACCGAATTATTATTAGGTTTGATACTAATCCATAAAATAAAAAACTTACCAATGTACCATATAGATTCTTCTTTTAAAATCCACACTGTATCTCCATAAGTATATGGTTTCCTTTGAAAATCTGTATGTCTTGTTACCTTATCGTTGTGCCACATATAAGACTGTTTAACAGCAGTAATATCATACTGAAATAAAGGAAGCAAGTCTTATAATTTGAGCATTTTCACTATATGAAAGGATTTCTACCTTAAACTGTCTCCTAGACTCTTAGCACTTATTTGGGTGCTCAGGCATTATTCTGAGCGAAGACCTATTTATATATGTATTTGATTATAAAGGTGAAGTATTTAATTTATTATTGTATAAAGCCTAAATAATTTGTTTTCTTTCATTCATTTATCAGAGATTGAAGACAAATTACACTATGTAATCTAGGAACATAACTCAAAGAAGCATTCATAGCATTGAACAAATTAACAAACACTCCTAATAAGCACAGATACTACCAATTAGTACTGTCCCTCAGAGGTGGAGCCCCATTGTTAAATGCCTACCTCAAGGATCTCCAAGCCAACAGTTTGCTGACGCATCCAGGAGTCACCTTTCGTCAGTCAGGTTTTTTTTTGGCAAAAAGTTTGACAGTGGTTTTTTTATAGGTTTAGTTTGTCTACTGTAATTAAGTATATTACATTACACACATACCTTTTTCCTGTTCGTGATTCGCTTGTCAGGCAAATTAGTTTTAACAATACAAAACAAATTATCAAAGAAGTTAATTTCTTGGTAATGTCTGGAACGTTGAAAAGGGTAGCATAAATGTGAAATTTCTTCTTGTATATTAAGATTTTTACAAGCAAATAACTTTATTTGGATCTCTGTGCAATCGCTGTCACAGCAACAATTAATATCACATATTTGATACTGTAAAAGTAATTAGAATAACATTAAAATATAATAATGAAATTCGTACTGCAAATCTACTTGATACTATTTTTAAACATACCAATAAATCACATTTACAATTCTTATTTCTTAAATTTTTCATTTGCCTTTTTTCTGTGACTGCAGTTTGATTTTTTTTATCAAAAAAACTTATTTCAGTGATATTATCAATTTCTGTTGTTGTGTACATGGCCTCTGTAGTAAAAGTATCTTCCGTGGTGGAAATATTGTCATCATAAAATTCATCAAATAGTGTATTACTAGTCACAGTGGTAATTGCAGATTCTAAAATAGAAATATTGCTATAGGCTTCAGCTGACGGGGCCAGTTTCATTAAATTCATATTATTGTTCAAATTGGTCTGATAGTAAAGTGCATGTGGTTTCCGTTTCAAACTATTTAACACCTCATGGAATATTTTCTTCTGACTAGTCACATTGTTATCAATTTGTTTCTCTACAGAACTTATTTTTTCCTGTATGTATTCCATTACAGAAAATTGTATCAGGATGGACAGTAAAGTGAATCCTAAATAAGTAATTACTCTCATTGTTACTTATATTCTACACCAAACTGAGTAAAGTTCCTTAATACTATATCTATATTTAGTTTGATGGTGCCTTTTGACTGAGTCTTTAATTTAAACCTGTAATCAAAAATTATAAGTAGATAGGATGTATTGAGTCATCTTTGCTGGAATTAAAATATTGTAGAATATTTCATTATTTCCTAATTAACTTGCCTGTTTGTGCTAAGATTAACAATATCAGTTTCTAAAAGCTGATGAGAGCCACCCAAGAAATATTCCCGGATTCTACCAAGCACTGTAGTTGCTGCTGGAAGCCAGCAGGGAACATCTAGTGCATAGTGGCCAGGAATTCCAGGTAAAGTACACAAGCTATATCCCACTGTCCAGGTGCGGCCAACAGAATCTAAGCATCCAACTTGCAAGACTATTTTAGGCCAACCTGAAATTAGTTGGTGTACAGAAAAATATTAATCTACCTACAGTACACAAAATAAGCACTATAACATTCGTGTTGAATATTCTGTAATTTCGACTATACCTTGCAATCCTTTGGAAATATAGTGAATGTCTAGAGGGTGAGCCCAATGTACGGTTTTGTCGTAATCTGGTTTTCCTGAAACAGTTTGACCTTCCGGACAACCAGATAAAATCGTCCAATTTGGTCCTAAAATACGATAATAAATTACTAACATCGATCAATAAACAGGTTTTCATGATCACACCATCAAATATTATGTTAGTTTTACAGAAAGTTATAAGACAAGAATGAGATCTATTCTTGTAAAAGCCAACCTTTCTCCCATTAAGAACAAATTCACTAGAATTACTCAAATATAGACAAGATTTTGCAATGGGCCATTAATATTTACCAGCTTGGAATGAATATCGACAAAACAAGGAGACGTTTTCTCTGTAATTACACACACTTTGGAGTTGTCCTAATATATGAAGTTCTGCCATTAGACAAAATATTTACTTAAGATTGCCTCTTTTTAACAATATATTTAATTTGCGTGCTATTCATTACATTACGTCTGCCTGCATTTTGTTTGTTTTGATATTGAGATCCACATCGTAACCATAGCAACCCAATTTTTGTTTTTTCTGTTCAAGGAAGACAAAGAAATCTTGCTCATACAGCCATGTGTTCAGTTTTATATTTTATCGTCATTCGTTAAAATATGGGTGTTATGCATTTTAATGCATCCAGTCAATGCTTATTCTTTGTGAATGTGGTAAGTATTGAAACAGATTTCATGATGATGAGTGAAAACCGTAAAATATATAATTGTCAACTTGTGTAGGATACACACTCAGAGGCTTTAGACAACATGCATTTCGACAATCGCTCTCGCTATCGCTAAGTAAAAAAATGTATGGGATTGACATAAGCAATCGATCACTTTTCGATTGCTTATGTCAATCCCATACATTTTTTTACTTAGCGATAGCGAGAGCGATTGTCTAAATGCATGTTGTCTAAAGCCTCAGAGGATACACACAATAAAACCATAACTAACTTACTTGGTAACTTTTGTGTAGGACACACACAACAAAACCTTTACTTCTATGATTACTCATAATTGATCGTCCATATAAATAGTTATAATTTTTGATGTAAGAAATCTAAATGACGCCAACAGACCAAACACTCCCAAGTTTAAATAAAATTCCTTTGCCTACCCCAAGTTTATAGTTATAGGTAAAACTGGAAGCCGCACATACCAGTAGAAAAGGGAAGACAACTTCTTTTCCCCAAAGTAACCTTTGAATGTTTCCGTTTCCTACCTGTTTCTTTCCGAGTCATTGGCAATGAATCGACTAGGGTGAGACCACAAAAATACACCGATGTGTGCGTAATGCGCATGTGTGCACGAAAAATAGTACTGTAGCCCATCGCCTGGCGGCGCTTCAAAGGCTGTAAAGTACAATTGTGAGCGATTACGTCATCACCCCGCCGAGGGGTAGCATGTCGGCTTTTTGCTTTGTGTAACTTCCTTTGTTTATAAATACCACGCATGTGGTATATCTTTAGATTCCTAGATAAACTAACTAAAATTTAAGACTACTTTGAATAAAGAGCATTGTATAATGATTAATTTACAAGCATTTGAAACCAGGCATAAGGGTATTTCCGACTTTAATACGTCCTAAATTTGTTAAATACCAGCCAATACTTTACAAACTACACTTTAAATTTAACAAATTAACTAAACATACCTAGAATCTGATAAATATAGCACATTGACAAACTAAATTTGAACTATCGTTTGATTAACTCGACGTTCGGCAGCCGTCATATTATGACACAACTCGACGTTTGGCAGCCGTCATATTATGGCACGTCACATTTTTAATTTTTCTTAAATGGAGTTATTTTTTATTGAGGCAAAGGTAACTTAAACTTCCATCCTAATTGTAAAATCACACGGTACAAACAACAATCGTAGAGTTGAGACATAACAAATTAAAAAAAAAAATGGTTTTTAAATGTATGACAGCATGCCATATTATGGCACGCGCCCGAATAGTGTATTACAAACGATGTCATAATATGGCACCCGCCGGCTAAGGGGGTAGTCTGACAGTTGCTGTCTTTTCTACGTGACTGACAGGCCCCTCCTTAGGCCCCCTGCGTGTACATGAAATGGTCTCGGCTATCTATCTCGCTCTTAATTTACGCGTTAGCATACTAACGGCAATCTGAAAGAGAAAGAGCATTCTTTCTCTTTCAGATTGCCGATCTACAGTTTCCTATATCTATGGTTATCACAACAAGAACTCGGGAGAAACTGTATAACGCAAGTAATATGATGACGTACGTACGTGCGTATGACACAGAGTCAGCGTTGCCAGAAGGTTACTTTTGTAACCTTTTAGGTGATTTTTAACTCCGAAAGGTTACTTTCAGGTTACACTACTCAAAAGGTTACTTTTAGGTGATTTTTCGGAACTTGTAACAATAAACTACATTGATTCTTTCTTAGAACCCGCGATGTCAAACCACCCCCCCGGTAATAAAATCCGGAGATTCGACATAGTAAAGCTATTTTTATATTAATCCAAATAGTCGGTTTTCGACTCAAAGGATCGGCAATACGGCACAAGTGAGGAGCTTTTTTTTTTTTTTTTTTGCTCACTGTTTGGCAACGGCAACCCTGACCATACCACTGAAAAAAAAATTAAAGGTTATTTCACAGACTACTTAGAGATACTACGTATGGTTATTTTTACACTAAAAGGTTTCTTTTTTATATATTTAAGGTTACTTTTGTCAAGACCCGGCTGGCAACACTGCACAGAGTAGCGTATGATGTATTAGATTAGACGGTCACGTGACATGTGCTCTAATAGTTAGAAAGAGACAAACGAGAAATAAGAAGTTCAAGGTCAAATTTTTTGACTACACTTTTTTATTGGTAGTGTGAACGAGTCGATACTCGTTTTACCTTCAGACCAAGTTTCACCTCTTTTTGACCTACTTCAAAAAGGAGGAATTTTCTCAATTCGGTTGGTATTTTTTTTACGCTAAGGTACACCGATTACGCCGAGATTTATGCGATTCTTTTTTAGTTTGATGCGGAATACCTAATTGCCATTTGGTCCCATAAAAATTTTTCATGAATCGGTTCAGTAGTTTTTTTTTAGAATCGTGAAAATACGCAGTCACAATATGAAGTTTTTCCAACTAGGTGTATTCCAACTTTATGCGTAAAAACATTTCAATTTTTATAAACAATATTTTTAATTTTCCGTTTTTAGTTTTGAAGGCGGTTTTTTTATTATTTAAACACTACAATAGCACTCCAGGGTTATTAAAAGAGTAAAAGAAAATTATTGTAGTAAATAAAGTAGCTATAACGAGTCTTTATTAATTCATTGAAAACTCAAATGTTTACTCTAATAATTCACACACATAAACGTCAAATTCGAGTTTGACATTTGCGCACTACCTCTTTTTCGTGTGCACCGTTAGCACTGCTTAATGACGTCACTCATGACGTCACATATTTTCGTTAGTGCGAATACGTTCAATTTGATTCACTCCGTGTGCGCGCTATCGGTGCCAATAGCGCACATATGCGCAATTCGGACCGCGGTGAATGTGTCTACACCTTTAGACATATACTCTCTAATGTGGTCTACACACATTGAACAGGAATGGAGGGGCGCGCCATGTTATAGTAGTTTATCGCTACTTCGATTCACACCGCGAACTACAGAAAGATAAACTGTGTCTGCGATAAAAAAGACACGAACGAAATCTTCGGCGATGTCAACGATGCTTGTACCGAGGTATCAAAAAGAGGTGAAACGATACTCGTTCGGCTCGAGCTACCGTTTTGGCGATCTTCGGACTATATTTAGTCGCTCGCTCGCTAACATGTATCGCTATGTAGGTTCACACCGAAAACTATGTACGATGGTTTTCGATGTGAGCCTACATAGTTTCGCCAAAGCTTTAGAATAAAACACAAAAAGTAAAAATCCAATTATATTGTTCTTTAAACAATGACCATAGTAAAAAAAACTTAAAAGAAAAACTTTCTTGCGTGTAATCGTGTACAGAGCGGGTATAACTTTCGGATTTCTTCATTAAATTTTCAACATTATTCCATAGTAATAGAGTCCAAAGTCTTTGACATGCAGCCGTGTGTACAGTTATGCGTAATCAGCAATTACATTTATCATTTATATTACATGACATAATATTTTGAATGTCTGTTCGTATAGTTCTCTAGTTTGCAAGGAAGTCGCTCATTGTAAGATATCAACAATTTAAAATTCTCTTTCAAAGGCTCCGCGGCGGGGTTCGGTGGCGTAGTGGTTAACGCAGCCGCCCGGATTGCGGAAGATGCTGGGTTCGATTCCCGCCTGAGGCAGGTCGATTTTCTGTGTATTTTTTCTAGTATTAAAAATATTTACGCGTTTTTAAACGCATAAATTATTCCATAATTTAAAAATAGGTATAAATTTAAAATGGTAATAACAATAATCACATAATGGCACACTATAATACACCCCGAGTATATTGTAAGTAATAATAATGTTAGTGCTTTAAATTAAAATATGATGAAGATTCCCATACAATTTGAAAACTGATGGACCCCTCTGGAATATGGAAAGGCAACTTTTTCGTAATTATGTGGATATAAATGAAAAAATAAAACTTAGTAAAAGTAAACAATGATTGCAATTTTCAAATCAATATCTTAGAAGTCTATAGTAAGGGATACCCATTGTTGGAGATTGGACACAAGATATACACTTGTGTCTAATGATAAAAATACTTTCAAATTTTAGAGGAGAATGAGTATCTTCTAAGTGGTTTTCAAATACATAATTTGGTGGGACTCGTTGGTGAAATTATAACTAACAATCAGCTTATATACTATCTATAACAATAATAATTGTTCATCACGATTCAATCACAAGACAAGGTTAAACCTACATAAGGCACTGGCTCGAGCCAACTAGCGCCACCACACCAATACATTTAATTTTTAACCCCCCACGGAATAAGAGGGTGATTTTGACGTGTCTGTGTATCTGTGGGTCTGTGGCGTCGCAGCTCCTAAGGGGCCGTCCATTAATCATGTGATGTTTTTTTTTAGCATTTTCATCTGCCCCTCCCCCTTGGTGATACGTGGTGAGGTTTAAGACTAACCCCATAGCGAGTAATTTAAAAAGATTGAAATAAAAATTAAATAAAAAAATTAAGTAATTTGTAAGTAACAAAAATCTAAAAAGAAAAAAAAAACAGCGAAAGCCAACAACGCAGCGAAGTTCATCTCAAAAATATTAACAGGTTAGGTATTTTTTTGTTAAAACGCCGAGAAGAAAAATAATTTTTACTTTTTTCATAATTTCTAAGCCACGTCAATTAAAAAAAAAATGCAAAACGGCCACGAACATAATACACGTCTAATACCTATTTATTGAACTACTGTACAATAGTTTACGTTCTTCCATGTGAAGTGCTAGCATTATAAAATGGGATATAAAATGGGTTTATGTCAAATTGATCTGAGTTAGGCTTTATAAAATTAAATGTATTGATGGGGTTAGTTGGCTCGTGTCAACCTCTTAACTATAACAATACAATTAAGTATAAAAATATTTTCTTTTCACAAAACATGTATTGGTTTTACTGTCAATGTCACTCGACAGCAGCCGGGACTACCAACTTAGACCTTGTCCAGAAGAGCGAATTCGCCGCGAATCTTTACGCGCGAACACATACTGAAGCTCAACGCGAGAATTTGAAACTCTTGCGAAGCTTGTGGACGCAATGTATTGAGCCCCACAGTACATACCCAACGCGCGTAGAGATTCGCGGCGAATTCACTCTTCTGGACAAGGTCTTAACGAGCCTTCCGAAGCATGGAGGAAAAAAAGAGTTGAAAAAATTTGGGTCACCTACCGCGCACTTGGTAACGGTGGCCGAATAGAGATAATTTCGTACAATGACCTTTCAGTCTAATGGTAGTTGTGATAAATTTTTAATAATGGTCAAATTTTATGTTTTTAATTAATGTCATTCTGTATTATTAGTATTATTCACAATGTTATACGGAGCTCGGGCTTGGGATCAACTAGCTATAGCTATTACCGATGCAAGGAGGCCTACCTATTTGCTAACAATTTAGACATAAAATACTTCCTTTACTTAGTAATATGTAATTGATTTCAAATTCTCCAAATGAAATTAAACTCTAAAAAGTAATATTCACAATATTTTAGAGAATTCTAACTCGCTACTTATATCGAACACGTGCACACGTTAACACCGTATTACTATGTCCAAAAGGTGTAGAATCTCTAAAAGGGTCGGTCACAATGTTAGCGTGACAGCAACAATTGCACAGGAGCGACAAGAATGCGTAATGTGGTCTCAATGTACGAAATTATCTCTTCTCGGCGACCGCACTTTAGGCCTTGTCCAGAAGAGCGAATTCGCCGCGAATCTCTACGCGCGAACACACAACGTTGGCGAGGTACTAGGGCTTAATAGATTGCGTCCACAAGCTTGGCGCGAGTATCTTGTTCGCGCGTTGAGATTCAGTATGTGTTCGCGCGTAAAGATTCGCGGCGAATTCGCTCTTCTGGACAAGGTCTTAGCTTAGCTTTCGTGAACGCATGACGTGTTACGAAGAACGCATGACCTTCGTGTCTTCACCCTCTTCAAATATTTCTACAGTTAAGTAATTACATTAAGTTCCTTATAACCTAGTGTAACACCCGTATTAACAAACATATTCATAGACAATACTTGAGTGGGGATCGGCACTATGCGCACTTTAAAATGAACGCACAGCTAAGGTAGCTACAGTGCAACAAACTTATCTCACCCGGTGCTGGTGTCGCTAGTGGTGAAGAAATGTGTCATAGAAATGGCGAAATGTCTAGGGGTAAATAAAGTTGTAGTTCGTGTCGAGAGACTCCATTCTTAACTCAAATTTACCGTACAATTGTCTGTTACGATAAGTACATCTTCACTTGACATCTTTATTTAAGAGAAGAAGAAAATTATAGTTCTAATTTTTGCCGCCGGGTCAGATAAGTTTGTGGCACTGTAGCTAGCTATATTACGCAACGCACAAATCGAGATGTCAAAAGCAACGTGCAGATATCAAATAGTTTGAAGTAACAAAACGACGGTCAATTTAAAGAAGTGAACTACGCAGCAAAAACGAACCAATCACAGAGCTCTATTCAAAAGGGTCGTTTGAGTACTGTTTATGAAGTGAAAGGTTTCATATGGATGCAACGCACTGAGAAATACCTTATTTTCCACCATTTTTGTTTTACTTATAAAGTATTGTTTGTAAAAACGAGAGTAAGTATTAAATCCCTACAGGAAAGGTTGCCAACCCGGGAACAGTCGGCAAAGGTTCTGGGGGTCCGTGGCGGTATGGATAAGGCGAGCCACTTGCCCCGGCACTGCCACTCCGCCTGCCATCCCTCCTTCAGTGCCACTCAACTTGCTACTTACAGCCAACAACGCTCGCTCAGCAAGACCGCTGTTAGAACCACTCGCACCTGCATACAAATATTTTAATATTGAGGTAATAGTTTTTTAGGCCAGGATTTCTGAGCTGTAGAGGCGCTTCGTTCGACACCGACCAACCGGCCGTACGGGTTATTTCCAATCCTCACCACTTGCTTTGTTCCCACAATGGGAAAAATCCGAGAGATGTTTATTCCCAATCGTCACCAGTGGTGTGTACTGGGAATAACCCGGCCGTACGCGTGGGGGGAGGGTGATTTAAAAAGAATTATTGAAAATGCGAAAGTATCTCTGGCTGTCTCGTCTGTTACGCTTTCACGCCTAAACAACTGAACCGATTTTGATGGCAATTGGTACAAATATAGAGTAGGAGCTTAGGAAAGGACATCCTAACAAATATTTTAGTTATATTAACTGCTTACGAACTCCCGTGGTTTCGCCTGCGCTAATGTCGGTTATCGCACCAAAAAGTATCATATGTCCTTCCCAACACCTCAAACTATCTCTATGCAAAATTGCATCAAAATCAGTTCAGTGGTTTAGATGTGAAAGTGTACCAAACAAACTCACTTTTGCATTTATAATACTTAAAGCTAAGAAGGATTATCAATAAGGTATAATATCGCACTAGATCATTTTAAAATGTTAAGAAGTAAAGTTGAAAATAGCTACTAAAAGAAAATGAATGTTTACATACAGAGTGTGATGTTAGCATTTGGCTGAGCTGCAGTCTGGGCACAGGACACCGTCCACGAGTATAGCGGATCGCACAGCAGCACCTCCAAGATGGTTAGCAGGGTTTCTTGATTATCACGAAGAAGTTGCATTGTTTTCTCACAACATCTAAAATATATTATATTCTTAATTCAACACTCAAATTAATTATGTATCCAAAATAACGCAACATAAATACGTGCACGCATGCACGCACAGATGCACGTACGATCGACGGCTTCAGTGCTTGAGCATTACAAAAACAGATTTTTTTAACGTAAAATTCACGCGGAGGGGACACATCACCGATTGTCTGTAGTGTTTTACTACGTCTTCTACGGCCAATACGGAAAAATATAATATTAAAACCGTATGTTGTAAAAAAAATATCAAACGAACTAAATCATCAAAACGACTTCATACTAAAGAAGACTGACTGGCTGAAATAAGGCATAGAATTTGAGTAAATGGCGAGATGACGTCACGGACGGTAACCAGTTGCGCGTGGTCCTAATAGAAAGAGAAGGTAGTCACGTCGCTCACGTTATTCTTTAATTTATGAATGAATTAGTGGGCGTTGATGTTCAATATGTGCACGAACATGAGACGAAAATCGCTTATTTTCGTCTCATGTATGCTCAAACACGTGAGCTCACGATAGTACACATTATTTACATGATCTAGCTAGAACTTTTATCTTGGATTCGAAGCCTGGCAATTGTATATGGAACACATTAATTTGATCATGTTCATAGTTATTTACATATTTTAATGGAAAACTATGTATTTGTTTTCCTTTCTAGTATCCATGCCATGACAGACTATCTTTTAGTCGTGTCATTATCGGCATTACTTCATGAAAGCAATGGCAACTTCGTGTTGACTAACTCACTTTCTAAATATTCCTTCAACACCGCTGCATCCGAAACCAGCTATTATATCCTGGGTTAGTCGAAATGGTATAGTCTCGGGGGTAGGTAGAGCTTTCCCTTGGTCGAAAGCAATACCTAAAACAATATTGAAAATAAGTCGCTAAGGTTCAACGCAAACACTGAAAGAACGTAATTAATTTAAATTATGGCAGATGTAGTTGTTTGATGGCTGCCGCTCCGTCAGGGATTGATCAAAGTTTTTAGTGAGATATAGGTTCAGATATTAGAAATATGCAACAATTTTCAATAATGTAGAAAAGCATAATTTTATACTGAAACCTGTATAAAGTTATTGTAATAGGTTGGGGAAAAAGTTTCTTCGCATTTTTTAAGAAAATTCAAAACATTTTTTAATATAGTTTATTTACATTTAACTAAAGTATGTAGGTACTATTTTGTTCGATAACTTTTTGCCATCTTGTAGGTAGGGACATGATCCCATTGCTATAGAAATTTTGGGACTTCTGGTCATAATACCGCGACAAGTGGTTTTGGCAGTCCTCTCGTGATGTTAACTTGACACTGCCTAAAGAATTCTGAAGAGACCGAAACAGGTGGAAATCTGAAGGTACAAGGTCAGGACTATACGGCGGATGCATTAACACCTCCCAGCCAAACTCTCTTAATTTTTGCTGAGTGGCTAAAGATGTGTGAGGTCTAGCGTTATCATGATGAAAAACCACACCCCTTCTGTTGATTAATTCCGGCCACTTTCTCTCAACTTCTTGCTTTAATCTCATCAGTTGTTCGCAGTAGAGTTCAGAATCGATGGTCCTGCCTGGTGGTAACAGCTCATAATGAATAATGCCCTTCCAATCCCACCACACACACAGCATCACCTTGTTGCGAGTTAACCCGGGTTTCGCCACAGTCTGTGAAGCCTGACCGGCCTTTGACCACGACCTTTTTCGCACGTTCTTGTCGTACGTGATCCACTTTTCATCACCAGTTATCAGCTTCTTCAAAAATGGTTCGGTTTCATTACGTCGTAATAAAGAATCACAAATGAGTACACGGTTCATTAGGTTTCTTTCAGTGAGCTCGTGAGGTACCCAAATGTCGAGCTTTTTGTGTACCCAGTTTTTTTCAAATGCACCAAAACTGTTTTGTGGTAAATTCCCAGTTCTTCAGCTACATCGTAACTACTGACATGCCGATCTTGCTCCACTTTTTCAAAAATGGCATCCATTTTATCTGTAATAGGGCGACCAGAGCGACGTGCATCTTTGACATCAAAATTTCCGGATTGAAAACGCTTAAACCAAATTTGTGCTACTCTCACAGATACTGCACTAGGTCCATAAACATCGCAATTTTTTTTGCGGCTTGCGTTGCATTTTTACCTTTTTTCTAGTAAAATTTTAAAATGTATCGAATTTCTTCATTAGATTCTCTCATCTTGGCGGTACGAAAAACAAATGAAAATCACACATTTTCCTAATTTGAATTTGGAATTATGTTCTTTAAAATTTAAACTTTCAATGATACCAAAACCAGCCAGATACAAATAGTATAGCCAAAGAGATTTTATTACAAGTTTATACATACTATAATGCGAAAAGACTTTTTCCCCAACCTAATATAATAATAAAAGTACAGTTAGATTACAAATACTAAAATAAATATTAAAAAATGTTACCTATAGATATTTTAAAGTGAATTTAAAGTCGGATAGCTTTAAACATATGAATTAGAGAGTTTTATTGAGCTTATTAAATGAAAAAAATATATCTTACCAAAATCAATGTGGATAACTTCAGCAGTGTCCTTGTCTATAAGAATATTTTGTACATGTCTGTCCCCCAAGCCCAAAATATATCCGACCATAGATGATGTTGCCACACTAAAAGTAAATAGATTTTTTATATTTCACATTGCAACAAATCAAAATAATGTTGTAAGGAAACCCTTCTTATTGTATTATCTATCATATTACATAACTTTTATGGCATACTTCATAGGTTTCAGGTAAGATCGCTTTAACGTTTATTTGATAAATCATACTAAACTGACAATTAACTGCAAGATATATCCTATCCTCAAGAACCTGTTAACCCGGTCATTGTTTCATATACAGGGTGTAAAAGACATGAACAGTCAAACGAGAACCATGTATTCGGCTCACCATCATAACATTTTTCTTCCTTCAGACTATACCTGGGAAATTGATAGTTACGATTTTATTGAAGGTCAAAGTCAGATTTTTTTTTTCATTTTTTTATGAAAACGTATTCTATACGTTATTTCTTAATTATTGTCCAAATAAACATTATCATTTTTTTTAGTATTTCATAACAAAAAATGGATTCAAAACGTTAGCGTTCAATGTAGCTCACTCGATGCGCACGGACACTGACGAACGGGGCCGCCGTCTGGCAAAATTATCGCGGTTTTGCGAGTTGTGTGCGAGTTGAGCCCTTTACATTGCGCGGTACAATTTGCAATTTTTTTTAACACCAAAAAATAAAAATCATTTTCCAGCAATATTGTTTTTTGAAATATGTCTTATTTTGATGTATAGAATACATGGTTTTCGTTTGACTGTTCATGTCTTTTACACCCAGTATATTTATTCAATATTGAATGTTTAGAAGTAGTGTCAATTAATGAAAGCGAAAAAAAGGTGTTTCAAAGGATTTGGAGTTTTAATTTAAATCAAACCTAATAAGACAAAATAAATAGTGTGATTAATTTTTTTTTTACATATTTATTATTATTTTATTTGATCACCTTTTTGTGTAAGCCAGTCTCCTTTCATACCACGTCACAGGATCAAGATAGTGCTCAGTAAAAAAGTAATGGAATACTGGTTTCAACTGCTTAAATATTGAAAGTAGGGCTTTTAACTTGTCTTTATTACTTTTCCTCTCGTGGTGACACCTGGTTAATATTTCACGCGCGACAGTACAGGAAATATCCTGAAAGGTAACATAAAAAGATTTATTTCTCATGCTATCATTAAAATTCTCATAAATCTGCTACTACATTATGTGGTATGGGGAGCCCTATGTCCAACGGCGGGCGCCTCGCGGCTAACATGATTATGATTACATATTAAAATTCAACACATTGGTAAAAATATAAGAATTTGATATACGAATGTGTTAAAAATTTCCTTATTAATTGGCAAATTCTATGATGAATAAATAGCGGCTATACAACCATAAGAATATTCAATGTCTGTCAAGTTTTTGAATTATCATTCTATATTTATTTATTTCCAAAAGTTACTCTTTATATCAAATTGAAGAATCCTCACCTTTGGCCGGAAGCGAGCATGTGCACCGGGATTACTAGCGGTTCCAGCTAAGTAAACACCTATCGGCATGGTTCCTACGCACCATTCGAGCACGCCGGACTGGCGGGACATTGGTACCACCTACATATAAAAAATATTAAATGAAATTATATATTGGTTATAATAATAAAGCTGAAGAGTTTGTTTGTTTGTTTGTTTGTTTGTTTGTTTGTTTGTTTGTTTGGTTGTTGAACCCTAAGATCTCAGCAACTACTGGCTCAAATTGAAAAATTCTTTTTTCGTTGGATAGTCCATTTATCTAGAAAGGCTATAGGCTATATAACATCACGATACGTCCTATAGGAGCTGAGCATCAACGAAGAATGTTGCAAAAACGGGAGAGAAATATTTCTTTTCAAAGCTTTCACTGCGTGCGCTGCGTAAACGGTTAAAGTTACGTAAAAATCATGTATGACGAAATTGTTCTCCATTAGATTTTCTAAAAAAAAGTCCGCGACAGCATATGTGGTTAAAGATATTTTTATTTCTCAAAAAGAATTTATAATTCACTTACATGAGAAACATTATGAAGTAAATAACTCGAACAACAAACAAAGTAAGATCAAAATAAACTAAAAAATTACAATACATCACTTTTCGTAGGTAATAGCTCGAACGACAAACAAGGTAAGATCAAAATAAACTAAAATAAAAAAATATATCACTTTTCGTAGGTAGTTGCATATAAATTTTTGTTGACCGTTGAACTAACGAAACTGGAAGGTGCATGCGCTAGCGTACTTGTTATGAGCGTAGTTTGTGTACCATTTTTTTATTGTTTTTTTTAAACCATTAAACTTACTATTTTTACGACTTAATATTAGACTAAAAAAAAAAAAAAAAAAACTAATCTAAGAATTTAATATAATTTTTGACCTTATAACATTAATTACCTTATACATAAATACATACATATAATCACGCTAACAATCTCAAGAAGCAGAGCTTCAGGTAACATTCGGTCACACACCTAGCTACCGCACACAGGCAGCACACAGGCAGCAGACAGGCAGCACACAGGCAGCACACCTGGCAGTATGGGTCATACTCTATTGCCTACAGAAAAAAAAGGCAGTATGGGTCATACACTATTGCCTACAGAAAAAAAAAATTAACAATCTTTCAGTAAACAAACTTGATAACACCCAATAATCATATAATGTAGTGTAATATACTCACATTATTTAAATATTGCCTACATTGTTCATGCCGATTTGATAAATAAAAAGTGTAAAAATATAAAAATAACGAATACCGAATCTACAATCTATTGATTTATAATTTCATTTGTAATATTACTCAGATTTCAGCAAGTTCCAAAGATGAAACTTTAATAATCTTTTAAAAGTTCTCATTGATTTCGCTTCTCTTATGTCCTGTGGGATTTTATTGTAGATCAGAACACCCTCATTTAAGATAGATTTTTTGCCATAGTTAGTACGCGCTACGCGCAATTTCAATTCTTTACCTATTCTTGGTCTTAGTTTTGAGATTACTTTAGTTTTGGTAAAACCTAATCCTGTGTGTATCTCTTTATTTAGTATTTTGCGTATCAAAATGCAGGTATAATACTTATATGTTTGTGAAATGTTCATTATTTTTGTCTCCTTATAAATTTTTGCAGTCGGCGTTAAAAAATCGTAATTAAAGAGTACCTTAACCAATTTATTCTGTGCCACTTGTATTACTTCTAAATTAGTTTTTGAGGCTGCTCCCCATATTTCTATGAGGTAATCAATGTGCGGCTTAACCAATGAATAATAAATAGTATATCGTACCTTACGTGGAATACACTTTACAATACCCCGTAACAACCCAGTGAGAGAAACTAACTTCGATTTTATTTTATTTATGTGAGGCAGAAAGGTCAGTAAACCATCCAACACTAGACCAAGGTACTTTTCGGTGTCTACTTTAGAAATTAGCTGGTTATTTAAAGTTAATGGTTCATACTCACCAATCTTTTTGTTTTTTGATGTAAATATTATGTAGTGTGTCTTAGTAATATTTAAAGTTAAAAGGTTAGATTGAAACCAGGAGTTTAATATATTTAGATCAATTTGAGCGTCACGAATTACGGCATCTATTGAGGTTCCAAAGTAAAATAGGCTAGTATCATCTGCATATAATGTTACATTACCTTTCAAACCTATACCTTGAATATTGTTTATATATATAAGGAAGAGCAACGGGCCCAAGATGGATCCCTGAGGCACTCCGAAAGTTATTAATTTAGGTGCACTTTGCTCAGCAGAAATCCTAACAACTTGATAGCGATCCGACAAGTATGACGCGAAAATATTTAATGCCGATTCAGCTATACCAGTTTCTGTTAATTTGTTTAGAAGAAGTTCATGGCTAACCGTATCGAACGCTTTTTTGAGATCAATAAAGATGCCAAGCACAATCTGTTTTTTATCTATACCTATTTTTATTTTTGTGACTAAATCAATTGTAGCTGAGAGTGTGTTTGATTTAGGTCTAAAACCGTACTGCTTTTCGTATAAAAAGTTTTGGGAATCCAGATGCTTTGATAGACGATTATATAAGACACGTTCAAATATTTTAGATAACACTGGCAAGACTGAGATCGGTCGGTAGTTTCCTGGGTCTGATTTGCTTCCTGATTTATATATTGGGGTTACTTTTGCCACTTTTAGACTGTCTGGAAATATGCCTTGTTCCATACAGTTATTGATACAGTTCACCAATTCATTTATAATCGTGTCCTTGACACATTTTATACTTTTGGTATTTACCCCGTCTATTCCTGCGCTAGTATTAGTATTTAAACTCTCAATGATACTACTTATCTCACTAGTGGTTACAGGTGACCAGCGGGTAATGGTATTACTTCCAATTTCGTTAGTTTTTACGGTAATTACGTTACATTGAACATTTGGTATTTGATTTGCTAATTTCAAACCTACACCAGAGAAAAAGTCATTAAAACACTCACAAATAGCCCTACTCTCAGTAACAGTGTTTCCTTCTTGTGTTATGAGTTTATTCGGAGCACACGTTTGTTTAACTCTATTATTAGATAGCTCATTGATAAGCTTCCACATCTTCGTCGATTTTTGTTTGCATTCTTGAAATGCCTTATGATAGTAACAACTCTTTGTTTTTTGTATAATGCTGTTTACTTCACTTCTTTTCTTAACAAAAGCGTATCTTATGTTTTCATTTTCAGGATTAGTTTTGTGTTGTACCCATAGATGATTTCTTGCATTTATTTCGTTTATTATATCTTTATTTATCCAGTCTCTTCTTGGTGGGTTTAGTATTTTAGTCTTTGTGACTTTACTTTTGTTTATGCTAAAAAGCAACCTATCTTCCAGCGCAGTGTATTCCTTATTGTTTCTGTCCTCAGTCAAAGTATTAAGCAATTTGTCATAGTTAACTGTCTCATATTTTATTTTCGGCACTGCATCATGTTTATACTTCTTGATCTCCAGATAGAGTTGCTTGTGATCAGATATAGCCGAGTCTATAATAGTGAAATGAAATTGACAATCTTTGAGGTTTGTGGATATATGGTCTATGAGAGTATTTGAGGTAGAGGTCGTGCGAGTCGAAAAGTTAGTGTCAATCTTATTAATCAGTCTATGGCCACACTGTTCAAGTATGTCTTTATATTTTGTAGTATTACGTTCTGAGGATAATAGGTCTATATTATAATCACCAAATACCACCGCCCTTGCATGTGCCTCCAATTTTGTTGAATATGCATCCAAAAATTTTTTCATGTTTGTGCTGTCTGGTTTTCTGTAGACCAGTCCTATATCCAGTGCATACTTGTTAACGTGAATCCAAAGGTAATGGTTGTTATCAAGGCATTGTTCCTCTATCAGGCTGTGTTTAATATTACGGTATGCAAAAATTGACACGCCTCCACCTCTACAACTCGTTCTAAAATTATAGTAGTGCGTATAACCACAAATTTGGAATCGCATGGCCTCTTCTTCGCATTTTATCCAAGTTTCAGTAATCATAATCAAGTGTATGGTAGTTTCAAAGGATTTAATAATGCATTTTAGTTCGTCAAATTTTCCTGGTTTAACTATGCTACGTGCGTTTAAATAAAGACATTTTAGAGAGTCCTTTGTGGTAATGACGTTTTTATACTGAGTAGCTAGTTGGTAGGATATGTTTTCAGATTCTAGAATTGTACTGTCGTGTGTGCTTATGAGTTTTTTGGATCATTTTTAACTATTCTAGGGATATTTTTTATGTATTTAATAGCCAAATTTGTCTCACCATTATTCTTGCGGCGCTGTAACTCATCTTTAATAGTTTTGAAATAGTCTTGTTGTTGTGGCGTTTGGTCAGAAAATATTTTGATAGGGTCCAATTTCTCATTACTTTTTGCACGCAATACAAATTTGGATTCATCTTGGGTCAAAAAAGACACTTTAAGTGGGCGGTGTTTGTTCGCCGCGTATTTTCCGAGGCGTATAATATATGTTGGTTCGGTACAATCTTTAGAAATCTTATTTAGTATGTTTCGTACTTCTATCTTGTCAGCTTCTTGTCTTTCTTGGTAGCTGGCTAATTTTGGTTCCACAATACCTGTTATTATTATATTTCTGCCTCTAGACAATCTCTCAGAAAGTTCTGCCATTACAGTTTCTTCCATTATATTACTACTTTTCGGTACCGTCATTGCTGTCTCTTTAATAGTTTCTAATTCAGACTTCATTTTTTCAATTTGCGTATTGTTTTCATCATTTTTACACATCAGATTCTCCAGATTAGACTTTATTTCTTTATTATCACATTCAAGAGCATTTGTAACACATTTTATTTCTTCAACGTGCTTTTTCAATGAAATTACATCTTCTGATAACTTATTTATAGTTTCTGTCTGGTTGTTGTTGATCGCCGTTAGCATTTGCATCATTTCTGCCATTCCTTTTCGTATTTCACTTAATTCTTCTGTTATGTCTTCTTCTTTAGAGTGTTTTCGCTTATTTCTAAATGCGATTTGTGTAGGCGTAGAAACATTTCCAGTTAACCCGACCGTCGTTAAATTTGGCTGAGAGCCACCCAGTCCCACGGACATGCCACTTCCAGTAGGTGAGCGTATTGGCTTCATTTTGATCTGTGGCGAACTGCGTTCGTTCCGTGGTGACGTATTTATTTGTTGGCGGAGCAAGACGAAAAATGGTCAAATTAATGATCCCGTCTCTTTCTCCCGAAGAGGTGAGGAGCGGTTACGGCAACGCAAACTGAATATTGCTTGGCGGCACAATGTCACAACGTCACAAGGTAATGTATGCTATATAACTCCTTGCACTATATATACTTAAAGGGCAACTTCGTTTACGCGTAATTAATAATTTCAATTTAAAAATTATGACACGTCTACTCTGTTTGAAGTCGCGAGAGGAGTTCTATGTCTATCCTTTATGGTTGGCTCACTATAACCTTTCTTTTTGGTTATCAAATTTGTTTTAAAATAATGCATTATCTGCGATGGTGTTTTTGTATGCATGATATTATTCCTTATCAAAATAAATACATTATTTATCACAAGTATTTAATTTTGCACAAAATTGTTCATGACTTCATTTGATTTCAATTAAGAAATATCATAGTTTGAAATAAACGGAAAATAAAAAATTTTGATTTTCAGAGATTTCTTTGCGTGCGCTACGTAAACGGTTAAAGTTACACAAAAATTATGTATGACGGAATTATTCTTCTTTAAAAGTTCTAAAAACAAGTTACAGACAGCATTTATTTTATTTATTTATTTATTTAATCATTTATTGTACACGAGAATTACAAAAATAGGAAAAGTTACAAATTATAAATAGTACAAAAGGTGTGGCTTATTTCTGATTTATCTATCTCTTAAGGTTGACTCGCTATAACCTATTTTTGTTAATAAATTTTGTTCTAAAATAATGCTTAAGATGCGAAGGTATTTTTGTAAACATGATATTATTCCTTATCAAAATGAATACATTATTCATCACAAGTATTTAATTTTGTACAAAATTGTTCTTTACATCATTAGATTTCAATGAATATCTTCAGAGATATCATAGTTTTAACATAACTCCGCAGCTAAATAATGATCAAGTACTACGCACGCATCTATACTGAGTTGTTTTTTTTTTGGTTGATCGCGCTTATCTTAGGAACTACTGATCCCGTCAGATTCAGACGCCTTAGCTCACCGGTCAGGAATCCTCTCTGGAGTGATTCGACCTTAAAGCTTGAGGACCCACCGAGGTCCTCTCCTTTACTAAAACCCCTGGTGACTCAAAGAAGGTCATCAGAGACATCCTGTAAAAATAGTAAAAAAAAAAACCGCCTAGAAGGAGTCGGATGCGTGAACGAAGGGTTCCGTGCCATAGACTTTATCAAAACTGTCCGAAAATTATTTGAATTTAAAATTAAATATTTTGGTAATATTTCAAGTTTCTACCTGTTATCGTTATTGAGACCGAGAAATAAATCACGTTTGTTGTTGAGCCCCCTTAAATATTAGTTTTATTTTTATTTAATTATTTATTTTTAAAGTGAATAATATAACTAAATATTCTGTGAATATTTCAAGCGTCTATCTGTTGCCGTTATCAAAATCGACCAAAAAAAGTCACGTTTATTTTATGGGAGCCCCTTCAATATTTACTTTATTCTATTTATTAGTATTTGTTGTTATAGCGGCACCAGAACTACGTCATCTGAGAAAATTTCAACTGTCTTACTATAATGGTTAATGATATACAGCCTGGTGACAGATGGACAGGCGGACGGCGGAGTCTTAGTAATAGGATCCCGTTTTACCCTTTGGGTACAGAACCCTAAAAAGGGGAACTACTGATTCAAATTGAAAAGTTCTTTGATTGTCTATTTATCGAGGAAGACTATAGGCAAGGACTTCCCAAACTTATTTTCATAGTGACGCCCTTAGGAATTTTCCAATTTTTACGAGCCCTCCCCCGTTATAGTAACAGCAAAGTTAAGTACATACCTACAAAAACAAAAAAAACGGACGCAGCCGCCCGGATTGCGAAAGATGCTGTGTTCGATTTTTTCGCCCGCCCTAGACAGTCGATCCGGGCTCAAGTTTTGAAATTGCGACTTTCATTTCTTTCTCTACATTTATTTTCGTTCTACTAGCTCGCATAGCAGCTAGACAGCCATTCTATCTGGATCGTCTCACTACGCCCGCCCCCGGGATAGAACCGCGAACCCTGGGATGCCAGGGCATCGCGACGCGCAGTATGGGAAACCCTGATATAGGCCTATATACCTCCATAGCATCACTCTACGACTAATAGGAATTGAGCATCAATGAAAAATGTTGCAAAAATGGGAAATCCACGCGGACGAAGTCGCGGGCACAGCTAGTTGGTTATAAGCAAAATGATGCAATAGTTGAGTCACTAAATGTAGTTAGATATACAACATGTAAATTAAATAACCAACATCCTGAATACAGGTGGGTTGGGATCGGCTTCTCAGTTGATTAAAAAAAAACTTTATTTTCTTTGAAAAAAAAAAATAATTACCTAGAATATTTTCTAGCAATTTTTAAAAAAAATTTTTTTTTTTTAAATTAACTCGGAAGCCGATCCCAACCCACCTGTATTCAGGATGTTGGTTAATTTACATGCTGTAATGGTCGCCACTCAGCATCTGCTGCAACCTGGGAGGTCACAGCGCTGGTCTTCTGTACCGCGACAAAAAACTGGTTCAATCGAATTAGGGGCGGGGCAAAAGTGTATTGAGTGGTATGAATCTGTCATGAATATAGAGATATGTTAAAGTTCTTTAATAAAATATCATCTTGCATCGATATAAATAAATTGTAAACAACCTAACGTGGTGTCGTCTGTACAATGCTTCTATTTTAATATTACCACTCGCTAATCCCCATTTTCGGCTGTTATGGAACAATTCCATTGGGCAAATATCGTATGCAAGTATGATGTCAAGTTGCAAATTGCATACAACTTGAACAAACCTGCATACAAGCTACAACTTGTATGAGGTAGTTTCAACTTGTGCATTTATATTCAAGTTACGTGCAGATTGAACGCAAATGTTAGTTACACTGTATATTCAGTTTCGAACTCACCGTACGGGCCGACGACTATGTTTCTTTCTTTCTTTATTCAGTCGGTAATATTAATTATTCTCACAGAAATAAATCGGCAAGCAGCACACTACCAAAGCAGCACGTCTTCATCCATTCATTCACTCATGATTTCCTACTCAACTGTTGAATATCTCCACTCGTATGCAAGTAAAACATGCATACAATTTGCACACTCTCGAAAATATGTTTCCAATGCAAGCAACTTGTACGGAAATGTGAAGTTATACTTGCATCCAAGACTTGCCTAATGCAATCGCGCCCTTATCGTGTTTCTTTCTTTCGGCTGTATTTGATTCAAATCTCACTAGAGTAGGATTCGATTCAATTTTCCGAATTGTTTGGAACCTTGATAAATGTCTTGTTAGGAATCATTTGGAATGAGTGTCACAACATTGTACAAAAACGACACTAGAAAAATAATAGTTGCATAACCAGTATGTATTCCTTTGTTTTCTCAGTTACAATACATTCAGTAGATATATTGCTGTCTTTTTCACAAAACACTATAATAAGATCCAACTTGCAGTATTTATCAGTTTATACGTTTTAAATGACAAATTCAATGACGCCACCATTTACAACTGCTATGCCCTGGCCACAATTGGTCGTATTTGTACCATATACCAATGTGTAGTCAGATCACAATATGAACATTGCGTCCAATCACCAAAAAAAAAGTTAAAGGTGAGGGCGGGAATAAGAGAGGACCGCTCGGGCGTATTGGCGATTTTGCCGGTAAAAAAGTTGGCATTGAAACCAATGTATGATGCTAGTTGCATTCAATATTAGCCATTACAAATTGGAGTCAAGCTTGGATGCAAAGTTTAATCAAATCTGTAGAAGCTATTAACTGTCTATACTCCAGCAATCAAATACTTACCTTATACGTTCTTATAAGCAGCTTATTTTTGTTCGTGATCGCATTTTTCTCCAGCAGCGTATTAACAATGTTAAACACTTGTTGCATTACAGCGTCTTGCCTGAGATCGTCTTCACCCTAAAAATTATGTCAATTATAAGTCATACGCCATCATAAATTGTAAGATATTTTTTGTAGTCACTCATTACCTTGATCAGCATAATGTTCTTTGTACCATTAGAATTAGTACAGTTGATTTTTTTCGGACAATTAATACCTCCAACGAGTTCAAAACAGTTATCAAACGATACTAACGCTGAAAACCGAAACAAATAATTATTTATCAACAACAAAATAATGAGCCGTTAATTTTTTTTCATACAATGTGAATTGGATGTGTATGAAGGCGTGCTGGTTCCAACACTATAATGTATGGAAGTGAAAGTTTATGGGAGAAAAGGCATGAAAGCAGACTCCTCAAGGCTCTCATTTCAACCGCATACATGACTGGGGTGAAATTGAGGGACAGATTATACGATGACATGAGATGAGATGAGGGACGAGGAAAACCTAGACGAACGTTAAACCAAGGTGGCGCCAGTCACGTCTGCCACAAAGAAGCAATCACCAGATATTAAGATTGTAGGTATATCCGGCTCGAAGGACCATTTTTTAGGGCTTCGATGGTGGTAAATAAGTGGATTGTATATGGTAAAAGTGGTTTACTATTAACAATGAAATTTAAAACGTCTTGAAAAGGGTTAAAGATCAATATACAAGGATCGTAGCAAGTGGAAAGGAATGATGTCCGCCTACCCTTATGGCAGAAAGCCGTAGGCGGAATGACATAAAATTCAATTTGTAAACTATTCCGTGCGTTTCAGATTTTTAATAAAAAACTATAATTATTTCTTAGAATGAAATCACTTTAAGGACCGGTTTCATAGGATCTGATTAGAAGATATCTGGCAGATAAAAGCCCTAAATTATTTGCTGTAGGGGTAAATCCGAACTATTCATAAATATTCTTTCAAATATTACGTAGACCTCATAACTTACTTTTTAGACAAAAGTTCTCGGGGACATTTTATTTTCTTTACACCATCAAAAATAATACTCACAGCTTAGATTACTATAATCGCAGTCATTTTGTATTGGCACGGTGACGGTGGGGATTGGTATTGAATCCAAATGGCGCAATTTGTGAATTGTTTCTGCCGCCGGTATTTTTTGTACATGCTCCTTATTCTTAGGTTTGTAATTAGCTAAGCTTATCGTAGCTGAAAGACAGATATACTTTTTTACAAATTAAATAAAGATAAAATAAATTATTATATAACTCTTTGTTATTTTACAGAAGTTTTATTGTGGAGCTCACGAAAAAAGATGACAGGGACTTATATTAATCCAGATTTGCTATTTTCTACCGCCAATCTGATCGACTGGGATGCAACAGTTCTTGTTTAGACCAACTTTTTGCAATATATCTGCATTACAACATAGAAATCCATCCATATAATTGACTTGTCCTACTTATACAGTATTCAAAGTATTCCTACCATCACACAGTTGCTCCATCTGCTTTACTATAACAGCGTGAATGGCGCTCTCATTAGCAACATCCTTCACTAAAGTTTCAGATGCGATCACGCGAGGTTCCTGTACGGTACTCCGTGGCAACTTGTGGTTCTTTGCTTGGCTAGCGTTCAGTATATACTTGTCCTTGTCAGAATTCTTCAAACTGAATAAGATGGGTAGAGTGTGATGCGGATGTTCCAAGGCGCATCGTTCTAGAATTAATAAAATGATATCTCAATGAAATTGACCAATAATTAACATTCCATAAGTTGTATTGTTTTCATGCCAGAATTTTGAATTGCACTTGAATTATGAGCCTTACTGCCTTAACTTTTAGGTCGTTAGAGCTCCACAGGGTAGGGAAGGGGACAAGGGTTGACAGCGCTCAAGTATACAAACATGACATAAATATAATTACAATATATTTCCACGCACACACCAATTATCTAGATTCTAGCCCAAAGTAAATATCATTAAGAATTTGTATTATGGATACTAGAAAACGGTCATTTTTAAACATAATCATTTTAGATATTTTTATAAATAAACTTCAATAAATATAAAAACAACTATGGCTCGCAAACAAATATTCGTGTTCGTACTTATTATTCTGCACGCGAACCGCTCGCAAGCAGAACGCTAATCTTTTGCTAGAGGCACGCGAACTGCACTGTTCATGCGCGTGCGCAGGTCTGGACAGGGCTTAAGAGTTTTATGTATTGACTTAAACTAGTATAGCTAAATTGGCGATTAATCGTAACAAAGTTGCATTACGAAGAATCAGACTTATTCGGTTAGTAACTCAATCGGAAACCGTCTTTATACGGTTAGTCAACAAACGTACTTTTATTGTTATTTAGAAAGGACATTGACCGTTTCGCTTCCTTTTACCACAGTCTACGATGTATTTACACTATGCTTTTACTATGAAAACGAGGTTTCATAGCCGTTCCGTACCGTGAAAAGAGGCTATTCGGTTCCAAAGTGTGCGACGACCTTAAAACAACCGGAACCTTTACTATTTCGAAGTCAGTCAGTAAAGTCGTAAAATTATTCCTATATTTCTATTAATACAGCAAACTATAAAAGCGAGTACCATTTAAATATAGTTTCAAAAATAAACAAAAAATACTTTACTTATTATCTTTTTCAAGCTGTTAGCAAACGAATTGTTCTCGTTTGTCAATCGTGGCGCCAATTGCGGTAATACAGCGATAAATTTGCGTGAGGGTATGGAATGTAACATATCTTCAAACGAGTCGCTTTCAACATCCATCACTATTTCAGGGTTGTCAAGCCACAGCGATATCACCCTGAACACTGACAAGTTATTATCTTCATTTCCTTTTAAAGACAGCAAATAATACCTGAAAAAAAAGCATCTGTGCTAATCTGTCAACTTTTACATAATATTACAACCTGTAACAGAAATAACGCAACCGCTGCTGAAAGTATTTTGTATGGAATGTATATATTTTTGTATGCTTCCGGCTTCTGAATCGTTAGGTACAATGAAAAGAGAATTATAATTCGGACAAAAACTGACCCAAAATAATTAAAATACCTTAAATAATATGACAACATATTATAAAACTCAATTTGAGTTTCATGTAATTGTAAGAAAGTTTACAAAAATGGTGCGATATAAAAAAATCTACACAGACATATAACACAACGACTTATTTTAAAATAAAAATGACAGAAATTTATTAATTTGTATACCAGTATAACAAAGTACTTTCATAGTTTGCGTTATTTCTGTTTTATAGCTACAGATTACTACAGATCAGGCTACCATAAAATGTCAAATTTCTTCAATATAATTTGAACTCTATTATCGAAGAATAAGGTTGAAAATTTATTGAAAAAATTTGACATTTTGTGGTAGCCTGATGTGTATTGATGTCATATAATTTGTGTAATACTGTACTTAGCTGTTATCTTTGAACAGCGGTCAGTCACAGTATAGAAATGTAACAGTATGGAAACTAAGCTTAGTTGATAAAATAATTACCTACACTCCATTGAAGCAATAGGGTTGTCCCCTTTAATGTTTTTGATAGTTTTTTTATGAAAAAAAAGTTTTCTGTTATGTAGTGGTCAATCAATCGAATTGAAATAACTAGCTTACAAATAAAATTTAAATAGGTAATCTCATGGCGTCGGTTAATCTCAGCAAAAGACGATAGTTTAAAATACGGGAAACAGTTTAATATTGACACACAACAACTTGCAGATCTTTAACTTGTCATCACGGCGTAACCTTTTACAAGTTTTGGCGGGAAAGTACGCGAATTGCGGTTGGACGAAAACGTTTCGTGCGCTTTTCGGAGCAGGCGCGCGATAGGCACCGCAGCGCAGGTGGAGCACGATCGGGTTCATCAGCGGCTCTTTTCGGGTGTTTGTCACGCATTTTCGGGTTGAACCCGAAAATGTGTGTGGTACCTAGTAATTAAAAAACCATTACATAAAAATTTATCTTGATAAAAAGTTGATAATTTCTTGCATCCGCCATCTTGGATTTACATTTTGACAGCACTTTCGACCTTAAGTCACTCGAAAACCATGAAAACGACACCCATGACGAAAAAGTTGATAATTTCTTACAGCCGCCATCTTGGATTTACATTTTGACAGCACTATCGACTTTAACTCCCTCGAAAACCATGAAAACGACACCCATGACGAAAAAGTTGATAATTTCTTGCAGCCGCCATCTTGGATTTACATTTTGACAGCACTATCGACTTTAACTCCCTCGAAAACCATGAAAACGACACCCATGACGAAAAAGTTGATAATTTCTTGCAGCCGCCATCTTGGATTTACATTTTGACAGCACTATCGACTTTAACTCCCTCGAAAACCATGAAAACGACACCCATGACGAAAAAGTTGATAATTTCTTGCAGCCGCCATCTTGGATTTACATTTTGACAGCACTATCGGTTTCAACTCCCTCAAAAACCATGAAAATGACACCCATAACGAAAAATTTACTAATTAATTGCAGCCGCCATCTTGGAATTTAATTTTGAGAGCACTATCGACTTTGCTTTAACTCCCTCGAAAACCATGAAAACGACATCCATGACGAAAAAGTTGATAATCTATTGCAGCAGCCATCTTGGATGAATTTATTATGAACGATCACTCGAACATTTTTTTTCGAAAACATAAAAAAAAATTACCGTTCAAAATCAGCAGGAAGAAAAAACGATAACTACGGTTTTGATGAAGCTGAGTTCAAGCAGCCGTATACTACGCAATACACTCGAGACATTTTCAAAAAGATCGCGTAAATTAACTTAGACGTGACCACTCGTCTTGACGCGGCACGCATTACTGACAGCACCGCGACAATCGCTTAGGGGGCTCGTCGATGCACACGTTTGTGTGAGTGTGCCGTTTCGAACATTTGTAGGTAGTTTCCTTACTGTTCCACATCTATATACTGTGGGTCAGTCCTTAAAATATTAGTATTACCTCATAGCCAGTTGTAAGAATGTCTGCTTCTCAGTTCTTGTGCTGTCTATGTCGATTTGTTCCAACTGCTTGAACCTCTCGTTGGATATAAGCGCTCTTCTCTCGTCTCTATAAAACATTTATTTAATAACTTTATAAATAGTGTTAATGCCTTTCTCTTTGTGGTGATTAGGATAAATGAAAGCTAAGCAATTTTTCAATTGATTGGATAAGTTATTAGAAGTTTATAATATCAAACTTCTTTTTACGAAGGCACGTTAATCCATTGGTTCCGTATGTGCAGTATAGTCT
Source organism: Elophila nymphaeata (assembly GCA_955850985.1). Lineage (NCBI taxonomy): Eukaryota > Metazoa > Arthropoda > Insecta > Lepidoptera > Crambidae > Elophila > Elophila nymphaeata. The sequence goes on from OY039068.1 coordinate 15,271,812, forward strand.
ATTTATGTTCAACTGCTGGACATACTTACTTTAACTACGTCCAGCAGATAAATAGACTGATCATAAAGATGAGAAATTTATAGCAATTTAGTGCTTAGTAAATTAAATATATTATGAAATTGGTGTTCAAATATCTGAAGAGAGTTTTTTGAAATACTCTTGAAAATTGTGATTCTATGTTTCTATATGTCTATGATTCTATGCCTTACAACATTTAAAACCTTTATATAAAAAAATGGTTGTCTGTAAAGTCAGTTAACTAATGATAATTTTACGTCATAACGTCATACACAAGCCGAACGCTTCTTCATACACAGGCCGATCGCTCAGCTCAGGCGGAACGTGACAATGAGTCATGGTTTTTCGTGCGTGCAGACGGCGTTCATTGATTTATAAGACGTTATTACGTCAAAAACCATACTTAAAAATGATTTACATAAGATAAACGTACTTGGTTAGTAAAGATTCTTGTGTTAATCTAAGCGTCGAAGCGGTTTCCTTTATACTCTCATAACATTTTAATTTGCTTTCAAACATCGGCGAATTCATGTATGTCACCACCTGGAAGAAATAATATTAATTATTTTAAGAGCACAAAATATTACAATTATTTTATAATTAATTTTCAATAAAAAGCTTTGCCTCAACATTGAATAACGTACTTGTTTGTATTCCGCATCGGCAAACTTGGCTATGTCGAAATAAACTTTTTGCCTCGTTTTATCATCATCCCGAGTTAACACTTCAAGACTCTTTGTCAAATACTTTTTGATTATGTCTCGTGCATTGTCAGACTTGGATTCCGCCATCCACAAGCCGTATAACCTGATAGAATAAAATATACAAAATAAAATAAGTAGTAATAGGTATTATCTTAATATGCTGTAAGTACTATACGAAGAGGTCGGTGGCGCAGCGGTCGTGCATTTTTCGTAACGATCGCGAAAGCTAAGCTACCAAGTGCGTGGTCGATACTCGGATGGGGGGCCTAAAATTCAACTCGACTTTCCTCCGTGCTTCGGAAGGCACGTTAAGCTGATATTCCCGGATACTGTTAAAATATAGCAGTCGTTCCCAATAGGACGATTGGTGTCAGAGAGGCGGTCAGCCGTAAAAATCTAATTCCAGAACCTAAAGTAGTATTGTCGATATTGACACACACAGCAACATATGCAGGTCGGTGCAGAAACTCAAATCGGGAGCATGGTAAGAGAAAAAGAGGATGAGTCAATTTAAAACACTAAAATGGAACTTAAAATGTAATCATGTTCACCTAAGCGACATTGCAGTTTGCTTCGCGTTAGATCCATTATTGATGGGATCGGATACTTTGTTACGTAGCAATGAAAGGGCGATATCTCTTTGACCTTTCGCCCAATAAATCTGACTTTCCAATACTGTAACTTGATCGGAACTCTGTAACTTCTTTACAGCAGCTAGTAATCTTTGTGACATTTGAATTCGTTGATTTTTTAAACTCAGCTCTGAAAACAAAAAATAGTAATTGCATATTAAACTACTTTAAACCAATATCATAATATGTACAAAACAAACCTGCATAATTCAATTGTAACGATATAACATCGTTCAAGGAATCAACATACGATTTCGCGGAATGTTCTAATATTATATTTCTCTGCGATATTAAATCCTCAAGGTGCTTGAAGTCTTGGAAGGTTGGCAGATTTTCGACCCTCCATTTATCAAGCAGCTCGTACAGCGGTAACTTATCGCACCGTACCGCAAAATAATCCTCGATATCAGTAAAAAGATGTATTTTTGAGAGAACTTTGTAAACGCTCTGACAATTTTCCATATTAAGTTCCTGGCATAATTTGGAAACAGCTATCTTTGCTCTATTTAGTGGTTGCACCAGTTTATTTTGAAACTCGGGCTTCGTCTGGATATTTAGGCAATCTTTAAGGCACGCATAACGAAAAGCTTTCAAGAGGTATTCAGTGTCATAGTTTAATTCTGCATATTTATCTTCTAGATCCCGTGTGTCTACAAATTCACTCCAATCGCCTAAAATAAAATAAGAGTATGTTTGGAATTCCTAAATACTTCAAGCTTATTAGGCATGACTATGGCGAAAAGCATCAAGGAAAACTGCTTCGGAACTCTTCAGAACAAAATCATAATAAAATTAAATATCGTAAATTAATATACGTACCTAAAGACGATAAACACTCATATTTCACATCATTCAATTGATCGTTTTCTGGTAACGATTTAATATATTGCAATGCCAAATGATGCATGCCAGATTTGTGCAAGGAACGAACTACACCATTCTGCATTTCAAGGTCAGCGCGAGAGCAGGACAGAGCAATATCATGCATAAGTAGTGCATCTAAATACTGCCCAGTGTTGATGAGATGCTTCCGCTTCTCATCTTCAATGGTAAGATGGGCAGTACCACACCCATCAATCGCATCCATCTCAGCTATTGCGACGTAACACTGAAAATAATGGAACAAAAATCCAATAATTACCTATCATCAATTTTTATTATAGGTCACATCCTTATCCTTACTAATATTATAAATGCGAAAGTAACTCTGTCTGTCGGTCTGTCGGTCTGTCTGTCTGTCTGTCTGTTAAGCTTTCACGTCTAAACCACTGAACCGATTTTGATGAAAATTGGTACAAATATAGATTAGATCTCGGGGAAGGACATAGGCTACTTTTTATCGCGAAAAAAAGGTTGAATGGGTTGAAATATGGGATGAAAGTTTGTATGGAAGTTCATCATTTTTGAAGATAGAACCATGCAACTTTGAATTTAGGCACTTAATAAGACAGAAAGAAATATTTGTTCTAAGATTTTTGAAATTTTGACCTGTATGGGGGTGAAATAGTGGATGAAAGTTTGTATGGGAGTTCTTCATTGTTAAAGATAAAACCATGAAACTTTGAAATTAGGGACTTAATAAGAAAGAAAGAAATATTAGTTCTAGGATTTTTGAAATTTAGACTCGTGTGGGGATGAAATTGGGGATGAAAATAAAACATCTATTTCTAGATCCAAGATGGCGGACGCGACTTTTTGACAAAATGTCAATATGGGTATCATTTTCGTGGTTTTCGGGGGTCCCGATTTCGAATACGACATCTATTTCGAGATCCAAGATGGCGGTTGCGACTTTTTAATATAAAATCGATATGGGTATAATTTTCGTGGTTTTCGGAGATCCCGATTCCCGATACAACAACAATTTTTAAAAAGACCCAAAATGGCGGATGCGACTTTTTAACATAATGTCAATAAGAGTATCATTTTCGTGGTTTTTGAGGGTCCCGATTCCGAATACGACATCTATTTCGAGATCCAAGATGGCGGTCGCGACTTTTTAATATAAAATCGATATGGGTATCATTTTCGAGATTTTTGGGGGTTCTAACTCCGAATAAAACATCGATTTTGAGATCCAAGATGGCGGATGTGACTTTTTGACAAAATGACAATATGGGTATCATTTTCGTGGTTTTTGAGGGTCCCGATTCCGAATACGACATCTATTTCGAGATCCAAGATGGCGGTCGATTTTATATTAATAAAATCGATATGGGTATCATTTTCGAGATTTTTGGGGGTTCTGACTCCGAATAAAACATCTATTTCGAGATCCAAGATGGCGGACGCGACTTTTTGACAAAATGACAATATGGGTATCATTTTCGTGGTTTTTGAGGGTCCCGACTCCGAATACGACATCTATTTCGAGATGCAAGATGGCGGTCACGACTTTTTAATATAAAATCGATATGGGTATCATTTTCGAGATTTTTGGGGGTTCTGACTCCGAATGAAACATCGATTTTGAGATCCAAAATGGCGGACGTGACTTTTTAACTTAATAGCAATATGGGTATCATTTTTGAGGTTTTCGGGGGTCCAGAATCCAAATACATCATCTACGTCGAGATCCAAGATGGCAGATGGGACTTTTTAACATAAAAGCGATTTGGGTATCAATTTCGTAGTTTTCGGGGGTCGCGATTCCAAATACGTCATCAATTTCTAGATCCAAGATGGCGGACGCTACTTATTATTAATATGGATATCATTTTCGTATGGTCGTTATATATATCGTTATATCGTTATATATCAAAATGGTAGATTGTAAAAATGCCATTTACTGCAGTGCACGGCAGTTGTTTTGTGTATTTCTTGCATAATAAGTACCTACAACAAAAAAAAATCTGCCTAAAGTAACTATTCCACGCGTACGAAGTAGCGAGCAAAAGCTAGTAGCTCAATAAGTACAACAGTTTAAGACTTCTTACACCAATCGATCAATGGTACAATGGATTAGTCGAAGTCGATCGATAGTTTTTACCTCACCGATTGATTAGTCGCCGATCGTTGGTAGAACGGGCTAGTCGACATTGATGGAACTGCTCGATTATCAGAGAATCCGCTCGATCAACGTTGATCGATGCCATCGATCAAATGGTGAGAACTGGTGCCTGAGACAGTTTGACTATGTCGCGCCCTTCTGTTATTATAGGGCTTACTTTAGGTATTTCGCGTAACAAATAACTCTTTGTTTCTATAACTGATTATTTTAATTTTCACCAGTATGTTCCTATACTATTTTAGGATGCGTTGGTGTCTCTCCGATACCTCCGTACATACACCTTAGTTCTAGTGGCGCACCCCCTCTTTTCCTAAAGCGGGCGGCTGCTTCCGATAAAGTACAGTACTGTAGGTGAGCCCTTCAGTATACTTAAGGCGGGTTTAATAACATAATTAATAACTAAGGTCAGTTTTCATGGCAACGGTAGAATTTTGTCATATTTTGTAATAAGGTATCTGTAAAAATCTGATCCCTAGTAAGCAAAAGTTTACATAGATAAGTTATTGAAATCGACCATTAGACTCGATCGCAAGCGATCCAAACTGTATCTGCGAGTGAAAACACTAACGCTTACATTTGACACGATTTCACACGTTATGATTATGTTTTAGACAAAAATGTTATTTTCTTAAATTATAATTAGAAAAGATTGGTTACTTGTCTATGCACTCAGGTTTGAGTGCTACATAACCTACGCGTTCGGGTCCGCATAGGTATTCATAAGGATTTACCGCCTCTTTCTCTGCATCGAAGGGAAAAAATATGTAAGAAACTGACCTTCCTTAGTATTCTTTGTAGATTCTTCCCACCTTTCAAAGTGGTGGTCGCTTCAGGGGTCGACGGCGGGACTCCGTCATTCATGGCCACTGCCCACATTTCACCATAGTAAATAGCAGACAAGTTCTGGTCCGCTACTGTAGCGGCCCATGCCACTTTGTCATAATCCAATGTCAAATAGTTGAGGCGATTCGACCCTTGAATTCTAATTATAAAGATATAAGAGACATACAGACAGGGTGTAGAAACAACTAAGACAATGCCGAAGTCTGCGCATTTTATACATCAAAACAAGAAACATAATAAAATTATTGCTTGGAAACGATTTTTATTTTTTTATGTTAAAAAGAACTCCAAAAAATACCGCGCGGCGCTTAGCAACTTGGGAGACGAGCCCGTCGTTCGGTCGGTTGAATGAATGACCCCTATTTCGAATGAATACATTGAGCGCTGACGTTTTAAAATTATTTTTTGGTATTAAATAATTAAAATTTTGATTATATTATTATTATATAAAAATCTTGAAAAAAAATATCTAAACTTTGACTTTCAATAACTTTATAACTATTAACTTCCAAAGTAAAGTCTAGAAGAAAAAAATGGTCCTAATGATGAGCGGAATACGTAGTTCTCGGTTTTGTCATAGGTCTCTTTACACCCGTTATTTATGCGATAGACTTGTTTTAGGAAATAATTCTTACCTAGATTTGTAGTGATTTCTTTGCAACCTAACGTAGTTGACCACATCCAGCATATATTTAATCATCAACTTATGGTTTTGATCTAATGTACTATTTCTACTGTTGTTATTAATAGTAATACTATGTTCTATTTTATCGTCAAAACTCATTTTCCAGATAAATTTAAAAAACTTATTGATTTGCTCACTGATCACCAGAATGTTTTTTTCGGAAGAACAATGTATTAATAACCCCACTAAAGCTGGTAAAATTCTTTCACATACAGTAGGCTGAAAATAATTATAGCTTTTTAACTGAACTTATTAAAACACGATAATAATTAATTAATTTAAAGACCAGATTGTTGCTACCGAAATATCAACAGGCTTACCTTTAGCAAACAAACTTCATGTAAAGAATTGAAATAATTGGACTCCGATGCAAGGATTTCTAGAATAGCCGTTGTGTGTTTGACCAACCATTGGTAATGGCTCTCATAATCATCTGGTATCATGAAGCTTGAATTAACGTGTCGATCAAATTTCACATCATCTATTTTGAACATTGAATATTCTGTTTCTTGGTCCGACATAAATGGTTTCAAAATCTCTTTCTCGACATCACAAGAATCTAAAAGAAAAATTAAATAATTATATTTATAACACTTGAAAAAAATACACTGAAAAAAATGGACCTGCCTCAGGCGGGAATCGAACCCAGCATCTTCCGCAATTACAGAATTTCTGCGTTTGCGGAACGCAGCCGCCCTGATTGCGGAAGATGTATTTTTTCAGTGTATTTTTTCTAGTATTAAAAATATTTACGCGTTTGTAAACGTAAAAATTATTCCATTAATAATTATAACTTTAAAAATATAACTTATCATCAGTGATTGGTTATTGAATATATATTTTTTACGACATACAGTCAGACGGATTAGTGTAGTAATAAGTTTTATTGAATGCTAAACTTACGACTGGCCAAAAATTATTGATGGTGAAGATATACCTACTAAAACATGAAATACTTTCATCATTTAATTATGTCACAGCGTACTTAACTCAAGTTATTATATCTAAAGATTACAATAAGTACATCATGTTGAAAAACCATGAGATTTAGGTGAAAAAAAAAAAACAACTTATTTTACCAATAATTTCAGCTGCCTCTTTGAATTTCAATAAACGATTTAATGTTTTCGAAATTTTATTCGTAACTACTGGGTCTTCATCGAATAGAACATGGGATAGAGATGAAATCGTAGCAATGGCAACAGTACTTCTTGGTTGCGATGCGACTATTGCCTTCGTGTCTGTCGGTGGGACTGTAATGAGTGTCTTCAAATCGTAAGTGCCAATTTCGGATAGACAGTTGCAAGCTTCTATGACAGTCTGAAATTTTTTTGTCAATGTTAAATTGATTATTCTACAACGCCAAGTATCAGGCGCCGGTTAAATAGCCCGGAACCTCCTATAGTTTGCGGACAATATTTGCTACAGACAGACGTGTTAAATTGAAGAGAAACTAGTTTTAGGCTGCCTGTCCATTGAAGTAGAAAGAGCGGAGATGTGCCAATATTAACCAATAGGATTGATTAAAATAACCGCTACACTCTAGGAAAGCAATCTTATTGGTTAATATAGGCGCAGCTCCGCTCTCTCCGCTACAGTCGACAGGCAGCTTTAAGCGCGTTCGTAGGTACGGGTTTTAATGTTCACGTCTTATAGTTTTGGCCAAAATTTCTTAATTGTTACCTTATAATCTTTCACTGTTTTCAAAATAATATTTAATTTATGTATCACTTGATGTATCGCACTTGTTCCACAATCTTCCGAAAATCTGACCTCGTTTAATGTTTTACACATGACATTAACATAATGCCTGTTATTTTTTAAAAATTGCTTCAAACTTAACAATGATTCATAACTGAAAAATAAAATATTTATTAGTAAAATCCTAATTTATTACATTTAAAAAATCAGCGAAGTTGCAACAATGCATGTTCATAATAATTGTAACAGAACTTTTTATATAGGCACGGCTACAGATCATTCCAAAACTAGATTCTCAAAATAACAATTTTCTAAATTATGCCATGCATGCGTAGTAAGTACAAAGTTAACTAACGAAACTCTACAAGTTATGGTAACATGTGCCAGCTCGTTTTATTAGCTTATTTTTACAGGTCTCTGGAATGAAATTATCATATTTATGATGGAATTACCTTGGACAATTTAATGGCATTTTGTACGTTTTGAGTCGCTCTGAAAATTCCGCTACTGAAGAACAGTGTATATGTTGAACAGAAGGCTGTGACGACAGCGACTTAATAAAATCTACTACGTCTTCTTCCTCTTTTAAATAATCTTTCATATCTATAACTAAATAATTCAATAGTGCCGTGCTTTCCTCCTCGAAGCCTTCTTCTTTTTTTAAGATCAAAATAGATAACAACTGCGACAGTGCTGTCCGTATTACACCGACATTTCTAGATAAGAACTTAACCAATATTGACCTCAAACCTTGTGTCAATATTTTTAATTCCTTATTGTTCTTAGACTTCTTAATCGCAAAACCAAAGCTATTGCAAATATAGTTGCAGACAAAAGCGTCCGAAGGTGGCACTAAAGGAACACATTCGACAAACGTTTTGAACGCGTGTATAGCCAATACTTTTAATTCCAGAACGTTTTCTTGTAACACATTCTCCCACAACTTGAACAAAATTGTAAATATTGCTACTGGCTGATTTTCACACAGATAGTGCATAATATTTCCGTCGGTCAGCTCCTAAAAATTAACATTACAATGAGAAAAATGTGATTAAACTGACCATTAAACTATAGTGTAAGATAAAGGACCAGCTTACCCCAAAATAGTCTAATATAGACATGAATATTGTTTTGGTATACAAGTAAGGCTCAACTGGCTTAGGAACCACGACTTGAAATTGTTCCATAGCTTCTGTGGAATCACTTAGGTGCATCGCCGTCAGTAATAGCACCTCCCCAACGTTTTCGACAAACAAATTGCTCCATTTCTCACTGTCCAGTATCTGTCTCGTTAGTTGGTACATTCTGTTTGCATTTATCATAGATTTCTTAAAGTTCGCTTCACTTTCAGAATTCACGTAACGTAGAGTATATTTCTCTGTCACAATATAAGGGAGACAGAGGACCATAATGTTGCAAAAACATATCTGTAAATTAAATTACAAACATCGTCTCATATTATACTCAGACTGAAGTATTGATAATGGGATTATCAGTGAATCAGTTAGTTACTAAATCATAAATTTTAATAAAAGTTTCAGTCGAGACAAATCTTTGAGGGATGAACAAACGGCTACTATTTTAAGGGCGAAAGACACCCGATCCGTGTGAAGCACGTTCACGTAGTAACATGAAGGCATGGCACCAGGTAATGCATATGTCTACGCTTACGCCTATGCATATGTAATACAATCCCAGTACCTAGTCGCTGCAGCAGTCTTATTAGCCCGAGAGCTGATAGACATAAATCTAAGTAGGTACTAGAGGCAACCTGAAAACCTGTAATATAACTCTCCTATAATACCATAGAACTTTGAGAGAAAACAGCTTTGCAAGCGTCTGGCAAAATTAAAGAACCGCCTATTATAAATGACCTTTTTTTTGTCGGGGAGGTCAAATGCATTTACGCGTCGTCCCTGCGGGGTGGTGCCAACTGCAAGGGATATGTGGGACTCGAGGTAAAGGCGTTCCCTCCATACCCACTAAACGTCCTCCCCGGCCTGACCTCCAGTGCGCTATTGCGGGACGGCTCGGGATCTGCGCACGTGAGCGCAACTACACCGAGACCGTCTCAACGTCTACCCGTCTAGGCACCAATTGGTGGCCAGCAGCCCACAGGGGACTAATTGAGTACAACATCATAACTGTAGGCATCATTACGACTTTGCCGTTCCGCTCTGCGTAGATTCGCCGCCCGTTTGTCTCATGTCAGCTATAATGCGTAGCGCAACGCATTACATCTAAGTCTACGCGCATGTCACGCAAGCGGTGTACGTCTAATACTCTTCCAGACATTAGCACAGTGTTACGTACACGTCAACTTATGTGGTATGTTTGGTAGAAAATACAAAGCTAGTGCAATATATGAGCCGGTTTGATATTAGCTCCACTTATTATTAGAAAGTAAGGTCCGCTTACCTCAATTATCTTGCTCTCCGAAAGTTTAAGAATGGTTGTGGTGTGTTTCAAAATAGCACTGTTGTTTACGTTTCCCCCGTGACGCCACAAGATGTCAGCAGATATTAGCCATCTCATGTGTTTATTGAGAAATTCCGTTTCGTTGATAATATCGAAAAACTCTAATGGTAAATCATTTAAATTAAAATTCTCAGAAAACCAGAAGTGAAGAATAGACAAAATATTTCTATTCAAATACACATCAATTGGTTTATTATCTACTTTTATGGTAATAATGTTTAAAACTTTTTTTATTGTCATTTTATCTAATGTTTTTTTATGCTGTAGTTTTAGGATAAACTTTATTATTTTCAGTATTAGTGATTGTTTTGTAGTTGCTAAGACCACTAAGCTGTGTAGTACCGATAACGTTCTATTGATATATTCATCTTTTAATAAAATAGGTTGCGTTTCAGAAACCTGCAAGAAATAACAGTGATTTAAAATTAATAAAAGCAGGCAGTGACTAAATACTGGTACAGATAAATAAAATAATTATACATACATTTATCGAAAATATATCTGTAATCCCATTAAGGAATGTATCAATCTCAAAAGTGGAATGGTTAATTACAGTCTCCAGTAAATTACTGCAATAGATGCGAATACAATTAATGTCTCCTCTAGATCTCTTTACTATTGAAGTCAAAAAGCGGTCAGTATCAACATCTCTATTATTTAACAATATTACTTTTGAAGCACATTTGTAGATCAAAGCTGTCAATTTAGGTGGATAGTATGACTTCTCGCAACGGTCCAAATACCCGCGTATCATGATATAAGAATTTTGTTTCATCTCATCGTCCAGCGTCCACAATCGATCTAATATTTTGAACAAAATATTAAGCAACTCAAACGTAGCGTCTGGTACTCTGAACAAATCTTTGCATAAATTTTGCATAAAGACGAAGATAGGAGCTGCAAAATAAAAATTATAAAAGTGATAAAAATATTTTTTTTATAAAAAAGTTTAGTAATGTAAGATGGTATTACCTAATGGCGTTTCTTCTACTCCAGGTTGATTTAAAATTTCGATACATTGAAAAGCACACTTGATATCCCAAATCGAAGAAAAGTCGTACAATTTTGGATCTAGAATCAATTCCAATAGTTCCTCCCTATAATTCCCACGAACACGACAATAGGCCGCAAGTGTGTAAACACAATTGTATTTCATAGACGTAGCATTCATTTCATTCTCGTCGTCCTCATATTCCATGACATCGTCCGTTTCTTTTTCGGAAGTTAATATATTATTAATGTAATGGAAAAAATCTTCAGGCACAGATCGACGTAGTTTAGTACCAAGCATCAGATCATAATCGTAAGTCATCAAGTCTTTCACATGTAGTAATAGTTCTGTTTTGTTTGGTATCGCTGTATTACTCTTCAACGCAGCTAACAAAGACACAAACATTAACTTTAAAGAAGATTCTACTGTAGTATACAGATGTAACGCTTTGATTTCATCACTGGAGTGCACCTGATATTTAATCACAACGTCTAAATAAGTGAGAATAATCTTAATGGAATGTAAATAATGGACTAGATCCATTTTTTTATCTTTAAACATTTCCGTTTGATATACAAATTTATTTTCTAAGTTTGTCTGGACAAGTAAGTTTGTTTCCGTATTAATTTCTGGTTTTTCAATTACGTCTTCTTTAAGAGTATCCATAGATTGTCTTTCATATTCAAACTCATTAAATAATATAGAGCTGCCAATTGAATTAAATACTATAGCGAATAAAGAATCATTATCCGAAGCTTTTGGAAGTTCATCAATACAGACATTGTCATTAGCTATTAACCTTATCATCAATTCCTTTACAATTTCCATATTTATCAAAGTAACACCTTCATGAAACCAATTTACGAAATGCGTTCTTTGTTCAAAAGAATTGCATTTGTTGCAAAAATTCCTAAGTATACTGTTGAGGGTCATCACACTGCTATTATTAACTGGCATGCTTTTTTCTAAATATAACTTTATTAATGGCTGCACATGTTGATATTTCAAGGTATTCGTTTTCAATAATGCATGCATTACAACATGTAAAGATTTATTCGACGCATTAGTAGCGGAAGAATTTCTGTAAAAAAACGTGATCGTTATAAACATGCATACATATTGCCAAAATCGTCCAGATGCTCAACTGAATCAATCTGTTAAAACAAATTACTTACCTGACACATGCATTCCATAAAGACAAAAATGCATTATCGACGTCATCTTTATAAGTTTTCGTTTGCGATAAGTGTTTAATTATAAGACATGAAACATCTTTAAACGTTTCCCAATCCAAGTTTTGACTGTTACCATTAATAAGGACATCTAAAATTTTTATTACAGACAAGTATTCTACGGTACTGATCATTGTACTGTATTGCTTTATGTACTCGCGTAATATAGACAACCTGTTGAAATATTTTTTTTATTACACGATGATACGTCCAGTAGAAATCTATAGCAAGTCTGAGTCTGGGTATGAAGTTGGAATCAAGTTTACCAAAATGATTAAAAAGGAGACCGAGATCCGTGATTGATAAGAAACCGCGGAAAAACACAAACGACAGGCCGTGGGGGCCAACAGACGTTTTAATGCAGGCAATGAGGCCTGCGGTATAAGAAAAAATCGGGAGTGGTCTCCCCTTGACTTTCCCGTATACCAGAAACGACTCAAAAGTTGACAGAAACCTTATATTTTGATGTCATACATGCATGTTAAATTTTGGTCACCCATCTGAGTACCGACCACGCACTTGGTTGCTTAACTTTCGTGATCGATGACTCAAAAGTTGATAGAATTGGTTGCAATAAGTTAAAGCATACTCGAGTTATCGTGCTAACGCACAGACACACACACACACACACACATAATTCTAAAAAAAAAAATTTTGGAGTCAGGGAGGTCCAAAACGTGTAAATCCGTCAAAATCTCGAGGTCGATTTTTTTGACGATTACAAGACTTCCTCTATACTACGTATACGAGAAAGTAAAAAAGGGGCTATCAAAGGACCCTACGACCCGCTAATAAGAAATTAATTTATGTCCTTTGGCCTGCTGAACACAGTTGTTTGGGGATCGCCGAGGAATCTTATGACAGGGAGAGTTTAACAAGTCACTGACTGAAATGAGCACAAATTTGGTTCCTCCTGAACATAGAAACGGGAATCTTATTCTGGTGGCCGATCCACTAGGTCACAGATGATGCAATAAAGTTACTTCTACTAAAGTATACCTAAGCAAAAAAGAAACAAGTGAATGTTAATCTGTTATCCTTAACTCAAGTTCATATTGAGATTTCATTTGGTTCCGCTAATCGTTATACTATAGTGGTATTGTTTCTATAAGTGCATTTGCGTGTTATGTCATTAATGTACGTAACTGTTTGATGAAGTATACTAGTGCAAATACTTACCATGGTATGTGATTTATTTGTAACTGATATATTAAATCAGTAAATGTTCTGTACTTATTCAAAGCTACTTTTTGCCTTTTTGTACTGCTACCAGCTACAGAATCATTATTAGAATCTGCATTTGAATGGAAACTCTAAAACAAATGAATACATTTTTAATTAAATGCTTATTGTATATTTAAAAAAATGTGTGCGTGTACTAGTGTACACACGTAAGAAGTGAAACTTCTTTATGGCCTTACATAGACATGAATACATACGCGCCATCTTTTTTGAAGTTTCACTTTAAAAAAGATGGCGCGTAACCGAAAAATGTGACGGTAAATTTTTTCCAACGCCGATAAAGAAGTTTCACTTCAAAAACGGTAACGTATCTGATACTGTATCAATCTACAAGTGTGTAGGACTGGTCACCGTGTATTGAGTTACGGGCCCCCAGATCTGGGGTGCTAGCGACGATTTCACGCCGCCAAAACTGCGAAATGTATATTTCGTCCACTCCATCAATCCTAACTACACGTCGACGTCCACGAGCACGCATTTGTGCTGGCGTAAAAACCGCAACGAGAGCGGCTCGCAGCAACATACTCAATACAGTATCAGATACGCTACGTGTTCCGTGTGAGTTTGCAGTAGACATTCTCTTATCTATCTATTCTCTTACTCTAAGTGAGTACGTAGAGTAAGAGAATAGATAAGCGTTCTGTAAACGCAGACTGCGGGCAGGCAGCCCGTATACACTAACTCAGACGGCAGCGCAGTCCGCTAGCTTAGTCTGTGCCACGCGTTCTCTTCTAGAACGAACGCTCTGAGCAGATCGCGCGCGTGTGAATTGAGTTAGCAGGACAGTCGCGGTCAAAAAGACCGCCCTGTCCGTTGTCTGCGGAGCGCCTAACTCTATATCGTAATTTGTAATAATAGTGTTTAAACAACATTCCTCCCAACAATGTTAATAAAGTAGCTAAAAAGAATGGATAACTTTAACAGATACCTATTATTCCCAGAGCTGATAGACATATTTGAGTAGGTACTTGAGTCAAGTTGAAAACCTTTCATATAACTCTCCTATAATACTCTAACACAGAGCTGCATAACTGGATGGTAAGTAGTGGGGATAAATCAGCCCTTATAGTTCCAATTTAAAGGTATAAAGGTTTCAGACTGCCTCAAGGACACTTTGGAAAAAAATGGTTAAATCAAATATTAATGACCACAGATTTAGAAACTGTAGAACGGCAATGTAAAAGACTAAAGTACTAACGCGTATATTAGAGCGAGATAGATACCTAGCCGAGACCATTTTTCATAGTCCAGTACTATTTGTCACGCGCACATGCAAAATACTCGCACATTGGTGCATTTCGTTTTCGGTCTCGCCCGATTCATTTCAATGACAATCTATTACGTACTTGTTACGTAAGTAATTATGGTACGGACTGACTCTTTCGCAGTACAAAAGAAACTATAGGTATCTAAGAAATAACACCATAGAACAGCAGCGCATTCAGTAAACAGTAAATTTGGCACTTTATTACTTATGATATAGTATATAGTAATTATTTAAAATGAATAATATACACTACCTGATAATATACAGCGGCCGCCAATGAAGAAAAGTATGAATTGTGGCTCTCTGAACACTCGTTTTGTTTACGAATCTTCTGCAAGTGAGTTACTTCCATAGTTATAATTTCTAACATATTAGACAGCTGCCTCTCCCATGTTTCCCAATTGTTTGCCAGACTGCCGTCTTCAATACGCAACTTTCCGCCAGGGTGGTGGAGTAGTACTGACAATTCCAAAAGCTTGAATAACATCATCTAAAAATAAAATATTTCGTGACGCGAACCTTAAGCGGCAATGGCCAGGGCACATTTCGAGGAGGAGTGACGGCCGTTGGGGCAGAAAGGTCCTCGAGTGGCGGCCGCGTACCGAGACTCGCAGCGTTTGTAGGCCGCCCACAAGGTGGACCCACGATCTGGCAAAGGGCGCGGGAAGCCACTGGATGCTCGTACCGCAGGACAGATTGGGTTGGAGATCTTTGGGAGGCCTATGTCTAACAGCGGGCGTCTCTAGCTCGACTGGCATGATGAATTCTTTACATTCGCCCCAGATAAATTTATTCCCCGTAAATAATTTAAAAAATCTTAAGGAGATAATCGTTAACCAAGAAAATATTTTAAAAGCTTTTTCGTTGTTAAATAAAAACACTTACCTTCTTTTTGTGTTCTAGACAGTGGTCATAAAATTTCAATATCAATGGTACGACACACTCTGTAAAATCGCACATTAATAAGCGACACTCCGTTGATAACTGCAACAGACATTAAGACATAGTTAAGGAATAATATATCTTTACAAAGTAAGTATAAGTTACAAAGTATCTTTACAAAGTATTATATTTATTTTAAAAAAAAAAAAAAAAAAAAAAGTATATCGTTATCTCAATATATATATATGTATGCATTAAAATTCATCTTAAAATACGCCTTAAGGCTTTGTTGAGCGTCGAGCTTAAATCAAACTTTAATTTTAATAAGACAAGCTCTTTTGAAGGCTCGAGTCATTGTTCAGTAAGCTTGCGCTGCAAATCTGACAAGAGTCTCTAAGTTTATGATGCGAGGACTCGAGTCTTGTACATCACTAATAAAAAGTACACAGAAATAATACATACCCCTGTAATTGTTTTACTAATATGCAAATCTGTCATTATTTATTAAATCATTAATAAAATTAACAATGATACTTTAAAAAAATTATTATCCTCATTAGAAACTCATATCCATGAGCAGTGGACGCATCGCTCAAACTGTGCTAATTATAAGAAAACTCTTTCAGGGTGCCCATACACCCTGAAAGAGTTTGCTGCTGAAATTTCGGGGTACTTTGGTTGGTTATATGCTTTATTCATTTTATCGGGTTAGTTTTAATCCAAATTAATTGTATATTGTAGGTATTTATTGTGGAGAAAAACACACTTCATAATATGGTTAAACTTTGAAAAAAAATTTTTGCAATGATCAAAAATAACAATATTTTCTACATCTATCTACTTCTCGCTGAGAAATTCGACAGTATTTGGCGATTTTAATTCATTTTAAGGATGCCATTAATATAACAGTAGTTTTTAAATTTAGCACAAAACAAAGTGTGTTTATTTACCGATTCCAGCAGCTGTATCATTATTTCAATTATAACTTCTTGAACTTTCTTATCATTTTGTAATTGAATAAAACATTTCTTTAGTCTTGATAATATATCTCTGAGCGGATTAATAATTTGGCAATATTTCGATCCATTTTTAATAACTAAAGATAATAATCGTAACTTAGTGAAATGATCCGATTTAGTATTAGTTGAGAGACATATAGAAGTACAAACATTCAGTAAATCTGAAAGAAAAATATAGAATTATAACATGATTTTAATTCATAATGGTTTAAATTGAAGTGAAAATAATGACTTCAGTCAAGTGGCTAAAATATGGTTGCCCCCACAGATATATCAATCTAAGGAGATCGGTCGAGTCGCCGAGTTCATAGGAAGTCTGAGTGTCGCGATCAGCGGCCGTACTACATAACATGGTTCTAGTTCAGCATGCCGTAATATACACTATTCATTGCGCGCGTCTTAAGGACGAAGCGATGAATGTTAAGCACAGCCGCAAAGGAGATCGGTCAAATGGCTGAGTTATGTATTCACTTGACTTTATCGGAAGGCGAAGTAGCGGAAATGTATGCCCACAAGGCATACACTAGTCACAAGTTAAACGCCGGCTTGGCCTATCTCCTTGTATTATTAAATCTGTGGTTGCCCCTTTAGAACTTCTACATGAGATAAGAATTCGAAGAAATCAAACACGGTGGGGTAGAATAACGTCACATTTACCATCAAAGCAGAAAGGTTGCGGTGTTTAGTTTCGTAAAAATACTCCAAAAAGGAGCGAAACTGTGTGCTGGTTAGAACCTAATTTCTTTTAAATTAACAGGGATAATATCTCTGCCCTTATTTGACATGATAGAAAATTAAGATAAGATCGAATATCGAAACTTGCTTAATAGCTTGCAGGGATAATATCTCTGCCCTTATTTGACATGATAGAAAATTAAGATAAGATCGTATATCGAAACTTGCTTCACAAGTATTATATCATCAGTGGTAATACTTTGACTGGCTGTTAACTCGGTGCGATTGATAAGATACTACTCATGAAACCCCGCACAATTTGTTCCCTCCCGGGTACTCCTCCTCCTCGCGTCGTTTTCCTCAGTCTTGAGGGTCGTGACTCCCCTTTGGTACATTACATTACACTGAAAAAGCCTCCCGGGTACATTACACTGAAAAAGCCGCAGGCCCAGACGGAAGAGCGAAAAAATCGCAAAGAGTTCTTGGCTTCAAAACCAGGTAACATAAAAAAAACTAACGACGAAAGCAAGCTGACGAGCTAGCTAGGAGGGTATCGCACATTAAACCGATAGATCCAGAACCAATAGTTCCTCTCCATGTAAGCTGGTTCAAAGGAAGGATTTTAGAACACTCCCGCCTAGTACATGATAGATATTGGAACACCTTAGATACATGCCGACAGGCGAGATTATTTCTACCGCATATCGACGCAGGGGTCTGTTAGGAATTATTACAGCTAAAAAGGTACTAGTTATGCTTAGTCAAACATCTTTTTAATATAGGTCTGGAATACAGTTAGAGTAGCAGAATACCGGGTCCTGGCAGAATACCTTGGTAACATCAAGGCGCTAGGCGACATCCAGATGGAGCTGGGATGGCTGAAGTGATCCGGCCCACACCTGCCGACGCAAAGTAGGCGCACTAGTCGTCAAGTTGCGGAAACTCCACAATTCTGTAGTTTTCCTACAGATCTTATCATTTTTGATATGATCACACACTCAATAACTGGGTCATTGTCAAATTTCGTGCAGGTAACCGAGACTATAAATGACAAACTTATAAAAAAATAAAAAACCTTAAACATGACTTTTCGTATTGTCCATGCCTGTTAAAACAAGTAAACTTTTGTCTGTTACTGTCGGCCGCGATGTTTAATAAGTGATTTATGATTTATTCCAGGTTTTGTGGGTTAGGGTGCAAAAAAATACAACTCTGTTATCATAACGTTGTAATGTTTATTATGAAATTGAACAATTCTATTCCAAATATTTTGGCATTAATGTTAATTGCAGTCTTTTATCTTATTATCACACTTAGAATCACAACATTTTTGTTAAGTTTAACAATCATTAATTTAAACTCCAAACAACTCTGTTACTTCTTGAATTTTGAGAGAAAGAAAATTCTACCGAAGTACTCTAAATATTTATATATTAACTGCTAACTATGAGATATGACCGTAGAAATATCTAACAAATTAACCTATTGTTTTATTACAATATTATATTATCTAGATTTTCATAAAAATCTTTAGTATGTCATTTAATCTTTGGGACAGAAAAATAACAGAGTTGTAACACAGTAACATAGTTGTTATTTTTTATATCTTACTTGACTAAATTGCACTCGGCTGAGCCTGAGATCTTAATAACATAAATATTAACTTCAATATTAAAATAACAAACTTAATGACTTTTTATAATGTTTAATTTTAAGACAATTTATAATTAACTCTATAAAACAAAAATCAAATATTCTTGAAAGAGTCACTGGAAAGTAAAAGTTGCTTATTTCTTAAGTATATAAAATGTAAAGCAGTATCAAAATGGTAGTATATTCTTTTACCTTTACAAACTTTTAAAAGGTTCTGGAACAATAGCAAGTAAATTATCAAAAGCCACATAAGATAAATCACACTCAACTAATTTTCGATTGACTTAAAAAACATTATTTTTAACTTCACCATCTTCTTCTACTTTAGATAAGACCTTATCCAGATATATGTAGTTCTGTTTTAAGCTGGAAATTTGAACCCAGACACAAACACCTTGTTTTATTACGTGAATATTTTCCTTCTCAATCAAAGCATCTTCAGCAAACCGCCAATCCCATCTGCTGCACCCTTACCTTGTCCCGCTTCAAAAAAAATCCATGTATTTTTGTTTCGAACGAAAAAATCGTTCGAAACAACAATTTAAGTCCAAAATTAAATAGAAAAGACATTTCTGTTACTTTATTAACAACTCTGTTACACGAGCGGATAACAGAGTTGTAGTAACAGAGTAGTAAATTTTACATTCTAAAAGATATAAGTCATAAAGGTTTGCGTAAACTACATTTTTTCTTACATATTTATAATAGTTACCTCTTCAACAGCATACGGAATGCAAAATAATGAAAAGTACGTTGATTTACTTACATAAATAGGTAGGTAACAAAGTGGACGCACAATAAAAACACGCAGCCTGGTCAACACCTCGCGGTCCACTGACTCTTCGTATATCCCTCCCTCT
This sequence comes from Elophila nymphaeata, assembly GCA_955850985.1. Classification (NCBI taxonomy): domain Eukaryota; kingdom Metazoa; phylum Arthropoda; class Insecta; order Lepidoptera; family Crambidae; genus Elophila; species Elophila nymphaeata. Next base: position 15,291,704 of record OY039068.1, read on the forward strand.
GATCTAGTGATCATTCACAATTAATGCAGACATCCCGCCCAAGCTAGTAAAAAGTCAAAAGCCGCGCCATCTCTATTTTACGTTGCGATTTCTGCAGTAACATAATATTCCAGGCAGTTTCACACAATACGCGGGACCAAGTTTTAAAAAATTGTTATTAATTGCATTTTAATACTAACTGCTTTTAAGAAATGTTTTATAACTATTTATAAGACTCTTTTAATGGTAATAATTTATTTAAGATAGGTTGATATAGCAGAAAATGAAATTATTGGATCTTTATTAGAACGGAGTGCTACCAGGGACATATAGAGATTGTTAGAAAACCCATTCTGTTACCAGAAATGACCACAATGTTACTTTAAAGAAAATGAAAAAATATCAAAACTAAGTCTTTATTTTAGGTATCAATGTATATTAATGCGATGTATTTTGTTTTTAATGTAAAACTTGTTAGCGGTTATGTGATTATTACTAATAAAAAAAATTACGCAGTTGAGGGACTAGTTTACCTGCGCAAAATTTGACAATGACCCAACTCCGAGCATTGCCCTTCCCTTGCCCTTGCCATTAGAGACTAAAAGCTAAGGGCTACTTAAAGCACTATTAAACTTTTAACTTAATAATTAAAAATAATATAATGGGTAAAATAGATACCTTCCCAATTTGTTGGTGTAATAAAACCCAAATAATAATCACAAGATATAACATGTTTATATAAAAGATTCAAGTAAGCATCACCAATAGCTTTTGTTAATCTATTGTTATTCAATATAAACAAACATGCTTCCAATACTTTCTCACATTTTAAATAAGCTTTGCCTGAAATAAAAAAAGAACAATGTTATTAAGTAATATAAAAGAAAAAACAAACAATGTTCACTGCATACATTCAATAATTTATTATTCATTTCTGTAAAAATACATTGCGAAATATTGAAAAAGATTTTATGTCATTTCTATTTACCAAACGTATATTACACTCAATTTTTTGTCATTGATAGAATAATATTTATATGACATGATGAAGCTATTGAGTGCTTGATCTCTTCCTCAATGAAATCAAAGAATGGCTCACAAATTGGCGAATTTAAGCTAGTGCCTCAAATTCAATTCACATTACATTTACTCTGCGCCCCGGTGACTGTCCATCTGTAAACCTAGGAGACACTACCCATACACACAGTGAATCAGTGAAGTACCTGGGCATGCATTTAGACCGAAGGCTCACCTGGAAGAAACACTTGCAAAAGAAAAGTTAACAACTAAACCAGAGATATTGACGGCTACATTGGTTGCTTGTAAGAAACTCAGTGCTGAGCACAGACAACAAACTCCTAATATACAAGCTCATCTTTAAACCGATCTGGACTTACGGTATCCAACTCTGGGGATCAGCATGCAACTCCAACACTGCAATCATACAAAGAGTCCAAAATGGCATTTGAGAAACCTATCCAATGCCCTGTGGTTCTTAAGAAACAGTGAACTCCATGAAGAACTACTGATTGGCACAGTTGCTGATGAGATTAGGCAATACTCTACTAATTACAAGAAAAGACTAACTACTCATCCTAACCCCTTGACAGCGGAACTACTGAGTTACACTACGACGCCCAGTCCGGGCTTCAAGATCGTCGTAGTGTAACTGTTGGTTTGTTATGAGCCAGGGAGCGTTGGTAATTAGTCTCAGAGTTTTGGACTAAAATCTTTGTAGTATTTCTAAATTGGGAGTTAGCAGCTGTTCCCCAAAGCTGAACTCCGTAAGTCCGGTTTCAGAATACACTTGTATTAAAGCAGTTTATTCTCCAGTGATAGCTGTGATTTTTTGGCGAGCAACTAGAGCATCTTCCCTAATTGAATCCCTAGTGCTTTTTGTTTTGTCGCTGTAGCATAATGGTCGATAATCTAGGTCACTATGGTCTCTCTTGCGCGAGAAGTGCAGGCCGATTTACAAGACATGCTGAGGTTAATGGGGCTCTTGTGGCTACCGGAATGCCCGCCGCTTTGGAGCCTAATGGTTTAGCGCGCGATGACGGTAAGAGGCCTGATGGTATGATCCTCGTTCCCTGGAAGAAGGGAAAATGTCTGGTATGGCACGCCCCTGCGCGGACACCTTGGCAATATGTCATATTCCAGGTATCTCAGCAATGTCCGGATAGGCTGCTACTTCCGCGGTCTCTGGCTGGTTTGAGCCGCTTTAGGTAGAGACTCTGGGACAATCCAGGAGCTCACCTTTTTCTAATTCAGAATTTATGTGTATGCCTACCTTATTACAGCCGGGACAGTGGTTTCGCCGTCGAAATTTGTCAGTGCTTGGTACTTATGTTTTTATGGTAAAATTGATAAACTAAGTTTAGCTAAGAGGTATAGGCGGTAAGAAGTTCGCGGGGGTCAGCTAGTTTTTAAATAAAAAGACAATCTTTTTTGAGTACAAGCACAACACACGCTTCCGAATGTAAAAAGAATGATCAATATCAGTACACTCCAAGCACACTCAGTAAAAAGTTACACATATAAAAAAAGATAAAAATAATGAGAACCTCCTCCTTTTTTTGAAGTCGGTAAAAAAATAAGCCAAATTTTAGTAAACAGTAGATTTTTAACATGTCTAAATTGGGTTTCGACCGAAATTGAGCCATGTACCGAAGATTCGGTTTCGGTCGAAAATCCTGTTTCGGTCAGACACTAGAAATAGTGTTTACAATTCATTTTCATCAAAATCTTGAAAAAAATTTCTAACTCTTTTTCCCCCCTGTTATATCTGCAATCAGTCCGAGAACTATGAGCAGATGCTTTGATTATGAGGTATATTTTGTGGGACCAGTTATCCATTGACATCTTCTCCCTCTATTTCAGATCCAGTTCGACAACGGTTTTGCGTTTGAGTCTCTTTGGATGAGTGATGGTCAGTAGTTCCGCTGTCAAGGGGTTAGGATGAGTAGTTAGTCTTTTCTTGTAGTTAGTAGAGTATTGCCTAATCTCATCAGCAACTGTGCCAATCAGTAGTTCTTCATGGAGTTCACTGTTTCTTAAGAACCACGGGGCATTAGATAGGTTTCTCAAATGCCATTTTGGACTCTTTGTATGATTGCAGTGTTGGAGTTGCTTGCTGATCCCCAGAGTTGGATACTGTAAGTCCAGATCGGTTTAAAGATGAGCTTGTATATTAGGAGTTTGTTGTCTGTGCTCAGCACTGAGTTTCTTCCAAGCAACCAATGTAGCCGTCAATATCTCTGGTTTAGTTGTTTACTTTTCTTTTGTAAGTGTTTCTTCCAGGTGAGCCTTCGGTCTAAATGCATGCCCAGGTACTTCACTGATTCACTGTGTGTATGGGTAGTGTCTCCTAGGTTTACAGATGGACAGCCACATTGGATGTTTTGTGATTTATGATTTATAAAAAATCTAACTAACTCAATGAATAGTTATGAAATTATTGAAGGTCAAAATCTTCAATAACTTCATTACTATTAATTTCCCAGGTATAGTCTAGAACATTGGTTGGCAAAGTGCCGCTCCAGAGATGCATGTGGCTCTTTGGCTCCTTACATGGGGCTCTGGCACAAATATCCACGGAAGGCGTAATAATGTTTTCATTTCAAAAAGCTTTGTGAGAAAAAATTATATAACAAAAATTACACTCCAGTGTGGTACAAAGGTATCACAAGCATGCGCGAGCATACTTTTTCTAAAGTAGTGGGGAGGATTTGGCTCCTATTTTCTTTTTAAATTGTTGTAATATTCATATTTGGCTCTTTGGCTAATAAGTTTGCCCACCACTGGTCATTGATTGACCCCCAGGGGTCCACGTGGGTCTACGAGGGTGTAACAAAAAAATGGGGGTCCACGAAAAATCTGGTGTCGTGAAGAACTAATATGTTGGCTTGACTTTACCTGTCAATGTAGCCATAATATTTTAAGAAGTTCAGCGACTGTTACCTTGCATGTTGTAGATTCAGTACTAGTAAATTATTACTACTTTGTCATTATAGAAGTTACATTACATTATTAATGTTCAATTTTAATAATATTACGACAGGTAATAATAATAAATAATAATAATAATAATAAAGCCATTTATTTCCATATCACTGGTTTGTACAAAAGTGTTTCTTATTTCTAAATTAGTAGATTAGTTATTATATATTCTATGGTAATATTGTTAGTTAGTATGTAGTGATATGGCCCCATTTCGGGTAAAGGCCTCCTCCAATCTGATCCATTGTTCCCTGTCCTGTGCTTTGTCCATCCAGTTTTTTCCAGCAATAGTGAGTATATCGTCAGCCCATCGTTTTCTAGGTTTCCCAACCTTGCGTTTGCCTGTGGGTCCTGGCCATTTTGTTGCCCTTAGTGTCCACCTGTTGTCCTTTAATCTTGCGACATGGCCTGCTCACTTCCATTTCGATTCTAGGGCATGTTGGAGAGCATCTACCAGCTTGGTCTTTCTCCTAATGTCTTCGCTTTTTACTTTGTGTATTTTCCTAAGTCGCATTAAGCTTCTTTCCATAGCACGTTGGCACCTTACAATTTTGTTTTTTATTTTACTTGTGAAGACCCAGGTTTGGCTGCCATATGTAAGGCATGGTAGCAAGGACGTATCCATTACTATTTTCTTAAGATTTAAGTTGTAGTTCCCCTTTAAAATCTCTTTCTGTGCCCAGAATTTCTTCCATGTTATGCTTATTCGTCTATCGACTTCTTCTTCATTGCTATTTGTTAAAATATACAATGTAATACATACATCATTTATAAAAGTTGGCAACACTTTTGTCTGTGGCAACATTTTTTTTTTGTGTTAATACTCTCTGATTGTAACGTGCATCGTGTCGTGAATAAAACCAAATTAGTAAAAGTCTCATATTTTATTTCATAAATACAACAAGATTACAACAGGTTATGGGCCCACGCCATATACATAACCAAACCAACATAAAATTAAAGTGAAACTAGTTAAAAACAAATACCGGTAAAAATTGTCACACGTGTTGGCGTGGCGTTGGAGGTTATTTTTGTCGGGAAGGTGAAAAATACTTGCTAAGTTTGAGCTGCAAGGAAGGAAAACTAGTGAGGAAGAAGATAAAAGACACGATGGACGGAAATAATACAGTTATCAAACTGGAAGGAATAAAAAACTGGAATGTTTGGAAATTTCAAACAATGGTGTTACTACGGGGTCAAAATCTAATTAATGTAGCTGAAGGCAAAGTAACAAAAGGGCACGGCGCCGAGGAACGGAAAGCATGGGAGACACAGGATGCTAAGGCTCAAACAATGTTGGTGACCAGGATGACCGAGGAAGTGATGTTGCATATAATATCCTGCACTACTGCAGCAGAGATGTGGCGAAAGTTAACAAGTATTTTTGAACAAAAAAGTGAAACAAGTATTCACATAATCCAGCAAAGATTTTTTCAGTTTAAATACGAAGAAGGAATGGAGATGTCAGTCTTCCTGTCAAAAATACAAGAGTTACAAAATCAACTAAAACAAATGGGTGAAGAAATTTCGGAAAAATTCATAATTACGAAGGTATTAATGTCATTGCCAGATATCTACAAACATTTCGTATCAGCATGGGAGTCGGCACCAGACGAAAAACAAACCTATGATAACCTTGTCGCTCGATTGTTAGTGGAAGAGGAGAGAGTAAAGGAAAAGGGTGAAGTTGCCTCATCATCATCTGCATTTATTGCAAAGAAGAATGCTCCAAATAAAAGAAACATAAAGTGTTTTAAATGTAACAAGATGGGCCATTATCAATCTGAGTGTATGAGTAATGTGAACAGTAACCATCGTAACTTTCCAAACAGAAGTGAGAAAAAGTGTTTTTATTGCAACAAAGTAGGGCACAATAAAAGTGAGTGCTGGTATAAAAAAGGAAAGGAGAAAAATGCGTTTGTAGTACAACAAGTACCTCAAGAGCTTTATCATCAGTCGAAGTGGTTGGTGGACACAGGTGCCAGTGAACATATGTGCCAAGATAAAAATCTGTTTTCGACATTTTCGCCATTATCATCACAAAAGTCTGTGATAATAGGTGATGGTACTCAAATAAGTGTTATTGGCTGCGGACAAGTAAAACTAGAAGTATTCAATGGACAAAGGTGAGTCGAGACGACCATAGATAATGTCCTTTGTGTGCCGGACCTCAAAATAAATCTGTTCTCGGTGAATTGTGCGGCCGACAAAGGTTATGTCATGTTGACAGATCAAAATATGTCCAAGTTTTTCCGGAATAACAAAGTATGTGCGGTAGCAAATCGTGTTGGAAATATGTATGTCATGGATGTTCGTTATAAATACAAAAATAGCTTTGCAAATGTTTCTGCAGTTAAATCAAGTTTAAGTGAGTGGCATGAGAAATTTGTGCATCAAAATATACAGTATGTGAAAAACATATTAGAGAACAATAATATTAAAGTTTCTACGGATTCTATTGAGAAGTGTCCGGGCTGTTTAGAGGGTAAAGCACACCGGCTGCCCTTTATTACTAGTGATACAAAGGCGACGAAAACATGTGAGCTAATACATGCTGACGTTTGCGGACCTATGGAGGCAGTATCTGTTGGAGGATCAAGGTATTTCTTGATATTGAAAGACGATTACTCATGCTATAGAACTGTATATTTCATTAAAAAGAAGGAGGAAGTGATAAATTGTATCAAAGATTTTGTAAACAAAGCTGAAAATGTAACGGGTAACAAAATAATTACTTTTAGAAGTGACAATGGTTTAGAATTCATCAATAAGGCTGTGTCAACTTTGTTCTCAGACCGGGGCATAGTACACCAAACGTCTGTACCTTACACGCCTCAACAGAATGGCAAGGCAGAAAGGGAGATAAGAACACTGACAGAAGCGGCCAGGTCAATGCTATGTGCCAAGACCCTTCCAAAGAAATTATGGGCAGAAGCAGTCAACACTGCAGCCTATGTTCTCAATAGAACAAGTAGAAGTAATGAACCAGGAAAAACACCCTATGAATTATGGACAAATAAGCAGTTTGATCTCAATAACTTATATATCTTTGGCACAGCGGTATCTGTCCATATTCCAAAAGAAAAAAGAAAAAAATGGGATTCTAAAGGAGAAACAGGAATCATGGTGGGGTATGGAGAAAATGTAAAAGGTTATAGAATTTTTTACCCCAACAAAAATGAAGTGTTAGTGAAGAGGGATGTCATTTTTATGGAGCCTGTCATTAACAAAAATAATAGATTAAACCTAGAGTCTGTAACAGAAGTACTAAAAAATGAAACTTTAGTTTCTGACAATAACCCACAAGAGTTAGTAGAAGATGTGAGTGATTCAAACCTTACAAGTCAGATGACAGATGATGAGCAGCACAGCTTATATGAACCTGAAGAAACAAGTGATGAGTATAGTGAATGCGAGAGTGATAGTACATTACAGCCAACACCTCCTTGTCGAACCAGACGTGTCAGAAAGGCACCTCAATTCTATACCTGTCAAAATGTCTACACTGCAGAAACAGAACCAGGTACCTATAAGGAAGCTATGCAGAGGAGTGATGCTTTTCAGTGGGAAGAAGCTGTCAAACAAGAACTGGAGACACTCAAGGCAAACAATACATGGACAGTGTGCCCTGTACCTGAAAAACAAAATATTATTAGTAGTAAGTGGGTTTTCAAAATAAAGAAATTAGATAATGTTATTCAATATAAAGCTAGGTTGGTTGCAAGAGGTTTTGAACAGAATGATACATTAGATTTGCATGAAATTTACTCACCTGTTGCCAAGTTGTCAACGTTTAGATTGTTTGTTTCAATTGCTACTAAATTAAAATTACCAATACATCAGATGGATGTCACTGGGGCCTTTTTATATGGGGAAATAAATGAAAATGTTTATATTAAATTACCAGAAGGGGCATATAATGGATGTGACAATATTGTAAAACTAAATAAATCTTTGTATGGACTAAAAAAATCTCCCAAATATTGGAATGAAAAGTTTAACCATGTAATAAGTAAGGCAGGCTATGTAAAGTCAAAGAATGATCCATGTTTGTTTACTAAATGTAATGGAGAAAACCAAACTTATGTCTTACTGTATGTCGATGACCTTTTGATGTTTAGTAATAATGAACAGGAATTATGTGATCTCAAATTACAATTACATAATGTGTTTAAAATGAAAGATTTGGGGTTAATTTCAAACTTTCTAGGTATTAGTGTTAAACAGAATGTTAAAGATGGTGTAACTGAATTATGTCAAAAATCTTATTTAGAAAATGTATTAAAAAAGTTTAAAATGGAAAATTGCAAACCCATATCTACCCCTATTGATCAAAATTTTAATGTAAAAATTTTAGAATCCAAAGAATGTAATTCTGACAAGAATATTGAAAACACATGTAGGAAAATTATTGGAAGTTTAATGTATGCAGTCTCAGGCACTAGGCCAGATCTTTGTGTGGCTGTATCTATATTAAGTAGGTACCAAAATAATGCAAGTGAAGTATTGTTGACTCACTTAAAAAGAATTTTAAGATATGTAAAACACACATTAAATTACAAGTTGATTTTCAAATGTAATGATGATGGGCTTGTGGGACATTGTGATGCAGATTGGGGTGGTGACACACGTGATAGAAAGTCTACCACTGGCTACTGTTTCAAGTTTGCGAACTGTCTTATATCGTGGTGTTCTAAGAAACAGTGTTCAGTAAGCCTATCATCAACAGAGGCTGAGTATGTTGCAGTCAGTATGGCGGCTAGTGAGTCTTGTTGGCTAGCAAGCTTATTGAAAGACTTTAATAATATAAATGTTTGTCCTGTACCTATATACTGTGATAACCAGTCCGCCATAATGGTTGCAAATACTGATAATATTAAAAGACTTAAACATATTGATATACGCTATCATTTTGTCAAAGATTTAATTAAGGAATGTAAGAATGTTTAATGTATGTTAAGACTGAGGATCAAATAGCTGATATGTTTACTAAATCCTTAAACAGAGATCTTTTGTTAAAATTTGTTACTCAATGTGGCCTAATGTAAAGCCTCTGTTATAATGTAGTTGATGTTAGGTACTAGAATAAGTATGAATGTATTACATTGAGCGGGGGTGTTAAAATATACAATGTAATACATACATCATTTATAAAAGTTGGCAACACTTTTGTCTGTGGCAACATTTTTTTTTTTGTGTTAATACTCTCTGATTGTAACGTGCATCGTGTCGTGAATAAAACCAAATTAGTAAAAGTCTCACATTTTATTTCATAAATACAACAAGATTACAACACTATTCATATTGAAAGATACTTTTTTGCCTAAGTATATGTATTCTGTCACATACTCTATCAGCTGATCATTGGCTTGTATTGGTATCGTACAACCATTTGTCATAACTTTTGTTTTGCTCGTGTTCATGTTTAAGCCCACTTTTTTACTCTCTTCATCCAGTAGTTGTATCATTTCTTGAAGGGTGTTTGACGTTTCGGCAAAAAGTACAACATCGTCTGCAAACCTTAGGTGACTTATTTTCTGGTTCAAGATCTCTAGACCTTTGTTCTCCCAATTGATTTTTTGAAACACCATTTCTAATACAGCTATGAAGAGTTTTGGGGATAGTGGGTCTCCCTGTCTCACCCCCCTCCCTAGTTTGATCTCTTCGCCTCTACATTCCAGTTTTACTCTACTTACACATTTAGCATATATATTTTTTAAAATATTGATGTATTCCTTTTGTATATTGCAAGCACCCAATGCTCTCCATATTGAACTATGTGTTATGCTATCAAACGCTTTAGAATAGTCCACAAATGCCACATAAAGAGTCCTGTTAAATTCTTTGTATTTTTCTATAATTTGTTCTATTGTGTGTAAATGGTCATTGTGGAAAATCCCGAATGGAATCCTGCTTGTTCTATGGGCTGACTGGTATCTATTTGGGGTGTTATTCGGCTTAGTAGCACAGAAGCGAAAAGTTTATATGTGCTGGACAGTAAACTGATGGGTCTGTAGTTCTCAATGTTTAGTGGGTCGCCTTTTTTATATAACAAAATTATATCTGAGTTGCACCATTGATTTGGCACTATCTGCGAGTTTAGCACTAGGTTGAATAATTTTGTCATTGGTTGAGCTATAATAGGTGCTACGATTTTTAGCATCTCATTGCTTATGTTGTCTGGTCCTGGACTCTTATCTGGTTTTAATTTCTTTATGTGTTTTAGTATTTCACTTTCTTCAAATTGACTAACTGCTATGTGCTCTCTACCTGTCTTCGTTTCGTCTTCATTTTCAAGTAAACTGTTATCACAAGGGTTTTGATAGAGTGTTCTGTAAAATCTTGTGGCGTGATCTATGATGTTTTTTCTTGTTTTCACAAAAAAATTATCATCTTTCAAAGTTGATATCCAATTTTTGCCTGTTGTTAGTTCTTTGAAAGCTCGTTTGGAACTTCTGTAGTTCGTAAGGTTCTTTTCTATAGTTTTTCTCCTATGATTTTCATAATCTTCTTTTACTGATTTGTTAGTCTGCTTAAATAAATTTTTAAGTTCTTTTTTTTGTGCTTTTGTTCTGGTTTTTACTGTTAGTAATTCTGTGCGTCTTCTTATTAGTTTTACGACAGGTAATATGATAACAATAATAATAGTGTAATAATTACATATTTGAATAAATACAACACAAGAAGATATACTTTTACCACTTTACTTCTTATTTTTACGACTTTGAATGGGGAGGTTTCTAAATAAAATAAGTGAGAATTGATTGGTTCCTTTTGCTGGGTGTAGATGTCAAAAAAGTTAAGTTGGATGGAATCGCTTTTTTGATTTCCCAATTTTACTTTTTTGAAATCCACTCACACAATTAAATAATTAACCAATCAATTAGCTCTTTTGTCCGAAAACTGTTAATTAGTGGTTAGAACTCAGCTGCAACTCAAATTTCTCTATTTACATCTAATTTTCACATTTTTTGTCGAGTTTTGGAAATATAGTAGAAACTTAGCTGCAAGTGGTCCACTGGACCCAGCTTGATTTTTGAAGTGGTCTATGAGAAACAAATGGTCCTATCGACTCGGCTTTTTCATAGTTCTTTTTACACCCGTTATATAATATTTTTTTATAATTTCCCTTGCCTCTCTGAATTGCAATGGAACTAGCACTAACACAGTGAATCCATGAAATGCTATGAGTTTTAATCAGTTCCAACAACTACCACACATCAAATTAGGTAATGTTTTAGTATATTATCAATGTACTATTATGTGATGAAATATAGGTACCTTTGTTAGCTCCAGCTATGCACCTATGAAGCAGACTACTGCAAAGGGGCCCAGTAACATTTTCAAATGATTTGGAACTTTCATACTTTTCTGTTTCCTGAAACATAATAACAAAAATAGAAGAACAAATTGCAAAGTATATTCCAAAGATACACAATATACCCTTTTGAAGGTTTAGCTACTTTTGGATATGAACTTTGAAGTCCTTATGTAGGCGACAGGCTGGCAACCTGCCACTAGAGGCACTGCATGGCTCAGCTCTCTTCATCTTTGATTGTGTGTGTTAAATACACAATCTGTCTGTGAGTTTATAAATTTGTATACAAATAACTTCTATTCCTAGGGAATATAAGTGTATACAAATAACTTATATACCTAGAGAATTTATGTTATTTGTATATAAATTGATAAATACACACTTGACTTTTGATGACACTGAAAAACTGTATTCCACCAGCAAGCTATAAGCAGCCAAGAAAAACGTTGAATTCAAATAGTAAAATGTAGTGTTATTATCAATAATCAACTAAAGTCAAACAATAAAGCAATAATATGTAACCTCTGGCCACATTTATCTATTCTATCATCAAAGACCGATTTGAAAACCGGCTACATTTATGATTATTAGGTTCAGCAAAGCATGCAAAATATTTACAAACAATATATTAGATTAGATTTAATCCACAGGTTGTACCTTTAACACATAATCGTTTATATGATCGAATAAGTCATTCCACGAAAAGCCTTTCTTTTTAAGAGTGTTTTTTGATAATATTGCGGGTAAAGCGTTTCTTGTAAGTAAATCTTTTAACGATTCGGCACTTTTCTTTCGCTCGTTTGCTCTTACTGATAAAAGTAAGCCACATAATTCTCTACAAGAAGAGTCCAAATCCATAGTTGACGCTGGTGTGGGACTATAACCATACGGAATTTGTGGTTAATGTTTTCAAACATTAAATGTTGTAGGTAATTTTTATTAAGTGAAAAAGACAGATATGAAGATACAAATAAAAATAAAACTATTTGACAGGAGTCATGACTTAACTCCTGGAGCACAGACTAGTTAGAGATACTACGTATCTCTGGAGTCAGCCACAGACCAGTTAAGCAGCGTCCCCACTAGGGCCGCGCGGCTCCTTGAGTCCAAGCCGCGCGCCCAAGCCTCGTGAGTGTGTACGTGAGCGAGGCCTAAAACTACATAACAAATAAGCCTCGCGAGGCCGGGCCGCGCGGCCCTAGTGGGGACACGGCTTTAGAGATACTACGTATGGAGTCATACACGAAGATAGATAAAATATAAGCCTCTTGGGAGCCATAGCTTCAAGGAGCATGAAGCTATAGCATGGAGTCAGCAGCACCAACTTTTATTTTGCCGGATAAAGCCGTCCCTACTACCACAATAAAGAGAACGATACAGTACTTTGACTTCATATATAGTGACGAATCGGCGCACGCACAGATACAAACGTCGTTTACACGGCCGCTAAGTATGCTCACGGCAAAGTCACAAACGGCAAAAATGGCCGTGTAAACGACATTTGGATGTGTGCGTGCGCGCTGATTCGTCAGTATATCAATGACTTAGAAATATTATGGAGTCAAAGTACTGTATAGTTCTCTATATTGTGCTACTACTCTAATCTGTGCTTCCTATCCTACCCTAAGAGCTAATAGCCCCCCATCAAGAAATTCTATCTTCGTGGGCCCTATCCATGAGCGCTTATTCCTGCCGGAATGTGTATAAGGAATGAATTATAGTTGATGGGCAAAGCGCAAAAGAACAAAAGTGTTAAAATCTATTTGTCCTTTCCGTCGCTGCTACACGACGTGATAACCTTGACTTAGTTACATAGAAAGTAGCAGCAGGAAAGCATTTAGAGATGACATTAGTTATATAGTGGTCTCAATTTTAAGCTTTTGCATACTTCAGCACACAGTAAAACTTCTCAAATACTTGTAAATTCAACGTCTCATTTCTGCCGACTGCCATGAAAGCGCTTTTTATTTGACTGATTATTACCTGGATATTCTGATCTTCCGGTCTTGTGATATTGTCAGCGTCACCGTGGTTGGTAGAAAGGCGAAGGCCTGGGGGTCCTTGAACCTTTAATGACGAACCTCTCTACTACACAAGTCAGTCAATTAAACATCTCCCGCGATGGGTACGATCAAGTACGACCGATGGATCCTCAGACCAATGATTTGGTCTGAGGATCGACCGATTAATGCCCCAGTCTAGTAGTAGTCGACTGCCAATATATTGTTAAATTCTCTTTGTATAGATCTATAAGAGAACTCTTTGGGTAATGTTCAAAACCTCAGACCAATGATTAAACTGAGGTTCAAAAGTTCGAAATGTCCATTTGGCATTTGACGGAATCCGTTACATTGAGTAACTTAATTTTTAATATTTTTTTTTACATTTTCTTAATAATATCCCTACCAATGTTTATTTGTCTGTAAATTTTCTAATTTATTTGTAGTACTGCCATGGCGTTGCCCTGGCATATCCCTTTAGAAGCCATTAAACATTTAGAAGTGCATGGCCCAACTCCGCAACCTTCATTGCTTAGGCATTACTGTAATTTAAATGTTCATGAAAACCCTATTGAAGAATTACAAACTGGTCTTATGTGCGATATTGGTATGGGTAATCGAGACCCGTCAACCATACAACGATTAATAGCCTGTGGAATGACGGTAGCAAGATTAAATTTGAGAGATATGGAACCAGATGCGTGCGCGCAATTGGTTCAAAGTATTAGACAAGCAGTTTATAACTACAGCGCTGAACTTGAGTACGTATATCCTCTGGCGCTTATGGTTGATATCCGAGGCCCAGATATAATCACGGGTGATTTAAAAGAGGGATCAAAGGCTACTATTGAAATAATTCAACATGAAACCATTCGATTAACCACTGATGCTAGCTGGCGAGAAAGCGGCACAAGTGATTGTTTGTATGTAGGATATGATCATTTAACCGATTTGCAACCCGGAGATACTATATTTATAGATAGTTTAACACCTGGAAAATTAAAATTGATTGTTTCTCAAGTTGGCGACGATTCTATAGAATGTTCCATTGCTAATGGTGGAATAATTGGACCTAAAATGACTGTTAGAATATCTCAAGTACCTAGGGAAGTAAATAACTTTCATAATAAGAAAGGTAACAGTTCTCAGTCAATTTCTTGTAGCGATGCTTCACAACAACCTTTTGAACACATGGACGAGCAAATAGCATGGGCAGTAGCTTCAGATGTAGACGCTGTACTAGTTCCCTCCACCCAAAATTCACATGACATTCGTCAAATAAGAGATATATTAGCTGAGAAAGGAAAACACATACTTGTGTTTGCGTGTATAGATACAGTTTTAGGATTAGATAATCTTCAAGATATATTGAATGAAGCAGATGGTGTTTATCTTGATCGTAGTGTTCTTAGTACTGATTTGCCAGTTGAAAAAATTTTTATCGCTCAAAAGCTTATTTTGGCTAAATGTAACGAAATTGGAAAGCCATGTTTATGTAAAGCTGTTATAAATGAACAAATACCTACATTATGTGTTACAGACATTGCAAATTTAGTAATCGACGGTGCAGATCTAATATCATTAGAACTTCACTATGATTCACCTTTGAAAAAATTTTCACCATCTTATGATGCTGTTCGCATGGCGGAACATTGTTTGGCAGCTGCAGCAGTAATATGTAGACAAGCAGAACATATTTTATGGAAGCCAAGGATGTATGGCCATATGGAATTAATGCAAAGTCCTATAAAAGAACCGACTAAAGCGGTATGTCTTAGTGCTGTAGAATTAGCAATGCGCTCCCGAGCATCTGCTATAATATGTCTCACTAATTCTGGAAGAACAGCAAAGATCTTGTCTCATGCCAAATCGCCTTGTCCAATAATAGCCGTTACTAGAACTTGCCATACTGGAAGACAATTAAGATTTTGGCGTGGAGTACGTGCTGTGCATTATTTTGAAGTAGCTAAAGGCAGTTGGGTATCAGAAGTGGAAGCAAGAATCCATGCTGCTCTTGATTATTGTAAAGCTAAGCGTATTCTGCGTGCAGGAGACGCTTATGTGATTGTAACGGGTTCTCGACGCGGAGTTGGGTATTGCGATTCTGTGAGATTGTTATATACAAGTGCCCGTGAAACAGTAAACATTGAGTAAATAAATTTATTCTGAAATATATGTAATGTGTACTTAAAGTAACCGACAATTGTACGGTAGATACGGTTGTACGGAGTTTAAAATGGAGTCTCTCAACACGTTTTTGCAACAATAACTCGGGAGCAACTCCTGTTTAAGTTTTATTCAAAGAACAAATAAATATAATATCACATCTAGGCCAAAAGGTCGACGTCCATATCTTATGAAAATATAAAAACTTAACGAGTTAACATTATTCTTTCTTCTTTCTAGTCTGTGGTTAACATCGAGCTTGCTTGACTGCGTGTCACGTTTGTTCTATATAGAAAAATAAAACGCGTTTGATTTTGTTTTGTTGAATAATTTCATGTGGTTGGTTGTAATATAAACAAAAATAAGTTTGTTAACAAAGTGGTCATAATTAACAGTGTCTTATAAGAACAAAACAACAACTTAAGTACAAAAACAATTTTTTTTTGTACCTACCTTTTACACCTACTGTGCGACCGTGAAGGTTCGGAATGTTACGTCATTTTGCTTTTGGTGTGTGATACGTACTTCTGTATTTTGATGCAGGACTGGACAGTGTTTTTGCCTCTAAAGTAGAATTTTGTTGTGATTATTATGCTCAAGTGTAAATAATTGTGAAGCAATCTAAACACTATACCGGCTGCGACAAGATGCCGCCATGTTATTTAGTTTTGCTGTCAACTAGTGATCGTGGTTAGCTCTCGAAACTTGGATGTTTTTTGCACCATTATAGGAAATAACGTAAGTTCTTTTTGAAAATATTATCTAAATTGGTCGTGGTAAGATAACCTACACGAGAATTTGTGGACGTTATTATGATTGTTTGAATGATTTATTGTTTACCATAGTATATTGACTGTCAATGTAATGACGTCATTGTATTTTAGTTGGTAATAGAGAAATACTCAAAAATTTATTATTAGTAATTCCAAATAGCTACAAAACATATAATTTTAAGTGAATATTTTGTTCATTGACAGGTAACTCATGTTTTCAAGGTCTGTGCCCAGCCTTGAAAACTTCATCCGTTATTAGGTTATTTTTGTATCATCAACAATACTGCATAGTTTATATTTTCAAATTTACATTTTGATTCATTTTAATTTGTATGTATAATATATTGTGATAATAACACCTTAGCTACAAAACTTACACCATGCTCTTATTGTGGTAAGTACAAGCAAATCTAGATTTGATATCTTCCTCACATAATTTGTAGCCTACTTAGGTTTTGTAACATTGTTTTCTATTTTCTTGAAACCACATATTATTTATCATCATTTCAGCAGAGAGACACCCACTGTTGGACATAGACTCCACCGGTTTGGAGATCCTTATTATTTATAATTTTACCTTATTCATAATTAAATGGATCTATCTTTATGAATTTACTTAGTATTTGAAATTCTATGTTAGATATTTCGTTGCTGGACAGCTTACAATGGTGGCTAAAGATTGTAATTAGAGTCAGAAATATCATTATTTCTTGAAATTATATGTTTTGAGCAGAGCAGAGCAGTCTTGAAGAGACAATACAAATTTAAATGGTATACGTGTATAATTCCAACAATAATCAATTTACATACAACTTACAAAATGCAAAGACACAAACAGACATTCAATAACAAACAAAAACCATGGTAACCGTCATATATCAAAAGCATAGGTTTCACAAATAACACTAAAAAGTTTTCACTCTAACATTTATTATACTAGGTAGGTTATTGGTGTATTGTTTACGACCATAGATGATTCATTGAAAGATATTGTTTTATTTAAATTTCTTTTGAATCAATTTTCTGTACCAAATTAATAACAAATATGTTGTTACAGTATGGGTTTCACATGTCATAAGAAAACAATGAAATTAATCATTTTGAAGCGACAAATGTAAAAATAATGAATTTAATAAAAAAAATTCAATTTAAATTTAAAGGATAGTTAATGGAAAAAGTAGATGAGTGAAAAGTGGTTAAATTACTGCAAAAAAAAATTTTATTAGTTTGGGGCCCCAGACTCACCTGAATTATAAAAAAAACACTCTGATGTCATAGGGAAAGTATTGGACTATTAATCTCAAAGCAGGCTTGTGATCAAAAGAAACATCTGGCAATTCTGTTGTGTACGCTTTATTTCTAAATGTAAATGTAATGACTAAGTTAATTAGGCTAAATTTTATAGTAATAATACGAAATTTAAAAATTTTGCATTTTTGTCATACTAATAGTTTTTATCTTGCTTTAAATTTTAAATTAAATTGGTGGACGTGGAGTTACCTTTAGACCAGTTACTAGTTACCGTGGGGTTGGGCAGTTCCTACATCCACATGGTAACACAAAAGGTAGTTTGAAAAGACTGCTATTCCAACCAAGGTACATCTAGTTATCATTGCTGTATTTTATAATATAATAATATTATAAAATACAACAATGATAACTAGGTACCAATAGGTAACCAATAGGTACACAATAAAAACATAACTCATAAAGCCATGTTTTATTTATACATAGTAAGATAAGATAACATTTAGAAAGTGCATAAATCTTAGAACACTAGGCACGTAGTTGTGTTTTACCACCCTAAGTATAACATATTACTATTAAATATTTGCATTTATTTTCATTGGATCCCAATTTTTGAGCCCATTTTTTAGATATTAACGTTGGGTCCCATTTGCTATTTCCATTGGATCCCATGTTATAAAAACATGTGTACTTTCCAGAAAAAAAGTGATTTATCTTTAAAAAATATTTAAAAAGCAGTTTATATTCGGCCCACTCATTATTGAATGAATGAAAGAACGAAGAAACATTAGTGAATTCACATTTTATTACAAACACAACCTAGTCCTACAGAGATTTTTTTTATATATATAAATAAATAAATAAATATTGCTGCCTCACCTGAGTAACCTGTAAGAATTCAACTATTGCTCTAATATATACCTATAATATTTAAAGAATTATCATCCAACTCCTAACCGTTAAGGAGTTTTTCCTTCCATCATCAGCTCATCTGAATAACTTGAAAAAATACAACTATTTATCTTTATGTAGGTACCTTTATTAAAGAATTATCATCCAACTCCTAACTGTTCAGGAGTTTATCCTTCCAACATCAGCTCACCTAAATAATTTGAAAACTCTTAATCAGGGAAGGATGGGGCGTTGGTTCACCTATTCTACCGTAGATGGCGTTAACAATTATCAACCAACTCCTAACAGTCAAGGAATTTTTCCTTCCATCATCAGCTCACCTGAATAACCTGAAAAAATACAACTATCAGTCTATACATACCTATAACATTTAAAGAATAATCGTTCAACTCTTAATCGTTAAGGAGTTTTACCTTCCATCATTATCTCGTTAACATGATGACTACCAGACGCAAATGCTACAATAGTTTTAGAAAAATTATCAAAAGTGTGCAATACATGCCTATAAAATTTGAGGTTTGCCCTCGATTTCCCTAGCTTCCCGTCATGAGATCCTGACTTGGTGACAATGGGGGCATCTCAGGTGTATATACTTTCAAATAAAAAATAAGAATTTTGAAATTCGGTTTACAAATGACAGAGATATCGGTGTACATGTATAAAAAATACATACAGACGAATATAGAACATCGTCCTTTTTGGAAGTCGGTTAAAAATATTTTGTATCAAAAATAATCACACAAACACTATATGAAAAGTTTACGAATGTAAATAGATAGACGATAGACGCAATGACGAAGAAGACAGCAGTATCATAAGTGCTCAGTCAACATAAAAACATACCATCCGAATTGAGAACCTCCTCCTTTTTGAAGTCGGTTAAAAATACCCTCATTTTATTATAAACGATTTTGTTGTTAAAAGTACCCGTATTCAAAGTTTTATAAGCTTTTGGAATCCAACGGAAATGGTTTTTGGGATTCAACGCCAATGAAACGTATTTCTCTTCGATTTTTAAAATGTGGGATCCCACGGTGATACACAATAATGTTTGTGGGATCGCCAAATATATTAAAGTGGAATTCAAAAGTGGGATCCAACGAAAATAAATCAATATTTGTAATAAATATCATGTCATGTCAGTGTCACTGACATTAGTCAGTGATGAGATATAAGATTTCCCCAAAAATTGAAAATTATTACTGAGGTAGCAACATTACGCGGGGTTGAGGTGAGGTTACGACTGAAGGACTTTGTATCCATGTCATAAATAAATAAAAACATCTTAAAAAAAACGAGGTGAGGTAGGTGCGGGACATACGTATTGTTTCTGGACACGATGCGGGGTATGAAATTGTACTTGAACGCGGTTTTTGGTTTGTTCTGTATTTTGAGGTTCCTCTATCAAAAAAGAGGAGCATGTTGCCGAACTAACCTCTTTTTAATAATTTATATTTTTTTTTTGGTTTTTGACTTTTGGATGTATTTATGTTACCATGGTGTTTACGGGCTTTACTTTCAAAATTATAGTGTTTTAAAATCTTTTCATTTAATTTTTTTTAATTTTAAATGTGTCAGAAGTGGGATAGTGAATTCACAGCATTTAAGTATAATAATAATTCCAATATTTTATTAAAACTTAAAGTGGTGGAAAAGGCAGTAACTACTCAGGGCGAACATTACGGCAGTGCCACGGCCAAAGGCCCTTTTCCCACCTTGCCGAGGTCTCGTCCACTCTGCCGGCGACGCTACCAGCAGCGTGATGCCTCAAAGCCCCGCCTTTGAGGCATCCAAATGTTGCGGCCACTGCAGATGCACGAGTCGTACCTAACGGCCGTACTTCGGCCCAAGGACGACTGTTTTCTATCTTGCTGAGGTGTCGTGCTCCCCGCCGGCGATGCTGCCGTTCAGCGAGACGACTCAAAGGTGAAGACCGGGATGTTGGGACCACGGCTCATGCATGCATGCCTTTTAACGAAGTCGCGACATTTGAGCGAGGAGAACGGTACATTTTGAAAATAAAATAAATAATTAAATGAAGAGATTTTAAAACAACACTATAATTTTGAAAGCAAAGCCCGTGAACACCATGGTAACATAAATACATCAAAAAGTCAAAATCAATAAAAAATATAAATTATTATTATTATTATTATAAATTATCAGGCAAACAGTTGTAGACAACTGATAGGTGCCTATATCCTGTTATTCTTATTAGTTTTTCTCTTATTTATTATTTATGTATTTGTCCAGTCGGTTCTTAAATTGGTTAATATTTTGCGCTGACACTACATATTCTGGGAGTTTATTCCATGATGCGACTACTTGATTAGTTAAAAATTTCTTATATGGGTTGTTTTGTGCAGGTCTAGTACACAATTTTAAGTGGTGGCCTCTTAACTGGGCATTATGGTTTCTTGTGAACATATTTTCAAAACCTTCGATGTCGTAATGCCCATTTAAAATTTTATAAGTTTCTATTAAATAAATATTAAAAAGATTATTAATTAACTAAATTATTAAAAAGATGTTGCCAAACAAAGCTTTGCAGCGATTTATATTTTTTACTTTCTCATATACGTAGTATACGATACGATATAAATATAAGGTTTCTATCAACTTTTGAGTCGTTTCCGGTATACGAGAAAGTCAAGGGGAGACCACTCCCGATTTTTTTTTATTGTTTTTGACCTTTTGGTGTATAAAAAAAAGTAAAAAAGTTATTTTTCACTCTTTAGTCTGATTTAACATAAAACTAAAAGCGTGTTATTTAGTTTTTTTAAAATATTATTTTCATGTATGTACGAAGACTAAGGGGGATAAATTATTAGTAAATGCGTTATGAGACAACCTTCTGCAAAGTACTTCTATGACTCTTCGACAGTCTGCGGCTACCATTTGGTTAATGTACCTTGGATCTGTGGGTTGTGTCGTGGCTCTGATAGATCAGCCGTTAGCTCTCTCTATATATTCGTTCACCGGTCACTTCCAAAGTAACCTAACAGCTCCACACTCTAGGTCGGCGCATGTCTCTCTACTCGCCGACTACGTATAATGGAAAATTGGGTTTCAAACCCCGTACCGACGGCCCTTTCGGGCGAATTATTAACTCCTTAAGAGCGTGTATTCATTGAAGTATCAGAAATATTTTTTTCGTAGTATTGTTGTTAGATACACATGTCTATGTGACCTCATGCACACATAGACATTGCTCGCAGAGCGATAGGTCCACTAGCTGGGAAGATCAGGGATCATCATCATCATCATCAACAGCTCATATAATGTCCCCACCGAGGGGCTCGAGCCTACCCCACATTAGGGGCAATTAGGCCTTGGGGTCCACGTCCGGAAGCCTCCTCGTGGCGGACCCTAACGTAACGTGGGGGGGAAACTTTCTCGGCGGGTGTGTGGCTTTTGACGTCAAGTGCCATCGTCAAGTTGTTTTTGTTTTCCCACCACGGCTAGTTCCGGACGGCCCTTTTCAAAGCCACGACCGCGCCCGGCGTCTCCCGGGTGCGGTCCGATGGCTACTCCCGGTGTCCTCGTCAGGAGGACGCGCCAGGTCGAGCAACCGTCGGTGAGGAGGCGGCCTATAAGGCCAACGTCGGTCAGCGGCCCGACTAACGCCAGCCCCTGTGGGCTGCTGGCCACCAATTGGTGCACAAGGAGTGCCTAGACGGGCAGCGTTGGGACGGTGCGCAGATCCCGAGCCGTCCCTTAGTAGCGCACTGGAGGTCAGGCCGGGGAGGATGTTTAGTGGGTATGGAGGGAACGCCTTTACCTCGAGTCCCACATATCCCCTGCGGTTGGCACCACCCCGCAGGGACGATGCGTAAATGCATTTAACCTCCCCGACAACAAAAAAAAATAAGAAATGGGCGATTAGGCCTTAGTCAACCACGCTGGCCAAGTGCGGGTTGGTCGACTTCACACACAACCTAAGAATTTCTTCATAGATGTGTGCAGGTTTCCTCACGATGTTTTCCTTCATCGTAAAAGCGTCGATTAAACGTACGTAATTCATATAATTCAAAATTTTAAAACACATTGGTACGTGGCGGGGATCGAACCAGTGCCTTCCGCTCTTACACACCACACAACCACATACCACATACCTCTGAGCATTTACGCTGCCTCTTTCAAACAAAACCAACTCTGTACGAGCCTCATAGGA
The DNA here is from genome assembly GCA_955850985.1 of Elophila nymphaeata. Classification (NCBI taxonomy): domain Eukaryota; kingdom Metazoa; phylum Arthropoda; class Insecta; order Lepidoptera; family Crambidae; genus Elophila; species Elophila nymphaeata. The sequence continues at coordinate 15,314,273 of OY039068.1, forward strand.
AATTCTACCCCATACCTTTACTGAGCCACCTTGGTAGCCCACTGTTTCGACTACAGCACACTCTGCAAACCGCTCACCCGGCCGTCGATACATTCGCTGGCGTCCATCAGGACCTTTTAAAGCTACTCTCAACTCATCAGAGGAGAGAACGTTCTTCCATTGCTCCATTGTCCAATTTCGGTATTGTTGAGCAAATCGAAGTCTAGCTCTCCGGTGCTCTGTGGTCAACGCGGGTACTTGAGCCGGCTGGAAACCAGTCAAATTACGCTCTGCAAGCCTTCTTCTTATTGTTCTAACGCTAACACTTACATTTTGTACCTCAAATAGGCGATTACGAGCCTCCGGAGCCGTAGTGAAGCGATTTCTTAAAATATTGGATATAATGAAGCGGTCATCTCTCTTAGAAGTGCACCTTGTTCAACCTTGTCCGGGTCTTCTGGTGTAAGATCCAGTTTCTCGGTATCGTCGGATGGCATCTCGTATCGTGGTTCGAGGAAATCCCAGCATACGGCCTATACGACGCTGGCTATACCAGCATCAGAAAGCGCCACCGCTCTAGCTGCATCAACTGCACCCAATGGCATTTTACTGAGTAAGAAGCAAATGACAAACTCTGCCACAACTTAAGAACAAAGAAATTTGTTTGAAAGCTTCACAAGCAACACTTTATGTACGCGCAAAACAATCAGTTCGAAAATCAATATTCGACTGAACGCAATAAAAGTGACCCATACTTGAGGGTATCTTTGAAAAAAGGGTAAAAATTCTTTCATTTTATCATAAACTACCCACTAAACAAACTGTCATTCAACGTCATAAGCGTTTCGTTATTTTATGCCACTTTAGCAAGGTGCGGTTAATTGTGCCTTTGAGTGTATTTTTTTACTTATTTGGGCTCTATAGTGGTTTAGAATAGTATATTTTCTACTGGAAAATGATTTTTGGAAAGGTATTGTTTGCCATTATAATGCTGGTATTTCATCTGAAAGATAGCTCTGCGCTATAAGGTTCTCTTCGCTTTACAAAACTATGTGTAAATTAAAATATCTCTCTATAGTGGTTTAGTGGTTTCAATCAAGAATGAATCTTCCCATAAGTAATATATAATTTCTTTGCAAAGTCTGTTCACATCGCTTCGAAATCAGGTCTGAAAAATCCACTAAATGTGTAAATTTTGACATAAATCGAGTACACGCCCTTAATGGCATGAAAATAATCTTACGCGCGTAAATAATTTTATTGCTATAAAAATACACTGAAAAAAATCGACCTGCCTCAGGCGGGAATCGAACCCAGCATCTTCCGCAATCCGAACGGCTGCGTTAACCACTACGCCACCGAGTCCTTAACGGTAATTTATCCGTTTCAGGATATTATTTAAATAGGGGATTACCTTCCTTTATAAAATAGTTCTCCTTCTTTATATTATTTTTAATGTCTGAGGCAAAGTAAAGTGAGTCCATACATCCGTATGAATGAAGAATCTTTGTCATAATTAACTCCATTCTGCCAAAGTTATGAATTTTGAAAATAATTACTATGAAGCGATTTTGAATGAACAACTAATATGACCCCCCGTAAGCCTAACGTCACCTGAATACTTACGAGACTAGAGAAAACACTCTAACGCGCCCTAATTCAAATTCATTGTCTGCAAATCGAAGATAAACAACTACAATCGCTATTAAGGAACTGAAACATGATACAACTCACAGAGACCACTCAAAATGAACGCTATTAGGATAACGTCATAATCACAATGTTGTCTTCATAGTGAAAAAAAAATTGTCAATCAGGAAATTGAAATGATACTGGCATAAAAATAAAGATTAACAAAATACATACAGAACGGTAAATAGCTTCTAACGATAATGAGCGACGTTAATCTGTTGAACGTATGGATCACTACTTTCGCTACTGCATAGGTTTAAGTTCACTTTTTTTTTCTTGAAATAAATATACCTACATATTACTACGATATTACTATAATGGAATTTATTTGTTAAGAACTTGTACAAAGCCGTTGAATTTCCGTGATGGAATAAAAAATAATAATATTGATACTTAAGTTTTCGTAAATACAGCTCACACCAAAGGTATTAATTCAAAGGATATGGTGATTCAAATATATGGTGCAACTATATGCAAAATTGTGTAATTTTGCCCAATTATGTAAATGGTGATTATGTTGTGATTATGACGTTATCCTTAAAGCGTTCATTTTGAGTGATTCATACCTCACCCCACATTCCTATTACAAAGATATGCCTTTAAACGGAGCTCATAGAATAGCCAGTTCCTTTATGACATACCTCTTCTTCTTCCCTGCTCCCAATTTATTTCGGGTTGGTGCAGTATTTGTCTTGATGTCGAAAATACTACCTACTATTGCTGGATTTGGCATTTGATTTTTACGACCGGCTGCCTGTCTAACACCAACCCTCCTTGCAGTCGGTAGTTCCTTTATTACCTAACAGTCTTTTTACCAATTTTAGTATTCTTTGTAAATCGATACTTAACATTATTCTTTTAAATTGGTCTACTTTTTGTACCTAATCTCGAGTCTCTCAATACCGAGCGATATCAATACAAAATACTCATATAGCACACCTCTAAAAAAAACTATTTTTATGCAGCCAAAGCTACGAGCTATCACGGGCTACAAACTTGAGTACAATAAAAGAAATTGAATTCTACGTTAGTTCAAATTATTTATTTTTAACCAAGTAAATCTATTTATTTGTTTCAGGTGATAAGTCTTGAAAATATTAGAACTAGCCACGGAGCGCCAACGTCCGGCGCTGACTGGCGCCACTCATATCAATGTATCATTTATGCCAGTTCTGGCCAATGAAAATGCAAGGTAAGTCCGTACATTTTTACTAATTGCAAGAAAGACATGCAACGTGCTATACGCTATAACTACTTGGCACAAGATTTTTATACTCCATATTTCAATTTGGTTACATTAAGGAATGTCCGTTAAACTGTAGCATTGATTGACGTAAATAATGAATTATACACTCGCGAGCAACCAAATCGACTCAACCCCTTACCGACACATACTTACATTGTTTTTAGTAAAAGTAATACACGATATTCATAAAAATAATAATCATGTAATTTCCAAGCTTGAAATTTCAGCTTTAATGAGATATGATTATTATAAATATTCATTAATTAATCATATCCGAACACAAATGTAGGAATAAAAAAATCCCAAAGGAATTTCTGAGAAGATGAAGTGGTCAGAAATTTTGCAATTTAAGAAAAAATTTTGCCATTCTCGAGTGGGTGCGTGTGAAGTATCTATACTTTTTAAACATTACCATGTTTAAAAACTAGCTAGCCCTAATTACAGCCTGCATTTGGTTCTTCATCTTACAAATTTTTGACGGTGTCTTTAGTCTTAAGTAATGTCGTCCCACTCCTTTAATAAAGCGGCCTTCAATTCTTCTACGCTTGAAGGGACTGGATTTCTGGCTCGTACCCTTCGTTTTAGCTCGTCTCTAAAATGCTCGATAGGATTCATGTTTGGACTGATTTTCTGCCTGTCCATTAAGCGTATTTCGACTTCATGAAGAAAGTGTCTAGTAATGCGTGCCGTGTTACATCGAGCATTTTCTTGCATTAACACGAAGTTTTTGCCGACAAACCTTGCGTAGGGGAGAACATCGTTGATGTACCGATCAGCTGTCAAACGAGGAGGCGGCTCCGCGGTTCCACCAGGCACGAAAACGTGCTCGGTTTTTTCCTCTAAAGAGATACCGGTCCACATCATGCTGGAACCGCCACCGTATGCAACTGTTTCAGCGAAATAGCATTGGGCAAATCGTTCGCCCGGACAATAGATAGATATAGACCCCGTCCCTCCTGTCACTGCCATGCAGACACATTCTGCACTCGTCAGTGAACAGCATCGAGATGCTCTCGAGCAAACTGGAGATGTGCTTGCCGGTGGCCAGCTGTCAATTTAGCACCTGTCGCAGCATTTTTGGAATCAGGTTGGCTTCCTTCATGTGTCTTCTTACTGTCCACTCGCTGACAGCCACTTCTCAACACGTCTCAGTTCTTCCTATATGTCAACACCTGGTTGCGACAGTAAAACGGTCATCTCTCTCAGAAGTATACAGGTGGCGGCTGGTTCTTATATCCGTTCTAAGGTGTTCTAAAGTTGAAATCATCTGTATACTCGGGATACAGCAGAGACTGGCTTAAGTGAAGCTGGGCAGCAACAGCTCGCTGACTGAGTCATTGTTGCAGGCAACCACTTGAGCGGCTTCTTCAGGTGTGATATCCATGGTTTCGTGAGAACAATTAATGCTATTCACGGAGATGTGCGCCGGTCAACTTTTGATAAGCGTAAACAGGTTGTGAGCCCTGTCCGTTGGAGCGGAACTAGGGAACGGAGCAGCGGTGAGCTAGAGATTTTATGCAATTCTTCTATCCAAGAAATTTTACCTCGCTCATTGCTCAGCTCCATTGGACAGCCAGCCTTATAGAGCTGGCAGGTAGAGCAAGTCGCGGGCAGCGTAATAAGCAAATTGTACTAACTGAAGCACTTACGCATTTATAGGGCGATAAATGCTTTAATGGATCAGTTAGTTTAGATCAGTTTAGTACTTATTTTTTTTAAATGTTGATGTTTAGGGGAAGCTTAAGTTTCAAGCTTTCAAAAAATATAATTGTTTTTATAAGTATCACATAAGTACTTATGTTGTTAGTAAAATCAAGGTGTGTGTTAAGAGTTTCGATTTGGTTGCTTGCGAGTTTATTTACTATTTAGTTCTATTGATATGGCCAGAGTGTAGATCCTTTATCTCTCATGTCGCAGACACCACACACATAGGATCATTTTAATTTATATCATATAAAGACAAATATATTTCATATGTACCTGAATCTTACACCACCTTAATAGTTCGATTAATATTTGCGTGACTCACTGCTCTGGAAAAACTAGTTTCTCTCAACAGTACGTCTAGAAACAACCTGTAATTTGAAGAGCTTCGTTAGCTGCTAAATGTTTGTAGCCATGAAAGCGATAGATCAATTATCACTGACGAAAGCCTTCGTAGTTTGAATTATTAAGACTTGAGTTTACCAATAAGTACTACAAGCAATTAAAAGTTTACCGTCAGTTTTTGACATTTCTTCCATATAATGTCAGAAATCTATGGTTAAATAATAATCGCGTGTTTGTGTGTTTTTGAACTCTAGCCATAATGGATAAGATAGGCATTAAACCGGATAAAAGTATTTTATCAATATTCTTTTGGAATATTGTTATTTATTCCATTGAATAACGCACCACTAATTTTCATTGGAGGGTTAATGTTTTTAAAAGCTTTTATTTAACTTGTAATAGAATAGAATAGAAGTCATTTATTTCAACACAGGGTCATAGATTTTACAATTTGTCCAACATTATTAAATTAACATTATTAAAATATATCAACATTACATTACATTGTCCATAATTATACAGTCACCCATCAAGACATTAAAATTAAGACATCATTATTAAATTAAATTAATTATTTATTTTTAATGGTTTGTTTGTTTGTCAGTACATGAACCATAGAGCAATGGTTCATGTACTGACAGTCAAACCTATTTGAGAACATGTTCAAGATGATGTTGGGGTAATGTATGTTTGTTTGGGTGGAATCTTGCTACTCAATTTGGAAGCGGATATCTTCAACCTATTGAGCTGTAGTTTTGTATACACTCGTTTAGTTTGGTTGGATGACAATACACAATAAGCTGTGTGACGTCATTCTAAATCCAATATGGCGGACCATCCAAGATGGCGGAATAGTTGTTAATGCAATTCTACAATAAAGGTATCAAATGAAAGGGTTACGGTTAAGGATTAGATTACGAATATTGACTAAAAAGTAAAAAATAAATTAACTAGAAAAAATGTTTCTAAAAAAAGCTTTTATTTTAAATTAAATGCACTAAAATGATAAAAATAAACTTTAAATAGCAATAAAAGCTTGTCGCGAGATTTACTTCAATCTATCGTTTATCTTAATCACAAGTAAATCTCGCGACAAACTTTTATTGCTATTTAAAGTTTATTTTTATCATTTTAGTGAATTTCGTTTAAAATAATAGCTTTTTTAGAAATATTTAATGTAAATATAATTAATAAACAACTTTTAAACGGTGAACTTTTATTGGCTGTCGAGTCGAAGCCATTTTAATAGATAGGTCAATAAAAACAACTCTTGCTACGGGACCATCATCGCAATCGCGAAATAAAAACAGCTGTTCAATACAAAGTACAATACCCACGCAACCAAAATGTATTGTACAGCTGATTTTTTTTTCGCGTTTTAGATGATGGCCCCATAGCAAGAGTTGTTTGTATGACCATAACATTAAAATGGCTTCGTCTGGACAGCCACTAAAATTTCACCGGGTAAGGACTCACGGAGCGATTTTTACCCGCGCCCGCTGCGGTGGTAGGGAGCTTTATTTTCAAAACTCACGAGACCGGAGTTTTGTGCGGTTACGCAGCCGTTGCGTTTGCGATTATCGCTCGCAATCTTGGCGGTTGATTATCGCAAGACGGGCGGTTAAACGCGCCGGCCGATACAAGATGACCGCCGGTGCAGCGGGACCCGCAAAAAATCGCACACACAGCGGGCGTAAAACGCGTCGTGAAATGTGCTTTACTTTTTTACATAAATATCAGCCCGCCTACCATGACCACCGAAACACGATATGATATAATAATAATAATAAAAATCTGATATAACCATTTATTGCGTTGAACTGTCAAAAATTATTGGATATAATCGTCAACTTGAAAATTTATCGAAACTGCGAACATGTATAAGGCTTATACATGTTCGCAGTTTCGATAAATTTTCAAGACTGCGGTTTTATCCAATAATTTTTGACAGTTCAACGCAATAAATGGCTATATCATATCATATCGTGTTTCGGTGTTCATGCTAGTCGGGCTGTATTCTACAAAGCGGGCCCGCAACCGTGGCGGGCGCGGGTATAAATCGCTCCGTGAGTCCTTAGCCTAATAGTGGTCCACTCGCCGCCGGCGGCCGTTCGTCGTACGTCCGCGTGTGGCCAGCCCGCGGGTGAGGCGCTCGATGTAGGAGCGTATACCCATTATGGGTATACGTTGTAAGGAGTACTATGATAGTACTCCGCTCAGCCAAAGCAAATTAGTCTTACCTAAGTAATAGATACGTACTTTGATTCATTCAATAATAATAATGAATGTGTAAAAAAGATGAGAAATAATCCGCCGTTCCGTGACGTTCGAAAGTTTGTTGCTTATGACTACACTATCCTCCTCTGTCTAGGCTGGCACCGACTTCGAATATGCGTATCAATAATTTCGTTGATTTTCTTTTTATTTCTTCTTTTTGTTTCACGTCTTTTCATCAAACTACTTAATTTTTTTTTTATTTCCTACTGTTTTGTTAGGTTGGGATACATTGACAGCATTTCCATGGCGAGGTATAGCTACAAGGCTTTTACTGCGTATAGTGTTAAAAGGTGACACGACAGTAACCGCTTAGCATCAGGTGATGTATGCTTATGTAAAGGAAGTTTACCTAGCCGCACAATTTTTCCTGGCGGGATACTTATACTTAGTAGTGAATTTAATTACTTTTACCTTTTGACTACCGAACCCAAATATCTCTATGACTTACCTAATGTTCTACGGTCCACAACGACGACGATCACCTTCGCTATTTAAGAAGCTCTAGTTCTAGTCTCAGTCGCATAATAGGTATACAAAGTAGAAGTAACTGTTTAATATGTTACCTATTGTAATTATTCTAAAATACGGAGTTTAATTCTTGCAGAATTCATTATATTCTTTAGGTTCAATATGCCCTGTTAAAGAATTAATCATTATAATCATAAGTAAGCGGTAGCACTTAAATTGTCTGCTTTAGCTATTCAAAGTACCTACATTAGTAGCTAATTATCTTTTACGAGTACCTAATTACTGCGGTGTGATGTCTAATGAATTAGCAAGGAGTTTTAAATAAAATGGTATTATATTTAAATCTGTGAAGTAAGTAATTAAGGAGGCTAGGCTTCATGTGGATATCAAATATTAGCGGTAATGATGGCGTCGTTGCGACGACAGTAGCGGTAGACGGTCTCCATGACGACATCGGAGGCAGCGCGTGGCTCGGCTGGAGTGCGATCAATCCCGAGGTAGAACTGCCGCGCGCATTCCGTCCGCGCACTACGCACCCGCCAGCTCCAACACTGCCCCGGAAGAATTTACCAAAACAAATAAACGCTGCGCTATCTGCGCACTCTCACTTTCCCGGGAAGTTTGAGCTTTTTTCACACTGTACAATTAATTGAATTGTACGTAGTTACGCAATTTTGCATAATAATTTGATCTGGAAACACAGTTATTTCAAGGTAGAAAGTTAATTGATTTCAAATATAGGTAATAATGAATGAGTCCAACTTAAAGTACGTCGGTAGTATTTAATTTTAGTCTGAAAGTTTTAAATACGTGGGTACTTGGGTAGGTGCGTAAATTTAAAACATTAATATATAAATTAAAAATCGGGAGTGGTCTTCCTTGACTTTCCCGTATACCGGAAACGACTCAAAAGTTGATAGAAACCTTATATTTTGATGTCATACTGGTTGCAATAAGTTAAAGCATACTCGAGTTATCGTGCTTACGCACAAACACACTCACAGACACACACACACAGACATAATTCCAAAGGCGGTATTTTTGGACTCAGGGAGGTCCAAAACGTAAATCCGTCAAAATCTCGTGGTCGAATTTTTTGACGATTACAAGACTTTTCCTATGCTACGTATACGAGAAAGTAAAAATGCAATCGAGTAGGTACTAACTGTTGCGGAGGATATATTATAATCTTTTAATATATGTATTAAAAATATCCTGTCACTGTGTTTGTAACTGTTTCCTATTAGAGGTTAAAACACGAGAGTTAAAAAACGAGTCCACGAGCGAGAGTATAAAAAATGTGTTTTGGCGAGTTTTTTTTAATAGTACGCGAGTGTTATTTGACATACACTACTTTACACTCGATATATTCTACAACCAATACAGCCATTCAAATAAAACAAAAACTGGCCAAGTGCGAATCGGACTCGCGCAGGAAGGATTTCGTACCATAATATGTAAAAAAAAAATTTGTTATATGATTTTTTTAAAAATATTCGTTTTATTTTAATTGAATTATTTACTTTTAAAGTGAATATTTAGTTCTAAAACTAGTATAGTTATATAATTATAATATTTAGTTCCATAACTAAATATTCTGTGAATATTTCAAGCGTCTACCTGTTGCCGTTATCAATATTGAGCAAAAACGAGCAAAAAATCACGTTTGTTACAATACAACAAACGTGATTTTTTGCTTAAATATTTATTTTATTCTGTTTATTTGTTATAGCGGCAACAGAAATACATCATCTGTGAAAATTTCTACTGTCTAACTGACGGACGGACGGATAGCGGAGTTTAGTAATAGGGTCCCGCTTTACCCTTTGGGTACGGAACCTCAAAAATAGGCTTATGCTACGTTTTCCGAAAGAGTGCTTTTATATTTTATAATTATAATATATTTGAATTTTATATTTTATATTCCTTGAAATCTTCATATCGTTTTTATATGCTGTTTTTTATTTTTCTGGCAACAAACTATTTTATATCTCAGTGGCTTTTTGCAAAATGTCTGGCGAAGTAAAATTTTCTGAACCCAATTTACTACCTTCCCATATGAAGAAATTTTTTGTTTAAAAAGTCAACTAGTAGGTCTCAATTTGGCTGTCCGAAATACTTTTGCGATAAGTTTGTTATTTTTTTTTAGGGAAATAACTGACACTAACTGATAACACGAAATGATTAGTTGAACCGGTGGTGTTTTGTGTTACAGCTTGTTTTTTTATTAATTTGGATTATACATATATAAATATAAACTTACCTTTGAAATAATAATTCGAATACTATATCATGGATGAAAAAAATTATATGGCAGAACAACTTTGGCGGGGTCAGCTAGTGTTATATATTATAAAGAGTGATGTTTGAACTGATACAAAAACATTTCTGCCATCGCGTTTCACTATTGGGCGTAAGGGTCACGTGCTTATGTTATGTAATTGTGATGATTCAGTATTACAGTGTGTGGGGTCATGGGGTGCTAATCTACATTAGGGTCAAAAATTACATATTTACTTTTCATTGAGTTTATGATTTCCGTAATTAAAGGCAAAATGACGGACCTAACGTAAAACATTCACCCGCTTTTAAAGGGTTTGTTTCTACTTTCGCAGAGTAGGATTTCATTGTCTTTATACAAATAAATATTAAGAATTAATTCTGCGCTTTAGAATAGATCTTGTCTTTAGAACTTATTTCCTTTGATCATGAATTAAGAGGATAGTACAGCGAGCACTGTCTTCATACAAAATAATAAAAATGGAGAAAATGTTTTCTTATCCCTATTTCTTATCAGATCCTTATGATATTTTAGAATGTTTTTAACAGACATAGAAAACTATGTCTACGTACGTAATTCCTTTGTTCAATTTTTTTTTAAATAACTTTTAAATGTACAGACAACAGCACGTCGGGCTATACAAAACTGTCAAATTTCTCCAAACGATTTTCAACCTAAGGTTATTCAATATAAAGTGCATAATCGATTGGCAAAAATTGGCAGTTTGTGGTAACCCAACGTGCTGTTGTCTGTACCTAAGTATTCAGAATTTCAAAAAAGGTAAACGTACAGACAGATTTTTTATTTTCATTAAAACATTCTAGGACATCATAAAGATCAGATAAGGAATAGGGGTTAGGAAAACGGTTTTCTTCGTCTGTACGGAAACGTGCGCGCCGTACTATCTTCTTAAAATGTAATGTTGGCACTCACGTTACTTAATTTACAAATTAAATATTAAATAGGCACTTAGCTTTAATACCTGTAGACCTAACTGTCGAGAGAGGTTGCATAAAATGTCTAGATCTATGGAGGAACATATTAATTCTGACAGTAGTATGAAGTAAGGTTTGGTTGCAATTGGTAAAAATATAATTTTACGATTTTAAAGCTAAAAAAGTTTAATTATTTATCCCGCGAGATCACACCAACCTATGTTGTATACCTTTCATCGTTAATTTCGCTAGTTGTTTTAATACTTATGTCAGTAATGTATATAGATTTAGTGTGTAATCGAATTGCGATTTTGAATGCAATTTAAATACAGGGTGTAAAAGACATGAACAGTCAAACGAGAACCATGTATTCTGCTCACCATCATAACATTTTTTTTCCTTTAGACTATACCTGGGAAATTGATAGTTACGATTTTATTGAAGGTCAAAGTCATAATTTTTTTTTTTCATTTTTTTATGAAAACGTATTCTATACGTTATTTCTTAATTATTGTATAAAGAAACATTATCATTTTTTTTAGTATTTCATAACAAAAAATGGCTTCAAAACGTTAGCGTTCAATGTAGCTCACTCGATGCGCACGGACACTTACGAACGGAGCCTCCGTCTGGCAAAATTATCGCGGTTTTGCGAGTTGCGTGCGAGTTGAGCCCTTTACATTGCGCGGTACAATTTGCAATTTTTTTTAACACCAAAAAATAAAAATCATTTCCCAGCAATATTTATTTTGAAATATGTCTTATTTTGATGTATAGAATACATGGTTCTCGTTTGACTGTTCATGTCTTTTACACCCAGTATATTAGTGCAATTATGCTTTTCATCACATACCTACAAAGTATTGTTTGTCTGTAACTTATGACTTCACATTCACGTTGGCGCACACGCGTAACTTACGAGGATAATACGGCAAGCACGTCTCCATACAAATGGAGTAAATGATTTAGTTTCCCATATATCCGGTCCTTAAAATATATGCGAATGTTTTTAATGAAAAGAAAGAAGGAAGTAAATATTTGATTTTTTACAAAATTCGGCATATAAAATATTTACGATTTTTTTTTAATTTCGTTACTATCCTCTTAGGGATTGCATTATACAGGTTGTTTGGTATATGGTAGGTATAACAAGGGGGGCACCTTCCCATGCAAACATAGTCATATAAATACTGTCATATTAAAATTGTAAAATTTATTATATCCACACTCATGTTATAATACTTATTTGAATTATGAAAAGGTAATTTTGTATTGACATACGTTTTAACAAAGATAATAAAAAAATACCTGAACGCAATGACCATTATACACCGGTTCGACTCAATATTTACAGTTATTTTTCTTAAAAAATAACAAACTTATGGCAAAAGTATTTCAGACAGCCAAATTGAGTGTTTAGTTAGACTAGTTGTCATCTTTTTTAAATTTCTTCTCCCTACGGGAAGGCAAAGACATCTAACCCATACAGAAATTGACTCCCCCAGATATTTTGCAAAAAGCCACTAAAATAATAAATAGTTTGTTGCCAGAAAAATTAAAAAAGCATATTACTTATATGTTATGAAGATTTCATGGAATGGAAAATTGAAAAAAGCACTCTTTTTCGGAAATCGTAATATTTGTTATATTTGAAAGTATGTATGAGTGTAGATAAAGTAGGTAACTGTACATAACGTAATAAGTACTATTAAAAAACTCGTCATGGGTCGTTTTTTTAAAGTCCCGCTCGTGTTTTAATAACCTCTACTAGTTACGTAACAGAACATAAGCTAAAATAAAATTTTTCACACATTTTGTTTTATTGACTAAATTATATATTGTCACAAAGGAGAAATCAAATTAGGGTAGAAAGGTTGTTTAATAAGGAAGCAAAAATTTAAAAGGCGAGAGCGTTTTTTGAAGTTTTAAAATAGTGTTGCTCACGAGGTGGACATTTTACGTTTTATCACCCTCTACTGAGAAAATAATTAAATTAAACTATGATCATGTAAGAAAAGTAGGTACGTTTAAATTATTTGCATACAAGACGATAAGATATGGCATAGAAATAATTAGGGCTTATATTTTAATTTTATTAATGTTTATATTTGAATGATTATGGAAGTGCATCGTAACAATTTAATTACTATCATCCGTTACAGTTGTGGTTCGATACGCGCACGCCCGTGCCGTGCCCGGGACGTCAGTGGTTGTCAAAATAATCATTGTTTTATATGAACTCGTTCAAAAACATCCGTCTACGGGCCGGGCGACGGAGCTTCATAGCCCGAGCGTCTACCCGACACGCACGACCCTGGCACGGCCCTGATGTATGTGGATAGACCATTATTTACAGCCTGGAAAAACGGTGTCGCAGAATGTCTTGATCATAAAATGTTCGTGATTTATCTTTTTAGTTATTGGAACTTTTACTTACAATATCCACATTCCTAATTCAAATCACTTTAAGCCCCTGCGGACTAAAACGCTATTTTATTCCCTGTTAAACAAAATAACTCTTTTCGAATAGATGTCATAAAAAAAAAATTGCAATTTCAAATGTTGATGTCAACCATTAGCAACCACCACGCTCTCCATCTCCACCAGCCAGCTAGTTAATTATACCATGTACCAAACAACTTATAATAATATATTAGGAGTCATTGTATGACTTAAATACGTGTACCTCTTCTCAATTTGTACTCCTCAAATCAAATAAGTAGCTGTGCCAAACTCTTCTGGAGCAATAAAGTACCAACTGACATCTATTGCACAATGATACAGTGTAACACCAATAAAATTTTCATGGCTTGTTTTCCTGATCTTGGCATTGATTCTAGTTAGTCGTCGACTGCATTAAAATGGCTCTTAACTATATTTGGAAACGTACCTACCTGTGTCAATCAAATCAATTCAAAATGATTTAGTTTGTCATTTAGCGCGAAACTTACTAAGTTGCAGTAACGAATATAAAATCGTGGTAGACAAAGATTGGTAAAGAAATTGGACTTATTTTAAAATTAGAAAATACACTGAAAAATATCGGCTGTCCAGGGCGGGAATCTAACCCAGCATCTTCCGAAATCCGGGCGGCTGCGTCAACCACTACGCTACCGGGACATAGCTTTCGTCGTGGAAATTTGTTAGTGCTTAGTACTTATGTTTTAATGGGTTACCATTGTTTCATCAAATCTTCGAAGTTTGCTAAGAAATATTTTTACAAACATTCAACGTCCAGTTATGATTAAACTACCTTAAACTATTTTGATACTAAGATTTGATCAAATAATGTTACCATCAAAATTTAAATACCAAGCACTGACAAATTTCGACGGCGAAAGGTATGTCCCGGTAGCAGAGTGGTTGACGCAGCCGCTCGTATTGCGGAAGATGCTGGGTTCGATTCCCACCCAGGACAGTCGATTTATTTCAATGTATTTTCAAATTTCAAAATATTTGCGCGTTTGTTATCGCAATAATAATTCCAAAATTTTCTTTATATTGCCTGCAGTGTCTTTGTCGCTGTAGTTGTGATCTGATCATAGTATGTAATTACTTAAATCAAATGAATAACGAGAATCATTAATATTAGTGAAGAATGTTTTAGCTCCCATAATAGTTAACTTCTTTTCATTACGTATAGATTGCATTTTCTTATTTCGCTAGGTAATTAAACTAAAATAATTTGAAAAGATGGGGGAAATTACAGGAAATTATAGATATACTATATATATTAATTGAGAGTATAAACATTTCCTTTCAAGTTTTCTGCTCACTCAGTGAGCGTCTCGCCATGTTGAAGTATTGTTGCGAACTTTAGTATTGTACATATTTAGTAATTTTGCGAAGCATTTCGATGACTATTATGATGTGTATTGTACGTATTTTTTATCGTTTCTCTTTGCGTAATCTCTGCGAGGCTTCGCGACAAACGGGCAACTTTTGTAACGAATGTTTTGTTATCGCAACTTGGGTTACGAATATTTTAGCGGGAAGAATCGTGACCTTGACCCTAGAGCATAGGCCTAACCTGCCCCAAAAGCGTGGAGTTAAAAGTTGGCGGTCGATATGAGGAGAGATCGAGTTCGCGCACGCGCTCGTTCTTGCCCGCCCAATCGATCCACCCGCCCACGTGACGCAACGCATTTGCGGGGATTCTTTGCGGACAACTTGTTCAACAATTAAACTACACTTGTTAAACGTCATATTTTGAGGGATGACAATACACTAAATGCGGACAAGTATACAAAACAATGATCTGCCAGTTCCTTCATTTAAGCTTATATTTTTACATTACTTTTTCTCCAGGTTCAATCTTAGGATTAGGAATTATTAGTGACAAGAAGCTTCAATTATACACACTTACTAATGTTAATGAATTGTTACATAATCTGAAAGTTATGTTTTAGAAGTCTTCTAAGTACAATTTTTTAATAAATATAACAAAGATCTTTATACTACCTACCAAATAAGTTATGTTATTTCTCCAATAATTTAATTATTAACACAAAAGGGTTTTTGTTAAATTATTTTACACTTATAATAAGAGTATCGGCTAATTTTTACGAGAATAAGATATGACATCTAAGTACAGTCAAAAATAATCACCGATATAACTCTATTCTTAGACTGTCTATGATTGATCGTGTACAAAATGAATACGAACCTTATCTGCAAACGTAAAATCAAAGTACCAGGTACTAAAAAGATAACGTAATGTATAGTATTATGTGTTTAGCGCAGTGAACGGATTTAGAATTCCTTCTCGGGAACGAATTTTACAATTTCAGACATTAATTTTCTATGCAGATTGAGGGATTTCATGTAATAAAAACTTTTCCATTTTAATTCTTTATAAGGCCAACCGAAATATAGGTTCGGATCTTGTGTGGATGGCACTACAATACGAAACGAACAAAACAACTTTAGCAGAACTTGTTCCCTAAAAAACCAACAGCCGATGGATGGCGCCGCGCCGGTCGGCCTTTATAACTTTTATGTATCCCCTGGGTATTTTCTTGTTATGCATCTCATAATGCTGGTAACACAATTGCATGATCCATTTCTGAAATGTGAATTATTTCATGTGTACAGGATTGTCCTCCTTTTTTTAAGGTTAAGGTTGCTATATAAATTAGTTGACAACCGTACACGTTGGTGACTGTTTACGTAAATATATCCTATCTTATCTCAGGCTTGTAAGGGTTATTCCCTATTTCCGTTTGGCTAACGATTTTTACTAAGGCTGATGTTCACCAACACTTAAACAGGCGATTATTATTTAATTGACTGTTTTATCGTAAGAATTGTCAAAAACTGACAATTAACTTTTAGTCGTTTGTTTTAACGTGCTGCTGTCCTCAAGTCTAAAAGTACTCAACGTTAATTATCTAAAATGGTATTTACCTACCTGGTCATTTTATTTTTCTTCCTAATTTTGATTAATAAAAAGTTGGTCGCATACCCGCTGTCCTTAATAAATATCACACCTCTGATTTTAAATAATATCAAATATTGTCAAAGTTGGTGTTCTTTTTTTCTCATTTTAAACTTTGGCTAATGCCTGTAAATTACTATTTAATAATCAAGTATAGTTATTTAATAATGATTTACCTATCTATCTTCATTATTAATTTACGATTATAACTAAGTATTAAGCTTTGTTCTCAAACTGTTTTTCTTTTTTTTCCTTTTGATTGAATGTCGTCTGATGTAAATATTATTAAAATAAAATAATCAGATTTTTTCCTTCGGGAAAATTTACTTAAGAGACAAACCACAGTCAAAGACTACAATATTATCTAAAATGTATATGCAGGACTGTACTTACTACAGTCTTCGACTCATCAGAAGGCACCCATATTAGTTTTTTCATAGATTTGAACTTTATAAAAAGTGTTCTTTAATTAAAAAAACTCATCAGAATTAGGTAGGTACTTAATTCGTCGTTGATTTTGTAGTTGAGTTTCCGCTATGTAAGGCGTGATGAGTGTTTTTTGTGGTATTGTTAATAGACTTATGTGCAAGTTGTGTTACAATAGTGTGGCATGTTCCTGCACCGGGTGGATATTGGACAACCTAGTTAAAAAAAAATTCAGTGCATATTGCGTTAATTTTCATATTACCGTATAATTCCAGTAGTAGTGACAAATCAAATACTTCTTTTTTCGTGGTATAGGTAAGACGCCAGTGACAAATCCCTGAATTCTACTCGATCATCTTGTGGCCATTTGGTCTTGTGAAACTTCTGTGCTAGTAAAATATACACGGTCAAGCTTTAATTTGGTTAAGATGTAATAGTGTCCTATACGTACTAGACTTAGGTCACTCAGTCCCCAACCAATATATTACGCCATTTATATTCTCATTAGTTGTTTCATTTGATCAGATTACTTACGCTCCCTTGAGATGGCAACTCATCACTTCTTGTAAGCACGACGTTATTGGAGTTTCATTTAAATGTATCAGAGCGTAAGATTGTTTAGTACTGAGAGGACAATTTGGTAATATTTTCATAATTATGGAATTTATGCCTGCTTTCCTCGAAATTTTATTGGATTATTTTAAACCAATAAAAGCATATTTTTTTAACGATCAGGAAAACTTAGCAAGACCGTTTTCCTTTTTATAGTTTCTTCATTAATAATATGCCTCATTAATTAGTGGTACGAATTTTGATGAATAATCATTTTCTTTTTAAAGTTGTGTAAACATAGTTTCTCAATATCCTTCTACTAAAGGAAAATCCAAACTAAAGTTAAATTGAATTTATTATTCTCGCTAAAATGGTGTGTTCGCGTTGCTCATTCTCACGTGAATAATATTTCAGTCGGTCAATGTCAACGATAAGCCCAACGTTTAAGCCGCGCTCTCTGCCGATAAGTTGCACTAGAAAAAGATATGATTTATACTTTTTATTTGCCGTTTGTGTGAATAAAGGCAGTTAAAATGTTAGGGTACAAACAAATATATAGTTAACGAAGACACCGGTGAAGCGGAATTAGAATGAAGTGCGCGCCGCCGCGAGTCGCCGCGGCCATGTGCCACGTCATTGCCGTGACCCACTGACATAGATCCGCGGGGCCGCCTGCACCGATATCTGCACGCGCTGCGCTCTTCCTCTACTGCCCCTTACAATTTTTTAGCATTTGTCATGTACTTATTTAAGTGATATAATCCGCTCTAGTGCAATTATGTTGCACGTTTGATTTACTAAATGAACATGCTATTTCGACGCGCAGTTTATCTGCTACCATCTTTAGAAGTCGAGTACGTTAATGAGTAACGTTTTCCTTTTGCATTTATACTTAATTGGTTTTAGTTTTTTAATGTAGGTATCAATTGTAATATTAGAGGTAATTTTGTCACACAGTGTTCAATTTATCTCTATCGTTGTATCGCGTTATGCAATAAATGACCTCGTTATCTAAATTGTGCACTTGACACGAATACTGTTCCATTTCACTTTCATGTAGGTATAGCTATAGGCAGCTACGTCACTGACTGAGCTCGTTGTTCCGTTGCGTCTGTTGCTGTCACACGATGTAGCACACAACTCTTGCTTTTATATAAGTACACTAACTTTATGCAGCAACGTTTCATGTACTGTGCATTTGACTAGAAAATTAGATTTTTACGTAAACTTGTCTTGTCGGAGTAGTTGGCCCTCGGGATAAGTATTCATACTTCAAGAAATATTTCAAAATAAGGTTGTACTTAGGTATAACGAAAATAAATATTTATCTGAAATTCTGGTATTTAAATGTTGCACAATAATGATTAACTAACATACATACTTTTGTAAAACCAAGCAATGTAATTTATGAATAAACAATTTATTTATTTATTATTTATTTATACAATAACTCTTATAATCCCAAAAGGGGTTGAGCAGAACCCGTAATGGTAAATAGTAGATACTTACTTGGTTGCACATAAATCGCCGTCTGGCAGTATGGGCCATAACGTGATTGTATTCAGATCTTTTAAAAAATGCTGTTTTGACTGTTTTTTATTTAACAAATATAAGGAAGTTAAAGGAGTTTAATTAATGTCATTAAGGCATTTGTTTTAAATTCGTGGCAGAAGTAGGTAATTAAAACATCTGGTGTGTCTTTCAAGTACCTAAGAATGGAGCTGATTATAATTATTTATTATTTTTATTCTCTTCACTTGTCCATGTCTTAATTATTATTATCTAGCGCAAAGTAAGTATCATTAAGAACTTGTGTTAAATTAATATATAAACAACCATTACTCGTCAACAAATATTCGTGTTCGTCACACAAAGAAAAAGATCATAAATATTATTATCTACTGTTTTTATATATATAGGTATAACCAGGATTCAAACCCAGACCGCTAGATGTTTAGGCAGCTATACAGACCATTCCATCTTAACGGCGTCAAAATATTCTGTTCGCTAAAGCGGGACTTTTTGGTCTTGCTGGCGACCGACACAGCGGGACAAACAATCTGTAAGCAGGACTGTCTCGCCTTAATTGGGATGTATGGTAACATTAGCCATGTAGTGCCTCAAAATAGTGACACCTCGCCAACCTGTCGCCTAATAATAATGCTTAAATTTCATGAAATTGCTAAGAATTCCGAATCTTAAGTGGGAGTGGACAGGGCACAATGCGAGGAGAACTGACGGCCGTTGGGGCGGAAAGGTCCTTAAAGGATGACCGCAGCGTTGGTAAGCCACCATGTTCATTTCATTGAGCGTCTCTCTGCTGAAATGATGATGATGGCGAGGCTAATATTTTAACTAAGCAATAATTACAGACAGACTTGTACGTCCAGTACCTAAATAAAACTAAAATAAAAAGATTCAAATTTAATTCATTATATTTTTTTAGTAATAATCATGTATTTTAATAACGGTTTTTTTATTTTAGTAGCTTTTTAAACGGTTTGTAGTGCAATCTTTGTGTGACTCCATCGAGTTTTCATCAAAATTCATGAGCATATAAAATTGAAAAATGACAAGTCCAATTTAAACATAATCGTTTTGATTTGATTGATCATTGTTAGAAGCTCGATTTTATTTCGCAACAAATAGTAGATAGGTGCTTAATGAAATCGCAAACATATTTTGTATATTATCTGCGTATCGCTGCTTATGTGTCGTATTAATTCGTAAACGATCGGCATGATTCAAATACGTTTCATCGGTTGTCGTGGTGGCGAGCGAGATCGTAGAGCTCGGAAAAATAGAAATAGTGTAGGTGTGACTGGAGCAGCGATATTTTTCGCGTCGAGTTGAGTCAGTCTGGCTTCTCCCGCCCGCAGCCGCCGTCGCTACCGCCGACGATCTGCGTCGTGTCCCGCCGCGCCGTTCTGTGTTGATAATTTGTGTAGCGGTGAACGAAAAGGACGTATGTATATATACGTCTCGTCTTTCAGTTGACTTTCATCGTCGTTTTGTAGCGAACGTTTCGCACGGATATCGATATGAATTTGCACTATCGCTACGTAATAAAAGTTAACGCAGATTTCGTCGGTGAACATTAATTTGATGAAACAATATAATTGTGGCAATAGTTGAAATGAAAATCTGAAAGTTATTATTTGTTGTGCTTTTAAACTTCAACGATAAAAAATAGCGTCGCGGCCAGGCTGGCGCAATGCAGTGTGTGTTTGGTTGCGGATACGTACAGTGTTTTTTTAAATCGTTTCACGGTGTGGCTAATCCTAAATACAGTGGCGGCAGGCACCTGTGGAATGTGCAATAGTCATGCTGCCCATGGTGCAGCCGGAACCGGTGATCTTCAACTGCGGAGGTCATTCCGTCGATGGGGCCGCCACTCCATCGGACACCTTGCCTCCCTCCCTCACGCCAGATTCTGAAGTAGACGAGTTTGTAGACATCTTTTTTGATGTCGATGTTGGCGATAACACCTTTTCGAGGTAATTTTATTAATTGTTCACGCTTCATATAGAGTAGATCACATGAACTTGCAAAATATTACGCTTTATACAAACTACGTCACTACGTTACGACATAGTATGATTATAATTATATTTTGTATTATAAAATATGGGAGTAACCTTATGATTTTATTAATTGGTGTAGGTGAAATTTCGCTGACAACAGGAAAATGTGATTTAATCACAAGAATTATGCCGTCTGTTTATAATAAGGTAATAGAGGTGTGTCGGTATAGAAAAAAATGTAATTATTGAATAACTACGTAGTTAAATGTGGCAACTCGTTTATTTATTAAATTTTTGACCGTGAATTAGTTACGTTCAAAGTTTTTTGTTATTGAAAGGGTTTAATCTTATCTATATTCTTATTTTTTTTTTCGAAAACATACTTTCTGGTCTAGGAGAATTTCCAGAAAAACTACATTCCCGTGTCTTGTGTTGTGATGCATCTAATTCAAAAACACTATCTATATCTTGGAAAAAATAAATCTAATTTACTGTCTGTCCCTTCCAATGTTTTCTTTTCAGTTGCATTTGCTTGTGCAGTTAAACTACATGACACTATGTTTTGACTTTTTTTTAAACTAATTTGTTTTGTCCGTAGAAAGTAAAAATCATGGCTATTTTCGGTTTTACTGTATTTACGAACAACAAAACAGTAATGACATGAACCCAGAATGATTGGGGGTCACTTAATGTAGATAATATTTATGCTGCCAAAGATAAGACTTTATTAAACATACTAATCCAACATATGTGTATAGCGTGCTACTAAATGTATACACCCAGCCAAATAAGTACAATGCTACTATTATTTTTCGTTTCAGATATACATAGGTATGTTTGAACTATTAAGGGACCTAGTATCAAATTGCAATTTGGGGACCGAGAGTTATCAATTAAACGTGTTGTTATTACGATGCTCGTATTGCTATTTAAACCAACACACCCTAACTTATTTATAGGAAAGAGGTGCGTTGCAAATAGCACTTCAGCAAATTTCTAAAATTTGAAATATAGTAAATATTTCTACGTATTGAAATTCAAGGGTTTTGTGTAAATATTATCTACTAATAGAGATTCGGTTAACAACAGGAACGCGAGGATAGGAGGGAAATATTAGTAAAATTAAATACATAATTGTTTAAAGAAGCTACGCCAACTTACTATCAAAAAGCAGAAACTTATTGTTATTACATTAAATGTAGTTACAATGACATTAAATGTAATTGTTATTACAATTACAATTGTAATAAATTAATTTCAAAAATAGTTTATAATTGCTATTTTATAATTTATTCTTAAAAATGTACACATATTAACAAACTTATAAACAGTGTATCATAAACCAGATTAGGTTAATGTATATTAATAGCTAAGAATGCAATATTTCAAAAATATCAAACTAGTTATAAAAAGAAAAATTTAGTAATTATTTCATTATTTTTATTGCTGGTATTTTTTTTTCGTCTATGGTTAGTAAATTATGCACCTATGTATACAAACATTTTTAGGTGATGAAAACTTATTGTTCAAAGAAACATTATCATTTTTTTTAGTATTTCATAACAAAAAATGGCTTAAAAACGTTTGCGTTCAATGTAGCTCACTCGCACGGAGCACGGAGACCAACGAACGGGGCTGCCGTCTGGCAAAATTATCGCGGTTTTGTGAGTCCTTTACATTGCGCGGTATAATTTGCAATTTTTTTTAACACTAAAAAATAAAAATCATTTCCCAGCAATATTTTTTTTTGAAATATGTCTTATTTTGATGTATAGAATACATAGTTCTCGTTTGACTGTTCATGTCTTTTACACCCAGTATATATATGTGTGTATATAATATTTTCGAATTTATTCCTACATAGATTTAGACCTTTATAGAACCTTTGTTTTTCTCTCGAACGGAAAAAAACTAATAGTTTTTAATAAATCGCCTATTCGATTTTACATAGCTTAGGAGTTCGGTCGAGTTGAGGAACCGACACAGGGGATTAGCAGCCGAAATTGCGCCTAACGTGGGAAACGCAATGACCTCTTACTAATATAAGAAGAAGAAATAATGCTGTCAAATAACACAAGCTGGTCGTAGTGTTGTGTTTCAGTATTTGAATAAGTGGTCAGTGGTTTAGTATTTGAATAAGGTCACGATTAGAAGTGCGCGAGTGATAAGTAAGCCTGAAAAGTCTAATAGTTTACAAAAGGTGACAGCTTACAATCAGGCAGGTCGTATACATGCTGGCCGCTAATATTGTATAGAAATATGAGGCACAATATAAACTATTAATGCAATGACAGCTACCTCGGGCGCGATTCGGACGCCTTAGCGACGCTAGGCGATCGAGAGACTCCCCCAAGGGGAGAAGCTCAATCGCTTAGTAATCCCCAAGGAACAGGCTTGAGGACTCCCCAAGGTCTTCGCCTTCTTAAAACCAGGTGACGCAGTAAATGTCATCAGCGACAACCTGCAGTAGACAGTCAAAAAAAATCTGTACAAGCATAAGAATTTAGGTAACGTAATTATTTCCTTACATAATTGGGCCACTAAGGAGTAAAATGTGATTATTTCATTGCAATCTAAGAACATTGTCGATTGTCCTGTGTCGTTTTTTAAGACTTTTCATAAAATAGTCACAAATATTTCAATCTAAGAAGATTGAAATATATATATGTGACTATTTTATGATAAGATAACAGAGGCGGTTTGAAATCTGATCTTTATTGCCCACTTTGTAAACAGCTGTAGCGGCTTTATTAGTTTTTATTTCACTTACTTGACACATTTAGATATTTAGATTAAACAAATAGAAAGACTGAATCTCTGAAGTTTAAAATAGTGAATTAGTAATATAATATAATATTTTTATACAGAAATGCTATTTACAAGGATGAAAATAAAGCTATTTGAAGAAATAATGTGGTATTCAATTTATAAGGTATTTACAAATTACGGAAGATAGTTTTTGGTTGATATATTTGAAGTTATTGATTTATTTACTGATTATAAAATAATGAACTGATTGAATTTCAGTGTAAATATCGGTACACATTTAGATTATATTAAGCAACATTAGTAACGTTTGTAAAAAATAAATGTTCCGTAGACAAAAAGCGCGTACTACCACTCTATTGGGTCTCGATGGCTGTAATTTATACTAATCCTGCGCAGAGGCTAGTAGAAAATAATTTTGAAGTAATATTTTTAAAATCTTGAGGATACTAGTAAAGTACCAATGCTGAAAACACAGTTTCACTACCTACGTCAAAGATTTTGTTACCAGGCTTACCTCACCGAACGGGCTAAGGTCAAATAAAAAGAAAAATCATAATGAAATGAAAAGCTCTTTATTTAAATGGACTTTGCTAAGTACTTTTAAATCGTCAAAACCCTACCATTTCGGGACGAAATAATAATTATTATATATATGCTGAGATGGAGAAGAAAAGGCGAAAGAAACACCACAGCTTACCATTTGATAATGATTTCAAAACACTGTCGACAGGTCAATAGATAATAACAGTATAATTAAAATTACAGTTTTACATGCGTTAATTTTGGGCAGTTATTACTCCCACGCATTTGGTTCATTTATAATAATAATTTATTTTACATTAATGAACTAATTAATTTAACTCTGATACCCACCACCATTTTGTGTTAGTGTTAGATAGATTTCTGGGTTATTCCGTATTCATCCTATTACGTTTCATCCCAATTCTTTACTCAACCCAAACTAGTATTCCTAACTCAACCTATTACATTATTTTAATATATTTTCTTTATTCAACCCAAATGCATTCCTTACTCATCCCGAAGAAAATATTCGCATAAAAAGTATGGATAGCAAAACAACGTTTAATATTTTTTCAGAAAATTATTGATAAACGATAGAAATACTTCCATAAGTTTTAGAAATTAAATGTTCCTCTCAATTTAGGTGCTAAGCATACATTTATGATCCTCTGGATGATAAATATATCTATAAAAATACAATGTGTGGCATACCAAAAAAAATCCAATACCTAATACATTAGTTATTTACAAAATATCATAACACATACAAAATTATCCTATAAATTGCATGTGTCATACAATAGATTAACATTTAACATAATCGTGGTGTAATTATGCTTAACTTATCTTAAACTGTTTTGACCACGATGTTGATATTGCGAGACAGTCCCGTAATATAGGGAACGTATGGCAACCCTACATAGTATCTTTTTTTTTAATTTTCCGAGCATTGGCTCAAATTGACGAAATACAACAGGGGTGAGTTACTTCATGATTTTATTGAAACTAACTTTCTTCAGATCCATAACGTAGGCTGTGAAGACAGTTAGTTGGAATAAAATCATGAAATAACTCGCCCCTGTTGTTTATTTCGATACGCAAACAACACAAAAACATAAGCACCAAGCACTGACAAATTTCGACGGCGAAAGCAGTGCCCTGGTGGCTTAGTGGTGTGGTTAACGCAGCCGCCCGGATTGCGGAAGATGCTGGGTTCGAATCCCGCCTGGGGCAGGTCGATTTTTTTCAGTGTATTTTTTCTATGGATTATTTTATTAATATATTGTTTCAAAAATAATAATTTGACTTGTCCGTTTAAACAAGGTTCTATCGGAAATGAATGTGTCCGAGAATGAAACAATCAATACATATTTATCATCTTTAAATATAAATTTGTAGGTACGTTATGGCTTAATGTAAATGTAAAGTTTAATCATCTTGCCCAACAGCTTTATTCACATCACATGCACATTAATTTGAAAAGAAAAACTACCTAATACCTACTAATCTAAACCATTTGGGTTGAACGGTATTAGATAGTTTTCTGGGGCCTTATCGCGCTCTTTACAACCAGAACCAAACCGTTATCGTTTTCATACATTTTGTCAGCTGTCAAAACGTATGAAAACGATAACGATTTGGTTTTGGTAAAAACGTTGTAAATAGCGCGATCGGATGGCTGATTTTTTAAACGTTTAATTCAACGGCAGCATGTCTGTGTTGGGAACGTAGAAGTACATGGATAATATTGAAATTGTCATGCTGAAAATTTTCGGAATAAAATCGCAATACTTTTTTCCCTTCCCTTCGAAGATCTGTTGCTTTCCTACGAGAATTAAATCATGTTTTATTTCTTGTCACAATCGCAGTTTCATACACAGCGTTTGAACGTCCGTGACGTGATCGTACTAATAACATAATTTACACCAATCAGGCAGTTGATTTCTGTCTCGTTTCTGTTCTTCTTAAACTTACCTCAGTTTGTGATGACGAATTAATTCAGCAACATGAAATTTAAGTATAAATCATGATGTATAAGTTCTGGCAAATTGATCACAATCAACTCTCACTTATATGATTCGCCTGTATTCTTTGATTAATCCCATCACAGTGTGCAGTGTTCTCATTTTCCTCAGTGGTAGGAGTTAGGCCGCGGACTCGAAGTCAGCGACGAGCGGGGCGACGCGACGACCGACGGCGATGGCGGAGGCTCTAGAGCAGGCGTAGTCTTGTGTTATGACAAATTAGTGTCTTTGTCCTATCAAACACTCGGATCCGTGCATTTTTTTTTACCAATCACCAAGCACTCCGCGCCAGAACTGTCCAATCGGAAGCGCCCCGCCCCGTCGGCACCCGCCGTGATGCGTTATGCAGGGAACCAAATTAATATTAAATCCCAATTAATCTTTGTTTGTTTATTGTTTTTCTCTAAAATTTTTACAATGCTTTTTTGATTTTTCTGCCAACAAACTATTTGTTATCTCAGTAGCTTTTTGCAAATTATCTGGCGGAGTCAACTTCTCTGTAGGTATGGGTCCCTTTGCCTTCTAGTTTTGCCATAAGTTTTTTATTTTGTAAGAAAAATAACTGTAACATGATGAGTCGAATCGGTGTTGTGCTAATGGTCATTATGTTACAGGTGTCATTATGTTAATATAATTTTTATTTTGTATTATCTGTATTAAAAAGTATGTGGGATCCAACGTTAATACACAATAATGTTTTGTGGGATCCAACGCCAAAAAAATTAAACTGGGATTTATAAGTGGGATCCAATGAAAATAATTGTATTTATGTTCAGCTTTTGAGATCGTAATTCGAATACAATGATATGAGTGTAGATAAACAACATTGTAATTATTGATGAGATGAGCAACTGACATAAACAAATTATTTCATTTATTATTTATAAAATTTGGTAATAGTATTTATCAAATAAATAGTAGAGAGATTTTACTAATGTGAAAAATTAACTAAAAAGAAACAAAGAAAAAAACCTTCTCTGGGCTTTATAACTTCATTAAAAGAACCTATTAATATTTTTAAGATGAACGTCGCCGCGTCAGGATCCGCTATTCCATAGTTTAGCATTATCAATATTCTATTTATTTGAATTTTTATTTTCAAAATATTTGTAGGTTCTTTCTAAAAATAGTTTTTTTTCTAACCCCGAAATAAATAAAAAAGTTGTCAGTAAGTATCATAAAATTAATTAAGAACAGGCTATTAAAAAATTCCTTAAACTACTTTAATATAAGTTTTTTGTTGTTTTTAACCTCTTTAGCATTTAATATATTTTTATTAACGAATAATAATTTTATTCGTTTGTTTTGTAAAGAGGTACAACGCCATAGTGCGCTATAGCTCCCAACGTCTGTCATTGCCGAAAGCCAAAGGCCGAGCGAGGAGCAGGGCAGTATGTAAACACCTTAGATTAAAGCAAAAGGTAAACACACACTTCTCTCGATCATGCCGCGGCAATAATTCGGGAAATATTTCCGGCAACGCGAAGAGCAGTGGCATGGCCATAATGTAAACAGGGTATAAGAACCTACTCGATCACATCAACTTCGATGCCACAGACAGACACACAACTGGTTCAGTTTCATCTTAACCTTCTCAAAAATTTTAGATACGGATCAATAATTATAGGCCTATTACTCTAATACCTATTAGAGTGATATATATAATAATTGATGTCATTAGAAGGTCCTTTTTTATAAAGTGGTTTTACAACAGAACGCTTAAAACGTGTTGGAAAACGACCCAACTCCAGCCTTAATAATGTAAGTGCCCCTTCACACTAGCGTTTGACCGTCGTAGGCGTTCGATAAACGTATGCGCAGCGTAGAAGTCGTGATAACGCGACGCTCGCGTCGCGTTGTTGTGGTGTTTTCTCTGCAGCTAATTGAACGTCACCTATAACAATATTGTGTAATTATGACGCCGCGGCGCATACGTCACAATCACAAATCCGCGACATACCGTGCATCGCTGCGTCTACGCCGCACAAACGTTCATCGAACGCCTATACGCTGGAAAAATGCTAGTGTAAATGGGCTCTAACGTGGATTAAAAAAAACACTGTATAAACGGGCTGTTACAAGAAAGAGAAAATATTCGTTTTCAGGAAACATATTGCCACTCAATTTTATTGTGTATTATACAGAGAATAAAAAAATTTAATCGCTCATTCTCATTTAGGCATCGTAGTTTACTGTGCGTACTAATAATAAGAATATTTCAAAGATGAAATGTGTAACGCAGATGACGATGTTATTTCAAATCTAATAACCGTTTTTTTCGCTCATAGTTACATATTTCGTTTGAAAGAGGCTTCATCTCTATGAGATACAATCATAAAATTTAAAGTTTAGTTAGCCGCTTGGGAAACGAGCAAAAAATGACCTTACTGTTGTTGTTATAGTCCGGCTCGCGGAAAGATTACTCGTTTCTAATGTAAAAAGGGACCGGTCTCCTGATTTGGTTTTCTACATACCAAATTCAGAGCTTGTTCAGCAAATTCTTGTCAACCAGTCCTGGTAAACTAAAAAACCTTTTACGAATCCCACTAGATCTTAAAAATCGTGATCACGATGTGACCTGTTTGACGGCGTAGACCTTTTTCTCCGAATTTCGATGGTCGGTTAAGTAGATCATAATTATGACCTTGCTCTTGACGAAATACCTTTGTTTGATCATGTAAGATTTTTCTGGTAGACTTTTACGAGGGTGACACTAAAATTTTAGGACTGGTTACTTAAGAAAAGTTAAAACGTTGAAAATTAAACTGCCAATATTATTGAGTATGTTTTACATTTATTTGTTTAACGATTTGGCGGAAAATCTAAAATTATCTGCGTCACGTCAGCATGAATTTAACGCGAGAAAATTTTCGTGCAATGATTTTTTATGACTTTCGATGTCATTTAAGCGAACAAGGAAGTTAAGAAATGATAGATTTCGATTAGCCTTTCATGATGAAGCCTCATCTCGTTCCACTGTTTACTACTGGTTTATTGAGTTTAAACGTTACTTTTGCCTTCTACTGCTACGATTGAAGATAACATCAATATTGTACAGCGTATGATACTGCCAAAAGAGTCACCTATTGCTGATAATATTATAAGATTCAGACAAGCTTATGCATCGATATAAGTCAAGTGCACAAAATCCTCCATGAATGTTAAAGTTAGCGGTCAGGAAGCTTTGTGCTCGGTGGAGCCCCAAAACTCCGTCGTGTTGATTGGTGTCGTGAAATGGTTCAAAGATTTAATGGAGGTGACTCAAATGCTCTGTTCGTCATACTTACCGGTGACGAAACCTGGATTTACTGGTATAAACCCGAAAAACCACAAGACATTCTGCTCAGTGGGTGTTTCCTTTCGAGGAGTTGCGAGCTTAAATTGAGAAGACTAAGTGTGGGAAAAAGATGGTGGCCTGGTTCTCCGGACGGACAGGTCATTACATGACTTGTTTTAGAGGATCGAAAACAGTTACTGCAGAGTGGTAAACTAACAATTGTTAGCTACTTGTCTTGGAAGACGTAGACGTAGAATTACTGGACCATCCACCGTATAGTCCTGACCTAACTTTGCGATTTTTATTTATTCCCGAAAATAAAAGAAAAACTTCGAGGAAAACGTTTTATGGACGCCGAGGAAGCAGTGGCTGCGTTTCAAAAGGCCGTCGAAGAGACCTAGAGTGGGTAAAGTGCTTTCTCAGTGATTCCATCTGATGCATAGATATGTGAATGGACACTACTTTGATAAGATATTATAAAACATAACTTGCTAGTTTGCTCAGTTTTTGATTTTCTAAGAACTTTCAGTTTGACCCTCATAGCCAATAATAATATATATTTTGGTAATAACAAGAAAGAAAGACCAGAGCCCTTTTTAGGCATTATCTAGTTTGTTATTTAAAAATTTAGTCGCACTCACAATAGCAAATTTGGAAAAATTTCACATCAATTTCGGGACTAAGATGATATGCCTTCCATGCCCGGTAATTACACTGGAAATACAGCGAACTGCTTCACGGCAGAATTAAGAAAGGCGGTGAGACCTACCCAGACGACCCTACATATGGGTGTAGTGTAGACCCAGATTATTAAAGTAAAATCCATAAAAATTGATATATGGGGCCTTGTGGTTAGAAATTAAGAAATGTTTATTTTTGGATTATTCGAAATTCTACTCTTATGAGAATAAAATAGGGGATGATAGTTTATATGGCGAATCAAGATTAGATAAAACTATTTTGTTCGAAATTTCACAAGAGTACTCCTGCCGATAAATTAATGAGTAAACAAACACATGTTTCAGGTTTTTTCAACCCCTAAAAGGAAGGAAAGCGACAAAGTACTCCTATCGATAAATAAGTAAACAAGTGTGTTTTTTTCAAAATTCAACCCCTAAAAGGGGGGAATGGGGTGATAAAGTCTGAAAATCAACATGGTTATTTTTGTATGGTTTATCGCATAGCTGATTACGAAAACAACAACGATTTAAAAATCCAACGGTGCGGACGTGAAATATCATCATTCCTATAAAGGTTCCATTAAAAGAAGAAACTGACTGAGTGACTGACTGAAATATCAACGCATAACCCAAACCGCTGGGTCTAGAGATTCAAAATTTGTCACGTAGTAGGTTCTAAGGGTGCGCTAAGAAAATATATTTCAGAATATTTCACCCAAGTGGTGATAAGCCCATTTTTGTGTTGCATTTATTTCATTCTGTATTTATTATGATAGAGATGCAGCACTAATTTTTGCCAAATACGGCCACGTGAAGTGCCAGGATTAGACTACTTTTATTCGAAACTTCACAGATGTACTTCTGTCGATAAATGAGTAAAATGGGAGTGGAAAATGGACTGACAAAGTCTGAAAATCAACATGGGTATTTTTCGCCATTATTGGAGATAAAACTATGAAACTTTTTTGATTTTGGCACTTAAGAAATAAATAAGTATTTATTCTAACTGAAATATGTCTAATGTCTATGTTATACATACTTATATAATGGAAACATGTATTGATTAGTAATAAATTATGTAACAATGAATCTCTGTTTCCCTTGGTCACGCCATATCTTCTTAACCACTTTGATTTGAAGAGGGGTGTTATAAGTTTGACCTTGTCTGTGTGTCTTTATGTCTGTGTATCTGTCTGTGGCATCGTAGCTCCTAAACGAATGGACCAATTTTGATGCGATTTTTGGTTTGAAAGCTGGCGTGATTGAGATGGTTCTTAGCTATAAATTTATGTCGGGGGTTACATAACATTTTCAATTTTGTAGTTTTTTTATACATCAGAGACACTGCGCACACGTGTTTTCGCGGAGCCTAATATTCTGTAGAAGGTTCTTACGGAAAGAAAAATTAAGAAAATTGCGCATAAAATTGGATTTAACTTCGTACGTTTAACTTTGACCTTATAAGGTCCAGGGGGTACACTTCGAAATGATTTCTCTTAATTCACCCCTAGGGGGAACGGGGGTACTTATAAAGTTTGCATGTGGAAACAAGATTAGTTACTGTTTTATTCCAAACATCACAGGAGTACCCTTATCGATAATAGAGTAAACAAACACGCAAGAAAACAGACTTCAACCCCTAAAAATCTGAAGATCACCATACAAAACTCACCAAAAAATTATTAAAGATCAGATCATGACACTTTAGGCACTTGATTTCTTATCAAGTGCCTAAAGTTTCATGATCTGATATAAAATAAGTATTTTCTCTAGCGTTTTTGAAATTTCTACCCAAATGGAAATGAAATGCTTTTTTTTACTGCAGGTAAATATATTTATTGGAAACATATGTGTGATTATTATAGTGATAAATCAGAATCCAAAATCAAAAATCTTAAAATGTTGCCCAAAGTAACTATTCCATGCGGACGAAGTCCCAGGCAAAAGCTAGTTATTTATTAATCTAACTGCCATCAATGTTATGATACCAAAATATATCAATTATCCTGATTTTAACTACGCTGTAGAACATTATGTTTGATGACCAATTTGTATGATCTAAATGAATTAAAATATTACAAATATGCCATTATCTAACTAGTGCAGTGGCTCATTATTGTGCCCTTGTTCACAAAATTAATGATAATGATATCGTCTTTAGAATTAAAAAAGAAAAAATGTAATAAAGAAATAAATTGGTAAGCGGGCATTTTTTAAATGATAATTGATTATTATCAGTACATGTCACATTAATTTTATAAATATTCTTAGTATGTGCGTAGTAATTTTATAAATGTTAAATTATACACATATTCATTTTGACTGCAGATGCACAAATTAATAGCATATATATAGTATACTTGTTCGTTTCGAATAAACGAATAGTAAGGTCGAATGGAAGAAATTAAAAAGCAATTAAGACTTGTCCGATTGCATATCCGATAATGGCCATAGGTAGGGATAATTTATTTATAAATTTATGTACTCCTAAGTTAGTATTTGTAAAGATAAAAATGAATATAATTCTTTGCTGGCGATTGATTTAAGAAGGTTATGAATTCATTAATTGTTGCTTTAGATAAAATGCAAAATGTCCAATAAGGAACATTCCAAAAATCAAATTATCAAACTTAGGGCGATTTCTGAACAGAAATTCCAAAAACTAAGCTGCACACACCTATGAAGAAATTCTTAGGTTGTGTGTGTGAAGTCGACCAACCCGCACTTGGCCAGCGTGGTTGACTAAGGCCTAATCACCCCTAATTTGGGTAGGCTCGAGCCCCTCGGTGGGGACATTATATGAGCTGTTGGTGATGATGATGCATTAGCACCGACTCCCTTAAATTGAAAAGCAGCAATAATGAGAAAACCTCCACAATTTCAGGCGATAGTGCCTCAAATCAAATCGTGCCGTCATCGAAGATACAGTAACGTTAAGATACCTTGCAACATGGAGAACATAATATGAATGCCTCAAATACTATCATTATTTATAATTAATTTATTCGTTAACCCATATTTATATGGGTACGTGTTATACAATAGGGTTGATTAAACTACCATTTATAGAGTTTAAAAAACATTGTGTTTCTATTACTTAAAAATGCAATATATATTTTTATTGTTAGTTTGCGTCTCAATTACATTTTATGGGCGTAATTTATTTGTCAAACAGAACTTCGTAATCGGAACAGCGTATAATACAGTAGATCTCCGTGCGTCCTTCCTCTCTAGCAATCATCGGACAACTGACTGCCTTATATGCGACCGCCACAGACGCTCAGTTTTACCTGAACAGTTAAAACTGTTCAGGTAAACAATATAAAAATTCTATGTTTTTTTGCACACCGTAACCTTAGTATGAGTTTTGATAGTTTTAGAGCTCGATCAAACGTATCGTCTCTTTTCATACATTGCCCACTGTTTCTGATAGTTTACGCTAGAGGCGCTAGTAGGCAATGTATGAAAAGAGACGTTACTTTTGATCTAGCTCGAAAACTAACAAACTCAAACTAGTGATACGAACAGGTATGGAAACCTGCGCAGTTGTGCGGCATACACGCTCAGGTTTACCTGAACATGCAACCTGTCAGGTAAACATGAACATGTATGCCCAACGGGTGCGCATTTTCTTACATAACTTTTCAATTCCTATCATTGGAGGTCCGAAAATATTTCTCATACCATTTAAAACCATAATGATCATTTTCATAACAAATCATTCTTAATAACTTCATAAAACATAATCATTGAAATTCATAATATCATTAATGATACATTTTTGGGCGAGGCTAGTGTTTTATGCACCTACATTATTATATATTTATTATTTTTTTTATGACCAGGCGGAGTGCACTGTTTTTGTAAGCAACAAGGTAGTAACAGTATTAATAAAAAAATTATGATCACTAACATGAGCTCCGTTGGTAGTAATAAAAATGTATGAATATAAAAAGTATGAAAAATAAAATTATGAAGAGTGATTATTATGAACACAAATCGGTAGTAAGACAAAGAATAGGATTTAGAATATTATGTGAGCCAATATGGACCCATGCCCAACTTTACAGCGTTTACCTTTATTGTCTATTGCTCAACTACCTACAATACTACATATTTAGTTAGATATTACACCATTCTAATTAGTAGTGGTATTATTAGTAGTAGGTAGTAGTCATAGTAAATTAACTATTCAATCGGTTTATCCCGCTGCCATATTTATATTTTACCTCTAATTCTAATTCCTTGCTTTTTACTTTCTTGTAAGTATACGTAGTAGGTATAGATAGAGGAAGTCTTGTAATCGTCAAAAAATTCGATCTCGAGATTTTGACGGATTTACACGGTGGACCTCCCTGAGTCCAAAAATACCGTTTTGGGAATTATGTCTGTGTGTGTGTCTGTGTGTTATCACGATAACTCGAGTATGCTTTAACTTATTGCAACCAAATTTAACATGCATGTATGATATCAAAATATAAGTTTTTTTTATCAACTTTTGAGTCGTCGATCACGAAAGTTAATTAACCAAGTGCGCGGTCGGTACTCGGATGGTTGACCAAAATTAAACATCCATGTATGACATCAAAATATAAGGTTTCTATCAACCTTTGAGTCGTTTCCGATATACGAGAAAGCCAAGGGGAGACCACTCCCGATTTTTTAATGTTGGCTCCATCGCTCAATTTGTTACGTATGTTTGTTTTGTACCTCACCAAAACGGATATTTTGCTCATCAAAAACAACTTTTAGTGAGACTACACTTTTTCTGTGAGCGTTTACCCTTTTTTGTAGGTTAGGCTAGTACTTATAGTGGCAATTTAAATACAAGCCTTTCTTTATTGACCAAAGTTACACGACAACACTAACTTAGGTACTTTATAACTTATTGAGAAAATTCACCAACAATTTGTAACCTCCACAGCATTACATAAATGATGAAACAGTAAAAAAAATATAAATTAAATAGTAAAGTAATTAAAAATTCTTATAATAATCCCAATATTTTGGGAAATTATATAAAATTAATACTTACTTATCATACCTAGTGTCATCCGTTTCTGACTGAGTGCCGGTTTCCGTTGCGTTCCTGTTGCGTTCCGTTTGCGAATCCTGTGCGAATCCGTTTCTGTTGCGCTTACTTTCAATTTTGACGCAAAGATTACAAAAATTTGTTGTCAAGTCACGCTGTGCTGGGTAGCAACAAGTACAATAAATTGTTCAGTATCAATAGCTACATTTAAATATTGTATATTTTTGGCAAACATTTTGCTCTGTGTTGTTAATTGCTTTGATCGATTTGCGCAGTATACCTATACATAGCATACCAATATATAGAGTCTAATAATTATTAAAGTATAATGAATAACTTTCTCTTCACAGCTGTTGTAAATACGTATGTTTTATACGAAATTAATCAAATGTTATTCGAGTGGTTATACATACTGTACCGTATTATAATAGAATATATTATGATAATGCGTATCGTATTCACGTAACGAAATGGAATCGAAAAATGTGCCATCAAACATCATAAATTATGATGTAACCACTTTCGTCCGTTTGTTTCAACATAAAATTAGTGGTGAGTCGGTTTCTCGTTTTCGCAGGTCAGTTATTTTTTGCCATTCTTAAAAATCCAGTTTCAGTCTCCACCATCCGTGGTTAATCAATTAGAACTAGATCTCTTTTATGACATAGGTTTCGTCGTTTTGCTAACCAAGAGATCAAAAAGATTTCCATATAAATTACATCATGTTTTATTTCGGCAATTTGAAATGTTTTTTCGTATTGATTCAAGGAAATACGTACCTGAATATTTTAGTTTTATTTAATAATACATCCAAAGATAATTGAATTTGATTTTTTACCATTATTACGTAATAAAACTTGCAAGACATGTTTGAAATACTTTTCTACTTTATATAATTACCTATATCTTATTCCCACACTTATTCTAGAGGTACATTTTGTGAAATCCCAATGATTTTTTTTCACAATAAATACTATATTAGCTATGTCTAATAAGGTACAACTCTTTTGTATTTTACAAATCGCAAGTGTCTAATCATGAGCGGAAATTCCGACATTAAGTAACACAGAATTCGGTCTGTAACTTTTACCCGGTGATAACTTTGTCTGAGTAGTAGTCATGATCAATAACAGTGACAGTTATTTCCATTCTTGTTTCGGGTTCAAGGATGCTACTCCGTCATAAGTTTGCTTATTATATCAGGTTGTCTACCGTTTATCTCTTAATTTTTCATCCGTTTTAGATCGTTCGCGGAAGTTTTAGTATGGGGATCACACGTATGTATGTGCGCGATTACCTGTATAATTTTTAACTGTAATATGTGTTGCGCGCTACATAATATAACATTAGGTTTGATCTGCCAGCCCTATTATTTTTCCAGCTGTGATTGACCAAGAATTCGTTTTAACAAATTTTTACGTAGGTACAGTCAGCGGAAAATATTCAGTGGTGGAAACATCCAAAGTGGAATATTGAATCAGCCAACGATTTCAATTCAAGCTGTTCACTGATATCTCACAATGCTAAATAGGGAATCTTTTCATCATTTCTAGCTTTTCGCTCTTTTGACCACTTTAGTCGTACTTAAGGTTGCCATCTTCTAAAATAAAAGCCTGACCCTAAAAGAGCCATATGTACGCACGTATTTTTGAACATAACTTTTATACATACTCATAAAAAATCTGTTACAAGTTAGCCTAACAAAACCGACGTATAGGCTGTGGGGCTGGACATATAAATATTTAGCCTGACACGACTTAAAAGCCAAACATGTCCGGCTAAAGCCTGATAGATGGCAACCCTAGTCGTACTTATTTCGACTTAATTGCAAATTAATTTGTACTTTGGTATCATTGATATAGACAAGCATGTAATGATTTTTTTTTTTACTTTTTTTTACAAGATCAATACGTATACGAGGTATTGATCTTGTAATCAATGATGGTCAAAAAATTCAACCTCGAGATTTTGACGGATTTACACGTTTTCCTGAATACAAAAATACCGTTTTTGGAATTATATTTGTAAGTATGCTTTAAACTTGCAACCAAATTTAATATGCCTGTATGACATCAAAATATAAGGTTTCTATCAACTTTTGAGTCTTTGATCACGAAAGTTAAGCAAACAAGTGCGTGGTCGGTACTCGGATGCGTGACCGATTTTTTTTCAAAATCGATTTTCCTCCGTGCTTTGTCGGCACGTTAAGGGTATACGAGAAAGTCAAGGGGAGACCACTCCCGATTTTTTTGAAAGATGTAAGTAAATGATACTATGACTACCACCAATTAATAGCTAGACACTTTTTGTAAAGCGCAAGGGACAGTTAAGTACTTATAATGTTTTTACTTTTAAATGTTAGAGCTTATGAAATATTTTTATTAATACTGTCGAAAACCCGTAAGTTCCAATAATTAGTCTAAGTAAATAGGTATAATTTAAATTAACTTATGTTATACTATAACTATAGACGGAAATAAATATTATCTAAATACTCAAATAATAGATAGTAATAGAACTTGTCACCTGTGCCTTATTCATAATTAAATTGTCCTTTTCTTTACTTTTCAAAATTAAGGACCTTTTCTGTTAATGGACAAAAGTAAACTTCAAGAATTCGATGACGCGCAGTTAAAAACTTGGATGACGAATACCTGTTGAGTAACGAACGATTGAAAAAGCGAAACCTTCGACAACGGAACGCTTGCAAACAATACCAACTTTCACCGATTTGGACTCAAGTGTCAACTGAATAAAAGGTTTACGTTACATCATAGGCATTAGTAAAACCCCTGCCAAATGTCTGGATAAAACAGCTCGCCGACACCGTTTCCGGTTTTTTGGTATTTTCCTTTTATTCTTTGTTCCACCAACAAATGAAATCACTGCTTCATTAGAACAAAAGAACATCCCAAATGCAGACAGGATGTAGGCACTAGGAACTGGAGGTTTAAAAAATTTCGAGAATTATTTATTATACTATTTCTGGTCACGCTTATGGCGCGTTGTTGTTATTCCGAACATTATTATTTCAAGGTTGCGCGGCCGTCGCAGTGAGGTT
Source organism: Elophila nymphaeata (assembly GCA_955850985.1). Lineage (NCBI taxonomy): Eukaryota > Metazoa > Arthropoda > Insecta > Lepidoptera > Crambidae > Elophila > Elophila nymphaeata. The sequence continues at coordinate 15,352,504 of OY039068.1, forward strand.
GCGTAGTGGGGCTCCTCGGTAGGCGTTCGACTGGTATCTCTGTCCCTCTTTCGCATTAAGCTTCACTCAGCTTGCTCTGTACTTGCCATTTGATATGTATGAGTCGCGTCAATGTGAATATAACTAGGTATTCCTTGATAGCAATTCCTTTATCAAAGTGCTTCAATGAATTTTTGATAGGGGGTAATATAAGTAACGTTAACACCGATAAAATTTGAGCTATACGTTAAGATTCATACTAAGAGTCTGAAACGTAATCAAATAACTCGTTCACAAATATGAGTCATTCTTTTGCAGAACAAAAATAATAAATGTTTGGGGTCTATAATGGCTTTTTTAACAATATGATTATTTTTAAAAGCAACCATCCCACCTGCTTTGTTTAGAATGATTATGCATGGAAATAGGTACTATAATGCGAAGATTTAGAGTACTACTTAAAATATTAATTACAATCACATAGTTTTTAAATTTTTAATTCAATCTTCATCAATCATCTATCATCCATTCCACTTAATATCTAATTTCACTGGGTACTTAGAAGTTTTTATAGATTTCAAAGAGCTTGTCTTTTCAATTTTAGACTTTGATTTTTTTTTAATAATAGTTTATTTGTTTGCTGCTTCTGTAGAATTGAATCCTGTGACCTCCAACTGGGAGACACATGGAGGGGGATGCAAAGCAAGATGAGCGTGACAGCGCCGGATAAGAAGACAAGAAAAAAGTCTGACAATAAGCCTCAATCGCAAATGTACGTATAGTGCGCATAGGATGTATACTTACTTAGTTTCTTTATAAAATTTATTATCTGCAGGATAGAAACATACTTACATAAGTAGTCTTTGACTGTTTAAGTTTATTGTTAATGTCTGTATGCGTTTTATGATTTTTTAAATTTAAATTCTATGCCGTTGTCACTTGTAAAACGAACGTTGTTTTGGGTTAAACGTTGCAAATATACAATCATAAAATTATAATATAGTTTAGTTTTTATATCCTAAGTAGCTTAGATGCTGTTACATACTACAATGCAATCATTAGTTGTAGAATGTAGTGCGATTTTTTAACATCTTGCTTTTTGCAATAGTGTGATGCTTCTCAAATAAACTTCCAAAAAGCACAATGTATTGTAAATTATGGCACATTTACACATAATAATGAAACGTAAATTTTATAAATCATAATAAAGGCAGAAATTGATACGATACATCCATAAAATTAATTTGAGATAATGGGTAATTGGAGCAAGATAAACTACATACATCCAAATGTAATACGAAACATTACCTCATGCTTCGTAAATGAATAATAAATGTTTTTCCAGTCATACAAATGGTGTCCCTATTAAAATGTTAGTGTACGATTTTAATATAATTCGTTTGATTAAACTTTTTGTAGTCATATGTTAGTTTAGTTTAAAATCGATAAAAATTACTACACGTGGCATGCTTCTCGTATTTTAAATAATAATAATAATATTTAAATACGTGTAAACAATTTATATTCGTAAAACCTTATAAGCAACTTAATCACTTGTATATTAGGCCATGAAGCAATATATTAGACATACTATTAAGTACAGTTACACACAAAATTTTACATCAAAACACCTGCCGTACAAACCTGGACGTACAATGTTAGAATATAAATTAGAAACTGAATAGATTTTTAAGTATAAGTTGGATAAGCTTACATAACATTTAAAGTAATTTAAAGTTTCCTAAATCTATTTGCATTAGTTTAGGGCCGGAAGTCACCGAAGCCACCTGCGACCTTGTATGTTCTACTAACAGATTATAGTGACACATGTTGTAAAAAAAATTCGCTCGACTTGCGACTATTTCACATTTTAACTTTTTTAAATACATCGACTCTACATAAATCTTCAAATGTGATGGCGCGTAGAGTCGATTCTCCTGCGGTATCCACTCAACAGGAAGTTGGATAGTCAGCAGGAATCTAAACCTAGTTACGTCCTATCACCGTGTCAGGAACATTTAAAATTTTTGTAATGAATCCTGTTTAATTTAGACCGTTTTTAAATTCCAGCAATAAGTGCCACAACGAGAAAAAAAGGCGGGAGCTCGAGAACGAGACTATAAATCAATTGGAGGAACTGTTGGAAACCTGCCTCAAGGAGGTGAAGCAGCCTGACAAGAACGGCATCGTTCGCGAGGCCACCCGCCAGATACAAGAGGTGCTGAAGCGCAGGCAAGAGTGTCCTCGCGAGTGCCCGCTGCGCGTGCAGTGTCTCTCGCCAGTGCAGGCCGGGGAGGTCAGCTCTACGCAGCCACAAGCGCTCAACGCCGGCCAGCACTACTCTGAACTCACCACCCTAATCGAGGTAAGCATATTTATCTGACTTACAATAATAACATTATTTTTTCATCTGGAGCAAGTACCAGCAATCAGTCCAATCGAAATTGTCTTCTATCTTCTGTCGATCGATCTTCAGAGGAGTACAAAGCTCTGTTAGGTTAGGTTAGTGGCCGCAAGGCTTAGTGGTGGTAGGACCTATTTTAAGGCTCGCCACCTACCACCATGCACCATGTTATGTCTGTCGCAATAACAACAGGGTTACAGATTACATATTATGAAGATACGTTAAGATATCCAGTTGTTAATTTTCTGGAGTAGCTTGCTTTCTTCGACGGCATAATTTACCATCAGATGAGATGAAGATCGAGAGCCTCACCTTCAAGCTATAAAATAAAAACTATCTGTCGTAGCGAGATCAATATTTGGAGATTATAGACTGTCGCACTCGGAGACACCGTTAAATTATCATCTGTCGCGCCAAGTGACGCTCGGGGTCCGCTTTCCTACTTTTTCACCTCCACTTCGCACGATCTTCGGCATTCCGGATTCGGCATTTCGGCTTAGTGTCAGAGAGCACTGGGACGTATATCCTCCCCTACGTCGTCGTCAAGTCAGCACCTCTTGGGTTTCCACTCTTACCAGGCCCTGGCGGAGGCGGCATGGCTAGACATTTGTTCCCCGCGTACCCAGGCCGTTACCGCAAAACAACTTATCTGTAATGTCACGGACAAGAAGGCTACCGCGGATGTGAGAGTTCTTAACGTGGTCCTTGCGCGTGGCTTCAAACATCCATTTATAGATACCAATATGAAATAATTCGAGATGCAATTTATTAAGTATGTCTACTTAATGTAAGGGAGGGAGGCAGAAAAGATCTCAAAGGGTCGAAGAGCATTGCGTGTTACTCATGGCCCCGAGATAAGATAAGACACCGATGTTCGAATGTCAACAAAGTAAATAGCATCATCTGATTGCACTAACGGATTGAGTGTTTTAATCTTTTCTCTTTCGAATGTGATACTGCTGTTACATGAAGAGATATGTCTTAAAATACACTGATTCTTTACGAAAACACGTTTAATCGATCATAATCATAAGTGTAAACGCTCTCAGAGATTATGTGCAAGTAGACCTTTTAAGCGATGAATAAGTAACATTATGTTGTAGCTAATTTCTCAATTGGCAGATAAGATAAGTCCAATAAGATACAATGCTACTAATGTGATATTTCGTTCTGTATAAGAATACTTAGTACATAGTTAACGTTATTTAAAAAATGTGTTGTATTTTATAAAAGAACGATTATTATGACAAAAGTATGAAAACAGTTTGGCCCCCTAAAAAGAGAAATAACAACTTTTAGTAAATATCTGTGCTTCACTTTAATATGAAAACAGGGTTCAACCAACTTTCAGCAACTAATATTAATAAAGTTAAAGTTTTCAGGTCTAGCAAAATGTCAACAACAGCCTTGTAATGTATGTCGCTTGTACCCATATGTTGTAGAAATCCCGCAATACGTTACTACATCTTCGTGTGAAAATAAAAGCTTGTAAATAAAAATAGTATAAAGTTCGAAAAAAGTTTCGTATATTGAATATCATATTTCTCTTTAATTTTGCAGGCGTTGAAACATTACACTACTAGCCTCGGATGGGTGTTACTGGAGATAAACGCTAAAGGAGAAATCGAATGCGTATCAGAAAACATTAAAGAATTTACACTGCAAGACAGGACCGAATTGTACAAGAAATCGATTTTCTCTTGCCTGCATGCCAACGATCATGCGAAGTTGAGACCCCTGTTGAAGACGATCCAGACGTTTGCCTGGGGTTCAGGTGAAGTCGACAGATTCCACGCCATCCAAGTTCGTCTACTCGTCAAGAATACTAATGGGACTGAGGGAGCAAGGTGGGTACAATAAGTTATTACATTTAAATAATAATATTGCGACTCAATCTAAATATTTTGCAATAATTCCTCGTATATTTTTTGAGCAGAAATCTCATTAAAATGTATAAGAAAAGCTTGACGGCTTTATTACTTTTTGATGTTCCGGTTTGTGAAATCAATTATAGAGTAATAACACGCTTTTCACGTAGCATATCTATAGGTTAGTTTATGATATGAATTATAGATTCATCGCTTATTACAATACAGATATGTTAACATATTTTCCCATTTCATTGTGATAGTCGATCGTGACAGGCGAACGATAAGAGGCCGATTACCTATCTATGTATTTATTTATTTGTATAGAAGGTGACGCAAAACTGTAATATTAAAATTGTGAAATGCGATTTAAGTATTTCACATTATTGCTTTTCTAGTTATGACTAAGATATTTTTCTTGTTTATTAAAATTTTTACACTTATATGTCATAGCGTCATATTTGATTTTCTTATTGAATAGAAAATTGTGGGTGATTGTGTCGAGCGTTTGTATTGGCAATTATAGGGTTTCTAATTATTTTTTTAAATACACTGCATTGTATAAACTTAATAGAACAAAGTAAAAATTACAATCAAAGCTAAATTCGGTTGTTTGTTTCTTTAGCAATTATACCTACAGGTTTTGCATGTTGGGTCGTTACATTTAGCTAGGTAAGAATTTTAAATTATTATTCGAAATATCTATTATATTTTTTGATGATATAAATATTCTCAGTCTCGTATTACATGTGAGCAGGTATTTTTGTATAAAAACATAGTTTGATAATAAAGTGACATAATAATGATGTGGTCAGATTTACATTATTGTTGCTTTTACTAAAATTGAAGAATTAATTTTGATATTGTCTATATCCTTTAGTTAGGTAGCCTTGTATATATTTTGTATTCAACTCTGTAGTGAGAGAGACGGTACAATACAGTGAATTTGTACTAGCTTTAGAGTCTTGCCTTTTTAATGTTGTGTTTCCGTAAGTGAATAGAGTTTTCAGAACACCATGAGGTCAGGGTTAATACCGTGACACTCGTTTTGTAATCGTTTATGGGTTACGGCGACTGCTTTCTATTGAAAGTCAATATTAACAGATGGCGACGTGGTATTGTCGTGTCTACAATGTGTACAAGAAGGATATCTGACATAAGTATCATTACGACGACGCCAGTCGTGGCTGTAGCCAACCTTGACGACTGGAGGTCGCTATGCTGCCGTTACCAACTCAAATAATTGCGATATGCCGTTTTTTACGGCTAGTCACTAGCTTATTCAAAATTCTTACTTCTAAATGTAACGATTATAACACATTATAATGGTCTTTAACCTCTTAACTACCACGGGCGTCGATAGCTGCCGTCCAGTTAAATAAATAGAAAAAAAAATTAAAAATATAAAGAGGTAAGAGGTACTCTTATTTACGGAGACATATGGGGATATATGTAAAGTTTTCATATTTATTTATTTATATATAACGGAGCAAATTGCCGGGCAGCGATCGATGTCCGTGGTAGTTGAGAGGTGCCGTTCAGATTGTTAATTCTCGTGAGCATTTTTACTTCTTGCAATGATGTGTATCAGGAAATTAAAAGGTCGTGATAGAAGAGAACGATTGAATATGCCTGATTTTTTGCCAGCGGTCAACTGTCGGGAAATAGGTTCTGAAACACGAGATTAGTAATAGCCGATTACCGGCAGTCGTAGAAAGCAGGTGGAAGTAACCGTAGCAGTTATATGCCCAGCTACGTGGAGAGCGTAATCCACGCTGCGCCGGTGCGCGGCCCGTCCTCGGAGGAGGCCGGCTCCGTCATGTGCGTCATCCGGCGCTGCGAGGACGCGTCGGCCGCACTGCTCCCCGTCGACGACGGCCCGCCCGCCATCGCCGCCAAGTCCTCCGACCACATCGTCTTCAGATTGGACAGCAACTTTACTGTACTCTGTAAGTATATACACAACACGCCTACATGGTCACGGAGTTCTCATATCTCCTGCGATCCTTACATATTTCGCTCCGTTTACTCTCACCACCGTCATTATACCAAGTTATGTCTATCTCCCATAGGTATAGGCAGAGAAGTTTCCAATGGCTATGATCCTTACATATTTCTTTCGCTTCATCTCTCACCACCTTCCTTATCCTGGCCATGACATTCTCCCGTTAGGTGTACGCAGAGATGTCTCCACTGGCTAAGATCCTTACATATTTCTTTCCCATCATCTCGTCTCACCACCGTCCTTATCCTAGTAATGACTTTCCCCTCTAAGAATAGGCAGATTCTTTTCCATTGGCTAACCTTACACATTTTTTCGCTTCATCTACTCTCATCACTATCTAGGGTTTGAAATTATAAAGATAAATATGCCCTTTGATAATCATCCGATAATTATCAAACACACATAAGCCCTATTTCTTGGCATTACGTCATGTTGAGGAAACAATATATTCTATATATTTGTACACAACTCAAGTTCCGTTAAGAATAAAAAAAACAACTTCAATTTCTTTGTTTTGGCCACACATAAAAAATCATGAATTAGTGACAGTTTAGATACGAAAACAGGACGACTCGGGGAATCCCCGCTTTTGACATTAAGTGGCGCGTTCCTATACACGCAGTCGTTGAATGTGACAAATAACAAGTGGCAAATATTTTCAATTATACTTATCAATATCAACCTATATTTTTCTTGATAATTATCTGGAAAATTATCTGAGTCATTCCTTTATCACAGGGCTAGGCATAGATCATATCTTTCTACTTGCTACGATTCTGCTTTCGCTTGATCTACTCTCATCACCGTATTTATACTACTCTTGCCTTGCTCCCATAGGGGAAATTAAACATCACATCTTTTCACTGCCAAAATGAGTCATGCCTTTCCCATAGGGGTAGATGGACATCACAACTTTGCACTAGCTAAAACTTTTACATATATCTTTCTCTTCATCTACTCAAAGTCCTATTACGAATCAAGCCTTCTCCCAAAGGGGTACACAGTAATCATTACCGTTCATGTACATGATTACGAGTTTATATCATTGTTCTATCACATCAGACTTGAAACCCTTCACAATCTTGATTATTTATTGTGAATGTGTGTCAATGAACAGTAAGTTTGTATCAAAAGTCAGCAGCTGTGCGAGGTGCCTATGCCTTGTGCGACGAAATGTCTACCTATAAGAAAGCTGTGCCGCGCGTGGCCCAATATCATAATCTATATACATAATTGAGAGATAAGTGCTTAGCTACATCACAGTTCTGGTGGCACAACTATTTTAATATTTTTTATCACTCGATAAATGAAAAATGCATTAAAACAGTAAAATGTTTAAACCTATTTTTGAACTATTATTATTTTAGGTAAAAGTAAAGTCATACCTACGTCATCTACGTAATAATAACTGTATGATAAGTAGCAGATAGATTAGATTTCGGACGAACCAGTAAATGTCATAATCTAATACTATAAAACGTGTTAACCCATATTTTTATTAAGTTACCGCACCGGTATCGACATGTAATTGTCAAGATTACGAGCGATACAATGACTAACTTAACAACAAATTTATTAAAACCATTGTTTTGCCCATTATGTGTGAAATAATGATGTCAGCAAATTTATTAGACCTTTGTAAACATTTTCTTAATCATAGTTGTAATAAATAATCTCATAAAACCATTGAAAATGTTTCCAGCACTCATAAGACTAGATTATGTACTAAAATTTGTATTTATTTTGTTACAGCTTGTGATTTAAGTGCAGTGGAAAACAATATAAACTCCCCTGTGTCTCTCGTTGGTACTCGATATTTGGAACTAGTTGAAAGTAGTGATAGACTTCGCGTAGTCGCGCATTTGCGGGAAGCTCTGTGTTACCCCGCACCCCCCGCTGTGAGTGATCCTTTTCGGATTCGTATAACACCGAATAGATCTTGGCTGAGAGTGAGCGCTCGATCTCGACTGTTTCGAGCTAAACCTACCTCCGGTGACCCCGATTTTATAATGTCCACGCACACCGTACTCGGTGACGAGGAGCTCGAATTGCTGGAGGCGGAGGCGCCGAGGCCGCCGGTCGGCGGGCCGCTGATGACGTCGGTGGCCAACGGAGAGTCGTCAGCGTGCGAATCTCGATTTCGGTCGCCGATTAGCCCCACCGAGCATCAGTTTTCGATAAACGATATAGAATTCGACACGTGGGAGACGTCGTTTCAACTGGGCGACATGTCGAACGACGACTCGAAAGATAGGAAGGATACAGCGTCGGAGGGTCCGTCGACGCCTCTGACGCCGCGAGCGCCGTCGACGCCGGGAGACGCGCCGCTCGCGGGCACGTCCGCGGAGGAGCCGAACCGGCTGCGGACGTTGCTGAGCAAGAAGCCGACGCCCGCCGAGGGCTCCAAGAACCGTATCCTGAAGGACCTGCTGAAGCAGGAGGACGAGGAGGCGACGGGCAGCGAGACGTCTGCGCCGCACACGCCGCTCACGCCGCACACGCCCCACACGCCGCACACGCCGGCCGCGGCCCTATCGCCGCTGCACTCGGCGCAAGCGCACACGCGCCCGCCCGTCGCTGCGCACAACGCGCATAACGCGCACAACACGCATAACGCGCACAGTGCGCATAATGCTCACGTCGCGCACAACATGCAGCATTCAGATGTACTTTTAAAGGTAATTTTTTTTTATGATTTAGAGTAACTGCTTCCGTGGTCTAGTAATTTGCCCTACAGAAACCCCAGGAGAGTAGGTACAAATTTTCCTCGGTTTGGATGCTGGTAATACCTTCTTTGAAGCCCGCCTGGCTAGCAGCTAGCATCTTATCAAAATTTGTTAATTTATTATATTGTTCACGGGTTATTTTGTAAAACGTTGTATAAAATTATTATATTGTTTATGGGTTATTTTATAAAACGTTGTATTATTATGACGAAAGTATTATCTTTCTTTGTTTTTACTTAGATATTAAATGACAAGTCTGATGAGGATTCAGAAGAGAGAAGAAATTCTTGCGATGGGAGTCGTAGTAATTCGCAGCCGAGCGCACTACTCTCACAGTTGCTATCGAGTAGCAACGGACCCTCAGGCAATGGCAGATCGCAAGACGGACCTGATATTTACCTGGAAAGAATTGCCGGCGCCAAACGCAAACTAGAAGAAGCCAAAGCCGCGGCTAACAACGCGAAGAGGGCTACGCCTGAAAATCAACAGGTATTTATTATTTTACCTAGATTAAGACTAAAAGAGGATATTAGGTTCAATCGACAAAGTTGCCGGTGTACCACTTGTAGGCGATAATCGCGTGACACCGACATGTCTAATTGACAGGCGACCGCCCCCAATACTGGTTTCAGCCAATAAGAGCAGACTATGTCGTTGGCTACGCTAGAGCGGAGCGACTATGCGGAGGAGAGGTGACTGACCTGCGCCTTATTGGCTGCGCAATATTACGTTAATATCCTATTGGCCGGAGCAAAAAGTAGGCGGGGCTTGATGAAGGGCAGGCGTTTAAAAGGATTGTATTTGGACTTTGTCGACTGTACCTGTGTGTGTACAAAGTTGCAAATATATTCTGTGGTTGTCTGGCATTCGCATTTCATACTTCACAATCCTTTAAATATGTAAATGTGTAAGTAAAAAATAAATAGTTTAAAGGGTTTTGGGGTATACCTATTTAAATAGTTTTTATTTTTTTCTTCAATTAGTCTTTAAACAGTAATAAAAATACCTTTATAAGCCTCATTAATTATCCGATAGCGTAATTGTGACTTTTTAAAGTTATTTGGTTGGCAAACATACAGCCTGCCTGCCAGTCACCGTAGTCTATAGACGCTCGCATTACTAACGTGACGCTCGTGCGTTGCCAACACTAGTGCCATTCGATACCCCGTGGAGCTCTGGCAACCTAGAGCTTGTCCAGATGAAGCAATTTGCGCGAGAAGACACGCGCGTTTGAAATTTATGTTGCGTCCAGATAACGTGTTTACCTTGCGAGTTACGTGCGGTTAATTTTATAGCGAATTTAATCAACTTCCTTGGCAAAAAATATAAAAAAATTAAAGATAATCCCAAATACCTACCCATTTTTTCTTTTTGTCTGAATCACCAGCCTCGGAAGACATTTATACTATGTCTTCCCAACCTCTACGTTTCAAGTTTCTATTGGATTTATCAGGATATTATATGTCCCATAACGCAATACCCTTTATCACGCTCCATTTTAAATAATCCAATAACATCCACTCGCGGCAACTATCGCCCGTGTACGTACTCGGACGCAGGCAATGGTGTCGCAAGTACCTCAACTCGTGAGCAGAACGCAAGGCATTTGCGCGAACCGAGGTTCATGCGAATAGCAAGCGATTTATTCTCGAGTGGCAAAACGCGCTGTGGATGGAATGTATGAATTTCTAGTATCTGACGATTCGGAACGTGTGGACTCGCGCGTAAATAGCTTCATCTGGGAAGCTTTAACTCACCAACAGAAACATAACACCACAAAAATGTAGAGTTATTTGACTGTGGTATGGTAATAAATACCCCAGTTGGGCCTTACAAATTCGATAGGCTGATCCGCTGTGATGTACCTCGATAAAACTTGACTTTTTTGTGACTTTCGTAAGATTTAAAGTAAGAAGCTCCGAAGTATTATGAAGTATCATTTTTCTCTACAAAAGAGTTTCAAGGTCAAATTGTTTTGTTACAATTTACATTAACAAGTGGAATCTGATTAAAATCAAACCTTAAATAATTTACGCTGCCTCGACAGTTAACCTCAAGGTCAGACAACTCTCACATCTTGTATTACAATTACGATCTAACTAGCGAAATGCGAGTTTATAAGTTATTAAGGAAAACCCAGAGACTATCCCTTGCCTGTGAATACGATTACAATCTAGTCATTGACATGTTCCGTAAGGATGAAGACAAATTCTTGCCTTGCCATTTCCATAACGTTATATTTATTTTTTGTATTGTGTTATATATTATTATACGTATACACACCTTTGTCATCGATTTCGGGTAGACGACCGCTCGATAACCCATTTTCGATCTGATGAAAGAAGCCCAAGTCGCTTACTCATGATTTTCCAAACTAATATTAAATGAATCAAACGGTATCGTAAATCCTACTTAGTACACATAGATCTAACTAATCTTCGTTGTAATCGAACGAATATAATAGTTCATCAAGGCAACGACTTAAGGTCGTTGAATGCGTAACATGTTTTTGTCTGGATGTAACCGCGACGCCATCTGCCTAATTTCCTTTGACATACTTACATTTTCTATAAAACGATATTCACAAAATTTCCCGTGCCGTTTTGTCCAAACAAAAACACGTTAAGTGTACCCTGTAGTCAATGTATCTATGGAATAAACTAGATATTGCGTATTGAGTCAGGCGAGTGTGATATGCTCAAAGCAAGCGTTAAGCAGCATTTACATTATATCGATGCGGGGATACTCCTTCGAATTACTTAAATCACGTAGGTAGTTACTTTTCAGTGTATTTTAAGTCGAATGTAATTTCCTGGCAAGTCTAAATGAGGCGACCTGATATTATTTGGAGGCCCTACATGACACATATTGCCAAATGTTCATGATGTGTAACCAAAGTTACCTATGATTATTATTATTTCGCCGTGTCGTGGCTTTTGGCGTCACTGCGACCTATAAGGATCTATTGTCATTAGCCTCCAAGTGAGTCTTATTGATGCTTTACATGTATTCCTTTAGCTGGCAATATATTCCCAGCTTGGATTGTTTTGCTATCGTCTTGGTCGACAATGTGTCTCTCCAAATGTCGGCTTCTTTTGTGAATGAGAGGTTCACAAGACCAAAGGAGGTGCATTGGTGTTTCACGCTCCTGTTCACAGAATCTGCAAGCATCTGTATCTTTTAGTCTCATGTTGTAGAGATGTCTGTTCAGCTTGCAGTGGCTAGTCAGAGTCCTAATTAACACGGTCAGGTTGCCTCTTGTAGTTAAGGTAAAGTTACTTTGCTCAACCCTATTTGAGATGAGAATTGTTTATTTATTCATTTTTAGGCACAGTATCTAATACAAACAAACCAATTACATAAAAAAAGAAGATAACAACAAAACAAATAAAGTATCTCAATTACAACTTTCAATTAATATTATTTTTGTATAACGAGCGTAATAGGGATGACGACTGTGTAAAAATATAATAATTCTATAAACTCCGTCAGATAGATTAAAAAAAAAAAATATTAGACACGTATTTTTTACTTAATTTAATAAAAAAAGATTTTAAAAGGATATAGAGTGGCATTCCAACACGCCATCATTATTTGTTTATGTAATGAAAGAAAAAATACGTGTCCAATATTTTTATGCCACACCTGACCAGAAAGTGGCATTTTTGCCCACTACGCGTACGGAAAATCCTACTTCCTGGTCAGCGTGTGACATAAAACTTTGTACTAATCTCGGGCGGTAAATAAGAAAGCCTCGGATACCTGCGATCGTGAAATATCTGCGATCTGAGATATTTTTTGTTTTACCGTCCTAGTTTATTAAATGTATTATTTCGTTACCCTCAAGGACTAAACAGAATTTTTCAGTCTTCATCTTTATTGTGTGTACGTAAACGAGGCATTATTTGGTAGGTGACATCGAGCGCGGTGTCCGCTGTGTCGTCGACGCCGTCATCAACAGCGAGCAGTCAGTCGTCGAGCATGAGCCCGCTCTGCCAGAAGAACCAGATCCTAGTGTCGCTGCTAGCGCGACAACAGACCACGCCCACGACGCCGCCGCCGCTACCCAACCCGAATCTACGCGCGTATACTGCGCCCGTCAGGCCGAGGCCCCCGCCTCCAACCCACCATCAGCCGCAGCGACACCACTCAACGCTCTCCACCATACTCACCGCTGCGACGCAGTGAGTATACTATCCTATTGCAAAAGTAAAAGCTTAATCATCACATCCTGCGCCAGTCAGGCCGAGACCCCCGCCGCATACACACCATCAACCGCAGCGACACCACTTAACCCTCTCTACTATACTCACCGCTGCCAAGTGAGTACTACACTAGTTACTTGACGTTTCATAACTTACAGAAGCTTAAAATCATAGGCCCTCCAGACTCACGCGAGAAGTCTTGACCCGAGAAACGAGATGGTATCTACACTCACGCGACCTTCTCACTTGCGTTCTCGACCGTTATGCGAAATGACTTTGACAATGCAGCGGCTTTGATATTTACGGTAAACCACAGCAGTTAGTAGGATCCAAAAAGCGAAGGAGTGATATTATAAAATTTAGTACAACCTAACATTATAATTATATCATCCGTTTGGATGATATAATGTTTACTAGGATATTGGTTGTTTAATGTTGGAAATAAGCTGTTTTAGAATGTTTTATAGATGATTCCAAATTAAATAGAAAACGAAAAACATGGGAAAAAATCCTGTCATAGATAAGTGCTGAGACGGGACTTAAACCTGAACGAATTGCTATAAATTTCGATCATAACTAAATGCCAAATAAAAATTAGAAGCAAAATTAATGTTTTAAATAGAAGATTTAAAGCATGAGTGTAGACAAAATTAATTATTTAGACAGGCCCTGGTTCAAAGCTCAGGTTAATAAAATAATAAATGCAAAGCACACACACATGCGATGGAAATCACTTCCTACATCGCAGTGAGGCCGAACGAGAATGTGATACGGTTCTCTTTTCTCGCCCGAGAAACCCTTTGAAGCGGGCCAAGAAACCGACACCGAGCGGAGAACAGGCGAGCCCGAGAACGAGAACGCGAGAAACTAATCACATTCACGCTTCTCGGGTGTTCTCGGCGTGAGTTTGGAGGGCGCATAATCTGTGCGCGTACACTGCGCCCGTCAGAGCGAGACCCCGCCGTCGACCCACCATTAAGCTGGGGATACACATGCTCGTAGCTTGCACACTAGCATACCAGCTCCTTACACGTGCCAGCTACTGTCATGTGTATACGCTAACTGGCATGTTTGACGCGCAAGAATAGGTAGGTACGAGTGACTCGCGAACTGTCCTGTGTATACGCGATGGTAATACTGGCATCATCATTTCAGCCGAGAGACGCCCGCTGTTGGACATATGCCTCCAATACTAGCATGCAAGGATTGCAAGGGCACAACTCGCATGCCTCGTAGTCTCGTACATGCCAGTAATTTTCCCGATTTACTGGCATGTGTATCCCCAGCTTTAGGCTTAGCGACACCACTCCACGCTCTCCACTATACTCACCACTCTACGCGTCTAAAACGGCTGTTGGACGCGTCAAATGCAGCGTACGCCTGCTTCTCGCAAGCTGTAAGCTGGCGCCCATTGACGGCATGCCACGGCATAGGATTTTTTTGTGGTCAAAAGATTTTCGACTTTTATTTAGCAGTAAAATTGTTTTATTTTAACACGATTATGTTGAAATGTGATGTGTTAGCTATGTGATGCCGGCAGAGTAGAATAGCATCACTCCATGTCTTCTAATGGGTGTCGTAGAAGGCGACTAATGGATCAGCAAAGGGGTATTGATGGCCTTATACTCCGTCCACCAATCCGCATTAGACAAGCATGGTGGACTACTGCCTAAGTCCCCAGGATGACATCGCACTTGCTTGTGGCGACGGTCCCACTTAACACCAGTTGGGCTGCAAGCTTGTTTGCCATCTGTTCAAATAAAAAATAAAAAAAAACCTCCTTTACTGACAAGGGGACGCCTTGTGTCCCAGCAGTGGGTTGAATCATAAAGGCTGTTATGATGAGGTTGAAATGGATTAATATTTAGGACGGGGGATTCTTTAGTTTGCACGCCATAGTATGCCGAAGCGTGCGGTGCATTACCGTCAGTGGGCGCCGGTCCTTAGAACGTGTGCGCGTCGTCGCGAATTTGGTGTAAAGCTAGGGGTTGCGTGTGTTTGCAGCCGAGCGAGCGCTGTGAACGGGGGCGGCGGGAGCGTGGTGGGGGCGGGCGGCGTGGTGGTGGGCGGCGCGGAGCTGCACGGCGCGCAGAGCCACCTGCAGATGGTGCTGCAGGGCGCACGTGGCGCGTACGGCCCGCAGCCCGCGCCCGCGCCTGCGCCCGCTCCGCTACACTACGCTACCACCGCGCCACACCACGTATACAACAACCAGCCGCAGTAAGTACTACGTATTTTTACTTTCTTGTATACGTAGTATAGAAGAAGGCTTGGAATCGTCAAAAAATTCGATATCGAGATTTTGACGGACACGTTTTGGACCTCCCTGAGTACAAAATTTTTTTTTTGGAATTATGTCTGTGTGTGTGTGTGTGTGTGTGTGTATCTGTGTGTCTGTGCGTTAGCACGATAACGCGAGCATGCTTTAACTTATTGCAACCAAATTTAACATACGTGTATAACATCCAAATATAAGGTTTCTTTCAAATTTTGAGCCGTCGATCACGAAAGTTAAGCAACCAAGTGACCGGTCGGTACTCGGATGGGTGACCAAAATTTAACATGCATGTATGACATCAAAATATAAGGTTTCTATTAACCTTTGAGCCGTTTCCGGTATACGAGAAAGTCAAGGGGAGACCACTCCCGATTTTTTTTGTTTGATATAGGTCATAATTATCTCACATTCAACATGGAAAGGGATCATCACAGTATCTTCTTTCGCTTCCAACCAGTCAACACGTAACCAAAGCGGATCAGCAGTATCTACGTTGACTTCTTTTTTAAAAATAATAGCGTTCGCGACATATAAAGGTTACGCATTCTGCCAATGTCGAGTGGAAATGTACTTAGTAACAAACAAATTGTACGGTAGATTGAGTTAAAAATAGAGTCTCTAAACACATGTATTTACAACAAGAACACGAGAGAAATTCCTACGTCGACTTGGCTACGGCAAGGTGACGCTTCGCTTAGGGTGTTACCAGACCAATCCATCGATCGATGTTGGAATTATTATATTATTTATATTAGACTTACTGCCCCGGCCACGCATTGCTGTGGTAATTTCATACTACTGCCCTATAAAGTAAAAAAAATACGCCTACTTATCTACATAAAAACTATCCTTCTCTCCAGTTCAAAACACACATTAAAAAAAAGGTAAAATCGGATTGTTAGTTTCAAAGTTCATCCCGGACAAACAGATTAGTCGACGTCAATCGAGCTGCTTAAATATCAGAGAACCCATCCGATCAACGTCGATCGATGCCATCTATTGATTTGTTAGTCGACGTTTTATAGAACGGTGTTCGTCGATCAATCAAAGCTGCCACACCATCGATTAAATGCAATCGATTTGTTACCTTTACTCTTCGTTGACCGCTATTTGATGGCTAGGCGATACCAAATCAATAAATTTGAATCCAAACGTGAAATGAAGGGCACGACTATGTTCAGGTTCACAATTACTCTATCAGTAATAAAACTTGTTGAGTTTTTTGTCGGTTCTTCTCAGAACAAGGCCTCCTGGTAGACTCTTGAACCGATGGCATCAAATTTGACTTTCATAAGTGTACAAATTGTACATAAATGAGTAAAGAAATTTGAGTTTGAGTCAATTGATAACTTACTTGAAACTAGTGGTTTCTAATGCTAATATAATCTCAATGTTTTAGAAGCGGCAGTTCCCATGCTCAAGGCAGTATTGGCCCTGGAGAAAGTGAAATGCCAAGTGATCCAACACTGTCAGATATCCTGGACTCCTTCATCGACAACATGCCCGAAGCTGACCGGATACCACCTGAGGTTAGTTTTATAAATACTCTCTTAATTATGAAAGATTATTAGAGACTTATAGAGTGGGCTTTTCTTGCCACTTCTCTCGTGTATGTAGAAAACGGTTAAGTGTTGAAGAATACCATAATATTATACCTCTAAAAACCATACATATACCATAACCAAACACATATATTATGGTTTTGCAAATATGTATATAGTAATAGTTTTAATAAGCAAATTTTTTTATCTAGTGTATATGCAACAGGATTACCTGAAACTCTAAAATTTACCAATCCTCAACTTTATAATGTAAACTTAAAAGTTTATAGGGTAATTAGAGACAGTTGATCATAGATTAAACGATCAAGTATAGATTCAAACCAGCTAAATAAACATTACAAAAGTTACTAGTCAATGATTATTACGGTTTTTTTTTCTATAAACCACTTTTTATAGGCTTGTAACATCAAAAATGTCATTGTTACAGAGTGTCACAGAGAAAACAGCTATGATAAATGCAATAAGGCAAAGCCTTATGCAATGTGAAACGGCCAGTAAGAGCCCAGTGTCGAGTCCGGGAACCCCGCCTGTCTATCCCGTTCAGAGTCCGGTAAGTGAAAAAATTGGATAAAAAAATAACTTTACCTAAGAAATAAATAGTTTAGATTATGCACACCTTGTGTTCCCAAGTACATTTATTTAGAATACAAGCAAACAATTAACATTTGCACTAAAAGATAAATAAGTAGGTCAATAGAATGAGGTGAACTACTTATATTTATTTTGATAATATTACTGACACAACTTTACAATTTAATTGTCTTCATTTCATATAATGCTGTCGCTATATTTTTATTTAGTATAACTTAAACAATCGGTTTAATGCTTCTTTTTAACAATCTGATAGATATTTAAAACATTAGAAATTATCCAAATGTAATAGCAACAAAAGATTGGTTGGTAGTTGCTAATTTTCACTTAAATTTTGGACCAGTCTGATACAATACTGTAAGGTTACCCTTGCCTTTAGCATAGGCATTATAATACTATGCTAATACAACTATTACTAACATGGTTACAAAATAAAACTATTAGCTATCTAGACGAAAATAACATAGTTTCGATTATTCAGAGTTTGTATAAAATACCAACGCAGTTACTGGATATTCATGACGAGCGTCACGTGCTGTTTTAGTTTGTTTACTTCGATGATTTGCAGCGAAGAGCTGGCGGAATAGCTATAAACTTCTTGATTGTATTAATTTTATTTTTCTATCCCCTTTCGACTCGAACAATGCAGATACTTAGATTGAGACTCTCTCGTGGGAGATACTAGTCAACTAGAAACTAAACGGGAAATTCACCCTACAGTCTAGAAGACTCGCTAAAGCCCTGGCCTTCATGGACATATAAAAATAAATTTGTTTAGTAGTCATATTAAAAGTCCATAAATTATCTGATCGCCGTCCCTAATTTTGTTTTTCCAGAATCTTAAATTAATATCAAGGTTTGAGTTTGATGCTACTAACTCAAACTAGGCTTGCAACAGCCCGTAGAGGACGGGACTTTTTGCCCACTGTCTACATTTTGCTCGCCTTTGTCAGTTTATATTATGTAGCATATTACTATATTAAAATTGTTGTGCAGGGGTCGTAACTTTATGCCTACTGTCTACATCTCGGAACCCGTCCAGTGGCGACGTAAGGGTCCCGGGTACAAAACACCAAGGGGTGACAAAGTTACAGTCACAAAACGCAACCATTTAGTACGTACTTCACAGCCGACTCTAATGGAAGCGTCAGTTCCCCATCCTCTCTTCGCCGCCCCGGGTTCCAATGAGTCATACCAACACATCAAAAGTTTACTATAAATGTTACTGCATTTAATGCGCGTACTCGTTCCAATAATAATATTTTTTGTTTCATCGTAATCAGGCCAGTATTTCAAAAGTTACAGCGTAGTAAAGTTTCACCGATTCATTAAATTTGCCTTCCTTTGCGTGCCCGTAAAATGACGTCACGGTGCGACAGTCATGTCCGATTGTGGATGACGTAGTGTTTACAGGAGGTTTACACTCTTTAAATTTGATTTATAAAGTGGTTTGCACGTATTATTTTAAGTGTTTGTGTTAGCAGTTACTTTAAATGTTATTGTTAAATTTATATATACAGGAGAAAAAGACCTTGGTTAGAGGAAAAGTACCCATAATGTTGATGATGGCAAATTTTACTGAAACGAAACATTCTTTTATTTTCAAAAATAATTAAAACTGCATAAAGATTTTTGAAAAATCACCTGCTGGAGCCGGGAATCTCACCGGTGAAATGTGAAAAAAGAAAACATCCTGTATTTTATGATACCAACCGATAGTCATTCATAAGGATCAATTTCTTTAAAACAACATAGTATCTTAAATTAAAGAAAGACCATGAAAAATATATTTTTTAACATTTTTGTTGCGCCGTGACGTCACGCACTGGCGCGGACGCTTAGTCGGAGTTTGCCGCGGAAGCCGTACTTTAACGTTTAATATCTCAGTCAGTTTTGAAGATAGGAAAAAAATAAAAACAGATTCTTTTTTCTCGACTTACCTACTTTTTAGATATGCTGATAACAAAAAACGTTGGTGTGACTCATTGTCGCCATTTAACCAGTCCTTATCATAGATTATGTTACGTACCCAGGGCCGAATTTAGGGAAGGGCAAGCGGGGCTACAGCCCCGGGCCTCCACAAAAGAGGGGCCTCCACAATAGTGACTTCGGAAAAAAAATATTCAAAAACAGCTTTTCCTTTCATATTTTATTTCGCGTTTTACCTTTACCTACGGTACTTTCTACAAACATGATTACATGAATAATAATAATATCTTTCTATTTTGTTCGTTGATTAAAGGTCGTGAAGAAGTATGCCAATTTTTTAACCGAAAACTCGATTGAAAAAAATTGTTAATTTTATTTGAAAAATAATTTGGGGCTAAGGGGCCTCCACTCCTTTGTTGCCCCGAGGCATCCAGACCTTTAAATCCGGCCCTGTACGTAGCATGGTATTAACGAGTAATCGTTGCACAGGGGTCGTGTCCAATAGTGGGGGCCGGGAGTGGTCCCCCAAGTGCGGCGCCGGGTCCCCTGTACGCGGCGAGCGATACCGCGCGCGCGCGAGCGCTCGCCGAACAACAGCAACACAGAACGCGCTTACTGCAGATGCAGCGATCGCAGCAGATGCTTGTGCCGCCAGAGGTGAGTTATCTTTCCACAGGTAGGCCGGGATTGGATCCCCAAGTGCGGTGCTGGGTCCCTTGTACGCGGCCAGCGGTACAGCTAGGGTTGCCAACATTTTTTTAAAGTATAGTTAGGTCTGACAAGGAAAATAAACAGTATTTTTTTAGTCATTTTTTTTAGTGCTTCTTGCACAACTTATTGATTAAGTATGTATTATTGTTATATACTCTAGCCGTAGAGTTTCTATGAGTGTTACAATGAAATATGTAGAACAAGGTAGGCAACCGGATATTCGGCCCATTGTCTTGTTGCATGTTGTGACGAGTTTAGCACTGCAGACAGGTGCGGCGAACGCGATCAGATCGATTCGGGCGGTTTCGCTAAGTTTTTACTAAAAGTTTTTAGTTTAGAAATTTACTATTTATGTATGTATTTTAGTTTTTTGGAAGGGCCTTATGACTTTTTTTGTAACTTTTTCGACTTTAAATAAAAGCCGTCATAATAATGTAATTTTATTGATATTTTTATTACCTCACAGAGATTGCATTTTACTATAGGTAATTGTCGTAGTTTTGTATGTCCGGTATCCGGCCGGATATCGAGCTACTATCCGGTTTATCCGATTATTTATTGTTTTCAAACTTACTAAATGTTAGCATCATTTAGTAAGTTCGAAACCAACAAATAATCTTTACTAAATGATGCTAGCCTTGTTTCTATTTGCTTCTTATTAGGTGATAGCGAAATGTTTTGTTTTCCCTAGGCCGCAGAGCAACCTCAGCAGGACTTGGGTTCAACAATCAGCGCCCTCGTTTCAGCAACGCCCCCCAACGTATCGTTAACTCGAACGGACTACCACCACATTTATCATCCCACGAGTGAGTGTTATCAAATATGCTGATATGGAGAGTAACATTAAATCTTGATGTTAATTGTTTGAATTTTTTTTTCAGACCAAATGGGTCCTAATTATGGTACAAATAAAATTACTTCTTCACAACAGAACCCCATGCTAAGCCGGCAATTAAGTGTAAGTTATTTTTTCTATAGTTCTTTCTATAGTGTGTTCATACACAGGCAAGGGCAGATCACGCTTTACTTTGTCATATTATTTTAACTCTATTTTATAGAACTGGATTATGAAACAGGCTGGAAAGCAAAGCTTGATTTGTACTGGCATGTAATACACACCTACTCATGTTCTTCAATAAGTATGGAGTAAATAACATCAACTTGATCCATACTTGATAAAGTTATATCAAAAAATATTTGCTTCCATATGTATAAAGCAATAAATAATTTGATTTAATTTAGTTTGGTATAACAGGAATATTTCAAGAAATTTCAAGAAATACATAATAAAATGGTTCTTAGCGAAATTACGAATCATATTTATACTAATTTGTTAGATGCCCTTAGTACGTTATGGCATCCTGATTAAGAATGCAAAAAGGACGGTTTTTAATCATACAATTTAATAATACATTCTGGGTCCTCAAGAAGGGATATTTAGACAAACAAAACTTTACAGTAATATTCGACACAATCGACAAAAATCATTTAATTGAAAGACATTCTTAATTAAATTAGAAAAGGACAGATTCATTTGTTGATCGATTTATGTTCATCGAAAACTTCACGCTTGCACTGCTGATTCATCAAAATTAAATATACTTGGGATAGTAGTTTATTTTTAAAAGCGGTAACGATTCTAGAGAGACCGAAATTGTTTATAAATGTTATGCCTTAAGCCATTTTATTGCATTCTACGCTTGGACATCGGCGCCCAGTTTATTAAATACCTTCACTTGCGTATCGTAATTACAACATTATTTATTTAATTGTTAAACAGGGTTCTGGATCAAGCGGATATTCTCATAGCGTAGGCATGGCGGCGGGAGTCCATACGCCTATGACACCTCAGTACCACCGCGCGCCGCGTCCACAACAAGGTAACTCCCTCACTCTACTCATAACACGTCAATTTCATATTTTAAGAACTTTTAATAATATAAAACAATACCTCTTACTCATGTTCCCATTATTTCAACTCCGTGGTAGAGGAAAAAGGGATGGTAATTTAAAATGCCAATATAAAAACAAATCTTCAGTCTGATCCAATGGTTTCTTTGTATGGTATGCTTCTTATTGAAAACATTACTAAAAATTTTCTTTTAAGGTAGACATAGATTAGACTAGTTGCGCCGAAAGATTTTATTTTTATATAAACCGCATGAATCTTCCGATTAAAACGTATCTTTCGCATGACCCGTAGAAAATTAGAAATAGTGTAATTTATAATATTCGGGCCGTACCTCCCGAAGTCTCATATTGAAATAAAACTAATTGCATGACTTTGGCTTCATTACTTGATACTTCTTCAAAAACAAATAGATTTCATACTGAATCGAATCGCGAGCCCTCGTCGAGGTATTAACATCTCGGACGTTGAGAAAACGAATGATTTAGTATAACTTTGCTTATTTTTCGCGCGGCAACAAAGCTTCTCTAATGTTCTTTGAATTGTGCTTTCTTTGACCTATACATATAAATTTACTAAACTGTTCAAGTATACTACATATTACGAAAATTCATAGTAGCTGTATACTATTCAAAGAAGGCGCATTTCAAAGAATAAAAAATAACAACCTACTAATATTTTGAAGTTTGTAATGTGCTTGTGTTTGAAGCGAGGTTCGGTTCTCGGCGTCCCCAGAGATGTGTTAGGTAGGTTCGTATCGCGGTCAGCATATCGGAGGGCAGAGCGGCCGGAGTAGGTAGGTGCAGTAGAGGGCGGTAACGCGGCGGTGTTTATAACGTGCGGCGTGTGCAGTGGCCGGCTACTACGAGGAGGGCGGCGGATACTGTGCGGAGTACGCGCGCCGCACCACGCACGCGCACGCGCACGCGCACCACTCGCCGCACGACGCGCACCTGCCCTGTGAGTACCAACACACGCGAGGGACACATACACACACACGTATACGTACACACCTACACACACACGTATACGTACACACCTACACACACATTACTTTATTTACTACTTTTCTTCTTCAAAACTTCGCGGAATCACACAGTTAGCATATGTGGAGTAGTCATTCATTTTGCGAGCCTGACGCTCAGCTTAAAAATTGTGATTTTTGATCGCTAAAAATGCAAATCCAGATCCGCGAATACGGACCTTAACTTTTCTACTCGCAGTTCGCACATTGTGATTTTTCAATCAATCGGTGTCAGTGCGCGTATTTTGTCTTAACGATAGAAAATTATAAAGAAACAATAAAGATTAGAATATTAAATTTTTCCAATATAAATGTGCCTATGTGATTTTTTGGAAATGATGCGTATTTTAATGGGTTTCAATATTATTTTATTGCTTAACAATGAAAAAGATACATTTATTATTCGTTAAAAAAGAACGGACACGGATACAAGCCTTTTTCACCCTCGGTCCGGATACGAATATCCGGCAAATCTCTAGTTAAAATTTATTTTAAGTTCAATAATTAAAAAAAAATACTTAGCTCTGTATTTTTTAGTAGAAATGTTTTGGTTAAAAAAACATATACACGTTTCTTTTCCCCGATTTCCCTGAAATTTCCCAGAGGTCCCATAGCAAGAGTTGTTTGTATTATTGACTTACGTATTACAATGGCTTCAACCACTAAAATTTACTTGTTGATGATAACAGTGTGATTTACTTTCTTTTAATATAACACACGCCACACAGTGTATTATAGGGACAAGCCCTGCCAGTGTATTTTTAATTACATTGTCGATGCTATTATTGTTGTATTCCACTTATTATCTCACGCCGAGGAACAATGAATCTGCAAATGCATAGTAAAACACGCACACACACACTCCATGCTTGATGATAGTATCATACAAGAAAATATTTAAAGTTACATAAAATACTTGGTATATTTTTTACTTAAATATTACATAATGTATTAAGTATCTATAGCAAAAGATAATCACTTTCACAACCTGACTTGCACATATATTTTTCGGAATCTGCACGCCTCTACAATTATTGATTAGTGAAGGAAGATTTAAAATAAATTATATTATGTATGTAATTATTTTATTTTCTGCTCGCATTTTATTACAATGGTTCCGATTCTAAAGTGCAAAGGTGACGTATTTATTTCTTGAAAGATTGTAAGGTTACTTTTTAAGTATTGCTTTTGAATCGGTATCTATAATAATTATAGTATTCTACTATTTATACTGATGCTTGTACACTTACTGTTTTACACGCGAGCGCTGGTCATATTTATTTATTTATTTTAAAGGTGAGTAAACTTGAATCGACGAATGTTAAATTAGCCGCAACTTGTAATTACTTAATATTTCCTCGCTCTGCATGTCTTTTAATCTATGCACTTCTCGCTTGACTGACTCCGCTTCGAGAAGTTCTAACGGATAGAGCACTTCGCACTTCATCGGTTTGGATCAGTCTGAGATGGGGGCGGGCAATCGTACAAGTAGAGCAGTGGTTGACGAACATTTTGAAACAGGCGCTGGTAACGGGAGCGGGGTGGTGAGTGGGGCGGGCGTGGGAGTGGGCGGCACCTCGGAGTACGTGCGGAATGAGCTTCGCGCCGTAGTGGGTGCACGCTCCGCCCGCCCTGACCTGCAGCCGCAGATGCAGTCCGCCGACCTCGAACAGCTCATGACCTTCGACATGACCGCCTCTGGTGAGTTGACCATCCACACCTACACTCGGAACGTGCATTTTCGCGTTCGTTCTAAAGACTACACGGTGTGTAGTCGTCCAAAGCTCTGTCCAATCCTGCGCACGCGCACGAACTGTGCACACGACGCGCCTCGAACGGCTATTGGTCGCGTCAAATGACCTTGGGAAAAATATTTTTATTTATTTCACACAATTACAGATCTAGTAAAACAATCAATAGTTTTTATTTCACTTCGATACGATGGGTATTTACAAAGTTATGATACATTTAGGTTTGGTATAAAACTATAACACCGCTTCTAGTCGCTAGCGAGGGGCTAATAGCCGTGTGACGTCAGAGAACTCAATAGGGCTTGCCGCCCGCTCGCGTCCGCACAACATTTATACCTAATCTATAATATATCATTATATTCTTATTTGTATTCTGATTAGTGATCTCCCGACGCGGCAACGCTCATCTTAAAAATATTTATTTGTTTATTTAAGTTTAACATGCGAAAGTGAGTTTGTTTTGTTGCGCCTTCACGCCTAAACTACTGAAACGATTCTGATGAAATTTTGGTATGGATATAGTTCGAGACAGAATATTTTTTGGTGGTAACCGACAATGACGCGAGCGAAGCCGTGGGCGATCCCTAGTTACAAATAAGTCTATTAGGTTGTGTGGGTTCCGATAATCGCTACTGATATTCTTTACTGTTTTTTACATAATATATGGTATGGTTAATTATGTAAAAATCTGATACACATTTCGTGTGGTATTCAATCAGTACATCTACCATATGAGATCTAAATGCGCAAATTAATACAGTTGCTAGAGACATCACGCTAGCAATTTTAATCTCTACATGTTACTAGGTAAATGGTAAACAATTAGGTGTATGTATAAACTTTAATTCTGTGCAGCAAATTATATACGCTAAGGTTTCGAAAATATGCCTTTTTGAGTCCGTTTCACGCCAGATAGCTCAATGACCGACCAAACTAAAACTAATTTGGTATGTATGCATATTCCAAGTTGCGTTTTGTGTTTGTTCGGCCATATGGCCGAAATTACTTGTATTGTATTGTAAATAGTTCTAAGTAAATAGTTAAGTTAAATGAAATATACATTTTGCCGTACGTGACTGATAATTATCATCTACTACCAGACGTTATATCGAGCTAGCAGCATCTTGTTTCAAATAATCTCGGCGATTAGATGAGGATAAATGTCAAAAGTATTGTTTATTCAGGGCCGAATATTCAATCCCTTATTAATTTAATGACCCTTTGAAGCCCATGTGATCTCGTTCATCAGCTAGTGTGTATGAGCAAGCTGCCTATAATAATATACTTGTATCAATGTGACAGATTGTTCAATAAATTTTCAACCTTAATCCTGAATAATAGAGTTCAAAGTCTATTAAGTTTATGGTAGTCTGATCTGCCGTCGTTTGTACATTATTCTGCGTCATGTATGATGCCTGTAGCACACCTCCGCAGCGGAATCATAGCCGCGAAACCGTTACAAGAGCTTCGCTAATATCTCTACACTATCGCCACCAGTTGGCAGCACCCTCATTATGCACGTCCCCTGTACACTGCGAAATAGACGCGGTACCGCTACAAAATGGCGGAACGAATCCGGAGATATAGTCTGCGTGCAAGTAGGATCGACGAAATCACGAGAGAAAGAGCTAGAATTATAGGAAAATGTATGCGTCAGAACAGGCAGTTTCGCTTGCCTTACAACTGATACAGTAAAACTACTACGGTTTCGCTGCTATGGTTTCGCGGCTGAGGTGTGCTACTGGCGTGAAATGCGTCAATATTATACAAATAATTACAGTAAAAGAGTGCAAACACAGAAATAGTTTAAAACAATACAGAAATAGTTAGGCTCAAATATGTAGGCATAGGTTCGTCCAGTTGAGACGAATAAGACAATGGTAGCTTTCGGGATCGCGTCTGATGGTCGAGCATTGTCAGAGTAGGGTTGGTCACTGCCAATGTATTGGTGTCTGCGTACGTAGGTGGCGGCAGTGTGGTGGGAACGCGCGCAACCTCGACGTCGGCAAACACTTGGGAGTCGCAACAGAGCACCCCGGTAAGATTGGGATCGAGCAGCGAGACCAAACCATTTAGTCACTCCACTTACTTTTGTATCGGTTTTCATTATTTTTGTAGACAATCTATGATTATTACGTATTGAGTCTGCTCTGCTGCGTGTGTTGTCGAGTCGATCATCTTGATACTTAGCGCTGATCTAGAGAAATGTGCCAAAATTACTTCAATCTCGCAGTTCACTTTTAGTGTCTTACATCTTTAATTCGCTTTTTAGGAAATTAACATGACATTAAAAGTGAACTTTCCTTTTATTTCTTACTTATCAGAATGTAGGTTTGGTACATTTCGCAATATCTCTATAGCTTTTGTGATGTGATGTGTAATATTTCTTGAATAGTGAACCTATTTTATTATTACTATAAGCATTCCGAGTTTATCTAATACATTTGTGGTATGAAATACGAACACGATATCGATTTGCTTCATAGGTTTTACGTATTATAAGGTCTATTAAGCTTTTATTTAAGATTTTGGAGAAGTCGCATGCGCAGACGATGAACTGGTGAAGGTTTTGTGATGTTGTAGTGTTAATACAATACAACAGTATTTTGTTTTCGCAAAAGTAGTCGCTTATCTGCTTCTAAAGTGTTGTAATAGCGTAAAGATTCTTTCATTCGTTGAGTTCTGTAGATTAAATTAAATTGATGCATGACGATATTTAAACCTTCCAGGTTTGTCGGATGGTATAGGCATATTCATTACTTTGGCGTTCAAAGAGTGGTGAGACTGGCAAAATGTTGATTGTTTTAAGATTTCATGATCTCCTTCAGTATGGGTCGGTGTGACAAATTGTCGTCTCATTATGAATTTGAAGCTTTAATAACTACATTATCTTCTAAGCATTTTCAGTAGCGTCACTGCTATTCAATCATTAGCTTTCCTATGAAATAAAGAAACGAATCTCTTCAATGTCATCTGAAAGCATAACTCTTGGAAACCTAAGTAATGTAATTAGATTTGAGTGTTGGAGAATGCTAACGTGTGTGTGGTGTGTGTGCAGAGTACTACGGAGGCGGTCTCGGCGGAGGCGGGGTCGGCGGCGGGCGGTGATGAGGCGGGGGCGGGAGCGGGAGCGGGAGCGGGGGCGGGAGCGGGCGCGGCCGCTAAAGCCTCGCTGCTGCAGAAGCTACTCTCGCAGTGAGCTCCCCGTAACCGCCACGCTCATGCTTGCATTTATTATTTCCTCCCGATACTCGGCTCATCACCTACTCCTACGTACGTTCGTGATGACGTCGCTCCGACGTACGCTCTACGTGGTACCTCTACGGCTGTAAATCTCATTCGCGTGAGAGTAATATAGTACACGTATTTATAATTAAAACCTTAAATGTAGTCTAGTAGTGCTAGTGATATTTCGAGTTGTAAAAATCGTTTCGTTGAGGACTTTCTTCTCTTCAGTTTTTTCGAACGCTCGAAATGGATGTTTGAATTTTTGTATCTATAATAGTAGTTTACGATCGATTCGAAATACGACGGTAGCTTCCTGTGACGGAATAAAAATTAAAACGATTTACAATATGATTGACTCGTGCGCCTAGTATGCATACACAATGTACAATAGAATATACTGCGTGCAATATTGTATAGAAATAAAACACATATTTTGGCGTTGTGAACGTTATAATGTATTATAGTGTGAAAGTCAGATGTTACCTGTTATGACAAAGTAATTTGTATTATAAAATATGGAACGGGAATGAAATGGTTTTCTCATTGGAGAATGTTATTTTTAAGTGTGTAAATAATATGTTGTTAAATTATAACTGTTGCTTTATTGTAAATATTTTGTTGAAATATTTCATTGTGTTTCATGTACGGTATATTTTTCTTGTAATTTTAAATCATTAATTGATATTGACTATTATAATGCTTATTTTATGAATTTAAAAAATTATCTCTATATTTTGCCTGATCGGAGGATAATAAAATGAATAGCTTTATAATCACAGAGAAAATAACACGGGCATTCGTTCACTTTAAGTTTTTGTTAGATTTGCTACACGGGTATCAATTAAGATTTTGGCAATAAATATAGTTATATTAGATCTTCATTTGTTATTAATTTCATGTAAAAATATGACTTGTCACTAATTTGTATTATAATATTATTATAATGGTTTACATTTTGCAAATAATATTCATTTGTTGATAAAATTATTACTTGCAGTTGAGTTGATACATCTA
This sequence comes from Elophila nymphaeata, assembly GCA_955850985.1. Lineage (NCBI taxonomy): Eukaryota > Metazoa > Arthropoda > Insecta > Lepidoptera > Crambidae > Elophila > Elophila nymphaeata. Next base: position 15,381,688 of record OY039068.1, read on the forward strand.
AGTACTCTATTTTTTTAATCACTTGAATTGTTATTTTTTATTGCTTTACTTTCGTATAATCATTTGTTTATATTATATATTATTATATAAGTCCCTTTACGTGAACTTGGGTTAATATTTTCAAAAGTAACATCACTTAAATGTCTTTCTGTCTCAAATTATATTATCTGTGATTATAAATAAAGTATGATGTTGAGAGGTTGAAAACCCCCTTTATTATTTCGCTATTTTCCTATACTTTTATTTGCAGACATTACCAAAATGCTATATTTAGTTTAACAATAGAAACCATAGCTTGGTAACAAGTAAAATGCTAGTGCGACCATAAAGAGGAACATGTGAGTGCATGGACAGTGCATGCGAGATGTAGTCATTCGTTAACTACTATATTATTCTGTTTTAGCTTTAATACGTTTGTTAGGATATTTTTGTTTATAATGTACGTTCAGGAGGCGAATAAAATTCGCCTCTGTGAACTAAATGTAAATTCTGAATTTATATTTTATTATTAAAAATCTTCTAATAACTTGATATTTTAACGGCATGTCACTTTCGATCGCTTTTGTAACATTTTTTCAACAGTAAATATTCGACAGTCCTAAATATACTAGCTGAAGATGTGAAATTACTCAATGTTTAATGTCATCTTGTATGATAAACCTAGTATTAGGCACCAAAATTATTAGCAGCGTTTTTGGTTGTTTGGATAGTAATATTGAGGTGGGCTGGTCGAGACGTTGGCGAGATGTCTCCGCTCCAAAGAACTTGCTCAATTTGTACAGTCAACAATACGCCACGTTACCATACTGTCAAATATTCTCAATCAATTTTGAGCTGTATGTACGTAATGCTGAAAATTGACTGGAGTAATTCTACAGTTTGTATAGCCTGACGCGTTGTTGACTGTACCACTATCCGAAGGGTGCAATGGTCTCTTACATTTATTAACGTAAGATTGCACAATATAACAAGTATGATAAATTACTGAATATGTGTTAATATCGTTACTGATGCTACTAAGAGCTAAATATATGTGGTGTCATGGTGTGCGTAATCTAAATGTGCAGTCTAATTAATTCCTGTTAGGACGTTAGGCAACACCAATGGCGAGCGTTGATCCCTTAACTGTTATACTTGGGACCACAGTTTTTGCGCAAATTCTCAGAACAGCGAAACTGTCTCTTGATACGTACCTAGAATTTCTTCGTCTTTATATACCTTTTCATGTTTGCATGTAGTACTTCTATCTCCTAGGAATTATATCGTTAAGGTCTCGATTGTGGTTAATTACCAAATGTATAATATTAGGCGTGTGACATGCATGTTACAATATAATACACGGGTATAAATGTCAATACTATATTAATTAAACTATGTAGTATCTATCCCAAATTGTAACTACGTAATTTCACATAATGTCTTTATTGGCTTTATATGGTTTTAAGGGAAATAACTTAATGCGGACGTCAAGTACTTAAATACCGAGGTCGGCTTATTTTCATGCTAGATTTTTTGATAATTACCACTTTTTAAATCAATTCTTCTCTAGACCTTCAAAAATAGATAGTAGAACGACACTTAAAAATGTGATTTCTTAAATACCTACATAATGATGAACGTACAAATAATATGTATAGAGTACCAAAAACCGAGTAATCAGTCTAATAAAGATATATAAATATTTTTGTACCATTGTGGAATAAATAGAAACGCGTAGGCTACTGACCAATTTATTTTTCAACGTTAAATATGAATGAACATGAATTGGAGGAACAGAAGCGTAGTGAGAATTAGCTTTACATGTCCCAAACGGTAGCAAATGTCCATTTCATTCCATTATTTTGTTATGGGTAGCAGGTCTAGATGTTGTCCGTTAAGTAGTTTTCAAGTAAGTAAAGTACAAGCGATGGCCTTTAACGCAACAACACGAAGCAAATAGACGAAATAATAGCAGATACTACCTACGTGATATATGAATATGAAGAGTAAGTTATTGAATCGTTAGCTGAGCAGCATTAAATGCCGTTACTAAAGCTGTGTCTTCTCAATGAAAAACGAATGTTACACAAAAGGTTATATTTTTTGCAGATTTACGAAAGCATAAATAGAGTATGTAAACAGTAAATTTATAATAGGATGTTTTGGAAACACGTCCATTGCATATATAAAATTGGTTTTCATAATTAAAAGTAAGTGAGTCGAGCTGAGTCGTCTGTAATGATTGATGAATAGGTGCCTGAAATTATAGATGAGATATTTTTCAAATTCACCAAACTTTACGAAATAATAAGAAATTAATATTATAATATTTAAAAAAGTAATAGTGATGGTTATAAATAAGTCTGCAAATCGCATAGTTTCAAGTGAATTTTCTTATATAGATTATAAAAATAAAAATATCTAGCTCAGATAGTATAGTAACCTGTAAAAATAAATTTGCATCGAAAAAAATTCGACAATAGACAAAGAACGTTATTTTGGAATTATGATAATCGTAATTTTTGCAAATTAAATTTTGACACGATAAATTATAATATTTATGAGTAAATAGCGCGGCCTGTGCTGGCTGCTCGAAAACACATAGTGTCATAAAGTTTTAAATATTTAAGGGTCCTTGATACTTACGTGTTATAAGAGAACATAGCCTATATTACAACCATTGGTAAAATATAAACGTCTTCCACTATACGGCAGGTGTAACAACAAAGATTATAAAATAGTGCCTACTGCGCTCTCTGAACAAGCGAAATTAACATCTATCAAAACCGTACGTAGACTATATACAAATATAAAGATAACACCAACGATTGAAATTTCTCTAACAAAAAATATTTTGATAAATTGAACGTTACATGTTAAATGGGCTTTATAAATTGATAATACTGCTCGTATGCAAGTCGTCTATTTATATAGAATTAAGTAACTTTGGTGTAACTAATAAACCTATACCTCGATAAAATCAGTCTGTTTAGCTCATATTGAAATTGTACAAAAATCAAATGAACGCTGCGTGATGCGCTAAATATACAAACATTTCACTTTCAATTATGTCTAAAGTCAACCTACATTAAAAGCGATTGGTTAACCTATCTCGATCTTATTGTTAAATATAAGATTTATTGACATTTCCAAGTTATTAAAGGTAATGTCGAAAAATATTATTAAGGGCATGATTTAGATTTTACACTACATACTAATTATGTAACAATTCTGGAGAAATTGGTCTATATTGAAATGTTATGTATAAATGGAATTCTATGTAAGAACATTGAAATAAAATAAAATTTATACCTAAGGGATTATTAGACCATTGACACAGAGTGAGTTAACCTAATTAAAATAAATCAATTAATAGGGTCCAAACTTTCCATCCAATGTGACAGAAAAAATAAAATTGGACTGTATTAACAAATGTGATACGTCGATATAATAGAAATATTTTTTTATCATGACAATTTACTCTGTGCCAATAGACTAATAACATTCACTTGGCTCAATGTAACCAGAAACATGGATGTGTACGGGAATCTTTGTTTCGAAGGGAGAAAGCATAATTAGTTTCAATAAATATTGTCCTTTATTATAGTACATAGTCGTGTATTAGTTACTTCCATTACATGCAAGTGATTTGTAAAATTTTTCTGTGTAAAATTATGTGTGATAAAAGTATTTATTTGTAGTGAGATGACAGTTGCTAACACATTGAGGTGTATCCCGTACTATACCGATTTTATTTTTTGTATAAAATCATGCCTCATGTCTTGGCCTGTCATCTGTGATCAAGGGTTTTTATATTATACATGTACATTTCTTAGGTTTAAACATTCTGTTTTAGATAAACTAATTATGTTTTTCCAGAACATTGCAAAGTGATTTTAGCGGTTAGAGACTCGCAGGAAAGCTTTAGCTAATACAAACAGTTGACGAGTTGTAAAAGTGAGGCGGCGGGTACGCTGAGGTCCTACGAAGTAGTCTGCGCTAAAGTTTTTTCGGCGAGCGTCTGATAAATCTGTGTTATTTAGTTGTCAGATGTTAGTTAAGGCCTTTTGTGTTGCTGTGCATTTCTACGCATTGTATGTATGTATGTTTATATACTGTAAATAGCTAAAATACATATATTTTTACGATTAGATTACACAACCAAAGTTGTTATAAAGTGATGGTTGATTAAAGAATAAAATATAATATAGGTCGTTATGTTTATTTTAGAAAAGATACAAATTAAAATTGTACAGCTGTGTATCGGCACAACATTATCTTTCGAAGCCTTCAAACAACCGCCCTGATTTAAAAAAAATACGAATTTATTGTTTTGGTATAAAGAAAATGGTATATTAAAAAAAGCTATATAATAAAACACCAACGACTTGTATGATTATGGTTAATGCTCGTTCCGTTCCTAGCAACTTGTTCCATAAGATTACCACGATTTGTATCTGTCAATTATTGTAATTGGAATTCAGTACCACTGTTTCTGATCTAATCGACTTAAATGTTTCTATTCATCGACAAATCGGGCGTTATGAGTACATTATATTAAGTTGTATTTTTTTGTACATTTTAGATTCGAAAATATATTAATATCTAAATGATAGGTGTTCTTATTTACTCTCCTTATAATACTTAGGTAAGTATATCAAGAGAAAATAGGTAGGTATATAAGAAAAAATATTGTTCGTAGTTCTCTTTCTACAAACAATGTTTTTATTTGACGCCGTCGTGGTGGAGTGGTCATTATAGCCGTATAGCTGCCTACACATCAAGCGGTCCGGGGTTCGAATCCTGGTAGCGGCAAATATTTGTGTGACTAACACGAATATTTGTTTGCGAGTCATTGTTGTATATATTTATTTGTTTAGTTTAAAAAATATCTAAAATTATTACGATACATTAAAATTGTCCGTTATCTAGTATCCACAACACAAGTTGTGGATACTCACTTGGGATCGATAAATTGGTGTGAGCGTGATTATAGGTCCGGGTGTCGCAAGGGGGTGCAGGACTTAAGTAGGTTAGGTTAGGTTTTCGATGTAGTTTAGTATGAAACTGGGAATTGTTGTAATGAAAAAGAAAAATATAAAAAAATCTTTTCTGGCGTTAGCCGCGGCACGCTCGCTACGCTCGCCCGGCTTGCGCGTATAGGTCACAAGTCTAACCTGACCTAACCTAAGTCCTGCAACATCCTAACCTAGTTATATTATTATTATTTTATTTCTATAAAAAGACTTAGTAAATTCCACTCTGTCTGATGGCAAAGCAGAACGAGAGCCATCCGCCTGATAGCATAAATACCTGAGAGAATGAAAGAGTCATACATAGACGTATAGTCATACATTTCAGTTATCCCATATCTATGGAGTCCTAGCAAGTTGGTGCACAGAGCGATCCAGCATACATACCTATTCGTAATAGGAAAAGAGGCGGGATTTGAGAAACGTGATCATAGATGCTCGAAGTTGCTGGTGACCTCTGCATTGCTTATGAATGCTGCCCCCGAAACACTATATGATATAGCCATTTATCGCATTGAACTGTCAAAAAAATGGATATAACCGCCAACATGAAATTTTATCGAAACTGCGAACTTGTATAAGGCTTTTAAGTTAGCATGCAGTATCGATAAAATTTCAAGATTGCGGTTATAACTAATGATTTTTGACAGTTCAAAGCCATAAATGGCTATATCATATCGTGTTTCGGTGGTTATGCTAGGCAGGCTGCATTGGTTGCGCACATCTAACAGTCAAAATACAATAAAAGGAGCATGAAATCGAATTTTCTTACAAAAAAAAATACAAATACCTATCCTTGTGTACAAAGGGTTGTGTGTGTGTGTGTGTGCTATTACAAATGTGTTTTGAAATTGAAAGAAGAATTGTGTGAAGCAATAGATTACTTATAATAATTACCAAGAAGCTTATAGGTAATATAAGCTTCTTGATAATTACTGACGAGTGAAACTGTTCATAATTTTTTGGAATATTTTTTTAAAGAGTACCATTATTATAGGATAGGGTGACCTGTTCTTTTCTTTATACTTCTTAAACTCCTTTCTAAACCTACCTAAAATGTAATGAAATTTAATTAATCAACCATAAACTGCTGTATTTTTCAAATCTACTAAAAAAGAGACGCAGTGCGTATTAGCATGAAGTCATGGGTACAAAAATAGTTGCAAACTTTTTACCTTTCAAACTGTTAATTGAGTCTGATATAACACTCGGCTAGCTCCTCATTCACGATTCGCCGCTGCCATTCAGATCTGTATCAGAGTTAAAATCACTGTTGGAAATTCATATTAAATTCACTGTTTAGTGTAAACAAACTAAACTATGAAAAATGAAAGCTTTACACATTTTCAAGGGAGTAGTTTAGTGTTTTTTGAAGATTTTAAAATATATTTGATATTAATATCAGTTTCAGTGAGCGTTATTGTGTACAGTGTTATTAAATTTATATTTAATATGAAGTGGTGGACATGGTTCAAACGTAAGAAGGATGCTGTGAAACAACCTCAGGTAGGTAGATAGGTATGGTTAGCATCAGAAAGGTTACGGCAGTGATTATGTAGTAGGTAATAGTTGCCACCAATATTTCCTACCTACTACTAAAATCTTAATCTACTTTTGATGCTGACTGTACCTACTTGATATTTTACATTTACACTGTTTAATTTTGTACTGCATTGTCCAGTTTTCATTACAATACCTACCTACATAATTTTCGTTATGCCGATAGTATTACCTACACGGTTCAATCAAATTGAAGCAATACCTATACCATTGAAAAGCATTGAACATTGCCCATTGAACGACTTTTATTTGATTTAGCGCAATACGATGCCCCGCCAACTCGTGCTCGCGAACGGTTCGCTGAGATGCATGGAATGAGTTGTACCTAGTTCAATCTTCATGTTTATACGTTTCAATGCCATCACCTTAACAGCCTTTATAATTCGACCCACTGCTGGGACACGAGGTCTCCTTGTTATCGAAGGAGGTTTAGGCAGTAAGTAGTCCACGCTTACCCAATGCGGATTGGTGGACGGAGTATAGGTAAGGTGATCAATACCCCTTTGCTGGTCCATATAGTCGCCTTCTACGACACCCATTGGATGATATAGGGTATAAAGCAAAAAAGCCTTTTTTTTGCTTTAATCTAAGCCTACAACTAGGTAAGTTTGTACCTAAGTACTCTTATCCGAGAAGTGCTGCTTCACCTATAGGTACCCACAGATTATCTAGCTAGGTATAGGTAATCTGTTTTTATACCTCATCCTATTAGGTAGCAATAGCTCATTAAAGTATCTTCTATTGATTTTATTGACTTCCGCCGTCAATGCTAATTCGTTCTAATTATCTTAATGCCGATAAGGTAAATTAATTGATGAGGTCAGCTGAATTTACAGCAAATTGGCCTAAATTTGTAAAGGCGGATGCGTAAATGTGGATGCGCTGCCGCCGGTCGTCTATCTCGTTCGCTAGATATGGTAGGTATCTAGGTACTTACGAAAAAAATACCAAATACATAATAGGTACCTTGTACTTAAATTTTTAATAAAATATTTACATTTTTTCCATGCTATACATAATAATTTTCATCCTTTATGGGGTTGAAATAAGGGATGAAAGTTATTATGGGAGTTCAAGCCTTTTTTCGCAGTAAAAGGCTACCTATTTTAATCATTTTTAAGTATATTTTTTGTCCAAATAATATTTTTTTCCATTCTAACGATTCATAAGCAGATTCCAAACTACTTTCAGAGTTTGCGTTATTTCTCATATACAGGATGTAAAAGACATGAGCAGTCAAACGAGAACCATGTATTCTGCTCACCGTCATAACATTTTTCTTCCTTTAGACTATACCTGGGAAATTGATAGTTACGATTTTATTGAAGGTCAAAGTCAAAATTTTTTTTTTCATTTTTTTATGAAAACGTATTCTATACGTTATTTCTTAATTATTGTCCAAAGAAACATTATCATTTTTTTTAGTATTTCATAACAAAAAATGGCTTCAAAACGTTAGCGTTCAATGTAGCTCACTCGATGCGCACGGACACTAACAAACGGGGCCGCCGTCAAGCAAAATTATCGCGGTTTTGCGAGTTGCGTGCGAGTTGAGCCCTTTACATTGCGCGGTACAATTTGCAATTTTTTATAACACCAAAAAATAAAAATCATTTCCCAGCAATATTTTTTTTGAAATATGTCTTATTTTGATGTATAGAATACGTGGTTTTCGTTTGACTGCTCATGTCTTTTACACCCAGTATGTTGTATAGGCTGTGGGGTCTGCTTATATTAGTAAATAAGTATGCACCACGTGCATACTTATTTGTCAACCTTATAGTCAAAAAAACAAGTCGCGGCTCTTACGGTGATGAAATAAGGCGCTACGATTCGCGTCCGAATCGTAGCGGGCATATCCGTAGCGGGCACTCGCGGCGGGCGGGTCGACTACAACGCAGCGGCTCTCATTGTTAAAAAAATCTATAAAAAACATTTTTCAAAACAGTATTTTATTGAAATGCTCTAAAAAGAAGAAAATAAAATACCGAAATCTGAAAGTTATAAAAGCTTTTTTAAACACCTTGTTTTTAAAAATGTTTTTAAGACATTTATTTTTATATTTTTTAGTCAGTTTATTCGTATTCTTCTCAGCAAACCCCATATCATGGGAATGCACAAAAATAACGGATCGTATTTAACTGGTCAGCAGATTAACCTAACCTAAACCAATATAAATCCAGTATGAGCGACAAAATCCTTAAGGGCGTGTACTCGATTTATGTCAACATTGTCACATTTTGTGGATTTTTCAGACCTGATTTTGAAGCGATGTGAACAGACTTTGCAAAGAAATTATGTATTAGCAAAAAATTATTTTTCCAAAAGAAAATATAATATTCTAAAGCACTATAGAGCTTAAATAAGTAAAAAATTAAGAGAACATATTAAAAATGGATACCAAAAAAAAATTATTAATTGGTAAATTTTAATGAGGATTTTTTACAATGTTTTTGAAATTATGTTTTTGAAAAAATATTTGAAAAATGGTCTAAATTCGAGTTCGCGGCCATTTTTCGATCGTACACCCCGGGTCTTCCCAGCTAGTGGACCTATCGCTTTGCGAGCAATGTCTATGTGTGCATGGGGTCACAGAGACATGTGTATGTAACAACAATATGAAAAAAAAATATTATTGGTACTTCGATGAGTGCACGCTCTTAATGAGCGACTAACAATTAAATGATTAGTTGCCCAAAGTCGTATTTTTAGTCGCTCATTCTGGAATTTTTAGTTGCTCGGTTTATTATTTCCCAAAAATAACTAGTCCGCCATTTTGGGGCGGCCGCCTCATTGGATTTAGAATGACGTCAAGTCAAATCCTAGCTAATGTATTGTCATCCAAACTAAAAGTTTATGCAAAATTTCAGCTCAATCGAATACCAACAAATGGTCGAAAAATTATCACCCGAACACGCGATGACGCGTGTGTTAGATTTTATACCTTAGTTTAATCCAACATTCTTTAATGTGTAACATTAGTTTAGAATTAAATTGAACCTTTTACTATGTATGTGTTAGCACCATTCACTTATTTGCATAAATTGAAGACAACTGAATGTAAAACAACTCGAGTATGAAAAGCGGCGAGCCAGGGGTAGTGCCTGGTACTTGTGACCCCAGGTGTAGGTTTACCGGGTCCATTTACATTGCAACAACGCTCACCGTTCACTACCCCAGCTTCTCTTTCCACCTAGCTATAACTTTCTGTAATACAGCGTAATTGACTACAAAACGTTTTGTCCGTCCGCTCTTACGTAGTTATTGAACTATACATTATTCTGATTATATATTACTATATTTGACGCTATATACTACAAAGTATATAGCGTTATATCCAAGAAATCACAAAGTATATTGATGGGTATAAAAACTATCATACCTTGTTCTCCGATGCTTACACCTCGCTGGCCCAAACGTAACTGAGCTGTCGTTTTTTTTTTTTTTTTTTTTTTGTATGACTACTGCAGTTTGCCGCTGATGGCATTCACTGCTCCACCGGATTTTTTGAGAAGGCGAAAACCTTGGGGGGTCCTCAAGCCTGTAGGGCGGACGTTCCTAGGGGATTACTGGGCGACCGAGCATCTCCCCCATGGGGAGTCTCTCGACCGCCTAGCGTCCCTAGGTCGCCCGGATCGGAAGGGAGCGACACGCCCGAGGGTGCCTCTAAAGGCTCGGACCTCGGCTCGGGCGCATCGGGTTGTGGGGGACACGGCGAGAAGCGCCCCGGCACATATCTGTACCGGGTATAGCGCGTCGTGTGTAGACCGGGTCGACGCACCCTTGTTCGACGAGTGCGGTGATTAAAAGGTGTGACACTAGTGCGTGAGTGTGAAGTGTTGTTTTGAGGCGGTAACGAGGCATTTGCGCTCGTGATTGAATCGTCGGCGTCCAGTAGGACGTTTTTTGGACGGCGCGAGGCGCGCGCGGCATCTCTATTAGCACAGTAACTAGAGGATTTGACTACGAGTGGGTTTGGATGGTGTGGAGCTTTGTCGAAGTAGCGCCTAGACGCTTCCTTCATGAAAGAGGATATGGTTGGGAGATCGAAATCTCTATGGAGATCGACATTGCGTATGTACCAGGGGCAGCCTGATGCCATGCGCAGAAAACGGTTCTGAATGACCTGCAGTTTTTTGATATTTACTGAGCTGTCGCTTCGCAGCGGCCATCTTTTATACAACCGACCACGTGGCGTGGCTTAGCCACGTGTTATTTTAACTACAACTCTTATTGTGTTAAACTATTAATTATTATTATTTTATAATAAAAATCTAATTGAATATGATAAATACATATTTTAAATACATATCTATACTAATAATATAAAGAGGAAAGATTTGTATGTCTGTGACGAATAAACTCGAAAACTACTGGACCGATTCTAAAAATCCTTTCAGCATTAGAATGGTATATTATTCCCGATTGAAATAATGTTTTCAAATCTATATAAATAATAAATGTCTCAAATTAGAACAAATCAGTTAACAAGGTTCACTTCCTCTTTATCAGTTACAATATGTAAGTAAAATCAATACATTTCCCAAATAATACAACTACCATAATTAAATGGATGAAAAATCATTCGAAAAAGGCTTAATATAAAAAATAATAATTCAATAATATTATGACCTATAATCATATTTCACACGGCCATACTGACTCAACTTCGTCCTCGAAGTTCTTTCTCAATATTGTATTAGTTTACAATATTCATTCAATAATTTCTATAGTAATCCAGATTCCGCATTTTTAAATCCGTAAATATCACATAGTATTTTCACACAATGGTCAAGAGCTTCATGGTGTCAGACCCCATCACCCGCTGGCAGTGAAGCCAGGTCAGCGCCAGCTCATGGCCAACAGCGTAATAACATCACTCTTTGCCAGCAACGGGCAGCACTTCCAACAATTATTATAGTCAATATGTCAGTCATGGTCAATTTTCTCAAGATACTTAACCTCGTCATTTTTTTCACACAATGGTCAAGAGCTTCATGGTGTCAGACCCCATCACCCGCTGTCAGTGAAGCCAGGTCAGCGCCAGCTCATGGCCAACAGCGTAATAATATCACTCTTTTCCAGCAACGGGTAGTAGTTTTAACAGTTATTATAGTCAATATGTCAGTTATAGTCAATTGTCTCAAGATACTTAACCTTGTTACCTTTTTGCAGGGGTGAAAAAAATAGTAGACTTTTAAATACTTAGTTGTGTTAATAGATTGTTGAACCTTCCATAATACGTTCGGCCAATCTGACGAGAAGTTTGAAGAACTATTTTTTGATTCCGATTCAATGACTTGACATTCGAAGCTATCTTGTACTTGATAATTATTACTGTTAACAAACTTTTTATGTATTGAAATATACTTGTTTCCTAATTCTGAACCTGGAGATAAAAACTTAAATATCTCTAAAACGGTGCATCGTAGCCCAAAAATAATGAAATTTTCTCCCCCGTAGACCCCAATTGGCAACGCGGTACACCCAATGCAATAAAGATTTTTGCTCTACCCTAATTAATTAAAAAAAAAGATTGACTCCGAAATTAATTCAAATAATTTATGCTTATCTTTTAGTAATGCCGTTTTGATCAAAATAAACTAATAAAATTAAACGAACAACACTAAATTAAATTAAATGAAAACACACAATTACCTTGTTTTATTTCTTCAAGTACAATTGTAAGAATCCTTCATTTGTATAATGATATATTATAATAAAAAAAATCTGTAAAACTCTTTTAAACAACGTTAAATTATAGCTTGTGACCATATCGGAAATTAATAAAAAGAATTTTACATCCACCCTCTTGCTTCATTAAGTGTACACCTCGAATTAGTGGGTAGACTTCTCACCATAATGAGAATCGATTTTCAACCAACTTAAATAAAGAAAAATAAATGATGGCGGTACTTCGATCCCACTTCTGATGTTAGATTTTATACCTTAGTTTAATCCAACATTCTTTAATGTGTAAAATTAGTTTAGAATTAAATTGAACCTTTTACTATGTATGTGTTAGCACCATTCACTTATTTGCATAAATTGAAGACAACTGAATGTAAAACAACTCGAGTATGAAAAGCGGCGAGCCAGGGGTAGTGCCTGGTACTTGTGACCCCAGGTGTAGGTTTACCGGGCCCATTTACATTGCAACAACGCTCACCGTTCACTACCCCAGCTTCTCTTTCCACCTAGCTATAACTTTCTGTAATACAGCGTAATTGACTACAAAACGTTTTGTCCGTCCGCTCTTACGTAGTTATTGAACTATACATTATTCTGATTATATATTACTATATTTGACGCTATATACTACAAAGTATATAGCGTTATATCCAAGAAATCACAAAGTATATTGATGGGTATAAAAACTATCATACCTTGTTCTCCGATGCTTACACCTCGCTGGCCCAAACGTAACTGAGCAGTCGCTTCGCAGCGGCCATCTTTTATACAACCGACCACGTGGCGTGGCTTAGCCACGTGTTATTTTAACTACAACTCTTATTGTGTTAAACTATTAATTATTATTATTTTATAATAAAAATCTAATTGAATATGATAAATACATATTTTAAATACATATCTATACTAATAATATAAAGAGGAAAGATTTGTATGTCTGTGACGAATAAACTCGAAAACTACTGGACCGATTCTAAAAATCCTTTCAGCATTAGAATGGTAAATTATTCCCGATTGAAATAATGTTTTCAAATCTATATAAATAATAAATGTCTCAAATTAGAACAAATCAGTTAACAAGGTTCACTTCCTCTTTATCAGTTACAATATGTAAGTAAAATCAATACATTTCCCAAATAATACAACTACCATAATTAAATGGATGAAAAATCATTCGAAAAAGGCTTAATATAAAAAATAATAATTCAATAATATTATGACCTATAATCATATTTCACACGTGCGTGCGGCCGCGCCGCGTGTGACGGATGACCCGCCTCACGCAGCTCTGAATCTATTGAACTTGCATGAAACTTTGAATGACGCTGCGCGGGAGCTTAGTGCGGGTACCCTAGTACACTTATGAGCTCGGAAAGGAAACGCCTCTTTTTTACTATAAACGCCTCTTTTTTACTATAAACGCCTCTTTTTTTGCTATGAACGCCTCTTTTTTTATTATAAATTCCTTTTTTTTACTATGAACGCTACGGAAAGGCAGCTAAGAAACGGCCAAGGGACGTAGCGCATCGCCTCATTTTTAAACGACTTCAAAAAGGACCTCCTTTCTCAATTCGACTGTATTTTTTTATGTTTGTTACCTCATAACTCTCTACTGGGTGTGCCAATTTTGAAGATCTTCTTCTTTTATTCGAATGGCGATCGCGACACATAAAAATTACGCATTGCGCCAATATCAAGTGAAAATTTTATAAAAGTAACCGACAATTGTACGGTAGATTGAGTTTAAAATGGAGTCTCTCAACACGTATTTTTGAACACGTAGAACTCGGGAGAAACTCCTTTGAAGATTCTTCAACCTTTGGAAGCTGGTGCTTGTCAATTGACGGCGATATCGTAGTAGTTATATTACTTGTTTGCCTATGTCTAAAAGATCTCGAGATAGTTTCCGGAAAATTTCTACACTTAAATCACTAAAAAAGCAAAAAAAAATTATTAAAAAATTCGTCTTCATAAACTATAAACGGAGAAATAAAAATTGTGGGGAATGTTTCCTTTTTTTAAGTGAGTAAGTTTTGAGAGCCTTATAAAAATTGAGATAGAACCGCTGATGGAGGTGAGAAGGACCGATAGGAGAAAAGGCTGGACAACACACAATGGTGTGTTTTTTCTGTTAGTTTTGAAGGTTCGACAATTATGAGGAGAAAAGAGGTCGGTGAAGCTCCCTATCAAAACATTTTACCTATATGGAAAACTTCTGGGGATCTGATTAATGTTCTTCGTGTTTTCAAAAAGCATCGAAACATGAAAAAGCGTTAAAAACTTTATAGGAACAAACAAATTTTTCAGCAACAAGTATTTGAATACTATCTACTGAGGTATACCTACGCTATCTACCTATTACTAAATCTTAATTATCGACTAGGCAGATCTCTATCATATTTGTAACTTTATAATGTCAAAAGTCAGGATAACTTTACCTTCGTCTACCCACTTTAGACACGTCAAAAGGTTTTTGTCTAAAAGGAATCAGTACTTACGAGTATCTTCGTCAGTCTGACATTTTTCGATTTAAACTACTTTGGAATTCTTTACAGTATTTATCTGGCTGTCGCACTTTTGATCCTGCGTAGCGGGGGGCGCGCCCGGCCCAAGTCGGGAGCGGTCGGGACTCGGGACTTAAGCTTCTGTCGAAGCCCAGCACCCGGCAGGCAGGCCTAGTTGGGAGCCGCGCGGCAAGCCGGTTGCACGCATGCGTGTCCTTCGTTATCCTGTTGCACGCACTACTTACGAGCTCGCGACTTAATCCTTCAAATACGGCGGGCCGGTATTAACGTTTAAGTATAACTCATGACTTGCGATTACCAAAAACATGTGTGAAAATTATATGAATAATAATAAATATCAGTGTTGGAAATAAGTGTTAATTATGTGAGAGGTCAACAGTGCAGAGACCGATCGTAAATATCTTAATATCAGCAGTATGCCGTGGAGTTGCCCGTGGTCGCGCGAGCGCCACCAGCCCTTGGAAGTCAGTCCGCCTCAACACTTAGTTTTGCAGGTTCGCATGTTATCCCTACAACATATTGTTTCAATTAACACAGCGAATCTGTTTAATTTAAAAATAAACGAACTACTTACATTTTCTTGATCGTAATTAGGTACATTCTCGAACGCCAACTCTCAGAAAGTTTGTGTTTGAATACAAGCACTTGAAAGAGGTGTTTGTTATTTGAATTTAAGCCGGTCAGGCACGTAGTCGATGTTATAATATATATTTTAACCTAACATTAGCATATCTTGCTATTCTTTAATGTAAATGATTGTTTAGCTGACGTTACGTATCTGATAAGTAACAGAAACAAGTCTGTAGGTAAGTACTAAGTACTTATGTTAATCGATAAGGCTGGTCATTCAAACGTAGGCTTTAATACTTTTGGAAATAATCGTTATATTCTCCTGTAATATATATTTTATTGCTACGTGTGTAGCGGCCTTAAATTTCAGTGATGCTTGCCCACTTTTTTTCTACATTTTAAGCATGATTTTTGATAATATGTACGCTTTTACAAACTGCATAACTTTGACAAAATTATAAGAAAGAGTATTCACAAAAATTCCTGCTATTTATAAAGGGATTCTTGAGATATGTATGTTTTATGCTGCTCGTGCATTACCCTGCCTCACGGCGGACTAGTTTTATTAGGACAATTCAGAGATACCAATAGTCAATGAACCCATTACAAAATCATATGTGATACGTACTACTTACGAGAAGGGCTCCACTAATTTAAAAGTTATAATATCTACCGTACATACTCTCGATGAGATAATGCTGGTAGCCAGAAATAATCCCACAGATTTGTTTTAATGGATTTAAAGTGTTGTATGCATGTTAATGTCATGTCCATACAAAGTGACCCGATATGAATGCATAACCAGCGGTGGACATGACGGCATTAGAAGAGTTTATAGCTCGTAGTCTTGTTGTAAAGAATCCAAAGTTTATAGTTTAATAAACTCAACCCAATTCTTATTTAAAAAGCTATAAAGATACTTTTTGTATTTAAGCTCGTAAAAGCTTTCTTCAAAAATGTTTATTTCCATAAAAAAATCGTTAAAATTACACGTTTGAATTTGTTACCTGGTCTACTATTATTTAAAAGACATTGACGCATTACGGAAGTAACGAAACGGACAACTTTTGCTAATAATAGATTGGCAAGAACACTGCGACCACTGAACTTGCTAGTAAATAATAACTTTCCTAACCGACTTACGGCCGACAATACACTAGATACTTTATCCTAACTACATCTTTTTTCGGCATTATAGTCCTTATGCGATGATAAATTAGGAATTTATTCCTTTCAAATTGTCTTGTGATTTGAGTAACCTACTTCTATTATATTTATTAACTTAAGAGCGCGCATTCATCGAAGTACCAATAATATTTTTTTCGTAGTATTGTTGTTAGATACACCTGTATATGCACACATAGACATTGCTCGCAAAGCGATAGGTCCACTAGTTAAGAAGACCCGGGTTTTACGATCGAAAAAATATTTTTAGCAAAAAAATAGGACAACCGACTTCAATGCGTACAAATTTAAACTAAAAAGTAAGAAATAAATAATATTTTTATGAAGTAGTTGAAAAGAGCGTCATAGAAAACCAAGGAAAGTATTGATACACATTTATAATTCTTTATTTATAATTCATACTCCGATATATTGGAGCCGGTGCCAGCTAGCCAAGGAGGATAGTGTTTCCAATTTTCAAACTTCACGGAGCGGCGGATTATTTCTTATCTTCATCATTCATTATTATGTATAGTTAATGGATTAATCAAGCTCGTATCTATTAGGTAAGTTTATTTTGCTTAGGCTGGCACCGACTCCAAATATATCGGAGTATGAATTATAAATAAAGAATTATAAATGTGTATCAATACTTTCCTTGGTTTTCTATGACGCTCTTTTCAACTACTTCATAAAAATATTATTTATTTCTTACTTTTTAGTTTAAATTTGTACGCATTGAAGTCGGTTGTCCTATTTTTTTGCTAAAAATATTTTATTTTATTATTTTTAGTGGAAATAAAGTATATTTTATTGAAAACCGATAGGCCTACTAGGCGCTCATTAAAACTTAATGGAAACTTTAACTAAAACGTTTTTTTTTGTTATTACTGATTTGTTCAAAAAGGATCGAATTTATATCGATACAATTTATACGGGCCATCTCTGATCTTGACGTACTTAGGTACGTCGGTTCTTTTTTAGAAAAGAATCATTAAAATCCGAGTCGTAATACTTATAATTGACGAAGTAATCAGGTAACAAACACAAAAAAAACAGTCGGATAGAGAACTTCTTCTTTTTTTTAAGTCGGTTAACAAATAATATCACGTCTCAGACCTATAGCTCATTACAAATGCCTGCCATTCATTCAAAATGAATGGTAAGTTAATGAACTATGAACCTAGTTATTTAACTTAAGTTCATAAAATAATTTGTCATAGTTTATGTGTTGACTATTGGACCTACTAACCAAAATTTCACTATTGCATATTAGGTAATAGCAAGTTCAAAAAAAAATTTACATTATTTTTGTGTTCGTGGACGATATTATTATTTCATCCCCAATGAAATTATCATTTTAACAAAAAAGTACTGAACCAATTTCGGTATAATTTATACGGGACCACCTTTGGAGTATGTCCGTCCTAACGAAAAAAGAATCTTCAAAATCGATACATAATTGACGGAGTAATCGCGGAACATACATACAAAAAAAAAAAAAAAAAAAAAAAAAAAAAAAAAACATACAGTCGAATAGAGAACCTCCTCCTTTTTTGAAGTCGGTTGAAAATGGCCGCGAACTCGAATTTAGACCATTTTTCAAATAAATATTCAAAATATCTGCTTGCACATAATATTCTTACAATATTGTTATTATATCTAGCATTATATGTATTATTGTATAGTAAGTTTATCACATGAGTATAATTTGAAAAACCTTTTAAAAATCCTCCTTAAAATTTACCAATTTATATTTTTTTTAAATTTTTAAAATGTTATCTTAATTTTTTACTTATTTAGACTCTATAGTGGTTTAGAACAGTATATTTTCTATTGAAAAAAGATTTTTTGCAAAGTATAGTAAAAAAATTGTATTGAAAGAATTATGTCCTATGCTTGTCTTAAGAGCAAGGTAGAGATACGGCGCTCGAATTTTATTGTGCCCTAGGGAAGTGACCGTCACCCAGGGAGCACAAAACCACACACCTTACTCACCCTTTCAAGTTACCTTTTCACATTGTTGCGTTTACATACTATGTCGCTTATAATTCCAAAAGGATTTAGTAGAGCTTTTTGATAATATCTGGTTACATATAAAGTCACATCTGGCAGTACGGATCATGCGATGCGTCAAAATAGTGATAGGCTGCCAACATAATCGCTTATAGCGTCGGTGGCGTAGTACGTAAGGAATCGTCGGTGGCGTAGTGCGTAAGGAAGTATCGGTGGCGTAGTGCGTAAGAGCGTTGTCTTCCACCCGGGAGGCACCGGTTCGAACCCCGCCACGTACCTACCAATGTGTTTCCAATTTTGAATTCATATGTAAGTACCTACGTTTAATCGACGCTTTTACGGTAAAGGAAAACATCGTGAGGAAACCCTGCACACACCCATGAAGAAATTCTTAGGTTGTGTGTGAAGTCGACCAACCCGCAATTGGCCAGCGTGATTGACTAAGGCCTAATCGTCCCTAATGTGGGGTAGGCTCGAGCCTCTCGGTGGGGACATTATATGAGCTGATGATGATGATGATATCGCTTATCTAAGGTGGAGTTTACCCCAGTTCGCGCTGCTGCAAACTCTAGTGGCTAGTCCACTGTGCTCTACATACCTCGTCTAAAACCTTACAAATATACACAAAAAAAATCATAAAAATCGGACGAGTTTTTTTCGAGGTCGTTTCGGAGGTTTGCGACTACAAGCATCGTGACACGAGATTTTATGATAAATATGAATGTGAGTTTGTTACGCATTCACGATTAAACGACTTAAGGTCGTAACAAACTCCGAAAGCGAATGCCCTTAGAGTAGAGTAGACATAAGCTAAAGCTATAGAGCGCGTGCGTCGCTCCTTGCCCATTATAGCAAGTGTAAGCAATGTTCCATAGACAAATGGTTGAATTGAATAGTGATTTGCCACGACTGGTGCACTTATGCGTAAATATAACTTTATTAATTTAAGTAACAGATAAGTATTTAGTAACAATTAGGTAGCAAAGTATACGGTAGGTTTTAGCAGATCAATAAAATACAGGTATTAATTTGTTCATACCGGTGCTTACTGTTCATACTCGCAAGCGCGCGCGCTGTAGCTTTAGGTTATGTATAATCAAAGGGAACGCCTCTTTTTTTACTATGAACGCTATGGAAAGGTGGCTTCGTAGCAGCTACGAACCGTAGCGTATACAATAGGCGATACGGTTCCTAGTTAATGAGTGTGTGACCTTCAGGGAGAAAAGGTGAAAGGACGTTTGATCCAGAAAAAAGGACTTACTGAGGGAGGGAAAAACAACTTTTTGACAAATCTACACTAACGCGAGCGAAGTCACGGACCAATGCTAATCTATACTATTATAATATTAATATTATAAAGCCGAAGAGTTTGTTTTTTTGGTTGAACGCGGCAATCTCAGCAACTACTAAATCAAATTGAAAAATTATTATGTATTGGATAGTCCATTTATATTCCATAAGCTATTTGTTTAAAAAAATCCACGCGGGCGAAGTCGCGGGCGGAGCGTTAGTAAAATATAAACACAAAACTATCTGTAAGCCATGTGTGTAATCCCGTAAGAAAAATACAACAGGCGACGCACGTGTGATGTCTCTAGCATTTTTTTTACGTCCATATGCTATGATGACCAGCGGTCAAAGTACCATAACATTAACTTGGTGGTAATGGACCTTATTAAGCGCGGCATATGCTTGGTGGCCATCACATATGCGGTAAAAAAATATGCATTTAAACAAATATCTACCTCTTGTGGAGTTTGAATCCATCTACACTCGTTATGTGTACAGAATCACTAACTTAGGTACTAAAGTTCGTTCAGATATCGAATTTTAACTTAAAATTATAAATGTAGTTATGTTATTTAGGATGATTATTTGAAATATTTAAGATAACTTAAACTTCATTATAATCATAACTTCTATAAACTATGTTTGTGCCTAATTCGTGACTGAAAATCATGTGCGACTTTACCAATGGACTCTACCAGTCGTTTCGAATATAATCGTGTTTATTGTATCGTCAATTAAAATAGTTTTTTTTTGTATTGTAATGATAAAAACAATAGTTCATCAACAATAGCATTTTATTAATCTGTAAATCGTAGTGTTATAAAAATAAAATGTATATAGGTAAGTAAGTAGACAAAAATATTTTCAAAGTCAGTGAAAATTGATCATTAGAGCGAGAAAAAGATTAAACACTATTTACGAGATACGAAATGGTAGTTTATAAGCGATTTCTGGACGTGGAAATATGTTGAAAATTGGTTCACTGCAGCCATGTTTTGCTAAAAGATAATTGCAAGGTTCTGCGTTCTGCGATAAAAATGTTCGTCTTGCTCAAACAACTAATCTAAGTCTAGATGGCAGGTAGCATTGACTCGGGAGCAATTCTGCTGTGTTCCCCATACAAATTAGTTGTAAGTGGGTATCTACTTATCCGCCGAGGTCCGCGGCCGATCAGCTGGTTGAAACTCCGTCCCATAGTTCTCGACTCAGTCGAATCCCGCCAGTGACCCGCGCCGCGCGCCACCTTGCACTATGTTTATTCCGATATCACACTCGCTCAACTAAGGAACTATTCCAAACAAGTGCCGATATATTCCTCGTATGTTAAACGGTGAATTAACAGTGTGTTTTGTATAGTGCGAAGTTCTTTTTTTATGCAAGTAAACATAATTATGCACCGAAGATGCCCTGGAATTGTTTTTGGGGATACGAACCCCCCGCACCCACTTGCAAAGTGAGCGCTCCGCTGAACCTAATTTTACAGGTAGGTGATAATATCAAAAACTATACTAGGTACATAGAAATCAAGTTATGAATATATTAACAATTATCGAGTTGTTTTTAAAAAAAAAAAACTGCAGTTGTATTCATTTATATTTAGCATTATACAACCTTACAGAGTAGAATTACGATATATATTTTTAATGATAGGAACTCCTTTAAAAATACAGCCTTTTCAGAAAGTACTGAAAGGCTTTGCTAATAAGACAAACTTTTTTTAAATGTTTGTTCACGTGATCAGGGAAGAAAATAATGTCTTATTTTAAAATAACTGAAACCTGTAGGTTTACGTAATTAACTTAAACCTGTTGGTTTAAGTTAAGATTAATGTAAAAATTAAACTGATATTTCAGAGGACAAAAAAAAATATTAGACTATTTTCCGTTATTAGTGTAACGGCCCTACAGGTTTAAAATTAATCATGAAAATAAAAACGTCTGTTTAAAATGATTTATGGGAAAATAAAAAATAATGTACACTATAATTTTCTTAAGATTACATCAAATGGCTGTGGTAATTAATTGAACATGAAATCAGAAGGTGTATCATTATACAGTAATTACGATGTACGGTATGGCAGTCCTTTAAGTGATTCCTGTTCGTGGAAATTATGTTGATAAAGTGTTATTAATAAGCGGAAATTTCGTAATAATTAGGTCATATAATTGGGATAAAATTTTGTTTAATGCGATTATGAAAATTTCGACTTCTTGGGATTCTAAGCTTTACTAGAATAAGGAAAAAAAGTAAAATATTTGATTAACATAGTTAATTAAAAGTAGTATGAAATATTTCTAATAATCTCTATCAAAGTATGTATTTGAAAGATTAACACAGTTTTATATTTCTTGCATTGTATTACACAATTTATAGTGGGATTATTTTTTAATACAGATTTTAGTTAGCGATACCTGTATACTTATGACATGTATTTAAATGATTACTTTTTTTTGTAAAATAAGTACTTAAGCAAATAATCTAAACAGGTATATTTTTGAATGATTGATCCCTTTTCACTGTGTAAGTCTAAGATACTAAATTAAATAAACTTATACTCGGCTTAAATTCATTTTCTACTTATATTTGAATTTGATTTTTAAGCAAAACTTTACTTTTGCCTAGTAATCAAAATTTCGGTTTACTTATTGTAATTCTTGCCCATGGTTTATGAAATTTTTAGGTTTTCATTGGAATATGATTGGAATGTAGATATGGCATGACAAAACGATGAAAGACAAAAGAATAATAGTTTTCCCACGAGATAAAGTCTAATGAGCACAATAAGATATAATTGGTGCAACGGAGCCGACTGCCCGGCAGACATTACGCTTTCATTCTCTAGAGCTCTCTGTGAAGTGCATTTTTTAACTAGAGGTGCATATTAGTGAAGATGACGTTGTTTTTCTATTTTTAAATTTATAACTTTATATTTAGAACATTGACTCTTCGATTATTTAATCGACTTTAATCAGTAACTCGTTTGTTTTATATGCGTTCACTGCTCGTGTGATGCTTAACTATTGATTATATAATTACAAATATTGTGAAAATAACTGAGCTAATTTTTTCTTGTTAAAATTATAGGAAGAAACAACTAACAAAATAATATCTTTTCATTAGGTACCGTAGTAACTAAAATATACTTAACTGTTTTTAGTGGCCATAGATGGAAATGTCCTCCAATTTAATTAAATTGGACGACGTAAGTAACTATTTTCAATTCAAGAAAAAATCACTTATTTAATTTTGCAGTTTGATTGTATGTAGATAACGTTAAAAACGAATAGTCAAAAGGGTAATTTAAAGTTCGAATTCTTCTTTCATGAAAATTTTCCTGTTGTTATTCTTGTACCAGAATATGGTGGTTCACCATAATTATGTAATATCGAGATAGCAAGCAATGATTAATAAATAAATTATTTGATTTCATTAACTTAATAAGTGTAATATTTATAAGATAATTTATAACTCTAATATAATTTAATTTAATATTTTATACCCATAATTTAGATTTTGAAAGTAATACAAAAATACAAATAATTCAGTATTAAACTTACCCAAACTATTAAAAATAGTTATTGGACATTTCTCATACAATAACGTTTCTGACAATGTTTTGGCACTGAATCAAAAATATTGTTCAACGACTTCTCTATTACCTATTTTGTGTTTGTTCTTTAGTCAATATTGTTTTCTGAATTGGTCTTCTTTACGACAATCACAGAATAAAAATCATGTAAACATTAGAGTTTTCAAAAACGTAAAAATAATTTTCAAAAAAACTCTTAAGAGGATAGTACTGCGAGCACGGCTCCATACAAATAGAGAAAAAGTTTAGGTAGGTACCCTATTTCTGATCCGATCTTGATGATGTTTTACAAACTTCTTAACAAAGAGAAAAAAACTATGTCTGTACCTACGTTTTACTTTTTTCAAAATTCGATATAGGTATGTAGCTACATAGGTACTCACTTTGAAAAAAAAAATCAAAGTAAGAAAAATGGACAGACGTACGTTTTTCACTATGTTAAAAAATATTTTAATATATCAGTTATAGAATACAACGTTTTTAAACCGATGGTGGTCGGCGAGCGCTCGCCATATTATCCTCTCATTACTAAAATAACATTAACATAAGTATTTATGTTTAGAAAAGTATAAAACTATACTTGAAATTATAAAAAAAACTAAAATAATTCATAAAAATGCAAGTTATGAATTATTCGTGTTTTAGTGTATCTTCGTGTTTTAGTTTTTTCATGAAAATTAGGCAAACATAAAATAATTGAGAAATATCTTAATCTGTAACATTAAAAAGATTATTGCAATCGTAGTCAAGAAGGTTACGGTAAACGCTTAGTGCCTAATTAGGACAGCCGTTTGTTTGTTAATTAAAGTAGATAAAATAAAATTTTATACATTTACCTACCGTAGTAATATGTCTAAGTATGACATCTTATTTAGCTATTTAGTCAAGTACTAAATAGCTAAATAAGATGTCATACTTAGACATATTACTATATATAATTTCCTATTAATAAAAATAGTAATTTGTGGTAAAAAACTTTGTCAATAGAGTTAAATCTTAATTCGATCATCCGTTAATACTTTTTTTCTACTTTTTTCATAACCTTGTTTTATTCTAATTAGTACTGCCCGTAATGGTATCTATTGATGGTAGTGATTTGCATATTCTGGTTTTGGTTTCCAAAATAAAACGTTTTGGTCGGTCCAAGATTGAAGAGAAGATTAGTTCTTTCGCTGCACATACAGAATTCATCGGTTGCGTCTGTTAGGTACTTTATTTGGTTTCTACTTATTAATTCTGATTGAGCAAGAGTGATATGAAAATGACCCTAAACTCTAAGTATTTCTATCATAAAGTAATACTTGCATCCAGAAGTATAACGAATATGATCGGATTACTTTGTTGCTTATTTATTTTAGAATGGAGTTCCAAACTATCGTATTATATGTAAAGGGCTGATGCTTAACGCTTTGACGTTCGATGCATACCATTTGCTTACCGCGGCTCTTCTTAGCTTTTTAAGCTCCGCGTAAAAGTTGTGGAAGTAGTACTTCAAATAATGCTTTCAAATTATTCAAATAATGGTAAATTAAACAAAGATCGCGCTATTTACAAAGTTTTTACCAAAACCAAATCGTTATCCTTTTCACACGTTTTGACAGCTGATAGCTGTGAAACTGTTGTCAAAATGTATGCAAAAGATAACGATTTGGTTTCGGTAAAAATCTTCTCAAGACGAAAGTCTTTAATTCGTCTCAAGACGAAAGTCTTTAATTCGTGTGTGTTGCCAGTGATGACTTACGGAACCGAAACGTGGCCGCTTACAATGGGCCTCATAAGAAGGCTCAAGGTCACCCAAAGGGCAATGGAGAGGGCTATGCTCGGAGTTTCTCTGCGTGATCATATCAGAAATGATGAGATCCGCAGGAGAACCAAGGTCACCGACATAGGCCAAAGAATTGCGAACCTCAAGTGGCAGTGGGCAGGGCACATTGCGAGAAGGACTGACGGCCGTTGGGGCGGAAAGGTCCTCGAGTGGCGACCACGTACCGGGAAACGCAGCGTTGGTAGGCCCCCCACAAGGTGGACTGACGATCTAGTTAAGGTCGCGGGAAGCCGCTGGATGCGGGCAGCGCAGGACCGACCGGTTTGGAGATCCTTGGGGGAGGCCTATGTCCAACAGTGGGCGTCTCTCGGCTGAAATGATGAAAAATCTTCTTTGTCTATGGTAAAAAATTTGTAAATAGCGCGAAAAGACCTAACTTTTTAACGTTTAATCTGTGGATAACGCCGTGGGTTTACATTCATCAACCCTGCCATTAATGTGTATCACATAACTTAATTCATTAATGTATGACTGTTTGTTATTCCCAAATAAATAAGGCTGCATACTGCATATAATAGTGACAATTGTGGTAAATTAACGTTTGTAAAGACGTTATTTCTCTAGAGCTTGGAAGTTTATTATTAGAATGTTAGATTATTTTATAACAGAACAATTGTTATGGAATAATTTTATTTTTGCGTTTACAAACGCGTAAATATAATACTAGAAAAATGCACTGAAAAAAATCGACTTGCCTCAGGCGGGTCCCGCCTGAGGCAAGTCGATTTTTTTTCAGTGCATTTTTCTAGAACAATTGTTACCACAAACTATTTAATGTATGTATATTAAATTTAATGTGGCACGTTACCAAGAAAGTAGCTGATTGGGAAGTATGGAAGAGGAAAATTTATAATGCCGATTGCAAATAAAATTGGGAACAGTGCAGGCAAAATGAGGTGATTTTTATGTATTGATATTATGATATCATATCATTCTTGATGTTTCAATGTTGCTTGCTTGCTATTTTACTGTGGCACATTAGTGTTACCGTAGACAATCTTCCAGTAGGTTTTCACGCGGTAAAAGTAATAAAATCTAATAGGCAATGAAAAAAGTAATGAAATGTAAAGTAATGACAAAAACAAAAAGAAAATATTTTCACGTGTGCATCGTAAAATCGCGCCAATTAAGCAGTAGACGAGTAGCGATTACAAATTGATAGGCGATCTATTGCAAAGCCGTAAGCATTCGTAGTTTGTGTATGCCGTGTTTCTATTTGGTATGTGTTATATGGCTGGGCTACCTTGGTGCTGCCGAGTTAACGGTAGAATGCTAATGTGTGGCGATGTAGTACCATTGTCGCTACGAGCGCGAGCTTCCCGAATATTTCGTAAGGCTGTTGCTCTTTAGATGAATGCAGAATCTTTGGTTTAAAGCTTTTACTAATAAAAAACTTTTTCAATCTATGAAAAAATCTAAATAAATTCTGACTGACTAGTGATGTTGTTCGCACATGACCTTCATAGTGTCAAAGGTGCGAGGATTTGTCCTTAAGGATTAATAATTGCCGGACATCTTCCATGGGAGAGCCTCTTCCGATTAGCATGTTCGGCGCGTAGGAGCCTAAACGGAAAATATACGCCGAAAAACTTAGAGAGTAAAAATGAAATAATTTAATGCTCACAAATAAATACTTTTTTTACGTTAAACCGGCCTACCTGGAGATAAGCAATCAACGTAGAAGCTTTTGTCCACTGACTTAACACTCGTGAAACTAACTAATTTATATAATGATTCTTATTTTAATCAGAAAAAAAACATAATATAACTAAGATTTGCCGAAACTGCTGCAAGTATTGTAGCTTAACTTTTTCGACAGTAAAAAGTTTTGCCTTGATTCGATCTTGGTATCATTACCATCTGATCCCTCAAAGCCATAAGTTTTCATTTTACGGTCACACCAATAAAGTTGATTATTTGATACTGCAAGTTTTTATTTTGAATGTCTTGAAGGTAAGACAATGCGCATGCACATTATGCACATTTTTCATCAAATTATAAATAAATAAATAAGTGACAGGCTTGCGACCTGTCACTGTTTGGTGGCACTGCATGGCCTATACTGCCAGATGTGGCTTTATAAGGCTCTGTTTATCCCCTCTTGGGACTACGAGCGTGATCATATTGAACAAATTAGGTTTGGTAAATTGCTGAAAAATATTGACTTTTTTAACTTAATAATTGTCGATTTCCGTTTCTATTGAGTAGTCACAATGCTCCCCTTAACAGTGTTTGTTTGACAAAGATTTGATTATGAATCATTGTTGTTTACATAGATTTACTAATCGTGCTAATAAAAATGCACATTGTGTGGTGTACCTATGTTTAACTGTTATTCATTCACAAGTATTTATAGCATAAGCTGCGTAAAACTGCGCAGTTGCTACTATTTGGTTTTAAAAGAATTATATATTCTTGCATATATTTTACTTATGTGAATTAGTAAAAGTCCTTGAAGTTTCTGAAACAAAGATTTTAATAAGTAGGTGATACTTTATTTGAGCTAGCTAATTGTTTCAGCACATTTTCAGCATGACCACTATATGTATATTGTTTTAATTTTTAAAATGCTTTTGTTAAAGAAAGGTACTGTAAGTGCGTATTGAGTAGACCAGTGCACCGCCCACGAGTTCGCGCCTAACCGCCTTTGCTAGCAAACACAAGTTCATTGTCACCTAATTCAATAATTGAATGCATACGTTGTCCTACATAGCTTCTCCATTAGGAATTCCAACAAGCAACTGAATTTCGCTTTCTAAGAACACCGTGAACAAAGGAAAAACAATTCCTATGAAAGTTATCGATTGCAAGTCAAAGATCACGAAGAAAACTTCCTGTTTCATGCTCTCGTTGGTAAATTTAATAAGTCATTCATAGGGTTTATCTATGGTGAAGTAAAGAGTCCTTATGTGTACGCTCTGCAGCGTGTCTTATCTAACCCGCATTTGTAATTAGCCGCAAGCGCGGGGGTGCGTGCGGCGTGCATGTGCGTGGCGAGCTTCGAGCACAATAAACCCTTTCAGCAGGCGGTCTCTTTGACGTCCTCACGTAATCAAACTAACCTTGTATCGGCTTTTATTGTTCAACATCATCATTGTCAGATATTAACATATGACGGCGCTTTGCGTGTCGTGATTGATGGGCAATACTAATATGAATAAATAAGAATAGAAGAGAAATTGAATTAGATTAGATGTTCATTTGTCTCAGTTTGGATTTCCCTCTTTCACAATAATAAAGCTAGAGAGAAAGAGGAGCGGAGGTAGTGTAAGGGTACCCCTAACTCAGGTCACAAGTCCCAAACGCTGCTCTTGCCTACCTTTTCTGCAACTAGATGGACCCAGTACCCGCACGGTCAATCTATGGAATGCTTAGAGCTTTCGTTTCATTATTATTAATTAACATATTATGGATCCGTTGAAACCTTTGATCGAGACGGTGTTATAAGTTTGACGTGTCTTTGTGTCTGTCTGTGGTATCGTCGCTCGTAGGCGAAAGGGCAGCTTTCAAACCAAAAAAACCGCATTACAATGTTGCGGATTTTTTTGTAAAAAGCGAATGGTTTGAAGGACATGATTGAGATGGTTCTTAGCTCCAATTATAAAATTCTTCAGGCGTTTTAAGGTCATCAGCTCCGCGAGTAATTTAAAAAGAATGAACTAAAATGAGAAATTTCACCCTAGACACAAAAAAGCTCTAAAAAGTAAAAAAAATCTCACGGCCTTATAAAGTACTTATTAATATTTTTTAGATGAGCGTTGCTGCTTCGGGGGACCGCTAAGTAAATAAAATGAAACCAGAATATATAAAAAAAACAATATTGATAATGATAAAGTATAGATTAGAAGTATGGATTGTGATAAAGTATGGAGAAGCGTCGGTGGCGTAGTGCGTAAGGGCGTTGTCTCCGACCAGGGAGGCACTGGTTCGAATCGAACCCCGCCACGTAGGTACCAATGAGCTTTCAAAATTTGAATTCATATGTACGTTTAATCGATGCTTTTACGGTGAAGGAAAACATCGCGAGGAAACCTGCAGACACCAATGAAGAAATTCTTAGGTTGTGTGTGAAGTCGACCAACCCGTACTTGGTCAGCGTGGTTCTAACGCCTAATCGCCCCTAATGTGGGGTAGGCTCGAGCTCCTCGGTGGGGACATTATATGTGTTGATGATGATGATGATGATGGATTAGATTTCTCGTGCTTGAATTCCGCTATGGAAGACTCGGCATTAGTTCAGGGTTCATTTAGCAAAACAGCGACAGTTTCGAAGTTTGAAATTGCGGAATTCGAAGCAAAATTAACACAAACAAAAATGAGTTTTTTTTTCATATTTCAGGTATAAGTTTTACAATTTCATAAATTACATAGATATAAATATAGTTAGTAAAATATAGCTCAATTAGAAACAGGTGATAAGACAACTTTCTTGTGTTAAAACTTTTTAATGACCCTGGGGAGCTGGCGCTGAAAGTTGTGATTTTTCTTTATTTCAGTAGCAAGTCATTTTACAGGGCGTACGTTATGACATTGAGTCGACTTTTAGTCCGAGATACTTGACCTTTTTTTTTAAATAAATTTTATAATTTCATCAAAATCGGTCCAGTGGTTTAGGTGGGAAAGTGTAACAGACAGACATACAGAGTTACTCTCGCGTTTATAAAAATAAAGTAGCGAAGCAGGGATTTAGCAAATACGTTTATATCCCACCTGACGGTAAGCGAAAGTGGACTCCAAATGCGAAGATATGTATTAGTGCAAGAAAAATTTTACTCACTCCCGCTTTTACCTTTAAGGTGTCTCTTTTGAAGGAAGGGTTTAGAGAAAAGTTTGGAAGAATGATGCTGGCATAGATTTAAGCTAATAGTGCAATGACCCATGCGGTCGAATAATCTTCTTAAAATCTGTAAAAAAATAATTTCTCTCTTTCTAAGAGATTTCTAACAAATTACCTAAGCGTAGATCTTTGATGTTGTCCACCGTAACGGTTGAAATGTAATTGCAAATTGATGTTTACGCTTCTTTGTCCTCTGTTGCATTAAACAATACACGATGTCCGGCGGACGAAATTTCACTTTATCGCCGTAACAAATTGGTTAGGCCTAACATAGTTTGCGACTAAAAAGATTCTAGTCTACTTTGTATGCTACAACAGGTTAGAAAGCGTTTGACAACCACTAAGGACGATTTTGCTTAAAAAAACTTGCTGCACTTACACAATTTGTGAAAACATAAAATACAGTGTTAATTCTAAAGCGCTTGTAGTGTCAAGCAAGATACTTTTGCAACTAATTTTTTCTCAAACTTTGCAGTGGTTTCGTCACTGTCGTAAATTGTGAAGTTCTTTCCAACTAAATTAGTCAACATTATTACACCGTAGTATCTCTGAAGTTCTCTGGACAGTAACGGTCAAGTTAAAAAGTTTTAATATTTTATTGTTCTTTAACATTTTTATAGTTACGAATGAAGTGTGCGTTAATTTATAATTTTAAGCAGGTTACTTTGCCTGCACAAAATTGTTAATGATATTTTCTTTTAAATAGATGTTCTACTTTTTCCTACAGGCCCTTTGCACCTGAGGCTCTTAAAGATGAATCGAAAAATATAATATACAGCTATGCGGCTCTGATGAAATAGTCACAAACGAAAAAGTTGTGGATCAGTATCAATTATTAGAAGAAAATAATAAGCTGCGCAATAAGATCATTGTAATAAATAAGCTTTCACTAACTTAAATGAAATATACATGATTGGTTATTACATGCAAAAAATTACATATTTTAAAATATGTACTTATTAACCAAAATTATAGACTTTTATAGACTAAAATTTTAAGACATTCCTTTCTTGTGATGCCATTGATTTCGGTCTCGCGCCACTGCCTGTTAAGCTCCAACTATTAACTGATAGACACGTAATGGATACCCTGTATTTTATAGACAAACAAAAACTAGCATTGGTCTATTTTATTTAGTATAGCGAACTTGATACCTATAATGATATTACGTACATGTGACCATGGAGCGTAAAAAACAGTTTTAAAACCTCTTATCTGTCATTCGGGTCTGTAATTAAACAATCTAGCAGTTATTCACTCGAAGATACGGTGGAAACGTTGCTCCATTTACGTTTTATCAAATTTAAAAGTTTGGTCCGTGAAATATGGTCGGAGTTCCATGGGGCGTCTGCTAGAGCCGTAAGGGCTCATTCATTGGATGATTTACGGCGCATTCCGTCGCAAAGGTCTCACCACTCCGATGCGTACGCGCACGCCTGGGAATGAGATTACTTACGATTCTATACGAACGTTGTACAAAGCTCGCCTCTATATTGTTTGGGCTGTCTTGAGAGAGCGCCTGGATCGATTTAAGCGGCTTAGTCATCGAGTGTGGCCGCCACATGTACAAAATTATGAACACTTACTAAGTTTAATTTTCTGGTGCGCAAGCGCAACGATTGAAGCTATTATAAGCTTCTGTGGGCCGTTTACTGTTCAGCAACGAGTTTTGTCAATTAATATTTTTCCAATCTTAGCGAGAGACCAATAAATATAAACGTCAATTAAAATTGTTTACGACACAGGATGAAACTTTAATTACGTTATTAAAGACTTTAGAAGCACTTTCGGTGATAGGAGTCGTTTCAACAAATTAGTAAAGTTAAAAAATAATTTGTAAATTATTTGGGATCGCGAACGGATGTTGTGCAATGGCGGAAGTGGCAAAGCGTTTGTTGACCGGAAGCGCGGTCCCGGGCGAGTGACAGGTACCCGTGCTGCCTCTAATGAGTGCGGGCTCGGCGCAGGCGCAATGTGCGTGCACAACACGTTAGCCTCCTAATGACGTGACAATGTTCGCTCTTAATGTTCCGTGAAATTTGTGCAAATAGTAGAAATTCATGGAAACTAAACAATAACAATGCACCTTTGTTTGTAGTGCATCTACCTACAGATGGTAACATTTTATTTTATTTGAATAAATTGTTTAATTAAATTGCGGCGAGGTATATGTTACCAGAATAAGATTTCACAGCTGAAATTTAAGCCGCGTGCAAAACACAAGGCCCCGCAAAAAATATCACGCTTCGCAGACCATGCCTCACAGCTGGCGGCATACTCGATACTTCGTTCGTAGCTACATTACACAAATAATTGTACCTCATCTTCACCGTTTACAGAATACTGACAATAAAAGCTATTCGTAGCACATCCTTACTATGAATCAAACAATTTAAATGGGGGTCATAAAAATAATTTTTATGCTTTCATTGAGTACATAAACAGTACTTACTAAAAATAGCTGCGGCCACCTGGTGCACTTTTACTTCATACTTGGAGAGCGGGCTGTGATTTATGGCAACGTTCAACACAATGCAACCGCAAATATAACCCTTGACTATGTTTTTTCTAGGGAACAAATTGGGCCCGCAACTATTTTGCTATTTCAAGTGCCAGCGGTAAATTGCTGCTCAGAGACTTTTGTTGATAATTCCCCTATATGGTGGCGTACGGGGACGATAAATTAATTTATCATTGTTACAAAGCGGGGACGTAAGTGTTATTCCTGAGCTATGTGGAACGGCACGCCTCGCTCCCGAGCGTTTCATTTTTTTGGTCATTCTTTCAACTTTATCCTCACCTAAATTATCAAAAAGTTACATTCCAAAAGAGGCAAAGTTAGAGAAATATTTTTAGTTTTGATCCGACAATTTTGGGAATGCAAATAAAGGTATTCTTTTAGATGTTCTATTAGATACCTACTGTTGAATAATAGCTTATTGTGCTCAGTTATTCACGGATGAATAGACATCAATTATCCCGAATGTCCAAGTTGGTAAAGTGGTCATATTATGGATGTTAATTCCCAACGCACAACTTACGGCCACGTGGGAGGTCCGAGTACGAGTACATATCGCCGTCATTATGAATTAAATTGACTGAATACGTGAACACATTGATAATCTTTATTTATTGGCCATCATAATTCATATCTGGACTGCTCTGATACGAATTCAAGAATCTATTAATGAACTGGGAACGTAGTAAAATTAACAAACAAGGGCTTTATTAAGTCATAATCATCATCATCATTTCAGCCGAGAGACGCTCACCGTTGGACATCCGCCTTCCTCAAGGATCTCCAAACCGATAGGTCCTGCGCTGCCCGCATCCAGTGGCTTCCATGGACCTTATTTAAGTCATCATGTCATGTTACATACATACCTTTTATAAACCAATATTTAAGGAGCACAGTGCCTATTCAGTGAGCACGCTAATTACACTGTTAACTTTAATTTTAACTATAAAACCGGGTACAGTCAGTCTTATTACCGTACAGGTAGATTTTAAATAAAGTCACGCCTTCAGTCAGATAGAGGAAGGAGATGTCTTCTTTCCACTTGCGATCCTTACATTTTTTTTTCGCTTCATTTACTCTCATTACAGTCCACATGACAAAAATACTTATGTAATAATTTATATACTTTTGTAAATAAACTTAAATAATCATTTGAGTGGCACAGTGGCACCCCCAAAACACCAAAATGGCGTTGAGTGGCGGGCCCCTCCGCGGGTATTATGAAAAATACAATTAACAAGCAAACATGTCTGCGTGCCACACGCGCGATATAAACTGTCAGGCATATTATGTCTGCCTGCCACTTCAGGGCATAAATATACATACTTATAAAGAACCATGGCGTGAAAACGTGAACAAATGTTCGTGTTCATCATACTAACATTTGCCCCTACCTAACTTACCATTACTTTTGTTCTGACCGTTCAGTAGGATGTTTCCGATTTCATTGACAAACGTTTGCCTAGGTCTTCCCTGTTTCGCATCTTCACTTATTCATATTATTATCACCCCTTTTATCAATCTACTTTTATTCATTCGTTCTACAAGAGGAAACCATTTGATTATTATTATCTCTACTCTTCTTGCTGTCTTTTTTAAAATCACACACCCCTCTTTTATCACGTTTGTAATGATACAGCATTTAACCGTGTAAGGTGAATACGTTGTTACTTATTATGAAAAGGCACTAAACTGTGAATGAAGATATAGGGTAGGCACGCTGTCATAATATTTAGTGATTGCTAATACATTTGCATAATTATAGAAACGCTTCTAGTTTGAAGGGTTATTTAACGGTGATTAGGGTTAGTGTTCATTAAATATGAACATATCGACTTGTTGGGCAAGAGCAGGTTCTAAACACTATCACTTAATTACGTTTTAAGAAGATATTTATTAAACATTAACGTCAATTATATATTTTCATAATATAAGTACTTACACTTAAGTTACCCTGACCCAATTCTAAACTACCTAATTTGCCCCTACAGTTATACAGAGTGGAATTTTGTAATGCCACCTGAAGGGAAAGTATTCTTAATACTGTAGACAGAAAATTTTACTCAAAGGAAACATTCCTTTATTTTTGAAAAGAAAGAAAAATGCATTCAAAATTTATCGAAAATTCGCTTGCCACACCCGGGAATCGAACCAACTAAAATCTGTAAAAATTACATCCTGTACTTTTATTGGATCGATTGTTAGGGTCAATTATTAAGACGAAATCTCTGTATAAAACTTGATAAATTAAATGAAAGGAAAGCCCTTAATTATTTTATTTATTTACATAAAATGGTAAACTAACTAATTAGTTGCTCGAAATGGGCTCCATTCTCTTGAATACACAAATTTATTCTTCTAACAAATTCATTTCTAGTAACCTTTAATTACGTGTTGTGGTGAATATTATGAATCGTATTCTGAACTTCAACCCTCAACTCATTTCTAATGTAAATGAGTTGAGGGTTGAAGTTCATAAGATTTAAGGTAAATTTGATTTTTTACATATCCCCATAAATCTAAAAAGATGAGATCTGGTGAAAAATATTTTTTCTTACGGGTCTTAGAAGTGCAAATTTCAAAGATTTGATGAAACAATGTTTACCATAAAAACATAAGCACCAATGACTGACAAATTTCGACAGCGAAAAGCAGTGTCTCGGTGGCGTAATTGGTCAACGCAGCCGCCCGGATTGCGGAAGATGCGGGTTCGAGTCCCGCCTGAGGCAAGTCGATTTTTTTCAGTGCATTTTTCTAGTATTAATATTCACGCGTTTGTAAACGCAAAAATAAAATTATTCCATAGTGTAAGGTAGTTTCATCTTAACTGGGCGTCAAATATTTGCAAAAATATTTCGTTCGGGTCTTAGAAGTGCAAATTTCAAAGATTTGATGAAACAATGTTTACCATAAAAACATAAGCACCAATGACTGACAAATTTCGACAGCGAAAAGCAGTGTCTCTGTGGCGTAATTGGTCAACGCAGCCGCTCGGATTGCGGAAGATGCGGGTTCGAGTCCCGCCTGAGGCAAGTCGATTTTTTCAGTGCATTTTTCAAGTCATAAACTTTTATTGAGCCAACAATACATAAGCTAACAACCAGGACTGCAGTCTAAATTAAGCAGTCCTGGTTTAATCCTGTTTATTAACACCCAGATATCCGGGTATAAAAAGACAAATAGGTAGGTACCAAAAAGTCATGAATATCTTTAACAGTCATCAAAGACACAGTAGCTGGCTAAAAAGCATTAGATTGCAATAAGATATGTGATAGACAGCAAGTTGTTGACTTAAGCTTGAGGACTTATGGCCGCGGCAAGATGGCCTTCTCGGAAGTGCCGATTGTTTTTATTCCGCCGCTCCGGGCTTCTTATGGTTTCACAAAAAACACAGCTTCATTCTTCTAAAGGAGTGGCGTCAGTTGTTTCACGATTTAACTTAAGATAAAAGCATTTAACCGAGCTTGCACAAAAGAACGGAATAAGTATGTACATTTTTCTGAAGTGATACTCAAGAGAGTCTTTCACTTGTAGGGTGACTTTCAGTGAATACGGACTTTTTAAGTTGGGACTGATAAACCCAGTGTTTGTTTGTTAATGATAACATCTTGTAATGGCATACACATAGCGACATTCTAATGACTTACGTAACATTTGGTTACACTTAAAGCCACAGGCATAACTCGTGAATTAATCTAAGAAAATGTAGAAAGTATTATTAGGCACTGTTTTTCCAATGTATTTCACTAGTGCGCCTCCATATTAGCACTCGAGGCAAGTGATTTTCAGGGTTTTACGTTTACTAACCTGTAACGTTAAAGAAAACGCTATTTTCTTATAGATTACTAGCGGACCCGACAGACTTCGTCCCGTCCTGCATAAAGAAATTATTCGAATTTTTCTCGCCGTAAA
This sequence comes from Elophila nymphaeata, assembly GCA_955850985.1. NCBI lineage: Eukaryota > Metazoa > Arthropoda > Insecta > Lepidoptera > Crambidae > Elophila > Elophila nymphaeata. Next base: position 15,418,197 of record OY039068.1, read on the forward strand.
AACCATCCTTGAACTTCAACGAACATTTAAAAAAAGAATTGGCCAAATTGGTCTAGGCGTTGTTGAGTTATGCGCTTACCAATACATTTTGCGATTCATTTTTATATTATAGATTTTACATTATTTCTTTATAGATTATCTGTTTTAAACCTACTTGGTTGAATTTACGAATGAAAGTCCGCTTGGCCGAATAAAATTAAGAACTTTCCATGAATTTGTAGTCATAATCAAGTCGTCTGCAACGCCCCGGGCTGTGCAGGCGCATCCGTCACTATGACGCCCTGCGTCTGTCACGTCAGTCGTCCCGCGCGCTCCATTTGCCGACATTCCTAGCTATTAACTTGTCATTGCTTGCCATAAGTGGGATGTGTTGAGAGTAAACAGTAATTTGTTTTCTGAATGAAAACAATAGCGTTCTGCGCCATGCTGAATAAACATAATTATGAAATTCCATAACATAATATTATTTGTTATATATACAGATTATACAAAACAAAATATAGTGGGTAAAAAATTAAGATTCTTTTCCTTCAGCAAAAAGTAGTAAAATATATTCCATGATGAAATAACATTCCTATGACTTCTCTTTGAATCCAATGTGTCATCCTTATAGTTTTCATAAGGAAATTATTATTTATATTAATAGGTAGGTACTTAAACGACGCAAACAAAGCCATTCATTATATTTTTCCCATTCATTGATTCATTCGTTTGTTGCGAGAGCAGTCTTAAACCATTGCGGTCATTGCGGTACTGTTTCATTGTATTGTAGAGTTATGCAATAAATAAGTACCTACCTACTACCTAGATTCGTATAAAAATATAGACAAGAATGTTACTAAAATATAATTTATTCAAATATTCATCTAACTGTCCCATACATATTTTGTTTAAAGTGTAGAACAGTAGGGACTCCTGTATTCTGCTTTAACATTACAGATAACAAAGTAAAATGCATCAGAATTTCAAATTCTTCAATATTATAGGTAGGTAAGCTTTATTATCAATAACTTTAGTAGCATAATGATCTTATGAATATTAACTTTTTACATTCCCTGATGTGAAATAGACAGTTTTGTTGTATTGCATTCGTATTTATGAACGGAAATGTTTTTGAAAAGTTACAGTAAAAATATAGAAGTGGCCAAAACAACTATTGACTATAAAAACAGTCAAAAGTCTATTTGAGTAAGCACGTCAATTGAATATGCGTAGCTTTATGTAGGTTAATGGTTTTGCATGAGCAAGAAGAGCGGACCTTTTAGGCATAGTATCGTAACAGAGAGAATTAGAAGACCATTATACGACATCGGGTTAACACAAACTGTAAAATTTTCGATCGATTTTGCTCTGTATAATGCACAGGTTTAAGATTGAAAATAATTTAGAGACATTTGACAATTTTGGGTAGTCTGATCTCTTATTATCTTATCCAGCTCTTATCTAACGACAGTACTTTTTCGTTTTTTATGACCATTGCTGTTGGCTGCTAATGACTTTTATATAATATTTACTCTTTATTGCACATAAAATACATAATACAATTGTATTTACATAGTTTACAATTGCGATATCTATATAAGAGATCTCTTTTAATCAACCCATAAATGTGTGTTCTAATATTGTTATGGTAGGCGACACAAATGCAACAAAAAGGTTTAAAAACAAATAAAACAGCAATTTTACAGTGTATACAGAGATTTTTAAGAAGGAGAGGACCTGGGTGGTCGTCTACTCTGTAAGGAGAACTTCCTGAAGAAGGTTTGTAGTCTAGAGTAGTCTCGTCTCGCAGGGTTCGAGTCGAAAGGGTTCGGGTTCGAATCGGCAAATATGAGTCATACTAAGGGTACTGGTGTGCCGTCACTCGACGTGGAGGACCGGGGAGAAGCGACAGTACCTGTTATTCATCACTATCTAGGTGCATAAAGCTAACGGACTTTAGTGCTACACACTTAGTCTACGTACACAGATATATCAATCTAAGGAGATCGGTCGAATCGCCGAGTTCATAGGTAGACCGAGTGTCGCGATCACCGGCCGTACTACATAACATGGTTCTAGTTGAGCATGCCGTAATATACACTATTCATTGCACGCGTTTTAAGGACCGATAGCCAGATAGCTTTGGAATTTTTAAAGGAGGCTTTTGTCTAGCACTGGGTATTTCTTGGCTGGAATAATGAAGTGAGAAAGACATTACTCAAAGCCAATAACCGATTTTTAAAGTTAAAAATGGTTTTGGCCTGTTTTGAGCTTTGACTATCACATAATTAAAATAATCTTTCAAGAATTACGTAGCTACATTTCAAAACATTAACATAAAAAACTAAATAAGTATGCACATGAAAATTTTAATTTGCCTTAAGTACGTAGTTAGTCCACGACTTTAATCTAACCTTTTTATCTGAAAGCGTAATTGTTCCCTCACAAACACTTACTTGGAGATGACGGCGGCGAGACAAATTTAGAAGAAACGCTTTTGCAGATTCGGTAGAACTTTTTATTTTGTCATTTTATGCGAAGTGCGCGGTCTGGAAACGTTCGCTGCCTATTTACGGCATGTCTTTAACGTTTTCATGCATATTAAACAATATTATCCCAAGGATAATAAATATTAAAGTCGCTCTCAAAAATGAGAGCAAACTAAGAGCGGAGCCTTAGGTAGCATTTGGTCACAGACAAAGTCACATCGTGGCAGTATAGGCCATGTGGTGAATTAAAATTCTGACAGGCATGTAGGTGACAGGCTGGCTTTATCACCTACATAAAAGAGGCATTGAACTCAAAAAGTAACACACTGTCTTGGTTAAGTAGCAATAGCGAAAGTGTTAATGGTCCTCTTAAGTATTTGAAATGTGTACCGTCTTGTCAAATCAAGCGCGTGTGGAATCAAGATGCTTGATCATAACAATCACAATCTTGTCTGCAATGCGAGCACGAAACTGTTGATTAACAAAATTTGACAGTAAAATTCGACATACATATACAATCACGCTTATTATCCCAAAAGGTGTCAAGCAGAGCTTCAGGTAACATTCGGTTACACAAAAAGCCACATCTGGCAGCATGGGTCATACAGTACCCCAAAATAGTGCCTACACAAAAGGCGTCAAACCCAAAAATTAACAATCCTTCAGTAAACAAACCAACTAAAAACGACCAGAATAGATGTTACTTATCGCAGTGGTTTCGACAAAAATTAGACATAATAGACAAATATTTATCGTCATCAACATCTCAGCCCATGGACACCCACTTTTGAAGCTATCGTAGTGGAGTGGTCAGTATATAATGCCTACACATCAAGCGGTCCGGGTTCGAATCCTGGTAGCGGTAAATATTTGTGGGCCGAACACGAATATTCGTTTGGGAGTCATGGTTGTTCATAAAATATATGTATCTACTTATTTAAGTTTATTCATAAAAATATCTAAAATTATTATGGATATTAAAAATGTCCGTTAACTAGTATCCATAACACAAGTTCTTAATTATACTTACTTTGACCTACATGATTGGTGTGAGTGTTGAAATATATTATTATTATTACTTTTGAATATGTCCTCCCCCAAAGATCTCCAATTCGATCGGTCCAGCGCTGGCCACATTCAGCGGCCTCCCACGACTCTTACCAGATCGTCGGTCCGGACCTCACCGACCCAACGGGTGTAAGTCCTCCTCGCAATGTGCACTGCAACGTAAGCTTCACAATACTATACGTAGATTAATTTTACAGATATATAAAGCGAATAGGACACGTGCGTGTGTCGATCGACATAATGTCCATCAACACCATCATGGTTTTTAAAGTGATTATTTGTTTCTTCTGAAAATGAGTTACGTAACATTGTCTGGAGGCATGAGTGTGTTACGGAATGACGTCAAATTGTTTCAACACTGTTCAAACAGAGCCGCGAGGCGGGCGAAGTGCCCTCATTAAACGTAAACAAAGAATTGTGTCATATAAAGCAATGTTAGATTAATTTAATGATAATAATTTCACCAAATCCCCTCAGTAGAACCCTTTGTTAGAACTGTCAAATGTCTTCGTATACGCTGCCCGTATGAACTTGATTTAATTTAATTGGAGACATCGTAATAAGAGCTTTTTAACGAAGATAAATAGAGTTTTGATGAATTAATAAGACAGTTTTGAGAGTGTTGAAAATTGGGGACTTAAGTGGTTTACTGTGATAAAGCCACCATACGAGTCCAGTGCTCTAGTATAGCGTGGTATAACCACAATAACAGTACTTCGTACACAAAAAAATCACAGTATCAAGTATTTATTTACAAATAATTTGCAGTATCTAGGTAGATACTATTTATTTATTCTGCGGTCTACATTGAATATACAATGAATCAAAAAATGCAATAGACACATTTTTCTATAATTTGAAAGGATGTAAAGCAATATACAAAAAAATACTGCAATACACTCGTTTTAATTTACTAGAAAAGAGAATAAGTACCCACCTTTCCCCTAGCATACAAAATGTAATTATCGGGGACGCAATACCGTTATGTGATATATCCGTTCAATTAATTAAATTTCCTTTGCCGCTGTTCGTTTGTCTTTCATAGAATAATAACTTAGGCTATCAGCCTATCGTAGAACGGAATACGTTTAATATCCGGACGCGTTACCCGAAGTCAGTGCTCCATATATGGACCGTACAAATACGGTCACATGGTGCTAAATCCATTCTCCTCGGCACGGGTGGTCTTACTGAGAAATCGGCAATAATTAAGAAATTACAAAACACTTTACGACGCCACCAAAGCACGGTAATATTATCTATCCAGTATTGTGACTCGGCCCTGTCCTTGAAATAACTGGCTACGGCGTGCTACGGCCGAGCGGGGCGTAAACACGCGGAAGGGCTGCCCGCCTACACAGTATTTTAATTTGAAAGAAAGAAAATAAATTTATTGGCCTTCACAGAGCACGATATTACCTAATTATTAATAAACTATAACAACACATACTTAAAGAAAAGAAACGTTAACAAAAACTAACATACACACATTATATACCTACTATTTACTTTATATTTAATTTCTACATTTCTAGTTCTATGATTGTAAATATTTTATTTTACTTATATGTAAAATAAATATGTTGTGAAAAAAAATAGGAAGTGTTCAATAAAATACATGTTTTTTTAGGTAATATTTAATAATAAAAAAATTATAGATTTGAGACAAAAATATTTACGCCTTGACTGAGACGTAGGTACTATATTGTCACTGAAACACTTTTATTTTCAAGAAATTACATATTATTATCAACAAACAAAATATTGTTTTTTAAACTCCGCACAAATAACCCTATTTTATAATTTTCCATCTATCAATTCCTGTCAACAATCCGTCTCTTTTTCAAATTACCTAATAACCTGCCAGTATACACCAAAAAAATCCGATCACCCCAATACCTACCATTTATTACTTGCGTAAATTATTTCATAATGATATTTATCATATTTAATAATATATGTAGGTAGTTAAGTTATATGTTGGTACATAAGTAAGTAGATAGCCTAGTCTAGGAAACTACCTACCTACGTATTATGTAGTTTTGTTTTTAACGCGAGCGTAGGTAGGTTACTTGTTTGTGTCTTTTATCACCCTATCCACTTATTTATATATTATTCCAGATTTTGCCCGATGCAAAAATTGAAATACCTAAATATTAAAAACAAATTACGTACTAGTAGATAGGTACATAAAAAATATTGCTCTTTGCCATTTTGAATTATGTAGGTATCTACTTAATTCAATCAAATATTCACAATACAAATCGCACGTTTATGCACGGCTAACTGCTTAAAAAACAATTCACACCGTTCGGTAGTCGCTGCGGCGCATTCGCGACTGGATGCCCACCGGGTGCCCCGCGAACTCGAGGCGCGTAGCATGACGCGCTTTCCGACCGTTTGTATGAAGATAGAATACTGTATAGATAATATTACCGTGACCAAAGGCTGAATAACATCTGTCGTTTATAGCGAAATTCGCAATCCATCTTCAAAGCAAGCGGTACATAATGAAACAATGCTCACTCACTAATAAGGCTTCAAACTAATCAGTTTTACAATTGATAATCAATGTACCGCTATTCGTATTAGTAATGCGCTTAAGGATATAGTTTGCAAATATTGAATAACAATTTCTTGCTATTGAGCATGAATAAGCGTGATTATTGAATAATTAACAATAGATAGGCATGTCTAAATTTCACACAAATTCATTTATGTACGCGGTGTGAGTGGCCGCAAATAATATTAAAATACATTGGACTATTATTGTATCATGGTCTAGTGCCGACCCTCTTATTCAATTCTGTCCAATTGATAGCGGTCAGACGATGATTTAATTTTCCTAATGCACTTACAGGCCTGTTTGCTCTGTTTAGCAAAATTGCACAATGTTTATTATCCACTTATTTTCTAGAGCAGTGCCAATCGTTTCACCTTCTTGGAACTCTGGTTCCGATTTCGGGGGGTAGCAATTCTCATGCCGCTGAAACAGTCGCGAGTTCGAGATAAATCTCGAATTCGAACTTAAATCGAGTTTTGATGACGTTGAGCTATTCTGAAAATCTAGAGCTCGACTTTTCTCGAAGGGAAGCCACTCGAATTGCTTCGAATGGTTGGTAGCGGTCGAGACAGATTTCGAATTCGAACTACCTTAATTATCTGTAATCTATGATCTTAAACGTCAAAAAGCTGCATGCAATACGTACCTACCTACCTTACTTACCATACACACAGTTATTTTGTGACTTAATTGTACCAAATCTTTAGTTTTTTTGTTGATTTTTAATTAATTTACAAAGCGTTTTGATAGTATATTTTAAAATAATCCTCGAAAGCAATGATATATTATTGTTAAAATATCATTGCTCGAAAGATATTCGCAATGAATAATAGTAATTTCAAATATAAAGTCACAGTATGTGTCAAGAAACCGCAAGCCACACAGCTTATCGTTAGAAAAACTTCATAAGCTTCTTTTAGAAATAATGTATATGTATTATGTAATTTTGTTAGTACATTGTGAGTGCAATATAATTTGCATGCAAGAGCTAACCACTTATTACAAACTTATTGTTAGACTTGCAACAAATGGTATATTCGGCCATACGCCGAATAACGAATATTCGGTAAAACTATTCGGCCGGGGTGTGACATCAAAAGTTGTATCGACGTGATTGTTTCGCGCTCATTTGTACAAACAATAACCGTAGGCACGGGCTATGTATAATAGTAAATTTTCTTAAAAAAAATTAACTATAATCATAGTTTTCAAAGTCTATTGAAGAAATTGTTATAGCGGTTTGTCTGAACTGCTGTCCTCTGTGAGACCATAATCGTCCGCTTCTTAATTTTTATTAGGTAGGTACGTTAATTCAAATGCACAGAAAATTGCATTTATATAGTTTAGCTGTAATGTTAAATTATGTACATAATCAACTTCTACATTCATTCATATTCAAAAATACTATCTTCAAATAATTTTCAAACTTATTCCGAAGTTCTAAATGATTTTTTTTTACAGTTTGCGGTGGATCTGCCGTCCTCTGTACTATGACTACTTTAATGATAAGACAAAATAATATTATTGTAAAACAAATGAGTATATTTTTTAATTTTACCAATTATTATTCGGGATTCGGCCGAATATAGTAAAAGTGGCCGAATAATTTGAATACCGAATACTACCCGAATAATCGTTGCAAAGTTTACTTATTATATCACAGAATGATTGAGCTAACCGCTGTTTATTTATCAAGTGGAATAACAATATTATGTAACAACTATTAATAGAGCTATTATCATAGCCTGCATTTTAATAGTTGGTGCAATTGGCATCAAGGACATAAGTATTAAATAGCAATTAGTTGATAAGCTTAATATTATTTACCTGATCAAAATAAAGGTTATATAAAAAGTATAATTATCATTGCTTTACATAATTGTAAGCATCATCGTCGAGAATCAACACCAACTAAAGTTACCTTTAGTTGTAAAATTCTTCTTGTAGTGCCTCTCCGATAAATTAATATTATTCAAAATCGTTTAGATTATAATGTTTTTGTTAATTCACTAATGGCATGAACAATACTGTTAATATTTTTATTTGGAATAAAGGTTTTTATGAAATTTTAATCACAAAAATCTTGTAAATTTAGGTAGGCTTGAATTTAGACATCGAACCCGCACTGCCCAAATAAATTTTCCTGGCGTCCGCTCTTTTAAGTGGTCAACACATCCTGACAAAAATCAAATAGAATTTGATTTGTTACTCGAAACTTATTTCATAGTATTTCTTGAAGTCTATGAAAAAAGACACTGTGGTAATCTTTCATTGCTTGCAACATGCTTTGGTAGTAATGTGTCTATTTTGCAAATTATTTTGATAGGTCGTAACCACGTTATTGGTAAATTCCCACGCCACCTCCGATATGACGAGAACTAAAGCCAGCATCGCTCGCATGCAGAAGAAATTTAACAGCTTGATTATATGCATTGTGTGCCGTGAGCGTGACTTTCCCATTCTAAGCCCAAAATGGACTAATGTCTTACATGAATGCAATACATACGTAGAAGCAAACTGCACATACATAAGTTTGCCTCAGAGCCTGTACTTACTAAAACCCGGCTGGTAATTTTCAACAAGCAAAAATTTAAAAAATCTGAAACCCGACCACGGAAAAAGAAAGGAATGAAATCGGTTAATGTCGGCGATTACAAGGTAAAATCGACTCCTCCTATTGTTAAAGTCAGTCAAAATGTAGCCTATGTTACCCGTAATAACAAATCGATTTACATCTTATTCACCAAAATCAGATGAATAGTTAGGCGCTACGGAGGAACATACATAAATACAAACGTACAACGACTCAATGATATTATATTTAAAAAAAAAGCTAAAAACACGCTGTGGAATAATTTTATTTTTGCGTTTACAAACGCGTAAATACTAATACTAGAAAATTGCACTGAAAAAAAATCGACCGCCTGAGACAAGTCGATTTTTTCAGTGCAATTTTCTAGTAAATAATAATTCTAGTAAATCGGACTAAAAAGCGAAAAGTAACTTTTTAGGATAGAAACTAATGGACGAAATAATTATTATTTAGAGAAAAGCATGGGGGCTCAATAACATTAATTCTTAAAAATATTCGATCGGTACCTACAGTTAAATTCTCATAGTACTCTTTTTGATAATAGTAGACCTGACTTCCTTTAAATCATGATTGGACTTTATGTAGGTTTGTTGCCTTCGATAAATATTAATCCTAGAATTCGATACCGTTCGTCGTTGTGGTGGCCTTAGATTTTATTGTAAGCGGAATAAGAATCAGAATTGAATACTGCAACCATTTAAAGGTACCACCTTGGTGGTAGCATTTTCCCGATAGTAAAATGTTATTGTAGCCTATATTACAGTCCTGCATTGCACCAGTCTCTTTCTTTATTATAATTGTAGAAATATCGTTATTTAGTTTCACATGAAAACTTTTAGGATTAAATAAAATCGGAAAATGATCTTTGGATGATGTTGATTTATCATCCGTAGAGTGTCAGAAATGGTGTTCTTCGGTCGAAATTTTGCAAAGGTTTTCAATGTGTATTTGCTTGCTATAATAATGTCGCTCTTATCTCTTTTATAAATCTTCTAAAAGTTTATATTTGGAAAATCCTTGATTTAACCGTCTCCTTAACTTGGTAGTTTGCCCACTGGAATTACATTCGGAGTTCAGTTGTGTCCTCAGAGGATTGCTGTGCTTGTTTGTGCTTTGAAGGTACTATCTTAACATAGTCTGGCAATATCAATAGTGTTAACAGCACATAAATCTAGCTTACCATGTTGATGTGATTAATTAAAAAAAGTGAACTACTTATCAAGATAAAATCTATCCTAAAGTCTAAGTTGGGCCAAGCAAAACATATTTACAAATTTTCATTTCACTCGATAGAGTAATTTCCGAGATTAGCCCGAACAAACAGACAGACAAAACATTCAAAATGCGATTTCTTTTTTTGCGAATAATCATAATTATGAGCTAGGCGAGGGTGCTAACGTGGCGGTTTATCTCTCACATCAGGTGAAATGGAGTTATTTAATATGACCTTTTTTTATAAAAAATAAAACTATGCCACAACCTATTGCAGTATGGTGTCATAATGTACTGGGGAGCTATTCGCTAACTTTATTTGACAGTTGAAAGTGATGATCACTGAGTGAATTACATATCCATTGCTGTTTTTACATGACAAGTGCCATAATAACGTGTGGTGTAAAACGGTAATTAATGGATATGTAAAGCACTCAGTGATTATCACTTTCATCTGTCAAAAAAAGTTGGCGAATAGGCCTACTGATCATTGGGAGCATAATAGAAAGAAGAGTTATAGAAAACTCGTTTTTAGCGACTTTGTGCAATCAGAACTTTTTTAATATTGAACTGTCGTATGCAACAAAAACAATGAAAAGAGGCGATGGAAAAAGTGTCGGTCGCAGTCTTGATGAGAACGCTGCGTTCAATATTAGTACGACACACCAACACGTGACTGGAATAATGAGTTGAATGGGAATATCTTTCTCTATTTCATGATAGCAATAATCATAACTTTATTTTTTCTTATGACCCGAACTTTTAATACTTTGTCTTTGTTATCCGGTTATAAGTATCTTTTTATCGTTTACCGGTTCCTAACTTACCTACTTTTTCTATCTACGTAAGTTGTAGGTACGTATGGAGATTTTAACAAAAAGAAAAAAAAACTATGTCTTATCTGAATTTGACATAAGTAATACAAAGATATTGAAAAAAAAAAAAATTACAGAGATATTGAAAAAAAAAAATTACAGAGATATTGAAAAAAAAAAAAAATTACAGAGAGTTTTTAATAAGTTAACAACATTCTAAATGTCATAAAGACCGGGTAAGAAATAGGGATACTAAAAATTTTGCTCAGACCAAGTAAGAAAAGAACAGACAGAGCGCGGCGAAGAGAAAACTGAGGCCGGTAAAATAAAACTACGCCTCGCCCGTCGCTACGTACACAGTTACACGCACACACATAAAATGAAACTACGCCTAGCCTTATACTAAAAAAAAACCGACTCACGCATTACATAGATATAAAACCGTCCTCAATTTTTTCTTACCAGCGGCAGCGCTACGTCTAGATTCAGACTACTTAATTAAAAAAAAATGTCTGAGTCCGTTTGAGTTCCATAGAGAAAGAATGAAAAAAATAATTAGGAAGCCAATAAGCCGCCGGACGGTACGTTATAATAAATTATGAATATCAAATCTCAAATGTCTACATGCTACAAAGGCGCTTCACGTTTTTAGTTACAGTTCATTAGTTTAGTTGGTCATAAGCAAATTGTGTATCCAAAGCTATTATAAGTCTCAACGAATCACACTTCTGTAACAAAAGCTAATATAACAGAATTTCTCTGTTCTGTGTCTAATATCGACTTAACGACCAATCCTCCATTCTATCCAAATATCCATCGACTTCATGACCCATGACAAAAGAAGCAATAAAATAATGCGTGTCCGAGTAATCATTACTTATAATGGAAATAAAATACAGTAATTTGATAATTTGCTTTACTCAATAGGGGACTAGCGTGGTACCGCCCAATATAGGTAATGTTATCTGGGGGATATTCATTAACTTAATCGTGTTGTACTAGCTATATCGTATAATTTATTGCTTACGAAATTCCGAAGACATCTTCATTTTGAGGGTTAGAATTAAATAATGATCTCCAGTTAATGAGCAAGTTTCTTTTTTCAATCTTAGTAGTCAAACAACATGTATGTGTATATTTCACGAAAAATTATTCAAACACTAAATGGTGGTTTACTCGTTCTTTTTGACCAATGAAAATGAAAGTGTAATTAATTTACACTTTAAAATATTATTTTCCTTGCTTCGTCGTCTGTAGGTACCTATTGCGAAAGTAATTGACCACTGTATAAATAAAACAAATCATATTTTTTCTATCTTCAAGTTAATACAATTTTTATTCCTATTACTTATCGTATATTTATTATTTAATATTGTAGATCTGCTGTGTAAGTTTGTTGGGAGATAAGTTTAGGATTGCTTACAGTATTTTTCATGATTGATCTGTTACAACTGGCACAGAATATTACAATAGAGTCACAAAACTTCCAAGTTAACAAAATATCCTAATAACTACATGAAAAATGTGCAGTTTCATATCTTTATTCCCGATGTCTGTGCTTTACACATGCGGCTGCTATTTATCCAATTAATAGGTAGATATCCGATGCCATTACTGTACCTACTTTCAAAAATATTACAAAATAAATCAACATCTCGCCCATTATACATCGAATGCGCTATCATTATCGTAATTAAGTGTTTTATCATCCATTTCGTTTACTTGACTGCATTGCGTATTGCTCGTTCGTGATGCAGCCGGGTAGATAATAAGTTCAATAGTTCATAGCGTGTCCGTTTATTTCGAATACAATATTACACAACAAAAGTCACCTTTGCCGTGAGTATGAACCACCCCTATGCTTCAAGGGATGGACCCTACGTCTAATCGTAAAGGGAGTGCCTGCCCATCATCAGTCAACCACCGGGCGATGAGGGCAATATTAGTTTATTTAAACCCATTTCCTACCGCCACCATAAATACAAAATATTTTTTAGTCACGCGCGGGAACTTAATGCACCTTTTTATCGCCCTATTAGGTATGTAGTCGTTTATTTTAAAGATAAAAATTGTGGTGCCTCACGCCACGAAAAGAGTAATTCACGTGCCATAAAAAATAAGTGACATGTTTTTAATACTTTTTGCCATTTATTTCAGTAGTCTTCATAAAACGACAGACGTATTAAAATTTAAAATAAATTAACACTTCATTGCTACCTTTGTATTGTGCCTACAATAAAAATATCAAGATTGGAAACATTTCTTTCACATAGTTTTGTAAATACTTATATACCTAGTTTGAGAAAATCGGTACTGAAATATAGGTACTTAAAAAAAATTAAAAACAAAAAAAATTCTAGCAGAGCGTGGTTTCGATCCACGGACCTCTGGGTTATGGGCCCAGCACGCTTCCACTGCGCCACTCTGCTTATTGGCGGGGTGACGAAATAGTGAAATAGTTTTTCTTGACCGATATTACACTAGCGATTCGTGTAAGCGAGGGGAGCTGGGGCATGGTATAACCAGAATATACTATGGCTGGGGCAGAGTATTTCACTCGTATCGTATTTGATATTATAATGAACAATTTTGACAAATCCATATTGGAATAAGTAATTTGACGACGATCCTACCAACGTATTAAAATAAAAATAGATTTTGAATATTCACTGCAGTTCAATAATGAATTTCACAGAAAAATGTCATAATATAAAGAAAATAAACGTCATAATATAAAGAAAATTAATTATGCTCGCAAAATTGCTATTAGGTACTTAAGTGAGTTGGAATTGAAACCTATTGATTGTCGAGTTAAGGACTTTTCATATGAAATACTTACCTTAATTCGATTGTTTGTGTCCTGAAAATCGTTCTATACGAGTTCAAATGAGTTTATTATTTTTTAAATTAAATAGGAAAACGAAGTCAATAAACGTACAAATAAAAATAACATTAGGTATACCTCTCTTATTTCCTATAATATGAATAATCATCCCTTCTCTGAAATTTTTGGGTATCATTATAAAACTTGAAAGCGCGTTACGTAATTCCGAATTTCCAAATGTAATTTGTTCTTGTTTTGTCCAAAAATCCCGTGGACCGGTTGATATCGACCGTGACGCGGCCGGCACGAGACCGTGACGACGCCGACGGCACAGAAGGGACGTCTGTAATTGGACACATTAATTAATTAGTCCGATCCAGGAATGTTGTTCCGAATTTCTCAATAGACATTGTTGTCCAGCCAAAATGAACGGCTGCAATGATATAAATAAACTATAGATACATTACGTTCATAGTAATTTGCGTTGAAATCTGTACCGCGCATTTCTTCTGCATAGAATAACATTTTAGTAGAGCGGACAGTCGGACTTCCGAAACACACGAATGAATGTTGGCAAGGACACAAGTATGTACGCGGCCGGCTCGTGACTGCTCTCGACACTGACTGATAGCAAGACGTCCTAATTAAGACGTTTTCGAGTCTTCACAACGCGCGTGCCTATATGACATATCAGATTCTTTTTTTAATATAATATCATTGGGCGGCTGGGAAATCTGGGAAAATCCAAATATTTCTATGAATGAATTTTGAAAATAATGATATGTTACTATTCTACCCGGAACATAATCTAGGTAAGTATCAAAAAACAAGAAAAGGACTAGAGTGACGTTTAGCAGCGATGGAAACATAATACATAGTTGCGATCTTGGTCCATGATCCCGCGCGATACATACGCGATTACGCGATACACTCGCTATTCGCTAAATATCAACCTATACGAGTGTATAAGATCATATAGGATCTGAGATAAATCTGTCATTAAAAACTGACTGTGACTGCTTAAAAACTGTGTTAATACACGCGATGCAAACACGCATTCAAAAATCGTGATGCAAAGTTGCAGTATATGAAGCGCCTATAATTAAACATTAGTAGTATAAAATAAGGTTTAAATCAACTAATTAAGCAATTATGTTTTTTAATTATAAATAGAAATTACCGCAGGTGATTTAAATGTTATAAATGACTTTTCTGTTCTACATCTGGCCTCATAAAATTTCTTTTACCGCAAACTTAAAACACATTTTTGAAAACGATTTTACATATCTAATTAAATAAAGTCAGTACTTTAATTAAGTATGTAAACTAGTTTCCGGTTTCGTGGAGTCGTTTATTCGGTTAGTGACATTTGGTATCTTACTAAATGCATAATTAGTTGATATTCTCATCATGAGTCAAGGGGTGTTGTGTTTAGAATTAATTTATGTAACTTTAACACAATAGTAGATAAAATTTACTATAAGCGCTCATAACAATTATTATAAAGCACAAAATTAAGCAATTATTAAAATTAAAATCAGAAAGTTCTGTATTTGAATGGAATTTGCCAAGTAGGTACTTTTAAACCGTTAAACCCTACCTCCGTTTCGGGACGAAATCTATACTAATATCACTATTTATAAAGCTGAAGGGTTTGTTTGTTTAGTTGAAGGCTCTAATCTCAAGAACTATTGATTCAAATTGAAAATTATGTTAGTCTATTTATCGAGGAAGGCAAGGCTATATAATAATCGACATTAACGCAAGCGAAGCCACGGGCGACCACTAGTAATCAATAGTTAAGTTAACCGCCTCTGTGCTCCAGTGGTTCGTCCACTGGTCTTCGATCCAGATGTGTCGTGTTTGAACCCCATTGAAAGGAGATTGCCCAATTATGTATGGACTTTAGGGCCAATTTAATTATGCTTGTGCCTCAACGATTCCAGTTGTGTTTGTAGGAAAAGAAACACTCTACAATATTAACAATTATTTTTCTCTCTGATACCCGGATATGTTTGTTATTTGCAGTTTCATTCACAATAATATTGAGGTTATTTTTCTATAAATTGTATTTTTTCTATAATTTGTTGTGTTGTACGGCACAAGACCGTATGCTGGGGCTTCGATGGTGGTGATGGTGAAATTAAATGGACTGTATTGTGTTTTTAAAGTGATTTACTAAATTAACTATAATTAATGGGAGACTCGGGTCGACCGGTCAGCTGCTCACACGCCCCTCGCTCCTCCGCCCGCGTGACGTCATGAGTTGCACGACGTCCGTGCGTGGGCAAAGTTTTCTTGGGAGACTTTTCTCCAAAATGAAGCTAAATGAAAATGAGCTCGGTGATTGGTGGTATGATTCGTCTTAAGTCCGCTTGGCTAGCTATTACTTTTACAATATCAATATCTGTTGCCATAATAATATTGATAACAGCATTATATTGTAGGACGAGTTCGATGGCGCCGCAGTCGAATATTCTTCGTAATCACGAAAGCTTAGCTACCAAGTGCGAGGTCGGTACTCGGATGGGTGACCGTAAATTTTTCAATTTGATTTTCCTCCGGCAGTGGCCCATCTACTGTTGAAAGCATAGATTATAGGAGGTATTCTGTGGTTGAAAGATAGTAGTCGTTTCCAGAGGTTGGTGTTAGGCAAAAAATCTAATCTGGGCTGTAAAAATCTAATGCCTAAACCCTCAGATCATATGAACGATACTGCCAAAACCTATAGCAGTATTGTCGATATCAAGACATACTGCACCAATTACAAATAAATTGGAAGCAGGGAAACAGAAAGAACATTTTTTGTGACCAACCTACAAGGTGCTTTTTCACGCCTCTTATGAATGACTCAGCATTGTCAGAAGGAGGGAATATGCTGGCAGTGAATTCATTTCTCGATTGTGCGACAGAGAAAAATTAGTCTAAAATTACAATTTTCATCATCAACAGTTCATATAATGTCCCGCCGAGGGGCTCGAGCCTACCGCACATTAGGTGTGTCGGCAGGTTTCCTCACGATGTTTTCCTTCACTGTAAAAGCGTCAAATAAATGTACATTTATGAATTCAAAATTTGGTACGTGGCGGGGATCGAACCGGTGTGCACTTAACTATGCCACCGACGCCTCTTACAAATTAAAAATTACAAGTTTACAACTTAGTAAAAATTACTTATTACTTATACTACAATATGCAAAAATCTTTCAATCTCTGCTATCAATATCACGTGGAAGCCCCGAGCAAAAGCTCGCCTTGCATACTCTAGCCTCATTGGACCGTGGTATACAAAACTACGGCCGCAAGCGATGCGTGATACAATTTTTTATTTGGGCTGTAGGTATCAGCCGTTTATTAAGCGGATGTCACGTACGGAGCCCTGTGAAAGTGCCGCCATGCTGCCTGTTTCCAGAATGCCATTTCTTTAACAAGACTCGCTCCATTAGTGGATTTCCTTTTTCGTTTAGGGCTATATTACTGACAAGTTAGTCATATTTTTCTAGTGGTTTCTACTTTTAATTACCTGCAAATCCTGCTAGCCAGGACCAGATCAAAAGTTAACCGCCAAGCATGTCATAATTTTTCGCCAAAAAATTTTGTTTTGATTTCGAAGTTATCCTTACTCGGTAGGACTTACCCTTAATTTAGGGTGAAAATTGTTGCTGTAATTACATTAGAATGACGCTAACTTTAATATGGGCCATAACATAACGTATATACATGTAATGTATTAATAAAATGTGAAAAATTGATACCCTCGTTGTTCATTCGTTATGTTGTGTATAAAACAGGGTAAATACTTCAAAGGCATTTAAACGACTTTCCTTTTAACAAAACAAGATAATAATGTTTATCAGACTATGATGTTATGATCTAAGATTGCAGTTAATATTTACGGACGTGTACCTAGAATGTAAATACTCTCATGTTTAGCAGTAACAGTAAATGGTAAAGGTGTAATTCAAAATCTTGCCACGTGCTCTACAGTCGTGTTTACACGAAGATAAACGAAGATACACGAAGGAAGTAGAACATCAGTCGGCACGGTTGTACGTTATCGCGATTACCACCACTTTATTGTCCGAATTTATATCGTAAGGTGATGTAATCTAGCATAATATTTACCGGTCAAGCACGAGTGCGTTCCACATTCTTTTCGTAATTTTGTAGCAATTTTGTTTTCGAGTGAAAATCTGTGCACGCCAAGGAGTTTGGTTTGTTCCGAAAATCCACACATTGAACTTATAGTTATAGTTTTATTTTGAGATATTTATTATATAAGTATTATAAACTTTCAACTTTTCATATGTCACGGAAAGAAAATTAAAACAAATATTATCTACTACAAAAAATACGCAGCCCCCGGATTGCGGAGGATGCTAGGTTCGATTCACGCTTGGGGCAGGTCGATTTCTTTCAGTGTAACATTTCTAGTTTTTAAAAAATATTTACGCGTTTGTAAACGCAAAAATTATTCCAAAATATTATCTATACAAGAAAAACTTTATTTTTTTGAAGTGAAACTTCTTTAGATTCGTTGTGATTTGAAAATTCGATGAAACGGAAAAACGACACCAAAAGGTTTTTGACGATGAAACGGAAGAGCGACACCAAAAGTTTTTGACGCATAGGAGTTTTTAATAGAATGTCAATAGGGGTATCATTTTCGTGGTTTTCGGGTGTCCCGATTCTGATTATAACATCTATCTCAAGCATTTCAGGAGCCATGATAGGTACCGGTCGCGACTTTTTAGTAGAATATCAATTTGGCAGTGGGTATCATTTGTGGTAAGGTATCATTCTCGTGGTTTTCGGCGGTCCCGATTTCGCATAGGAAATTTCGAGACCGAAGATGGCGGACGCGACTTTTTCAGATACCTAATAACAATATGGGTATAATTTTCCTGGTTTTCGGGGGTCCCGATTATGAAAAGAATTCGAATAATTCGAGATATAAGATGGTGGGCGCGACTTGTCCATTATGAAACTGAAAATGGTGTAGTAATGGCAGTTTTTAAGCAAGTGTGTTGAAATAGTACATTTATTAACAAGGGCGTTAAAACAAAGAATGTGTCAGATCACCACATCTAACCAGAAAGTGGCATTTTCCGCTCGCTACGCGCACAGAAAATCTCATTTCCTGGTCAGGGGGTAACATAAAATATTGAACTTACCACAGGCGGAAAAAAAGAAAGCCTCAGATCGCTTATTAATAGTCGAATACCTGCGATCTCAGACAATGTTTGTTTTACCGCCCTATATAGTTAATATATGTATTATTTTTATTCTTATTTTCTTCGAATGATATTTGCGGTACCCTAAATAATTGGAAGTTATGCACGAGTGAGCCGTTCGAAGTTTTTGCCATGCTGTTTTCAGTAACGATAAATCATTAAAACTCTAGTGAATAACCTTCCGCGTGAATTTTTCCTCCGTAGCAAAGCAACAGAGTGAGGTAGGTTTTTAAATATGACTAAAGATTCATGATTATATTGTATTATGCTTAGAGGTATAGATAACCTAAAGTATTATGATCTGTGCCAAACTTTTTTAAAAAGGAGTTATGGTGCCATTACTTGGCGAAAGTTAAATTTATACACATTCAGGAAATTATGAAAATAAATCTTTTATAATGTACTTGAGCACCAATAAGATCAAACAAAATCACTTGCGCACTCGTAGCAAAACGTAGTAAAATACTCTATCGTAAATCAGTTCCCGCGTCAAAGGAAACTAGTTACGAAAATTCGCTACCGTACCAATGTATGATGTTGATTTTATAGTAATTTTTATCATTACACCAGTCATTAAGGTACACTAAAATGCGTGCATCTATTTTTTTATGCAGGAAAAAGTGGAACAGCTTCAGACAGGTGTATTGCTGCGCGTATTCAAGGGATAATTTTAAAAACAAACCACATTTTTTTTTTATTTTAACAGGCAAACGTAGTGTATTTTTAAGTGTAGTTTGATTTCATCCAATCACTATTTTACTCTATTTCTTTGGCTAAATTTGCATTCCTGTAAAAATTATATTCACTTATACCGGTAATATGTAACTGATGTAGCTAATGCAACGTAGATACTGATAAAAAAATACCCACTACAAAAATACAGAAGTTACAGTTTAAATACGATTTAATTTATTAATAATACATACGCCCACCAAATCCATTGGAGATAGTAATGTTGTTATAATAATTTTATTATTAAATTCTGTAGATTGTGTTTCATCATGCAACTTTGTCATTAATTTAAAGTGACTTTTTGTTAGTTACGATAAATATAGATACTAAATTTATAATATTTCTGTGTGTGAACTTTAAATAGTAATTTTACCGTACGTAGATGTTATTGGACAGAGCGTAATTTATTGATAGGTAATATTGTGGTCTTATTTTTTTGCAGTTATTATTATGAATATAAATTATCTAATGTCTGTAATACGGAAAAAAGTAAAGGGCATTCATGGAATTACTTATATAAAAGGGTCGTGAGTGGCATGATTTGGCAAACTTGTTTTATGTACTCTACAGTAGATGAAGAATGTTCCTTTCCACTGAACTCTAGCCACGCTACGCACACCCCGGTGATGCAAAGAAGGTCATCAAAGACTGCAAAATTAGGTATAAAAAGGTAGACTACTAGGTAATTAAGGAAAGCCTGACCCCACAATCTGTGCGATAAATAGGTAACTCAGATATAATGTTTTATATTTTAGAGTAGATCTCATGAGGATATGATCTTAGTAATAAAAACTGTATGGTTACTAAAAGTGCTAAACGCCTTCGGACTGTCGTATTCACAAACCTGAATAATTTGGGTTTTTAGAGGTAAAACTCTAAAATCTCATGGTAAACTTGTTCGCTGTCATTCATAAAGTCTTTCCTATTAACATTACAAAAAACTGATTAACTGTCAAGTACAGTAAAAAGCGTGACTCGGGGAAATTTGTTGAACTACGCTTTTGTGCATGATTACAAAACAATGGCGGATCACATCAAAAGGGCCGTTTCCGTTGATTTATCGTCAGCGATTTGGCCTTTTGTTTCAAGACGGCTCGATGATGAGGCCACCGCTCGCTCCGTGTTGGGTCCACTGTGCATCTCTGATGTCACTCAACACTGTACCGAGTTACAATGGCGGTTGTCCTATCTTAATTATAAGAGCATTATAGAAGCAATTTTTTGGCAATAATTGCTTGGCAACTGTAATGGATCAATTTGGAGCAATTAAGTGGAACAATCTGGAGCAATCAGAATGAATGAATTGCGGCAATTGTTTCGGGAATATTGCTGCTAATTGCTCCATATATTCCACATTTCTCAATGTTTTGAATAGGAGTTGCTGAGTATCCAATCGGTTTGGAAATTAGTCAATTTTATTTCTATCTCGTTTAACTCGAGACAGGCCGGCAGGGGCATTGGTTATCTTTTTGGTAATCAATAGACTAACTTTATTTAAAAGTAATTCATAATCACCACGAAACATACTGGTAAAGCTTTTGAATAAATCATTGTCCACATCATCACAGAATAAATATGGTTTTCATCTTGCTAGATATGTTCGCACCCAAATCTGTATATTTCTTTCTTTTTCCTTCGTTTTAACCATTTATTTTATCCATTATTAACACACAATTGTTTTTAATTGTCTCGCGGTAGATATGTATCTAGTCTACCGAGCGAGGTTTGATCACAAAAGCACTACAAGCCGCCGCTGAAAGCAAAACTTCGATATGGTGACAGATACATCGAACTGAGATCATTCGCTATCAGTAGAAACTATGTAGGTATATTATATTCGATACGGCCGATAAGGGCGGCTACATGCAATTTACGAGCGAACATCGCTCGAAAAGTATAGGAGCTATTTTCATAAAACTTTTTCATCTTGTAGATAATTTGATTATTTAAATATTCATATGAGAAAAAGTTAGCCATTTGATGTCGGCAGAGTAGAATAGCATCACCCCATATCCTCCAATGGGTGTTTGTAGAAGGCGACTAATGGATCAGCAAAGGGGTGTTGAGTAAAATATTGAGATAACATATTGAAAATGGATACCAAAATAAATTATAAATTTGTGAATTTTAATGAGGATTTTTAAATTGTTTTTGAAATTGTACTCATTTAATATACTCACTATATTATAACACATATAATGCTTAACATTATAACGATATTAATACATTGTTAAATGCAATCAGATATTTTTAATAATTATTTGAAAAATGTTCTAATTCAGAGCTCGCGGCCATTTTTCGATCTTACACCGCGGGTCCTCACAGCTGTAGACTATCGCTCTGGGAGCAATGTCTATGTGTGCAAGGGGTACATAGACATATGTATCTAACAACAATATAGAAAAAAAAATATTGGTACTTCGATGAATGCATGCTCTACGGTGAGCACCGTCTTGATACAAAATAACACAAATGCAGAAAACAGTTTTCCTACCCCTAATTATTTTGGGATCCATAAGATATTTTCGAATGTTTTTAATTTACTAAAAAGCTATGTCTGTACGATTTCCTTTTCGCATTTTTTTTAATGTACTTATTTTACGAATTTTTAAATAAGAAAAACGTACATAGTTTTTTTTTAAATTAAAAACATAATATATACATACTATGTTTTTAATTTACGTATTTATTTATTCATTTATACATTCTAATATACACATCGGATAAGGAATAGGGGTAGAAAAACGTTTAGTCCGTGTGTATGGAGACATGCGCCGAACTATCCTCTTAAGGGTTGAAGGTGAAGTTTATTTCCACCTTTATGTTGTGGAAACATTGCTGCTACATTGAAACACTAGAATTACCTAAATACGAGAATTCTGGAGACAGCTACATTAATTGCAGCTAATAAAACATTTTGCATATTTCAGTTTCTCTTAGTGTAGCATACACTGGGATTATCTACGTTACTATTATTTTTTCTATTTAATTATAGAAGAGGCGTTAATTCCATTACAGCTTTTCAATTTCAATTATGAAACATTATGTTATTAAAAGTATTACTACGGTAATAATATTTTCTATAATGGTGTTCTATTTAAGTCCCATCAGACAATCTCATAATAACGTTTAATAAGTACCATTGCAATAAGTTCACACAAGTTATAAAAGTTAAAAAGTACTAAAATAAATTCTCGTCGTGGATCGTTTGGATTCTAAACTTGTTTACGCAGATAGCTAAAGTTTTGCCACTTACTATAAATTCTTATTCGCTGAACCACGTACTATGGAAAAGTTGAGGGAAAACAATTCTTGTGTAAGTTGGTATCAAGGTTCATTGTTGTAGTATGGACCTCGCAATTTAAATTCTTTTTTCATTAACTTACATTCTGGGTGGCGATGGCGTTGAACATGAACGAAGTTGATTAACTCTAAAGAGTTGAAACTGAGCCATGATTATTACTTTCGTAATTATTTAATTAAAACTCAAGAAATCTTAAATCTTCAATACCTAACAATTTTGAATGACTCGACGTTGAAATTAAAATTAATGAAAGCTTAAAGACATTTCTTCAGAAAGAGAAGAATTATCATATTTTGGTGTATTATAGATATTATATTCTATAGTCAAAGTTAGAAATGAGGCCTACTGTTCGCCAAATGAGTGGCTTGCTCCAGATTTCTCGCAACTCCAGAAATAGATTCCATTTCAATTCAAGTAGTTGTACTTGAATTATTTGACTCTCCCACAACGCTTGATCATAAAAAATAGCAATGTATCTACAACTACCGATTGACTAATCCAGTTGGTCTCTCAAGATTAGACGTAAATTAGTTATTCATAGCATAATGTCGAAACGCGTTATTTATAAGGCACATTTTTCTATACTTAAACCATATAGCTTGTAGACCTAGGTTTTTATCAATTGTTGTGGGAAAATAAGAGTCAAGGTTACTTTACTAAGCGCCCGATCAACTCCCAAACGATTATTGACAATCAACATTATATCGTAATGGACATTTTATGTCTTACTTCATCACCGTATTAAAGAACGAGTAGGCTGTTGCAATGATTGGTTGTAACAACCCATTTTTTCTCATAAAAGATAGCGGAGCCCACACCGAACCCAGCTTAGGGCCAATCCTTTTTTTGTAAATTCGTAAGTAATGTGTAGAGTCGTCGGAAGATATAACTCAATGCTAACAGAGATTGTAAAAAAAGTTTGTTGTTACAAGCCCAAAGATACTCTTTTATGCCATAAGTTATTATTACAGTCCTCTTGTGAGGGTATTTTTTTAACACATCACGCCGTTACCAGTAAGCTTGTTATTAGAATAAATGATATTACTGTGTGACGCTGTCTTTTCCTGGGATTAAGGCGAAATTATTCACGCGAGAATAAGTTGGATTTCATATTCCCACCCTGTAAGAATCATGATGTCACCTAATTTAATAGGGTCGTTGGAGTATAAACCGTATTTTCTTATGCGCACCAAAATCTGTACGTTGTTCCAAGGCATACGATTCCATTTTCATTGTAGGTGGTGGACATTAGCTTTTGTTCCTAATGTTATTTCTCTGCGTGACAATGGAGTTTAGCGTAAGTTACAATAGCCACATTGACCCTCGAGCATTTTAATTAAGAGAATAGAGATATCCATTTGTCGGGACAGTTGGAGCTCATTGTATTTGAGCACGTAACCAGCTGTTCAATGAAATTTGATTCAGATAGCTAATGGTGCGTGTGCGATGGTTTTATTGTCTGTGTCGATCTTCCTTTTATGGTACTTACTTACATTTGTACCGTGTTTTTTGTTGGAATACGTTTGGCACGGGTGCGGGTGTGCTCCGGGCAGGTGACCGGCAACTGTGCCTCGCACGTGTTACTTCCATGTGTGCGTGAGCTGCGTGGTGTGATTTGTTATTATGTTCGTAAGCGCATTCTAAATTCTACCTGAGTTAAAAGAAACTAGTTTGTACAAACACGTGTTTTCTCGTACAATTCTAACTGTAAGTTGCGTAATGTTATACTGAATTAGACGAATAAAGTGCTCCAAGTTAATTATAACTAACCAAAGTAACAGAACATAAGCGAACAGACAGCCACTCGAGCAGTGGTTGAGCAGATAAGACAGTGGAATGATTTATTTCAGACTTACGGTGCGTAAGACCGCCAGTCATGTGCGCTGCAAATGTGGCGCCGATTCGCTCGCCGGCGCCAGCGTCGCCATTCTACGCAAATTTGATATAACTACTACATCTGGATGTATTGAATTGCCTACTTAGTTACAGTTGGCCCTTAACTTGCTGTACTTACTGCATTGCATGCGTTCAACAAAATCCCAGCACATACCAATTACAATACCGGCAGAGATTATTTCCTTCCCTCCGCGAACCAACATAACGAGATCTGATTTGTGGCTGTCAGTTACAATTTGCTAACGAGTGTAAAACATGTCAGGGCTTTAACTGATAAAGATCATGGCCTGCCAGTGTATTATTGAATGCAAATTGCAACTAGAAACGCTCGTATCGCTGATGGTTAGAGCTAGATTGAATGGAAACTAATTATTTACTCACGCATTGTGCTGTCGACAAAGTGCATAGAACCTGTTTTGGAACGCTTACACCGATCAGAAAGCTTGTCAGGGATTACAACAAACAATTTTCTTTTTCTCGCGAAACACAACAATAAAGGCTGCCTAACGATTCTACTACGGACCTTTATACTTACGAGTAATAAAATGTATATAAAATATACACCAATACTTAAATTGTTTAATGTTTTTAGCCGTATTTCAATTACTTTTCTTAGGTTTTGCCATTTATGATCAGTTGTATACCAAGTTTTACGTTTTAGAAATTTTCAAAGAGTAACGTAAAACTCAACTTACCTATTTCATATGAATGGGTTGTTCCATTTTTAAATTTGTGTTCTCTTCGTGTTCTTATATTTTTTGAGAAATTGTAAAAAATGAAAAAAAATATACAAAAATTGGTGCAATCGGTCGTTAAAGTTTATACATGTAAAATTTTTACGTCAATTTTAATCTTTTAATGGGAAGTTTTTGGTCTTCAGCTTTCCTTTAGCCTTATGACCGACTCACATGATCATAGGCAGGCTAGAGGCACTGATGACGGGTTATCTTATCAATAACTGTCGGAACACAATAATGCTATTAGAAGTTGTTATAGAACAGACATTGATAACAATACTAAAAAGCCTAAGCCATACTAAAAACTTCGAAAGAAAGAATTAAACTATTACTATCACCATATATTGCTTCGTGATAGGGCTTGAATTAAGTCCGCGTAAATAAAAGAACTCGCCATGTGATGCCGGCAGAGTAGCATCACCCCATATCCTCCAATAAGTGTCGTAGAAGGCGACTAATGGATCAGCAAAGGGGTATTGATGGCCTTATACTCCGTCCATTTGGGGGAAGCGTGGTGGACCTAAATCGAAGTGGGTTGAATTATAAAGGGTTTTATATTGATGATGAAATTAAAAACATATTTGTAGAAGTACTACGAATTTAAAGATATTTATAGAGCCATACTATAATTCTTTAGAAAGCGACTTGTGCGATATGAATTAAAAAAAGTTAATTGTTCTGCTTTCGTGTTGAATGGCGCCCACCGCTCGCGCTCGTGTCCATTGTGCGCCTAACGAATGCTACGGGCAGGTAAAATAGTGCGCGCCTGAGATTCGGCATAACCGTCTTCGGCATACATTGAATCTATGCCGAAATTAAAAGATTTAGTTTTAATGACCTTTTTTACTTTCTCGCATACGTAGTATAGAGGAAGTCTTGTAATCGTCAAAAAATTCGACCTTGAGATTTTAACGGATTTACACGTTTTGGACCTCCCTGAGTCCAAAAAAATTTTTTTTTGGAATTATGTCTATGTGTGTGTGTCTATGCGTTAGCACGATAACTCGAGAATGCTTTAACTTATTGCAACCAAATTAAACATACGTGTATAACATCAAAATATAAGGTTTCTATCAAATTTTGAGACGTCGATCGCGAAAGTTAAGCAACCAAGTGTTAAAATTAATTTGATCTTTTTTATTTGTTACGGCAGAAACGAACTAAGTCGAGGAAGGTCTTTTAATAATAAAGTTAGAGAGTGATTACGGACTTTACTTCCAAGTTTTTGTAATCGAATTCAAAAATCTAAATAAAAAGATCTTAATTGAAATGGACTATGCTAAATTAAATCGTCAAAAACTTCGGCTGATATATAATTACTCTATTTCAGTAATTATTATGCTGGATTGCTGGTGAAGACGAAATAGTGCAACAAACCACTCCAAGCTTACAATTTACGGGTTAATATAAAATGGAAAATTAACATGTGTTTATTAAATCTTCTATAAAAATTATATGTTTTACTAAATTTTTTATTGTAATTTATCTTTCTAAATTACTTATATTACCTACTATAAAAAATTGGGAGTGGTCTCCCTTGACTTTCTCGTATACCGGAAACGACTGAAAGGTTGATAGTTACCTTATATTTTGATGTCATACATGCATGTTAAATTTTGGTCACCCATCCGAGTACCGACCGCGCACTTGGTTGCTTAACTTTCGTGATCGATGGCTCAAAAGTTGATAGAAACCTTATATTTTGATGTAATACACGCATGTTAAATTTTGGTCACCCATCCGAGTACCGACCGCGCACTTGGTTGCTTAACTTTCGCGATCGACGTCTCAAAATTTAACGATTACATGACTTCCTCTATACTACGTATGCGAGAAAGTAAAAATCTAGTGCTTTACTTTATGGTATAGGTAAAACGCATTTTATATTATTAAAAACACGACTTCCCAAATATATTGGTTTATGCGGTAACAAAAAGAAAAGAAAATTGAGTTTGAAAAATAAAGGCTCACGAATTCACGACCATTGAAAAATTACTACACGATTCTAAAAACTTTATCTTTGTATTCTCGCAATCTTCTCTTAGGTGTTCAACTGTCTAGTGTTTAAAGTAACATTTTATAGAGAATGTAATGGGATATCGCATTCAATATCGTAGTCGCAGCCGAGCGGCTAATGTTTATCTGCGGCCGGCTCTATGCAAAGCTAGGTGGTCGTGCCTTCATAAATTCCCAGCGGCCGCTTCTTCCGTGGACCCTCAACAAAGAGCTGTCATCTCACGCGCTCATGCTATGCGGCGTTTCGGCCCGCAGCTATTTGTTCGCTCACATCTGCGGGAAGTAAACTGTTTACCAAACTTGGGCAGCCCCGGCTAAGACGAATCGCTGGACATTCGTATTGCAACCACCTTATACGGGCCTCCATTGATTGATTTCATGCTTAATGTATTAGCTGTTTAGCCCGTGTGTTCGATATCGTATCTACTTTCTTGAAATTAATTGGATATTACTTTTAATAGCGCTTAAAGCGAGCGCGATCATTGAATTGAAGTACCTATACTTGTTACTTTCGCGTACGTAGTATAGAGGAAGTCTTGTAATCGTAAAAAAATTCGACCTCGAGGTTTTGACGGATTTAGATGTTTTATACCTCCCTGAGTCCAAAAATATTTTTTTTGGAATTATGTCTGTGTGTCTGTGCGTTAGCACGATAACTCGAGCATTCTTTAACTTATTGCTACCAAATTTAACATACGTGTATGGCATTAAAATATAAGGTTTCTATCAAATTTTGAGCCGAAAAACGAAAGTTAAGCAACCAATTTCGCGGTCGGTACTCGGATGGGTGACCAAAATTTAACATGCATGTATGACATCAAAATAAAAGGTTTCTATCAACCTTTGAGTCGTTTCCGGTATACGAGAAAGTGAAGGGGAGACCACTCCCGATTTTTTTACCTGTTTATATCTACCCGGACTATGTCTGGTTGTTGGCTTACTACAGGCTTGTTACTTTCTGGGTTTGATGCCTTTTTAGAGCAATAGCACGGCGTATTTTAAACGCACGACGCGCGCCGTAGAAGCTGACTGTTGCGTTTGTATTGATGATTCATACGCGTGTATGAAGCTCGTATACGCGTGTATTGCTTGGCCCATACTGCCGGGGCAAAGGCTCCGCTCATCTACTTAAGGGGTTACGAGTGTGATTGTACATTGTACGATAATGTTATATTTTTATATTGAGTGTAATGATCACGAAAGTTAAGCTACCAAGTGCTCGGTCGGTACTCGAATGGGTGACCGAAAAATTTTCAACTCTATTTTCCTCCGTGTTTCGGATGGCAGTCGTTCCCAAGCGGGGTTGAAGTCAGGATGGTGGTAGGCCGTAAAAATCGAATGCCAAATCTTGTAACAGTATTTGCAGGGTCCCCAAATAAATTGGTACCAGGGTAAGCGTTGGTGGCGTAGTGCGTAAGAGCGTCGCCTCCCACCCGGGAGGCACTGGTTCGATCCCCGCCACGTACCAATGTGTTTTCAAATTTTGAATTCATATGTACGTTTAATCGACGCTTTTACGGTGAAGGAAAACATCATGAGGAAACCTGCACACACCTATGAAGAAATTCTTAGGTTGTGTATGAAGTCGACCAACCCGCACTTGGCCAGCGTGGTTGACTAAGGCCTAATCGCTCCTAATGTGGGGCAGGCTCGAGCCCCTCGATGGGGACATTATATGAGCTGTTGATGATGATGATGAGGGTAGGCGAAAGAAGAAGTGTAATGGTAATTGGTCACCGTAGTCACATTTCGCAATATGGAAAGCACACGCACACTGATAGTTCTCATCTGTCCCTTCAACTTATGAGAATTGAGAAACTACATACTAAGTTTTTTTCGGAAAGCGACAGTCACAGTAATAAATATTACATTTACCATTTTCCCCAAAGTACCTTTTGTTTGAATGCTCGATAATGTAATGAATTATTAGTTCCACACTGTGATTTGGTTTGTTTCGACTTGCGACTACCCCACGGGAATTATACATAGAGAATACCTACAGATCGACGCACGTAATTTTGCGTGATTGAGAAAAATCTCCAGATGGTGGATAAAGTTTTTCTACTTATAATTTGATTGGCCCTAGTTTTGCAAGGAATAGTTTTATTCGTCGCGATATATTTACGTTACGCATTTTTCAAATGTCAAGTGAAAATATAATTAAGTAGGTAACTAAAAATTGTACGGTAGATTTGAGTTAAAAATGGAGTCTCTTAACACGTGTTTTTACAACAACAACTCTGGAGAAACTTAAGGAATAGTTTACTTGCAGCGTTTGGATGAAATTGATATGTTGTCAAACTTGCTCAAATCTCATGATATCGTACTCGCCAACAGAAACAATGCTCTATGAAATGGTAGTTCACTACGGTCTTCTGGAAGGTAGGTGTAGCATCCTAGGCCGAGCACCTTTAATTTCAGAAGCAGAGTCCAAATGTGAAAGATAGCTAACGAGAGAGATAAATAACACGCGCCGCAATACCCTTGCCTTGCTGATCTGCAAGTTGCTTCTTTGCGCCTCTTTGAAGGGTTGTAAATAGGAGATAGCACGTGTTCTTGCTGAGAATTATATTTCTTGACAGCGATATAGAAATGTGTTGCCAAATTGTTAAGTCGCATTGGAATCTTAGTCACAGCTTGTCGGTGATGTGAGCATGCGTGGTCCAAAGAAGGAAGAGAGAAAGTGGGATTAGACAAAAAGCTCGTCAGAACTCTCGCTATGGTACTGGTAAAGATGATAGAATGCTTTGAATGACACAAGCGAAAGTTTTTTTATAATTGGTAATGACTGTGTGGAGGCTGTACTTGTTAATGATATTTACTGATAGAACTAGTATGTGCTTTATGCTGGTATATGTGGAAACTAGTTGGTTTGGCATCAATTATCAATTTACTTATTTAAGTACTTGTATAATAAACTAAATAACATTTATATCTTTTGATACAATATTAATAAATTTTACCTCAACACAAATTGATTCGAATTTGGAACAAAGCCCCATACTAGTAATTCCATTAAGACTGTCTTCAGTGGTCAAGTTTATAATAATGTTGTTTTTGTTAACAGAAGGAGGCCACTGCGCAAGCGCACGTGTTCCGAAGTAAATCGTTCCGTAAGCCGCGGCCGTGTCACTGGTGCCATCAACCAGTGCATACGCAAGGATCGTGCTGCAGAGGTAAGAAACTAATTCACATTATAATATAATCAAAAAACTTTATAAGATCATACGCGTTTAAAGTTGACCGGCTAACCCATGAGCCGAAAGTCCACTGTCCCTAAAATGGGCCCTTCCGTGTTCCGACTTTAGCCGTCTGTCAGGGTACACTGCGGGGAGGTCTCGGAACATAGCACCCACCCCTACGACATGGATGTAAGGACGTTCCATTGTTTATCAAATGATAAGAAATTGAAACATCAAGCTTGTAAAATATCCTGGTTGCAGTGTAATATAAGATAGGTATTGAAGGTGGTTTAAAATTTGAAATAAAATACTTTAATAATAAAATGTCAGTTCTGACTTTTTGTACTGGAGGTGCTATTATGTAATTGTATATTGTAACTTGTGCCGCCAAATAACAAACATGCACTAGGATTGTTCAATTACTTTTTTTTACAGCCAATTGATATTTAAAGGTCACGATGACAGAAGGTACACAATTCTAGACGAATTGTTAAATGTCACGCTTAACAATTGGTTTAGTAGGTACCTACAGTTTGCTTTCACAGCCGATTTCAAACATAATGCGTAATTACCATGACTTGACAAATGACGGCTAACGAAGGCATACCTACCTCTACCTAGCCTAGCCCAGTCGTAGGCAACATTCCATAAAGTTATAGGCAACTTTAAATTACGTACCTATGCAAGTAATAGATTGCATAGTGTATAGCTATCCTAACGAAGAATGCAGTAAGAAGCGATGCCTCCGTCATAATTATCAGCTATTGCATCGATATGCCTTCTCGAAGCCCCTAATTATCTCTGTGTCTTCAAAAAATCCTCCTGAAAAGTCTCAAATGGGCATTTGAGACTTTTCAGGATTATGGAGTAGTGTAGATGATATCTGTTCGCTATTATTATAAGCTTATTAAATGAATTGTTAAATAGTTATTAAAAAATAAGCTAGCTGACTCGCTACACGTTGTTGTTGACTAAATAATGTCAGATGAACGAAATTAATATCTCAACGAACGGGACGAACGACAAATGTTAGACAGGTAGAGGAACAGTTTATAGGTATGGGAAAATTTTGTTTTTACTATTTCACTCGAAATTTTTCCATGTTTTCTAACAATTTAAACTTTTCCTGGACTTCCACAAATAATTTTAGAACCAAAATTAGCCAAATCGGTCCAGTGCTTCTCGAGTTTAGCGAGATTAACGAACAACAATTCATTTTTATATACCTATCGTTCGCTTGTGCCTGTACGGTGAAGTTTTAGTGACCCTCGAGCCGAAATCATTTTGATAGGTGGGTCAATACCACGGAGTACTAACAATACAAATCAGCTGTTTCATACAAAAGTGCAACCTACACAACCAAAAATGTATGGAGAAGTTGAATTTTTTCTCGCGATTTCGATGATGAGAAATTTGAAAAATTCACTGTGGTTATATACAATTGCTATTATTATTGTGTGTTTTATGTTAATGCCACCTAAACCGCATTTAATTCATGTCAAACTATGTCGGTTGCTTCACAATTGTTACTGCATTTTGCCTTATCAAAATTATGTATACGTGCCGAGTTCTTTACGGGAACAATTGAATTTGGGTATAATTATAGTGTTGGGCATGATTTGTAGTGTTTGATATTCACCATCTACATAGAAAATTTTAAAAAGACATTTTCTTATTTTTCATACTCTATTTATTTTGTACCTACTTACAATTTAAAGATTCTTTACGAGAGTCGAATAATCATTATTGAGCTTGTTTTGGCGATCAATTATACAATAAAATCATAAAAAAAGATATTTGTTCTGTATTCTTTGTTAGTACCGCAGTGGTAAACTAACTTTTTGAGAGAAAAAATATGAGCTCGTAAAATTTAATTGCTGCTGGACAATGCGCGAATACGTTTTCAACGATATGAAATGTGCACTGGAATAAAAAACCTGGAAAATTGTAACGTTTATTCGAAAAGCGCTTCATTAAAATTACAAAATGGGAAAGAACAATTTGCCAAAGACGATTGAGCCCGCCATAAGTTAACTTATGGCGGAGTTAGCAAATTTGTATATGAAAAACAAAATAGATATAATGAGTGACTGACGATTAATATTTAATTTAAGAATGCATTTATGTTTCTATTATTGATGGAGTGTTCTGTGTATTTTGTACGATTTTGTTTTTTTACTTTTTTTGAATTATGGACGAATTCTTATTTAAAACCGGTTTTTTCCGTGGTAGCGTTATTTTTTCAAAATAACTTTGAATGTATGTCGACTTTTGTAAAAAAAGAAAATCGTTGAGTGAGTTTGTTAAAAACTCATTCTAATATATTATTATCATAAAGATCAGATAAAAAATACGGTCAGTAAAGCGTTTTCTCTTTCGCCATAATAATAATGTTACAGCGTTATTGTGTTTCGACAATTAATGGTAAGATAGCCAGTTCCTCTGTGGTTGAGGGTTTCAGATGAAGCTTGATACCTTATCGTCACTTACCATCAGGTGAGGTGAAGACTGGGGTCTACGTCCGGAAGCCTCCTCGTGGCGGACCCTGATAACGTGGTGGGGAAACTTTCTCGGCGGGTGTGTGGCTTCTGATGTCAAGTGGCCTTGGCAGTCGATGCACAATGCACATGCTATCGTCGAATTGTTTTTGTTTTCCCACCACGGCTAGTTCCGGACGGCTCTTTTCAGGGCCACGACCGCACCCGAAGTCCCCCGGGTGCGTTCCGATCGCTGCTCCCGGTGTCCTCGTCAGGTGGAGGCGCCAGATCGAGCAGCCGTCGGTGGAGGAGTGGCTGCTGGCCACCAATTGGTGCAAGGAGTGCTTAGACGGGCAGCGTTGGGACGATCTCGGTGTAGTTGCGCTCACGTGCGCAGATCCCGAGCCGTCACGTAATAGAGCACTGAAGGTCAGGCCGGGGAGGATGTTTAGTGGGTAAGGAGGGAACGCCTTTACCTCGAGTCCCACTTATCCCCTGCGGTTGGCACCACCCCGCAGGGACGATACGTAAATGCATTTGACCTCCCCGCCAACAAAAAATAAAAAAGGCGAGTTTAAGGCTAAGAGTTTTCCTGTACAGAATAAAAAATAAAGTTAGGCTACTTTGGAGTGTGGGGTCTTCAAAAGTTGTAAAATAGGACATAACAATAGAGAACCACTTGGGCTATTCATTACATTTTTATACTCACTCGTTCGACTGACATATTTACAGCCTATGTATTCAGTTGGTAGTCGAATAAACGAATAATAGACCTATTAGTTTCGATTTTAAATGCAAATTTTTCCATTGTATCGTTTATCATGTGTAAGTATCTATTATTTTATTCGAATTAGTCGAATGAACTGTAAAACAAAGAACAAAGTGTCGATTACGTAGGCCATTAGAACATCTGTGACATGGCACCGGGCTTCAAGAAACGGTCGTGCCTCAATAGATAATGACCTCTATCACTTTGAAATAATTTGGAAATTTCATTGATGATGATTCGTCAGCTTTGGGTGGGCTTTGGGTAACTTTGCATTCGACAGACAAGTAATTATAACTACATAGATAAGACATGTATTTTAGTGTATTTTCTTTGTAGAATTTTTAAATTTATATAGATGATAGTAATAGACCTCGGACTTGTTTCACACGGTTCCAATTAAGTTTCCAATGGCGGTTATATGACAGATAGTTCATACAATAGGTACTGTCAATTTAAATGCTAGATAGGTAAATTTCGAAGTTACGTGTTGAGATACTCCATTTTTTGTATAATTCGTTGTTACTTAGATACATTTTCACTTAACATGTGCAAAATGCGTAATCGTTATGTGTCGCGACGACATTTCCTATTTAAGAATAGAATAAATTTTGTAGTAAGTAATTTAAAAACCTAAATAAGTATTTCCATTTGAAGTTACCTATGGACAGAAACAAAAGCGAAATACCCTTGTGCATAAAGATTATTTTCGTAAATGAAAATGTTGATAGAGCATGAATCTGGAGAATTTGCGATAGCACTGGCAATATAGGATTTACGTAGGTACCTATTCATTAATTATAACGAGACGTTCTGTTTGTTTCAGTGTGCAAATATGTTTGTCATGCAGCTTGCGAGACCAAGGTATGTACCTATACTAACTTATATTTGAACTGGTTTTATGGTCTTTAACTTGGAATTGTGCGAAATGTCTTTATTTTATAAAAAGGTGTACTAAAAGACTCCATTCCACCTGATGGTAAGCAGAAGTGGGGTACAAAGTCCTAATGCAAGGATAGCTAGAGCGAGAGATAATCGTACCAGGCACTCTGGTCTTGTTGACCTTCAAGATGCTTCTTCATGCCTCTTTTGAAGGATCCAGGATTGTAAGAAGAAGGAGAGAACACGTGTGATGGTGGAGAATTACATTTCTTAATGACAGAGAAATGAGTTAATATTTTTTTTTACCTAAGTATATCAGAATTTTATCACGTTACGAAGCGTCAGGCATTTAAAAGGCAATATGATCGCTTTAACTCCAGTTTTTACTCATGTTAATCATGCAATACGAAAGTTTATAAGTGACTAGGTATATCAGAATTTTGCTAGATAAAAACATTTTACCAAATTCGACTCTAGTTTATAAAGATGTTAATTGTGAACTCGAGCAATATTTACAAGAATATGATCGAGATGAGACAAAGGCAATTGACAAATTCCTTTTGATAACAAATAAACGATGCATTTCAAAAGCAGGTACCTACCTAATTTACCTAAAATAGAAAGCGAATTAATAGCAAGTCTAAAATTTAACTTAAATGACATTACTGTACTTTAAACTTGAATTTCAGTTTCTGTCTTTTATTATTTAATATAGTATTTAACATAGTACGAAAATCTTGAAAACTAGAAAAGAAGATTTTGAAATAACCAATGTGGTGCCACCTAGTGTTACTATTTAAAGATGAGTGAAATCATAAAGTTAGAAGCATCGTTACGCATGCGCTGTAGAGCAAGTTTCAACATTTAGTTAACACTGTTGCTGCTAGATGGCGTTACGAACTACGCAAAGTATAATTTTATAGTTACACTAACAGCTTTGAAAATGCGAGGTGATTAGAAATTAGAGCAATTAAAATTTATATTGTAAAGAAAACATCTGGAAAGTTATTCTTATTTGGATAACGTATAACAGAAGAATCATAATGAAGCTACAAAGAACTGAGTGAAAATAACAAAACTTAAAATACCGAAAGTTCACCACACAAAAACACGTGTAGTTTTGATTCTAAACAATGGGACACAAGACAAGCTCATATATTATGCAAATGGGAAACAATATAATAGTACGTGAAACCTGATCTTACGAATTTCTATTTTGTAAACCAACGGAGTGCGATATAACCACCATCTGGGCTACTCAGCGCTCTATCATTTTGTGTCTTCAATTTTACTATCAATTCTTAAATTGGCCAATATGGAACCACAGTGTTGGAACTATCGTTTATGTTATTATGAATAGACAGCTTGACTGCTTCCGATAACATCTTACTGCCGCATTCATGTTTCATTAATAAAACTTCTATTCAATTCTCGGA
This sequence comes from Elophila nymphaeata, assembly GCA_955850985.1. Lineage (NCBI taxonomy): Eukaryota > Metazoa > Arthropoda > Insecta > Lepidoptera > Crambidae > Elophila > Elophila nymphaeata. Next base: position 15,454,404 of record OY039068.1, read on the forward strand.
CAATGTTGCCATTACTAGCGGTATTGAGAATTTCGTCACACAGACCAGGCGTTTGACATTCTGTAAGCGCTTATCCGGCTTATTTAAATTTATTCATAAAATAGATAATAGGCACTGCGCTTGTAGAAGCTGGTTTGATGGCAATCACGTGTTTGCGGGTCACGCTTCTATTGTTCCCTCTCCCTCCAAAATTGGACTTTAGACAAACAATACACACCGTTAAGTGGATATTTTGTAACAAATTGGTGTATTATAAATTTTTCATTGTTCCCTGAAGCGACTGATAGAGTTGTGAGGGTACATGTTGACAATTTGTTTTGTTTATGCAGAATTTTTTATAAGATTATACGTGCCGCTTACATGACCGGTGTATGTGTTGCTGCGCGTACCTACAATTGTTTCAACCAATTTATTTGCTGAAAAATTGTACTAGTTACTATCCAGGATATTAGTAGATTCAATTCAGGGTATTTATGATGCAAGCGAAGTCATCAATATCCCATATTTTATGTTTGCACGAGTTTTGCTTAATTTCCGTAACACATAAAAACAGGGAACTGATTTAAATTCGAAGTAGAAAATATACCTAAGATTTAAATTTCCTTTAGTTATACTATTAACGACAGAGGCTTTACATGGTCTGATTTACCCATAAGCTCATAAAGGAGGTGTTGGGGATTCATAGTTAGCCTAAGGTGGTCAGGTCCGTATATCAGGCACCTACCAGTGCTTTTCTCATTTTTATACTACTATTCTTCCGTAGTCCATTGTTGCCAAAAAATAAATCAGCGAAAGTAAGTTATGTAGTTACTACTTACTCCTCACCCTCAGATAAGCTCGAATACCTTCTAGTCAAATATTAGAAAGTTCCTAGTAGGTATAAATGGTGCATCGTTGACTTATTTCTGCTTGTATTTGCAATGATTTATTCCTGTCGTCAATTCTGTTTGATATCAGCTGTCCGTTAGACTGCGCCCAACTTACCATATACAGACACGGGTATAGCCACGTGTTTCCCTATTTTGATACATCATAAACAGAAGCGTTATTCCTCAGTAAAGTAGACTCTAACTAATGTAATGTTGTTTACTGTTATGTTTAGTTTATCAGATGTCGCGGGTTACATGACAACCAACTTTGCGCAATTGTTATGTATCAGATTTGAGTGACAAAAATATGTTTATAGGTATAGAACTGTAAACCGACTTTTCTATTTAGAATGTAATAAGGAAAAGCAACAGAGAAATCAGTTGTACTAATTAGATTAGGGTAGCCACTGGAGAGATAAATTTATTCATTAAAATTTTATTTATTGATAAATCTATGAAAAAATAAGCAGGATGACAGCTATGTGAAATGGAGTATAAATGTTCTGATCTAGTTTTTAAACTGTTACTTATTACCCTGTTAATCATGGTACGGACAAGTAACGAGAAGAGGTGAATGAGCATATCACAATGGGTGATGAGCATGAATGGATGAGATGAGAAAGATAAAGACAGAAAAAATGGGTAGACTGTGTGAAACATGAAATGACATAGAAGAATTTATGTTGAGATGACATCTGATCGAGAACGATAGAAGAAGAAAGCTTATTATTTATGTATAGTTCTCTTTTGTAGTAACAAAATCAAAAGAAAATTTTAGTTATCAGAAAACATTGGAGAATTGTGTTGGTGTATGGTTGATTGATTATATTTAAGTATAAATTAAATTCTTAGTAAACGGGGAAGCGTTTCATTAGGAAAAAGTCCCAGTTTATTTTGTGATAAGAGAGGAAATAAGTTTCATAAAATTTCAAAGACGCAGTTTGCAATTTATCAAGGTTATCGAAAATTAACATCGACGTTTATGATAATATGATCTCATCACCTGCTCCGTTTCTAATTTTATTTGGACTCTCAGTCAGTCATCATCTCAGCATATTAACTCCTTTCTTTGCCATTTTATATCCAACACAATCTATCCATTTTTTCTTCGATTTTCCTCTCCGTCTATACCCACTCACATTCATGTTACTATTACTATGATCATGACATTAATATGGTCTGTTTAACCATCTATCTTAATAAATTTTGCCACACAAATTAGAATCGAATTGGGTGATGAAGTAACATTTGTTTCGGCTTAAAGTGACTTATACTTCGGTGTCAGAATTTTAAACGTTTCCTGGCGTACTGCACATTTGCATTGCAAATGAAGTGGCCCCGTCTGCCGGTGCCTGTGAGAATTACGGCCATTAATACGATGTAAACACACGCCACTCTCAATGGTTTATTCATTTGTTTCCCATCGCTCAAAAATCATGTTAAATACATGAAAACCATTATTAGCGTTATTGCAACCATTTATTGGAGTACTTACGACAGTAATGACGCATTTGAGATGCTGTCGAAGAGGACATAATGATCATCATTAGAATGTAAGTAATATACTTACTTTATCTCCTAAGTAATAAACTTTGAAGAGGTAATAGAAATTGATATCAGTATATTGCCTGTATGAACCAACACATTATGATCGGTTCATGTAAATTAATATTAAAAACCATCAATCGCGCTAGTCGGTAGAAAAGCTTGAAATTCAGGTCGTGCTGGTCGCCGGCCCCTGGCAATAGATCATTATTTATGTACTTGGATGCGTTGACAAACTACCTTATCGGAGTGCTGACACTTATATCAGTTCCGCCGCGCCTCTTGACGTTGGTTCATGTTCGCATCAAAAAAAAAAACCCACGTCAAGATCAATTGCGTTGAAAGTTAATCATAAAAGTGACCGCTGTTCACAGTAGATAGTTGAAGTAATTGCTCGATGCTGAGTGGGTGCTGTTTTCCAAAAGAGGCAGATCACTTGAGGACCGTTACTCGCTTTTTAAATGTAAATTGAATCGTAAAATGGTAATAAATTTTAGAGTCCGCGTAGGTGTGCGGGCACGTGAGCATAAACATCGTTAAAGTTTTAAGCGGTTAAATTCATTGTAGTCTTGCATTGGGATGTGACAAAATTAAATATGCAGGAAATTTGTGATAATAGGGCTTATGTTAACTCTTGCGAGATGCCATTATCTATCTGACGCCATAGCAACAATTTAAATTTTTTGCTTCGGTATGTTAAGGTAGCAGAGTCTATGTGTTGATGATTGCGCTTCCAATTTTCATCTTATCTTAATTTAACACCAGGTAAGACTAATCACTCCACCCACGTAGAATAAAAATTATTTTTAAAAGTAGTATTTTACTGAGGTATTTTCAAAGTGATTATCGATGAAATGTCAATTGGTCAATTGAGTGTAGCGTCGTCAGCTGAGGTTGAGGTTGTCAGCTTTATCTTATTATGTCTTAATTTAACATGTAAGTAGGTACAGAGTTTTTATTAAATTAACTTCTTAAACTTCCCGTTAAGAAATTGTTATCTATATTTAATCAACATGAACTATTTTAAGTAAATAAGACGAGAGAGAGAGATAAGAGTATGCAATCGGATTTACCGTAATACTCTATTCGAATTAATTTTTATTACTAACTATCAATTCTTATGTTGCCTTTGATGTATTTTATAAGTCTGTCTTTACTTTTCAAGTAGGTAATACTGAGTCAATTATGTAAATTAACTTGTGCATGTAATTGTATATTTTAAATATACAAGTATCTATGTAAGTTTATATTTACATCGAAAAATATTAGGACCATAGAATTTACTCTGATTGCATTAAAAATGTTTTACATTTTACCTGCTGAATGAGCTGAATTCAGAACCAGTACGAGGATAACAAATAAACGTATAAATCATATAAGAGCGTCAAAATTTTGTAAGAAGGCGAGGACTTTGGTGGGTCATCTAGCCTTTAGAACTTTCCTTACAAGATTTTAAGGGAGATACCGGAGCCTCTAGACTCTCTCTATCCTCTAGAGTCCCTGCAGCGTTCAGATTGAAAGGGAGCGGCAGATGCAATGGTCCCTGGTTGGACCTCGGCTCAGGTGTGCCTAATGTATGTAGAAGTTAGAAGCCCAAGGAGTTAAAACTTGATGTTGAAGAACCTGCGGATTAAATATAACACTATAGTGTATCATTAACGTAATAAAAATTAAGTAGCTATAAACCGTAGGAGTAATGCAATCGATTTGGAATGAGGGCTTGAAGAAACTTTTACAAACTGATCTTTAAATTGATATGGTAATAAATGTGAATAAAAAAGCAATGTAAGAAATGCTAATTACATCTTGAAAGCAGTATTAACTGATAAAGTATTTTATAAACCAATCGACTTAAAGGGTTTTTATGGTGCATCCACATTGCAGTAACATTTATATGGAGTGACATAACGAGACACTATAATATTAGATGACATTCTTTTACTATTGCTACGAGCTATTAGCATAGCTACGAGTATTTAATTTTGCTCAAAACAACATCACACTCGCCCCACCACAGTCGTTTCGTTTATGGTATTCTCGGTATGGATGTGATGAGCAATATTCAACAAATAATATAGACATGAAAGCAAAAAATGCGGTAGAAATGAGCCTTTAAATTTCGTAGCCAGTTTCGGCCTGGGAATTAATTTTTCCATTTTGTAGCTGGGTTCGTAGCCAGCATCGAAACGGGAAATAAAATTCCCTTTTCGGTGCCGGATACGAACAGGGAATTAAGTTTATCCTGGTCAACACTTCGGAGGAGAATGAAAGAAGATATAGTAACCAAAATTGAGAAATCCATGTCTCAATTTTTGTTACTATATCTTCTTTCAAATGTCTTCGTCATGGCAAAGGAGGAGTGAAAACAGATTGACGAAAAGGAAACATTCATGTTTCCCTTCGGAAGTAAATGGAGATATCTAGGTGATCGTTTTTCGATCAAATCTAAACATCATACAGAACGGTTAACCGCTGAGCATGTATGAGCACTGTGATATGAATACGTATAGATGAAGCGAAAGAAATATGTAAGCATGGTAGCAAGTGGTAACAAGTGATGTATAATATCAGTGTGTGTATAATAACAAGTAGCCACAAAAGCTATAGACAGTGACCTAAAATTATCTTTTGCTTATATATGGGATGCCGGCAGAGTAGAATAGCATCGCCCCATATCCTCCAATGGACGTCGTAGACGGCGACTAATGGATCAGCAAATGGGTATTGATCACCTTAAACTCCGTCCAGCAATCCGCATTGGGCCAGCGTTGTGGACTACTGCCTAAACCTCCTTCGATGACAAGGAGAGGCCTTGTGTCCCAGCAGTGGTTCGAATTATAAAGGATGTTACGATGATCTATCTTGGGTGTTAAGTTTTGCTTTTGTTTTTTTGCTTCTCTGGAGATTTATTACTTCTTGGGGCATCAAAACCACTTTATCTAGGCGACAAGCATTCCTCGTATTAGTTGAGGCTTTGTGTGTTATCTAATATTACCTAAGGCTTTTGGTATTATGAGATTGATTGAGTATGTATAATGCCGCTTCATAAAAAATAACTGCGATGTGGATGTGCCTTTGGGATTCCGCTAAACCAAAAAACAAATATGGTAAACTCTCTTCGAACGCTCGTAATCTTGAAAACATGAATATCATATCCGAATACTGTTCGCAGAGGCGATACAACAGGCTCTGTATCAGACGCGATCAGCAATACCAATATGTGTATTTTTTCTTTTATAGCTTGTCCGTCCGTGTGAACAGACGCCGCCTCGCCGTGATTTCACGAACGATATGTTTAAATTGGCCAATACATTCTTAAAAGCTAAGAATTGCTTTTTATACAGTAACGCATAATCAAAGCAAGATATTTTTCTGGGAATTCTTTTATTTAGGTTGTCGAAGAAGTTGGCGTTTTCGGACTTAGTGGCAACAAAAACAGTGCTTCCATAAATATGAAGGGCTAACTTAACTGTTCTTTAGAGTGCTACTAAATAAATTTTGTAGATTACATTGTTAGAGACTGAACACTCAAAACAAAGAGATTACGTGCGTTAAAATAAAGAGACGTTCCTTCTGTGTGACGGTTGTCTATGTGTGCGTTGATCGAATGCGTAAAGGCGTAAAGTGTTAAACCTCCTTCTACATTCACTTTATTTTGTGAGAAATATGCTTTTACTGTTCCGAAGTCCTAGTGTTAAATTTTACAAGTCCGCCCCTTCCCTGGGCGGCCGCAAAATTTTATTGAAATGCTATGTTAACACCTCCCGACCGAGTGGCTCGGTTTACGACGTAACTCTTTCCCCGCGACACGGCTGTCTTATTATTTGATTGTTTCGTCTATTCTAGTCACACTTTCCTGATTTTATGAGGTGTTTCAACTGCTAAGTTACGATGGCAACTAAAATTTCGGCGTAAGGTGTCACCGTGGCTTAATGGTGTCCGTATTTTTACGATGCATTATCTTTTTATTTGATGAATAATTTGTTAACTATTCGGTAGTATTCTTCTTAAATAATCTTACATATAAAAATATCCGTGTTTGTGTATGCAATCCTCCGAAACGTTGATGATTTTTATGAATTTTAGTGTATATTTGGTAAGTATGAGAAAAGGTCGTAAAGTATATTTCATACTGCCAAAAAGAAAAAAAAATGTTACAACAAAAGGACAAGAGTAGGTATACAAATTTGTTTCGCCTAAGACTTAAATTACATACATTGCAACATACAAAATTTGTACTTAAATACGTACAAAATTTTAGTAGAACAATATGTACCTACTTTAAAATAAAAAAAATTATAGGGCATGAAATTGCGGACAGAACGCTATACTTACTGATAAATCCGTTGCGGTCTCCTCAAATTCGAGAATTTGACGTTGAGTGATGAATGATCCTACGACAAAACTCTTTCCGAAATTATAATATAATCTTATTACAAAAGTTTCAACGGTTGTTGAATGTTGTTGAAACTTTACTAGAAATTGGTGGCGGAAGTCTGTAAGTATATTGTTTTGTTTGGCTCTTGCATAAATTATTCTTTTCAATTTGCATAATTTTATTATAATGAAAATCAAGCGATGGAGAACAATGTTATTTCAGTGTATAATGTTATTTCGACTATTCATAGCCATTACCATATAAAATTTGAGTTTAATTGTATTTGGTAATGGAAAATAAATAATATTGAGCAGAAAAAAAATACAAAACGAGCGACTAAAAACATTAAATTACCTAGATACATAAAAGTAGTGCCAAATCCAAAAGTAGCTAAAAGTTTTTAGAAACAACAAACAAAATCCAATAACAAAGACAGATGCCGTAATCAGTCAATTAATGGCAAGAAATAATTCCATTTGCCCGTGAGGCCTTCGTGAGGCCAAATTCGATAAAAAATGTAAACAACCCTGTTTGTACGAGTGATGAGCAAGAAAGGTAACGAGTGAAAGGGACAAACTTATACAACATGACATTTGGTTTGTTTTGTTTGACTCAAGTAGTTCTTACAACATAGATCATAGGTATAGGAAACTGTAGATCGGCAATGTAAAAGAGAAACGTTCATTAGAACGAGATAGATAGACAAGAGACCATTTCACGTACACGCAGGCGGCTTACGTAGGCCTGTTAGTCACGTAGAAAAGACAGCAACTGTCAGACTGCAGTATTTTTCACGCACACATGCGCATTACTCACACATTGGTGCATTTTTGGTGTCACCGTAGTCTATTCATTGTCAATCTATAAACGTCAGTAATTATAAATCTATGGTTTAAACTAACGCCTATTGCTCTTCAATGGAGTAGCTTCTTTTCTAACCACTTTTACGAGTTCTAATTAGTCATAATTTTCATTTTATTCTAACCCGTAGTGGTGGTATGGTGTTTACGGCTTTTATGTACTTCAAATCATTGAAATAAAGAACTTTTTCTCTTTTTATGCTGCGGCGTGTGTACAGCTATCGTACTGCACAAAAATTTTAATATTTATTAATAAATCTATTTATATTTTGGACAAATGATTATGTAATCATCAAAATACAATGACGTGATAAGAGAGAGCACATTGAAAGAAGAATTGAGAAAGGGATGCTCATATTATGGTTCGGTCATGTAGAAAGGATGAGTAAAATCAGATTAACGAAAAGGATTTAAGAATCGCAAGTGAACGGAGATGCGGAATGGGGAAGACCTAGGAAAACGATTATCGATTAAATCGAAGATGCCTCGAAAAAAGGCCGTAAAAATACTCGAAATTGCGGAGATACGAGTGGGATGAGAGTGGATGAAGCAAAGGATTTCCTTTTGCCATATTTATGTAAGGATTGTAGCAAATGGAATGAAATGATCTCTTCTTACCCCACAGAACAGATAAAAGAGGTTAGAAGTCGTATAATGCGATGTTAATACCAGAGCCAGTGTCGCCACACGCGACATAATACGTTTTCAATTTAGCAGTACCTATATTTGTACTTACCGGTAAAAAGAAATGTCTCCATTAGTAAGATTATGAGTCTTACTTTGCTTCCTGTTAGTTAAAATAGCACAAAACGGTGTTTTAGATTTATTTTTTAAATATTTTTCCTCTTCGAAAACGATCGAATGTGAGTGTTTAATCATAACCAGCAGCGTGCGCGCCCCGCCCACTTACGTCTTCTAACCTCTTTTATTTGTTCTGTGGCTTATCCCTATGGGAAGAAGGCGTGACTTTATGTAGTACATAAGTCTTTGTATCAAATTTATTAATGCCCATTCTTTTTTTATTGACTACTGCAAATTGTCGCTGATGACATTTCCTGCGTCACCGCGTTTTTAAGAAGGCGAAGACCTTGGGGGGTCCTCAAGCATGTAAGTAGAAAGGGGATTACTGGGCGACCAAGCATCTCGGAATTATCTCGACCGCCTAGCGTCTCTAGTGCGTTTGAATCGGAAGGGAATGCTCATTCTATTGAGATTCTTTAGTAAGAGTATAACATCTGTCGTTGTTATTTTTTTTTGTTCACTGAACGTTTGTTACTTTTTTGGGCTTGGTGCCCCTTTTATGTAGGGCGACATGCTGGCAACCTGTACTATTTTAAGGCACTGCATGGCCCATAATACCAAATGTGGCGTGGCGGTGTTGTCTTGCGTCGGGTCTTTACGTTCCCTAAAATGTGGTTGAGCGAAGCTATGGCTGATTCTTGCGTCATGCCTGTGAACAGGTGCCGCCAACGAGACCTGGTCATCTCATGTTTTCTTGAACTTTTTATTTTAATTGATGTTAATGTAGACAATGTAGTTGTTTATTCTTAGATGGATAATTGTATGACGCAGGCAATTAATAGGATAATTTTGTTTGTGTTATATATATTGTAAAAATAACTAATGTATTATTGGATTTTTTTTTGGTATGCCACACAATTTGTTAACCAGAGGATCATAAATGTATGCTTAGCACCTAAATTGAACGGCATCTATCTGACATTAACACAAAATGGTGGTGGGTATCAAAAGTTAAATTAATTAGTTCATTAATGTGATTCATTGAATTATATAGAATTTACAAGATCTTACAAAGCTTTTACAAGATAAATTCTTATTTAAATGATCCGAATGCGTGGGAGTAATAAGTTCCCAAAAACGCATGTAAAACTCAATTATATTGTTATTATCTATTGACCTGTAATGATGTTTTGCAATCATTACCAAATTATAAGCTGTGAAGTTTCTTTCGCCATTTCTTCTCCATCTCAGCATATTAATAATTATTTAAGTAAAATAATTATTTCGTCCCGAAAGTACTTAGTAAAGTCCATTTAAAATTAAATAAAGAACTTTTTCAATTTCATTTTTCATAAAGCCAAATGTACATTATGCTCTGCTCTAACCCTTTTGGGATGCATATGTATGTATATAGGTATTTATATCTTTAACTTTTCCTCCTGTACCAAATTCACTAGTGGGCAAGTGTTGGCGTTCGTACTCGTATTCGAGAGATGCGGTTTAATTTTCTCCGAGTGCCGGCGACACCTTACGTTTATGTAGTTTTAATTAAATTTACTTTGGTTACTTACAGCTTCCTCAAGAACGCTATCTTAGCGCTCTGCTAATTGAATTATGAGTTTTTAAGTAATAGGGAGACAAACCCGCTCACGAGTATCAGTTGCGATTGCGTTGTCTGCCTTTAAGAAAGGAATAGGCTCTTTTCTTGGAGGTCCCTAAATCGAACCCCTTCGGAAAGACCTTTGGTACTAGCTGATTCCAAAACTTGTGTTGTCATTTTTACGAAAAGGCGTAGTAGTAACTGGAAAAGGGTTACAACAGTACAGTCAACAGCACGTCGGGCTATACAAAACTGTTAAATTTAACCAAACGATTTTCAACCTAAGTCTATTCAATTTAAAGTGCATAATCGATTGGGAAAATTTGACAGTTTGTGGTAGCCCAACGTACTGTTGTCTGTACATTGTTTATTGACATTTATTTCTTCAAGACAAAATATTAAAGTAAATATTTTTTATAAATTAAATTGATATACATGTATACTTACTAACAACCATGACTCATGAACTAAATAAATCAAAATTGTTAAGCCATTATTACAGTGCTGGATTTTAAAAAAATACTTACTAACTTATTGTAAAGAATAAGGTGATATTTATTATATTCTTAGATTGAATCCGTACTTCATGAAGAGAATGTTCTCGTGTTATTATTTGTTATTAATTCGTTGTGTTATTCACACAAACGCCTGCCCCTACCACTTTTCCAACCCGGTCCGCTTGGTGTGTAAGTAATTCCACTACGAGGAAGTCATATCGATTTGTAGAGAAAAATGCGTTTTTTAAACGAATAAATTTTCTTAATTAATTCAGGAAATAAGGTGTTAATAAATGTAGGTAATAGCCTCTTCAAATGTAGGTATACCTACTGCATAAATAAAATTATTTTATCTTGAAGCATAAACCATTTCTTTCATCACCTCTGACAAAATTTATTGTTAGTGGGCCGCCAAACCAATCCTTTCGTATAATAAATGGTTACAAATTAATACACTTACGCATTTTTGGAACTGATATCATAAATAACAATGCCGAACGGTATCCGCGACGAACACTTGGTAATATTTCAAAAGTCACACAAAAAGGCGCTGAAGACAGAAGGGTGTTATTGTGTGCCGTTATGTCGACAGGCCAGTGACGTCACGCGCCATTAAACACTTGAACAAAGAACTTTTTATATAGACGCTATCCAATCCAGAGCTCAGTAGCTAACACTTCTAAATGATTGGATAATTTTTGCGTTTACAAATGCGTAAATATTTTTATAACTAGAAAAAATACATTGGAAAAAATCGACCTGTCCCAGGCGGGAATCGAACCCAGCATCCTCCGCAATCCGGGCGGTTGCCTACCAGGGCACTGCTTTCGCTGTCGAAATTTGTCGGTGCTTGGTGCTTATGTTTTTATGGTAAACATTGTTTCATCAAATCTTTGAAATTTGCACTTCTAAGATCCGAACGAAATATGATACCTTTATAAATTTTGGTCACCCATCCGAGTACCGACCACGCACTTCGTTGCTTAACTTTCGTGATCGACGACTCAAAAGTTGATATAAACTTTATATTTTGACGTTATACATGCATGTTAAATTTGGTTGCAATAAGTTAAAGCATACTCGAGTTATCGTGCTAACGCACAGACACACACACAGACATAATTCCGAAAAAAATATTTTTGGACTTTGTCATTCAATAGCTAAAAGAATCCCACAATATTGTTTTAAAGTTTTAGGATGAAATAATTCTATCAACTTCATTATTTTATACTACTGCCATGTTTATAATTGTTTACAAACATTGTCCTTACACGTCACTGATGTTTTCGCCCGCCAGCTACTGTACAACACGGCATGATCAACCCCGTAACACAAATGTTCATTGCAACAATTTGACTGCAACTCAGCAACTGTTTGTGCTTAGAAACCAATGTTTACGATGTATATGGGCCTTTACAGTACATGTTCGACCATCCACCCAGATCTTCGCCTCTTATAACCCTAATCTTCTCTTCTTCCTAATATGGTCCCAATCTATTTAGGTTGATGCAATACGTGACCATACTGCTATTAGGTGATAGCATAGTTTTACGGAATGAGAAAGGGTTGTCCTAAGTTCTTACCTCTTTTGGAGTCATGTAACCCCCATTAAAAATATATAATTTTAATTACCTAATATTTTATTGACGCCGTCGTGGTGGAGTGGTCAATAACGCTGCCTACACATTAAAGGATCCGGGTTCGAGTCCTGGGAGGGTCAAATGTTTCTGATTTTTTAAAAATCTGAATAATAACATAACCGAGGTACATAGGTATAAATCCCATTTTCTCACATTTTAACGAAAATTTTTGTTCACGAGTCTTGGGTGTTTATATATTTATTTAATTTAAATATCTCGCTGAATCGCGAGACTTATTTTCAGAGAGGTAATGCAGCCAGTGTTATTGGTACACTTCCTGTTTCAGAGGACTTAGGCGAAGTATTTTATCTTTAATTTAGTAGTTTTTAAGTATTTTGTAGGTATCTAGTTTTAGTATCCATTAAAATATCTGTATTATTATACGTATATATTTGTCCGTTATCTTGTATCCATAACCCAAGTTCTTATTGTAACTTAATATAGGCTAGATAATGGCTGTGAGCGTTGAAAGATATTACCTATTATTATTTCATTGAAAATTTACTTGTTTCGTTAACAAACATTTAAACCGAAACAGTGTTATTTTTATACTGGCTGAATGTTTTACCCTTATCAGACTATAAAAGGTACCTACAATAGAACTGAAGCAAAAGTTTTTCAATTATGCTAATAGCGTTAAGGCTTTAATATATTCTATTCTAATTAGAATTAAGATTCTATTCATAGCCATGTGATGCCGGCAGAGTAGACAGCATCACCCCACATCTTCCAATGGGTGTCGTAGAAGGCGACTGATAGATAAGCAAAGGGGTATTGATCACTTTATATTCCATCCACCAACCCGCATTGGGTCAGCGTGGTGGACTACTGCCCAGTGGCGTAGCGTGGGTATCGGCCGCCCGGGGCGGAATATAATTTTGCCGCCCTCTTATTTAGGTATTTCAATTTAATGTATACTATACATTACACAATAAGAAGTTTAAAAAGTATTTAGATGCGTTGCACTCGCTCAAAAATGGCAACGAAAAAGTCAGGCAATTGCCGGATTTACATTCAGTTTGGAACTAATAAAAAAAGAATCTGGAACGCTCTCTCATTTCAGTTGGTCGACTGCACTTCATTGCAACGCTTTAAGTTATCGCTCGAAAAAGAGAGGAAAACGTGTCATTTCATTCGAAAATACATTTTTCTTATTAAAACAATTTCATATGGAATAATTTTTTGGGTTTACAAACGCGTAAATATTTTTAACACTAGAAACCCCTCCGCCTGTCTGAATAAATGGCAGGATTTTTACAGTGTATTTTTTCTAGTCTCAAAAATATTTACGTGTTTGTAAACGCACAAAAATATTCCACACTATAAGGTAGTTTCATCTTAACTGGACGTCGAATACTAGAAAAAAAGTCAAATATTTGCAAAAATATTTCGTTCGGATCTTAGAAGTGCAAACTTCAATGATTTGATGAAACAATGTTTAACATAAAAACATAAACACCAAGCACTGACAAATTGCAACGGCGAGAGCAGTGCCCTGGTAGTTTGTAGTTGCAATAAAAATATGAAATGGTTTAATTTTTTTTTATTTATTGTGAAATTTTGCCGCCCCCTCAAATGTGCCGCCCGGGGCGGGCCGCCCCCCCTGCCCCCCCTACGCTACGCCACTGCTACTGCCTAAACCTCCTTCGATGACAAGGAGAGGCCTTGTGTCCCAGCAGTGGGTCGAATTATAAAGGCTGATATGATGATGATGATTCTAATCGATTATATCGAATGCGGGTGTAAACATAACGATTTTTTTGGATTTGTTGTCGAAGTTATACCTATCATTTTGAAATAGATTGGTAAATAAGTTATTTATTTATCACAATTGATTGGTCACGACGCGGGTGGTAAAAATAAAAGACTTAATAAATTAAAAGTAATAATTTGCGTATATTTAAATATTAGTAAAGCTTTTTGAAATTGACTTGCTTTCAAAACACCTAATAATAAAACGAGACTCGCTTAAAGTGTCTGGGCTTTTATTTGAGAAGCTACGCCAATAGAATTGAAATCTAGATCTCTACTTATTAATTTATACGTCGGTCTCGCAGGTTTCAGGGAGGCCTTGCCCCAGATACAAATAGTTTGGATAGCCTCAAGGCCAGAGAGCAAGGCCGGGGACCACCACAAGAGCTACGCTGCAAACTGGGTTGGCAACTTGGCAAGCGGCGAGCTTTTCTACGTAATGCAAATTGATGCACAAAATTTAATGCCCTCGTAATTGATATATTCGACATCTTAATATAGCGTATATTAGCGTGGTTATTCGAGTATTAAAATGTGGAGGTCATTTGTAAAATAAAGCGTGTTTTTTTAAGTTATAAAGAGCAAATGTTACCATACAATACTTTTGCAACGCAATTTTATCTAGAACTCTGTTTTGTTTTATAAAATAATTTTGATCTTTTATTTTTTGAAATATGTTGCGTTGGTTAGTACCTATACGTAAGTGATATTTTTACTCGTTAATCAATCAGTCAGACTTAAGGTTTTTTATGGCTATGTAAGCTTCAGGTGGACGGATAAACTTTATGGTACCTAAGTAGAGATGACAATTTCGAATTCATAGAGTGTAAGAAATGTATGATTTTTTATATTACATATTATATTTACAAGCAATAAAATTATAGCATTGTCATTTACATAGAAAACTTCAAATAAAAGTTCGTTGTTCCTAACAAGAAAACAAACAAGTTGCTTCCTAGACCAAAGCTAATTCCTGCTTATTAAGTGCTATAACTGATACGGTCACTCGTTCCCTACGGCATGCGACAAGTACGTGCTTTACCAAGAAGTAACGCGAGCGGGAGCGTGCTGGGTGAAGGAAGCAGGAGGCTGCGACGGCCGCGGGGCGCACGGCAGGTGCAACGCACGCGCGACCGCAGTGCCGCCTCGCGCGCCGCCTTGCCCACGCGCATGCGAAATCACATTCGCACAAATCGCAAAAGCTCTTCAGCGACACCACTCCTCTATAAATAACGGTGAAACTTTTAGCGGTGCGCGAAAACTGTGCAAATGTTGTTATTATGTTATAAATTTCGGTATAATGGACTATTAAGAGCTGTACCGAATAAGGAGAGCGCTAGCCGAACGTCGGGGTGATTATTCTTAATGGTTGCTCTTGTTTATGCTTAAATGGATTTGGGTTTCTCAGTTGCGCAATTCAACATAATAAGTTTTTATGATATCATAGTATTTAAGTGAGCATACTATAGCAACGCTATTTGCCCGACATAAAAACACATAATAAAGATTTAGTAATGGAGCCAGTATATTGTTTTCTGTTTTGAATGTAATAATCCAAATTCACGCTTTGCAATTTAGTAGATGTTTGCATATGTTGTAATAAATCAGTGACAAAACCAACAGTTTGCTTCTCATTGTCATATGCAAATGCAGTCATGAACTAGAAGTGCTAAGATCCAAGGCAAGATTGTTGCCGGCTCCCATTCACAATTTTCTCTATTCAAGCCAAATCTCATTTAGTTTGAAAGCAAATATTTCAATAAATCAATAGCAGGAACAGTACAAAAATAGATGTAACGGCCTTTTAATATATCCAATTTTAATACTGATTAGCGTTTTAAATTTCAAGGTGACGGGGCTTTCTTATCAGACCAAAATAGATATTTTCATCTACAACACGAATCGATAACATACTGTTATCGATATCGGCTTTTCAGTCAAGTGAAGTCACGTATACTAAAGTAGCCAAGTAGCCGCAATTAATTTTTTTTTAAAGAAATAAATGGATAGATACCTAAGAAAATTAAATAACAAGTGAAGTTATTACGTGACACTTCGTCAGCACAGCAAAGTCAATAAAGCTAACGACGGTATTTTCATAAAGTTGCATCCTTTAAACTAGACAAAATTGCTTATTAGCATGAAGACTATTTAACAATAGAAACGAAATGTTATTCCATGACTGCGGTGTTAAAGTGTTAATAGCTACTAAGTGTTGAAAGCCTTAGTCGCGTGTTTAACAGTGTTGTGGGGAAAGAAAACACTTGGGCCTAATTAGGAAACAGTGTTGGTGTACACGATGTATCACAATGGACGGCTGATCAGTACAAGCAGTACATCGACTACTACCTCCTCGGATTCACGGGTAAGATATCTATAATGTTTTCTAATAATTTTGTTTGTATCTACTATTTAACTGAAGTTTTTTTTCAACATACTAATTGCTATTAAATTGACGAGAGAAGAATTTGAACTAAAATAAACCATTTTTGGGCTAGTGATTTTATTTTTATTTTATGTCAAGAAATAATAGAATTGAAATTGTTCTTAGAAAAGAACTGGAAAACTTCTCGTCACGGTGGGCTTTTTCTAAGTTCGCTGGGGCCTTATTGCGTTAAATAAGACCGTTGAATCGAAATCAAATCGTAAACGTAAAAATAAGGTTTGATATCTGACAGCTGCCAAACTGTTGTCAAAATGTATGAAGACGGATTCGTTTTGGCAAAAAAAAATTGTAGTTTCTTCTGAGTTCTTGTTGTAATAAACACGTGTTGAGAGACTCCATTTTTAATTTAATCTAATTAACACAATTATTTTATTGTACATTGACTATTTCTACATAATGTCTTAATTATGGCTTCGAATTAAGTATTTAGCTTAATGCGAAGCCATTTATTAAGATTTAGATATGAAGGATTTGCATGGATTTGGTTAATAATACGCGATAAATAGTACGATTAGGCCCCTGGCTAGGCATTACTATAATACAATGGTTGTATTCCGGAATTAAGAAGTAAGATAGCGTTTACGATTCGGGCTTAAGTGGTTTTACACATTCATGTTATCTTAACTCGACACCAGGAAATCAAAAGCAGATTCCCGTAGTGAATAATAAAAAAGGAAACGGTACTTCAAAATCCAATTTGAATTGTTGGGAGAATTTCTACTAGTCAATCTATGTTCCGTCGTAGGTTAACCACTTACACCTGTATATTGCCGAGAGATACTTATATAAGGGCTGTATTACAGACCCGCAGGTACTCGAACGTGATCTGATTTTCAGGAGTCTCCAATGACATTCTTGTGTAAATTGATGACACTTACTCTGTTCTCAGCATACGATCTCGACTAAAATTAGTTTGTGTTATACGAGAATTATGTTATTTACACAGTAAAAAACCAGGATGTCGTTAGAATAATTCTCTCAGATTGCGACGTACCTATATTGTTGTCTGATTTTAGGGCAATAATGTCTATAAGTTTTCCAAACGCAAAAATAAAAAATATAACTAAAAGAATAGTCTGTGACCTTAATAGTGTTAAATAAGCAAGCATTGTTGTGACTTGATAGTAGGCCCACAGAGCTGGATTCTACCATCAGTTTTATAATCAACTATCACTATGAGAACTGATAGTTAAGACACCTTCAATCGAAAAATAAATAAATAAACAATAGGATAGGTTTTAATCCTTTTAGAAAAAGACTGAGAATTGTATAAGTAATCCGTATACTTTTAGTACTATAAAGGATAGGAAGGAGAGCATTGTAGGTGCACTCAAAATGTTATGAGAATAAAATTATAACCTTTTATAAAAATATATGAAATTGTCACCCTTCAATCTATTCAGTCATATATAATATATCAATAATAATAGTAAGTACTTGATATACTTGAATATAAATATTTAGATTCGCCGTTTATTTATCAAGCAAAATGTTTATCTATCTAAAAACTCTTAAGATTATTTTAGTTATCTTCAATAATCAATATTTGAATCGACTGACGTGGAAGGAAAACTTTTTAGTTATTTTGCAAATAGTTGTTAAAGGAAAAATGTTACTAGACGTAAGCTCTGGTAGGCTTTTATACCTTTGCAGTTTTGAACTTTACGGAATGAAATATCGTCGAAATAGAGAACAAGTCCCTCCCACACAACGGGTTGATGACTTTATTCACCTAGGGACATAGAACTACTACAAAATGAAATGGTAGTTATTTTTCTACTTAGCACACTTCAATAATAGGCTTCTTTTTTAACGGTCAGATCTTATTGACGGATAATAATTTTCCTTTACTTTTTGTTTTCTACATAAGAGAAAAACGAAAGAGAAATGAATTAAACTGATTTAAAAGTACCTACTTAGCAAAGTGACTATTTCATTAATTTTGATTCCTGTTTTTAACCGTGACGCATAAAGAGGGGTGTAATAAGTTTGACTTGTCTGTCTGAGTATTTGTGTGTCGGTCTGTGGCGTCTAGCTCCCAAACTAATTCACCGATTTTGATGCCGTTTTTCTGTTTGAAAGCTGACGTGATCGAGTTAAAATTTTCGTTTTTATCGTACATATTTATAACTTACAAAGTTTTCTAAAATTAAAATTCCTTAAACAACGAATATTTTCATCTTATTATAAGGCTAACTATATTTATCATCTTATCATGTTATGTTTAGCTTTCAAATTATTTTTTATAACGGCCATTTTCTTATACGAGCTTAAAAACGAACGTGTCTTCAACATCACGGAGGAAAATTGAGTTGGTAAATATTTGGTATTTCATTGGAGACCAAACAACGGAGACAAATATCTCTGGCAAAAATATACACTGAAATATAAATATATGAAATATACTGATATGAAATAATAAATCGACCTGCCTAAGGCGAGTCGATTTTTTGAGTGTATTTTTTCTAGTATGAAAAAAAAAATATGTACGCGTTTGTAAAAGCAAATATTATTCCTCAAATACTTCTGGTTGCGTAACTTTTGCTATCATTATTACCTCTACTAATATTTTATAAATATCTGTGTGCAAGTTTGAAGTTCATAATTAATATTATTATTGTATGAAGGAATAATAAAAAACTGTCACCGTTAAATAACTTCATTTGCATTTCAAAAATATACTGATAAGAGTTTTTTCCTCGCAACCTTAAATGGTGTTCACAAACGACCACTTTACGTTGTCATAAACATCTATAAATTCCATCATCGACGCAATAAAAAGCTAACTTTGTTAATCCAAAGCTCTTAATGTAAGGGTGGTACAATAAAGCCGTCTCTGGTTGTAAAGGCAGCTATCCTGACCGCGTACTTGAGCTCATGCAGTTCAATAAACCGAACGTAAGCAAACTTGGGCCGTTGAACAAATAAAATGGCAAGACCACGACTCCGCTTTGAAATACGCGGGTCACATGACACTGACATCGCTAGGGTTACCAGCTAGAATGCCACACGTAATAATGAATCCCCGATCGTGTCTTATTTGTTTTGTAAAGTCAAGTACCTACATACTGAGATACAGGTTACAGGAGACGTTGAAGCTTGCGGCATGATACGGCAATTGGTCCTTGCAAATTCCGAAATGCGAAGTTTGATTCGTCATTTAAAACATTCTAGAAGCCTTTGTTCTTTTTGCAATGAAAGAAGTAGGTGCTCAAAATGCATCACAAGGATTTTACTTTATACAACATGTAAAC
The DNA here is from genome assembly GCA_955850985.1 of Elophila nymphaeata. Classification (NCBI taxonomy): domain Eukaryota; kingdom Metazoa; phylum Arthropoda; class Insecta; order Lepidoptera; family Crambidae; genus Elophila; species Elophila nymphaeata. Next base: position 15,473,986 of record OY039068.1, read on the forward strand.
TAAATAACCAACACCCTGAATACAGGTGGTTTGGGATCGGCTTCCGAGTTGATTTCAATAATTAAAAAAAAAACGATGAAAAAAAAAACAAAAAGTACCCAGAAAATATTGTACAACACTTTCTGGGTACTTTTTGTTTTTTTTTTTTTTACACAAAAATCGTTTTTTTAAAAAAATAATTATTGAAATCAACTCGGAAGCCGACCCCAAACCACCTGTATTCAGGGTGTTGGTTAGTTGGTTATTTAGTTTACATGTTGTATATGTTTAGGTAGTTGAAAGAAAACAAAGCATACTCAATTTAAGATATCTCCATTTAAAGGCAGTTGAATTGATTACCCAGACTACTGAGTTTGAGTGTTACATATTATATTCTGCTTTTGTTTCTTGGTTCACTGAAGTTTTAGTTACTTTTGTATTTGATGTTCTTTTTATGCAGGCAATAAGTTGACAACCTGTCATGCCTTTAAGGCACTGCATGGCTCATACTGCCAGATATTGCTTTATATGTAACCAAATGTACCTAAAGCTCTGCACAACCCTTTTCGGATTAAGAGCGTAATGATATGTATAGAATCTAAGAATAGATTACAACCTCTACAACTTTATTGTCCATCAACCAGTTATAAAAAATAGAGTTGGAAACTAAAATGAAAATCTTTGCAAAGGGCGACCTGTTGTATTGAATTGAGACTCATAATTGCGTCTTACTCCATGTTTTGTAATGGAAGAAATATGCTATTTCTGATTTACTGAATGAACAGCGAATCAGAAACGGCAACCGAATCAAACTATGTTCGGAATGCGCTCGCTTGCACACGCCTGCGGGCAGGCACTGTACCGAGACGCTAAAACGCACATTACGCCGATATTTACTCCAACTAATAATAGGTTCAGCTAACAAATTGAATGAATAATTATGGACTTTCCAAGTGACCAAATACCGCAATAAATCTGGATTTGCCTCGGATCATACTGGCAGCTGGTTTATGATATTCCTGTTTGGATTAATGGAACGCAAATTAGTATGTCACGTTCTAAGATGTATTGTGTATTTTGCAGTTTATTTTTTTACTTAAAGAAATTTGTCGAACATGTCTTTTAATGTCTTTTTGAACTTTACACGTACTAGATGCACAATTAGTAACTCACATAGGTACTAATTATTGTATATTTAGCATGCTAAAAAATTACCGCCGAAAAATTAAGCCGTTGCTTTTCATTTGCTTTCGGCGATCCGGAGAATTTCAAGGGACTATAATAACAGAAATAGGTATTGCATCAATATTTTTCGTCGTTTAGATATGCTACCTAGCCCAGTTTAGGCGCTCCAAATTCCGCTGTGCCCTACACTATCTCGACTACAGATAATACTATAATATTATATTAGCTAAGGGCCTGCGCCCACCGCACCGGCGCGGCACGGCACGTCATGGCAAGGATTTTTTTCGTGGACAAATGATTTTCGGACTTATTTAAATGAAATGAGAATTGACATTCTTTTATTTTACACGAATAGGGAGAAATATCCCGAAGCGTGCCTTCGGGTTAATTTAAAGAGTATGGTTGTGTTCCGACAGTTAGTGTTAAGTAAGCCAGTCAAATCCTTCAGTGGGGTCAATCCTTCAGTTGGACGTTTCTGGATGAAGATAACGTCCTCGGCCTTATCACTTACCACTAAGTGAGATAAAATTAAGGAGTTTTCTCGTCATTCCAAAGAAAACGTAAGTATATAAGTGAATAAAATATTTAGGTAATGTACACTTACTTCCTTTTCTACATTACAAATTTAGCCTTTATCATAAATCGTCTTGTCATTTTTATAGATCAGGAACATTAGCGCAAGGACAATCAATAAATTTGCATACTATTTTATTACATGGCATTATCGTAATTTATTAGACATGCACAAACAAATTGCCTTTTAAATTTAAACGAAGAAATTATGCGTAAGCGTCCAAAGGAGATCGGATGCATCAGTTTGTCGAATTAGTTTGGGCAAACCGGTACGTGCTCCGTCGACCATCAATTTGGCAAGCAATCACAGCTTGTTTTGCCTAAATTGCTATTTCCGACATTCGTTCAACTCGTGACTTTAAAATAGGTGAATTAAGGTATTCTTTAGGGTGACGGAAACATGTCGCCTCAGAAAGTTTAGTCTTCTTAACTCAATATTAGAACCATTTTATTAAAATTGCATATTTCTCTAAACAGAGATTTTCATTTTTCAATAACATCAATTTATGAAATGTTATATTACCTCACTTATACTACCTAATTAATAGGAATATGTTTACTAACATTTTATCTACGGGAATATCGCTTATTTGCTTAAAATAAAATTCTGAACGTTCTTTGTTCGTTCTTCGTATCATACTTTATCTGCGTGCAGGTGTGCAAATATTTAGTAGTTTGATATATATTAATTTGTGAACTGCGAATGAAGTTCGATATTTTCGATTAAAATCTTTAAGTTATTTTGGCGTAATGTAATTAATAATATGCTGTACCTAAAACCGCATAAGATGGCAGTTTGAATTCTCACTTGAACTTATCCTTGTGACCTATCAGTTCACCCATTAGCGACTCAAGAATGTAGTAACGAAAATTTTACGTAATATTCCAGCAAAATAGAATTTTGTACCCGTAAACCGAACTTGCGTTTTATTGAAACCTCTAACAGTATGAAGCGTATCTTTCACCAAATTTGGAGGCGAGTACAGAAGGAAAAGCAGACGAGTGGGATAGAACTTCTTCTATTTCCAATTCTGGAAAAATCTAAACTGAAGCTCAAAATATTGTGTTGAGGCTAGCAAATCCGCCTACGTGAACATAAAAGCCATATGGACCTTGTTTTGTGTTTTTTAAATTGCTAGTAAAAGTTATGTGGGACTTTATTTATTTGTGAAATAATTTAAAGATATCACGAAAAGAAATTGCAAACAAACTTCATAGAATACCTTGCTCATGTCTCTCTGACTCTAGCGACTGTAGGGGATTTTGTATGCCCATTTAACATGCGATGCGTGTTAATTTGTTTATTCCTACTCAAAAAATGACAAAATATCTGTTTAAGTTGCAATCAATGGAGTTTATTTATAATAAAAAAAACGTTTCGGTTAAAATGTATTTAATTTCGTACAAAAATATTTTTACACAGAAGTATTTTATATCCAATATTATTATTTGTAGTTACGTTTAAATGAATTGAAAATTAAGGCATATTGCTATCGTTATTGGTTTTTTATGATACACGTGGACGGCTGCTATAATTTATGTGTGATAAAAATTCTATTATTAAAAGAGATAAGCAGACGTTTATATAAGTGCACTACTGAAGATGCATTACATTAGTAAATTCCAACCGAAAACAGCGTACGACGAAGTACGTGACTCTCCCGATCTAGTTTATATTGAAGGAGCGCTTCCAAACTGAACTGAATTCAATACCCTTATCAGTTTTGATTAATCTTCGCGTGTGATGTGTATTGTTTGCAGTCAAGCACTAGAGTATACGTAAGCTAGTCTATTTGTGTGTTAGGAGTCGTAAAACTTAATTGGTTGGTTAATTGCAAGTGTGCGCAAATGTCTTTGGTAATTGGACAAAATAATAACGCCAAGAGTGCGAGGATTGTCTAGTTAAATGATTTTTTAAATATACTTACATATTTTTAAAAAGGACTCGAAAAAGAGTTTAATTTCGTGAAAAATACTTCATAGTCGGTGATCTTTTTTAAGAAATGGCTAAAATAAACTTTAAAAACAAAAATAATCCTTTTTCTTTCAATTGTCATATTAAAAGTGTAGTACTTAGTTTTGCAGACCAGTTTATTTTTGTTTAAAGTCCCATATTCTTCTACATAAAAATATTTTAAAAGTTTTCGCTATTCATTGTATCACGTTTCTCTCGGTCTATACCTAAATGGCCGAAATCTTTTTAATTTTAAAATAAACAACATAATGATCTAAGAAACTTTTAAAGGTGGTTCCTTAATGCAGTTTGTACAAAAGTTGTAAGTAAATAAAACATATTAATTACTCTGAAATAAGGAACGGGATCTTAAAAATTGTGGCAAAACATATTTCTTATTCTGAATATAAAATGGAACACGCGAGAAATCTAGGTGTCAGTCTTGATGTTACTATGTTTATAAACATATAAATATTATAAGCTGGTATTAACTACCTTCTACCTAAATGATATAGGTACTACATATTTCGACACAGTAAGTCCTTTCAAATACCGTTTGCGTGTGAAATAATTCACAGCCTGCAATACAGAACTGAATATTGCGAATACCTAGGATTCATGGCAAGTAATTATACTGAACAGAAGAACTGTTTGAAATTATAATGCAATTTCCTAAAGGCATGTTGGCGTAACAAATATTTACTTCGACCAAAGTATATATCGATATCGAGACATTTTTCGATCTAGGGCAGTGCTCCGTGGTTACTAGTTTTGTAAATATTTTCGTTGAATGCTACTTAAAGTAAATGGTTTTGACATTTTATTACCCAACTAGGAACTACTTGTAAATGTGTGTCACTTTGTTTAGTCATTCAAGAGTGGTTTCAAACTTGCTTAGGTACTAAGTCACATCCGTGTTCGAATCCTGGTGGAGTTTTTTTTTGTAATGTTTATTACTTAATAAATAAATCATTACTTTCCTGTAATGTTTTTCATAATAAATAATTGATTACATATATTAATTTATGTCATTTACACTTTTGGTTTGGATTGGTGCATCGGTTTGTGTGACGAATACCTACTAAAACACTATACTAAAGCAGGATTGGGTATAGCTTTGTATTATTGTATTGAATAATTATTAACTATAATTTGATTATGAAATTATTATAAATTTAACCTTCATTCTTATAATCAGACATTTTTTTATAGGAATATTATCGAAATTTGTCAGTGCTTGGTGCTTATGTTTTTATGGTAAACATTGTTTCAACAAATCTTATTCCAAAAAAAAAATCCATAATGTAAGGTAGTTTCATCTTAACTGGGCGTCAAATATTTGCAAAAATATTTCGTTCGGGTCTTAGAAGTGCAAATTTCAAAGATTTGATGAAACAATGTTTACCATAAAAACATAAGCACCAAGTACTGACAAATTTCGACAGCGAAAAGCAGTGTCTCGGTGGCGTAATTGGTCAACGTAACCGCCCGGATTGCGGAAGATGCGGGTTCGAGTCCCGCCTGAGGCAAGTCGATTTTTTTCAGTGCATTTTTCTAGTATTAATTATTACGTATGTTTGAGCTTCATAATATTGGTATCTTAGAATTGTATCTATTTTTTTATTTATTTTAGGTCGCTTTTTAACATCTAGGTCATTAACGACCACATTTAAACTGTATAACTGAACAAAACTTAAACTAAGTGATAAATATTTATCAATTTTAAGAAATTTAAGGTTTGATTACATTATATACTATACAAATCTTGTCCGCACTTGCAATTGTTTCTGGTGGTTTTGGTTGTTAAATGAATATGAGTCATGTTTGTGTGTCCTATACGTAATCTGGTTGGTTATAACTTCTTGGTCCTATTATTGTGATACCCACCAAACCTCGATACCCACCAAACTAATATACCTATATATCTTAGAATATTTCAATGAAAGCTCTGAATTACAATTCCTATCTGACGTTATTGGCACAATAACACGAGATATCTATTGTAACTTTAATACGCTCTCATAACACAATGCGTCTCGTGCGCAGATTTAACGCACAATGCTCTAGTCAATTACGTCTTTAGCGAGCGGCAAGTCGGTCGGCTGTCATGCATTCGTTATGTCACCGAGCGGCTCCGGGGTGTGGCGAGCTTAATTCCTCTTCCGGTAGGTCGCTCGATATTTTAAACGTCACCCAGTTTCCGGCGATGCCTCCCGCGGAGATTAAGCTGTGTGTCAACTGGTACAGTCAGTGTTCTAAACGAGGGTGCCAGTTCAACCACTTTATAGATTTATTGTATGAGATGAAAGGAGTAGAAAATTTCTTCAAACTAAAATCAACGTTACGTAGTTTGAGTAAGAATGCCTTTTATCCCCAAGGGAACTTTTCTCCAATTCGAAGTAAACTATAACACAAATGTAATGCTCACGCTTTTCTTTCTTTTCGCACGCAATGCGTCTAACTAAGCTCCTTTATGCTTTAAGGCAAGATAATGTGTGCTGCCTACCAAATACTTCTATTTTATGATAGTGCGTTAGGGCGTATACATAAAGAAAGCTGCGCTGGTACTCGGCGAAGGTTTTCTGTATATACTTTTGTGAAGAACACACCGATATTTTTCGAATGTCGCTGAAAAGTGCCCACCGCTCCGATCGGAGGGCCAACGCAATCAATTGGCCACTTGTCTATGTCCCTAGGGTTGTTTTTCCACTTTAAAAAATATTTTGAACTTTATGGAATAATTTTATTTTTGCGTTTACAAACGCGTAAATATAATACTAGAAAAATGCACTGAAAAAAAATCGACTTGCGTCAGGCGGGACTCGAACCCGCACCTTCCACAATCCGGGTGGATTGTGGAAGGTTGTGGAAGGTGCGGGTCCGAGTCCCGCCTGAGGCAAGTCGATTTTTTTCAGTGCATTTTTCTAGTATTTTGAACTTTGGTTTACAATTCCTCTACTGACACGTATCGTACTATCTGCAAAATGCAATTAGGTATTTTTACAAGTGGTCAAATATAGACGTAATATTTCACATTTCACAGAAAAGTTGAACTAATACTTTAAAACCTTTAAATATTCACCATAACACGAAATAAAAGGCGGCCGGCACGTAGCGAATTCAGTCGAAGACTACCAACGTCTGTGCAAACGTGAAAGCACGGTAAAAAGTGGGTATCATTTTGAGCAAATTCATAAGTTAAGTGAACTATTATTTTCTTTAGATAGTGAGTAAGCTTTACAATAAAAAAGTATTTTTCTTGGTCTTTCTTTAATTTAAGATACTATGTTGTTTAAGAGAAATTGATCCTTATGAATGACTCTTCCGGTTGGTATCATAAAATACAGTATGTTTTTAGGATTCCGTATCCAAAGGGTAAAATGACCCTAGTACTAAGACTCTGGTGTCCGTTTGCCCGTCCGTCTGTCACCAGGCTGTATCTCATGAACCGTGATAGTTAGACAGTTGAATTTACAAGTGACGTATTTCTGTTGCAGCTATAACAAAAAAATACTAATAAATACTACTAAACTAGGGGGACTTCTATTCAACAGATATGTTTCTTTTGCCGTTTTTTTGATATAAGGAATCCTTAGGGCTTTGTCAAACAGAACGCATATTTAGCGCGCGCTAGAGTGCGGCGTCAGCTTAGCGCTCTAGCGCGCGTTACATACGCGTTCAGTACCCGTAGTGTAAGTTTTTTAGTATAAAAAACGCAACTACTTTAGTTGCGTTATGAGCTCAATTTGTATAGGAAACGTGAACAGCACCACTAGCGGAGAGAAGTGTAAATCATGTTTCCCATACAAATTGAGCTCTTAACGCAACTACAATCGTTGCATTTTGTATACTAAAAAACTTACACTACGGACTTGGTTTGTTTTTTTTTATATTTCACCGGATTGATTCCCGTTTCAAGCAAGTGATTTTTCAAAAATCTTTAAATGCAGTTTTCGTATTTAAAAAAAATAAAGGATTGTTTCCTTTCAGTAAATTTTGCCATCATCAATTTAAGGGTACTTTTTCTTCAACCACGGTCTTTTTTCTATCCTGTATAGACAGGCAGCCCCTGCCTATATTAGCTTGCTATATGTAACGATAATCATTACCGATTTACCCTTAACCGGTGGACGATCGACGCGGCAGCCGGCTTTCTATATGTATACGGCCTTAGATAAATGAGTTGACAAAATTTTTCTTCAAAGAGAAATATTTGTTTTACTGGCGTAATAATTATAATACTTAAGGATACATTTCCAAACAGTTGCATAACTTCGGAATTTGATCACCCTCGTAATCCTAAATTACTTGGGCAGAGCTTTAGGTAACACTTGATAAATAACATCTGGCAATAAGGTCATGCAATGTCTCAAAATAGTGACTTAGCCAGACTGTCGCCTACATAATGGGCCCATAACCTAAAAAGTAACTAAACTTTCAGTGTACCAACAAACAAAAGATGACAACCAGGACATATTCAATAAACACACATACACAACACACACACTCAAACGCATACAGATTTTATTAAAGCGCATAGGTACACATATACATAACACGCACACACTCTCTCACACACGCACACATCAACACATTGATAATATTTTATAATTTATTATGATTATCCCTTTTTTTCTTTTCCATTTATTTGGGACAATAAACAGTTACACATTACTAAATACTTAATCATAAAGGAATTGTGTAAATGTGTGACCAATATTATACCACTTAGTTCTTTTTGTCATGTTTTGGAACGCTAACATTTAGGGGTGGGCGTTAATGATGGTCTATTACTAACTGACAAACCACTCTGTCCACCTGGTTGGACGGCTAGTAATTTTTTCTCTTAACCTACAACCTAGGTGTTTGGTTGAGATTTTTTTTAACCGACAATCTGGTTGTTTGGTTGAGTTTTTTTTTCTAGTTGACAACCTAGTTGGTCAGTTGATATTATTTTTTTATCAACAAACAACCTAATTGGTTGGTTGAAATTATTTGTTTCTTAACTGACAAACTAGTTGGTCAGTTAGATCTCAACTTCACTGAATATATATTTTAAGGGCTAATGTTTCAATAACCACCATTTATAAAAAATATATTTTTAAAACTAATGTAGACATTAAACTGTTTATCTGATTTGTATGATGCAGTTTCAATTAATGATATGATTTGATTCTGACCATCTCTTCAGTCTGGGTGTTACATTACTTTAGCAGCTTAACGTCTACAAATTTTCAAATTACGGTTCAAACAGTTTTTATGAGAAGCCTCTTCTGGAAATGCGCGCACATCGCTTGCCACTCTGGTGATCAAACTCAACAAGTTTTTTTTTGTATTCATTCACCACGCTTTGTGCCTGTTTATTAAAGTGCCAAAACACGATCATCACGTTTTTTGGGCAACGCGTGGTCTCGTCTTTTGATCATCATACTTTTCTTAACTTTCAGTATCGTAAACCTTATTGTGACGACTTTAAGAGCATTTTGAACAAATTTTTTGTTATATCAAATCTACCATCCCTTTAGTGTACCTTATATCCATTACTTTAAGGACTAAAATTTTGCAAACGACTGTACAAGTTCAAGTTTTATAGATCGTTCGATTCCGTCAGATAGTACCAATATCTACAACTCGTTAAGCTCCCACGAGGTTTTGCGATAGTACTAAGATTACATCCGCATACGTATCTATTGTGTATCTGATCAGCTAAAAACGGGTCAAGTGTGAACCGTAATGAGTGAAAGTTATATTACATCTTCAATATAAATGGCTATGGTGATTAATTTGATAGCAATAAATCGATCTCCCCCTTTAAGTGATTGATTATCTCGACGAATTTGGAATCGTAATAAGGTGTATTCTAATTTGCATTAGTTGAGTTGATATTTCTAGTCGATATTTCTTCAGTTTTATGTCAAATATGAGTCGTCCAGAAAGAGGAAAATTGTATCAATAAGTTTTCAATTTCATTTGATAAACAATAAAGTACTACGTCTCTTTCCGACTGTTTAGTTAATTTATTTATCTCTGTATATTTTTTATAACTTTAGAATAGAACATAATTAGTGTTTTCCTATTTTGATACTCACTTATTTGTCAGCGCTTCCTGGCGGGGCAACAGCGGGGCGGGCGGCGGACGCCGACCCGGCCTCGAAGCCAGCGGGCAGATAGAGTTGTGTTATGACAAATTAGTGTCTTTGTCCTATCAAAAATAATTGAAATAATTTGCCCCCCCGATGTCTTCTGCGGGAATTTTGTAACTTTGGTTGATAAAAAGCAATAAATAAAATGCATAACACTATTTTAATACATATACACGCGGTCACCACTTGAATGGACCGCACAGCACGTGCGTCGCTCGTCGCGCCGCCGCTGCCTTCGAGGCCAGTTCCATTGAAATATATGCATTGAATCCACAGATTTGAATCGCACCGCCCTCGCGCCGCGCCGTCGATGTCGCCCCGCTCGTCGCCGAGTTCGAGTCCGCGGCCTTAGTGGTTTGGCCATTTTTATTCGGTCCACAGGCGGTAGGCCTTGTTACTAGTTCACCTCGCTACCACCATCCTACGAAAGTCTGTCGTTATAACAATACTGTTATCAGCATTACAGGTAAGGGCGTATACATAACGAATGCTGGTTTCTAGCGCGTCGCCGTTCTGCCAATGCTTTTAGGTACTGGTTCGCGCTGGTAGTCAGCGCTGGCGTGTTCTATGCTTTTGTGGAGAACGCGCCCGTAAGTTCCGAATGTCACTGAAAAATGCTAACATGCTCCGATCACTATAGACCGGCCCCCTGTCTATATCAGCTAGTTGATCGCTGGAAACCAGCTTTCTGTATGTAGACGCCCTATCAGGGACTTAGCGCTCCCGCACTAACACAGACAGAGACAATAGGCATGTATAACTACACAGCGCCATGGCTCACCCGCGTTCGTGAGAGAAAAATACAAAAACTACCCGCGTATTTGACACTATACACAAGCTACATCTTTTCTTAATAGTATGATGAATTGGTTCTAAAGTCCAGCTGGGCGTGTCACTAGTTTTCAATATGATTTAGTATTTATCTACGCTAGGTGTGAACAGTACAAAACCAACACAGATTAGATTATGATAATAGGCAATTATTTTGTATTGGCTTTTAACACTATAATTTATGAATACCGTATAAGGCTGACACGCGTTCAAATAGCTGGTTATGTATTTTAAATTATATCGTACAATTATAACCATTAACTTAGTAAGTATCATTATCATCATAACAGCCTTTACAATTCGACCCACTGCTGGGACACAAGGCCTCTCATTGTTATCGAAGGAGGTTTAGGCAGTAGTCCACCACGCTTGCCTAATGCGGATTGGTGGGCGGAGTATAAGGTGATCAATACCCCTTTACTAATCCTTTAGACACCCTTTGGAGGATATGGGGTGATGCTATTCTACTCTGCCGGCATCACATGGCTAGTAGAAGAAGTAAGTATGTCAATTCCGCTTTCCAATGAAATATTGTGATGAGGTATTGACTAATACTGGACCGGTTAAGAAATTGTAACAATTTAGGTGGTAGTAAATAAAATGTCACCGTTATACAAACAGAGACGCCCGTCTTAGGGCAAAATATAAGAAGAACTAGCGCCACTTACTTATATGATCTGAGAACGCCACCAATTGATTTGATTTTGTTGCTACTAAATCTGATCATCATTTCACTCGAGAGACGCCCACTGTTGCACATTAGCCTTTCCCAAGGATCTCTCCCATTGAATGTATTTAAAAATAAATGATAGCCATGTCCTCAGTGGTAGAGAAAAGGTTAATCTCGCTTCCATCTTATCATCAATCAATATGTGGGCCAAGAGTGTCCTCATGTGAAAAAAAATTCTTCAAAATCCTATCTATATTTATAAAATTTAAGATATCAACGCACAGCCCAAACCGCTGAACCTAGAGCTCAGACCAATAAAAAAGTCTTTTATTGGTCTGAGACCTAGAGACTTGAAATTTTGCACATAGATACCTTATACAATACAGTATAGGCATCCACTAAGAAAGGATTTTTGGAAATTCCACCCCTAAGGGGGTAAAATGTCCACGAGGACGAAGTCGCGGGCGGAAGCTAGTTATTAATATAAAGGTAATCTTCAATTGACTGTCCTACTCCATATTTTATTTTTGGTCATCGTAATCGTGTCTTCTTAACGTCTGATCAGCCGTCTTCTTTCAGTAATATTAAATAAAAGATAATATTATTTTACTACATGAACTTTGTAAATTTATAAATGGCATCAGTTTAATATCTATAATTTAGGCTACTTCCTTGATATAAAATTACAGTGCCAGTGTATGGCGTCACAAAGCCACAATAGGTCATTGGGCAATAACGTAAGATCGAGTCATTCCCTCGGAGCCGCAGTAGCTCCGGGCCTTATGGCGGGCACTTAATAGCCTAATATCTCTTTAGTGTATGAAGTTAACTGTTAAGTTCCTATCTCTTGAACAGCGTACCTGACACAAAGGTGTATATCTAGCTCAAGAAGAACGTTTACAATGAACGAAACTGTTGTTAATTTTGAAGGGGAGTTTCTCCCGAGTTCTTGTTGTAAAAACACGTGTTGAGAGACTCCATTTTTAACCTCAATCTACCGTACATTTGTCTGTTACTTTTAAAGTATATTTTTACTTGACATTGGCGAAATGCGATAAATAACGCGAACGCCATTCATTTAAAGAAGAAGAATTTTAATTTTGAAGGGAGCCAAACACGGTTCTCTGCTAGATGTTTAAAGTAAAACAGGTAAGAATATGTACGTAACCTACCCATATTTTAATGGTAACTAAAATAATATTATTTTTGGAAATATTCTAGTGGACCACAATAAAAACAAAATGCAAATGAAGTTGTTTTACTAGTTTGTTAATGTAATTTTAAGTTGGAAACATATGCCTAACCTTTATTAGGTTTGTAAATAGTACGCAAAACATTTTATCAAAGCTTCTTACCGACAAAAATACAATAAAACTTCATTCTAAAAAGTATTAAATAAAGAATACAAAGAGAAAATAGCCATATTTTAAAAGTCCCATTTCAACGGCATATCCGTAAATCTAACAAGATTTAGCATCAGAGAATATATAAAAGCTCAAGAAAAAAATTCTCTTCATAATAAGACGAAATGCAATACCTATCTATCTCATCTCACGGGCTCTGCGATTCCTTATTCATGGCCTAAAAGTCTGGCGCTCACAATGCAAGGTCGTTCCGCTCGTTTGTGTAACTTGGTCAACCGCAGGGTGGGTTCCATTCGGTATCTTCACTAGAAATCTGCCAGACGATATTTTATTCAAAATAACAATTCGAAAGATGAAAGTTTGGAGGTTCACATAAATACACGGGATCAGTTGCGTCTGTTTATTTATATCTGACGCTATAATTCACGGCCGTCTGCGGTACTCGCGATTGTGTTAGTTTGTTTGCGTGCTTGTGCTCGGTTAACCACACAAATAGTTGACTTACCCGATTCTGGTGTTTGGCGATTTTACGTCTTATTGTTATTGTCTGTGGATCTAAAGGATAGATGCTGTGCAATATTTGTAAGTTCACTGACTTAGGGTGCGTGACTTGAAGGGAATTTGGACAATGCTGAATTAAATACTAAATAAGACTTCATTAATCTGTAGTTTCTCTTGTGTTACATCCACGTAGCTAGACGGATGTTGGATGACGATGAATCTGAAACGTAAGAATAAACAGATTTGCCTTTATCAAACGTATTACGCCTTATAATATAGAATGCTAATTTGACAAATACGACATAAGTAAATTTCACAAAAACGAGTAGAGGCGAGTCGGATTTTAGTTGTTTTTTGTGATTTCTTTAGCAGTAGATTGCTCATTGATTATTTGTAAGCTCGTTCATGCGATGAAACTGCAAGAAAATAATGCTACTTTACACTTTTTTTGCAAACACATTATCTAGATAGACCACAAATTACCCTTATGCCGTCATAATTTTGAAATAAGTTGTTCAAAGTTGTAGGTTTTATCAATGTTTTGCTAAGTTTTTTCATATGGTACGTATTTTATTATAGATCGAGTTTGAATAAAATAACAAGGAGTAGTAAGATGAAGTGTTTTAGTGACTGGATGGCATAATCCTACGAAAATTCAAAGACGTTTTTTGTATCAAAATATAAATGTAGCAAATAAGTGATCAGTCTGTCTGTTGCTAAGCGGTCACCGTAGCAGACGCTGACAATGCAAGGTGTCTCTCGCCTTTCGGCAAGAAATTCCTAGAGACTCTAATTAGTAGAGAGACGCCCGCGGGAGATGTTCGCTGACTAGAAAACCTTTAAGGAGCTTCGCCTAATAGACTAAAGGACTCACCAAAGTCCTCGTCTTCTCAAAAACCCTGGTGACGCTGTAAAGGCCACCTGCCCCCAAAGGCTGCCCCCAAAAAAAAAATCCACTGTGTTCAGTCGGCCGGAGCCAGTTTTCGAGGCAAAGCTCACATCTTCGCTAGCTCAATCGCGCAATACAAATATGATTCATCTTCACGAGATGTGTGAATAACGAATTTCTATTGGTTGCTTAAAACACAGCTCTTCTTTTCTCGTCTTGTATCCGCTTTGTTGGAGTCTAAACCTTCAGTGAAAAAAACAAAAGCCAAACAACCAAGAGAGATGCTACACACTAAATTACGCAGAAGTCTGGATATCAGCTTACGACGTATTATAAAACAGTCTATCGTTTTTTAATACATCATAAACTGATACCCAGCAAAGTCATCATGTTCTCTGTCCTGCGTAGATCAGTTAGAAGAGCAACCATGTAGATCTCAAAAGGTTAAAATACGACCCCCTTCGCAAGCAAGAGAGGAATTTGTCTAGTTTTAATGTTTCATAACTTTATATTTTTTTCAATATTTGGAATCTAATCCAAATGAAAATATTACCAAAAAAAAGATAATTGCTCAAGAATTATATTACCCACATGTCTTCAATTATTATTTATATACAACACATAACATGATTGTACTTATTAATTAGTCCGAAGTAGAAAGAGCTTTCACTGACTCATTATCTTGGCTCTCGTTACGTCTACCTCAATTAACGGTAATAACCGTAAAGCCGTGTGAGTATTGTGCTTTTACCACACTACGAAACAGTTTTGGGGCTTAATAATAAATGGAATTATCTTCGAAATCCACCACTAATTCAGATTGGCGGTAACTTATTTGTAATTAGTATCGAGTCAAAAGCTCCGCGTATACGTAATCAAATGTCGACCGTTAATCACTACAAAATTCGATTTTCTCTGTGCTGTTACAAGCTCAGAGAGGTAGAGCATTGGTACACAGTATCTGAATCTTACAGAAGACCACAGTATACTCGTATATAAGAAGAAACTGACCTAAACTAGACCTGAACCTAAATATACTCGTATATAAGAAGAAACTGACTGATTGACATATTAACGCACAGCTTAAAGCGCTGGGTCTAGAGATTCTAAATTTGGCACGTAGGTTCTTTATGAGGTTTAGGGGGGCATTAGGGAGGATTTTTCAAAATTTACCCCCTAAAGTGGTGAAACGGAGATCCAAAGTTTGTATGGGGAAACAAGATTAGTTAGACTATTTTGTTCAAAACTTTACAGGAGTACTCCAATCGACAAACACGTATTTCAGGCTTTTTCAGAAAATCAACCCCCAAAAGGGGGTAATGGGGTCACAAAGACTGAAAATCAATAGGAGGATTTTTTCGTCATTATCAAAGATAAAACCAAGAAACTTTGAGCACCTGATAAGAAATAAATATCCTAAAAAAATGCTGGACCGAAGTAACTATTTCACGTGGATGAAATAGCGGGCAAAGGCTAGTATTTTATTTTCGTGGTGTTGTGTTTCTGCTAATGAGTAAGATTGACAGGGGTCCACAGGATAGGGGATTGTGTTAAGGTTTGCTGCGTGGGATTGACACATCAGTGTTATAACCGTCTGTAAGCTACGGTCAATGCTAACTATCAGGTGTACCGTATCCTTGTAAACCATCTAGCATGAAATAAATGGTAGAAACAGTTAAGAGGATAATACGGCGCGCACGTCTCCATACAAACGAAGAAATCGTTTTCCTACCCCTATTTCTAATCCGATCTTTATTAAAAAGCAAAAATCTATTTCTGTACCTTTTTCTTTTTTTCAAAATTTGACATAAGTTGAGAGTAATTTTAAAAAGCAATTGAATTTTGGGAAAAGTAAAACGTACATACATAGTTTTTAATTATGTTAAAACATTCTAAAATATCATAAATATCGGATTAGAATTAGGGGTAGGAAAACATTTTCTCCATTTGACTTACTTTATATGAAGATTTCATGTTCGCCATAAGTACTATCCTCTTAATTAGCCGTTTGAAATTAGGGCTCAGCTAAATCGTAGAGAAGTAGCTTAAACCACTGAGTGTTAAATAAATCTAAACTAACTACGACACACTTAAAAGGACTCCTGTCCCATACAACACAGAAATTTACTAAAACAATGTATAACTGCCCCATACTAAAAACGCCCTTTATCTTGTTACTTCTAATTGAAATGAATAAGAAAAATAACCTCTATTCTCATTTTAAAACACATATAATTCATGAACTTCTCGGGTTGGTGCAAAGAATGTCATATGAATCATATATGATTCACAGGATAGGGAACCTACTGTTGGCAACACCAACCAACCATAAATTGACAATTTATGTTTATATATGTGGCAACACTGTTTTTAGTTCCTCTTCCCATTTTGCCATTGTACTGGTACAGATAGGTTCGGCCCATTGCAATTAATTAAAGTAAGTTGTGCAGTTTTAAAGTGCGTTTTTTCTACGTCGCCCTCACTCCACCAGACCTACACAAAGTGCAGTATGTGGCTCAGGCTGTCTGGACAAATCTTCAAAATAGCTTACATTTAAGTAGGTCAATAGGGCATTTTATGTGACGGCTAACCACCCTTACTTCAGAAGAGGTGACGCTACAGAATCTTAGATAATCGATCGAAACTGTGTCCAGCCAGCTTGAAAAACCACTTTTCGCTGGTCTCTCAATCTCGGTAACGGAAGTGATTTTGACGACTTTTTGCATGTCAACGGGCGTCACATAAATTTGTGACGGGCATCGAGCTAAAAGTTTCGTGATACGTACAGCGGTTTATTAGAAAAATGCAAAAATCTGTGTCCAGCCAGCTTGAATTTACGTATAAAACTTCTGGCTGGCACTTCTGAATCTCGATAACGGGAGCGTTTTCGAATATGGTTCCTCTACCAACTAAATGTGACGCAAGTTGTGACGGTAATAACGTTTGATTTATGGCGTCACGTGTAATGGTTTACGAGAAATCAATTAAAAACTGGTGTCCAGCCAGCTTGAAGTTCAAGCTGGCTGGACACACATATCTCTGCTGCCTGATGGTCTACGGCCTTCGAAATATGTTCAAGTTTTTGTGACGGGGACGATAATGATAATCTGATGTTGTGACGGAGAAAGTTTACGTAGTTTCAAAGATATTGATCGTTAAATTATTTTCATACAAACACTGCAGTAGGGTTACCAATATTGTAGGTTTTATGTAGAAACAAGTATATTATTTTAAGGCTTTAATGAACGAAAATACGTGTATTGGTGATATTAATACCTACCTACTAACCTACATTTACAGTACCTAGATATTTTAATCGATAGAAGACAAAAGCGTAGAGGTGTTGAAAGGGGGTAATTTTTTGCGCTATTGATTATTTACGTGCAGATAACTACTCTTTTTAGTGGGTAAGTATTGGTGTTTTTCATGGTAAGCATAAATAATTAATGCTATTGCATAAATAATGCTATAGCAACACAGGATACAATGGTTTCTTTTTTCTTCTAAAAATTCTATTAAAAGTAAATACTTTCCGGCAAAGAGAGTCAAAAATATTTTAAGTATATTTAGGTATATTTTACTGTAAAAATATTTTTTAGGAAATATCTTGGTCACGAAAAGATACTGAACAATTTCTGAACGTGCTCATACGCTGCCGCAGACCGACTTGGGTTCAATAGGTAGGTAGTTGATGTTGGTGTCGCCATCTGTTGCTTAAAGTTGGTACTACTAGGACAACTGTTCGAATCATAATTATGTTCTCTTCCTCTGAATCAGACTCTTTCATCACCCGCATGCTATACCGATTATGGCGCGCCCTACGACTAGGTACTTACTCTGAGTTTTCTCAAAAAAATGATAGTTAATATTTTCTCATTGAAGTGGGAAAAAAGAATTCAAATTAACGACGGTAAAGCATTTATTTTAATTAGGTACCTTATTTATTCTTTATTGCACAAAAATAGTAGATGTGGGTACAAATTTTCATCCTAGCGAATATCCCAGTTGCATTTCGAAAGCTTTCACTTGGAAGCCTGGCCCCTAATCGGAGAGTAAGTAGATAGGGTCGGACTTCGAAACGAGTCGCCTGAATCTGAGGAAACTGAATGTGTAGGGGGCTCAAGGAAGCTCCGTAAGATCACCCTAAAACAATTTCGGCTGCCGGAGTTGCCTTTAAATTTTTTTTTTTTTTAAGTATTTATTGTATTGTGATTGCGTGAAACAAAACGTAATTTCTATACTTTTTTAGGTTATGATAAGATTTTAAAACTTTTGAAGTTAGTTTGAAGTACTAAAACGCGTGAAACGAAACGCCAATCCACTATTTTGATAATAGTTTTGACATTTCTGACAGCGTTAAATTGCGTCATTCCGTTGGTTGCTTTCGAGTTTTCGTGTCTAGTGTTTTATGCACCTACATGGCTGGGTGATAGGTAGGTTAGGGTTTTTTCATATATTTTGAGGTAAATTTTTTATAAAAAAAAGTAAGCATTTCCGGCATTCGAAATTTACGGGGGGCGACTTCCACCCCCTCCCTTCCTTCCCCCCACCCTCCTCTACCTCCAAAAAAGGAGACTTATTTCGAAATTCTTACCAGTAGATATACAAATGGTGGACTTAATTAGGAAAGAAAACTATTCTGACAATCTGACTATTCAACTCGTAAAAACTAATGATGGGCAAAAAGTAACACAAAATAATAAGTGGGGGCTCTTTTTAGGCAGCGCTGGTAGTCAATTATTATTTTGAATTAACACTTATTTACGCTTTTTTAACCGAATTCAAAAAAGGAGGAGGTTATTAATTCGACTGTATGTTTTTTTAGTGTTTCTTACCTCATAACTCGTTACTGAGTGGACCGATTTTGAAGATTCTTTTGACCTTTGGAAGCTAGTGCTTGTCATGGGGTCCCATTTAAATTTTATCGACATCTGACAAATAGTTTTTGAGTTATCCCTAATAATGCCTATTTAATTGACATTGATGATATCATAATTTTATCACTTGTGTGTCTTGAGGTAGTTCGTAGGTAGTAGGTAAGATCTTGAAGTAGTTTCCTGAAAATTTCTATACTTAAAACACAAAAAGGAGGAAAAAACCGCCTTCAAAACTAAAAACGGGAAAAATAAAAATTTTGTTTATAAAAATCTAATTTTTTTGAGGTCGGTGCCAACCTCAATATTTGTAATAAACGTTGTCACTTGTATTCGGGACCGACCTCTAAAAACATTTAGATTTTTATAAACAAAACTTTTATTTCTCCCGTTTTTAGTTTTGAAGGCGGTTTTTTTTATTTAATTTTTTTTTACTGCGGGAAAACCTATTCTCACGGAAAAAATCAAATACAATGCAGGTGTGGCCACAACCGGCCGATAAGTCGATTAAAAAGAAATCCTTTATTTATGTAAAATTGTAAAATTATGGTCACCTAACATTATTAATAGATGTTTGTATGGAAAAAATTTAATGATCAATATCTTTAAAACTACGTAAACTTTCTCCGTCACAACATCAGATTATCATTATCGTCCCCGTCACAAAAACTTGAACATATTTCGAAGGCCGTAGACCATCAGGCAGCGGAGATATGTGTGTCCAGCCAGCTTGAACTTCAAGCTGGCTGGACACCAGTTTTTAATTGATTTCTCGTAAACCATTACACGTGACGCCATAAATCAAACGTTATTACCGTCACAACTTGCGTCACATTTAGTTGGTAGAGGAACCATATTCGAAAACGCTCCCGTTATCGAGATTCAGAAGTGCCAGCCAGAAGTTTTATACGTAAATTCAAGCTGGCTGGACACAGATTTTTGCATTTTTCTAATAAACCGCTGTACGTATCACGAAAATTTTAGCTCGATGCCCGTCACAAATTTATGTGACGCCCGTTGACATGCAAAAAGTCGTCAAAATCACTTCCGTTACCGAGATTGAGAGACCAGCGAAAAGTGGTTTTTCAAGCTGGCTGGACACAGTTTCAATCGATTATCTAAGATTCTGTAGCGTCACCTCTTCTGAAGTAAGGGTGGTTAGCCGTCACATAAAATGCCCTATTGACTTACTTAAATGTAAGCTATTTTGAAGATTTGTCCAGACAGCCTGAGCCACATAGTGCAGTCCACAGATATCCTACACCTACAATTAGAAGGCAAAAAGTTCAAGAACTTCAAAATATACTGGGTGAAAAAGACATGAACAGTTAAACGAGAACCATGTATTGTATACATCTAAATAAGACATATTATTTCAAAAAAAATATTGCTGGGAAATGATTTTTATTTTTTGGTGTTAAAAAAAATTGCAAATTGTACCGCGCAATGTAAAGGGCTCAACTTGCAGGCAACTCGCAAAACCGCGATAATTTTGACAGACGGCGGCCCCGTTCGTTAGTGTCCGAGCGCATGGAGTAAGCTACATTGAACACTAACGTTTTAAAGCCATTTTTTGTTATGAAATACTAAAAAAAATGAGAATGTTTCTTTGGACAATAATTAAGAAATAACCTATAGAATACGTTTTCATAAAGAAATGAAAAAAAATTTATGACTTTGACCTTCAATAAAATCGTAACTATCAATTTCCCAGGTATAGTCTAAAGGAAAAAAAATGTTATGATGGTGAGCAGAATACATGATTCTCGTTTGACTGTTCATGTCTTTTACACCTGTATTTTCTATCCTAATATGTACAACTGCTCATTTAAATAACAAAAAGAAATAAGGATAAAGTGTTATTTTCCTGTAAAGCACGCTGGATTGCAGTCCGAAATGGTTCTTTAATTATAACAGTGCCAGCAAAAACATCAATAGACACCGAATGACCCGGAACTGGTAGTCCATCCGCCGCACGCGCACGCATTTAGCTTTTCGAGATAGCCGTTTTTTGTTGCATTATATTGTACACGTCTTATTATAACAAACTAAATATTGTATTTTTTCTGCGTTGTATGTAGTTCATTAATGTGGTAATACTTTTTTATTTCTAACTCAAAGAGGTCACTCAAGCATAAATAAATCGAATTTTGTTAATGATTATTAGTTATTTTAACGTAAAGTTGGTAAAACTGCGACTAAAATACAATAAAAAAAATAAGAAATATTACTGCAATGTGATAATTATATTTTTAAATCATAAA
The DNA here is from genome assembly GCA_955850985.1 of Elophila nymphaeata. Lineage (NCBI taxonomy): Eukaryota > Metazoa > Arthropoda > Insecta > Lepidoptera > Crambidae > Elophila > Elophila nymphaeata. The sequence goes on from OY039068.1 coordinate 15,495,213, forward strand.
AAAGGGAAAAGTAGGCAATTTTTTTTTATCTCTTATGAAAACGAAAAATATTTATCTCGAACAAAGTAGATCATTACAATGGTTCCCTGAACCAGACCTTTTTTAAGTAATCTTTTGTAGGCGAGTGACGTTATCGTCTTATTCCTAAAAGGGGTTGAGGTAACCTTTAGTTACAATTAAGCCACACCAGGCAGGCCATGCAGTGCCTCTAATAGTGACAGGTTGCCAGCTCGTCGCCTAAAATGAAGAGCCACATAATTTTTTCTCCTTATATCCCAAATACACTACTTGATATGGCGTTTTTTTTGTATATACTTACTTACATGATAACGTAAGTAACATTTTAAAAGTCTTTTACCGTTCTCGTTAGTGCAAATAATAGATTTAATAGCGCTTTCAGAGCAGTCACGAAAGAAGAAATATATTTTAAAGTCCCATTTGTATACTTGTGCCAACCGCTAATCGTCTTATGACAAGCGGTTTTTTTACGAAGCCAAATCACGATTTCGACGCGATACATTGAGATTGAAAAGGCGATAATCGATTTCTTGTTAGCAAACGAATTTGGGGTTCGGTATTGCTAAGAAATTATTTATGTTTGTCCTTCATTCAGGCAGAACAACATCCACTGTTGACCGAAAGCTTTCTTTCCTGTAGAACGTAATTTAATATACTTACATATTTTCATAAAATAGCAAAGAAATTCTGTTAAGACAAAACCAAAATAAAATGTGTTCGTAAAAATCAGCTACAATTTGCCCGTGCTACACTTTGAGACGAATGAACAAATAATGAAAACATAAATTTTTCATTTTAACTTAATATTTATCGTTATTATGCTAAAGCCCTCGGGCGTACACAAAGTGTAGTTATTCCACTAATACCCATGAACCCATTCAGTGCTAATCAGTCTGTGTTATCGATAGTTTCAGGGTGTTTTTTTTTTTATGACCAAGCGGAGCTGACCTTAGGGAGAGAGTCTAATGTGTCAAAGTACCTAGATGTTTGTGTGATCATCTCTATTATCAGTATGATTAGTACTGAATGGATATTTGTGGAAGAAAAGTTCACAGTACCCCTTTGATGGGGCCATTCGATGAGGTTTAGTGGAATTACTCCGAACAAGGACAGTATCTCTGCCTTACAAAAGACCGCAGTCAAAGAACTCTACATTTTCGCAGGGTTATGCTTCTGTTGGTATTTTAATATCAAATTTGGTATTGGTAAGGGAAGCCGATACGATATCAGAGGCAAGTAAACTGTATGAAATATGTACTTACCTACCTTTCACATTGTCTGGACCAATATCGGATATCGAGCTGTCAAATATCATAAATTTTACTTGTCCCGATATCATAAAGGCTATTGATACTGATATCGAATCGGATGATGATCGGAAACGCTGTTACAATTACTATCTATTAGGCTATTCTCAAAAACCTTATATTTTACGTGGCTTTTCTATTCTATTCTTTAATAATGGCGTCGCGACACATAAAGATTACGCAGTTTGATCAAGTGAAATTATGTCTAAAGTAACAATAAATTGTACGGTAGATTGAGTTAAGAATGGATTCACTTAACAAGTGTTCATCATCATCATCATCAACAGCTTATATAATGTTCCCACCGAGGGGCTCGAGCCTACCCAACATTAGGGGCGATTAGGCCTTAGTCAACCACGCTGGCCAAGTGCGCGTTGGTCGACTTCACACACAACCTAAGAATTTCTTCATAGGTGTGTGCAGGTTTATTCACGATGTTTTCCTTCACCGTAAAAGCGTACATATGAATTCAAAATTTGAAAACACATTGGTACGTGCGGGGATCGAACCAGTGCCTCCCGGGTAGGAGACGACGCTCTTACGCACTACGCCACCGACGCTTTTTTTTACCACGTGTTATTACAACAAAAAATCGGGAAAAATTGCGTAAAAATGCGGTAGAACTTATCAGTAAAGAAGTCGCATAACAATAGACCAATTATTGTACGACGTGACCTATTTAACGATTCTCATGGTTATTTGGTAAGCAATAGTGATACGATATAACTTTCACCGATAAGATTATACAGATTGTTTGTTTATACTTTTGCTTCTGTATTAGTAGGAGATAAAAATATACCTACATATAAAACTAAATACATAACATAACAATATATTTAGTTTAAAATATTTTGATGTCGGTATTTTAGCCTTCAATTGGTTAATGTGAATATGTAATGGATAAATAATACTTTTATACCTACGAGGCACCTACTTATTTTGTATTTGAACACTTCGAGGTAAACCAGATTTTTCGTATAAAATGTGACAATAAGTGTCTGAATTATTCAAATCCCACTATGATGCTAACAATAATAATATTAATATTTTTCTGCCACTCACAATAATCAAGACAAATCGATTCAGTGATCAATAAGAGTGTGAATATTCGCAACGAGAAAGTAGGTATATCTCTACTGACACTTATGAGGAAATTTTAGTTCAATGCTTGTGTTGACTGACACTCGAACCAGAACGGAGATCTGGTAGTCTAGTCAGTTAACTAGTTTCTAATTTTCAAGAGCAATAAGCCTACGGGTGGTAGTAAACTGTAGCCTATAGTTACAGTAAACCAAATAGGCACTATCCCTCATTTGTCAGCTATAAACAATTTTAAGAGTGGTAAAAAGCCGTTTACGCTTACGCCATTGGGGATAGCGTAGGATTACGCGGGGCTCCTTAATCAAGATGTTGCAGAAGGAGAATACCTTACCTTAGATTAAAGCAAAAGGGTAGATACGTCATCCTCCTTATCGCATCTTTCAAAAACGCAGTCCTCGTCAACTACATTGAAAAACTATGCTGAACGTGTCGCTCTCGCACGACTCTTGCATTTTTTATCTCGCTCACCTAACAATGCAAGTGAGACGTAGTAGGGCCTTTGGTCTCAGTTTAGTAGGCACACGCGCGTTACTCGGGTAATGTATCTTCCCTTTTTTGCTTTAATCTAAGAGCTTAGCACAAAACTTTCCCCGTATTCCTACTCCATACAGGTATGCATACAGGACAGTAAGTTACAGTTGCCATTTTCCAATAATCCAGTCATGTAGCTGTCCTCACAGATCCTATCAAAAATGCTTTCACGCAGTCTTTTAAAGACCCTATTTGCTATCTATCTAGTTGTTATCATATAACATAATTAAAAACATTTTGGCCGCATGATGCCGGCAAAGTAGAATAGCATCACCCCATATCCTCCATTAGGTGTCGGAGAAGACGAATAATGGATCAGCAAAGGGGTATTGATCACCTTATACTCCGTCCGCCAATCCGCATTGGGCAAGCGTGGTGGACTACTTGCCTAAACCTCCTTCGATAGCAAGGAGAGCCCTTGTGTCCCAGCAGTGGGTCGAATTACAAAGGGTATTGTGATGTGATGTGATATACATTTACGATGTATGTAATTATGTCATAACACGGCTGAAATTTACAAGGCTATAACTATAACTACCCAAATAAACCCTGATCTTTAAGGTGTGGTCCATACAAAAATCAATTTCTCATAACTTAGTCATAATAATACACATAAAAGGATCTAGACTTAATATAAGTCTTACAACCGGATTGACCTTATTAAGTGAGAATTTAGCAGTATCGAACGCCGGCGTCGTGATATCCGTCTCCCAAGGCGGCAGTTTGCTTATTTTCGTTTCACCCAAATATTTGGGTCGGCCCTACGGAATTTATTGTGACGTGCGTATCGCAGTCGGACGGCTGATGACGGCTGTTTATTCTGTTTTGCCGCGGTCGATTTAGTTCACAAATGGAATCGATCAGTTCAGTTCACAGTAATACCTATAATGAAGTTAAGTTCACGGCCACAGTATACTACTATGGTAGGTACAGTATTAAAAACAATCAAGGGTCGTCATCGCACTTAGGTGTGCAGTGCTCATTTGGATGGAGGTTATGTTGACAAAATCGATCGTTATATGTGTGATGTTGTCAATGTATGTATTATCTAAACATATATTCCTTTATCAAGATACGGAATTCTCTGTATGTACATGTATTCTCTCCTTCTTACAATTCTTTCCTTTAAAAGAGAGAAGTTCCTTGCGTGTTCCATTGGATAGTGCAGCGCATATATTAGGTATATCTGGCATTTACCATCAATAAATTCGTCTAAGACATTTATTAATTACTAGCTGTCCCGGCCACGCGTTGCTGTGGTAATTTCATACTACTATCCTATAACATTGAATTTGCAGTAAAAAATTAGGACTAATTGTCAAGATAAAAACTGTCCCATCTTTCAAGTTGGATCAAACTGCACACGGTGTACAAATTTAATTAAAATCGGTTAAGTAGTTTAGGAGTACATCGCGGACAAACAACGTGACACATAATTTATGTATATTAATATAAGCACTTTGATAATTATTAATAATCAAATGAATTTTCTAATAAATTACATTAAGATTTACCATCATTGCATTTGAACTTAGCTTACTATTAGGTTTTTATAAAAAGGCTCTAGAGCCTATTATTATCAGTATGTATAAATAATAATAAATAATTCCAACTACCTACCTTTGAAAATAATGTTACATTGCTGTATCGCAGTCAGGTCTGGTTCTTTACAACTAACATACTCTAAAATTTAAAAAGGCTCGTGCGTAAAGTTCGTTTGGTATCAATGGTTCGAATCCGTTCGTTTGGGAGCAGCAGTATGTTCCCTCCAACTGTATTATTTTCATTCGTTCTCAACAAGTTCATTTTGGTACGTCACTAAACGTTCTCAGTTCCGACATCGAACGTATTTCGTTCGCTTTAATTATGCCGACAGCCGATGTCTCCGAGAATTGAGACGTCGGCGAATGCACGCAGGGCTTAAATACTCACTTATTTAATCTCACGTGTTTCATATGAAATTAAGCTGTAAATTTCGTTGTTGATGATCGCTTTTTTGATACTGAATGGGATTCGCGAAACAACATTTAAAACTTTATTTTTGGTATAATTTTGTGGGAGATTGCGCTTGAATATTTCGCATTAGTGAAAGTGATTGGTCTAAAAGCGCTTATCTTTTTTATATGGTCGATGACTGTTGGTTTCATGACTTTTCACTTATTTTACTGGCCAACTTTAGATTTTTAAATAAAAATCGCATATTATAATTAAAACAATACCGACGAAATCACAACACTTTGAAAATTTTGATTTATTTGACAGAAATTTTCTGTAAGGTACTCTAAAGCTAATAATTGCAATTTGTCTAAATCGGTAAATTATATTTATTGCACTTTACAGATCATGAATAACAATTTTAAAGTTTGCAAGGGCGAACTTATCAATACAAGGTATAGGTATATTAGGTAATTTACCGGATTATATTGTTTAACTGATAAAGACATATTAAGTAATTACAACTTTCGACACTCTCATAGCGGAAAATTAAAGATTTCTTTTTAATATGCAATGTAGATTGTGTTCCAAAATTGGCCTGTCAGTACAACAGCGAGAAACAAAAGGAGAGACAGGCCCTCGTCCCAATTAAAACGGTCCGAATGCAAATTGTGGTTCAAAAAACCATCTCGGTTGTTATGAAATTATATTACACACTGCCTTCCAATGTTATCGCACAGGTTAGATCGCATAAATCGCAGTTCAGAATGTTATTTCCTTTACTTTATGCGCAGAGTCTGAAATGAAGTGTAGCTTTTTCGAAAATGAATAAAAATAATTGGAAGTCTCTACTTAAAAGCTCAAACAGATGCATTAGTAGATATGTACGTAAATGGAGAAGAGGTTAAACATCGAAAAGTAATATTGTATTGAAGGAACCTGCTCTCGCAAATTAATATATCATTATTTCCCGTATTGAGTTTCTTACCCAATTTATTTTTATATTTTTGAAAAAGTCAAACTCAATTCCGTACTTTACGGAATTAAGACAGTTGGTAAATTTCTCAAAAAACGACTAGTAGTTTTATTTGTTAAAAAAATGACGACATTTTTTTATTTATTTGTCGGACTCTAGTGATTGTGTAGACTTTTAGTCGGAACATTTTTTTGTTAATAGTTAATAGACCTTTTTGGTCTAGTAAATAACTCCACCTGATGGTAAGTAGACAGAACTGGAGTCTAAATTCAAAGACACCTAGCGGTTCGAGAGATAATGTAAGGTATCTCAAACATATGCGTACCTACGCTATTTATTTAATATCCCTTTTAATTAATTTAACTTAGACAAATTAATTTAATTTTGAATTTAATTAATAACTATTTTTAATTTAATTTATTTCATTTGTTTAATAACCAAATTATAAATTTAAGCTAATGTAAGAATTGAAAATGAAATTGTAATGTAGGTAATGTAATTTATAATGTAACTATTATATGTTAGGCCTGTTAAATTGCAATGCCCTTGCAGGGCGTCATATGTAGAGCTTATACCGTCCACCGTATTATATTCATGTAATGTGACAAGCAATAAACGATAAATAAAAAAAATAGGCCAAAAGGGATTGAAGTAAAAAAAAAATGAAAAGCAATATTGTGATTTGTTATGACGGAAGCTACTCTTGTAAATTAATTTATCATCATTTCTCTTTTTGATACCCGTTTCTAATTCGGCGAGGCCACGCAACCGGCCAATTAAGGGCCAAATGGAAATAAACATGTATGTTCGCGATTTCCCGATCGGCCTTTTATGAGGGCAACGAGCGGCCTGCAGTGGATCAACGACTCAAACGGCCCCATTCCCCTGGATTGAGTTTTAATGTAGTTTATTTATACCACAATGCGCCACGTGGCCGCTTGTTATTAAGTAAACTGTACAGATGTTGTTTAATCTTGCATGCTGTTACGTTTGCAGTGATTTTCTGATTATAATAATAACTCTTTATTATCTTCTCTCACACAGTAATCATTACATAGCTTCTTATGGTAAATATAACAGTCAATGTAGACTATGTTAGAGACTGATGTCTGTACTAGGGTGCCCTGTATGACAGTTTACCAGCCTCTCCGCATCCGAACCAGGCGAAATAATTTTTACGGCGTCACAAATGTGAGCTATAAATAAACTTGAATAGTATTAATAAGGTTTTCTTTAAGTTTTGATCTATAAAAAATCTTTGTATAAAGCTGTTGTTTTAGTGTTATCTACTGTATTTTTTATAACTGGTTGATGTACAATAAAGTAATATTCTATTCTATTCTATTCTATAAATAAGGTTTGCGTGTAGATGTGTGTGTGTGTGGTTGTTTGTGTGTGGGTGTGTGTATTTGTGTGTGTGTGACGGTTATATACGTGTCCGCATCATGTATGTGTGAAAGTTGGTGCGTTTCAGGGACCAACTGTTAACAATTTTTCAGTTGCATCGTAGTCTAATGATTTTAGCCAAGCAATAGTAATTCTCTTACAATGGTGTTTAGTTAGCGAATATATTTTGATCTGTTTGTTTATTTTGTTATATAAGTTACTACCTATAAACCCGAAAAACATTCTTGATAAGGTTGTAGTCCATTGAGTATGTATTAGAATGGCAGACTTTGTGTTTGAGTCGCTTGTTCGCATTTAAAGAGGGTGGTACCTAGTTGCGGAGTCCTGTTTTAATATAGTATACACAGTTAACGGACAGTTAAGACTCAGCTTTGTGAAGTCGAAGTGAGTGTCCATATAGTGCAATTATCTGGTCTCGGACCCGGCCACACCGTATCTTTCGTCCCTTTGCTTAAAAATATCCTTTCGCCCCCTATCAAGGTACCCGTACGCCCCTTATCGCGGGGCGAAAATATTTTCAATATTTTTGAAGCACCCGTACGCTCCTTGTAATATTTAGATCAAAAACAGTACAGTCATACATAAAATCAAAACCAAAAACCTTACTTTGCTAAAACTAAACCAAGAATCTTTTTTCTGCTACCCTGCTCCCAATTTATTTGAGGTCGGTGCAGTATGCCTTGATATCGACAATACTGCTAAAGGATATGGCATTAGATTTTTATGGCCGTGTGTCTGACACCAACCCTCCTTGGGAACAACTGATATCTTTCCACAGCACCCGGGACCACCAGCTTAACGTGCCTTCCGAAGCACGGAGGAAAATCTAGTTGAAAAAAATTCGGTCACCCATCCGAGTAGTGACCGCCCACTTGGTAGCTTAGCTTTCGTAATCGTTACTAAGACCTCCTCCATATAGTGCTACTAGCTGTCCCGACCACGCGTTGCTGTGGTAATTTCATACTACTGTCCTATAACATTGAATTTGCAGTTAAAAAAATAGGACTACTTATCAAAATAAAAACTATCCTAACTCTCAAGTTGGAACAAACACACATATTTAAAAAAAGTTAAAATCGGTTTGTTAGTTTCAGAACTTATCCCGGACAAACATCGTGACACGGGAATTATATATAATAGAGTATAATAACGTCAAATGTTTCTTCGCAGTTAAATTTAAACTTTTCTAAAATTCTCGCAAGTGAGAACCTGATGAATGTTTTTTTACTGACTAATGGCTGTTGCTGAAGGTGGCCTTTACAGCGTCACTGATTTTTTATGAAGGCGAAACCTGTAAGATGAACCTTCCAAGAGGATTTTTTGGGGATCTAGTCTCTAGGGAGTTTAGCCGAAAAGGTGATCCTGATCTGGGTACGGTACGGTGAGTGCTGGCTCTGTCTGTCTATCGAGCCGTGTACTGTTGTAAATTGTACCCAGGTTTTACCAATAAATCTTCGAGGATCGGTTGCAGGTAGGAACTAGGTAATACGCAGACGTAAGTCAGCAGTTAAACAGTCGACTGACTGTTGTTTATAGATGGGTGTTAATAACGTATCTACAGACAATTTTCAAATTATCTTTATGTCAACAAACGCGCAAATATTTTTCAAATTCGAAAATACACTGAAAAATATCAACTGTTCCCGCTCTGGACAGTCGATTTTTTTGTGTTTTTTCTAATTTAACAACTACCGACAGTTTTCTTTGGTAGCGGTAGAATTTTAATATATTTTGTATAGGATATCTGACAAAATCTTATGCCTAAGCAAAAGTCTAGTTAGAGATAATTTATTGATACCGAGCATTAAAGGTAATAGGCAATTGCTATAAAAATGCTGATGTGCTCCTGTTAAAATACGAGTATTTTTATAGCAATCGCATTCATTGATGTGAATAATACTTTAAATTCTGCACGTTAAAGTCTTTGGCTATAAGACGGTAAGCGGAATTAAAAAAATGTATCTGATGTTATCAATATCGCTTTCTCATTAACATGACTAATGATAACAATCTTATTTAATCAAAATACATCGTCAGTGCATAATGTCACGTTCAATGACTTCACCAAACTGACCCGCTTAACTGAAATTTGATCTTGCAATCTTGCCAAGAAAAATATCCGTTATTTTGTATCAGAGATTCTTTATGGTATAAGTGACCAATGGCACTTTAGGGTGTCAATTTTAAACCTTTATATATGTAAATAAGTACGTTCTAGAAAATCTTTATTGTGTTGGATATCAAAATCGATGCGAATTTCACACATAATTCAAAAGATTTCGAATATGTATTTTGGTAAATTAATTTAAAAACATGTGTGTTAAAGGTTTATAATCACTGACTTTACTTCGCTTAGTTCAAAACGTTTTCTTTGTTGTGAAGCGGTATAACTTAAAGGGCCGAAGAGAAATGAGTTTTTCGTTAACAATGAGGCAGTTACCATGCCTCCCATATTATTTTTATGTCACACCTGAGAGAACAAGGCTATGTAATGAATATAGATGGTCGCTCTCATTAGGAGGGAAGGAAAAATGCTCAGGCGGCTGTGAGCGATGGCTGTAACTAGCCATGTCCATTTCACTTCAATGCACACATGCACTGATAACATAGAAAGGGAAATGTGCTGATTTGTTGGTGATATTGTTGAAAAGAACGACAGTCAATTAACTAACATGGAAAAAGAGTGATAGGTAGTTTTTTTTATTACTATAATTATCGAAAGTCCGAACAGAAATATGAACAGCAACTGAACTTTTATATCTAATAGCTATAAACTTTTAATAATTAGTTCATTACAATTTAGATAATCCTCAATAAGAGTTCCTGAGCATTCTAATCCTCTAGTAATTTGATTACAGTTCGACGATCAATGTCGAAAATGCGTGACCTAGGAACGTCCCCCTTTGACCTGGGGTCGGTCTCGGCTAATTCCTAGACAACTTTCAGCTAATATTTCAACATTCACACGTTTTTCCAACTTTCATTTGTTTTTCCTGGGGCGAGATAATTACGTTAAAAGATTACTAGGTTAAAATATTGAAAGTAGTAGATAGAATAACTCAAGAGTTTCACGACGAGAGTTTCACGTTTCGGAAGCCACTTTAATTAACCACTTCGTTCAATACTAGAAAAATGCACTGAAAAAAATCGACTTGCCTCAGGCGGGACCCGAACCCGCATCTTCTGCAATCCGGACGGCTGCGTTGACCAATTACGCCACCAAGACACTGCTTTTCGCTGTCGAAATTTGTCAGTGCTTGGTGCTTATGTTTTTATGGTAAACATTGTTTCATCCAATCTTTGAAATTTGTACTTCTAAGACCCGAACGAAATTTTTTTGGAAATATTTGACGCCAAGTTAAGATTAAACTACCTTACATTATGGAATAATTTTATTTTTGCGTTTACAAACGCGTAAATATTAATACTAGAAAAATGCACTGAAAAAAATCGACTTGCCTCAGGCGGGACTTCGTTCAAGGTATAACTGTTTCGATACAACGATCTGCATTGGGCCGTGGTGTTACCACAACTGGTAGACCCTTATTTGGTTCTACCTCGAACAAACTCATAAATGCTCTGTAATGAAATGTCTAGAAGAAATTTAATCTGAAGATAGAACGCAAAAATGAACCTTATCTAGTCTGTCGTTAGTTTATTGTACATAATATCTATCTGTGTCAAGGTCGTGACCTGAAGTCGAAAGCAATTGAAAGAGACGTTTATATTCCACTCACAGGTACCCATAAATTTTTATATACTTACTTTCTTTGAGCAATATCGTTTTAGTAATCGTAGCCAATCATACTAAACGAAATGTTTGCCTATTAATGCTTATTGAATTAGCAATAGCTTAAATAGGAGTTAAGTGAATACCCGGACTGTTGAGATGATTTAAGGTCGTAGCACACTTATCAGCTCGGAAAGGAAACGTCTCTTTTTAAAACGCTTTTATAGACGTCACCTGTATGTTTGCTTGTATGTAACCGACTCCTTTGTAAGCAATATTGACCCACTTTAAACGGTCAGATTTCATTTAAACGTTATAGAATAATCAAAGACCGTTGACATTATAATTAGATAAGAATATCCCATTATAATTGACTCGAGAGCAAATTATTTTTATACTACACCTGATCGGAACAGTAGCTATAATTTCCTCAAATTGAAAAGAGAAAGTTGATCTTTTCTTCGGCCTAAATATGCGGGAGGAAAAGTTGAATAAAATTCCATTTCTGACGTGTTTAGCGGGAGGAAAAGTTGTATGAAATCCTATTTCCAACGCGACGTCCGCCGCAGCGCGCGCTGGCGGCGGTGGCGGTGGCGGTGGTGCTCGGCAGGGACGCGCGCTGCACAATTACAGGCCATTGGTAGGCCGGTGTTTCGCAGAACATCTGCAACTTGTGTTGTATAATCATGATATCTTTATAATTTTATATAGGTACTGCTGATTTCAATTTAACAAGTCTTTGAATGTTCCTCACAGGTGTAGTATAAAGCACTATATAACACTTGGGAGAAAGTTCGATTCCCAACTCGGGAGTATTGTGGTCTGCTGCTGCTGCTCCCTCGTTGGTAATCTGCCACTTTCGTCCCGCGGTGAACAATGTACTATTCCCTCAGGTGATGTACTTTGAATCCCTCGCTGGAATTCACTTCGCTCGTAGTTCAAAAGAGCGCCTTCGCTGTAAAAATATTATTTTGCTCCCTTGTCATACAATCTAGTATTTAACTTTTCAGTCCGATTTATCATTGACGCGTGTTTTTTTTTTAAGTTTTTAGAGGCGATGTGCTACTGTTCGTAGCCGCCAATCTAAAAATGTATAGTAAACATCACATCATGTTACCACAAATTGTCATATTTTCCCAATCGGTTTTGCACTTTAGAGAACATAACTAGATAAATTAGATAGTTTTGGGTAGCCTTATCTGACCGTCGCGTCGTACGTAATTTCAAATCGTCAAATTTTTATTTCGTTACTCCACTATGTTCTGTGACTCCCACCAAAGCCCGGTAAAAAAAGATAATTTGGCGATCACAGGTTTCAAAGGGCAAGGACGAAAATTTTATCAAATTCATAATAAGGAAGTAGCATTAAACTTTAACGGTCATAGTCATAAAACTAAAATAATCAGCATGGTAAATGAAATGTAGAATTCAGTCCGACACAGTTAGAGCGTAGGTATTATTCTGTCAATTAAATTGGTTTGTCTATTGTTAATTGAGTTAAGGAACCTATCTAAACAGATATTTATTACTATTATCACTGATATTTACGTTGTGGGCAAGTTTATTAAATTAGTGGCAATGAATATGAATGTATACAGACAGTCAACGGCTGATGAAAATGATTGCAAACTAGAAGTTAATTCATTCAAAGGGTTTTTCTAAAATTATCAATTCAATAGTCATTTGTGTCAATAATGTCGTGGATGTGTGGTCTATATGTGAATTAAATGCACTGGTGGCAGATATTCAGTTAGTAAAAAAGCATAGGTACCTATTTTTCACGTTATGTTTATTATTCAGCTTTTACTGGTAAATGATGGCCGTCGTACAAAATGCGTAACGGTACTGAAAATTCGTAGAATGCTTACAGCAGTCTTTATATATTACGCATTATCAAAGAAAGTGCCGTAATATTGGTTAAAAACAGTAGACATAAAAGCTATTGAGAAGTCACCACAAATAAAAGCAATTGAATATTTTTATGCAGATATTGTGGCTGCCAATTCTAAGTACTTAGCTAATAAGTTGACAGCCGCCAAAATGTATTTCTATTGTTTATAATTTATTCTAAGCTAGAATTAAAAGCTAAGCGTACTTTTAATATGTTTTTACTTTTTATGGCTTCTTATATGAAGATACATACATTTACATATAAGTCTTCTTTGATATTAGTAATGCTGTTTTAGATTCTCTGTATCTATTCTTATTTATGTGCACGTGCTACTTTAACTGCCCTTAATAGATTAGAATCAATGTCCTTACCTATGTAATTGCTTATCTAAGATAATAGATAGATACTATAATTGAAATTGTTGTCTGACTGAAACAAAACTTCTATAGACCGTTATAGAATTAGTTATAGTATAATGCTAACAAAGATTAAACTGTAATTAAATACTATTGTATTAGAACGATATTTACCAAAGTTTCAGCATAACATTTCCGCTAGCAATAAGTCTTTATTGCTAAAACTTTCTTTTTAAAAGCTTTATGAATTTGGAAGTTGGGACTAGTGCCCGGGCTTATTAAAAAGTGACCCGGAATGTGAACTACTCTTTAAAAGTTTCTTAATGAAAGTCTTTTTGAATTTCTTTTCGTTTATTATGCTTATTCTATTCTTCATAAATGGCTTCGCGACAGTTAAATATGTTGCGCATTTAGCAAATGTCAAGTGTACTTATAGTAGAAGATCCGAACCTATATCGACCTTCACCGAGCTGATAATAGAATGAAACATATTTTATTATTAATTTAGTATATTAGAAAATATATTAAAAATGGGTTGTCTAAAAAAATCCTGGACAGACAATTTTTTTTTATTTTATTAAAAATGATTTTTAAAAATAAATGAATAAAATATTGCAACATCAAGATATTAAGAAAATTTTGTCCTGACTGATAGTAGAAACCGTATAGAATGTGCAGGCATTGGGTTGTCTATTATTTACCTGCGCGAACTACTGGGTTGTCAGGTATGAACAGGTATGTCGATATCAGTTACTTTCACTCGATTGGATAATAGAAAAAAATTTATATCATCATAAGCACGCGACAAAATTTTCTTATTATCTTGATGTTGCAATATTTTATTAAAAATCATTTTTCAAAAAATAATTAAAAATATTCTGTCCAGGATTTTTTTAGACAACCCATTTTTAATATATTTTCTATTATACTAAATTAATAATAAAATATGTTTCATTCTATTATCAGCTCGGTGAAGGTCGATTTAGGTTCGGATCTTAGACTATTAAAATATTTAAAGTTTATTAATACATAGTTTATTAGTACGGTGAGTGGTCTCCTCTTGACTTTCTCGTATACCGGAAACGTCTCAACGGTTGATAGAAACCTTATATTTTATTGTCATACATGCATGTTAAATTTTGTTCACCCATCCGAGTACCGACCACGAACTTGGTTGCTTAACTTTCGTGATCGACGGCTCAGAAGTTGATAGAAACCTTATATTTTGATGTCATATACGCATGTTAAATATGGTTGCGAGTATGCTTTAACTTATTAAAGCATACTCGAGATATCGTGCTAACGCACAGACACACACACAGACATACAGACACATAGACACACACACACACACAGATACACAGACACACACACACACAGACATAATTCCAAAAACGGTATTTTTGGACTCAGGGAGGTCCAAAACGTGTAAATCCGTCAAAATATCGAGGTCGAATTTTTTGACGATTACAAGACTTCCTCTATACTACGTATACGAGAAAGTAAAAAGAGTGTCACAACACGTGTTATTAAAACAAGAGCTTGGGTGAAACTCCTTCACTATACCTATAAAATATCGGTGCTAAATCAGAAAAGTCAGAACCACGCAATATAAATTTGGTAGGTAGGTCATTGCAAAGTGCACTTTAACGCCACCAGCTCGCGGTCGTCACTTAATTGGGGCAGCGAGGGTGCCAGCCAAATGGGCGGAAACAGCGAATACTACCCTAATTTGCTTCTTGTCGCAATAAGCGTTGATAAGATTTATGTGCCCAATAAGCAACGAAATAAGTTATAGGCTTTTTGTTGGCATGCAAAATTTAGATTTTCGAGTACATCCGTAGCCTTTGTGAATGCACAATCAGCTTTTTTTTTGGAGATCAGACATATCCGTTTTTTTCTGGTAATTCGTTTTTTAAAATGTTACCGGCTTTGCAGTGTGACCACGGAACTATAGATAAACACTTGACTGTAAAAATGTGTAGTGTGGAGAGCCTATAGTAAAAATTTTAAATAAAAAAAAACCACCTTCAAAACTAATAACGGGAGAAGTAAAAATTTTGTTTATAAAAATCTAAATGTTTTTGAGGTCGGTCCCAAATACAAGTGACAACGTTTACTGCAAATATTGAGGTTGGCACCGACCTAAAAAACATTTAGATTTTTATAAACAAAATTTTATTTTCTTCCGTTTTTAGTTTTGAAGGCGGTTTTTTTTATTTTAAATTTTTTTTCTGCTTTTTAGTGTATAGAATTTTTCAGGATACTAGCTCAAGATCTTTTAGACACACAAGTGATAAAATTACGATATCATCTATGTCAATTAGAAAGACATTATTAGGGATAACTCAAAAACTACTTGTCAGATGTCGATAAAATTTAAATGAGACCCCCATAACAAGCACTAGCTTCCAAAGGTTAAAAGAATCTTAAAGATCTTAAGAGTTATGAAGTACCGCACAACGCACGTGGCGCGGCGCGTTTTATCGGCAATGCTTGCTGACACTTCGTGTTGACGCTACAGACGTGGCGCGGTGCGGGTGGCAACCTTCCGAATATTCTTAAAGAGAGAAAAGGACAACTGCGTATGTCGATTGCGGTCGATCGTCAACTTCATGCAAGAAAAACAGAAAACGAAAAAGCTATTGATTTTTCATAATAAGGTGATATTATTCTCATACGAATATTTAAATATTGCTTACACGAAGAAAAAACAAGAAAACTGTTGATTGATTTTTCTTAGCAAGGTGGTACTTTTCTCATATGAATATTTAAATAATGAAATTATCTAAAAGATTAATAATTTTTTATGAAAATATCTCCAGTAGTTTCAGAGTTACTTATGTAATTTTTTTGTAAGACCTTTCTTAAGATTTTTTTAATATACTGAAATATTTTCATACTGATGAGTTGTCGTGTCTAGTTTAGTTTCGCACGTATAGCTCTTATTGTTAGAGCGTGATGGTTGTTCAAAAACTCGTTAAAAATTGCATGTACTAATCGTCCCCTTAATACAAGTTTTACACCACTCAATGACCGGAGATGAGATTTTTAATTACACCGGTATCAGTATTCCCGTGTCGTCGCCATGGCAACCTTGTAATTTAACCATTGGTCTGTGTGGCCAGCTTATGAAATATTACGTGTTACCGCAGTTCCGCCCGGTACGTACGTTATTAAATCATTAAAAGAGAGAGTCTCGAACACTAAAGCCTTTCAAGGAAAACAATTACAGAAATTATTATGAATTATTTATTCTGTTCCCGTGTGAGCAAAGTATTGGTTTTGCTTGCGGCCGGTGTTTTGAAAGCAAAACTGTAGTGATAGCAAGAAAGTAATTTTGGTCTGAATAGCTACTCCAAACTTTAACTTAATTATATAACAAAATACTCGGTTAAGCGTTTTGAAATTGTAACTTGTTCAGGCTTTTTTGGCAATTTTGTATTCGTAATTGGGGAGAAGCTTTAAAATCTTCTTGGCTTTCAATTCCTTGAATTGTGTGCTTGAATACAATAAATAAAATGGCTACTATTGTCTGTTGTTATTGCTACATACATGCACTAGTTGTCTAAAAATGTAACAAAAACAAGGAAACGCTATATTGTATGGCAATAGCTAAGTAAGAAATTCGTGATCACGACCTCAGCGCTTTGCAAACATCTGTAATTATACAAAGTGACCGAGTTCCGTAAAACATTAGGGCACCCCACCACTATAATTTAAACTCAATACGCCTGGAGAAAAGCTGTAAAGGTTCCTACTGTTATAGATAAATCACAAATTGTGGCAAGAGCTTTAGAATAACATTAAGGAGAATTGAATTACTGACGCGCTTTCATATCTATTTTGCATATACTACGGAATACTTCAAGTAGGTAATAACAATATATTTGAACCAGTTATCATGTACGAAGCGCACAACGATCATTTATGAAACGATTTTATTTTATGACAACAATTTTATTTTATGTTTATTGGGTATTTCTTGAGTCGTGGAGTTGAAATTTATATGACGATTTGACGACTGTTTAAGATAGTGTTCAGTGAGTCGTAATAGAGGTCCAAATGGTTCTGAATTTAAATCGTGCTAGGAAATGACATGGGTGGTAAACAAGCAAATAGACCCTTAAAACCACGGTCGTGTCCAACGACGGACAACAATCCGATCCTACCTGGAAACGGTTAACAGAAACACACTTCAAAAAGATAGGGATGCTTTAATTAACTGACGTTTCCAATATGACTAACCATTCCCCTCCCGACTAGAACACCCTAAGAGACTCTCGACTGACAAAGAGACTCATCACGAGAGAGACTTGTGAACCAGAAACTCTCTAGGATTCGCCTGATAACAGGAGGGAACTCACAGAGTCTACATTTACACGCGGGAAACATCTCGTGTAGATATAATGCATCAGTGTTTTTCAGTGACTGTGCCGGGTCTAATCAGAGAGCCACATAACCCTGCCAGCGGATCCCAATAAAATCTATTCCCCTGCAAAAGAAAGGCTTCTTCAGTACTCATGCAGAGGATACATGAGGATATAGGAGCATTATCGTCACCTTTTTTCCCCTTAACCTCCTCCGGTGCTTTCCCTTTCCTTCCCCATATAGGGAGGCGCGAGAGACAGAGCACCGAAAAGAGTTAAAAAGACTTTCCGGTTAAGAGGGGGAAGGACGGGGTGAATCCTCGCAGGGCCGGCCCTAAGATTATGTCTGACTCTTACCGACTAAACACCCTCTATTGTATTTTTATTTACGAACGCTATTACTGTGTGTAGATGTACAATTCTACATGCACAATGTCTAGCAATACAAAAATTCGTTCGCGCGCGTATTTAGGTGAGATGCTTACTTTTAAATCTTTTCGTTTCGCTAATTCTAAACATTTTGAATTATTTTTGCATTATATTTGTTTAGCAATGTAATTTTGTTGGGAGACACGCAGTCAGGGCTCACCCACATTCGTGACATAAAAATACTTTACCAGAGGCTTGAATATCGCCGTCAATTATTAAACACAAAGTGTTTTAGTAATTAATTAATATATATGTGTATTACACTTTAAGTAGCTTTAATACAATTTCTAAGTGATACTTAACTCGAGCGAGCCTGTTCTGAGTGTGAGAATGTTATCATTATGAAAACATTATTACTAACTCACTAATACCTTTGCATGCCCGAGACATCGATATTTTATGTTTATTACATGGAAATTCTTGATTACCTACATTACAGTGTCCCATCTCACTCGCGCTCTATATGTTCGAGGGAGAGGCTCAGGTTGCGACGTTATTTACGTTTTCATTTTCTGCGCCAGGTGTAGAAATAATACTTGATTTACAGATTCTCTATCCCAGATATTTTATTTGTTTTGAAGGGAATATAGAATATTGGGATTTTGCTTCAGACAGATTTCACTTTATAGCTAAAACTTTGACACAGAATACAGTTGTTTGATAAGTTAAGAAAACTTTACTTTTTCGTAGATAAAACTTGGATACAAAATATATTTATTTGATAAGTTTAGAAAACTACTTTTTCGTATAACGGTTTTCATATTGTCAAATTGGATAATGGATAAATAATATTTACCTAACTCATTATTATGATTTATGATACATGTAATTTATGTTTATCCAGAGAAAAATGAGTGTCCTTGAATGAATTGAATGATTGAACAACAAGACATTATTACGTTTGTATATCTCTTTTACTCTATACTTCCTGTGCTTATGACCAGTCTGTTTTATTTTAATATTCTACAATTCTTATTACTGAATCTTTAGGACTGAAAAACTAAAAATAATAGTTGCTGACTAATACTTTGTGTATAAATTTTCTACATTTTGAAAAACCTCGTGACAAACGCGGAGAGATATCGGTGGACAGTTACAGCAAATTGATGCCCTGAAGCCTTCCATCTCGAACAATACTCGTCGACCCTAAGCGATAAAGCCTCAAAGGTCTATCTACTATTTATCACTTTCACCTGATTTTGTGAACATCGTATCTCTGCCAGTGGCACATATTGTTACCAAGTGTTTTAATCTATGTAGGCCTTCTATATTGTGTTCTGAGTAAAATATTTGGTCGCTTATTTTATAAAACGATGGAATGGCAAAAGAGGCAAATGATGTACGGGTGTGGATTTATGTGTAATTAAGTGTTACCTAAGTCTCTGCTCAACCTTTTTGGGATAATGAAAAGATTATTAATCTTTTCTTGTTCTGGTAACATTATTTAATAATATGCATTCTCTTTTACAATTTAAATTAGGAAAATTTGATTTAACATTTTGACCACCCCTTTATTAATATAATGAAATCAAAAGACCTGTATTGTTTATACTTGAATGTATAGAAAGTAAATTGAATGATTTTTTTGTGTATTTTTTCTAGTATAAAATTGAAAGTGTTAGATCTTCCTTTTTAATTGTGTACTTATGTACTATTTTAATAACTCTTTCTTCTTTTGTATAAGAAATACGCAGTAAGAAGAGACATAATATAAGTAGAATGTTGGTAGCAAAAAGAATCTCAATAATTCTAGAATTCTATCTTTACAGGTTTCTGGTGCCGTGGAATTGTCCGACCCTGCCAATATCGACCAGTTGCTGGCACATCTTCAGACCTCTGTAAGTAACTAAAATAAACAAAATTTTATGTTATTTTGATATTAAACCAGTCTATACTCATCTTATGTCAGATATCGGTATCTATATTATATAATACTATTCCATCTGATGTCCGTCATCTAACCCATTTACCTTATTATGGGTTCGTGAATCCCCTTGCGCTATTTCCTTCCCACCCCTACCGCTCTTTTTTTTTTTTGACGGTGAGGTCAACTTTATTTACGCATCGTCCCTGCGGGGTGGTGCCAACCGCAGGGGATATGTGGGACTCGAGGTAAAGGCGTTAACTGCATACCCACTAAACATCTTCCCCGGCCTGATCTCCAGTGCGCTATTACCGGACGGCTCAAGATCTGCACACGTGAGCGCAACTACACCGAGACCGTCCCAACGCTGCCCATCTAGGCACTCCTTGCACCAATTGGTGGCCAGCAGCCCACAGGGGCTACCGACTAACGGCAGCCCCTGTGGGCCGCTGGCCGACGCCGGCCTTATAGGCCGCCTCCTCCAGCGACGGCTGCTCGACCTGGCGCGTCCTCCTGACGAGGACACCGGGAGCAGCCATCGGACCGCACTCAAGGGATTTCGGGCGCGGTCGTGGCCCTGAAAAGGGCCGTCCGGAACTAGCCGTGGTAGGAAAACAAAAACAACTCGACGACGGCATGTGACTTCGAATGCCAAGACGACACAATTGACATCAAAAGCCACACACCCGCCGAGAAAGTTTCCCCACCTCGTTACCAGGGTCCGCCACGAGGAGGCTTCCGGACGTGGACCCCAGGCTGTAGTGTCCTGGCCTCGGGTAAGCTATTCCCAGGATAATCATTCTAGTCCTGGCTTTATAATCGCAGTCACACTCCTAACCCATGACGTCGTACATTACATTTGCCAAGTGGTTTTGTGCTCCGTGGCCACAGCATACTCTCCAGTCTTTTTCAACGCTTATCGGTTGTACGACATGTGTGTCTAGCTCATCCACTTCAGCTGGCTATTCCTCGGGGATATGTCGTTAATTGTGATAGACTGCCTCATCCTAACCACTAATACTGCGCTTTAGACATAAGTCAAGTTTAAAAAAGAGATTTATCGTAAAATACAGAGACCGCTCCGCGTTTACTTTGAACTGCAACATACAAATATTCCTGAGCGACCTACGTATATTGAAAGATTTTTTTCATTAGATTAGCAAAGAAACGTTTTTCAACCGATCATACGTATTTGTAAAATTTGTTTTTGCTAATCTAATGTAAAACAACCCTCTATATATACGTAGATCCTCTACAACTCCACTTAAATCCTCTACAATAATATTACGTAAATAATATACTGTTGTAGAGGATTTTTACATTACATTCAAAGTAACATTTCACAAAATCAAATACGAATAATCAGTGAAACGAACAGAGTGTGTGATTCAATAACGTCAAACATAGTTCGGTCGGATGAAATTCCAGAGCGCGATTCTATTAACGACTGGGTAAGAATTAAATGTCGAATATTCCACCGAAAATTCGATATTCGTCACTTAGTAACAGACACCCAGTGCCGAAGATCAATCTTCGATCGCTAAATTATGGCTAGAAATAACTTTGTGTTAGCGGAAACTCTATTACCCTAACTTCACTCAAGGGTGTAATAAAAGACGACAAGGCCGATTTCAATATTATATCCATCTCCAAACATTTCACATAGTTTATTTGGTTACCGATTTTAATTTAGTATGTGTACTGGATGACAGTGATTTTCATGACTTTTTTCGAATTTTCAAATTATCCATCAGCCTAAGTCCTTTCGCTGGACGCAAATCCCTTTTTTTTTTTACATCGGAAAAGGTTATGTAGGAATCATCGCATGGTGTAGCGAACGATTATGTATATTTTTAATTAATCAAGTAAAATAGGTGAAAATAATCTTTTAGAATGCATTCTGTTCTTCGTTATTAAAAGTAAGCGCATTGTATTACTACGTTTATTATATTAAATTTTAAAATACATTTGTATATAATTTATTTACCGATGACACCTTACAGACAGCTTAACACGGTCCATACTATATTAGCAGAATATGAATATTAATATAAAGACTAAATTAATTTTTATCTTCGCTATCAACATAAGATATGGTTATTTATCAAAATTTAATATTATTTTATGGAGCTATAAGGGAAATCATATTAAATAAACGATTATAGGCGTCCGTGTACGGTAGTCTTCACCGATAATTGGGGAAAATTTGTAGTATAAATGGATTCAGAATAATAATTTCGGTGTGTCCGCTCAAAGGTTCGCTGTCATTAAGCCACACATTGTGACGTGTCCTTATAGTCCGTCGCGAGATATGGCTGGGGTAAGAGCCTCTTTGAAGTTGGAAATTGCTGATATTACCTCCCATTACGATTATGGCTCGTGAACAAGAAAGTGGCGCGGCTGCGACGGGTCAAACGTGGGGCACGATCCCATCAACTTAATTTTCACGCCTTTACTGAAATTTCGGCTCATTTAATACAATAAGTTGCTGCTACCTCAATGCCAGGTTATTCCACATATTTTTGCCGATAACTTCTTTGGGACAACTTAATAATGAGAAATGCCTTAAAGCGACTTAATAATGGGTAATCAAACCGCTACGTGTACCTTTGGCCGTAATTAAGATATGCACGTTATAATTTATCTGCTAGTCCCGACGTCTGGCGAGTCGTTTTCTCTGAGCATAAGACATCTCTTAGATTTATGGGGCTTGCTGGATTGAAGATAATAGTGACTAAGATTTGTAGACAACCATCTAGAGGATATCCAACGACTGTGAAATATAACTGTTATTTTTCATTCGTTATAGCAATATCTTAATAGTTCTGTTGACATAAATAAATGTAAGAAAAGCTAAGGCAATCGTTTAGGTCAGTTTATGTGGTTGCTATTAATGATCGCGATATGAAAAGTATATTTACAGATTCTAAGGTCTTCCCACATTTATTGGTGCTCGAATAAAAGGTAAGTTGCTCGAATGTTGCGTCCATATTGATGAAATACTTAGCTCTTATTAATATTAAATCGTTGTTAAATAATGCCTCTTCATAATGTTGTTGAGAGACGTTGAGTAAAGTTTTCAAAGCTCCGCAGGGTACGGGATGGAATCAGCATTGTTTGGCAGCACTGAAGAAAGTATGTGAAGTAAGCATGTGCTTGGTTTCAAACATCTAGGAAATGGTGATCACCTACCATTAGGCGAGCTATATGTTTATTGTAAAAAAATGCAGATCGTTTCTTAGAGATTATTATCTTAATAAATTATATTTTGCCGATCACATCAATGATCTAACTCAAATTGAGGAAAATTCTGAAATTGTGATAAGGTTACTGGATATCAAATAAATATATGAGTTCATAATAAGTTATAAGTTTAAATAATTAGCAATCCATTACTGAAACTCTCGTTTTCCCGTAATCACGAACGCTGGAAAGTGTTACGAACCATCGCATTAAAATAACAAAATGTGAAACCTAAATATACGCGAGTGAAATCCATAACAGTTTATTAGTTAACATCTGCTCCTAATTCAAACCCGACATTTACCGATTTGTAGACAGCGCTACTAGCCATTCCGTTAAGACAAGCTTAATTATCCTTTAAATTCGGAAAAAAAAATAGAAAATATCACACAACTTTTTGCATAACATAATTGAAAAAAACTTACTGCCGTACTTCAATTATTTATTTTCGTCGACACTTGTTAAATCCGACTAAGTTCAAAAAGCTTTTTTCTTTATTCAAAAATGTGTGCCGGTTTATAAAATTTTAAATAACTGAGAAATTTATTGCAAGCTGCACCCCAAATGCTATTTGGCAACTGTGTGCCGATCGAAATGCATTCCAACTGTCGACACATTTCACCGTGTACTTATAAATTTTAGGCAAACTCATAAAGCTTTCCCTGGCACGGACGTGCTAAGCTGAACGTGGCTAAACTCAGTCACGGCAAGGATTTAGAAAGTGCTAACCACTGGACAAATACTGGCGTCCACACTCGAACATTCCGACTGGAATTCCCCTTCCTGTTTGATGTTTGAACACTAATAACCATTTGGAAGGACGCTTTGGGCTTCGTTGCGTTTGCGACTAAAATTCGATAACAGTACGTGTCAGAATTACAACTTATAAATTCGGCAGCCGTGGGTGGCTTTAATGAGAAGTTATCGCCGCATATTCCTTTTACATCTTAATATATATATAAATTACGTGTCAGGTTGTTCTTCCGCGATGGACTCCTAAACTACTTAACTGGTTTCAATCAAATTTGTACACCGTGTGCAGTTTGATACTACTTGAAAGAAAGGACAGTTTTTATCTTGATTAAGTAGTCCTCATTTTTTTAAACTGCAATTTCAATGTTATAGGGCAGAAGTATGAAATTACCACAGAAACGCGTGGCTGGGACAGCTAGTAGTATTCAAAGCAATGGACGATTAGAGTTTTTTCGATCAATAAAGATGTTTTTCTCATGAGTGGATATAATTCTGTATACTTGGCAATTTATCAAATTTGTCAAAAATTATGGACTATTTTAATTTCACACCACAATCAACATACAAAACACAAAATGAAGTATAGTATAAAGACTGTGACAGATTATTACCCGAACTAGAAAGGTTCCTGTGTCTCAGATTATTATCAACTCTACATCACAAACAATTCATAATAAGCATGATAACAGTGGCAGATACAATGGAAGACTACGATGGAGAAGGGAAACAATGGAACATATGCATACATATAATCACGCTGACAATCCAAAAGGGTTCGAGCAGAGCTTCCGGTAAAATTCGGTTACACACAAAGCCACATCTGGCAGTATGGATCAGCTAGATGGAGCACATTGTGACTGATAATCCACAGCCAGAACTTCAAATCAAATATCTTTATTGCGTATCACATAACATTCACAAGGGTCTTATACATAGGCTGTAGTTCCTGTGATACCCGTACACGGGCACTGCAAACATTAATTACTTAAAATCTATAATCATTTTAAACTTTTGCTATAAACTACAAAATAACATAAATCAATATTTTAACACTATTTTTAACAATTATTTCTATTTTTATAATAATTTAATGCTTGTATTGTTTAAAGTGGTATGGTATTGTTTGGATGGTTGTATGTAACATGTATAATAGTAGTATTAAATGTTTATTGTAAAGTAGTATGTCATAAGTTTGATCAATTTAATTTATCCTCCATGAAAAGGAACAACAACTTAAGTGAATGTACTGGAAATAACTAACCCAGGTCAAAAATAATATTATATTTTACAGTTGAATTTTTCCTTAATATTGGAAATTCTTGAATTCTAAATCGAAAATTGTTAATTTGGTCGCACGTTGTAGGTATTTATTATTTCTCTATTATTATCGCTTCACCTTCGCATTAATGTTTAATATTATTTGTTTTTAATCAGTAATCGACATTTATCAGTAATATTTACTAACGTATGTTATTAATTAATATAACATTGGAATGTCCTAAGATTGAAGTACAAGTTCGAATCCGAGATAACTTAATAAATAAAACAGGTATTATAATTATAAGTGATCTTAAATTAAGAGCAACTAGCTTTTAACAGGTTCACTGACCATTAGATTAGGAAAATTTGCTTAAATTTAAAATAATTATATTGAAACTTAATAACGGTATTAATTATATTTATCATAAGTAATCAAGTTAAAACTTTAAATAAATTAAAAACTCGCCCGTTTCTATAATATCATCAAAATAATTATTTAAATGTTTATCTCTAATGAATTAGCATTGGGCCATCGACTTTAATATGATCAAATTTTTCGAATGATAGTAGAAAGTCGGGTCGTACGGTTTTATTTAAACATTAAATTTTTTATGATCTGATTTACATTAGGTGCTAGGTATTTATAAAAATAAACTTTTTTGGCCTTCAGATATCTAGCTCGTTCTTAGCGTTGCGAATTCGACTCCCGTCTCAGTACAGTACATGATTACAAAGGAAGTTTTTTCATTTGAAAGTTGTATGACATTTCATTTCGCACACATTTTACAATATTTCAAATAATGCCAAATAAAGGTTTTAGGTAACCTAAATAATGTTTTGAATGACTACTTAAAATTATTTATTTTTCTTTTGGAAGAGGATCACAATAATATTATGATATATACAGGAAAGGCTTCAAAATGTGGACTGACGATCTGGTAAAGGTCGCGGAAGCCGCTGGATGCGCGCAGCGCAGGACCTACCAGTTTGGATATTTGGGGAAGGGCTATACAGTTGGCATCTCTGGGCTTAAATGATGATGATATACAGAACACCGCAATTCACTAGACAAGAAAGAAATTAATGAAATAAATTGCCGTGTTAATGTATTTTTTACACCGAGGACACACTACGTAACGTCAGCAAGAATCCTGGGAGGCTTCTTGGTTAAATTATTGCAGGTTTTTTTCTTTAGGGCAAGGCATGTTTCTTATCCTAAAGATAGAAAATTACAATATATATGCGTCCTTTGTTAGCTCGACACATGCTGAGTATGTGCCTCTTCAGTGATCCATTTTTAATTGTAATATACAAGTAATTTTGAAGTTGGGTTTTTGTTCACTGAATGTACAAGTTTTCTTTCTTTCTTTAAGAACACTTTGCGTTTCAGATTTTTCCATAGGCCTGGGACTTGTGACCCAAGAGTAGGTTTAAGCCCCACAACCATTGAGTCTGCCTTTTATGATGCATCGGCATATCAGCACTCACCTTCACTTTATACTATCTTATATATTATCAATAAATACCTACCAATTAAGTGCATTATGTTCTATGAAAATTTCGCAGCTCCTACGTGAATTGAGTACTCAAGGAAATGTTAATAGCAAATCGTTGCAGCTAAATATGAAATGAACTGTACCTATCCTCAATTTCATCCATCCTTATATAAAATCGTTTCAAGTGCTAAAGTGTTGTAAATACTACAGAGTCATCACAAAAAATAAATCTCAATTACATTCGAGAAAATACATCATTGAAGTCGGTATAGTTTATGTTATTTATAAGTGATATAAACGGGCGGGCCGCTCGCAGACCCGGCACTTGCAATCAATTACGGTTTATTGCTCACAATGAAATATTTGCGAAGGTCTCGCAAATGTCATGATTCGTTGAAGCGCCCATTTAGGGTTACCAGAACCGATATCTTAGATAATCTAAGTTCATGACATGTACGCGATGAAAGTTGGTCTTTGAAAAGGTTTTATTTTTGACATACCTAGTCATAACTCTTACTACTACAAATTTTAAACATAAACTTAAAGAACACTTTCTATCATTGTTATTATAATAATATAAAAAAAAGAATGCTTTAATTATAATGGGTAATTTGTGCACCCGTGTGTCACCGCGGAATTCGTTTTTTCTATTGCATGTACTTATTTGTTGTTTCGATATCGGCATGGGTGGGTAGTTGTATAAATGTTTATGCTAAGTATTTAGAAAATGAAAATGTAATTATAATTATCATTAGGTCTTATTTGTAAAATCTTACTAATTACTGTTATTGTTAGTTGCTTTTTGTATTAGAATGGGATTTGTAACTTTGTTTAAACAAAAATAAAATGTTTGTAGATAGATGACGAACGGCAGTGTACAGAAAAACCTAAACTGGTTTATGTTACACTGTCTATAGCTTGTTTTGTGTGTATATTTTTAAGAATAAATAATAAATAAATAAAATAAATAAAAATAAGAATTAATTTGAATTGAATTGAAGATAAATTTTTGACGTTATATTATATGAATTGATTTTATTTTATTTTAATTTATTGTAATTATAGTTTAAGAATTTATATTTTCAATTGCTTCTTACCTACTAACATAGAAATTAAGTCAAATTGTTACTAACCATAAATGGATCAATGTTATCTGGTAAATAAATGAATTATTATTTATAGTCCGCGCCACCTCTGAAGTCCGAAAGACGCGGTGCTAGTCAAATAATAAATGCTGCCAACAAATTATGTGCATAATTATCTCTTAGTAAGTTACCACCTTACAGTTGTTAGGATTATAGAATATTAAATAATCGTAAAAAAAAAAAAAGTTTATTGGAGTTTCTCCCGAGTTCTTGTTGCAAAAACACGTGTTGCGAGACGCCATTTTAAACTCAATCTACAGTACAATTGTCAATCACTTTAATAAAGTTTTTACTTGATATTGGCGCAATGCGTAATCTTTGTGTCGCGATCGCCATTCGTTTAAAAGAAGAAGAAGAAAAAGTTTATTCTTTCTCACAATAATCATCATCATCACAGCCTTTATAATTCGACCCACTGCTGGGACACAAAGCCTCTCTTTTGCAACGAAGAAGGTACAGGCAGTAGTCCACCACGATTGCCCAGTGCGGATTGTTGGACGCAGTATAAGGTGATCAATACCCCTTTGCTGACCCATTAGTCGCCTTCTACGACACCCTTTGGAGGATATGGGGTGATGCTTTTCTACTCTGCCGGCATGACGCGGCCATGATTGGCTCACAATAAATACGTCTCAGGGAATTTAGTTCCAGTGTTTGTCCGCAGGACTTGAGTGGTGGCGCATACTCTATTATGTTATTTGGTTCAAATACAAGCATACAGCCTGCTTGATAGTAAGCACTGGCCTTAGCCGATTGACGCTTGCATTACTGACGGACGTTCTCCTTCCTTGCCCCGTGGATCACTGGATATCTTTTTGATATTACATTCATGCATTTTTAAAAAGGGCTAGCAGAACTAGCGCCTCCTATTGATTTCATTTTATTGCTACTAAAGAAGATCGTATATATCAGTCGCTGCATTCCGGTATCGTACCTCGCAATGTCAAATCCATCCCCACAGTCTTGATGTATGGTTGTCCACAACCGTGCGTTTTCTCGCAATTTTCGGCCGAGTCCCAAAGACTGTGGAACCAACTACCGATACGACCTTGGAATCTTCACAAAAAGAGCGTATTCCTTCCTTAAAGGCCGGCAAATAATATTTACTGAAGCATTGTAATTGTTTTGTGTTCTGTAGCTTACGGTACTTACAATATTTTCTAATGCAAAAAAGGTCACTTTTTGGCAGGTTTTGTAAATAAACAACAGAACGATTAGTTTAGTGTACACGTTTCAATACAGACTAGATATTTCCTAATTAATAATTGTAAATTGATCTGATTCCGTCGCAATAAATTTAAATGTTATGTCACCTCAGGAAGATTAATTTCACGTCATAATTTTATTTAATGTAGATAAGCATGTTGAATTAAAATATATTGTATACTATCAGTCGCATGCTTAATTAGGAGGTTTTTTATCATGCGGCCTATGCTGATTCATTGAAATGTTTTTTTATCAAACGAAAATTACTTCTCATATTTGATCAGTTTCATTGTATTATTTCTCCTTAATTTTCCATTATTAAAGAACTATTAGCATAATGCGATGTAAAAGTTATAATTACTTTATAAACTTTTCGTGTCGTGACCCATGGTTGGCACTTCATTGTGAAATTATTTGCATAATTATTTCAACAAAGCCTCTTCAACTCTTTAATTAACAACGAAAACAAGTATTTATGTACACATTCATTAAGCCTCTTGTATGAGACAACCCTGCTCTAGTAAGTAGACA
The DNA here is from genome assembly GCA_955850985.1 of Elophila nymphaeata. Taxonomy (NCBI): domain Eukaryota; kingdom Metazoa; phylum Arthropoda; class Insecta; order Lepidoptera; family Crambidae; genus Elophila; species Elophila nymphaeata. Next base: position 15,524,762 of record OY039068.1, read on the forward strand.
TTATTATTGTGCCTTTTATCAGAGGAATTAAGCGAATTTTAATCTTTTTGCCAATTCCATTTATAAAAGGGTGTTATAAATTTAAATAACGAAGGCTTTACCTACTTTAATAAACTAACTATTGCTGTTTGCCAAAATACTTTTGGTTCCGATTTATTCCTTTGGTGGCTTACAATGAAATATTTCAAAAAATCAGAGGCTTCGAGTCTCCAGTTTTCTGTTGTAATTTTATTATTGTTTCGTAATATAAAAAAAAGAAACTCAATATTGTCTATAATACATAATTAGGGTAGTTTCTATTACTTCTGCGAAAAAAATTACGTGTGTCGGGTACTATTAATTTTATATAACACATAGAGCGATACGTAATAAACGTATTAATTTCTAATTTTGCTACCATAACGTACTTCATACCATACCTTTAGTATTTTTAAAGTAAATTTATTTTAAAAAACTAAGATATTAGGTTGTGGTAGCTCATGACTAATATTAAATATTACAGGAATATAAATTATATAGTACCTATATAACGCCGTTTCTTACTAATATTTATCGAAAACATTTCGTACATTACTCTGTTAATTAAAAAACGATAATTGAAAGGAAAAAGTTAAAACTAACTTTAAGTACGTCGCATGATTAGCTTTTTCAGTATAGGTACATCAGCGAACAAGAACACACTTTCTCTAATGCGGTAAGTGTTTATGAATCGGTTTATTCTTTTCTTCTGTGGGTTTGAGTAAACGCGCTATTTGTTGATAGTATCAAACACATTTACCGCTGATGATTCCGTGGAAATGACACCTATCAAATGCAGGCAGACCACGCCGCACTGGCGGTCCATTTTGGTGTTTTGTTTATAACAGCAGCGGAAGCTCTATTTATTAATCGTGGCGGTAGAACTAGAGTTGTTTACTCAAGCATTACATGCAGACATTTAAAATAAATCGGGGTATTGACGTCGTTTATTTTAATAACACTATTAGGCATGGTTCTGATTTATATTACGTTTTGAGAATTTGTAAAGTGGATAAAATAGGCTCGCCACAAGGTGGATCGATGATTTGGTAAAGGTCGCAGGAAGCCGCTGGATACGGCCATAGCAGGACCTATCAGATTGGAGATCCTTGGGGGACTCCTATGTCCAACATTGGGCGTCTCTCAGCTGAAATAGTGAGATAATAAAACAGCTTAGAGACTTTTGTAGTTTCCTTGACTTATATTAAATTAAAGTATGATAGAGTCATTTACAACCAATTGCTCTATTAAATAATAATATACATATACCTATTTAAGCCATTTCATTTTTGATAACATATTTGAAATTAACGAGAAGGCGTAATTAAACAGTACTTCAATAACCCGCTATAATATGGTTGATTTATTATGAACAGTTTGCAGAATTAATCAAGACGGGCATTTCTCTAACAAAAAAATATTCCAGTTATTCCAACTCAGCGATTTATATAGGTTGGTACCCAAATTCTCCGGTCGAAATTCGTTTTACTAAATCGCCCATGAAAAAAAGCTTATTATTGCTGATTATGATTGATGGGAAAAAACATTGGGGTGGGCAGAGCAGCACCGGACGTCCACTTAATGGTATAAAAACGGGTTCATTTTACACGAAACTCGCCTTTATGGTGTAAAGAATAAACATTTGCCATGTTACCTTTAATCTGTTTACCGTGTGAAGGTGAGGTGAAGCCGGCGTCCGCGGTCTCGGGCGAACAGTGCGCGCCGCGCCCGCGACCGGACCGCACCGCACGCTCACAATATGCGCGCGTAAACAAACGCCACACGTGGAGACCTTCATAGCGCGGACAGTTTTCGCGGTTTTATCAAAAAACCACGTCTAACTACCAAACAATGTTAGCGACGCTACAAGACTCTTTCCTTTGTCAAACAAAAGAAATACAGTCTTGTTGTCTTAAATTTAAAATTGTTATTTGTGATGAACTGTGCGAAAACGTGTCGTTGCACCTAGCGAATATTGAGATGACATTTGCCTAAGCTAACGCCGCCGGCCAAGGCTCAAAGATGAAGTTGTTCAAGAGGAGGCTGTCGTTCAGCGGAGATAAACACAAACGAGTTCCCCATACAGACGATCCCTTTGAGCACGAGGTAGGTAAAGCCCACACCTTCGACAATAATGGCTTACTGTGGAGCCTATTTCATCCCACGGGGAATACTTTCTCTATTTTCGATTTTTTCTTGTGTGACTTATGCGTTTATCTCGACATAAATGACCCCGAATTGTACAAATAACGCATATAATCCCATGTAATATATTTTGATTATCATTTTATTGGTAGCTATTTTTCTATCCGGTGCGCGGGCGCACATTTAGCAAAGTAAATTGAAAGGCAAGGTTATCTTATCAGCAGAGGCCGCGCTCTACAACGTTTCGCCACTTACAATTCAATTCTGGGAAGCGAATATAATACGCGTTCTTTGGCGCGATCTGCTTTCTTAGTATTCCCGAATGTCTATGCACCTCAACATTATAATGTATTCTTGTTAAATAGGTCACTAGCAAATTGTTATAACTAGTCGCTGATTAGTCGGCAAAAAGTGCCGACTCTATTGTTCCATCATGTTATTGTAAAATATAGGTACTTGTTATACCTGTATAATTTTAATTTTTCTTTATATCACCTGTAACTATTCCAAATCTCACATTCTTCGATACGCACAAAAAGAGGTACACAGATTTTTGTTTTCGAATTGAAATATGTAAATACATGGACCCTAAATAAATCTTATACTTATGTGTTGAAAGCAAAAGTCCTTGCAGGTACCAATTATTATATAACAAGATTTATAAATATATAGCTACAAAACAATATTGACATTTTAAATAGCCGAATTAATCGCTGGCAATGTTGTCCTATTGATCAATTCGTATTACGTAAGCATACATTCGGAGCTTAGGTATTTGTGCTGTGTCTACTTGGTCTACACTTCAGTAGTTTGATTACAAAACTGTGCTTGTTTATTTATTGAGAACGATAACCTTACACTAACTAAATTTACTTTTGGTAACTAAAATAACATAGAATATTCTTAATAAGTTATTTTAAATTTTTTAAGGGGGTAATCGCATGCAAGAGTAATTTCTAGATTTTTCCACTTTTTTATTGAATTTGTAACTGTTATTTTACCTTATTTTTATATGTATATATTTATGCTTTCGTAACTATACAGGTCCTCACAGTATGTGCTCTAAACTATAGTAAACTTTTATTGACTCAGATGCTAAAGTAGTAGATTACATACGTAGAGTACATACGTCAATGTCGAATTAATAAACATCGTATCTATCTCGGGAAGTGAGTTATAATAGTAGCGAACGCAATTAAAACTAGGCACACAAAGTCACACACACGCTATAGAATTAGGTATACGTAATTATGTTATAATTCGTAAAATTATGTTCCTTCTACTACTAATAAATACTACGCATTACTAGTCTTTTGATATAAATACGTCGAAAAAAAAACTAGGAAAATTACAATTGTTTTAGATGTAAACAATAAGATAATAACATACTGAAGTATATCTATGTCTAGTTTTGTTTTTGTCAATTTTACGTTTTCTTGGATATAATGGGTTTAGACTTCTAAATACATAAGATTAGTATTAATTTTATGAATTGTTATTATGCTTAGCATATAAGTCTTGCGAGTCCATTATAGGCTGACATTTATAGGAAGATATTGCTATAAATCCAATAAATATTGAACCTCTACACCATGATAGCTCTAAGATTATTTCAATCGTAAATTTCACATTGAAATTCATCACAGAGTTTTACAGTTTCAGTTTTGATGTGTGTTGTGTGAATTTCTCCGTTTACATTACAATTTTAAAAACTTCTTATAACTCAATGTACGTACCAAATTCTTTAAAAATAATATTTTGAAACGAATCGAGTACTAAAACGGGAATCGAATCCGCGAACTTTTCTTTCTCTGTGCTACTCAGGACTGTGAGAAGATGACTAATTTGATCCATTAATTTTAAATATTTCACATCATTCCTTTCGGAAAATAATATTATATTTTTTGCAGGTATATATTTGACGTTTCTAAACATAAGATTAAATTAAATTTATTACAATTAATTAAGTCATTCGTTCAAAAATTATAATTTGAATAAAACAATAAAGTTTTATTCAAATTATATTTTTTCATGATTTAAAATGTTTGCCAATCTAAACGAAATTTTAATATAAAGCTATTATATTTATAACATCTACTGTGAGAATCGAGTGAGTAAAGTAGCTACAGAAGTCGTATAGATACATCGGAATGTGACAGACGGATTATTAGTAATACAATACAACATAAATAGAAACAGCTAATGCCTAAGTGGTTTTACTTGGTCTTAGGTAGCCAATCAAGCGCGAAGCTTAGTACCTATTGTGTAATGTGTTAATTTAGAATTGCTAATATTTACACATGCACTAGTTTTGTATGAAAAATGCGGAATTAAATGCACAAAGGCTTTCGAAAGAGGTGAACTCGTGATGTGATATTAAGTTTGAAAGTGATGAATTTTTGTATTTAGTATAGGAGAGCTTTGCCCGGACTGTGTTTCAAAATATAATTATTACTATCTGTCCTTGTTCGGGTTTCATTTGGTGATTCACAGAAGGTTTAATTACTTGTGTAACAAAAAAATCTAAATTACAAAATAAACTGTTGAAATTAATTCAGAAGCCGAATTCCTAGCAAACATCCTTAGGGTGTGGATTATGTGTGTCACGTTCTGTATTCGAAAATTGTCTGTCTTCACAGTTGTAAGTTCTTTAAATCCTCAAACAACATGCACTGTGACATTAGAATGCATTGTGAATACTCGACATTGTTGCAAACGTAAATGCCATTTCACAATGATAGAATCTCAGAATGTTCAATTAGCGAAAGATTTCTCTAGTAAAACAGCCGTGGAAGATACCGTGCAAATGAGGGCCGAGGCGTTCGACTATTTGCAATGTAAGGCGGCTACAGAGATGACATAAAAGGATAAAAGAAGCCGCAAAGTAGCGGAACTCTACTAGAAGGGTGTCATTATGGTACCGGTAGATTACTTTAAAGGGTTCATAGAAGAAGTTGTGAGTTTTTGTTAGTAAATGCAAATCAAAGTAATTAATGATGAACGTTGATATCTAAATACGATTGCACTGTTAACAATTAAATATAATATATATACACTATAGCATTTTTCGGTGTTATTAAATAGTGGATCCCATCGTAGCAGAGTGTTCAGTAACGCTGCACACACAACAAGCGGTCCGGATTCAAATCCTGGTAGAGAAATGTTTGTGTATTAAAGATTTTGGCTAGATAGTTGGTTTCAGCATGACAAAATATTTGTTGAACATGAACAAAAATATTTACAATATAATACGAATTGTAGATTATATGAAATCAAATAAAAAAAGATCGTAATAACATAAAAAAATCTACGACAAACGTTTGGAATTTTTTTAGGACTGCGGTGTAAGTATGAATTTGCAGCATTTACCTTGAATAAAGCATGCAGAATGTGATGTTTGTAGAACACAGTTCACGACGTTGACTTTGGTAATCATCATGTAAATATGGTTGAACAAAGATGGCGAGGTATACGAATGCTTTGGCGTAAAAACATTTTGAAATATGCGAGAAAGTTAGACATAATGCGCTATTTATGACCATAATAGCCTCAGATTAAAATTTAGTTATAAATAATGTTAGGAAATCGATTTCGAAGATTCTTTTAGTTTAAGTAAATATTGAAAGGTGAACGTAACTGCGTAATCAGCAATACGAACAACTTTACACAGGAGTTTGCTGTTGCATACATTACTGTCTAACTAAGATATACATAATATCTCGCATACGAGGTCATGTGCAAATTAGAGAGGTGTTAATTTTAAAGGCTTAGTCAAAGCATCAGCCACCAAGAAGTGCGTTATCTTTGTACTGAATGGATGCATCCATTCAGTACAAAGATAACGCACTTCTATTAAACCCTCCAATACGCAGTTTCTTCCGAAGTGCATTCTTAAGTCTATGTGCTTAGAACTTTTTTAAATTCTGGTAAGAATAAGTGATAATAAAAAAACAAAGTAGTATTTGACAAGAGAAAATATAAAAGAAAACACACACAAGTATAAAACCTCTTCTAACATACCGCAACTAGCACCGGTTACCTCCAGGGGAGTACGCGCTACTGAGCCGAATAAAACCATACCCCACTACCCATATTTTATAAATTGCTACATCATTTAGTAACACAATGAATAATTATTTTCTCTCTCGCATCTCATTTAATTCCCTATAGTTAGGGCTGGGTGCACGCTAGACCTAACCCGTGCGTGACACGTGACCGCCCTAGGTGTGATGGTCTGCATGGGTTTCAGAAGCTCTTAAAAACTTAGTCGGGTCTGCATTGGTTTCAGAAACTCCCTTAGTCGGCTTTTACAGCACCCACGGGCTGAGGTAAAGTGATACTATTAGTGTCCAGGAATTTTACACCGGTTACATTTTCAGTCTCTGTTGATTAATGTTTTAGTTGTGTGGCAACATTGCCCAACTTGATATATAATCTATGGAGAGAGTGATCGCCATAAGAATTGAATGTCTGTGTTGTAATTCAAGAATCTTGAAATAAAGTGATTTAACTTATTACAAAATGTCTTATTCGGAAACCGATAAATAAACATGGTGTCAGGTGTGCTCTGTAAAGAATTAGTGTAGGAAAATATTGCAGTGCAGTGTTGAGGTAATTTTTGTAGTAAGAAAATAATGGCGGCCAAGCATTTAGAGCCGATGTCATTTGAAGGCAATGTGAGTGCGAATTACAAATTATGGAGTCAACGACTTGAGATTTATTTAACAGCAAATGACCTCGATGATGTGAGTGATAACAGAAAAATAAATATATTACTAAACTTCATAGGTGTGAGAGGCATTGAAATTTATAATTCCTTTGATAAAACCGGCAAACTAACCTTTGAACAAGTACTATCACTATATAAAGAGCATTTCTCACCTCGAAGAAGTGTATGTACCTACAGAAATGACTTTTTTACTGCCAAGCAAGCGCCTGGTGAGAGGTTAGAAGAATATTTTACTAAAATAAAAAATTTGGCTTTCGCGTGTGAATTGGGAGAACTGTGCGAAAAATTGACCACAAGTAAAATAATTGCAGGATTAGACCCTAAATACAATGAGTTAAAAAGACAGTTGATAAGTGAAGATGATGAAAAACTGACATTGGACTATGTAACAAAATATTTAAAAACTGCAGAGGCGTCAAGGGCTTATGTAGAAGGGACAAAAGAAGATGTTGGAGAAGTTTTATATTCAAGGAAAAAATCAAATTATATACGAAATTGTCAAAAGTGTGGTATGAATCATGAATTGAATAAATGTGCAGCTTATGGAAAAACATGTTTTGTATGCAATAAAATAAATCATTTTTCAAAGATGTGTAGAAATAAAAAGAAAATACATTTATTAGAAGATAATACTGAAGAAGAAAGTGATCATTTTTTCGTTGGTATGGCAAAATATTCATCAGGAAAAGAAATCCTACAACACTTTACGGTCAACAATAAAGTTATTCCTATTAAAATGGACACGGGAGCCGAATGCAATGTAATTGGTATGAAGGTATGTAATAGATTAGGTATAAAACAATCTGATTTAAGGCCTTGCAATAAAAAAATTGTCCAGCTTGATGGTAAAAGTATAGGTATATTAGGAATTTGTAATTTAAACATTGTGCATCCAAATAAAAGAAAATATTATGTAGATTTCATCGTAATTGATGGTTCAATACCAACTTTATTAGGTTGTAAAACTTGTATGGATTTTAATTTTATATCGGTGAATACTAATTTAGTGAATGTGCACACTGCAATGTACTGTAATGATGATATTCCAAAATTAATAAAACAACTTAAAAATAATTTTAGTGAACTATTCGATGGAGGTCTTGGGTGTCTGCCGACTACTGTAAAATTGCAATTGCAAGAAAATGCTGAACCAGTTATTCAAGCTGCAAGACGTGTTCCATTTGCACTGCTGCCGGAGTTGAAGGAAGAGTTAGGTAAAATGGAATCATTAGGGGTCATTGAGAAGGTCACACAACCCACAGATTGGGTAAATAATTTAGTATTAGTTAGGAAACCCAATAATAAACTAAGAATATGTCTTGATCCTCGTGCACTAAATAAATTTATAATTCAACCTAAATTTCAATTACATACATTTGATGAAATTAAGAGTAAAATGAAAAATGCTAAATATTTTGCTTTGCTAGATGCCTCAAACGGGTTTTGGATGTTGAAATTGGATGAAAGGAGCGCCAACTTGTGTACGTTTATAACCCCGTTTGGAAGGTACAGATTTAATAGATTACCTTTTGGTATTGCATCAGCGCCTGAAGAATTCCATAGAATCATTGCTCAAATGTTCGAAAACATTGAAGGAGTGTGTACTTTCCTCGATGATGTGTGTTTATGGGCGGAATCAATTACAGAACTAAATAATAGATTAAATAAAGTTTTAAGTATTGCTTTAGAAAATGGTATAAAATTTAATACAGACAAATGCAAATTTTTTGTACAGAAGTTAGTATTCATAGGTCATTTATTTACAGAAAAGGGAGTATTTCCTGATCCTTCAAAAGTTCAGGCAGTTGTGGATATGGAACGTCCAAAATGTAAAAAAGATTTGGAGCGTTTTCTTGGTATGTGCAATTATTTATCTCGATTTATTTTAAATTATTCTACATTGTCAGCACCCTTAAGACTTCTGTTAAAAAAGGATGCTTTATTTGTATGGGACACACACCAAGAAGAATCATTTAAAAATTTAAAAGATGCCTTATGTAGCAATCATTGTTTGGCATATTTTAACAGCAATGAAGCGGTTACTTTGTCTGTAGACAGTTCATCTACGGCTTTAGGTGCAGTAGTTCTTCAAAACAGTAGACCAGTTGCATTTGGTTCACGATCATTAACTACAACGGAACAGAATTATTGTCAATTGGAAAAGGAAATGCTTGCTATTGTCTATGGTTGTTATAAAATGCACCAATATGTTTATGGCAGAAAAGTATTTGTTGAGACAGATCATAAACCTTTGGAAACACTATTTAAGAAAAACTTACATAAAGTACCTGCAAGGTTACAAAGAATGATGCTTGCAGTGCAAGGGTACAATTTAACTGTGAAATATAAACCAGGTAGGGAACTTTACATTGCAGATACTTTGTCTAGAAGTTGTTCAAAAAATAATGATCATAAAATGAGAGAACTACATGAAAATATTGTGTGTCATGTAAAATTGTTAAGAAATAGCTTGCCTATTTCAGATTTACAGTTAAGAAAAATACAAAGTGCTACAAATATAGATGATATTTTAAGAATGATTAAAGAGTACATTATTAATGGTTGGCCAGATGATATAAATAAATTAAATAATAAATTAAAATTATTTTGGACCTTTAGAGATGAATTAAGTATTTTGGATGGGATTATATTAAAAAGCAATTTGATTGTGATTCCAGAATCATTAAAAATGGAAATGTTGGAAAAAATTCATCATGGACATGTAGGTATAAATACTTGTAAAATTAGAGCAAGAATGTGTGTCTTTTGGCCAAACATTAACAATGATTTAGAGAATTATGTCAATAAATGTTTTCCTTGTGCAAAATATCAGCAAAATTTGCAGAAGGAACCCATTATTAATCATGATATAGAAAAAATTCCATGGTATAAAATTGGTATGGATATTTGTATGTATGATAATAAGGACTATTTAGTAATAATAGATTATTATTCGAAATTTATTGAAATTTGTAAATTAGACAATTTAACAAGCTCATGTGTTATAGTAAATTGCAAGTCTGTATTTGCTAGACATGGGATCCCAGCTATTGTTGTAACTGACTGTGGTACTCAATTTACAGCCGAACAGTTTAAGATGTTTGCTAATCAGTATGGTTTTAGTCACAAATTAACAAGTCCCAAGCATTCTCAATCAAATGGCCAAAGTGAAAGTGCTGTTAAAATTGTAAAAAATATTTTTAAAAAATGTAAGGAGGATGATAGTGACATTTACATTGCTTTGTTAAATTATCGCAATACACCTAAAACTTATATGCCATCGCCGGCACAACTTCTTTATTCAAGAAATTTAAATTCATTATTACCCATTCAGAAAATTAAGTTAAGACCAAAAATTGCAAATTATGATAAAAAATATCAAGACCATCAAAAAACTGTTAATAATTATTATAATAAAAATGCAAAATCACTTGCAAACTTAAAAAGGCAACAAAATGTTATGTTTAAGAAATCTTTAGAAGCTAGCTGGGAACCAGGTAAAATAATTGAAAAAAGAACGGAAGGTCCACGTTCATATCTAATTAAAGATAGAAATGGTCATATGTTTTGTAGAAATAGGAAATATATATATCCTTGGCCTGCTAGTAATGTAAAAGCGTATGATAGCTCTAAAGATAATTTTAAACAATTGGATCAACTGATTCATCCAAATATTAATAATGATGATTTGATAGGTAAGCAAATTATGCCTGCTCAAGATAAAAATTGTTCCGATAATAATTCTATATCTAATGTTAAAAATTGTTCTGATAATAATTCTATATCTAATGTTAAAAATTGTTCTAATAATAATTCTGTGTCTAATTTAATAACAGATAATACTATTATTGTTACTAGAACAGGCAGACAGGTTAAAAGACCTATTAGATTAGACTTGTGATTATGTTTATTTTAATTATTTGAAAGGGGGAGATGTTGATTAATGTTTTAGTTGTGTGGCAACATTGCCCAACTTGATATATAATCTATGGAGAGAGTGATCGCCATAAGAATTGAATGTCTGTGTTGTAATTCAAGAATCTTGAAATAAAGTGATTTAACTTATTACAAAATGTCTTATTCGGAAACCGATAAATAAACAGTCTCTATCAGTCGTATCTTCGTTAGTTTTCGAACGACTTGTGTGTAAGTGTTGTACAATAATCTCGGTCTAGGATCTCGGCTGTGTAGCGCATTTTACACTTGTCCTTATTTGTTCATTGTTTTCGAACATTTAAATGTATATTCGTAAGAATATACACTTTTCAAAAATAATGTTTTAATTACAGCAATACAATACCAGACAGTTTAAAACTGTATTAAGTTTAATATCCGTATAATTTAGCATTTTTTTATTATTCTAGAACTGTCTTTTTCTACTGTAATTACAAATGTATGAATTTAAAGCGTGCTAGTGATTAAGAATAATGTAATGAGCGGGTTTTTCGCGGTTTGTTAACCTTATAAAATTAATCTTTCCCAGAGCATTCGTGGTCATCTTTCAAGGCTATAAACATTGTTATAGTTAATCTTAACTTGGAAAATAACTTTGCCCTGTGCGGATATTAAACTTATATGAAGGAAAAGAAGTTCGCGTTAATGGACCATTCGCACGTTAGTCGTTAATATTCTTTATTGAGAGATAATTGTTATCAGTCGTGTAATGAAGTGTGAAATTTTAGATAGTGTGCATTACTTCCCGCTATGAACGACCAGAATTTTGATTATTTGCACAATTTCGTGTTGATTTGTTTAGTTTATTTTTTTAATTATTACCTATTTAGCAGTGGAAGTAAGAAATATAGAATAAATTGGGTATCGTTTAAGACTTAGTTTCTAACTTTATTTCCCACCGCTCATTTTGCGGATAAGTTTTTTTTCTAGAGATACGAGTACTTGTGGCATCTATAGTTTACAATAGGTACTGCTAATGTCAGTACCATCTAAGCCACATCACCAGCTACCACTGAAAACCAGTCACATCTAGCTGAGTGATAGTCTGTTTCGATGGCAATTCTTTTCATCTATGTATGTGTGATCAGCCAGCCATTTACCATGTGATGCCGGCAGAGTATAATAGCATCAGCCCAAATCCTCCAATGGGTGTCGTAGCAGGCGACTAATGGATCAGCAAAGGGGTATTGATCACGTTATACTCCGTCCGCCAAACCGCATTGGGCAAGCGTGGTGGACTGCTGCCTTAACCTCCTTCGATGACAAAGAGGCCTTGTGTCCCAGCAGTGGGTCGAATTAGGCTGGTAGGATAGCATGTGTGATAATTTTGACATTGAACCGAATAAACATTTAATTTTCTTTCTTAATTTATTTGCATGCAGTTATTGTGTTATAAACATAGTGTCAACCAACCAATTCTTAAGACTAAGGGTGGGGTTTTGATTCCCATCTCTATACAACATGTAAATTAAATAACCAACACCCTGAATACAGGTGGTTTGGGATCGGCTTCCGAGTTGATTTCAATAATATTTTTTTGAAAAAAAAAAACTTTTTTTTTTAATAATCCAAAAAAAAAAACAAAAAGTACCCAGAAAATATTGTACAACATTTTTTGGGTACTTTTTGTTTTTTTTTTTGGATTTTTTTCAAAAAAAATCGTTTTTTTAAAAAAAATTATTGAAATCAACTCTGAAGCCGATCCCAAACCACCTGTATTCAGAGTGTTGGTTATTTAGTTTACATGTTGTATTGTTGAAATATACCTTAATATAATTTAAATAAATTGGTATACATATTTTCTTTGCCTGTTTGTTAACACTTCAAGTATAAATTTATAACGGGTGTAAAAGACATGAACAGTCAAACGAAAACCATGTATTGTGATCACCATCATATCATTTTTCTTCCTTTAGACTATACCTGGGAAATTGATAGTTACGATTTTATTGAAGGTCAAAGTCATAATTTTTTTTCATATTTTTATGAATACATTTTCTAAACATTATTTCTTAATTATTGTCCAAAGAAACATTATAATTTGTTTTAGTATTTCATAACAAATAATGGCTTCAAAACGTTAGCGTTCAATTTAGCTCACTCGATGAGCACGGACACAAACGAACGGCGGCGTCGTCTGGCAAAAATATCACGGTTTTGCGAGTTGCGTGCGAGTTGAACGATTTACGTTGCGCAGTACCTACAATTTGCAATATTTTTTAACACCAAAAAATAAAAATCATTTCCCAGCAATTATTTTTTTGAAATGTGTCTTATTTTGATGTATAGAATACGTTTGACTGTTCATGTCTTTTACACCCTGTAGTTAAAACGTATAGTGCATTGCGATAATTCCGTTAGATTTGAAGTTGTAAACAATGTATCGATCGTTAGCTTCGCAGCTCGTAATATAACACCTTTAATTTGAACATAATAAGGAGGAGAGGTGTGACTGCGACTAACGTAAGCTGTAGATGTCTTTATTAATTCCTCGTGCTTCTTATCGAGCCGATACGTGTTGAAAAGTGGTAACGAAATGTTGAGTGCACGCGCCCACGCCTGCCTCCGAATGCTGCGCCTCTACATGACGTGCGATGGGCCAAACTGCGGTCAAAGTTAAAACTTTTTAATTCAGCCCTTTACACCTACACAATAAGAACTACCTACGCCGTAACTGTGAACTTGCATTGCAGTACCACGTGGGATGTTTATTATCTTATCTACCTGCTGTGCTATTTTCACACATAGCTAGAGTGTAGAGATTTTGAAACAACCTGCACTAGAAAACTTGCCTTCTGGCAAATATAACACTAATATATTACACTCCGTAGGCCGATCGAAATGTGTTACGACAAAAAAAACTATTGCCCGTATATCATGGGCGGTAAAATTTCTCTGTACCTACGTGAATAACATTTTGAGGAAAATAAAGTCTCGCGAGTAATTCCGTCGCTCCCGGCCTCAAAGTTACCGAGCCAATCATTATTCAATTCCAGTGAAATTATCTGGACGGGATCTCGACATGTTTGCCACATAAATTCTAAGTGTCGACATTTTTTCGACTTACGCCGAGCCCAAATTGATTTAACGATATAGGGTAATGTGTGTAATCTATTCATAAAGCATTGAATAAATAAGTGATTTTAATTTATAGCCCTTTTCAATTTAAATATGTTCTCGTTAATACGACAAAGAGGGCTATTGTGTAACAAATTGACGTTATTACTTACAACCGTATGGTATTACAACCTTAATTGGTTGTAACCAGCATTTGCTGGCGGCTTCACTCGTGTTAATTATGAATGTTCTGTACCTGAGTCGTAAGCGTAACAAACAAAGTCACATTCCCATTTATAATATGTATTACTATAGTGTCTGTTTGTGGCTTCGCTGGGATGTCGGCTAGCGCCCAGCATACTTGAGAACTTATTAATTCCCATACAAACTAATCTAAGGGATGGTTTCTGGAAAAGAAATTCTACGTCCTTACTAGGATATCAAACTATTTCCATTGTAAATTTCATATTAATCAGCGGTTCAGCGTGGTTCGGTTTAAGCGTGAAAAAATAACAGCCAGAGTTACTTTCGTAACGAACAACGGACATCGGAGGTGAGTATGTATTTCAGATGAAGTTCTCAAAAGAATGAAGAATGTCTTGAAACGACGTTCTAATTTTATAAGAGCTTAATATATTATGATAACGGTAACGAACAAAAAGCTACGAAAATAGTAGGGAAATAAAAATAAACGCTAAAAAATTATTTTCTATTATTTTCTTGTTCATGATTTAAGTTTACTTACTTACATGTTCTGCGTCTTTTTGCATACACTGAGACTTTGCATAGACTAAGATTTTGCCTAATATTCCCAACCTAGTTTTATGCCATATGATTTTGCTTTCTAGGATAAGCATACAATATTATTGTATGCTTATCCTAGAAAGCAAGATCGTAGCTAAGTTATTGAAACGCCATAAGAATAAAAACTGAACAGTGTGTCATTAGGTTACCCAGATGTGATGTGCTGGAAGCGTTTTTAGATTGGACATAGCCAATATCCTGTGCTAGCGCCGTTTGTATTACAAAGAAGTCCAGTTGAGAGCTGGCTGCGTGACGTGAATGCCAATGACATGTTAGGACGCACTCGGACTCTGCCGCAAACTAACTGCTTAGTGCCGATTGCATAATGTTCGGTTGCCTTATTTGTTGCATTGTTTTATTTATCTAACCTAAGTATTAAATAAAATTACATTTACGGATGCAAATTCACATTTTGTTATTATTACCCGACGGTCCATAATCAGTTTCATAACACTTCTCAGCGTTCGTTGTCATGGGAAGACTAAAGTTCGCCTGTTTAATTACAATAATATGTGTTCCGATTTACACAACGTATAATATAATGATATGCACATTATATATTATCGCGCAAACCTTAGAGATTCATTCATCCATCAGTATTTAGATTGTATGCTTATCAAACAACACTCGTACCTTATATTATAGATGATCGATAACATCTAACACCAAAACATCTCGTGCTTCTAAATTGTAAAATTTTATACTATGTAAGGTGGTAAAACCCTTCATATTTATTAACATCTTATAATGGTCTCACTAAAGCTAGGGTTGGCTGGAAGAGATCTCTTTTAGAGATAACCTCACCTTTGTATATGTTCTACACGTATTAATATTATAACTGTTTTATGTGTGTACAATAAAGGATAATAACATCTACCAGCAATTTTTGTATTTCAATATGTCAATTAAGCTTCTCAATAACATATTTTTCCTATATAGGTATATAAGGTGTTTATGATACACTGGAAGGGCGCTTCCGAAATGCAACCGAATACGATAGATAAAAAAATATTTTTCGGCTTGATAAAAACATACCTACTATCTAACAATGTAAAAAAGAACCCGAACAATCTAAAAGTTATTGACAATCTATTACATTTACGTAATAAAATCGTTGCATTGTTGATCAGTGACTAAAAATATCTCTCTGGATAGGAGCATTCCGTAATTGTACAATAACCGCCGCTTATTGTTTGACAGGATAGAGCAAGGTTCTCGGATACAAGCTGGCAGATACACCACACGTGGGCGCGCAATGGGCCGCTGCCGCTGTCGCCTCCGCCGCGGCGGACCGGGCCCGCTCCGCTCCGAGCCAACGGCACCACCTTGCCGCCACTGCGATCCGAACAAAACAGCATATACGATACAATCACGGTGAGTAGAATTTTTTGACGAGAAATTAGAAATCGAAGTCGTGTCTCGTTTTCTCTAGGATATTATGCTATGAATAAATAACGAGTAGAGGATCGTACACGTATTTTAACAAAAATACGAGTATAGAAAAAGTCCGCAGTACCTGTATGTACTTTGTTGCAAAAATATGAGCTGTGTGTAATAAATGGAACTCACAGGTTCTGACGCCGCCGCTGCCGCGCGCGGTGAAAAAGATGGAAAGGTTTGGTTTATGTCTTGCTTGGTTATGCTTGTCAAGTCAGTTGAGACACTTTTTATTAGCTGTCAAAACATAATTCTTCCTTAAAGGTCTGACGAATTTGTGACGTCATAAATTCTTTAGTCTTCTGACTGACTATTAAATGATTTTGATACGCTTAAAAATCAAATTCTAAAGATAATTTTAAACGATGGAGATTTTCTGTCATAAAAAATGCCAACACCTTTTACGAACTTAACACTTTGTAATTATTTATGAATGGTGTGAACATCCTTTTGCGTTATAATTTCATACTGAATATATACTTTAAGACATCAGCATATCTAACGATATAAATCTTTTTCTGAAGCCGACGAATTTCTATTTTTGCCTTGTTCTAATATTTGTTGCTCTAGTCGTTAAGCGTAACTTCGCAGTACCTTGAACACGTATGACATTATCGCGGCCTGTTCTGCATAGCATATGAATGACCTTAGATTATTTTGCATTGTAACTATAATTGGCCGTAAACATTACAATGTGATTGGATAATCAAATGTATCTTTTCTATCCGCTTTTGATCACTATGTTGGTACAGAATGCATTAATGTGAAGGTCATTGCAAAGTTTTTTGTTGGAAAATAGTAAATATGAGTATACGTATTCATATATTATAATTTTACGCTCACACCTAATTATCTAGCCCAAATTTAGTATCATTAAGAACTTGTGCTATAGATTCTAGACAAACAAATATACATAATAATTTAGATATTTCCTAAATTAATTTAAATAAATATAAACAACGATACAACGTGAACAAATGTTTGTGCTTATCATACAAACATTTGTCACTACCAGGATTCGAACCCGGAACGCCAGATATATAGGCAGTGTTACTGACCACGGCGTCATAATAGTAATAATTATTAGTTACTAACGAGAGAGGCTTCATTTGTCTTGTTCTGAAAAACTTTTGTAATACATTTCCTAAACAGGTTTCGGTCCAGCTAGAATTCTAATCTAATATAAGACCTGTTATCTGTTTGTTTACAAAAGCCGGCTAGACGTTAATTTTCTCGATAACTCGTTCGTTTCGTGATAAAGAATTAATTTCCTAGCGCTCGCTGGCTTTAAAGTTGCCGGCCATACAAAGGAAGTTTTATAACATTTTCTTATTGAAAATTCCTACACCAGAACCCTTTTATAATTCGACACAACGCTCTTCACAATAGAGCGTGCATTATTGAAAATAATACTGCTACCGAGAAGTTTGCTTTTGAAGACGTTCAGGAAATTTAATATTTGGATTAGAGCTTGCCAAGAAAACGGTTTAATTTGTAATAGACTTGGAATATTCAAATTAATTCACGAATGAAATATTGCAGCAATTAATAATTCTAATGATAAGATCATGAATATTCGTTGTCATAAATTCTACTTATTACTCTACACGTTCTGATAAATCTAATCAATAATTATATATTGACGTGAACATTTCAATATTATCTACGACATCATCAATGTAATCTCGTACGTTTACGTCAATTCTATTCCTATATCCTTTGCAGAAGTGTGTTGCAATCACCATAATTGCAATTCAAAATCCGGACTGAGCATAAATTACGGTAGAAAATGGTATAGTGTTCAATGTTTGTCTTCTCATCGTATTAATCAGCCGGTTGCATACTAGATGACGTGCGGCCAATTTGTGCGCAGTCCAGAAAATTGATTCAATTAGAGGGTAGTTCCAGGCAGGCATTAACTAGCTTCAAGGTTCTGAGACCACGCGCGTCGAATTCAATAACACGATGCCATAGACAGCGTTGGTTTTAAGAACAGTTTCGTCACCTCATTACAACATTATGAGGTTAAAATATTCAATGGTGATTACGTACCACAGATAAATGCTTCGAAGAGAGCTTTCGAACTATAGATCTGCATTAACAGCTCGTAAATCATAATAGAGCAGGTCCAGCCGGCTGCGGAGCATGCGCTGTGCCGTTGTTCTTCTAATGCGCCTTTGTGGTGCGCTCGTAAACATAGGGTTAGTGAACGGAGACCATTGCCGATTGTCACTGAACCCTGGACCTTTATTTGCATAAGCTAGCCAATACTCTAAAGTGCAAAGTAATTATTGTGAAAGCTAACACATTTTGTAGAATACCCAATACCCATTTTTCACCAGCATAAAACTTTCACAATTTATTTCAAAATATGGTATTCAATTTCTACTTGACAGTCAATATGCACACACTTTTAGACGTAGTTCGCATCCTTATCTATACTAATAATAAAGCTGAAGAGTTTGTTTGTTTGTTTGATTGTTTGTTTGTTTGTTTGTTTGTTTGTTTGTTTGTTTGGTTGAACCCTAAGATCTCAGCAACTACTGACTCAAATTGAAAAATTCTTTTTCCGTTGGATAGTCCATTTATCTAGGAAGGCTATAGGCTATATAACATCACGGTACGTCCAATAGGAGCTGAGCATTAATGAAGAATGTTGCAAAAACGGGAGAAAAATATTTCATTTCAAAGCTTTCCCTGCGTGCGCTGCGTAAACGGTTAAAGTTACGGAAAAATTATGTATTACAGAATTATTCGCCATTAAATTTTCTAAAAAAAAGTCCGCAATAGCATATGTTTATCTTTTATGGTTGGCTCACTATAACCTTTCTTTTTGGTAATCAAATTTTTTTTTAATCAAAAGTTTATCTGCGATGGTGTTTTTGTATGCATGATATTATTCCTTATCAAAATAAATACATTATTTATCACAAGCATTTAATTTTGAACAAAATTGTTAATGACCTCATTTGATTTCAATGAATATCTTAAGAGATATCATAGTTTGAAATAAACGGAAAATAATAAATTTTGATTTTCAGAGCTTTTGTTGCGTGCGTTGGGTAAACGGTTAAAGTTACGCAAAAATCATGTATCACGGAATTAGTTTCCTTTAAAAGTTCTAAAAAAAAGTACCAGACAGCATTTGTCTATCTCTTAAGGTTGACTCGCTATAACCTATTTTAGTTAATAAAATTTGTTCTAAAATAATGCATTAGATGCGAAGGTATTTTTGTAAAAATCATATTAAACCTTATCAAAATTTATACTTTATTCATCACAAGTATTTAATTTTGTACAAAATTGTTTGTAAAAAAAATACCATAAAAACATAAAGTAGCACAGACAAATTTCGACGGCGAAAGCAATGTCCCGGTAGCGTAAAGATGCTTATTCGATTTTTTCGCCCGCGCTGGACGGTCGATTTTTTTCAGTGTATTTTCTTATTTTAGAAACAGAGCATCTTAAAACCGGGTTCAAGTTTAGAAATCGCGACTTACATTTCTTTGTCTTCATTTATTTTCGTTCGACTAGCTCGCTAAGCTAGCTAGACAGCCATTCTATGTGGATCGTCTCACGACGCCCGCCCCCGGGATAGAACCGCGACACCCCAGGGCGTCGCGACGCACAGTTTAGGAAACCGTGATATAGGTTTATATACCTCCATAACATCACTCTACGACTAATAGGAGTTGAGCATCAATGAAAAATGTTGCAAAAACGGGAAATCCACGCGGACGAAGTCGCGCGGGCACAGCTAGTTGTTAATAAGAGTTAAGAACAGTAAAAGTGGTTTGTGTATCTTTTCGCTGTGAGTGTACAAACAAATAAAGATTCACAAACACGTTGAGTTAGACCGATGACGATAGAAATTGAAAACAGCAATCTTACGCGAAATTTGTATTTTCATATCGTTTTGACAAAAGAGGTTTAGGGCTTTATCTCAAAAGGGTTATTTGCATGTTTCTGCAAACAATTTCTAGTCAATACTAAACAATGTAAGCCAATAAGTCACTTTGTAGTGTTTGTGTTCTTGAGCTGTAATATATACAAACTATTGCAAAAGAAATTGTTCAAATTTAAAAATCAAAATCAATAAGTTAAACTAAAAATAAATACTCTTATTAGATTGACAAATGACTAGCTTTTGCCCGCGGCTTCGCTTGCGTTAAATTCAGGGTAACCCCAGCTTAGTCCTTATGGAATTTTGGAAAATCTTTTAGCGGATGCCTATCTACGTGTCAAATTTCAGCGCAAGCGGCTGCCTTTTATACAGATTTATTAACGTGATTAAAATTAATTAGTTGAAATAAAACAATTAAAGAGTAACAACAATACGAAACCTATTGGCGTGGATTGATATTTATGTTTTGAATTTTTTGGAAATGACTTGGAGATGATAAGTGTATAAAATTTTAAAAATGAAAAAAAAAACGTGACTTTATTCGTTATACTCGTACGTACACTGTGCCAGTAAGAAAGCGGGTCGATTATAAAAAATGCGGTAAGTTCTAAAATATTTGAACAATCCTTTTGAGCAGTTAAGTTAAAGTTTATTACATTACAAATATAAGAGAAAGTAAAGTCTATAAAATTGCCCAGAATACAGTATTTATTTTATAAACCTGGTTCAAATATTTTGGAAGTTATTGAGGTTTTGGCCACCAACCCGATTTATTTTGGGCCCAGTGTATTTCCCTTGGCTCCTGTTCCCTTTTTTCTATTCATCCTGTTTTTATTACGTTGTTAGTTTGTAACTCAGATACTGGTTACCATATATCCTCTTCTAACTTAGAGTCTTTCTAGATTTGTCAGATAATGCTGGCTGTTTATATCTGGTAGCACTTAGGGCCGTGGCCCTCGTAGATGGCCATTTGTTTTCCAGCACAGAGCTAGCTAGCGCCCACGCATTTGTGTCCATTCCAAACAATTTCCATTGAATAGTTCGAATGCAGTTTTGCGATAGCTATGCGCGCACGCAACAAGCTATAGTGGTATTACCGGTGACATGGATTATTCATACGAAGTTTAAAGGAGGACAACCAAAATGGGCTCGGCGCTGAACAGAGGCCTGGAAAAAAATAAAACACATCAAAAAAAATCTAATGATTTTTAATAAATATTGGTGCCTATTACGGAGTATCAAAATAAAACAATTTTTAAAACAGATTTTTAATTGATTTTGACGCTAACAGTAGTGCTGCCAGATACATCCTGACAAAAATGTATAATTATCATGATGGTATGATAAATAGTTTTCATTAAATTAAGTAGTATTTTTGCATGATTAGTGAATAACATTGCCAACCTCAATTACGCGCAACCATACGCAAACACAAGTTTTAGTCAAAAACCTAGTGTAACGAACCTATACTTTTTACATTTTGTGTATTTTATTTTTCTTCGACTGGCAACACTAGCAAGTCAATTGTCTAATACTTGTGCTGCTGTCAATTATTGTTCGCTTTATTTTGTTGTCAGTCTACGTTTTTTTATTAGATTATTTATATTTATTTCTATTATTTAGCAACTCGATTTAGCATACCAGATAAAACAGGTGCGGTCTTACTATGGGGAGCACATAAGAAATGATGGTTTCTAATACAATAGAGCCAGTGACCTCGTATAAGGATTCCCTTCGGCTGATAATTGCACCTTATTAAGAGGTAAAATACAAAGTAGGAATATAAGCTGAAAAATATATTTTGTTTGCATAATATATGAAAATAATATGGAAGGCATTCAAGCTATTAAAAATATTATTGTATCTGCATAGTCGGCCGAAGGACGGTAGGTTGCGGCGCTCACATAATGTCTGTGTTGTAGTATTTAAGCTGGGCGAGGTACGAAAACGTTCATCCTGCTGCCCAGTTTTTAGATAATATATCGACGCTTGAAAGGCAAAATTGACTAAGCGACATAGAGTTAATTGTTCAGGAGGACGACTTAAAGATTCATTTTTTAGAAAAAAAATCATAAAACTTCTTGTAATCATCTTAGAGGCGTAATTCTTCAAGTAAAAACGTTTCATAATGTCAGGTTTATCATGATATATGCAACTGTTAAAAATAATTGATAGTTTAGGAGTTAGTGGCGCTTAGTAAAATATCACCTGAAACTAGAAACAGGAAAAAAGTACTCACCGACGTACGTTGGTCATTTAACTGTTCGGTAAAAATGTAATATAGAAAAAAATATCTAATTTTCATCGGAGAAAAAATGACCTAACCTAAATTAAAAAAGTTAGAAAATAGAGGCAAAACTGCTCATATGTCATTTTTAGATTGAAGTGTTTAAGTGAATGTTACTGAAGTGTCGTTAGTTTTAGAAAGTTGGATTATTCTTTTATTAGTAATTATTATAAAATTCGCTTTAAAATGTATTGAGCTTTATTTATCAGTTGCACAATCAAATTAACAATTAAATCTTTAAAAAATCAACATAGTATTTGGAATAATAAGATCATAAGTAAATTTTATAAGTCTTATTAATCACAATCATTTTAAAAATGTGGAGACACAATCACAACAGTGATATTTTCAGCCAAAACCGATAGTATAAAATTCAAATTCAAATTCAAATTCAAATGCTTTATTGCGATCATGTGTTTACATTGGTCTTATAATTAATATTTGGTATCAACATGAACCCTGTTAGGGTACAGCAATATTAATAATAAAGTATGATATGATTATAACAATTATCAAGTATTACAATTTTAGATAAATAAATGTGTTTTATAATTAGTTATAATAAAAATAATTTTTGTAATGAGTCGGTACATATCAATTTTTGATTCAATATTATAGTCAGAGTCCAATTTGACATTATGTTTGTAGTGTTATCTTAAAAACAATTTCAAACTAAATTATTATTCAATTATCTACATTATATGTCAATTTGATGTGTTATTTTATCATTATTACATTAAAAAGAGGATTAAATATTAAATAAAAAAGTAATTTTTGTTACAAAGTCAAAATCAGCGGTCAATATATAAAATAATAATTGTTTAGGTATATAATGTTATGTCATCAAATATAAAAAAAAAAATCAACGGTCAATAAAATGTCAACAAAAAATAATAATAATAAAAGCTGAGATATAAAAAAATAGAAACAATAATAATAATAATTTCGGTACACTGTGTCGTTTTATGTTAATGTCAATGTCAGTTATACAAACTATAATATATATTTATAGTTACTTAAAAGGGAACGGTGTTAGACCAATTTTAAAATTTATCGTTTAAATACTCATTTAAGTCGTAATATGCCTTATCAAGTAAAAAGCTTTTTAATTTTTTTATAAATTTTTTGTCACTTATCTCGTTTATCATATTATAAGGCAACTTGTTAAACACTTTTATTGCCATCACATATGGACTTTTACTGTGCAATGTTAGTTTAGACTGTGGTAACACTAATTTATTCGCATGTCTAGAGGGATAGCGTCTTGGTACATCGCATTTTTTGTTAAAATAATTTGGGTATTTTTTTATAAATTTTGCAAGTTCTAGTATGTATATTGACGTTATCGTTAGAATTCTATACTTTATAAAATATGGTCTACAACTATCGGTATAGTCTATGTTTGCTAGTATTCGTATACATTTCTTTTGTTGCAGAAAAATGTTTAGAGAATCTGTACTATTTCCCCAGAGAATTATACCGTAGGTAAGCCACGCATGTGCATAAGCGTAATAGGCAGACAGAGCCGATTTTAAATCGGTGCCTTTTTTAAGTTCCCGTAAGGCATAATATAAGTAAACGAAGATAATTTTGATTTTAATTTTTCTACGTGATACTTCCAATTTATGTTACAGTCTATGTTTAATCCGAGAAGCTTAAAGTTATCTACGCTTTCCAAAGGAATACTATTATAATTGAAATTTATGTCAATAGGTAATTTTTGGTGTGGTCTGAATTGCATTAATTTAGTCTTTTTAAAATTAATTTCCAAATTGTGGTCATTCATCCAATAGGAAACTTTGTCAAAAATGTTTTTGAGTTTGTCATTTAGGTTGAGTTTGTTATTTAAATAAGACTGTGCAGTGACGGTCTATATAAGAATACCGTTGTCACTGCCCCCTCTCTTTCCCCTGGGTATCGTAGGAGGTGACTAAGGGATTTCTGAGCGACCATCCGGCCAACTGGTGGTAGGGCCCAACGTCCGCCTGGTTAGTTAACACCGTACGCGTGGTATAAGGCCCGTGAATTGCTCATTGAGCGCGTTTCGGGTTCAGCCAGCGTACAACCAGAGCTTGTGTGGGCCTTACCGCGACATACTTCCTTACCCTTCTGTCCGGCGGATCGACGAATATCTTCCTTAGGCAGTTCCACGGTGAGACCAGCCTCCACGCTTTGTCCGGAAATGTCGCAGTAGCGTTCACTTGATTCACGTTTTTTTTTCCTTTTCCCATGGCAGCCAACAAAAAACAATCAGGTTTTACAGCGGTGCACAATCCCACTCCCTCTACACCGTTTGAGGTTGAGTTCTGCAACATAGGCGGACTCCACAGAAACCTCAAAGCTGTCCACCGCAGAGTCAGCAGTCAGCACGACCTGCATTCTTGTTTCTGATGGAAACGCAAATATTGCCGCCCGCTGACACAAGCTACTTATATTATTCTGGCTACATGCTTGAAGAATCCTACAAAGCGAAAGCCGGAGTATACTTGTATGTTCGAGCGAATGTTTGTTGTCGCCTTTTGAGCTCCCTATAAGATCCATCCTTTTCTATGCTAGGGGTACACGTCGACTCTGTCCCTTTGGTCAGAGTCTACGTGTGTCTTTATAGATCCCACACCGGAGACGTTGAGACAACTCGACTTTCTGAACATCTGAGTCGGGTGGCAGATGACGCGCAGGAGCAGTACTGGTGTTTTTGGGGGACTTCAATGCTCACCACAGTTTGTGGTTAAGTTCCTTCAAAACTGACCATGCAGGAATCTCTGCTCATGCATTCGCTCTCACGCACGACTTGTCAAAACTAGTTGATCAGCCCTCTTCTGCTCACGACCCATCCGAAGGGATATCAGGTAGAGGTCCTTTTTTTGTGACGAGGAGGTTAAATGCATTTACGCATCATCCCTGCGAGTTGGTGCCAACTGCAGGGGGTATGTGGGGCTCGAGGTAAAGGTGTTCCCTCACTACCCACTAAATATCCTCCCCGGCCTGACCTTCTTCGCGCTTTTACGGGGCGGCTCGGGATCTGTGCAAGCACAACTAGCACCAAGACCGCCCTAACGCCGCCATCTAGGCACTTCTTGCACCTATTTATGGCCAGCAGCCCACAGGGGCTACCGACTGACGCCAGCCCCTGTGGGCCGCTGGCCGAAAAGGCTAGGACAAGGCCTACCTTTTCCTACCCCTCCTCCGTTTACGCTGGGTGGGAGCGGGAGCCTGATCAACCGCAACAACCTTCCCCTACCAAACGGCATTCCCCCGTCCGCGCAGACTTGCCAACCTCCGCCTCCACCTTCGCAAGGAATTCCGTCCTCCACGTCTTCAAAATCTCCTCCACCTCCCTCACGGTCATGGGCGTCCTATCCACACGGTCACAAGACTGCCCCTCCTCCTCCACCTCACCACCGCTGCAGCGGCCTCTGCGGAGGCCCGTCTCCTCGTCGACACTCTTGGGCACCTCCATCTCCTCCTCGTCGCCACTTCCACTGCTGCAGCTGCTGTCGGGGCTCTCGGTCCTGACCTCTTGGGCAGCTGGCTGGGCGTCCATGGGCTCTCCCACCTCCTTCTGCCGGTGGCAGGATGGACCTTCGCCTCCACCATCAGGGCTCCTCTCCTCTCACGCCTCTTGGGCTACTCCCTCTCCGTGTCGACCCCACCAGTGGACATTGGATGGGGGACGGATCCCCAGGCATCCACCAACGCGGCCCTAGGGGCTATCCCTGGCGGTCCCAGGCTGCCTATTACCGGCGGGGGGTTACACCGCGCACCTGCCATCCTATGTCCAGCTGGCCGACCATTATCGGCACAGAGGGCACAGTGCGGCAGCGCCCGACAGGTCGCCGCCTTGTGTCCCTCCTCGCCGCATCGGTAACACAGGCTGTTGCGGTCCCTCGCAGATGTACACCTCACCCCCGGGTGGCCGGGCGCTAAGCAGCGGTAACACCTCATGGGCCTCCGGTAGCCATCGCAGGGCTATGGAGGGAACGCCATACCCACTAAACATCCTCCCCGGCCTGACCTCCAGTGCGCTATTGCGGGACGGCTCGGGATCTGCGCACGTGAGCGCAACTACACCGAGACCGTCCCAACGCTGCCCCTCCTTGTGCACTAATTGGTGGCCAGCAGCCCACAGGGGCTACCGACTAACGCCAGCCCTTGTGGGCCGCTGGCCGACGCCGGCCTTATAGGCCGCCTCCTCACCGACGGCTGCTCGACGTGGCGCGTCCACCTGACGAAGACACCGGGAGCAGCCATCGGACCGCACCCGAGGTCATCGGGCGCGGTCGTGGCCCTGAAAAGGGTCGTCAGGAACTAGCCGTGGTGGGAAAACAAAAACAACTCGACGATGGCATGCGACTTCGAATGCTAAGCGGACACACTTGGCATCAAAAGCCGCACACCCGCCGAGAAAGTTTCCCCACCACGTTACCAGGGTCCGCCACGAGGAGACTTCCAGACGTGGACCCCATCAGGTAGAGGGCCTAGCCCCTCTAGGCTCATCTGACCACTGCCTGATATCCTCCAAAGTGCCGCAGGCCAAGCTTCCGCAACCGGTGGTTGCTAAGCGCCGGCTCTGGCATTAAGGGTGTGCAGATTGGGATGGTATGCGCGACTACTTTGCATCTGTCCCTTGGAAGCAACTCTGCTTCAGTGAGAACGATACATCAGCTAGCGCCGCTGCCATTACTGAGGAGATGTATTGGGTATGGAATACTACATTCCACATTCCGATCTCATCAGTAAGGGCAGACGTAACCTCAGGTTTTACCGCGATTGTGCTGATGCTGTTTCATAGAAACAGACAGCGTATCGCGCTTGGCTCAGGGGTCGGGCTCTTAAAGCTCCTTATGTTGAATCACTGAAAGCAGCTTACAATAAGGCTTCCGAGTCCTGTAAGAAGACTAACATAAAAGCGGATGCCCAGCGCGTCGCACGCATTGGCTACGAATTTGTGAACTCTGGCGTCTGGCCATGTACTTACTCGATGCTTTGGATAAGTTGCAGCATCGCTCGGCCCGCGTCATCGGCGACGAAGAGGTGACTAAAGATCTTGAGCCTCTCCCATTGCGTCGCAATGTTGCGTCGTTGAGCGCATTCAATTGTCTGTACCATAGCGAGCGCTCTGAGGAGCTTTTTTCCCTAATCCCACCATCTCCCTTCCTTTTAAGGACTACGCGTGCTCGTCTACGTTGTCACCGACAAACTGTGGCTAACATTCCAACGCGAACTAAGAAATTTGGCAACTCGTTTCTTTGTCCCACAATCAAGAAATGGAATTCACTGCAAGCGCACGTGTTCCCTCCTACCTAGAATCCTGGGTCATTCAAAAGAGGCGTGAAGAAGCACCTTGCAGGTCGGCAAGGCGAATGTTTTTAATGTCTTATAGCATTTAATATCAATAAGAATAATAAAATAAAACATTTATTAACTAAGGCGGTAAAACAAAGACTGTTTGACTAATATGATGACGATTAAAATGCGATCTGTGGCTTTCTTTTTTACCGCGCGAGGTAATTACAAAATTTTATGTTACCCCCTGACCAGGAATTCGGATTTTCCATACGCGTAGCGTGCGAAAAATGCCACTTTATTGTCAGGTGTGGCATAAAATATATTGTTTACCTGTCCTTTTCAAAATTAAATCGATGCAAGAATACATTATTACAAATACTTTATTTATTTTGCTAGGCGCTCCTTTAGTATTTTTCTTCCAATATTATGACAGTAAAACAAGGCATTCAATTCAATTTGGTTCTTGTCTATAAATTAAATTTACATAGTTTAATCCTTAGTTACAACAAAACAAATTAATTTACAACGTCAACAGTCTCAGTTTTCCAAATCAGTTTTTCCCAGGTTGCTTTCAAATGAAATTACAAATTATTGTTCAAATATTGAGCTAGATTTAGATGGAATTTACGATTATGATCACGACTCAACTACGAAGCTCGAATGGATTTTACGACTCAACTATGAAGTGCGATAGAACCTAATGCTTCTGTCAATTAATAATTGCTACTAGGTTTTGTTGTGAAGTTCAGTCAGTTACAAAAGTAATATACATACGATAACGCTCGTAATCTCATGAGGAGTTGAGTACATAAAGCCACGTCTGACAGTATGGGCCATGCAGTGCCTCCAAATAGTGACAAGTTGTCGGCTTGCCGCCTATATAAGAGGAGCCCAAAACCCTTACTTTTTGGGTTTTGTGTCCCAATCCTTCAGTAAACAATCTAACGCAAAAGTCAACATCCAGGACAGATGTTACATTCAAAATCATCTCGGCAGTCCGGGTATAGTAATATAAGTATAGTAATTTAATGTTGAAAATTCACGTGATAAGCTGCAATCACTTCAAGCATCTTTAGCTTCGCAATTTTTAGCATGAGCTGGACAATTCGATAGCCTGCTTTCTGTACTATTCGTAAAAAAATATCAACGCATAAAGCTCGATTACTCGTACTAACTAGAAAATAGGCGTTTTCCTCAGAGTTCTTATTGTGATAGCACGTGGTTGTGAGACTCCATTTTTTATATAACTATCTACCTTAAAATTTATTGTTACAGTGTTACACTTAAATGTAGTTTCACTTGACATTGGTTAAATACGTAATTATCGCGGTACCATTAATTAAGAGAAACCCAGTAAACACTGTAAAAATAAAAAGTAATTGATTCCAATTGTTTGGAAATAATTCGTTGTTTTGGGGCACGTCGAACGTTTTTATAACAATTAAATATAAGGTTTGTTGTTTATCCGATCACAATCATACTTGGTTGATACTCGTAGATCAATGATGTCATTTGTAAATCTAACAAAGCTATTAAAATATTGTTGTGCGACTCGTTGAACGGAATCATTATAGATACGTGTATCTGCAGTAAACTTGTTTGTGTCTTTGATGGGTGTGACAATGCATATAGGTCTTACGTCCGAGTTAATATATTTAGCGATTTTAAATTTGTTTTTCAATTACCAGTAGCACACTAAGTTACATAAAATAAAGTTGCAATAAAATTATAACTAGCCTGACAGTCTTTAGACACATTCAAGTTATAGTAAAGAAAATGTTAAACTTATCTAACAAAAACTAAATTATCCTTTAACTATTAAATTGATTTTTTTTACACACTAAAATTAATTTAATAACTATTCTATTCTATACATAATGCACTTCTATTAATTAGGGTTAAATATGACAATATTGTTTTCACTTTAGTAAGCATGAACATAATTAAATTTTGTATTTATAATATTGAAAAACGTACGTAAACTAAAGTATGATTTTAATGTTTTTAATGTTGTTGTTGAAATAAATTCTTAGGTTGTGTGTGAAGTCTTCCAACCCACGCTTGGCCAGCGTGGTTGACTGAGGCCTAATCGCCCCAAATGTGAGGTAGGCTCGAGCCCCTCGGTTGATGATGATAATTTCTTACAGTTTTACAAATAACTTTCACGACATTAATACTCAGAATCTCTAAGAATTTGAAAAACAAACAATATTAAAGTTTATTTTCCTTAAAAACTTACAAGCAATTTAAGATAAGAGTGAAGTCGGGAGAGCCAATGTGAAATATAAGTATTGATATTAAATACTAAAAACAAGAAGAATCATACATACGAGTGAACGTGCCGCCAAAAAATGTTTACTAACACGGAATGTTTATCGATTACGGTGTCTGTAGTTTGCTTCGAAAGCCGAAGCGCACAGTTGTCGTAACTCGTTCGTAACATTTCCCGCGACGGAAAAGTGCTAGTCCGATGCTAATGGGGTAATTGTGCGCCGGGTAATTGATGACCTGATCCATCCTCCTTCCGATGCGCTAATGCGGCTGTGTGCTTAACCCATCCATCTATATGTACACCTCCAAAGTCAATAATACTAACACATAACTGTGAATGTGTTTTGTTTATTGAGGATAGTTTATTTTTGCGTTTAGCAACTTTCTGTTTGCACAGAATATAGCCCCTTAGAATTCTCTCAGCGACGAAATTCTGTTACCAAGAGAGGCGTTAGTTTCATATTAGTTTTTCGTGAAGTTCTCGTTTCGCCTTTGCCCTAGTTCTGACATGTTTGGAGTACCCGACGTTTTCTCAGCTATCATAACCGTTTAAAACTTTTAGATATCTCCAAACTTGCTAACTTTTGTGGGCTGAAA
Organism: Elophila nymphaeata; assembly: GCA_955850985.1. Lineage (NCBI taxonomy): Eukaryota > Metazoa > Arthropoda > Insecta > Lepidoptera > Crambidae > Elophila > Elophila nymphaeata. The sequence continues at coordinate 15,555,254 of OY039068.1, forward strand.
ACTTGTGATATAAACTGAGAATTATGAACAAGATAATTCCACGATTAAGGCCCTTTTTATACTGCGACTTTTAGTAGCTTTAAGTACTTTTGAACGGGCTCTTGCATCGCTGCACTCGTAGTATAAGGTTTGACATATTTTTGCGAGTGTATTGCGTTTGTATTGCGTTTTTGCATCACTACCAAAGGTCGTAGTAAAGCCTCTAAATGTAAATTCCTTTCTAATAAATATTTGGATTGTTAATTTTACCATTTTTTGGGTTTTACTTTAAAAATGACATATTTCCATACACAGCTTATCCCCCTATCATACCCTCTAAAGGGTTGAATTTTGAAAAATACTTGTTTCTTAATTTTAAACCGAACGGCCAAAAACCAATTTTTGTGGATTTTACTTTAAAATGACGGATATCCATACAAAATTTCATTCCCTTACTCATCCCCACGTGTATTGAAAGTGTCAAAAATGCTAAACTGAATACTTATTTGTTTCTGCTCAAATGCCTAAATGAAAAGTTTCATGGTTTTACCTTCGATAGTGACTGAGATAGTGACGAAAAATTACCCATATATATATATATATGGGTAATTTTTCGTATATATATATATATATATATATATACTAGCTGTACCCTGCCACGCTTCGCAGTGGCACATTGTGATTGAATGGTTGAGAAATGAGAAACAAAACAAAGAATACATTTCATATAAGTTTAATTTTGCAATACTTGTGGATATACTGAAAAAAAAATTGTTTTCTCGCGGTCGCAGATATGTGACTGATGCAAAAAATAGATAAAAACAATCCTTGATGCGGATTTTATATCATGTTAAAATTTCAACTCAATCGGTGCAGAACTTTTTGAGTTTTTGAAGCGTACACAAACCAACATAACATTTTTATATATATATATATGTAGTACGGTAATTTTCGAATTTTAAAGAGTATTTGCTTATGGTTGAGTTCAACTTTTTTTGAATAATTTCAGATTAGGCTTTCAATTATGTGTCAAAATAAAAAGTAATTTAAATCAGAAGCACTAAGGAGTATTGCTATCAACTTCGAAGTAAAGTACCGGCAAAATAACTTTCAACCCCTTTTTAACACCGTTACGAATTTCAATAAAATATGAAACACGTCTTCCATCAATTCTATTAAAAAAGGTTTATGCAAAATTTAAAGTAGATTGAACCAAGGAATAACGTTTTCCCAAACTTTGCCCCCCTTTTCACTAGGGGTAGAATTTCGAAAAACCTTTGTTATCGGATGCCTACTTCATACAAAGAACACACCCTCCAAGTTTCAGGTCTCTACGATCAGCGGTTCAGGCTGTGCGTTTATCCGTCAGACATTCAGAACTAAGCATTTTAAATGAATAGATTAGTTAGGAAGTATATAATTTGACATCGACCAATTATTACAACAATTATCTAATAACTCACCTCTTCCAACAGTAAAACATGTTGACTTTAAGTTGTTTATTTAGAAATCAAGCACGAACGTAGTACTACATTAATATTAATTAATTCTACCATTGAACCGTTTGACATTTACAATTGTTTACCGAAATAGCGTTTAATTTCATTAACATCCAAGTTTTAATTTGATTTACTGTTCACTTTTATACAGTTTAGTTAGAACTTGATCGCTAACGTTCAATTTCTTATGATTAGAGATATACTAATTCAATATTGAGAAGAGAGAGGATAGGTAATATTGGGAGTACCGTCTGCATACAAACTGAGAATTTCGATTTACTGTTTCTTATCCGATCGTTTTGATATTTTAGAATGCTCGTTCGTTTCTCTTTTTCAAATTTTAAATACATGTAGTATAACTTTGAATGGACGTCGTATTTTGAAAAAAGGAAAACGTACAGACTTACACCCGTATTCACAAACATTGCTATGAGGTTTCTCAACTTTTGGATAAGTAAACGCTTGCATTGAATAGAGCTCTGTGATTGGTTGGATTCTGTTTCCTAGTTCACATCAATGAATTTACTGACGTTTTATTACTTCAAACCTCCTTCAAACTTTAAACTTTTGACATCTGGACGTTGCTTTTGATATTTCGACCTGTGCGTTGTGTAATAAAGCTAGCTAGCTGCCTAAGCTGTGCGTTCATTTTAAAGTACGAATAGTAGTAGGTTTTTACGACCCGGTGCGTCCATGTGCACTATGAGACTTCAAAATCCTTGTCATTGCATAGCATTGTTTTTTACTATAATATGTATTGTTTGTGAATACGGGCGTTAGTTTGTTTCTTCCTATTAAAAACATTTTATATGTCATAAAGATCCACTTAGAAATAGGGTAGTAAAACGTTTTCTCCGTTTGTGTGGAGAAAAAAAAATAGTATTTAAGGTAAGATACCAGAACTCTTTCCATTCCATGAATTCACCCTGCGGGTAATGGGACCAAAGTGTTGCAAAGAGGGGAGTCGGGTTTAAGGGACCCCATTATAATGCATTAACTTTAAAGTTACTGGCGGAAAACTATAAAATAACAGTGATTGGTTCTCTAAATATAAGCAATATTTCAGTTATTATTTTACGTGTGAGACCAATTATTATAAAAATATTTTTTACCAGCAGTATTAAAATAAACCACCACGATATCCTGAATCTTAGAGTCCACTTTTTTTACGAAACATTATTAGCTGTTAAAGAAAGCGTGTGTCCTTGATAAAAATCAGAGTAGTGTGAACCGCAAAAAAGTCTGGACTTTCTATGAATAATTCATGCGTTTAAAGAAAAGGGTACGCAGATGAGATCGTATTTCCTTCCAAAGCTCAGAATGAATAATTTAGAGTATCAAGGGACGAGGAATATAGTTGCGGGTAGTACGACATCCAGAACAGTTTTTATCTGTCTCGCGAGGTTTCAGGGTCTGTGGCATGTAGGTCAGTTGCTTGATGGGCACCGACGTTTAAATCATCCTCAATTTGTATACATACTCTGTTGAGTTTTCACTTTTACTAATATTACAAAAAGTTAACTACTGAACCGATTTTGAAAATTCTTTCACCGTAAGAAAGCTAAATTATTCCAGAGTAACATCAGTCATATTTGATTGTGGTAATTATATTTTTTTAAAGGGAAACAACAATATATTATGTCAATTAAGTCGGAGAAAAACGGGTTGCTGCTGTGATTTAACAAGTATAAATATTTGACGCCCAGAGAAGTAGCTCAGTTTGTTATATTTCTATGACAAATGAAAATTCAAAAGCAGTGTTGAGTTATTGAGAGTTCCTGGTGAAGCTCACTTGCATCTTCGACTTTATCATCAGGTGAGATGAAAAAAAAGCTTCCGTTGTTTGCTAAATATTATTGCTTCGGTCACCATAGCATAGACGCTAGAAGCTTGCAACATTATTTCCTATTTCCTGTCTTATGGAGTGCTGAAAACTCTCTACACCACAGAAATACATTACAAAAGATTACTATAATTTGGTTGTAGGGTGCTGAAACGGAGCATCCTTAGGGCAGGTCGGGTATAATAAACTTAGGCGCCAAACTTGGTTGTCTTAACACAGTGCCCTACTTCTTTTCGATAGTTTTTCACGCAGGTGATTTTGAATGAATCTTTATGAATATAGTATTTAATACATACCGTGTAGGTATTAATTTTTACAGTTCATCACTATCGTAATTCTCCGCACAAACAAAGCCACGTTACAATTCTTTATCATTAACTAAAATTTAGAAATTTTAAAAAGCAAAATTTTTACCCAAACTGCCACGAAGTAAACAGAAAGCAAATTAAGAAAATAGTTATTTTGCAACTCATTGAAATTCTCTCCGCCGTGCGCTACTATTTGACGCAAACATTGTTTAGTGTATTCAAATGCAAAATATTTACCATTTCTACGTGAGCAACTGGAGACGAGAGCAGCGCGGAAGCTTATGGAATTTTAACGCTTGTTCTACAACTACTTGGCTTTGAATTGAGAATGCTCTTATCTAATCAACAGCATTTTGATGCTAAATAAAATTAATCCTTTTTTCACTTATAATAAAAAATTATTTTGCTACTGGTCGGAGCACTAGATTCAAATAAACTAGAGTGTTTCAATTGAGTCCAACATATATTACACAAGGAGGCAGCCTTCGCTCAGGTGACAACTAAATGCTTCTCTAGTGTTTGTTCAATCTAGGTAGGCCGTCAAATTATATAATGCATGCCAACCCGTTGGTCTCGGCGTATCCGCAACTATTTTGACTCGGTAATCTGCATTGTGACTTTGAGCTTTCTTATGAGGCCCATTGTAAGCGAGCACGTTTCAGTACCGTAGATCATCACTGACAACACACACGTATTTAAAGACTTTCGTCTTGAGACACTGCGTAGCTTCCCGAACGTTCTCTTCCTCTTTCTGGAAGGGCAATGGAGAGGGCTATGCTTGGAGTTTTTCTGCGTGATCATATCAGAAATGATGACATCCGCAGAAGAACTAAGGTCACAGACATAGCTCAAGGAATTGCGAACCTTAAGTGGCAGTGAGCAGGGCACATTGCGAGGACTGACGGCCGTTGGGGTGGAAAGGTCCTCGAGTGGCGACCACGTCGTACCGGGTAACGCAGCGTTGGTAGGCCCCCCACAAGGTGCACTGACGTTCTGGTAAAGTTCGTGGGAAGCTGCTGGATGCGGGCACCGCAGGACTGATCGGGTTGGAGATCCTGGGAGAGGTAGGCGTCTCTCGGCTGAAATAATGATGATGATAAATAGATGTTAATGCGACGATAAGATTGGTGACCTTAGCCATATTGATTGGAGCATCCACTGCCTGCTCAGCACACTCAGAAAACATACAGAAAACAAATTGTAGCTTTCATTGAAGTAGGTTACAAGACTGTTGACGATTTGGACCAAAATGCCCATCCTCCTTTGTATACCTTGAGTGGTCGAATGTGGGACTTCTGGATTTGCAACCGGTTTACAAATCATTAGACCACCGAGTTAGAAAGACTTTTACTTAATTATAGGCCCTTTTCAAAAACGCTAGGGAAAGAGACTCTTCATTTATCATTTTGATAAATTTATCACGATAATAAATTTAATTAACATCAACACGTTTCGTTCTCTTTATTACAGTCCTTGAAGCGTTTCGTCGTATAGCGTTAAGTTAAATCTAAAATTAAATAACATCACGCCATCAGCTCAACGGGTCTTAAGATTTATTTGCCGATATGATGTCATTGTATGAGAACGCCTTTGAGAGTAATTTAGTTAGGAGACGATAATGTGATGTCTTATTTTGTGGTTAGTAGAATAATTTGCAATTGTCCTTTTGCTATCGATTCCTTTAGATGTTCAACATTTTCTATTTATTAAAATCATACTATTTAATAATTCGAAAATCTATTCAACGTAATTATTATTATGTTTCATGATTTCATAGTACTCTCGGGAAGTGACAGAAACTTTGGCGACTTATGTAAGAAAGTGAGTTTAGTTTCCGGCCATTAAGCTACAATACACTTAGTAGCTAATTATAATTTTAAAAGAAATAAAAAAACGCTATTTTTATCAAAATACCTTAAAAAAATTGTATGCAGTTCTTAAATGTATACAATGGAGAACAGAGGCAAAATTGATCAAGTCTCGGCCACATATTTTCCTGTACATCACAGGATATTCATCAAGGTGTTATCAGGTAGCGTAAACCAGGCCGCACACCATTAAAAAAAACTAAAGAAATGCATAAGAGATTCTGTAGTTGTTAATGAACTTACATAAAAGAGTAGCTCTATAACTTGGGACATTAAATTCCTTTATTGGCAGTTAATATAAAGTCTTTAAATACTATGGGTCTATGGTCGAAGTTATTGCTGCATAAAGCACAAATAATTAATGAGTCACGTAAAAAGTAATAATTGTATCTGAATAAGAAACTAACTCAACATGAAATTAGAAATCATTATTTATTAATTATGCTAGACAAACGGGCATAATAAATTGTTTTAATAGAAATGTCTAATAATAATGCTTAGATTGTTGATTGCAATTTACGGCTTAAATGTTATAATTATGTCTCTAATATTTTATGCTAATCATTATTTTATCTTGCAGTAACCTTACATAAATTAAGGTCAAGTAAAAGTAGAATTATGTCCCTAAAACTACTGTAAAAAAGCTCTTTGAGAAACCAAAAAAACAATGAAGTTATTAATACTACCTAATAGTAATAAAATAAAACTGGATTGGTATCGAATTACAGAGTTCCAAGACTAAAAAAAGTTATTGTTCAATAAAAAACAAACAATGGAATTTACTGAGCATGTTTGACTTTAATCAAAATATTATTGAAAAAAAGGCCCCAGTGTATTGGTAATACGACACCAAAGTTGACGTTAAATCGATACTATGGTGACAGAGTTCATTCATCATGTTATGTAAGGTCGAAAAAACCTATTCTAAAGACCACAACGTATTTTGTTTTTTGATAAGAAAACAAAAAAGGTTCAATCTCGGCCACCTCATCGGTAGAGTAAACATCATTTGTTTTTAGGTTGTTCGTGATTGTGCATTTAATTGGATAAATCTGATACGATGAGAGTTGGTTTTTTTATATTTTTAGAGTATGATTCTCGTTTGAATTTCTACCTTGAATAATGATTATAAAATCCAGAATGGGTGGGGTTCTATCTAAACTCACAGACTAAAACCTACCCAAGTAATTTTAATCGGCGAATATAAAATCATTCTTTTTTTTTTAAATAGCGCTCATCTTACGATGCACGTAATTAGTTAAATGTAATTCACGGTTTTTATATAAAAGGAAAGCTTTATAATGTCTATAGGAAAATATTGCAATAAATAAACTATTTTTGATTGTCTTTTTTTCATTTATATATTAAGCTGTTAAATAAAAATTTGTTTCAAAATAAAACATGTAGGCATCGATGTCCTCGATGCATGTAGGTAATCAGATATGTTGAACTGTCACTTTTTATGAAAGACTCAACGAATTAGGAATGATAAAAGACTGGTAAACGAATCGTGTTGGTGCCTACGTTGTTAAATTGTAAGCGTAACCGCAAACCAATTTCACTAATAAACCTTTCTAATTGAATAAGTCATATTACAATCAATACTTAGTACCTATTGGTTTGTGACTTAAAATTATTAAATGTGGCGTAGGCATGTAGGTCTAATATCTATTCTTAATTTAAATTTTTGAATAGACATTATTGCAAAATGATAATTCAACTACCAAAGTCATTATTTTGCATTTTTTTTTACAATTTCGGATTTTTTATTACAACAAAGTATTTATATGATAATGTGAGCATGGGCAGATGCCCGTTTGTTACACCAATAAGTACACCAAATATATGCGAAATAAATATTGTAGCTATAGGTAGTTATTTAAGTTCAAATAGATTTTTAAAGAAATAAACAGTTCAAAAGATTACATTACAACGTAAAAATATTTCTATTGTGGATAATTTACCTACCTACTTACTATTATTTAATATTACATCTTTTAAACTTATCTTAACAACAAAAGCTTAAAAATCGTACTGCGCCATTTGTGTGTTCTAAAGCAGTCTTGTAGACGACTATCGCATAAATTCATCTCCCAAAAGACGTTAATGGTGACTTAAAGTACCTTGGCGAACATCTGTCGCCCTAGGTCACCCGCATGTAAAGTTATGGGTAACTAGCGACCAACAGTGTAATTCACAAAGAAACTTGACCTCAAATAGGTAAGCTTCTGTGAAATATTTTGTGGAAAATATGCTCTAGTATTGTTTTAATGTTTTTTTTTTATTGGGGTAGTAAATAAAAGCGAGAAATATGTAGTTAGAGAACAGTAATAAGAAAATCCAAAAAGCTCTCAACTGAAATTGTAATACGATATGCTATTTTCAAAAGCCCATAAAAATTAAATCGAATTACTCATCTCTTTGTTTTAATACATCAGATTTTTCGTTAGAGAGGTTTTTTGTGTTTTTTTAGTCTCGTCTGCGTTAGGAATACCAATAGGTACGTTAAAGATCGCGAAAGTTTCTCACGATATTCGTCGCGATACCGCTGCGGCCCGCGGCGTCATGTCTGCTTTCAAGGATGCCGAGAATTATGATCCTGGCTTCTTGCACCTAGATAAGGCTCTTAAATCTAACTGCGATCTATCGATCTAATGGCCATACTGCGGCGCACAGTCAATATTGTTGTAAGGAAATTAAGCGTAAAGTTTCCAGCTTGGACGCCACGCTGGTCATAGACGATAATGCTGAATATTAATCAAAAATCTGAGGTTGAATACCGATAGTTGGATCGTGTTTATCAATCAAAGCTCGTCAGTTATGGTTGTGCTTATTATTATCACCATCGTCAGCTTATCGTACCGAAGACCTAGGCGATTTATCGATCAAATCGAAGATGTCTTTGGGGCCAGGTCTAAAGGGCCAGGTCAAGAGAACTCGAAACCACCGAGCTTATATGAGGGCTCCGATGAAAGTAAATGAAGCAAGTGTACATACATAATACTTTTACCGATCCTTATGGTAAAAGTATTATAAAATATGTTTTTTAGACCTACGTACAATTTTGTTACTATCTACATGCTATTTACTAATTAAAATCTAACATACTCGACTGTGAAAGTCTATTTCATAAATAAATAATAATCTTAAGCACATATTTACTCTTGACCCAATGATGATGCTGCTCGTTACGCTCGCTTCACTTGCTTTTAAGGAATATTTACACTAAAGTCCACTTCACAATGGTTCCTTTTACTTTTTAAATAAATGTTAGTCTTAATTTGTAGTGGGATTTTTTGAATTGTCTTCGATTTGGTGTAACGGTAAAATTAAGTGGCGTCGTAGGCGGCGTACTAACAGATGCACTTCAACACACTTAACGGTTCTCTGAACGTTAAACAACTCTCTAGTATCCGTATTGGATTATCTTTGACATATAGGTACCCAGAGGCGGATTAAACGTTGAAAGCGCCGTAGGCAAGCATCTCATCGGCGCCCCTAGGTATATTAAAAACTAGCTTTTGCCAGCGACTTCGTCTGCATGGAATAAGTAGTTAGTTTGGGTAGCATTTTTATTTTTTTAGGGTCAGTACTTATTTGATTACTATAAATAGCTTATTTTAATACCTTTTTATTTACTAAGTTTTTTGTTTTTTCATCTTATGCTAACTTCCATATGACCTTTCATTCCCTAGTTCATCCCTACACGTGTCAAAATGCCAAAAACGGCACAACATTTTTTTTACTTCTTATCACGTGCTTAAATAAAAAAAGTTTATTGGTTTTATCTTCGATGAGGAATTCCAAACAAAGTTTCATCCCTTCTTTCAACCATTTTTACAAGTAAGTAGTAAGAAAGAAATAAACATTAAATAAATTCAAAGTTTCATGGTTTTATCTTCAACAATGACCAACTTCCATACAAACTTCAATCCCCTATTTTAACCCATTCATGCCTATTTTTCGCAATAAAAAGTATCCTATGTCCTTCCCAGAGCTCAAGTCTATATTTGTACCAAATTTCATCAAAATCGGTTCAGTGGCTTAGACGTGAAAGCTTAACAGAGAGACAGACAGAGTTACTTTCGCATTTATAATATTAATTATTAGGGTCAAATCTTACCATAGTATGACCGAAACCGCTTTACCGCGCCTTACAAAAAAGGGGTGACATGGGGTCAAGGAAAAATGAGCATGAGTTTACATGAGATCGATATTGTCGGACAGCTCTTACGATTTCGGTTTGCAATATTTTTAAGCTTTAAGCTACTGGAATCCGGGTCCAGATATGTATCATTTGCCTGATCCGATCAGCGTATCCGTATCGCCGACGCGTATCATGATACGCGATCTTGATACGCCGTTATGATACGGCTCGTCCCATGTCATGTCGGTTTCATACAAGGAGCTTATATTTGGTTTCATACGATTGTCATACGGAGCAAATCTAGGCGTCCACAACTTGATACGGGGCTTGATACATGATACGCTGATACGGATACGCTGATCGGATATCGGGCAAATCATCATTATCTGGACCCGCCTGTACACCCCAGTGGTTTGAATTAAGTTATTGAACAGGATAAAACAAATTAAATTAGTGTATCTAATATTTAATTTATATAATTAACTAACTTTAATATATTATAGTTACTTAATTCGACTTCGATAGTATAGATAGTGGCCTAGGTGTCTGCTGCAAGCGCGGAAGGTCCCGGATATCTTTCTCGGTCCGGCAAATGTGAGAAACGAACGCCGTCGTGAATTGTCTAGCGTTTTTATTTTAAGAATTTATTAATATTCGGTAACTAAAAAAAATTAAGCGCCCTACCCTCATCCCCGCAATTTTAGAAGCAGGAACATCCGATAGTCGATACTCACTCGCGGTCGACGCGACGAAGCATTGCAGTCGTATCTTTCCAACTTCAATCAGAGATCATGTACCTACCATTGGCAAGGTTCTTTGTAGGCGTGTTTTAGTGTAATGGCGCACACTATGTGCGACTGCGACGATCCCAAAACCCCTTATGGGCATAAGAGGGTACCGGTGGGTTTTAGCGGAGTAGGACCGGCGCTATTTCGCGCCGGTGAGTCCCGCACACGCCCGCCGTACGCCCAGCCAGTGCGTGCGGTATGGTCCGTAAATGATTTCCCATCGTCACAAAAAAAGGTTCTTTGTAGGGGTAAGTTTTAGTCAGTCATCTTTTGTTATATTATTATATTATATGTCAAATTGAGGTTGTAAGCAAAAATTATAGTTTTAATTTGTGTAATTCATGCTATAATTATTTTTTTTCTAACAATTCCGCCCGCGCGCCCCTTTCTATCCTCGCGCCCCTAGGCAGATGCCTCTTTTGCCTTTAGGATAATCCGCCTCTGTAGGTACCTACATGACGAATTGTAAGAGTATAGTTTTTAAAATTTTAGTCTTATTACAAAGTTTGTGTTAATGAGGCGTTTCAATAACTTAATGGGCAGTGCTTTTTACTATTTCAACACGTTGACTGTCCGTGCATTATATGTAATGCATTTCCAAGTCGGCCATGATGTTCGTGCATACGTGCATGGGGTAATACAAACTTTATTGGTTTTTGTGTGCTGAACGTTTGAAATCAAGAAAGTCAAGAAAACAATTTTTGGTGGACATATAGACAAGGATATACAAGGAAATTAAAACACCAATGTCTTGCAATTTTTTATTAATTTGTATTATGGACATATTAAATTCAATTTAACTTCATTGAAACAAGGAATGGATGAATGAATTTATTTATTTCAGACCAACAGTCCATAGAATTTATTAGTATAGTTGTTAGTAATACAAAATCGTTTTTCACACCTCAGACATTCTGTAATTATTTGTGTTGCGTGCTTCAGAAATGGTGGAGACATTTTCTTTCAGTTTTTTGTAGCAAATAATGCACAAATAGCCAGCTATGACGTCCATGCAGTAAATTTAATGCACCTAAAAAGCTAAGACGCGGCTAAAAATAGCTGTAATAGCACATCCTCTAACATCTAGTTTGTTATAATCTAACGCCTAGTAAAGTAACCAGTCCGTCTTAACGTCCTATGTAGGACATAAGTAGCTTTTTTCACAAATGACGAACTTCCATACAAACTTTCATCCCTTGTTTCAATCATTTCAAGTCTTTTCGCGATAATAGGTAGCCCGTGTCTTTGCCAACGTTTAATCAATATTAAATTTGTACCTACCAAATTTCCCAAGCAATATCCCCTATATTACCACAAATCAAGACATATTGCATTGCCCTATTTGAAATTTTCTCATGTAACTTTGACTTTTCAAAACCAATTCATACTGTATACGGATCGAATAACATTAACCATCTTCGAAAGGTTAAAATTGCATCTCACACACACACGTCTCCCAGTTCCGAGACAATCGAGTTATTTTAGAGAAAGTGTTTCGTAGTATCGTTGCCGAATGTGGAAAATTTAATAGACCCACAAACCTTTCGATCGATCCGACTTTGCTATTAGTCGGATAGTGTGCACTCTTGTACTACTCTTCGTTGCAATTTGACGATGCTGAATATCGGAAGGTGTGTGGTATACATAAATCTGTCCAATAAGCCTCGGGCGAATGATTGTGCGTGATCGGGGTACACGAGCGGGCCCTTAGAGGCGGTCGACAGGTGTCGTGAGAACTTTACTGTCTAAACATATATCGTTATCCGCATTATGATGCATGTCGATAAATTTATTCAATAAGTAAATTGGCATCGAGCGAATAAAACGAGTGTAGCTTGATTGATAGTGAAAACAGCAATTTGAATCGAGTTTGAATATAACAAATGTACGATTTAATAATATATCCGTTTGATAGGTACGCAAATCGTTAATCCTTTAAAGCTGATATTACGACTTTTGTTCTTGATTTATTACAGAAATTATAAGAGGAACCCTTTAGAAACTTTGGCAATAAATCTTTATGTAAATGTCGTTCCGTCAATGTAACTCTCGTTTCAAACTTAATACCGCATGATTGAATGTGTTGATATTGTAACTTTATCCAAACTGTCTCTTGTTGGATTGGCGCCAAAGCCAGTAAAACTATTTTATTGTTAGAAAAAAGTTCTGTCAGTTTAGAATAAAACGGAACAGTTAATTTGTACATTCCCGTTTGAACACGACACCGACGTTGTTTTTATTTTCTTTTATTTGTTTGACCTGAACAACGAATTTACAATAGTAGGTAATCACTGTTTAAATCATATTAATATCAACTATATCTTAGCTAAATTTCTACTATTGCATCTGATCATTAAACAACAAATTTACATTATACAACCTTTGTTTCATATTGAATGCTTCTATCTGAAACTCTCAATGCTGACAATTCTGGAATAAGAAAAAATGTCTTAATTGTTCATATCAGTTAGTCGAATTCAACACCTCTCCAGACCAGTCGCAATTTTAGAATTCACAATGGTATATGTACTGTACATGTTGCATAACCGATTCCTTGATTGTTTCGTTTGAGTTTAGCCAAAAAATCAATAGTTTGATTTCTACTGCACTCGAAAGAAGAAAATATCCAGGGCTCTTTTTTAATACAAGAAAAGTATTTAAAACCGATGTTATTTATACACAGGTAAATTATTTTCAAAAATAAATAAAAACTCCAACTTAGTGAAAGAGCATGACTGATATGCAGGCTTGCCATACGTTCGGATTGTCCGGATTTCACAACCATGTCCGGAGTTTCGTCCGGACTTGTTTTTGCGTCCGGATTTTTGGATTTTTATCATGTTTAAGTATGTGTTTTTGTCAGCGCGCACTCATGAAACATTTGTCGAAACCAGATCGCAGTCGCATACGGGTCCAAGTAGTAGCAGTACTTTTGAGCAACGGCCATACAAAGGGGCGCTACAGGATACAAATAGCCGCCACTTTTTACCTTCCCACAATTTTTGAAATAATTGGTGGGAGGCTAGAAATTTCGCCAAATCATAAATTTTTCGCGTCTTCTTTTTATACGTCCGGACTTCACTTTAAAATATTATGGCAAGCCTACTGATATGTGTTATGACGCTACGCGCGAGCGTGCAACACCACGCGTACTTTTGTTATGTTAACGGAAGTTCACCGCGCCGCTCGCCCTTCTTTCCGCCCAAAGACTACTGGGACTACTGATATTTTTACTAAACAGCGACGCACCTAAGCAAGAATTTAAAATCTATACTAATAATAAAGCTGAAGAGTTTGTTTGTTTGTTTGATTGTTTGTTTGTTTGTTTGTTTGGTTGAACCCTAAGATCTCAGCAACTACTGACTCAAATTGAAAAATTCTTTTTTCGTTGGATAGTCCATTTATCTAGGAAGGTTATAGGCTACATAACATCACGGTAAGTCCAATAGGAGCCGAGCATGAATGAAGAATGTTGCAAAAACGGGAGAAAAATATTTCTTTTTAAAGCTTTCACTGCGTGCGCTGCGTAAACGGTTAAAGTTACGTAAAAATAATGTATGACGAAATTGTTCTCCATTAAATTTTCTAAAGAAAAGTCCGCGACAGCATATGTCTATCTTTTATGGTTGGCTCACTATAACCTTTCTTTTTGCTAATCAAATTTGTTTTAAAATAATGCATTATCTGCGATGGTGTTATTGTATGCATGATATTATTCCTTATCAAAATAAATGCATTATTTATCACAAGCATTAAATTTTGAACAAAATTGTTCATGACTTCATTTGATTTCAATGAATATCTTAAGAGATATCATAGTTTGCAATAAACGGAAAATAATAAATCTTAATTTTCTGAGCTTTTGTTGCGTGCGCTGCGTAAACGGTTAAAGTTACGCAAAAATCAAATATGACAGAATTATTTTCCTTTAAAAGTTCTAAAAAAAAGTTGTAGACAGCATTTATCTATCTCTTAAGGTTGACTCGCTATAACCTATTGTTGTTAATAAAATTTGTTCTAAAATAATGCATTAGATGCGAAGGTATTTTTGTAAAAATGGTATCATTCCTTATCAAAATTAATACGTTATTCATCACAAGTATTTAATTTTGTACAAAATTATTCTTTACATTATTAGATTTCAATGAATATCTTCAGAGATATCATAGTTTTTACATAACTCCGCAGCTAAATAATGATCAAGTACCTACTACGCACGCAACTATACTGAGTTATTTTTTTTGTTTGGTTGAACGCGCTTATCTTAGGAACTATTGATCCCGTCAGATTTGGACACCTTAGAGACTAATAGATTCAGAGACTCCTCCGAGGGAGATGCTCACCGGTCAGGAATCCTCTCTGAAGTGATTCGACCTTAATGCTTGAGGACCCATCCTTTTACTAAAAGCCCTGGTGACTCTAAGAAGGTCATCAGAGACATCCTGCAAAAATAGTAAAAAAACCGCCTAGAACAAGTCGGACGCGCGAACGAAGGGTTCCGTGCCATAGATTTTATCAAAACTCTCCGAAAATTATTTGAATTTAAATTAAATATTTTGTTAATATTTCAAGTTACTACCTGTTATCGTTAATAAGACCGAGAAATAAATCACGTTTGTTGTTGAGGCCCCTTAAATATTAATTTTATTTTAAAAGTGAATAATATAACTAAATATTCTGTGAATATTTTCAGCGTCTATCTGTTGCCGTTATCAAAATAGACCAAAAAAGTCACGCTTATTTCATGGGAGCCCCTTCAATATTTATTTTATTCTATTTATTAGTATTTGTTGTTACAGCAGCACCAGAACTACGTCATCTAAGAAAATTTCAACTGTCTAACTATCATGGCTCATGATATACAGCCTGGTGACAGATGGACAGACGGACGGACGGACGGACAGCGGTGTCTTAGTAATAGGATCCCGTTTTACCCTGTGGGTACAGAACAATAAAAAGGGGAACTACTGATTCAAATTGTAAAATTCTTTGATTGTCTATTTTATCGAGGAACACTATAGGCCAGGGCTTCCCAAACTTATTTTCATAGTGACGGCCTTAGGAATTTTCCCATTTTTACGAGCCCTCCCCCCGTTATAGTAACAGCCAAGTTAAGTACATACCTACAAAAACAAAAATATAGCTTTTTTGGAATTATTTAGGCGTTAACGAATGCGCAAATATTTTAAAATTAGAAAATAGACTGAAAAAAATTACAATAAAAACATAAGTAGCACCGACAAATTTCGACGGCGAAAGCAATGTCCCGGTAGCGTAGTGGATCACGCAGCCGCCCGGATTGCGGAAGATGCTGTAGGTATTCGATTTTTTCGCCCGCGCTGGACAGTCGAATTTTTCAGTGTATTTTCTTATTTTAAAACCAGAGCTTCTCAAAACCGGGTTCAAGTTTTGAAAACACGACTTTCATTTCTTTGTCTACATTTATTTTCCTTCGACTAGCTCGCATCGCATAGCTAGACAGCCATTCTATGTGGATCGTCTCACGACGCCCGCCCTCGGGATAGAACCGCGACACCCCAGGGCGTCGCGACACACAGTTTAGGAAACAGTGATATAGGCCTATATACTTCCATAACATCACTCTACGACTAATAGGAGTTGAGCATCAATGAAAAATGTTGCAAAAACGGGAATTTCCACGCGGACGAAGTCGCGCGGGCACAGCTAGTGAAAAATAAAAGTAAAAATAGTAATCTTAAAAAGAGAAGTAAAACCACTGTACGATAGTTGAACCCAAATTAGAACACATAAATAAAGAATAAGGAAATCGATTGTGCAACGTATCCCTATAGAAAATGCGTGTTGATTCAATTGGCTCGAGTGAAAAGTTGTTCCGGCGATGTTTATAGTAATTCGGCACGTAAATCTCTAGCGGGCGATTAGTAACCAGATTTAAAAATAAGACGTATATAACCGTTGCAGTAGACAGCGGTGCATTGGTTTAAGAGGTCTTGTTTATGTGAGTTGGGATGTAGGATGTAATATTTTTTAACCGACAACGGCGACGCCATGATGGAAGGATGAAGGAAGGGTTATGATTTTAGCAGTCAATCCATGTATTTGTGTTTACGTTTGTTCGTCCGTAACGTCTAAACTATTCATCCCATTTTGATAAATAAGGTGACAATTGATTCGTTATTATGGTCCGAGTAACAGGCTACATTATGAATAGGAGGAGTCGATTTAATTTTTTTGGGTCCATATTGTCTCACATAATATTCTAAATCCTATTCTTTGTGTTACTACCGATTTGTGTTCATAATAATCACTCTTCATAATTTTATTATTCATACTTTTTTTATTCATACATTTTTACAACCAACGGAGCTCATAACAGTTAGTGATCATATTTTTTTATTAATACTGTTACTACCTTGTTGCTTACAAAAACAGTGCACTCCGCCTGGTCATAAAATAAAATAACCCTAACCTACCCATCACTCAGCCATGTAGATGCATAAAACACTAGACTCGCCCAAAAATTTATGATTAATGATATTATGAATTTCAATGATTATGTTTTATGAAGTTAAGAAGAATGATTTGTTATGAAGAATGATCATTATGGTTTGAAATGGTATGAGAAATATTTTCGAACCTCCAATGATAGGAATTGAAAAGTTATGTAAGAAAATGCGCACCCAATTTTTTTTGCGTCTCTGCCCAAGTCTCTCCCGTGAATTGTAATGCAGTGTCATCTGCATATGAGTAGATATTTCCGCATAAGTGTTTGTACTTGCAGAGCTCGCCTATATAAAACCATGAAGAGACTTGGGCCTAAAACACTACCATGTGGAACTCCACAACTAATAGGAAGGTCTATGCTCAAATGATCACCTATCTTTATTTGTTGGACCTATTTGTTAAAAAGCTTTTGAATAATTTAAGGGGATGTTTATCTAAAAGATCTCGAGATAGCTTCTTGAAAGTTTGTACGCTTCATCATCATCATCATCATTTCAGCCAAGAGACGCCCACTGTTGGACATAGGCCTCCCCCAAGGATCTCCAAACCGGTCGGTTCTGCGCTGCCCGCATCCAGTGGCTTCCCACGATCCTTACTAGATCGTCAGCCCACCTTGTGGGGGGCCTACCAACGCTGCGTTTCCCGTTACGTGGTCGCCACTCGAGGACCTTTCCGCCCCAACGGCCGTCAGACCTCCCCGCAATGTGCCCTGCCCACTTCCACTTAAGGTTCGCAATTCTTTGGTCTATGTCGGTGACCTTGGTTCTCCTGCGGATCTCATCATTTCTGATATGATCACGCAGAGAAACTCCGAGCATAGCCCTCTCCATTGCCCTTTGGGTGACTTTGAGCCTTCTTATGAGGCCCATTGTAAGCTTACAACACTAAAAAGCAAAAAAAAATATATTTTTGAATAAAAACAAAATACATTCAAAACTAAAAACGGAGAAATATAAATTTTATGTTTAATAACTAAATGTTTTTTTGAGGCCGGTGACAACCTCATATATTTGGAATAAACGTAGTCAATTTTGTTTGGGATCCACCTCAAAAAACAATTTGGATTTTTTTTAATATAAATTTATTATCTCTATTATTTCTAGTTTTGAAGGCGGATTTTTTTATTTAAGAGTACTTTTTAAATAGATAGCTTAATTGAATGCAAGCTAATTGTATGCAATGAATTAGAATATTCGTGTGTTGCATGAGGATATACTTTTCTACAAGAGTTTTCGAGTTTTGCTTGAGAAGAAAATTTTCATGACTCTTTTATAATAATACAAAGAAATCCGGTTACTTTCCGGAAAAATTAACTCTAGGTAAACATAGTAGGGTACAATAAGTTCACAATTGCTTATTTACTGGAGTTACGTGTGGCGTAAAATCTATGAAACGAACTTTTTTGACATTTAGAAATAAAAAAATCTATCAAAATCATCTCATTAAACTTTTGTAACATGTTTAAATATCATCAGCCTGGATAGCGAACACATGTTCAACTTCAACTCGATAAAGTGTTTTCTAGTTTTTTTTTACTTTCTCGTATACTTACGTAGTATAGAGGAAGTCTTGTAATCGTCAAAAAATTCGACCTCGAGATTTTGACGGATTTACACGTTTTGGACCTCCCCGAGTCCAATAATACTCTGTCTGTGCGTCAGTACGATAACTCGAGTATTCTTTAACTTATTGCAACCAAATTTAACATGTCATATATATACATCAAAATATAAGGTTTCTATCAATTTTCGAGTCGTCGATCACGAATGTGAAGCAACCAAATGCGCGGTCGGTACTTGGATGGGTGACAAATATAAGGTTTCTATCAACTTTTGAGTCGTTTCCGGTACACGAGAAAGTCAAGGGGAAGACCACTGCCGAATTTTTTATTTCGAAACATAATCAAAAGTAATTCATTTGTTTTTCTTATAAATAATAATAATTACGTTTCCTTATTACTTTTAAACTAAGTCTTAATGTAAGTTTAGAAATTATTATCCTTCAACGACAGGTTGATGTTCCGTTTTCTCACACTTATCTCTCAAAGGCATTCCCCAAACTGCGTAGAGCGGGATCCCCACACGTCACAGTGTCGCGACGTTGCGTGCGTTGCTAGGCAACCCGGCGTCGCCAGAGAGGCGAGCGTCGGGACGCTGCGGTGGCGGCTGCGGCGCCAGTGCCCAATCCGACGCCGGCTGCATCACGACGCAGCGTGATACTAACGTATAATGCGTATAACGAGACGAAAATCGCCCGAGCGATTAAAATTGGGAAATTAAAAAAGTGCCTTGTGAAGTGGTGATACTAATAAAAAAAATTGCGAAGCTCTAGAGTGTAAAATGCGTTGACTTTGATTGAATTTAATTGTTAATTATGATTACTAAAGGTTTTGCGCCTTTCAAAAATATGTAACCCTTCTTATTGCATACTCAAAGCATTCTATTCTATAGAAAGAAATTAATTAATATAAGATAGAAATTACCCATTACATTACTAATAGAAATTAAAGTTTACTTCAATAATACTTATTAAACACTATTTTTTCTATTGAAAATACGATACATCAGTTAACTAAATAGTTAACTGAACACAGAAACTCATACGCATACAATAACTAATTAAGATAAGATAACAGCGATTGTATGTGTGTTATCAAAATGTACTCTCAATGATTACGCCAAATTAGATATACAACGCAAATATCAGACAATATGTTTGTTGTTACATGCATCACAACGAAATCTGCGTATGATTTTTGTAAATATTTGTAATGTTGAATTCCACTACGTAATTAAAATGAGTAACAAAATATGGCAAGAATAGTTAAAAAATATAAACTTCTCTTCTTATTTAGGTGTGCCTAAACATAAAAAAACTGGCAAAACTATTCTTATTGCCAAAAAATTCAATGATATTTGCCGTTTTTTCATAACACAAAATGATGCGACACAACACGGCTCGAGAACGACTTGAATACAAATAGTCCATTCAAACTGTCCCGCATCGACCGTTTACGCAATCTCTGAAAGCCACAAAGCAAAAAACAGCTGCATCCGAATGAAAGAAGTGATCTGGTGCAGTGTGAAGACGGCTTTTTATTTAGACCCACCCCCGAGGTCGTCGACCCCGCGCGTGCTCCACGCGTGCGGAAGGTCAGGGTTATGCCTGTCACTGTCACGCCCTCACAATGCCAGTTAATGCCATTTGATCCGTGACTTACTTTGGATAGTTGACTTTTTATATAGCCGGTTATGCAAGCTTTTTCGCTCGTATAGATTTCGACATCGAAGTTTTGTAATTTTTAGAACAGTTGAAGGAATCTGATATACCTAAGTAGTAATATAGAATTTGAGTTTGAGAATTTCTGTCATCATAATAAAAATAAAATAATAACCGTTATTAATACCAACGATTATCGACTTAAAAAATTACGATTTTAATGTACATGAAAAGTAACGTAGAAAACACATGTAACGCAGTCAAATATTATAAACTTGATTGATTGACCATTGACTTGATTGTTCAGTCATTAAAAATATTTGAATAATTGTTAAATGCAATGAAACGCATTGCACGACGGACGAGGCGCCTTCTTAAAAGTCATTACTAATTTTTTGTGGGATGCCGCAGTGCAGGGGCGCTCTCCCTGGGGCGAACTCAGTGCTTCTCACACGTCGTGATCAAAGTAAAATAGTGACAGAATTGTAACTTTGTTGAAATTTGTAAAAAAATGCGCGTCTCTGGAAAATTAAAGGGAATTTATTGACACTATTGTTATTTCCAACATTTCATTTTATTTCAAACATTCTTTTATGCTAGTTACCTGCAATTGTAGCTTAGAAAGCTAGAAAGTATTAATTATCAAATTTCCGACAATGGCGGTGTATTCAAATATCTTTTCGAGACAGTTAAGAAAACAGTAATACGTACCGTAGATTCATAAATTGTTGCAAAAAAGACAATTGAAGAGTTCAATAATATTGAGCTTACCATAATCATCTTCTTATCAGTAAGGAGAAATTGTAATTTAATTGTCACAGCCGTATGTAGTACAAAACGGCGAACAGTGGATTGTAGAGTGTGAGAGTGATGAGTGACAATAATTCCACTCCGCTTGATCTTAAAAAAAAATAACTAGAATCTACCAATAGTAAGCGATCTCCATTCTATCATACAGAATAATATTAATACAATCTACTACGAATTTTTCAACAAACGGTTTTATCTGGTTAACAATTGTCTCACACTGTAATCCGCCGCGCCGTTTTGTAATACGGCGTGTTATAGCAAACGGCTGCGACATAATTATGTATTACACAGAATTTTTATTTACTGAAAAAAAGATGATTGTTAGCTTAATATTTTTGAACTCTTCAGATCTCTTTTTTCTTTCTTTATGTGAGTTAAGTACATTCTCAATAAGACATTTAATTTTAATAAAATTTCAAAGATTTTAACTGAAATTATTGCCTTATTTAGGACTAGCTCCTGCCCACGACTTCGTCTGCGCAGTATCGGTATAAATTATAGCTTAAATGTTATTCTGATTTATGAGCTATATTATTGTAATGTTTCATTAAAATCCATTCACTAGCTTTTGCGTGAAAGAGTAACAAACACACATCCATCCATACATCTGTACAAACTTTCGTGTTTAGAATATTAGTAGTATTACAAAAAAAATACACGCGTTTCCGTACAGCTGTATATTTTCATTCTATGACATGGAGTGTCTTGCCGCAGTCTCGTCTCGCTGTGAGTGCGTCCTTTGTTTTTGTTGACACATGCAATTGTGTTCAGCCTTCTACAAGCTCCATTAGGATTTATGGGCCCGATGAGAACTTTACAGCTTCAACATCAAGCATCTCACCATCTCTGTCAGTCGCGTAAAACTGTCAGTCTGACACTCAAGCAGATGACTAAAGTTTTTAATCCAATTTAATAATTGTATCTTTAGTAATTTATTTATTTCAGTAGATCCACAAATCTTGTAATCACGCTAGATAGAAAATAATTTTAGATGCTTAATACTTATGCTACGGTAACACACGAGAAGTTTATATAACACGACACAATACAATCGTCTGTAACGGGTTTAAAATAATCAATAATTTCGAATTTACTTAAAATTATGTCAAAAAATTTGCTTGATTTAACCAAAGGCCTTGAGGTTTTCAAATTAGTTTCATCATTAATACTTTTTTCTCTTGGAATCGGTGCTTTATAACTTCTTGATTATTTTTAGACTTCTGCATTTTTTATGTCCATTGAATTTGTTAATATTTACCTTTGGCATAATTTTACATGCTTGAAAATTATACCAAATTATTTAAAAAACGAAAAACAATGCCATGAACAGCATGTTCTAAGACAGGACCCAAAATCGTTGATTTTGTCAGCAAATTCTACTTGTTTAACCAGACTTTTGAACGTAATTAATGTTGCTCAGCACGTATTGTAATTTATATAGTATTTGAAAATCCAAAGCCCGAGTTGAATACGAATGTGGTATAAATCGAATTAAATTTTAAAAGTGTTAACGTTAGCGTGTAACATCAAACATTTCAGATCTCTAAATTATGCTACGTGAAGGGAATAATATCTCAGTTGTTACCAAATAATATTTCTTTGTTTACGTTAAGCTGGGATAATTATTAGGCTAATAATAATGCGTGATGTTCTGAATTTAAATAGGATACTTATGAAGTTCTTGAATAAGAAGGCTTATTGCATTGTAAGTAATTATGTAGACGCTCTAATCTTAATAACCACAAAACAGCCTTGTTTGGGGTTTAAATGTTATAGTCCGTTTTTCCCTAGAAGTTTTTTTAACATAAAGAATGTCTTATCTCATTTATGAGCAAAATTAATAAAAAGTTATTCTTGCATACTAATTATTTCCAATATGCATTATTCTTGAACTCAATGAAAAAGACAGCAGCGTAAAGTGCAAGTGATGTAAATGGTTATGAAAAGTGTGAGTGGTGTAAGATGCGCGTACGCAGACGTGACACCGGCTGCGGCTCGGAATCGGCGCGTGCGCTTCACAGACTCGCGTTCGCGCTGTGGCGGGCGGTGTTTTATCTGCAGCGGGCGCCCAGGGAGGTGCGCGAGCGCTCTCGCAGCCTGGCGACAAGTTCAAGGAGAAGAACTGTGGTGTGTTATGATTATGACGCTACTAGCTTTTGCCCGCAACTCCCTCTGCGTGGAGTAGTTACTTTGGGCAGCATTTTAATTTTTTTTTAGGGTACTTATTATAGGGTAATCATTCACATTGTTTGTTTTTCATATTTAATAGCATATAATCACGCTCACAATCCTAAAAGGGAGCTTCTCGTAACATTCCATTACAAACAAAGCCACATCTGGCAGTATGGGCCATACAGTACCCCCCAAAATAAGACAGGTAGCCAGCCTGATGCTTATTTTATTTTCCAAATGCCTTAATTCGAAGTTTCATGGTTTCCTCTTTGATAATGACGAAAAAAAAATCTTATGACAACTCTGATCGTCTCTTGCGATTGGTTCGTATTTTACTTTAAAACCTTTTTATCTTTCTTTGACCGTAGTACAAGTAAAATGAGTTCACTTTGGAATGTGAAGTGCGGCATTTAACGATTGAAATAAGAAAAAATATTACATCTCGATCAAATTGCGGATTGTCTTTCGAAATTGTATAAGGTGGCTGCCTCAGTCAACATACGATTATTCACTGACAGAAACCCTTAACCGAAAATTAGTATTAATTTAAAGCGTGTTAAGTTACCGGTGGACGCTTCATTAAACGAAAATTTTTGTATGATGATATGCTGATTTAGCCTAGTTTAGGACAGTTTTCTAGTTTACTGTTTCCTAATAAAAACCCATAACATTGTTGCTTCATCAAAATGTATGTAAGAAAATATACAGTTTTTTTTTTTATTCCAATACAATTATTTGAAGTCTAGATTTTAAATTTTAATATAGGCTGCTTCCAGGCATCTAATAAAAAATTGCTTCCTTTCCGATAAACGATCGAGTGGTGCACGATAATATCCATAACGTAGCTAATAGGCCAATAAGAGCAGCGGCTGCAGTAATCACTTAGCCACACCTCGCTGTATATCAGCCTTGTTCTCTATCGTCCATCCGGCCGGCCTGTTGTTTTTAATGGAACTAAGTACTGCTGCGGATATATTCTTTTTTGAACGATCATTTTTAAGTATATTTTTACGTAGTATGAGCGAAAAAGGGTTTGCACACTGAAAAAACATTGAAATAACAAAGGCCCTGTTTGGCTCGGTTACAATAATATCGGTAATTTTTAACTAAGACTTAATTATAAATCTCTATGTAAACTTGGCATAGAGTACCTACTTTTGACGTATTTGGTTTTAGCTAAAAAATTTGCAGGTGCTATATTGATAAACATGCTGGGTTGTATACTCCAGTATTTTGTTTATTTTTAGCCTTTACGTTTTTTCAGTGCAGTTGCTCCCTATAGTAGCAATTGACAACAAGAGTAATTTTAAGAGCGTACATTCATCGAAGTACTAATAATATTTTTTTCACTATTGTTGTTAGAACACATTAAGATGTGACCCCATGCACACATAGACATTGCTCGCAGAGTGATAGGTCCACTAGCTGGAAAGATCCGGGTTGTACGATCAAAAAATGGCCGCGAGGTCAGATTTGGACCATTTTTCAAATAATTATTACAAATATCTAATTTCATTTAACAATAGCGTTATTATGTCTGTCTAAAGTTCTGCTCAACACCTTTTGGAATTATATATACTATATTAACTTGATTATGCCAACTTCCCTCTATGTAACTTATTCCATGCAGATCCTATCCATCCTAAAGTTGCGTGGTCACTTCACTTATAAAATGGTGATAAAATACATTAATCACAATTATATTTGCCGTACAGCGGTTTTCATTAAATTATTATAATAACAATTGCTATCAATAATTATTTTTTGATATAAATTTAAAACACCGCGTTCTCGAATTTGAATTTGTGCTACGAACTTGTCAACAACAATTTTCTAAATTGAAAGTGTCTTTAGGACTTTGAATAACTTAGCCCATTTAAGTAGAGTATGCTTTTAACATAAGCTTTGGCTCTTTAACCTTCAACATCTCAAGTCTAAAGTTATAAATATTAAAAGCTCATTAATTTACATAGTGGGCTTGAATGACTTTAATTAAAATATAATTGCTACTTAAATGCAATTAGACTTTAATAAATATCAAAAACACATAACAGACCTTGGCCAACTGAGTTAAATTTGCAGCATCATCAAATTCGTTTCTGAATGTCGTAACAACTCGGGAGGTCCTCATCAAAAAATGACGAGATATAAATTACTTAATACTTTTGATTTCATTTTAACGACCACACTGACCTTGGGCGGGAGCTTTCATGATTTATTCGCGGACCATAACACAATACGAGGAGTTTGCGGAGATTTATCACGGGGCTTTGTTTGTTGCAGACTCGGGCGGCGAGCGCGCCGGCTACGCCCGCCACTCCAGCCTACTCCAGGGAACAGGTGAACTTTATTACTATGTAGTTTAGGGAATTAATATTATTTTAGAATAACACAACCCTAATACATTTTTAATTGGCAAAAACGAATACTGATAACAAAAAAGAGGAAACAAGAGAAAAGGTGTTGTTGGATATTTTGGATTATTTTTAAACAATCAGATTGCGCTGTTTTGAACGTACATTAGACATGAGTATTCATTAATAACATTTTACTAGGTAATTTTTCCGCAGTATCCCCATTATATTTCTTCATTTATCTTTAAATACTTAACATTTCTTACGGGACATTTATCACACATAGGTAAAAGATATAAGAAAATTCTTCGCACACAAAAGCAGAAAACACTTTAATTATAAAATTAAAGAGTATTTCACACAAACGAACTATTAACAATATTTAGGGCCGGTATTATAGCAGTAGGTATGTGTATGTATGTATGAAGTCTGAATAAAGTACTTTGTGATTAGGAGATCTGCTTCTTCTGCTTTTACGCTAATGGCGATCGCGACACATAAAGATTACGCATTGCGCCAATATCTAGTGAAAATTTTGAGTTTAAAATGGAGTCTCTCAACACGTATTTTTGCAACAAGAACTCGGGAGAAACTCCTCATTAGGAGATACCAGCCCCCCTAGCACGGGACGTGGACAAATTCTCGTCGGGGAGAACAAAATATTTTCCTCTCGCTCTAACTCCCACTAAATCCTGAGAAGAAATACTGTCAAGTGGTGGAGAGAGATTTTGTCCACGTCCCGTGCTACGGGGGCTGGCAGTGACATTGACTGTTTTATACGGACAATCTGTCAAACAAACGTTAATGAGATCCATCTGTGATACAGGCCCTTAGAATTTATAGGATTGTCAGATTGCATATTTAATTCCAATGTTTGTAATTTCTCATATTATGAGGTCTTTAAATTATTACCGACTGTCTTAACTACATCTAATTTTGTTCATGTTCATTATAAAATATTTAACGCATAAGCCCATATAAATGGGCTTGAACCATGAACACTCAAGAGTGCTTAAGTAGACTAGACAAATCGGATTAAGTGCAACGGCATACGGGCGACTCGCCGCTGCGCCTACGCACCGTGTCACTTTCCCGTCGCCCGCGCAATAAAGGCCTTACGTCTCGTTTGACATGACTAAGCCAGGGCAACTGAGGGCTTTTCGTTATTGATGGCGACATATTTTTCTTTTATTTCTTGTACCGACAGTTGTTTGAGAATAACTATGGGATTTTATCTAATTCCATAGATAGGATTGTTTATCAAACTCCATACGTTACAGCCGATGTAGTAAAAGATAGGGCTTATAATTATATTGAAATTTTATTTAGCACGTTCAAAAATTTTACTAACTTAAGGAGAGAAAAAAAACCAGACAAGTGCGAGTCGGACTCGCCCACCGAGGGTTCCCTACAAATTTGTATTTTTTTAGCATAATCGGCCGTATCTTTTTATTTACATTAACTTAGAAGTTTGTTTATTTTACAACTTCAAGGGACTGTAGACTGAAGTATATGGTTTTAATTTGAATACGATACCTAAAGGCAAACCTCGATGATTGATTATGTACTTTGAATATAGACATTAATTATTTTTTATGATTAAATTACAAATGTATAGTTTTCAGAGTTTTTCCTGTACCTGTGGTATAAGAAGAGAATATTACTTGTCAAATTTCATAGTTCTAGGTTAAAGGGAAGTACCCTATGAATTTTGATTCCCTGGAGAGTGTCGAAATATACATTTTTTGCGGCTTAAACTGCCGTATCTTTTTTTTTTGCGTTAACTAAGAAGTTTCATTTTTTCACAGTTTTAAGGGACCGTAGACCTGAGTATATGGTTTTAATTTCAACTAGATACCTCCACTCATTCCCGAGATAAACGGTCTTGACAGACAAACGGACAACAAAGTGATCCTATAAGGATCCGCTTTTTCCTTTTGAGGTACGGAACCCTAAAAAAGGTTAAAAAAGTCCCATTAGGTACAACATTTCCTGTTTTTGTCAAAGAGTAAATTAAACCAATTTTACTGTCTTTTTTATGATAGTGTACCTTTAATAATTCTCGGTATATTGATGTGATCAGAGAATAATTGATAAGAACATAATTAGATCAATGTAGCTTAAGGTGAATAAAACGCAAAACTCTTCTTTAGTTTTAAAACTAGAAAAAAAAATCTTCTTTAGTTTACAGTTTTTATACAAATTTATAACAGTAGAGTCGGAAGAATAACATATCTCGCTCTAACAGTTCGTTTTTATTGCCAAACACAGATATGTAATATATATGTTTTAAGATAACTCAAAGTTACAAGCATACGCCACTGCCTCCAAAACTACGTTTTTTTAAATTTCCAAATTAATCATAAACCATATCTTGATCTCAAACAACTCGCTGGACAGACATTCACGATAAGCGTAGTAGAAGTAGCGACATGAGTTAATGCCACATATTTAGAGATGTTAGATCAATCATAAGGTTTATTAGCAAGTATTCCCACGTTGACATTAATATAATCATCATTTGAAACGCTAGAGTGAGGCATGCAGCAAACTAGTCGTGTTTGCTTGTGACAGATACATTGCAACACAGCTTATGTTTGTGTAGCTGGCTGCCATCTGAAATATGTGATTTGTCCCCAATAAATTTGTCTTAACTTAGCTTTTATTTTTTAGAAGAATGGTTTTACTTATTTATATTAATAATAACTCACAATCTTAATAACAACTGCGCTTTTTCCATTAATAATTTACCTGTTCTTAATTTTATTAAGTGTCAACGAAATTATGTCCTCTTCTACTACACTTCTCGTTTCGCCGTCACCTCTTGGTCATCTCAACTTTAACAACTTCTTTTCCATATCAGTTTGATTAATCTTCGGTCTTTCTCTCCCTCTTCATCCATAAATTTTCATTCTCATCACTTTTTTGTAAAATGCTCATCATACCTTCCTATCATTCATACCCCATACATAATAGGGGTGATAATCACAAGTGATAATGACAGAACTTTGACTGCGATTCAGAAAGTTCGGAAGTTCCGATTTGAGATCTCCGATTCCAGCTTCGGTTCCAATTTTATTGAATCGGAGGTTATTGCGAAGATCGGAACGCAGTGCCATGGCCAGAGCATGCGCCTACACTGAATTTTATATTGAAATTAATAAGAGTTTACTGAAGTGAATTGATAAGTTTAAAATAGTTTTTTGTTGCCTATAAGCTTAACCTTAAAGGGTTTCAAGTCGATAAGCATAACGTAGCAGCATAGAAAACTTTGCAAATAAAGCAGAAGTTTAAAAAAGTAATTCAAATATGTTAAGCTATACTAACTTAAATAAGTATAGTATTTTGTCGAATTTATAGAAAACTTCTCCATCACAACAAACATGTTTATTGTACAAGCTTACCCTTGCTCAATAAATTGCTTTTAAAACAGAAGTTGTTGAGAGTTTCCTACTTAAAGTTAGCTAACATACACATGCACTACGCAACTGGACAAGTAGATAAATATTATTTAACTTTGCGTAAATATGACCGTTCAAATTATGTATAGATATAACTTTATCTGGTAAAATTTTCGTAGTGTTTCTTCTGCATTTCATATTATTTTATGTAAAGCGGCAAAATTAGGTATTCAGGTCTATACACCTATATATAGTAAATATAGAATGAATGCATTTGTGTATTCTGCGATAGCAGACCATAATCTTATTATAATAATATGTCTTCTATCACGCGCCCTTTTTAGTATGGGAATATTCATTATTCTAATATTTGTTTAGTAAGTAAAATTGTTATGAAAATATGAGAAGATGTACAATGAGAGTGTGTCAAAATATTATAGTGCATATCAGGTACTTAAGTGGGCACTGTAGCAGTGACATTTTTATTGCAAACCCTAACCCTATAACGTACCCAATGCCAAATCTATAACCCTAACTCAACAATAGAGACACAACACGATAAGGTTATTTAGCTGCAATTTTCTGTAAGGTATTCTACACCCACGAGAAGTGCGCTCTAAATCGACCAAGTCTACACTCAGCTCCCTAAATATTTCAACGAAATTAAAATTACTATAGAAGTATGGAGTTTTTTTTTTCTTTTTTGATGAATAGAACATAAATAGAACCAAAGTTTGACATCAATTTTATTTTCATCGGTCAATAGCTAATTCACAGAAGGTCATTGGAATCCTCCGTGAATTAATGGCCGATGACAGTCAACTAAAAAGCGTTTATCTCTTTTTTTCACGCAAAACAATATCGTTGTTCAAATGAATTCGATAGAACCAATTAAGAATAACTTGCCTTTACTTAATGACAGGGGGGCCCGCTGAGTGTACACGACACATAATACGAACGGTTAATCCGCTATGACCAATCTCTATTGTACGAGTATACTCTTATCATTTTAGTACATAATTCTTACAAAGCTTTGACTTGTCCACAGAACGGCCCTCGTTCCGCAAGTTACCAAGGCAGCGGCGCTGCAGCCAGCTCCCGCCTAGACCTGTGCTATGTGGCGGAGCGCATGCTGGCGCTACACCTGCCTGACAGAGATTCGCACGCAGAAGCACAAGCTGCGCATATGCTCACCAACAAGCATGGGGAACATTTTATGGTAAGCGGAAACTTTAAATACTAATTCACCTGAGTTTTTACTAACGCCTCTTTCACAAAAGAAACCGACATTTGGGAAGACACATTCTCGACCCAGATGATATGAAAACAATCCAAGCGGACTTAAATCTTATCATTTTTTGACCGCGACCACCTAAAGTACGAGGCTAGTTACAATAGATATTTATAGGTTACAATGACGTAAATAGCCCCGAAACAACGAAATAATAAAATGTAATATTTCACATTCTTAAAGACGCGTTTTTATTTTTTTACATATCCCTGTTGGTAAGTGACTGGGAATAGATAATAATAAGGCCATAGATAGAAGGGAACGTGAACCATCAATCACTATGGTACTGGATAACTCTCAGACCAATGATTATAACATTGGTCTGAGGGATAACTCATCACTAAGGCGATAGATGTTGACTATCCTACTCACCCCCTACCACCTACCATCACCAATCCAAGCATTGTACAATTGGAAAGAAATGTGAATAATAAAATTTAACCACAATTACTTAATCCAACATCTTCGCTTTTCAGGTATTCGAAGTTAGCAACACCGACGGCAATGGAGATGAACGGATAGCGCGAAGTGTGTTTGGTCGCGCTAGATCGCTAGGGTGGCCGGGAGACTTGGCGCCACCACTGGAACGGTTGTGCGCCGCATGCAAACACATAGAAAGTTGGCTAGCTGGACATCCAAAGAACGTTGCTATATTATTAGCATGGTAAGCAAAAAATACGTATATTTATACAATCATGCTCATAGTCCCTAAAGGGGTTGAGCAGAGCCTTAGCTACCACTTGGTTACATCTAAAACCACAACCAGTATTGCAAAATGTGACAGTTTGCCAGCCTGTTTGCGAAAGATAATTTTTGATAATGTTCTTCCTGGATGTGATAAATATTCTAAACACAAAATTTATTCAGGACACCATGTCTTTAGAGAGATTTGATTCTTATGATTGACACTATAGAATAGATTAGAGTGCGTACTTACCTATATAATATTCGAGGCATACTTATCAGATCAGAAAGGGAACGCCTCGTTTTCAACCGACTTCAAAAAGGAGGAGGTTATCAATTCGACTGTATGTTTTTGTTTATTTTTTATTTTAATGTTTGTTACCTCATTGCTCTTTACTGGGGGCAGTGATTTTGAAGATTCTTTCGACCTTTGGAAGCTGATGCTTGTCATTTGTTCTCATTTAAATTTGATCGACATCTGATGAGTAGTTTTTGAGTTATCTCTAATAATGCCTATTTAATTGACATCGATGATATCGTAATATCACTTGTATGAAATTTGTGAAACTGTGAAAATTTATAGACTTTAAAACACTAACAAGCCAAAAAAAAATGTTTTTAAATAAATAAAACCGCCTTCAAAACTAAAAACGGTAAACGGTTGTCAGTTATATTGAGACCGACCTCAATAAAACATTTATATTTTTATAAACAGATTTTTTTTCCATTTTTAGTTTTGAGGGTTTTTTTTTTTGTTATAAATATTTTTTACTATGAACGCTACGGAATGACGGCTGGGGACCGTAGCGCACCGCTTCTTTTTCATAGTAAAAACAGGCGATACGGTGCCAGGGTGATAAGTGTGCCAAGAGCTTTAAGAGGCAACAAATCAAGTTTCAATGTTAAAGTTGTGTCCAATAATTCAAGTTTTATAGTTATTTTTAAAAGAAACTGTTCTTATATTTTCGCTGAAATATTTTTTGTTATAAAGCAGTATAGCAGATATGCGTATGCCCATCTAATAATTAAATTTACCTAATTATGATTTAACAGACATACGTCTTAACAAAACCAAATATTTTATTTGATTTACTTAGTAAATACAACGAGAAATATTAATCTCTTAATTCCTCGCTTTTCTCACAGGGGCAGTCGAGAAAGATTAGGAGTGCTCGTTGCGGCGTACATGCACTACTCATCCATCTGCGGCGCGCCAGAACATGCCTTGGACCGATACGCCATGAGAAGATACCTCGATGACCGCGTACCCGTGTTCCATCTACCTTCCAATAAAAGGTGTGTATTATATATACTTTCTCGTATACTTAATAAAGAGGAAGTCTTGTTTTTAATTATGAAACCAAAAATTGCCCTTTTAACAGGACGAGAGAGTTTGTCTTAAGTAAGTCGTCTGTTTTTTGTTTTAAAATTAAGAATAAGTTTTCAAATATTCATAGAAAGACAAAAATAAAATTGCCAAAACTAAAGAAAGTTTTAAATAAATTAGATACTAATATAGTTTTTAAAAATACGAGGTAAAAATGTCAAATAAAAGCACAGGGATTTTGGCGGGCTGTTCCGGGTTCGCTGTATTTTGGTGTGAATTCTTTATCATTATGGGCCCTGGGGTCGGAAGCGAGAAAGTATTCCTTCTGCATTTTCAGGAATTCATAAACTTGTGTAGTCTGACCACAAAATTAATAACCACTTTGCATTTAATATAAGCATCAGGCCTTCTATACAATCGATACCTATTTGAAATTGTTTTTATAGTAATGAAATAGAGCCTGAATCGAAAATCGAGTACAAATAATGAAAATAAATGTAAAATCAATGAATTAAAAAGTATGAAAAAAATGTCTCTTTGGATATCCGGCTTTTCTAATGACCTTTTGACCCTTCCCACGCTCTCAAAAGTGTACAAACACGGCAATGGGCATTGATGACAGACAATTAAAAAAGTAGTAGCGTTACACAATTTGTAGATTTACGCCGTCTCTGTAGTTCAATTGTTAGCCCACCGATATCAGACCCAAAGGTTTCGAATTCAGTCGGATTTGATTTAATTCCGAATCCTAAGTACCCACTTCAATGAATTTAATCCCGAATCCTAAGTACTTAGTACAGTGGTAGTTAGCCATTCAGAATTAAATCAAGTAGGTAAAGCAGTGATTCACTGTTTTAGATGACAATTCTAATTGTTATGATCCAGCATTTATATAGGGTTAAGACATCTCAACTTTTTGTGGTTTCCGGGCTAAGTGCGTCGATCTGCACTTTCAGCCTTATTTCACTTTCCTTTAAGCAGAGTTAAATAAGACCGACAGTTAGCACAACTAGCGCCAATTGCTTTAATTTTATTGCTACTAAATCAGATCAATTTAATATTTGTGCGACTAGCTCTCCTAAGAAAACACTTATAATAGTTACTGGATAATTTGCGTGTACACGTGTTACGGGTTTGTGTTCCGAAGTTTACTCACAAAACTTGCTAGTACCGCAAAAAATATCACTTTTTGGGCGGGTTTTGTTAGTAGGTTAGCTACAGAACGAAAAGTAGCTTACAGTAGTTCAATAAATATTGTAGGTGTGTCCGTAAGGATCCTTATTTCTTAAAATTGTCGCAATTTAGAGGCAATAAATTTAAATCTATGATCGCTATCTAACACTAGCTAACTAATCTGCTTATTTTCGCCATAAAGATAGAAAAAAAAACTGTTATGCATGCTGTTTTGTTTATTTAGTTTCTTATGTCATTTAAAATTCCAGATACATCGACACGTTTGCCGGCTTACTCGCCGGTCAGATCAGAGTGAACGCGGCGCCGCTGCAACTCACGCACGTGAGTGTGGCCGGGTCTCTCGCGTCGCCCGCCACTCCGACTATTGCCTTCCTCAAGATATACGAGAACTTTGTCTGCGTTTACACCTCAGGTATAATATATTTTTAACTTTACGGAGAAGTTAAGACTAAAAGTACCATCTTGATTGTAAGGCCTGGGCAGCAAAATGACCAACAGGAAACATCCAATGAACAGTATGCCTAATCAGCAAAACAACCAACTATCAAAGTGGTATGTATTGCAGAACGTTCAATTAGCAAACCGCCTAGCCTTATTCTCAAAATGTCTAAAACTAAGGCCCAAATGAGACATAATAATATGTGAGGACCTGTGAGGACACTCCTTAAACAGTTTGCTAATTAGAAATACTGATGATTAGACATTTCACGCTGTTGGGCGGTTTTGCTGCTTATACCTTCTAATCAGGAGGGCGAAGGTAGATGCAACCTTCACCGTGAACCCTAAACTACTGACGGATTTTAATAGGTTTTAATCACAACTATCGATCATAATACCGACTAATGATAACAGCATCGCTATGGGGACAAACTATTGAAAAGAAAATTCCTTGTTTCTTACTTTAAGTACTACGCGGATACTGATGCTGGCCTACAATAAATTAAAATTAACTATTATTCTAAGTTCTCTGTAATATTCATTGTATGACTGTTTTTGACCCTATGAAATAAAATAAAAAAATCCCTTCCTTTAGTTAAAACCTACTTTTAGGGTACCTACATGTGATATCACTTTGTTGGTTTAATAAACTTTCAAAAACTCATGAATGTAGTTGAATAACATAGAACAAGATACTTACCTAACTTTATCTGGATTGACACATAGGTCTTTTTTAACCGCGCGATAGTCAGACTTAGGTGAGAAAATTATGGATAGTTCTGTGACAAAGGTGGATGCCTTTGTCCAACAGAGGGCGTCTCTCGGCTGAAAATGTTGATGACGATGTGACAAAAACACTTACTAGCTACTTTTTATCTATGTAAAGATGAAGTAAAAATGTAGTATACTGTTACATATTATTTCAAAGTACATATTTGTTATGTTTAGAAGTATAATATTTTATTTTTTTACTCTTTATCTTCAATAACGATTTACGATATGCCTGAAAATGCCATCAAAAACAATACCTAATAAATCTCACAAAATATTATTTCAGATTTAAAAGTGCGATAGTTAGACATGCGAAAATCACTCATACCTATTGTTTCGTCTGCAGGTCTCTACATGGTGAACGGTGGAGGGTGGACAGTGGGAGTGGGAAGGCTAGCGCTGCGCGGCGATGTTCTCGTGCGTGCGTACAGACGGCCGGCGCATGCGCACGCCGCTCAGCAGCGACACCTGGTTTTCGCGTGCCAGTTCCACACATGCGCTGTGGCCGATCATACTCTTTCGTTCACTAAGCAGCAGTTAGACCATGCTGCTCATGGTAAGATTATTTTTTTATTATTCCATTTCTATATCGTGTATAAATTACTGCATATGTTGTTGTAAATTTTGTAAATAATAAATAGAAATTTAAAATATCAGAATGAGTATCGACAAAATTAAACGATGATAATGTACAGTCTATGGTCCTTCGATCCGGATGCAGGATTCCATATGTGGGAGATCAATAAAGACATGATGGTAAATCTTGACTTGGAGTTAATATAGTTTTAACTTAATCCAATATCTACATGTAGCTCCATTTTGAGAACACAGTCACAAGCACAAACGAGCGCTAAGCAAGCAAAAGTTATAATTGAAGCTGATAAAGTTGTGAGTGTAAAGAAGAAAAACAGTTTGTTTCGATGTACTTACAACCGTCTGTACCATAGTGTTCTTATCGCTATGATATGAGCGATATCTTCCTGACAATCTTTGAACAAGAAAAACATGTTATTCTTGCTACTATTAACAGTTATTCTTGCTACTATTAACAGTTAAAAATGTATCCAATCAATGTTCGACCTAAAAATATTTGATCTGAAGTGGAAAATCGATTAGGAAAATTTGACAATTTTGTTAACCTGACGTCTGTACCGTGGGATATGTAAAATCAACTATATTAAATATACAAAACCTATACATACCACAAGAATACGGATGTCTGTATACATATAAAAGATCTATAAAAGATCTTAATATGCGCCAATTCAAAAAGAGATTGAAAGACTTTTTAATAGAAAAATGTTACTACACTGTAAAAGACTTTTTAAATGACAACACAATATAAAAATAAAATCACATTGATAATTTCTGTATACCTATATATTTATTAACTTGACATTTTAATTGTAATTGATAATTTGACATTTTGTATGCTGTACCTACCTATTTAAGTTGACATAACTAGTTCAATTGACATGTATTACTATTTTGACTGATTTAATTTATTTACATTTATTTACATTATATTATCGAATGTTAACTTTTGACATCTTAATGTTTGACATTATTAATTGATTTTGACCACGAAATAATTATTTGATTCTATCGTTAACTTTGAAAATTGACATTCTTTTTGAAAATTTGCATACCATTAAAGTGAAACATGTTGGACTATCTAACTATAAGATCTGCATTTTATTATGTACACACATGTTTTGCGAATAAATGATTATTATTATTATTATTATTTCTTATCCATTATTTCTCTCATTACTGAGGTTAAATTAATTTCTACGCGGGTTGGTACCAAGCGCGAAATTGTAAGTGCATGTGAAAACTATTTATTATTATTATTATTATTATATGTCGTAGCCAATCCTTGAACTGGGCCGATCGAGATCTGCATGAACCGTCGAATCCATAGATATAGGAAACTGTAGATGGGCAATGTGAAAGAGAAAGAGCATACTAACACGTATATTAGAACGAGATAGATAGACGAGACCATTTCACGTACACGCAGGCGGCCTAAGTCGGCCGGTCAGTCACGTAGATAAGACAACAAATGTCAGACTTCAGTAGTATTTTGCAAGCACACATGCGCATTACCCACACATTGCTACATTGTTTTGTCTCGCCCTAGTCGATTCATTGCCAATCTATAAACGTTAGTAATTATTAATCTTTGGTCCGATCACACATACATGTAGGAGCATGAGACATTAGACTCTCCCCACAAACATTCCACCACGCTAGGCCATAGAAAATAACTCTGACTCCTGCTGACCACTTCCATTTTTATAAAATGAGTTACTTGTCCAATAGCCCTCTTAGCCGAAATTGCGGCGTTTCATGTTATGCCGAGGCATTTCATTCTTCTTCTTTGTCCTCGCCATTTTCCTTTACACGGGATCGGCTTTCTTAACCATATTGCGCCACTTTATTCGGTCTTTAGTATCCGCTGTTATAAGGGAGAAACTCTTCATGTCCTTTTGGATCATGTTTTTTTTTTTTTTTTTTTTATACCACTTTGGTGGCAAACAAGCATACGATCCGCCTGATGGTAAGCGGTCACCGCAGCCTATGGACACTTGCAATGCCAGGGGTATCACACGTGCGTTGCCGACCTAGCAAATGATCTTCCTCTTGGTCGTTTTTGTGTTGCACTAGATAAACTCTTCTTATCTACTAATCGTCAGGGCGGCGCGTCACGTGTCTGACCATATCAGCCAAGATTCGGCTATTTTATACGCTATGGGCGCAATTTTCAAGCTTCCCCTGATGTATTTAATTCGTACTTTGTCTTTCCTTGTAATGATACCGATGCATTTCATGATCTGGCTCATTTCATTCAAAAGAGGCGTGAAGAAGTAGCAGGTCAGCAAGGCGAGGATTGGACCAGCAGGTGGAATGGACTCATTTGCTTGACTTTGATATAAAAATGGTACCAGGCACGTATGTCCAATTATAATGTTGTTCCATTAGACCCATCATTCCCGAGCGACGGCGCAGTGGAGCTAGTGTTCGCGCGCGGGCAGGGCACAGGAGGCGCTGCGCCCGCACCCACCCCCGCAGCGCCGCTACGCGCTGCTCCAGACGCTCTTGCGAGAGCTGACTCCCTGGAGCATCTAAGGCCTCTATCTACGCTTACCGATGAAGATCCGGGTAAGTAAAATAAATTTAAAAAAATCAAATAATAGGTATATCTTCTCATCCCGTGAGTGTCGTAAAAGCCGCCTGAAAAGATTCTGAATCCTGTGCAGAACATCGAAACAAGGGGTTAATGGCGCAGTGATGACTAAACCACCCAAAACGTTATTCGCAAGGAGGGATTCGTCAGGCGACTGGCTCTAAAACTGCCAAAACCTATAGCCGTAAAGCTGTATGGTGACATAATGAACCGACACAAAATAAATTGGTAGAAGAAGATAACAAAAAACCAAAAAGCTCGAAAAGATCGTACAGAGAAGTAATGTATATTTTTTCACTTTTTAACCGACTTCTGTAAACGACCGTTTTTAACCTCATAACTCTTTACTGGGTGTACTGATTTTGAAGTTCCTTTCAACCTTTTTAAGGTGGTGCTTGTCATGTGGTCCCATTTAAATTTGATCGATTAAAATTGTTTTTGAGTTATGCTTTTTAAATAAAATAAACTGCCTTCAAAAGTAAAAACGGAGAAATAAAAATTTTGTTTATGGCAATTAAGATAATTACTTACATTTTGTAGACATACCTAAGCAAACATGATATTATTATGTATTTAATCTTTATAATAAATTACATAATACTAAGAGTTTAATGCTGTATAATTATTATGTTCAGAGCCTGTCATAAATCCTTTGTAAGAAAAATATATTTAGGTAAGATAGTAATTGAATTCCTCTCGTTGCGGCTGAATATTTTAGTTTCAAAATCACAGGAACAAAACAATGATTACCGGTCACTAGTAGTGCATAATGTGTCATAGAAATATCAAACGCTTATGGGTAAATTGTACTTCTAATTATTGCCGCCGGGTCAGATAAGTTTGTGGCACTTACTGTTACTTTTTTATCTTCTCAACTTACAATGACTTTACACTGGCTCGAAATATTCTTGTTATCTTTTATTACTTATTACATTTGCGAAAAAACCATATGTAGGTATATTAATGTAATCTCTATTGAAGAAACAGAAAATAGATGTATCAAAAAAGTTTCAACTAATTACTTGAATGCATTGCTTGAATGTTCATATCGATGCAGAAACTCTTGGCGATACCTAAGACTTTTTGATTTAGGGCCATAGGAATATTGAATTGATTACGAAATATAGACCTCTTATAATTTGGGTCTCTGTACATTTTATCCAATACTGTTAAAAATGATTTTTCCCTTTGTTTTATTGTTAAATATTAGGCTAGTACTTATTACGTTGTCTGCTTATAAGAAATAAAAAGTAAGGGACACAATATTTCACTTCATTCTTATTTCTGTTCTTTTTTTTAAAATGGAACCACGCATGCTATAAACCGCCTATAACCAATCTAAGCATGACTGCCTTTTCAAAATCTTACCAAAACCATTAGTATTATGAATTTACAATTAAGTAGGTACTACATAAAGTAAAATACTCAGTTTACTTAATTTAGGTAATTAATTTTACAAATTTTAATATGTTTGAATTGACGTGACGATAATTGAATTTTAAGATTTCTGCGTTCGTGAGTTAAAATTATTTATTGTTAATACAAACCTTAGTCTCAAGAGCACGGAGTTTGATTAGTCTTTTATCAAGAGGAATGCCGGAATTTCCCAAAATTCTAGAATGGTTCAAGCTTAATATAAGTCCAGTGTACTTACTTTCATAACAGTACCCAAGGTAAGTCAGACGCGTAACGAGGGCCACGTAAATAAACGTGAATTTTACGAGTCGTCCAATGGTTTACCGATCTTACATCCGCGATTTTAGTCTATTCTGGTTCATAGTTGTGTGTAGGGCGGGAAGGGCCACGTGTTTGACTTGTTACATCCGCCGTGCATAACTTGCGACTTTGTTTACTAATGGCATTGTGATGAATTAGTTAAAATTAATTCTACTTTTCCCAATTAGAATATAATTTTAATTTAACATATCTATAGTTAGATAGATAGATACCTACTCTACAAGTTATTGCTTGATGTTTATTTATTTACAGTTTTTTTTTGTAGTTTTAATAGAATTGATTACAAATTTTTTGTTTTTTTTTTTCACTATAAATCTTTTTACCTGTTGGTTTTTATTTACTTATGGCCAGAACGACGTACTTTAACCCAGCGTAACTGTAGCGGGAAAAAGGTACATGGTCGTTGAGGAGGGTCATTTTGACCGTTTAATGATTTTACCTGGTATATAAAAATATAAATCTTATAAAAAAAGTGTTATTGTTTTTAAAACATATATATTTACCAATAGAATAGTTTGTAAATAAAACAACACAATTTAAATTTTATCAGTTTTATATAAATTCTTCTTAATGACGTATATCTCTAGGTAACAAAAAAACACGCTTTTATGTTAAATAAAAAACTAAAAAATAACTTTTTAGTAAGTATAGAAACTAAATGATGAATAAAAAGTATAATTACTATTTAGAGAAAAGTTTGAGGTGCTCAATTACATTGTTCCTTAAAATATTCGATCGGTACAATTATTTTATATTCCACTTTTTAGTGTGAATTATAACCGCCGATGAAAGTACTTACTTGACAACGCCATCTAGTGACGTACAGCTGAACTAACATTCCAATCGTTTAATTTATTAGGCGATTCTAATGAGGATAATGGGATATTCTTATCGAATTATTGTAACGTCATCTGTAGTTGCTAAGTCTATAAAGTTTAAATGAAATCTGACCGTTTAAAGTGGGTCAAAATCGAGTCCAAACGAGTCGGTTACATTACGTTACACAAGCAAACAGGAGTTACAAACATACAGGTGAAACTAATATAAGCGTGTCAAAAAGATAAACGGCAAATACATTTTCTGTTAGTAATCCTACGTTGTCCATTTTTGGGTAAATTTTGTTCTTTTTTTAATATCTCATAATTAAGCATAAAATAAATTCTGAAAAAAAAATCGTGTTCTAGATCACCAAAGCTCCAAAATAATGGGTTCGTAATTATCATTTTTTTTTTATGTTGTCCAATGTCTTAAATATACCAAAAAAACTCTATCATTGTTCTCCTGAATTCAAAGACTACCAAAACTAAAATACTTCTTTGAAACAAACAACATTGCCCCGAAATGCACCAACTTCCTGGAATTAGCATATCTTTCATCATTGTTTCCGGCCGTAAGCAGTATCTTAGGGATAATATTAGAGCGTTTTATTGAATCTTAAAACGGTTACTCGTTGATTACAAAGTTGCATCGCTAGGAATACGACCTGACACGTTTAATGGGTAAACTAGTTAAAATGTTCACATATTATGTGACTTTACATGCCTTTTCACTAAGTAATAGGTATACGATATTTTGTGTTCAGTTCAATATATTTTATATCCGCTTATTAGATCAATATTTAAAAAAAATCGTTTCATATTATTATTAGAGATTTATGGTTAAACTAGAATGGACTATGACGATTGACAACCCCACGATGACCCCAACGATGATGAGAAGACTTTTTTAAACTTTAAAGTTTTATTTTATTTATTTTAATGAAAATATATTTGGGTGGCACAATTCGCAAATAACACACTTCTTTCATTATTAATTTGAAACTATCCTCCTATACGAACGTAAAATTAGTTTATACTCTTCGGCAGCGGTAGAACACATCCGCGCGATTGCACAAAGTAATAAAAAATACGTTCCAAAGTAATAAATTTATTTCAAGTTTTGACACACCTCATTTGTTTTTGTTGATTGTAGTCTTTGATTTTATGGGACAAATTTATCTATAATATATTTTTTAAACTTACGAAGGATTCATTTCCCATGTGATTTTCTTTTAGAACTTTGAAATTATTACGTGAAAATAGTACACAAAAGTGTCATAGATGGTTGACAATGTGTGTTAGAGGTGGCGGTTTAGGCAGGTGCCGCGTCTATTTCAGGCCAGTAGCGCGCCCGCCCGGACACGGCCGCCCGCCCAGTCGCGCGCTAACTCTCGCATGTCGCGCCGGCAACAAGCACATGTTGCTACGACAGCAAATCAATGTTATTGATAAGGTTTCTGAATAAACTTACACAAAACTTGTCGTTAAAAATTCTAGCCTAAGTTAATTTCGTGCGCTCTTCGAAATCGCCCAATTCAAAGCCGTGGTAAGTTCCCAAAATCACAATCGTTAATTACAGCTAACTAACACCTACCTACGCGTGTATATTGCATAATAAAAAAGTTTGATACGAGATTTGTCATCACAATAAGCAATATTTGTGTTATGAAAACTGTGTCGAAAGCTCACAATCGGCATTCAACAATAGCGCTTATGAGTGAACAAATGTATTGTCATTTCTGTGGACAAACGAGAGAAGATTAGTTCCGGTGCGACGGCGCTTGCGCACTAATTGACCGCTGTGGTAAATCGGTGATAAACGTCCGCCCAGACGCCGCCTAAGGGCACCATTCGTTACACTCTAACTTGATTAGTCACAAAGAAGAACGTCCAAAACACATACCTACACAAGCATAGTTTACATGTAAGGTCTTAGTCAAGCACGCTCGAACATAAAATCAAATTGGTTCTCCAGATGTTATCAAATCGGTTTCGTAATAAAACGTAACGATGCTCTCGAGTACAACCCAAGCAAACAGTATCATACAGCTTATTAGATTACAGTCTACAAAATGATCGATACGCGAGGGCTTTGCGGTATCCAGATTAGTCAACTTAACTTGGGTTCTCACGCAATTCCGCTGTGCCTACATTGACGTCACCCCTGACTGTTAAATGTACTATCAGCAGTATTTCCAGTGAACGCCGCTTGAAATATAATTTTATTAAGTCAAACCATGAGTAAGATATCGAAACGGCTATAGCATAAATAATGTGGTTAAGCTCTTTCATGTGGCTATGATTTCATAGTGAGTAACTTGAAAGATGTGTAATGTAAATGAATGGTTTAGAAAATTATTGAAATAATACTTTACTATACAAACTATCACCCTAACGATGTCAAACGGATTTGGCAGAGCTTAAAGGTAACATTTGGTTACACATAAAGCCACATCTTAGCAGTATGGGCCTCCAAAATGTACACACCTGACGTTTATTAAAAATGAATGACAATAAACACATTTTTACTTTCTCGTATAGGTAGTTTATTGGAAGTCTTGTAATCGTCAAAAAATTCGACCTCGAGATTTTGACGGATTTACACGTTTTGGGCCTCCCTGAGTCCAAAAAACCCGTTTTTGGAATTATGTCTGTGTGTGTGTCTGTGCGTTACCACGATAACTCGAGTATGCTTGAACTTATTGCAGCCTTTAACATGCATGTATAACATCAAAATATAAGGTTTCTATCAACTTTTGAGTCGTTTCCGTTATACGAGAAAGTCAAGGGGAGACCACTCCCGATTTTTTGTAATCTAAAACACACATTATTTCTAAATTTGTTCTGATAAGCTGTCAAAATCACAAATTGATCGTACCAATTTGGTTATTATCCGAGCTGGCTATGAAGATATTTTTTTGATTTTTTTACGAGTTGTTATTCCTATTGAAGTGGTTAAGTTTATCAAGCGAGCCAGGCACGCTATCGGAACAGCCTTAATTTATCGCGGAGCTTTCAGACTTTATGGACAGTCAATATCATAAGTGGAGGTATTGTGGACGTGTGGTGTTCAGTTTTATTACTGTGAGAAAACAAGTATTTAAGCGACTGGATAGTGTCCAATTATTCGAGGAGATTAAGTTGATTGATTTCACTGAGAATTATTGCGAAACTGGCTTTAATTGAAAATGGGTAAGCGTTTCAACTATACAGTCTATTGTGATGTGAATTTTATCGCTATATTTACACAAATACAGCGATAAAAATAATTTTTAATCTGAAAAGCTTAAAATCAATTTACTGCAGCTTTCTTGTAAATTAAAACCCTATGTTGTATATTAACAATTTCCACCAAACTAATGTTCAGAAAACATGCAAAACAAAGTCGATAAAACTTGTTAGAGATTTAAAACTGGTTGCAAATCGCCTAAAGAAGACAGGATGAAGATAGCGGATCGGATGGAATAATAATACGGAGCTTAGTTTCGTAGAAACACAAGGTGGAGTTGCCCGATGACATCATAGCGACCCGCCGCACGCGTTCACCTTCGCCCGTATCTCGTAACATTGCCGCAAAGCCTGCAGCGACAAACGTTACTGAATATACGTCCAGACAAAAAATACTCGCATCTTGCTCCATTTGCGGAGACTTGTACCCGAGCCGCGGCGTCGTATCACGGTCACGCTCATCTTGATTGGTTAACGAAGTCCTGCTTTGACACTCACGCTGCGTCACGGAGATGTCACAACCGTAACGAATCTATTTACTTGTCATAAATTGGTTGTTCGAGATGTCAAATGGAATAGCCGCACGATACATCTATTAGGAGCAGATGGTGCGTGCGCGTAGGGCAGCTACGCCGCGTAGGGCATTTCCTCTCACCGTGGCGCCAGCGTATTTCGTAACTGTCTCTCTATCGAAACCGCGTTATTTTCGTTGACACCACAGAAATAACCACATCTTCCTTACCAGCCGCCAGTCTGACGCTGACGTTGATATCTTTACACTAATTACGTTATTGACAAGCTCTCTTTTAGTTCAGTTTCGAAAGAGGCGCGCCGCTGATTGGATACTATGTTGTGTACTACATTCGGAAGCCGACAGAAGTCGCAGAAAGTTCAAATATTTTAGTTTGCCGCCAAATAATTTTTATTTATTATGCAAATGAGACGTGTGTCGATAGCGGCACGTCTACCTTATTTGCATTCAGTATCTATTTACTCGGTTCGAACGCCGTTTGATGCGGCTGTTATGTGAAAATGTGTAAAATGGTTAGGTGCGAGTGGACAAATAATAAAACAAAATAAGGGTAATGTATGAATATTTGATGTGCAACGATTGTTTAATATTTAGCAAGGTA
This sequence comes from Elophila nymphaeata, assembly GCA_955850985.1. Taxonomy (NCBI): domain Eukaryota; kingdom Metazoa; phylum Arthropoda; class Insecta; order Lepidoptera; family Crambidae; genus Elophila; species Elophila nymphaeata. The sequence continues at coordinate 15,599,939 of OY039068.1, forward strand.
ATTAGGTGAGGGTAAAGATTTTGGGTCGCAACTTTTATTTTGGCATATGTAGTCAATATCAGGAATACCTATGCAATCAACCTCATCTCCGAAGAAAGTTCTCTTAGATTCATATTTTAAGTGCAACTTAATAGAGAACAACCAAATGATTGACAAAAACATAAAAGAGTTAATTATTTTTTTCTTTTGTATGATATTAACAGTAGATAATATACGCATAGTGCCCAATACGAGGTGCACGAGTATTAACTTAAAAACATTTATGAAATGAAATGAAATAAAAAACATGTTTATTGCTCCTTTAAACTATTTTATTTCTTTTAACTAAATTAAATATACCCATACTTTATCTTACGTACATATAATTTAATCTTCAACATAATATTTGTATAACTACACATAAGCAATTTTATTCGTAATTTTATTTATTTAAGGGCAAAAGGATAATATAGCTCAGCTTTTGTTACCAAGGTTATTGCCTTGTGCATGTTTTTATGCATGTAAAAATATTTTTAATAAGACTAAATTACTACCTCATTATGCGAAATATGTAATACTTTTAAGATAGATAACAAATATTAAAGAACAAAATGTACTCTACACGTTGTTATGAGGCCACTTCCTTAAGCACCGAGTCGCCTTGAACCTCCAAGAAGCGCCTCTTTGTATACGTTTCAATGATATGGAGGTTATCTGTTCTATATCATGTCTTGACGAATAACGTAAACTTAGGCACTTTTGTGTTCAAATTTCTCAAGAAATTATTTTTAGTCTCAGTTTATCTGTACTGGCGTAGAGTTTGTTTAAACTTGGCAAATATTAAACTGTTTTTTTCTTGACGTGTGTACTAATGATAATTATAATAAATGCTATAACATACCTATTTAGCGGTAGTTGACTGTAGTTAAAATTTTCTCTATTTTCTCTCGTCTTTTTTGTCTCATTTACTCCGGAGTACTGTAAGTAAATCAAAAAATATTCCTATTTCTTATTATTAAGATAGTACGGCAAGCACGTCTTCATACAAATAAAGAAAACGTTTTCGTACCCTATTTCTTATCCGATGATATACTTATTAGAAAGTTGTTAACAAAAAGAAACGTTGGAATTGGCGTAGTGGGTAAGGGCGTTGTCTCCCACCCGGGAGGCACCGGTTCGAACCCCGCCACGTACCAATGTGTTTTCAAATTTTGAATTCATATGTACGTTTAACCGACGCTTTTACGGTGAAGGAAAACATCTTGAGGAAACCTAAACACACATATGAAGAAATTCTTAGTGTTGAAAGTGTGTGGAGTCTACCAACCCGCACTTGGCCAACATGGTTGACTAAGGCCTAATCGCTGATATTGTGGGGAAGGCTCGAGCCCCTCGGTGGGGACATTATATGAGCTGTTGTGATGATGATGAACAAAAAGAAAAAACATTGTCTATACGTTTTCATTTTTTCAAAATTCGACGTGCATTAAAGTTATTTTGAAAAAAAAACATAGTAAAAAGTAGTTTACAATGTTTTTATAGTAAAAAACTGCCTGCATTTTACTTTTTTCTAAATTCTAATAAGAAATAGGGGTATAGGGTAATGAAACGTTTTCTCCGTTTGTATGCAGACGGTACTCGCCGTTATCATCATAACAGCCTTTATAATTCAAGCACTGTTGGGACACAAGATCTCTCCTTATCATCGAAGGAGGTTTAGGCAATAGTCCACCACGCCTGCCCAATGTGGATTGGCGGATGGAGTATAAGGTGATGAATAAGTACCCCTTTGCTGATCCATTAGTCGTCTTCTACGGCATCCATTGGAGGATATGGGGTGATGCTATTCTACTCTGTCGGCATGACGCCGCAACGGTGCTCGCCGTGCTATCTTCTTAATTAAAATCTTTGTTAAAGTTTTTCTAAAACAACTCTTATTTTCTTCAGTAGTTTTTTCGAGCCATGAAACATGAAAGTGAAAATCACCCAACTATTTACAGGTCCACTACTACCTACTCTATTCTAACCCTTCTTTTATAAAATTAGCAATGGATAAATAGTAAATAGCTCGATGATTATCACTTTTATGTTTCAAAAAAGTTAGCGAATTAGGCCCCCTTGTGGTCGGCTTTTGTTTGTTCACTAAAGGTTTAATTAGTTTTTGCCCCTCTTAAGTATGCTACAGGATGGCAACCTCTCCCTATTTTAAGGCACTAGCCATTACCCATACAACCAGATGTGGTAAATGATACCTAAAGTTCGGCAACCCTTTTGGTATTTTTTTTACTAGTAATTTTTCATAGTGTACAGAAAAAAAGTGAAATACGCTCATTTAAAAAAAATTATAAAATCGAAATCCGTCGATTTTGCCATCGGCTAGGTATTTGTTATACACATTTTGCTTAACACTTTAACTAATTAATGTAAGTATACCCAAAAATTATAATTATTCTTACAGATACCTAAAATAAATATTTTTTCTCAAAATTATCTAACTAAGATGAAAGTTATTTACAAAATGAAAAAAAAAATAAAAAATATTATACACAATATCTAGATGAAAAGAAAAGTCGTTATGTTGGGATGATGCTTGATCAAGAAGTATGGAAAAAGCATATTAATTAGGTACCTACTCCGCACACAAACTAAATTGAAAACGGGGCAGGCAGATGGTGATAATAAAGACATGCACAGGTCATACTAACACACACCGATAACAGCTTAATAAGCATCCTCATTCCTGTACCCAACGGTCCCACCCTTAGCGCGGGTTAACGGGAGCCGGGCCCAATCCTTTTACGGAGCCAGTCCAACCACTGCCGACAACCGCGTAACTCTTAGAACCAGCTGTTAATTAATAGTTAATTTCCTCACTAGCACATGTGCATTTCCTATAATAACTGGCAATTAGTCGCACTAAAATGCTAATTGATACTGTCCTCAAGGAGTGTGGTAGGAAATTACACGTGTTCGCTTAGATACCATCTCGTTACGTCAACTCCCACTTAGTTTATTGGAGCGCATCGGATCCAATTTAAAAGCTATTCGTAATTAAACCGTCGCTAAATTTGTAGCATCGGGAACGTTTACGAAATCGTAGCACTCAAAAAGTTATTTTTTTATGTAGGTGAAAACAACGGTAGCGCCGAGGGTTCGGGGTCGAGCGGTGAAGCGGGTGAAGGTGGTGAATCGGCGCACACGTTCGGGCCTTTGGACGGGTCTATATACGCGACGGTGGTGCGCGCAGGCGGCGGGCCGGCGTCGCCGTTGAGTGCGTCTATGGACTCGGGGATCTCGTCGGCGGGGCGCCGTGCCGCCCCCAGCCCGCCCGATGAGCTGGACGCGCTGCTTGGTGACATGCTGCGGACAGTGAGCGCGCTGCCGGACCCGCCGCCGGCGCAGTCGCGCGCCGACCGAGCGCCCGATATACCGTACCACGCGCGTGCCGACTCCGCGCCGTTTACCTACGGAGCACCCGGCCTCCGCCCCGGCATGCTGCGTGCGCCCAACCGGCTCGCCAGCCCCGAGCTGGTCCGACGCGCGCTCGGCGGCGACCGCTCCTACCGCCCAATCGAAGACGACGACGATGAACGCATCGCCACCCCTGAACCATCATCGCCACGGACGCCAGTTTCCCCTCGAACGATAAGGAAACTTACTCACGAAGATGTTACTACTACTACCTCACCAGTGCCTCCTCCAAGCTCCACTGTGCAAAATGGAAGGTGAGTGTCTAGAATAATCTTAATTAGCAGTTCAGACTATAATTTTTTGGTTCATGAAATTTATTGTATTTAGGAATTAATTTTAAAAAATCTAGCCCCATTATATGCTAAGATTATTTATTTAAATATTAATTAATAGTTGCAAACCTATTTCAAGAAAAAAATTAATGCCTTGCATGATAGAAACTAACCACTTGATCAGGATTATCAGGAACTAAAGACGTAAAGAGCCATTTAGCATAAATGTCAGATAGCTGATAAAACCAGTTCACCTGGCAAACGAAGTGTAAATTATGCCATTTTTATCGATTAGTACAAAGTTTTAAAATTGACTGATTTATTTTATTGGAGTCGTTTCAAGGATGTCGCCATACTTCCGCTTAAAGCCATAAAATTAGCCAATAAAAATCAAACAACTTCATATACAGCTTAGGTCCACGTTTCGCAAGAAAGTTTAGATTAATGCCATTAGACTAATTTCAATTAAAAATTAAAAAATACACTTTAATCAAGCGAATTTTGTAGCAGATAGAAACATGTGTTCCTATTCTGTAGGCGTGGAGGCCGCGAGCCGCCCACGCGCGCATTACATTTGTTTACATTCACAGCCTCAATATTTACAGTGCATTTTTAGCGAATTCCACACCTTTTACTCAACTTTATCTATAACCTAAACAAACTTTTTAAATTGCTAAAATAAATTCGTATACGTATAGCAAAACAACGCGATCGGACCACGGACTTCTCATCTAATAATATAAAGATAAAATTTGCAGGTTTGCAGAACTACAGAGTCGATTTTGAAAATTCTTTCACTAATATTTAGAATGAACTTTCAGGGTGGACAAGGTCATAGGATACTTTTGATCCTGTTAACTTACCAATAGGAAAGGGATACCCGGGCGTGCGGGTCGCTAATAGTTAAACCATACTCGAGTCAGTGCATTGATAACAAATATACAAACTTAATAAAATTTTAAAAATACTAAGTAGTTTTTTTAATAAAATTCAAAAAATACTAAGTAGTTTTTTGTTGTTTTAAATAATAAATTCCTTTACCACAAACAAGTCGCTTATCAGCGCGCTGACATAATAATTATTAGTGATTATTATTATTATTATTGTAATGAAATGAAAGAGGACTCGAAGTCGATTTCTATTTAAATCGAGTACAATTAGGGTTTCTTTTTCAAAAACAGTGAATATTTCATAATAGCAATTACAAAACTAAAAATGTCCGAGAGCCTACACTTTTCTACACTTTCCGGTTAAATAGTTTTGTGCGAATACAAACTTATGTGATTTTATATTCAATAAGGGATTACTGTCGTATTTTATATTGGTAAACACGCATACTTCCTAAACGGTCCTAACTTATTAAGGTACAGAGAAGTGGCTTATGAAATTAGAATTTTAAGCCATAAAGATGACAAAGGGCGCCTGTGGCGAGGGTCTCAGATTGCTTGTAAGATGCTTTAATGCCCTTATTCATTGATGAAGTGGGTCGAGCGGAACGAGATCGCGACTAAATAAATTAAAACATCGGCCCACAATACTTTGTTGGCTTGTTTGTGGTCAAGGAATTTATTATTTACAAAAAAACTACTAGGTAAGTATTTTTTAAATTTTGTTAAGTTTGAATATTTGTTATCAATGCACTTATTTGATTATGGTTTAAGTACAATAATCGAATGGAAAATACATGTAGGCTCAGTGATTACGTTACTTCTCTTTATAATCAAACTAAGAATAATTATTTTATAAATGACAAATTTTACCATGACATACATTTGTAACTCAAAATTGTACACGATTTAAAAGTCGTTACACAAAACTTTGAAATTGATGTAATCAGATAAAACAGCCAATTAAAATTGTATTACATCCTTAAGTAATCTTGCCTAAATTTAAATACAGCAGTAACAATATAAAATTCCCAAGGAAATGGTCCAAAAATCATTAACTCTATGACTGTACGTACTGACCTAACGTAGTTTATGTTCAATCAAGTGGCTTGTCAACAGTAACAAGGAGCAAATTACTGTTATTATCCCAATATAGCGTGCGTGGCATTGGTACCTATATAATATTTGTAATATCTGCGCATATCTGCGAGAGACACTGTAGGCTGTAATATAAGCCATATTTACTTGTAGATGAACAGAAGGCATTATTTTGCCGCACACGATGAAGCGTGTACTAATCTTCATAGAGATTAATGTTGACAATAGTAGAATGTGAGCTACTTTATAAACTAACGGAAAATACAGTAATGTATTTGTATTATTTCAGCGATTGACAGGAGAAGTGCTAAATATTTGCGTCCCGAAATTATTAACAAGTTCTGCTATTCAAATCCATAGTGACAACGAAAAATAAGTGATTTTTAAAGAAGACCACAGACACCATCAATATCTTAATAAATCACAGCTGGATTATTCGATTTAACACCAAATAATCGAAAAACAAGGTCAGAATTCCACTTTAGCAATAATTATAGATTGGTAAATATAACCTCTCTTTCCGGTAACGGTTGTTTGACAATTAACTTCATCGATTGGAATTAGAGCAAGGAGATTCGCATATACAGCCAACTGTCACATACAGCCAACTTGGACCATACAGCCTACTTTGTGAACATACAGCCAAATAAATTATTTTTGTGTCATGGAACAACAAATAAATCTTTTATTAGAAAAAATTAATACCATAGATACAAAAATGGATGCAAAAATGAATGAAATCAAGGAGGAATTTCAAAAACATACACAAATATTAACTGAAAAAATGTCTAGCTTGGAAACAACCATGGAAGAAAAATTAAAACCAGTAATTGAAGAAAACCAAAACCTCAAGAAGGAGACAACTATTCTAAAGAAAAAAGTTCAAAGTTTGGAAAAGGAAATAAGGAAGAATAATGTAATATTGCATGGAATAGAGGAGACAGAACAAAACAAAACGGAATTGTTACAACTAGTACTGAATACATTAAACAATGAAGTTAATCCTGGAATTGACGCTTTTGATAAGTGGGAGATCAGTGACACCTATAGACTTGGTACCAGGGACGGAAATAAACGCAGACCGATACTTATTAAACTTACCCTAGCATGGAGAAAAACAACAATTTTAAAACTGAACAAACAATTGAAAATCAAAAATATATATGCCACAGAGGATTACCCTAAAGATATATTAGCAATCAGAAAAGAACTGAAACCCAAACAACAAGAAGCAATAAAACAAGGAAAATATGCTACGATACGTTACGATAAACTAATTATAGAAGAAAAAACAAGAAGACAGAAGGGAAGTGAGAAAAGGAAACGCTCTCCAACAACATCCCCAACCCATCCAAATCAAGAAGAGAGGATAAGAGCAACTAGTAATAAAATAAATAAAAAGAATGCCTTCGAATACATGAACCGCACACGCCCGAATATGCTTCAGGGATCAAACAATAACAACCAGCGCAAACCTACAGGAGAAAATTCAGCACGGATTTCAGATTCAAAAAACTAGTAAACAACGTTGGCCGGATAGCAATACAACAAACAGAAACTAACAAAAAACATATAAAAAACAAACTCCCCAATCCGGTTGGTCCCCGTGGGGTAAGAGACCATCACCCTCACCCTCCTACAGATAAAAACTTAAAGCATATACTCAAGATAGGAACTTATAACGTGAGAACCCTGTCATCAATAGAACACTACCTTGAATTGACCAATGCCCTTGAACACATCAAAATTGACATACTTGGTCTATCAGAAACAAGAAGGATGGGTTGCAATATAGAAGAATATCATGACTTTATCTTATGCTATATAGGCAAGACAAAAGGATTATATGGAGTGGGATTTCTAATAAGGAAAACTTACAAAAGCAACATAATAAACTTTTCCGGTATATCTGAGAGAGTGGCACTACTCGATTTAAAAATTGACGGACTTATGATATCGATAATACAGGCTTATGCCCCAACAGGAAAAGCTACAAATGATGACGTTGAAGTCTTTTACAAGGACTTAGAGAAAGCCCACAGCCTAGCAAAGGACTCTGTGTTTGTAATAGGAGACTTCAACGCTAAAATTGGGAAGCCAACACCTAGGGATAACCTAATAATGGGAAGATATGGGATTGGCGTAAGAAATGAAAGAGGGAAACGATTAATTGAGTATGCACACGAATACAGATTAACAATAGCAAATACACTATTTAAGAAGAAAGACAAATGCAGGTGGACTTGGATATCACCTGACAAAAAAGTGAAGAATGAGGTCGATTTCATAATGACTAATAATCCAAAAAGAATCACTGATGTCGAGATAATAGCAAGAATAGAGTTCCCCTCAGACCACAGAATGATAAGAGCATCAGTTCTGCTGAATTGCCCTAAGAAAAGTAGAAAGAATTTCAAACTGTTGCCCAAACTCCCAAAATCGGAAGATGGTATAAAAAGATACCAAACCCTGTTAATAAAATCACTTGCAAATAGAAAAGAACAAATAACAAACAAACAAAATGTTCAAGAGGTTTACGATATTTTGGAAAATGTAATAACATCTAGCGTAAAACAATCTAGTAATAAGAAAGAGAAAAACAAAATATTCAGTATCAACACGCAAGTGCTAATGCAAAGAAGAAGGAACCTGCTTAACATGACAAATAGGACTAAGGAAATTAAAACTGAAATCACACAACTATTTAAAGAAATACGGCGATCGATAAAGAAGGATTATAAAGAACATAGAAGAAAAGTGATAGAGAAAAATCTTAGTCAATTTCGAAGTTCCAAGAAAGCATATAAAGAGCTAAACATGAATAAAACCTGGATACAGAATCTGGACAATGGCTCAAAGAAGACAAATACACGAAACGAAGTTCTAGACTGTGCCACAAAGTTTTATAAGGACCTATATAAGAAAAGAACAATAGAAACAATAGAAGATACTGACTTGCACTCAGTCACTATCGAAGAAAATATAGTAGAAACTATCAGTGAAGCAGAGATACTTAAAAATATAAATCGACTGAAAAATGACAAAAGTCCAGGACCAGACGGCATAACTAATGAGGCTATAAAGCTGGGTACACCAGTTATTCTAAAAGATTTGACCCACCTGTTCAATCTTGTGCTAGAAACTGAAATGGTTCCAAAGCAATGGTGCAACTCTGAGATAATACTTCTATACAAAAAAGGCAATCCTCTGGATATTGAAAACTACAGACCCATCAGCTTAATACCATGCATATATAAGCTCTTCGCATCAATTTTACTACAACGTATCACAACCGACATAGATAAGCATCAGCCAATAGAACAGGCAGGATTCCGTTCAGGCTATAGCACCACAGATCATATTCACACCCTAGAAGAAGTAATAGAAAAATACTCAGAATTTAACAGGCCGATATACTTAGCTTTCATAGATTATCGAAAAGCTTTTGACAGCATCAGTCATAGTGCTATATGGACAGCATTAAAAACATGCCATGTTAAAGAAAAATACAGACAAGTGTTAATGAGAATCTATGAAAATAACATGGGCAGGGTTAAACTGGAAACCACAGGAAACCCATTCCACATGGAAAGAGGCGTCAGGCAGGGAGACCCATTATCGCCAAAGCTCTTCATCACGGTGCTAGAGGATATCTTTCAAAAACTGAAATGGGAAGGAAAAGGTATATCAATAGACAGGGACTACCTTAGCCACCTACGATTTGCCGATGACATCGTCTTAATGTCTGGATCTGCTAAACAAATTGAGGAAATGATGGTGTCATTAGAACACGAGAGCAGCAAAGTAGGCCTAGAAATGAATGAAACAAAGACACAGATTATGACTAACAGCCAAAGAATACCTATAAGTGTAAAAGGAAAAACCATAGAATACGTAAGTGAGTACATATATTTAGGGAAACAAGTTTCATTCAACAAAGACAGCAATATGGAAGAAGTAATAAGACGCTCAAACATGTCCTGGAGAAAGTTCTGGTCCCTCAAAGAAATCCTAAAAGGAGATTACAACCTCAAAGACAAGAGAGTAATAATGGATACCTGCATACTGCCAACCTTGCTATATGGATGCCAGACCTGGACATATACAGAAAAAATAAAAACTAAGATCGCCACCACTCAGAAGGCGATGGAGAGAAGCATTCTAAAAATTAGGAAAATTGAAAAAATAAGAAGCAATAAGATTAGAGCTATAACTAAAGTAACAGATGCTCTCTCCAATGCCTTGAAGCTTAAGTGGCAGTGGGCAGGCCACATATCGCGATTCCAAGACAAAAGATGGACACAAAGAGTCACACAATGGAAAGGTCCGGAAGGAAAGCGAAGTGTGGGCAGACCAAAAAGAAGATGGGTTGATGACATTACGGAATGTGTTGGTAAGGACTGGATGCAAGTGGCAAAAGACAGAAGTCATTGGAAGGAGTGGGAGGAGGCCTTCACCCAAGAAGGGGTTCATATCAGTTAACAAATTTTTAATGTTAAAATAAATCAAACAAGCATTATAAATATTAATTTTGTAATTTAATATTAATATGAATGATATAATTGAATTGATATAATCTATAAATTTTGTAAATTAATATTGATATGAAATAAATGGCTTATTATTATTATTATTATTATTATTATTATTATTATTTGTATTATTTTATGAATGGGAAATATTATTTTCCCGAGAGTTGTATAAACTGTAACCAGTGGTTAGGATAGCAATTTTGGAACAGTGCATTATAAAGGGAACCATAATCAAATAACACTATTTTTCGCAAAATTGTGCTTCTATTAGGGTTTCTAGAAATACATGTGATAAATTGACAATACGCTATACATTGACAATCTATTGTTACAAGAGTTAGTTTCAATCAAATCTCTCCGTCCGTATTTTTGCTTAAAATGATTGTAGTTAATTTACTCACCAATCCTTTCTCTAAAGAACTTACTTAGTCACTACATCTTTCTAGTTTCAACAAAGTCACAAAAATAACAAATTTCCCTAACAACAAAGTGTTTTCAAAACATATGATACCACAAAGTTGCACAGAAACGTATACTTAGAAGTTTACTGTACAAAACATGTGACTCACAATTTGTACTCGATGCACGTAAGTCTATAAACGTGGTACTAGCAATTATCACTTGTACAAGGTAAACAAAACGTTGTCATGTCACACAACCCGCATGTGCAGATGTCGAAATTGATCGACGGGAGATAAATGATCGATATCAACATTGTCAATCAATATCTTGAATGTGATTTAATAACATATTGTGTGTAGAGCTTTTAAGTGCCCACTCGGAAGATATCGGCAAAATCAGTGATTCTGTTTTATAAGCATTACAAGAACTTTTTATGTAGGCAGACGTCTCTAAAAAATTAGTGATGTCATTTTATACTTCTTTGATTCGTTCGAGACTTAAAATAAACTGGGTAATATGTAAAACCTTCGTCCCTTAAAAGGAAGGAAATGATTCCCTCTGATGAATGGTGAATTTGTGCCACGGTACAATATTATGCACGTTATATCATGTGCATACCTAATTTATGTTTCTAAAAATAAGCGTTAGTATTCTCATTTTCGTATGTTTGATGTAGTAATATGTAGAACAAGTGAGATACTTGATACCTTTTTAACTATTTTTATTACTTATTTGAGAAAAAACAAAACCTAGAAAAATTAGAGTATCTAATTTTGTGCATTTGTAGGCTTAGGCTCTACAATGTGATAATTTTCTGTTCAAATAAATTCATCGCATATGATTATTTTGTAGTTACGGTATTGCAGCTACCTTAAAGTAGAACTAAATTCAAAATAATATCCGTGAATTGTAATTTATTAAGTGTTGTAATGTAAAACTAATAAAATTAATCGCAGAAGACAGAAACGGAAGCGTAGATGTTGGTAATTGAGTTGAACGATAGGCGTGGGCAGATATCGGGCGGCAGTACCTACAGCCATACCGGCGTTCTGCTACATTGCACTCCGTATGCGCTGCAAACGTTGCCATTTATGCGATGACTACTCATTCAATGAATGACATAAAGCTAGCGACCATTCTCGGAAGAAGTTACTCAACAATTTCTACGAACTAAAATACGACACATGTCGAAAGCTTTCTACTTTTTGCAGCTGCAATATTTTAAAAGCCGCTTGGTCCTCGTCGTTTATTACTCAATAACATTTTATCGACCAACTAGTATTACCTTACACGTGCTGCGGCCATCTATGAAGCTTACGTCGAGAAGCAAACTCGACGCGTTTCTGGGATTGATTTGGAGCGATGGCGTGTGATTGCGTCGCCGCCATGACCCAAACAACTTGCTATTTCGAGATAAACGTCGCCATAAACGGGGGGCAGCCGGCCACTGCAACGCTACAATCAACTGTTACTTTCTAATAAATGCTACTGTTCCTTAGTATTAACGTAAATATAAATCTTCTCATTAGTCTGTCGCGTTGGTGCAGAGTCGCAGTATCTTAAATGCAAATCAAGCACTATGTATGACATTCCATTCCACATTATTTACGGAAGTCAATTAATATTCTCATTAACAGTGTGTAATGTGGGTTATCCTCAACGTACGACGCCCACTGCTTATGGGAACAAAGAATTATTAAACGATACCGTATTTGTGATATTGTTACGCAGATAAACCATCCAAGTTAAAATCCTACGCGCTCAAACTACACCTTAAACGATACCAGGTGTACAAGCATAACTGATGACAAAAACTCACATACAAGTTTTAGTACCTGCCATGCGATCCATTAAACATAAATTTATAAGCTTAAAGCATATTAAATTAGCTAGCGCTTTAATGATCGTCTTAATAAGGAAGGTTGTGTGTTTTTGCCGACAGATGGCTAAATGGCGAGACGGAGTGGGTGGAGCGGCCACCGAGCAGCGTTAGAAAAACACCAGAAAACGGAACTTGGCGATCAACGAGCACATTAGGCTGGCACGAAACTTCGCGAGCCAGAGAACCCAGACGATCTGATAGTGCCTTAGAAAGTAGTTCCGGACTCACGTGGCTCCAGCGACAGCAACAGAAGCTTCGAGAAAGGAAGGAAGCTAGAGAACGAGTTGCTCGATTACCTCTCGAATGGGATGCTCCGTCTAGGCATGTGCGGCGATCGGCTAGTCATCGGTAAATATTTGACTTTAAAAACTCTTCAATATTTTCGATTGTGGAGTTCGTATATTAACGTGAAGCTCAATTTCCAGGGTGGACGGTTATACCAGTGATACAACGGCTTTTGCAGACGACGACGACGATTTTAGTGTACCTCTACATGTTAACACAACACGAACACATGTCAGGACTGACAGCATTAGTCCGCAGGCACCAGACAGGTACTTTTTTCAATGACTACCTTAGACTTATACTAAAGTCTCAACATTATTATTTCAATGCTCAAATTAACGTAAATTAATGTAATACCTAAGCGTCGGTGGCGTAGTGCGGAAGAGCGTCGTCTCCCACTCGGGAGGCACTGGTTCGATCCCCGCCACGTACCAATGTGTTTTCAAATTTTGAATTCATATGTACGTTTAATCGACGCTTTTGCGGTGAAGGAAAACATCGTGAGGAAACCTGCACACACCTATGAAGAAATTCTTAGGTTGTGTGTGAAGTCGACCAACCCGCACTTGGCCAGCGTGGTTGACTAAGGCCTAATCGCCCCTAATGTGGGGTATGCTCGAGCCCCTCGGTGGGGTCATTATATGAGCTGTAGATGATGATGAATGTAATACCTCAGGATTCAAAATGACATTTTGCCTTTCACGTCACATTTATTACTGAATTGTTTCCAGGACCTCGTCTAAAAAATTCATGTACGAAAAAATGACGATACGCGACTGGAGTACTGCCACCACACCAAACAGCACACAGGCGCCTGGTCTACTGTCCCTTGCAGAACCAGTCACCAACGGCGACACTATTGTAAATACCTATGTTTTTACGTAATTATATATTTGCATTGTTGAACCTATATAAAGCCGGCGCCATTTGTATGTCTTTTTGACTTCAAATGTGTGTTCAAACTTTGCACAAATACTGAAATGCCCGTGCTGCCACACTTCGTGACTTTGTAGGTATTTGCGTATTTGAACACATTTCTGGCGCCGGCTTAATCACGACGACCAAGGAGGGTGTCATGTCAGGCAGGCGGCTGGCTCATTCATTCATTTTCATTTACTTAAGAACTGCACCGACCCCAAATCAATCGGGAGCAGGGTAGGACAAAGAAATAAGAATCACGACTGTTGAATTTTATACACCAGAACTTTTGTAATCTTAAAAAGAATCGTCGTCACTTCCTTCTGATGAACTTTCTGCAGGCACGTGAATAGTAAACTGCTCTAACATATTTTCTACATTATTGTCGACTTCGTTCATTTTTGTTTCGATTTTGGTTATCATGTCGCTTTAGTTATTCTCTGTAACAAAAGAGTTCGAACTTCATCAATTTTATATTTTTTTCCACAACTTGATACGGGGCTCAATACGTGATACGCTGATCGGATCGGGCAAATGATCATATCTGGACTTAAGCTGGTCTTTTGTGGTGTTTGTGTAAACCGAACTTTATAGTGATTACGTGGACCAATAGCAACAAAGTGAAAATTCTCAGTATTTGTTTCTTAAAATAAATAGATTATAATCGTGTATCACCACCTTGTATGAGGTCTATAATTATAATGCATTGGGCAGGTTCGTGAAAGGTCCGAGAGTTGGTCGCGGTCGGAGTCTCGCGCGGGCACGCCCGCGTTCCCGACGCACCCGCGGACACCCTACCCGCCCACGCCCACGCCCTCGCTCAGCGCCCGCCCGCCGCGCTCGCCGCCAGTCACCAGGTAACCTGACTACTAGAACTGTTATCACATTATCAGTTAAGGCTAATTCATCGTAATCTAACAATTTATGATTACCTTAACACCAGCATTAACTGTTGAAGCTTGAGAAGAAAATGTAATCCGGTTCATAGGACCAAAAATCAGTATGAAAAAGCGACATTGCTTTTCCAATTAAATGTTAGAAAACTGACTAAAAATACTTACAGTATTTGTAATTAGTGCTTATACTTAAATGAAAAAGGAAAGCCGCTTTTTCATAATAATTTTTGGTCCTATGTGCCGGATTATCTTTTCTTCTCAATCTTCAGGAGTTTATGCTGGTGGTAAAGTAATTAAAAATTATGATGGTTTTGCCTTAGCTAATAGAAATTAGAATACATTACATGAAGATATAGTGTAAATATCTTAAAATTAAGCCCACTGTATTCAGTCTGATCTCTGCAGGCGTGCAAATATGTGAGTTCAAATTTCAGTCAATCAACACTAATGATACACGGAGTGCTGCTGAAATGATTTTAAGCGAAACATCTGTCCTGTCGTTGGTTTGTTTACAAAAGGATTGTGAATTTTTGGGTTCGGTACCCCTTTAGTGTAGGCGACAGGCTGGCACTATTTTGGGGTACTGTATTGCCCAAATTGTTAGATGTGACTTTGTGTGTAACGAAATGTTACCTGAAACTCTGCTCAACCCCTTTTGAGATGAGCGTGATTATTTTATGTATGTACTAATGATGTCAAAATAAAATGTGTACAGGAAAGAGCGCGAAGGAAGCCCCGAGTCGGAGTACCGCACGTACAACGGTAGCTGCGGGTCGCGGCGCTCGAGCCTCGGCGGCAGCGCCGAGCCGCAGCACGTGGCGCCCGACCGCGTGCGGTTCGCGCGCGACACCAGCCACTACTGGTACAAGCCCAACATCTCCCGGGACGACGGTAATTACGCATTCAGCTTTTGTTAACAGACTTTAGAAAAGGAGTAGGTTTAATTCCACTGTATTTTTTTATGTTTGTTATCTCATAACTCTTTACTGGGTGTAACGATTTTGAAGTTTCATTGAAGCTCGTGCTTGTCTTGTGGTCCATTTAAAGATCGACATCTGACGAGGAGTTTTTGAGTTATCCCTAACAATGCCTATTTAATTGGCTTCGATGATATTGTAATAGTTCTATTCCTTATTTGTCTAAAAGATTTCGAGATAGTTTCCTGAAAATTTCTATACTTAAAACACTAAAAAGAAAAAAAAAATTACAAAAGTAACCCAAATACAAGTTTGGGTCGAAAGTCGGTTCCAAATACAAGTGACAACGTTTATTCCAAATATTAGAGGTTTTTTTTTTTGTAATAAAATAAGTTGTATCAAACGTTAAAAAAATCCGCCTTCAAAACTAAAAACGAAGAAATTAAAATTTTGTTTAAAAAATATAAATGTTTTTGAGGTCGGTGCCAACCTCAATATTTGGAATAAACGCTGTCACTTGTATTTGGAACCGACTTAAAAAACATTTAGATTTTGATTAATAAAATTATTATTTCTCCGTTTTTAGTTTTGAAGGCGGATTTTTTTAACGTTTGATACAACTTATTTTATTACAAAAAAAAAACCTCTAATATTTGGAATAAACGTTGTCACTTGTATTTGGAACCGACTTAAAAAACATTTAGATTTTGATTAATAAAATTATTATTTCTCCGTTTTTAGTTTTGAAGGCGGATTTTTTTAACGTTTGATACAACTTATTTTATTACAAAAAAAAAACCTCTAATATTTGGAATAAACGTTGTCACTTGTATTTGGGACCGACCTCAAAAATACATTTAGATTTTTATAAACAAAATTTTTATCTATCGTTTTTAGTTTTGAAGGCGATTTTTTTAACGGTAACGAAGTTCGATAGGAACAAAACGTCGTTAAATCACGTGGCCAATCGTAGCTCTATGTAAGTTCGTATCGAAAGCTAAGACGCTGTAGATAACCATGCAATATGGCTTATGATGACGAATTTCGATATATTATCGTTATGAAACGAATGCCCCTTGTCTAAGCCCTCGTAATCAATTCGAAAGTGACGTAGCTGTCACTTTAGATTTAGAGAGTTCGATGTTGTCTCGGATGTTGTAGCAACATAGAAGTCAATAAAGATTAAAAATCTCTGAGGACAATCGTAAAGATCATTTTAGAATATGGATCGGAATATTAACTGCACACATTGTGTTGCATTGAAAGGCGTTGTTGTCGTTTATCAAAGGTAATATTAATGTTGCGAACTTTTCATAGCACTTAAAAATATAAACAAATAACGCATAGGTCAAACAACAAATTAAACATCCTGTGAGGAATAATGAAATGGATAGAAATACCGTTAGTGAAAGGCGGCCTAGGATCTCCCAATATGATAACTAAATACTTGTTTTCCAACGAAGGATCTAGCTGGACTAGATGTAAAACTAAAGCAACATTATCTCAGTGATGCTGGGGCCGCACTTGCGCCTATCGTCACGAAGCTTCGTGCTAGGACACGATACACGCAGATGTGACCGGCCGTTATCGGCTATCGTCACGAATATTGGGGTTGCTTGTGCGTTATCGGCCGGGAGGAGGTACGTCAGAGTTTTAGCGCGCTAACCTATCGCGCTGCGTGGTCAGACATGCGTTGTTCATTTCGAAGGTTGTTCTCCATTAGTTCAGACGCGTACGGGTGACTAAGTATACGATACAGCTGAGTTATTTTTTATAATAAATGCATTACGTAATTATTAGCACACAATTTAGAAGTAAAGAAAGTGATTATGCATAGTTAAACGCAAAGAAGGATAATAATACTACGCAATTTACACGTCTGGAAATTATTTCGGCCATCTTGGATTATTGCACGATAGTTCGTGCAAATAAAGAAATGCCACATGCTTTATCGCGATAACTTTGCTCGGGCCGCACTTGCGTGTATCGTACGAAGTATCCTCACGCATTACTTCGGGACGATAGGCGCAAGTGCGGCCCCAGCATGAGTATGGTCGTGGTATGGTCCGTAGATTCAAATGCGTAAACAATATACAAACCGACTAATATCGTAACAAAGAAAACTCTAATTATTCATTTCTAAAATTAGAATGAACCTTAACATTTCTGCAATTTTGTGAATTAAAGAATTCTACATCATTCCGCAATAATTATTTGTGTGTTAATCACGTATTAATTAAAAAAGCTTTTACAAATAAGATGTAAAGATAAGGTATTTTTTAGTTACAATCAAGTGAAATTGTTGTGCCCAACAGTATCCAAAATTGTAACCACCACCTATGTAATTTTGGAAACAATAAATATTGAGTGTTGTGTATTAAGTATCGATACCTACCTACTATTACATGTTGACCTATATTCAAATTCAAAACTATAACAAACAATGAATCACGTTCATTTTGTAAAACAAAACAGATGTTGAATGAACAATGTGCGAATTCTGTGAAATAATGACATAATTATGCAAACACAAGAAAAGTGTTGATTTCCAATAAACTGATTCATGTTTTCTAAAAATTATTCCCACATTGACCTTTAACCGCCTCTGTGGAGTTGTCGTTAGGTAACTGGTATAAAATCCAAGGTCCCGGGTGCGATAACCAGGATCTTAAACTTTATTGAAAATGACGATTAAAACTATATTTGGCTTATGTCCACGGCACAAGGTTTAAACATTAGCAAAAATAACAAAATTTAGATAAAAAATCAGGGAGAATTTATAACTAGGGTAGTTGTAAATTTGTGCGGCGGGCCCTCGACCTGCTCAATGGGGTCATTTTTATATAAAAAAAAAACTATCATTAGGGTGAAAACTACCATAAACCAAATGCCAAACCCTGTTTATCAAACTATGCTTCGTCGTTGATAACACATAAGTAATAATAAATACCTTCTTACTTACAGCGGTAGCAGCGCTTCAACCGCTAGAAGAAGGCGCGTTCATCGTACGCGACTCGAACTCTTTCCCGGGTGGGTTCGGGTTAGCGGTACGAGCTGGTCCGGCGGGCGGAGTGCGACACTTCCTCGTGGAGCCGACGGCACGCGGCGTGCGGCTGCGCGGCTGCAACGACGAGCCAGTCTTCGGCTCCCTCTCGGCCCTTGTGTACCAGCACACTGTTACGCCTCTAGCACTGCCGGTGCCGCTGAGGTTACCTGACAGGTCAGTTTTCATGTATTCTGCTTAATGAGAGTGTGGGTAGACGTCATCAAATAAGGATACTCCATATTATTTTTCAGTCGAGATAGGGACTAGCAGGCGTGAACTGGAACCTTCACCTTACAGAAGACCACAGTCAAATTACACTACAAAGATCCACGGGGTAGGGAAGGGGACGTAGGCCCTTCGTATACCGCTCGTATGCTGCCATCGATGTATGCTGCATACTGTACGAGAGCACGCCAATACAATTCTTAACAGTCCCGCACAAGGTTCTTCGTCGTCGTGGCGCGCATCCTACATGACGCTAAGCGTACTGCGGTGGGGTCCTTAAAGCAGCAAGCACGCATACTACGCATATAAATCAGTAACCAAACTACTAAATTTGTCCAATTAATAACGTAACAAGGGCGATGTAGAACGAGTCGTGTGTAGAACTCATTCGTCGCGTAATCGTCTCGTACTGTGAGGCATGCCACATGGTGTACGAGTACGCTGACGCGACGAGCCATGTGCCAAGGCTATAAAGTTGATAGCGAGTGTACGACAGTGTTACAAGCGTCGTCTACAGGGTATGGTTGCTGCTTATCAGCAGTAAAACTTATTTACCAAACACTTGACATAAAAAAACTCGAACGAAAGACTGCTACTAAGCTAACTTTGTATAATGATATTTGCTGGTTTAATCCTCTCCGGCTCAAAAATAATAATTTAAAATATCAATCTTTAGCTAAGTATTTAATTGATAACAAAAAATAACAGGATGACATACTAAAATGATTCAAGAATCGCATACCAATGTCCGAAAATCGAATTAAAATCAACTTTAAAAAAAAACACGTTTGTAGATTATGATCAGGTAGGCAGGTATTGGGGATTAAGCTCTCGAGAGAGCGCGTCTTGTATATGCAACAAACTAAATAATATGACCTTTTAATGGTGTTGTCTTGCTAGAGTAAGGTATAGATACGTACAGAGATAGGGTATAGTATAGGGACAGGGTTGATACACGATGCGACATCGTCGTTTTGCAGACGCGTCTAGGCTATGGTGACTAGGCTTAGGTATTCGGTATATCACTTGCCTGCTCTGTTCCTAATTTTATTTGTGGTCGGCTTTTAAGCTATTGACATAATTTAAAAGATTTGGGTAAGAAGTCTCTCGACTGGCCGCCTACTTGACGTTAACCCTCCTTGGGAATGTTAATAATGTTGGTTGCCTAAGTAGTAGGAGTTGACTTATGGCGAAAGTCATTAAGTAAATCGCCTTTTACAATACTCATGAGTGGTATTGGAGCTATTTGTAGATTACAGCCGCTCCACACAGCTACAGGCTTTTATTATCTAATAAGGATTTTGGCTTGGTATCTAAGACCTTTGAGCCATCTGTTTATTTGGGAATTTCTTCTTTCTTGATTTTTGCATTATAATATGGGTGTCAAACATTTTAATGCATCTACTAGAAATTCATGGCAACAGACCTCATAATGGTGACGATGGGGTGGTAATCCCACTATAAAATTATAAACGTCATATACAGCACAAAACCGTTAAGTATTTCAATGATTCGTCATATTGGATAGTCAACACGGATGCTTGTGCATCAAAATAACGCCACTTTTACTGCAAAAAAATCCATTTCGAAACTTGTCCATGGTGCAGAGACCCGTGGAGTGGTGGCAACAACACCGCGGCGGCGCGTGCGTTGCTGGCGACGGGCGCGGCGTGCCAGGTGCTGCTGCTTGGCTCCGAGAACACAGAAGCGCTCACCGGGCCCGCTGCGGTCAAGCGTGCTGTGCACAACCTCTTGCTGAAAAAGGTTGGTTAAGCGCGTACGCACATTATAAGAAATTTCTATCAGAAAAATTCTGACGCTCGCCGTGCAGCATTTTGTATTAGATCCCGAACACTGTTAGATAAAAAAATGTTTATCTAACAGTGTTATCTCCCCTTTTATTTGCTATTTTCATAAATACTATCTCTAGACAACTTACTTCGTCCTACCACCTTTATGCAGATGATCTCCAAGTTTACGTTCAAGCTCCCGTTGAATATCTGTCTGAAGCTGCAACAAATCTAAACAAAAACCTAGTTCACATAAGCCAATGGAGTAAATCATACGGACTTACGGTTAATCCATCCAAAACCCAGGTCATTGCGATCGGCAGTAACAGGATGATTCCTAAAATTGACTGGTCAAAGGTTCCAAAAATATGTTTTGATGGCGTTACCCTTCCTGTCAGTGACCATGTCAAAAATCTTGGCGTTTTCTTTGACTCAACGTTGTCTTGGAACTGCCAGTTGCAGGAAGTGAGTCGTAGGTTGTTCGCTTCCAATGGTTCTCTAAGAAGACTCCGCAACTTTCTTCCAATTGCCACTAAAATTGCGCTGGCTCAATCCCTTCTTCTGCCTATCCTGGATTATGCTGATACTTGTTATTTAGACGTCACGGAAGAGCAACTTAATAAATTAGAGCGGCTCCAAAATGTTTGTATTAGATTCATATTTGGGTTACGCAAATATGATCACGTGTCTGATTTTCGCCGTAAGCTCAAATGGTTGCCTATTCGCCTTCGCCGGAATGCTCATATCGTGTTCCTCCTGTTTAATATTCTTTTCAATCCCACCTATCCTTCCTATCTCAAAGATCGTTTCCAATTCCTTCGTGACTCTCATCCTCGGTTGTTAAGATCATCAGAGAATTTGAGTTTAGAGATCCCACAGCACTCCACTTCATTTTATAGTAAATCCTTTACCGTTCAATCGGCACGTTTGTGGAATGCTTTGCCAATTACAATTAGGAAAGCCCAATCCCTCCATACTTTTAAAAGACTAGTTACAGAGTATTATCTTTCACTTTAATAAGTATCCATATGTATGTATTGCTTTATTTGTTATATATATTTATATGTATAATTATATAGTATATTATTGTATGTATGTATGTATGTGTTTAGGTATATTTTATTGGAATTATTAGATATTTATTTATTATTTGATATTTATTTTTACTATGTTAACTATTTATTTGGTTTTATAAATGTGTTTAATTAATGGTTACACCATCGACCCCAGTTTTTGTCTTTTTATTTCTTTCCATCCAAAGGTTGCCTGGAAGAAATCGCTTTTTAGTGATAAGGCCGCCCATTGTACCATAACTTAGTAATAGGTGTTTTTTTTCTGTATTATTTTTCTTGGTGTACAATAAAGTTTATTCATTCATTCATTCATTCATTCATTCATTCATTCATTCATTCATGTTCGGAATCTAATAACAGAACATTTTAAAAAGTTTGCATTTTCATTCATCATATCGGCCAAGCATCGCCCACTGTTGGACATAGGCCTCCCCAAGGATCTCCAAGCCCGCAGACAGCGGTTTCCCGCGACCTTTACCAGGCCGTCGGTTCACTTTGTGGGGGCCTACCAACGCTGCGCTTTTAATCAATTTAATAGTTTTAGGTACAAAACTGTTGAATTTTTTCAATCGATTATCAACTTAACGTATTTGCAAAGTGCAAAATAAATAGCTCTTCTCTGAAATTGTTGTTTTGTATGAAACTTTTAATAGAAAATATAATTGCTTCCTATTACTCAGTGACTCCAACTGTTATCTACGGAACTTTTTACAAAACCCTCTAATTTGTTATCGGCTGATTGTAGCTACAGACATTTAGAAAACAATAGGTCTGCAAATTACCATTAGGTATAAGGATCAATTAATATAGACAGAAATGAGTCAATAATTTTAAGATATTTTTAGAAACGTTAGAAATACGTGCCTACTAAATTTATTTTAATAATTCTTACATAAGATTGAAAAATTAATTTAGAATCATAGAAAACAAAACAAAACAACAATTTTATATCTACCTAAGTTATTAGATTGGGTAAGTTTTAGGAGTTTGTATTGTAAGGTAACCATCAGCAGTTGTCTACACAACTAAACTATGAATCTGCTTCAACAAAAGAGATTTTTTTTATTGACTACTGCAGGTTATTGCTGATGATATTTCAGTCACCAGGATTTTTGGGAAGGCGAAGGCCTTGGAGTGTCCTCAGGCCTGTAGAGTGAACCTCCGTAAAGGATTAAGCTGGAGGGAGTCTCTTGACCCACCAGCGTCCCAAGGGCATTGAAGAAAATATGGAGATCTGAATCTCGTTCGACCACTGTTCGTATATCGTTCGGCCTCACTAGTGGCTGCCAGGGTTGCTCTCTGGAGCAGTTCTTGATACCCTTGCTGTCCAGGCTTACACCATAATACAATCTCCTGTCAATGTTCTATAATATCAAAAATGATTGAAATAAAAATTTTCTGTTGTGTTTTATACCTCCTAACTAGGTGGTAGACCCATATGTAGGGTCGTCTAGGTAGGTACCACCGCCTTTTTATTTCTGCCGTGAAACAGTTTGCTGTGTTTCGGATTGAAGGGAAAGGTAGCCAGTGTAATTACTGGGCATGGAGGGCATATCATCTTAGTCCCCAGGATGGCAAACGCACTTGCGGTGTTAAGTGATTTACACTTAATATTGCAAGTGTCTATAGGCGGCGGTGACCACTTAACATCAGGTGGGCCGCAAGCTTTTTTGCTATCTCGTAACATAAAAAAAAACTAATTAAGTTTGTTTTCACAGGGCCCCGCATACGTGGTAAACTTCAAAGTGTTCGGCGGCGGCATCACGCTGACGGACTCCGCGCGGAAGCTGTTCTTCCGGCGCCACTACCCTGCCGTGGGCGTCTCCCACGCCGGCCTTGACCCCGACGACCGCCGGTACACATACACGGACAACGGCACGCAAACTGAAAAGTAAGTACCTACAGTGCCCCGTGTTTAAATTTGATCAAAATCGGTTCAGTGGTTTAAACGTGAAAGCTTAACAGACAGACAGACCGACAGACAGAATTACTTTCGAATTTACGGTATTAGTAGGGATAGACAAACTAATAAAAAATGCAATAATGATGTGTGATTTGTTTAAAGCGTTTTCTTACCTTATTTAGATACTCGTGGTCGCCCGCGGCTTCGCTCGCGTCAATGTCGGTTAAATTATAGCCTATATGTTATTCTGATGTATGAGTATTATTGTAGTTTCAATAAATCCGTTCAGTAGTTGTTGCGTGAAAGAGTAACAAACACACACCTATACATCCATACAAACTTTCACGTTTATAGTATTATTAGGATAGCTATAGGTATATTACATAATTTAAAATGTCTATTAGTTATCTATACCTAACGGTTTTGTTTACACAGGCGCATATTTGCTTTCGTGGCGCGCGCATCATCGGGCGCCGACAACCAGTGCCACGTGTTCGCCGAACTCGATCCTGACCAGCCCGCCACAGCCATCGTCAACTTTGTCAACAAGGTAAACAGTGACAATAATAATGCTTAAAACATCGAGAACATCGTCGATTATACGATAAAGAAACTTAGGTTTCAGATATACCTACATGTTTCCTAATTGGGAGCTTAATTTATAAGACTCGAATTTATAGAAAAGTGTAGGTGTCTATCATCTACAATCTACATAATTAAATCATTAGAACGTGTTCACAATTCCGGTGAATCAATGAAAACAAGTAATAAAATACCTAGTTACATGAAATATGAATGTCAAGATTTGATCCTTAAAGTTTTATTTATTTTTATTTCGCAGGCGTTACTTGGGAATTCCCAGAAAAAGGACATCATCTAAACTTTGAAGAGCTGCTTGAATGAAATCTCTTGAGTCTCCTTGAAACGAGACCCTTCGGACATTGTCAACATGTCGGCAAAAGTGTCAAACACGCCGTCAACCAACATTTACGGAAAATGATGGAACTTGAATCTTTTTGTGAAATATAAAAGAAATAATTTCCATGATATTCTTTCCAATACGCTTCATTTTCACCAAGTACAATTAACCATTTATTATAAAGTGCTATCATATGGAATATTACCTACATTAATATTAGATTATAGAGGAGAAACTAACTAGTCTCATATTAATTTAATAATATAGAGTAGTGATATTATGCGTGCCTAAAATATTTTGTGTTAAGTACACCCAAACACTGCGTTTGTAAGGCGTAGAAAAAACGATTAACAATGTCAATTAACCCGTATGCAAACGGATTAGGGTTGCTCACATCTACTTCAAACAGTGTATAAGAAATGCTTAGATAAATATCAGTTTTTGTAATGAGGACAACGAAATGTAAATACACACAAGTACATACAATAGATATCTTAGTACATAGAGACAGAACTTTAATGTAATTGCATGTAAAATTAACATTTTAATGTTTGAATCTACCAAAAGTAAATTATATGACTATCTATGTAAACCTAAATGGTCAAATGTTAGGCTTTGTTAATCGACGGGAATGGACAAAATATATAATGAATGTGTTAGGTAGGTATATGGTATATGTGAATAAATTATTTAAATGTTTATTAGGAAATAACTAGAGCCATAGGAAAATGCCTTAACAGTGATCTTTAATATTAAATTTAAATATATTTTAATGTCGAACGTGACATCTGGATCGTATTGAAATAATTTAATATAACACACATCTATGTAATAAATAACTGTTTTAAATGTATTTATTGGTTATATTACATTCATGAAATCATTACAAAGTGTTTTATTTTATAACTTACACACCATTCTAATTCGGTATGTACATAAATAGTAAACTACATTTCTTGAATAAACATACTGACGAGCAAAAATAACTACTTACATAGACGACTATTTAACTTACAACTCAAAATGCCTAACTCTATGACATAAAAAACTTATAAATCCCTCTTTTTGCGTTGGGGATTAAAAATAATGTTCTATGAAGCTATCTTTACTGTTTTATGAAATATCGTCGTTTATATATGTGACTAGTGATTTTTGCTCATCACTGTTTATGGGGTATCTACTACAACTATTCGACAACCCTAAAGTTAATTGAAAAATATCATTCCAGCCATCTGATATTCCCAACTAAGTTTATATGAGCATAATTCTATCAATACAATATAAATTAATTATGACACGTTTTGGTTTGCGGCCGGTCTCTGTGGTGCGTGGAGAGCCGTTTGTGAGCTTTTGGCCGTCAGTCCTCGGAGCGGCCGAAGCGAAGGTGTCCGTAATCGTCGAATGCATCGTCGGCACGGGCTGCCCGCCGTATCAAATAGTCGCGGTACAGCGGTCTTGGTCTGAAGTCCTCGTCATCCTCGGGCAAGGTCATCCTTTGGACCTTAGCCCCCTCGCAGCACCGCAAGAACAGTGTTAGCGTCACCGCCATAGCCAACGCGAAGATTGTCACGACACGCATTTTGGTTACCCGCTGAAAACAAAGTTCGAATTAAAATAAAGATGCCTAGAAAATAAAATCAAAATTCTAGTTCTTCTAATTAAGGTATCTTAAAAACTTTTAGGTACCTAGATTAAAGCATCTAGTGTTGCATCGCACTACCTATGCTACTAACTGCGATAGGTAATGATGTGCCACATGTGTACTTACTAGATTTATTTTGAAAATGTTTTAAAAATATCATATTTAATTAAATTAGAAACAAAATAGCAAAAATAATGTTGTGATATTGGACTTGAACCCATGAACTCGCTACCTGGGCAACTGTACACAGGACAGGCTTGTTCTAGTTTTGCAAAATTAAATCAAATATTGTTTGGTTATCTAAGTACTTTGTCATTAAAAAGTAAAATCACGAGTCGCATTATAAAACAAAAAATAGATAAAATAATTATAAAACATTACAAATAATTTTATTATGGAATATTTTTACTTTTACAAACGCAAAATACTAGAAAAAGTACACTGAAAAAATCGACCTGCCTCAGACAGTTTTTTTCTAGCATTGAAAATATCAAGATCACTAGATACTGCACCGACCCCAAATGATTTGGGAACAGGGTAGAGAAAAAAAGGCATCATATTATAACAGACACAACTTTTTAAAATAATTGGAATTAAACACAACTCTTTAAAATAATTGGAATTAAACAAAAGCGCGAAAAGTTCCGCTTATAACCTAGTTCTCTCCACTTACCTCAATGAATGAATGCCACAGTGAAGAATGGACAAATGAAACAATAACTGTTGCTTATATACTGAATCCACCCTGTGGAAAAACATCTCTCCCCCTGCTTTAATATTCCCCTCGTGGTACGTTTGCTCTGAAAGCACGGAGAAAATTGACACATTTCAATTATTTTAAACACCCTAGATTGATGTTATTAGTGGCTGAAAATTATTTTCTTATGAATTTTACCTTTGAGAACAAATTGTTTGTGAAGGCAAACATTTCTGCTACGATAATAAACGTATTGTACCTAATTGAAGTATTAACGTCTACATCAACAAACACAAAAGTTATGATGAATTACCTGCTTACCTTATGTACACATAATGATAAAAAAACATCATTAGTCTTTTTCGCCCCATTTTGGAGTTCAGGACTGTGTGATAAAGCGGATTTACACAAGTAAAGGGTCAGTACATTAAAGGGGAGAACTGACCTCAGGGCCGTCTTTACCCGGGGGTGCAAGGGGTGCGGTGCACCCGGTCGCCGGGTGTTAGCGGGTGCCGAGAGCCGCTCGTGATACATAAAGCCTCCAACGCACGCGTAACGCACCCAGCGAGTGCCTAACGATATAAACGTAAGTGGGTGCGTACAGGGCGGCTTTACCTTGCCAGTGCAAAGGGGCGCTACAGGCTACAAAGGGCGTCATAGGCGCCACTGTTTACCTTTCCATAATTTTTGAAATCTGCGGGGTGTGGGGGGGGTGTTGCGGGGGGTGCTAGAAATGTCTCATATAGGACGCTCGGGTAATGATTGCACCCGGGCGCCACATGGGCTAGAGACGCCTCTGACTGACCTCATCGTTTACATGCCATCAGTAAACGGGGATACTGAAGTCTTCACTGTCGATACAGCGCTGTACTGACTCCAAATCAATTTACACTGGACTTTCCTGGAATTTGTGAGCCAGTTACTTACCCTCCCGTGTAAATATGCCGTTTTACACTTTAAAAAACCACAAATAAAAAATCGGGAGTGGTCTCCCCTTGACTTTCTTGTATACCGGAAACGGCTCAAAGGTGATAGAAACCTTATATTTTGATGTCATACATGCATGTTAAAGTTTGGACACCCATCCGAGTACCGACCGCGCACTTGGTTGCTTAACTTTCGTGATCGACGACATGCATGATAGAGACCGTATATTTTGATGTCATACACGCATGTTAAATTTGGTTGCAATAAGTTAAAGCATGCTCGATTTATCGTGCTAACGCACACACAGACATAATTCCAAAAGAAATATTTTTG
The DNA here is from genome assembly GCA_955850985.1 of Elophila nymphaeata. Classification (NCBI taxonomy): domain Eukaryota; kingdom Metazoa; phylum Arthropoda; class Insecta; order Lepidoptera; family Crambidae; genus Elophila; species Elophila nymphaeata. The sequence continues at coordinate 15,628,033 of OY039068.1, forward strand.
GACTCAGGGAGGTCCAAAACGTGTAAATCCGTCAAAATCTAGAGGTCGAATTTTTTGACGATTACATGACTTCCTCTATACTACGTAGGTACGAGACAGTAAAAAAGGCAATGAGCAGCACTTGCCCAATTCTGATTAGATAGATAATTTTGGTAGACGGTATAACAAGCGGGCGCCTAACTAGTACCTACCTACCTATGCTAACGTAGTCATGTAAATGCTATCTTGATATCAATAAATTTTAAATTGTAATAGTACAATAATAATATGACATAAGTGCGGTAAGTTAAAAATTACAGCCGAGGCGATATTGCTAACCTAGCTGAGCCGTAGGGGAGGGCTACAAGAAAGCAGAGGCTGTAATTATCAATGCGCACGTATGTCATACGACGTTTTATAACATATTTGCGAGGATAAATTTATCATCATCACTACATAGTATAAAACAAAGTCGCTATCCGCCGTCTGTCTGTCCCTATGTATGCTTAGATTTTTAAAACTACGAAACGGATTTTGATGCGGTTTTTTTTAATAGATAGAGTGATTATTATGGAAGGTTTATATGTATAATACATGCATATTTACATAAGCATTGCACCCGTGCGAAGCCGGGGCGGGTCGCTAGTTTTCAAATAAAAACAAGACAGCGAAAAGAAAAATCGCGCGGAATAATTTTGCTTTGTTCACAAATTAGCGATGCGTTTTTTTACGCAAAGGTACAAAAAATAACCAGTATTACTAATAAAGTACATTAATATTTTCGTGTTTTTGTTACAGATAAATGGTTATAATTTATTGCCAAAATTAATTACATTAATGAATTTTATTTATTATATTTTATCTCCCAAAGTTAATTTTATTCATAAAATATTGACCACTTTTCTGATAAAAAATTTTTAGACGGAGACCCTTTAAGAGCAAATGTGTTCTAAAGTTACTTTTCGATTACTCCATGCATTATAGTTCGGTCATAAAAATATGTACGAAAAATTTCAAAATTAATTTTACTATTTTGAATTTTTGTGCCAGCAACTTTGTTCGCGTGTTATATAGCCTTTAGCCTTCCTCGATAAATGGACTATCGAACACAAAACAATTTTTCAATTTGAATCAGTAGTTCCTAAGATTAGCGCGTTCAAACAAACAAACTAACTCTTTAGCTTTATAATATTAGTATTGATGACTACTCGTTAGCCTAAGTAGCCGATTGCTTGTCATACCATGTACCAATCACCCTACAGATGCAGTAAATGGGCTGCCCAAGTAGTGAGGTAAGTCACAGTTGATTACCGGCCTAACCTGCCTACATGAACGGGGCACTAGCTCAGATCATATACTTTACTTATATGATCTGAGGGCAGTGTTATCTCCAGCTTACAGAAGACCGCAGTCAAACCCACATTTTCGTAGACTTACGTTCCTGTCGGTTAGTAAGATTGCCAGGGCTGCTCGGGGCCGGGATGTTTTTAGGGTTGGCCGCACTGGAACACAACAGTGTTATAAAGTTCGAAGAAAACACTTATCAGCTCGGAACGGCAACGCCTCTTTCTTCTTCTTCTTTTATTTAATGGCAATTAGTCATTTTGTAAGGTTAACAACATTTCTGCCAATCTCAAGTTAGGAAAAACACTACATTTTGATATTTTCCCGCTGTCGCTCAAGTTCTTGATGGTTGCATTAAAATATGGACGTCACACATTTTAATGCATCTAGGGAGTGCTTGGAAAGAAATGCATGCCAACCATATAACCTTGTTATGGCGTTGCACTCATAAAAAACATTTAAGAATAATAGTCGACGTTCTGTCGTAAAAAAAATACGGATAAGATTTAGTCCTATAAAGAATAACGGAAAAACGCTTATAATAAAACATATTTGAAAATAAAATCAACCTTCTGTTCTCGCATGTCAAACAATTCTTTATAATACCTAGGACCTAGGTATATTCCCAGGTTTTCTATAAATTCTAACACTAACATTTTTTAATGCACTACTCCGTGATGGCAACAGCCCACAAAACCTTTATTTCAATGATTCCTCATAACCGATCGTCAAAAAGGATGCTTACCTATGCAACAAAACGACACCACTTTCAATGCACAAAATAATTTTGAATTATCGAAACACAAATCGACATCCAGACGGGAGACGCCATGGTTTCCCGCCAAAAAAAAACAAACAAGTGTTTGGCGGGAAACCATGGCGTCTGGATGTCGATCTTTATTTCGATAAAAAATTGCTTCGGAGTGGATTTTGTGCAGTGAAAGTGGTGTCGTTTTGTTGCATAAGCATCCGTGTTGACGAACAGTTATGAGGAATAATTGAAATAAAGGTTTTGTGTATGTGGCGTTGATATTGGTATAGTGGTTGGAAATCCCACTATACAATTCTCATCAGTCACCATCATGAGGTCCGTACCATGCATTTCTCGCCAAGCACTCCCTAGATGCATTAAAAAGTGAGGCACCCACACTTTAATGCAAAAATCAAGAAAGAAGATGAAAGTCAAGACTTGGCTGTATGGGCTAGATCTCTTTGCCGTCCCGTAACAGGGAAAATTTAACCAAAAAAAAAAACAAACGCCTCTTTTTACTATAAAAAAGATGCGACGCGCTACGTTTCGTAGCCGTTCCGTAGCCGCCGATCCGTAGCGTTCATAGTAAATTAATTATGAGACAATCCCTTTCCGAACTGATAAGTGTTTATTTAAGTTTATTTATAAATGTATCTAAAATTAGTACAATACACGTTCTTAATGATACTTACTTTCGGCTAGATGATGATGTGAGCATGGAAATATATTATCCTTTATTTCATTTAAAATACATACAAAATTATATTTCAAAATATTAAATTTATACAATGTTTAACACTAAAAAATATAACAGTTAAGAATACAAAATGCAGTTCCCCATCGTCAGCAAGATCAGGGTCCCGGCTACCGGTGGTTAAGGATCCAGAGAAAGGTCCCTTCTCACTATACGGGCCGATACGGGCCGTGTCTAGAAGTACTGCCTTCTGCATCTGATTTTTACCCAACCATGAGCCTCTTAAGGTGTTTATCGAGGCTCTTGGCTATCAGACCATGGACAGCTATGACTATCGGAACAACATAATTGCTGAATCGATGTCCCACATGTCAACAATCATATTATTATTATTCTCATACCTACCAAATACACTCAAATAATTTCACTCACAAGAGATTTTTATATATTAGATTATAAAAAAAAACCTTAATTGTGTGATATCCACATTTTAATGCAAACTTAAAGAAAGAAGAAAAATTACAGAAGGCATGGCTGTGTGGGCTACATCTCTTAGCCTTTCGCGTATTATGTAGAGTTTAATAAAAATATCTCCGAGGTGTTTGGCGGGTAATCATGGCGTCTGGATGTCGATCTTTATTTCGATAATTCAAAATTGATTCGGAGTGGATTTTGTGCAGTGAAAGTGGTGTCGTTTTGTTGCATAAGCATCCGTGTTGACGAACAGTTATGAGGAATCATTGAAATAAAGGTTTTGTGTATGTGGCGTTGAGAATTGTATAGTGGTTGGAAATCCCATTATACAATTCTCATCAGTCACCATCATGAGGTCTGTACCATGCATTTCTCGCCAAGCACTCCCTAGATGCATTAAAAAGTGTTGTGGCACCCACATTTTAATGCAAAAATCAAGAAAGAAGATGAAACTAAAGACTTGGCTGTATGGGCTAGATCCCTTTGCCGTCCCGTAACAGGGAAAACTTAACCAAAAAAAAAAAATATCTCCGGTGTGTTTGGCGGGAAATCATGGCGTCTGGATGTCGATCTTTATTTCGATAATTCAAAATTGCTTCGGAGTGGATTTTGTGCAGTGAAAGTGGTGTCGTTTTGTTGCATAAGCATCCGTGTTGACGAACAGTTATGAGGAATCATTGAAATAAAGGTTTTGTGTATGTGGCGTTGAGAATTGTATAGTGGTTGGAAATCCCACTATACAATTCTCATCAGTCACCATCATGAGGTCTATATCATGCATTTCTCGCCAAGCACTCCCTAGATGCATTAAAAAGTGTGGCACCCACATTTTAATGCAAAAATCAAGAAAGAAAATGAAACTAAAGACTTGGCTGTATGGGCTAGATCCCATTGCCGTCCCATAACAGGGAAAACTTAACCAAAAATAAAAATATCTCCCGCCTTTTCTGAAAAACTTTTATTTTTGGTGTACTACAAGGTACTCTTAAAACATAATTAATTTAAGTAATAAAATCAAACGTTCAAAGTGCTACAAACATCTTTTTGAATAAAATGAAGGATTTTAATACATTTGAGCAATTATTTTTAGAACTAGTTGGAGAGTTTCAGACTGTCAGTGTAAGTAATGTTGACTAAATTTATTAATATTTTATTAAAATAGTACAGTAACTAATTTAATTTTATCCTGTATTTGTAAGACTACGAAAAAAAAATGAAATTAAGATAAATGGGAAGCTAAGGCGAATATTTGTGATATAAAAAAGACGAAACCTTTTTGTAATCGGTGACTCTAGATCTTTAGAGATCTATAGTTAGCGATTACTTAAGATAATATCAAACCTTAGCGTGCAAATATACGTAATAGGTACTATGTAACATTGTACATAAGTATGTTCTCACGCTCAAGCCAATTAGGTCTCTATTTATCTAATCTTAAATTAGTGTTATCCACGTGGTGAATAAATTGGGTTCCCTGCTCGAATGACATGCGCCGACAATCATTTTGCTCGATGTCTATGAATCAAATATTCAATACCTCGGTAAGTCTTCAGCTCGAAACATCAGTAGCTCAAGACCTAACTGAAAGCAAAGTCTTTTCTCCGTCAGATGACCTTTTTGTACCTACTGAGGAATATTCGAGAACCGAATAGAACAAAATAAACGGGAGACAGTCACCTATTAAAAAATATTTTCACAATACATCCTAAAGTTATGAAAGCATTTTTATCAGCATCTACGCGGGGAGTTTTAATTTTACGATTTTCGTAATTGGTTTATGTTCATAATAAGGCTTCCGAAACACGGCTTCGTGTGGCTCTTAGAGCTGAGTCTACTCGGGCTGAAGTTGCAGAGGCGGCTAAGGAAGCTGCAAAGCGCACCGCTGCAGAGGCAAAGAACAGTGCCACAGCAGCTGCGTCTAGTGCCACTCAAGCCGCCGCCGCACTAGCTCACGCACAGGAAGAACTCACTACCCTTAAGCTGCAAATAGACTTAGCGGTATGATGTACTTAGGTTTTGTTTATTACACCAAAGGTAGTTTTCCTGTAGGTACCTACCCTTATGGCCACCAAGGTATGCTTGCACCAAGTTTTGCGTTTTACAATTTTGCACAAAGTAAGTACCTAGCAAAAAATACAACTTGATTCGTAGAAATGGGTAGTTCCATTTTTAAATACCGTAAAGTGTTAATTTTTAGGATATGGTAAAAAATTATAACTGTGCAACCGGTCGTCAGTGTCATAGATTAATATAAGTACTTACCTACGTAGTCAGTGTAACTTTCTACTGAAAAAAAAAATTAGCACCCCTCGCAGCACAAATCACTATTCTTATACAAATTGAACTCATAATGCAAATAAAACACCTAGGTACTTACGTTTTTACATTCAACATAATGTGCATATTCATACTATAGCATTATTTTTATAAGAAAAAAAACTGGACTTCTAGATTTAAATCAAGTGTTTCTTAAATCTTTCCTTTTTATAACGCAATGATGATAGAACAACAAAGTAGGTATTTTTGTCTAAACATAAAATGACTTTTTATTTAGCATCTGCATTCGTTATGTTACATGGATGGCAAACAAGACATAGAGCTCTGGAAATATTATTCACGGAGAAACATAACACTAAGTAAATGTAGTGTTATTTGACTCCGGTCTTAATATAGGGTGGAGGTACTGCCACAGTTCGAGCACTCCAAATTCCAGCAACTAATACGCTGTGCCACCTTAAAAAATAACAATTTATAAACGTAAACTGAATTTTCCTTTAGGAACGCCAGCGTTCACTTTTAGAAGAGCGCTGCTTAGAAATGTCGCTTAATGTAAGCGCGTTTGAGAGAGAACTACAACAATTGCGGCCATTGCAGACAACACACCCTACGTTACAACGACAATACGTAGAGCTGCAAGACCGTATTCGACTGGCTACTGAGGAAGCACGCAAGTACGTGGCAAACGTTATAACATAGTTAGATAAGATCAGTACTTTTATAATGGCGAGCCGAAACGGTACCCACTTTATTTTATGCAATATGACTTTATCGGTCGAAAACGGCAAATTTTCTTTGATGCTAATTACTCACATTACGTAACTTAGGTACTATTCTACTACGTTTGCTCAGCGAGGTTCCTGATTAAAAAAATATTTTCCTAGAGAATCTTCCCGGTTAGAAGCCGAATTACGAAGAGTGGAAAGGTGTGCAAGTGGTGGTTCCGAACTACGAGAAAGAGCGAGACTAGCTGCCGCTGCTCATGCTCGAGAAAGGAAGCTCGCAGCTGCTGAGTTACAGCACACGGCAAAGGAATTGCTCGCCGCAAAAAGTAAGTCAAAAACGAAGTTCGAATATGTTCTGAGTACACAATGATTTCATCGTCGAAAGATATCCCACGCACATAGTGGACAAACATAACAAGCAGGAACAAACATCCGTTAACCGATAGTTAGGTTTAAATAATCATTTATTATATGAATAATTGCTTACTATTTTTTTAGCTGAAACTGCACGTCTTGGAGCAATGGTGTCTGAACTGCAACATCGTTTAGCAATTCAAGACTCCAATGCAAAAACAAACAGTGATGACATAACAGCTCTGGCAGAAGTGAAAGCTGCCTTAGAAGAAGAAAGAGCAGGCGCAGCACGATTGGCACAAGCATTAGCAGCAGCGCTTGCTGACAACGCAACTTTGGCAGCAAGTTTGCACGCTAACGATAGCACTGTTCCCGATAGCAATTTTAATCGTATTCCAGAATCGCCTTCCACTAATATACGCGCCATTGACTCCTTCCTTGCCGAATAATATTCACAACTGTAACATTTATTCACAAGTTCAGAAATTTCAAATAAAATTCTATTAGAAACTAGAAAATAAATCTACTGTCATGTTTATTAACCTTTTTTAAGTCTCTTCATTGTCAGTTAAACTACAAAATACCGAGCTACATTATTTCAAGTTCCAAGACGTGTCTACCGAATTATTCTATTTATTAAAGTTGTATTTACAAGTTTCCATTCATTTTACTACTAATGTTATTATTAATGGAGAGGTAGGTAAGTAGGTTAATATAAATTTTGGTGACCAAAAGAAACATATGTACTATAATCAGACTTTAAATACATATAGTCAGTTATAAAAACAAGTTGATATTTATAATGTCGTCAACACAGATTCCACACAAAAATAACATGTGGGAGAACCTGTTGATGTATTACGTATTCCAAAAAACTGGTTTTCCAGACATAACAAGCACGCATCTACCAACTCTCGGATGATATGTTAAATATACTTTGCACAAAGCGTTGCATAATTGTAAATCAAAGGGCGTTGCATTTACTACAGAGAAATTAAATATTTATGTGAACTCCACTAACTAGAATGAAGTGGTCTTACATTCATGCGATTATCTCGGGCTTCTATGGTAGATGCGCATCGCGGCCATTGCACTATAATGCGCTAAAACTCGTTCTCATGTACCACTTTACCCTACTTTGACCTGCACAGAATGTGCTGAATGCTACCATAACACTTATTCAAGGGTATAAGATAGAAAGTTATATGTAAATAAGAATTTTCGATAATAGTAGGCAGTTTAAGACTCGATGAACTTGGGACTGTAGGCCGTTTCCGCGGTATAGCTCAGTGGGATGTGGGTGCACTGTGCGGCCATCGGCAGATTTTAGCAAGGCTTCGCGGCGCCCCACTTGCTCTGCGTAGGCGCCGTTCCTCAGTACCACTGCAAACTGCGGCCTCCGTGCGCGCCTCAACACGCTGCGCGCCTCACGAAACTATCTGTGATATAGTGATAAGTTACATATAATTAAGTGCTGGAAACAAGTGAAGTGTCCGACAGGTGAGGTCATAAAAATATTTGTAACAACCATTTTTGTTCAGTATAAGTTTACACGTAACTCCGAGAGTTGGAAGCTCTACCTTCACACCTACAATTGTAAGTTTATAAATTGTGTCATCAAAGTGCAATATGTGAAGTGTTTGGATCTGTCTAATGGAAAAGTCGTGTGAATGACATTGCTGGCTTCTCTTGGATTTGTACGTAGGTATGTTGTAGACGTAAGATACAAGCATTGTTCGGGTCACGCTCTCCGGACTCTCCGGTGCACCGATTGTTTTGTTGATGGAGGAGGTAAACACGGCCGCTGTTGTGCGTGTGGAGAAAGTTTCTTTACTTAAACCGTCATCGGGTGCTTCAAATCTAGAACTAGCCTACAACAGGAAACATATAACAACGCACTATATAGAAAATCTTGAAATTTAAAAAAAAAACTAGTTGAGACTTAAACTTAATCAAATGTGGTTTATTTTCTTTTGTTAAAAATCTAGTAAATACGAATAGAATACAATAGATATGTCCTTAGTTTATTAACACAACACCTGACCAAAAAGGCTGTTCCGCCAACGCAAGATGTTGTCACAGTGAGTCAGGCGCGCAAAGACGCAAGGACGGTGAGCTCAATCGCTGTGACAAATATGTAAATTCAATTAATAAGTATATACTTAATGGCTCACCCACTGCATGTTGTGACATAAGAGCGAATAAAAGCAGCATGGCAAAAAAATTCCACACAAACACATAAATATAATAGCCAAAGGCAAACATTAAAATTGGATTATTTCCATAACCGGTTTATTCGATTTAACAACAAGATATACGGACGTCACATTAGCAACTACAAATAAAATATTTTTTCTTAGTAATCGTATGGCAAAACAGTGGTAACTATTAATACTTCCTGAATCTTCTGAAATTATATACGAAATATACATTATTATTAATTATGTAAGGACACGTCAATAATGTTATTTTTATAACAAACCAGTAACGACAATAACGTAACTTACGATTTTAGTACCAAGAACTCTCCTCCGTAAATCTAGGTACAGTAGAACTCCAATTATCCGAACTCCGACTATCCGAATCGCCGATTATCCGAATCACAATCACAACGGTTGAAGACCGCAAAACAGCTTACATTGACGGAGATGTTTAAAAAACAATGATTTTTATTTCTAAACTTGTACATAAGTACATTTTATTTATATTTAAAACATGTGAAAATTTCATGTTTCTTTCATTTAATTCAATAAAAAAACAGTGCAATATCAAAACGTAGCTTTTATTCTCTCCAATGGCAATTTTTTAAAAAAAAAATCCGATTATCCGAATATTTGATTATCCGAATGGGTCCCGGTCCCCATTAATTCGGATAATTGGAGTTCTACTGTATATGTTTTATTTGTTAATAATTATTATAAATTATGACCTAAACCTAAAAAAAAACATTTAAATCAAAGTAAATATTCTTAACGACTTTATTCAACATTTTTCACTAAAATCATAATTATAAATCAGCAACCACAAAATAAAATTAACTAAAGGCTATCACTAATCATTTTCTCTTATGCTTTAAAAATATCTAATTAGATACAGCTAAGATAAATGCACAAGAAAACTGCAATAATTTAATTTTATAATATTCACTACGGAATTGAAATCGACAATTGACAGTCGTAGTTCCATTTTTCCCCATTTCACATTGCTTAGCAACCACAACAAGATTTTGTGTACAATTTCAAAGGAATTACATTAAAATCGGTTACAAGGAAAAAATCTCAAACTCCTCCTCTTTTTAAAGTCGGTTAAAATGTAGCCTGCCAATGTTGCTCGAATCTTAATAACGAATTTATTGACACCTCATTCATCAAAATCGGATGAATAGATTAGCCGCTAGGGTGGAACATACGTAAATACAAACATCTATACATACATAGACGGCTAAAATCCTCTTCTTTTTGGCTTCGCCATAATCGGGTAAAAAGACTGGTTTTTGCCAAAATTTGGACACCCGTTTCATCCTCTTTGGTATTTTCTTAGCGGATGCCTACGTCTTAATAACTATCGGATTGACAACTTTCAGCGCAATCCGTTCAGTGGTTTGAGCTGTTTTATGATAAACTTGCTTCCGCCCGCGACTTCGTCCGCGTGGACATTTTACCCCCTTAGGGATGGAATTTCCAAAAATCCTTTCTTAGTAGATGCCTACACTGTATAAGGTATCTATGTGCAAAATTTCTAGTCTCTAGGTTCAGCGGTTTGGGCTGTGCGTTGATATCTCAGTCAATTAGTCAGGACTTTGAATTTTAAGAATAGATAAGTCAGTAACGTTTGCCTTTTATATACAGGTACAGATGAAGAACGCTGAAAAGAATTATTGCTTTCATACTCATAGAGACATTAACGACCAACGATCAAGAAGAGGCTCAATTTAATATAATGTTATAAAATACAAAGCCTATTTTTATTACAGAATGATGACTCAAGCGATGCTCCGTATTTTCATTGTGGCTCTGATGGCCCCGGCCCTCGTACAATGGTACGTTACGTTGTAATTATGAAGTATTATTCTCTATATTTCAAACATTATCAATAATTGTAGGCACAAATGTAATACTTACTTACATAATATGTTCAGATGTGTACAGTACATCTGAACATATTATGTAAGTAATGAATTGTCGAGTAAATGCTGTCTGTTTACTTAACATACTAAAACTTGCTAGGTGCTATACATTTCTCAATGATGTTTTCAAGGGGCAAAGTAGAATCGGTGCTCAAATTAGTTTCTTTGCACTTCAAAGAGGAAATGCTGCTATGCCATCATCTCACTTAATGCTAAGTTCAGATACTGCCGAAGATGGAAGCTTCATACCAGAATTCTCATCAGATTGAGGAACTGGCTGCCTTACCACTAAATGCCGGAACGCCATTATAGAATTTTTACTATGGGGAATAATGTGATTAATAGCGAGGCTGAATCCAAGCACAAATTTGGACCCGCTAGGGATAAAAACCGTGACCCCAGGGCTTGAGATCGAAGGGCCAACTGAAGAGGCAGTAGACCCTTTTAAATAAGCACAGTCACATAATCCTATAGTTATTTGACTAAACGATAAAGCTAGGACCAGTGATGGCAGCGCGCAAAATTAAGTGGCACCTTGTTACAAACTACCTACAATAAATTCATATGCTTAATTGACTTTAAAATCTTAAAGACAGCACTTTAACTCAGACTCAATGACAACAATTAAATTATATGATTTCCTTTTCTTTGTATTTTTTTTTATTTATATTACATTTTAGCATAACAGTGGTAGGACCACGAGTGCTACGTCCCTTCAGCTCATACAGCGTAGCCATCGCGGGAAGCACCCGCGCATATACACTTTACGTAGCCGTGGAGGGCAGAAGGGCCAATGGAGAACAATTCTCACAAGGAAGACAAGTGCAAGTACCACCAGCTACATCAAGGCAGGTGGAATTTGATGTAAGTATCTATACCGTTATTATATTTTACACTAGCTTTTGCTTGCAACTTCGTCTACGTGGAATAGTTACATTGGGCAGCCTCTTTTTAAATATAATATCATTGTTGGGCAGCAATTTTTTACTAATCATACAGATATTTCCAAATATATATTACATTAGGGATATATATTTTAGACTTTCAAGAAATGTTTAATACGTCATTCCTAATTTTTAAAGAAAAATATACCAATCTTTATGGATTTTACTTTAAGAATGGCGAACTTCCAAATAAATTTTCTTCTCTTATTTTATACCTTTGAGGGTAGAATTTCGAGAAACTTTAAAATACGTCATTCTTAATTTTTAACCGAAAAGACACATTCCAATTATTATGGATTTTACTAAAAGACTGATTTCCCGTACAAACTTTTATCTCCCTCTTTTTACCCTCTCAGGGGTTGAATTTCGAGAAATCTTAAAACACCTCGTTCTTAATTTTTAGCCGAAAGGATATATACCATTATAATGTTCAGTTAAATGTAATTACACTAAAAGTAGAAGTGTTTTCATGGTTTTATATAGTGATACTGGTGATACTATTTCTTTGCATACAGTCGTAGAAAGTTTGATGAACACGCATTGATGATGTGATACCCACTACATACTACATTAACCATATTACGCCAGCTGACCAATCCAAATTAGGCACACAATGTTCGCTTGACTAATGACACAATCTCTCCATGAGTCTCCATTGTGGGAAGAAGGATAGGCGGGTAGCTTTGAAATAATATAGACACAAAAATTTTGCTCTGTAATTTTTAATTAATTTTAATATCTTTTAATAAATTCTAATTCGTTAAATTATATCAATGTGCTAGTGTACCCACCGGAGAGTGTTGGTGATATAAATTTTCATCACAATTTCACAAAAACACAATTTTGTCACCAACTGCACAACATCTTGTATCTACGCTATGGATCCTACACAAATTACCGAAAATCTGCAGGATTTGGCTGCGCAATTTGGTGCTAGAATGGAGGTGTTTGAAGCAGCTTTACAGCAGCAGTCTTCTTCAACAACATCATTAGCCCAGATTCAGACAGTTAAGGCATTATCAGCGGAGTACCTACAGTTCAAGACATTTGTTTTGAAGGCTGTTCAAACGTTAAAGTCACAATTGGAACTTCTCAATAATGGCATTGATCACCTTGAAAATTACACCAGAAGGAAAGTACTGCTTGTACATGGTTTAGTGGAAGAGCAGCACGAAAATACCGAGGCCAAGGTTCTGGGCGTCTTTAACAACCATATGAAGCTTTCCAACATCCAGCTCGAAAGTATAGAAGTGTGCCACAGACTCGGTATCAAGAGGGATAAGATGCGCCCAGTTTTAGTTCGATTCACCACCATGAAGGCTCGCTCTGCTATCTGGAGTGCAAAGACCTCGCTCAAAGGAACTAAAATTGCTATATCTGAGTTTTTGACCAAGTCAAGACAAGCTGTTTTCGCCGCCGCTCGTAAGCATTTCGGCATGAGGAGCTGTTGGTCATCGGAAGGCGTTATCATTATTCTACTTCCCGACAAAACAAGGAAGAAGATCACTTCAATGTCAGAGTTACAGAAACTTCAGCTGCAGTTTCCCTCGTTGTCGGTCGAATGATGGCGTTTTGTATATTGGCTTCGTCATTCCTTACTTTACCGATTGCCTATATGAGTAATTTGTAATAAGCCAACACATTCTATTTTAAGGTATTTCACAAAAATCTTATGTTGTTTTTTATCTCGCTGCCGTAATTTTTATTTTCTAATTTGTTTTCCTGTCACTGGAGTGTCAATGTTTATGTTTTAATTGTCCCTAAGGGAAGGCAAAGTGATCTAGTCCATACAGCCAAGTCTTTGATTTATATCTTAGAGTTTTTAAGTTATTTCTGGTACCACTTTTAGTTATTTTTATATTATTAATTGTAAGCCGACAAAGGCGTTGTGTGGTATACAGATAAACTATTTTTTTAAATTGTATTTAAGTATTTGTAAATGTACAGCCAACTCTCGCCGGTGGTTATTAAGTAAAACTGTTAATTTGTTTATTGTTTATATTATTATTAGTGGCTAGGTATATACTTATTTTTATATATACTTATTTTTATATATATTTATATTTATGTCTATTATTAATAATTCTTACTTCACAGATAGCTCATCTGATGAATTTGAAAGTGCATGTAGTGACATATCTTCGACTTCTGATACCGATGCACTCTCACTGGATCTAAAACTTCAAGCGGCGTTTCATGGTAAATCCTCTTTCCTTAACCTAGTGCATATTAACGCTCAAAGTGTCTTAGCGCACATTTCTGATTTAATTGCATCTTTTAGCAGTGGCATAGTTGACGGAATTTTAATATCCGAATCCTGGCTTAAGCCTTCTTTACCCTCTTCAATTTGCTCTCTTCAGGGCTATAAACTATACCGAAATGACAGGATTGGTGCTGGGGCAGGTGGTGTGTGTGCATACATTCGGGAAAATATTCGGTGCAATATTGTTGGAAAATCACCCAATGAGTACTCTGGTTCTCTTGAGCATCTTTTTCTGGAGGTTGAGACGCATCACACAAAAGTTCTTGTCGGTGTAGTTTATAGCCCTAATGATAAAGTTAATTATTTTGATTCTTTTGAGACCACTCTTGAACATTTAAGTTCTACCTATAACCACGTCGTTCTCATGGGAGACCTGAATACGTGTTTATTAAAGCACAACTTTAGGTCTACCCGCTTAAAATCTATCATCTCTTCTGTAAACTTTGACTTGTTACCCCTCTTACCTACTCACTGTTCTCCTAATTGCCAACCCTCTCTTCTAGATTTACAAATTATCTCAAAACCTAATTTAGTTTCTTGTCACGGTCAACTGACAGCACCGTTTTCTTATCACGACCTTTTGTATCTGTCATATAAAGTGCGCCCTCCCAAACAAAAATCGAAAGTCATTTTTCAGCGTAACTTTAGGGGCATCAATGTTGATCGCTTGAGAGAGGATTTTAACAAAATAGATTGGTCTATAATATTGAGTGTCTACACCGTAGATGAAAAAGTGGCATTATTTAACAGGCTTTTACTTAATTTATTCGATGCCCATGCTCCAATGAGGCCTGTACGGGTCAAGCATCTACCAGCTCCGTGGCTTACTCCAGTTATAAAGAAAACCATGCAGCGCAGAGACAAAGCCAAATCAAACCTCAAGAAAACCCCGAGCAATGATAACTTGCAAATATATAAAAAACTTAGAAATCTCTGCAACAGGTTGTGTAGGGATGCCAAACGCCGTTACATTCATAAATCATTGGAAAATATTTCTCCGAAACAAATTTGGACATTTTTGAGATCGCTAGGTGTGGGTGACAATCCTGAAAACAATAGTACCCTACCCAACTTGAATGACCTGAACAAGCATTTTTGTCAACCTCCAGTCATCTTAAACAACACTGTCAAAGATAAGACACTCACTCTTCTCAGCAACAGTACCCCACCTAACTGTGACTCCCTCTCATTTCGCGACATCACGGAGGATGAAGTTAAAACGAGCATCCTTTCAATCAAATCCAAGGCTGTGGGTAGCGACGGCATTAGTCGTGACATGCTGGTTCCCATTTTGGAAGACGTTAGTGTCATTATAACACACATCTTGAATTTCTCACTGACAACTAACGTATTTCCAAGTGAGTGGAAGCTAGCCCACGTCCTTCCCCTCCCGAAATCGTCAAATCCTACAACTTTCTCCCATTTTCGTCCAATATCCATACTCCCATTTCTATCGAAGGTCCTAGAAAGCGCTGTCCATCTACAACTTTCCACTTACCTATTCCGAAACAATCTTATTAGTCGTTTTCAATCCGGTTTTCGTCCCCATCACAGCACAGTTACAGCCTTGTTGAACGTTACTGAAGACACCCGACAAGCATTAGACAACAGGCTGGCAACAGTTGTTGTTCTGCTCGATTTCAGTAACGCTTTTAACTCGGTTGATTTTGATGTCCTTTTATCCATCCTTCGCTCAAATAACATGTCAGACTCTGTGATTGCTTGGTTCTCTGACTATCTTCGCGGACGTCAGCAATGTATCAAGTGTGACGATTCTACATCAAACTGGTGTCACCTTACTGCAGGCGTACCGCAAGGCGGTGTACTTTCCCCTCTTCTTTTTTCAGTTTTTATTAATGAACTCACTAAAGTCATGTCTCCTCCCTACCACTTGTATGCAGATGATCTTCAGATTTACAGGCATTGCGATTTTAATAACATCAATTCAGCTATAGACAAAATCAATGAAGACTTACTTGCTGTGCTATCTTGGGCTGAATCTTATGGGCTGCTGGTTAACCCTTGCAAGTCACAGGCTATAATTATAACTAGCAACAGGATGCATAACAAAGTTGACAAGAACAGCATCACAAGGGTTGTATATAATGAAACTGTAATACCTTTTTCCGAAAAGACTAAAGATCTAGGTCTCATCATTGATAGTACGTTATCATGGTCTGCTCATATCAATGAAGTGAGTCGTCGTATGCACTTCACTTATCACTCTCTCAAGCGGCTGCAATACTTTCTACCGTTTAAAACTAAAGTTATGCTTGCTCAAGCTCTCCTACTCCCAATTCTCGACTATGCAGACGTCTGTTACTTAGATGCAACAGAGGAGCTACTTAACAAGCTGGAACGCCTTCAAAATCTGGCAATTCGTTTTATTTTTGGTTTGCGGAAATATGACCGTGTTTCTGAATTTCGTGCAAAGTTATTGTGGCTCCCTATCCGACTTCGCAGAAATATGCACATCCTCACCCTACTTTACAAAATCCTTCACAATCCTCACCATCCAGATTACTTGCGTTCCCGTTTTAACCTCATTCCGTCCAATTCTCGGCCCAAGCGTGCTTGTGTTACCAAAACCTTACTCCGACCTGCTTCCAAATCAAAATTTTTTGCCAGATCATTCACTGTGACTGCTATCCAGTTGTGGAATAAACTTCCAGTGGAGCTAAGAGAGAGTCCATCGATCAATTCTTTCAAACATAAGTTGAAAGAGCACTACCTCTCAAAATTGTCATAAGTATAGTATATATTTTTTTTATATATGTATGTAGATAATGTATTGTATGTATGTAGGTATGCGTTGTCTAAATGTATGTATATGTATGTATGAGATTTATATTTGTATGTTTATGTATCTTTAAATTAGATAAGTTATATGCTTTTGTGTAATCATTTACTTGTACACTATATCCCGCTTGTTAATTTACTCACTAATGCTAGGGTTGGCTGGAAGAGATCTCTTTTAGAGATAAGCTCACCTTTGTACACGTCTTTCTTTGTATATTTTATAACCATTTTATGTGTGCAATAAAGGATTTATAAGATCTGTGTTTGCAGCTATAAAATGACATGAAGAGTTGTTGTAGTGTGTTAATTAGAAGTCCCTTCATTCAAGGAACAGTCTGTTTGTAGGGTTCCGTACCTCAAAAGGAAAAAACGGAATCCTTATAGGATCACTTTGTTGTCCGTCTGTCTGTCGAGACCCTTTATCAGAAATTAAAACTTAGGTCTACGGTCCCTTGAAGCAGTGAAAAAATTAAACTTCTTAGTTAATGCAAAAAAATTATACGGCCGTTTATGCCCCAAAAAAATGCAAATTTATACGGAACCCTCAGTGGAAGAGTCCGACTCGCACTAAATAAATTTGAATTAGATTTATTTTTATTTAATTTATATTTGAGATTATTCTTGGCCTTCATCTAGCTTGAAATTAAGGCTAAGATAATAAGGCCGAAGACGGAAGCGACATTCACGATACATCTTCAACCACCGAGGGTCTGGCTGTCTTATCACTAACTGTCTGAACACATTTATATAGTACTCTTGTTACGGGAACAGACTTTCATAAGATGATAGTTGGTTACCAAGCGCGCTTCAAACCTACCACCAAGCAAAGCGAGCACCAATTTGTACTCCCCTATAGATGGAACACTAAATATCTGAGACCGGCGAGCAAATCATTTCACTGTTCTTTTAATTTGTAACAGATCGGCGACCCAGGCCCCGGACAGTATTCACTAGTGGCGCGGTCCACCTCAGGACCGCTGTTCTCATCTGCAACGCCTTTAGTCTACCAACCGCGGAGTTTCTGCATCTTCATGCAGACTGATAAAAGAATTTATCAGCCTGGGGATACTATCAACTTTTCGGTAGTGGCATTAAACAAGTAAGTGATTTTGCATTACTAAAACTATTTAGAATTCTTAACAAAACTTATTACTGTGGAATTTTATGTTTATGATTTCTGGAAATTTTAAACCAGATCCATCTTCTTTATAACTTGACAAAATTTATTCATAGTTCATTCATACGTGCGTAGGTGCGCTCGGTTGTTTATAAGTTACGCGTCATTACCGGTTTCTATAATATTACTCACAAAATTTAAAGGCAATTCCACTCTTCAGGACCAACGACAACAACAACGAGTACCTAATAAGCTGTTAACTGTAATACAAACTTCAGAAAACATTTAAAAATATTATGTAATTCATTTACGCGGACTATCTACGTTTTCCCAAATAAGAAAGAACGCCTACCTACTATTAATAATTTCTTAAATGACTTCTCCTATGTAAAAATCAATTAAGAGATCCTATAATTAGTTAACTGGCCAGTAATCTGGAGATTCCCATTTCGAATCCCAAAAAGATCAGATGCACATGCAAAATTACACGATAATTTCTATATGTAAATCTATTTTGATTCTCTGTTTTTCTAAAGATCTCAAGAGACTACTCCGAACTTGCCTCAAAACTGAGTGTGCCTGTACTCCTATCCTGTAAACATCATTAAAAAATATATTAAGTACTATTTTTTCTTCTACTATTCCAAGAACTTAACCGCAAAATCGAGAGGAAAGATCCAATTTCTAACCACTACAAAAGCGTCGATTAATAAGACCATTAGATGAACCAACCGAAGACACTTTCGTTTTCCAAGCCACCACCGCGCCGGTTTGTTCGCGTGAGACCGCGTTACGTGTTATTGTGAAAGGTCGTTGCCCCAGGTACCTGCTGCCACTGACTTCGACGGTGGACGTGAGTCTCCTCGACGCGGGCGGAGCGCCGGTCTGGCAGAAACTAGCAGTTGCCTTGGACAGGGGAGTGTACACCGACCAGTTCACTATAGCTGACGAGCCTGCGCTCGGACAATGGACTATTCAGGTGAGATTTTACGCGATTTAAGGTGTTTTTGCAGCGCTTGATAATCCCAAAGTCTTGAATACGGTTGCATCGGAAAGTAATATTCTGTTTCAAGTGTTTAAACTCAAAAGTAATCTATACATAATATAAACTGAACTCCACGGTTATCAATGCGGTTTTCAGCAATTGATAGAGTGCTTCAAGAGAAAGGTTAATATGTATAATTTGTTTATGTATCTACTTTGCACCCGTGCGAAACCAGTATGATATATACACTCAAAACAAATCTATACATAGTATAAAATTAAGTCCACGGGTTTCAATGCGGTTTCAGTAATAGATAGAGTGCTTCAAGAAAAAGGTTAAATGTATAATTTATTTATGTATCTACTTTGCACCCGTGCGAAGCCAGTATGATATACACGCAAAACTAATCTATACATAGTATAAAATAAAGTCCACGGGTTTCAATGCGGTTTCAGTATTAGATAGAGTGCTTCAAGAGAAAAGTTAATATGTATAATATGTTTATGTATCTACTTTGCACCCGTGCGAAGCCAGTATGATATACACTCAAAACTAATCTATACATAGTATAAAATAAAGTCCACGGGTTTCAATGCGGTTTCAGTAATAGATAGAGTGCTTCAAGAGAAAGGTTAATATGTATAACTTGTTTATGTATCTACTTTGCACCCGTGCGAAACTAGTATGATATACACTCAAAACTAATCTATACATAGTATATAAAGTTTAAAGCTAGTCTCTTATAACTTAGTAATAACCAAAATCAACCGTACAATTTTTCTTACTTTAGTTACATTTTCACTTGACATTGGCAAAATGCGTACGTTTAATGCGACGCGACGCCATTAAGTAAGAATAGAATAGAATAGAACTTAGTAGCTCTGTATTAGCCATTTCGTAATATCGACTTATTCGACATAACCCTAGCAGACTTTCAGTTACTCTTTTAATGAGTACCATCAGTAGGCTCATGCTTATTTTTTCACCAAGCGGAGAGGTGAAGTGCCTAAACACCACAAAGCTAGGTACTGATGCTACCTATCCATAAAAAAAATAAGTCGGGTGGGGATATTATGTGGAATATTAGGTATCTAATATCGATATTGAAGTAAAGGGAAAAGAACTAGATCATGGTGTAATTATTAATGTGCAGATAAACCACCACTAGGTACTGTAAAAGTTCATCATGTAAGAGTCATCTGTACCTAAAAGATATTTCATCAACAGCTCACATTAGGGAATTTCTTCATAGGTGTGTGCAGGTTTCCTCACAATGTTTTCCTTCACCGTAAAAGCGTCGATTAAACGTAAATATGAATTTAAAATTTGGAAACACATTGGTTCGATCCTCGCGGATCGAACCAGTGCCTCCCGGGTGGGAGACGACGCTCTTACGCACTACGCCACCGACGCTTCCGAAAAGATATTTAGTATAAATAAAACTATAAACTAGTAATATAAAAAGGTGTGATCTAGAATCATTGGTCTGAGCTAGTTACAGTATCTACAAGGATGTTGCACAAGTCCATAAACAAAACGCATCGATTGTTATCGTCGCGCGTGACTTGTGTGTCATAGTCGTAATATTTATTTACTAATGAAGCAACATATAAAATATGTTAAGGAAATCGCCAAGAAACGCCTCGTTCAGTAGTTTAAATATCGTATTCTAATGTGTATGCCACGCTGACTTTATTGAAGATACACAAAAAGTAGGCTTTGTTGAAACGACTACAAAAAACCGGTTATATTACGGTCAGTTGTGGTCACTCAAATATGACAATCAAAAATTATTATCCCACAAGATTAAAATCAGTAGACGTACTCATAGCCCAATTACATAGGCATAGACCCCACACAAGGTGGACCGACGATCTAGTAAAGGTTGTGGGATGCGGGCAGCGCAGGACCGTTCGGGTTGGAGATCCTTAGGGGAAGCCTATGTCCAACAGTGGTCGTCTCACGGCTGACATGTGGCTGACATGATGATGATGATGAACTACATAACAATGACGAAGTGACAAGAACTCCTAACTGACATTTTGGCGTTTTTATTTTTTTAACGTAGATAGATTTTAAAAATTGTTTGCGTGATATGACAAGAACAGCTAAATTATATTTTCAATTCGTAGAGAGTTATTGGTAACTTAATTCGCTACAAATAGAAAAAAAAATTAGTTGTTCTTGTCAAATCACGCTAACAATTTCTAAAAGTCTATCTACGTAAATATTTCAGTAATAAAAAACGCCAATATTTCAGTTAGGACTTCTTGTCACTTCGTCGTGGATATTTAATACCAGTAAGATATCTTTCAACAGGTGGAAACTCGCGAGCAAACTTACTCAAGACAGATATTGGTTGCCGACTACGTATTGCCCAAGTTTCAGATGGACATCGACTTGCCAAAAGAAGCCTTCTTCACAGATGGCCGTTTCACTGTCAACGTAACCGCAAAGTAAATATAATATTCCTTCTTTCTTCTACCGTGCTTTATTTGGGCTCGGTATAATACGTCTTGCTATTGAATTGAAATACTACTATAGATTTTGGCATAAGATTTTTACGACCAGCCATTTGCCTGATACCAACTCTCCTTGGGAACGACTGCTATCTTTAAACAGCAGCCGGATCACCAGCTTAACGTGCTCTCCAAAATACGGAGGAAAATCAAGTTAAAAAAATTTCGGTCACCTATCCGAGTGTCGACCACGCACTTAGTAGTTTAGCTTTCGTGACCATTCCGATAAACCCACAAATGCGGCGCTATCTACCTCCATTGAAAGTAAATATAATCTTTGTTTATACAGAGTGAATTTTTCAAGTGGGCCTTCAGGACCAAATCCTAAACTATAAAGAATATCGAAAAATGCTCACAGGAGTCTGAGCCCGATTTTCATGAAAACAAGAACTACATCATTGGATTTTTGTAAAATCAATAATCCTAGCCTGGAATCGAACCCAATGATTTTGAAAAAACAAACACTGCCTGTATTAATTCATTTGATAGTATTGTTAATAAGGATAGATTTCTGGGAAGTAATGATATAACGGGCAACTAATGCAAAATGTTTAATTTTAATAAAATATTTTTTTTCTACCTTGGTTGAAGTTGAATCAAAATGGGCTCGCGACTCCTTTGAGCATTTTTCGATATTCCTTAGTTTCGGATTTGGCCCTGAATGAGCCTCCACTTGAAAAAATCAGCCTGCATAGTAGTCTATAGTTTTATTATAACATAGATTGGATTTATTAAGTAGTTTTTATTAAAGATGTTTTTTTTTTAAATGACTTTTCACTAACTATATCTAACTGCTCTAATATTACCATAAACTTTAAATAAATATCTTTGTTAAAAATTCTAGGTTTGTGTCCGCCAATGTTGCAAAATAGTTTATATCATATTGACTTCATAATTAACTTTACAAGCATTTCAACAAAATCTTATTTTTACACATATACTTTTTTCGAACTTCCTAGGGATAGAAAAATTAAAGCAATTAGAATTGCCCTAAAATTAATTTCGTAATAATTTATGATATCAATCTGCACCACAGTAAAGCGTGGCTGGGCTTAGCAAATAATTATGATAAAATATGAAAGCAAAACAAGTACCAAATCAACACAATTCGAAACATAATAATCTTATTTTTCTCCTGCAAATTAGCTGTAGAAAAAGGTATTCGCAAAACAAACAGATTAGCAATATATTTATAGCCTTTCTACAGAAGGAAAATATAAGATAAACAAAAGGTTTTACTGAATTCTCTGAATAAAATCTCATTATTACAATTCAATAACTTTATCAAACGTACTGTAATTGCCAGAGACGCGACCTAAAATGAGTTGCCCACTCAAAACCTTGTTTATTTATCACGAAATCAATCATTATATTTTTCGTATTAAGTACATACATTAAATTATAAAAGAAATTATTTTTTTTTAAATCAATTTTGATTAAAATATTTCATAAATCGCTCATTGACTGTACTGTAACATTCAATATACAATCCGTTGCATGTATTAGTTATATTAAAATTTCTATAAAAATCCTATGTTTGCTATCAGCTATCTCTTTATGATTTTTACACGAGCGATATTTTATATGCTCGTAGTAAAGCAAAATGGAATAATTACAGGCACTTCAACGGCTTGCCCGTAAACGGGGAGCTGACAGTATCAGCATATGCCGTCTTCTTCTCCCAACTCCTTCAGCCAGTATTCTCACCACCAGCTCGTAAAGTCGTTGACTTCAACGGCAATGCTCAAATAGTGTATGACTTTAAAACTGACCTCGACCTCGCAGTGGACGCGGCGAGGCCGGTAGTCGTTGAAGCAGTACTAGAGGAAAAACATACACTTATAAGACAGAATGTCACCTCAAGGATATTGCTACTCAGAACACCGTACAGGCTAAAGGTGACTGCGCCCGATTATGTCAAGCCTACGTTACCTTATAACGTTCAAGTGAGTATCTTCGAGCATTACTCGTATATTACACGCGTGTATCGTCTAAACTCCTGATCCGATTTAAATGTAATTATTTTATGCCACAGCTGACCAGAAAGTGGCATTTACGACACGCTACGCGTACGGAACTTCCTGGTCAGGGGGTGTACATAGTAGTACATTTATTAACTAGGGCGGTAAAACAAAGAATATCTTTGATGACGCCCTTGCCTTCAGTTCAGCTCGGGCGTCAAATACCTAGGATCTGAAACTTTCTTTTTTTTACCGCCCTAGTTAAGAAATGTAATATTTTATGCAGTTTAATGCACGGGTTAGATTCAAAACTGAACCCGTAAGTTCGGACTCGCTACGCTATTATGTTTGAAATGTTTTTGGATATCAGAACATTAACGTACTGAAGAAAGCAGTTTTATTTGCAATGAGCATGAGCTTTCTTTGCTTTTAATAATTAGGTGATCAAATTAGCTCAATCAATTATTTTGTAAAACAAAAAAGTTCATATTACTTATACTTAATTTTTAGCAGCCCAAATGAAAATAGAAACATTCGTGCAGGACAATTTCTGTTAGGTCTCTAGTTTAAAAAAGACAATCAGTACCCTGAAATTCAATATCCTTTTTAATCACGCAACAACCGAAGAATTGATAGGGACGTATGGCGAGGGCGTACCTATTTTGCATACGTTCAACACAATTGACCAATTTCTTTAGACCACGCAGAGAATTTGCTGATTAAAGTTATAAAGCCAAACCAATGTCCAATGTTTTTTTTTTTCTTAGATCGAAGTGGTAGACCCGTCAGGTCAAATGATGAACGTCAATGAAGACGTGACAGTGGAACGACTGTGGGACGACGGGGCTCCTGTTAACGTCACCACCATTAAGCTGAAGAATGGTTTCGCTACATACACTCTGGTACCCGATGCAGCTCATATCAACTCGACGCTAAATTTAGTGGTGAGTATTTCGTTCTTCCTAAATTTCCTCTACACAAACTATTACGCACAGATAGCAGCCCCCCGATCGCGCTATTTACAAACGATGCTCTTAGACAAACGATAAAACCAAAACCAAATCGTTATCGTTTTTATACGTTTTGACAGCTGACAGCTGTCAAACTGTTGTCAAAATGTATGAAAACGATTATGATTTGGTTTTGGTAAAAACTTTGTAAATAGCGCGATAAGGCGCCAGGTCGAAATCGAATCCTCTATGAAACACAGTATGAATATCATTATTTACTTATGCGATGTTAGTTCCATGCGAAACTTGTATTTGAAGAATATTCTAATAAACTCAACACCATCAGCTTAAATCCATTGAAAATCTATCAATCAGTAATCATCAACAAATAAATGTTCCAAGGCAATGAACATCTCTCGATACGAGAAACGACAAGATTTCATATTTTGCCTCAGTAGATTTTTGTTAGTTTTAGAAACACAAGCTTTAACCATGATTAAAAGAATTTGATTCCAAATAACACGTTAGAAGTCTTTATTTCTAAGTTTTTGGTTTCACTCCGGAATGTTGTATTACAATTACAGATTACTTCCAACATGCATCAAATCAACCCCTATTTTTATATTACAATTTCCTGTTTTGTTTTAACATGCACTTTGAATGATAATGGTACATTTAGCAAGAGTGCGATGTGAAATGAAACTTTTGAAATTCCAAAACGACCTCATACTTTTAAAATAAAAAAACGTATAATACTTTCGTGGTCTTCCTAGATAAAATATAAAGAAGTAACCGAACGAGTAGTGAACGTGCAAAGGAACATTGGTTCCAATGGGCAGTTCTTGACGGTGGAGATGTTGACTCGCGGCACTACTGCGGGAGACGAGATGCGAGCACGGATCACTGCTACGGAACCTATGGATATAGTGCATTATGTTGTCATAGCGAGAGGAGACATTGTTACTGCTAAAACTCTGGAGGTAAAGATTATGTAATATTTAATTGAATATTTTATCTTGACTTAGCCAATATGCTCGTGCTAGGAGTCGTATATATTTTCTGGACTTTCCCATATGAAAATATATTCGACAAAAACAATTCGTTTTAAATATTTCCTCAAAATTTCAAACATCAAAATATGCTTTAAAGTATGGCTTTAGTAAGAGAATATTAACTTTTACAAAAATAAAAAAGCTTCCGTATCATAGTATCTTTATGTCCTCAAGCCTCGGAAAGTAGTTTATGGATTCTTTGCACAACATTATATTTTAACAGAATACTTTTTTATGTTTTGTTTATTCCAAAGTTTCAATGGAAACAAATAAAAATGAATAAATTTTATGCATTTTGGATTGAATAGTCGCCATAGCAAATCGTGGCAGAGTTTAGTTAGTTTATAAATATTTTCTGAGTTAATAATGACTATCTCATTAGATGACATTATATTATGTTAATTGTGAAAATATAATTAATGGCCACAAGTAGGTACTTCCCATTGTACACCAATTTATAAATAAGTATAATTAAGAATTATTGCTGTTCATAGTAGATAATAGACAAAAAATATTAAATATAAATCAAACCAGGTGTTCAGATGGCTACACGTCCTTTTACTACAAACTGATAAATTCCTTTAAACACTGGGTGTCTTTACTAAATGTAAAATCAATTTTTAAATTGATTTAGGTAACCTGATCTGCAACCCTCTGTACAAACCGGTATTCATGAGTTTAGTTAACAAGACGAACATTAACTATTAAATCTTTATTTTATCTAGCTTAACCCAGCTCGCCGTAGCGTTGATGTGTCCGTGGAAGTGACTCGTCAGATGAGTCCTGGCTGCGTTATACTCGCATGGTACCCTCGCCTAGATGCTACTAGCACGATGCTGGCTTCTGCAGTCTACGCACCACAGAGAGATTTACTACAACATAAGGTTTGTTTACAAGTGTGTAATATATTCTTGGCTAAGCAAAACAACAAGACTTTAATTAAAAATGAGAAGAGCTATACTTTCTTAGAACAAGTTCTAGCAAAAGACCTCAATCCACGAAGAAATTGAGTCCAAATGCAAACATGTGAGAACTATCCTTTTTTACAATCATAAAAGATGTTAGTATTGAATAAGAAAATGTCGGAATTTTATATGTAAACACCTAGTGTAAAAATAAAACATAATTTTATAAGAATAGTACCAAAATGTATCCAAATTAGTATTACTAAAAACGCTATCTTCATAGCAATCCGGTGAGATTTTCACGTAATATTTACAAATTTAGTCCAATATAAACTAAAATAATGTAACTATATACTCATTTACAATGTCAAGTTTTTGCATTGCTGTATAATATTTTAAATCCTTAAATTAATTTATTTATGCCCAGTAATCAGCGCGTATTTAATATCGCTTTTCGTGTCTCGTCTTTTTGTCTTATATACCTAATTATTATTCTAATAAACTTTTTAATTCAGGTGTCCGTAAAGCCGGTGTCAGCATCCAACTACCAGCCAAACACTCTGACAGAGCTTCAAATATCAGGATTACCAGGTTCAAGAGCTGTGGTCCTTGGCGCGGACTCTAATGCAGTGACAGCTGGACTGGCTGACCAGAATGGATTAGGCAGTGGCTTGGATATGCATACGGTAAGAACACATAAATAGCAACTGAAGGCGCAATTACACCTTATATTGTATTTTTACTTTCTCGTATAGGTACGTGGTATAGAGGAAGTCTTGTAATCGTCTAAAAATTCTACCTCGAGATTTTGACGGATTTGCACGTTTTGGACATCCCTGACTGTCCAAAAATACCGTTTTTGGAATTATGTCTGTGCGTGTATTACTTCAAAATATAAGGTTTCTATAAACTTTTGAGTCGTCGATCACGAAAGTTAAGCAACCACGTGCGCGTGATTAATGGACGTGAGGCTCCGAAAGGGGGAGGGGGGGAGAGGTCGGCAAAAATCACGAAATATCACAAGGGGGAAGGGCACCCCCCTTAGTAAGATATAACGTGTATTTATTTATTCGTAACGCGCGATTTCAAACCGAAAAGCGTCGTGCTAATCCGTGGTCCGAGGATAATGTGAGGTATATTCACATTGTCCTCGGACCACAAAAACTTAAATAACTTTATGTTTTGTGGCATATGTTTTTCGCAAGATTACACCATTCCTTTCTAAGAATAAAATTAGATACTTACTTAAGTATACTTTTTATCTGTATTTACAGATAATATTTTAAAAAAATAGGTTAGTCTTAAACCTCACCACGTATCACCAAGGGGGATGGGGGGTTAAAAATGCTAAAAAAAACATCACATGATTAATGGACGGCTGCGAAGCTCTTAACCTTCATCTCATCTGATGGAAAATAACGATAATGCCGACAATGTAATCGAGCTTCATCTGAACCCTCAATCACAGAGAGACTGGCTATCTTATAAAAATACTATAGCCGACCCGGCAAACGTTATTTTGCCTTACAAAAATAATTAAATTAATAAAATGGCTATAAAAATATAGGCTATAATAAATATAGGGGTTGGTGATAAAAAAGTAAATATTTAGGGTTGTATGTATTTTTTAATGCCACATAATAAAAAAATAAAAACAAAAAATTTCGTCATTATAAATAAATAATTCGATAATATTACCTTTTGTTTCAGATCCAACGTGAAGTGGAAAGTTTCTCAGGATTAAAGCACTCTGTGTTCAAGAATGAGGAACATTTGCCTGGACTCGGCTTGGACTTGGGCGGTTACTCTTCTCGGGATGTTTTCCAGGTTAGTGCCAAAGCATTTTTAAATTAACTTTGAATTAACTTAAGTGGTTCAATGTGTATAAATTTCTTCTTAAATATTTCAGAACGCAGGAGTGGTGATCTTGACTGATGGAGTTATTATCTCCAATAATGTAGGAGGTGAGAATATTTAACTAATACTATTAATCTATATATTATTCCCGTGTCGCGATGTTTGTCCGGGATGAACTCCGAAACTAACAATCCGATTTCAACTTTTTTTAAATGTGTGTTATGTTCCAACTTGAGAGATAGGATAGTTTTTATCTTGATATGTAGTCCTCATTTTTTTAATGCAATTCAATGTTATAGGACAGTAGTGTGAAATTACCACAGGAACGCGTGGACGGGACAGCTAGTATAATAATATACATATTTCCACGCTTACACCAATTATTATCTAGCCCAAATTAAGTATCATTAACAAATTGTGTTACGGATACTAGATAACGGACAAATTAAATATACATAATAGTATAGATACTTTTATGAATGTACCACCGCCTTTCTTATATTTTCTGTCGTGAGGTGAAGCAGTTCGCTGTTCGAATTGAAGGGAAAGGTAGCCAGTGTAATTACTGGGCATGGAAGGCATATCATCTTACTCCCCACTCCCTAGGATGGCAACGCACTAGCAGTATTAAATGATTTACCCTTAATATTTCAAGTGTCTCTAAGCAACGGTAACCACCCAACACCAGATAGGCCGCAAGCTTTATATTTTGATGTTATACATGCAAGTTAAATTTAGTTGCATTATGTTAAAGCATACTCGAGTTATCGTGCTAACGCACAGATACACAGACACAAACACAGACATAATTCCAAAAAAAAAATTTTTGTACTCGGGGACGTCCAAGGGCTTTAGACAACATGCACTTCGACAATCGCTCTCGCTATCGCTAAGTCAAAAAATGTATGGGATTGACATAAGCAATCGAAAAGTGACGTCATCAAAATAATCGAGTCGAAAATTGCTAGCCAAATGTCAGTTTTCGTTTCTATTGAACCGAAACGCAAGCAATAGAAGGCGTCGCTCGCTAACTTCCCATACAATGCGTAGTCAACGTGCAGCTTTGAGACTCGAAACCGACAAACTAGCGTTTCGATCGATCGCTTGGCTTTCGATCGCCGAGACCATGTAGAAAACGCTTGTGAAACACGTTATTGATTAAAATATCAGCAAAAAAAATAGTTTTTATTATTTCATACGCTACGTAGGCGTAATAATAGTGTTATTAAAGTTTGTAAAGGTGCATTCTGGGATATACTTTTATGGAAGGAAGGACAGAAAGTCAAAGCAATAGCCCTTAACACAGCTGGAGGATACAGTGGAAAAGATAAAGAAATTAAAGTGGAAATGGACGGAGCCCATACTTAGAAATAACATACAGAAGTGGACAAGAGATGTTACTGAATGGGGGACCCATTCAGGTATCAATGTAAGAGGAAAAAGGGCAGACAGAAGAGGAGATGGTCAGATGACATTAAGAGGGTAGCAGAGCCTTTGTGGTTACGGTTGGCCAAGAACAGATTAGATTAGTACCTATGGAAAAGGCTGGATGAGGCCTACGTGTCAGGAGGACACACCGAAAAATAAAAACAATAATCAAAATAGTGTTAATACTGTAATAAATTTAGATTATAATGTAAAACATTTTCGGTATTAAATGGGTTTGAAATTGAATAGTTGTATTTTTTAGTAAGAATATACATTATTTGTACACAGTGGTTGTATATTAAAGTTTATATGTAATAGTTATTCTCATGACCGTGTCATGCTGGCAGAGTAGAATAGCACCACCAACCCTATATCTATAAATAGGCGTCGTAGAAGGAAGCTAATGGATCAGATAAGGGGTATTGATCACCTTATATGCTGTCCACCAATCTGCATTGGGCAAGTGTGGTAAACTACTGCCTAAGCCTTCTCAGATAACAAGGAGAGGCCTGTGTCCAGTGAGTGTAATTAAAAAGGCTGTTATGTTATGATGATGAATTGTTTGCTTAGGTTATCATTTAAAAATACATTATCTTAATTTGTTGTGGGCTGCCCGTAACAATGAGTGTATCTCATGCACCCAAAACATATTTGAGACTAAAAACTATAGACTCTCTAATCTGTGAAACTAATAGAAAACTTTAATAAAATGCCTGATTGATTTATTATTTGGAGATAGATTTACATATTCCACATTTTGAACACTGGTGACAAAAGAAATGCCTATGGAACTTAACAACAATTTCACATTATTTTACAATCAAAACTATTTGTGTGCTTGTGAAAGTTTTCATGTTAGGGATTTATTTATATGAAACAGGAGATCATTCACCCCCTAAAAGAACAGACCTAAGGTATTTGTATGTATGTACATACAACTATTTGTTGATGTTTTTGTATGAACATTGTGAATGCGTGGTGTATAGCGTGAATCTATATCTTCCGGATGTAGATTTTTTGACTCGATAGTAAAAATTGTTTCGGAATGGATTTTGTGCAGTGAAACTGATGTTATATTGATGCACAAACATCCATGACAACGAGCTGTTAAGAAGAATCATTAAATAAAAGTTTTATAATGTTAATTTATTTAATTTTATGTAACTTTTAATTTTGAGCAACAGGAAACATTAATTAGATTTTCTGTTCCTCATTATTCAAAGTTTTATTCCTCCAGGATTGAAGATTCCTAGTTTTGATAAAATAAAACAATTACATTAATCTTTTATTTATTTTTTACATAAAGCTAACATGGTCAGCAAAGTTACTCGATTTTTCATTTAAGTCTACAAATCCAAAAATGTCATCCTTGCTTGTTGTATATGTCAGTTTCCAGGGCCATTTCAAAGAATAATACTGCTTACATATTTTTCCTGACCCAGTATTTCACCTGATGCAACTGTAGGTGTTACAGTAACTCATTAAATAATTATAATGGTAATTTGTCAATTGGTTTGCTGATGATCATCTGAAAAATAAAATAAGCATTTTAACTTTAGGTTGAAAATTACAGGATTTATTTTCCTAATAATTTATATACTAATTCTACACTAATTCACAGAAAATTGATTAAACTTTTTTATCTAGAGAGAAAGAGATAATCACTCAGAAATTCTGTATAACTAGACGTTAATTTGATGCTGTTGTGGTGGAGTGGTTAATTTAGATTGCTTAGATTAATTAGGTAATGGCTTAGAATATTGGGTAACTTGATAAACCTAATAGAAAGTGCTGTGTGGAGCTTTCTGATTCAAGATGTAGGTACATACTGATTTTAAACTGCGATCAAGACCACATACAGAATGAAATAATCATAATTATTCCTGTCTTTTGAGAAATCTCATAAAATATTAAAAACACATAATACAAATACCAGAAACTTCTAGACAGGCTATCTTATGTGGTTTTCGCTCATAAGGTGCATAAGAATGATCATGACGCTTTCTCGAGTAACTCTTATCACGGAATTGATCTGAAAATGAAATAAAAATATATCATTAAGAAAAGTAGTCATCAAAGTCATCTTGGCTTAACTTTTGCAATGTACAAATTTAATTAAATTTGTAACTACACGTGCAAAATAATGGTTAATAAGAATATATGTATTGTTAGATAGATAAATGTTAATAAAATATTACCTATTTCTGTGGGAGCAGTTGATGGTATTCCTCAGTATTCAACAGTTTATGGTAAGATATCTCGAGTTTCAAAAATAAAGATGGACAAGCACCAATCTTCAATTTATCTCCATGACAATTTTTTTCTCAAAATGTTTATATAGGGCACGTAGGTAGATGCATGTTTTATGGTTTTTTCACTAGGAACTATAACCTAGGTATGTCTTTTCATAGAAAATAGAAATGATTCTATGAAACTTATAGGTCCTGTTGTAAATTACTTCGGTCGGTACGCAACACTTGTGGTGTGGTACATTATCGTAAACCACCAAACCACCGATGGGACACATAAGTAGATTCAAAGTGGCGAAAACGCCGAAAACTCTTCATGAAATAAATTTAATTTATTTAGGTTATGTTTGTCATTTTCAATTTTTGACATTTCTTCTCTCGCTAACTATAGACAAAAATTTTGAGTTATCGATACGACGCCTCGATTAAGCGATCGCTACGTTACTGTCACTTTGGCTACCAAACGATAATCGCTATCGCTGAAGCGTTAGCGATTAGACAAACCGACTCGCTTGTAAGCGTGAGCATGTTGTCTAAAGGCTCAAAACGTGTAAATCCGTCAAAATCTCGAGGTTGAATTTTTTTACGATTACAGGACTTCCTCTATACTACGTATACGAGAAAGTAAAAACACTGCTGTGCACGATTATTATGACGACAGACTTTGATAAGATGGGGTAGCCAGCCAGGCGGACTGGAGCACGAATTTGTAGTCCCCTGGAAATCTGGATCTAATTCCGGTGGTTGGTTAAATATTCAAAAGTTTATTTTAATTTACAGAAGATCCAAAGCATGAGGAACCAGAATCAGGAACTCGAGCTCCACTCGCAGGTCCCTACGCCTTCAGCAGATTACCGCCACCACCGTCGCCTAGATATTACCTCACAGTCTCACCTCTACCTACGTGGGCCTTTAGCAATTTCTCGTTAGAGTGAGTAGCCTAATAAGAAAATATTTTAAAACTACCGTAATAAATATTTTATTAAATTAACACACAGTTAATACATTACAAGATTCATATAGTTGGCGAGTAGGAAAAAAAGGCAGAAAGTTTGATACTTTTAAGATTGTACATTGAGCTCGTTCCTGGGGCAGCAAAATAGTTTTAAGTGCTTCGCCGCAAGAGGTGATACAATGCCGGATTACAGATTGGCGTAACGCCACATAGATTTGCTTTATTAACTTTCTTAGGTGTTGTTTGAGCGATATTCATTGGCGATGCCTTTTCCAAAATCAATAAACAAATAATACTACAGTTAACGTAATGCCTTTCAGTAGTCAAGTAAACATTAGAGGAACGGTTTGCAGTCATTATTACACGTAACTACTGCACTTAGTGCGATGTGAGAAACTTACTTACTTAAGAGTTTTTTACCTATAAACAATAGTTTTTCAGACTTAATGGAACATGGACAAAATACAATGCATAATGCCCGGTCTTATCGCTAAAAAGCAGCGATCGTTAAAAAAGCGAATCTTCCAGAAACTTCAAAAACCTTTCGATGAACAGGACAAACGTGGTTTAATAGATGAGGATTCATGTATACGATTTACAAACAAATACGCATATACTTGTAGCCTGAGAACACATGCTCGCAAGATGTAACAATATCAATAAAGGGCATGCAAAATTATAGGTAAATAAGTGAGATAGGGTACGAGATATACACTTTTGCACTTGTTAACGAAAATCTAGATTCCTCAACTGAATTATATTCCATGAGTATTAGGCGAACCCTAAAAAATGCGCAATATTCCGAATTGAACAATATTTTTGAAAGTCTATGGATAATATTAAAGAGGCTTTCGGTTCCTTATATATTTCAATCTTTTTGCACAATATAAGTACCAGCACAGTGTTATTGTAAGTCTAAGAGAGACCTAAAGGATTTTGCGTAGAACCTTGTGCAGTGCATAGGGGCAATTCTCTTAATAAAATGTTGTCTTATTCCAGCAACGATGGCAAAGGTTCCACGGGACGATTCACACCACCACCTCAAGTCCCAGTGACGATGAAAGTAGGAGCTTTCGCGGTAGACTCTGAGAAAGGTCTTGGACTAGCTCAGCCGCAGAACTTTGCCTCTTCAGTCCCCCTGTCCATCAGCTGCGAACTACCCGCAACTATGCAGCGAGGGGAAACAGTCGCCGCTGTTGTAGTTCTGAAGAACACGTTAACAGAAGCCGTATCACTGGAGGTCACGATGTATAACACTGCGCAGTTCTTCGAATTCGAACCTTTGGACAACGAAATAAACTCGACAAAGAGTAAGTTCCAACTGTTTAACAACAAAAAAACACTCCGAAAAATTTACAGATAATTGGGATGACCCTTGCGCAATCTGCTTATTTATTCATGATTTAATGCAGATATTTTTCTGGTTACTAATTGAGAAATTCTGTATTTTATCATCCACTATTTAATTGCTATTACTGCACCGTCTTTATACTCATGTAGCAGGATCTAAAATCAAATCTCATTGACAATCGTTATTTGCACATGATAAACAATAAAAAAATCTGAAACGGGTTTTGATACCGCTATACGCCATTACGCCGCCACGTACAAACATTCAAACTTCAGATTTTTCAAAATTCCATCTATATTAAAATACGAATATTAGGCACAAATCGAATTTTAAAATATCTCATATTAAAATGCAAAAACAATCAAAAGCAAATGCCTGTAGGTATACGAATTTTTCAAAGAATGTTGAAGACGGAATTAATCATTTAAAACAAATGTTATGGATAATTGCTAGTATTTCTTTGCAGAAATCGAAACTTTCAGCCGTCAACGAATATCAGTGCCAGCACAAAGCTCATCAAGCACTGCCTTCTTGATAACATTCGTTCAGGCAGGCCGCGCTGAAGTTCTCGTTGATGCTAAAGGCTCTGGAGTCTCTGCCACTTTCTCTACGACCGTCGATGTTAATGTAAGTACTGCTGTAGATCAACAGAACAAATTATGAAAACTATTCAGATAGACAACTGCCTATTTATGTCATGTTGCATGAATTTCATTATTTTCTTTAGAAAATCTCCGTGTTTACCAAAGGTAGTCTATGTATATCTTGATGCAACGTCACGCAATTTGTGATTGTAAATTTAGACAAACTTCTGAAAATCGAATAAAATTCAAATAGAGATATTAGTAGAAGATCCGAACCTACATCGACCTTCACCGAGCTGATAATAGCATGAAACATATTTTATTATTAATTTAGTATATTAGAAAATATATTAAAAATGGGTTGTCTAAAAAAATCCTGGACAGACTATTTTTGATTATTTTTTGAAAAATGATTTTTAATATAATTGCAATAAAATATTGCAACATCAAGATAATAAGAAAATTTTGTCCTGACTGATAGTAGAAACCGTATAGAATGTGCAGCCATTGGGTTGTCTATTATTTACCTGCGCGAACTACTGGGTTGTCAGGTATGAACAGGTATGTGATATCAGTTACTTTCACTCGATTGGATAATAGAAAAAAAATTATATCATCATAAGCGCGCGACAAAATTTTCTTATTATCTTGATGTTGCAATATTTTATTAAAAATAATTTTTCAAAAAATAATTAAAAATAGTCTGTCCAGGATTTTTTTAGACAACCCATTTTTAATATATTTTCTAATATACTAAATTAATAATAAAATATGTTTCATTCTATTATCAGCTCGGTGAAGGTCGATGTAGGTTCGGATCTTAGACTATATATTTGAATTTTATTCGATTGCTACAATACAATAGGCAACGTATTATTTTCAATCCAGGACGGATACGAAGAAGACGTCTGGATTTGGAGTTTACTGAATGCAAGAAGCGGTGTAGCCCGAGCTAATATGACATTGGCACCTGTTGCGGGTACTCGGTTAGGTCCAGTGTACCTGCAAGAGACGGGTGAAATGTTAGCATCCGCTCTTCAAGCTATAAAGAACCCTCCAGTAGCCGCTGGTGATCCACCTCATGCTGTGAGACCGTTGGCAGTTGCCTGTGTCCTGCTGGAATATTTGCAGGTTGGTACCATTTTTATCCATGTTAGAAAATGATAGACCTTACAGTACACCTACTAGGTCTACAAAAACTATATCTTTCATGCATTCTAACGGGGAGTATTATCGAAAATCCAAGAAAAAATTGGAACAGGGAAAATGCCGATAAGATTTGTATTTTTTTTTGTATAACTTAATAATTTCTATGAAATTTATTATTAAATAAATTCAAAGATTTAATAAAATAAAAACTCTAATTTTAAATGCTCTAAGCACAAGTCTAGAATAGAGCGCGTTACTTCTTCACCAATAATCCAAGCGAGCCCAATACTATTCCATTGTTTTTATATCTGCAGAATACGAACCACGAAACGGTGTCAATAACAAAGGACGCTCTGGCCATGGCATCACTAGGATTCCAGCGGTTGATGGCGTACCGCCGCGCTGATGGTTCTTTCGCACCTGAGACTGATAAGGACTCCAAAGGTGATGTTTGGTATGTAAAATCACTATTTTTCCTAAATGTAAATCCTTAATTAACTATATTCGCAGTCATTGTTTTAAGTTAGCTAATTTAAAAATACTCTCTAAAGATGATTAAAATCGAATTAGATCATCTTCTTCTTCAGTGAGTTAACCTGGTAAAATAGATAAGCCATTCAGAGTCAGAGATAAACATATTTGAATTTTTACCACTGCTATCTTGCAACAGCAGCGGACATCGTCATTATTTTCGTACATTCAGTGTTATCCTCACATAAACTTTTGGTACATTAAATAATAATTACTAGCGTGAGGAGCACGACAACGTTATGACGTTTTCGTATTTCTTACATTTGATTATCGTTTCGCATAGTGATAATATAAAATGAAAATGAGAAATTTTACATAATATTACGCTTTTAAACGTATGAAAGGTTGAATTTGAAAGTTTATTATTTGGTCTTTATGATCACGTCAAGTCTCATCCTTGTGGTCGTGAGGTAGAAATACTATAATAGCTTTCCCTTCTATATAGGATGACGAGCATAGCAGCCCGTTGGATTTCCCGTTGCGCGAAGTTTGTAGAAGTAACTCCAACAGCCGCCAACACCGCTGTGGAATGGCTCGTGCGTGTCCAACAGCCTGATGGCAGTTGGGGGCCTTCCCCAGCTCTCAAGAATGATCCTAGAGCTCAAGCACCAATACCGAATACTGCGCACGCTCTTCTTGCTCTCTTACAAGCTAAGGTAATTAAAAAAGAAACTAATTTTTTGTGTGAAAATAGAAATTTTATTTTGTTGTTTGTTCTATAATAAATTAGGACGCAAAAAAGTTATTAGCTTCTATCCAAACCTGGAAAATCGTTGGGTAGGTATCATAATTATATAAATGGAAAAAAATTAAAATAATATTTTCCCAGGGCAAAGACCTCCACTTCAAGAATAACATCAATAAAGCTGTGGACTACTTGGCCAAAGCTTTAGACTCTACCCTAGACGCCTACACGCTAGCAGTCGTCGGAAATGCTTTATCTGCTGTCAAACATCCTGATGTTCCAATCAGCTTACAACTTATGGATAAATACGTCAACAACACAGGTAAAACACTGATAATTAAATTAAATTCCAATTTTCGACTTAGTAACATTATTCAGTAGGTAACTAGATGTTTATAATAAATATGTCATCGAAGTACACCGCCATAGAGGTCTGGTCTATACTATCTGCATAAAGGTATTTCTCTACTCGAGAAGTCTTCGGCCCCATTGGTAATCTGTTTGCCATACAATATACTCCGCTAACTATCACTGAAGTGTCGTGACTCATCGGTTACTTTAGTTTATTTATGAAATTTGATCTGGTAAACTCTTAGTACAGCCCTCTTCATTGCAATTTTGACTTTGATCTTTCTTATGAGAACCATTGTTAGCCACTACTGCTCAGCACCTGTCGTTCATTGACTTAATGCAATAAAATTTCTTACAGGATCCACGTTATTCTGGTCAAGAAAGGTCCTGGGCTCCGAATGGAGGAACCCCTGGTTGAAAGCCAATAGTTTCGAAGCTAACACAGCCGCTTGGGGCTTAAGAACAATGCTAGCAAGCCGTTTGGAAGACAAAGCTGAACCTGTCGCTAGATTCCTCTTACAAGCGTACCGACCACATGAACCTGATCCTGAAGTGGTAAATATTTGTTACTGAAACCTTCTTTTCTTAATTCATAGAATTGGAAATGAACGCATAGGAATAATATTCTATTCTGTTATAGTTGGATGCGTTGGCTCATTACGCCATATTGACAAAGGCTTCCACAAAACTGAGGATATCTATCAATGTAACTGGATCCCCAGAACTGAGGCAAATTCAGATCGGTGAAAATAATCCCCTTATCATACAAAAACAACAGGTGAGTTTTTTTTAAATTGTTTGTTAGAAAAGGCTTATAGATACATGCACCTAGCGGCTTCTAGTCCTTTTCGCATTAATAAACTTTTTTTTTTACTTTTGAGAACGTATTCAAATGAGTCGAGAATACAATTTCAATAAATAAATATTGCAGTCTCTAAATTGGTATTACCTTTTATTATATTTTATGGTAATTAGTTTGTCTTATCATGTGTAACTTGTCCCCGCTTTGCTCATCAACTGTCTCTCTCGTACTCTGCGTGCTTGTAAATTTTCAGTACCTAATCGTTTCAATTGTCATCATGAATTTTTAATAAGATAATGTTGACTAGGGTTAAAATCATGTATGATTGTAAGCAGGAGTTTCTTTCGCCATTTCTTCTCCATCTCAGCATAATAATAATTATTTAAATAAAATAATTATTTCGTCCCGAAATGGTGGTAGGGCTTTTGATGATTTAAAAGCACTTAGCAAAGTCCATTTAAATAAAGAGCTTTTTCATTCACTCATTTTCATTCAGTCATGGAAAACTTCAGAAACATCACGGTATTAAAGTCTTTCTCAGGACCAGAATGATCCTACCTACCTTACTTACTTTTTAACTATTGGTATTTAGGATCGCTAAGAAAGTGACAATAGCTATCACTAATAAAATATTTTCTAACAGATAGGAACAGCTCGTTCGGCGACAGCAGTGACGGAAGGTCGTGGCGTAGCTCTAGTAGGTCTATGGGCTCGAGGAGCTACGAACGTAACGAGCGCATGGCCGCGATACACACTTGACCCTCGAGTGGATCAAGTGTCTACTAAATACCGCATGCAGCTCTCCATATGTATAGGGTAAATATATTTCCGTTTTAATTATTGATTTATAACACTAAAAGACAACTGTGTACAATAGGCAAAGCTGAAGATCCCATCTGTAGAATGTGTGGTGAGGAGGAAGAAAGCATGGAGCACATACTATGTGCCTGCGATGCACTATCCAATAGGCGACTAAAGGTCCTGGGTCTAGGTTATCCTAAACCAGAGGACTTTATAGACCTTATTCCCGCCAACATCGTAAAACTAATACAAAATGTTTTCGATATTGGCGGTGATGGGTGATAAGGAAAGGGGAAGCACAAAAGATCCCATAGGTCGAAGTGCTCTGAGACACAGCCTCAGCCCCTTACATAAGAATAAGAATAATAATTATTGATTTTAACGCTCTACCTGCTAAGGCATTTTAAGCTAACTTCATATTATCTGTTTTGTTTTCCGATAAAGTTTTATGGTGTTAAGAATTTTCCACCTTGTGCAGACCACACTATATAACATTTTCAATTATTCTACTAAATTGGTCAAAAGTGATTTAATATTTCACGGCTCCAAATGTTTTTTGAAGTGAAACTTCTGTACCACAGTTGTGATTTGAAAAAAGTTTTTGACACAGAGGTTTTTTGTTCAACATTTTGACAACCAATCAACCAATATAAATAAGGATCTGTTCATAGATTATAATATAAGTACTTACGGATCTGTTGCTTTTGAAATCACTTTTGCTACGTATCTGAAGTTTCAGTTCTGCCGTGTGTAAATTGCACATACAAATTTTTTACTTTCTCGTATACGTAGTATAGAGGAAGTCTTGTAAGCCCTGTCAAAAAGACGTATAGCTTGCCTCTCCGTCTTTTATCGGTTCCATTTCGGAGAGTGTGCGGAAGTTCTTCATAATTTGATCCCCCTGCCCCCTTTCCACCATCGGACGACGCTTTGCTTTCTCTTTCATTATGCGAACAGCTGAGTGGGATTCGTTGCCGAGGACTGTTTTCCCGGATCAATATAACCTGGATATTTTAAGGCCATTAGTGAACAAGCATCTTCTAGGCGAGCGCGTACCATATTAGGTCTCATCTTCGCTTTCCATCAGACGTGATTGTGGTCTATCAAACATAAGAAAACAAAAGGACCGCCACAAGATACGTAATCATGATAAGTAATTTCTTTCCATAGATATGTCCCACAAGGAAACGAAACCGAAAGCGGTCTGACCCGGCTGACAGTGCAGCTCCCATCCGGGTATATGGCTGACATCCATACCATCACTGAATTGACTGTAAGCTTCTATACCTTTAATAATGTTAATCCGTTGTCTCCTATAGAACTTGTTATAATTACCTTACCATTATCTACCTTACTCTATAAAAATATAAACGAATAATTTTTTTTTCTAGTATTAAAAATATTAACGCGTTTGTAAACGCAAAAATAAAATTATTCCATAATGTAAGGTAATTTCATCTTATCTGGGCGTCAAATATTTGCAAAAATATTTCGTTCGGGTCTTAGAAGTGCAAATTTCAAAAATTTTATGAAACAGTATTTACCATATAACATAAGCACCAAGCACTGACAAATTTCGACAGCGAGCAGTGTATCGGTGGCGTAATGGTCAACGCAGCCGCCCGGATTGCGGAAGATGCGGGTTCGATTCCCGCCTGAGACAAGTCGATTTTTTTCAGTGCATTTTTTATAGTATTAAAAATATAAAAGAATACCACGTAAAAAAGTCTAGTCTCTTTAAAATTTATATTTATTAAGTAAAATTTATTATGCAACGCTTATTTGTTTTAAGTAGATACTTACAGGAGTATTATAAAATCTTAATTATAGAAACATAATTTAAATAAAGCAATACAATGATAGCAATCCGCTATTTGTGACTGCGGTATTCTGTAGAGGTAAGTATGATGACGTCTGTATATCAACTTTCTAACGGTCAACTTTCCTCAAAAGACTTTGAAGTCTACGTCTATGGAATAAGGTTGCAAATTAATTGAAAAATCGTAGGTAGCAACCTACGATTACCTGCCAGTTTAAAGTTCTTTATAATCCCAAATCCTTGCCCAATCCGCATTGGGCAAGCGTGGTGGACTACTGCCCAAACCTCCTTCGATGACAAGGAGTGGCCTTGTGTCCCAGTAGTGGGTCGAATTATAAAGGCTGTTATGATGATGATGAAAAATTTGTGCAAGGCTTCCCGTATGGTGCGTTCAGCGCGTCTTCAAGGAGGGGGGGCTCGCGTGGTAGCGTGGCTTCGACCGCGTCGAGCTGAGCAATGCGCCACGCTAGCGGCGCCGCGAGCGCTGCCCGTAGCAAACCAACGTCCGGGCTGGGCCGCGCTAGAAGACCTCTACGATTCCAGTAAGTCAATTTACTCCACTCAAGAAATAGTCACTGGTTAGTACCTAGTGAGTTGATATCTTGACCAAGCCCAAGGTGATTAAAGTCAAAGTCGAAAGAACAATGGCGAACTAAAGGAAGTTGTTTGGTATCAGTGTAAATGAAAATGTACTTTAATGAAAAAAATTAAATAAGTACAGTCTGTGTCGAGCGCAGTCACGAGCGCGTTGTGATACTTGTGTCATTGCCAACATTTATTCGTATGTGTTTCGGAAGTTACTGCCCACTTTAATTCTGTAAAGTTTGTTATTCTTTTACAAGAAAACATTTGACAGTTTTCGATTGCACGGCACAGATTTCAACATTTCAACGCATTACTATAAACG
Organism: Elophila nymphaeata; assembly: GCA_955850985.1. Classification (NCBI taxonomy): domain Eukaryota; kingdom Metazoa; phylum Arthropoda; class Insecta; order Lepidoptera; family Crambidae; genus Elophila; species Elophila nymphaeata. The sequence continues at coordinate 15,669,721 of OY039068.1, forward strand.
TAACATATATAGTTTATAATATCACTGTCTTTATTATAATTAATAATTGGCGCAGGTCATCGCGCCCGCGTATTCTTCCGCGCACTGACTAGCACAACGTGCGACGTTTGCCGCGCTTGGTCAGCGTGCGCACGCGCATGCGGCTCGCCCAGCGCACAACTACCCGCGGATTCATCAGGATCGTCCGAAGCTAGCGCGCCCGGACACGCACACATAAACACACCCGCCGCTTTTACACTCACATTGATAACTATCGCTCTACTTTTACGCCAGTATTAGGCCGCGTTTCTACATTTTGCTGCTAACTCGACTAAAATTGTTAGTTTCCAATTTTGATCATATTGAGTTCAAGGCTTAGGAGATATCTATGGAGAAGCGAGACGGTAGTCTCCACTTAGTAATGTTTGTATAGCGAGAAATAATAAACTCGACGTACCCGGAGAATAAAATATTGTTGTGCATAGTGCATACTATGCTGAATTTGTGTTGGACAATATACCAGTTGCAAGTAAATATTAAGTGCCATCTCGTTTCTTCATAGAGACAACATCAAAGATTCACTATTATTGAGACTTGGGTGTCATTTTCCCATGTGAAAATTTTCTTTTGTAAACTACTTACTCGGCTTGAACTCAGAGTTTAAAGTAGTTCAATTAGGTAAGTTAAGTAGAGTACATACATTTTCAACCAATTCTTTTGAGCCATATTGATGTTGTTTTTCATTCTAAAATAATGTTTTGGATTGAGGTCCTTTTGCCATAAAATACTGTAAATGAATTAGTAACTAGAAAAGTAATATAGAAACAGATTTAAAGACCCCATTGTAATGACTGATCAAATATATTGACTTTCTTTAAAATATTATTGATTAAAACATTTAACTAACTAATAAAACTGGATACAATGATAGTAGGCACAATTAACTGCACGTTTATTTAAATTACTTACATTGTCTTTTGAATTTATCTGTATCCATATAAAATTCTATAAATCTGCTTAATCCACTAATAATTTTCCCACTTATACCAATCTTATTCGCCATAACATTATGGTGCGTAATAAAATAGAATCTGATATTTTAATATATTTTAGTGTACATAAATAAGTGTTTTACATTATAAGTAGGAAATAAAATTATAATACAAATAAAGGTCTTTTCCTTTCAATAACATTTATTGCTTATGTAAATTACACCCATGTATCTTGCTTACCTATAAATATCTAATTATCAATATTCAACTACGCCGAGATAAAAAACCAACTATTGCAAAAAATATTCAAGGTAATTGAATTATTTTTTCAATATAAAACACAAAAATAGACATGATAACTATATGTCCATTTTTCTCATCATCCAGTGGAAGAAACCCAGAATGGAGAAAGACATAGTGAGTGGCACTGCAGAAGCTTTAATCCAAGCCCATAAACTGAAAAAAGGAAATAAAAAAATTTGAATACAGTGAACAGACTTTTATTATTGGTCTGAGAAAACTAGCTGACCCGCCACGTTGTAGTGGTTTTGGAATTTGGAACAAAAATTGAAAAGATAATGCCATCCCATATTCGATCGGACCAAGCAAAGCACATTATACAAAATTTGTGTTAAGAAAACTCAGCTACGTTCTCGTTGCATAGCAATGGTTGTTTGTGTCACAACAATATATTGTCGCTTCGTATTAGCTGTGCAATTTTCTTAGTTCAAAGTATTAGAAAACTTAAGAAAAAAATAGTTTAAAAAGTTCTCAAATGATGACCAAGGGACACACCGATGTGTGCGTAAAGCGCATATGTGCATGATAGATAGTCGGTCATAGTACTGCAGTCTGGCAGTTGGTGTCGTTTCTACATGACTGACAGGCCTCCTTAGGCCAGTCCTTCCTCTGAGCTTAAGCCAAACTTACACAAGTAAATCGCGCGACAAGCTTTTATAATCATATAAATTGGGTATATGAGGTTATAAGTTTATAGTTAAAATTTTAAAGGAAAATTCTATTTTCTTCTTTTTAGAACATTTAAATAAAAGCTTTTATTTAAAAAAAAATGTTATTTTGCTTTTAATTTTTCATAGTAAAAAGAGGCGTTACGGTTCAGAGCTGATAAATGTGCTACGACCTTAAACATGAAAAACTTACTCATATGGATCATCAGATATGTAATAAGGCTGTGGAGTAGGTACCAATCCACTATCTGCAATGTAAACTCTCTTAGTTGGCCTGTCTTCAACATCTGTTGGTGTATGCTCAACTAAATGTACAATGTTTTGCCCTTCAACCACCTAAAATACATTTGAAAGAATTATTGAAAACACAAATGCATTGAAGCACTTCATGTATGTTTTGATTGGTAGCATACTACTCATACCTTTCCTACAACTGTATGTAGATTATCCAGCCATGGTGTGCCAGTAGTAGTTATTAAGAACTGACAGCCATTAGTGTCTTTGCCTGAAAATAAAATAAACAAAATTACTAGGTACGTTATTTTTAACAAGTGCTCCTCATCCATGTTACAATGTTCAAACTGTATAAGTAGTGGGATGTGCAAAAGAATAAACTATCAACTTACGGCCGGTTTCAATATTCTACTCGCCAGTAAAAGGAAGCTTACTGAGGTTTAGTTGCTAAGCAACTATTGTTAAATACAGGTACTAAAAATAACAGCGGTCGCTTAGCAACCATCCCTGGTACGGTGATCTGCAGCAACTGAGAATTAAATATTGAAACCAGCCAATACTGATCAAACCACTTATATTTATGTAAAGTGTACCTACAGACGACGGCATAATAAGTTATCATAAATTGTCCAATTTCTTTAATAGAATTTGAACTCTGACTGTAAGATACGGTTGAAAAATAATTAAAGACTAGTTTTGTCAACCTTCTTAAATTTTTCAGGTTGTCTACTCGCTCTTGTATGTAGGTAGGTAACTCAGATCAATAATAATGATCTGATGTAGCTACCTACATACAAAGCTTTTTACACTTACCTTTATTAGCCATTGAAACGAATCCTGCACCAGTATGTTCAGTGTCCAAGTTCTCATCAGGAAACGTTTCTCCATAGATACTGATAGAACCTAATCCATCATCAGATACAACATCTCCACCTAGTAAAATGATATGTTATTAAAATTATGTGCAACTCTTAACATTAATGTATGCATTGCAATCATACAAATGTATGAAATAGTATGTAACTAAATGAAAATTTTAAATTATTGCAATTTAGATAAGTACTCACCTTGTATCATAAACCTCTTAATGATGCGATTAAAGGATGTGCTTTTATACGACTTCCCTTTGATGCCTTTTGTTGCTAGAACTTTGAAATTTTTTACAGCTTTTGGTGCTAAATCTCCAAATAAACCAATCACAATACGCCCTAGAGCTTTTTCTTCATTGTGAATATCAAAATAAACTTGATCAGTCACTCTAAATTGTCTTGCCTGTAAATAATATCTTCAATGTAACTCTGCATTATCAAATAATAATGAAGTAGGTAACCGTTGACTTACATTTACATAACAAATATTTTGCCAGAAGTAAACTAAACACAATACTTTATAAAAATACATGTTTTTTTTATTTTCATGAGCTGTCTTTTAACTTAGAATCTACTGGTTTGTTAATTAAATAAACACTTTGGCATTGAAGCCCTTCAAGTGTACTTACACATCTATAGCACAACAGTAGGTAACTACACCACTGTTTTAACCTTAGTGTAAAATTATTTCAGGCGTTGCACCTATACTTCGTTTCTAAAGTATAGAAGGCTTACAAATATCAAAATATGCACAAAGAACTTTATTGTTCTTCTGTTGTTAATAGGTGGGAGATGTAGAAGATAAATTAATTACCTAAGTATATAGAATATCCTGGCACGAAATGCGCTCTTATCTTATTTTTGATTAATGTCTTTTGCGGAATTACTCATATAACCAAAATCAAGTGAAAAACGACAATAATTGTACGGTAGATTTAGTTAATGGAGTCTCTCAGCACATGTCAACAAGAACTCGGGAGACACCGAGATACTTCATAACATAAAGCTTTAGAGAGCGCTATGTGATCTCTTGTCAAAAGGCTTAGGTAAGAATATAGTAACTCCTACAGATTTTAACGAAAACTAATTCAAACAAAAGTGCTTTTTGCTTTCAAAAGTTCGCGCGCATTAAAACATTTTATTTTGTTAGAGGTTTTGGCTTTGTATTTATAACCTTTGAGCCATATCGTCATTAAATTATTAAATATTTACGTAATAATTATTGATGATTGCATTAAAATATGGGCGTCACACATTTTGATGCATCTAGGGAGTAGGTACTTGGAAAGAAATTCATGGCAACAGACCTCATGATTGTGACTGATGAGAATGAGGATCAGTCACATAACGGGAGAACCCAATTTTGACTATTACATTGCATGCGTTATGATTTTCTAAGAACACTACTTTTTGATTTTTTGAAATCCATCCATAAATGGCAAAGTTATTTAATATTTTATCGAGCCTTATTAAAAAACGCGCGCCTCCCGGCCCTGGATACTGATGACGTCATTCGACACAATCCGCGCGCGATCGCATTCGTCCAGTACGCATATTCGTGGTTAGTAGTGAACACTGTCGGTTTTTTGAAGTTTTTTGCATTGTCGGGTTATTGTTTCTGTGTTATGTAATAATGAACAACAAATTGAAAGATGGATTTGAAAAAGGACAGTTCGATAATCTACCTAAAGTGGATTCTTTCATGGTTGTTACTTTCTCGTATACGTAGTAAGTATAGAGGAAGTCTTGTAGTCGTTAAAAAAATCGACCTCGAGATTTTGACGGATTTACACGTTTTGGATCTCCCTGAGTCCAAAAATACCTTTTTGAAATTAAGCATGTGTGTGTGTGTGTGTGTGTGTGTCACTGTGTGTCTGTGAGTTAGCACCTTAACTCCAGTATGCTTTGACTTATGGCAACCAAATTTAACATGCGTGTATGACATCAAAAAAGGTTTCTATCAACTTTTGAGTCGTCGATCACGAAAGTTAAGCAACCAAGTGCGCGGTCGGTACTCAGATGGGTGACCAAAAATTAACATGCATGTATGACATCAAAATATAAGGTTTCTATCGACATTTGAGTCGTTTCTGGTGTACGAGAATGTCAAGGGGACACCACTCCCGATTTTTGAATATTTAAATAATCATGTGAAGTATACCGAAATCCGCGGTTGGAAGCTTCAAAGGTAAGTATACCTAATTTAATATCTTAGTTAGTTCAAGCATAGGTACTTCTTTACATGGGGGTCGACATCCGGAAGCCTCCTCATGGTGGACCCTGGTAACGTGGTGGGGAAACTTTCTCGGCGGGTGTGTGGCTTTTGATGTCAAGTGTCCCTTGGCATTCGAAGTCACATGCCATCGTCGAGTTGTTTTTGTTTTCCCACCACGGCAAGTTCCGGTCGGCCCTTTTCAGGACCGTGCCAGTCCCGAGGGTGCGATCCGATGGCTGCTCCCGGTGTCCTCGTCAGTAGGACGCGCTAGGTCGAGCAGCCGTCGGTGAGGAGGCGGCCTATAAGGCTGGCGTCGGCCAGCGGCCCACAGGGGCTGGCGTTAGTCGGTAGCCCCTGTGGGCTGCTGGCCAACAATTGGTGCACAAGGAGTGCCTAGACGGGCAGCGTTAGGAAGGTCTCGGTGTAGTTGCGCTCACGTGCAGATCCCGAGCCGTCCCGCAATAGCGCACTGGAGGTCAGGCCAGTAGCGGGGAGGCACGCATTTACCTCGAGTCCCACATATCCCTTGCGGTTAGCACAACCCCGCAGGGACGATGCGTAAATGCATTTGACCTCCCCGTCAATAAAAAAAAATAGGTACTTCTTTACATGGCAGGTGCGAATATTATAAATGTGAAACTTTGGATGTTTGTTACTCAATCACGCCTAAATCGCTTAACCCATTTTGATGAAATTTGGTAGGGAGATAGTTTGAACCCTGGGGATGGACATAGGCTATATTTTATCCCACTGCTGAGCGTAGGCGCGATATAACGTGCAATCCACGCGGGCGATGTAACGTGTAGTTCACGCGGGCGATATAACGTGTAGTCCACGCGGGCGATATAACGTGTTGTCCACTACTTATATCCCTACTTTGATGATTGTTAATTGTTATTAACTCACACGTTTATTTTAGGGCCGAGACAAAATGACATAAAAGGATTAAGTTTCAGGTCTTTCTTCTATCTATCAATAAAATAGGTAAAATTTCATAATACGAGGATAAGTATATTAAAACTTACGTCGAAATGATCTTCGCAACAGTAATGAGTACTTTTGCTTGTTAAAGGATCTCTCTTCATAACACTACACCACTTTATTCTAGCTTTTGGGTCCGTTGGAACAGGAAAAATAGTTTGTCCGGCGTACCTACTACTAGTTGTACTCTAGCACTTTGGCACGATACAATATTTGTAAGACATTTTTATAGGCTATTGATGTCACCCCTATTGGTCTGAGATGTCACCAATGTCACCATACACAACAATAAATGTAGAACAGAACGACCGGGACAAGCACAACTCAAAAAGTGCGCGGGGTACGGAGTATAACTACAAAACTGTAGAGCGCGCGTGGCGGCGTCGCGGGACTTGTGTCGGATGACGTCACGCGCTCGCGGCTCGTACTCTCGGCCGTTTTTTGAACTGCTGCAGTAAAATCGCTGTATCTTCGTCATTTCTTATCCGATTTGAATATTTTTTTCACAGTTTGTCATGGTTTTCTTACTGTTATAAAACTGCATATTTAATAAAAAACGTGACTGATCCTCATTGTATATGGATTTCCATCCACTATAAAATTCTCAACGCCACTTATACAAAACCTTTATTTCAATGATTCCTCATAACTGTTCGTCAACACGGATGCTTATGCAACGAAACGACACCACTTTCACTGCACAAAATCCACTTCGAAGCAATTTTGAATTATCGAAATAAAGATCGACATCCAGACGCCATGGTTTCCCGCCAAACACACCTTTTTTTTTGGTTAAATTTCCCTGTTACGGGACGGCAAAGGGATCTAGCCCATACAGCCAAGTCTTCAGTTTCATCTTCTTTCTTGATTTTTGCATTAAAATGTGGGTGCCACACATTTTAATGCATCTAGGGAGTGCTTGCCGAGAAATGCATGGTACAGACGTCATGATGGTGACTGATGAGAATTGTATAGTGGGATTTCCAACCACTATACAATTCTCAACGCCACATACGCAAAACCTTTATTTCAATGATTCTTCATAACTGTTCGTCAACACGGATGCATATGCAACGAAACGACACCACTTTCACTGCACAAAATCCACTCCGAAGCAATTTTTTTCTGAAGCCCTAGATGCATTAAAATGTGCGACGCTCATATGCGCTCAAGAAGACATAAATACAGACAGGGCTGTATAGACTTGATATCCTTTGCCCGTCCCGTTAGGGACAAAAAAAAATGAAACATGTCAATGTCACTTTGACACGTTAAATGTTTTTTGTTTTGTAGCTACTTTGTTGTACAATAATTATTGGATACGATTACGGGGTCGATAAATAGCCAATTCAATACTTTAATAGTTTCCAAACATTTTTAACTACTTAACAAACTTTATAACGCTTCGAAAGGGATGCAACCATAACTCTACAACTACAGCTAACGAACATAGCCGATAGTGAAACAGTGCGTAAAACAATGACTGTGAACAATACAATTGCCCATCAACGCTTAATTCTCAGTGGTGATCGTGAAAGGTATTTAAGTGAATAATGTTAGAGTATATTTTAATATTTTTACGGGACCAGCTATTGTAAATATTGCGACTGCTGTAATTTTTCACCTAGGATGACAAATGTTAAAAAACTTCATTTCTAAAGTTCACTTTTTGTTACAGATTTAAGGAGTTATTGAGAAGACGTTTAATTGAATGTGGTTGGAGAGATCAGGTTAGGATGTTATGTCGAGATGTGGTCAAAGAAAATGAGAGCAGTAATGTGACATTTGATACATTGGTCACAAGAGTCACACCACGAGCACGAGCCCTGGTACCTGACACTGTCAAAAAGGAATTATTGCAAAAAATCAAGACACACCTTTTAACGCAGAAAGATCAGTAATATAATGATTCAGCAATATTTCCTACATCAATTTGTTTTTAGTATGCTTTAAATAAAATATCTTTTACAACCAACAGTATATTTTAATCATAAACATTTTACATTAATGCTAAACAAAAAATATATATATTGCTTATTCATAATACTGCTATTACATTATATTTGACTGTCATGAAGGTATTGCTGCCTGACAAATGTCATGGATTATGTATGACAATTTTTGAATACTCTTCAAGAGTAGAGATACACTAGTATGAAACGTTCTGCTATATAACAAATAGACAATATATACATAAAACATATACATTCACACCAAGTTAGAGGTATTCTAAAGAATAAATATTGTATTTGAGCTAAAATTGCATTATCAAATCTATGTTGAGCAAGTAAACCATGATTAATAAATATGGAAAACCCAATACACCATAATGTATAAACTTATTCCCTCCAATATCTATTTTAATAGACTTAAATGCAATGCTTATCTTAATTATAGTCACACACACATAACTGCATATTTGAGTGAGGGTGATATTAGGACTTAAACTGTTAAAAATCAAAATATACACACAACAAATACAATGACAAAAGACATGTATTAATTTCATAAAAGATAAAAGCACATTATCAAACTGTGATCAATATTGTAAGTAAAAATAAAACACAAAAATTATTAAACATAATTCATTCATTTCTGCTCTGACAGGTAAAACCAATAAATGGATAAGTATTGTAAGGAACATGAAATTGAGATCATATTACTGTCTATAAGTTGAGTTATGATGTAATTTTATAGTTCATAAGTCATATTGAATAAACAATAAATGTAAATTTTTGAAACTGGTTTTACCTATTACAATAAAAATTTAGTAAAAATATATTCTTGTTTAAAAAGACCTCACAGTCGTTAGTATGACATATGCAAATATAAACTTAAAAAAATAATAAATGTATGCTTAAATGCATTACAAGTGTAAATTGAGAAAGTTCCAATTGAAGTTGGTAATTAGATGAGCAATAAAATTTCTTACTTTAAATATCCTTAAAGCTCTTGAATACCTGATCTAAATTTGATAATAGAATATTATTCTTATTATTATGTACAACATATACAATGGAATGTAATTTGGACTTGCTTATACATTTGATCAAATATATAACTTATATTAGGTATAACAATATCAGTACTCCCTTACTATGATAGAGAATTGCCTATCATATTAATTATTTAGCTTAATCTTAATATTTCTTAGTGTAGAATCTTAGCCAAGTAATTGTTTGACCAGAATCCACTAAATGACCAATTTCTTAATATCATTGTAGCCAGTGTCATATGTGATGTCATTTTTATCATTATGCGTTTACAAACATTTCTATTCTTTCTTTCTTTACTCTAATTACATCAATTAAAAGTGAGTAAGTAATTGATCAATCCATTTACACAATACTGATGATTGCTATGAGTATGTTAAGTCTCGTATTTACTAAGCAACAATTGATGTGCTACATAAAATGTGACACTTGACAAGAATGCCTATGTTGCACAACAACGCGCAATATTGCTACCTAGCGCATGGCATACAACAAATGTTTCTCATTAGAAACATTATAAGCAATGAATGGCCTATCAACATTATGAGCAACATAATGTGCAGCATGTCGCATTTCAAATGTTGCTTAGTGGATATGAGACTTTAAGAAAACATAGAAAAATATTTTAAATTTTGGCATTTTTATCATCTTCACCAAATAATTTAATAATTGCATTGATATACTATACATATATACAGAACTTAATTTATCAATCTTCATAATGACCACAACTACTTAGCCACATAGTATTAGTAAAACATAGGGTAAAGGCGGGATAGATGCCCCAGTAGGATAGATGCCTCATTTTCAAAAAGCTTAACTTCCCAAACTCGCAACTAAGAAACAATAGCATAACTAAAAGCCGCAGTCACCCCGCACTTCAGTTAGCCACGGGCCGTCGTGTCTTGAGGATGCGTTTCGTTCGTGTGTGAATTCATCTCCGCGGCGAAGTTAACAAACACGTCAAAGTTTTAAAGGTTAGTATTTGCTGTTGTATAACTTTATAATTAGTTATTAATTCTGTTATATTTTTTATTACGTCAATATACTGATTCATCAAGTATGCATCTAGATGGAAAAGGTTGCTCATTTGTTATTCATTTATTAAAAAAAATACTTGGGCATCTATCCCTATCAAAAAGGATAGTTGCCCTGATTTTTCGACGTATAGGTGCCCCTTGGGGCATCTATCCTTCCGTACCTACCATGTATATGTGAGGTTTCAGTGTAGATATATTTTGAACATATTCTGTGTTCTGTTATATTTTGTGTTGACGTATATTTATATTTTTACTGGTTGTAGCAGAATCATGTCACGAAAGTATAAAAGAAAGGAAGGAGTGCGAGCTCGAGTATGTTCTTGGACTTCAGAAAAATTGTAGTCGGCTTTTGAGGAAATGGACAGAAATACCATGGGGATAAACGAAATATCCCGACAGTTTGGAATTCCAAGAACATTGCGAAGACGTTATGCTGCTAAAAATACAACGAAGCAAACACTAGGTATTGTATTAAGGGTCATGTCATACAAGATATTACATAATAATTAATATTTTATACCAAGAATTTTATTGTTATTATTTTATTTGATCTCATATTATAATTCTATTCTAACGATGACAATTAAACGATTTAAGAATCTGCAAAATGCTTTTTATTATTATGACCGCGTTTCTAGGAGACAATTTCTATTTTAGGAGTAGCCTTCTACTGCTAAAACACCAATTGTCCTCAAAATATAATTAAATTTGGTTGATTTTTTCGTTTATACAATATGAAGGGCTTCTATCCCGCGCCGCAGGCATCTATCATTCATAGTATTTTCAAGGTGGGGCAACTATCCATACCGGTAGGCATCTATCCTCAACAAAGGAGTTCTATAAAAAGCTTAAATCTGCAAAATCTGGAACTGATAGGTTCAAAAAAACAAATCACAGTTAAACACAAAGGATTAAAGTAGATAAATTCATAGACATTATTTATATAAAACTAATATTTTCAAAATTAGGAGCATATTTAAAAAAGTGAGGCATCTATACCGCCTTTACCCTACTATAAAGGTAGTTGCCTTGTAAACTTAATATTTATGTTGTTATAAAAAAATGTTTCAATGTAGAGTAGTCACAGCTATTGACAGCACTATTTCTTTGTCGATTTAAAGCAAATGTTTACAATATTGATAAACAATCTGAGAAATTAAAAATTGATCAAAAATCAAATGATGGCAGTTTTATTTACAGCTTAATCAATTATATATAACTAAATTTATAATACATACAAATATTTAACGGAAAATACAATCTCTATCACTTTACAATATAAACCGGTAAAATAAGGGAAATAGAAATGGCAATACTCTACTGTTGGTATTCTGCGAGTGGAGCGAGCTTGGTATGGAGTCTGTACTGTCCTCGCTCTGTCTGCAGTAAAAGGCAGACATGTCTTAATCTGTTAGACCTAATCCAATCACACTTTAAATCTTTTTAGAGCATAAATACATTGCAATCAAACCTGTGGATATTATAGACTTTACTTGCTAGCAAGCAGATAATTTACTATCAAAGTTTATACAAAAGTTCTTTATGTTTGAAGTGAACGGTTAATGGTAACCGCGTTGGTGACGTCATCAGCTGCCGCTTGGGGAGTTCGGCCACTTCAGGTACTGCGGCGACTGCGGTACGGGCGGATTTGAGAGGTTGCACAAAACTTGTTAAATAAAGAATTCGAATGCGGCGACTGCGGTGCGGCCAGGTCTGCGTTCACCTTTATTTTACTCTCTAACAACAGTATTGGCAATGAGCAGCGACAATTATATTTCCATCAGTGATACCGAGTTTAATAGCTACCTATTATTACTAAAAATAATCTTTAAAAGGCGTATTACATAATTATTTTAAATACAAATAGCATTAAAGAACCACTGGATCATTTCAAAAGAAAGAAAATGCTGCTGGAATTATACAGACATTTAGACCAAATTATTGTAAAATGATATGATAACATACACTTAGCAGATAAATTTTTAGTTGCAGCTGCTTCTATAAGGGGTGAGAATAAACTAATCTGATTTTATTTAGTTTAAATTCTAATTTCGCGAGCGCCGTGCTATTCTCCTCACATTTATCTACACGCAGTCCGCTTTATCTGATCAGAAAAAAGGCACGAAATGGGAAGTACAAAGAAATACCTTGTGCTTGAAAATTACCCATCCTCTCCACTTTCCAGCCATCTGCCGCAAAAATAAGCAATTCCGCGTACGATAAATATTAGGAGGATTTTATTCAACAAATCATATTTGCACTTACATAATAATTGGCATTATTGGTAGAGCTACCTATTTCAATTTTCTAAGTTAATTCATATTTTTAATAAACTTTTATGATAATAACTCTTAGTTAGAGACGAACGACACCACAAAACAGGTCTTCTATTTTAATTTTAGAGATATTACGATAAATAAATACTTCCACATTGTGGTTGTAATACAGTCAATGAACTAAACTCATTTTCGTCGACAAAATTTATCAAATTAAACGTAAATAAATATAAATAATTAGACAGGCATCAAAGTGAGTGCAATTTTGGACGGTTACGTTTTAAATTAAAAGCTCCCGCACTCAACAATAGCTACCTTTTGTATGGTGAGATTCGTCTTAACATAATATAAAAACAATTTTCTATATACACATACAAAAACATTTTAAACTATTTATATATTTAAATCGAACAAATTGCAACCGATTGTGCTGGTATACCAATAGGCATAGTAGCAAAGGATCATCACATTCTTGCAAGAGATTCAAAATCATTAAGAAGGAACATAGAAGTTTACTTATGCCATAGTTTATAATTTATAAGCGAAGAGCAAAGTGTATATTAGGTAGTATCCATCATATTGAATTTCACTAATAAATATTTAAATACTCGCTGACAATCAGCAGTAACACGAAAAACAGCATGTAAACATCATAATAATAAAATTTTGAAGTAATCAACACAACAACTATCGAATACTCACAACCTGTTAAATTTTGATTCCTTTGGCTATTTGTTTATGAACAGAGAAACAACTTAAACAGATGGCAATGAAACATTACAACTTGCAGACCCTAATCACACATTGTATAAATCGGAGACCAATTCAACCCTCATAAAAAAATAAACAAAAAATATATCCTTCAAAAAACAAAATAATAACCTAAATTACACCGTTGCACATCCCAAAGGCTCAACAATTGTATGTTACACCAAAGCCCAATAAGAAATGTTAATAACATTTTTCGATATTGCACATAAATAACAATAACTATATGAAGATATATCTCTTTTATTTGTTTTTACTCTCGCTTAACCAACATACTTCCACCTTGTTAAAAAGTTACAGGAAACAGATATAGATGAAATCACTCCTATTGCAACTCTCAAAGACAGAATAAAACAGCTCTACAAATAAAATAATAAACGCGATTTTGAATACTATAATTGAAAATAGAAATTATTTCTTGAATATAAATCTAACACCATGTGTTTGGTGCAACTAGCCGGAGAGCCCGGATGGTTACGGAATCTTAGTCGAATATAGCACACGTTCTAGGTACTGGTTATGGCGTTACTAAACTCAAGACAGGCGGAAGCTAGGGCGCACTGGGTACACACCAATCTGGCTTAAATTACACTTGACAAGATCATTTATATTTAAAAAAATTACACTGTCATCTTGGTAAAAAACTTAAAAAAATAATAAAGAAAATATTCGAGATAAGACCACACAATAAAGTAGTGCATAATTAAAATGGTTAGAATCTCGATAATGTTTTATTAATAATGAAAATGTAAGGACAGATGCTCTACGATAATACTAAAATGAAAATCTCATCTGCCTTTTCCCTGAATAAATGGTTTTGCTGCAATATATTTTTTACTGTGATGTTATTTAGGAGTTACTTATTGACGTTAATAAGATGTGAAAATATATACAGACAACAGCAAGTCAGTTTACAACAAAGTTTCAAACTTCTTCAATCGATTTTCAACTTATTGACATTTGGAATAAAGTGCAAAACCGATTGATAAAATCCTGACAGGCATATCCTTGACTGTACATAGAACCCGTGTCCATCAAAGTGGAATTGGGCGTAGCAGAGACGAGATGTGCCATAAAAACTAATAAGAAGTTCTAACATAATGCAGTGACGCGGAATCACGAAATCCTATTGGTTGTTTCATTTCTTCTCATCTTCGTCCAACGCCACTTTTATGGTGTAAAGGCGTAATGATTTTCCTACGATGTACAGTGAACAAGGTTCCCAGTATTCCATACGGCTGCTCTGCACCAAGCCCCGCCTACTTTTTTCTCTGGCCAATAAAATATTAACATAATATGACGCAGCCAACGGCGCAGCCGTCTTCACTCCGCTTCCGCAGGTCGCCTCCCCTCCGCGCAGTCACTATAGCGTGACCGCCGATATATTCTGCTCTTATTAACTCAAACCGGTATTGTGGGGCGGGTCGCCTGCCAATCAGACAGTCAGTGGTACACCGGGAACTTGTTATATTGTACGTATGTTAATTAGTGGGTACACATTCATACAGATTGTCTAATTCTTATAACTAGTAGCAGTCTGCACCAGATATGTGATCTGTCAAGTAGCCAGTGTGCGTATGGCATCGATCGTCACTCACGGTCACGGTCCTACGTGTGTTGGGCGCGGCGAGGTCGCGGCTGTCTAGGCCGAGGAGCTGCTGAGCGGGAGACTAGCACCAGCGAAGATGCTAATGCGAGGCGAACTGGCGCCCGAGACCCGCCAGGTAGCCTGGTTTAGACGTATTATTTATTTTTAAATTTGTTTATTATCACATGTAAGCGTCGGTGGCGTAGTGCGTAAGAGCGTCGTCTCCCACCCGGGAGGCACTGGTTCGATCCCGCCACGTACTAATGTTTTAAAATTTTGAATTCATATGTACGTTTAATCGACGCTTTTACGGGGAAGGAAAACATCGTGAGGAAACCTGCACACACCTATGAAGAAATTCTTAGGTTGTGTGTAAAGTCGACCAACCCGCACTTGGCCAGCGTGGTTGACTAAGGCCTAATCGCCCCTAATGTGGGGTAGGCTCGAGCCCCTCGGTGTGGACATTATATGAGCTGTTGATGATGATGATGATTATTACATCGTATGTTGATACTTTAATTAAACAGTAGGGGACCAATCTAGAGTAATCATTGGAGCAAATAAATTGCGACAGTTGTTTCGACAATATTTTGTAATGGGGAAGACAACTGTCAACTAGTTTCTCCTAGGTGGCGCTGAGTGTTTGTTCCAAAGGATGTGTCAAACTCAGTACATTTCATAGGGATTTCTTAGTATTTCTATATAAACAGAAATATGGGACGATGTGTAGCTTTCCAGTGCGTAGAAACCGGTACACACAAGTTTTCTACAGATTTGTTTCTCAGGAAAAAGTGGGAAAAGGCTTTGAGAAGGGTAAATTTTAAAGCTACTAAGTACTCCAGAACATACAGCAAGCATTTCAAAGAATCTGATTTTGAAACTACTTCCAGACAAACAGGTGTGTTCCAGTAAACACATTTATACCTATATTAATATTTTTAGAATGAAATAGAAAAAAAATTGTTCAGCACACAAGTGACATATAATAATTTCAAAAGACATTTAATGTATGTACAATACATACAATAATTTTAAAAACATTAATTTTTAAGTGAACTGTGTTTAAATCACTGATGTTGTTGTTCACAACAGACGTTGACAGGTAACAAACACACAGCGCCCTCTGTAAAAAAGTTTTGCGTTTTCTTCCCCATTGGACTTACCTGACGAGAACCGAAGTGACGGCAGCTCGACCATCGCCCGTGGGTTCAATAGCGACTGGTCGTAAATCAGCGCCCCGCCGGCGACGGCCCGCGCCCGTCATGTTCCCGTTCACTAACACCGTCACGGATGCAAACGGACGCTTTGCCATGTGTAGCATCTGTACAAAGAAAATATTTACTGCAATATGGGCGAAAGATTTTGGTTTGACAATTCAAAAATGTTGCGGAGTGGATTTTGTGCAGTGAAAGTAGTGTCATTTTGATGCACAAGCATCCGTGTTGGCGCTCAGATAAAATCATTGAAATAAAGGTTTATTCGTGTGTATGACGTTGAGAATTTTAGTGATCCCACTACAAAATTCTCAACGTCACACACACGATTAAACCTTTATTTATCCCGCCTCATCAGTCGCCATCACGAGGTCTGTTGCCATGCATTTCTCGCCAAGCACTCAAGAATGAAGAAATTGCCAAATGGTTACGGCCCAAAAGTCTTAGGCACCAAGCCCAAAAGGCTAATAAAAAAATACTGCGATATGGCCCCTGCGTGTCCTGCCCACTGCCACCAAAGATTCGCTATGTCGGTGCCTTTGGTTCTCTTGCGGATCTCATCATTTCTGATAATATGATCACGCAGATAAACTCCGAGATCTCTCCATTGCTCTTTCAGTGACCTTAAGCCTTCTTATGAGGCCTGAATACAGTTTCCTTTGACGAAATATGTTCCATAAAATATGAAGGTGTTGGATCGTCAGTTCTAAAGGAAGTGGAAGACAGTATGACAGCTAGTGTTGGACTTATTTCAAGATTTTCCCGACAAAAACTGATTCCACTATAAATAAAACCTGTTTGGATACAACTTAGGGTGCGTTCCAAAACGATCTCAATTTACTCGGGGTAGAGTAAATGGTAGCTCACTATTGGTCGTTATTAAGAAGCGCTTTGACCATTGGTTAGTTTTGTTAAACTATAGTTAATTTACACCAATTAGAAAGCTATCTTACGCTGTCTACTTGGCTTCACCTGGTTTTGGAACGCACTCTTAATATTATAATTAACTGCTAAAAATTAATTCATTAAAACGACTTATCAGATCATCTTACCTCTACGACATGTCTTCTTCTAGCTCTTCTGACATCCGCTGCTTGCTTCGCCTTCCAAGCCACCACACATGCAGCAAGGAACAGGAAGAAGCACGAAAAGAACACGGAGAAGAATACAAACAAATCTATATGAAGCTGGTCCTGTCTGAAAAATATCACGCCGAAGCTAGCTGCCCCCTCATCCATGCTCCGGGCTTTTATTATCAAATAAAATTTCGTGTGTGTCAGGTCATGTATGTTCTGGGGAAGAGTCAAGACGAGCCGGTTTCGCAGGTTGCGAATACGTAGCAATATATTTCTCCTATCCACCGTTACATAAGTAGCCAGATCTTTGGATGTATAATCGGCAAGAGTGTACTCCGTCTTGTCATACCACCAAGTCAATTTTGGTTTATCCGGCACATGGTCATCGAAGGAAGGCATTTTGCGGAATGGTTCGTGCTTGTAATAAGTCGGATCCAATTCAACAGTATGTGCGCCGTTACTTCCATTAACGGCTACGACGAATGAACTGTCGTTTGGTGATAAATACAAATCCACTGCGCCTTGAGTAACGTCGACTATTACTCGTATATCTACATTCATATATCTAGGATTGACGGAAACGAAGACTGTTTGGCCAGGATACAAAGGGCGGGGTTTGATCTTGCATTCATCTGTAATGTATTAATATTAGATTGTAACACAAATATTGCAAGATATTACAGGGTTTAAAAAGACCTAAGACAAAGCTGAGTCTACGCATTCCATACATCAAAATTAGATATAAAAAGATTATTGCTGGGAAACGATTTTCATTTTTTGGTGTTAAAAAATATCCAAAAAATATCGCGCTTGTAAGCGTACGCGATGTTCGGTCGGCTGAGTTGAATGGCCCGATATCGAATGGTGATATTGAGCGCTGACGTTTTAAAGCCATTTTTGATATGAAATACTTAAATTTTTTATTATATTTCTTTGGACAAAATTAAGAAAAAATGTTTTCAATTTGTTTTCATAAAAATCTTGAAAAAAAATCTACCTTTGACCTTCGATAACTTCACAACTATTAATTTGCCAGATATAGTCTATAAGAAAAAATGGTCCTAATGATGAGCGGAATACTTAGTTCTCGGCTTTGTCGTAGGTCTTGTTACACCCGTTATATTATGGTTAACGATGATTAATATAAAGATCTCACCAATAGACTTTCCATCGAAGCACAGCTTATTTTCAATATTGATAGTTTTGTAACACTGGTGTCCATTGCGCGGGTCGCCCATGTAGAGATCCTTGCACTTAACGCACTGGTAGCGCCAACATTCCTGGGCAGAGTTCTTGCTGGAGCTAGATGTTTGACACGATATGTCACTTTCGGTATTATTGCCACAGTTACACTTCTCACCGGTGACTGGATCACAGGTATCGCCATGGCCGTGGCACTCGCATCTATAAATAGATAGGAAAATTATTAATATCAAAAAAATTATGGGTAAAACTTTAAGCCACACTACCAATAAAAAGTGAAGACAACTTTTTTGACCCCGAGTAACCTTTAAATGTTTCCGTTTCCTACAGTCTCTTTCTAACTCTCCGCAAAAGTAATATGATGACATATGTACGTACTCTAGTGGTTAGAAAGAGACAAATAGGAAATAAGAAGTTTCAAGGACAATTTTTTTGAGTTCACTTTTTTATTGGTAGTGTGGCTCCCTATACTATAAATTTCTTGATTAATATAAATTGTGATTTTTCATTGCCTTTGGAGCCGAAACTTTCTGCATATTAAGCATTAGTAGAACTAAATTAATTAGTTACATTAAATATATGAGCGTTATTCTCCGAAAAAAATTTAGTTCGAAATATGAGAATAGGTACTTGGAAGTTGGCGCTTTTTAGTGATTCAAATTTAGGGACCATAGACAGACTGCTGCACTTTACTCAATTCAGGATTATGATTCGCTGAAGAACCCACAGTCAGTTCTATAAATATTAGTGTGAATAAGCGAATGGTGATAACGAATTTATTGGTAGGTTAAGGTTATTTTTTTTAGACCAAGTGAAGCGAGTTTTTTTAAGGGTATCTGTAAAACCAACATGGACTTTTCGGCGAAACGTAATTCTGGATCGAGTTATACGGTTAACAGACCGAGCCAGCACACACTCTTGTATCGAGTTCGACTTTCTCATCAACATCGAATTCAACAAAAGTCAGCAGCTAGGGAGAGAGAGAGAGAACTCGACTGTGCGTTGAAGCATTACTATGTGTTCTCGATCAATTAACATTTTTGCAACTAATGCATCTTACTTCCTATGTTGCGTGCATCTCGTATATAGATAGATATTAAGGTACATGCTTTGACTACAAAAACAATAAAAAAAACACCTTTTATACTATATAATAATATACTCGGGATACTTACGGGCGACATGGGTCACGAAAATCTTCCGATCCTCTAAAGAACCCTTCGATGCACCGCTCACATCTTGGGCCATCCGTGTTATTGGCACAGCGAACACATCTCGCCTTTGCCGTAACTCCGTCCCTATAGAAATCGTCTAAGTCTGGTGTGCTGACGTCCCGAGACGATTGAGATGTGTCCGACATGTCGCTCGTGCATATAGAAGTATGGCCATGACAGAAGATTGAGCAAGGTACACATTGACCGTTGTTTGTTGGATCGCCTACGAAGTTGGGCTTGCATTTCTCACATTGATTTCCCTATAAAGAATATTAATTTTGTCATGCTATCATCATACACAATTCTATAACTATGTACACTTATGAAGTGGGGAACACACGATCCTATCGTGCCGACGATGGAAATGGAGGGATCGTGTAGAATAAAAGTAAATTGGTGTGGATGTCATCCAAAAACTGAGCAAACACACGATCGCTCCAATCGCGTCACACCAATTTACTTTTATTCTACGCAGTGACTTCTGACATGTCACGAAATGGACGTGGGATCGGCAAAACCCGAGCGGTTTGGAGCGATGGAATGATAGATTTGGATATCCTAAAATTTTTTGTCACACCATTCAATTCCGCGGGGTATGTATGGCACATTGAGCTACCGCGCGGGTTTTTAATGCATAAGGGCATTAAAATGATGGATCTTGACGTGGATCACAGAAATAAATCAAGAAAATCTTGTCATATTGACAAGTTTCAAAAGTTCCGTCAGTGTGCGTCGAGACTCGTCACAGAACGCTATCGACTATGAATATTTTTGAGTGTGTCACCTCACTAATTAACTCAATGTGACGTCATCTAGTGGGCGGGGTTGGCGAAAAAAGTTACACGCATTGTTTGTATGAAAACGAGTTATGATCGCCGTTCTATCTTGATTTATTTGTGACGTGGATAGACTTATATTTTGACCAAAAACTACACTGATAAAAAAGTTGCTACTTAAAAATATTAGTTCCAAAATCCATTCAATTTTTAAGTATCAGCACGGCGATTGACTGTGAAGTTTTTATTTGGTGCAAGAGCGTACAACGAGCAAACCACACGGTGACGCAGATCTGGGCCCGTAGACAAAGTAAAAAATAGAAACGATAACGAAGTTTGATAAGAACAAAATGTATGGGATTGTCTTAAGCCGTCGTTAAATCACGTGAACAATTGTAGCTCTAAGTAAGTTGGTAGCAAAAGCTAAGACGCTGTAGATAACCAATCAATATGGCCTAGGATTACGAATTCCGATATATTTTCGTTGTGAAACGATTGCCACTTGTCTAGCTCCCTGCTTCGTCGTCGCACGTGTCATCTGCCGCTCCACGCGTTGCTATAAGAGAATCGCTTAAATGAAAACACAAAAAAAAACTAAAAAGAGAAAAAATCTTAATATTTTAAATTTTATTTTGATTTCATTGTCTTTAAATTACTGGCGGACCCAAATTCCGATAGATAGCTAGGAGGTACTTAAATTACATTTTTCTTGAATATTCTTCAAGAGAGAGCTATTGACCTTGAAATTCCTGAACAGATTTTCATGAATTGTAGCTAAGAACCACCCTGATCACGTCAGCTTTCGACCAAAAAAAACGCATCAAAATCGGTCCATTCGTTTAGGAGCCACGATGCCACAGACAGACCCACAGATACGCAAACACGTCAAACTTATAACACCCCTCTTTTTGCGTCGGTCGTCAAAAATACATACCATAGTATTATTGTGGCACTCGATACATTTATCCAACTTGTCAGGCCCCTCGCAGTGCGAGTGTCCATTGCACTGGCACTGTATAGTGCAGTTGGCGCCGACGTAGCCGAAGTCGCAGCGGCACACGTCCGGCTGGATGCAGGCGCCGCGCACGCAGCCCTGCGAGCACACCGCCGCGCATCCCCCGCCAGCCGCGCGCTTATGGCCCGCCCCGCAAGCACATTCGTAGCCCTCGGGGAGGTCGCGGCAAACCTATAAATATGTAACGTTGTAACGATAAGAATGCCCACTGTAACTACTGTGTTTACTAGGTGGTAGACCTAGGGTCGTCTGGGTTGGATCGGTGAAATGCTTCGGCAAACCCCGGGTCGTCTCCAGTAAGAGCATGGGGGAAACCGGAGTGGTTTGGTAGTATTCCCAGTGCAGTGGTGATCAGGTGCTGGGCGACCCCTGCACAGGCCCACGTCTAGCCAAGGGTCCGCTGGTCCACTAGCCAGCGGTTTAGGGTATCGTCCGTAAGCGGATTACACTCCGATAAAAAAAGGGTCGTCTGGGTAGGTAGCACCGCCTTTCTTATTTCTGCCGTGAAGCAATTCGTTATGTTTCGGATTGAAGAGAAAGGTAGCCAGTGTAATTACTGGGCATGGAAAGCATATCATTTTAGTCCCCAGGATGACAACACACTTGCAGTGTTAAGTGATTTACCCTTAATATTGCAAGTGTCTATAGGCGACGGTAACCACTTAACACTAGGTGGACCGCAAGCTTGTTTGCCATCTCGTAATATATAAAAAACTGTAAATAAGGATAACTGGGTAAAAATATAATAATAAAAATAAGTCTATTGATATTGGATCTTTAGATCGGCAATGTGAAAGAGAAAGAGCATACTTTTTTTTTCTTTTTCTTTTTTTTTTATACTTACGCGTATGTTAGAATGAGATAGATAGACGAGACCATTTCACGTGCACGCAGGCGGAAAAGTTCACGTTGCAAAGACAGCATCTGTCAGGCTGCGCGCAGTACTCAGATGCAGTACTATTTTTCATTTCATTTCATCGCAATGTTTTTTTGATAATACGGATGATGAGATGACTGAATGAATGATTTACAAGAAACAATATACCGACAGTAACGTTGGGTTTAACTAACTTTCTTATTAATTTTAGGCTTGTTTAAAGTTGTGTATAAGAGATCTCTGATTATGGACTACCTGGCAAATAAACGGTAATGGGAACTTATTTGGAAACTGTCAAACTGGTGTGGATTATGCGTAACAATAAGTTTATGACAGATATTCCGTACAAAAATGTATCATACTACTCGAAAGCAAAGAAAGCTGCATACCATTTTAATATCATACCTCAGATTCCGCTTTGCATTGATGATGATTGTTCTCACACTCGTTCTCAGGGGGACATCTAGTATAGTGCCAGGAGAACGTACTGTTTGTTTCGTTCAACTGATGTACGCTGTTGTACACAGCGGCGCACGTTGTCCGGGTCGAATAGTCCAGAGGCGTATCGATCGAACCCTCTGCGCATACACCCTCTCCGTTCGCACCTTCTATAGCGCACCAGCCACAGTGAGAATGGTGTAGACATTCTGAACATTGCTCGAAGGTGCCGCATGGCGCCGGACACTTGTTCTTATCTGCTTTAGTCAACACGAGTCCGCACACTCCTCCCGCACAGTAAACCGGTTGATAGGCAGGCGATATGCATTTCCCGAGGTAGGTAGCCCAGTGACACTCCGAATGACCCCCCTCTGCGCCATCGGAACTGAGGCAAGACTCGCAATCGTCGTACATGTGACATCGATTGGGACATTCCTCTTTGGTCGTAGGACGCAAACTGACACGACCTTGTTCTTCTATCAACGTACATGTCCAATTAAATAATTCAGTTGGATCCTCAGATATTCTTGTTAATTGACCTGATGAAAATATACAATAAAACATTCGAGATAAACATAACGTCATTACATAGAATAAGGTAAAATAGATTAATAAGTTACCTTCTCTACTAGCTTGTCTCGTCCATGTACATTGATTCGACACACATTTTTCACAATCAGATGCTAAACATCTAAGTTCAGGACATTGACCCACATCACTTATATATGTTGTTCCAGCATTACATTTGATACTAGTGCAAGATTCATCTGTTGGTACACATTCTCCTAAAATAAAGTATATTTAAAGAGCATTAGAGACTTAAATATTAATTGTTATATATAATGCGGTACCTATTTAAAAATAAATACGAACCAACCGCAGCAGCACATGATTCACACCAACGACAAGCCGGTTTCTCTTCTGGATATAAAGGCCAAGCAGCCAAACATGATGTACAGGTAGTGAAATTCTCACAAGGTCGTCTGGATACAAGTTCAATATCGCAAACCGATCCAGAATTTGTCGATACGCGGTCACTGCCTTCGCAGCCAGCTTTATCAATGGAGTAACATTTTGTATAATTTTCTGTGCTACAGAAACTACATCCCATGTGACTTCGACATTCCATCTTGCTTGAACTCCACAGTGAACATAGGTCTTCTGGGAGGGATATACGGGTTACCTGGCAATGTGCACTGCCTGTCCAACCGCCAATAATGTATATGTATCCATCGTTTTCAGTTTCAACATCGATGGCCATTGCATGAGCTATTGTTGGCGGAGGAGGATGTCCCACGATACTGACACCTAAAAAAAACAACGAAGATTCAAAAATATTAAAGTTTATATGACGAAACCAAGATTAACATAAAGAGCTGAAGAACCAACCTTTTACAAGTCTGACCCATTGATTGCAACTGTAAACGTAAGCGATCAAAGAGTCAGATTTACTATCAGGGTCACTTCTGCCTCCAAACACGATCATGTATTCATTTGTAGTAACAGCAGAATGCAAATAAATAGGTTGCGGTAGCCTATCATAATTGTTTATATTTGGGAAAATAGGCAGCTCGCTCCATTTCTTAGAAGGATAGTGGAATGAAAACAGCTTATTAGACATTGAAGTTCCATTGTAAGCGTGTAATATACCGCCATAGACATACAAGCTTTGTGAAGGAGCATGATACACAGTACTATGTCCAATTAAACCCGATGGTTTTGCTCCTCCACAGTTCAACTTAATCCATTTTTCGTTATCTAAATCGAATTCCCAGATATCAGGCATGAATCCATTTTCCATAGAGAACCCTCCAATTAACACTAAACTTTCATAATCCTGATATTTCTGTAAAGTTAAGGTGTGTCCAGCTAAAGGTGGAGGTTGATCTTCTTTTGCCTTAATGATACCCCATCTTTGGTCTTTTAAACTAAATTGCCAAAAATCATCGAGAGTTTTGTTTTGTACACTCTTTTCTTGTAAGCTTAAACCACCATAAATATAAATATTTTGTTTTGAATGGTAGATTTCGGCTGCATGATAATAACGGCCCTCTGGCATTTTGGCATCGGGTGTAGCTTCTACCGTAACTTGCATCCAAGTATTGTTTTTGGTATCAAAAAATCTGATATCGTTTAATGGGCCGTGAGAAAGAGAGTAACCACCAAACATCCACAATCCCCTCCTGTCAGCAACCAAGCTATGTCCAAATCGTGGTAATGTTTTTCGAAGGTGATCTAAACCTTCATTTAAATATTCAGAATTGAAAAGTTCTGTAAACACCAATTGACTGCGATCTAATTTTATAGAGCAATCATCTCCACCGTAGCCTTCATTACAAAGACAACGACCATAGCTAGTGTCACATATTCCACCATTAATCGATATACTACAATTATTCCTACAGATCTCCACTTCACAATCAGGGCCACCGAATCCTTCTCTACATAAACAATGTCTTTTGTTACAAACTCTAGGCCATGGACAGTGGGCTTCACAAGCCAAAATTTTATAAACTCCTTCGAATCCCTGTTCTGGTTGACCTTGTTTATAATGTACCGTCAAATTTCCACTTCGAGCCTCAACTACACCTGAGGATGCTCCATTACAAAATACACCCAAAAGCTGACTTTGCTGGTTATTACTCATATCAGGTACACCACCTAATCCATCATAGACGTAAACTGCATTTTCATCACATGGCACATCAGAAGTAGTCGCATTTATAGTAAATTGTATAAGGGCATCCTTAATATCCTCGGCTGAAATAATCCACAAGCATTCTTTGGACGGACCAATTGTTTTAATATCCGGATCAGTCTTATATGATCCGATGCCTTCTGTTTGTGATGCGTTTAACATTCCTCTGGGTTCACATTGATAGTAACATCTGCCGCCATGTCGCGGGTCACCATAAAATTTGGGCTTACAACGTTCGCAATTTTGACCTTCGGTATTATCTTTGCATATACATTCGCCTGTCGCTACATCACAAACGCCATGTGCTTCATCGCCATGGTCATTACAATCACAACGACGACATCCTTGACCAGTAGTGGCATTACCGTGACTACCGGGTTTACATGACTCACAAAATTTTCCTGTTGTCCAATCTTGACACGCATCACACCGACCTACACCTGCTTTACAAGTGGAATGATTATGACAACCACAGTTAATGGAACAATCTGCTCCCGTCCACCCTAAATCACAATGGCACTTGTATTGTGGAGCTCCAAGGCAATAACCGTGAATACAATTGTTATAACATGTCCTCATGCAACTCTTTTTGCCATCTCCAATGTAGCCCTGTTTGCATTTGCAAGTATATGAACCGTGAGTGTTATTACAAACTGCGTGTTCGTGACAATCGTGCAAACCAAGTCCACATTCATCAACGTCGGGACACTGAGCATACGCCCATCCTGCATCACTGGAAGTAACGTTCAACAAAGAGGCACAATCAACATGCGCTCGAGTGAAATCCCCTTCAGTACAAATTCCATTAATTGGATTCTCGTGAGAGTGGCACCAACCACAACCCATACTTCGGAGGCAGGTCGAACATTGTGTATGAGATTGACAAGACTTACATTGCCCGGTTTTTCTTGTCACATCATCAGTTGGCGTTGAAGCTCGATCGAGCCATTCACGACATAAGCCAAATTGGTATTCGCTGGTGTAAACACTAAAGCTGAAACATTGTCGAGTAGCTTCGCACCATACACAACGGCCTCTTTCATCAAGACAGTGTTCACAGTCAAGCCTCATACGACATGGAGCTGGGCATTCGCTAACATCGACGATGGCACCGCTGGCCCGGCCTCGTCTAGCACATCTAGCTTCATCAGCCCACCACTCACAGTAATTGCCCGCTACACATCGCTCACAACTAATATAATTGGAACAGTTAGGGCAAGCCGCGGGCTGTAACGTAAGATATCGCCATTCGCCTTCGGCAGAACAAACCACTTTCTCGTCAGCATTTCTTAATTCACAACGGTTAGTCAATTCACACCAGCCACATGCGGCGTCTGATAAACACAGTAAACAATTTCCGTAATTAGAACATTGACCGTCAGAGTAGGGTTCCAGAAATTCAAATGTGAAAACCTGTGAACAAGCAATATAGTTAATAGTTATAAGAAAATAAAATAAATAGGTAACAGCGAAATAATAAATATCACAAAAATACCTTGGCACTCTCCTGTGATTTATTATGCAACAGTTCCATTTTAGCATGGTGGTGAGATGGATATAGTCCTGTATGTAAAGAATCATTAGCATGCATATCGACGAGTAAACGGCCAGGATAGAGTGCTGGCCAGTCTACAAGAGAACAAGCCGAAGGTTGTGCTGTTAAATTTGCAACGGACGCAGTATTGTCCCCTAAATTAAGGGAAATATTAGAATAACCAGCGCAAATGTGTAGTGTTTCTCCAGTGCCGTTCCAGTATTGAGGTATGTGTAACCACCCCTTTAATCTGGCTTCGCTTGAACCACTAAAAATATGATTACTGCCGCCTCCTGTTCCCCAATCAACAGTTGTAGCATTTACGACAGAAACAGCATCAGGATGGTTCCAATCAGCGGGTTGTTGGTATCTAAGGAAAGTTAATCCAGGTCGTTTGTCGAGTATTTTACATTCTTCCGGTGTAGTAACTTCAGTGCCGGTAATTCCCCACCACCCAGGGTTTTCAGAAGGGGTATCTTCTCCACAAACACCATAATTATCTAAGGTAAAAAAAATTAGAGGTTATTTTCCCATTCATTGTCAATGTAGTCGTAGGTATTTAAGTTGTGAAAAACATGCTTACCATCTTTATGATGACAACGGGCATTTTGGACACACCAGCTACATTTGTACAAGCCTAATTTAGTACTGACAGAGGGCAAAGGTGTCCTAGTGCTATTTTTTCCTGGTGGCGGTCCATGTATGAGACATGAATGACAATCTCCGAGGGCGGGACAGATGCCTCCACACCGAATTGATTGTAAATTTGTTGTACAATTTGATCCTATTGTTCTTCCATAACAAATCTATAAAATACACATTTATGTTAGGAGTTATCGCACTCGAAATATCAGAAATAACTCAAAAAGTCGTATTTACTTACGTCATCTGCAGAACACCACCCACATTCAGGGTCGGCTAGACATTCTGGTTGGGTGTGATGTCTTGGGCATGCTGATTCTGGATTATCGTTACTTATACCTGCTTGCCAACTAGGTACCACATATGCTAATAAATCACCTGTGATAACAAATTATTTCATGAAGTATTAGTATGACATGAATATTATATAATTAATTAGTGTTACTAATACAATTTGAAAACATTCACCATTGACATTTCCGTGATATCCTCCAGCAATTAGTAAAGTAGAAGGTGGCTTCAAGGCGGCAGCGTGTGCAAACACACCTTGCTTCTTTGGATAAAATTTTGGAATTTTGCCTAAGACATCCAATGGTATCCAAGAGTGACAACCTAGATGATACAGATACATTTGACCATCATAACATATCTCTTCCCTGTTGTGACGATGAGAGTATCCACCAAACACCACAAGATAATTTCCTATAAAACATATTATTTATTTTTATAAGTATTTTATTTTCAATCATTTTCAGTAAATAATTTTAAATTCATATTACTAGTTACCAATGATAGTGGAAGTGTGAAAAGCTCTCTCCCTCGGTACATAGGTATCACGTAAATGAGCTCTTGGATAATGTATTTCGCTCCAATGTTTGTAGTCTATGTCAAATGCAAACATTCGGTCAGACAATTTGGAGAATCTGTAAGATAGTGTTGATTAGAAAGTTACACGTAAATTTAAGATAGAAAGAAAAATCTAAAACAATGTTTACCTAGCGACACTTGCAACTACACCGCCATACACCAGAATAGAATTGGTATGGGAATGATATACTGCTGTGTGAGCAACTACTCGCACATCCAATTCTTTACCACCTCTCACATGGACCTTTTCCCATGATTCAGTACTGACATCACCTAGTTTGATCTTGTACATGCTACAAGGAAAATAAGCATTAAATTCACTTCCTCAATCGACATTGCAAATAAACTGCAGGTAAATAAAAACATTCACCTTGAAGAAAATTCCCCTTCTACGGTACTTCCTCCAAAAAGGTAAAGTTCGTCTTTAACAGCTGTTATTGTGTGTCGTGTCAAACCAGGTGGTGTTAGTGTAGAATTCACTGCTCTCAATGTCCAAATGTTAGTTTTAACATCATAAAGCCATAATTCAGATGACAAACTGCCATCTGACAATTTCCCCCCATAGAGTACAAAGCCCTCCCCAAATGTACAAGCTGAATGACCATATCTCGGTTCCGGTTTAGTGTAATTAGACTTTAATGAAGAAAATAATAATTCGGGCCTATCTGTAAACTGCAAATAACTTTCTGAGTAAGGCGTTGGTGAATGATATGTAAGAGGCAAAGTTGTTTTGTCCTGGTTTGATAATGAAGACAAAATTAAAGTGAATAATGAGCTCCCATTTCCAATGTGCCAGCTGCCGTCATTATTGCCCTGTAATTTAATTGTTTATTAACTTACATAATTATTGATTGATAACATTATTTATAGAAATTAAGTAGGTATAACAATGAACTACTAAATAAATATTATAAATAATAATTACCTTCTTAAACAAAGTTAACAATGATTTATCTATTTCTTCATTTGTTGGATATCTCCTTAAAACTCTTCCATTCTCATCATACCATTGACTAGTAGAAAACCTGTTTTAATATCACATAAGGCAATTAGTGGTAATTGTAGGGAAGGAGATGAATATACTATTTAAAAAATTAACACACCTTATATACTATTTAAAAAATTAACACACCTTTATTTATATGCACCTATTGAACAGTGCATTAACCTTAATGCACAGTTAGGTGATAGTTGAGATATGCACACTTGTAAATGTAAATTTCAGGATAATCTAACCATTTTCCAAACAAAAACAAAAAAAAAAGCAAAGTCTATTCAGATATCAGAAGCAGTTTATAAATATTTAATATAAATTTCAATTATTTGTGCTATTTCTAACTATACTAAATTCATGTAAACATATCTAATAACATTCATAATTATTTCAAAATTATAATGCTTTTGGCAAACAAGTGTCATGGCCCACCACCCTTGGGCTGGATGGAGTAGCTGGCAATGGTTGTAAAAGAAGTGTCAAAGATTTAGTTCAGTGGCATGCTGTATTAGTGTGAGCAAGGCTATTGCTTTAGCCTATATGCATCATCATGCCTATAGGCTAAAGCAATAGCCTATATGCAATGTGTAACAGAAATGATGCACACCCTGAACTTAGTTGGTTACTAATATTAAGTGTGTCATTTGTTATTTAATAAATTTTAATCATTATAAGCTAATTATCCTTTTTACACACAAAGCTTGGACAGTCTACGCACCACACAGGCCAATCTGATTATAAGGAAACTACTTTCCGGATGTGCATTGCCCCTGTTACACATTCTATATACTACTACTGCAACAGGCCTTTCTAAGGTAAAATGGATGATGGCAGAATACATGAAGCATATAGGACCCTATACTGACTAACTATTATAGATATTATCACTTTGACGATCAATTACAAATTGTCTAGAAAAGCCACTTGTAAAGGTCAATGAATATGCTATGTTTTCCAATTTAGTATTCTAATGTGCAATATAACTTAAACAACTATTATAATATTGGTCAATACCAATGAGATGTATGACCAACAAAGGCTATTCAATATGGTTGAACAAGACGAAAGTACATTTTTACATAACATTCTTGCGTAATGATAATGGAAATTTATTGTTTTTATGTTAGATAAACATGTAAATTCTTGATATGCAAATGAAATACCAATAAATAGAAGTAGCTTTATAATCTTTTTGTAAATCAATGTTATAAAAAATTATAATGATTATTTTTTACCTGTATATTTCTAAAAGACCTAGAACCTTGTTCAGATCATATCCACCAAATATATAAAGTGAGTCCGTCTGATTAACATATACTGCTGTATGGGCAGCCCTCCTTGTCATGCCCCCTTCAGAGTGGGAAAGCCAATGCCAACTGTTTCCTTTCTTGTCATTGTTTTTTAGTGAACATGATTCTCCCGAATATCTGAAACATATAAATTCATTCATCATAGGTTCATTGTCACTATTTTTTGTGAGTAAATTAACTTTATAATTTTGTATCTTTTAAATGGAAAATCAATCTGCTGTATTCAATCATATAAATAGATAATTAATGCATTGTTTTACAATAGTAGTTTATGCAACTGTCATATAATGAAGGGTATTAAAACACAAGTGTGAGTTTATGAAACGAGCGCAGCGAGTTTCATAATAGTAACGAGTGTTTTAATACCCGTGTTATATACAGTTGCATACACTACTTTATCTACACTCATACATAAATTCAAATAAAACAACAGATTTTTTTTTGTATGGGTTAGATCCCTTTGCCTTCCCGAGTATTTAAGAAAAATAACTGTATCATAATGAGTCGAACCGGTGTTATAATGGTCATTATGTTACAGGTTGTTTTTTTAAATTTTTATTTTGATTATCTGTATTAAAAAGTATGTCATTTTATGTTCACCTTTGATATCGTAATTCGAATATTATGACATGAGTGTAGATAAATCAAATTATACAACCACATATACAATAATAATTATCCAGTATTTGACAGTTCATAACTCTTATGTGTAGGAAATAAAGATGCTGAAAAGTCAATAAAGTTCACATACTTACTATTGTTCATGACTATACGAAGTTCATATTAAAATAAATAATAGTAGTTTATGCAACTGTCATATAATGAAGGGTATTAAAACACGAGTGTGAGTTTATGAAACGAGCGCAGCGAGTTTCATAATAGTAACGAGTGTTTTAATACCCGTGTTATATGCAGTTGCATACACTACTTTATCTACACTCATACATAAATTCAAATAAAACAACAGAAAAGACAAATATTACGTTTTCCAAAACAAGTGCTTTTTTCTCATTTTCTATTTGAATATGCTTGTTCGCACCGTATTGGAAACACAGATTTGTTTATTTTTTACTAATCACCAAGCGCTCCGCCAGAACGGTCTAATCAGAAGCGCCCCGCCCGCCCGCTGCCGTGACGCGTTATGCAGCGAACCAATAAGAGGGATTTCTTAACGCGACCAATCAAGTCATAGAATAATTACACGCTAAAAACAATAACACGAGGGGGCTCGTCAATTTTCCATTTAATTATTTTAAATCCTAATTAACCTTTGTTTGTTTGTTCCCTTTCTGTAAAATGATTATTTTTTTATTTTTCTGGCAACAAACGATTTGTTGTGGCTTTTTGCAAATTATTAGGAGTCAAATTTTTTGTATGGGTTAGATCCCTTTGCCTTCCCGAGTATTTAAGAAAAATAACTGTATCATATTGAGTCGAACCGGTGTTATAATGGCCATTATGTTACAGGTTGTTTTTTTTAATTTTAATTTTGATTATCTGTATTAAAAAGTATGTCATTTTATGTTCACCTTTGATATCGTAATTCGAATATTATGACATGAGTGTAGATAAAAGTAATTAAAAAACTTTTATAACTAAAACTTTGGATTGATACTTATTATAAAAATAATTGTGAATTATAATTTATTGCATTTTGGAATGTGAATAAAAAAAGTTCTTTTACCCTTTTTTACAAATACATCTATCCCCTTTACAATGTCCATTTCCTGAACACCCACTGGGGCACAAATCCACACTACAGTCAAGGCCACCCCACCGGCCCCAACAAAAGCACTTGTTGGACACACATTCTCCTTGCCCGCTACAATTATTTGGGCAGTCATATATTGCATATGTAGCACGAAATCCATCAAGCACATAATTTGTATCACTATATAATAATATTAGCATCTGAAATCAGAATAAAATATGTAATTTAAAAAGGTAATTTTTGTATTAATTCTCTATCAAAGTTACAGTCGCCAGATAAGATATTTGTTTACTTACATAACCACTAGATGCAGTAACATTCTGTGGTTCAGTCTTTCCACTGAAACTTCCCAATAGTGGAGCATCAAAGGAGTCTCCGTCATACACAAACACATAATCATAGGAACATTCTGTACCCATACGAATGAAACTCAGGGTTATAAATTGACTCTTGTTTGCAGCTTTAATAAGCCATTCACAGTGGGAATCCTGCACAATAGTGAGGCAAATTAATTAAAATTGAATCTTATGTTTAAGTATTACATTGTCATTTCAGATGTTGTAGTGTGACTAACTTGAGTATAGTTAGAGTTACTGGGTCCATCGGTGATAATGCCGTTTTGCTCAGTGAAAACCCTGCGAGTTTTGTCGCACGGCGCTGTGGACGCGGCGCAGAGAACAGCCAGACAAGTCCAACTGAGGACTACTAAACCAGCTCCTTTCTCTCGGATACGTGGGTAAAACATGCCTCTTCCCAATTGTTGTAAAACATAAGTCAAATAACAAAGCCATATAATCGTAGAAACGCGACAGATATCACTAAAATGTAAAATAAACAACACTCATTTAAAGATAATAGGTGACATATACTTCAAGGCTAACCACTTAGATGAATAACGCCACAACGACATGTAAAACTCTTGAGTCAGCTGGATGGAAATATCGGTTCTGTGAGATATTGGCATTTAATTCTTACTTTTAATGGTTTTATAATACTTTCTAACGAGTTTTTCTTACAAACAAACAATTCACAGATCCATCACAGTATTTTGACATTTGGCGATTGATTTTAATATTTTTTATTTCACATAAATCTTGGCAAAGGAAATGTGTTTCTGTCAGCCTTAAAGTTATCAAATATTTGAAGAAGATACCTATAGTTTCACCCGAGTTCTTATTGTAATAACACGTGTTATGAGACTCCAATATTAACTCAATCTACTGTACCTACAATTTATTGATAAAATTTACTTTCACGTGACAATGGCTAAATGCATAATAATTATTGTGTTGCAAAGCCTTTAAATATAGAACACTTTTTTTGAGGTATGTTTAGCGGGAAACCACGACATCGTAAAGAATTCCTACGTCATTGCATCGTAAGTTCAATTTTTGTTTCGATGATTTAAAATTGTTCAGAGTGGATTTTCTGCAGTGAAAAAGGTGTTGATCAGCTTTGAAGAATTATTTTAATAAAGTTTTTGTGGTGTAATTGGTGTGTATCACATTGAGAATTTTATAGTGGCATTTCCAGCTAATCAGTCGCCATCTTGAGGTCTGTTGCCATGCATTTCTCGCCAAGCACTCCCTAGATGCAGTAAAATAGGTGACATCTATATTTTATTGCAAACATCAAGAAAGAAGATAAAAAACTGAAGACATTGCTATATAGATCCCGTTGCCGTCCCGTAATAGGTGCGTAATAGGGAAAATTCAAATAACATGCTTTATAAGAGACAGAAAAGATTTTATATCTACCATAATTGCGATAAGGGGCCGTACTACACAGAGCATATAATACTTCGTTTACCGCACTAGGATATTATGGGGCTCTCTAGGACTCTCTTATCCTACAACCCACTAAAAACCGTCGACGTTCTCATCTACGCTCCACATGTCGGTGTGCCTCGCGAGGAATCGTGAAGCATAGGTACGTCCGCTGTAAGCGGTGCAGTGTGGTTGTTTTCACACACAAGAGGAGCGTGGAGCGTGCGCGGTATCGCAATTTTGACTGGTTCAAATAAACTTAACTGTATTAACATATGTTCGGCTCCCGTCCGCACCCGTCGCCCTCACATTACGAGTTACAACTTATTTACCGACACCAAAATGTACCTATTGCTTTTTACACACATACATATGTATATAATCACACTCATAATCTTAAAGGGGGTCGAGCAGAGCCTCAGGCAACACTCGGCCACACACAAAGCCACACCTGACTGTATGGGCCTTAAAATTGAATGCGTCACTTACATCCGCCTTTACGTCCACAAGGTTACCTGCGGCTGGCCCCATCAGGCCCCTACGCTATGAGACCGCTTGGGATGTTCTATAAGCTTAGAGGCGTGCAATACGATCAGTGGAGCCCTATCCAATCACTCGCTTGTCTCTATTCAGGCGGATGGAGGGCGAATATTCGCCTCTTACTGCCGGTAAGCCTCTTGCGGATTATGCTCCGCTAAGGGATCGGCCTTTTTGCCATAGCCTTCGTTTGGTGCATTACTTGCTCGCAAAAGGAGGCCACTGCTGCGCTACCAACCACCCAGGTAGCAAAATTATCGTATAACAGAAAGCTTATATGGCTAAATCTCTTTTATTCGCCATTTAAAAGGAATTGTTTTTGCCTAAATACCTTCTAAATGCATTTAACAAGGGGATATAGCTAATATTATGGCAACAGACTTTATAATTTGGTCAAGTTAACATCAATAAACCTAAGCATTACAATCATTCTTGTATTCGAAATGTGAAGCGCTAGTTCGTGATCTTCACTCCACTGATCATGATCGCGGTAGTTCAAATAACAGACAAGATCTCGATAAAATTAATTACCTATTCTAAATCGAATTCGATTGTTTCACAAAACAAATCAAATAAAAGTATTTCTTTCTGACGCCAACAGAAAACCTTCGTCCAACATTATGACATAGCCTTCCCCTTCAACCTCAAGCGCACCGTCCTCTCAATCGTGAAATACTAGAAAAATGCACTGAAAAAAATCGACCCGCCTCAGGCGGGACCCGAACCCGCACCTTCCACAATCCGGGTGGAAGGTGCGGGTTCGGGTCCCGCCTGAGGCGGGTCGATTTTTTTCAGTGCATTTTTCTAGTATTATATTTACGCGTTTGTAAACGCAAAAATAAAATTATTCCATAATCGTGAAATACTTATTTTGTTCAAAAAATCACTCTGTCAATCTTTGCAATAAGTTTGCACAGTTATTCGTCCCTGAACGAACTGAGTTTGTTAAAACTAATCGACGCGATACGACGATTAGTCAAACTCAATCGTTCAGATTAAGTTTGTTAAAAACTCGACATCGATCGATTTACAAACGTTCAATTGAAGCACCGCGGTGCTTCAATTGAACGTTTGTAAATCGATCTTCAAATACCGTTTATACACTTACCTACACTTACACTACTCCACTTGGATGAACCCTCATCATCGCCAGTTACTTCTTGTTCTAATCAAAACGTTTCGAGTAACCCTTCGTCAAACCAAGTGCGAGTACCTACTGACTAGTCTTGGTGACAGTTCTGTGGTCATGCTATCTACTGCTTACGTTCAAGTTCGCGATTATGCTGGCAACTTTAAATCATTTCGGGCTCTGATTGACTCGGAAAGTCAAGCGCACATCGTAACCGAGCGCGCCCTTGAATGTTTGTGTTTGGATCATACACCGACAACTCATCGTGTTCGTGGCTTAGGTCAATCGTCTACGTCGGTGTATGGTACAGCTCAGCTTGAAATTGGCGCTGACAATCATAAACTTTTTCCTATTGACGCGTTAACGTTGTTTAGCATTTGTGGCCTGATGCCACTTACTCATCTCGATAAATGATCATGGCATCACGTCCATAATTTGAAATTAGCAGACTGCCATAATCCCGGTCCCATTGATATTCTCCTTGGTGATGAAGTCTTCGCTTCCCTCTTACTGCCTGGTAGGGTAGAAGGGGGACCTAATCAACCTTCAGCTCTCAAGTGCGTTTTTGGTTGGCTTCTCATGGGAAATGTGGGTTATAAAATCATTCTTCATCAATGACGATGAACTTCCTCATCACAAAATTAAAAAGCTATGGGAGGTTAATCACAATTTTAATAGGTAGTTCTCATTTGCCACCTCTAACTTCCGATGAGGAAAGGTGTGAGCCTGCGAACACATTTAAGTGTTCGCAGGTGTGAGCAAATTGTTAATACTCATTCAAGAGATTTGACCGGAAGCTATATCGTAACCTTACCATTCAAAAATGAATCGAAGGAAAGGTTATTCCGGGATCACGTAACATCGCTATGCGCTGTTTACACTCCATTGAGCAAAGACTTCTTAAAAATCCCGTTTTGTATGAGCATTACAACGCTTTCATGCAAGATTATTTGGACAGTGGTCATATGACACTTGTTCAAAGGGAAGATTTAAATACCGGTAGGTAGGTCATACCCCACCATTGCGTCATACGTCCTGAAAGTACTACAACAAAGCTTCGCGTAGTGTTTAACGCCTCTGCTAAGGATGCTCGGGGCATCTCTATAAATGATTCGTTGCTTATTGGCCCCAAGCTTCAACCCAATATTGTCGAGATTCTTTTGAATTTTAAAATTCATTCGGTAATTTTTATGGCTGACATGTGACAGATGTATCGCCGTATTTTGATCTATGAAGCTGATAGAGATTATTAGCGTATCCTCTCAAACCAACCTATTCAAGAGTATCGATTAAATACCGTTACGTACGGCGGCGTGTCCTCTGCTCTATTTCTAGCATGTCGGACCATCAAACAGTTGATCTCTGACGAAGGTCGTGATTTTCCCCACCCTTCACAAACTAAATCAACATCGCTTCCTCGCCTTGATAACCTCTAGAAATATTACTTTCTTGTAAACACTTTAGAGAGGCTATGTAATTTTCCTAAAGACTCATACCTAATGGAATAATTTATTATCACAGGAGATTTATTAGCATATGTGGTAGGTACCTAGTTGGCAAGCAGGTATAAGTAACGATAATCCAGAACCAGCCTGCCCAAGACATCACACTCAACCAGAATGTCTCGCCGACCCTGAATGTGGGTGGTGTTCTGCAGATGACGTAAGTAAATACGTCTTTTTGAATTATTTCTGATATTTTGAGTGTGATAACTCCTAATAGACTGAGAGGTGGCAGGATTTTTCATAACGATCATGGAAACGGTTAGATTTACATTTATAGTTTGTAGATTAGTCCCCTAATGAGAATTACGTCGGTCTGGCTGCTCTCAGTGGTTGCAACTTCGAGTTATATAGCTTACAAGAGGCTTCATCGTTGCGAAAAAAAAACGATCATAGAAGTGGATAGTTTTAGTACATATTCAAAGTATGGCATCTCCGCAGATGAAAAAAGTTGGTCTGGCGGCTCTCAGTGGTTGCGTTTCAGAGTTATGATGCGCGAAAGTCAGTGCATTGTTGCGAAAAAAAAACGATCATAGAAATGGTTAGTTTTAGTACCTATTCGAAGTATGGTGTCTCCACAGGTGAAAAAAGTTGGTCTGGCTGTTCTCAGTGGTTGCATTTCAGAGAAAAAAAAATAACAGTAATCAGCAAAATAAACATTTAAATGGAACAAATCCAAATTTTATTAATTAAACTTTCATAATTTTATAATTTTTGGGTAAATTCAGAGATTAATCATTTAGTAGAATATTGCTAAGGCCTGAAGAGTTAAATATTTACTTATCTTTAATATTCTTTTAATATTTTTTTGAGATTTTTCTTTAGTCACATCAAAATCTATATTAAACCACAAAATAAAGTTTGGGTATTCATCCTACCAATTTCAAGGTCAAGTTGGGGTATTCATCCTACCAATTTAAGGCAGTTATACATAGCATGTATTCGCAGCCGGCTTGATTATGCTTGTTTTTTGTACGGTAACAGTTGCAAAACACACGTCAGTAAATTGGACAGGTTACAAAATCAGTGTATGCGAATGATAGGTGGTTTTATCCGAACAACACCTATACACGTCATGGAGTGTGAGCTGCATTTACCCCCACTAGATGTACGTCGACATTACCTGGCTGGTAAATATTGGTTAAGAGCTAAATCTTTGAACTTGCAAATAGTGTCAGTCTTAAATGAATTAAATTCATTAAGTCAAACCCCGTACTGGAGACTTAAACCTAAACCACTTTTAATTTGTGCCCATGAATATCTAAAAGATATTGTATCAAAATAGTCGCCTGGATATGTTTTCTTTGAATACGTGGATTACCAATGTGAATCTTTCTAATGTAGTTAAATCTAAGATTGACACAGTAACTAAACCAAAAAATTTTTTTACTAATACGTGCCTACAAAAACTTTGTAATGATTATATTGAAAGCAATTATTCTCATTCATATAAGATACATATATACTGATGGTTCCAAATATGGTGATTATGGAGGTATGGCTATCTATGACTCACAGACGAAAAGTTCAATGAAATTAAGAATTAAATCCAAATCCTCTATTATGTCTATAGAATTATTAGCTATTGCAGAAGCCCTCTGTTATATACGTTCGTTCCAGCCAGACAGGTTTGTTATTTTAACGGACTCTAAAAGTGCACTGCAACATCTAGCTCGATGCACCTCGAATAGTCGAGGCACACCGGTAGCTTACAGCATATTATCATCACTTTTGATACTTAGAGCCGAAAATTATGAAGTAGTCCTTCAATGGGTGCCTTCACATATTGGTTTGGTTGGCAATGAAGAGGTGGATCGACTGGCTAGAGAGGCTTTAACCGAGGGTATTAGCATAGATTATACACCTTTCTATACTGAGATGCTATCCATTGTTAAAAGTAGATCTCTTGATATCTGGAAAAAACATTACGAAGACATTTCTAAGAATAAAGGCATATGGTATAAAACCATGCAACCTAATATAGAAGTCAAACCATGGTTTGTTGGATCCGATTTTTCTAGACATATGATTACTATAGCACTACGACTTCGTTCCGGACACATTCCCCTAAATAGTTTTGCTTTTCTTATATGTAAAGTGGCCTCTAAGCACTGTAATGTTTGTAACGTAGTCGAAGACGTGTTTCACATACTCGTTGAATGTGTTCGAAACGAAGCCGAAAGAAGGCAATTTGAATTGACTAATTACGTCAATCTACATGATACGGGTTTATGTAATACAATTTTAGCCTACCCTCTATCAAGGGAGGCTAAAATGTTATATGAAATTGTTAATTTAGCTCTTAAGCGTAGATGATAAATCTAATATATATTGTAATACCAGTTTGTTCCTATGGAGATGGCATGATCATGTTTGATCAAATCTCCTTCCCATAATAAAGAATAAAAAAAAAAAAAAAAAAAAAAAAGTTTCGAATCCAGTTTTTTTTATGAATATTTAGCTTGCAATATATTATAATAAAGTGCATAAATTGCGTATCAAAAATGATACCTTGTTTTATTTTCATTTCAGAATTCATACTAATTGACTGATTCAATAAAACTCGCATACATGAAATTCCTTTACCTAGCTGTCTAAAAAATGAAAATAACGGCGGTAAATCGAAAAAAAATTCGGTGTAGTTTTCAAACAGCTGAAATTGTGCTTTTTATCTGGTCATATAATCCAAATCTATTGATAAATTTACTTAGAAAATTGAAAATTACGAAGTTATGTGTATATGATTGCTGATAATGCAATAATGTTTATTGATTGGTTCTAACATTTTTATCATGCTCTTGCTGGTATCAAAAATGATACTCCATGCAGTTAGGCTATCTCGGTTATTGAGATTATTTTTTACGACATTATCTATAAATTTGTAAGCTTTTGCTTAAAATTTTCAACATAATAACTACAAAAATATTATATGGGAACGATCTAAACGATTTGGTTACGCAGTCAGAAGGCGGCAATTACTCGGAAGATAATGCGGTATCAGATGACGTATATTTACTTTAGTTAAGAGAAAATTAGAGTACTATCTTACTCGTCAACAATTGCAAGTTGTACTTGAAGATGATCAGATACTGTACACTTTTGAAAATCATGACCACAGGATTCATTGGATAGGATTCCTGTATCTTCCCAAGTCTTATAAAGTCAACTCCACCCGTGGGCGTTGAATCCCTTACGACTTTTGGGCATGGAATGGCCCTCTTCTATTTTTCAGCTTTTTCATACCTATCAACAGATCCTACAGATGTGGCACCCAGATAAGTAGATAACAGAACTACTTTCTTATTATCTTTCCAACTTACTGCTGAGATAGTTTTTTTTTATAATATTTCTACGTATTGTAATATCAATATAGACATCAAAGTTGTCACATATTCTAGTCTAGTCTATATAGTAAATCTGGGAGAAAAATACAAAAATAACTGATAAGGAGTTGTTAAAGCTCTAATGTCACCCGGAAAAATGGTAGAACCTTTGAATTGAATCTGGTCTTCAGAAAACAACATTAGCTGCTTTTTCCACCTAAGTTTTGAGCATATAATGATTTGAAAAATAACACAATTTGTGCCACTGTCTAAAACATTCTCACCTTTATTTACTAAACGAGTATCAGGGGGATCCAAATCATGGTCATGAATTGTCATAATTTTGCAAAGTGTACTGTATCTAATCATCTTCAAGTACAGCTTGCAATTGTTGACGAGTAAGATAGTACTCTAATTTTCTCATAACTAAAGTTAATATACGTCATCTGATACCGCATCATCTTCAGAGTAATTGCCGCCTTCTGACTGCGTAACCAAATCGTTTATATCGTTCCCATATAATATTTTTGTAGTTATTATGTTGAAAAATTTAAGCAAAAGCTTACAAATTCATAGATAATGTCGTAAAAAATAATCTCAATAACCGAGATAGCCTAACTGCATGGAGTATCATTTTTGATACCAGCAAGAGCACGATAAAAATGTTAGAACCACTACAAATATCAATAAAAATTATTGCATTATCAGCAATTATAACGGGTGTAAAAGACATGATCAGTCAAACAAAAACCATGTACTCTGCTCACCATCATAATCATTTTCTTCCTTTAGACTATATCTGGGAAATTGATAGTTACGATTTTATTGAACGTCAAAGTCATAATTTATTTTTTTCATATTTTTATGAAAACATATTCTAAACATTATTTCTTAATTATTGTCTAAAGAAACATGATCATTTTTTTAGTATTTCATAACAAAAAATGATTTCAAAACGTTAGCGTTCAATGTAGGTCACTCGATGCGCACGGACACAAACGAACGGGACCGCCGCGCCGTCTGGCAAAAATATCACGGTTTTGCGAGTTGCGTGCGAGTTGAGCGCTTTACGTTGCGCAGTACAATTTGCAATATGTTTTAACACCAAAAAATAAAAATCATTTCCCAGCAATTATTTTTTGAAATGTTTCTTATTTTAATGTATACAGTGCATGGTTCTCGTTAGACTGTTCATGTCTTTTACACCCGGTATATACATACCTTAGTAATTTTAAATTTTTCAAGTATATTTATCAAAAGATTTGGATTACCTGACCGGATAAAAAGTACAATTTCAGCTGTTTGAAAACTACACCGAAAATTTTTTCGATTTACCGCCGTAATTTGCATTTTTTTTGACAGCTAAAAGGTAAAGGAATTTCATGTATGTGAGTTTTATTGAATCAGTCAATTAGTATGAATTCTGAAATGAAAATAAAACAAGGTATCATTTTTGATACTTTATACACTTTATTATATTATATTGCAAGCTAAATATTTATAAAAAAACTGGATTCGAAACTTTATTTTGTGGTTTAGTAAAGATTTTAATGTGACTAATGAAAAATCTCAAAAAAATATTAAAAGAATATTGGAGATAAGTAAATATTTAACTCTTCAGGCCTTAGCAATATTCTACTAAATGATTAATCTCTGAATTTACCCAAAAATTATAAAATTATGAAAGTTTAATTAATAAAATTTGGATTTGTTCCATTTAAATGTTTATTTTGCTGATTACTGTTATTTTTTTTTCTCTGAAATGCAACCACTGAGAACAGCCAGACCAACTGTTTTCACCTGTGGAGACACCATACTTCGAATAGGTACTAAAACTAACCATTTCTATGATCGTTTTTTTTTTCGCAACAATGCACTGACTTTCGCGCATCATAACTCTGAAACGCAACCACTGAGAGCCGCCAGACCAACTTTTTTCATCTGCGGAGATGCCATACTTTGAATATGTACTAAAACTATCCACTTCTATGATCGTTTTTTTTTCGCAACGATGAAGCCTCTTGTAAGCTATATAACTCGAAATTGCAACCACTGAGAGCAGCCAGACCGACGTAATTCTCATTAGGGGACTAATCTACAAACTATAAATGTAAATCTAACCGTTTCCATGATCGTTATGAAAAATCCCGTGACCTCT
The DNA here is from genome assembly GCA_955850985.1 of Elophila nymphaeata. NCBI lineage: Eukaryota > Metazoa > Arthropoda > Insecta > Lepidoptera > Crambidae > Elophila > Elophila nymphaeata. The sequence goes on from OY039068.1 coordinate 15,712,608, forward strand.
TAGACTATAACATAAATGTGTATTTTATAGATTTGTTATGGAAGAACAATAGTAACAAATTGTACAGCAAATTTACAATCAATTCGGTGTGGAGGCATCTGTCCCGCCTTCGGAGACTGTCATTCATGTCTCATCCATTGACCGCCACCAGGGAAAAATAGCACTAGGATACCTTTGCCATCTGTCAGTACTAAATTAGGCTTGTACAAATGTAGTTGGTGTGTCCAAAATGCCCGTTGTCATCATAAAGATGATAACCATTTTTTTTCACAGCTTAAATATGATCACATTGAAAATGCATGAGGAAATTAACTCTCTGATTTTTTTACCTTAGAATTATGGCGAAAGGAGTAATAAAAAAATATGTGAATAGCATTTTTTTCTAATACTTATCACGATGTTTAAAAAGCATTTATGTCACCAGGATATTGTGAGAGTCCTCTAGGACGTGCAAGCGATAGGGTCCGGTGTTGCGGCCGGGCCAGCGGCATCATCATACAAATGGCACATTAGCGCCGGCCGGCGGTCGCCGGACGCACCTTATCTGCTCTCAACTATATTTGTTCTGTGCCGGATTACCGGAGATTTACCACGGTCACCTAATGTTAACATGCTATTAACCGTCCTCTGCAAAGAAACGCTTAATTTAACACCAACTCGTAGAATGTGTTTTCGTTTTTAAGGTGTTGAGATTTTCCTGTACCTACTTTTCTATTATATTTTTATTATTATTACCTACATACTCCATCTTAGTAGTCAGTTAGGTACTTTTTAGATGTAACAATAATTTAAACCTCTTATTGAGTCACAGCATTAAACTACGACCTCATAATATCATGGATTCCGATTCGATATTACTTCTAATAGGTACAGTTACATCATAAATTTTATAAAATTCTTACGGCTTCGCACGGAATTTCACGGCTTTTCTCAACTTTTATTCATGTATTAATATACATATTAACCTTCCTCTTGAAGTATTATATCTAACCTATGCAGATATATGCAAGCTCCAAGTGTGAGTGTGATGATAATCAAAGAAGTACAAGAAAAGCTTACGAGTGTGTGATTTGATCGTGTAAAGTGCAAAATACAGTGTTCGCTATTATAACCTAGTAGCACATGAGTAAATATTTACTCGTGTGCTCGTAGTACGTAACTCAAAAACTACAGATGGATAATTTCAAACGATTCGTTCCTGCCTAATAACTGGCATAGCGTAAGTGTGGTTCTTCTTCAAATGTTACTATAAGCTGTGTGATAAACATGAACTCAATGATAAAGAGGATATTCAATTCATCATCATTTCAGCCGAGAGACGCCCACTGGACATAGGCCTCCCTCAGGGATCTCTAAACCGGTCGGTCCTGCGCAGCTGGCGTCCAGAGTGTGCATTTTATAAAGAAAAAGATATCTTTATACATACATACCACGATCACGGCCCCAAAAGGGGTTGAGTGGAGCTTTAGGTAACATATTGGTTACACATAAAGTCACATTTATGTTATTATTGGTCATGCAATGGCACAAAAGGGTGCCAGCCTATCGCCTATCTAAAAACGAAATCGAATTCAATAAGCAGAAATCAACAACCTAAAGCTACAAACAAAACAAAAGTTACACTCTACATCATTGCAGCAGTCTGTCATTGAAGATCACACAAAATATGATTATTAGCACCAATATGTTGGAAATTTCTAGAAAAAACGTACCAAGCTATCGGAACGTGACTAAAAACAGGACACAAATGCAAACAGCGGCTATGTTTGTTTGTGTAAAAAAACGAGCGACGCCGCCGCGGCCAGTTAATTTAAATGGTAAACGTGTGCTTAGAATGGGCCGGCACGCGCGGTCCGCCACGGACACCGCTCTGCAGACATTTGCGTCATTGCTCTTCTACGTTGACACTATATATCAAAGAAAAACGGAAAAACCGGCTCTTATTATGATAAATTTAATGATAGAAAGGCAAATGTAGAGCTATAGGTAAGAAATTGCCCTACCGGACAATTTCGTAGCAATGTCGTAGCCAGCTTCGATACGGGAAATATAAATTCCGTTTCGTTGCTGGATACCATCTGAAACTTTATTTTACCATTCAGTAACTGTGATTCGTAGCCAGCTACGGTATGTCGCATACAGGAATATGGGGTAGGAAATAATTCCTCGTGGGAGAATCAAACAGATGAAAATTGGCAAATGTGTTAATAAGAATTAAGAACTCTAAAAATTTTCTTGTGGCTTACAAAATACGACGAGCTCTCTTGATCATGCTTTCGCCGTTTGTTCCAGGAGGTGTATTAAATAATAAGTTGACAAGTCGACGTTGCGCAGATTCAAGTTAAGCCTAGGACCGCCAAACTTGATTCAACATTTCAGAACAGACCCGCGAGTAATTTTTAAGGAATTTGAATGTTTGATTTATTAAAATAATATTCCTGCGCTTAATTACTTTTGGTAATGTGTCCTTAAACAACATCCAAATTTTCCTACCTGTTCCCTTCGATCATCTACAACGATGATCGAAGCCTGTTCCTAATATATTTAGGGTCTTGAGGATTTGGCATTTCATTTTTACGATAAATTTAATATTTTAACTTAATATTTAGACGCTTTATTTTTAAGAGCTAAGAGGGTGTGAGGTGACTATATAGTAGATTATAGCTTATTATAATTGTGAGTCGGGTGATGCAGCGGATGAGTCGGCTGTGAAGTGCGTCATTAGCGGTTATCACTTCATTCCGGGTGAAAAAACTTCAACAGCCCTCCTATCACGTGCGCTTAATGATTTATTAATTTTTACCTTCATAAATATGGTCGCCGCCTTTATAATGAACTCCGTGTTGAGTTGGGGGGTGATCTTTATGAAAGACAGGTGATTTTCAAATTTGTTACGTTATTCATAGTGGTTTACGTACGCGGTATTAGCTTTAAATGTGTAAAAGGAATTTGTTGATTAGAAATTTTTATTTTTTTATATTTCTAAGGTTCTTCGAATACAGAGGGCCTACCATCACCTCTTACTGCGACCTTTAAAAAGATACATTGAAAGAAAAATTAGAACTAATAAATTATGTGATATACTTTTAATTATGAAAAATAAACACCTGACTGCAAAACTTTCACGTACAGATTTACGTCAGTGTAAAATTAAAAAGTCTTTACACATAAAGACACTGAAAATACAAATTCAAACTTATAAGCGCAGATACAAAAAGAGCGAATTAATTTTATACTACGTATAGATCTGCGTCTATTTTCATAATTTTGATGCCATCTCATACTCGATGAATGACAACAAAAATTAAAATATTTTATTATTTAAAAGAATAGCTTTAGAAAAAATATGAAAAACATTATATTATATACTGGGTGTAAAAGACATGAACAGTCAAACGAGAACCATGTATTCTATACATCAAAATAAGACATATTTCAAAAAAATTATTGCTGGGAAATGATTTTTATTTTTTGGTGTTAAAAAAAATTGCAAATTGTATCGCGCAATGTAAAGGGCTCAACTCGCACGCAACTCGCAAAACCGCGATATTTTTGCTTGAAGGCGGCCCCGTTCGTTAGTGTCCGTGCCCATCGAGTGAGCTACATTGAACGCTAACGTTTTGAAGCCATTTTTTGTTATGAAATACTAAAAAAAATGATAATGTTTATTTGAACAATAATTAAAAAATAACATATAGAATACGTTTTCATAAAAAAATGAAAAAAAAAATTATGACTTTGACCTTCAATAAAATCGCAACTATCAATTTCCCAGGTATAGTCTAAAGGAAAAAAAATGTAATGATGGTGAGCAGAATACATGGTTTTCGTTTGACTGTTCATGTCTTTTACACCCTGTATGCTTATAAAATTTGAGGGTTGCCCTCGATTTCCCTGGCTTTTTATCATCAGATCCTGACTTGGTGACGATGCGACCACCTCACGAGGAAAACACTATCGAATAAAAAAATAATTTTGATAATCGGTCCACAAATGACAGAGTTAACGGTGTACATACATAAAAAATACATACAGACGAATACAGAACCTCCTCCTTTTTGGAAGTCGGTTGAAAGACATGACAAGCTTTATAATAATATGTTTGTTACTTCAAAATGGAGATCAATGCGAAAATAGCTGATGAGTTTGCTCATATAATTATGTAATCCATAACTTCTATTGAAAAATAGGACATACAAGCACATGGGTAATATGTTCCAGAGGGATAATCTCAAGTGCATATTGATTAAAAGGTGTCTCGCGTTTTTCTACAGCTACGGAATACCGTGACACAGCGCGTAGAAAGGCTTGTAAACGACTTGTCTTTTGGCCGTACAATATAAGTAGAATCAGGAGTTGAATATATTGACACTGTTTCATATTTCAAAGATTTAATTCAGAATAGTCAGTGTAGCTAGCAGTGAGACAAATGTACTGAATCGCGAGCGCGATAGTGCGGCCCGCCATAAATCAGCCGCTGTCGATGCGGGGCCGCCCGCTGCAGCACCAGGGTTGATTTGTCGCGGCCATCCCATGTCGATAAATGAGCAATAGTGATGTGACGGTTAACTTTAACCAACTTAATTGAAAATCATTTTTAATTTATAGCTTTTACAAACAATTATTATGATAATTTTTGGGGTAATAAAAGAAAAGTTTATAGATAGAAGTTAGGGCTTGCCTGATTAAAGGTCGTAACACACTTATCAGTTCAGAAAGGGAACGCCTCTTTCTTTTACTATGAACGCTACGGAAAGGTGGTTACGAAACTACTGTGGACATTAGCATATCGCCTCTTTTTATGGGTCCGTACCATAAAACAAAAAAACTCCGACTCGCACTTGTCCGATTTTTTTTATAGTAAAAAGAGGCTATCTTCTACACAAAGGTTTTACTCGCACTACCAGTCATGAAATATTTCTTTATGTCTAAGTGTCTTGTTTCAATGTTTTCTTTCAACTGATTGATGTTGTACATACAATAAAGTTATATTCTATTTTATTTTCTATACCTTTTGCACAGCCAGAAACGTTCTATAGTGTAGTTTTACTTCCCCAGGCGAGGGCTTCATCTTTGTGCGTCTAATTCTATACCATAAGTAATGAGTCTTATAATCTAAAATCATTTGACCCTAATTATAACATAAATTAACTAAAATAAAATAGGTAAGTAATTTATTTTAGAGTAAAGTTTTATTATTTAATAAATAAAATAACACTAACTTCTATTGTTTCCAGTTCTGTGTGAAGCCACAGAACACAGAAGTGAAACTCTATCATCGATATAAAGCATCAATAAATTACCCCTCACTATTCCGAGATAGGCAGCTAATAAACCGTTTGGTAGAGTCACCCCACGGTCAAGAATATCTTACTATTGTGGCTGCTTGCATAATCACATGTCATTGCACAACGTAAACAATGGCCCAATTGACTATTGTATATTTGCTCCAGAGCGCCCCTAACGTTTTCAGCGAGGTAAAAAAAAACCGCCTTCAAACTCAAAACGGGAAAATAAAAATGTTGTTTATAAAAATCTATATGTGTTTTTGAAGTCGGTCCCAAATACAAGTGACAACGTTTATTCCAAATATTGAGGTTGGTACCGACCTCAAAAAACATTTAGATTTTTAAACAAAATTTTAATTTCTTCCTTTTTAGTTTTGAAGGCGGTTACTTTTGTAATATTTTTTTTCTTTTTAGTGTTTTAAGTATAGAAATTTGCAGGAAACTATCTCGAGATCTTTTAGACAAAAAAGTTATAAGATTACGATATCATCGATGTCAATTCAATAGGCATTAATAGGGATAACCAAGGGATAAATCAAAAGTACTCGTCATAAATGGCCGTTGTACTGAAGAATTTTATTATTGAGTAAGTAATCTTAATATTGAGTAGACGTTACAGGACGGAAATTGCAACATCTCCACATACAAAAATCTTATTCTAAATGTTCCTGATACTTGTATCTTTAGATCATGTGAATCTAATCTAATTGAATGCCACGTAGTTACAATCTTTTTTTATATAAGCTTAAGCTTTTGAATTAATAACATACAAAGCAACACATCTCCCGTGAAAATTTAATACATAAATCGTTTCCATAAAAAAGAAGAAAACGTTTTACTATCCTTATTTCTTGTCCGATCTTTATGATATTTTAGAACGTTTATAACATAGTTAAAAACTATGTATAAATGTTTTCCTTTTTTAAAATTCGACATACCTTCAAAGTTATGTATGTTAAAGTTTAGTTTTTTACAATGTTAAAAACGTCTCTCATACTCTTCAGTGGTGAAAAAAAACTACGGGCACAAATTTCATGCAATTTTTTATTGTTTAAGTACACTTAATATATAGGTATAATAGAGGCATTTTTAGTGAGGTGTCTGAAGGTATTTGATGATCGTCATCAACAGGTTAAAGTAAAATATGTAAAACTATGTCAGTGTCGCTTGAAATGGAACGTGAAATCGTACGGTGACCCTTCATACGTCGTGTAAACTCTGACCTAATTACAGATTAATACCGCTTAGCGGAAACCTCACTAAGTTCGATGGTAGCCGGACCGCGCGCCGGCACAAACGACCTAATAGCTAACAATGTTTACTTCACTTTCTGATTCTTCTCCATTACGCAAGTTTAGCGACTAAGTAGATTTATAGTTTCCGCCCCGTTCATTACTTGTATTGAACAGACTACGCGTGGCATAAATCTGAATGAACAGCCGCCCGCCCAGAAAACTTTCCCGCTTTGGATGTAACTTGTGCAACTTTCGGAGTTCTGTCTCGGATACAACGGCTGTGATAAGCGACGGTGAAATCTCGATAAGTCCAAATATCAGTTACCATTGACAATGAACACGTCCATACTACTAATTAATGTTCGTAACAGTCCCATTAAAATCCCTAGACTCGCTTTACTAATAAAAGAGGTCTTTGCAGCATCTACGTCTATATTTTATATATTTTATTTCTTCCACACGAATAAAGATTAACTCCTGCATACATTACCATTATGTAATTTACCCTACGACAAACAATAATGTACGATGGTCAATACCACCCATAACAAAGAAATATAGCGGAAGCCATAACTGGCGGAACAAGCAATCCTTTCAACGCGACTTCCTAAATATTCCACTTTTTCTCTCTGTTGGCATTTTTTCATGTAGTTAAGAAAAACAAGGAGGCTATAACTCTCGTGCCGGTTGATCAGATAGCGCCGTAATGGCAGTAATGGATCCTGGTCAGCGGCCCGCATGCAAATAAATCTGCGGGCCGATGCAATGATGTGTGGAAAATGGGGCTCACCCCTTGCCCCGTGCCCGGCGCACTATACAGGTCACCGTTATAATAAAATAAATGGTACTTTTTATCGGCGACTTGTAAACTCAAGAGCTAAATAAATAGTTTTGGTTAATTTGACGAAAACACGTTTTAGTCAATTACAATTACGTAAATACAAATTGACATATATCATGCAGAGAGATTCATCGATCTTGATCTAAGAAAACTTTTCTTATAACAAATCTAAACAGATATTTTTATTATTTTTAACATGCTTATATTAGTTTCACCTGTATGTTTGCGTGTATTCCCACCTGTCCCTGTGGAGTAGTCTCATGATGGGACTACTGGTATTTTTTTCCCAGAGGTTCCACTGACTGGACTATTGGGATTTCAATTCCCAGTAGTTCCGTGTGATACTCAGATGCATAAAACGCATAGTATAAATATGGTTATTTAAAATATACACGTACACGTATGTTTGTAACTAACTCTTTGGGCTCGATTTTGACCCACTTTAAACGGTCAGATTTCATTCAAACTTTATAGAAGACAAAGACGGATGACATTACAATAATTCGATAAGAATATCCCATTATAACCTGTATGTTTGTAACTCGTATGTTTGTAACTGACTCTTTGGGCTCGATTTTTGTACCCACTTTAAACGGTCAGATTTCGTTCAAACCATATTCAAACTTTAAAGATTTATGGATGATCGATGACATTACAATAATTCAATAAGAATATCCCATTATCCTGACTAGAATCGCCAGGACTAATAAATTAATCTTATGGACTGTTAGTTCAGTTATACGTCACTAGATGGCGTTGTCATTGTTAAGTTGGCGGTGTCGCACTAAAAAGTGGATCATAAAATAATAGATTTAATTTGAAGCAGCCTGAACTGGGGTAGTAGCTCCACCTTACAGAGGACCAAAATCAAATAACACTACATATTTGAGGTGTTGTGTGTTCTGTTGGTGAGTAAGGTTTCTAGAACTCCACGAGATAGGGCAAGAGACTTTTTTTTATTTGAACAGATGGCAAACAAGCTTGCGGCCCACCTGGTGTTAAGTGGGACCGTCGCCTATAGACACTTGCAATATTAAGGGTAAATCACTTAACACTGCAAGTGCGTTGCCGTCCTGGAGACTAAGATGATATGCCTTCAATGCCTAGTAATTACACTGGCTACCTTTCCCTTCAATCCGAAACACAGCGAACTGCTTCACGGCAGAAATAAGAAAGGCGGTGGTACCTACCCAGGCGACCCTACATATGAGTCTACCACCTAGTAACTATAGAGTTGGCAGCGCGCCAGTGCCATATCAGTGTTGCGAGCGTCTATAGGCTACGGTGAATATTGGTGGTACCAAGCAGGCCATATGCTTGTCTGACAACCAAATAACATGAAAGAAATATGCTAATGTCGCTCCAGGTTGTTATCTGTGGTCTACGGTGACCGCTTACAAAGGGTCGTAAGTATAACCCCCTTATTCATAAAAACAAGTGAATTTATTAGAGATTTACAAATTGTTTGTCTTTGTCACGAGATGAATGAGACAGGACACTTTTTAACAAGGTTATAACTAAAATAGGTTAATTGAGTGTTTATGAATAAGACTATTAAGTATATGGCATTTACAAAAGCATCGATTTGGTAAAAAAAATGCAATGCACTAGATATGTCCCAAAAAGTGGAAACAGCTTCCATTTAGCTAACGAATTGAACTCATAGTCTTATTTTCATCAATCTTATATTATTAGGCGACAGGTTGGCAACCTGTCACTATTTGGAGGCACAGTATGGCCCCTACTGCCAGATGTGGCTTTATTAGTAAAAAAAATACCTAATGCTCTGCTCAACTCCTCATGCGATTAAGAGAGTAATCGTATACGTATGTTATTAGCTGCGAACACATATACACATGTGTTTTCTCAGGTTATTAGTATTATATTATCTGTGGTTATACTAATTAATCGGTTCGCGGGATTATGTATTTATCCAATGTGAAGTGAAAATAGTAACTAATGATAAACTTAAAATTTTGCGGTAGATTGAATTATAAGTGGCGTTTAACTACACGTATTATTACAAAAAGAACTCTGGTGAAACTCTATGCTAGGGAATAATAGTGTGAGTCGAAAATGCCTTAAGAGTTAAAAAGACAAAAAAACAAATTTATTGGCATTGTCATTGTATTTATATATTTATTTGCGTCGCATAAATTTTTATGCGATATAAATAAATACAATAAGGAATAATTTTATTTTTGCGTTTACAAACGCGTAAATATAATACTAGAAAAATGCACTGAAAAAAATCGACTTCGTCCCGCCTGAGGCAAGTCGATTTTTTTCAGTGCATTTTTCTAGTAATAAATACAATAATATAAACAATACAAATAAATATACAGAGAATACAAAGTGTCAATAATGCATGGCCCGTACTGCCAGAAGTGACCTTATGTGTAACGAAATGTTACCTAAGGCTCTGCTCAACCCCTCTCGGGACTATGAGCGTGATCGTATGTTTGCAGGTCGAAATTGCCATTGAATACTTTAAAAAACTGAGGCTTTAGTTGGTAGTCATCATATTTCTAACCATTTTTATTATTGTGAGTGCATTATACGCACAATAGGTACCACAGCAAAACATTCTACAATAGATTAAGATAATAAAAAATACATTTTTAAGCTATAAAATAAATGGTATCAACAAATGGTGTTCTCAGATTAAATTCGAAGGGTCAAGGTTACAATGGTTTCTCGTGACTCAATCGGAGGGCCCCGAACTAGGGATTGACAATAAAGATCGGACAGGGGCCCAGTATTAGCGCAGCCGGACAAAAAACAGGTAAGTCCTGTGTTGTTTTGCCCAGGAAGTGGGTAGCGATAAAAGTCAGAACAAATGGCAGTCAATAAAATAAATAGCAATGGCAGGGTGTTCTGTAAATAAGTCGGTGCCGGCTCGGGGCGACGATCGTCTTTTTATTGGCGCCTCGATTGCTCTCGAAACAGCGAGTGTGAAGAGACGCGCCGCGCATATTGCAGCGCACCGCTGACTCCGCAGATTATGCTCGGAGATTAGAAATGGAATTCCCCGCTGTGTTGTCTCCGACGAAACACTTGAACAAAACTTTAGTTTTCTAAATATTAAATCGTAAATTTGAAGTTTCCTACTTCCATTGCCAAAAGTAACCTTCTGCGTGTATAAAAAGTGGGAGTGCATTCGCTTATGTTTACTGCCAGGAAACTAAGACAATATATCCAATATATGTCACGCTAACACTGTAACAACCCTCTCAAAGGCACTCAATGTCAACAGACAGTGTGTACAAATCGCGTTAGTAGAAGCGATATGGTATTCCGCTCGTATCGTAACCAGGAGACAGGAGGTGGCTTCGAGATAGATGTATTAATTTGTAAGAATTTGTCGCCCAACCGCCGACCCTCGCCGGGCCTGCGTGCATTCCAATCACGCACAACAAGCGACGTAATTGTACCTAATAATTTCTTTAAATAGCTTCGATTGTGGTGGACATTACCCACGTAAATAGTTATATTTATTTGAAACTAATCAGTAAGATTGTTTGAATATTTTTATTTTATTTTATCTAGTGTAATGCTACAATTAATACTAAGTACATTTTACATCATTCCAGAATATTACTTTTGTAACAGTATTCATTTGACGAAATTACATTTTGATATGTTTTTTCAATATAAAGTTGTTATCGGATAGTTAATTTAGTTTCTTAAAGCATTGTTTACCAAAAAGATTGTTTAGCACTTTTTTAATTCTGAAGCGCATATTTATTAAAGTGTTTATTAAACACATATACTTTTTAATAGAGCAGTTTTACGGTATACTCACAAAAAATCTATCGTCGACACAAAATTAATGATTTCAATATAGGTAATATTGAAATCATTAATTTTGTGTCGACCGATATGCTAGAATAAATTAAAAGTGTGATCAACTACATGTGAAGAAATCCGCAAAGCCTGACTACTTCTGATATAATTGGTGTTCGGGACTCCTTTTAGCATAGTTTTTTAATATACTTTTTGATAAGATTGACAACGTCACTTCTAAATAAAACCACGTCTTGAAAATACAGATTTTTATTCAAGATAATAATTTAGATAGTCAAACCAACAACCGATTACATATAACCACGGTTTTTAACCCCAACAATAAGATGGCGACCGTTGACGAAATAAAGAAGAGCCGGAAAATTTATCGCATGATGTGCACAGTATCTGCGAAGAAAATCGAGGAGGTCATTTCTGCAAACAAACCAGACCTGCTGAAGTTACACTATGAGTCACTTAAAATTAATTTAGAAAAACTAACTAAGATTGACGATGACTTAAGAGCCAAAGTTGTAGCCGACAGTAGTGTGAGTGACGAGGTGATGATAGAAATTTTGGATATAGAAGAGAGCATCAACCGAAGCATCCAATACAGGCTACTCTTGACAAAATGTCAGTCTATTTTATCAAAGTTTCCTAACCCAAAGACTGCTTATGAGAATTATAATAATAAGGATAACCCTAGCAAGGTCATTGAAGTCAATTTTTCAAACAGAAATTTTTATTTGCCGGTAGAAATGAAACAATGTGATGGCAAAATTAAAGAATCGATGGAATATACCATACCTGAAGATATTTTGAGTGTGGGGGAAACCAGCAATAAAGACCAGATCGAGCTACCACGTAAGTGTAAGGAGAAGCTACAGATAGAGAGGAATTATTCTCACGAAGTCAAGATTCAGAATAGGCAACCTACGACATGTTGGGTAACTACAGACAAAAAGCTAACGCATAAGAAGCACAACATCATCTTTTTGCATCGTGGGTTTTGTATTAAAAAAGCATTATTGCAAATCGGCGTAATAGGGTGCGGCCGAAAGTATCTACAATTTTCATGGTGGGCACACAAGGAGCGTAACAAATTGTACCTATACCTATCAGCATCGTTGGGTAGTTTTCGGCGTTGCATCGATTCCTTTCTTGCTGACTGCTACAATACGAGAGCGTATACTAAATAATCCCTCCAGGATCACCGTGGTGGGGAGGGTGGTACGAGCGTGGAAGAATTTTTTGAAACCATCTTCGCACTTTCTACTTTTTTATACCTGCGTTGTTGTTTTATTTTTAAAGTTGTACTGTTTATAGTTTTGTTTAACAGTTATTTGAATAGTATTTTTTGTTTCCCTTTTTTTGTCCCTTGGGAGGATGTTCGGGACTCCTTTTAGCATAGTTTTTTAATATACTTTTTGATAAGATTGACAACGTCACTTCTAAATAAAACCACGTCTTGAAAATACAGATTTTTATTCAAGATAATAATTTAGATAGTCAAACCAACAACCGATTACATATAACCACGGTTTTTAACCCCAACAATAAGATGGCGACCGTGACAGAATAATACAATGTTAGTTTATTGGATGGTAAACTATTTTCTAAATAAAAAAAATATGAAATAAATATTATATTTTGAAAGAACTTTTTTAGAAGACAAAAAAGTTGTTGGTGTAGTGACATTTATTAAAAATTATTCGTCGTAAATTCAATCATACCATTTTATACAATGTTATAAAAAGCCAGTGTAAATATTAAGCATCTAAATAGTTTGCTCTTCTGTTTAAAATAAGACAAGGTTTATTTAGATAAATGGGTACTTATGAGAATGATAACTTAATTCGTTGTAAAAACTTTACCCGGAGACTTTGTCATAGATCGTAACATCCAACTATAAAGGTCGCCGGTCCAAATTGAACTGCCAATAAAACAAAAAACATAAAACAGTTTCATTTGTTTCGTTTACGAGGTCAGAGTGACCGGAGCTGCGTACCAACGGAGCGGCCGCGGGCGCGGTCCCCGGGGCCTCGTCAACGTACGCTGGAGCTAATCCAATCACGGCTATGGAGGATGCACACGCCTCCTCTTAACCTGAACGACAATGCTTCGGGCTTGAAAATTACATTTCGAAATATCTTACTTAAAGAAAACATTGTACGTTCTTTTTGCTTGCCGCTTTTTTTACCTAAGCACTTCGAGTCAGAGCTATGGTAATAAAAATCTAAGAAAGCTCTGCTATTCATAAATTTTATCAGGAACATTAATTCGATAGTAGGCTCAATCCACCTCCACTCCAAAGAGAAAAGATCGAACAAATGCTTCAAAAAGTTCTTATAGGTGATATAAAATAAGTTTGACCTCTATCAATACTTAATGGAGACACAGCAATCATCGGGCATTCATAACGTGTTTTGGTAATTAGACGATTAGTAGCGAAATAACTATGATTTTCGATTACAACAAAGTAAAGGCATATCTATATATTAACTAGCTGACCCGGCAAACGTTGTTTTGCCTTATAAATTAAAAAAAAATTGGGGTGGATTACCCTTAACATTTAGGGGGATAAAAAATAGATGTCCGATTCTCAGACCTACCCAATATGCACACAAAATTTCATGAGAATCGGGAAAGCCGTTTCGGAGGAGTTTAACCACAAACACAGCGACACGAGAATTTTATATATTAGAGATACGTAAAGAAGAAAAAAAATTGAATCTCTTTTACAGCCACGCACGGTGGACTTTGAGATTTGGCATAATTAAAGTTCACATAAAGAGAAAGTCGACAAAAATGATGCATTTTTTTTGTGTGACAATAAATAAAATATGAAAAGAGTCGTCACTTTTAACCAACTGATCGGCGACTATATAGTTTAAATTAAAATGTAAAGCTCCATATATTATTGTACTTATACAAATTACAGTCTCAATTTGAATGCAAATACACCACCTAAAATGAATTATTTACGTCAATAACTGATAAGCAGTGTCTTCACGACAAGCCTGCCTGCTACGGCGTAGCGCGCTCGTAGTCGCTCCGCGATCATTGCGCTTAATTTACCTAAGCACCTTACCGCTATCATTTTGCGCCCGCGTCGCCGTCGGCTTATGCTAATGACGCCTTGTAATTCCCTTATCTAGTTTTGTGTTCCAACACAATGCAATTTAAGAACAGTTAATATTAAACGATCATTTTTCTATTAAAGGCTGCCTAAAATAAATAGCCAAGGTATTGATAGAGGTAATAACCGTAAATCTACGGCTAAGATAAAGTTACCGGCGACGCCTACGCCCAATTAGTCACGAAACGAATTGGGAGACGGTAGCGAATGATGAGGTGTATTAGTTGCATTGGGTGAATTTGTCCCCGTGCACGGTTGCTCGGCTGTGCAACACATTTTTACACAAGTCTGTATGAGACGCACACAAGCACACCGTTCGCATTAGAGAAGTCTCGGCGTCCGAAGTCAGCTACACTGCGTATTCCAGCTTTATTGTGTATGTGTCTGCGAGCTTCATGCGTTAGCTTTGAAGTTTTCTCGGTGTTGGTCCGTGCCGCACCACAGGTCGTATAATAGGCGCGAGACGAGGGGCCGAGTCATAAGTCACACGACCACCCGATATCAGTGAATCAATGACCGCCCCGCTATGATACATGGGATTAGTCGCCGTTTATAGTTTTAGCCATGGTCAACGAATTAATACTGTGGAAATATCTTGTATAAATTTTTATGGACGTACCAAATGGGCTTCCTAGATAAATAAATTTGATATTACAACCCCAAAACAATAGAATTTAATTACTTTGCTGGGCTGTATGATTTATTGGATCACTACCGAATCTTGTAGGATTTTTATGTATTTATGGATTCCCAGTTCGTTTAGTAAGAATCAAACAGTATTTTTAGATCACAATAAAAATTACAAAAAGCTCGCTTAGCTTACCATGAGATAAAAGTAAAATTAGCAATAACTTTATATCAAATTTACTTGTATTTTGAAAAACGATTTCAATATTGCTTTAAAAGACAATTTCAATAGACTTTTAATTAGATAAATTTGAAATCATAATATTGATATTTTTTCTAATTCGATTACTATCTTAATTAATCTTTTTCAAAATACTGAAATCTCTGTTTTTTTATGCTAAGTGGTTTTTTATGCCCAACTACCGCAGCATCATTGCATCCAGTCTTTTTAAAAATTAACGTTATTTCGTTAATTTTAAAGCATTTTTTTCTACCTGTAAGCCCGCCAAATAGAGGTAGGCAAATTTACCCTACTTTTACATTGAGTTTTGCCTCTGTTGATGACAAAGTGACCTACAGGCGAGACAAAGATTTGCTACCTTTGGGTTGACTGCTTACCATGCAGGAAGGTTATAATATAGGCCTGTTAACTGCCACAGTAAAAAGGTAGATTTACTATCTCTTAAGGGATTTTTTTGTATTAATATAATAGGTTGTCCCCGACACGTTTTTCCCAACAGTGACCAACTATTAAGCGACAATGGACTTCATAGATTTTTTTATACCGCTGTATTTTACTTTTGGTCTCACTAAGCAGCTGTCAGTTGCATTGTTGTCAATTTACCTCCGGTTAAGGGTAAGTCTGACTGAACGAGTCCCCATCGCTTGTTAACGCAACGCAACTCGCCATGGAAGCAAACACGACGACGTCGGATGCGATACGCGATTGTCTGTGTAAGGTACTCGTACATCATTTTCCCCGCGTTCCCGCTAACTAGACGCGTCGATCACAGAAATAAAAGGAAATACGGGTATTGTCTTTTGAATGTTACGATATTTACGCTGTTCCCTGATTTGTGTAAACAAGTGACACCAGCATCATTTAGGAAATAAATGTTTGTCCGTAGTCCGTTGTAAAGAAATAAGGATAGCAAAACGTCAGAATTACATATTGCTTACTGATAGTGACTGTATATGTATATATGTCGTGGCCCGATCGTATAATTGGCCAGATCATGAAATGCTTGGGCATGTCGTCTACCTATCGGTCACACAGATACGTAGATTAGACTCTCCCACAAACAGTCCATTCCGCTTGGTCATAAAAAAATAACCTTGAACCTACTGACCACTCCTGACCACTATCATTTTTAGATAATGGGCTACTCAACCAGTGGTCGAGATTTTTATGGTCCAGTAGCATTTCATGATATACCGCACATTTCATGTTCTGGCCAATTATACGATCGAGCCACGACATACATCTACCTACAAAATAAAAAAACTCGAGAATGGTCTCTCCTTGACTTTCTCGTATAGGTACCGGAAACGACTCAAAAGTTGATAAAAACCTTATATTTTGATATTATACATGCATGTTAAATTTGGTTGCAATAAATGAAAGCATACTCGAGTTATCACACACACACTGACGTAATTCCAAAATCAGGTTTTTTGGACTCAGGGAGGTCCAAAACGTGTAAATCAGTCAAAATCTCGAGATCGGATTTTTTGACGATTACAAGACTTCCTCTATACTACGTATACAAGAAAGTAGAAATACAAGTAAATTCGAAGGACATTTAACTTCAATAAGCGAAAGATGATAATATTTTAGATAGATTAAAACTTAGCATTAAATAATTGAGTAAAATAAAATAATCTTAATATATTAAAAAGAAAAGTCTTGACTCACTGACCACTGCCCAGTACCTACCCTTGGACCTAGATAGCTGAAATTTTACAAAGAGGTTCCTTGAGGACACTGGGTGAGGATTTTTCGATTTCAGACCTTAAGGGGTTAGAAGAGGATGAAAGTTTCTGTGGCAAAACAAGATTAGTTAGACTATTTTATTCGAGACTTCACAGGAGTACGAGTAATGAGTAGACACGTTATAAAGACTAGTACACTAATAGTCAACATAATAATAAATTTATTCGTTAAAAAGTCCGAAAATGCAGCAAAATTTATAAAAAAAAAGAAACGAATTGATGTGATCCGGTATATGGCAATTTTACTTTTATAATTTTTTCATAGTTAAATTATTTTGTCGAACAAGAAGTTGTATTCTATTACATTGATATTTTCAACCCTGCAGCCGACCAAAATAAAACAAGGTTCATTTGTGCGCCAAAAAAATCTAATAAAAATATCTGTATTTTTCAGTAACTAGTTCGATGGTGCGACGTTCGGTTAGTTAGGTACGGTTTACACTGTGGAACACCGGTGGTCAGCTAATGATTTGAGCACACCCGCGCCCTCTATTGGCTCAGTAATACAATCACGCGGGAAAGAACCTGAGCTCTACGCGGTCTGCATACCATTGTACCCGAGACACGTTATTACTATTGTTCGAACGAGAATAGACTTGGACGTATCTTATTGGAAACTAGGTGAAAGTAAAATAAATGTGTTATGTGATCCAGTGTCAACTAAGTGTCCAAAAGTTAGCTCGTAATAGGTCCTATTTTCAACCGACTTCAAAAAGGAGGAGGTTCTCAATTTGGTTGGTATGTTTTACCGATTACGCCGCGATTTCTAATCCGATTTAAGCGATTCTTTTTTTGTTAGATGCGGAATAATTGCCATTTGCTCCCATAAATTTGTTTTATGAATCTGTTTGGTAGTTTTTTTATAATCGTGAAAATACGTAGTCATGATATGATTTTTTTCCAACTGTGCCAACTTTATGCGTCGATAGCTTCAAAAGTTGTTAACCCGTTTCAATTATTCTTTTTTGTATTAAAGATCAAAGAGGTTGATTTTTTTTGTTGTTCTGAAAAATTAAGGCAAAATTCCTGTCTTAATTTTAATATTATGATAACTTTGAGTTGTGAACCGAATTTTATAACTATCCAATTCTATTTAATACTTCATATAGGTAGGAAAACACTAAAAAGTAAAAAATCAAATATTTAAAAAAAAACGGCCTTGAAAACTAAAAACGGAGAAATAAAAATTGTCACTTCCACTACAAGTGCAGTGCCATCCTAGGGACTAAGATGATATGCCGTCCATGGCCAGTAATTACACTGGCTACCTTTCCTAATTCAAAAAATAATTGCTGGTTTTTTTTTTGGTTTATTTTGTCCCTAACGGGACGGGCAAAGGAAATCAAGTCCATACAGCCCTGTCTGTATTTGTCTTCTTTCTTGATGTTTGCATTAAAATATGGGCGTCGCACATTTTAATGCATCTAGGGAGTGCTTCGAAAGAAATGCATAGCAACAAACCTCATGACTGTGACTGATGAGAAATGTATAGTGGGATTTCCAACCACTATACAATTCTAAACGCCACATACACAAAACCTTTATTTCAATGATTCCTCATAACTGTTCGTCAACACGGATGCTTATGCAACGAAACGACACCACTTTCGCAGCACAAAATCCACTCCGAAAGAATTTTTAATTATCGAAATAAAGATCGATATCCAGACGCCATGATTTCCCGCCAAACACTCAAAATAATTGCTGGGAAATGATTTTTATTTTTTAGTTTTAAAAAAATTGCACGCAAATGCATCGCAAAACCGCGATAATTTTGCCAGACGGCAGCGGCCCTGTTTGAGTCCGTGCTCATCGAGTGAGCTGCATTCAACGCTAACGTTTTGAAGCCATTTTCGTTATGAAATACTAAAAAAAATGATAATGTTACTTTGGACAGTAATTAAGAAATAATGCTTAGAAAATGTTTCATAAAAAAATTAAAAATAAAATTATGACTTTGACCTTCAATAAAGTCGTAACTATCAATTTCCCAGGTATAGTGTAAAGAAAAAAAATATTATGATGGTGAGCAGAATACATGATTCTCGTTTGACTGTTCATATCTTTACACCCTGTGTGAGGCAAATCACGTGCTTACCCTAAATATGAGGCAAATAAATTGAGCTTAAAATGTGAGATGTTCTATACATTTTCGTTGCATAGGTGTTTCACTTTTGTATGGAATAGCTGTTTCTTTTTATTCAATTGATTGGTCTAAGCACTATGAATAATGTCATCCCGGTCTCCCTGTATAGCTATGGAGTTGAAAACTATATTATGGGTATTTGGCAGTTTTTGCGATATAATCATTATCATTATTGAGAACGGTCTCTACAAAAATATATTTTATTAAATATTGTCAATTAAACTATTTTATCTCATCTCATTAACCATACCTAATTAGCGGATACAATTGGCCCTAATTGCTAAATTTTCACAACTTAATTTTTCAAATCTAAAATAGTATTTCTACGAACGAATTGGATATATCTGACTGCATGTAATTTTGATTTCAAATACCTAACTATTATAATTTACTACTAAAAATTTGGTAATAACTTGTCATCGGCATTACAACACCAGTTTGAACATTCTTAATAATTAGGTGATATAACTATTAAGTATATGTAATGATTTGAATAATATTAGTTATTTAGTGTAAGTACCTATATTATGCTATTCTCTAAACTTCCCACGCACCATGATAGTTTCATGCGATCGCTTTTGTCGTCAATACCTTACCGTTGAGAGAGCTCACTAAAGGGGTTTTATTATATTTAAAGTGCGCGCTCGTTTGCACGCGAATGGGCCTCTTAACCACGGAGACAAGTGCCACTGTACTGCGCGCTTCCTCCTCAACCCGATCTAGGTATATTTACGACAAGGGTTATAGTTCCGCCACGCTTTTTTCATGTTTCCCATTACCAATGCCAAAACTGAGGCCCATCGGACGAGCTAATAAAGCGATTAAAGCTTTTGTCTCAACGACTTTCCGCGCTTAATGCTTTCATAAAACGAACACGAGTTTACGATACGTTGGGGCGAGCTATCGAGTCGTTATCAATAGTCCCTGTACGCAGTAAAGGAGACAGAGGATCGAATGTAACGTGGTACGTGACTGGATTGTCGACGTAGAATTTGTGAGGAGAGTGCACATGTCCGTTTGCACCGAATATTTGTTTGAGACACTGACTGAAATAAGGGTAGCATAAAATATATACTAAGGAATAAAACTATCCGCATGCGTAAGTTCCCCAAAAGTTTTGTTAAGCTCACCTAAAGCTTTATACAGTCTTTTAATATTAATGATTTATGTATAAGTACATTAAAAGTATCCAGTTTGTTATTAGAACGAAAGCCAATAAAATACTTTATTATTAGTAGTTCAATACACAGAAATTGATCATCAAAATAAGTGCTAAAATTTGTGAAAAATAATCACCAAAAAAAGTAAACATTTAATTAATCGTTATTCATTTTTGAATACATATTTCTGGAGTGTTTTTTTTTAATAGAAATAGAATAAAAAATATAATTTTGATCACATATTTGTATTTTAGTTAGCAAATATTATATGAATTAGATACAAATTATTTAATAAAGTTTAATATTTATAGACAGTTTTTGAAAATTGTGTAAAGATATTTCTTACATACTCATGAAACATACCAACACATCTCTCGCTGCTTTTTTATATCAATACCTGTCAAATTTACGACACCCTAACCCTTACCATAGCTCCGCTGTCTCTATCATTCAATGTTGCATTTTTATGGTACACTATTCCATATATTTTATTGATATCTTTCGTTTCTCTGCTATTACAAGGGTGCTTCCGTGATTACATATAAAACACTACGAATATTTCATTTTATAACACAAGAAAAATAATACAACCTAAATAATTGGTTAGCCGTTCGAATTTCGAGCTCTCGTCATATAAAAATGCCCGCAGTCAAATAATACACTCATAACAGTGTTGAGTTACTGTTGGTAAGTAATACTCCACTAGGTATGGTATACGGCAGCGCGCCGTGGACAAGCGATGCAAGCGTCCATAGGCTACGATGGGTGACCGCTTACCATCAAACAGATTTTAAGCCTTTCGCTCATATACAGTGTACCATTATAGTCACTAAAAAAACTTTAAATAACAACAACTGTATCCCTAAATACATTACAATAAGTACTATGGCTTAATTTGTATTTATTAATCGTTAAAGCGCGGAACGTTTGTGCAAAATCACTAATTTCCTACCCCTCCGTTCGCGGTGTCTGCGGCCCGCGCCGTTGGCTGTGTGAACATCGAAAGCTTTTGATTCTTATTCATGGCACAGGGGTCGCCAACCGCGGCCTAACGATTTGATAATGTATTCACTTGATAAAGCGGAAGGTGGTACTTCGCGAGAGCGCATTAAAAAACCAATTACAGCGTGACTAAATCGCGCCGCCGCTCCCGGCTATTTGTCAGACTCCAGAGGGATAAAAAGTATATTCTAAATTTAATTTCACGCAATTTTAAAAATTGGGGGTCACTGAGAAATATTATTTTTTATTGAGCGCCAGTTATGGGGTTTATTAATCGGATGTTGTGCGGATGGTCTTGTTGACTTTGAAGGGGAGGCGGTTGCCTTTCTGTAATACAGTAACTAAGTACTTATTTAGGTTAACAAATAGGTTTCATTGTGCAAATTTCTCCTTACCACATGCCAACACCATATTTGATAAATTGTTAGAAAAAAATATATTGCAAAGGATTGGTATCTTCATAGTTAAAAAATGTATTCATATCTCAAGGGGTTAATGAAATATTTAATTTAACTTAAGTCGGTACTTATGTTAAATTAATATTTCATTAAAGCCGCTGTTGATGACTCTTTTTACAACTGTATTTTACTTTGAAAAATTATAAAATATTTTGAAATTTTAAAAAATTAAAATAACGAATACAATTGTAAAAATTGTAGCCCTTTTATTAATAGATATTCTTGCCCCATTTCATATAATTTTGTTCTCCTAAATCCTCGAGTGGTAAGTAGCAAATTATATAGTCCCCAGAGGCCCATCTCCCGTTACAAAATATATCAGCGTTCCTCTGTATCAGCACCCTCTTAATTGTCTCTTTATAAATGTGGTCTCTTAGATTTAAACAATACTTGTGTTTCCTTCTGGTTACAATAATTAATAATTTATAAGGTACTTTATATTGTTGAACTATTGACGCATAATACGAGACATATAAAAAACGGCATACTGCTAAACACCTTGATGAAATTAATTTTTTTAAAGTGCTAGATAGTGATATCAATACTTTTCAATACTTTTAAATCATTAGTGTTATCAGCGATAGCTGAAAATAATTAAATATTATATATCTACCTTTAAAGGTAGAAGGTTTATTTGATTGTTTTCCGTCATCGCTGTACAAATACAAAAACTTCTTGCATATTATCTAAGGTATTATGTTATCTAAGAGATTTTTCCCTAATTACTGTCGTGAATCTTTAATCGTGGTTAGTTGTGGCTGCCTTCAAAGGTAATTTTGTTTTCAGTGTTTTTTTTATTATTTTTAAATTTTATTGTACGTACTATTGGCTGGTCTAGTTTAATAAAATAAAATAAAATATCTGTGATAAAAACATTTTGATTTTGGTGACAAAATTATATTTCAAAGGTCTTAGCACATTTATCAGCTCGAAAAGAGCACGCCTCCTTTTTTTATTATGAACGCTACGGAAAGGCGGCTACGAAACAGCTACGGACCTTAGCGCATCGCCTCTTTTTCATATAAAAACATTTTTATAAACAAGCATTCATTTAAATGCTCTAAAAAGAAGAAAATAAATAACACAATTTAAATGTTATAAAAGTTTATCGCAAGATTTTTTTCGAAAACTTATTTTTAAAAATGTTTTTTTTGGTTTTTCTGTTAGTTTATTCGTATTCTTCTCAGCAAACCCTTTCATTTTATACCCGTATCATGGGAGTGCACAAAAATAACTAGTCCGCCACCTTGGACCATCCACCATAATGGATTTAGAATGACGTCACTAAGCTGAGCATGCATTGCAATCCAAACTAAACGTATATGCACAATTTTGGCTCAATCCAATACGAATACCAAGAAATGGTCAAAAAATGGCTTGCAAATTTTGACGGACAACTTACATACGAACAGTGCAAGTTAAATAAAAGCTTGTAAAAAGAGGCGAAATTTAAGTATTTTTAAATGAGCTACAAAACTTTAGTTAAAGATGTTTTGGACTACCGACGTGTAGGCGTGTGTTTGGCTTAACACATTGCAAAAATTATATTCTAATTTGTTAAGTTAACTCTGTTGTTCTAAATTTATTTATAGGTCAACATTTTAAAAATAACACTATTTTAGTGGCTAAATATTTCAACTGGTTCTTTTACCGATGAATACCCGGGAATTTAATAAAACTGATTGTTATAATACAACCTAAAAGGTAAGGCCCTAAACATTTCTTTGATTTGAAATTGAAAATCTACCAAGTGAATAACATGATCGTGATCAAGTACAAAAATAAAGCGTTCCAAAACATGCTATATAACAATATCAAGATAGGTAGTGTTTAAAAAGAGATTCATGATAATCAATAATGAAATGACCATCGTTTTCAAAGTTTTCGGGTGCGCAATAATAATAATAATGGCATTGCTTTAGAGATCTAAGATAGAGCCATCTTAGATGTCCAAGACCCTAATACAGACAGATTTACCTAAAACAACAATCTCATGACATGAAAAAATAAAGGATAGAATTACCAAAAACTTAGCGTTTTCCGAACATTGGACTTTAATTAGTACAAAACACTTGACATTGCATACTTTATTTGTTTACGAATTAAATATTTTTATTATGAATTTAAAAAGCCTGATGCTTAGAAACTTAAAAAGAATTATAGAGATTTGAAGTTCAAAAAACGTTTCTCTATTTAACAACTAAGGGAAGGCAGTTTCATCCTCAGATCATATACGATTCCGAACCTCTATCAAAAGGTTTCCCGCCATAATACATTTTTAAAATTTTAGTAATTTGACGTCAAATAGTAGAGCTGATTCTATCTCTACACCTACAATTACGGTTTATTCAACTCGACTTAAATAGTACATTACTGCAGCGGCCAGCAAAAGAGCATTGATGGACGAACGTGTAACGTAAGTCTATCAATGCCTAATAGTTGTGGCGAAGGCTTGTATAGTACTTTTCTTAAATAATGCGGAATTTAAAACTAAGTAGTACTAAGTTTTGAAAAGTAATTGTTTATTTTCAAATAAATTAAAATACAATTACTTTTCAAAATCAACGGACAATAATAACTTTTCATGCGCCAAACAATTTGTAAGTGAGTTCGAAATTGAAATAAAACCTTTGATTAATAACCTACTTGGTTTCTATATTTCGGAATAAAGATCGTTCCATTATCAAATTAAACGGCAGATGAGTTTACAATTTACATAGTAATTTATTGGATCGTATTTAAACTGGTCAGCAGAATAACCTAAACCTATGCAAATACTAAGTGGGCGACAAAAAACATCATTAACGAGCGACTAACAAAGGATTAGTCGATCATTTAGTATTATTAGTGGCTTATTCTGGAATTTTTAATTGTTCGGTTTATTATTTTCCTTATTTGTTTCGCTAAAACACGACAGATATGGATTTTCATACAACTTTTACCAGCCGCTGCTTACATGTATTTGGCCAATAGAGCAATTTCGAATTATCTCGAAGAAGGTTGTCAAAATAATGCCCAAGCATGTTTGAGAGATAAAGTATTAAGCAGTAAGAAATAAAGTTAAAAAAAAACGACTTTTGTATTATTTAATTATTATGGCTCATATTCGTCCTTCGTTTTAAAGATGTCAGATGCAACCAAGCCGGTTTTTTATTATCACCATTCCATTCAGTTCATAATAAGTCATGGCAGTGAATAAATAAAAATGTTGTTGAACATAATTTAAAAATAATGCTGGAACACATTTTCAAACCGAGAACACAATAAAATTCAAAATTGTTTAACTTTCAATATTCAAGTATATTCCTATTATGGTAGTTCTTTAAATAATTTGTATTAGTATCTCTACTAGTTTTCCTTTTTAATTTAAATGTGACTTAAGAAAAGTTTCCTCCAAGTTAGGGCAACGTATTGTGACGGAGCGCCGCCCTAACACAATATCGGCGTAGCCGGAACAAACTGCGCTATAAAATATCACCAGTGAATAAATCAACCTGATGCGACCCTCCACCTACAACTATCAGATTTATGGTCATAGAATATTATATCACAGATAAAAATATTAATAGCCTTATCTTTAAATATTTGTGCTAATTTTATTTATTACGTCGGTACCTTATTATTTCATGCAGGTATAAAAATATGATTATGAATATCAAAGACATCTCAATTAAATTTGAGTAATTTATAAAAGTCAATCTACTTAAAAAATATGCCATCAAGATAGCACAAAAAGAGATTGTGGCATTTTGTTGGCAAACATTCCTCTATAGAGGAGTCACTTACCGACAAAACACATCACTTCGAAAATTTTGAGTTTTTTGGCTTCAGTCTTCTACAAGGTAGATGTACTGTTCGGGTACACGAATCGAAGAGAACGAAATCGAGCGCCTACTCTCTTGTTGCGTAGCTCTCCTAAAATAATATTTTTAATTGACCTACTGCTTGTTGATTAATGTGAACATATCAATCTGATATAGGAACCTTGGCAGACCTAAAACAGCCTTCGTAATTTTCGGGCACTACGTGTCCCATACTGCCAGACGTGGATTTATATGTAACAAAACTGTGCCTAAAACGCTGCTCAACCTCAACACGTTTTCGGATTATTAGTGTGATTATTTATGTATGTAGGTATCAATCTGATAACTAAAGTCAAAATCCTATCCTAGGTGTAAAATTTAAAGTTTGTATTCTTTGTATGTTTATCAAATCGGAAATCGTACTTACCTAAGGTAAAGACTCTATTTCAAGCTTAAAATTTAATATACTTCGCATGTATTTGGAAGATAATATAACCACATTGAGAAGTTGTAATGTTTCAGCAGAACACTTGCAGAGGCGCGATGCGTAAACGTCTGCATCAGTATTCGGAGCATAGAGCGTGAAACAGCAGCGGGGCCGCACTGATTGAGCCGCGACAAGTTAAACCATTTGAAACAATTTAATAGAGATCAAAAATTTGGGCGCCCGCCTTCCCCGCACTAACTTTTGAAGTTTTTCCCTCGGTAAAGGGATTATCGCTGAGCGTGGGCTTAGGGGGATACTTTATGGGATTTGTGGATATTTTTTCCTATTTTTTCCCAATTGGTCTTGTTTTAATAGATTTCGGATATAATTGATACACTGGATACGTTTTCAATAAAACATGATTTTTTAGATCTTTTCTAAAGTTAAAAATTGGTTATGGCTGGTAATGGCGATTTGTTGACTACTAAAAGTTTGTAATGCTTTTATTCAAATTTGAAATCGCCCTTTTCATAAAAAAGACACGAAAAAATCCATAAACCTTTTCTAAATCAGTTAGAAATTTTAAGTTTTCAAACCAAATTATGGTATTTACGAAGCCAATCTCTTGAATCGAGCGACTCTACTTATCTATTTAACTACTAGGTTTGCAGTATTTTTTTCATTTTTCTAAACCATTTTATCTTTTTCTTCATAACTACGTAAAAGAAATACAAACAAAAATATTTTTTATCGCGATTTCAACAATAACCCCATAAAGAGTTCCACTTTAAAATCTTCTTGTAGAAGACATGTTTGCATAAACATTTTTTTCTCTAATTTTGAAACAGGTTAAACAGGTGAAACAGGTGTTACTTGTATATTTTCCTTAGCTTAGAGACTTTACAGTTATTTTACGGTTTATAATCTGTGTTGCTAGTTTTAGTATTTCCTAAATACATAGTAACATTTTGTAAATAATGCATTGAAAGATTCTAATATCAGCTGTACGTACAGACAATATAGACGACAATGGTTTAAATACATTTATTATACATACTATATATTTCAACAACATACTAAATAGCCTATATTATGCAAAAAGCGACATAATTTAAAATTTTGTGATTAGTTAAAAATTAAAAATCTACAAATCTGAAATACTCTTAGTTTTTTTTGTTATTTGGTTGGCAAACAAGCATACGGCAGACGTAAGCAGTCACCGTTGCCTATAGACGATTGCAACACTGACGAAACACTCGCTAGCTGCCAATCTTAGTCCCCTTCCACACCCCATGGACCTTACTCTTGATGTCAAGTGTAAGGTCCATGGGGTGGATGGACCTTACTCTTGATGTCAAATGCCAAGGGGACACCCCTTGGCATTCGAAGTCACATGCCATCGTCGAGTTGTTTTTATTTTCCCACCACGGCTTGTTCCAGACGGCCCTTTTCAGGGCCACGACCGCGCTCAAAGCCCCCGGGTGCGGTCCGATGGCTGCTCCCGGTGTCCTCGGACGGACGGAGAGGAGGACGCGCCAGGTCGAGCACCCGTCTATGGACGCTAGGTGCCGTCGAGAGACTCCCGAGAGGGAGATGCTCGGTCGACTTACAGGCTTGAAGACCCCCCAAGGTCTTGGTCTTCTTAAAACCCGGTGACTCAGTAAATGTCATCAGGGACAACCTGCAGTAGTCAATAAAAAAAATGTATTTTGGATCGAAGGGAAAGGTAGCCAGTGTAATTACCGGGCATGGATGGCATTTCATTTTAGGCCTCAGGATGACAACGCACCTGCAATTCCAAGTAATTTTTCCTTGTTATTGCAGGTGTTTATAGGCGACGATATCCACTTACCACCAGGTCGGCCGTCAGCTTGTTGTCATTGTTTGCCATCTAGTATACTGGGTGTAAAAGACATGAACAGTCAAACGAAAACCATGTATTCTACACAACAAAATAAGACATATTTCAAAAAAAATATTGCTGGAAAATGATTTTTATTTTTTGTTGTTAAAAAAAATTGCAAATTGTACCGCGCAATGTAAAGGGCTTAACTCGCACGCAACTCGCAAAACCGCGATAATTTTGCCAGACGGCGGCCCCGATCGTTAGTGTCCGTGCGCATCGAGTGAGCTACATTGAACGCTAACGTTTTGAAGCCATTTTTTGTTATGAAATACTAAAAAAAATGATAATGTTTCTTTGGACAATAATAAAGAAATAACGTATAGAATACATTTTCATAAAAAAATGAAAAAAAAATTATGACTTTGACCTTCAATAAAATCGTAACTATCAATTTCCCAGGTATAGTCTACAGGGAAAAAAATGTTATGATGGTGAGCAGAATACATGGTTCTCGTTTGACTGTTCATGTCTTTTACACCCTGTATATAAAAAATAATAATGGCTAATTAATGATTGCATTAATTTCACTGATAAAAAAAACATAAAACATTCATTTTTTTTCTAATCAATAATACTTATTCCCATTAAATTTAGAAAAAAATTAATTATTTAAGTTTTTTGTCAATGAAATAAAAAAAAACTTGGTTATTTACGGAAGTAAATACAATCATGTTTTTCGTTGATTTTGAAAAAGTTCGTATTTGTGCTTTAACAATTTGTATTATTATTGCGTTTAAGTTTTTTTTACAGTCTAGGACATCAATAAAAATGTACCCAGTCTGCTATTCTAGTGACATCATAAGTTCAACTTTTCCTGGAAAGTTTATGAATTCTCGCAGAGAAGTAATTTTTTGACTCCTCAGATCATATCAATAAAGTTCGACTCCGTTTTTAAGCTTGACCGATAAATTATTTGAAAACTTTTCAATATTATATAATTGTCTTTTAAATATATCTATATTTCAGTGTGGTAGAAAAGTGATTTTTAACAATAAAATAGATTCACATTTAAATTGTTATTTCAAGGAACTTAAACATAAAAATAACACCCTAATCCTAATAAAATTACTCTGAATGACATTAAAATACCTACTTATTAGTAAGTACGGAAGTCATGATTCACTACTGCCATAATATTTTATGGTTTGAGTTTCCATGTGCGTATATTTTGTACATTAACATCTATCAAGGAAATAACGAGAGCTTTGCATTATTATGGTCCCCGATCGAGTTCACGTATCTACTTCACTTCTTTGCTTCCAGGCTATCAACGTAAATATCTGCAGATTTCCGTCTATTTAAACGCACAAGGTTGTAACACAGACGCTATGGGAATATCGCGCTTACTGCTCGCGTAATAAGCTTGCGGGTATTTGGCTCAGAGTGTGTAGAACTATGTCGTAGTATGAAGCAAGCGATATGCGATTGCGTTATGATAGGATCAGGGTTCGCCGGAGCGTGTACCTTCGGAGCGGATCGGAGGAACTCCTCCGGAGCACGTCTCAGTGTGACGCTAATGTCGTTTTAAACGCGGCGAACTCTTTGTGCCTTCAACAATTTGTGGTTATTGCGATTGAATTTGACAGAGCAAAGGCCCTTGGCGTTTTTTGCACAGCCACCGCTTGATTGACATATTCGAATAAAGAATAAATAATGCCAAATTTTTGCGATGATAAATAGACGAGTAGGCAGCTATTTTTTGCGTTCAGGTTGTTTTCACATTGATTACACTATATGAGCTCTATTTACAGGTTTACAGACTATACGTAATATGAAACAATGTTTGAATACAAAATCTAGCAAAGCAAATCAAGTTTTATTAGATTTTTCTAGGTGATATCCCACCAAAAACATTTTCATGTAAAATGTCGTTAAAAAGTGTGCCAGGATGCCCATGCCCAATAACAGTTGTGAAAATCATAAAGAATAATAAAAATGAAATCATAATTTTTGCAATAGTAACTTGTTGTATTTCATAACAATATTCAGTTATAAATCATATACATATCGAAGGAAAACAATATTGTGTGTTTTGATTATCATTAAGCAGACTCGATTTCGGTCTACTGAACACGTTTTCGTGGTCTTAAACCTCAGGCTATTGAGGATAAGGATAAGGAGTAATATACACAGAACTTAAAACTTGGGGCTTCCTGGCTTTCAGGACTCGATCCGCGAATAAGTGTCCGTGTAAATTATATACACTCACCCAACCAAAATTTTCCCTCAACCCAAAGGAAGACACTTGTGTGGTTTGACCGTAAGCGGTATACATTAGCATGTTCGATTGCAATTTACTAAACACATCTTCAAGGTTTTCTATCTTAGGCTATGGAGGTATTTAACTATATCAGTGCAATAATGATCACAGAACTCAACAACTTGGGGCTTTCTGGCTTCCAGGATTTATCCCCGGATAAATATCTGTGCCAATATACACTCTAACCTCGTCAAACGTGAACCCACGAGCCAGAGGAAAACACTTGTGCTTTTCGATCACTACCAAGATATGCACTGAATTACTGATAAATAAACACAACTTTTATATATATTCACCCATTCAGGTTTCAAAGCATTCCCATGAAAATTCACTTATCAGCAATAGGTAACAAATGTGTGGTGAACTAGGGTCCAAAAAATCTCCTTCGTAATTAACGGCTTAGGAAATAACCTTTATGTTGCACGTGGTGCTTAAAGTCAGCAGTTAGAAAATACATTTACATGTAGTGTCATTTTAAATTATTCAAACCAAAATAGATGATATATTGTAATATTATACTTAGTGTTAATTGGCGTCTTCTGTCAGCAATTATACATATATAACGGATGCACATCATGTACCTAATGCTGAATATCGTAAAAACCAGTAGTCGTCAACCTTTACAAAAGTTTCAAACTTTGTAAAGTTTGAAAGTTTTGTAAAAGTGGTACTTATTATTTTAGCAATTACTTATGAGATCAGAGTATGTATTGAAATGTATTCATATTATAACTTGATGCTTAAAATAATGTTGGATTTGAAGTTTGCAAATTTTATTATAAATAGCAGCAGATGCATACCTTAGTGTAATTGGTGTGCATGTGCAGTGAGGAAATTTTTATTATTAATATTTTTTTTCTCGCATCTGCATATTTGGCACACCGGACAAATCTCCGTGATTTTTGTTGTGCCAATAATTTTGTACTTTTATTTTTAGGGAGAAAGATTTTTTTTTTTCATCACGTTTATAAATTTATTTCAAACCATCCTAATATTATAAACGCAAAATTTTGTATGGATTTCTTCTTTCTTTATTTTTGTTATTTTACGCAAAAACTACTGAATGGATTTTAATGAAACTTTACAATAAAATAGCTCATACATCGGAATATTATAACAGGCTATAATTTATACTCATCTGGCGCAGACGAAGTCGCAGGCAGAAGCTAGTATCAAATAGAACTATAAACGAAATGCTGATAATAGTATTTACAGGGCTTATTTTACTAATATATAATAGATAATTTTGTAATTATTATAAGTTTAGTAAAGTTGGTCACTCCTGTTAAATTAATACTACTTGCATTTTACTTGTAATAAAAAGCGGTAAAATGGATGTCACCGCATCACTGTTCCAAGTGCTCTCTAAGTTACTCTGACTGGTAATAGTGCTAACGTACCTCCTGGTTCTTAGCAACTATCAACCTCCTCAAATCTACAGCAGAAAGAAGTCTACCAAGAGTCTACCCAAATAATGTTCGTAACTTTTATCATCTTTCCACATTGTATGAATTCCACTTTCTTCGTCGAATGATTGTTATCACATAATTATGCTGTGTTTGTAAGAAATTATGTTTAAATTCACAAATCTTATCTTTTTTTATATAAAAATTCCACCTGATGTTAAGCCGAAGTGGAGTCCAAATGCGAAGATAGCTGGTGCGAGAGATAAACCGCCGTGCTAGCCACCCCCGCCTTGCCGACCTGCAAGGTGCTTCTTCACACCTCTATCTTATTTTACAATATTGGTTTCCTTCTCATTTCAGGTCTAAGATCAAGTATACTAAATGCGCGGCTAAGCCCAGCTTGAGTCTTTTCTTCGACGCTGATGAAGAAGGCGTTAGGTAATTTTAATTTTTTCAATTGTTTATTGATTCCGCAACCGTTCTCCGATGACCGATTCATCACTGGTCTGTTCGTCGACAGGCCGATTCATTTATTTCCGTTTCCCCGACAGAATCTTTCATCTATGGACATCACTTCACATGTACAAAATTTAGAAGTCAAATAATAATAATTATACAGTATTATGGAATAATTTTTGCGTTTATTAACGCGTAATCATTTTTAAAACTAGAAAAACACACTGCACACTGCCCCAGGCGGGAATCGAACCCAGCTTCCTCCGCAATCCGGGCGGCTGCGTTAACCACTACGCTACCCCCTTGTGTGTCGCGCGACCTCCTGGAGGTCGCTGTCAAAAACGCCTGTGTGTCGGCCGACCTCCTGGAGGTCGATCCCCCCACCACTGTTTTCCGATGATGAAAATGATTATTATTATTATTATTATTTGAAAATATAACTATACTTATTATTTTTTATTCTTTTAGCTTATTTTATTACGATTTTAGTGACAAAAAATCTTATTTATAGTTTTATTATTAAATTTTTATTATAAAATTTATTACACGCGGAAAATTCGAGAAGGAAATCCGGAAGTAAGTGACACATGCGCGAAATGTTACAAAATGGCGGCGACACAATAGGGGCTACCAGGGCACTGCTTTTATTGAAATTATGTATTGTGTGGAAATTAAAAGATTAGGCTGTAAAATATAACTTAGTAGTTTTTAATAATTTTGAAGTAAACAAGAATAACAAAGCACCATGGTAACCGTAATGTAAAATACTTATAAAAGAATAAACTAATTTGTACAGAGCTACAGAGGTTGTATATACATAGCAACACCACCCCTCAAATTAGTACATTACGGACCCCAGTAACTTACTGAACTTAACACGACCTAAGGGCTTGGTTAATACATCTGCTATCATAGATTCCGTAGGTACATACATTAACTTTATGAAACCTAACTCTACACATTCCCTTACAAAATGTACCCTTATATCAATGTGTTTCGTGCGACGATGCCCGATCGGATTTTCTGCCAGCTTCATAGCACTCTGGCTGTCTGTGCCTAGATGGACCACACATACATCACGCTGAAGGGTATTTCTAACTAATCTAGATAAAAATACAGCTTCCTTACTTGCTTCTGATAGTGCGACGTATTCAGCTTCAGTCGATGACAACGAAACACACCGCTGTTTTCGACATTCCCATGATACTACTGAAGTACCAATCTTAAATATAAAACCGCTGAACGACTTTCTGTCCTTTAAGTCATTTCCCCAATCAGCATCCACGTAACCTGAAATGTCAAAGTGTTCACTCTTCCGGAACTGCAAGCACAAATTCTTGGAGTACTGTAAGTATCTAAGCACTCGCTTTGCGGCTTTCCAGTGAACTTCTTTAAAACAATTATTATATTGTCCCAAAATGCTCACAGCAATGGCAATATCTGGTCGCGTATTCGTAGCTAAGTAGTTTAGAGCACCAATTAGTGATTGATACGGTACATCAATGCACTCCTTGTCTTGGATACTACCAAAAACTTTGTGAATATCTGGTTCCATTGGTGTACTCACCCCCTTGCAATCACTCATTTCAAATCGCGAGAGTAAATTTTCAATAAACTTTGTCTGATCTAATGAAATTACACCTGACTTTCTTGTGAGATTCATTCCAAGAACCATCTTTGCAGGGCCCAAGTCCTTTATTTTAAATACATTATTCAATTTTCCAAAAAGACTTTCTTTTTCCCTTTTACAATTGTGAAATATGAAGAAATCGTCAACATATAAGCCCACAATTACAATATTATTGTTATCAAATCTCTTGATATAAATACAAGTGTCATCTATCAATCTTTGATAACCCAGTGACAATAACACTTCATTAGCTTTTTTATTCCAACTACGAGGCGCTTGTTTGAGGCCGTATATTGCCTTTTTCAATAAACAAACTTTTCCAGCTGACACCTCACTGTAGCCTTCTGGATATGACATGTACACAGTCTCCTCCAGATCTCCATTAAGAAAAGCTGTACTTACATCAAAATGATCAACTTCAAGATCATACTGTGCTGCTATTGCTAGCAACAATCTGATTGAAGACCGCCTGACCACTGGCGAAAAGGTTTCAAAATAGTCCTCTCCGAAGGATTGCGTAAAACCTTTGGCGACTAATCTGGCCTTATGTAGAACACTTCCGTCAACATTTTGTTTGTACTTGAAGATCCATTTGCAGCCCACTATTTTCGAACCTTCTGGCTTATCCACTACTTCCCAAACATTGTTCTCCTGCATTGAACCAAGCTCTTTCTCCATAGCTTCTCGCCACTCAGCAGCGTCATCACGGGACAAGGCTTCTTTTACTGTTAAGGGTTCTCTGCAACAATTGAATAAATAGTAGACGAAGTCAGGATCTCTTTTAGCTGTTCTATTTCTGAGCGGATATCTCCTATGCGACTCATTCGAAACATCCTGCCTGTCTTCAACCGGGTTAGGACTACTGACTTCAACCAACTCATCGGCAACTGGAGAAAGCACTCTCTCCTCCGCAGTTGATGAACTGTCAGAACTACCAACATTAACCTCATCATGACATTCAACAGTAGTTGGGAAATCAGAATCGTTTGGAACCTCTTGATTTCCAGTGTTCAACCTATTTCCAGATTCTTGATTAATAACTGTAGTGTTAGTAGAACTTCCACCGCGTTCTATACTAAAACTATCAATATTATTCATATTATCTACAACTTTGACCGTTTCTTTAGGAACTTCTACTTTATATGGCTTTTCTAGGAATACTACATCTCTGGCTACAATTATTTTACGAGGATCATGTATATCTGATAGCCGAAAACCTTTAGTCTTCTCAGAATAACCCACGAATAAATATCTTTTGCCCTTAGCATCCCACTTATGCCTTAAGGCTTTTGGAATGTGAACATAAGCCTCACAACCAAAGACCTTAAAGTGTGAAACATCAACTTTAACACCTGTCCAAAGCTCCTCCGGGACCAACTGTTTAACGGCACTGTGAGGTAACCTATTTTTAATATATACTGCTGTATTACACGCTTCCGCCCAAAACTTTTTAGACAAACCTGCATCATACAGCATTGAACGAGCCATTTCCGTAATGCTCCGAATAGACCTCTCAGCTACCCCGTTTTGTTCCGGCGTATATGGAACAGTGAGTTGACGTTTGATACCCTTTGCCTTTAAATATGTATCAAAAGCCCTATTTACATACTCCGTACCGTTATCCGACCGGATGCACCTAACCTTCATACCTGTCTCAGTTTCAGCTTCAGTGACAAATGACTTGAATGAATCAAGAACTTCCGTTTTAGACTTTAGAAAATAGGCAAAGTATTTTCGCGTAAAGTCGTCAACAATCACCAGCATGTAACGAGAACCACCGTAAGAAGTTTCTTTCATAGGTCCACAGAGATCAGAGTGAACTAAAGCCAGCTTCTCTGTTGCTCTATTTGCATCACCCTTATTAAACGGTAACCGATGCATTTTCCCCTGAATACAAGGAATACAATTCAAATTATTTACCGAATCTAATGTTATACCTGGCAATCTTCGAAGAATCTGCTCATTCACGTGTCCAAGCCTTCGATGCCATAACATTTCATCAACCTGCACTGCAGCAGCACAACGTCTTCTTACAATTGGCTTACAGTTATCCAATTTGTAAATTCCTGAAATTGCGGATGCAGTAATCTCAGGCGTACCTGTAATTTTACAATTAGAGTCATGGTAAATCTTACAGCCTAATTTAGAAAATACCACACACCATCCATTCTCAACCAACTTAGACACAGACAGCAAGTTTGCTTTTAAACCTGGTACATAGGTTACACCTTTAACCTTTCTTAAACTACCATTTAAATCTATGTCAATATCTCCATTGCCTAAACAATCTACTACACCACCATTTGCACACGAAACCTTTTTTATACATTTTTCGTCAATTAAATCACAAAACCAGTCTAACTGATTCGACATATGATTCGAAGCACCACTATCAATATAGAAACCCTCAGAACCAAACGCGTCACTTGTACCAAATACAGTGTATAAACTTGATTTATACTCCTCTTTTGAAGTGGACGGTTGCACGTTCTTCAAGGGACAGTCAGGCTTTTTGTGACCTTTCTTGCCGCACTTAAAGCAGCGAATCTTCGACGACTTTTCTGGCTTCACTTTCTCATTACCACTTCGTCTTGTGAGTAGTCCCGCTTCATCAGTTTGTTGATCACTAGCTGCTGGTTGTTTATCAGCTTCCTGGAGTAACTTGGAACGAATATTCTCGGTCGTAATGGCCATATTCGAATGCTCGATTGCCATCCTCATAGGCTTATACTCATCTGGAAGGCCTCGCAACATAATAACAGCTACAAATTCATCATCCAAACCTTTTCCGATGTCTTCAAGCTTCTGGGAAGTACTCATGATTGACGTCACATATTCATACATACTGCCATGCTTAACAAGCTTTTCATCTAGAATAGAATTTAATAGGGTTATCCGCCTATTAACGCTTTTCTGTTCAAAGACCTTTTCAAGCTCATCCCAAGCTTGTTTGGCAGTTACTGCATTTTTCAAATATGGGTAAACATGTGGCTGTACATTCAGGCAAATAGTTGCTAGTGCGTCTTGGTCTTGGTTAGAATCTTGAACAGTTTCCTTTTGCGTACACGAGAAGAGTTTATCTCTCAGCAATAACATTTTCATCGCAAACTTCCATTGCGGGTAATCATCAACACCGCAAAGTTTGTTGATGCCATAGGAATTGTTCTTGAGCATATTTGTGGATCCTGGATTCCCTTGGTTTGAATCGACTGGGCCCATAACCTATTGAAATTATGTATTGTGTGGAAATTAAAAGATTAGGCTGTAAAATATAACTTAGTAGTTTTTAATAATTTTGAAGTAAACAAGAATAACAAAGCACCATGGTAACCGTAATGTAAAATACTTATAAAAGAATAAACTAATTTGTACAGAGCTACAGAGGTTGTATATACATAGCAACAGCTTTCGCCGTCAAAATTTGTCAGTGATTGGTGCTTATGTTTTTATGGTAAACATAATATAAATAAATAAAATTATGTTTTCATTTGCTCTAGGTCCAAGAATCCTGATGACCAATCTCTTGCGATTGAACAACGAGTGTTATGGCAAGACACTGAAAATCCTCTGGAAAGGTTCACGGAGGGATTCGCGAGAAGACCTTCGAGTGAAGATTCGCCTATGCAACGCAAAGTTTTAAAGGCGATGAAAAGGAGCACTCGGAGGAGGAAGCAAAAAAGAAACCCCTTCCTAAGAGACTGCAATTCATTTGTTTTAAAAAGTGCGCCAACAAAAGGACGGCGTCTAATCAAAATTGAAATTATAGATATGGAAAGGTCTAATGATTTAGGGGACTCGTTGGTGTCTGCACGGTATGTGGTCAGTGAGAATATGGACCCTATACTAGACCAAACGGAGAGTCTGATTAACAACATCTCCAAATCATTGTGTAGATAGCTGTAGTTTCAGACTATAATCATAACCTATAATTTCGTAAATTAAATTTCTCGCGTAGGAATTGTGTGTAACTTCTCTTGTTACGTATAATCCGGAATACGGAGATACATTGTAAATAAAAAAATGTCTTAAATGTTGAATATTTTTTATTCACATTTGTTAATAGTAAATAACTATTAACTTATTTAATTATATTACACTTTGAAACAAACTGTTGTTAAATATCTATCCCAAATTAAAAGGAACTATTAGAAATAAAAGATTTTTCAGTAATACTGTATTTATTCAAAAGTCTGTAATTAAGGCATCATTTTCAGTACATCACTTTTTAATACATATAACATTTCCAAAAGCACGCAATTAAAACAAGATACTCATTTACAATAATTATCATACAACTTTGCAAAATTAGGACCACCTTTAACTTCGATGTCTATCAAAATACGGTTATCACGCAAATCTTTTAGCCATTTCTACTTTTCAAACCCTTCATTATTGTTTTATTTTGTAATATCGGAAAATCTTTTGAATTCCGTGTAGTCAATATTTCCTTCGCTCCGATAAATATTTCTATTTCTTTCAATCCACTTAACTCTTCTTTTTTCTTTTGGTGATAACTTTGACGTCCGCGTGGCATAGGGCAGCATTTTAATTTTTGATCGGTATTTAATTATATTAATCATACATAGTCATGTGGTCTTCATGGACTTTTTTGAAATTTAATTTCATATTTCATCCCCATGTGTGTCTGAAATTTCAAAAGCACTAGACCAAATACTTATTTATTTCTTAACGAGTGTTTCAATTCAAAGTTTCATGTTAGTTTCAATTACGGATTTTCCTTACAAAGTTTCATTCCCTATTTTATTTCTTGGTGGTTAAATTTCAAAAAACCCTAAATTCGAGAAATCCTAAAATATGTCTTCTTAATTTTTAACTGAACAGCTATTGCCTATTTTTATGGATTTTTCGATAAAAATGACGGATTTCCTATACTAACTTTCATCCCCTATTTTATCCCCATTTATCCCATATTTTGAATATACAAAATATCCTAAATTACGTCATTATTTTTTTAACGGAAAAGCCGTATTCCCATTTTTATGGATTTTACTATAAATATGACGGATTTCCTATACAAACTTTCATCCCCTTAGGGGTTAAATTTCGAGAAATCCTAAAATAAGTCATTCTTAATTTTTAACCGAAAGGCCATATACCAATTTTTATCGATTTTACTTTAAAAATGACGGATTACCATAAAAACTGTTATCCCCTATTTAACCCCATTAAGGGTTAAATTTCGAAAAATCTGGCCTTACCCCTTGCCTACATCATAAAAGAATGTATGTTCAAAATTTCAGCTATCTAGGTTCAAGGGTATGGGCTGGGCGTTGATCAGTCACCCAGTGAGTCAGAACTTTTCTTTTATCCAAATTTGATGCCCGTTTTGAGAAGCTATGTTTAGAAAACCAAAAATAAGGCCTTTGGTACCGTTCAAACGAAGTTGGTCAGTGACCAGTGGTCGCCACCGATGGCTGCCGCGCGCCTCGTACTTTAGTACCGTGTGCGCAGCGTTTATACAAAATATATGGAAAGAAGTTTACACTGCTTGTGGCGGCCACCGGTGGCCCATTTGCTCGGAGCCTAAGTGCGTCACAATAAAAATAAGTTTGGGATGCCCTGACTTAAGGAATTTGTTAAGGGTGAATAATTTGAACTAATGAGAGAATTGTATGACTCGCGTGACTATATTTTATCTCTTATGATTAAATAAAAACTAACTTGACAAAGCGCATTAACATAGACAATCAAAATTTTCAATAAGACTGTTTTTAATTTATAAAACTTTTATGTTTTCTATGAAGTTTGTGCGTGATGATGGCTGGTATCGCGAAGTACAATGGAGCAGAACGTGGTACAACCGACCGGAACGCTCCCTTCACATCAATCGCACTATCGATTTTCAATGGGAATAGACATGTATGAACGTGCACATCGCACAACTTTTGGTTTAAAAGTTCATCACTCTGCAAAGTATTTTTATGACCCTACACTGTATGGGTTGCGGAACTATAAATATTAATAAATGCGTAAATTGATGGAATTTAATATGAAGTAATTAATAAAAGAAGTAAAAAAATAATTTTAAGTAATGTAATATGTATTATAATAAAAAGAATACTATAACAAAAGTAATACTTAAGTAATCGAATAGTAGTACCTATTGGTAATAAATTAATGAACTGACTTACAAGTGATAACATATATAACAAGTGATAACAACTCGTAATATAAGTTCATAGGTATTTCTTATAAAACTTGTTTCAATTTTCATGCAGCTAATTAAAAAAGTGACAAGATAAAACTTCTTAAATTTTTTTTATGCAACTAGATGACAATCTAGCTGATGGCCCACCTGGTGGTAAGTGGATACCGTCGCCTATAAACACCTACAAAAACAAGGAAAAAAATGACATGGTATTGAGGTGCGTTGTCATCTTGAGGCCTAAAATGAAATGCCTTCCATGTCCAGCAATAACACTGGCTACCTATTACTACTGGTTCCATATTATTAGTATTGTTTTATCCTTAGCTACCGTCTAAATTATATAATACATTTGTTTTACATCAATGTTGTGAAAATAAATATGAAAGTAACTACGTAGATATAAATATGACGGTTTTAACTTGGCTAAGCACGTATTACTATTTCTATGGAACAAATTATTACATATTCACGATCGTCCAAGTAAAATAATCTTCTGGATTAATTTTCCAGAGACATCTTAGCAACAGATTAAATTCCAAGAAAATCCTTTAAAGTCTGTGTCCATTTAAGTCCTTTGATAAGTCTCAAGCCTTTTCAGCGTCTTCGGGCGCATCAATTCCGCTCGGCTCGCACGCAGAGGGATTATATTTTTATAGTAGCAACACAAACACAATCATGACTAATCGGATCTTGGCAAATGGCCGGT
Source organism: Elophila nymphaeata (assembly GCA_955850985.1). Taxonomy (NCBI): domain Eukaryota; kingdom Metazoa; phylum Arthropoda; class Insecta; order Lepidoptera; family Crambidae; genus Elophila; species Elophila nymphaeata. The sequence continues at coordinate 15,753,045 of OY039068.1, forward strand.
GATTTGGGCGATCGGACTTTCGGAATGTCGGGTGACTATCTAAAGTATTGAGATAATAGGCCGGGGGCCGTCCCCCGCCCCGTAGCGAATAATGTAAGTGTCCGCGGCGGCATTTGCGCCGAACTGCCGGCGACCTACGCTCTTACTTATGCGGTTTTTAATATTTTTATTGTAATGCCTGTGGTCACTTCGGAACAACGATGGATTAGAAACGACTTTTATAGGAAATTTTAATCACCTCCGCGGCCTCGTGATTCGCCAACCCGAATAAGATCCAATAGTCCCAGCACAGGGGAAATATGTGTTCGGTTTAGGTGTTTATTTGTAGGACTTGTTAATCATGTGTCAATGAAGACTATCTTTATTCTTTTGTTTCCATACTACTGTCTTACTAAAAGCTGCTACTAAGTATTGGCCTATGAAATTGCCGGTTTTTTCTTACACACTCCTATTAATTAATAATTTCTGATTACATAAATATTAGTACCTCGGCCACGTGCTCAGACACGATAGATATAGACTGCTTCAGTTGATAATGATGTGCAGGGTGGAGGGAAAGAGACGCGCTGGGAGACGACGAAAATCGCGGCTGTGAAACATTAGGGAGTGGACCGGCATTACCTCCGTTGAACAAATGTTTCGGCTTGCGACTAACAGAGAAGAATACCAGAAGCTGACGGCCAACCTTAAGGATTGAAGAGGCACTAGAAGAAGAAGAAGAAATAAATATTAAAATTCTAACCAACACTTTTGCTTACCATACTTACTTTACTTATGATTTTGACAGATATTCCATACAAAAGATGTCAATATTCGACCGATATCTATTGAAACCAAAGACGATATTTTTTCAACAAAAGCAATAGACGATATTTTTTCAACCTCAGCTTACATAAATAATAATAAATTGTGTTTCAAACTATGAAAACACCAGCATGTTGCAACTGTGTCCTCCACAGCTTTAAATTGTGAATGATAATTATCAGGTCGTTTTTTTTTTCTGAACAGCTATTTTATTACGTTTTAAAAACAATATTCACCAGATTAGCACTAGGATTACCTAAGAACTTGAAACAACCTTAGAATGGAAAAACTAAGTTTTCGTTAAGAGGATAGCACGGCGAGCGCCGTCTTTGGTACAAAATAACAGAAATGAAAAAAAACCTTTTCTATCCGTAATTGGTCGTACCCGTAAACTGGTCTTTATAATATTTATCAAAATAACTTTATAATGTCGAATTATGAAAAAAGGAAAACATATAGACATAGATTTTTTTTTTATTAAAAACATTATAATACTAGAAAATATACTATAAAATAGATTTGTCCAGAGCGGGAATCGAAGCCAGCATCTTCCGCAATAGGTGTAGGAAAACGTTTTTTTCGTTTGTATGGAATCGTGCGCGCCGTAATATCTCTTAATACCTTTCGCACAAAACGGCGAATTTAAAGGTAAATTTTCATACGAAAAACAAAAGTTTCATCTTAATAGTAGAAAACAAAAATTGTAGCTTATTTATCTAAAGAAAATCTCTACTCATTTCCCTAATTCATGTGTTTTAGGTAAAGGTTGTAAGAGGTGGTGTAAAAAACAGCTGCTGCCTCGAGCCCCCTGACCGTTATAGTGGCGGCGGTCGTAACTGCCCGTAAACCTGCGCTGCCCCCTATCGGATTATTTATTGAATCTTCTCATATCTAGATCACTAATAAATATTAATCACTCGAATATATTACTGCATCGCACGACTTCAGCATTGCTTGTTGTGTATCAAATTACAACGTATAAAAATGCAGATTAGAGTTTTTAATTCTGTTACATACCATTGTTTCGTGAAAACATTTGGAATCTATTTTTAATGTTCTATAATACTGCTTGAATTTATTTTTATTTGGGTCAACCAATAGGGAATTAAATATAATATGAAAATCCGAAAGAGATTCGAAAATTAAACAGTTTTCAAAATTATAAACATATTTTAATGTAATTGTACTTTTCGTTGTACTTTTATTTGTGTGCTTGTGTATTTTTGTATTTTTTTTAACTATTCATAATACCCGGGTAAAATGTTAATACACGTACTTGGCTTCTTTCTTCATTGTAACCTCCTCTAGAAAAACAAAAAAAAAGCTTTCATTTGTCACTTTTTAGCTAAGAAAAACTGTGTAAAATGTACAAGAACGTGCTTCAAGGAAGATTAATAAAACCTCCACGTGCACGACTGGACGTAATATATGAGTTGAAATAAAATCTGTCAGTGACCATTTATGGCTCAGGAGTCCTGTTATTAAAATGTAGCAGAGCGGCGTCACCGCGCCGGGTGCGCGGTGCGAGCTGATTTATGCCCGGGGGCTGTATGCTCAAACTAATAGACAAGATAGGTACTAATGGGTAAATAGGACTCCTTGCCAGAATGCATTTGTACCTACAAATGCAAACTGCAAACAACAAAAACTGCAGTAAAACTTTCAAACTGCAGAAAAACTTTTTGAGACCATTTATATTGTAGGATATTGTTTTTATGTAACCAAATGTTACATAAGGTTCTGCTGAACACCTTTTGGGGTTATGTACGAGTATGCACCTATATTCAATCTTTTTATATTATGTGTTTCAGATTTTAGTAGATAAAGAATAAAAGATGTTTGGAATGTTGTGCAATTTTAAAATAAGAAATAATATTCTAGTGTTTGACTTCTCTCGGCGATTACACAGCACCGCTGCCGCAGAATTATTATTTAAATATGAATTTTATGAAGTGAATTGTAGATACACTGTACAAAGGACAGAACAAGTAGTCAATGGCAAGCAGTATAGTTGATCACCCTAAGACTTAAGCTCATAGATCTGCATTTGGAAATTCAGCACAAATAATCAACATTCAGAATTCTAAGTTTTTTACTTTTAAATTTACTACAGGATTTTTGGTAATTAAAACGTGTCTAGTTTGTATCGCGATTTCAGTGCTCGGACAAACTCTATCGCTTCGTGTATAAATCGCCTGATTTATGCTCCGGACAGCAGTATTTTATTCGACGGGCGCCTCAAGAAAACTATAAGTTTCCGTTCGGCAGGGCCAGGGGAGGAGTCCAGTAAATATTGTCTCCGCTGCATCAATACAGACAGATATCTGTATTTATTGCGCTCCTTTCTAAGATAATTTAGTAATGGATCGGTGTCATTACATTGCTTGTCTGATGTTACGATATTTAGATGATGTAATCTATTTTCGCATTTTTGTCTGTCTTGAAAAATTTTATTATAGGTGTCATTTTGTTCTTTATTTGTTTGTATAGTGAATGCATGATATTATTGCATGACTTATAAACAATTTAGCTTAATAAATTATGTTTTTTTTTTAATTTAAATTATTTCAAAAATAAGTACCAATAACAACAATATATGAATTGCTTTTTTTTTCATTCCTAAATTCACATCAATCACAATTAAATACAAAATGTATAAGTGATGTGTATGCATGTGTATTTATAGCAAAGAAATATAATTTTCTAATTCCATATCAAAATAATACTCACAATTTCGTAACAATTTTAGAATACTATCTTTTTACCGGTTTTAGTATCAAAGAAAAGATAATTATTGCAATTTAGTTTTGAAACAATGTAGTATTTGTAGCCTTTCTGTAATAGGGGCAGGTAGAGATCACATCTTTCCGCTTGCTACGATCCTTAAACCCTTTATACATATTTCTTTCGCTTTATCCTCATTCATGTCTAATGATTGCGATTACTTTTTACCTTGCAACACTGTGAAAAGTATGTCAATGACCTGACACTGTTTTCAATTTAGTTGATGAAAGATCACTCTAGCTTGCTCTAGCTCATCTCCACTAACTTCAGTCTTCAAACTATCTGAACATCACTTTCTCAATACTTGTCACTATTTCTTCTTTAAAATAACACTTAACGCGTATCACGTGATTGTATTTCTTTCAAGTTTTGTATCACCCATAAATCAATTTTAATCCAGCCAATGTCTTACTTAATTTTCAAAAATAAGGTAGGAGACGTTTATACTAACTATTTTATTTATTTTATCTATTCTATCTATTTGGAATTAAGATACAATATCGTTTCAAATAAATACTGACTGTCGGATATAAGATTGTCGTCGCGTCATGGTGTCAGCAACAAACGAAGGCAATTTGTCCGTCACGCGAGCACATACGGAACCCTCATCGTTACTACACCAACTACGGACGTCTTACTAACCTGCTTACCGTAACAATTGAACTACTTATAGGAAAGTGTAAGGGAATATTTAAAATTGTTTTATTTTACAAAATAGGAAGTACTGTTTCGAAATACATAAATCTATTGTTAAAAGCTATTTTCACGCTGTTAAATTAATTTAAAATGTGTTACTATTTCTTGGGTTCTGCTTAAAGATACGTATTACATCTAATAATAACCATACTCAAATGTGTTTCAATTTTATGTAATTAAATAACCAGATTAATAGTAAATACCACACTACAAATATTTTGATAAACATCGGAATTCAATTTCGAAAATTGGTGACAATTATTATTATACTCAGCTTTCGTTTGGGTTAACCTAACACCCTTAGGAAATATCTCACTGTATTCTAATGGATCACCCACCAGACCCAAAGGTCCCGGGTTCAATACATATATAGGAATACAAATTTGTACTCAGTTTGTTTGAGAGGACTTATTGTTCTTTTTATGGTTTCTTTCCTTTATTTTTTTAAAGGAATAATAATAATGTGCTGTATAATAAATTTTTATATGATCTGAGGTTCCGACAGTATTTATTTCTAACTAGTCCGTAGGTCCGATAGTTAGTAGTAAAATAATGATATCCGGACTAGTTCAAGAATGGGAATGAATTTACCTTCAGACTGACGAAGGCGGACGAGAGTTTCCCGATTTCCTTTTCTTTCTTCCTTTAAATAAATGGCGTTCGCGATATATAACGCATTTCACCAATGTCAAGTAAAAATGCACTTTAGAGTAATAAACAATTGTACGGTAGATTGAGGTTAAAAATGGAGTCTCTCAACACGTGTTTTTACAACAAGAACTCGGGAGAAACTCAATTTCCTTTTAAAGCGTGCCGGTGAAGTGTAAAAAAATAAAATAAATATGACAGTACCTACCTACCATGCAAGTCTTATATAAAAAAAACTGAAAAGGATTTAGTAGGGACCTGGTGATGTAAGGAGTTTTTTCAAGTATGTAGTAAAATTCAAACAAATAATAGATTCATTCAATTTAAAGGAAAATGCCTTTGTGACAAAATATCGAATGCGTTTATGTTTTTAAATACCCTCGTATTCAGGAAATCCGCTATAATTACTTCACAAAAGCGCATCATTGTCAACCAGTGATTAGTGACCTATGACACTAACGAGTGTTGCTTGTCAAAGTCAGCAGAACACCGGGCGCCGCCCCCGCCTAAATGACGGTCCGTCCGCCCTCACTGGCGGAACACTGCTGATGTATTTAATTTGTCTAATTTTTCTAAAAACTCCGACATCTCGTTGATATTTTTTGCATCCTCTAATTTTTCTTTTTTGACGACGATAAAGAAAGAAAGAAAGAAAGAAAAAACGTTTATTGAGACAACAACACTAAAATCAAACAAATACATAATACATTATTTGCCTCAAATGGTCCCAGCTCAGCATAATGCCAGCCTTGCGGCTAGCGCTGGTCTTCCGCTGGAACCGATCACAACATAATTAAAAATGCATCAAAAAGTACCTACTCAAATAATAAAAATATAAAAATAAGATTAAAGAAAAAAAAAAAACAATGAAATAAGATTTAAAAATGGCAGCGGGTGCACAATACATTTGCCATTTATTCTTAGGCACTATAAAAGGAGAGGGGCTCCCTTTGCCGTAATACTTAATTTAAAACAACATTAAAATAACCTAATAAGTAAGTAATGCATAAACAAGATAAACAAAGAAAGTATTGTAATTTGTGGATTTCTGTCAAATTTCTGTGCACATTTGGTGCATATCAATGACGTAGGAATTCTATACACGTCATTGGTGCATATACATAACGTAGTAACTCTAACTAGTCTGTGGCATATACTCTATACTATAATCAAACACCTCTAACTAGTCTGTGAATCAAACTACAACAATTACAATCAGGTTAAGATTACAATGTATGTTGTGTGTGACAAACAGTGGCAATTAATAATTAAGAAATGAAACAAGCAAAATTCACAATGAAACACTAGTTCATGTAACAGATTAGATGAAAAATAAATGCTTAAATAATATTGGTTATGCGGGACATACCATAGAGGTAAATATATACTTTTATAAAAAGCTGAAAATCTAGTTGTATTACTGCTAAAACAAAACACATCATAAAGCACTTGTATCGTGCAATTGGGCCTCTTCTGCTTTTTGATGAGATAATAAAAAACATTTCAACTTCGATCTAAAACTTTGAATGTGTTGCAGGTTCCTAATCGGTGGCGGGATGTTATTCCAACATTTCGAGGCTGCATATCGAAAACTACCACGAAACGCAGCAGTATTATGTTTTGCTATAGCCAACTGAAGAGGAAGCCTACGCTCTCCCAAGGGCTTTCCGCTTGTTAACCACGACAACTTACCATACAAATAACTGGGTTCACTGCTCTTGATTATGCCAAACATTAGGCACGCAATATGCAGTTTACGACGGTGTCTCATCTTGAGCATAGAATGTCCGTTTAAGTAAGGAGACACATGAGCCCTCGGTGGAATGTCAAAGCAAAACCGTGCACAAGCATTTTGGAGCCGCTGGATCAACTTTTGTGTTTTCACAAGTATGCGTGGACCATAGACAGCATCCATGTAATTCAGTCTGGACAGCACTAGAGACTCCACTAGCTGGACCCGCAACCCCTCACTGAGGAAACGCCTTACTTTATAGAGTACTCTCAGTTTATAAAAACAATTACTGACCGAACACTGAGTGTGCTTATCAAACCGCAAGTTGCAATCCATAACCAGACCTAAGTTACGCACCTCACAAACTCTTTCTAAACGTTCTCCGTTGAAATTAACATTAATAGAAGGGCTCAATGAAGCAAGCTGACATCCTGTACCAAATATTATGTACTTTGTTTTAGACAAATTCAACAAAAGGCAGTTTTTATCTGACCATGCAGCAATACTGGAGAGATCCTCATTAATCTTACTTATTGCTTGATCAATGTCTTGAGGTTTGAAGGAGATATATATCTGGGTATCATCCGCATACACATGATATTTGCAATGAACAATTTGTGATGTAATGTCTGCGGTGTATATGATAAAGAGGATCGGTCCTAATATGGATCCTTGTGGTACACCCCTGTGAATCATAGCTCTTTCCGACTCCAATGAGGAACCATCATTTCGTTTCATTTTGACATTCTGGTATCGATCGCTGAGGTAGCTGTGAAACCATTGTAATGCTTTCCAGTCAAACCCGTAATATTTCAATTTGGACAACAGAAGGTTAATATTTAAGGACTCAAAGGCCCTGGAATAGTCCAACAACACCAGCAATGTGCATAAACCCTGGTCTTGAGCATGTAGAATATTGTCAGTGATGTCAAGCAATGCTGTTGTTGTTCCTCGTCCCCTTCTGAAGCCTGACTGATACATGGGCAAGATACCATTCCTCTCCAAGAACGCTGTCAATTGCTCACACACCACCTTTTCCAATATCTTCGACATGCAGGGCAATAGACTGATTGGCCTCAGATCCTTTAGACCTGTTGGGCTATTTATTTTAGGTAATGGAAGTACTATAGCCTGTTTCCAGATGTCTGGGTATGTATTTGTGGAGATCGAAGCATTGACAATGTCTTTGATGGCATCCATTGTGTAGGGGAAAGTCCTTATAAGCATATCTAAACTAATGGCATCACACCCGACCGCATTAGATTTCAGACTTCGTATGATTTTAATAATATTATTGAGGCTAGTAGTTTTTAATTGGAAAACTGCCTCTGTGAACCTATTGTACTCAAAATGAGTCAGCACTGAGATGCCAACAGCTGAAGGTCCTGGTATGTTCATGAAATGATCATTTATGGCTGTAGGATCATTAATGTAAGATGGCAGTTCCTTTGATTTCTGTGGCAAGATGGTTTGTTTCAAGTTTTTCCATAATAATTTGGGCTCATTTATTTTATTATTTATATTATAATTAAAATATGCTGTTTTCTCATGAAACAGAGCCTTATTAACTAATGATTTCAATGTCTTATAATAAGAAATGGAGCTGTTTGGTCTTTTCCTTCGATAGTTATCCAAGGCATTGTCACGTAGCCTCATCATTCGTTTGATTGTGTCTGTAAGCCAAGGCGGAGTTCTGTCCCTGATACTGATGGTCCTCTCAGGTGCATGGTGGTCATAGATAGATAAAATAAATGAATTAAAGACACTAACCATCTCATTTACATTATTAAGCCTGGCTACACAATCCCATCCTATATTTTTAACATCACGTTCAAATGCCCTCTCACAAATATTTTTAAGTGGCCTAAATGTAATAATTTGTGGAGAATATCTTTCACGCTTGACATTAAATTCACAGACCAACAGGCAGTGACCAATCTCAGTGCCCACACGATCAAGAGTAACGCTTCTGGCAGGAAGATCAGTGCAAACTATATCAATAAGGGTCTCACTGTGAGCGGTGTAGTGAGTCGGCTCAGTGATGATCTGCGATAAGTTAAAACAAGCTATCACTGTATTAAGTTTGGCGACGTTGCCATCATGACCGTGAAGTATGTTGATATTAAAGTCTCCTAAAAGTATCAAATGGTCATAACTAGGAATAGAGCTAATGGAATCCGAAATCGCATCGAAAAATAAATCTGCGTTCATCCAAGGTGGTCTATATGCTGTACCTACTATAAGCTTTTTTCCGTTAAGAGTCAACGTGAGCCACATCTGTTCAACTGCCTTGTGCAGCGGGTCCACCGGGTGAGGCCACACGCGAGCACTGACATTCCGCCTAATATAAAAGCCTACCCCCCCACCACGAGAGCGCACTCCACGAGGCCGTGGAATGTGACGCAGCCGGTAACCTGGCAGAGTAGGCGCGCGCCCCTCCTCACCCTCTTTGAGCCAAGTCTCATTTACTGCCAGTACATCTATGTCATGATTCGTCACCGCAGCTATAAAATTGTCGTGATTTGTACCGAGGGAACCTGCATTATACAAACCGATTTTGGTAAATTTAGGAGATTTTATTTTTACTTATAAAACTACACGATGGACACAGCGCAACACAATATGATTCATTGATGTATTTCATAAGCAGACAATAAAATTCGAGAATACAATTATAATTAATAATATGCAACATACATGGTACGAAAACAAAACAGAACACATTTAAATAATATATAAATACGATTATAGACCAGAGAGAATAAAATACACTTAGCCTTAGTATTAGTCTCATACGCGGTTCAAGGAGCCAATAGTTAGGATGTAGGTCGCGGGCCGAACACCCGCTCAAGATCCATCTCCGAGCGAAAGGGAAACGCCGGCTTTCCGTCCCCTTGCCGTGCATAAACACGACCTCGCTTCGTCCAAACGTAGCGCCATAGCAGCCTGCGGCACTCCTCACGCACGCGGTGGAACAGCAGTCGATTGGGGCGGGTCAGCCGCTCGTTGATGTACACGCGGGCCCCGTCCGTGGTGGGCGTGCGGCGCACGCGCGCGGCATGCAGCAGATCGTCGCGCAGACGGCGGCGCGCCAGGCGCACCATGACTCGACGCGGGCGCGCGCCAGCGTCGCCAGGCGCGGGCGCGCGCCAGCGTCGCCAGGCGCGGGCGCCGCTCCGACGCGCTCCGCGAAAACTATGTCACGCTCCTCGAGAGTGACACCCAATCGCCCTGCCAACACAGTCACAACGTGCAGGGTATTCTCGCCCTTCTCTTCGGGGAGATGACTTATATCGAGATCAGAGAGAAGTGCCTCCTGGTCGCGGTCATTTAGCTCCATCTTGAGCTCCGCAACGGTGCGCTCGAGGTTTGTTATAGCCGCCGGAGCTCCCTCCTGCCCCTGCTCAAGAACGTCTAACCTACGCTCAACGCCAGTCAGTCGCACTGAGATACTGTCTATAGACTCTCGCAGCTTCGCCATCTCTGCTCTAAATATACGCATCTCCGCCATGCCCTCCAAAAACTCCCGGCGGAAGTCGTCAACGCCTGGAAGCGCAGCTCCTACCACCGATCCCGAAGTAGCCCCTGCCATTGTTTCCTCAATACTGCGAGGATGGGCATCAACGGACCCGGCGGAGGGTGACTCCACTACGACGTCCTCACAGACGCTCTTCACCGGCGTGAGAGTATTGTCGCCTTTACGGACACCTTTCTTGCAGCTTGGGCAAATCCAGCTTTTGCTTACTTGCGCCTTATCCGGGCAGGCAACACACGCCTTATGGTACATCATAGGACAGGCACTACACACAGCGGCCCCCGTCGACGAGAGGAATCTACCGCAAGCAGCACAATTAACCATTTTAAGCAAATGATAATGTCAATTATTGATATTTAGTTTTACAACTTGTCGCTAGATGGCACCGCTGTTCTTTAATAAATAGAATGAGAATGAATTGTTTGTTTTATCTACGAACCTTTAAAACACAACTACCCGCACTAAAACTATACAGTCAAAATCAGCTGATTGTTATAATCGAAAACCTACGTTTTTTCGGTGCAGTAGCGTTATATCCACAACAATACAGTTGCACAGAACTTATCGGCACAATTTAAAACCACTCTAAATACAATAAAACTAGTATTTCTTTAATATAACTTAAAAACCTCGCACAGTGAAGTGGTACTTTTGACTTTGTTTGACAGAAGAAAGGAGTTTAGGTAAGCTGTCTAGTTTTATTCACGCATGATGAATACCAGTAAAAATGCATTATTGTTTAACACGAAGAAGAACTATTTTTTTATTAAGTAAAAAAAACTTTTAATTAATACTTTACATAAGTCGTTGAAACCACAGGACATAGAAAAGTTGCACAATTCTATCATATTTTTCTCTGGGTAAAATTGTCGAAAATTATTGGTTCATCCTTGATGTGATGAAGTGTATCCAAATGTAATTATAAAGTAAATACCTAAGTACTTAATAATTGTCGCAAAAGTTGATTTAGCAGGTATTCCTTTTACAATATTTTGAAATACTTTTATTTTAACATATTATTTACTACCGATGCCGGGCCACTACTGGCCCACGGTTTTGCTCGCGTCAATGTCGTTATCGCGAAAAAGGTATCCTGATATTCTTTCCAGGGTCTGAACTGAAACTATCTCCATACCAAATTTCATCAAAATCAGTTTAGGCGTGAAAGCGTAACGGACAGACAGACAGACGCATTTTTTTGCTTTTATAATAATTAGTGAAGAAGATTTTTAAAAAAGACCTTTCTTTGACGAAATTTTTTGAAAAATGTCTATAAATAAGGCCTCACGCATGAGTTAGGATCATAGATTAATATAAGTGATCTTTATTAGGAATTATAGAAAAAGTTGAATGCCTATTATTATGTCTTAATCCACCCCTATCAATCCAATTGTATCTCTTCATTTTATTGCCTCTTGCAATAGTTCTATTAGAGGTTAGTGTGCAAGGTAAGTGTAGAAGCCTTGGAGCGCTAGCTTCACCCGGTAAAGTCATTACCCGGTCAATGAATAAAGGCAAGTCCAATTACCTGATTGGATTAACCCGGCATTAGCTCATCGCCGCGGCGCACAGTGGTCCGGATTTACAAAAATGCGGCCCTAGAGATAAAAGTCATCAAATTGGCTTGAAAAAATTCCATATAACAGGAAATCAGATAAATAATAGAATTTACTATGACCATTTTTCATTATAAGTAATGGAACATAGTAAAAAAAAATCGGATCGAAAAAAATGTATGGAGTAAAACTGAAATATTTTTCTTTCTCAATGTGTACAAAAGTGTTCATGATAATATTACTTTTATATCAATGGGTGATGCTTATTCTTATATTCGACAACGAAATTACAAACAGGAACTTGCAGTCTTGGCGGTAATACCGATCTGAAGTTACAATATTATAATTATGATTATATTAGACAATAAAGGTTTTTGTTGCTTATTTTCTCATCCAGTATTATAGTTTATCAATTGGGATGATGACAGAATTCACGAAAAAGTCCTTAAGAGGACAGAAACTATATAGGAAACCAAAACTTAGAATTCTGTTTCTCGTACCATAATAAGCATTACTGAGGCTTTAGACAACATGCATTTCGACAATCGCTCTCGCTATCGCTAAGTAAAAAAATGTATGGGATTGACATAAGCAATCGAAAAGTGATCGATTGCTTATGTCAATCCCATACATTTTTTTACTTAGCGATAGCGAGAGCGATTGTCGAAATGCATGTTGTCTAAAGCCTCTGATGCATGCATGCACCTCAACAAAGCCCTTGATGAAAATGAAAATTAAGAAGAAGTTAACGAAGAAGATCAATGTTCAGCCGAACTATCAGGCCGCAGTGAGCTCGTAATTGCATCAACTTCCACCACGCGTGAAACGGGAACTTCTACTGAAATTCAAACAAGAAAACCATTTACAGACTTGGGGGAATAAGCAGAAGAAAAGGCGGTCGGGTTAACAAACTATAAGAAGCTAAACAAAGATGCTATCCAGATTCCAGAGATATTGAAATATCAGAAGCCGGAGTTAAAGTTAACCTACAAGCACTTCTTAATTTGACTAGTCAAAGGATCCTGCAAGTTGTTGGTGATACCTCCAATATTTCCAGTGGAAGTTTGAAGCTTACTAGCAAGTGGGGATTCGATGGCTCTTCAGCACAGAGTAATTATAAGCAGCGAAGTGGATTTGATGACTCATCGGTGTTCAGACAAGTCTTGTTCCTTTGAAGCTCGAGTCAGACGATGTGATTTTATGAGAAAATCCGACGCCTTCTTCAACGTTTTACTGCAGACCCGTCAAGTTTCAGTTTGCCAAGGAAACAACTGACTTTTTTAAGCAAGAAGAAGCTACATTCAAGGAAGAAATAAGAAATTTATTTGTTTCAAGATGCGGTAACTTTGAAATAAGCCACGAGCTGCACATGACTATGATTGATGGCAAAGTGAGTACTATAATTACCGATACTTCATCTGCGGCTACTTGCAATATATGTCTTGCAAAGCCTAGTGAGATGAATGACCTATCGCAAATGTATTCGAGACCTGTTCGAGATGACGTGTATCAGTATGGACTCTCAACACTTCATATGTGGATCCGAAGCATGGAGTGTATCTTACACATATCATATAATTTAGATTTTGAAATATGGTGTGCACGAAGCGAGAACAAGAATCTCAGGCAGCTTAGAAAGAGCATGGTGCAATCTGAGTTTAAAGAACAAATGGGACTTTTGATTGATTTCGTCAAACAGGGGTTCGGAACTACCAATGATGGAAACACGGCAAGAAGATTTTTCAGAACTATGAGTAGACAGCTCAAATCACAAAAATAGATGTAGATGTGATTAAGCGCTTTGCAATCATATTGCAAGTGATATCTTCTAAGAATGCCATCACCATCGAGAGATTCAGGGAATACTGTAAAGGGACAGCCGAGCTTTTTTTTACATCACTACCCCTGGTACAATATGCCATCTAGCATACATAAGTTGCTCGTTCATGGTGCTGATATATGTAAACATTTCTCTTGCCTCCCAATTGGATTTTATCAGAAGAAGCAGCTGAATCGAGAAACAAAGATTTTCGCAATACTAGGGAGCGTCATACAAGAAAAATAGGAAGATTACAAAACAATGAAGACATCCTACATAATTTTTTGATTACATCGGATCCTTATATATCTCCTATAAGACCTAAATATGCAAAACCCAAGACATCAAGCTTGTTTCCCTAAGCTATGCAGTTATTGATCAGTGAAGAATTAATAGAAGTTGAGGATCTGGCAAATACTATAGAAAATGTGCCCGATCCTTTGGAATTTTCCTGATCCTTTGGAATGAAATTTTCATGATTTTCCAAATCTTTTAATAAATATTTCTTTTTTCTTTTCTTCATTCTCAAAACTATCCAAAAGCCCCTTTATATGTTATTAAACAGCCCTTTTTAGGGCTTTTTAAAAGCTCTTTTCAGAGCTAGCAAATGTTTTCAAAGTTTCAAAGAAGAACAAATTTCTGTAACATACACGTTATAGGAAACGCTTTTATAATTAATTTCAAATTTTAAACTTCATCAACATCTGTCTGATGTGTAAAACAGACTGCATACCTGCAAATATAATCAAGAAACAGACATAGGTAATTAAAATTATAATACTGAGTTTAGATGATTTATTCTCGCCAAGACTGCAAGGTTCTGCTTGAAATTTATTTATGAAATACAAGAATAGGCATCACTCATTAATATAAAAATAGTACATTTGTGAACACTTTTGTACACATCGAGAAAAAAAAATATTTCAGTTTTACTCCATACATTTTTTTCGATCCGATTTTTTTTTACTATGTTCCATTACTTATAATGAAAAATGGTCATAGTAAATTCTATTATTTATCTGATTTCCTGTTATATGGATTTTTTTCAAGCCAATTTGATGACTTTTATCTCTAGGGCCGCATTTTTGTAAATCCGGACCACTGTGCGGCGCGGCGCCTCAGTTTCGCATTAATTGTTATCTAACGCCGGTGTTTTGTTTAGGTATAATAAATACGGGACTTTATTGTGTACCTATTATTATTTATTGGTTACATATGGCTATGAAATATAGTATGGACGTTTATGAGGAATCATGGTTGCTTGTGCCATGGATATCGATTCAAATACCCTTAATAATTATATCGATTATAACAACCGATAGACGAGAATTTAATTTAATTTGGTATTTCATATCCACCTCAACTGTTTTTAGATAGGTCCTATTTCTTGTCAACAATAGAAGGGTACCTAAATAATGTATTTTATATGGAGCATATTATAGCAAATATAAATGATGAAATGCAAAAATGTTTTATATTTCAGTGCTTTTAACTTTTATTTATCCCTTCAATTTGAAATCATTATGGATGAGAAAAGCGATTTGCGTTTCCTTTCCGCTAGGGGACCTATTCATGTTTCCTATACAAATTGAACCCTGTAGTTAACTAAAATACTAGAAAAATGCACTGAAAAAATCGACTTGCCTCAGGCGGGACTCGAACCCGCACCTTCCACAATCCGGGTGGACGCGTTCTAGTATTATATTTACGCGTTTGTAAACGCAAAAATAAAATTATTCCTTAACTAAAACAGTTACGTTTTTCATACTAAAAACTTAACTTCAACCTAATATTTTTTTTTTATAATGAAAGAAAGAAAGCTGCAGATTCACACATAAAAACTTACTTGCAACTTATCCTTTTGTTTTCATGTAACAAGTTAATTTATTTATGTCGATATATATTGTAGAGTCATCACAAATTACAAATTAGAAACAATCGTAACAAATAATTATAATCGTGACAACTTCACCGAGTCAATGCCCTCCAAAGAGATTTACTCATTTCTGTTTTGCAATAACAACACAATTTTCTACATTACACGAATGTACAATAAGACACAGAAATATTTTCCCTTTTACTTTAACAATTGTTTTAAATTAATTTATTAGTTTCCTACTTAGGCTTGAGTTCACCAACACTAAAACAGGCGATTATTATGTAACCGACTGTTTTTTACATTTTATTATATAGAAGAATTGTCAAAAACTAACGGTTAACTTTTAATCGGTCGTTTTACGTGTTGGTGAACTCGAGCCTTAGATAGTTTAATGATTTTGTCATCAGTTAATGAATGCAAATATTAGTCATTCGATACAGTAGGTATTATCTATCATAAGCTTCTGTCATATACCTTTGTTATAGACTTTGAAATCTATGATCGTGGAATAAGATTTAAAATTTATTATTTGTAAAAAAATCATCTTAAGCTGTCGGAACACAATGATCCTGTTAATACAATTGTTATGGTGCCAGACTTTGATAAGACGGTGGTAGCTAAAAAAAAGCCCAACAAACCGAACACACTCCCCTGAGAATCGAACCGGGGACCTTTGGATCTTATTCCGGAGGGTGAGCTCCTATACCAAAGAGGCAATAAGAAAGTAATTTGACAGTTTTGTATAGCTTGATGTGCTGTCGTCTATACATAATTGTATTATTTAAATTTGCTCGATTATTGAATGATTAGGACCTTTTTCAATATAATGTAATAAAAATTAAAAAATAACATATGTAGCCTGTTTTCAATAGATTAGTTATATTAATTAATACATTAAACAACAATATAGATACCCACTGTTTTATTTTCGAGTTAACTGTACTTGAAATAACTGAATACCTATATAAAATTAACGTCGTTTGCAAAATTTGTTTAAAATAATGTTAAATAAAAATATTTATTATAATACCTAGGCCTACTTTTTCAGTAAGTTGAAAATAACATAGTCATTTAGAAATCACACGTTCTCTTCTAAAATTAAGGTTATCGTACTACATATAATTTCTTCATTAAATATATCAAAGAGTCCTTGTTAACAAATATTCCGAAAATAAAAATCGATACATAAAACTTCCAAATTAGATTTTCTTGCTAAGTTATCTTTGGAGATTCTAAGTTACATTATTTGTATTGTTATTAGTTGTCGACAATAAGTATACCAATCATAATCAGACAAATAAAGCACTATAGAATAATACACTTTGCATGGCTCCTCGAACGCTACCCAGCCGAGTTGGATTCGCCTAATTCAATGTCTTGTCTCAGGTATACTAATCATAAACAACTTAAAGTGTAGAGTGACCATTTCCCACGAGAGTAGATGTGTCTGGTGGCACCTATGTCTTTTTTTATATTACGAGATGGCAAACAAGCTAGCGGCCCACCTGGTGTTAAGGTTACCGTCGCCAATAGACATATTATTAAATACAAGAAATAAGGACGGCGGTGGTAAATACCCAGATGACCCTACATATGGGTCTACCACCTTGTAAATTAAAGCAACGTATAGTTGAATATAGGAAATAATAAACCGAGCAACTAAAAATTCCAGAATGAGCAACTTAAAATACTAAAAGAGCGACTAATCGACGGTTAGTCGCTCATTAAGGATTTTTAGTCGCTCATTCTGGAGGTTTAGGTTGGATTAATCTGCTAGACAGTTAAATACGATCCGTTAAATATTTGCAATTATCTGAAACAACAGTGACACATTGACGACACTGTGGAAGCGATGTTAATTATTCCTGTTAAAATGCTCCCGACCCCCCATCGCACGATATTTTGCGAATTATATAGAGTCGTTAGAAGTCAATTGTTTTGTAATTTCAGTAACGTTTGTCTGTCACTGTCACAGTATAGCTAAATACCTAACTGAATTCAGGTAGGACCTAGGTCACTTTTATTAGCTATATTATTTCTGGGCTACAATCACTTTTGAACGTTTTTTATGGATTCATAGCGCACTCCTACTTTACAAAGCAGTACTCGAAATAAATACTGAATTTTTTTTATATTAAAGGGTCCGGCAAATGACTCCATTCCACCTGATGGTAAGCAGAAGGAGTCCACATGCGAAAATAGCTGGTGCGAGAGATAAACAGCCGCGCTAGCTACCCTTGCCTTGCTGATCTTCAAGGTGCTTCTTCACGCCTCTTTTGAATGACCCAGGATTGCAAGAAGGAGGGAACACAGTGTGCAATAAATACAAATATTCTTTCTTATAAAAAAAGAATAAATATTCTCTTTTATTATGTTATTTTCTCCCCTACCTCAGTGGAGTTCTGGATCCCGGATAAACTAGCAAAAGAGCAGCATTAGAAGAATACGGTCTTTGAATACGGTCTTCTGTAAGGTGAAATTACTTGCCAAGACGCGCTTCTCTCTTGCAAATAAAAAAGAATGTTACTTTCTGAAACTGAGCGTCCCGGTGAAAACATGAGCAATCATTCTGGCATTTTCTACTCTGTGTCCACACGTTAGCGTTATTTCCACAGTGCCCGACGCGCTCCTGACCACATACTGATTGAACGCTTGTTCAACTCCATTAATCACAGACCCACCTTTGACTGTTAATCGCCTTTGTTGACACCCATGTAATGCGTTCTCTGTCTACCCCACAATAATTGTAAGTATTAGGCAAGTGGGACTAACTAGGCACATTTTAAATGAAAGTCTTATAAACAACGTATGTCAAATCAAAAATATATCGGTTTGGCTCTACTTTCGTAAGTTTAAAGTTGATTCGTCCTATTAGTCAGTAAGTGTATTTATAACATCTATCTATGCCTTGCATTTTCGAAGAGTATTTTTACTTTTTTATATTCAGAGATTCGAACCCCTTTGTGCTTACGGGTCAGGCGATGTAACCCTGACCTTGATCATCTCTATTCCCAATGGAATTTCAATTGAGTGGTCCGAATAAAAGGTTATTTCTTGAAATTCCTAAAATTGTATATACACGGCACGCCACTTACCTAAAGCTCACCATTTATATCTCGTTTGCCCTTAATGTTACAAATGTTACGGGACCTGTAAATATTTTTAAGGAATAAATATTCAGCAAACATTTCAGATATAATTATTGCTTTGTGCAATATCAAAAAATATAACAATGAGAAATTAAAATTTAATTA
This sequence comes from Elophila nymphaeata, assembly GCA_955850985.1. Classification (NCBI taxonomy): domain Eukaryota; kingdom Metazoa; phylum Arthropoda; class Insecta; order Lepidoptera; family Crambidae; genus Elophila; species Elophila nymphaeata. The sequence continues at coordinate 15,771,752 of OY039068.1, forward strand.
AGTAAAAAAAAAGCTTTTTGTATGAAAGACCCCAACCCACAACAGATATGGATGAAATTTGGTATACAGGTCATATGCCCTGGTTTGAGAAAGATATGATACTTTTCTACATAATATAGGTATTATTGGTTGTGGAATGAATTCTCTACTTTATGGAAAACTAACAACATATACGGAATGCCTGTGAAGTCAAATTCAACTGCTCGAATCTGCCATTGCTACCTCATCTCACCGCGCTACCAACCGCCCGAAGCAGTCACTACTGCTCGAGCGGTTCCGTGTATGTGTGTACGTATAAGACTGTAGTTTGCTATGCAGTCGCAGCTTGAAGCAGTAAGTATCGAGTGCTTCAAGCTGTCCGTGTATGGTCACTCTTAGTTGGTGTGTTTACTAAAGGATTGTTAATTTTTGGGTTTGTGCCTCTTTTACGTAGGTGACGACCTGTCACTATTTGCAGGCACTGCATGGCCAATACTGCTAGATGTGGCTTTGTGTGTAACAAAATGTTGCCTAAGGCTCTGCTCAACCCCTCATGGGATTACTAGCGTGATCGTATGTTTATATGGAAAACTGTATGGAGGACAAAGCCGCAAGCAAAAGCTAGCTGAAATTACCGCGGCTCAAATTATTGAGACCTATTGAAGTAAGTACTCGGTCATATGATCATCATAACGTTCAAAACAAATCATAAAACAATCGTTACTTAACTTCAATATCACCGCATGGAGAGAGTGTAATATATCAGAACAATTACAATAAGGATTCCGATGTCTCGATGTTATGAAATGCTCACCTTGGGTTTGAGTAACATGATCCGCCGACGTTTTGTTTTCGTGAATGCGATCCAATGATTTGATGTTGTTACTTAATGTGACATTTACTGGTGTGTATGTACACGTGATGGAATTGTAGTAGGTAGGTTTTGTGCACATAGCCGTGCGTGGTCGTGCTTTACACGGTAGGTTTAGCTGATTTATGACAATCAAGACTATGTAAAAAATAGTGTAAAAACGTAACTTTTTTAGTTGCGTGAAGAGCTCAATTTTTATGGGAAACGTAAATCACGCTTCTTTCCGCCGTCTTAGACGCCGTCTTGGTGAAGTGGTCAGTATAGCTGCCTACACATCAAGCGGTCCGGGTTCGAGTCCTGGTAGCGGCAAATATTTGTGTGACGAACGCCTGTGGCAAACGAACAATATTATGTATATTAGAAATGTCCGTTATCTAGTATCCATAACACAAGTTCATAATGATACTTACTTTGGGCTAGATAATTGGTGTGAGCGTGGAAATATATTATTATCATTATTTTTCCGCTAGGAACGCTAATCACGTCCCCCAAAATTGTTACAGTTTTTATTGCCAGCTTATAATTAACTAGCACTGTTCGTATGTATCTATGTAATAGGTATGTAAGTAAGTTTGTCAAAATGTATGAGTATCAAATAGTTTGCTAAAAAGAATACGAAAATTAAATTGACTTTACTTTAAATCCAAAATTACTAAAAAGTAAAAAAAATCTATAAAACCATTTTTAAAAACAAGCTTTTACTTATACTCTAAAAAAAAGAAAATAAAATAAACTTTCAATTTAAATGTTATAAAAGCTTGTCGCGAGAATTCAATTACATAAAATATATAATGATGACAGTAAATTAGTTACCTACTCTTAATAATAAATTACTTATGTAATGCATGTGAATTTAAATTTTTAATTTTAGGTAGATACTTAAGGAAATTTAATTATGTGAAATTTGATTTTATAAGTAAGAGTTGTCCTACATTTTTGCTGTGCCCTAGCAGAGCATCACTTGTACTGGACCAATATTTTTGTAACATCTTTTCAACTTGTGACTTGCACAAATAAATAAATAAACAGCGATAGAATAGACAAACAGATAGATACTAATAATCGACGATCGAAGTAAATCTCGCGACAAGCTTTTATAACAATTAAATTTAAAGTTTATTTTATTTTCTTCTTTTTAGAGCACACTAGTGGTCACCCGCGGCTTCGCTCACGTTTATGACGGCTAAATTATAGCCTATATGTTATTCTGATGTATGAGCTATATCACTGTAAAGTTTCATTAAAATCCGTTCAGTAGTTTTTGCGTGAAAGAGTAACAAACACACATCCAGGCATCCATTCATACATCTATACAAACTTTCACGTTTATAATATTAGTAAGATTTAAATAAAATCTTGTTTTTAAAAGCTTTTTTATGCAAATTTTTACACTAAAAAGCTTGACACTAAGGGCACTGGTTGTTGTCTTTTGATTGATGGTTTAGTGAAGGTTTGTGACTTTTTGGGTTTTAAGCGCCTTTTATTTAGGCGATAGGCTGGCAACCTATCACTATTTTGAGGCACTGCATGGCTCATACTGCGAGATGTTACTTACTTTATGTGTAACCAAAATGTTACTTTTTCTGACTTTAAAAGAAAGTTTTAAATAATAATGAGGTAAGCAAATATGTTATTTTCCTAAAAACGTCTCGCTTTGCTCAGTTAATCCCTAGAGGCTTGAGAGTAGCAGAATTATTATAATTATATACTCTCTATGTATAGACCAAAGGGTTGACGGGGGGAACGAGACAGTGGGTAATAAACCCTTATTGACTCCATTTCATTATGACCGAAACAAAATGCGAATCTAAATATGTCTGTGTTGCATGAGATTTGCGTTTGTACCCTTCTCACACCACCGCTAAAAACACTCGCGCCATCAGTACCCGTAGTGTGAGTTTTTTTATATTAAAAACGTAACTATTGTAGGTGCGTTAAGAGCTTAATTCGTTTGGGAAACATGATTTGTGCTTCTTTCCGCTAGGGGCGCTATTCACGTTTCCTATACAAATTGAACTTTTAACGCAACTACAATAGTTACGTTTTCATACAAAAATACTTATACTACGGGTGATTTGGTTGATTTCAGTGTACAATTTACGGAATTTTTAACTGCATCATGAGTATAAACATTTATGATTTTCGTTGTTTATTTATTGTCATTGTTTAGGTAGAAGTACGTAATGTCGACAGTGTCCCAGTACTCGTCAGTTTTCCAAAAAATGCAAATATCACTGATATCATACTACACAAAGCTCTATTTTTGTTGGCAATACATTCTTAGAAATATTTAGCATAATTATAATGATAACATTCTTTTGAAAAACATATGGCGACTACAACACACGCGTTCGAAGGTAAGCATTGCTGATTTTTTAATTTTTTTGCTAATTTAGGTACTAGAACTGACGTCTACCAGCTTATGTTTCTTCCTCTGTCGTGCAGTGTTTTTTATTTACAGGGAGAGTGCAAATACTTTTTGTAGTAGATAAGTAAATTGTCTAGCAATATAACCTATAAAATTAATCATTTTTAATATTTAGATTATGTTTTTTGTAAGTGACATATTTTGGGTCACAAAAACCGTCACATGAGCCAATAGCCGTCAGTTTACCCATTGATCTGACGGTAATTAGGACACGCTTCAAGTATGAACCTAATTCCGTCGTCACAGGAATTTAGCTCTTATCACTATGGAATAAAAACTAAAGTTAATTGTAATTCTGCCGGTTACCAGGACACGTTTTAAAATTTCATCCTGTTTCCCTCATTAAAGTAATTTAGATTTAATGTGCCGGCAATACGATCTAAAGTTGATTGCAATCTGTCGGTAACAGGGACATATCTGGAAGTTTGAACATAAATCCGTCATTATATCGAATTTAAATCTTTATAACCATGCAATACGGACTAAATTAAATTAAATAATAGCATTAGACGTACAAAGTGGTGCGGGCTTTGGTTTTATGTGCATTAACTTATAATTTCGAGATAAAAAATTTCGTTTCTTTTTTTTGAAGTCGGAAGATGCCAGTTCTTTAATTTTGAGTAGTTGTAAGTCGTATTGTTGTGCTCCAAGGAATTCCGGTTGGTGCGCTTGCTAAATCTGATATGAGTCATATAGCAACTTTCAGGAGAAAGACAAAACATTATTTTTCTACCGCTTTGCGCATGTTTGTTTTTGTATTAATTTTTAGGCATACTTAGGTAAATCAGATTGCAACATATTTATAATGTGTAGTAACACATTCATTAATGACTCACTAATTCACTAACTTAATTCACTAATTAATTAAAACAGAGCGCATGCGGGAACGGCACTTGTAGGTGAGATCAAACACTCAATCATGGAACCGTACTCTACATCTCACCTACAGGCCACTTCAGTAAAACTGGAAGACCGTGCTGGTAGCATTACGCTCTCCTCAATATACTGCCCGCCAAGACATAGAATAACAACCCAAATGTTTGGTGACTTCTTTCAAACCTTGGACCCAAGATTCGTAGCTGGTGGTGATCGGAATGGTAAACAAACCTTTTGGGGCTCTCGCTGTACCAATACCAGAGGTCGACAACTGAAACGTTGCATTAACATAAATCATCTTAAGCCGATCTCGACCGGTGAACCGACATACTGGCCAAGTGATCAACGGAGAGTACCCGATCTTCTCGACTTCTTTATCGGGAAATATTTAAATACAGCTGTTGAGTCTAGTCTAGATGGATCTTTAGACCACACGCCAGTCATTCTGGACTTGGGCACTTGCCTATTTACACGAGAAACTTCGGAGACATTAACAAATCGTAAAACAGATTGGGAAGGTTTCAAAAGCTACATTGACGAAAACATTACTCTGTCAATCCCTCTTAAGGACCAAAATGAGGTGGATGAGGCCTGCAGATATATCACCAACCTAATTCAAGTTGCGGCCTGGATTAACACACCGACTCAAAATGTAAAAAGTATGATCTCTAACAATTCACTTGCCATTAAACAAATTATCCTGGAAAAGCATAGGTTAAGAAGGGTCTGGTCCTCGTCCGGAAGCCTCCTCGTGGCGGACCCTGGTAACGTCGTGGGGAAACTTTTTCCGGGGTGTGTGGATTTTGATGTCAAGTCCCCTTGGCATTCGAAGTCACATGCCATCGTCGAGTTGTTTTTGTTTCCCCACCATAGCTAGTTCCGGACGGCCATTTCAGGGCCACGACCTATCATTTCAAGTGAAACAGGGAGAGGCACGACCAAATCTATACAGCATACAGGCAGGAGTTCCGCAGGGTTCAGTTCTTGGTCCAGTACTGTATAACATCTTCACTTCAGACCTTCCTGCCGTAAGACTAGGCGATGATATACTGCCACACAGAGACTGCGTGGAGTACCTGGGATTTCACCTTGATAGGAGACTGACCTGGAAGCAACATATCAAACAGAAGAGAGACCAAATGAATCACAAGTTCCGAAACTTACACTGGCTCATGGGGAGAAACTCGGTACTATCAGTTGATAATATGTTTCTAATTTACAACGTCGTATTGAAACCAATTTGGACCTACGGCATCCAAATGTGGAGCCTTGCTAGTAAGACCAATATACTCTGCATTCAGCGTGCACAGAATCCTCGTTCCTTTTCTGATTTCCGACCTATCTCCATATTACCATTCCTCTCCAAAGTCCTTGAACATCTATCCCATAAGCAATTCTCCCTGTATTTGTCATCCAATAACCTATTAAATCCTCTTCAATCCGGATTTCGACCGGGTCATAGCACCGTTACTGCTCTCATCCATGTGACTGACGATATCAGGCTTGCCATGGAGAATAAATCTCTCACTTTACTGTTGCTGCTGGATTTTAGTAATGCTTTCAGTGCAGTCGATTTTGATGTTCTTCTTGGCATACTTGAGTCGCTCAACGTTTCAGTCGGTGCTATCTCCTGGTTCAATTCCTATCTTCGTGACCGTTCCCAATGTATCCGATTAAATGACGATCTTTCTGAGTGGTGCACAATGTCATCAGGAGTTCCTCAAGGAGGAATCTTATCGCCTCTTCTCTTCTCCTGTTTTATTAATACCGTGGCTAAAGTTATAACTTCAAACTATCATCTCTATGCCGACGATTTGCAGTTATATCGCCACTTTCCTATCGCCGACGTCAACAGCGCTATTTCGGCTCTAAATGATGACTTGGCGCGTGTACACGGCTGGGCCAAATCATATGGACTTCACTTAAATCCTTTGAAATCCAAAGCTATAATATTGGGAAGTGGCTATATGACCAAGCAATTGGACCTGAAGATGCTACCGCCTGTAATCCTAAACAGCTCGGTAATACCTTTCTCTCTCACTGCGAAGAATTTAGGAATCACCTTTGACTGCAACCTGAATTGGAAAGCTCATGTGAACGAAGTGAGTCGCAAAGTCTTTTCCTCCTTCCACACGCTTAAATCTTTGCAACACTTCTTACCGACACAAACTAGAATTTCTTTGGCCCAGTCGTTGATTCTTCCCATCTTGGACTATGCAGATGCTTGTTACCTGGATATCACGGAGGAACTATTAAATAAGCTTGAGCGACTGCAGAATTTATGCATACGTTTTATCTTTGGGTTACGTAAATATGATCACGTCTCTCATTTCCGATCTCAGCTAAAGTGGCTCCCCATCCGACTTCGAAGAAACTCACACATACTTTTTCTTCTTTTTAATATCTTACATAACCCAACATGTCCAAATTACCTTCGTGAGCGTTTTGATTTTGCGCGTCCTCCTGGCATACTCTGCAGATCGCATCTCCGCACACTTCTTAAGCTTCCTTCCAATCCTTACCGAACTGATTTCTTCATTGACTCTTTCACTGTTCATGCAGTTAAGCTATGGAATGCACTACCGCCCGCAATACGAGAAATCTCGTCACTTCCACTTTTTAAGAAGAGAGTTAAAGAACACTACCTTTCTTTGAGCTAAATTCCTTTCTTAATTTTAGACTTATTTTATATTAGGATTCCTTGTATGTTCATGTCATATATGTATATATTGTATTGTATAATTATATAGTTAATATGTATTATATTGTATTGTATTATATTGTATTTATTTTTATTGTATTGTTTTGATATTGTATTTATTTTTAACTTATGCTTTATGTATTTAATATACCTATAGGTTAGGTACACACGACATTGACGTCTCGCAGCACATCTCCTATTCTAGGTGGGTTGGAAGAGATTTCTTTTAGAAATAAGCCACACCTTTTGTACATTGTTATTATTGTGTTTTCCATTATTGTTTCTATGTGTACAATAAATTATTAAATAAATAAAAATGGTATTCTTAGTGGTACCGTTGTGAACCTAATTTAATAATGTTTGTTTGTTAGAGTATAATAATGTTTGGTATCATCGTCATCATCATTTCAGCCGAGAGACGCCCACTGTTGGACATAGGCCTCCCCCAAGATCTCCAAACCGGTCGGTCCTGCGCTGTCCGCATCCAGCGGCTTCCCGCGACCTTTACCAGATCGTCAGTCCACCTTGTGGGAGGCCTACCAACGCTGCGTTTCCCGGTACGTGATCGCCACTCAAGGACCTTTCCGCCCAGGATCACCCAAGGACCAGTCCTCCTCGCAATGTGCCCTGCCCACTGCCACTTAAGGTTCGCAATTCTTTGGGCTATATCGGTGACCTTGGTTCTCCTGCGGATCTCATCATTTCTGATGTGATCGCGCAGAGAAACTCCGAGCATAGCCCTCTCCATTGCCCTTTGGGTGACTTTGAGCCTTCTTATGAGGCCCATTGTAAGCGGCCACGTTTCGGTTCCATAGGTCATCACTGGCAACACACACGAATCAAAGGCTTTCGTCTTAAGACACTGCGGTAGATGGGCCGAGAATATGCCGCGTAGCTTCCCGAACGCTGCCCAGCCGAGTTGGATTCGTCGATTGATCTCTTTCTGGAAGTTGGACTTACCCAGTTGGACTGTTTGTCCCAGGTAAACATAATGGTCGACAACTTCCAGTGTAGAGCTTCCAACCTTTACAAGAGTGGGTGCGACATGGATATTAGACATGATTTTCGTCTTATCCATGTTCATTTTAAGACCCACTTGTTGGGAGACTCTACAGAGATCGTCGAGCATTGTGCCCAGCTCTTCCAAGGTTTCAGCCATAACTACGATATCATCGACAAAGAGAAGGTGAGTCATGTACTCGCCATTTATGTTGATGCCAAGTCCTCTCCAGTCCAGAAGCTTAAACGCGTCCTCCAACGCAGCTGTGAACAGTTTCGGCGATATAACATCACCCTGTCTCACGCCTCGCTGGAGCTGTATGGGTTTTAAGTTCTGGTCCTGAAGGCGGACTGACATAGTGGCGTTTTCGTACAGTGACCGCAACACTTGCATCTTTCGATAGTCTATGTGGCACCTATGGAGTGACTGGAGCACGGCCCAGGTGCCTTATGTTTGGTAGATGTATCTTTAATATGAAGAGTATAACTAGAGTTCCGTATTACCTAAGTTCCTGAATTGAGAGACTGGTTAAGTAGGTACTCAGTAGATTACAGAAAATCTTTTTTTTTTCTTACTGTAATTTTTTAACAATAGATATATTTTTGATTGTTTATTGGATGTCCATATAAAGAGGTACATATAAAGTCTGAATTAATTAAAACTAGTTGTTTTATGTTCCACTGACCAAACTGCAGCTAGCACATTATTTAAAATAATATGTTTCGGTTCAAAGCTAAGAAGTAATTTCTACAGTTTGTGAAACTTATCTGTAAGGGCGTAGAGTTCAATTTGGTATCAAAAAATTGACGACTTCTGGGTCATTTTGACGATTAATGGGACAAACCTGTCGAGTACTGGTACAAATCGTCTTTTTTTCATGTTGATGGAGTTTTATTATATTTCTTAATTATTTTGACTTAAAATTAATATTTAAATAAAAACTAAGATACATTTTGCACCTAGTCATGCAATACACCTTTCATTATCTGATATACTTTAAGCACAGCATCACTGCAAAGTCAGCCAAGTTCAGAAACTGACGGATACTGGGACGTTTACCTTATATTGAGTAAACTTAGAGGATGTTACTTCATTTTTTATACGAGTCAATAGACGCCCTTTGCTCTGACTAGGTACCTAAGTATAAGAAATTATTATAATTATAGTATTTCTAATACTTAGGTTAAAGTAGTAAAATATTTTTTTCTTTTTACAATCCAATAATAACAACTTCCAAAGCAACTGTGGTTGAGGTACAGACAGCGGCTGAAAGTATTAGACAAGGCATGTTACAAATTATAAATTCTTTAAAATCAGTAAATAATGTTGATGATAGGAACATCTTAATCTTTATTATATAAATATAATATTTTGTATATAGGTATATGTTTGTTAGTGGTCTAGGACTCCAGGTGCTTTATCTTAGCGGCATAACCTAAATGTATGGAATATAATTTATACATAGGAAAACCTGTTATTGGCCAGACTTATAGCAATTATTGTTATGTAAAACACTTTGTAAATACGCTGTTGGTTTTCTAATAAATAAATAAAAGTCAATATGCTGAAGAATCAGCTGAAAAACAGACTTTATTCGAGCGTCGGCTAATTTACAATAAAATCATAAAAATGTAACCTTCACCTGCTGTATACTTGGTACAAATAAATGATTATTTTGATTATAACATTGCATTATTGAAAAGGTTTTTAACCACACATGTATTAAAATAAGAACGCACTAACAAGATCTGTCAAAACATCATTACAGTTTCCTGCTAACAATAAAACCTATCACTTTATTTTGTCCAGCTTGCATTGTCTCGATTCATAAATATTAGACGGGGTCCTGTGTCATTACAATAACAACCGATAAAATGGCACACAAATTACCAGAACTCCATCACTTGATCGGGGCACCTATAATTACAATCAGATGCATATTATCGCGCATTCCCGTCTTCCAGGTAACGAACAGGATGTCGCCTGTAACTTAATACGCGTTACTTTGTTAACTTCATTAGAAAAATATGCCTCTTAACATTAAATAAACTGATTGCATTGACTCATAAGTCATATTTGCATAGCATTTCTTTCATTGTGCTGCTAACATTGTTTTAAGTTATAAAACTCATATGTACGCCCGATAAAAATTGTTTTCGCATGGATATCAAATTATTTTGTCTTTATTGCGATATTGATAAGCATAATGTATCATGTATCTTCACGGCTATTTCATGCGAAATAAAAAAAATTGTTAATATTATATTCGCTCCAATTTGGTTTGTATAAAATAGCGTCGCCGTATCCATGATCATATTTTGGCTGATAAAAATATAAATACCACCAATACCAATATATAAGTAATAAATTAAACTCATAACGACTTCTTGCCTTTTCGGGTCAATATTATTAAATATTTAAAACTACACGTGGTGACTTAAATGCGATTTTCATTAGGTACAGCTTTTAAGCTGTAATGAAAATCGCATTTAAGAAGAAGAATAATTATGGGCTTTATTTATAATTTTTTTATTATTTCCCTCATTTCTTAGTGTTTTTTATTTTTTTAAATCTTGTGAAAACTAGTTTTGTCTAAAAAATTTAAACCAGTTTTGTCATGATTTAAAAAACACTAAGAAACAAGGGAATTAATAAAAATTTTATTAATAAAGCCCATAATTATTACAAATTTATTTAACTCCTTCGCCGTACAGACTGTGTCGATGTAAACGCCTTATTAGAAGAACTAAACAACTCATGACATACATACGTATAATACTCATAATGCCAAGAGGGGTTGAGCAGAGCTTTAGGTAATATTTGTTTATTAGTTACACATAAAGCCACATCTAGCAGTATGGGACATACAGTATCCCAAAATAGTGTCAGGTTGCCAGCCTGACATGCCAACCCAAATATTAACAAACAAAAGGACGGTGTTACACTCTAATTTACTCAGCAGTCCGGGTATTCACACCATCATATCATCATAACAGCCTTTATAATTCGACCCACTGCTGGGACACAAGGCTCTCCCTCACCACCCTTGCCCAATGCGGATTGGCGGATGAAGTATATACCCCTTTACTGATCCATTAGTCGCCTTCTACGACACCTATTGGAGGATATGGTGTAATGCTATTCTACTCTGCCAGAATCACATGGCGAATCATCATATGCCTGCCATCGTCATATGATAACACTTATATCATAATATTTGTCAAAAAGCCCACCAGTTCTGCAAACCCATTTTATTCTGTAAGTTCATATGGCTAGTACAGTAGACAGGTGGCGCGGCGTGCTGCGGCTATCATCGGTTCATTTGCCCACAATCTGATTTACTCCCTGTGGTTGCCTTTCTGTGTACCCTCGCTATATACTTAATAGAGTTGAAACGGACTTTATACTACGGAATATATTAAAAGCGTGCATTCATCGAAGTACCAATAATATTTTTTAGATACACATGTCTATGTGACAACATACACACATAGACATTGCTCGCAGAGCGATAAGTCCACTAGCTGGGAAGACCCGGGGTGTACGATCAAAAAATGGCCGCGAGCTCGGATTTAGACCATTTTTCATTAAATTATTAAAAATATCTGAGTGCATTTAACAATGTTATAATATCATTATTATGTCTAGCATTATATGTTTTTTAATATAACAAGTACATGAAATGAGTTTGATGTTAAATTCATTGTAAAAATCGACATTAAAATTTACCAATTTATAAATATTTTTGGTATCCCTTTTTAATATGTTATCTCAATTTTTACTGATTTGGGCAATATAGTGGTTTAGTATATTTTCTAAGGGAAAAACATTTTTAGCAAAGTATTGTTTGCCATCATAATGCTGGTATTTCATCTGAAAGATAGCTCCAAACTGCATTTTCGTTAAACTGCGCTAAAGGATTCACCTTGCTTTAACCATCACTACCGATGTACGAATATTCGTCCTTACTAAACAAAAATTATTTTCCATATAACTGAACATGAGACAAAGCACCGCCTTTGACGCGGCGTCATCGACGCGTTAAACAAGAGCGGTAGGACGCCTCCGCCGGTCTGGGGCGTCGTAATTCACTTAAATCATACTTAAATCACGCATTCAAGAACCTCACGCCTAGCGACTTCCCTTATAACGCTAAACCTTAAACATACGCCTAATTCTTCCTTAATTTTTTAATCGGATATTCAGTACTTACCACACCTCTACTTACGTAACCTTATTACACGCGCTTAGTACGAACAATATTTCGTACGTTGAATACGGACACGATAAATGTATAGAGACGCATATATGAGCACAAAACCTTATCATCGAAAACAGCGAAAGAGCAGGGCTGATCCAAAAATCCCGCAAATAAAATTCCAATTACAAGCGGAAGAAATGACATATTCGGTTTGCACAAATCCTTAAAAAGTCATCCAGATATCCATTACATGTCTATTAAATCTTACGACATATATTTGTGGGGCTCAGTCAGCAGAGCTCCCCTCGCAAACAGCGCGCCGATTACGGGCCCGACCGACCGAAGTAAACGAATATAAAACACATGCGGGAAGACGAATGCAAAATGTACTCATCAAGATTTTGCATAGGCAAACAGAAGATCGACCACCCCTTTCGGAAGGAGCCCCGTCGATTTACACGCAGATAGACAAATATTCAATCGTTTTAATTCACAAAAGATACCCCGTGTCGAACATGACTGGTGAAGTGTCGCGACAGCTCTCGACGATAAGGACTTGACGAAGCCTATCGCTGTTCACCTCTTGAAAATTACGTGAGGGGATTATTCAAAAATTACCTAAGCATTTAGTTTTAATAATTATTTTTTACATAGTTACACAGTCATGATTTTACTTGAAGTTTCATTAAAATCGATACAGTAGTGTTTGCATCCATACAAACTTTCGCGTTTATAATATTAGTAGGAAATATTAGTGGGAATGTTTTTGCTTATTACTGATTATACACGCATTTAGATGCTCAACTTTTGAGATGGTGTAGTATAGGTATATGTCGTAGGCGGATCGTATAACACGCCATATTACAAAACGGCGCGGCGGATTGTAGTGTGAGAATTAAGCAAAATAAAACCGTTTGTTGATAAATTCGTAGTAGATTCCATCAACATTAGTCTGTATAATCGAATGGAGATCGCTTATGGTTAGGGCTATTTTTAGGGACCCGTACCTGAAAAAAACGGAACCTAGGAATCTAGGATCACTTTGTTGACGGTCTGTCTGTCAAGACCCTTTATCTCGGGAACGAGTGGAGGTATCGAGTTGAAATTAAAACCATATACTCAGGTCTACGGTCCCTTGAAGCTGTGAAAAAATTCAATCTTCTTAGTTATCGCAAAAAAACGATACGGCCGTTTATGCCGCAAAAAACTTATATTTCGACACTCTCAAGGGAATCAAAATTCATAGGGTACTTATCGTTGACCTAGAACTATGAAATTTGGCAAGTAATATCGTCTTACACCACAGGTACAGGAAAAACTCGTCATTTGTAATTAAATCATATAAAATATACTCTTTATTTAAAGTACGTAATCAATCATCGAATTTAGGTATGAACTGTTAGTATAACCACAATTATAAAACACAATAAGGTTTTGGAAACTGAATCTTGAGAAAAGCTCGATTCCTGACCGATTTATAATATTTTGTAACTACAAATTTCTACGGAACCGTCGGTGGGCGAGTCTGACTCGCACTTGTCCGGTTTTTTTATGACCAAGCGAGTGGAATTATTGTTACTCATCACTCTCACACACTAGAATCTGCCGCGCCGTTTTGTAATAAGGCGTGGTATACAATTCGCCTGCGACGTATACACACGTATTCGGAGTTAATTACTCTTTTATTAATACATTTTTAAAAAAGTAAAAATTTTGCCGCAACGTAGCTTGCTATGAAAACCAGCTAAACGTGTTAACTATTAAATGTTACCCTGAACTTAGATAGCTTTACCATCTTGACCAATACGTAATTAAATTAATCAGATAAGGATTATTTCCCTGTTACTGTGTAAGTAAAAACAAGGGCGATCAATCACCCCTTGTCTATCACACGATGTTGGCTTAGATTGTTCATTATCTCTAAAGCACATTATAGCTACATCAACTTAGATTACTATGTATTATTTCATTCTGTTTTTAGAATGTATCATCTTTCTTGTTGGGAAATAACAAAAGACGATCTAATCATTAAATAGGTAGTTTTAATAAATTCCTTTACTACAGACACAGAAAGGCATGTAGGTATGTTTTATAGTTTTTTTTTGTGATAAGGGTTTTACATTATTTTTATGAAGAAATACAATTTCACAAAATTTTCCCGTACTTTCTTTTATCTGTATTACCTTAAGACTATAGAAAAATGCCTTCATAAATTCTGAATATTACTGCGTGTTCTGCATACATAGGTACCATCACGCACATAATCTCATAGTCTTATCGTTAGTATGTATAAAGTTTGATTATATAGAAAGCTACATCTGACAGTACGGGCCACTCGATGCCTCAAAATAGTGACAAGTTGCCAGCCTGTTTAGCTTATTGATTTGCATGAAAATCGAAAACAGCGTACTAAGTATTTCGAAACTCTATAACTGAATTAAAATAATTGTAAAAATTTTCATGAATTTTATATCATACATAAATGTAGCCGTATAAATAAAGTTGGCTAGTCAATTAATAATTTGAAATTAGGTATTTGAGTGCAAAAATGCGAAATTTGCCTAGATGCGTTACTCGTCATCTGCAGTCAGCAGTCTTCGAGTAGCAGAGCTTCGAAGAAAACAAAACTCCCGCAGGTGGTTACACTGCGTTCACGTCAACAACACCACGTGGAGACAGACCAGCGAAAACCTGACCTACAAAGCTAATTTGAAGGACATCGAGAAAAGGAGAGTGACCTGACGTAGCAGCAGCAAAGTGATGAGTCGCGCGTGGCCGCTGCTCAGCTTTATCGATAAAACTGAAAGCCAGAAAGTCCGCTTCACAATTTACTTTAAAAAGCTTTACATTATTCAACCAAACGCAGGATGTACCTGCGATTGTAACTTTAAGATATCTGTTTATTTATTTAGCCGGGACTATGTTAAATAGTGACTAAAAACAACGTTACAGTAATAACATTCTGAGTACTGGTATTTACTGTAGTTGCTCAGCGCAAGTATCGATTGACAATAGTGCCTAGTTAGCGATCCTGTGCCCGCCCGCCCGCGCGCCGCCCTCGCGCCTCTCGATCCCGAACTCTCTGCGTGAACCCGTTCAGACATCTATTAATTCAATCACTTACTAGAACCTTTTAATTCAAGTGCACTTTTGCTGATATTCTTGAAACAAAGAAATTTTACGACTATTGAATATAGAGATTTTTTTATTAGAGTATGTCTTATTCAAAACAAATTATTCAAATAACCACCAAAAGTATATTGTCACAGAGTGAGTGTACATTTACAAAACCAGATGGAGTTGTTTATCTGTAATCAATATTTAAGTACAAATTATTCATATAGTAGATTAAATCGCACCAGTGAGCTTTTTTAGCAAGCGAATTTATTTGCAGAAATTGCAGGAACACTGATTTTTTATTTAGTTAGTAAGGATCAATATCTTGCATGTGGGTATAAGCTCTCATTTATGTAAATAACTATGAGCTGATACTGTTCTGTATTTTGAAATAACACGTATGGATTACGCAAACTTTCTCTAAATGGTATTTTATGTCGCGATGATTTAATAAATCGTATTTTCGCATCTCAGTACTTTTTATTGTAGAAATTTTTTGTAGAGTGTGTTTAAACACATTCTACAAAAAAAAGTACTATGTTGTTATTGTATTTACATGTTCTTAATTATAGCTTTGTACGGAACCCTCGGGACTCGCACCTCGCCGGTTATTTTATAATGATTGTGTTGCTTGATATACTCTGAATGCAAGGCATTTTATTTTCTACAAGTTTTATCTTTCAACAGCCGTTACTGAAATACACTACCAAAGCCTATTATTATATCCTTTTTTATAAAAAATTCTCGAATTCAGAATCTTTAAATTGAACATGAGAATAAACATTTTTACAACTCCCTACTTATACATCATATCGCACTTTGAAAACATAATTGCTGCTACTATAAAGGTACTCAACTGTATTTTTTGTGACAATACCTACATCATATTTTACTATTTTTATTTTGTCCTTAAATTGTGTTGTAAACTTAGTTGTAAATAATGTTTCATACAATTTTTTCCATCTCTGCGCGTATGTAATTAATTGTAGACTCACAAAAGCGTAGAACGATAAACTTTAATTGGGCATATTATTATATTTTTTGGATAATTCACTTCTGTTTAAAATCTTTATACATACATAATCGAACTAAGACTTCAATCAGAGCGAATAATAAAATATGATTAATATTTCATCCAATTTTAAAATAGTTTTCACGTTGTTAAGTCTAAAGTTTTAGTAGAATAATAAATTAATTAATGAGGAGATCTATGGCGCCGCGGTCGTGCCTTCTTTGTTACGATCACGAAAGTTAAGCTACCAAGTGCGCGGTCTATACCCGGATGGGTGACCGGAGAACTTTTTCACCTCGGTTTTCCTCCGTGCTTCAGAAGGCATGTTAAGCTGATGGTCTCGGGCGTTGTCGAAAGATAGCAGTCGTTCCCAAGGAGGGTTGGTGTCAGGCACACGGCAGTAAAAATCTAATGACAAATCCTTTAGCAGTATTGTCAATATCAAGGCATAGGTACTGCACCGACCCCAAACCAATTGAGAGAAGGTTAGGAAAAAGAAAAATAAATAAATTAGTTATTGTTTGACCATAAAGGGGTCTGCTGAAACACACCATAGTTAAATAACGTCGCACTAAATTTGTTGTTTCTAAAAAGTAAAAATTCGATACACACAAATGAATTTTGTTGTAAAAGGACAAAATATCACCCTAATACTAAAAGCTGATACATGATTCTGAATAGAGTCAAGGTCAAAGGAGTGTCGACCGCTGCCTGCAGCGTTGGCACTGCCTCAGCAGTCAGTAGTGGATTATGGAATCAGCCCTTTTACTGCTCGCCTCGCGTAATAGAATAGTTACTATCGTGTATACTCGTAAACATTAAATGTAAACATTGTGTCTGTAAACAATTTACCATTATGTCATTTTTAATTTACTGTATTGGCAGAAAGAGTATTCCTAGAAAAACTGCCACTAATAACTTATCAAAGAAGAAGTACAACTCAGAAAATTAATGTTTTTCTTTTCTTTCTTCTGAAATTAGTGTCAAATTTTAGCTAGCTATGCTCGGTATCTTGTTAAAATAGGTTCGCAACGAATGAAAGTTATAGACATAGCCTCAGAAGCTGAAGCACTTACCACGCTGAAGTGACTATCAGAAGTTCATGTCTGCCGGAGTGAAAAAATGTCATTTTTATTTCAGGTATTTATATCTTATTTGACAGAAGACAATCTGTGTTATCAAAATAAATAAGAACTTGGCCAGAAACTACAGTCCTTTTCATAATAACGGTCTTTGAATGCTTAAATTTTTAATTTACTTTCTCAATTTAAGAACACGATTACTAATTTGCTTTAAAGAATTCCAAGACATTAAATGTGCAAAATATTTCAAAAACATTAGCTTTCAAACGAGCTCAATATCAAAAAACCATAAGTGAAGAACTTTTTCATAACCTGAATTAATAGGACATGGGATAATAAAAAAATGCATCTATAATTGTAACAAGATTGTTTTTCCGCACATGTTAGACGATACGATCATTGCGAGAGAATCTGGATAATACTTTTCCAAATCGTTGGATTGGTTGTGAGGGACCCATGGCTTAGCCAGCAAGATGCCCAAGCCTCACATCTATGGATTTTTATGTGTAGGTAGGGTCACATGGAAACTAGCTTATGGCGTTACACCAATCCCAACACTCGATGAACTTCTTCTCTGCAGCGCTCCGTCATCATTGTTTTATTTTGTCTGAGATACTTAAATTATTTCGTACTTAAAAAGACAAAGCTATAGTAGTTTTATATGATTAATACAAAATAACATAATGATAAATAGGCAGTATTCAGTAAACTCAATAATTACGTGTAATTGTAACAAACAAAGGTAGGTGTTGTATTTCATATCATTTTACAATTTACCTAAAAGTAGACATATGCACTTTAGCGACAAAGAAAAAAGACTAGATAAATAATAATATTTTAATTGTATAAAATGTAACGTAATACGTGCACAACAGAACAGACTTATCGACCTAAATATGTTCAGATATTTTTTTCATAATAACTGACTATGCTCAGAAGTTCTACATAGCTAGGTAGTTCACTCTCTGTAACTAATATAATAGTAAACGATATGATAAAAAATGAAGACTATGCATGTAATTTATAAGGTGTCCGAATTTTTACTAACTTGCGACATAAAATGTCACAACAGAATCTGTCATATCCTGTTATAGATTTTTACTTTCTCGTATACATAGTATAGAGGAAGTCTTGTAATCGTCTAAAAAATTCGACCTCGAGATTTTGACGGATTTACAATTATGTATGTGTGTGTGTCTGTGCGTTAGCACGATAACTCGAGTATGTTTTAATTTATTGCAACCAAATTTAACATGCATGTATGACATCAAAATATAAGGTTTCTATGAACTTTTGAGTCGTTTCCGGTATACGAGAAAGTCAAGGGGAGACCACACCCGATTATTTATCTTATGACGTTGGCCTCAAGCTGTTGCCGTAGCTTGTAGGAGATTGTAACACTGATGTTTCACTGCGTTTCCATGTTATAAGAGCGGAGTATTCTTGTTTTATTTAACAACAATACGAAGAATAAAAGAGAATATTTACTTTTAGCTTTTTGATAAGGCAGCCACACTTCCGCCTGTCTCTTTTCAGTATTCACTACCAGCCCAAAATTAATCGTAATTCGATATTTTCAGACTTAAGTTCTGTAATTTTATGAAATATTTCTTAAATTCTAAGTACTTTCACGTAATGATGTATTTAAAATAGCTCTTGTTTGTTCTTTGTTATGGTGTAATTTTTTCTAAATAATTTTGTTAGTGGAATCTTTTAGAGTTATACGTCTCTCAAACAATAAAATAAATCTTTAAAAATACTCTGCTGGATATTAAATTGTAGACAAGCATATTACAAATGAAAATGAAATATCCGAATCCCAAGAATGTTAGTAAGTTTTCGTAGTACCGTAGTACCCTCGTAGTACCCATGTGGGTAAAGCTTTTGAAACGTAGCAAGCAGTACTAGCTGATGCAGTACTGTGAACGAAGCCAAGGACGGGCTATCGACCGCGGGCTGCGGCGTGGCACTACCTCAGCACTCTGTTACATTACATCAGCCCTTTTACTGCCTTGCTCAACACAATGCTAGTTGTATACAAATATTTCGTTGAAATATGTTAGGAATTTTTATCATAATTTTTTAAAATCTTTATTGGGAACAGTCGACAGCTTAATTCGATGAATAAAACCTTAACTATATACTGATGCCGAGAGTTTCTCCCGAGTTCTTATTGTAAAAACACGTGTTGAGGGACTCCATTTTTAACCAAAATCAACTGTAAAATTTTTGTTACTTTAGTTACATTTTCACTTGACATTGGCAAAATGCGTACGGTTAATGCGTCTCGACGACGTTAATTAAGAATAGAATATACCTGATGCCTGAGACTGATGCCAATATTTTATTTCTCTTTCGATTAAGAATATCAGTAAGGATGCCCGCCCACGTCCGATAGTCGAAGTCCGATTTTTTTGTAGGGGAAACATAGAATGCAAAATTGATTGCAAAAGTGCACACATCCTACAAAAACTAGGTCAGAAAATGTAATTAAATTTTATGTAATGTAAAGATTGGCCCGATTGTCGATCCTACAAAAAGTCTGACGTGGGCAAATGTCTGAGAGGATAGTACGGCGAGCAACGTATTCATACAAAATAACAAAAAAGGTGAAAACGTTTTTGCACCCCTAATATTTATCCGATCTACCCACAGAAATAATAATAAAGAGGAACCTACGAGTATAATCGTAAAATATTTTCGAATGTTTTTAACTATGTTTAAAATATGTCTTTACTGTCTTTACTATTCCCTTTTTTTAATTCTTTTTTTTTTCTAATAATTTAAAAAACAAATTTTGAGACAGCGAAAAAAATACAGAAATCGAGTTTTTTTTTTATTAAAACATTCTAATACATCAATAAGATCGGATAAGAAATAGGGGATAATAATATCCTGGGGACTAAGATGATATACCTTCCATGCCCAGTAATTACCCTGGATACCTTTCCCTTCAATCCGAAACACAGCAAACTACTTCACTGCAGAAATAAGAAAGGCGGTGGTACCTACCCAGACTACCCTGCATATGGTCTACCTTCTAGTAGTATGAACGGAGATCGATCCCCGGCACGCTGACTACCGACGTGAACCATCTCCTAGCACAAGCGCATTAGCTAATTTGGAGGGGTTAACAGGATTAGGTAACATTACAGTGGTAGCAATACATTACCCCTTCAGACCTGAATTAGTGATTCGACTTCAAACAATATTATATTTTTTAACATCTACAAATTTTTCCTAGCTACAATTTCGTCTTAAGAATGTACCAAATGTCATAAATAGTTCATATTTCAACTCTGGTAAGAGAACAGTATTTTTAAACTACGTCCATTGAAATGGACACCAGGGACCGAAGGGCTTAATATTATTCTTTATTTAAAAAAAAAAACAAAATGGATTCGACAAGGGCGGATCCAGCTTTGGCGCCAGGGGGGGGTCACATACCTAGTCGTGGTCAAGTCACAAGAAGTTATAATTTCATTTGGATAATAATAGATACAGGTAAAAAGTAGGATTCAAAAACCGGATGATTTGGAAAACCGGTTTTTCCGATTTTCTTTTAAAAAAACAGGCTAAATCGTTTTTTTTGGTTTGAGTTAAGAGTCAACAAAAATTGTAAAAAATAGGAATATTTTATTTACTTTTCTATTAAATTCTAGATTTGCACGATTAACACTTTTTGGTGTAAAGAAATAAGTGATTTACTTATTTCTTTACACCAAAAAGTCTTGCTTCCAGAGTTTAACTTCTACAAGAAGTACCGTGGAACTTATTAAAAGAAGGACTTGGCACAACACCGTAATAGTGATCCGGTAACCATAAGACTCGGACCAATAAAAAAATTATTGGTCTGAGCCGTAATTAAGAGTGGGTCATCGGTAACAAGAGTCCTTGAGTCCCAGCTAGCAAGGGCTGGGACTCAAGGACTACAATTTGGCTCAGAACCTTTCTGTCGTATCTCAAAGAATCAGGCTATGAAATACTTAAAAACCCACCTCCTTTGAGAGGCAAAAGTTGAACGAGTTGAAAAAAAGTTTATTTTAACTTTTTTTTTAACAAGTTGCACGCCTGGGTTAACACATTCAAAATCGAACCATACTCCCGTAAGCGCACTGACCAGCAGTGTTGGAAATCGCCCCGAAACAACGAAATAATAAAAGTGGCATCAGGTCCTGGAGAATGTTGGCTAGAAAATCAGTAGAATAGAACCAAAATGTTCTGCCATTTCGTTGGTCTCTGCAACCCTGAGCCGGTTCTCTCGACGGAGTGCTTGTATCAGGCTGTTCTGAATTCCGATACCTGGGCTATACATACAGCATAACGGTAATATAGACCGAGATGTCAACCACCGAGTTAGCTCAGGATGGATGAAATGGCGGCAGGTTACGGGGACAATATGAGACTCCCATTGAGGTCCCTCAATGGGCCGCTTACAATGGGCCTCATAAGAAGGCTCAAGGTCACCCAAAGGGCAACGGAGAGGGCTATGCTTGGAGTTTCTCTGCGTGATCATATCAGAAATGATGAGGTCTGCAGGAGAATCAAAGTCACCGACATAGCCCAAAGAATTGCGAACCTTAAGTGGCAGTGGGCTGGGCACTTTGCGAGGACTGACGGCCGTTGGGGCGGAAATGTCCTCGAGTGGCGACCACGAACCGGAAAACGCAGCGTTGGTAGGCTCCCGTCAGTCCAAGGTGGACTGACGATCTGTTAAAGGTCGCGGGAAGCCACTGGATGCGGGCAGCGCAGGACCAACCGGGTTGGAGATCCTTGGGGGAGGCCTATGATCAACAGTGGGCATCTCTCGGCTGAAATGATGATGTCATTCCCTTTGATTTAAAGGGCAAAATCTATAAAAGCATCTTGAAATCTGTCGTCCTGCATGGATCAGAAAGTTTAGCATTAAAGCGAATGGATGAAAATCGATAACATTTGCATCAACAATTTTTAAGAACACTATTACTTATATTGGAGTTTTAAAAGTTTTTAAACTTAGTACTTTATTACTAAAGTTTAGTCGTACCGGTTGAGGTTAAGGTCGAGCTGACGAGAGAGACGGTGTCGAAACTTGGTCAAAACAACGCGCGCAAGTGTAACACGAAATGTAACATAATATGGCGAAAAACAAGAAGGAGGCGGTCATGGCGGTGGCGCGGTAAATTCAAATTTTCCCGAATAATGCGTTTGCCGTCTAAGTATTATATTAAATTAATTAAATATTAAAAGTACTTAATTAAAATCAATAATTGTGACAAAAATATATATAAACATTATTTTAATTAGTGGTCCACCTAGGTCCTGGACCCAGCCCAGGGGGGGGTCATGACCCCCATGACCCCCCCCCTGGATCCGCCCTTGGGATTCGAACTAAAGCTGGAATACTCAACTTAGGTAGCTAATAACTACTAGCCTGGTATAATAATGACTATATGTATATCACGAAGTCGAGTAAGCCATCACTGTTTTTGTTGTCTCTGTGTGTGTCAGTATCGGCACTGAGTGCTCTAGCACCAACTGATCTATACTCGATAGTTCTATACTAATTTTTTAAGGAGGAATAATTTGTATATTTGCAACGATTAAACTCAAAACTTACTTGACTGATTTCAAAAATTCATTCACAATTAGAATGTTACATTAATCTTGAGTTATATTGGCTATATTGTGGGCAGAGCGCTAGTACGCTCGTTCGTGAGATAAAATAGGTACTGTAAAAATACATCTATAATACCTACTTATATTTTACTGAATCATTTATACTCAATAATTATATTACTCCATGGAACATAAATAATAGAGAAGAAATACTTTATATCCAAGTAAAAGGATGACCTAGTGAAGGAAAGTATCGACCGCGCATAAACCTGCGTAGCTAGCGATTCGGCTATGCTGACTCAGCTCACGGCGCGCTTGAACATGGAGGCTGAACTCCATCCTTACACTATTTCGTAGTAAAATACTGCTACTACGTTGTTTTTTATTTAAACGTAAGACATGTTTATTTTTTTAAATCATAAAAAAATATTAAATCTAACAATATGCATCGTCTCTGGAAAAATATGAAGTTCTTTTCCTTATAGTAATCCATGTTTCAAATTTTTTTTTACCCGACCATTGCGAAGCCAAAAGGAATGCTTAGGTATCATATTAGCAGTCTATTTAGAGACTAAACTATTCATCTGATTTTGATGAATAAGGTGTGAATCGATTCATTATTAACATATAAGTAGGCTACATTTTAACCACCTTTGACAATACGAGGAGTCGATTTTACCTTAAAAACCCCGATTTTAATCGATTTCATTCCTATTTTCCGTAGTCGGTTTACAGTTTTTTAAACGTTTTGCTTGTTAGTTTTATACTTGATTTTTTCTTACACGCTATTAACTTAATTTCTTCCTACTATTGATTTAATTTAAATAAGAGTTTTTTATTAATTATAATAAATTAAATACTTACTTCTAACCTTGAAAAAAATATATATTTTAATTACTGAAGTGCTCCTTTGATTCTAGTGATACTAATTTGCAGACCTATAGTCTTTCTATTGTCTGTTGCTAATAGATAGTCAAGAATATTTTACAGATTTGGGTACAAAGCAGTTCCGTGACTTTAGCACTTGAACTCATTGATAAATCGGACAAAAACGTGAAAAATGCTTCCTGAAAACAATTTGTATGAAGTGTTTTCAAAATTCCTTGAAAACACTTCATACAAAACGTCATTTTTATAAGGATCCAATTTTTATTTTATCAAACACCTACATAATAAAAAAATCTGTACTAAGAAAATCGTGATTTCTATCTATACTATTCTTTTATTTTGTAAATATTTAATAGTTCAGTTTTAAACCAAACGTTAAGTTTGCTTTTGCCTACCGACCGTTTTGCTACACTACCCATAAGCCAAATTCGATAAAGCAAGCTTCCCAAACTTATTTTTACTGTGACGCCCTTAGAAATTTGCCATTTTTTGCGCGAATCGATCTACTCCAGGATGTTCTCAGAGACGAAAATACGCTGGGAGATCATTCTGGAAGAGTTGGGCTGGAGTAATCCAGCCTCTCACTCTCCGAAACAAAACAGGTGCACAAGTCGTCGAGATGCGGAATGAGCCCATATAAAGAAGAAAGAAGACGACGTTTACTCTCTTCTCAAAAAAACTTAAAAAGTTGATTCTTTAATATTTGTCTAGATATTTCTTCAAATACATAATATTCTTTTAATATAAAATGTAGTTAAGTCATAAAAAGATATAGTTTATCTTTAAAACATTAAAAACACATACCTGAAACCAACTTCTGTCCTGATTGTTGGATTTTGTTTGTTTGTTTACTAAATGATTGTTACTTTTTGGGCTTGGTGGCTCTTTTGTGTAGGCGACACAGGCAGGCAAGCTGTCACTATTTTGTACTATATGGCCTATACTGCGAGATGTGGTTTTATGTGAAACCAAATTTTACCTAAAGCTCTGCTCGATCCCTTTTGGGATCGTGAGCGTGATTATATGTATGTATGAAAACAATTTTCCTATGAATAAACCCCCATAATTTATAATAGGTTGGGGAAAAAGTTTCTTCGCATTTTTTAAGAAAATTCAAAACATTTTTTAATATAGTTTATTTACATTTAACTAAAGTATGTAGGTACCATTTTGTTCGATAAATTTTTGCCATCTTGTAGGTAGGGACATGATCCCATTGCTATAGAAATTTTGGGACTTCTGGTCAAAATACCGCGACAAGTGGTTTTGGCAGTCCTCTCGTGATGTTAACCTGACACTGCCTAAAGAATTCTGAAGAGACCGAAACAGGTGGAAATCTGAAGGTGCAAGGTCAGGACTATACGGCGGATGCATTAACATCTCCCAGCCAAACTCTCTTAATTTTTGCTGAGTGGCTAAAGATGTGTGAGGTCTAGCGTTATCATGATGAAAAACCACACCCCTTCTGTTGATTAATTCCGGCCGCTTTCTCTCAACTTCTTGCTTTAATCTCATCAGTTGTTCGCAGTAGAGTTCAGAATCGATGGTCCTGCCTGGTGGTAACAGCTCATAATGAATAATGCCCTTCCAATCCCACCACACACACAGCATCACCTTGTTGCGAGTTAGCCCGGGTTTCGCCACAGTCTGTGCAGCCTGACCGGCTTTTGACCACGACCTTTTTCGCACGTTCTTGTCGTACGTGATCCACTTTTCATCACCAGTTATCAGCTTCTTCAAAAATGGTTCGGTTTCATTACGTCGTAATAAAGAATCACAAATGAGTACACGGTTCATTAGGTTTCTTTCAGTGAGCTCGTGAGGTACCCAAATGTCGAGCTTTTTTGTGTAACCAGTTTTTTTCAAATGCGCCAAAACTGTTTTGTGGTCAATTCCCAGTTCTTCAGCTACGTCGTAACTACCGACATGCCGATCTTGCTCCACTTTTTCAAAAATGGCATCCATTTTATCTGTAATAGGGCGACCAGAGCGACGTGCATCTTTGACATTAAAATTTCCGGATTGAAAACGCTTAAACCAAATTTGTGCTACTCTCACAGACACTGCACTAGGTCCATAAACATCGCAAATTTTTTTCGCGGCTTGCGTTGCATTTTTACCTTTTTTGTAGTAAAATTTTAAAATGTATCGAATTTCTTCATTAGATTCTCTCATCTTGGCGGTACGAAAAACAAATGAAAATCACACATTTTCCTAATTTGAATTTGGAATTATGTTCTTTAAAATTTAAACTTTCAATGATACCAAAACCAGCCAGATACAAATAGTATAGCCAAAGAGATTTTATTACAAGTTTATACATACTATAATGCGAAAAGACTTTTTCCCCAACCTAATATGTTTGATGTATGACAAGCATGTACACAGAAAAAATAGGTGTACCTATCTATAAAATAGGGACGTTTTTAAATCGTAGCTGATTACACTTTTAAAAGGCAGTGCGTGCTCGGAACTGTCGAATCTTACTGTTAAACAAAACTTAACAGTAAGATTCGACATAGTGATCGACGTATTTGCAAGTATCATGTCATAATTAGTGAACGCATATAAAACACGTTCACTGGAATATATCGCCATGTCTCGAACACAATCTTTAACCTCCCCAACTAGCGCGACTGATTAGTTCTAGAATTTACAAGACACTTTCATCTACTCTATTACCTACTTGCTCTTCATATAATCACTCGTATTTTCGAATGATCATAATTTGGCTTTCCCAGGAAAATGGAAAGTAGAGTGTAAGTGACGTCACCGCCGACCTTGCTACTGGAAAAATGTGCCGCGTCGTACGGCGGTGCTGGCTCATCACAACCGCCCGGACATCGCACCCAGCCGGCTACACCCTACTAAATAACACTTGTGATCACAGATATTTTTCATTTTGAACCTCTGTGAATCAATGTTAGACTTTATTGAACAATTGTTACGCAGTTCTTTAACCATGGATTATGTAAAATAAGAAAAAAGTCACGTGATACCTGAGTATGTTGTTCTATTTCGATATGAATTACAAGCAACTGGTGTCAAAAATAAAAAACTTATGGTTTTGATATACTTAAATAACTATAAAATCATGGAATATGATTGTAGTAGTAGTGGAGACATCCAGTGACCACGTGACAAGAGTATTTTTGGGACAGATATTCCTTTTAACAATAGATTACCTACGTAATTTTATAATGAATCTGTTTTCACTAATGCTCTCAACGCACTTTAAAAAATATCAGCTATTAGCATTTATGTAAGGCGTAATAACTAATTGGCAACCAATTCATACAAATAAAATTATTATTATCTCACTCAATAAATCCATTTTGATATTAATATTGGCCACAACGAGATTGAATTTAAGTCTTTGTGCTATCACAATATACTATTTAACAGAATCATCATCAATTAATACAACCAGAACAGCTTGCATAAGAGTTTTTGTAAATGCATTCATATATGCAGGCCAATAGCAATGCACGATAAATTGTGCCATTTATTATTATGATATACGCCTACAAAATGGGCCATTATGGAGCCGGCCAGGCAGTAACAATGGCCATAATTCTCCTCGGCTTCATTAACAGGCCTCCATTTGCATGACAGCCTCCACTTGTGTACATCTACATCGATCACAGTATAGCTGCTCATATAAAGATCATTCAGTCTGTGCGCCCTCGAAACTGCGAGCTGTTTGAGATTCAACCCTAAAATGAGGACGGTAGGGAAATGGTGTTGAGAGTAGAGAGGAAAATGGTTGGTTGTTGTGTTGAGGCGCGGGTAGGCGGCGCTATCGTCGTCTCTCTCTGGCGGGGCGTGGCGGCGCCGAGTACGCCTTCGCCCCCTCCGCCGTGCCATGACCAGTTCGCCTTGGACATCAACATGTAAAAGCACCTATAAGTCGGCATAATGAGAAATCACTAGTATTATCTGTGTCTAAAGCTGCCCCGGTCCATGCTTAGTTTTGTATTATAATTATTGCTTTGGTGATGAAGAACATTGATACTATCATACATGTTCAAGAACATACGATACTTATCTACTTCACATAAAGTACTCGGATGTGATATATATTTTATTTTGGGCATGCTTATGTTCTATTCAAATTCACTCAACAAATATATTCTCTCTCTAGTCATTTTACTATCAATCATAAATTAAATTAAAATTAAAAATTTAAATTGAAGTATGGTATTCAGAAAATATGTAAAGAGCATTATGCTTTTTAAAAATATGTAGATAACCATAAACATAAATATTGGAAAAAACAATAATTTTCTACTCACTTTTGTAAATTAGGTACTATTGTGAAGAATGGTTTTTTAAACTGTTTATTCCACGTTTATTTTCTACATATTATTATTGATATTTTTAGTGATCTAGGTACCTATATTTTTAACACTTGTACAGTTATACAATTATTAGATATACACCTATGTATATCTAATAATTATGTCTTAAATTAAATGTCTTATGTACTAATAAAAATTTTTTTTTTTTTATCGTTTGAGAATTAAAAAAATGTTGTTTCATTAAAATTATATAGGTTGCTGCCCACCGTATACTTAGAGGCCACTTTATTAACAGCAGAGATAGTTAGTAATAGAACACATTCTGCTAGGTAGCATTTATTCAAATTACGAAGATTATTGTGTTCCGTTCCAATCTCTACTCTCTATGTAGAGTTTGGAAGATTATTGTGTTCAGTTCCAATCTCTACATAGAGAGTAGAGATTGGAACGGAATAATTTTCGTAATTTGGATAAGTGCTACCCAGCAGAATGTGTTCTATATCTAACTATATCTGCTGTTACACATTAGAGTTGTGTTAAATTACACCATTCATTTTAATATGTACTCATGTACGTACCTATCTTTAAGTGTAAACGCTTAACGGGGAAGCTCAGGCCTTCATACCATCTGGTGGTTTGAGATTTGAGATGATAAAGTCGAAGGCGGAAATGACTTTCATCTTGACCTCAACCAATGATGGAGCTTTCTTGAATTAAAAAATATAATACTCGTCGTATTTGACAAAATAATATGTATGCTAGATCTCTTTCATCTGTATACAATACTAGCTTACCTGGCACATCTTGCTGTAGTTAATTTGCATGCGTATTATTTTAAACATCATCATAATCTCTGTAAACATGGTTACATTTCTGTTGACTGTAAGGATGCAGTAGAAATATTTGACATATAGGTACGGTCAGGTGAACTTGTGTCAGATTAATATACACAAGTAAAATTATTGTTAGATATTACATACATACCTGCCATACAATACGTGAGAATATCGAAATGACATTGGATTGCACTTGTAATTCTATCTCAGGAGTCCTCATACATTCAATAAAGGTACCTACTGTCTTAGTAACTTCTGAGAAATCATTTCATAACGAGAAACAATGTTTATTATTATTCATTATGTCGTGTTACTGTGAGTGTTGTGACGAGGTTGTGACCAACTACAACTGTCAATTGTTCCACAGTTTATAACTAATTTAATTGTCTACTATACATAATATTTATTTATTTTCCGTGAGACATTGTATGAAAAAAATAATAACTTAAAATTATACTGTAAGTAGGTAGGTAATTTGTTATAGGTAAACATATTCTAAGTAGGTAATGTATTTCCATTGATGTCTTAGATAAAGTTCATCATCGCTGTATATAAAAGCCGATTTCTCATAAAAAGGCAACTAAAATATTTTTTCGTGATATTTATATTTGATTTACATGATTTTTCCATATTATAATCACTCTAAAAATTATATCATGCATTTGGCTGAAGTAAAAATTACCGAAACAAATGAAGATTAAAAAAATGCTTCCAAAATTTAATAAAATCTTAATTTCGGTAATAGATACAGAAACCATTAAAGTTGTTTATTTTTTATTTAGCAAGAATTGAAATGTTTGAAACGTGCTAACTAGAATTGGATTTTTTCGTTTCCATTTTTTTAAATAATTAAAAGTCTAATATGAATGAATAGTCAATCGACATTAATATTACAAAGAGAACAGATTAGTTTGTTAGTGTCTTTGTAATATGAGTAGTAAATTATGGCCCCAAAGACTATTACACTGATTTTATAAATTAACTAGCTTATGCCGGCGACTTCGTCCGCGTAGAATAGTTACTTCGGGCAGCATTTAAATTTTCTTATTATTTCTTCTAACCCAAACGCACGATACTAACAAATTGTCATGGATTTTTCCTAAAAATGACGGATTTTCATACAAACTTTCATTCCCTATTTTACCCCCTTAAGGATTGAATTTCCATAAATCTTAAAATACATCTTTCTTAATTTGTAACTGAAAGACCATGTACCAATTTTTAAGGATATTACTTTAAAAATGACGGATTTCCATACTAACTTTTCTCTCCCTTTTCACCCCCTTAGAGGGTGAATTTCCAAAAATCCTTTCATAGTGCACCCCTGGACCTCATAAGGAACCTATGTACCAAATTTGGAATCTCTAGATCCAGCGGTTTGGGCTGTGCGTTGATATGTCAGTCAGTCCATCAGTCAGTCATTCGCAGTCAGTATTCATTTTTATATATATAGATAGATTATCCGATAGAATACCAACTGCTTTCATTGGGTAACTTTTTTTACACCACATTGCAATGGCATTGGTGGCAAATAAGCATACGGACCGCCAAGCAAACGGTCATCACATCTTATAGATATTTGCAATACGGGTGTATCACACGTGCTTTGCCGACATTGCAGAAACTTTTTCACGCCATTCTTGAAGAAACCTATGTTGTAATCCTTATAGAAAACTTAACAGGGAGTTCATTAAACAACTGAAGCGTATAAAGGACCGGAAAAAACAGTACCTGACCAACTCGGTTCCAGTGTGTAAAGATGAATACCCTGTCGATGGCGAGCGGTGCAGTGATAGAAAGAAGCTATTGACATCATGTCAAATACTTCCCCAAAACACTTGTACAACCGGTAGAAAACGCTTGAGGAGACAAAATCTCTCCTAAGATCATCATAACAATTTTTTTAATTCGACCTACTGCTGGGAAACAAAACCTCTCCATGTCATCTAAGGAGGTTAAGGCAGTAGTCCACCACGCTTGCCCAAATGAATCGGTGGACGGAGTATGAGGTGGTCAATACCCCTTTGCTCATCCATTAGCCGCCTTCTACGACACCCATTGGAGGATATGGGGTGATGCTAAGCTGACATGTAGGTGCTCCAGTCAGGCTCCAGCCAATAAACGAACAATACAGAAACCCCTTATCATAAAATATGGACTAAAGTTAACTGATGCCGTTACTTTTATTTGATGAATGAAAGACAGAGTTAGCATCAGTTTTAAACCACGACTAACTTTAGTCCATGTTTTATAGTAAGGGGCTAAGGATTTTTTTTAAGACAGGTGTTTAGCCTACACACTTATAGCCTGCCTGATGGTAAGTAGTTCCTCTTCTTCTTTTATATTAATGGCGTTCATGGCACATAAAGCCAATGTCGAGTAAGAATGTACTTAAATTTTATTTAAATTAAATGCACTAAAATGATAAAAATAAACTTTAAATAGCAATAAAAGCTTGTCGCGAGATTTGCTTGTGATTAAGATAAACGATAGATTGAAGTAAATATCGCGACAAGCCTTTATTGCCATTCAAAGTTTATTTTTATCATTTTAGTGCATTTAATTTAAAATAAAAGCTTCTTTTAGAAATATTTTTTGCTGCTCAATTTATTTTTACTTTTTAGTCAATATTCGTATTCTTCTCAGTAAACTCTTTCATTTGATACCCATATTGTAGAGAAATGCATTAAAAATAACTATTCCGCCATCTTGGATGGTCCGCCATATTGGATTTAGAATGACGTCACACAGCTTATTGTGTATTGTCATCCAAACTAAACGTGTATTCAAAATTTCAGCTCAATCGTTTGAAGAAATCTGCTTCAAAATCGAGTTGCAAGATTTCACCCAAACAAACATACATTGCAAGTTAAATAAAGCTTTTAAAATGGAGTCTCTCAACACGTGTTTTTAGAACAAGAACAAGGGAGAAACTCCGTAGTTAACGTTTCATAAAGATAGATGATTGTCACTCTGACATGTCACTCTCGTGCTGCAATCCCAACCCCATCCCCTATAGCAGAGCTCTAGCAACCTTACATACCGACTAAAATACAACTTATGTTCTGTAAAATGGAGGTACTGCCCCAATTCGGGTGTCCAAATGCGAGTGGCTAATCCGATGTGCCCTACCTATTTTCTTATAATAGCCTTTATAATTCGACCCACCGCTCGGACACAAAGCCTCTTCTTGTCATTGAAGGAGGTTTAGGCAGTAGTCCAACACGATTGCCCAATGCAGATAGGTGGACAGAGTATAGGATGATCAATACCCCTTTGCTAATTCATTAGTCGCCTTCTAGGACACCCACTGGCGTAATTGGGGTGATGCTATTCTACTCTGCCCTCATCACACGGCTAATTACCTCTTTTAACGAATTCGCTGACCCCATCAAAGGTTTGAACAGACCTTTGTATCTCGCAGTATGGGTCATGCAGTGACTCAAAATAGTTATAGGGTTGTCAACCAACCACCTACACAGATTAGGTACTTCCTAACACTTAAAAAAGGGGCATCAAGCTCAAAAAGTATTTTATTTACTTAATTTTATTTAAAAATAACTAAGCCTTTAGTGACATGAATCGACAACCAGGAACCAGAACCCCTGAAACATTTCAGCTTATCAAAAAAGATATCATACATCAAAAAAGTCTATTTTTTTTGCCAAACGTTGATAATTACATTATTCTATTATCACAATCGAAATGTGATGTCCAGTTTCAATGTCTAGCATAACATAGTATCGATTACATAAGACGCAGTTCATAGTAACTACACAGTCGTAATTTACAACAATGTAGGTTTCCTGTTTAGTTTCTGGTGACGATCGTAATAGTGTGCGTGTATTTTATCTGTACTTGAACCTGACACCTCTGGGACCGAGATTGAGAAACATTTTTGGGATCATGCATTTTTTACAATAATACCTATGGTTTTTGGATATGTATATTGTCCTCAGTAGAACATAGGTAATAAATTAATAATCGAGAGCTCGGGGGAGGCGAGGGAAGAGAGCTTCACCTGGAACCAGTGGCGGATTTACCAGTAGGCTGGAGCCTAGGGCGGCAAAGTTTAGGGAGCGAAAAATTTGGCCTAATCTTTTTTATTACACAGAAAACGGCGATAGGTTGGCAATCTATTACTATTTTGATTAGAGCGTGATACTATTGTATATAACTATTAATAGAAAAGTAAATTAAAAATGAATAAGATCTAAAGTTAGAGTAAAATAGTCATTTACTCATTTTGGTTATTAATTATTTCAAACTACAGAAAACTTTTATTGTTACTAGATAGAGGATCTGAAGGAAAACTATCTCAAAGAATAAGAAAATTCTCGAAAACCACCTCCCTTTCTTGGCAGCGCGCGTAGCGTAGGTAGTCATTAAGACTACGCTACGCGCGTTGGGTTACTGTGCCACCATAAACAAGGCTGCTATTCCAACGCGAATTAAGAAATTTGGCAGCTCATTTCTATGTTGCCACAGAAATAAGACCAATATTTCATAGAGAAAGATTTTCTCAAGGTCTATTTTGAAAAAAACAGTATTATTAGGTACATTAAAATAATATATTCGAATCGAATGAAATGTGATCCCCTTATTAGTGTAATTACAAACTCTGGATGAGTTTCCGCAATTACCAATGCCTCAAAACACCATTTTAAGGCATTTTTATCACACCGACGCGACGATTCGAGCAGCACTGAGCCGCAAGTCGCGCAAGGTGACGTGACTAAGGCACTTCTATTCTCTTTATTATTACTTCTGCACAATCAAGTAATGGATTTTCACTATCAGCACACGTGTTTGCCCTTTCTTACAATCCTGGGTCATTCAAAAGAGGCGTGAAGAAGCACCTTGAAGATCGGCAAGGCAAGGGTAGCTACTGCGAAGGCTTATCTCTCACACTGGCTGTCTTTGCTTACCATCAGGAGGAATAAAGTCAATTGCTTGACCTTTTCATAAAATAAAATCTAGCTTGTCCTTTAATAGCGTAGGTGTATTTTCCCATAGGTTTTCTTAAAGTTTGTAGTGTTTGTAATCATGCTTTGTTTTTGAACTCGGTATTTTAAAAAACTACGTGTAATTAGGTAGGTCACAACGCACTCCTGGTTTAATCGCAATAAAACTACCTACGCTACGCGTGCTGGTAAGTAAGGGAGGTGGTTTTCGAGAATTTTCTTATTCTTTGAGACAGTTTTCCTTCAGATCCTCTATCTAGTAACAATAAAAGTTTTCTGTAGTTTGAAATAATTAATAAGCAAAATGAGTAAATGACTATTTTACTCTAACTTTAGATCTTATTCATTTTTAATTTACTTTTCTATTAATAGTTATATACAATAGTATCACGCTCTAATAACAAAAGACTCTCACATCACAGCACTCCGGGATACTCTATTAATACTTGTAAAAAAATAACAGTTAAATAGCTGTATGTAGTCATACAATTTTCAAGACACTTCCACGAGATCCTGCAGTCAATGTACAGTCGACCTCGATACCGCGAACTCTTGCAACTCTTGGGCAATCGCGCTACCAATTCTGCACCGTAAGCTGTAACTTTGCACGTCGACGGACTCGATTTCTACATACGTGTGAACAAAATACCTATAAGAATGTAGAGACATATTTATTTATAAAATACAATATCAATTCAACATTAAATTATATTTGTATCTAATGTGTTTGTTTAAAATTATGTGATGTACCTATAGCTTGTTTATAAATTATTAACGTTATAGGGTTATAGACAAATTTTACCAAACCCAAAAACTATTTTCTAGAATTTTCCTCAGATTTTCTGTTTCCGAGTAACGTATCTTATGTAAAATGGCTTGGTTGATAACAAATATTTTTTTTTCTTGTATAGATAGTCAACAAACATATCAAACAGTCAATTTTTTCCAATCAATTTTGCGCTTTATACACACATTTTTAAAGTTAAAAATTTATTGGAGAAATTTGACAATTTTGGGTAGTCTGGTCTGCTATCGTCCGTACATTCCTTCCAAAACACTGAGATACCTGCCTATTATCGTCTAGTAAGATTTGAATACTTTTCAAATACTGTTGATTGCTTGGTAAATTAGGTTATGAAGAAACTATGGGGTAGAACTTCTAAAAAGGTAAATTTCTCTCATAGCTTCCTCTAGAGACTTCCTCTTAACCTGGACTGCAGAGAAGCTTTAGTGTGGAATATCTGTCCTAATATTGGTCGGTATTTTTTGTTGGATTACTGAAGGATTGCTACCTTATTTGTGTAGGTGACAGGCAGGCAACCTGTTACCATTGGAGACACTGCATGGCCCATACTGCCAAATGTGGCTTTATGTGTAACTAAATGTTACCTAAAAGCTCTGCTCAATCCCTTTTGGGATTAAGAGCGTGATTATATGATAGACAAAGAAGATAGGTCTTGACTTTGCGAAAACTGTATACTTACTAAATACTTTATCAGACGGAAAAAAACTAATAGTGCTAGTTATACGTATGGCGAGAAAAACTTAAGTAGATACGAGTTGATGAGAGACTTTAATAATAAATCGCTTTATAAAAGGATTACATTTTTTCTTCAAAAAAAAGGAATGCTTTTTATGATAGGTACTTTTTATTAAATATGATATTTATTATCAGGAACACAAACAAGAAAGGTCCTTCAGATTTATGTTCAGTAATTTAGTATTTTCCTCTTGCTACAAAAAAGAAACATTAAGTACCTACCATACTTCTCATAGTGCTGCAAAATAATATTCTTGTAACAATTAATGAATATAATCATATAATTTTGATATTATGGGATCTAATACGAAGAGGTATACCCATTTATTTTTAGAACAGGATGGCTGATATAATAATTTTAACTACCTAGAAAGGAAAATAAACAAAAAACTAATTACCTATGTTTGTCTGGAAAAAATAGCACAACAGTAAACATAAAAGCTTTTCTGATGTTTTGTCAAATTGATAATTATAAGGAATATTTGAAGATTATACGAAATACTGTAATTGTATAATAAATAGCGTTGAAATGAAAGAATATTTTAATTATAAGTATTTTTTATTAGGAAAACACAAATCCTCCTATAGATAGTTTCGTAATTTATGTATCTATTTACAATTATCGAATAATCAGTTTTTGGGAGTTATATTAGGATTAACCTATATTAATTTTAATAATACGTAATAGTATTTTAACGAAGCTATGCATATGCATAATTTACGACACAACCATATATTTAACACGGTGTCGACAGTTTTTCCCGTCGGAAAATCACTGCCAAATTGTTCCACCATAATAGAAAAAGAACTATAAAACTGGAACTGATGATAATTAAATTTCAAACTTAACAAAAGCACGGATGTGGTGTGCGCGCGGCGGGCGTCGCCTCAGTAGCGCTGCCAGGCGCAGGTGCTGGACGCGGCGGCGGCGGCGGCCCGCGGCGCCGCGCCCTGCCGTCACAGCTCCGAGAAGAACTCGGGCGAGGAGTGCGGCGTGGGCGGCGCGTGCTGCGGCACCGCGTGCTCGCGCCCCACCAGCGCCAGCCGCTGCTTCAGCACGTCGCGCTCGTGCGTCACTCGCGCCACCTGCAGCTGCAGCACGTGCAGCTCGTCCTGCAGTGACCGGTTCGTTAGCTCCAGCTCTTGTCGCTGCTGCAGTCGTTTGCTACGGCAGTTTTGTGCGTACCCGCGATTCTTCAACGTACGCCTCTTCTGTTTCAGTCGCGTCACGTCTTCTCGGGGAAATCCATGAAGTCTTTTATTCAATTCACGCACACTTAGTGTCATTAGGAGGTCGTCGCTTATTAAGTCGTCGCCGCATGACGACGTTTGGTAAGACTGATGTTGACCAATACGAGGTGAGACTGCCGAGCAAGAACTCGCCGGTCGAAGGGCCACTTGCTGAAGGTGGTGATCCTGTTCGCGCCACTCGCGGCGATCCCACTCTTCAAAATTTCCACAGGGTACGGTACGCATATCTAACGGTTCTCGCATATGAGGCAGCCAAAGTACATCGTCCACTAGCGCAGCGCGGCAAGGACTGCGGCCGACAGTGGCCGGGGGCGTCTCAGGTGGGGTACTGGGATCTACGGCGATAGCGACGTGAGGTTGGGGATAGGGGCCCGCGTCGGGCCACGGGCGACAAGCGCGAGCGCAAGCCGGTGGAGTCTCCATAAGTTCGTGCCATCCACTGCGTAGGGGCTCGCGCTTAACGAGGTGGTGGTCCTCGAGATGATCGAGCTCGAAGTTCTGCACATATTCATCGGCGAGCTGGTCGTCGTCAGCGTCGCGGTGGGGCGGAGGCGGGCCAGTCTGCATGCCGCTCGCCTGCGAGCAGTCCACGAGCGCGTGCTCCACCATGGGGCCGTGCGGGGCGCGCGCCGGCCGGGCTCGGACTGCCGCCGCGGCGCAGGGCGGCGCAAGACTCCGCCCTCCGACCCAATGACGTCGCGAGACGCGCGCATATACTTACAGCCTTTTATTTTCACGACCATAAGTTCTCTCATCGCCTGAATATCCTATAATATAAACACAACATGACACACATTCACACGTTCGCCTTTATGTAAATGTATAGTGCAATGAGAATTAGCCAGTAGTATGTGACACATTCAAAGGGTAGTGATACGCTTTTTATATTTTCCATAGCATATAAGAACATTAAAATAGCTCAACTTTATTTGCTATGACTAGGTATCTTTTTAGGGTTATCAGAATCAGTAACATTTATGTGAGAATTGTAATATTTAATTATTATAAATTGAATCTTAGGTAAACTCCTACCTACGTAATTAGTAATTCATTTTATGCAATAGACGTAAACAGAAAACAAGAGATGTGAAGTAACATAAATACCTAGGCGATTACTACGTAGAATCCACGCGCAAGCTACGAGAACTCTCCGTAGACATCTACAGTGCTACGACGCGTGATTAGCGCATATACAATGTTTCAATTATATCTATTATGTGCCTAATAGGTTATTTTTTACAGTATGTAAAATATTGTTTTATTATATCGTCGTTGCGCCTTTGTTTAGGTCAAAAGTACTTGAAATCGTTAAGCATGTTGGTATAAGGAATGATATGACCGTAGATAAAGCGAAAGCAAAATGTAAACGATCGTAGCAAGTGGAAAGAAAAGAAATAATCTCTGCCTACTCTTAATGGAGAAAGGATACTTTATGTATGTATGTATATATGTTTGTTTAAGTAATCACTAAAAATTACTCCTTTTCATTCTTTTCATTGAATGTACGCATATCTCATTTAAAGTACCTTAGGTACTACGGCGTTATTTTTTATATGGCAACTTGTACAGACTAGACCCATTTTTGTAATGCATACGTATGGATTAGTGGCGAATTTGTTCCCAAATTTCCTAATATCGCCGATATGAGATACCCAATTATCAACTCCCAAATCTAATATTTTTAAATTCTGATAATTATTCATAATTTAAAAGGAACAACATCCCCAAATGTTGTTATTATCCTATGAAATATTTAGCCAGGCTCATCTGCAAACGCTTGTTAGCTATATTTGCGAAAAATGATTCGTTTTGGCAGGCAGGCAGCCAAAAGGGCCCGCAGTAGAACAAAGTGATTTCACGCGTGGTCGGCCACGCCAAGGGTTAAGTCAGCGTAATACAAAATCAGCTTTAATCACCGCACTGCTACTTTAAACATGTAACCCTTTAAGCATAAATCATAGCGAATAACATAATTCAATTATACGCACCTTTACTTGCCATAATTATTAATGTAGATGTCATAAAATATATGATTCTGAAACGTATCACCGACAGTCAGTTCTCCGTTGGTCTGTTGGCCGACAGAATGTTTCGTAAACGAATATTTCGACGACAGAACCTTTCCTCTACTAATGTTTCGCCGACAGAACTATTCGAATTAGAGTATTTCGACAACAAACTCTTTCAACTAAGAACGATTTTCCGACAGAACTTTTCATTAATGAGTGAATCGCCGACAGAATCTTTTACCAAAGAAGGATTCGTCGACAAATCTTATTTATGCATGGTTTGACACTACTAGTGATTAAATCTCAAGTTTATACTTACGTTTTGAAAAGTTAAATGAAGAATATTTGCATACTCAGAATCAGTAAATGTTGTTTTAAATTATTAGCTAAAATAGACATCTTTCTCGAGATATCATCATAAATTTGCCGACCTACTGCCGCAGGAGCGCTGTTTTTCGAGCAGGGCCTTACGCACACTTTACGTTCAAATATGTTTTCTTCCCTTTTAAATGTAAAGTTATCTAAATCCTTTTCAACCGACTTCAAAAAGGAGGAGGTTATCAATTCTGCTGTATGTTTTTTTTTATGTTTGTTACCTCATAACTCTTTACTACTTTACTTTAATTTTACTGGTTGTGCCGATTTTGAAGATTCTGTTGACTACGACGACGACTAGTTTTTGAGTTATCCCTAATAATGCCTCTTTATATCGTTGATATCGTAATCTTATCACTTGTGTGTCTAAAAGATGTCGAGATAGTTTCCTGAAACTTTTTATGCTTAAAACACTGAAAAGCAAAAAAATAAATTATTTTAAATAAAAAAACTGCCTTCAAAACTAAAAACGGAATAATAAACATTGTGTTTATAAAAATCTAAATGATTTTTTGAGGTGGGTGGCAACCTCAATATTTGGAATGAACGTTGTCACTTGTATTTGGGACCGACCTCAAAAAAACATTTAGATTTTTATAAACAGAATTTTTATTTCTCCGTTTTTAGTTTTCAATGCAGTTTTTTTTATTTAAAAATAATGTTCTAAATTAGAAAGTTACATTTACAAAATGCAAATCTTTTTCTCATACTTTAACCTAGCTTTCTTTTTTTAATCCAAATGATCCAGATGTTCTTAATCTAAGGATCCAGATTTATTTGTCGCGGTTTTTTGTAGTCGACAAAAACATACAACTTTTCGCCTCTACCAGCGAGAAAATTGTTAGGTATAGGTGACAAAAACAAGACAATTTTAAATACATGTTTATTACGCTAAAAATATTATTAAAAATCAAAATCAAAATTACCGCAGAATAAAAAAACTATTTTGCTTCGAGAAAATAAAAGAAAAGTCTTTAGCTGCTGGAAAGGTGAAAATGGAATTATTGTCTACAACTACAAGATGAATAAAATTTTGTGAAGTTAGCTCCAGTAGTTTCAAAGTTATGTCATTTTTACTTTCTCGTACGTAGTTTAAAGAGGAAGTGTTGTAATCGTCTAAAAATTCGACTTCGAGATTTTGACTGATTTACACGTTTTGGACCTCCCTGAGTCCAAAAAAACCGTTTTTGGAATTAAGTCTCTGTGTGTGTCTGTGCGTTAGCATGATAACTCGAACATGCTTTAACTTATTGCAACCAAATTTAACATGCATGTATAACATCAAAATATAAGGTTTCTATCAACCTTTCAGTCGTTTCCGGTATACGAGAAAGTCAAGGGTACAATACAATACAAGGTAAAATACAGTGAGTATCCGCAATTCATTAATATTTTTAGATCAATGATACATAACAACCAGTCACTTGATAATGTTCAGCGTTTGTATTATTTAAGGAATTTTTTGAAAGGCGAACCGCTAGATTTAGTTAAAAATTTAAGTATTTCCAATGAAAGTTATGTGGAGGCTTTGAATATTTTAGAAGAGCGTTACCAAAACAATTACCTCATTATCAATGACCACATTTCGCAGATTTTAGACTTACATAATGTTAGTTCAAATATGCATTCACTTAGAAACTTCGTTTCTTTTATTAAAAAAAAAATAGCAGCTTTAAAAAATTTAAACCCTAATATAGATACATGGGATCCGATGCTGATTTGCGTTTTGACACGCAAGTTAGACGCCTATACTGCTAGAGCCTTTCAACTGGATCGAAATGTCAAAACCGAACCTTCTCTCAAGGAGTTTTTGGAGTTTTTGGAACACCGTGCCCTCGCTCTGGAGGGTGTGAACGGACAGTTAGGGCAGCTGAACCAATCCAGACATAAACAGGCATCGGTCAACGTGTCTACAGGAGCTTCAATAATATGTTCCGCTTGTAAGTTAGCACACAGATTATTTAATTGTCCTACTTTTAAAATGAAACCTGTATCAGATCGACTGTCATTTGTAAAAGAAAATAATATGTATTTGCAAAATTTGCCTTCATCCCCATATGGGTAAGTGCAAATACCACTTCAGGTGTAAAACCTGCAAAAAGCAGCATAACACACTCCTGCATATTGAGGAACCTGTTGCCCCAGTGGCCTTGCTTTCCAGCAATTGTAGTGTCCAAACAGTACTTCCAACATGCCGTGTAAGGCTTCTACAGAAGGATGGTAAGGTGCTATATACCAAGGCCCTGCTAGACAGTGGTTCACAGGTATCCTTTGTTACTAGAAAATTGGTAAAACAATTAGGTCTATACCCTACAAAAAGTGATATTAATATTATCGGTATTACTCATATTAATAGCAAAATTAAGTTTAGTGTACCGCTGCAAGTTTTTTCTATAGATTCCTCATTTCAATTAATAATCAACTGCAATGTAGTTGACAAAATTACGTGTCAATTGCCACAAGTAAAATTAGAGGCTTTGAATTTACCCTCTGGCACTAAATTGGCAGATGAGTTTTACAATATACCTAGCGATATAGAAATATTAATGGGCTGTGATGTGTTTTTCCAGATTCTCCTGCCACCGACCAAGCAGAGTGAGCTACAGGGCACTACAATAGGTGTTATTAACACTCGCTTTGGGCATGTAATTGGCGGAGCTTTACCTCATAATCACAACTCCACTTTAACAAGTAAGGTCTCTTTGTTATGTAATATTTGTGAGTCAGATCTCCATGAAAATTTGAAAAAATTCTGGCTTACTGAAACGGTTCCAGAAATATTTTGTGAGAAGTCTCCAGAGACTGAACTATGTCTACAATTTTTTAAGAGAAATGTCACTCTTAACAATAATGTTTTTGAGGTTAGCTTACCTCTTAAAGTACCTATAGACCAAATACATAATCACTTAGGCAATTCTTTTGATCTTGCTCTTAAAAGGTTTCTACACTTAGAAAAAAGGCTGCATAAATTTCCTTCCTTATATGAGCAGTATAAAAGCTTTATTGATGAAATTATTTTCTTAGGTCACGGTAATTTTATAAACATTCAAAACTATAATCTACAGAATGATGCTACATACTTTCTTCCTCATCATCCTGTACTAAATGAGAAAAGTATGACCACCAAACTTAGAGTTGTGTTTGATGGGTCTATGAAAACTGACAAAAAGATTTCTTTAAATGATGTTCTGTTAAATGGCCCGGTTGTACAGAGAGATCTGTTTGAAATTTTGTTATTGTTTCGCCTTGGTAAATTTATGTTTGCTACTGATATAAGACGTATGTTCAGGTGTATTAAGTTAAAGCCAAACCATGCCCCCCTGCAGAATATTCTGTGGAGGGAGAATCCCAATCAGGATATTAAAGTAATACAATTGCAAACCGTAATCTATGGACTGAAAAGTTCTAGTTTTCTTGCCACACAGTGCCTGAATGAGCTTGCAACTAGGTATGAAAAGCAATTTCCCCTAGCTGCCTTCATAATTCGTAACTGTACTTATGTTGATGACATCCTTTATTCAAGTAATGATTTAGATTATATATTAAAAGCTAAAGAACAAGTAATAGAAATGCTTTCAAAAGGTGGCTTTCAAACACATAAGTGGGCCTCCAATGTAAATAAAATTTTGAAGGATATCCCACCATCTAAGCAACATTTTGATGTATTTGAGCTAGATAAGTTAAACCTTACTTTGAATACTTTAGGTCTCAGTTTTAATATTAACGATGATAGCTTTAGCATTACCTGTCCAGACCCACATGGAGCTGAGAGTCTCTCTACTAAGCGTGAGATACTTAGTTACCTTTGGGTTTGATTTCCCCTATAGTTGTACTAGCAAAGGCTTTCATTCAGAAATTGTGGGCAGAAAAGGTTGGCTGGGATTCTCCTCTACCGGAGCACTTACAAAAGGTATGGTCATTGTTTGCTAATGAGCTCAAATGCATGTCCACCATTACACTGCCACGAGGTATATGCACTACAGATGCCAAATCTATGCAGATAATTGGTTTTGCAGATGCCTCTAGTTCTACAGCCTATGGCTGTTGCGTTTACTTGCGTATTGTGCACACAAACCACGAGGTAAGCATGCACCTGCTTTGCTCTAAATCACGTTTGAATCCTTTGGACAAACGACTGACTGTGCCGAGGCTCGAACTAAATGCTGCATTTCTTCTCTCAAAGCTTATATTATAGTTAAGGTGCACAATGCTATGAATGTTAAAGTTAAAATAAATGAGTTATATCTATATACAGACTCCCAAATTGTACTTGCCTGGCTACAGACTAATGTGACACAACTTAATGCTTATGTGGCCAATAGAATTAAGGTTATATTGCAGCTTACAGACAAGTGGACTTGGCACTATGTCAGTACACTTGACAACCCTGCTGATTGCATCACTCGTGGTGTCTCACCACAAAACCTAGCTTATAAAGAAATTTGGTGGAGTGGTCCAGAATTTTTGAAAGATTGTGAGCACAGTTTTAAAAATGTCAGTACGCCACTACCTATTATAGTGCCAGAGCTAAAGCCCCAGTTTCATGAATCTGCAGAAACAGATCCGCTGACACTCTCTAGTTGCTTGGTATTTACTGCTCCTACTGTTCTTCATTTCGATCTATTTGAAAGGTATTCTAACATAAATAAATTGATTAGGATTGTTGCATATATATTGAGGTTCTACAATAATTGCAAAATTAAAAATAATAGTCGAAGAAATAAATATAAATATTTACTGAGTAGCGAACTAAATGATTCATTAATAATCATAATTAAGCATGAGCAAAATATACATTTTTCTTTGGAAATTAAATGCTTAAAGAATAGTAAGGCTATTTCGGAGCCATTAAAATCCTTGCATCCCTTTATAGATAGCAATGGAATATTACGTGTAGGTGGTCGCCTTCATAACTCTGAGATACCTTACTCACAAAAACACCCTATGATTTTACCGAAAAACTCCCACATAACTTCCATTTTAATATTGTCTGAACATGAAAGGTTACTTCATGCAGGACCAAAATTGTTACTGGCCCATTTACAAACAAGATATTGGTTAATTGGTGGCATTAGAGTTGTAAAAAAGGTTATTCATGGCTGTGTAAATTGTTTTAGGTTAAAGGCAGCTACCTCTCAACAACTCATGGGTTCCTTGCCATTTGATAGAGTTTCACAATGTCGCCCATTTCAGAAGGTTGGCATTGATTTTGCTGGACCAATAAGTTTAAAACAATCTCGAGTTAGGCGCTCAATCATAAGTAAAGGATATATATGTATTTTCGTATGTTTTGCTACTAAGGCCATACATATCGAATTAACCTCAGACTTAACTACTGCCACCTTTCTCGCGAGCTTTAAAAAATTTGTTTCTAGACGGGGCCTTCCGAGCGATGTTTTCTGCGACAACGGGAGCACTTTCAAAGGGGCAAGGAACCAGTTGAATGATTTATATAAGCTTTATAGCTCCCAAGACCACCAAAGACAGGTAATTGATTATACCACTCGCTGTAGTATAAACTTCCATTTTATACCGAGTTATTCACCTGTCTTTGGCGGCCTGTGGGAAGCTGCTGTA
Organism: Elophila nymphaeata; assembly: GCA_955850985.1. Classification (NCBI taxonomy): domain Eukaryota; kingdom Metazoa; phylum Arthropoda; class Insecta; order Lepidoptera; family Crambidae; genus Elophila; species Elophila nymphaeata. The sequence goes on from OY039068.1 coordinate 15,816,358, forward strand.
AAAAGCACAAAATTTCATATGAAAAGGGTAATTGAAAAGTCAATTTTGACTTATGAAGAAATGAGTACTGTACTAGCGCAAATAGAAGCAGTATTAAATTCGCGTCCACTAACGCCTCTCACTAACAATCCAGATGATTTTATGTACCTGACTCCTGGACATTTCTTAACTGGAGCAGCAATTGTATCTTATCCGGAACATGACTTGACTAATATGAATGTATCACAGCTTAGACTTTAGAATGTAACAACTAATATGGTTCAATCCTTTTGGAAAGTTTGGCATAAAACTTACCTTAATAGCTTGCAGTCTAGACCAAAATGGAAAAATGTTATGCCTAACATAAAAATAGGAGATCTTGTATTGCTTAAGGATGATAATGTACCACCTCTTTTTTGGTCTATCGCTCGCATTACTAACACCTTTCCAGGCAAAGATAATATTGTAAGAGCATTTGAGGTAATGACGCCTAATCGTAAAAAACATGTAAGATCTATCACAAAAATATGTCTGTTCCCTTTACATGAAAATAAGAATTAAGATTAATGTGCATAACATATAACCTTTAGAGTAAGAATAATAATAGTTCATACTTTCTGTTAATTTAATACTAAGCATTTATTGTTTTTGATAAGGATAAATAAGTTGTATTTATGCCTTTACTGTATGCTACATAACTGAAAAAAATTAGTGTAGTTTTTCACTTACTGACTTATGTATTTCGCGGGCCGCAATATGTTGGTTACAGACAACATTAATTTTTATATTTAAATGTGTCAACATTAAACTAATTAAAAATATTTGTAATGGCAACTTTTTGCCCTCTCTTCCGCTTAAGCTCTAAGAAGAAATACACGTCGTCTTGCATATATCAGTTTTTATTATTTTATTCCGTCTCCAAGTCCTTAGTCACCATCAACTATACAAGAAATACAGTCCACTAAACAACACAACCAAAACAGAGACCACTCCCGATTTTATTATATCTATTGCTAATACTCATTTAAAAAAAATTATTAAGTACACTTAAAACAAATAAAAAATATATTAAATTTTTTTAAAGGTTTTGAAATATTTCCATACCGATTTGTTGTGCAAGTAGTTTAATTTCAATACTTTTTAATATTTTTTATTTATATTAATATTTTTATAAAATAAATTTACGCTCTCTTTGTTAACGGTCACTTATTAAAAAATCAGTAAAAATTGTATATTACCACTTACCGTCCCCTTAAAATAAAATATCTCTAGGAAACACAGAAATGGTTTGAGGTGGAAACGGGGGCTGATGCGGCTGACGCAGCCGCCGCTGTTTGGTCTCGGTCAACATTGTTAGCGGGCGGCGGCCCTCACAAATGTTATTACGTGATTAACCCCCCGACACGTCAATCCGACCTCGCTTATTAATTGCCCTCTGACTGTAAAGTGTATCAATTATTTCGCTACGCATGATCCGCGAGCAATAATGAGCTGCTATCTCACTTGTTTATTTACGAGGAAGGGGTTCATTGACATTAACTTCCTATTACCTACCTTTCACGGTACTTACTCGATTAAATAACAATTGTACCTACTTTGAAAAATATTAGATATTATTATTTCTTTCCTGGTACAAAAAATCGGGAGTGGTCTCCCTTTGACTTTCTCGTATACCGGAAACGACTTAAAAGTTGACTCAAACCTTATATTTTGATGTCATACATGCATGTTAAATTTTGGTCACCAATCCGAAACCGACCGCGCACTTGGTTGCTTAACTTTCGTGATCGACGACTCAAAAGTTGATAGAAACCTTATATTTTGATATCATACACGTACCTATGTTAAATTTGGTTGCAATAAGTTAAAGCATACTCTAGTTATCGTGCTAACGCACAGACACACACACACATACATAATTCCAAAAACGGTATTTTTGGACTCAGGGAGGTCCAAAACGTGTAAATTCGTCAAAATCTCGAAGTCGAATTTTTTGACGATTACAAAACTTATATATACTATACTACGTATACGAGAAAGTAAAAATCAAACTGGTACAAAAAAGCAAAACTTAAATTAATATCTAATCATTATGTAGTTCACCTACATCAGTACCCGTAGTGTAAGTTTTTTAGTGTAAAAAACGCAACTACTTTAGTTGCGTTAAGAGCTCAATTTGTATAGGAAACGTGAACAGCGCCCCTAGCGGAGAGAAGCGCAAATCATTTTTCCCATACAAATCGAGCCGTAACGAAACTACAATCGGTGCGTTTTGTAAACTAAAAAACTTACACTACGGGTACAGTACCCGTAGTATTTTCGTTAAAAATACGCAACTACTGTAGTTGCGTTAAAAGCTTGATTTGTATAGGGAACGTAAATAGCGCCCCTAGCGGAAAGAAGCGCAAATCATGTTTCTCATACAAATTGAGCTCCTAACGCAACTACGATGGTAACGTTTTTTAAACGAAAAAACTTACACTACGGGCAAAGTCCCTAGTCGGTAGATATAGTATGTCCGTAATGCTTCACAATTGTCAATAATTTAATTTTCTCATATAGTACTTTAATTATAAAAGCACCTAGGTACTAGCTTTTGCTCGCGTTAATTCGGTAGCCCCCGTGTCATCCCCTAACTAAGGATGTGATTTTTTGAAACCCTTTCTATTCTATTCTTAGTTAATGGTGTCGCGATACATTTACGTTACATGAAAGTAACTAAAATTTGTACGGTAGATTTGAGTTAAAAATGGAGTCTCTCAACACGTGTTTTTGCAACAAGAACTCGCGCGAAACTCCTTTGGAAACCCTTTCCTAGCCAACGAATTAGGAATGATATTCCTAATTCGTTGTTCCTAGCGGATGTTTTTCCTACGTCATGATAACGACGCCGTCTTGGTGGAGTCGTCAGTATAGCTGCCTACACATCAAGCGGTCCGGGTTCGAGTCCTGGTAGCGGCAAATATTTGTGTGATGAACACGAGTATTTGTTGACGAGTCATGGTTGTTTATATATTTATTTAAGTTTATTTATAAAAATATCTAAAAATATTATGTAGGTAAGTATATTAAAAAAATGTCCATTATTTAGTATCCATAACACAAGTTCTTAATGATACTTACTTTGGGCTAGATAATTGGTGTGAGGGTGGAAAAGAAACTTTTCTACTACTAGCTAACTTTCATCGAAATTTGTGGTCTGTGCTTTTCAGTTCCTATTTTAACCGACTTCAAAAAAAGGAGGACGTTCTCAATTCGACTGTATTTTTTATTGTGTCTTCATAACAGCCTTTATAATTCGACTCACTGCTGGGACAAAAGGCCTCTCCTTGTCATCGAAGGAGGTTTAGGCAGTAGTCCACCACGCTTGCCCAATGCGGGTTGGTGGACGGAGTAGGCATAAGGTGATCAATACCCCTTTGCTAATCCATTAGTCGCCTTCTACGACACCCATTGGAGGATATGGGGTTTTGCTATTATACTTCTGCCGGCATCACATGGCGAATTTTTATGTGTGTTTACTCTTTACTGGGTGTACTGATTTTGAAGATTCTTTTAACGTTTGGAAGCTGGTGCTTTTCAGACCCCCTTCTGGAAACTATGATCTGTTTGAAACTACAATGGAAAATGTTCTAAATATTATTTGTAGCAATAACAAGAAGATAGTTGTCTGTGGGGACTTCAATTTAAATATTCTAGTACCAAGTCCATACACAAATAGGTTCATTAATTTATTTAGATCTTTTAATCTTTATTATGCTTTCTTTGAACCTACCAGAATCACCCCTACTACAGCTACTTGCTTGGATAACATTTTCTGTAATTGTAATATACTTGAAAAATCTATACTCAACTGTGTAAACTCAGATCATAGTGGACAGAAAATCACTATTGAGCGCCGTAATGTTAATCTAGTAACAAAAATTACTTTTAGACCAATAACGGACAGTAGCATGAAGATTTTCGAAAATAATATTGAACATAGACTTCATTTCTTACAATATTGTGATGATTCAAATAAAATGTATAAAAATTTATTTAATCAAATAAATTTAGAATTTAATAGCATATTTAAACAAAAAACTGTTTCACTTAACTCAAAAAAGAAATTTAGTGATTGGGCTACCCCAGGCATATATGTTAGTAGAAGAAAATTATATGATTTATATTATGAAAAGTCTATGTCCACAGACCAGTCATTTATAAATTATGTCAGAAATTATTCTAAAATATTTAAAAGGGTTTGTAATGTTGCAAAAGCAAACTTCCTTAGTAATAAAATTAAAAATTCTGCTAATAAAATTAAGACCACCTGGAAAATTATAAACCAAGAAACTGGTAAAACGTCATTTAAAGATAGGTCTTTTGAAATTAATATTAATGGTAAAATGGTAAAAACGGATGAAGCAGTGGCAAATGCTATGGAGGCCTTTTTCTCAGACATTCCCATGAAAATCACTAGTAAACTGAATTCATCTACTGAATTTGCGGTTTCCTTTTTAGAATCTAGTGTTGATAAATGTGATATTTCTTTTAACTTTCATGAAATTAATGACGATTACATTATAAAAACGTTTAAATCTTTAAATAAGAAAAAGACGGAAGATCTATGGGGTTTATCGGTTACAGTTATAACATCAATAATTAAAGTAATTTCCCCATATTTAACGATTATTTTTAATAAATGCATTGAAGATGGGGTTTTTCCCGATTTAATGAAATGTAGTAAAATTATACCTTTGTTTAAGTCTGGGGATAAATGTGATCCCACTAATTTTCGTCCCATATCCATTTTACCAGCGTTAAGTAAAATATTTGAGAAAGTTATTTACAATCAATTGCTTTCTCATTTTACATTGAATAAACTGTTTCATGACAGACAATTTGGTTTTACTAAGGGTAGAAATACGACAGATGCAGGTGTTGCGTTAATGAAACATATATTTGATGCTTGGGAAAACAAACAAGATGCTCTAGGTGTCTTTTGTGACTTGTCCAAAGCCTTCGACTGTGTAGAACATAAAACCTTATTGGCCAAATTACAACATTATGGCGTCTCAATGAACTCAATAAAAATAATTGAATCATACCTGAGTGACCGATTACAAACAGTAGTTATAAATAAAGCGAAGTCTTCAGGGGCCCCTATGCTCATGGGCGTGCCGCAGGGTTCGATATTAGGTCCGTTACTTTTTTTGATTTATGTAAATGACCTGCCTTACTATGTAAGCAACTTATGTGAGACGGTATTATTTGCAGATGATACTTCCCTTATTTTCAAACTAAATAGACAAACAGAAAATGTTGACGATGTGAATAATGCCCTTTCCAAAGTAATGTGTTGGTTTACTAATAATAACTTGTTACTAAATTCAAATAAAACCAAATGTATCAAATTTTCGTTACCAAATGTCAAGCAGGTCAGTACAAACATTAAAATTAACGAAGAAATTATACAATGTGTTGACTCAACAGTATTTTTAGGAATAACTTTAGATTCACGTCTACAATGGAATCCTCATATTACTACCCTATCAGGAAGACTTAGCTCTGCTGCTTTTGCTGTTAAAAAGATTAGATTACTGTCTGATGTTGAGACGGCAAGACTTGTATATTTCAGTTACTTCCATAGTGTTATGTCATATGGTATATTGCTGTGGGGATCAGCAGCTGATATTCAAGACATTTTTGTATTACAAAAGAGAGCTGTACGTGCCATTTATAAATTAAGACCTCGTGACTCGCTTAGAGAGTTATTTAAAGAAATAAATATTTTCACGGTTGCTTCCCAATATATATATGACAACATTATGTATGTTCATAAAAAATTACATACATTTCTGAAGAAAAGTGATTATCACAATTTAAACACAAGAGGTAGAAATAAACTTGCTGTTCCAAGTTTCAGACTTCATAAAACTAGTCACTCATTCATGGGGAAATGTATACAAATATATAATAAACTCCCACATCATGTAACTGAACTTCCGTCACATAAATTTAAGCTTCATATTAAACAAATTTTAATGAAGAAAGCGTATTATAAAGTTCAGGAATATATAGATGATAAAAATGTGTGGACACATCCAAATGTGCTCGATTCTCCATTGTAATCTAGTGAGATATCAATATGTCAAAATTTAATTTTCTAATTGACAAGATTGTAAGGAAAGATGTCTTAAATCACTTTTTTTTTAATATATATTTTTTATCTTTATTTTAAGTTTAATTATTAGTCTTTATTTTAATAATTTATTATGATTAATTATTAAAGACTTGACAATGTGAATTATGACTCTTTCCAAATCAATACTATAAAAACTGTAAAGGGAGGATAAAACTTGTTGAGTTTCTTGCCGGTTCTTCTCAGAACAAGGCCTCCTGGTAGACTCTCGAACCGATGGCATCAAAATTGACTTTCATAAGTGTACAAATTGTACCTAAATGAATAAAGTAATTTTGACTTTGACTTTGACTTTGACTTCATGTGGTCGCATATAAATTTGATCGACATTTCAAGAGTAGGTAATTTTTGAGTTATCCGTAATAATGTCTAACTTTTTAATTGACGTCGATGATATCGTAATCGTTTTATTAGGTACGTACCTACTTCTTATTCTTCTATAATTAATGGCGTTCGCTTTATTTATCGCATTTCGCCAATGTCAAGTGAAAATGTACTTTTAAAGTAACAGACAATTGTACGGTAGATTGAGAAATCATCTAAATGTTTTTTTTAGGTCGGTCCTCAACATTTGGAATAAACGTTGTCACTTGTATTTGGGATCGACCTCAAAAAACACATTTAGATTTTTTAAAGTCAAAATTTTATTTCTCCTCTAATTGTACCTACTTATTTAGCAAAGTCTATTATGTGAAGAACTTTTCGGTTTTGGATTTTGAGCATGTCATGTTTGTACTTGGCATTATTAGGAGGAGAGTGTAAATTATTTATAAGTTTTCACAGATAAAGCAACAATGGGCGGGCGGGGCTGTGAGAGGTCGACGCGGCGACAGGCACGTTCGCGAGGCTATCACGCTCTTCATCAATTGATCGCTCAACCTCCTCGCGGGGACAACGATCCTTACCCTCGGCTAGATGTATACTAAAAAACGTTGGCACCGAGTAAAATTTTAATTAAAGTGAATGTTCACTGGGTGCCGTATTTTTGGGTGTATGTAGATATTAGCGCAACTACAATTTTTCACTTCTCCAGCATCAAAAGACCTCTTTTGCTTCGAAAAATCTCAAAGGAAAAACGCTTTTTTTGCTGCGAGCTTGAACAAGACTGTAACGTTCAATCTAAATTATTTTAGTAATCTTACTTTTAATTTTCAATAATTATTTTTAATATAATAAACATGTAGGTAACTATTTAAACATTTTCTTGTTTTCTCACCTTTATCAATTTTCTCGCTGGAGAGGTGAAAAGTTTTTTTATCTCATGCCTTTAAATCACTCACTGCGCTATTCTCGTGATTCAATTCTAGACTACTTCGCTGGTTCGTAATTTAATATCGGCACTCGCAGCAAAAAATAACTTTGCTCACTGGTTGAACAAATATCTATTTTCTAGTGGAAAATAAATTATGCTCCATCCTGCCCGCCTAGCATGACCACCGAAACACGACATGATATAGCCATTTATCGCTTCGAGCTGCCAAAAATCATTGGATATAACCGCGATCTTGAAATTTGATCGAAGCTGCGAACATGTGTCAGCTTATAAATGTTCGCAGCCTCGATAAAATTGCAAGATGGCGGTTTTATCCAATGATTTTTGACAGTTCAAAGCGATAAATGGCTATATCATATCGTGTTTCGGTGGTCATGCTAGACGGGCTGGGGCTCCATCCACATATTTAGGTATATATGATTGAATTAAATTATGTATGACGTCAACGAGGAGGTCGATGGCGCCGCGGTCGTGCGTTATAGCAACGATCACGAAAGTTAAGCTACCAAGTACACCGTCGGTACTCGGATGGGTGACCGAATTTTTTTTCAATTTGATTTTCCTCCATGCTTCGGAAGGCACGTTCAGCTGGTGGTCCCGGGTGCTGTCGACGGATAGCAGTAATGTCGATATCAAGGCATACTGCACCGTCCCCAAATAAATTCACTGCCAGCACACGTGTTCCCTCCTTCCTACAATCCTGGGTCATTCAAAAGAGGCGTGAAGAAGCACCTTACAGGTCAGCAAGGCAAGGGTGGCTAGTGCGGCAGTGTATCTCTCGCACCAGCTATCTTCGCATTTGGACTTCACTTCTGCTTACCATCAGGTAGAACGGAGTCATTTGCTTGACCTCTTTATAAAAAAAATTGGGAGCAGAGTAGGAAAATGATGATGACGTCAACAAGTAGGTAACTTTTTTATTGGTAATGTGCCTCCCATCCGAGTTTTAGCTGTAAATTTTTTGTTTAAAACCCAAAAAATATATATGCATCCGTTTTGCGAGCCACTATAGTATTCCTATAAGTCATTGCGAGCCACGCGGAGTACCTACTAGTCTGTGGTTGGCGAGCCACGACCACGGAGGCACATAGTAACAGGGCTGGATTTAGGGGAGGGCAAGCGGGGCTACAGCCCAGGGCCTCCACAAAAGAAGGGCCCCCACAATAGACTTCGGGAAAAAATAATTCAAATTCAGACTAGTAAACACCAGTAAACAACTTTTCCTTTCATATTTTTTTTCGCGTTTTACCTTTACCTACGGTACTTTGTACAAACATGATTACATGAATAATAATAATATATTTCTATTTTGTTCGTTGATTAAAGGTCGTAAAGAAGTATGCCTATTTTTTAACCGAAAACTCGATTGAAAAAAATTGTTCATTTTATTTGGAAAATAATTTGGGGCTAAGGGGCCTCCACTCCTTTGTTGCCCCGAGGCCTCCAGACCTTTAAATCCGGCCCTGCATAGTAATGCGAAATAGTAGCTATGTGTCAGCAGACGACGGTGTGTCTCCCTCTTGGAATACCTGTCGACAAGAACCCCTCTGCTATGGGAAGTTCGGCCTACAAGCTACCAACCACCGTACCACCTACCTACTTAATTTCATTATTTAAATATTTATAAGTATAAGAAAAACTAGCATCTTGTTAGGAAAAATAAATATATTTTTCGTTTTCTGAGTGTGCTAGGTAGGTGCGGGACGATCCACTGAGTAGGTATGGCCAAGGTCGCTAGACCTTATCGTCGCCTTAACAAATTTCCGGTGGCGACGCTGTAAAGGCCTTTACTGCCAATAGCACTAATTATTTAAAAAAGACCCAGTCAATGGGTAGAGGATGTCTCTGGGAAAAACAAAGCACTGTAACGCTGGGGCTTTCTTGTAAATGTGAAGCATTATCAACAAATTAGCATGAAAAAATGTTACATTTTAGACAGTGAAATCACTCGGAAACTACTGAAGCTATTTTCATAAAACTTTATTAATCTTGTCCGCCCGGGCGCCTCAATTATCAATTTTGCCGCCCTTCGTTTTTGCCGCTCTGGAAAAATGTCCCGCTTAGATGGACCCTAGATCATGCATAATGAAGGGCATTCTTCGCATAAGCGACGGCATCCGGGCATCTTTTCGGGTGCACATTCTTATCCTAAATAGGAACCGAAATGAGCTCAGCAGGAAGTTCAGTCGTGCAAATAGCAAAAGAACACGGGTTCAAATCTCATCTCATGAGAAAGGGACCTACTCGAAGACAAAGTTTTTTGTGGAGCAGTCGCTATATTCAGCAGAATTGACACATATAGGGTCAACTGCGATCTGCGACGCTCTTACGACGAGCGACCTTACGAAAATTCAGAGCTTCCATCTTAGCTGACCTTCTCATTTATAGATACCCCTAGATGTACAATTACTGACAGTTATCCTACCTGCCAGTGGCGGTAACTATGCCATGTGGGGCCCGTGGCAAATTCATCCTCACCTCCCCCCTCCACCTATAAAGTATTGTATATTTTTTTATATCTACACTACCGAGTTCAAATTTTGTGTAGTAGTTTTTCTCAAATCCTACAAAATCATACATAGTGATGATAAACATAGATCCATAATGTTCGTAACTCTGAGGTGGCACCTCAATCCAAACGTTTAGATTGAGGTGCCACTATATACATATAACTTTTGAAGTACCTATTCCACTACAAAATCCAAGCTCGGTTGTACAAAACTTTCTTAACTACTACTAAATAACTCAATATATTTAATTACGATAGAAAAAGTGGCACCTCAATCTAAACATACATAAAAAAGTGGTCTACACCACCGGTGGCGGCCACTGACCACCTTCGTTTGCGCGGTACTAAATGACGCCACCGCCACTGGCAGCGTCCACTGACCTTCAAATCAAAAAGTGACCCCTTTTGCGCGGAGCCTAAACGTGACTTGTTTTTACAACTGCCATCTTTCTACAACAGCCAGAACTAGCCTTTCGCAACAAATCCATACCCACAATTTAAATATCTACTTACATCCAAACTTTTTTTTTATTGAACCAAGGATCATCCATTCGAGAAATAATTATTGTGTCCTATAGAAATGTATTGGCGTGTCGACCCCATGCACGGAGTACTAAACTAAAAGTACTAAAAACTAGAGTTATATAATCGTTGATTTCACCCATGTCCAATACTTGAATGTTTTCGTTATTCTTTTGTAGTGGGGGTACAAATGAAATATACCGTAAATTTTATAATACAATATAATTAGTTTTTGTACAAAACATGTGATTATTTGCATAATAGAAAAATATAAAATTAGCTATAATAAAACATGGTGTTTACGCTCTCATTAAAATATATACAAATTTCATAACAAAATAAAAATCGAAGTAAATTTTCAAAATTGACAAAGGCACTTTCAGTCTTACATGTTATATTTTCATTTTTAGTTTTGGTAATTATATAGATAATTATTATTATTCAAAATGCACCATAAACCCGCTAAAAGCTAGACTTAGCTTAAAAATTTAAAATATTAATATATATTTTTACACCCTGCCATGCAGATATTGTACGGTCACCATCAAAAGTAGATGATCATTTTAGTACCTTGTCATAATAATAATTCATACATAATTGTCGCAACTATTACTGCACAAACGCTGGCGTTGCTATGACATGGTACTAAAGTGATCATCTACTTCTGATGCTGACTGTACCTATTCCTCAAATAGCAATGTACTTATTCATTACAAAAATGAAAGTTAGAACTTTGGCAAAATTAACATAAATCTAATTTATTTCCACCTTTCCATAAGTAATAAAATATCTTATATTAATTATCTTTCTATACTTAATAGAAAGATAATTAAGATATTTTTATCCTATTAGAGGAGTACAAATTGTAAGGCACATTTCATTATATTATAGGCACTCGTACAGCGCAATTGTTTTTTTTTTTTATTCATAGTATCATTTAAAAAAAACAGTATTTCTGATAACAAAATACTCATAACAAAAATATTAGGTAGGTAGTGAATATAATAAAGAGAATATCACGTGTTAAAACTTACTATCACATTTCTGGAAAAAAAGATAAGGTCTTCAAATTAGTACTAACAGCTCGCGCCAAATTTCTAGGTCGCTCTGAACACGAGGTGATTACCTGATCAGTACGAAGTTTGGCGCAAGCTCTACTAATTTCATTAGTAGTTAGTTATTGTTTATTAGTATTACACAAACACCATTCAGCACAGTGCTAGTATTTTTAATGGAATGTTAGTGAAGCAAAAGAACTGCCCGTATGTTATCACATAAAAATACAACCAACATCACACATCATGAATTGCAGTTAGTTTCTTCACATAGAAACTAAAAAAACAGTCATTAATAGAACTTCTGATTTCCAACTTTTTTTATTGTAATTTAGGGCATAAATTTAAAAACTGACTATCTAAGCCTAATTATAATTATGTGTGACACGCGTATAAAGGAAGAAACACACTTCTAACACGGAGGCGACCGGTGCAACACCTTAAATTTGTACTACGTTGAACAGATCGGGTGTCAATCTGTTGGTGGCAATAGTCTTGACTGTGGCATAGATAATGCTACAATTTAATTTGACTCAACAAGCATCACATTTCATCGAATCGTGTCTGGTTTAACAGTGTGTTTCGACCTTTTCAAAAGCTTCGAGACTAGACCTAAAAAGAATGGACACTGCTCATACAACATATACCCAAGCACGACATAAAAGTGACTGATCCCAATAGTTTTGATCAAATTGATGACTTGAACGCTTGACATGCCTACTAAAGAACGAGAGATAATAAAAGGTTTCACGTACCATTAAAAAATATCCTTATTTCAATAATGTGTCAAAACAATTTTTGTTTATGTAAATATCTACAATTACTCACAATTTATAACAAATACGAATAAATAATAAGCATAAAGGATTTTTTACTAATTTAGAAAGAAAATTGGTTATTGGCCGTCTTCGATGTATTAAAATTAAATAATGTGCGTGCGAGCACTATGTAGAAAGTGTAACAGAAAATTATTTATTTGTATACATGTCCAATATCAGGGATGTAAGAACGTTATATGCCTTCGGTCTTTTTACTGCTGTCGACATAAGTGACCTAAATGAGCCCTAAATTATTACCTGTGTTATTACTATTACTCCTACTCCTAAAAGAATGTATATACATATATGAAAATAATATAAAGTAATCCTAGTATACATATTCTAGCCACTGATAAAGTTAAATACTTTTTGTTACACATCATATTATAACAAAATACTGAGATATGTCTCTTTTGTGTCGGGCCTAGGTGACAGATGACCATTTTTCTTTAATAAAACGACTAATTTGCCTTGAAATGTTCGACAGCATAGTCGTGGTAGTACATCATAATAGCGAGTGGCTGTCCTAGGATTAGAGAACTCCAGACCATAATGTTTCCCCAACGGTGGCCAAGTTTTATTTCAGCGGAGCGCGATATCACTGCTAGCGGAGGCTGCACCATCATGCTAAGGAACGCCCATATCCTGAACATTTGAAGTGGCACGCTCACCTGAAAATGGAATGAACGTCATTAGCCTCAGTGCATTAAAAAGATAAAACGACCCGTTGCAAATTAAAATAAGACCTCGTCATGCGAACACGGAACTATCGGTAAACAAAATTTTACAGTTAAATACACCCACACTTAGAGAAAACGACAGATGCGTTTATTGATTCGACCACTTCATGCTTGCACTGCTGATCATACTTAGCGTTAGTCGCGTATTCGAGTTCCTTTCCAGACGCTTGAACAGTGCGAACGATACGTGCACGCCTTTCTGCTGAACGCAATGCGGAGACATGACACGCCTCTTTGAGCGGTAGAGAACATAGGTACTCCTTGAGCGGTAGAGAACATACACAAAATGGATACAAGAAACATAGCTTTTACTTTCGACTATAGAGCGTAAAGCAGGCACGTAACGTAAACGGTATGTGTACACCGCGTCCGCACTGTTCAAACGTCGAAGGAACGTGCACGGCCAACTATGAGCCCCTTCACACTAGCGTTTCTCCAGCGTATAGGCGTTCGATGAACGTATGCGCAGCGCGGACGCCGTGACGCAGGCGTTTCCTCTTGCACTTTGTTATCCAGGCTCTTAAACTCTAAGGCGTTGGCTCTCTCTTTCTACAGCTATTGTATGAGATCCTGCGTCAATTTTTATATATTTTTTAAAAATAGCTAATATAAGTATACTATTTGTTACAATTCTGCGTGTTTCATTTACTGAACATGCAAGAGAAGCGGACTGTAGATCCATAGGTCACTGGTTCATATCCGGCTCGAAGGACCACTTGGTCACCATTGTAACAAATAGTGTACGATATTATCTATTTTAAAACATTATATAAAAATTGACGCAGCAACCCATACAAGGGCTGTAAAAAGAGAGTGTTGCCAATGTCAACACACACAAACTTACAAAAGTGTTGCCACTAAAATAACATTAAAATCTACTGTTCAGTATTGAACAGAGAGCGTAAACATACTCACCAAATACTCATGAAAGAAGGCTGATATCAAAAAGACGACAGTACTAGCTGCAACCTTGCTGTAGCCCATCTGGGTAATGGGTATATACACGTGGCGCACGGCCCACATATGCACGGGGAGATTCCACGTGCTCCAAAACACGGATATGTTGTTGGCATTCCACCAATCACCGTAGAACTTGCGGTCAGCGAAGTGAAGTAGCTCACCCATTAGGTTCAGGAACGAATGGAACGACAGGTAGAACAAACAGAGCCATATCAAGTGGTTCGGCACCTGAAAAATAATTAAAATACAAGCCATAAGAATCTTGCTCGTAAATGACTGCAAAGAAATATTTTATTTACAATCCAGCATCTTTCCCTCAACAAATCGATATCAAAACGTTTTCCATACACTAAAGAATCTGAATCATTTATTTGCATTTGAATAGGGAACACGGGAGATGCAGTTTATAATAATTTCCACCTAATCAGCAATAAAGCATGCAAACATTACAACAATTACAATAACGCATAAGTGTGTTATTGTAATAATTGCTCTAAGCTATAAATACATTTTTCATCCCACCACCTCGGAAAGTGTAATTTTGCGCTTCGAAATCTGGCTGGAAAATTCTATTTTATTCGCTTGAGTGGCAAAGTAGATTTGAATTTAGAACATCACATATAATGAGTACTCAATATAATTGTAAATTCAAAACGTCATTAAACCTATTTAATGTAACCTCTATGGTGCCAAATTTATGATTAGAACTTTTTAAATTGTGAAAAAATTCTTTTTCATTTTGTCATTTCCTCGCTGAGGTGGGATGAAAAGTTACGTATTGCACTCGAGTGGAAAGATTTTTCACCTTGTGCTCGTTTGTTTCCCTCGCTGACGCTCAGGATTCTAATTTAGAATCACTCGCTGCGCTCGTGATTCAACTTTAGAATCCTTCGCTTGCTCGGTCATCCAAATCGAGCACGCGGTTAAAAAGGAACTTTCCACTCTTGTATAATAAATAACTATTGTCATGTCTATGAGTAGTTATCAGTTCTGTAGCTTAAGAATTCCGGGACTAGTAAAATAAATAGTCAAATATGCAGTGCATTTTTTAAATATATTTAAAGGAATGCCTTTTATTGCTTGGGTATATTACATATTTGGATACACACACATGCAAAAAAAGTTTTTTACATACATATGTAAGTACATATAATAACGGCCAAAGGGGGTTGTTCAGACCTTTAGGTAACATTTGGTTACCCCAAAATGGTGGCAGGTTCACAGCCAGTCGCCTACATAAAAGGCGCACCAAACAAAGAAATCGGGAGTCTCCCCTTGACTTTCTCGTATACCGGAAATGACTCAAAAGTTGATAGAAAACTTATATTTTGATGTCATAGAATTAGATGCATGTCAAATTTGGTTGTAATAAGTTAAAGCATACTCGAGTTATCGTGCTAACGCACAGACTCACACACACACACATACAGACATAATTCCAAAAACGGTATTTTTGGACTCAGGGAGGTCCAAAACGTGTAAATCCTATACGAGAAAGTAAAAAGACGGAGCGTTGAGACAAAACTGATGCCAGTTTTATGTCTATGTAGTGCGTATGTCGTTTTTTTACTATAAGGCAAGGCGTAGTTTCGTTACGTGTGTAAACGTGTAAATGTTACATTTTACCGGCCTCAGTTTTTTCTTCGCTACGCTCCGTCTGTACTTTTTTATTTGGTCTGAGATTGAAAGTCTACTCACAGACAGCTTGAGCAATCGCTCGGTGATCTTGATGGGGTCCATTTCAGAGAAAGTATTAACAGAGTTTGTAACTGAAGGTATCATCCATTGCTGGAACAGCGCCAGCACAAGGTTCCATCCAAATACCACCTCCAGCAAACGTTTTACAAGGAACCTTTTCCTAATTCTGAAATATTTAAGTCAATGGTTTAGTATTAGGTATGCAATATTGAGTATAATTTACAGATGATCAGATATACTTATACAAAGGATAGTTGCAAAATAACTTTAAATTATGAGAGGTAGAGTAACTAATATTGAACCAGCTCCGAAATTGTACCACCGTAGCTGAGTAAATCAAAAAGGAAACATTCTAGTTCATCACTGTTAAGTTGGATTTATGCGCACTCGCGATTGCGGCGCAAAATAAAACTAAGGTACTTAGAATGCGAAGATCACTGTCATTGTCAGTCAGGTAATTAAGCTACATTATGTAAAAGAATATCGGCACGTTAGATATTAAAAAGAATGGAAATTTTAAACCAAAAAATGGAATTACATAAAAAGATGATATTTAGAAAAATGTTACGTTTATGAGCTCTTGGATAGCAATATAACGTTTAAGTTACTTTGGAGGACTACATTATCCCTGCTATTCATAGATATACAAACAAACGGATAGATCGGCAAAGAGAAAGAGTATATTAACGCGTATATTAGAGCGATACAGATAGACGAGACCATGTCACGTACACGCTGGTTGCCTTGGTCGGCCTGTCAGTTGTCAAATTGTGCTTATTAATATAAAAATATAACCTTTAGGGTATTCATAATAGTTGTATTTCTATTCCTTTTATCTTATATATAAAATTTCCATGTCACAATGTTAGTTACCGTACTCCTCCGAAACGGCTTGACCGATTTTCATGAAAATTTGTATGCGAATTCAGTAGGTCTGCGAATCGGCTACTATTTATTTTCCATACCCCTAAGTGATATGGGTTGTTCACCCTTAATTTTTATTTTTATTTTTGGACGAAATTTTTTGTTTTTATTTTTTTATTATGTGGCATTAAAAATACATACAACCCTAAATTTTTACTTTTTTATCACCAACCCCTATTTTTTTATAGCCATTTTAGTAATTTAATCATTTTTGTAAGGCAAAATAACGTTTGCCGGGTCAGCTAGTAATATATAAAATTTATAACATGGTATGTACCATTCGTATTGATAAATCCACGATAAATCATAATAAGGCAGTTCATAGTGCAGTAGGTAGGCTATTTGTCACGCACACATGCACATTTATGCAATGCTTTTTTGGTCTCGCCCGATTCATTTTAATGCCAATTTAAAGAAATTATACATCTCATGCTGATATTTAATAACATAGCTATAAAAAACTTTCATTGGGCAATTTTCGTTCTACGAAGATAAGATATTCCTGATATGGCTAATATGACAGTGACTGTTTTGTTAGGAAATAAGGAGGAGAACAATTTAATAGCCGGTCCAATATAGATTAGTCTAATCTACGAGTTGAATTAAAATTGAATTGCGTGTAGATAAGAACTTGATATGTCTAACTATATCTAACTATACATGCTCCTGCAATTAAAATGTCTACAATCCAGAGCTTGAACTATATAACGCCAGCTGTAAGCAATATGTAAATATTTTACAAATTATCTATGTCTACAAAAAGCTATTTCTAAGTATATACTTTCTTAATTCTCTAAAAATTGAGGAGGTATGAAACTACTTATTACATATAAGTACTATATGCAAAAGAATAAAGTATGCAACTTTCTTTAAGTAGTCATATTGGTAAAGAAAGCCCGGAGTTTAAGTCGGTAACTGAAGAACCTAAGAATTATGACAATGAAAGTGTGAATTTCAGTTTAATATTAAAGAAGACTTATCTAAAACTCTTTTGGCGATACTTCAGCACAGGTTTTACTTAAACAAAGTTGCTCTCTGTTACACTCTATTATCACCGTACATGCTGGAGCCTACCGTGTCGTGCGAGGAAAATTCAATTCATAACAGAGCGTGGGTGCAAACAGGAAATAAAACAGGTCTTTGAGGTTCAGGTTATCAGGGTACTGGACCAGGCGGGCCGCAGCGATCGCCTCATTCATGTCGTCGTCGAAACTTTCTGGGGACATTCAGTTACATACAAATTTACAAGACAATAATTAACATATTGTTAGAGAGAATTTTGACAGGCTATTCGTGCTAATTATTAGTGTACTATGATTACTCTTTTTCATTTATTGGGGCTACTTTTTTGGTCTTTATTTTCTGATAAAGGACATAGTATATTTTTTAGCTTTTATTGATTTGATGGTAAATTGAGAATGTGCCGGTTCTATATACTTTCTAACTGTAGCGTTGTGTGTAAAATAAAGAATGTCTTCACTTTAATAACAATAACAAAGATTATATTATTAGCGTGTTAAAGCTATAGATGTGGATTTGTCTCCATTTTTAGTATGCCATTTAAAATATTTAAAAAAATACTACTTTAAAAATCTGAATTATTTAGCATCTCATCTGGTCTGTCGCGTCTGCTAATGTTGACATACCTACCTACGTTGATAATATTATCTATTAATCAATAGTTAAGTAATATTATCTATTTTTTATACTTTCCTATCTGTTCATTTTATATCACAATCAGAATTAAAATGAACTACCAGATATACAGAAAAATTCTATTTGTTTATTAAAATTACCTGTTAAACATCATTATTATGTAATTACAAAATTAGGTTCATTTATTTACACGATTAGCTTTATCTAGTCTGGTGATTACTTAATGCAAGCAGAAAGATACGAATTATCTACAAGATTATCATAATTACCTACACTACTTTGTGCATATATTTTTTCAATATGGACTACTATTCATAACCATCTCTAAACCAAGTGTTACCAAACCGTCACGCGGATTTCTACCTAAGCGACAAACGCGACGCAACGGACACCTTCATAATACATAGCATAAACGACTCAACCAATGACATCCCCGTGGTGTGACGTCTTTTATATAATTTCTTGCATTAATTACAATTTACAACTCTGTGTCACGCAGACGTCCCGTCCGTCTGCGGTATGGGGAAAGGTTTAGCGATGCATGGCGTCGTGTTTGTCGCTAACGTAGGACACCGCGTAAGCGAGTGTCTGTCAAGTGTAGAACAGGCTTTAAATTGATAAATGATTTTAAACCCTGTTACGCGGGCATAGGTAAATATGACACAAACAAAGCCCGTGTAAAGCTTAGTCTGTCACTTGACTGATTTCACGAGAATAGGTAACCATTCATGTGTATCAAGACTAATAAATAAATCCAACTAATATAATAAACGCTTTGTATGAATGTATGGATGGATGGTTGTGTCTTTGTTACTCTTTCACGCAAAAACTACTGAATGGTTATTAATAAAACTTTACACTAATAAATAACTCTTATTTATAGGCTATAATTTATTATTCTAATCCTGCGCAGAGGAAGTCGCGGGCGAAGCTAGTAACTATCATTAGCAGAAAATTCTTTAAATGCATATTTTGTCAAGGGTATACTGAAGAGATCGAACTCCATTACTTTGGGGACTCCTGGTCTATACCCTCCCACTAAATTCAGAAAGTGAAAAGTTTTATATTTATGCTCTAAAGTATACACGAAAATGTCTAATTGCATTTTTGCAACAAATGACTGTGTATATGGCAATAAATTGCTGTTTAAATGTGTATGAAACATATCTAACAAACTTAACATTTTCAATAACTTTCCCATCACCTTGAAATATAGTATATTGATTAATGGAAATGTACAAAAGCAAAAGCAATTCAATAATTCGCTTATTTAAGCAGCTTTGAATTTGGAAGACAAGAGATGAATAGAAAAAACAACAACATGTTGCAGTGACCTATTACTAAAACGGTTTC
The DNA here is from genome assembly GCA_955850985.1 of Elophila nymphaeata. NCBI lineage: Eukaryota > Metazoa > Arthropoda > Insecta > Lepidoptera > Crambidae > Elophila > Elophila nymphaeata. Next base: position 15,836,029 of record OY039068.1, read on the forward strand.
GACATTAATCGTAAGATAACACGACAAGGGAATTTAATGTGTTTTTTACGATAATTTTAGAGACTCCGTCACTCCGATGGTACGAATTTACTACTTTTAATTATGCGAAAAAAGATACAAATAAGGTTACGATAAATATAGCGCTGTGGTCACAAGTTCTAGGTACAATAACTATCACAATGGATAAGCAACTGATTGCGCAAATACTCGGATGAATGACAGGCAGGAGGTTGTAGGAAGGTGGCACTCGTTAACAAAAAGTCAGGTCAGACAGAAGCCTGAAATCGCGTCTTATAAAACTCTGTTAAACTATTTTCATGTCATGACCGTTGTACATACAAGTACATTGTCTGTATTCTTCAGTGCCGGCACTGACGCGCACAGCAGAGGTAAACATAAACACAATAACATGTTTAGTCATGATTAAATTAGGTACCAAAACGGGTTTTTGAGGATAACTTAACTAACTACGAATAGACAAGTATAGGAATTTGTTTAGCTGTATCAAAATGGTACAAAAGGCAATAAAGAAGCTCGGTGTTTTTTTTTGCGGTATGGAATCAGCCCACCAGCATGAATGTTTCAATAAACATAATTTGGCAGTAAAACTTTACAAACTTTGACATAAGGTTACCTAAAGTTACCTTTCATTGATCACAAATTCACCATTTACAAAAAACAAGATGTCTTTTATTTCTAACACCAAGTGTTAAGACATCATAATCAATAACAAAAATATTTTTCAAGGTGTAAATTGTTGCTCTACAAAAAGTAACTTCGGTGTTCTGCAGTTTTAAAACAAATTGTTCAGGTTTAGGCAACACCAAATAATTAGTACTGGCAATATTCACACTACAAACAATAAAGAAAACATAAATGAAAGAAAGCTGTTAAAAAAGAAGAACAGGAAAAACAGATGTATGAAAAACTTTGTGCGACTTACGCTCCTGCTCCGCATTGATTAATTTGTCTGAAAATGCCACAACATTCAATTATAACATTTAATTTTTAACTATCGATATAATAATGTATGTATCATAATAATAATCTATAATAATAATAGTTTTTTGTAGAATAATCTATATGCAGAGGTGCTTTAGAGTGGAATATCTGTCCTGGTTGTTGTATTTAGTTGTTGGATTACTGAAGGATTGCTACTTTTTAGGTAAGGTGTCCCATTTGTGTAGGCAACAAGCTGGCAATTTGTAGTATTCTAGGCCCTGCAAGACCCATACTGCCAAATATGACTTTATGTGTAACTAAATGTTACCTAAAGCTCTGCTCAACCCCTTTTAGGATTATGAGTGTGACAGTATGTTTAAATATATCTCAACACTCAAAAACTGAAATTTCCAAATATTTATGGATGACTTTTTCATGATAGTTTGAATTTTTGCCTCATATTGTTTTTAATCTCCCCTTGTACATAATATAGTTTGCGGACATAGCTTAATTCTTTTTAAAGGGATTTAAAAAAATATACTTTTGATTATTTCCTTTTAATAGTTATATACTTACTCCAATTAGGAGCTGATAAGCTTTGCCTTCTGAGCTTATTCTTCGCTAATTTTCCTTTCACTCCAGATCTACACCAGTAATTAGTTTGAGTGTAACTCCAAAGTTTTAGAAAAATTATCAGATAAATCATACACACTGTTGTTATACCAACTGTAAAGATAAAACATAAAAAAATATTTAGTTAAATAATTGTAAACTGTAAAAAATAAGTCATATATAAAAATGTTTCAAATTAAATAAAAAATAACCAAAAAGACATACCAAAACTAAATTCTGGACCTTTGTAATGTAACACAATGACAGGTAAAATAATAACAAACAATATGTTTGAGATCTGTAAGCTTATGCCAATTTTGTCCGACAATATATCCTACAAACATAAAAACATTTATGAAATTTAAAACTATATTTTTAATAACAAAATTAAATATTTTCCAGGTTTCAACTTACCACTGCAATGCCTTTTTCTATTAGCAGACTTAAAACAGGAGGAACCACACTAACTGAAAATATTATTAACTTATAAAGAATAATTCATATATTTTTTAATCCTTCATGATGCAATGTGTTTTCAGGACAAACTTGTTTTTAATAAATAGTAGAATAAATTAGTCTCCAGATTGTGCTGAATAAACTACTTTGATATGGGACAAAAAAAACTACAAAATTGAAAATTTTATGTAACCCCTGACATAAATTTATAGCTAAGAACCATCTTGGTCATCTCAGCTTTCAAACAAAGTCGATTTGTTTAGAAGCTACGATGCCACAGACAGACACACAGACAGGTCAAACTTATAACACCCCTTCCCCAACTATTTGCATCGGGGGGTTAAAAAGGTACATGAATTGGGATTGAACCAAAATCAAGAACCTATGAGATGAGATGTAACTCAAATTTAAATTATTAATACAAAGATAAAAATCATTGTAATTGAATAATTAATTAATTAAGAAAGTGAAAATATTTGGTGTAATTATTAGTAAACAATTTCATAAAATAGTCAAGGGCATGAAACATTCATAGTAATTTAGTAAGATCTTGCAAATAAATACTTACATATTAACAGAATGATAGAGGGATATTGATGTCTATTCCCTTCACTATATCCAGTCAGGACAATGATCCATTCCAATGGGTTTACTCGAATACCATATCTAAAAAAAAATATGGCTTGTATTTAAATGAACACCATACTAACCTAACCTAATCTACAAAAAATGATAAATGCTCACCAAAAAAGTCTCACCAAAAGTTGTTTTTGGCGAGCAAAATATCCATTTTGGTGAGCAATGATACTATTTTTCTGGTGGACACTCAATTTGTTCAAAAAATATTAGCATCAGATTTTATCCATGACAATAATCTTAGTATTGTAATAATAAACAAAAAGATAGAGATTCGACATCACAGTGAAGTACATCCACCACTGTCCATTATAAGGTGTCCTTTAGGACAGTGGCGGATTTGCTCTTAGACCCTACAGTTATAGCTTTTAATTGGTAAACTTTACTAGAATTATTGTTTTCTTATAATATATATCAGACTACTCACTTTAATATATTTTCAAGAAATAGACGAAGCCCCCCAATGCTCAGCATTAGAAACCCCCAGTTGACCAATCCTGTAAAATTTGTGAACTCTGAACTCCATGAGAATAGGGAGTCCCTCGGTTTGTGAATTCTATAAAATAATAAATTAAGGTATATCAAAATATCGGCATACTATTCTTATTTTAATGTAAATAACGACATTTAAGTACTTAAATCTGTATTTTATTACATAAATCTAGTGCTCAAATATTTTATACATACGATAGTTAGCGAAATCAGTTGTGTCTAAATATATTGAAGAAAAATAATAATCCAATATTATTATAATCACAAAAGTATGAAGATTGCCGGCACTTACGGTTTATCATATTGTAATTTGCGAGCCTTATTTTCTTTTTCTGTTATTTCCTCTGCTTTAGTTACACTTTGTGCTCTTCTTAATCTTAACGCTTTTTCGTCTTCAGTATTCATTTTATAAAATTCTAAATTTTCCTACACAAAATTACAAGTTTATCATTGATTATCTCAGATTATAATCATTGGTCTGAGTTGATTATCCTTCATAGACCTAAAAAAACTAAAATATGTACTCCACAGACTAGTTAGAGATACTACTTAGGATATTACTTCTTCTTCTTCTTCTTTTATACGAATGGCGATCGCGACACATAAAGATTACGCATTGCGCCAATATCAAGTGAAAATTTTATTAAAGTAACCGACAATTGTACGGTAGATTGAGTTTAAAATGGAGTCTCTCAACACGTGTTTTTGCAACAAGAACTCGGGAGATACTTCTCCTAAGGAGTTTCTCCCGAGTATCCTATACTACGTATGTTCTCCGTCTAAATCATTGACTACCAAGGGTGCGTGCCAAATCGATTTCAATTTACTCAGGGTAGTAGACGTGTGTCACTTTTTAAGGAACCGACTCAGTGTTCCGAAACAGTAATGTGAACCAAATGATTCGGAACAGTTGCCCGGCATAAAATGTTTCATTTGGAACTCGATCACCTCAACCGACGCGACGAACGACGGACAGAGGCTTTAGACAACATGCATTTCGACGATCGCTGTCGCTATCGCTAAGTAAAAAAATGTATGGGATTGACATAAAGTCTTGTCTAAAGCCTCAGAACGATGCGAGTGAGAGAGAAGTGAATATGCTCCCAGCGCTCACTGATTCAGTGACTCAGTCAGAGTCTGTGTACAGTACAGGTATACCCCGACCACCGCCATTGCTTTACACAAAATAAGTCTTTGTTACTACGCGCATAAAGTTTAAAATCACAAATAAAAGAAGACGCTTCGGATACTACCTATATATGTATTAACATCATAAAACAAATAATGCATTGTGAATATTATACCTACACATAAACATTAAAAAAAACAGATAGAGTTATTTTCGCATTTATAATATTAGTAATGATTTAATGATAAAATAACGACGTTGAAACAGATACAAATCTCTGCGCGAGGCGCTAGCTAATTATGTTACTCTATTTCAATGATATGAATGTTCCAAATGAAACATATCACTGATCCGGAACTTTGTACTGTTCCAGATTCAAATGTTCCAATCTCAGTAGTGATACATTTTTGCCACGACTACAGGGTAGTATAAATTGTAGCTCACTATTTGTCGTTATAAAGAAGCACTTTTACCATTGGTTAGTTTTGTTAAACTATAGTTAATTTACACCAATTTATTTTTGTTGCAATAACACGTGTTGAGAGATTCTATTTTTAACCCAAATCAACCGTACAATTTTTGTTACTTTAGTTACATTTTTACTTGACAATGGCAAAATGCGTACGTTTAATGCATCGCGACGTCATTATTTAAGAATAGAATAGGTAAAACTAGAAGACTAAAAATTTGGCCTTGAAACTTCTTATTATCCATTTGTCACTATTTAACGACTAAAGTACATGTCACGTGGCCGTCAACTACGTCATACGTCACGTACGTCATCATATTACTTGTGTTGAGAGTTAGAAAGAGACGGCTAGGAAACGGAAACATTCAAAGGTTTCTTAGTTTTTGTTGTCTTCACCGTTTTATTTTGTGTATGGCTTCCAGTTTTACATGTAAACGTAATATCTTTAACTCAACTCTAACTAGTCTGTGCCTTGGAAATTGTGTGAAGATTGAAACGTTAAAATAAATTTAAAAAGAATATTGTCAAACTGTCAAGGTTAACATTCTTTCGCTTCTTCGTCTTTTTCAATGGAGTTTCGAGAGGGTTTTACTTTGGTCAGCGTAATGTGAGAAAAGATAAGAAAAATAAACGTCATTACAGAGATAACATTTATCTCTAATAAATTTATTAATAAATATCCATAAAAATGAAAATTTGGACATCAGAACATACATTCAAGTAAGATATGTAATGACGCAACATTCCCAATAAAACCAAGAAATTGTGATTTTTTTTAAATACTAAATATTGTTGTTTTATTTCAGCCATCCTTGGGAAACGGTTGCCCAAGCAGCATGGAGAAAATATCCTAATCCTATGAATCCTGCCGTAATTGGGACTGATGTGGTTGAAAGGAAAGTAGTAGATGGCATATTACATACTCATCGACTCGTTAGCTCCAAATGGTATTTCCCTAGGTGGGCACAAGCGGTACGTATTTGTATAAAATCTTAGGACGCTGAACCAAAAACACAATTTTCATTTAATCATATTAGCAAATATCTGCATATGGATACTTAAAAAAGTCATATACAGGCTGTCCCAAAAAATTGTGTAAAGCCCAGAGATAGAATAGCCCTAGACAAACCCGAATAACCCCTATGTATGTTCTACGATTTTTTGTAGTTTTTGAGTTATGATAAGCTTTTTTAGTAGTTTCTGACTTACAAGACTTTTTTGTCCATAATGAATTGGTAAACATAGATGCAACCTTGATTATTTTTTTTCACATAGCTGAATATATGAATAATCAAACAAAGTCATCACCTATCTCGTCAGATGTAAATACAGTGCAACAGAAAATAGTAACTCCCCAAAACAAACAAAAAAATGTTTTTAATTTAGTTTAAGAAAATAATAATAAAAAACCATCAATTTTATTTCAGACTCATTTCAAAAACGTTCGTGTTATCATCAACTTACCATAAAAAAATCATCGAGCTTGTTGCACTGTGTTTATATCTGAGGATAACAGTGATGACTTTGTTTGTTTGGCTAGTCATGTATTCAGCTATGTGAGGAAAAGTAATCAAGGCTGCATCTATGTTTACAACCTCATAAAACACAAAAATGTCTTGAAAGTCAGAAACTATTAAAAAATCTAATCATATCTCAAAAACTACAAAAAATCGTAGAACATACCTATGTATGTTCTATGATTTTTTGTAGTTTTTGAAAACCCTAATAACCCATAGGGATTATACGGGTTTGTCTAGGGCTATTCTATCTCTGGGCTTTACACTATTTTTTGGGACAACTGTATATTAATTTTTTTAGTATCCATAACACATTTTAATTTATCTAGGCTATTGAAAAAATATTGTTTTTTTCTAATAATGTATACTATTTTACTTATTTTAAAATACACAGTGACCTTGCAGTGTTTAAATTTATTTATATACTTCCTCATACATTTGTGTGCCAATTAATTTGTTTTGGCAACACCTTTTAGGTATTTAAAATAAAAGTACTTATTTATTTTTACATTTATGTTTGCTATTTTATTTTAAATTAATGAATGTTGGTAACAGTTACTATATACTTTTAAATAAAAAAAACTTATATTCTTTAATGGACATGAATTCATATTTTTATAGTACCAAATATTGATAGTCAACAGATCCATATAATTACTAACATCTAATAAATGTGATCAATACTGTCTAAACTATTTTAATACATCATTCAGAATTCTTTGTATGACTTCAATATATTTTCTTTTAATATATTTTTTTTATTTCCTCGCCACACTCAAATACAAATGACAATGTAATGCAGTTCATGTACAATTGTTAAAACGGTACATAATTATGTGATTGTTCAGTAGAATGTGGGAGGACTGATGCCCAAGCTAGACTAAAGTCTGTATTTCAGGTCATCAGGTCCCCCACTCACAGACATTTGCTTGCAATTTTACACAACTGTAGACACTTAAAAATTTGTAAAATATCTGATGTATTTGTGATTCATAACTAATTAAATACGTTATAATTAATATGGACTGTATAAATATTTTTGTATCTTATATTTCAGCTTATAGGCACAGCTAATATATGCTATGCTAGCGAAAAGTCAGAAGTAAACCCATCTCAACGACAGATGACCCTCAAAACATCAAATTTGTCCTTTTGTAGCTATATAGCTGTTGATGAAACTGTGAAATATATTCCACATCCAAAGGACCCAGCTAAGACCCTACTTACACAAGAAGCTGTAGTTACTGTACAAGTAAGTACTTTAGCTTTTTTTTGAACTTGTCTCCAATTTACTTCATACTAATGGATGCCACACGATCAATATTGCATGACAAGTCTGCAGCGCACTTTGAGGGCCTCCTGCAAACTGGATTGTGTGTGTGTAGGTGTACATGAAAAGTCTTTAGCCAAGGTTTAGCCAGGATCAAAAGTGGCTCTGAGGTCTCTCGTAGCTTCAGTAATTGATTGGCAAATTTTGCCTCAATATAATGAAACCTATTTGAAGTCTGCTTTAATAATGGCCTCTCCTTATCAAAGAAATTGATAATACAAACATATTTTGTGATAACTTTATCTGCATTTTTTGTATTTTATCAGGTTTTTGTATAATCTTCCCTGTACATGGATTAGATAACATGCCAGTTTTACAACAATCTAAAATCTATTAAGGAACCATTTTTAATTTCTCGTATACGTAGTAAGTATAGAGGAAGTCTTGTAATCGTCAAAATATTCGACCTCGAGATTTTGATAGATTTAAACATTTTGGACCTCCCTGAGTCCAAAAAACCCATTTTTGGAATTGTCTGTTTGTGTGTGTCTGTGCATTAGCACGATAACTCGAGTATGCTTTAACTTATCGCCACCAAATTTAACATGCATGTATAACCTTAAAATATAAGGTTTCTAGCAACTTTTGAGTTGTTTCCGGTATACGAGAAAGTGAAGGGGACACCACTCACAAATTTTTCATAATGATTTGAATTTTCTGGTTACCTTAATATTATCTAAATAATTTTAAAAAGTACCTAGGCCTATACTTACTTTTCTTATAATCAGTCATCCATCATCTACACCAATTATACTACACCAGGATACTAGATAACAGATAAATATACATAATAATCTAGATATTTCATATATAAGCACAAATAAATATATAAACAACCATGACTCGTGAACAAATCGTGATGACTCGAACCCGGACCCCAGACCTGGATAAGGGGCTCCACTCCACACATATTTATTGACCCTTTATCCACTATATTCTATCGCTGTATCAAATCAGTGTAAGTACATAAATAACTCTACCTATTTCTGACCGTGCACATAATACAGGTGGCCCAGAAAGAAGTTCGTTTTTGAAAACGGAATGAAACTAAACTAATTCATTGTATTCCTTGTGAATCCTGCACCTTCCTTGTGAATGTGCTCCTGCACTGTGTCACGCAGAGTCAGTGTGGTGTATCTACAGTCTACACCCAGTCATGGCACCTAATTTCAAAAAATATCTAGGCCTATACATACTTAATTTTCTTATAATTTCAAAATTCGTTGGTATTTTATATCTCACAAACACATAAGATATAAATACTAATTTTTTAACACGAGATATAAATACTATTTTTTTCTATCTAATAATGTATCTATTATGTATGGTGATGTTTATTGACTAGGCACGTTTTATGCAACTGGTGTGGAGTTGAAGGTCATTTCAATGACTGTTAATAAGTCCATATGTTAGTGATACTGGATATGGTGTAGGTAGATTGATTAAGACTATTAAAGAACAAAAATTACATTCAATTTATATTATATTTTAATATAAGTAATGAATACTCCTAATGAATAGTCACTTATAGATTACGCATTTGCCAATGTCAAGTGAAAAATGTATCTTTAAAGTAACAATAAATGATACGGTAGATTGAGTTAAAAATGGAGTCTCTTGACACGCGTTATTACAACAAGAACTCCGAATAGTATGAAAAAACTATACTTTATCACTATCTTCTGCCCGCGTCTTCGTCTGCGCATGGTTAGTGTGATGTCTAACTAAATATGTGGGTAGTTGTGGAATAGACATTAAAGGTTTACGGCGTAATGGCGGTGACGGCTCGGTTGAGTCAGTCGTGTTCCGACCGCCGGACCGAGCGGACGTTTGCCACCACAGTGTACAGTGAATCATAGAGTGACTTAGTGTTATAGCACAACCCTCTCCGGACACTCCGGAGGACACCACAAATGGCGACGAGGATAAAAAGTGAGTGAAATACTTGCACACAAAAAGTGAAATAAATTAAAAAAATTGTTTCGTACGACTACCTACAATGTTACCTGGAATCATAAGAAAAGTTGAAATTTACATTGTCGTATTTTAGTTAGCATAAAAATCTCAATTTTACAAAAGAAGGTGGAATAAGTGTAGATGAAACACGCCTGCCTTTGTAAATAAAACAACTTTTACGATTTAAATTTGCATGTAAGTAATTAGTTCCACGTGGTAAATCTAAGAGAACATTCCATGTTTAACTATTAATATATTATATCAATATCCTTGGTGATCGATTATAATTTCAATGGTGACCTACTTAGAGAAAAAAAAACCTAATTTGGACGATATGATTTTTCTTTTAAAGGCGCCATATTCTCATGTAGCCTGTAACATCCGTTCATACTGATAACGAAAGGTAACCAAGACGTAGTCGCAATCGCATTAAAATAAACATATTAAACCGTTCCATTGTTAGTGGCCAGTTATTGGCCAGGTTATAGGTGAAAATAAAACAAGACACTATAAGTACATGTTTATCATGAAAAAAAAAAATATTTCATTACAAATGAAAATTATAATTTTGTCATTATGTAAATTGAACATCACACTTGGCTTGGAGCTCAAAATTAGGTAAGTAGGTGGAATTATATGTAGCAAGCAGCAATGCTGTTTACCTACCTTACCTATGCATGATATAGAGAGTAAGTGTACACAAATTAATAAATCTAGTACCTAGCTAAATCTGCTAATTTCTGACTATCCATACAACAATATACTGTGCCTGTATCAATGGCCTGTATATATTAGTCAAATCGGGGGGGTGTTTTGACCCGACCGAGTAAAGTATACCGTACAATAGGCGAATGAGTGAAAACTCATCAAGGTTACCTACATGGATGGGCATTTTGAAAGTGTGAGGTACTAGCACCTTTGAAATGTTTGTTTATGCAATTGGGTAGTAACATGGCCCAATATAAGGTCGTAAATTTGTTAACATATATGGGCGGCTTTGCTTAAATTAATGACCAGAAGTAAGGAACAATTACTTCTTTACAACACAGAACACATGGATTCAACCCATACATGTTCATAATATAGTAGCAAATTGACAACGTCAATGGTGCTAGAGAAATATAATATATGATGCGTATTTATGTACATACATAGTAGTAAGTTGACAACGTCAATTGGTACTAAGAAAATATAAAAGTTTAATATGAATTTATGTTCATAATATAGTAGCAAATTGACAACGTCAATCGGTGCTAGAAAAATATAATATATGATATGAATTTATGTACATACATAGTAGTAAATTGACAACGTCAATTGGTGCTAAGAAAACATAAAAAGTTTAATGTGAATTTATGTTCATAATATAGTAGTAAATTGACACCGTCAGGGTGTGTCGGTTGGTACTAGCAAAGTCAATTATAGTCTTCAATAGTAGTGAACTGATAACTTCAGTTGGTACTAGTAGAACATAATATACCTATATACATATAAATATATACTTAGTAGTAAACCGAGTGTGTCAGTTGGTACTAGCAAAGTCAATTATCGTATTCAATAGTAGTAAACTGGACTGTACTAGTACATATTATAATGGAAGCAAACTCTCTCAAGACAGTCGTCAGGTGGCTAAGACGCTGAATTTCAAGGTAATCAAACCTCGAGGCAAACACAATTGGATTGTGATTGGAACTAGACAATATATTAGTATTGACCAATATCCAAAATGCTAAACGAGGCAAGCTGTGAATTGTCAATCGGAATCTGGTATTATGGTGGTTTAACGTCTTAATTGCCGAAAGTTAATAATCAACTATGATAAAATTCGTAACGATTTCTTATAGCTTTATATAGTAATAATGATTAAATTAACTTATAACAATACCTAGCCACATAAGTAAAATCTATGATAATGTAATACATATATACATGCCTTGAGTTGTTAAGTTGGTACAAATGTACCGTGGTTGAATGGGTACAAATGTCCCATGGTTGAGTTGGTACAAATGTACCGCGGTTGAATGGGTACAAATGTCCTATGGTTGAGTTGGCACAAATGTACCGCGAAAAAAAAAGCGCTGAAAGGTGCAGTGCTGAAAATTGGGTATGCTAACCTATATCATAGTAAATTGACTTCACTGGTAGGAATAGCACCAAATGGTTAACCATGTAACAAAATTAAAGTTATCTCCACGTGAAATCAAGGTGCTGGCAAAAGAGACAACAACTGCAATATGCCAATGTTATGGTACATTATACAGTAATAATGCAGTATACTTATGATTATACAAATAAGAACAGGAATTAACGGATTCCTTCCTTAGTACAATATATAAAGCGATTCCCACACTAACACCAATTACTCATTAAGGTACGTACCTTATTAGCCTACTTCATAAAACTGTATGTAAACATGTACCTACCGAGTAGTAGAGTACCTAGTGAAAGTTACCAACACGGACTAGCAACGGTAACACTTATTTAATTTTGTTTACATACATATATACATGCTCGTTGTCCCAAAAGGGGTTGAGCGGAGCTTTGGGTGACACATGGTTGCACATGACGCCGTACACGGCGGTGTGGACCATGCAGTGCCTCCAATAGTGACAGAATATTGTCACCTATGTTTATGTATATTTGTGAGTACCTATGTACCTATTTGTTAATAACTTGAATATTTACATATTCATTTAAATCATTTGTTCCTATCCTGGTGACATACTGTCACCATATTATTGTTCCTCACGAATATTTGACTAATTTAGGTATTAATACGATATAGTCAAACCTACTTGTTGTACAAGAAACATTATAAGTGTCAAGTAATAGAAAATATGAGAAAATTGCAATGATTATTTTCTCATTTTACAATTATTATTATTGTAATTTATCTATGATTTAGCATACCTAGTGATGCGGGAATGACACAAATAGACAAGATAAAAGGAGCTAACTTTTATCAACACTCATTGTGTAAATTATATGACTATGGTGTCCAGCATCCTAAGCGGGTTTTTTTTGTAAAAGTAATTGTCAACAAAAGTACAAGGCTACAAGGAAGCCATGTCGTTAGGAGCTCCTAGGTGAGGAAGTTAAGTGGAACGGTCTTGTTTGTGAATATATCATTCGTATTAAATAATGGAAGCAGGCAGTTATGACGCTGCCTAATAGCGCGTTTTCCAATTGGTTTATTAATTTCAAACAAAACTTACTATGTATCTACAGATACGTAAATTTTTCTTTAAAAATGTAGGGTAAGCTAGTACTTACATATCAAGTAATTGGTCAAATATACATGTTAATTAAACAATCAAACAATAGAACGCTGCTGCGTTTAGGAATTACTTTATGTTCACGAAAGAGTCTTTAAATTTGTGTGTGTGCAAATTCGCACACGGCAGGGTGAAGCTTCTGAAAAGTGGCAAGGGTGATTTCGGAAACAACCAAGAAGCTTATATTTTGCTCTATCTTCGTGGAAGCAACAGATGATTATTGGTTGTCAAAATGTTGAATAACATGTTATGAACAAAATGTTAAATGTTGAATACATCAAAATACTTTTGGTAAGTATCGCTGTTTGTTTCATCGGATTTTCAAATCACAAGGGTGTTATGGAAGTTTCACATAAAAAAAAAATCGTACGGCATAATTTTAGTAATTACCATAACCCAATATTTATTGATTTGTTGTCCCAATATGTTTTGTTACTTAAATAGCTGTAAGTAGTAATAATATGGACTATTAGCAAGTGACTCACTTGTTGATCTTGCAAAGAAAGATCAATGAAAAACATCATGTATATGCTTACCTAATTGTTATAATTATTATTACACAGCACTTTACTCTCTTATGAGACAAGCTGTACCAACATTCACAATTTACAAAGACAAGTAGCTCCATCGTGGGGAAATTTATAGTAGGTACATTTTTATCTTATAAATGTTCTCCGGTAACTGACATCAAACGTTATTTCCCTTCTTACCTAAGTTTGACTTTTTGTCATAAGTTGAAAGTTGCATATAGATTTCATCTAAAAAAAAATATATGAAAAAGGGGGGATATCGGTAAGACTGTGACCTGTTGATCCAGAGTCACAGAAAGTTATCTTTAAAAAGACTTAAATAAGTAAATTACTTAATTATTGCTTATTTGTATCCAATATTGTAATCAATATTGTAATTAATATTGTATCCAATGAGTCTCAAAGTTATGAAATAAATCAAATCAAATCAAAATAAATTTATTTGGTTTAATCAGACAATTAATGCACATTCCTTGTTTTAAAAAAACAACAAAACAAAAAAATATACACATAAGAATAATTTAAACCAAAAAGGCCGCCACTCAGCATTATGTTGCAGCATGCACAACACCTGCAACGCTGGTATTCTGTGTAATTGCAATAATTATTTTTTGACATATTTAATATTCATGTCATGTGAAATAAAATGATACGTTGAATATTTTCCTACTATTAAGTGGATGTAACAAATACATCAAATTATAAAAAAAGGAAGAGATGTGATGTCTAACTAAATATGTGGGTAGTTGTGGAATAGACATTAAAGGTTTACGGCGTAATGGCGGTGACGGCTCGGTTGAGTCAGTCGTGTTCCGACCGCCGGACCGAGCGGACGTTTGCCACCACAGTGTACAGTGAATCATAGAGTGACTTAGTGTTATAGCACAACCCTCTCCGGACACTCCGGAGGACACCACAGTTAGTATAAATTATAGCCTATATGTTATTCTGATGTAAGAGATCTATATTTAGGCTTGCCATACGTCCGGGTTTAGTGCGGACTGACCGGATTTAACAACCATGTCCGGAGTTGTTGTTACGTCCGGATTTTTTATATTTTGTTAGCGCGCTGTGATAACTCACTGACTGAGCGAACGCCCGTAAGAACTTTTTCTGTCATGAAACATTTGTGGACACAAGATCGCAGTCGCATACGGGTCCAGGTGGTAGTCGAGGAATTTTGAGCACCGGCACCGGTCATACAAAGGGCGTCATAGCCGCCACTTTTTACCTTTCCATCTTTTTTGAAGCGTCTTCCTCTTATACGTCCGGACTTCACTTTAAAATATTATGGCAAGCCTATCTATATTATTGTAAAGTTTCAATAAAATTCATTCAGTAGTTTATGTGTGAAAGAGTAACAAACATCATACATCCTTACAAACTTCCGCGTTTATAATATTAGTAGGAAGGAAGTAGCTATATTAGCTATATTGTAGTGGATGCAGTGAACGTTACATGTTAAAATTTAAAGTACTAAAACGCGAAATTTATATGTGAATAAAAAAATCTAAAAATTTTCGAACTCGATCTATATTTTTAATACTTTAGCACTCTCGCTATGAGATTATCTCTCTTGCAATAACAATCAACTTCTAGAGCGGTGTTGTAATGCAAGTTAGACACAAAACTCACGAGAGTTCTGGTAAGGGTTTGAGTAGGTTTAAGAAAAAAAAAGAGAAATTAAAATAACTATTTTCTTTTGATTATTTCTAAATACATGCATAAAATTAAAAAATGTGTGACGTCACATCAGGGGGGAGGGGTTCTGAAAATGTGACAACCTGTGACAAGTACGGGGGGAGGGGTTAAAAAGTCCTAAAATTCGTGTGACGTAATTTATGGATGGCCCCTAACTATGAACGTTATTATGGTTTATAATAGGAGGTTTCCAAGGGCCAGCGCCCACCGACGGCGCGGGACAGCACGGCACGCTTCGGGATGCAGAAGGACTCCGCAGAACACCTCGACCTATTCATGTTAAAATTAAAGAATGTCAGTGATAAATTCACTTAAATGAGGTCCAAAATCATTTGTCTACGAAAAATTCCATTGACGTGCCATGCCGTCACTTGTAGAATGTAAGAACTATGTAGACTGTGGGGCTAGATTCTTTAATCACTTAGCACTTATTCCTTTAACACTACGAAGTACGATTCGGGATATTTCGACCTATTCATGTGAAATTAAAGAATGTATTATATTCATGTAAAACTAAAGCTTCATTTCATTTAAATAAGGTCGAAAATCATTTGTCCACGAAAAAATCCCTTGCCATGGTGGGCGCAGGCCCTAATTTGGATAGTTACTATCAATTAAGGTACTTAATACTTTGTATGAGCAAACATTCATGATAATATTATTTTATCATACACTCATATCACACTGTTCGTGGTGGAGTGGTCAGTATAGCTGCCTACACATTACACTGCCTCACAAATGTGTAACGACCATCAATATTTGTTTGCGAGTCATGTTTGTTTATATTATTTTTTTAAGTTTATTTATGAAAGTATCTAAATAAATTGCGTATATTTAAAAAAATACCTTTATCTAGTATCCATAACACAAGTTCTAAATCTTACTTACTTTGGGCTAGATAATTGGTGTGAGCGTGGAAATATTATTACCTCAACTGAAGCAGGATGTGACCGTATTTTTATCAGCTACATTACTTTGATAGTGATATTTCTAATACTTTCTTAATTTTATTTTTCCAGGGAGTACCTTTAAGCAGTTATATGGAAGACATGTTAACAAACAAGATTTCACTTAATGCTGGCAAAGGGCGACAAGCAATTGAATGGGTTATAGGAAAGTTGGATTCCGAAATTAAAGAACTAGCAACCACAGCTTGTAAAAGCACGGATGAACTGCTGACACAGACTAAAAAATCCTTAGACGGCATCACATCTACAGCAAGAAGATCCATGGATGACATATCATCTAAAGCAAAACGGTCACTAGACGATATTGAGAAATTCGCAAAGGCAAATGCAAATCAACGAAGCTGAAAAGAGGAGTGACTCCGGATTTCAGTTTCAATAAAGCCTGTGATGTATTTTCACACAGCAAATACTATCTATATTGTAATAACTGATTTGTCTTGTTTATTTATGGTAACAAATACGTGTGTGATAAACCTACATAGCTTTCTTTTATAATAGCACAATTATTATTGTAGAGTGAGAATGATTTTGATGCCTTGAATTGTACAAAGAGCAGGATAGGAGATAATTGACAATTAATGTAATTATATTATAATTATAATGATCTTTATAAGGAAGCGTCTTCACCTAAGTCTTAGGTTTGCGATCTCCAAATGTTTCTTGTCTATTCTTTGAGGCTTGTGTGTGGAAATGGTCATTACAGAATTCACTGCGTAGTATCATTCCAAACTTAAATATGCAAAAGTTACTTTCACGAAATATTGTATGAATTGTTAATAAATTTTATTTTGGTATAATTATTGAAATAAGATTTATAAACATTAAAGAAATGTTCTGTTATGAGAATTTAATTCTCGTCACTTCTCAATCCAGGTTAAGGTCTTTCCATCAAATGACAACATCTCTTATGACGGGACAGATCTAATTTCTTGTTCCCGCTTGTCTGAGAGGACTGATCAAATTAATTAGGACTTTCTGGTACAAGTGATTTATTTCAAATCTTCGTATATCATGAAATTGCAATAATATCTTGCTTACAGATGTAAAATTTTCGACATTTCGCAAGTTTTATAGGCGTTCGCCCAAGTTCTGTGTAACTTTCTAGTAAAGAAGTTTGCCAGGATCGCGAATAAGCGTGCGTTGATTCTTCAGGAGAAGAATTTACTAGTTCCTCTGATTTATGAATTTAAAGATATATTAAAATACCAGTAATTTTGACAAGCTAAATAAATGTTAATATCACCATTACATAAAATAATCATTTAATAAGATACCTCATGTTTAGGGACTCACATATCCTGAAAATATTTTGCATCACACATGACATGTATAATTGTTGGTTATGGAAAATAGTTTTTGTACCTTATCAGTTGAATATAAATTTCTGTTGCAAATTCAGTATCGTTTTAATTTTAAAATTATTTATAAAAAGAAAATTCCTGACTGATCAACGCCCAGCCCATACCCTTGGACTTGATAGCTGAAATTTTGCACAGAGGTTCCTTTTGTTATGTAGGTAGTGTAGACAAGGTATAAGGTTGGAGTTTTCGAACTTCAAACCCTGGAGGTAAAATAGGGGAAGAAAGTTTATATATTCCCTATATTCAAGATTACCTAATGACTATTTTATTCGAAACTTCACAGAAGTACTTACTTCTATCGATAAATACACAGGACGTAATTCAAGCCCTAAAAGGGGGAAATGGGGTGACAAAGTCCGAGTACAATGATCGATCATCATGAGATTTTTTTGTCATTATCAAAATATAAGACCATGAAACTTTGAATTTAGGCACTCGATAAGAAATAAATAAAATAACATTTGTGTATGATTGGTAATAAATTAAGTAGGTACTTACCTACCCTAAAAATTAGGAGTAAAAGGAGCTGCCCAAAGTAAATTCCATGCGGACGAACTTGCGGGCAAAAGCTAGTAAGTAGGTACCTAACTAATAAAAGCGCTACGGTTCTAGCAGAGACAATCACATCATTTCTTGATTTTGAGTAAAACATAGATTACCTACCTCATAATCTATGGAGTAAAATCATTAACGGTGTTTCTTCTTCGGTATCCGTTTTGCTTTGTCTAAGGTTTTGCTACTTGCTACTAGCTCCTATTCTGATGACTACTGCGCTTATCTTCCGAAGTTGACATGTCGACGGGTGCCAATAACACGTCGACGACTTTTTTATCTCTGCCCTTTGCAACGTGCCACTCGAGAAATTAACAATACTTCATACTACCATGATCGAGAAATTAACAATACTTCATACTACACCTGATCGGAACAGTAGCTATTATTCCCTCAAATTGAAAAGAGAAAGTTGATCTTTTCTTCGGCCTAAATATGCGGGAAGTAAAGTTGTTTGAATTTTTATTTCTAACGTGTTTAACGGGAGGAAAAGTTGTATCAAAATCTATTTCTAAAGCGACGGACGGCGCCACCGCCAGCGTGGTGCGCGCGTGGCGGCGGTGCTCGGCAGGGACGCGCGCTACGACAACTACAGGCCATTGGTTGGCCGGTGTTTCGCGGGACATCTGCAACTACTATTGCATAATCATAATCTCTTTATAATTTTATATAGGTAAGTACTGCTTATTTCGATTTAACAAGTCATTGAATGTTCCTCGCAGGTGTAGTATAAAGCACTATGTAACACTTGGGAGAAAGTTCGATTCCCAACTCGGGAGTATTGTGGCGCCTTCGGGCCACAAACTGCTCCCTCGTTGGCAATCTGTCACTTTTGTCCAGCGGTGAACAAGATACTATTCTTCTCTCAGTTTAGTATCCTCTGTTTACCTACTATTAAATTGAGGTCACACTTGATAAGGCACCAGATAAGTTAATAATCTCCATGCCTGGGGATGCGGTTGGTGACTGTTTATGGAGAGTTGCACACCATTACAGTTAGACATTGTTGCCGTCTACGCCGGATTGTGTTTAAGGCATCTTCCTGCTCTTCTCTCATTCTGTAAGGCTGAGGACTCGAAGTCAGTGACGAGCGGAGCGACGGTCGCCCCGGCCTCAAAGCCAGCGGGCAGATCGCGCGGTGTAGTGTTGGGTTAGGCCCTGTCCGCACAGCGATATTTCACCGCGAGTTTTTTTCTCGCACATGCAGTAAAAAAGTCGCGCGAAAAAAATCTGTGGTTTGATGCAAATTGAACGCGATACGGTGCGGAATTATTTCCGCGCGAATGTTTTATCGCTGTGCGGACAGGCCCTTACGATAAATTATTTATGATAGGCTTCAGACACTATCTGAATCCTATCAGAAATAATTTGCTCCTCGACGTCGTCAGCGAGTATTTTGAAACATCGTCGGTCGATAAAAGCAATAAATGAAATGTACAACACTACGCGCGGCTACCGTTTGACTGGAGCGTGTCGCTCCTCGCTCGTCAAGCCGCTTCCTTCGAGGGCAGTTGCATTTGAATCGCGCCGCTCAGTCCCCGTCGCCCTGCTGGTACTTAACTTCGAGTCCGTGGTCAAAGACCATTGCCTCCTTAAGAAACTAAATTAAAGAAATCCAGTGCGATGCATGCGGCAACGGGAATGACTGCAGCGCGGACTGGTGTGTGAGGCCATTAACAAAAGCGATAACTGCGCTGTTAACTTTTATATTATTTTACCAAGATTCTAATTTTTCAATAATTTTAATCAATGAGGTTGTGGTGCGCAATAAAACCAAGCGCCAATTTAATTCAGCATTTTATTAAAAAAAAGAGGACATGAAAAATTATTATAATTAAATTTTTTGTGGGATAATGAATTAAAGTTTTGCATATACTAGGTATACAATAAAGTGATTACCTAAACCTTAATAGTCCAAGATCCCACAGCTGCCAGACGTTCCTTATTTTCTGAAAGAATAAATTAGTATTTCTATGCATTGAACACACACGCTAACTTTTATATCTATGTTTTTCAGGAGACTATTTCAAAACGATATACAATCACATAGAGAAATCCTCCCAGCCACAATATTAATCTCACAGAACATTGATTTATGAGGTATCTATGTTCTGTGATTAATCTATATGACACAAATATCACTTCCAATTTTTTATACACAAACTTTTGTTTTCAAACAACTTTGCTAGTCTGATTCGTGCAGAAGTTATTATGAGTTAACAATGTTTTTGTCTGAAAAAAGCAATGTATCGGATTTGTCTGGCTGATTCTAATACATAGTTTTGAAATAGTCTCCTAAATTACATAATTATACAAAACCAGCCTTGAGAATTTAAGTTAAGTGAGTCTGATTTTACTCACCTTTAGCACCTGTACTCGTGAAATTTTTATTATAAAATAAGCTATTGTATACAAATCGAGCTCTTAACGCAACTACAATAGTTCACGTAACACTTTTTCTATTATACACTTCGTTTTTGAGAAAATATGTAGTCTGGCAGAGCTGGGATCTTACTCTTACATTTTATAGCCAATATGTTGTTATTGATGTTTACATGGTATGAAATTATTGTGACTATATGTTAAGAATCTTTATTTTTGGGTGCACAAACATTTTAGAGTAAAAATATTAGAAACTAATGAACTAAATTATTGGAACTATTGACCTGTAGATCCATTTTCTTTCCTACACTTTCCTAGGACTCCACAGACGGCAGCTATAAGTAAAGATGTACGTACATCTATAACACGATACATCTCAATGCATCTTTCTATAGAAATCTTTAGCAGACAAGACACAACAGCTATAATGTATATTTTTACATCTTCAAACCGAGCGGTACGAAAATATTGGGTGTAAAAGATATGAACAGTCAAACGAAAACCATGTATTCTATACATCAAAATAAGACATATTTCAAAAAAATTATTGCTGAGAAATGATTTTTATTTTTTGGTGTTAAAAAAAATTGCAAATTGTACCGCGCAATGTAAAGAGCTCAACTTGCACGCAACTCGCAAAAACCGCGATAATTTTGCCATACGGCGGCCCCGTTCGTTATGTGCATGGTTACGTGTCCGTGTGCATCGAGTGAGCTACATTGAACGCTAACGTTTTGAAGCCATTTTTTGTTATGAAACACTAAAAAAAATGATAATGTTTCTTTTGACAATAATTTATTTATTTATTTATTTATTCATTATGGTATACACAACAGGTTACAATCATAACTTACACTAAATAGGAACATCTGAATATTATTAAGGCCAGATTTAAACCCAAAAACGTGTACACACAGCGTGGTCTAAACATGAGCACGTAAAACAAAGAATTTATAAAAACAGAAAGTAAAAAATAACGACTAAACAAGATCTTAAACTATTCCAAACAAACATACAATTAACATAATATAATTAGTGGGTTAGTTCAGTTGAGGATATTTTTCACCATGTACCTGAACGCAATATGCTTTTTTATGAAAATATCTAGCTCATCGTACTCCATTAACAATTCGTTATATGAACGACACATCCGAACTATAGGGTTGTAATAGGAAGTGTTGTTCCTATATGTATGCAGAGTGAATAGTTTTCTTCTATTTCGCATTATGGGTTTAATGTTGAAGTTAATTAATTTAAGCAGATTCGGTGCATCAAATTCCGAGTGTACAATTTTGTGCAAGTGGAGGAGATCTATTTGCCTGCGGCGCATTTCTAGGGAAGTGGCATGGAAGTGACGACGCCTATCTGAGTAAGAAGCCAGCTTACGGCCGATGCCCGAACGGTATGCTGCCATTCTAAGACATTTCTTTTGGACACTTTCGATCTTATCAGAGTGTATCTTATAGTTAGGAGACCATACCACACATCCATACTCGAGACGGCTTCGGACTAGACTATTAAATAGATAAATTAGACTGTCAGGGTCTTTGAAGTGCACTGTGGATCTGGCAATAAAGCCTAAGGTTTTGAGACTTTTCGTTGTGATATTTTCATAATGCTCCTTGAACGATAGTTGTTCATCAAATATGACGCCTAAATCCGCGATGGATGAAGTTCGTTGAAGAGCCTGATGGCTCAATTCATAGCTAAAATAAATTTTATGCTTCTTTTTTTTAGTGAAGGATACAATTTGACATTTCTTAGGATTCAATAACATTTGATTTTGTATACACCAGGTTGTTAACACACCTAGGTCTCGTTGAAGTGTTAGACAGTCATTTTCATTACGAATTTCATAAAATATCTTTAAATCGTCTGCGTATAGAAGGCAAGGACAATGAAGACGACTGATGAGGTCATCGATAAAGACGAGAAAGAGTAATGGACCAAGATGCGACCCTTGAGGCACACCCGATGTAACAGTAACTGGAGCAGATTTGTATCCCTTAAGCGCAACCAGCTGACTGCGTCTACAAAGATACGAGGAAATCCACCTAAGAAGGTTGCCATGGAGCCCATACCACAAGTTGAGCTTCTGACAGAGCAAGTAATGATTTACCTTGTCAAAGGCTTTGGTGAAATCAGTGTATATGGAATCCACCTGACCACCGCTAGCAAACACTTCACAAAGATAGTTCCTGTATTCCATCAGATTGGTGACGGTTGATCTACGCCTTATAAATCCATGTTGATTTCGAGAAAGCAAAGGACTAACGTGGCTATACAAGTAGTCGTATACAACACACTCGAACAGTTTTGGCATGCCAGAAAGGATACTAATAGGCCTATAATTAGAACAGTCCGATCTATCACCTGATTTGAATATAGGAGTGACATGTGCGATTTTCCAGATTGTAGGGAAAGTGCCCTGTTGAAGAGATAAGTTAAATATTATCGTTAAAGGTAAACTAAGTTCATGAGCACATTCTTTAAGAAATTTAGGCGGTATGCCGTCCGGTCCTGCACTCTTATTTGAGTCCAAGGATTTCAACTTTTTTAGTACTTCCTCTCTAGACAAGACAAGACTGGAGATGCAAGAGTTAGAAGCCGAAAAATTATCATCATCTAACGAAGGTTGACTGATGGGCTCAAAAACTGAACTGAAAAAGGATGAAAAAAGTTCACTAACACTCTCTCCATCAGAAGCACGAGAAGATATTCAGCATTGAGAAATATGTTTAGAATACGTTTTCATAAAAAAATGAAAAAAAGAATCGTAACTATCAATTTCCCAGGTATATTCTAAAGGAAAAAAAAAATTATGATGGTGAGCAGAATACATGGTTCTCGCTTGCTTGCTCATGTCTTTTACACCCTGTACACATCTTACATCTCAATACATCCCAATACATTTCCATATTACGTTACATCTTTCTCGAACAGGGTGTAAAAAAATTCAATAAAACAAGAATTTCTGAGACAATAAATTAAGAATGATGTAATTCATTGGTGAAAGACAAAATACAACCTGTATAAGATTTTAGTAGTCGAAGAGAGCGTTGCTTGAGACATATAACAATGGAACATAGAAAAAGATATATTACATACTGCTGTGTGTGTGGTCCTTTAAACTATTTTAAAACTACACATCCCGGGATGTAATATATGATAATATACATTATAGCTGCCGTCTGTGGACTCCTTTACATATAGAAATAATAAGTAGCATGAGTTTTACAAGAGTTCTTCTTGTAACAACATGTGTAGTATTTAGATATATGTATTTTCACTTGACATTTATGTGACACGAATGCCATTAATTAATCATAGAATAGTGTGAGTGGCATTTTCCTCTGACTTCTATTGTAAATCAAATGTAGTTTCTCCAGAGTTCTTGTTGTAAAAACAGTGTTATGAGACTCCATTTTTAACTCTAATCAACTGTACAATTTTTGTTACTTTAGTTACATTTTCACTTGATATTGCCAAAATGCGTACGTTATAAGTATTGCGACCCCATTAATTAAGAATAGAATACAATAGTAAATCAGGTGTTAATCTGATTTACACAGGGTAAGTAACTGACTTGCAAATTTGAGAAAAGTCAGCATTGACTAATGTACTGATCTAGTGTAAACTGATTTGAACACAGTACAGCGCCATCGCATATACACTGATTTTGATGCTTACTGGCTGTGTTGTCAGGTCTCGGTGCCTGCACTGGTGCCTGTTACTTACCTTGCGTTAATCAGACTTATGAAAAGTAGGTTACTAAACATTGAAAAATCTAAATATAAAAATGTAAAAGTAGGTTAAAATTTTAATTTAACTGGATATTTAATTAAATTATTAGCCTAATTGAATTGAGAATAATTGGTTAAAAAACTAACAAATAAAATTCTGTGGCTCATTTACCATCTTATGACATAATTATTAATGATATACCTGTCCTACACATCCTTAAAAGATCATTTATTTTGGCATTTTCTTATTTACTATGTACTAGTTCCTGATGAAGTCATGTTGCCATTAGGGACAGCTACAGATGTTGATCTATTAGCAGCTGCTAAATGGGAAGCTTTGAGTCGGTCCAATTCATTAACCCACGATCTAACATGTTCTAGTCTGTGCCAGGCCATCTGCAGGACTTTTTGTGATGCATACCCCGAACCTTCATGGGGCTGACCAGTGGAGACTTGTGTCAAATAATTAATTTGGTCACTTAATTTGGTTTCAACTTGGTTTAATGTCCTCAAAAATTGTGATGTATTTGTCTCTGCTTGTTTTTGTGCTGATTTTTCTTTGCTTAGCTCCAAAAGTGCTTGAGCTGAAAATATAAATCACATGGATAGATCAACACTTACAATTTCTCCATTTATGAGTCCCATCTCGGGTTTTATAATGACAGATTTTTTTGTTGTTTTTCATTATCTATTTAATTTGGTATGCCAAATAAAAATAAACAAAGCTGTAAACATTGAATGTTTACAATTTTAAGGCAAAGGCTACACTTTCAGTAGATACTTCATGACTATACTCAATACTGTGGTATCTATGTGTAGATGGATGAGACAAAAACTCTTAGCATTTCATGGATTTAGTATGGTGCTGGGTCCATTGCATAACAGAGAGGAAAGCCTTCAGCAGTGCCCTTGTGACCCTAGCTTTTAACACAGATTTCCAAGGAAAGAAAATAACAACACAAGCTTATGTTTTTGTCTCAATATCCATTTCTAGTCTGGTACTATTTTATGAATCGAAACTGGACAGTACTAAAATGATAAATACTGAACGTGTAGCCTTCGCCTAAAAGTATTCTATGTATACCTGCGCATTGTAGGCAAGTAATAATGTCTTTTTCAATATCATCGAGAACTTGTATCCTTTCCATTGGGCCCGCCATTATTTTAACACATAAAGTTTCAATATGTAGGCACTTGAGTATAAACCTTATTTACGTAGAAAACTGGTAAAGAAATATCATTAGTATAAAAAGATTTGTTTAATCGTTTTAATTAAACAAACAAAGCTAACAAAACACGATTTTGTAATGGGGTCAGCAAAGAGTATATAATACACTACTCAGGTAGGTAGTCACACCCACAGACTAGTTAGAGATACGAAGTTTGCTACTGTCACCTGTCAGTCATGTCCACAGACAAGTTAGAGACGTGCAAGAAGCTTAAATTTTATGGTTACGAGACACGTGCTCTAGTAGTTAGAAAGAGACAAATCGATAGTAAGAAGTTTCAAGGTCAAATTTTTTGCCTTTTGTTCATGATATGGCTACCAGTTTGACCTATTTTCTTGCATTTATCCTTAGACCATTTAACACGGGACGTGGCAAGCGAACGCGTTCCCCTCTGCCAAAGTACATGAACAAACGGTTATGTCAATTTATAAAAACTAGTTCGCCGCGACGACCGACCGCCATTTTGAATTAGTATCTGTCGCTAAGCGGACTTCGTAAAAATTATTGGTTGCGGAATGTTTTCTTGTAAACGACGACTAGAAACATTAAAATTATCCTAAAACGAAGTTGCTTATCTCATGGAAGTAATTTTCTATTCAAAAACTACTGTTTCACGTAACAATACAATTTATCATCTACAAATTTTGCGACAGAAACAACGATATAACAACGTTATGCGATATGGTGGTACGCGGGTTAGCCAAGCGAGTGAGTGTGTGCTCATAATAGCGATAAAAATTTTTGCAACAGTGTGCACGAGTATGTAAATGTGTGCTATGCGTGTTTGCCTCACCCCCCGCGGAAAACGGCAGAATGTTTACAGTACCAAATCTGTCAACGTCACGTCCCGTGTTAAATTGTTTAAGCATTTATCTAATCATTTCCTTACAGCTTTGAGTCTGTCATGCCGAAACATGCCAAGATCGCTATAAGTGGATATGTTTATTTGCGTAAGCCTGTTTGCGAGCATTTACATTGCCACTTGCCCTGTCGACACATTTCCCGAAATATTGCTGCGGCAACGTCAACGGAGGTGTGTGTTTACAATGCCACTTCATATGTATTTTGAATTTGACTCTGGGCAATGGAGAAAGTGGAAATTGTCGCAGCGTGGGTGCTCTGAATTATGAGTTTAGTTAATCATATAAATATTACAACAGAAATATAGAATTGAAAAGAGACGGCGTCGTCAGAGGAGATGGTGGATGATAGCAATTCATCGTAATAGTTTTAGCTCATCTATATTAGTGTTCTTAAAGTTCACACTAATCCGCTCCAAGCATTGTGTATTTGTGTTTCAGTTTAAGTGCTCTTTATGGGATGAGTCCTATAAAATTCGTTCATTTCAAAAAGTTCCAAAAGCTTCAGATTTTTTTAGTTACTCCATTCGAACGGAATGACGAAGGCGGCACGTAATTAAATAAATCGCAACACGACAATCTCGTTGTTCAAGCGTTCGCTTCCGACCACAGACTTCCGACTGAACGAGAGAGCTACCTAAATGTAAACACACATTGCCGCCCTTTGATGTCCGCAAAAAAACGCCAAATGGGCGATCGCCGAGCAACGTCAATGTCAATGGCAATGGAAATGTCTGTTTACATCTCGCGTTTCCCAGTTTATTGCCCATGTCCCTGCTTGTTGCCGCAGCAATGGGCTAAATATAAACGCGGTATCATGTGTTGTCGCTCCCACGTCCATCTCGACTTCGTGACATGTCAGAAGTCACTGTGTAGAATGAGAGTAAATTGGAGTGACGCGAAGGAGCGATCGTGTCGATCATGTTTGCTCATTTTTTGGATGACATCCCGACTGATGGAAATGGAGGGATGCAACATATCGCGCCGACTGATGGAAATGGAGGGATGCAACATCGTTCATCATCGATATCAAAATATCGATGTTTTTAAAAGTGAAATATCGATGTCGAAAATATCGATGTTTATGAACGATATATCGATGTTTTTTCGATGTTCATTAAAATACTAGCAAGGGTTGACATGACAAGGACGGAGGAAAAGCGTTTTCCTATAAAATTTATTGATGTTGTTAGATTAGTTTTGGTATTCATAATAATTACTTACTTTAAATTATACATAATGAGGTTTTCAATTCACTTTAAAGTTTTTCAATTTCAGTTTTTGGTGAAAATGTAGAAACACACGAACGCTGCGACGCGGTGTGAATGACACAGAATGTAGTGCGTTTCAACAAATAGTTTCTCAAAGAGACGGCGGCGATACAATAGAGCATCGTTAATAATGAACGATGTATCGATGTTTTCTTGTTGTTCGATACCTCGATGTTTTAAAATATCGATGTATCGTTTGCATCTCTACCTTTAAGCATACGTCACGTCACCAAGGTCATGTATGTACGTCAGCCGTCACGTCATTATTTCTCTCGTCTCGTATTTTTGATCAATACATCGTCCATTTTTGTTGCGACTGTCTTTCAACATGGTTAGTTTCTCATATATCTGAAATTATTGCAGTAATCTCAAGGCATTTTTGAATTTTAGAAACATTTAAAACTTAAGTAAATTTGCTTCTATTACTGTATTTCTTTATTTTTCAAATTAAGTTAAAAATGTGTTTACAAGTGATGAACAACCTAATTTAATAATACACGGTTAGAACCTGAATCTGTGTGAAGATTATCTAGGGCGGACTGATGTCTCATTTGTCTTTCAATAAGAACTGATATTAAAGTGCCCTTTTAATTAACAAGTGTACAATTTCAGTCGCACAGGAAGTTTTCGGCACCACGCCATGGATCCATGGGATTCTACCCAAAGAAGAGGTCCCGCCGCCACCGTGGTAAAGTGAAGGCCTTCCCCAAGGATGACCCCAGCAAGCCCGTACATTTGACTGCATTTATTGGTTACAAAGCGGGCATGACCCACGTGGTTCGTGAACCCGACCGTCCTGGATCGAGTGAGTCATTATCATTTATACTTATTAACTCCTTCCCTGCTATCATTATACGTGGGGTCGGTGCAGTCTTGATATTGGCTATACTGTTAAAAAAAGGCGCATCAACCCTCTTTGAGAACGTCCGTTAGTTAGGTATTTTTATAGCCGGGACCGCCACCTAAACGTGCCTTCTGTAGCACAGGAATATCTACTTTAAATATTCGGTCATGTATCCGATTACTGTCCGCAGACTTGGTAGAGCTTTCCTGATACGAAGTACGCATGACAGCGGCGCCATCCACCTCCTCTACTGTTCTTGCTTGTATGAAAAATATTATTTATAAGGGTCACAGCAGATTATACAATTTAGTTGGACGACTAAATTGCAGTAGACATATAAGGCCGCACATCTAATAAATGATCGCATCCAACTATCGGCCGATAGCATAAAGTACGGGCTTCTATGTAAGGACGATAGTTGTACGATAGTCTGCCAACTAAATTGTGTGGTTTGGACCCCGCAGACCATACAATTGAGTTGGCAGACTATTGCAGTAGACATAGAAGGCTGCACATCTATCCAACTGAATCGCATAACTAAACGATCGCATCCAACTATCGGCGATAGCATACAGAATCTGTTTCTATTGTAAGGATGATTAAATTGTGGAAGCACGCAATTTAGTTGTACGATAGTTGGCCAACTAAATTGTAACATGGTCTGCGTTAGCTCTAATGTAACTTATTCTTTCAGAGATCAACAAGAAGGAAATCGTGGAGGCGGTTACTATCATCGAAACCCCGCCCATGGTGTGTGTCGGTGTTGTAGGCTACATCGAGACACCACACGGTCTCCGTGCTTTACTCACTGTATGGGCTGAGCATATGTCAGAAGACTGCCGGCGCCGCTTCTACAAGAACTGGTAATTTAAGAAGTTTAATTACAATTTGATAAAGGCACTCCTATTATCCTTCCTTGAGAGGACTTCATCCATTTACAATATTTTAACTAAAACTAGAATATATTTGTCTGTACTTAAATGATTCAAATAATTTAGTAAGGTTATATCTCCATCTATATTTGTCATTGGTACTATAGTACATCTATGTAGTTTAAAGTAATATTAATTTCCAATCCAATATTATTAGATAAGTTTTAACTACCATGATTAATAACCTTTCATAACAGCTCTCCTCTCGCTGGATGAGAGCCGCCATACAA
The DNA here is from genome assembly GCA_955850985.1 of Elophila nymphaeata. Classification (NCBI taxonomy): domain Eukaryota; kingdom Metazoa; phylum Arthropoda; class Insecta; order Lepidoptera; family Crambidae; genus Elophila; species Elophila nymphaeata. The sequence goes on from OY039068.1 coordinate 15,865,446, forward strand.
AATGCCCTGGGCATGTTTGTCACCAACACAGTCTCCGCTCAACGATGAGACTGTCTGGTATTTTTTTTGCAGCTTGTGCTTTACTTTGTAATTCAACTAGGTACAAATGCAAGAAGAAGGCTTTCACCAAGGCCAGCAAGAAATGGCAGGATGAGTTGGGCCGCAAATCTATCGAGAAGGACTTTAAGAAGATGATCCGTTACTGCAGCGTTATTAGGGTCATTGCCCACACTCAGATGAAGTTGTTGAAGCAACGTCAAAAGAAAGCTCACATCATGGAGATCCAAGTGAATGGTGGTTCCATTGAAGACAAAGTAAAGTGGGCTCGTGAACATCTAGAAAAGCCTATTCCCATTAACAGTGTGTTCGCCCAAGATGAGATGATTGACTGCATTGGTGTTACTAAGGGCAAAGGATATAAAGGTATGAACTGCTTTTTTTAGCTGTAATAGAAATTAGGTAGTAGAAGGTGAAAATTTTGCAATTTAGTTTTGCACTTTATGCTGGAAATTAGTTTTAAATGTTTTTGGAATAAATAAATTTTAAAGGTAATTGTATTCTTCTCCATTATATTAATATCGTTTTGTGTTTAGGTGTCACCTCCCGTTGGCACACAAAGAAACTGCCGAGGAAGACACACAAGGGTCTCCGCAAGGTTGCTTGTATTGGAGCATGGCATCCGTCTCGTGTTAGCTTCACAGTAGCTCGTGCTGGTCAGAAGGGCTACCATCACAGGACTGAAATGAACAAGAAAATCTATCGCATTGGAGAAGGTACATTAATGTTTTTGTCAATTAATTTTCATCTGAACTTTGTAGACACATTTTTGTATCTTAATTATAATATATTCATTAATACACCATACTAATGATTATTACTTATTTCTGCAGGTATCCATACGAAAGATGGCAAAGTTATCAAGAACAATGCTTCCACTGAATATGACTTGTCAGAAAAGTCCATCACCCCCATGGGAGGATTCCCTCACTATGGTGAAGTCAATAATGACTTTGTCATGATCAAGGGTTGCTGCATGGGACCCAAGAAGAGAGTTATTACTTTGAGAAAGGTATGCTGAGATATTCTTAAAAAACATTGGCCAATACAATCTAGACTTTATTTATGTGGTTGCATTATTTATTAGATATTTCATACCTATTTTGGAAGTACACTAAAGATAGAATATGAACTAGTATAGTGGTTTCAATGTTAATACAAATTACATAGTTGTATAGATTGTCGACACAGTTTTTGCTCCATACTAAATGCTTATAAACATTTTTTGTTTCAGTCTTTACGAGTACACACCAAGAGAGCAGCTTTGGAGAAGATCAATCTGAAGTTCATTGATACATCATCCAAATTTGGTCATGGTCGCTTCCAGACTCCAGCTGATAAGGCTGCCTTCATGGGTACACTCAAAAAGGACAGGATTCGTGAAGAAGCTGCGGCTACCACCACCCCTGCTGCTACTGCACAATCTTAATTATCTTGGGACTAAAATAAAATCTATATGAAATATCCTTCTTTCATTATTATTCTGAGAGCTGATAGACATTTTTGTGTAGGTACTTTAGGCAAGCTGAAAACCTAGTGGGGCTAAGTCTGCCCTTATAGCTCTAAAGTTGCTGTTTTCTTTTAGCACAAATATTTGTCCTAAGGCATTATAGCTTAAAATTTAATATTTAATAATATAATATAGGTACTTCCATGCTCACAATTATTTAGCCCAAAGTATCAATCATCAAGAACTTGTGTTATGGATACTAGATAACGGACATTTTCTTTAATATACCTACTACCTAAGCCTACTACATATAATTTTTAGATATTTTTATAAATAAATTTAAATATGGAATAATTTTATTTTTCCGTTTAAATTTAAATATCCGCCAGCCATGACTCGCAAACAAATATTCGTGTTCGAAACAAATATTTCCCGCTACCAGGACTTGAACCCGGACCATGTGTAGGCAGCTAAACTGACCACCACGACGATGTGGCTCAGGCTGTCTGGACAAATCTTCAAAATAGCTTACATTTAAGTAGGTCAATAGGGCATTTTATGTGACGGCTAACCACCCTTACTTCAGAAGAGGTGACGCTACAGAATCTTAGATAATCGATCGAAACCGTGTCCAGCCAGCTTGAAAAACCACTTTTCGCTGGTCTCTCAATCTCGGTAACGGAAGTGATTTTGACGACTTTTTGCATATCAACGGGCGTCACATAAATTTGTGACGGGCATCGAGCTAAAAGTTTTGTGATACGTACAGCGGTTTATTAGAAAAATGCAAAAATGTGTGTCCAGCCAGCTTGAATTTACGTATAAAACTTCTGGCTGGCACTTCTGAATCTCGATAACGGGAGCGTTTTCGAATATGGTTCCTCTACTAACAAAATGTGACGCAAGTTGTGACGGTAATAACGTTTGATTTATGGCGTTACGTGTAAGGGTTTACGAGAAATCAATTAAAAACTAGTGTCCAGCCAGCTTGAAGTTCAAGCTGGCTGGACACCTGTATCTCCGCTGCCTGATGGTCTACGGCCTTCGAAATATGTTCAAGTTTTTGTGACGGGGACGATAATGATAATCTGATGTTGTGACGGAGAATGTTTACGTAGTTTCAAAGATATTGATCATTAAATTATTTTCATACAAACACTGCAGTAGGGTTACCAATATTGTAGGTTTTATGTATGTTGTGATTAATATAAGTTACTTTATAATCTATGGCATGAGTTGAGTATTAGTAATCTGTGGTATGGATCTGCCTTGTTCTTGGCTTGTATCGAACTAGAGACTGCGGAGTTTATGTTAGTTAATTAATAAATGATTGTAACGTGTGAGAAGTAAAATAAACAACAAGTGATTTAACATTAACAACTGTTTTATTGAGTACATAAACATAACATGGCGCTGCATTACACTAAATAAGTTTTATTCAGAACAAGTTATAGACATCAAGAAAAAATGGCGGAGGGCATAAAAACCCCAAATCCATTGAAAGAATGCACATCTAGTGAATACAAAAAGTGGATAAAAAGGTTTGAAATATACAGGAAGGCGTCAGGAGCATATGAAAAACCTGGTGATGTGCAGGTGGCATTACTATTGCATTGCATAGGAGACAACGGTATAGAGATTTATGAAAGTTTTTCACTAACACAAGAAGACGAGAATAATTACAATACAGTACTAAAAAAATTTAACGACTATTTTATTCCCAAAAGCAATGAGAGTGTGAACTCGCATTTGTTTTTATGTCGAAATCAAAAGGAAGGAGAAACAATTGAACAATATATAACAGAATTGAAGAGACTAGCCTTAGATTGTGAATTTGGTGACATGAAAAACAGATTATTAAGAGACAGAATAATTACAGGAATTAAAAATATGAGATTAAAAGATAGACTACTCAGAGAAACAGATTTAACGTTGGATAAAGCAATTAACATATGTAGAACGCATGAAATAGTAGAGCAACAAGTGAAGCAATTATCAGATAGTGTAAAAGAAGAATTAAATTGTGAAGTCATACAGAAGGAGCCTAGAAGAAACAAACTTTGGAATAATTATCAAAATATTAAACAAACGCAGGAGAATAAGAATTATAAATATCAGGGATCAAAAGGGATTAACAAAAATAGTTGCCATCGCTGTGGATTTGTTCATTTTACACAAAGATGTCCAGCCTATATGAAAACATGTCTGAAGTGTCATCAAATGAATCATTTTGCAAGGATGTGCAAGAATTCTACTATTAGAGAGGTACAAATTGAAGATGATCAACAGAAGATAGAGGTATTTTTAAATATTATTAATAGTTCTGATGACAAAAATTGGTTTCAAAAAGTTTTCATGATTAAATATAATAATTATATAAATTTCAAAATGGATACAGGTGCACAATGTAACGTTTTACCACAAACTTGTTGCAGATTAATGAACATAACTAGATATGATAATAGTAACCTTATATTAAAAAATTATGATGGTAAGTTAATCCCAACACTAGGACAAGTACAGCTGACATGTAAAATAGGTAATAAAGTGGGAAATCTTGTGTTTCAGGTATGTGAAAATAATTCTTTACCAATTTTAGGGTTATCCACATTAATACAATTTAATTTAGTTCAAAGAAATATTATTGATAATATACAATGTTGTAGTACAGTACAGAATAGTATACAGAATAATAAATTTTACAAAAAATACAAAGATGTGTTCCAAGGTATAGGGTTGATTAAAGACTATGAATATGATATACAGTTAATAGACAATTGGCAAGGAAAAATAGAACAATGCAGACATATTCCATTCAAGCTACTACCTAAGTTGAAAATTGAATTAGAAAATTTAGAAGGGTCGGGAATAATATCAAAAATTGAGAATCCCACAGATTTTGTAAGTTCTTTCCAAATGGGTCAATTAGAGTTTGCCTTGATCCCCAATATTTAAACACACAAGTTAAACGTGAACAAATAATGTTGCCTAAACTAGAAGAAATTACTTATAAGTTGAAAGGGAGTTCAGTATTTAGTACACTAGATGCAAATAAAGGTTTTTATATGATCAAATTAACAGAAGGCAGTAAACAGTTAACAACTTTTAACACGCCATATGGTAGGTACTGTTTTAATAGATTACCATTTGGTTTGTGTTCGAGTCCAGAAGTTTTCCAAAGAGTTTACAGTAATATATTTAACATAGATGGAGTCTGTGTATTCTGTGATGATCTATTAATTTATGCTAAAAATGAAGAAGAAAGTAACATTATTTTGGAAAAAGTATTACAACGTGCCAGAGAATTTGGTGTTAAGTTTAATATGGAAAAATGTAAGTTTAATAAAAAAGAAGTTAAATATCTAAGACATATATTGACTAAAGATGGGTTAAAACTAGATCAGGATAGAGTAGAAGCTATTAAAAAACTCCCTGAACCAAAAAATCAGAAAGAATTATTAAGATTTCTTGGCATGATAAATTACATAGCAAAATTTGTTCCGAATATTGCCGAAGTGACTGCTCCTCTGAGAGAATTAATCAAGAAAAATGTATTGTTTACATGGGATTGTAAGCAAAGAGAAGCTTATAACTTAATCTTGAAATTAATCAGTCAACCTCCAATATTAGCATATTTTGATATGAATAAAAATATAACATTGAGTGTAGACGCAAGTCAATCAGGATTAGGTGCAGTAATATTACAAGAGGGACAGCCTGTGGCTTATGGTTCAAGAGCTATGACTAACACAGAAAAAGATTACAGTCAGATAGAAAAAGAAAGTTTAGCAATTTTGTATGGATGTACTAAATTCAATCAATTTTTATATGGACAAAACTTTATAGTAGAGACAGACCACAAGCCGCTCGTAGCAATTTTTTCTAAACCATTGAACAAAAGCCCAATTAGACTTCAACGCATTAGAACAGCTTTACAAACATATAATTTTAAGTTAGTTTACAAACCAGGAAGGGAATTAGTTATAGCAGATCATTTAAGCAGATCTTACTTAAGCAATACAGAAAAAGATTACAATTTGAATATGGAGATTCATGTTGGTACGATTATGAATAGTTATAACATCACCGATGCTAAAATTTTAGAATTAAAAAATGAAACTAAGAAAGATCAAGAATTAAATATACTGTTAGAATATATAAAAAATGGATGGCCAGATAACAAAGAACTAGTAAAAAGTGAAGTAAAAATATATTATAACTACAAAGAAGAATTAGGAGAATGTGAGGGTTTAATTTTAAAAAACAATCAAATAGTCATACCCAGAAGTATGAGAAAAGAAACATTAAACAAAATACATTATGCACATTTAGGAATTGAAAAGTGTAAGGCATTAGCTAGGAAAACATTATTTTGGCCTAATATGGGGAAAGAAATAGAAGACTTAGTAAGAAATTGTGATACATGCAAAAGTTTTCAAAATAGTAATACTAAAGAACCTATAATTAATAAAGAAATAGCAGAAGGTCCATGGGAAATTTTATCAGCAGATATATTTTTCTTATACAGGAAACCATACATATTATTAGTAGATTCATACAGTAAATTTGTTGAAATAAAAGAGTTAGATAATTTATATACTTCAACAGTGGTAAGTAGCTTGAAAGAAATATTTTCACGGAATGGTATCCCACAATCAATTTATACAGACTCAGGAAGTCAGTTTACTAGTGTTGAGTTTAAACTCTTTGCCAAAAAGTGGAATTTTGAACACAAAACTGTGAGTCCTAAACACCACCAAGCTAATGGTTTAGCAGAAAGATACATTCAAACCATAAAAAGAATGTTAAAAAAGTTAATCTATGATAGTAGAGATATACATTTAGGATTACTTATGTATAGAAATACACCTATAGATTGTCAAAATGGTAAATCTCCGGCGGAGTTATTATTTAATAGAAATGTTAAACATATATTGCCGAACATTAATGTGAATCAAACTTATAATAAATATGAAAAGGATAGATTTAGAGATATGTTGATTAAAAGACAAAAAGAACAAGAAAAATATTATAATAGGGGTTCAAGAATATTGTCAGATCTACAGCCAGGGCAAAGTGTTAAAATTCAAGATGAATGTAATAAAAAACCTCATGAAAGTGGTATAATTGTAAAGGAAAGTTTTAATCCTAGAGCATATGTAGTAAAAAAGGAAAATGGTGATTATATAGTTAGAAATAGGAAAATGTTAATTAAAGGAGGGAGATATAATGATAGTAAGAATTATGATGTAATATCAGATAGTGATTCAATGATTGGAAGTAAGGGTATTGATTCAAATAGGAATAGTATAAGAGATAGTATAAGTTCAAATTCTCCAATTGTTATTAATAATAATAGTAAAACAACTAATGTTGATTTGGATAATAGCATAAGAACAAGAAGTGGAAGAGTTGTAAAACAACCGTCATATTTGGCTAATTATGTTACAGAATAATTTGTAAATGTATAAGGTCAATTGTAAGAATTGTCAGCTTTAGTTTTGTTTATAAAAAGGGGAAGATGTTGTGATTAATATAAGTTACTTTATAATCTATGGCATGAGTTGAGTATTAGTAATCTGTGGTATGGATCTGCCTTGTTCTTGGCTTGTATCGAACTAGAGACTGCGGAGTTTATGTTAGTTAATTAATAAATGATTGTAACGTGTGAGAAGTAAAATAAACAACAAGTGATTTAACATTAACAACTGTTTTATTGAGTACATAAACATAACAATGTAGAAACAAGTTTATTATTTTAAGGCTTTAATGAACGAAAATCCGTGTATTGGTGATATTAATACCTACCTACTAACCTACATTTACAGTACCTAGATATTTTAATCGATAGAAGACAAAAGCGTAGAGGTGTTGAAAGGGGGTCATTTTTTGCGTTATTGATTATTTACGTGCAGATAACTACTCTTTTTAGTGGGTAAGTATTGGTGTTTTTCATGGTAAGCATAAATAATTAATGCTATTGCTTAAATAATGCTATAGCAACACAGGATACAATGCAACACAGGATACAACTTTTTTCTTCTAAAAATTCTATTAAAAGTAAATACTTTCCGGCAAAGAGAGTCAAAAATATTTTAAGTATATTTAGTTGTATTTTACTGTAAATATATTTTTTAGGAAATATCTTGGTCACGAAAAGATACTGAACAATTTCTGAACGTGCTCATACGCTGCCGCAGACCTACTCGGGTTCAATAGGTAGGTAGTTGATGTTGGTGTCGCCATCTGTTGCTTAAAGTTGGTACTACTAGGACAACTGTTCGAATCATAATTATGTTCTCTTCCTCTGAATCAGACTCTTTCATCACCCGCATGCTATACCGATTATGGCGCGCCCTACGACGACTAGGTACTTACTCTGAGTTTTCTCAAAAAAATGATAGTTAATATTTTCTCATTGAGGTGGGAAAAAAGAAAACAAATTAACGACGGTAAAGCATTTATTTTAATTAGGTAGGTACATACCTTATTTATTCTTTATTGCACAAAAAATAGTAGATGTGGGTACAAATCTTCATCCTAGCGAATATCCCAGTTGCATTTCGAAAGCTTTCACTTGGAAGCCTGGCCCCTAATCGGAGAGTAAGTAGATAGGGTCGAACTTCGAAACGTGTCGCCTGAATCTGAGGAAACTGAATGTGTAGAGGGCTCAAGGAAGCTCCGTAAGATTTTAATTTCGGCTACCGGAGTTGCCTTTAAATATTTTTAATGCATTTTTAAAATTCGTATTTATTGTATTGTGATTGCGTGAAACAAAACGTAATTTCTATACTTTTTTAGGTTATGATAAGATTTTAAAACTTTTGAAGTACTAAAACGCGTGAAACGAAACGCCAATCCACTATTTTGATAATAGTTTTGACATTTCTGACAGCGTTAAATTGCGTCATTCCGTTGGTTGCTTTCGAGTTTTCGTGTCTAGTATTTTATGCACCTACTACATGGCTGGGTGATAGGTAGGTTAGGGTTTTTTCATATATTTTGAGGTTAATTTTTTATAAAAAAAGTAAGCATTTCCGGCATTCGAAATTTACGAGGGGCGACTCCCACCCCCTTCCCTTCCTTCCCCCCACCCTCCTCTACCTCCAAAAAAGGAGACTTATTTCGAAATTCTTACCAGTAGATATACAAATGGTGGACTTAATTAGGAAAGAAAACTATTCTGACAATCTGACTATTCAACTCGTAAAAACTAATGATGGGCAAAAAGTAACACAAAATAATAAGTGGGGGCTCTTTTTAGGCAGCGCTGGTAGTCAATTATTATTTTGAATTAACACTTATTTACGCTTTTTTAACCGAATTCAAAAAAGGAGGAGGTTATTAATTCGACTGTATGTTTTTTTTAGTGTTTCTTACCTCATAACTCGTTACTGAGTGGACCGATTTTGAAGATTCTTTTGACCTTTGGAAGCTAGTGCTTGTCATGGAGTCCCATTTAAATTTTATCGACATCTGACAAATAGTTTTTGAGTTATCCCTAATAAAGCCTATTTAATTGACATTGATGATATCATAATTTTATCACTTGTGTGTCTAAAAGATCTTGAAGTAGTTTCCTGAAAATTTCTATACTTTAAACACTAAAAAGCAGAAAAAAACCGTCTTCAAAACTAAAAACGGGAAAAATAAAAATTTTGTTTATAAAAATCTATTTTTTTTTTGAGGTTGGTGCCAACCTCAATATTTATAATAAACGCTGTTACTTGTATTCGGGACCGACCTCTAAAAACATTTAGATTTTTATAAACAAAACTTTTATTTCTCCCGTTTTTAGTTTTGAAGGCGGTTTTTTTTTATTTAAATTTTTTTTACTGCGGGAAAACCTATTCTCACATCACATCACAAAATCAAATACAATGCAGGTGTGGCCACAACCGGCCGATAAGTCGATTAAAAAGAAATCCTTTATTTGTGTAAAATTATGGTCACCTAACATTATTAATAGATCTTTGTATGGAAAAAATTATATGATTAATATCTTTGAAACTACGTAAACTTTCTCCGTCACAACATCAGATTATCATTATCGTCCCCGTCACAAAAACTTGAACATATTTCGAAGGCCGTAGACCATCAGGCAGCGGAGATACATGTGTCCAGCCAGCTTGAACTTCAAGCTGGCTGGACACTAGTTTTTAATTGATTTCTCGTAAACCCTTACACGTGACGCCATAAATCAAACGTTATTACCGTCACAACTTGCGTCACATTTTGTTAGTAGAGGAACCATATTCGAAAACGCTCCCGTTATCGAGATTCAGAAGTGCCAGCCAGAAGTTTTATACGTAAATTCAAGCTGGCGGACACACATTTTTGCATTTTTCTAATAAACCGCTGTACGTATCACGAAACTTTTAGCTCGATGCCCGTCACAAATTTATGTGACGCCCGTTGACATGCAAAAAGTCGTCAAAATCACTTCCGTTACCGAGATTGAGAGACCAGCGAAAAGTGGTTTTTCAAGCTGGCTGGACACGGTTTCGATCGATTATCTAAGATTCTGTAGCGTCACCTCTTCTGAAGTAAGGGTGGTTAGCCGTCACATAAAATGCCCTATTGACCTACTTAAATGTAAGCTATTTTGAAGATTTGTCCAGACAGCCTGAGCCACATCCACGACGCATAGTCTGTTATTCCCAGCCGTCACCATTGGCGACAAACTAGAAAAAAAAAATCCCTTTTATTGCCAGTGGTGATGAAAGAGAAAATGAAATCCCAGATATCACCAGTGGTGACACTTAGATAAAGAAACTTCCCAATCGTTGCTAGTAGTGACGTTTGAGAATAAAAATTCCCGATTATCATCAGAGGATAATTCTTAATTGCATCATAAAAAAACTCAAAAGACGTAATAGTTCTTTAGCAAAATGTAAAAACTTTTCTGGCGCGCTTCGCCGGCCGCTACGCTCGCTCGACTCGCACGTATAGGTTCGCAAGCCGAACCCAAAAAGGTTGGTCGAACCTAACCTAAACCAATGTTATTCCTACCTAATTATTGCTTGGATGTTGCTGAATGAAATAACCTCCTTTGCTTAACCATTATCGATAAATTTTCAAAACAACAACAGCTGTCAAACTATTTGATAAAATATTTTCGAAGTGTATTTGTACCATTTGTACATATGTAATTTTGGATTATTGCAATATTGCATTGCCACCAAAAAATTTATATTTCATCTGACAACAATTGGGACTTTTTTATCCTAACTGTTAGTAGAACCAGGTATATAATCTAAGGTAGCAACAATTGGGATTTGACAAGAACCACTTCTCGCCAGTGGGCAGTGGCAACAACTGGGATTTTAATATAACCCATCCGTCACCACTGGCAATAAATGGGATTTTTTTCTCGTTGGTCGCTAGTGGGAACGTAGCCAGTGGTGACTGGTGACGGCTGGGAATAACCGCGACGGCGTCAACTTTGATAATTAGTTACCTAGGAGTGTACATACATACAAAAAAAAGTTTCTCGCAAGATTTATGTACCTACCTAGGTACGATCATCGTTTATTTACTATCTTAACCTCAGACCAATGATTCTATTGGTCTGAAATCTTAACTCTGCCGATTCTATATGTAGCTGAAGTACAACACGCGAAAGCTCAATTTGTCTGGTAAACATGATTTACGATTCTTTTCGCTAGGGGCGCTGTTCACGTTTCCTATACAATTTGAGCTCATTCGTAACGCAATTACAATAGTAAGGTTTTTTATAGGGTGAGTGGGGGCAAGATCGAACGAATTTTTGATGACATGAGCAGTGTTGTATTTGAATTCACGTAGAACTACTACTATCTATACTAATAATAAAGCTGAAGAGTTTGTTTGTTTGGTTGATACCTAAGATCTCAGCAACTATTGATTTAAATTCGAAAATTCTTTTTGCGTTGGATAGTCCATTTATCGAGGAAGGCTATGGGCTATATAACATCACGGTACGTCCAATAGGAGCTGAGCATCAATGAAGAATGTTGCAAAAACGGGACAAATATATTCCTTTTCGCGCGCGCTGAGTAAACGGTTAAAGTTACGGAAAAATCATGTATTACGGAATTGTTCTCCATTAAAATTGCTAAAATAAAGTCCACGATGGCATATGTCTATCTTTTAAGGATGGCTCACTATTACCTTTTTTTTTTGTAATCAAATTTGTTCTAACTAAAATCATTATTTGCTATAGTGTTTTAGTATGCATGATACTATTCCTTATCAAAATAAATACATTATTTATTACAAGTATTTAATTTAAAACAAAATTGTTCATGACTTCATTTGATTTCAATGAATATCTATATCATAGTGTAAAATAAACGGAATAATAGGTTGGGGAAAAAGTTTCTTCGCATTTTTTAAGAAAATTCAAAACATTTTTTAATATAATGAAATGAAATGAAATGAAAAGCTCTTTATTTAAATGGACTTTGCTAAGTACTTTTAAATCGTCAAAACCCTACCACCATTTCGGGACGATAATATTATTATGCTGAGATGGAGAAGAAATGGCGAAAGAAACTCCACAGCTTACAATTTGGTAATGATTTCAAAACATCATTACAGGTCAATAGATAATAATAATATAATTAAAATTACAGTTTTACATGCGTAAATTTTGGGCAGTTATTACTCCCACGCATTTGGTTCATTTATAATAATAATTTATGTTGTAAAAGCTTTTCTATACAATTCAACTAATCACATTAATGAACTAATTAATTTAAGTCTTATACCCACCACCATTTTTTGTTATTGTTAGATAGATTTTGCTCAATTTAGGTGCTAAGCATACATTTATGATCCTTTGGTTAATAAATATATCTATAAGAATACAATGTGTGCATACCAAAATAAAAAAAAAAACAATACCTAATACATTAGTTATATAAACAATATCATAACACAAACAAAATTATCCTATTAATGGCATGTGTCATACAATTATCCATCTAAGAATAAACAACTACATTGTCTAACATTTACATCAAATAAAAATAAAAAGTTCAAGAAAACATGAGATGACCAGGTCTCATTGGCGGCACCTGTTCACAGGCATGACGCAAGAATCAGCCATCGCTTCGCTCAACCATATTTTAGGGAACGCAACGACCCGACGCAAGACGACACCGCCACAAGACCTTTTTAGTGAGAATGACATACACATGCTTCTTCATTATAATCTAGAACAAATTTAAATTATGTTTCTTAGTTAACTATAAGACACAAGGTTGATAATCTGTGTAATTAATATATTATATTTTGGATGCATAGATCATGAACAAATTCACCCCCAAGCGTTAGAATCATTTATGTAATCAGTTATTTTATAGTAAGCTTTATTATACAGTTTAGATTTAATAGCAGTTTTGAACTTATTAACAGGTAGATCTCGAATATTATTTGGGAGTTTGTTATAAAAGCGTATACATTGCCCCATAAAAGAATTGCTTATTCTGTGGAGACGAGTAGCATGTACCACTAGATTATGTTTTTTTCTAGTATTAATATTATGAGTGTCACACTTTTCAGAAAAGTTTTTTATGTTTTTCCTTACGTAAATTAGATTTTCAAATATGTATTGTGATGCCACTGTTAGAATATTTATTTCTTTAAACTTTTCCCTGAGTGAAACCCGAGGTCCTAATTGATAAATAGCTCTTACTGCTCGTTTTTGTAAGACAAATATGGTGTTAATGTCCGCAGCATTCCCCCAGAGAAGAATTCCATATGACATAATGCTATGGAAATAACTAAAGTATACAATTCTGGCTGTGTCTACATCAGTAAGTCGTCTGATAGTTTTAACTGCATACGCAGCTGAACTAAGTTTACCAGACATTCGTTCAATATGTGGAACCCATTGCAATTTAGCATCTAACATTATGCCCAAGAAAATAGTCGATTCAACAGGTTCTAATCCTATACCATTTATTTGTATATTTGTTTCAACCCGTTTCACATTGGGTGTGCAAAACTTAACTAATTTGGTTTTATTTTCGTTTAAAAGCAAATTGTTAATGTTAAACCAATCTACTACTTTAGATAGTGCGTTGTTTACTTCGTCATAATTAGTCATTCGTCTGTTTATTTTAAATATCAGAGATGTATCATCTGCAAACAACACTATATCATGACTTTTATTTACACAGTAAGGTAGATCATTAATATATATCAAGAACAGAAAAGGACCAAGAATTGAACCCTGTGGAACTCCTATTGTAACCGCAGCTCCAGAAGATCTTTGACCATTTATATCGACCCTTTGAATTCTATTACTCAAGTAAGATGTCAAAAGGTCGAGAGCCCTATTTCTAACGCCATAGTGATGTAATTTCCTGACAAGAGTATCATGATTTACACAGTCGAAAGCCTTGGATAAATCACAGAATACTCCCAAAGCATCCTGTGAATCCTCCCAAGCTGAATATATGTTTTTCAATAATTCAACTCCTGCATCAATAGTTGACCGACCCCTCGTAAAGCCGAATTGGTTTTTATGTAGCAAACTGTATTTTACGAAATGATTGAGGAGTTGATTAAGCATTAACTTTTCAAAGATTTTACTAAGTGTTGGTAATATAGAGATTGGTCGAAAATTCGTGGGGTCCGAAGCATCTCCAGACTTAAATAAAGGTACGACTTTGCTATGTTTCATCAAGTCAGGAAATACACCCGAAGCTATACTGCTATTATACACGATAGCCAAGTAAGGGGCAATTATATCTATTATACTTGAAACAGTTTTAACAGAAAGTCCCCAAAGGTCCATAGTTTTCTTTATATCGATGGATTTAAATATCTTTATAATATCTTTGTAGTTGACAGATGTGAATTCAAAATTAGCATCGCATTTACATACACTTTCCATAAGTAGTGTTTCAGCTGTTGTCGAAGATGAACTTAGTGTTTTAGTTGTTAAGAAAGGGATTTCTGTGAAAAATTTTTCAAACTCAGATGCAATCTTTAAATCATCTTTGATATTTACATTGTTTACATTTAAATTGAAATCACGAACGCGTCTGGGAGCTCTACCAGTTTCGCTATTAATAATATTCCACGTTTCCTTAATTTTATTTTGAGCTCTGGTTATTTTATTTTTCAAATAAATGGACTTAGCAGTGGCACAGGCTCGTCTAAAAGTAATAGAGTAATTTTTTACATAATTAATAAACGTGGGGTTAAAATTGTACGATTTTTCACCGTACAATTCATATAATTTGTTTCGGCTTTTATATATACCAGCAGTGGCCCACTCACTGAAGGATGGACGGTTGCCGATTGTTATTGTTTTTGTTGTAAAGTATAGTTTATTTACATTTAACTAAAGTATGTAGGTACCATTTTGTTCGATAACTTTTTGCCATCTTGTAGGTAGGGACATGATCCCATTGCTATAGAAATTTTGGGACTTCTGGTCAAAATACCGCGACAAGTGGTTTTGGCAGTCCTCTCGTGATGTTAACCTGACACTGCCTAAAGAATTCTGAAGAGACCGAAACATGTGGAAATCTGAAGGTGCAAGGTTAGGACTATACGGCGGATGCATTAACACCTCCCAGCCAAACTCTCTTAATTTTTGCTGAGTGGCTAAAGATATGTGAGGTCTAGCGTTATCATGATGAAAAACCACACCCCTTCTGTTGATTAATTCCGGCCGCTTTCTCTCAACTTCTTGCTTTAATCTCATCAGTTGTTCGCAGTAGAGTTCAGAATCGATGGTCCTGCCTGGTGGTAACAGCTCATAATGAATAATGCCCTTCCAATCCTACCACACACACAGCATCACCTTGTTGCGAGTTAACCCGGGTTTCACCACAGTCTGTGAAGCCTGACCGGCCTTTTACCACAACCTTTTTCGCACGTTCTTGTCGTACGTGATCCACTTTTCATCACCAGTTATCAGCTTCTTTAAAAATGGTTCGGTTTCATTACGTCGTAATAAAGAATCACAAATGAGTACACGGTTCATTAGGTTTCTTTCAGTGAGCTCGTGAGGTACCCAAATGTCGAGCTTTTTTGTGTACCCAGTTTTTTTCAAAGGCGCCAAAACTGTTTTGTGGTCAATTCCCAGTTCTTCAGCTACGTCTTAACGACTGAAATGCCGATCTTGCTCCACTTTTTCAAAAATGGCATCCATTTTATCTGTAATAGGGCGACCAGAGCGACGTGCATCTTTGACATCAAAATTTCCGGATTGAAAACGCTTAAACCAAATTTGTGCTACTCTCACAGACACTGCACTAGGTCCATAAACATCGCAAATTTTTTTCGCGGCTTGCGTTGCATTTTTACCTTTTTTGTAGTAAAATTTTAAAATGTATCGAATTTCTTCATTAGATTCACTCATCTTGGCGGTACGAAAAACAAATGAAAATCACACATTTTCCTAATTTGAACTTGGAATTATGTTCTTTAAAATTTAAACTTTCAATGATACCAAAACCAGCCAGATACAAATAGTATAGCCAAAGAGATTTTATTACAAGTTTATACATACTATAATGCGAAAAGACTTTTTCCCCAACCTAATATAATAAATTTTGATTTTCATATCTTTCGTTGCGTGCGCTGTATTAACGGTTAAAGTTACGCATAAATTATGTATAACAAAATTTTCCAGACAGCATTTATCTATCTCTTAAGGTTGACTCGCTATAACCTATTTTTGTTAGCAAAATCTTCGTTCTAAAATATTGCATTAGATGCGAAGGTATTTTTGTAAACATAATATTATTCCTTATCAAAATTAATACGTTATTCATCATAAGTATTTAATTTTGTACAAAATTGTTTGTTTAGAACAATTTAGATTTCAATGAATATCTTCAGAGATATCATAGTTTTAACATAACTCCCCAGCTAAATAACGATCAAGTACTACGCACGCATCTATACTGAGTTGTTTTTTTTGTTTGGTTGAACGCGCTTATCTTAGGAACTACTGATCCCGTCAGATTCGGACGCCTTAGAGACTCTAATAGGTTCAGAGACTCCTCCGACGGAGATGCTCACCGATCAGAAATCCTCTCTGGAGTGATTCGACCTTAAAGCTTGAGGACCCACCGACGTCCTCTCCTTTACTAAAAGCCCTGGTGACTCAAAGAAGATCATCAGAGACATCCTGCAAAAATAGTAAAAAAAAACGCCTAGATGGAGTCAGACGCACGAACGATTGGATTAGAAAACTGTCCGAAATTTATTAGAATTTTAAATTAAATATTTTGTTAATATTTCAAGTTTCTTCGTTATCGTTATTAAGATCGAGAAATAAATCACGTTTGTTGTTGAGCCCCTTAAATATTAATTTTATTTTAATTAAATTATTTACTTTTAAGTGGTACTGGAGTGCCCCAGCAAATAAATCCTTTTTTACATAATTATAAACATTTATTAATAATCAACTTACATAGACTGATAAGAAACTTATTTCAGTCACACATATTCAATGACGTAGGAATTCTTATGTCATTGCACATATTAGGCCTAAATAAAAGTGACTTATTTGTTTGACTTACGGTCAGTTGCCAAATTTGTGTGTGTGAGGATTGAGGGCCACTTTGTCATATTCTCTTAAAAATGTACCTATGATTTAGTGTGCGTTCTAAAAGAAATGTGAAAGCCTGAAACGACTTTGTGAAACCTTTGAGAGGCGAGTTATAGGCTGAAAGGTTGGGCCCTCAATCCTCTATGTGAGGATTGAGGGCCCACCTTGTTACCAAAAATAAACAAAATTGGTTTATTTTCAGATATTGTCCACTTATCGAATGCGTTAGTTAAAAAATGTGAAATTTTGTGGAACCGAGAGCTTGCTCCAACTCCTCCTGGTTTTATAGAAATGACCTTAATAATGTTTGGGCCCTCAATCCTCCATCTGTTTCTTGTTTTTCTTTATTATGTATTGTGTAGGCATAATTTGACAAAGCTAAGGTATTCTGTTTTTGTGAAAAACAATGTGAAATAAATTGACACTAAGAGTAATTTGAAAGACTCATTTATTATTGCAGAAAACAATATTTTAATTTTTATTGTATAAATAATTTTTCACCAAGTAAGATTTGACAGCAGGGTGGCCACAAATTCTAATTATGTCAAAAACTACCGTTGTTGGCACAGACTAATTAGGTTTATCGAATAATTTTTTTTAAATTTTCCCTATTACGGGACGGCAAAGGCATCTAGCCCAGACATCCATGGCTTAAGTTTTCTGTCTTCTTTTTGTTGATTTTCACATTAAAATGTGGGTGTCACACATCTTAATGCATCTCATCACCATCATCTAGGGAGCGCTTGGCGAGAAATGCATGGCAACAGACCTCATGATGACGACTCATGAGCTGGAAATCCCACTATAAAATACTCAACGTCATACATACCAGTCACACCACAAAACCCTTATTTCAATGATTCCTCAAGTCAAGACCTGATCGCCAAGCTTATGCATCGAAACAACACCAATTTCACTGCACAAAATCCACACTGAAGCAATTTTGAATTATCAAAACAAAGATCGACATCCAGACGCCGTGGTTTCCTACTAAACACAACTGAATAAGTCGTAGTATAATAGTAATATATTTTATGCTAGTTTTTTTAAAATATGTTTTTTTAAATTAAATTTTGCCTTGGGAAGGAAAAAGGATCTAGCCCATACAGCCTTGTTTTCAGTACTTTATTCTTGAAGTTTACATTCAAATGTAACTGTCACATATTTTCCACAACAACACCCGAACCTGACGCTACAACAGTGCGATAACTCAGCTGACTGTGTATTGAGCAGAGCTCATGAATAATATAGTGTTTTCAAAATACTGAGAGGACGGTAAATTTAATTTATTTTTATTTTGGCGAGAGTAGACTTTTATTAGCAAGATTGGCCTCTTTTAGGATGTCCAGTGATGTAAACACTATTTTATTCGTCTTTGCTCCTTGAAGTTATCATTTCTTTATAAAATCGCGATAACCTAATAAACAAATTACAATTTTCGTGCAAAAAGGTAAATATATTTTATTTATAATCACGCCATTCCGCGCGTTAAAAAGTGTCAACGACTGCTGGTCCAGAGGCGACTTTACTTATGGTGCAGGGTGTGCACACGGCCGCAGTGGTCTTACGGACACCGAGCGCCACACGCCACGCGCCTTGGATCTGGCGAATCGGGCAACTTGGTCCTAACTTAAGGCCACCACGTTCACTCATCTAGACTGGACTTTTTCTATTGGGTTTGTTTCAACTGCATCTAATGGCACCATTAAAACCATGGCAACATTAGATGAGCTTCGAGCTTCGTCAAAAATCGCGTCAAAAAAGCACGTAGAATAAAAGGATATTTTTTAATGCGATGTTGTCCCTGTATGCCAGTGGCAAACAATGAGGTCCCGTAATGGTATGGCTTTTTCTAATACGACATACATAGTAACATTCCTTTTTGTACCACAATACAGATGTTTTTTAAATCATCAAAATCGGTCCATCCGTTGCAAAGTTATAAAGCTATTTGCGTCAACTGATTTTATTTAATCCACTGCGCTCTACGGCATGGCTGTGACGTCACCCGGCACTATCCGCCCGCTCCGAGTCGCCGCACCTAGGAACTTTGACTCATTTTCATCTCATTTAACTATAACTTCCGTGTTATTAAAGATATTTACATGATTTTTTTTACTTGATAATCTTTAATAAATATGCTTTTAAATAATGTATATTCCGTGAGTAATAGTTTATTTCTAATAGTTAGAAATAATAGAGGAATACGTAGGTAGGTACTTAAAATAATATTTTTTCTCACCTTGACATCATAAAACTTTACTCATCATCATCTCATAAAGTTATAACTTCCGTGTTAATAAAGATATTTGCATGATTTTATTCCTGATAGTCTTAAATACATATATTATATGTATACTTTTAAATACTGTATAATTCGTGAGTAAAATTTTATTTTAAATAGTTATAAAAATCGAGGAATACTTAGATTTTTTTTTTCATCATTTCAGCCGAGAGACTGACCACTGTTGGACATAGGCCTGGACATTATTTCTCATTTGACATAATATATTTAAATGTGTTACCCAGTGAAACCCCAAAAAACATATATTTATCCGTCAAATTATATTATTTCCTAATAAATAAAACTATAACCAGAAATTCAGCAAATGTCGGCAAAATCTCTAACAGAAAATTAGAGAAAAGAAAATAGTAGGTACCTATACATTATGATTGCAAATTATTATGTATATTTGGATAAGTAATATTTGACTAAATCACGGTAATGATAGAAGATAAACATTCTAAACTAAACTAAACTGAGTAAAAAAATCCATTTTTGTTCAGCAAAGTAGGTACCTACACATTCCAATTTTGAATATTGTATGTATAGTTTTGATAATATAAAATCATACATCCTACAATCGCCATCATATAATAGAAATTACACTTAATTATTTTAGTAAGCTACTATCTATAAGTAGTTGTAGTATTAGCTTTTGCCCGCGACTTCATCCGCGTGGAATAGTTATTTTAGGCTGCATTTTTCAAAATCAAAATCAATCAAAATCAAAAATTCCTTTATTTAATGACAGTGACTACATTACAGGGGTTGGGTTTCTCCTTTTAAGTTTGATAAAAACCTGTGTTAGGAGAGGCCCGCTCATTCGTAATTATTATAAGGAATAATTAACTTAAATCATAAGTAATAACCACAGACCCATAAAAAAGTTAACTATTTTATTGTAAACTCTTTCATTGGTCTGAGAGAATAACATAAAATTAAATTAAATCAAATTCAATTGCAATTAAATTAAATCAAATTCAATTGCAATTAAATTAAAATTAATTAAATTAAACTAAATTTAAAATTAAACATAAATTTGTGTGTGTGTGTGTGTGTAAATTTTTGGGACTTTGGATTTCCATACGACCTTTGATTTCACCTATTAGGGAAAAAAAACAATGCCTAAATTATAATTTTGACGAACGTCCATGCAAACTTTTATCTCTCACATCAACCGTTTCAAGCCTTTTTTCGAAATAAAAGTTAACCTATGTCCTTTCCCAGCGTCTAGTCAATATTTGTACTAAATTTCATCAAAATCGAATATACGAAAGCGTGACTTTGCTTAGTCTTACATACAACCTATCATCCCCAAACGAGTCAAACTTTAAAAAACATGAACAAAATATTTATTTATTACTTATCAATTTATTATTTATCAAGCCTAAATTGAAAGTTTCATGTTTTAATCTTCAATAATGACGAACTCCCATACAAACTTTCGACCCTTATTTCAACCCCTTCATGCCCTTTTTTACAAATAAAGGTAGCTTCCTACAAAACATCCTACAAAAATATACTAGACCTAAGGTCTAGTATATGTTGTATGTACCTAATTTTAATAAAATTGAAGGCGTGAAAGCGTGGCTTTTGGACTTCGATACGAACTTTCATGACCCACTCTGATCAAAATTTTTCAAAAACGCTAAAACAAATATTTTTATCTCTTTTTTATCAAGTGCCCAAATTCAAGTTTCATGGTTTTTCTTTAAAAATTAAGAACTCCATACAAAATTTCATCCCTTATTTCAACCCCTTCGAACCCTTTTTCGCAATAAAAGGTAGCCTATCTATATGTTATTCTGATGTATGAGCTATATTATTACAAATTTTAATTTAAATCCATTCCGTAGGTTTTGCGTTAAAGACATAGAGACGTATATACGCTCGCATACTTCTTTCACCATCCGATCCATACAAACTTTCGTGTTTATAAATTAGTAGGATTGCTCAAACTGCACTAAATTGTCACTAAACCTCTTGAATAGGCTTTGTCCACCACTATAACATCAAAAAAACAATATGTATAGTATTTAATACGATATGTTCGCAAGAAACGCTGCGCGCGGGTATAGTCGGCAGTGATGTAGTGCCGAGTGACGTCACACGCCTGCCAGGCGGCCGCTTGGCGGAACGATCCGTTTTTTCGTCATAACTTCGTCAATTTTCATCGTAGAAAAAAGAAAATGGTACCATTTATTTTGTTTTTTAATTGTCTACAAAGCTACATTCATAGTTAAAATCGTTACGGATCCTCATTCGAACATTTACTGTAATATTAATAATGCAATAAAGAGAATAGAATTGTTTCTTCATTTTTTTTTTGTTTCATTCAGTATTTTTCAATGATAAAAACCTATTTTGAGCCCATGACAAAAATTAATGGCATCAAAAATTATAATTTATGATTTTTTTGTAGATAATTTTCCTAGAGTAAGTAGTATACAAGTTCTCAAACTTAGTGGCGCCAAGTTTTTTTACACCACGATGCGTGAAAGTGAAGACAAAGTAAAAATCTTTAAAAATTTTAGGGAGAATTTATAATCTTTATTGAGTTTTGTTTAAAAACGACAGATATTCTGGGATTTTAATGGTTTTAGTGATGTTTTGTTGATTCGCATATTCAAATAAAAAAATCAGAAATGTTAGAAAAAGTGTAGTAGCAGATAAAATCCCAAGGTGTGGCAGTTTTCGAAGCCTATGTCAATGTTTTTTTTATTAAAATGAAAGTGGAGTTATATTTTCTGCTTTTGGTGCCCGCTTATCGTTGAGTTTTGCACACGTTATTGTAGGTATAGACATTTTAACATGAGTACGTTTCGGCATTTTAGTTTGTTAGCGCGCTTACCAAACAAGAGAAAATAGTATTTTCTACAGGTGATTGTGACTCTATTTAGAGTCAACAGAACAAAATAGTATCCTAAACTGTCATATTTCTTCAATCGATTTTTAATATAATGCCCTATCATAAGAGTTTATTATCCATTGGGGAAAGACAGTTGGTGGTAAATTAGTGTGCTGTCATTGAATCGTAAGGGTTTTGTGGTGT
This sequence comes from Elophila nymphaeata, assembly GCA_955850985.1. NCBI lineage: Eukaryota > Metazoa > Arthropoda > Insecta > Lepidoptera > Crambidae > Elophila > Elophila nymphaeata. The sequence goes on from OY039068.1 coordinate 15,887,851, forward strand.
GACTGCATTTCCAGCTGATGCGGTCTGTTGCCATGCATTTCTCGCCAAACACTTCCTAGATGTATTACGATGTGTGACACCCACATTTTAATGTGAAAATCAACAAAAAGAAGACAGAAAACTTAAGCCATGGATGTATGGGCTAGATGCCTTTGCCGTCCCGTAATAGGGAAAATTCTGTCAAAAATTATTGGATGTAACCGCAATCTTGAAAATTTATCGAAACTGCGAACATGTATAAGCCTTATAAATGTTCGTGGTTTCGATAAATTTTCAAGTTGGCGGTTATATCCAATAATTTTTGACAGGTCAACGATAAATGGCTATATAATATCGTGTTTCGGTGGCCATGCTAGGTTCTAGGGTTAACCTTATGACTTCATACCTGATCAATAGAATACAGAACGTTGATATAAATGGTGAGTTTCTCCCGAGTTCTTGTTGCAAGAACACGTGTTGAGAGACTGCATTTTAAACTCAATCTACTGTACAGTTATCGGTTACTTTAATAACATTTTCACTTGATATTGGCGCAATGCGTAATCTTTATGTGTCACGATTGCCATTAATTTAAAAGAAGAAGAAGATTATGGAATAATTTTATTTTTGCGTTTACAAACGCGTAAATATAATACTAGAAAAATGCACTGAAAAAAATCGACTTGCCTCAGGCGGGCCCGCCTCGATTTTTTCAGTGCATTTTTCTAGAAGAAGAAGATGATATAAATGGTAAAAGATCCGTATGAATTGAGGAGCCACGTCAGGTTTTAAAAAGCAGTTTGCGACCTTATTTGGCAGCAAGTTAGCAAGACAGGTCATTATGTAAATATTGGATCGAATTAATTATAAGTACCTACCTATTAAACTTAAACAAAGTTCAATTAATATAGTTATTTAATTCGATTTATCAAAGAAGTTATTTTTAACTATATGCCTTATACATTGTAATACAATATTTCGTTCTTGTTGTATTTCTTTGTGTAATAATTTTTGTAGTAGTGTAGAAGGAATTGATGAACGTTTTTTGACATATCTTTTTTTATTAGTGCCCCTTGAAACATTTTCTTTTCTTACTGTCTTACTTGTGCTTTTAAGCGCAATGTTATCTTCTACTTTAGTGACATCAGTTTCTATTTGTTTAAGAGCTTTTATTTCTTCAGGTCCACTGTCATCATCACTTTTCTCATTTTCATCATTAGTATGTTTTATATTTGAGGTGGAATTATCTTCTTTACATATTTTGTTTTCTAATTTAAAATTTGTAGTACTCTTTTCAATCATAGTTTTTGTACTATTTGCTTCTTCAATTTCCTCTTCTGAGGATTCATAATTACACATTAGTGATGATAAAGCACCACATACGGTTGGAACAGTGTTTACAACAGCCGATTCTACTGGTTTAATAGCTTCCATCTCTTCATTATCAATATCATTTATTTCAAATAAACATTGCATCTCTTCAATTTTATCTTCAGCACATTCAATAATTATATCCTGTATACCAGTAAAAGGCTGTAGTTTCCTATGATTAACTAAAACAGGAATATCATGATCTTTTTTGGATAGTGTATTTTTTTGGTTATTATTAGTTATTACTTGTCTTTTCTTTTGTATATTTTGTCTATGTCTCTTCTGTTGATGATTTTGATTACTATTAGCATGTTTCCTCTTTCTCATATCATCACCTGTAAAATTCATAATAAAAATATAAATGTCATATTAAGGTCGCCAGAGTTCAATGGGGTAGGGAAGGGAAGGGGATTAGTTGGCAGCGCGCGAGTGTCACGTTAGTGTTGCAAGTGTCAATAGGCTACGGTGGTTGCTTACCACCAGGCAGGCCATATGCTAGTCTGCCAACCACTTAAAAAATTTATTTTCATGAAATGATGGAAAGAACGGATGGATAAAGGTAAAAGGTGTAAAGACAATATTTGTCACCCTCCAAGACGAAGTGTTTTGTATAGTAAAAGTATATTTGGTATGGCCCCACGTCTATACAACCATTTAACTAATAATATAAAAGAATGTAGCTTTATATAGTATAGATGTGATATGACTACGTTTAAGCTAAAAGTAAAGCAATTACTAGTGCTCAAAGCATATTATACTGTCGACCAATATTTAAACGATAAGATATAAAATTTGTAAAAAACGTAATTATCTCCTATTAATTTGACATATTTCTACTTAGACATAGCTATTATTAGAATTATTATCATTACTATTAGAATTACTATGATGATTAATATAAATAATATAACACATACTACTATTAAATTATGACTAAATAGACATAAATATTTATATTGTAAATTTTGACAATACTATTAACGATACTACCTATATTTATACGATTTAAAATTGAGACATAATTTGCACACCCAAACGGGTAAAATGTGGAGGACTACGTAATTATAAGACCTTATACTTATAATAAGCTATTTGTATAATTACCCATATTTACGCAATAAATGATTTTGATTTGATTTGATTTGATAATTGATTACAATTGAAACTTAATTCTGGAGACTTTACTGATGGTTGATAAAATTTTCCATGATTATAGAAACAAATCTTTGTTGGAGATCCTGGCCTTGGGAGAAGCTTGTGTCCAACAGTGGTCGTCTCTCGGCTAATAATATGATGATTTAAAAGGAATTCATTTATCATCACAGCCTTTATAATTCGACCATCTGCTAGGATACAAAGCTATTAGTTTTTTTTGTGTCGGGGGTTGCCTAAAATTTTTATTTCATTCTTTTCAAATTACTCGCGGACCCTAATTCCGATAGATACTAGCTATAATAATTCTTCAATCTAATCGGTATATAACGGTTGTTGTAGTAAACAACCAGGCTTGTAGGCACTCGCGGCTATTGCGATTCTATTAGTAGAAGATCCTTAAAATTCGCAAACCCTTACTAGGACCAAATTTTTGGCAGACAACCCTATATCAACGTATTCGCAATAAAACAGCGCTTATGATGATATAATTTTTTTTCTATTATCCAATCGAGTGAAAGTAACTGATATCGACATACCTGTTCATACCTGACAACCCAGTAGTTCGCGCAGGTAAATAATAGACAACCCAATGGCTGCACATTCTATACGGTTTCTACTATCAGTCAGGACAAAATTTTCTTATTATCTTGATGTTGCAATATTTTATTAAAAATCATTTTTCAAAAAATAATTAAAAATAGTCTGTCCAGGATTTTTTTAGACAACCCATTTTTAATATATTTTCTAATATACTAAATTAATAATAAAATATGTTTCATTCTATTATCAGCTCGGTGAAGGTCGATTTAGGTTCGGATCTTAGACTATATGTTGACAGAGGTCTATACACTGGTCAAGCGATATCTAAGGGACGACGGTTCGACCAAGTGAACGAGACACCGACACACGCGTAATTGTCCGTAAGGCAGGGGTCAAGTTGACTGGCGATACGACCGGTCTAAGCGGCTGTGAGCCGTGTGAGAACAGCTGATCACCTTGAAACGCCTGAACGGATTTTAATGAATTGTAGCTAAGAAAAATCCTGATTACGTCAGCTTCCAAACAAACAAAAAAACCGCATCAAAATTGGTCCATTCGTTAAAAAGGTAGACAATATGTCATTAACTACCTTTTTAAAATTTTTGTAGGTTAGCTTAGATTTTTATAAATTTGATATCAATATTAACATCAAGAATAAAATTTTGCCTCCCAAATCAATTGATTTGCTTGGCCCCTAAGTATAAATGTGCTACTTAAGAGTTCCTTCCCACTAGCGTTTGTCCCGCGTCGGCGTTCGAACTAGCTAGTTTGTTAACATACAGATTATTTTCATTTATTTAGTGCAAAAATAACTTCACTTTTTAACCGACTTCCCAACAGGAGGAGGTTCTGTATTCGTCTGTATGTATTTTTTTTTTATGTATGTTCACCGATATCTCCGTCATTTCTGGACCGATTTTCAAAATTCTTTTTCTATTCGATAGTGTTTACTCCTGAGGTGGTCCCATTGTCACCAAGTCAGGATCTGATGATGGGAAGCCAGGGAAATCGAGGGCAACCCTCAAATTTTATAGGCATGTACAACGTTTTTCATATTTTTTCTAAAGCAATACTAGCATTTGCGTCTGGTAGTCACCATCTCATGTTGATGAGCTGATGATGGAAGGTAAATGTATGTTCACCGATATATCTGTCATTTGTGGACCGATTTTCAAAATTCTTTTTTTATTCGATAGTGTATACTCCTGAGGTGGTCCCAGTGTCACCAAGTCAGGATCTGATGATGCAAAGCTAGGAAAAGCGAGAGCAACCCTCGAAAAACAATGGAAAGGGAGGATTATTCATATTTTTTATAAAGCAATTCTAGTATGATTGCGTGTGGTAGTCATTTTATGTTGAAGAGCTGATGATGGATGGTAAAACTTCTTAATTGTTAGGAGTTGGTTGTTGATTATTTAAATATTGAAGGTACCTAAAGACCGATAGTTGTGTACTTTCAGGTAATTTAGGTGAGCTGATGATGAAACAAAAAACTCCTTAATGGTTAGGAGTTGGATGATAATTCTTTAAATATTAAAGGTACCCAAAGAGCGATAGTTGTATTCTTTCAAGTTATTCAGGTGAGCTGATCATGGAAGGAAAAACTCCTTAACGGTTAGGAGTTGGATGATAATTCTTTAAAGATTATAGGCACGTAAAGACCGCTAGTTGTATTTTTTCAAGTTAATCAGGTGAGCCGATGATGGAAGGAATAACTCCTTAACTGTTAGGAGTTGGTTGATGATTATTTAAATATAAAAGGTACCTAAAGAACGATAGTTGTATACTCTCAGGTTATTCAGGTGAGCTGATGATAGAAGGTAAAACTCCTTAATGGTTAGGAGTTGGACGATAATTCTTTAAATATTAAAGGTACCTAAAGAGCGATAGTTGTATTCTTTCAGGCTATTCAGGTGAGCTGATGATGGAAGTAGAAACTCCATAACGATTAAGAGTTGGATGATAATTCTTTAAATATTAAAGGTTGTATTCTTTCAGCTTGTTAGGTGAGCTGATGATGGAAGGCAAAGCACCGTAATAGTTAGTATCTGGATATTAAACTTGTACAAAACTGTAACATTTTCTTACACATAAAACCACCTCTGGCAGTATGGACCATGCAGTGCCTCCAAATAGTGAGAGGTTGCCAGCCTGTCGCCTACATAAAAGGGGCACAAAACCCAAAAATCACTTCTAATGTGAAGTGATTTATGGTTAATTTTGCAAGTTTCTATAAGCGACGGAACCACTTAACACCGAGTGGCCCGCAAGTTTGTTGGCCATCTCGTAATATATATAAAAAAACAAAAATTATTCCACATAAAACACTAAAAATAGAAAAATAAACAACTTTTAAAAAAAAAGTCCAACCGACTTCAAAAAGTATAAAAATAACATATTATTAAAATGTGTGCTAGGTACCTGCTGTACTGTTTGAAGTCGGTGCCAAGCCAACTAGGTATTCTATAGGTCCGCCTGCCACATCAGACTCATTGATCACACCATCCCGCGATTGCGACCGACCGAACGCGCCAGCTTAGGTGATGAGGGGCTCGTGGTGCTGAACGATTGGCATGGCTTGGCACCGGGTTCAAACAGTACAGCAGGTACCTAGCACACATTTTAATAATATGTTATTTTTATACTTTTTGAAGTCGGTTGGACTTTTTTTTTAAAAGTTGTTTATTAAATTGTATGTTTATCGTTATACATATAACTTTTGAATGACAAGTTCTAAAAATCTGATATTTTGGAATTTGCATTTCCTTATTATTATCCAATTTTTAACATAAGTTTCGTGACAAAACACGAAAAAGAGGGGGTGTACAAAACCTCCATATAAGCCCGCCATTCTCCTTTACATACTTTCAAGTAATTAAAATAAATATTAAAAATCTTTCTTCTTTAAAAAGCAAAGGTCATAGCCCAAATCTGACCCATTGGCCCATATGCCTTATAACCTCCTTTTAATTTTATGTAAACATTTTATTGAAAATATATGGGAGAGTACGAAAGAAAAAAAAAGATTTCATAGTAGAGCTCGCGTCAAACTTCTAGTTTGCTCTGAACACGAGGCGATTACCTGAACGGTACGAAATTGAACCTTGTTGGTAGGTGGCACGGCTGTGCGAAAGAAGCGGAAACAAGTTCAGAGCTAACTAGAAGTTTGGCGCGAGCTCTATAGTAAATAGTTTTAAATGTACTAAAACCACAATGTTTACTTTATTGTAGTTGACTTTTAGTCAAATAAATGTAGTAACACTCATTCACAAACTCTGCGTGGACTGTTACATATTATTAAACCCAACGGGAGAGTGGTAAAGAGGGAGCACTAGGTACTGCTCGTGCATACACCTGAGGCCATTTTGGACAATGTGACACACCATTAGATTTAGATCATGTCCAATAAAACTAAAATAATTTAAAGTTTAAAACATTACCTGTTCTATATTTCTTATAGCCATCATATTTGAGTCCAAGTTTTTCTCCCCTATCAACTTTTTCCTTAATTTCTGCTTCTTTCTTTTCAATGTTTACTTTGGTTGGATATTTTTTCTTTCTTTCTTCTCTCCATTTTTTGATATCTTCGGGGTTGTTTAAATTTGCAATTTTTTTGTAAATACCAGAAGCATGCTGCATTTGAATGTGCTTTGTAATAACTTTAGGATGTGCAATGAATTGGCAACCATCAATATTACATTTCTGAAACAATTTATATAACTTATTTAACCCATTTTTGACCACTGTGCCAATTTGGGAACACTTAGTTATTAAGGGTAGAAAAAAAAAGATTTTTGTTCGTATCTAGTGTTCTGTTATTTATATTATTAAGTAGTTAAAGGAACAATGCTTGGACGTGAAAGAAATTGGTTTTGATATCGTTAGTAATCTTCTAGTGATTATCAATTGTATTTGAACAAATAATTAGGTTTGGACGTAAGTATACATTCAGAATTATTACAGAGTGCAATAGAAAAATGGTTTGATTTAGACGTGTCTGATTTAAATGTGGGTATACTTCGCAGCATTTAGAAATATTTGTAGTCATATACCTAATTGTTTTCAATTTATACTATCCGAAATATTGCTGTGCCAATTTGGGTATAACGGCTTCAAGTGTAGTAATTATAACTATGTTTTACGGGTCAACAATATGAATCGCAAAAGACGATTTTGCGCTACTAATAATTATTTTGAACTGGAAGAAGCCGCTAATTCAATAATAGAAGAGAGTGATGAAATGCTGGAGTATGATTTCACCAGAGCCCAGTGTTGTGACTGACGAAGAGGAGGGTTTTAACTATGACATAACTCCGTCATGCTTGCCAAGGGTTGTTCCTAATAATATTGGAGTATTTTTTCGCAATGTTGGTAGACTTTCCGATTCTAATGATAGTAGTGATGATGAGATTTATCTGCCAAAAGATCTAGAATTAGACCCAATACTTCAGTGCAAGTTGAAGAGCCTACAGCTGCACCAAGGCGAGCGAAAGTACTCGAGGAACTATGAGGAATAAGCTGATCGATTAATTTTCGAAATTGTGAGAAAGAAGAACTAAAGAGAGATGATGAAAAAATCTAGATCTGAATATGATTGCAGGTTTGATAAAAACCATACATTTTATTGCTCATGTTGAGGTTGGATACCCATGTAACTTGTACTGGCTACTCTAGTTTATATTGGTATTGTTTATAGTGTTTTTTTGAATTTGATATTTTTCTTTGTTCTCTTGTCATTCTCTTGTCTAATTAAATCAACATGTCAACAGCTCACGACACTACAAAAGCATTTGGTATGGCAACAAATCATGATTCTTATGAACGGATTGGAACTGTGAAGAGATGATGACCAGTAAAAAAAACGAAAGACTGATATGAAGGAAGATACCTACCACATTTGTTTCAAAATTATAATAAAGGAATGGGTGGACTAGCCAAAATGGACCAGTCGATATGATTGGCATCCATGGCAAAAGTCAATCTTGACAGCCATTTTGATCAGTGCTGCCATTTTTGCATACAAAAATAACATATTTCTAGTTAGTATGTGGGTAATTGATGTGACCGATAGGTTTGAAAATTACAATAAAACACACATTAAATAAGAGCTATGGCTATGTACATTGCAATAGTTTTTGTTTCATTAAAATCGATGCAGTATTTCCAAAGTTATTAACGCCTAAAGTTACGGTCGCTATTTAATTTTTCAAGTACGCGCACTCTAAGTAGGTGACGTCACACATCGACAGCCGACACGGCAGCCGCTCGCTCGCTATACTAGTCGCAGGTCATTCAAAGTTGCTCTGCGTTTTGTGTCGTACATACCTACTGCGATCTGTGTAACTTGACTTTTATTGTATAATAGCCTTTGAATTACAATAATGGAGAAAGGATTTCAACAAGATCAAACAGATAATAATTTTCCAAAAGCAGACACACAGTTTGTCGCTCAATATTTTTCCGAAAATAGTGATTATATAGCAACGGAAATGCGAGGACTCAAACTGAAACAAGTAAAGTAGGTATTCTTTTCATCTAGCATTTTTGCAACATAGATAAGTGAACCTACTTATACTTACTGGGTATAGGCACGGAAGGTATGAAAAGCTCTAGTCGTGTAAGGTACCTACCTACCTAACCTAAATGCAGTAACAAGTGATGCTGAACATTTATGTTACTGTGTGCATCTTATAAAGGCCGAATTTAGATAAAGGTAAATATTTGTACTTACATAGATAATAAATACCTACCTATGTAGGTAATATTAGGCATGTAGTGCAGTGGCGCAAAATATTTTTGCCAATGAGTGCATTTTTACTTTCTCATCATAGATTACCTCCTAATAGATACCGCATACAAGGCAACCGACGCGCACGACACATACTTGCTTTAGCTAGCATGTAAAACTGCTCCAATAATCTTAACATTAGTCTCGACCAAATCTGTGACCCGTAGACACGCTAGATTTATGCACTGGTTTGGACACAAAAAACATTAGTTTAACATTACAATGGCTTCCTGTGCTGTAAAATGGCGTGGAAAATCACCCAAGACCTCTAATTACCAAAAAGGTAGCCTACATTTCACCGGTAAGAAAATTATAATTTCTATTACAAATTTTTCAAATTTGCATCAGAGGTCAACTTATACTGGCTAAAATCAACATTGACAAGTTACGTCACAAATTGGGCGTTGACGACATTTTGACACTGTCTCTCTTACTCTTATTTAGTACTATAATGTTGTCTCTGTTTAAAGAAAGCGTAGTGACATGACTTATATTTCATATCCGTATCGATACCGATATTTTTATGTTCGATTATGTATCGAATATTTTTACTTATATCAAAATGTAGTAATTTACGATATTATAAAAAAATATTTATAAAATCGATAATTCCATGTTTTAAAATTAACATTTTGTTAAAAGTTAACATATAGATAATGATTATAATATTATATTTGAATAGTGAATATAACCGAAAAACACTGGTATTAATGAATTTTAATTTGGCAATCGGAAAAATATGTTAATGGTAAAACATTATAGCAAATATTTTGAGGTTTCTCAAAGAGCATTTATTTCTTACTTTCATTTCCATAGAACGAAAAAGCAAAGAGATCTAACCCATACAGTCATGTCCTAGGTATTTATCTCCTATCTTGGTGTTAGCATTAAAATATGGGTGTCCCACGTTTTAATTCATTTAGGGAGTGCTTGGAGATAATTGAATGGTAACAGTCCTCATGATGGCGACTGATGAGGTAGAAATCTATATATTTAAAAATCAATCGTGGTTCGCTAAAACTCAAGAACGGCTGGGCCGATTTAGCTGATTTTAGTTTTGAAATATTTGTCGTAGTCCAGGGAAGGTTTAAACGGTGAGAAAATATGGAAAATTTGCGAAAATAATAGTAAAACATTTTCATTTTCTCATATAAACGGTTCTGCCTACTTTCCTGTCAAACATTTGAATTTCGAAGAGGTTAAATTTTAATATTTTGATGGTTTTCATTGTTGGTTCGTTCAGAAAATTTTGTCATTGTATTAACATAATTATTTTGATGGTTGTCAATGTTTCGACTTTTTTTCTATTTCACACATACATTTGGCCGAGATTGAACTTTTACTAACAGCTTTACGCGACATCACTTTACAGCCACCGAACCAAGAGCCAAATTGACCCGACACTTTACCGCAAATATCCCGAACATCAGCCTGTACGAGATAAGTGTAACTCTGTGACGACGGAGTTACAGCGGAGCTTCTGATGGGGATTACACCGAATCGTTCGCGCACAGGTTTGATGACTTCTAGCCTCCCGAATAAGCCGCATTCCCAAAAGGCTTCAGTACTATAGATCACATATATACGCTGCGGCAGGTTATACAGAAGACCGAAGAGAAAGCCTTCGATTCTGTCGAGACCTGGGCCATACTCCAGTCACTCCAGAGGTGCCACATTGACTATAGACACATCCAAGTGTTGCAGTCATTGTATGAAAACGCCACTATGTCAGTCCGCTTTCAGGACCAGAACTCAAAACCCATACAGCTTTAGCGAGGCGTGACACAGGGTGATGTTATATCGCCGAAACTGTTCACAGCTAGGGAATGCCAAACCGGGTCATAAACAAAACCGGTTTTTAATTTCGGGTTTCTTTTTTAAAAGCGATTACCCGGTTTTACAACCGGTTTTTTTCTAATTGCTTAACTTTGCTACTGTTTTATAGAAATGAAAAATTTTAGGTTCCTTTCCTATCCTTTAATTCATGTAAAATACACAAAATTATATTTCTAAATTTTTACAATGTATAAACACTAAAAAATATAACATTTAAAAATATAAAAATGCAGTTCCTCATCGGCAGCAAGATCAGGGTTCTGGCTACCGGAGGTTAAGGATCCAGAGACAGGAACCTCCTCACTACACGGGCCGTGTCCGGAAGTACTGCTTTCTACATCTGACTCTTGATCCAACCACCTAACGCGAGCCTCTTAAGGTGTTTATCGAGGCTCTTCGCTATCAGTCCATGTGCAGACATGACTATCGGAACAATAATTGCTGAATCAATGTCCCAAATGTCAACAATCTCGTGAGCTAAATCAAGTTACTTGTTTTCTTCATCTTTTTCAGCTTTCACAAGGTTGTCGTCACTTATATTATTATTATTATAAGTTTGGGTTACTTTATTGACATTGTAGGTACTATACGGCGATATCATATCCATCATATTTCAAAATAAATGAAAATATCAATTGCTTTCGGTATTTTTATATATATCTACGTATGTTTGAAATCATTATTATATAATATACTTATATAATAATGATTTCAAACATACATTCTTTTCATTCAAATGTGTCTGAAAAATATTCGTTGATAATCCTTAATATCGTTTGCAAAAGTACCGATTATAGTCGATACTAAAAAAATGATATGGTCACATCACTATCTATTAGCTGTACTTTGAAATAACCAATCACAGCGCGTCAGGTATGTGCCCCTCACCCCGTGCTTACCGCCAATTTTAGTGAACTAGGTTGCTAACAAATACGTATTCATGCGGTATCTATTAGGAGGTAATCTATGTTTCTCATATACGTAGTATAGAGGAAGTCTTGTAATCGTAAAAAAATTCGACCCTGAGATTTTGACGGACTTACACGTTTTGGACCTCCCTGACTCCAAAAATATTTTTTTTGTAATTTTAGTCTGTGTGTCTGTATGTCTGTGCGTTAGCACGATAACTCGAGCATGCTTTAACTTATTGCAACCAAATTTAATAAGCGTGTATGACATCAAAATATAAGGTTTCTATCAACTTTTGAACCATCGATCACGAAAGTTAAGCAACCAAGTGCGCGGTCGGTACTCGGATGGGTGACCAAATTTTTTAAAAATAAACCTTGTAAGTCGTATTTTATAGTAAAAGGAAGTAGGTAGGTACATACATAGGTAGGTAAGTAATTTATTGGTCATGAACTCATCTCGGATTTTTAGGATTAGTTATAGTTTATTTATAAACTTGGGTACCTATTTTCCTACCTTCATTTTACCGTCAAGAAAAGTCAACTTACTTAATCATACATAGGTACCTATGTACTATAAAGAGTGACAAAATGAAGATATTGCACCAAAAACCTCATAATACAACTTAGTTATTGGGTATTTCCTAGTAGGTAATAGGTACCCCAAAGCTTAGAATATCTAATTACATAATATCTTACTTAGATCTAAATTCAGGTCTTCACAAAAAATCCAACGGTCTTAGGGTCAATTGGATCTGCCCGTTTCATAACATTCATCCACATTTTACGCCTTTTGGCATCCAATGGCACTTGAAAAAATTTTTTTGTAGGCGTTTTAATGGTTGAATTTGTACACATAGGTACTACACAATATTATTATATGGCATAATGTTGATTCACACCTGAGAGCCACATAAAATTAAAGACAAGCGCGCGCACCAGTTGCACAGAGCTAAAGAAGTACGCGGCCGCGAGTACCACTGCCAGTTCTGTCGATGTGTGACGTCATCAGCTTTCCGCGACTCGATTTAAAAATCCGGACGGCGCGGCAACTTTGAACGCTTATATCTCGGTCACTTTTTAAGATATCAAAAAAATAAAAACACTGTCGTATTTGTCTAGTGACCTATATTCTGGGTATATCGTTAACAAAAATCGATGGTCAGATTGATTAAAAAATAGTATGGGCTCAGCAGGGTTCGAGGACATATATATCATGGTATATATCACATATATCCAATATATTATTATATCGAATGCTTTTTTGTGATATATTTATCAAAACAGAAATGATTAAAATGTTTGATAGTTTAAAGTGATCGTTTAACGAATACCCAAATACAATAAAAGATAAGATACTTACTAGAACGTAGAAATCTTAGAAAACTTTGTCATAGAACAAGATATCCCAGAGACAAAGCTGCTTTTAACAGATCTTCGTTCACTCCGATCCGTTCGAGTAATTCTCAGTTAAACACTACACACTCAGGCACTAGACACACTTTTTTCATGCACCGCACTCGTCGAACAAGGGTGCGAAGACCCGGTCTACATACGACGCGCTATACCCGGTACAGACATGTACCGGGGCGCTTCTCCCCGCCTCCGCCACGACACGATGTGCCCGAGCCGAGGTCCGAGCCTTTAGAGGCACCCTCGGGCATGTCACTCCCTACCGACACGGACGCCCTAGGGACGCTAGGCGGTCGAGAGACTCCCCACGGGGAGGAACGTTCGACCTATAGGCTTGAGGACCCCCCAAGGTCTTCGCCTTCTTAAAAACCCGGTGACGCAGAAAATGTCATCAAAGACAATCTGCAATAGAATTAAAAAAAAAAAAATTAACAGATCTTCCAACGAGCTAAAACTCCTAGTTAAAACTTTTAAAAATGACAACTTACAAGCATTCTTGTCAAAACCATCTCCAACCATTGACACGAATTACTCACTATGGAAGGCTACAAAGAAATTTAAACGACCTAACATACAAATTCCACCGATTAAAACCAGCGATGGAAGATGGGCCAGATCGGATGAGGAAAAAGCCAAGATTTTCGCTGTGCACCTTAGCCAAGTATTCCAGCCATTTCCGCAGGTAACCCCAGATCACAATTCTGAAATAAGAAACCACACTGAAAATGTAGAACAAATGATCCGGCCCTTAAAACCTACAAACTCTAAGGAAGTTCTGCTAGAAATACAAAACCTTCAGGAAGGCAAATCCCCTGGCTACGATTTGGTGGACGCAACACTCTTATGGCGATTGTTAAAATATTTAATGCCTGTCTACGTCTTTCTCACTTTCCAGCTCAATGGAAGATTGCGCAAGTAGTTATGATACTCAAAACAGGAAAACCTCCACAAGAAACTACCTCCTACAGACCCATCAGTTTGCTGTCAATTACTGGCAAGTTGTTCGAAAAGATAATATCAAACAGAATACATGAACACCTGAAATATATAATACCAAGTCATCAGTTTGGTTTCAGAAAATACCATGTAATCATAGAACAAGTACATCGTATTGTTGACATCATAAGTGGATCCTTGGAAAAAAAGCAATATTGCTCGGCGGTCTTTTTGAATATAAGTCAAGCGTTCGACAAAGTCTGGCACGAAGGACTGTTTTACAAAACAAAAAAGATTCTTCCAAACTCGCTTTACCTCTTAATACGTTCATACTTATACAAACGATGTTTTGTGGTAAAATATAAAGATGCCGTTTCGGACTTGCACGAAATTAAATCGAGAGTACCTCAAGGTAGCATACTAGGCCCTATGCTATTCATCTTCACTCCCAACTATGAACAACACTACAGTAGCAATAGCAACGTACGCGGATGATACAGCGATTCTGCCTATAAATGAAAACCCAACGGCAGCAACCCAACAGCTACAAACTTATTTAAATGAATTGGAGAAATGGCTCAAAACCTGGAGAATCAAGGCAAACCAAAATAAATCCACGCATGTAACATTTAGAAGCGTCGGTGGCGTAGTGCGTAAGAGCGTCGTCTCCTACCCGGGAGGCACTGGTTCGATCTCCGTCACGTACCAATGTGTTTTAAAATTTTGAATTCATATGTACGTTTAATCAATGCTTTTAAGGTGAAGGCGTGAGGAAACCTGCACACACCTACAAAGAAATTCTTAGGTTGTGTGTGAAGTCGACCAACCCGCACTTGGTCAGCGTGGTTGACTAAGGCCTAATCGCCCCTAATGTGGCTCGAGCCCCTCGGTGGGGATATTATATGAGCTGTTGATGATAATGTAACATTTACTCTAAGAAGGGATAACTGCCCTCAAAAATGTAAGCAACTGGACACAAAACTGCGCAACATGAATTGGATAATGGGGCGACAATCACAATTGAGTACTGACAGCAAACTTATAATTTACAAAGCCATCTTAAAGCCCGTGTGGATGTACAGTATCCAGTTGTGGGGAACAGCTTGCAATAGCAATATAGAAATACTCGAAAGGTTCTAGTCCAATGTATTACGACTTGTCTTTAACATCCCTCAGTACATCAGTAATAAATACATCTACAATGACCTGAAGATGAAAACTGTAAAGGAGTAAATAACTCAGTACAGCACAAAGTAGCAGAAAAGACTGACGTCACATACCAACAAACTAGCCCAAATTCTAGTACCTTCGTTTGAAAAGACACAGTGTCCCAACTCTTACGATCCGATTTCTCAACCAAGAGAGCCATCCACACTAAAAGGATCAGCTCTACATGCCTTAATGACTACTAACGGATGAGTGTAAAACCATCATACAGACTCAAGGCTTATTGTTTGTTGATAACAGATTGCCATGATGCAGAAAATAAAAAACAAAAAAAGAGTTTAAATTACGTAGAATCTAAATTAAATTAAAATTGTATTGTGTATGCAAGTATTTTCAATTAAATTTCATTATTTTCACATCTTCCACCACTTCTATTGAGAATGAAATGTGTGTTCAGATCAACGTAATATATTTAGAATTAGAAAATATACACTGCACTCGGGAAGGCCTGTAGGGGTCTGAATCAACCAACAAATCCAAAGCCCCCTCTTCGTTTAGATAGAAATACATGGGCTAGATCTAAACAAGAGAAAGCAAATGCCTTCGCTTCACATCTCGCGAGAGTATTCGTTCCTAATGAAGCCAACTCAGGTTCGAATGAGGTAGTCAACTTGATTTTCCACCAAAACCAGTAACACCAAGAGAGGTAATAAATACAATTAGTCAACTTCAGAACAGAAAAGCACCAGGTTTTGACTTCATTGACAAGAGCTACCCCAAAAAGCAATAGTTTTGACAACCCTATTCAACTGCATCATCAGAGTGGGATACTTTTCTGCACTATGGAAGGTCTCACAGGTGATCATGATACATAAAACAGGGAAGCCAACTCATGACCTTTCATCTTACAGACCAATTAGTCTTTTTTTTATTTTTTATAAAAAGGTCTAGCAAATGACGCCAATCCACCTGATGGTAAGAAGAAGAAGTGGAGTCCAAATGCGAAGATAGCTGGCGCGAGAGATGTACCGCTGCGCTAGCCACCCTCGCCTTACCGACCTGCAAGGTGCTTCTTCACGCCTCTTTTGAATGACCCAGTATCGTAGGAAGGAGGGTCTACTTCCAACTGTGTCCAAACTCCTAGAAAAGGTGTTATTAAGACGACTGCTAAAATCAATGAGCGAAAATTCTGTGATTCTGGACCACCAGTTTGGATTCAGACCGGAACACGCCACAACTGAACAAATACATAGAATTTGCAGATATATCTCTGACTGCCTTGAGCATAAAGAATATTGCTCCTCGACGTTCCAAGACGTCCAGCATGCATTTGACCGTGAATGGCATAAGGGCCTCCTCTGCAAAATCAAGCAATTCCTTCCGCATACATTCTACAGAGTTCTGGAATCCTATCTCACTGATAGGATATTTCAAGTAAAAGAGAGTGACTGTACTTCAGATTTCTACAACATTCATGCTGGAGAACCACAGGGCTCAGTTCTTGGACCGGTCTTATATACAAAATTTACCGCAGATTTGCCACAGACGCCAGAGGTTCTAATTGCGACCTATGCAGATGATACGGCAAGTACAAACTCGGCGAAATCATCAATGATTCTGCAAAAAAGTTTCGACAAAATCAGTAGATAGTTCGACAAGTTCAGCAAATGCTGATGCTGGATTAGCGGCAGCAAATATTCAAAACCACCTTAAAGATATTGAAAAGTGGCTGATGATGTGGAGGATAAAAGCAAATCAAACTAAATCAGCTCATGTAACATTTAGCCTCAGAAAAGGAAATTGCCCTCCTATCACCCTTAATGGAGAACAGATTCCTCATGTTGATTCTGTAAAATACCTTGGAATGCACCTAGATAGAAGATTGACTTGGCAGACGCACATATGGAATAAACGTAAACATCTTGACTCAAAGCTTAGAAGTATGTATTGGTTAATCGGAAGGAAATCCCAGTTATCTAGTGACAGCAAAATGGCGGTGTACAAAGCTATATTGCAACCAGTTTGGACCTACGGTATTGAGGGGAATGGGGAACAGCAAGCAATAGCAACATTGAAATCCTGGAAAGGTTTCGGACAAAAACTATGAGAACCATGTTTAACATCCCGAATTGCATTGCCAACAAATACATAATACAGGACTTGAAAATAAATACAGTTAAACAAGAAATTTCCCTCAGGAGTCAGTACTACCAGAAAAAACTAGCCAAACACGTAAATGCTCTAGCTGCTAACCTATCAGGAATCGGAAGTACCCAGTACAAAAGACTGAGGAGGAACAGTGTCCCGATCCTCCCCAAACGATTCCACAAATTATAGTTAGCAATGTCATTGGACATTACCTCGCAGCTAAAACAACACTACCAGACGGAAGTCCGACAAATGAACAGCTAAATGTTGCGAACAGATCGCTGTGTTGAGCAGAATACAAAGGAAAAAAAAAAGAAAAAAAAAAGTTCGACAAGTGGAGAATCAAAGTGAGTGCCTGCAAATCAGTACAAGTTACATTTTCACTGCGTAGAGGAGAATGCCCTCTGGTAAACCTGACTTGAAGAGAACTTCCTCCCCCACACAAATTCTGTGAAATATCTGGGACTTCACTTGGACCGCAGATTGACATGGCGCAAACACGTGGAGATGAAACGAAACGAGATAAATCTTAAATACAGAGGACTGTACTGGTTACTGGGGAGAAACGCAAAATTATCAGTTGACAACAAGCTCTTAATTTACAAGACCTGCATAAAGCCTATCTGGACCTATGGGATACAACTATGGGGAGTAACATGCAATTCAAATCTAAATATAATTCAAAGAACCCAGAACTACATTCTTAAACAAATTGCCAACACGCCCTGGTTTATCAGAAACTCGGAAGTTCACAATCACCTAGGTAATATATATACAGGGTGGAATTTCGTAATGCCATGCCAGAAGGGAAAGTACTCTTAATACTGTAGATAGAAAATTTTTACAGATTTTAGTTGGTTCAATTCCCGGGTGTAGCAAGCGAATTTTCGAAAAATTTTGAATGCAGTTTTCTTTCTTTTCAAAAATAAAGGAATGTTTCCTTTGAGTAAAATTTTCTGTCTACAGTATTAAGAATACTTTGAAGAAGGGAAAGTATTCTTAATACTGTTAATATTCCTAAATTCCACCCGGTATATACCCGGTATATGCCAACAGTAAAAGAAGAACTCAAGCAGGCTGCGAAAAAGTATAAATATAGACTAGAAAATCATCCGAACCAGCTAGCGCCTTGACATGTAAACAGCCACACACCAAATTTGCTCATAGTCTGATGGACTGATTGCATGTTCCAGCCAAAAAAAAACCATGTAAATATTTTTAATATTAGAAAAAATACACTGAAAAAAAGCGAGCACACAACTACAATTGACGGGCAGGTCGATTTTTTCCCTCCCGCTGAGGGGTCCTCCCGAACAATTATCCCTCTGATATTCCACTACATTTAACAAATTTAATGAATTTTTAGGTTAGGTTAGATTTAGTTGGAGTCGGGGGGACCCCCTCCCCTCATCCTTCTCCCCCTACCCCGAAATTCCACTACAATTAATGGAAATAAGTACCTCTATTTTCATTATAAACATTAAATAGTCAAAAAGATTTCCATATTAATATCAATACTTTTATTTTGGCTTCAAATGGGTTAATAACATTTATGTAAATAAATTTACTTCACAACTAAAGCAGGTTTACTTGGGGTTTCAAGGAGGTCACCCACTATTTAAAATTAATACACATTTTTAAAAAATTGTTCTAGTTTCACGGTCATACCTGATGTTGCTGTTTGTGTCTTATCAGAAGATCAGTAGTTGGAAAACTACGATCACATGTTTCACACCAATGTTCAATATCGTAGTTTAGAGGTGGTCCTATATTATAATTCTGCCTTTGATACTTGAATGGTGCTCGAGGTCTAAACCCAGGAGCGCGTTGATAGTTATCAGGAGGGAAACCTTTGTGTGAATTGATAGACTTGGCGTGTAGCGGTCGATACATTGTTTAGTCAAAAATACTTCAATAAATTGTAATTACTATTTAATTAAAATTCTTTAATTTTAGTACCTACTATTAGCTTTAGTTTGAATTTGAAGTTTAGATCACAGATCACTAAGAGTGACTACGTGTTTAGAGGCAGCCTGCCGAAACTCAATACTGCAGAAAAAATGTATGGAGTTTAGGCAATTTTTAATGGCGACTGGTGTTTTGTCTCTTACTTCCTATCTACCCTTCCTTGTCTCGCGCTGCTGGAGTGTCACTAATGTCAATATGGCGGCGGGAGGTTCTTGAAAATTTTTAAAAAGCGTCGTTTTAGTTTATTTTTCCATTTGTGTGCGTATTTATTGTTTTCGGTGACTATTATCATTAAGTGTATACTGGTTTTTATCATTTATATAAGTGCATAACAGCAAAATGTATTACACAAGATGTGAAATATGTGGACTAAAATCTGGTAGGAAATTTAACCAAAAGCGGGTTTTCATGGCTCAATTCCCACTAGATGAGGAGCGGTAAGTAGTTTTCCATGTTATTTTATTGACGCTAAGTAATTAGAAAGAATTTCTGGTCACTTTAATACTTTGTCTTAAAATCATTACCAAAAACCATATGATCCGTAGTGATGTCCTTACTACGTACTAAATTATCGATAAAACTATATTCGTACATTTGAGTATAAAATGTATTTGAGATGTTTCATTACTACTGCATTTGTTTAATACATATAAAATATTTTCAATCCTTATCTAATCGTATAAAATAATGGAAATTAAATACAAAGAAAAACAAAATAACTAAACCTCCTAATTAATTGAGGTTTCCCGTGATCAGAGGGCTGGCCTATGTATTGCACAGAAGATAAGCATTGCCAGAAGATTAACATCTCTCATTATCATCATCAAAAGTTTTTCTGGGTTTAACCCCACGTCCATATTTTCAGATCTCAACGTGACTGCCGCCTTGAACACGGTGCCCGTCGGGTATGATTATTACTTGCAACCGTATAAGCACGGCTCCTACTCCACCCTTGGTAAGTTACATAACCTATTTTTCTGACATGGTATGATAGCTCAATTCCTGAAGCTAATGAGTGATTTATTTCAGGACCAGATGTGACTTTGATTGGTCACCAGACCAAGGCACGCGTTACCCATAGTCCGCGATGGTAAGTGGTGAACTATAATTTGAATTGATGATCACCGTAAACTCAAACGATACTATTTACTAATCTCTGTTTATTTATTATTTCAGATAAAGGCGGGACAGGAGGGATTTTTCAGTGCATTTTTCTAGTATTAATATTTACGCGTTTGTAAACGCAAAAATAAAATTATTCCATTGTATGAAAATAATTACATGTAATTGAATAAAACTCAATATTTCCCAAACTAACAGAGGTTTTTATTTTCCTTTTGTATTATTAAAAAACCTGTCTGCAATGCAGGGCAGGGTACCCATTCTTTTTTATCGATATCGACATATTCTGTAGCGTACACCACATCCTTAGTTTGATTTTGTCATGTTGGCATTACTTTTTTTGTCTGTCTCTGTTGGTACTAGATCTGAGCCTAAACTGCAGTCAAAAAGCTTGTATGAAGTCCCGACTCTTAAACGTAGTGTATTATATACTCTTTGTTTAGAGGAACGCATCAACGCACAGACTAATTTAAAGATACTACGTATGTTGATTTTTTTTTGTTAGGGTTTTTAGCTTGGTATCTAAGACCTTTAAGCCATATCTTCATTTAATTATGTCTTCTTTTTTGATGTTTGCATTAAAATATGGGCGTCACACATTTTAATGCATCTAGGGAGTGCTTGGAAAGAAAGGCATGATTGTGACTGATGAGAATTGTATAGTGGGATTTGCAATCACTATACAATTCTCAACGCCACATACACAAAACCTTTATTTCAATGATTCCTCATAATAGTTTGTCAACACAGATGCTTGTGCAACGAAACGACACCACTTTCACTACACAAAATCCACTCCGAAGCAATTTTGAATTATCGAAATAAAGATCGACATGACGCCATGGTTTCCCGCCAAACACTCTACCAAAGAGCAATTTATGTATAGGGAAACACTACGTATGACAAGGAACCTTTATTCTGTGGTGTGCCCCCCCAGGTCCATAATTAATCTTTCTAATCTGTAATTCATTCGTAAAAGTTGAGAAAATAATTACATGCAAGTAAAAATAATCAACTATCGACGTACTCGTACTCGTACATATTATTTTACCAAATTACAGTGTACGTTTACTTTAAGTAGTTTCGCTTGCAGCAAACATGGCCATTCAGTCGGTGTCAAACAGGCCATAAATAGAGCAAAAACATTAAAACATAATAGCTTATTAAAATTTTTATTACTTTTTCATTTTACTAACACATACCTTCTACAGGAAGAAATACTAATAAAATATGAAAACTGAAGAAATGAATTTCATGGGTAATGATCCAGGTGCAGTGAAATATGGAAATTTCATTAATTATTATTCATTTCACAGCACTTCACAGAGAATTGAGCATTTGTGCCCAGAAATGTTTCCTGCACCTCCCTCAAACAAACCAATTATTTGCTTAGACATTGGTTGTAACACGGGTGAACTTACAAAAGATTTGTATACATATGCCCAAAAAATCTATCCAACATCAGAAATTTTTATGCTGGCTGTTGACATAGATCCCAATCTTATACAAAGAGCAAAGGAATCAAATATAAACACAAATGTTTCTTTTAAAGTTGTAAATATAATGGATGATTCAAGTTGTACAGTAATTCAAGAATTTTTAACAGAACACCAGAGTAATAAATTTGATATAACATTTTGTTTTACTGTTACCATGTGGATACACATAAATAATGGTGATGAAGAACTAGTTAGGTTTTTGCAGTGTATAAAAAAAATGTCAAGAACAATAATTGTAGAACCTCAACCATGGAGCTGTTACAGAAATGCACAAAGGAGAGTGAAGAAATCTGGAAGCACATTCCCGCTATATGAAAAGCTAAAGATTAGAAGTAATGTTATTAGTATGATTGAGGGAATAATGTTACAAAACATGACTCATAAGAAAATATGTGAATCTGCCAGCTCTAGTTGGAATCGCAAGATACAAAGTTATAGTTTGGAAACAAGTTGATGTTTTAAGTATTTATGAAAAAAAGAACTAATGTTATAATGTAAAAAAGTAAAGAAAAAATATTTATAAAACTTTATTTTTTAGTATAATTATACAATCCACTAGATTACTATGTAAATTATTTAATCATACCTACCCAATTTTCCTACATAGCTGATAAAAGTTTACAACTTCAGAATATTCTTACATGACAAATATTGATTGAATTATTAGTTAGTAGCAACATTCCATTTTAATGTATTGACATGCTTATTTTAATTATAAATTTCTAATACAAATTTAATAATACTTACACTATTACAACTACATAATAATTGAATCCCAAGAAGTTTCTCATATAACAATTCAGAAATAACTTTGTACTTTGTTAATGTGCAATGTTCATTAAGTAACTGTAATATGACTTATTAGTTTTAATAAGAATTATAAACATTGCTTTAAGTTGCAACTTCCTCTGTACTGGATTCAAATTCTAATTTCATGTCATTATTTAGTCCCTCCACATCCATTTCTGTCTCCTGTGCATTTAACATATTTAATGTTACCTGGAAAAATAAGGTAATTTTAAATAAATTTATTGAAGGAAATTCAAATTAAAATTTTAATTTGAAGGAGCTAAAATGCAGTAAAGTAACATCACCAAATTATCATCTGTGTTACAAAGACACAGCTTTGAAGATTTGAAGAAAGAAGAAAATTAAGATATCTTGTATATTAAGATATCTTAATTTTATTCTTTCTTCAAAAATATAAAAAAATACATGAAAATAATCATCTATCCATTTCAATTAAATAATAATAATAGTCACATTTACTAATTACTATGTCACATATCAACATTTTGTTGATTGGAGTTAAAAATGAAGTCTCTCAACACATGTTTTTACAAGAACTCTAGAGAAACTCCACTATTTATGTTACTTCAACCTATAAAGATCTATTGTGACTGGCCTCTAAGTAAGTCCTATTGACACCTTACATGAACTTCTTTAGCTGGGCACTGTCTAAAAATTATAAGATAAATTCCCAGGTTCTCATCTGGGTTGAGAATGTCTCCTCAAATGTTTCTTTTGTGAATGAGAGGTTAACAAAAGCACAGGAGATGCATTGATGTTTCACATTTCTGTGCACAGAATCTGCAAGCATTAGTATCTTTTAGTCTTGTGTTGTAAAGGTGTATGGAATGGCATATACATAATTTTAAACAACTACTCAAACTAGCCATAAGTACCTGCTGTGATATAGGAGCTGCATGAATATTATGTTGGACTTGTGGAGTTTGTGGTGTGTTACTAGTTGGTGGTCTTTCCTCTGTAGGTTTTCTCTTGACTGGTGGTTTTACCTGAGCACTGAAATGATAAATAAATCCATTGGAGGTAGTGTAACAATGACTAAAGTAATACTGTTTCTACCATGGAGTTCTACATAGTATTTATAGTGTTATTAATGTAAAACATCAACAACCTTCAAACCATTAAAGATCTCATCAACACAAACAACTTTTACTATGAAAGTAACTCTGAAATCGCGAAAAATATCTAAGCTGGTCCATACAAATTCGTCCATACACACTCGTCTATGTATGGATGGTAAGTTCCAGTTTTGCTTCCATAGAAAAAGTTAATTTAATGATGAGAGCTTTAAATAGTTTGAAGGTTGTTGATGTTTTACAAATAACTCTGTTTTGAATAATGGTTATTTAGCTTTGAAAGACTACACAGTTGCCTTAAAATGTGTAGTGATTGCTACCTGGGTGGTGTATCAGCAATGGGGTGTAAAAGCATAGTCATTTCTGCCAGTTTATTAAAGGCTGCTCCAGCTTCAGTAAATATTTCTCCAACCTGAAAATTAGTAGGTAGTAAGTAAATACAATACAAATTGGCGACACTCCGACCTTAGATTTTTCACACCACATTCCTGCAAATGATACATACTTTCGCAGCTGAATTATTCATATTTAACAGACCTATAAATAACAGAAGTTTCAAATAATAAAAAAGCTTCTTTAACTACTTTTTGTTGAGTTGAAAGCTAAGGTTGAAAGGTTAAAAATAATCATAACAAACACAAAAGATTTTTTTTTTTTGTTAAATTTTCCCAGTTACGGGACGGCAAAGGGATCTAGCCCATACAGCCAAGTCTTTAGTTTCATTTTCTTTCTTGATTTTTGCATTAAAATGTGGGTGCCACACTTTTTAATGCATCTAGGGAGTGCTTGGCGAGAAATGCATGGTACAGACCTCATGATGGTGACTGATAAGAATTGTATAATTAAATGATCAAACGAACTTACCTGTAAGTGATGTTCGATCATAATTATATGAAGAACATCATCCTTCCATGATCACACTTGTAGTACTCGCCTCGCGTACTAGCTATCTCACGAATTTTAAAGCCGTTCCCATTTTTTTTAAATGGGAACACCCAGCCTCTTCCTTTCTCTGGCAACACTGTCTTCGATACGTCATTCTAGTTTAAAGCCCGCTAGATTTAAGTTGGAACCTTAAACTTGATGTTCACACCAATTAAGTTTATGGTTTATGCAAACTTCCTCTGAGGCAAACACACAATTAATTTATTAAACATAATTACACGGGGTTAACCCAATTGCATATAATTATGAATAGCGATTCACAAGCTTATGTCTATTTTGTTTACAAAAGTTTTGTAACTGTCCACAAAGACGTCAAAATCGGGGTAAGCCACAAGGAGTGCGTTAAGTGCATGATGCATACGACATAGCGGTGATTGCGCGCGTGCCACCGTGCAACACGGTGGACAATTTCTATATTGGGAAGGGATCCAGAAAAAAATATATATAATCTGGGTGGGCCGATCATGGAAGGATGATGTTCTTCATATAATTATGATCGAACATCACTTACAGGTAAGTTCGTTTGATCATTTAATTATATTTCATACATCATCCTTCCATGATCACACTTGTAGGATGTTTAAAGTTTGATTAGAAATTGTATCCATCCCCGTGGTTCATACTGATAACTGTATCATTTAAGTAATTTCAGCAATCCAAGGTTTAAATTAACAATTATTATTTAATTATTTTTAGCAATCAAAGATTAGTCAAATTAAGCACATAGGTAGGTAAATAATAATCAGTATTACATAAAGGCATCGATCCGAGCCTGCCGGTAATTGCAACATATAATAGGTACTCACATTGGTAGCAGCGATAAGTACAGACGTTGAGTCCAGTGCATAGACCGCTGCCATATGGTGTTTGGCTCCTTATAATCAATATCTTTAATAAGTTAGCTATAATATAATTGTATGTAAGTGGAGCAAATTTTGTTGTAAAATAAAATATTAAGTACCTAAGTAAGTATATTATTACTAAATGTTATAGAATTATAGGTCTAACCTGCAGCTGTCAATACCTTGGTCCCCGCTAGGTAGATATCTACCAAAATGTAATTAAAAACAATAGTGTTTGGATTCCATTAATGATCTACATATTATTTGTGTCAACACTTTAACCTCATCTATAGATTGTAGAGGTTGATGCATCCTAGACCTACTATGACTGTGTGTACAAATTAGATTTTTATACTACATATCTTCAATCCAACTACTTGTGGATCCCGAAGCCCTTTTGTGAGAGGCTCTTAGAGTTTTGGTTAAAAAATCAATATCTGTAGGTACCTACGTATTTCTGTATTCTGACATATGCAGGTACTAGTTTATGGATCTTATTGGACAACTACCCATTAGGATATTTATGAAAAATAAATATCTAAATAAAAGGGAAGCTGAAATAAAGTAGGTACAGATTTCCAAATTTTCTATTCTTTTCGTATACTTAGATAGGTATTTCGGTTTAGAGGGTCTTAATTATATACAACCCTCATAAAACATTAAACACATTTTCTATAATTTGTATTACCATTTAGAAGTCTTATGCTTGATTTCATAGAGTTGAGACACCCATAATGATCCTTTATTATACATTTTTTTTCAGAAACTCAATGAGTCGCTGGATGATGATGGTTTTTATTGAGTCGAGCACAGAAAAAACCTGGTCTAACTCGTTATAATTAACAGATTTTTATAGTTTGTTAGTAGGTAGGTACTGTTTTTTACTGAAGTCAATAATATGTTCACTTCAATACCTAATCCTCCTCATATAAGGCTTCGCAGATAAGATCCCTGTAGCTAGCTTAAGATTTTACTAGTGTAATGGATGTGGTGTTCCATAATTAGACGAAATCAATGATTTATCCTTGCTTTCAAAATTATTGATATTACTAACCCTGGTATTACTTAATAATAAACTATTTCTTATATTAAACTTATTAATCTTTCTCTCTCAGACCAATAAAAAAGTTGGTCTGAGTCTTTCTCTATAGTGGAAAACAAAATTGACTTTTCCAATAGAGAACCTCAGACCTAGGGTTGCCAAAGTTTTTACAAGAGAAAAATAAATATACATATTTATTTAGGTCTGAGAAGGAAAATAAACAGTATTCATGTATGTATGTATGTAACACTCTTTGATTATTTAGGTACCTAAATAATCAAAGACAGTATTATAGAAAAATAAACAGTATTTTGTTTTCTAATGTTTTAAAGATATATTTTTAAAAGCCTCCTAGGCCTGTCACAATAAATGCAGTAAACAGTATTTTGTATTACTTTATTTTTGTTCAACAGTAAAAAGTATAATGGGGTGAAAAACAGTATAATACTGTTTTCAACAGTATAGTTGGCAACCCTACCAGACGAATAAGTAGAGCACTTGTAAATTATCTGATATTTGGTTTGATAATTATGAAGAAAGGTTGTCTGGAAGAGATCGCTCGTATAGCGATAAGACCGCCCATTGTACATTTTAATATTTTATTTCTAGTGTTTCTTCAAACTATATGATATTGCTGATATAATAAAGTTTATTCTGTTTTATTCTATGGAGAAAAGGCATAGAAGAAAAACCAGACAAATTTTTCCTAAAGGCATCGATATAGTAAAGCTCTAACAGACGACAATATCCTATACATGTGAATTATGACTCTTTCCAAATCAATACTATGAAAACTGTAAAGGGAGGATATAACTTGTGGAGTTTCTTGCCAGTTCTTCTCTGAACAAGGCCTCCTGGTAGACTCTCGAACCGATGGCATCAAAATTGACTTTCATAAGTGTACAAATTGTACCTAAATGAATAAAGTGATTTTGACTTAGACTTTAACCATTCTGCTTAATTTTTATGAACTATTAGATTTATAATCAGCCTCATGATTATCTTCAGAGTAAATCTAAAAGGCAAAATCCATCATTTCTGTCTGCCCAAAAACTTTATAACAGCCTGATTCCGCCTCTCAAACCATTGTCAGATGTCCTAATTATTTAGCAGTGTAATTGAGGGAACTGTGTCGTCCCCCCTTCCCTTTTTTTTTTGTTACATTTATCAGATTAACTGTTGTGTTATATAAATTCTCATAAGGATGTTTTATATTTAATCGTGGGTGCAAAGGACTCTTAGTCTCTGGTACCTGGTAACTCAAGAAAGATCCCTTTGGCATTAATGTGAAGTAGCTTTTCAATGATTTCATCAACATTCCATTTTAATTAAAAAGTGACTCTCTGTTGTTTAGTTTATAGAAAGTCCATATGGCATTTTCAAGTTATTAAACACATATGCTACAACAGAGCTTAGCCCAAAGAGTAAGTTGTTAAGTTGGTATCATTATCTATTAAAATAAAATCTTAATCAAAAAGTAATAGAAATGAATGACTTTCAACATCTTTAGAGTCCCTAATTTGGCAGCATGTCATACACCAAAATAGTAACAGGTTGCTGACCTGTTGTCTACACAAGAGGCACCAAACCCAAAAATTAACAATACTTCAGTAAACAAACCGTCTGAAACCAGCAACTAGGACAGATGTTATACTCAAAATCATCTCAGCAGTCCGGGTTTGTCGACTTTTCAATGGGATCTCATACCCAGATATTCATGACATTATAATGGAATCACAATTCGCAGTCTTCCACCAAGCGTTAAAATAATACATAAGTTTCCCAACGAACAGTGTTACTGTTGAACCGCTGCTGGATCACTGTCCCAGATTTTCAGGGATACTGGTTTGGCAACTGTGTACTTTTATGATCTCCAAATTGACCATTCCTTTATCTACGATTTGCAATGTCTAACCTTCTGCCATAACCACTCACTTATTTGTTTGGAAAGTTATGATTTTCTTTAAATAAGAGAATTTTTTAGTTATTTAGAGAGAAAGTCAAAAAATAAGAGTGTGGAGTCACTTAGGTATTTTGTTATTTTATATTTAACCTTTATATTGTCAGGTAGAATAGCTTGTTTTTCTGCAGTCTCATTAGTAACTAACGCAGATAAGGAATTAACATGTTACACAGTCTGTAAAACTTTTTACACACTTTCATTGGTTGATTAGAAGAGATCTCTTTTATTTTATTTTATATTCACAGGTGAATCAACAGTTTGATTCATAAACTTAGTCATACAGTTTAATGCTAGCAAACAAATTACAGATTCACACTTATAGAAATTCTTCTAGAGATAAGTCTGCCTTTGCTAACAATAGTAATTTGTTAAATGTTATAGGTAACATTTTACAAATGCAGTGAAGAGTTTAAGTAATATAATCACACTCATAACCCAAATGGTATAAAGCAAGTCTTAGGTTACATATCATCACATGTAAAGCCACATCCGGCAGTATGGGCCATGTAGTCCCAACAAATAGCAATAGGATGCCTGCCTGTTGGCCAGAAATTAAATGATTGTAAAAAACATTCTTTCTCCAACCACATGACAGGTTCTAGTAGGTACAATGCATCTTACCAAAAAACATTGTTCTTGTTGCTGACCCTTTAAATGATTTAGTGGCAGCTTAGTCACATATAACTACTGATCTTGTTCAGGCCTTGTTACAACACATTCACTGTGGCATATTTATTGTATCAGCCAAACCACATTGCTGACCCCTATAATTCAATAGCGACAGCTTTGTGGATGAAGTCTCCTGGCCAAAGCGATGGTAGCTCTTGGACTTGAAGTAAATTGTTTATTTTCGTTAATTCAATTAAATTTTTATATTATGGCCTCCAGTCAGATTTGGCAATTTTGCAAAGGTCCAGTTTTGGAAAAGACATGGATTTTAAACCACATTGCTGACCCACATAATTAAACAAACAGTGACAGCCTTGTGGAAGGTGTCCCTGGCTAACCCCACCAAAGCGGTGGTAGCTCTCGGACGTGAAGCGAACTGCGGACAATGTACATTCCAGTGGTGTCCCAAACCACGTTGTTGACCCTTATACCTAAATAGTGAAAGTTTTGTGGATGGAGTTGCTTGGCTAGGCCCCACCAAAGTGCTAATAGCTCTGACATGACACGGACTGCGGCGATATTTATTCCAGTGTCCCAAACCACGTTGCTGACCCCTATACTTAAATAGTGAAAGCTTTATGGATGGAGCCCCTTGGCTAACCCCCGCCGAAAGCGGTGATAGCTCGGACTTGACATGGACTGCGGCGATATTTATTCCAGTGTCCCAAACCACGTTGCTGACCCCTTTACTTAAATAGTGAAAGCTTTGTGGATGGAGCCCCTTGGCTAACCCCACGCCGAAGCGGTGATAGCTCGGACTTGACACAAACTGCATGCTGTGGCCATATTTATTTCCGTGTCGTGTACCAAACCACGTTGCTGACCCCTATAGTTAAATAGTGAAAGCTTTGTGGATGGTGTCCCTTGGCTAACCCCCACCGAAGTGGTGATAGCTCGGACATAAGCAGTTCATTGCCGATGCGATAAGTATCCAATATGGACTACATTTATTTTCAGAGGTTTCCAAATACGCTGGGCAATCTGAAATATAAGTTATCAACTCTCCATCTTTTCCAATGCAAAATTTCGTCGAATAAGTCATCTTTTTGGCGTAATTTCTTAATTTTCTTTTATAATTTTTTACTAAAATAAAAAAGCACGTGTAGATAGCAATTGCACGAAAAAACGAAATGACGTGACGTATCGAAGACAGTGTTGCCAGAGAAAGGAAGAGGCTGGGTGTTCCCATTTAAAAAAAATGGGAACGGCTTTAAAATTCGTGAGATAGCTAGTACGCGAGGCGAGTACTACAAGTGTGATCATGGAAGGATGATGTATGAAATATAATGGGATTTCCAACCACTATACAATTCTCAACGCCACATACACAAAACCTTTATTTCAATGATTCCTCATAACTGTTCGTCAACACGGATGCTTATGCAACAAAACGACACCACTTTCACTGCACAAATCCACTCCGAAGCAATTTTGAATTATCGAAATAAAGATCGACATCCAGACGCCATGATTACCCGCCAAACACTTTTTTTTTTTTTGGTCCAGTTTTATCCCTTACTTAGGGAAAGGCAAAGGAAACTAAGTCCGTACAGCCTAGTCTGTTGTCATGTTTCTAGTTATTAAGGCCGTAGCCAGGGTCTGTTGTAAGATAAGTCAAAATTGGTTTAGAGTAAAAAGGCCAAAGCCAAGAGAGAACTAAATACCTACTACCTACATTAAATGAATACCTATCAAAATATAGCTTAAAACAATATCTACAACTTAATATTTTAAAGAATTACTCTTAAACTACAACAGAAATCAACACTGAAACTTATTAATCCGTTTTGTTTATGTATTTACAAATGTACAGATGTCAAAAATAACGAAATTTCAATGACATAGGAATTCTACGTCATTGCGAAATTTATATAATCCTTTATTCAAATATCGCCAATAGACGATACAATAAACTCATAAATAGGTCTAAAACAGTCTTCATTTTTTAATAGATGCTGAACAGAGCGCGGTATGTCTTCGTCAGTGCCGTAAATGTCCAAAAGTTTATCGACTAAAACAATCCTGGGAATAGCAAAGGAATGACAGACAAAAAAGAGATGATCAAGTGTTTGATCAGACGAATTACAATAGTTACAAATTGGGGTAGTTAAAATCCTAATTCTATTGAGATGAGCATTAAACCGACAGTGGCCAAATCTAAGACGACATATTACAGAATAATATTTCCTACTATGGTATGTAGAACCTTTTGTAAACCATGGCTTGACAATTTTCTGATTGATCTCTGCATACCATTTCCCCTTTGTTAAAGCAACTTGACGCCAAGTGTCCACAAATTCGTCTCTCATTGTTTTCTTAACTGTAACTAAAATATCAGAGTCTGGTAAAGAAATTGCTTTTATTGAATTTTGTAAGGGACTGTTTGTTATGACCTTTGCAAGATGATCAGCTTGCTCATTACCATATACACCTATGTGGGAAGGTGTCCATAGTAAGATAATGTCATATTTACTTAAATAAAGGTTATAATATAATTCACGAATTGACCACACAAGATAATTACTTGAGGTATTAAACTTAGGATTATTTAAAGCCATAAGGACACTCATACTATCTGAGACAAGTACCCACTTTTTGACACCTTTCTGTTTCTCAATAAATTTGAGGGCCATAAAAATAGCAAAGCACTCTGCGGTGAAAATACTAGCAATGCCAAGAAGTCTATAGCCATGACCTCTTTTCAAAACTGCATCATAAAAAGCAGCAGAAACACAGTTACTGTTTTTGGCACCATCTGTATAAATTTGACGATAACCTTGCCATTCATGTAACAAACAGTACAGCTCTTCTTTAGATTTTAAAGAATTAACTATTTCAATTTTCAATGGAAAAAACTTTGAAGAATACTCATTTTGATAACATGGCCAAACAGAACAAACAAACATATTATTAACATTTTGTATGTTCAGTATTTCAGGAAAATATTGAAGATGAAAAATAGACTGTAAACTGCCTATTGAGGAGAAATGCTTAATCTTTTGGACTAGAGGATTGTTATTTATAGAGGAAACTCTCAACATAAAACTAAATAACAAATATTTGAAGCGTAATGTTAATGAATATATTACACTCCACTTGCATTGAAATAATAGGAGTAGAGCACATGGCTCCTGTGACAATACGTAAGCATCTGTTTTGAATTTTATCTAATTTATCAACTAACCTTTGTGAATTAGAATAACAAAAAAAAGCATATTCAAAGTGGCTTCTAACTAGTGATTTGTATAAAATTAATAGAATTTTGGGATCAGCTCCCCAATAAACCCCGGTTAGTGCCTTAAGTATATTACAGGCTTTTAATGCACGATTTGCCAAGCAATCGACATACATATTAAATTTGAAAGAGCTATGAAAAACCACACCTAAAAACCGGATGCTACTCTCAACTGACAATAATTTTCCCCCATAGTATACAGTAACATTAGAAGCTCTGACTGACTTTTTGGAAAAAACCACCACTCTAGTTTTGTCAGTACTAATTTCCAAGCCTAAATCATTATAATAGGTTTCCAGTTTTCTTAAGGAAGTATTGATTTTATCTAATATATATGTTAAATTATTGCCATAACAATATACTGCCAAGTCATCAGCAAATTGCAGATTCTGCACTTCTGACCTCAGGACAATATTAAGTTGGAAAATATATAAGACAAACAGTAGAGGACTTAAGATACCACCTTGAGCCACTCCTTTATATGAATACCTAGGACCAAACAGTTGATTATCATATTTTACAAACAATTTGCGACCATTCAAGAACATATAAATCCAATTAACTAATTTTCCAGGCAATTGCAATTTTAACAAGATGGAAGAAAGAACATCAAGATTAACATTATTAAAGGCACCCACAACATCAAAAAAAACTGAAACCAACAATTGGTTTTGAGACAGAGCATTATGGACATCGAGATAAAAATGACTTAAACTTTCCCTTGCTGAACGTCCTCGTCGGAAGCCAAATTGATTAGAAGGTAAAATATTGTTACTCTCAATAAAAAACTCGAGACGCTGTTTAATCATCTGCTCAAAAATTTTGCTGACACAAGAAGTCAAAGCAATAGGTCTATAAGAATCATACAAATTAGAATCTTTACCAGGTTTTAAAATTGGAACTAAGCAATCGGTTTTCCACTCAACGGGAATTTCAGACTTCAACCATAGATAATTTAATAAATTTAAAAGCAATAGAAGATTGGATGAATTTAATAATTTGAACATTTTATATGATAACCAATCTAAACCAGTAGCAGTATCCTTTCTTGAATTCAAGGCAGCTTTTAATTCAGTGATAGAGAAACTTTCAATTAAAAAACCATTTTGATAGTTGTTTTGATATTGTAAGCTAGGTATTAAATTTTGAACTGCATCTGGAGTGTACTTGTTTAAAAAATTTTGTATCCACTCGTAGTCAGAAAATATATTTTGGGATGTAAATGTTTTATTAAATTTTCGCATTTTAGACCAAATCAAACTCATTGGAGTTAACCTTGAAACCGATGAACAGAAACTTTCCCATGATTTCCTTTGTTCATATTTTAAAATTCTCTTTTTTTTGCCTGATTATGTTTGAAATTTATATAGTTTTCGACACTTGGATTTAATTTAAAATTTAAATATGCTTCTTTACAATTTGCCACAGCTTTGGAACATATATTGTTCCACCAAACCATGGCGGATTTTTTTTTGTGAGACTGGTTGTTTTGAAATGATGAATTATGTCTATGAGAGTTAGTTTTTGTTTGAACCGAATTATTTACTGCAGTAATTATAATACTGCAAAAGTCGTTATAGCTGGATATTAAATTAGTTTTATTGATTTCAAAATTAATTAACATTTCATTTACATTTTTTTCATACAATTTCCAATTTATTAATTTCAGATTAGCATGTGCCGGAACATTTGTTGATGAAGAGGTGCTGTTACTACCAGAGGACAATTTATATTTAGTGAGTGTTGGAAGATGATAACTTCCCAGAGGATCCGAAAAAACTTGCCATTCACAGTTTAGAGCCAAAGAAGCAGAAACAATTGTTAGATCGAGAGCATTAGATCTCCAAATATGAGAACCCACTGTAGTGGGCTTACCATCATTTAACAATACCAGATTATTCTCATCCAAAAAGTCCATAATAACTCTGCCCCGAGCATCTGTAGTATGACAACCCCAAGAGGTGTGATGAGCATTGAAGTCACCAGCCATTATAAAAGGTTGAGGAACATTGTTTATTAAATTATTTAATTTAGTTTTGTTAAACCTAGGAGAACAATTACCTGGACTATAAAAACTTATTATTGATAGCTTTTTTTTATTTATCTCAATCTGAATTACAATATTTTGTAAAGAATCATCAAAATATGTATTTATATTACGAAAACTGAGTGTGTTATGAATTATTATAGCTACTCCATTGTGAATATTGCCACAATCATTTCGAACAATGTTGTACCCTTTTATTGTTAATTTATTGTTAGGTTTTAACCAAGTTTCTGAAATTATTGCAATATGTATATAATTATCATATAGAAACTTTTGTAACTCAAGTCGATTCCTTAGCAAACTCTGTGCGTTCCACTGTAATATACTTAAGTATTCTGTGAATTTAGAGGTGTTTTATTTTTATTCTGTGCGGTTTCTTTTATGAAATTTGTGATGGTATCACAGTTAATTTTAATGTTGTCAGTTTTGTTTAATGTAATAATTTTAATTATAGATTCTGTAAGTAAATTTAGTGCTTTTTCATTTGATAATACCATGTTTATTAATTGCTGGCTGTCTTTTTCTTTATTTAATTTGGGAAAATGATCATTTTTAAGCGCCTCTGAGAAAGAAGTGCGTGTGAATTTATTTTTATTTTCTTCAATTTTCTTTTTTTTAATGGGACATTGACCGGATATAGATAAATGATTACCGTTGCAGTGGACGCAAACAGCTTTATCAGCAGAAATAGAGCATTCCTTAAAATTATGAGCTTCTGTACAGATTGAACACCTTTGGCTATTGTGGCAAAACTTGGCTAGATGCCCAAACCTTAAGCACTTGAAGCACTGCTTCACAGGAGGAATATATGGTACAACTGGTATACGCCACATTTTAATGAATTCATGATCGGGAAGAGCGGTGGACGATGCAAACGTGATGGCAACCGTCTGCGTCGGTACCAGTTGATAAGAGTCTTCGATTTTGGCTTTCCGCATAATTCGACGAACACAAATAATTTTCTTTGAGCTGGAGATTGCTTTGAATATATTTTTATTCGACATATCTGTGGGAACGGAATTTATAACGCCAGTTAGTTCTGTGCTACCGGCAGGTATAGATGCTTTTAAATTTTGCTCTCGTAAAAAAGTTACATTATCCAAGAATGCATTAGCGAAATTTGGTTTGTCAAAGACAACACCAATTTTGAATTTATTTATTTTTTTAAGAAACTTAGTACCCTTAACAAACCGCGTAAAGCAGCTGCTAATGTATATTAAGTCCCTTGAGCCGATCGGGGTATCATTTGTGCTCTCTACAAAAACAATCAGTTCATGTCCAGCAGCGTGTGCGTTACTCCAGCAAAATGTTAGCTCTTTTCAAAGATTGAATAATGCAGATAATTAGAGCCCTATCTGGTGTAAATGAGCCCGAAATTTCAAATTTGAGCCCTCAGCCGTTTTGGCAGTATTTAAGAAAAAGTGATTCTGCTGGAGTAACGTTACTCCAGCAAAAAAATTTTTAATTTTTAGGTCTATCTGAAAAAAAAGTATGCAGTAAAGTGGCTCGAATTCGAGCGAATTCGAGCCCTATAAAATAAAATTTGAGCCCCTCGTGATTCCATAGTTATTTCAGTTTTTGCTGGAGTAACGTTTGGCCGATTGCTGGATATCGGAAACTGTTGGACCTACAATCACGATTTTTTGTATATATGCAAGAGTGAATTCGAGCCTTCTTTGCCCGAAATTTCGTTAAAATAACTAGAATGGTTTCGGAGCTATAAAACATTTTCTAAAAAACAAAAATATGCTCTAGCTCCTGAACGAAGACACCTAGAAACTTCGCAACAGTACCAGCTTGTACCTCATGTCTAACCACATAATCAAGTAAAATTTTGACATCCTACTGTAAGTGATTGGCGAGTAGTTACGAAATTTTGATTTCTTGAAGATGAATTATTTCCAGCACCGAAAAAACTACTTTCTCGAAGAGCTGGCTTACAACAATGTTTTAACAATAATTAGAGCCCTTTATCAAAAGTACGTATACAAAATTACAGCTAGGTACATCGACTATTTTATATAATATTTATAAAAAACCATTCCGACAATTTTTGGTCGATTACCCGACCAAATTCGAATGTATATTATAAGGCGGCCGCACCGTACTTCGAGTCATACTTTATCACTTGGCGGTGTTATAATTTAGTTTGGTTAGTACAGACGCGTAAAAAAGAGTTTGATATGAAAATATTTATTATTGTGGAAGTTAAACAAAAAAAGTAAATAATATTTTATATACTTTTATTATTGATATTCTACTAATAAAAATAATAAATAATCTCACAAAATTAAATCAAACGCAATGTAACACTTAAATTTAAAAACATGACTTAATAATCACAGCTTGTGTTTCAATTTTTATGATAAAGTTAAATTAAACACTTTGCAATGTAGTAGGTACCTACTTGCATAAATAATTTCTCGTTTCGTAATGATTCAAATAATCAGTACCTATTGTTAAAAGTCTGCTCTTAAAAATATTTATTATGAGCTGGCTTATAACAAATAATTGTTAATAACAATGCTTTTACAAAATCATGGGCTACATACATATAAAATTTAAGTACCTAAATTTTAAAATTCTCTTTTTATGTAACTACATACCTACTTTACACTACTAATATTAACAAGGGTAAATTGTCTATATAAAATTACAATAGGATACAACAAATCGTATAAAATTAAAATATAGTCAGTCTTTTACCACATAATCTAAAAACCTCACTTAATAATCACATACAATTATTAGCAATATATATTATTTATTTATTGGTAACGTATAATCACACACTTTAAAAGGGGTTATTCCCAGAGTACCGAGTACGGAGGACCCCGATTTATATTTATTTTGACGAACACAATTAAAAATAAATCAGGGTCCACCGAGGTGAGTGTGTCGGGGATCGGGTAGGTACTAAGGAAATAACCCTTCAAAAGTAGAAGGTACACTTAACATATTTTTTGTTTTAAAAATATAGGTACTTAAAAAAGCGTACAACTAATGAATCACAGTTGTATTTATAGTTGTGCCGGGTGAATTGATCATTTCTGCGACATTAAAATGAAAATAATAAAGTTACTAAGACAATTCCCACATTCTTATATCTAACCCATTTCTACAATCTTTTCAAGAATTTTTAGTTACAGTTATTAAACTACTCATGCAAAATTTGCAGTTTTTCTATATTTATCAGTTAAATAATCACAGATTATTGATATCAGTCAATGGATTTGAGCTGACGCACAGTGGTGCATAAAGTTGTAGTTTCATAAAGATAGTTTGTCCTGTTAAGGAAATGACCATCATTTTGTGTTATCTTATTTTAAAACCAACGTGTATGTGTACCCGTGAGTAAAAGACTGTTAATTGCTATGCGTTTATTGCTTGAGAATAGCTAATTAAACCTAAAATCAGGCACACTTTGGGTAAAACGGGAAATATAGCGATTTAATTACAATTACTATACAGTAATTTTGAATGATTGACGTCTAGTATTTTTATCTTACGAACGCGGGTGAGCCATTTTTGTTTATGTTATTTAAGGAAACTATATTAGATCCAGGTTGCATGTACTTATTTACTACGTGTTATAAGTTCATAACTGTATAATAATAATAAATTTTAGATGATTTTAGAAAGAAAGAAAGACTAAAACATGGACTGGGTGATGTGAATTGTTCGCCATAAATTATTATTGATATACCAACTTTACAGTTTAATGGCAACAGGCTCGGCTCGGCAAGCGCTGCATCACTGCATTCACTGCCAAATTGGGCCTAACCCAACCCGCCCGCTTTCTCAGTTCCCGATACCGAGCTCGTGGTCTATACTACTACTTTCGGCCAATCAGGGGCGCCTGCGCGCTGTTTGTTCAAAACATTGCCGTGAGTGGTATTCCTGTGTTCTATGGGGTGGTAACGAAAGCACATGAGTAAATGTATCAGTAGGACTGTCACCTGTTACATTTATTATTATTATACAGTTATGAACTTATAACACGAAGTAAATAAGTACATGAACTTATAACACGAAGTAAATAAGTACATGCAACCTGGATCTAATATAGTTTCCTTAAATAACATAAACAAAAATGGCTCACCCGCGTTCGTAAGATAAAAATACTAGACGTCAATCACTCGAAATTACTGTATAGTAATTGTAATTAAATCGCTATATTTCCCGTTTTACCTAAAGTGTGTCTGATTTTAGGTTTAATTAGCTATTCTCAAGCAATAAACGCATACGCTTTTTTAAGTACCTATATTTTTAAAACAAAAAATATGTTAAGTGTACCTTCTACTTTTGAAGGGTTATTTCTTTAGTACCTACCTACCCGATCCCCGACACACTCACCTCGGAGGACCCTGATTTATTTTTAATTGTGTTCGTCAAAATAAATATAAATCGGGGTCCTCCGTACTCGGTACTCTGGGAATAACTCCTTTTAAAGTGTGTGATTATACGTTACCAATAAATAAATAATATATATTGCTAATAATTGTATGTGATTATTAAGTGAGGTTTTTAGATTATGTGGTAAAAGACTGACTGTATTTTAATTTTATACGATTTGTTGTATCCTATTGTAATTTTATATAGACAATTTACCCTTGTTAATATTAGTAGTGTAAAGTAGGTATGTAGTTACATAAAAAGAGAATTTTAACATTTAGGTACTTAAATTTTATATGTATGTAGCCCCTGATTTTGTAAAAGCATTGTTATTAACAATTATTTGTTATAAGCCAGCTCATAATAACCATTTTTAAGAGCAGACTTTTAACAATAGGTACTGATTATTTGAATCATTACGAAACGAGAAATTATTTATGCAAGTAGGTACCTACTACATTGCAAAGTGTTTAATTTAACTTTATCATAAAAATTGAAACACAAGCTGTGATTATTAAGTCATGTTTTTAAATTTAAGTGTTACATTGCGTTTGATTTAATTTTGTGAGATTATTTATTATTTTTATTAGTAGAATATCATGTTTAACTTCCACAATAATAAATATTTTCATATCAAACTCTTTTTTACGCGTCTGTACTAACCAAACTAAATTATAACACCACCAAGTGATAAAGTATGACTCGAAATACGGTGCGGCCGCCTTATAATATACATTCGAATTTGGTCGGGTAATCGACCAAAAATTGTCGGAATGGTTTTTTATAAATATTATATAAAATAGTCGATGTACCTAGCTGTAATTTTGTATACGTACTTTTGATATAGGGCTCTAATTATTGTTAAAACATTGTTGTAAGCCAGCTCTTCGAGAAAGTAGTTTTTTCGGTGCTGGAAATAATTCATCTTCAAGAAATCAAAATTTCGTAACTACTCGCCAATCACTTACAGTAGGATGTCAAAATTTTACTTGATTATGTGGTTAGACATGAGGTACAAGCTGGTACTGTTGCGAAGTTTCTAGGTGTCTTCGTTCAGGAGCTAGAGCATATTTTTGTTTTTTAGAAAATGTTTTATAGCTCCGAAACCATTCTAGTTATTTTAACGAAATTTCGGGCAAAGAAGGCTCGAATTCACTCCTGCATATATACCAAAAATCGTGATTGTAGGTCCAACAGTTTCCGATATCCAGCAATCGGCCAAACGTTACTCCAGCAAAAACTGAAATAACTATGGAATCACGAGGGGCTCAAATTTTATTTTATAGGGCTCGAATTCGCTCGAATTCGAACCACTTTACTGCATACTTTTTTTTCAGATAGACCTAAAAATTAAAAATTTTTTTGCTGGAGTAACGTTACTCCAGCAGAATCACTTTTTCTTAAATACTGCCAAAACGGCTGAGGGCTCAAATTTGAAATTTCGGGCTCATTTACACCAGATAGGGCTCTAATTATCTGCATTATTCAATCTTTGAAAAGAGCTAACATTTTGCTGGAGTAACGCACACTCCAGCAGCGCTGTCTTCGGGGTAGCGTCTGCTATAATCGGTAACCCTGTATGGCGCATATTTATTGGCGTCGTCCTCAAGGTTGGTGGAATACTCGGAATCACTGCTGGTATCAGACTCCATAATTATAGAAGGCTGACTATCACCTGCTTTTTTTCTTTTCTTCGCCATTTTTATACAAGGACAAAATGGACTTACCTAGTTACAGCTAATTCATATACAATGACCAAAGATATTTACACACTTACGAATCCTTAAAAATACTAGACAAAAAAGAATTAAAAAATAATAATAATGTAGACAAAACCTATACAAATTTTACATTAAATTGTACGAGCTCAAAAAAGACCGCCTATTCTTTTCAGAGGTTCCCGCGCTTTTCCAAACACAAAAGATACTGACAGCTGACAGTCAGACCACAGATTAGAAAGAATATCCACAGACCACAGAACATACCCTGCGGTCCAATATGCGCAAACACTACGAACGTTACCAACAGTGCAAACGCCTTGGACCGAATTGAATACGGTGCTATGTGCACTATTTGCGTACAATCAATTTGATCCACGCTTTGTGTGTAAATGTCAAAATGTCAAACGTCCAATAAGAGGTTATGTAAAAACTATTATTTAAACACTACAATAGCACTCCAGGGTTATTAAAAGAGTAAAAGAAAATTATTGTAGTAAATAAAGTAGCTTTATGAGTCTTTATTAATTCAAAACTCAAATGTTTCCTCTAATAATTCACACACTTAAACGTCAAATTCGAGTTTGACATTTGCGCACACACTGCACTACCTCTTTTTCGTGTGCACCGTTAGCACTGCTTAATGACGTCACTCATGACGTCACATATTTTCGTTAGTGCGAATACGTTCAATTTGATTCACTCCGTGTGCGCGCTATCGGTGCCAATAGCGCACATATGCGCAATTCGGACCGCGGTGATATATACCCTAGCAGGCCACAGACTATAGTCCGCGCAATACAAGAAGGTTGTAGGTAAAAATGGAGTACACGGGATCGGCAGGTACTTGAGAATAGTTCGTATGACTTTAAAATGACCCGACGTGTGACTATGATGTTGCCATTTGCAAGCAAAATACCCCTAATTTTTAGCATAATAGAAGAATCTTATAAAATCACTTAATTGCTCTATTAATATCATGTATGTATTTACCATATTCTCGGCCCATCTACCGCAGTGTCTTACAAAGAAAGTCTTTAATTCGTGTGTGTTGCCAGTGATGATCTATGGAACCGAAATGTGGCCGCTTACAATGGGCCTCATAAGAAGGCTGAAGGTCACCCAAAGGGCAATGGAGAGGGCTATGCTCGGAGTTTCTTTACGTGATCGTATCAGAAATGATGAGATCCGCAGGAGAACCAAGGTCACCGACATAGCCCAAATAATCGGGAACCTTAAATGGCAGTGGGCAGGGCACATTGCGAGGAGGACTGACGGCCATTAAGGCGGAAAGGTCCTCGAGTGGTGACCACGTACCGGGAAACGCAGCGTTGGTAGGCCCCCCACAAGGTGGACTGAATTCTCTATAGCTTGCTGCCGCTGATTTCTCTATAGCTTGATGGTAGTTACATTCGTATAGTCGGAGACACGGGTAATTGCCCAATAAAGACGCTCCTGATATAAAATGTCATTGTATGAAAGGGAGGTCCATAAGTTTTGAGAACAGTAACATATGCATTACGGGGATGTGTCGTCAGGATTTAGCTCGATTCACGATCGTACATACGAATGCCGAGTCCATTTATCACAAAGAGGAAAACCTTTAACTATTATCAAACAATGTCAAAATCTGAACGTCAAATCCATTTATGTATTAATATGTTTTAACAGATATAGGTAGGTTCCTATATTAATACTAGAAAAATGCACTGAAAAAAATCGACTTGCCTCAAGCGGGGCAAGTCGATTTTTTTCAGTGCATTTTTCTAGTATTAATATTTACTCGTTTGTAAACGCAAAAATAAAATTATTCCATAAGGTTCCTATATGTTTATCAATTAGTGAAAATTTTATAGATTTGACGAATAAATGACGAACAATATATTGCTCTTGCTCATGTGGTGCGTCGGTGGGTTTAAATAAAACGAAGTCCCTATACACTAATGTTATTTAAGCCTACATGTTCTATTTCTGAGAAAATAAGTTGATCTAAATAAAAAACAATAGTAGGAAAAATATTTTTTTATTGTCATTAACATAAATTGATAAAAAAACATGTTAGATGTTATGTATACAAAACTAATTAATTAATATAATGAACTTAAAAGGAAAGGAAAGAAAGAAGTCAAACTGATGCTATAATGGTCATTAAACTATATAAAAAATCCTGTCCAATGATATATTGCACGTTGTTATTGGTTCCTAGGCAAAAATGCCGGTCCTTCTTTACTGAATAATTATTACAGTTAAATTTAATTTCTAAATTCAATTGAATAAGCTACCAATATATTTTTAAGTTCGTAACCACGAAGACATATTTGCCCATTGTTGTGCAAATAGGCGCCCCTGAATTACG
Source organism: Elophila nymphaeata (assembly GCA_955850985.1). Taxonomy (NCBI): domain Eukaryota; kingdom Metazoa; phylum Arthropoda; class Insecta; order Lepidoptera; family Crambidae; genus Elophila; species Elophila nymphaeata. The sequence goes on from OY039068.1 coordinate 15,930,776, forward strand.
GCAACACTGAATGCCTATCTTACAGAATTTCCCGGTATATATAATTTTATACTCTAGTCCGGGAGGTAGCGTTGCAATTTTTTTAGGAATTTCATACCATATAATTTCATTTTTTCTCAATGACTATCATGCTGTTTCCTTTAACTCCACCGCTATCGGAGCAGCTAACGTTCGGAGTTGTTATGTGTTATGGGAAAACTATTATTGTTATGATTTTCAGTCGGTATAAAATGACAGGCACAACTATAGTGTTGCCTCCCGGACTATTCGAACTAACATTGTAGGTATTGTAAGAAAGTTTTCTTCCAACTTTGCGTTGTATCATGGTTACTCTAGTTAGTTAACTAGAGTAACCATGATGCAACGCGATTGTCGTAAATATATTTATTATTTATTGTTCTAAATCAGAGTGTTATTGTCATTTCTGAATATTATAACACTTCAGTGATTGTATTGGCTTCTTTATTACCCTATGGCTATATGAATACAAAAAGCAATTGAATTTTTTTGATTCATTATTGGTATTGAATTTGCCAAAAGAGAAAAAAAATTTAAAAAAGTTGAGAACAAGTGAAAGTTGCAAATTAAAACATTTGCCTATTCCAAATAAATCCAAAAACCAAATAAATACTAATGATATTATTATGTGTGTGTCGACTTTTAAAATGTATTGTAATTTTGTTTTGAAGATTTCTTTCTCATCTCGTAGCATAGAGGAAGTTTTGTAATCGTCAAAAAAATTGACCTCGAGATTTTACACGTTTTGGACCTTGTGGAATTATGTCTGTGTGTGTGTCTGTGCGTTAGCACGATAACTCGAGTATGCTTTAACTTATCGCAACCAAATTTAAGATGCATGTATAACATAAAAATATAAGGTTTCTATCAACTTTTGAATCGTCGATCATGAAAGTTAAGCAACCAAGTGCGCGGTCTTTACTCGGATGGGTGACCAAAATTTAAGATGCATGTATGACATCAAAATACAAGGTTTCTATCAACTTTTGAGTCGTTTCTGGTATACGAGAAAGTCAAGGGTTGACCACTCCCGATTTTTTTTAATTAGAAAGAAAGAAAACATGCGTATACTTTACTACGCTCCGCACCTCGTTACCTACTTTTTGTCTAATAACCTGAATTTCGCAATAATCCTGACATAATTGCACTAATTTTTCTATACATCTGTACTAGTTACATTACTTAATTTGCGCATATAAAAATAGAAAAATTGGGCAATTACTTTTCTTTCTTCTAAATTCTATTCTACTTTTAATTAATGGCATTTGCGATACTTAAATATTACGCATTTGGCCATTGTCAAGTAAAAATATTAGCAGTAATAATAAATTGTAGTAGATTGATTTAAAAATGGAGTCTCACAACACGTGTTATTCCAAAAAGAACTCTGGTGAAACCAATTCTTCTAAATTGTAAAGTCAACAGCATATCTGTTGTGCTTTAAGGTTCCGTTCCGTCAGCATGCGTTTAAGGTTGAAAATCGATTGGAGAATTTTACAGTTTTGGGTAGTTTGTATCCGTAGTGTAAGAGTAAATTGATATTGCAAAAAAAATTAACGCGGCAACAAATTAACCTGAATTAACCGGATTTAAAAAAAATTAAAAGCCGGTATCAAAAATAATAGGTTTTGCTTATTCTATCTCACAATTTATTGTTCCTTCAAATACATTTTCACTTGATATTGGCTAAATGTGTAATACTTAAACGTGAAAGCCATTAATTAAGTATAGACCTTAATAATTACATTTAGGTAAACTTTTTTAAATTTTATTATCAAAACAAAGCTAATTAACCCATATGTGAGTGACAAGGTACCCGGGTACGTACATAGAAAATAATACAGAAATCATATTTAAGAAATTATTTTTAAGTAAATTATCGTCTTTAAAAATATTCGGACAGTTTTCATAAAATCTATGGCACGGAACCCTTCGTTCGCGCGTTCGACTCCTTCTAGTCGGTTTTTTTTTTACTATTTTTGCAGGATGTCTCTGATAACCTTTTTTGAGTCACCAGGGCTTTTAGTAAAGAAGAGGAGAAGATATTCATTGAAATCTAATGATGTAAATAACAATATTGTACAAAATAAATACTTGTGACGAACAACGTATTAATTTTGATAAGGAATAATATTCTGTTTACAAAAATACCTTCACATCTAATGCATTATTTTAGAACAAATTTTATTAACAAAAGTAGGTTATAGCGAGTCAACCTTAAGAAATAGATAAATGCTGTCTGAAACTTTTTCTTAGAACTTTTAAAGGAAAATAATTTCGTCATGCATGATTTTTGCGTAACTTTAACCGTTTACGCAGCGCACATAACGAAAGCTCTGAAAATCAAAATTTATTATTTTCCGTTTATTTAAAACTATGATATCTCGTAAGATATTCATTGAAATCAAATCAAGTCAGGAACAATTTGTTTAAAATTAAATACTTGTGATATATAATGTATTTATTTTGTTATGGAATAATATCATGCATACAAAAACACCATTGCAGATAATGCATTATCTTAGAACAAATTTAATTACCAAAAAGAAAGGATATAGTGAGTCAATCTTAAGACATATGCTGTCGCGGACTTTTTTTTAGAAATTTTAATGGTGAACAATTCCGTCAGTCGCGTACTTTTTTTTAGAAATTTTAATGGAGAACAATTCCGTCATACATGATTTTACCGTAACTTTAACTGTCTACGCAGCGCACGCAGTGAAAGCTTTGAAAAGAAATAATTTTCTCCCGTTTTTGCAACATTCTTCATTGATGCTCAGTTCCTATTGGACGCCTCGTAATGTTATATAGCCTATAACCTTTCTCGTTAATTGGACTATCCAATGCAAAAATAATTTTTCATTTTGAATCAGTAGTTGCTGAGATCTTAGGGTTCATCCAAACAAAACTCTTCAGCTTTATTATTAGTATTAGTATAGATTGATACTTATTTTATTTTACTTTTTTAATTGTACAGTCAACAGGCACATCAGGTTACCACAAACTGTCTTTCATGGTAATCGTGGGCTGGTGAAGTGTTATGGCGCAAATACAAAAAAAAAACTTTATTAAATCACTTTCGTTCAGTTAGTGAATTTTATTTTTTGGATATTTTCATATTGATTACTAGAATTTGTCACTCGACAATAATAACTAATTACATACATACGATCACGTTCCTATGAGCGTGTGTGTGAATGTTACCAAATATCCTGTTCAACCCCTCTTGGGACTATTCCCAAGAGGGGTTGAACAGAGTATTTGGTAACATTTCGTTACATATAAAGTCAGATCCGGCAGTATGGGCCATGCAGTACCTCCAAATAGAGAGGGACCGCCAGCCAGGCGCCTATAATAACTAATTCCTGACTCCCTTAATTTATGATATTCTTGCTTGAGTTTTGTCAAATTTAAAAATCTGTAATAGATTTAGTTAGTAACATTTTTTTGTTATTAACTAACTACGTCTATTTGTAATGAACAATGTGATAAATAAAACATCTCATTTGTCGTGTACGCAAGCAATAAAGAACGTGCAAAATGTGCACAAAGCGTGTAAGCTTCAGCCTAAGAATGTCTTAATTAGACGTTCTAGATGGTAGTTTATCGGTTATTTAAATTATGATGTGGAAATATAGGTACTTAATTGAAATACTTATTTATCTAATTAGGAACGCATATCCACATTGATATAAGAAGTTATCCATGTTCTGTGCAAATAAAGGACTCCACAGACGGCAGCTCTAATGTAAAGATGTAACATCTATAGCACGATACATCTCAATACATATTTCTATAGAAATCTTCAGCAGAAAACACACCGACAGCTATAATGTATATTTTTACATCTTCGTACGGAGCTGTACGAAAATATACTTACATTTTACATCTCGATATATCTTAATACATTTCCAAATTACGTTAGGTACATCTCTCTCGAACAGGGTGTTAAAAAAATTCAGTAAAACGATGTTCCCGGTGAAAAAAAATCTGTGATAGACAACAATCTGATTTTCAAGCGATGTGAACAGACTTTGAAAATAAATTATATATTAGAGGAAGATCAATTCTTGATTAAAACCACTATAGAGAGATAATTTTAATTAATCTTTTTGCGTAGTTTTATGAAAATGCAGTTTAGAGTTATCTTCCATATGAAATACAAGCATTATAATGGCACACAATATTTTACTTTTTCCAGTAGAAAATATACTATTTTAAACCGCTATAGGGCTAAATATGTAAAAAACTGAGATAACATTATTTAAAAGGGATACCAATTACATCATAACAAGCAACAAAGTACGCAATTACAGTCACGAGCAGTAAGATGTATCCACATGTGACACCGCGTCACTCTTATTGTGAACGTAATAAAGATGCTGAACTGTTAATACGGTCAGCATCAGGAATAGATTAACACTTTAATACCTTGTCGTGATAATCATTCATTCATAATAGTGGCAACTATTACTGCACAAGCACTGCCGTTGATATGACATGGTTTTTGATATGACTTTCCAGTTTCCATGATCCGGGAGGCTCGTAAGCTGGGTGAAGCCCGGCTTCTGTCGAAAGATGGCAATCAAAAGTCACATCCGAGATTTAAATCGCTACTTGTAACTGACACTAATTAACCTGATGTACCTACTATAGTATACTATAGTAAAAAAGCGTCGGTGGCGTAGTACGTAAGAGCGTCGTCTCCCACCCGGGAGGCACTGGTTCGATCCCCGCCACGTACCAATGTGTTTTCAAATCTCGAATTCATATGTACGTTTAATCGACGCTTTTACGGTGAAGGAAAACATCGTAAGGAAACCTCCACACTATGAAGAAATTCTTAGGTTGTGTGTGAAGTCTACCAACCCGCACTTGGCCAGCGTGGTTGACTAAGGCCTAATCGCCCCTAATGTGGGGTAGGCTCGAGCCCCTCGGTGGGGACATTATATGAGTTGTTGATGATGATGATGATGACCTACTATAGTGCTTAACTGAGTTTACGATACGATACGTGTCACGGTAGGGGTACGCATCTATACTAATAATAAAGCTGAAGAGTTTGTTTGTTTGTTTGTTTGTTTGATTGTTTGTTTGTTTGTTTGTTTGTTTGGTTAAACCCTAAGATCTCAGCAACTACTGACTCAAATTGAAAAAATCTTTTTTCGTTGGATAGTCCATTTATTTAGGAAGGCTATAGGCTATATAACATCACGATACGTCCAATAGGAGCTGAGCATCAATGAAGAATGTTGCAAAAACGGGAGAAAAATATTTCTTTTCAAAGCTTTCACTGCGTGCGCTGCGTAAACGGTTAAAGTTACGTAAAAATTATGTATGACGGAATTATTCTCCATTAAAATTTCTAAAGAAAAGTCCGCGACAACATATGTCTATATTTTCAGGTTTGCTCACTATAACCTTTCTTTTTGGCAATATTTTTTTTTTCTAAAATTATGCATTATCTGCGATGGTGTTTTTGTATGTATGATATTATTCCTTATTAAAATAAATACATTATTTATCACAAGTATTTAATTTTGCACAAAATTGCTCACGACTTCATTTGATTTCAATGAATATCTTAAGAAATGTCATAGTTTGAAATAAACGGAAAATAATAAATTTTGATTTTCAGAGATTTCTTTGCGTGCGCTGCGTAAACGGTTAAAGTTATACAAAAATTATGTATGACGGAATTATTTTCCTTTAAAAGTTCTAAAGAAAAGTCACAGACAGCATTTATCTATCTCTTAAGGTTGACTCGCTATAACCTATTTTGGTTAATAAATTTTGTTCTAAAATAATGCTTTAGATGTGAAGGTATTTTTGTAAACATAATATTATTCCTTATCAAAATGAATACATTATTCATCACAAGTATTTAATTTTGTACAAAATTGTTCGTTACATCATTAGATTTCAATGAATATCTTCAGAGATATCACAGTTTTAACATAACTCCGCAGCTAAATAATGATCAAGTACTACGCACGCATCTATACGGAGTTGTTTTTTTTTTTGGTTGATCGCGCTTATCTTAAGAACTACTGATCCCGTCAGATTCAGACGCCTTAGAGACTCTAATAAGTTCAGAGACTCCTCCGAGGGAGATGCTCACCGGTCAGGAATCCTCTCTGGAGTGATTCGACCTTAAAGCTTGAGGACCCACCGAGGTCCTCTCCTTTACTAAAACCCCTGGTGACTCAAAGAAGGTCATCAGAGACATCCTGTAAAAACAGTAAAAAAACCGCCTAGAAGGAGTCGGACGCGTGAACGAAGGGTTCCGTGCCATAGATTTTATCAAAACTGTCCGAAAATTATTAGAATTTTAAATTAAATATTTAGTTAATATTTCAAGTTTCTACCTGTTATCGTTATTGAGACCGAGAAATAAATCACGTTTGTTGTTGAGCCCCCTTAAATATTAATTTTATTTTAATTTAATTATTTATTTTTAAAGTGAATTATATAACTAAATATTCTGTGAATATTTCAAGCGTCTATATATTGCCGTTATCAAAATCGACCAAAAAAGTCACGTTTATTTTATGGGAGCAGCTTCAATATTTATTTTATTCTATTTATTAGTATTTGTTGTTATAGCGGCACCAGAACTACGTCATCTGAGAAAATTTCAACTGTCTAACTATAATGGTTAATGATATACAGCCTGGTGACAGATGGACAGACGGACGGCGGAGTCATAGTAATAGGATCCCGTTTTACCCTTTGGGTACAGAACCCTCAAAAGGGGAACTACTGATTCAAATTGAAAAAATCTTTGATTGTCTATTTATAGAGGAAGACTATAGGCCAGGACTTCCCAAACTTATTTTCATAGTGACGCCCTTAGGAATTTTCCAATTTTTACGAGCCCTCCCCCCGTTATAGTAACAGCAAAGTTAAGTACATACCTACGAAAACAAAAAAAAAACGGACGCAGCCGCCCGGTTTGCCAAAAATGCTGTGTTCGATTTTTTCGCCCGCCCTAGACAGTCGATCCGGGCTCAAGTTTTGAAATCGCGACTTTCATTTCTTTCTCTACATTTATTTTCGTTCTACTAGCTCGCATAGCAGCTAGAGAGCCATTCTATGTGGATCGTCTCACTACGCCCGCCCCCGGGATAGAACCGCGAACCCTGGGATGCCAGGGCATCGCGACGCGCAGTATGGGAAACCCTGATATAGGCCTATATACCTCCATAGCATCACTCTACGACTAATAGGAATTGAGCATCAATGAAAAAAGTTGCAAAAATGGGAAATCCACGCGGACGAAGTCGCGGGCACAGCTAGTGTATTATAACAGCGCGGAAACTACGAATACCTAGCAATTTTCATCGACAATTTAATTTATGTTATTCCTTTATTGAAAACATCGTAAAAATTTAATTTATGTTATTCCTTTATTGATACTTGGTTGTAAATTGAACTATTATACTATAGAATTTAATCATATGTATGAAAATGGTCTTTCATTTGTTTTTTTGTATGGATAAACGCAAGACAAATCTGATCAGGATTCCAATGTCTTTACCGTAGCAGACTCATATCAGGACTATGATAGCAACTATGGGATAAAGATATTAACGCTTAAGGAGATAATTATGTTAGGTGGTGAAAATTCTTGTACTTTGACTTCTCGTCTGAAATCAACAAAACTTGTTATAAACTTCAGTCAAAACCAGGTATCATTTCGGTTCTTAAACCAGAGACCGAGAAACATTTCTATGTAGTTTCGAATCATTACTAGGAATGATGAAAGTGACTAATGACCACCTGAGAGTAATTGTTCATGTTCAAAAAGGTCTGCAAAGACATCACCGCCGTAAACCCTTACCTGGTTACCCTAACTCAAGAGGAAGGTTTATGATATGAGTTTCTCAGAAAAATAATATATACATATAATCATGCTCATAATCCCAAAAGCGGTGGAGCAAATTTTAGGTAACATTTGTTTACACATAAAGCCATATCTGGCAGAATGGGCCATACAATACCTACTCAAAAATAGCAACAGGTTGTCGCCGCAAAAAAGGACATCAAATTCGAAAGTAAGTAAACCTTCAGTGAATCAACAAGCAACATTACCAAATAGGACATATGTTACACTCTAAATTACCCAGCAGAAAAAGAATCCCCTTACAAAATGCTTAAAATTGAATAAGGCTCAATTATGACTGCACCTACTGGTACTGAACGCGACAAGATCATTCAAGAAAAACCTAAAGAGATACCCTATGGAATAAGAGAAATCGTAAATAGATTTAGACATAGAACGACAATGTAATATTTATTACGTCGTTCTATGTTTCAGCGTTGTATGATGTGACCAAACTTATAGATAGATAATACTAATGTTGAATTGTACACGTTGTACCTATAGGACATGTTATTTTCATACACAAAATGAGAGATTATTATATCTCGCTTGGTGTATAATGACGTTGTGATAATGCTAAGAACTTCTTTATTCTGTGCTACCACTATTTATCTACAGAATACGATATGACAGAACGTATAGACAAATTTTACGTTGTGTTCGTAGCATGTCTTTTATGTCATACTAAATATGACACAACGTTATATCACGTCGACGCCATTCAACGTATAATGGCGTCGACGTGACATAACGTTCTGTCGCAATGTGTACAAAACATAGAACATCATGTGACACACACACAACCTACATATATACGTCATTTCTTTTTGACTGGACATTTTGTGTCATTCTACATCAATCAACAGACTTTAATGGCACCGTCCGCGAAAGTGTTGAAATTACCTAATCTAGAAGCATTTTTTGTTTCTTACATTTTAAGCTCCCTTTATTTAGATTCTTCTTTGTAATGATTTATTTTTGCTTTTTTACGGTTAGACTTCTACCTAGTTTATCTACTTTAAGTTTCCTTTCCAATATTCTTTCTAGTATCTGTGCTTAAATTAATTTCCTATTATTTCTAATCAATTACCCTATAAACTACCTATGTAAATTATACATGATAGCAAGTAAGCGGAAGTGTTTATGATTCAATCCGGTTCAGGCGTGTAAGTGGTCCACATTCATTCAAGTGAAAAGCTTATATTCTGGTCAAGTTATCGATTAATTATTAATCATAGATTTTCTTTCCCAGAGTTCTTTACCTGGTATTCCACGTAAATTAAATAGTTTATTCTGTTAAATATAATAATATTTATTTACTCTCTTTGATTTATTAAATATTTTTAATTAATTAATTTATAAATAAATCAAAAGTGGGGTGGGATTGGACAGTTTCTCGGTAGCTTCATCTTCTCATGCGATTATATCATGAAGAATATGGCTATAATATGTAGATAAGCAGTATTCAATATTGCGGATATACTTAATCTGAAGATAATTTTACCGGTTCTATGCTCTAATGATTCGCTCATTGTATCTCACTTGGTGAAGGAATTGACTAGAGAGATTCTTAGGGAGAACAATGTTGTGGTCGGTTTTGGTAGGTGGCATGCTTTGTTTCAAGTGTGCCTGTCTATTGTTACTACTATATGTTATTAAACTCAATTGCCATTTTTAAAATCTTTTGATTTTTCCTCCAGTCTTATCATAATTTACCATCAGGTCAGGCGAATGTCAAATGCTACACAGTTATTTAAAAGAAATGAATTCGCTGCGCTCAAAAGAAATAACTAATTATGTATCATTCTATTCCAAACCGTACTAAGAAATAAATGAATTGTAAATAAACTTGCCCTAGTTATTTTCCATTAGTAGTATTAGTAGTTTTGTGGTTGAACCTAGGCACTTGACATAATTATTCAACTCTCCGCTTGGTCATTAAAAAGTACATAACTAAAAGCCCCAGTAGATATATCTTACTAGGGATTTTTGGAATAGACTGAAAACTCTACGTATGGTAAAATACAGTTAGTGTCGCATTTATCTCTATTATATTATGGCAGTGGTTCCCAATTAGTGGTAAGTTGGGTCAAAGGGTGGCAATCTTTTGGATAAGATTATTTAATCAGAAAAAATACCGAAATATATTTTTGATCGATCAATGTAAATATGCAAACATTGTCACACACTTCAACTCGAAGATGACTTGAGGCTGAAACTATTCATTGGTATGAGCTAGCAGATTTTTCAGAGTTGTGGAAAGAAAAACGTGCACATTTGTCACTTTAAACTTATTTTCACCATCATTCAAACTGTATTTATGTAATATTAAAATCCAAATAAGGTATTAACTTTATTACTCGCAATAAGGGTTACGCGAATTTCAGGTCTTTCTTGAAGTGGTACGCAGGAAAAATTAAATTGGGAACCACTGGCATAAGGTATATGCAAATAATTTAGTTACCTATGTAAGTACTTTACTTGTTAAAAGTCTTTAATCACACTCGCATCATTATCTATAGATTTGAAGGATTTGTGGGTTGGAATTAAACAATAGATAATAAAAATATATTTTTCAATTACCTTTTCATGTTGTCAAATTGATAATAAAATAAATAACAAGCAACTATAAGAAGTAGGTGAGTAATGCACTGACACGACTCGGTACCGCTTTTACTTTCCTTTAATCGTAAATAGACAACAGTTCCTGATGTATGTAATGTGTATACCGTTGGCTCGCATCCTCAGCCACGCTACCCACAAGCATGCGACCCACACCGATCCAGCGCAAACCGACCTTGCACCCTGCGTACGCGCCGATAGAGACCGAAATAATATTTGCCACAACTATTCAGTCGACTAATAGACTGAAACCGGTCGTCCGTGAGTGAAATGTGGGACTGAATGGTCCTCACAATACACGCAAGCTCCATCTGTAATTACGTGTCGTGCGCACACACGGACACCTTAACACTACCACATAGCGCAATCGGCAACAGATATGTGTCTCGCTTTTTGCCGTACATTTTATTGGAGAAATTCACTTGGAAAATGGCTCTCGATCATTTTCAAGTTCAGTTACGTAAGTACGCGACTGCGCGTGTGGAGAATTAGTGCGGAATAGCGGATGTTTGGTGGTGCTCGACGGCGAAGTGGCGCACAGTTATAAGCTCTCACCCGCTCCACTGCTTGTCAGTTGCCGCCAGACTACCCTCGTGCAGGTCGATTTTTAGTTAGTTTTTAGTGCAGTGTGTGGAAAACGAAATAAAAATGTGTAACCCTTTCCGGATAGCCATCGTTTCTATTATCTGTGTGGTCGTCGCCTCGGGCCATGTGCACGGACCTCGGAGATCCCGCGTCATCGATTTAGAGGATTACGCACAAAATGAAATCGACAGCGGAAGAGCCGATGAGGGCTCGTGGTGGCCTTCTGCTGAATTTTCCGTGGTACAGAAAATTTACGATGATTGCAGTGCCCAGAAACAGTTCTCAATGTGCTTAAAAGGAAAAGCTCTGACGGCACTCACTAGGGCTGTGGAGCAGGTGATACCAGTGCTTTTCGTGTATAGACGTTGTGAAGTGTGATGGATTCGTGTATTAATAGTTTTTTGTGTTGTACAGGAGAGCGTTCAGCTTACCGACGGTTTGTCGTTGGTGAAGCAGGCTGACGCACCCTCTGCGGTAGCCGAGCCCAGGTTCTTCTCCGGAATGACAGCCGAAGACAAGATCGACACTATGCTACGTACAAAATTCGAGCAACTGATGAGCACTCACACCATTTCAATGGATTTAGCGTCGGAAGGTAGAGGTAGAGGTGCGTTGAAAACATTTTACACTAAATATAAAATGACAAAGTAATGATATTTGAAATTTTAGAAATAATGTATTTTGTTTTTATTGTTCAGGTAAAAAGGTATTACCCTATTTGCTGCTTGGAATCTTCACAACTATAAGCATCGTTGGCGGTATGGCTTTGAAGACCCTTGCAGCCATTGCCGGCAAAGCGCTGATCGCCAGTAAGGTCGCCCTCACTATCGCTGGAATTATTGCACTGAAAAAGCTGTTCAGCCACGACGGAAACAATGGTGAAACTACATTCCAAGTCCATGCAGATGGACACCATAGGTAAGAGAATGACATCTGATCTTGATTAATATACTGTCTAGTACCTACAGTAATAAGTTAACTGCATGTAATAATTCTTAATTTTTTAATTCTAGTCTTTAATTCGAAGGCGGAATCTATATGTGGTGAGGCCAGCAAACCCCGGCCTGGTGGACCCGTATCGGTACTATGCGGAGCAGACGACCGAGAGCTCGTAGCTTCCTCTGCGCTGGACGGCTAACCTTCAGGCAGAGCAACCTCGCGCGACCCGCCCGCCGCCACCGGTCGACTCCACCGCGCCGACACCCACACAAATAATCTCAAACCAAAGTACTGTCCTTTTGGACATCCTTCTTAGACGAATCGGTCGTCCATTCTCAATTTCAAATCTATGTCAATAAATTATTTAATGTAATTTATTTATTTGTGACTACGGTTGTACGTTTGAATGTAAATTAATTTACTAAGTGATGTAAGATAATGAAAATAAAAAAAATACGCAAAATCTTGTTTCATTTTTGTTACATAAAAACATGAAAATTACAGGTCTAAATATTATAATATTATTCATTTAATGCTCGTAAAATCATAAGAGTGATAACTACTAAGCAAAGATTTCAAAATAATTCATAACAAGTTATCAATGAACTTACTTAACTATTGTTATTTAACAAGGCCATATTTAAAGGTTAAAGCTGGATCAATCTCGATTATAATATCGCATCATAAATTCATCTCGAAGCTCATTAAAGATGCATGGTATCTGAGTACAGCATGAATGCCAGCATGCTTATGGACGTTAATTAATTACTTACAGCAGTAACCCGCTTTCTTTGCTCGCTCTAGTGGAGAGGAGTCCGTGAAATGTGTCGAGATTTTCCGTTAAGTAGGTGCACCGCGTATGAACGTGGAAAGTAGAAAGTCATAATCGATTGACTGCACATGCACGCACGCTGATAGAACATGACTGTATCGGTGCTGTTATGATCTTTTCTGCTTTATTGAATATCGAGGTAATGGCGCACATAGCTATTTGGTATTACAACTCTGTATATCGACCTGCACAAATTTCGAGTGAATGCAGATAATTTGTGTACTTGGAGCGAATTGCATTCGACTTGTTAGCGGACTGTGAAACATTTTCACAGAGAGCAGCTTCGGGGTGCAGCAGCGTTTGTTGGGTGCGGAAGGTCAGCTCGTTGATTAGCCGTGCGCCGGTAAAGGCCGACCGCAGCGCGTTTGTGCCCCGGACGCTGTTTATAATGCAGATATGTGTTTGCCCAATCGCTGCACGCTACGCTTGCTATATGGCATCGTTAATGCGGCCGGCGTCTCTTTGCATACGCAAATATAGGGCGGGCGGTCCAGCGCTGATTAAGCGGTGCGCCGGCGGTGAAGCTGGCTTCATTTCTGCCAGGATTAGAGTGTCAGTTGATTAGTTTTCAGGCTCATGTCGCGTTGCCAGGTAGAATTTTTGCCATCGGTAGCTACCGCAATGTAATTTGAAGTGGAGCTAAAAGAATTTTATTGTCACTAAAGTTATTAGAAATTGGTTTATTGGTGTTTATTTTTGTTTCAAGACCAAGTTACTGGGAATTTTTAGTAGTATTTATTATTGTTCATCAGTATAGATCAACATGATTACTTAGTAGTATCACTGAAGCAAATATCTTTGAATTCTTCGTGCACTGATGAGTTAGTTCTCATCGGTTAGTTGTATATGCACATAGGGTAGCGAATGGTACTGTAGGTAGATCCCTTGCGACAAGACCTGTCAGACAGGGTGGCTAATATTACTTACGGCGGCTCAGGTGTCCGCGCTGGCTTCAATACTTGATGCCGTCTACGCCTCGAATTGGAGCAACCATCACGGGATGTCTCAACAGATTACTGATTTATTAGCAGTAAATTGGTATATGTCTCATTGCGTATGCTATCTGTGTTCGCTGCGCTTGATTTAGATACATAATTCGGACTACCATGTTTGTATTTATAAAGTGTATAGATATCTTTGGAGAAGATTTTTATCAGAATAACGAGGTATTTTAACCAGCGTTAGCGTAGTGTTACCTCAGCAAACATGCTTTCTGAGCACGATATTGTGATAATCTTAATTGTACAAAACAAATAAAAGTTATTAGTTTCTTAATAGTTAGTTTCGTTTGAAATTTCATTATATTAATGTTCGTATCATTATCTATCAGCGATGGATATCACGTTTCTCTATCACCGTGGAGTTTTCATAACACGTAGGATATTACAAGGCCACCGGCGCCAGTCGTGTAGCAGAGTTAGCTCACGGTCCAATGGTCAAAGTGTCCGACATAAACCTATTTTGTTCTCTTCTTATATTGGATGTGCGCTCCCTTCTTCCCACCGCCACCGTCCGCTGACCTTTGACGTAGGGTTGGCGCGTATTATAAATATTGATAGCGAGTGAGTTGTGGACTGTATAGGTATATGTTTTTATTATTATTATTATTATTATTATTATGTTTCTAGGTGTGTGATGATGGAAACACGGCTTCAGGATTAACAGGTTTACAATGACGTGGTTACAAAACTCTGACTATGCATGGTAAAAAAAAGTAACGACATTGTATACAAAGGTCATGTATACAATGATATTATAAAAGAGGCCGGCGATCTCCAGTCAGTTGCAAACAAATATTATAACACTTTATTTTTCACGTCTGCCCGGACTGCTGAGATGTATTAGGAGAATAATATCTGTTCTGGTTGTCAGCTTTTGTTTGTTGGTTTACTAAAATTCTAGTAGTAAGATGGTAAAAGCAGAATTCGAGTCCAAACGCAGAGAAAGCTAGTACAAGAGATAAAGTTCAGCACTTCAGAGTGCCGCACACCACGGGAACAAATAGTGACGTTTTAAGGTTGTAGCACACTTATCAGCTCGGAAACGTATCGCCTCTTTTTAATGTGAAAAAAGGCGATGCGCTACGGTCCGTAGCAGTTTCATAGACGCCGTTCCGTAGCAGTTTCGTAGCCGCCGTTTCGTAGCATTCATAGTAAAAAAAGGCGTTCCCTTTCCGAGCTGTGGAGTGTGCTAATGAGCGTGATACTCGTAGTATGTATATATTATCCAATCGACAATTTTCGCGGTGTACCACTTGTAGGCGATAAGCGACTGGCACCGACGTGCCTGAGTAACAGGCGACCTGACCCTAAAGAATTCTGTTTGCCAATTGGAATACCGGGAACTTTGTTGACTCTACCTAAACTAGTAGGTATGCACAATGACTATAAATAATAAATAACAAAATTGTGCATTTACAGCGCCGCTATTCAACCTCGAAGGCGGCGGCGCGAGGGCAGCACGATTTAATGTATAGCCGCGCCGCCACCGCCCCGTTGCGCTGTCGCCCCGTTCGACGCGGACTTCTTGTCCGTTGCCTTAAGCATAATTCAGTTTTTTTTCTGAAGGCTATAACGCTTTTTGTTTAGATAGTTTCCGCTATTTCCAAACAGTAAACTGGCAATAGTCGTGATCCAAGACGGCGGACGTGACTTTTTAATATAATATCAATATGGATATCATTTTCGTGGTTTTCGGGGACCCGGTTCCAAAATAAACACAGAAGAATAATAGAAATATGTGACCTTGCAAATGAGGGTAAATATTAGGTACACTATTCTCTTTTATGTTTGACTTCAATCGTGCGTAAAGATTACACGTATTTAACTATACAATTTTTACTAACAACACTTATTAATTACAAAAATAAACGTTTAGTCTTAAATAAGCGAATCAAATAGATAAATTTTAATTTTATTCTCCATATATAGCACAGTTTAATCAAGCGTATAAATGATACAAAAAAGTAATGCTCTACATCGAGTACACCGGACCTAAGCTATAAGTGGTACGAATACATAGTACCGTTGCGTGATGGTATAATGAGAATAAGGAACTAATAAAATAAAAATGTTACTAGCATGTCAAATATGTTATTTCTTTTTTAATAAAATTATTTGATACTCGTCATACTCTCACTTTCTCTTTTTCTGGATATATATTTTCCGTTGTTGGTTTTCCTTTTGTTTAGTAATAAAAAAGACTGGTATTATTTTAATGTAAAAAGGGACTGATATTATGTTGCATTGATAATAAATGATTTGGAATAGAACATAAAAAATCTGACGAACAAAATTACAAATTAAAATTAAAACAAAATAAGAAAAAAGCGACGTGATTTCCCGACGATTCTTTTCATTAAAATAATTTAATGATCTTTTGGTACAACCCTGCGTAGGGAGGGGTGTCTGTGAGGAAGTTTTGTTGGGAATTATGTTGGTACATACGTGCTGAAGCCATTATTGCGCGGGAAAAGTTCGTCAAAATCATTTTTGGTTCTGCAGATCCGCAGCTCAAAACTCTATCATTCTATAACTTTTTTGAAAACACCAATTTCATTAGATAAACTGAATACATACTTACATAAAAAAGAAATTTCATTTATGCAGACGGGCATTATGTACTTATAGTTCTTGCTTAACACGCAATTTAAGATAATGTTTGCAATAATTGTTAATTATAATGTAGTAAATTTTAATCACAAAATTTAATTTAAAGTATTAATATCACGCATCTTATTCACGCGTCTTTTTCTGTTTGTTAACTACCTGTGTTATTATTATCATGATTATTATCTATGAAACGTATTCAAAAAGTCATATACTTAATAAAAAATGGCTTAATAAGTTATGTTTCAAAAAAAAATATTACCTATCTTTTTTAATATAATGAAATTACGAAAATAGCGGAAAACATTACCATTTTTTTAATGATGACGATATGTAATATATGTAGGAGTGTAAAACGTAATAATGACTTTTATGAAGAGGCATAGATAATAAAATACTATACCTACTAGTAGTAGAGGTTAAATTTAAGGAAAGTACGTCATCATTCGGGTGCGGCGGCATGCAAAGGTAAGTATTTGTAATTAAAACAAAATTGGTAATTGCAGTCGTTTCAGTGTTAATCAGTAAAATAGGTAGGCACGTGAAATGTAAAAAGTGCAACAAAGTGAAAGTAAATGCATGCGCACGCGCCCGCGATGGAAATATTGAAATCAAAATGCATTTGAAATACAATTGCCAATTAGATTTTACTTTCCAATATCCATAAATGGTTTATTTTAATGTTTATTGAGTGGAACTGTAATTGTAAATGTTGAATAATTGGTTTTATGCGTAATTACGTTCACACATGGTAATAGGTACTTTTGTAAATTAGGGAGATATGAACCAGTAATTTAATCATAACTACGGGTTTTGGTTATTATAATATACTAATACTATTATTTACGTTTTTATAGATTTTATACCTTGAACTTTAGCCCTTATTTTTTTCTTTTGAATTTCATTATTTTAAAGCTACAATATTATTGAACACACAAATGATGTTGCAAAAAATCTAAAAATCTTCTAGACAGTAGGGAGAATGTAAACAGACTTAAAAGGTGGCAAATTATGAAATTTAGGCCATCGAAACAGACTCTTGGGATGATGTACAATGGAACATCAACCAAAACAGCCTTTATGAGTGGCGGATCTACAAATTTGCCGCCAGTAGGGTAATTAATTATTGCCGCCAGTAGGCTAATACATTTTTGCTGCCCCTACTTACTTCTGAAATTCGATACCCTAGTTCCATCGAGCATTTGCCTAGTTCACATCATATTTAATTACATTTGCTTTTTTCCGTTTATTGAAAAAAATATGCAATTTTTGGGGTTCGTTTTCTCTGTGTATGTACATAATAAAAAAATTGGGCCAAACTTGCCGCCCCCTGAAATCTGCCGGCCCTAGGCTCCAGCCTACTGGTGAATTCGCCACTGGCCTTTATAAAAAAGCAACCCAGATTATGACTTAGAATTGGCTTATTATTCGATCGTACCTACTATAGATTTCATTAAAAATTAGGGAATCCCTTACAGAAATTGGCGGGAATTCATACCATATTTCTTATTTTAATTTTATAATACGAAAAATCGATATTTATCAATGACAAAATAAAACGGCATATATTATGTGATGGGTTTAGTTTCCATCTTGGTTTAGAAATTTATCTATTTGTTAATTTAGACATTGTATATAATTATACTATTAATCAGAATATAGGTAAAAGGAAATATCCATAGTATAAAAAGAAAGTTTGTTAGCCAGAATTGGGCAGTAAACAAAGGAGGGATTTTAAACAAAAAATAGCCCTAAAGAATGAAGGTAAACATATGAAACATAGTCTCAATCAGAACAAAATTGATAATTTGAATCTTCATTTCAATCTAGATAGTTGCTCGTAGGTCGCGGCAAGACCTAACGGTGCCATTGGCCGTCATGTCACGCAATACATCATTAAATGTTATTTTCTACTCGCACCAGGCGCATGCACATTCATAATTTCTACTACGGGTGCAGTGGAGCACCGATCCCCGAGACACCGAGCAGTGGACCGCAAAGTCAAACAAAGTGATGTTCAGTATGCAAACTTTACATAATATATTATGCACGCCTAGTTTTACTTATCATCAGTCAGAATCAAACTTAGTATGACAATAATAATAATTATGATGATAGTAGTAACTACAGAGTTATTAATTCTGACATTTATCAATAATGTAATGAATAAACAAAATATCGTGTCTGTTTTCTGCAAATGTGACATATGAATGAAAAAAGATAACGCCATTGCTTCAAGATATATGCGATACATTAGTGTAATATATGAGTAGGTACTATAACTTTTCTACAGTATAAGAATGAGATTTTTTTTATATAATATGTAGGTACTTGGTTACCTTACAATATAAAACACGCATATTTTACTTCAAATATCAACAACAAAATCTTTTCTTTATTATAAAATGATTACTCTTATAAACTATTAAACTAACTTCATCAATATAGCCCAAGTTGTGCCGGTGGAGTGATTCTTTGACGGGAGTTTTGACTAGAATTTTTCTTCTTAGAAGTTCCATGTAACGCCAAACTGTATATACATACATACGATCACGCTCCTAATGCCATAGGGGGTTGAGCGGAGCCTTACGTAACATTCGTTACACGTAAAACCACATCTCCATATAGTGACAGGTTGCCTTACTGGGAATCATGGTCTTAGAAATTCCATGAGATCTACGGACGTTTGTGGTTAATAATATTACATGTATGTACATATCGCCGTCGTGGTGGAGCATGGAGTGGTCAGCATAGCTACATATCAAGTGGTCCGGGTTAAGTAAGTCTTCTACTAAATCCTTCGAAAAATATTTTGCAAAATACCAGTGTGGTTCCTCAGTTCTCATGCACATAAATATTTGTGTGACGAACACGAATATTTGTTAACGAGTATTGGTTGTTTAGATGTTTACTAGCTACCTTTAACGGATACTCTTAAACACTTGATCATTCCTTCAACTAAGTTAATATTTCCTTCAACTAAGTTAATAGTTTTTTTTTTTGAATTCTATTGCAGATTGTCTCTGATGACATTTTCTGCGTCACCGGGTTTTTAAGAAAGCGAAGACCTTGAAGGGTGCTCAAGCCTGTAGATCGAACGTTCCTAGGGGATTACTGGGCGACCGAGCATCTCCCCCTTGGGGAGTCACTCGACCGCCTAGCGTCCCTAGGGCGTCCGTGTCGGAAGGGACTAAGTTGATAGTTTCTTCAACTAAGTTGAACTTTGTAAATGTTGGATTTCCATACAAACTGTCTTCGCCTTAGGGGTTAAATTTCGTAAAATCCGGCCTCACCTCCGGCCCTTGCCTACATCTCTCTACAAAGGCACCTCTGAACAGAATTTCGTCCAAGGGTATTGCTGGTCGTTGATCAGTCACCCAATGAGTCAGAACTTTTCTTTTTATATGTATAATAGATTTAAATTTAGTTACAAAAATATCTTAAATTATTATGTAAATGAAAAATATCCGTTATCTAGTATGGCTGGATGATTGGTGTGAGCGTAAAAATATATTATATTAAATCTTTATTTTCCCAGTAGTTCCGTTAGCAAGCAGCTGTAGCGGAACTACTGGGAATACACGGAAAGTTTTCGTACTGATTACTTTCAATGCACTATGTTATCATTGCAGGGCGATCTTTACCGCAAACGTGTAATACGTGACGTGTATACAGGAGTAGAGATAGAAGTTTTTAACATCATGATTTTCAAAACGCGTCTCATAATTACGTAGATTTGGACAATTGTAAGATCTTTAAATTAGTTTCGTTCTTGTATAACTAATGTTCAAGTGTGATCTAAAGATTTATTAAAGAAATCACAATTATTAACTCATGTGCAATTGAAATTGTATTAACTCAAAAGCTGCTGCAATAAATTATAAAGTCTTCCGTACTTACGTGAATAATTGATAATTTAGTGCGGCACGCTACTGAGTCATTTGTTGCAATTGAGGAACTTAAATATTTCGTTTATAGAGTTCTAGTCGTGTCTAGGCTGGTCAATTACTTACAAATTATATCAGGCCTTTCTAATATTTGAATATTGTGTTGTATTGTTACTGAGTCCAATTATCTCTGGTGGGGTGGTCAGGTGGTCACCGGTGGCCGCGAATGCACCCAAACGGCAAGACCTCCCAGGGAGGACAATCAACAGACCTTGACTGATGTACTATACATTAACTATGGTCTTAAATCCTTACACTTAGAGTCTAATTTTAGTTTTCCTGGATGTATCATAAGTTGGCACAGCTCAACACCCCCTGGCCACTAGCCCGGCCGTCATTATGTGTCATTAGTTTTGCGACACTGACCAAATGACTGGTCTGCGATATCGAATGACTCATTCAGTTTGTGATTAGCCTCTCTGGTTTTCTCGATGTCTATATATGGATGGATCTTGTTTAATCTTCAGTAAGTTAATATACCATGTTGTATCGTATAAAATGTTTATTATATTAAAATCTAATAAAACAATGTGGATAGGCAAGTAAAATGCATTCTTACTGAGTCCAGCAAACATTCGGTAGCTCTAATTATACCATAAATTTCACTTAGTAAGATCAATGAGATGTTATTGGAAATTTGCCATTAGCTATCCTTTATGGGAGGGGATACATTACACGAGAGAAAGATTCTTCGGAGATTGCTTTTTGGGAAATTAAATCAGTCTCGGTATCAACAAAGATTATACAATTACTAAAAATATGGAACAAATTGAATCAAACGTAACAAACGTTTAAGAGCCGTGTAAAATGAAGAGTGATGTCCAATCAAAGCAACTCCTAAAACAAAGTAGGCAATTACACGCACGGCTAACGAGAGCGGGCGGTGGGCGCGTGGATTACGCCGCCGCCGGAGCCTTCCCGGCAATGTACGGCGCGCATCTGAAGGAAAACGCTTCATTCCCGCCGGAATATAATCGTCCGCTCGTAATTTATATTGTCTGCTGCAGAGGCGAGTCCCGCTGCACATTCATTTATTTTATGTGCCATTTACAATTGTCGGTCGATGGTCAAGGGAGCAGGAGGGGGCGAGGGTCTTTGGGGTGGGGGGTGCCGGACGCCGTTGCCTTCGCATTATAAAACGTGCGGTCATCTGCGAACTCCGTAATGGTATTTGTAATAGGGCCGCATGAAATGTGACGGCCGCCGTCCGCCACATGGGTCTGATGGTTTATTTATAAGATTAATTTGACCACATCGGACGTGCGATGTCCATTAAACTCTGAGACGTAAATAGATAACATTGATACATGTTTATTCAATTTGGTCAAAACGAGTTTTATTCCAAAGCCATTTTATTTTATGTAGCCTAAAATTCCTCGAATTTTTAAGTAAAATTGTCAGCGCAGGAAGAGAAAAGTAATTTTAAACTTCTTTTCACGAATGTATCTAACAATATGACAAATATCAACGCAATTAAAATAAATTTAAAACAGTGTACTTTAAAACGATGTTGACTTGACTTCTGCCCAAACAATAGAAACAAAATAGCGGCTATTCTTTTCTCGAATTTAATTGTCAGCCGTTGCATTTTTTTTCGCATGAAAGTCGAACGAGCAGCGGCGGCCAAGAGGCTGAGTGGCTCTGTATTCTTTTGTTTTTTAATTATAACGCCCGCGGCTGTGGGGTCGCCTCCCCAAGTTCTGGTGGAGGTGCTTTCTTGTTAAGCCCGGCGGGCGCTCGCCTCCTACGTGCCTCGGCCATTCATTTCGTGGAAACTTATAACCTGACCCGCGTACTTATGAGCGTCGCCAATAAATATAGCGATGACCGGAGCGCGCGACCGTCTTGGTCCGACGCGGGCGGCGGCGGGCGGTGGGAGAGGGACGACCGTGGTAGGTAGCCGTCGGTCGCGGAGCATTGTTAGCTAAATATCTAGGTGGTCAGTTGGGCGGGCGGCGGGCGCAAGACGGGCGGGCGGGGCGGCGGACGTGCGGGCCCGGCGCCGGCCGATGTATTGAGCGCGTATTGCAGACGCGGTCACGCGCTGCAATATTGCGTTCGCTCTGCGATATTGCCCCTCGGTAACTCAATTTGATAAATTGTGCAAAGTTCGCCAGCTCCGCATTGCCATGAGCTCTATCGACGTATTGTTCGATATAATGAAACATGTTTCCACGTAACTTGTAGAAATTCCGACAGGAAGTAATAACTAACCAACTCCAATAAAGCGAGAAGTTAAGGATCGTAGTATCAAATGGAACATTAGTTATGTTTTTATAAGTTTTAAATTTGTTTCTTAAATTGTTAATTGAAATTATATATTAACTCTTTACATTAGATTATGTTTAAAATAAGTGTATTGATTTCGATAACAAATGTAAAAATAACAATGAATTTTTATTCGAAAGGAAGAATGGATGTGTCGATGACAGGATAAATAATATAAAAAAATGTTTACTTTACGAATGTTAACCTAAATATAACGTTTCAAATCTTTATTTCCATATGAGATGGACACAATATGTACATAGCTTATTGAGTGTCATAATGTATGTGAGACTGTGAGGGATGAACCGTTGAACAGATTCAAATAAAATTTAGTATACATGCTTGAAAAGCATATTTGATTTCAGAATGAAAATTTAAAATCAGTTTTTCAAAGACGTATCAAAGACCTAAGGGACTGAGCTCGCTTCGTTCGCGGACGACACTGCCATCTATTATTCCCATAGAAACCGCGTGCTTGTAGCACGCATGCTGTAAGCCGCGGCCATGTCCTTAGGCGAGTGGTTCCGCAAGTGGCGTATAGAGGTAAACTCCGATAAAAGTGCCGCCGTGTCGTGTTTATTCTTAGGCCACACGCAGCCCACTATATCCATTTTCGGCCGACCTGTACCTATGGTCAAATAGGTCACGTCACTCTTGAAATAAGAGAACACTTTACAAAGCTTGGGTACGCCCTATAATGACTTATGCTAGCGTTGTTTTCGCGCACGGTGCCCGTACCAATTTAAATAAACTTCAGGTTTTACAAAACCGGTTATGCACACGGCAACAGATTGCCCCTGGTATGTAGATCTCCATAGAGATTTCGATCTCCCTACCTTAGCCTCATTCGTGAAGGATGCGTCTAGGCGTTACTTCGACAAGGCTCCCCGCCACCCAAACCCTCTCGTAGTCCAAGCCTCTAATTACTGTGCGTAAAAACGTTTTGCTTGACCCCGTCGCTGCGATCACGAGCGCTAATGCTCCGTTACCACCGCATAGTTCGCAAAGCAACACTACACAACCAGGCACTAGTCACACCTTTGTCAATTGTCGCACCCGACGAAGAAGAGTGCGAAGACCCGGTCTACACACTTCGCGCTATACTTGGTACAGATACGTACCGGGGCGCTTTTCCCCACTTCCGCCACGACACGACGTGCCCGAGCCGAGGTCCGGCACTCTCGGGCACATCGTTCCTGTCTGATTCGGACGCCCTATATAGGGACGCTAGGCGGTCGAGAGACTCCCAGAGATGCTCGGTCGCCCAGTAATCCCCTAGAAACGTCCGACCTAACGGCTTGAGAAACCCCAAGGCCTTCTTAAAAACTCAGTGACGCAGGGAATGCCACCAGCGACAATTTGCAGTAGTCAGTCAAAAAAAATGTATGTAAGTAAGTATTTGGCCGCGCCGTGCCACACAGTTCCGCCTAGTGCAGTCTAGTTTTTGACGTGACAACGTCTTATAATTCGATAGAGCCGGCTGCACGCACGAAAAAACATGACGTCATGCGGCGTTACCTCGCTCTGAATCTAATTTTCTAATTTGAATTTGGAATTATGTTCTTTAAAATTTAAACTTTCAATGATACCAAAACCAGCCAGATACAAATAGTATAGCCAAAGAGATTTTATTACAAGTTTATTCATACTATAATGCGAAATCTATTAAACAAATGAAATTAAATTTTTCTTTTGAAAAATGCTACCATTCCATCAGTATTTTCTTAAGACGTTGTCACGTTCAACTATCGTCAGTAAACCGACTTTACAGACAACCAATTTTTTAAGGTTGCATTTCAACTAATATCTCAAATAACTGAAATATTTTTCAAATAAATAAATAACAATATTCCTGATATCCATTAGGTCGCGTTCTAACAAATTTTAAATATTTATTGTGATTAAATCAACAAGTTTGGGTATCATAATTATTTGTATATTTTTAAAAGTTAAATTATTAAAAAGTAGTGCAGAGATATCTACGTAAAAGCATGTGTGTAAATGCAGATGAAGAAAAAGTGGTCCGGTCGAAAATTTTCAGTGAAGAGGAATTCGAGTAGACATGTGCGCGAGATATGTGCATATTGCACGCCGCAATCATTTTCTTTTTTGTTGCTGCGTTTCGTGGTGGACTCTCATCGGTGTTTACGCTTTTTATCACTTTACGAGCCGAATCTCCGACTTTAACCATGTGAAGTATGGTTACAGTACCTACACAGTTGTTTCTTTGTTGCGAGGGATTTCAGATTTCCTTATTTTACTACAGAAAGAAATACTTAATATTTTAAACAAAAAAAAGTGTCACACACAAAAAACTTAATGTGATTAATGTCGGAAATTCCGACTGGTAAAGTTATCTGCAAGGTTACCTATGCCCTTATTCATTATGAAAGACTTTGTTTTACTTGAATTAAATTAGAAACTCCTAACAATTAAAATAAAAAATGTAAGCTAAAATTACAAAATAAAGGGGCATATAAATTGGAGTAAATTTGACCAAAAAATGAATATAAAAGTGTTATGGACACTTTTATATGTCTGTTGACTTACTTGATGACGTCATTAAATTCTAAGCTATCCTGTTCATTTTGCAGTTTTTTCTCTACCATGAATGAAATAGTAATTAAAGTAAATAGATTTATTGTCCTGAAGCTGTTTTGATTTAATATTTTTTACTTCAATGTAACTTACATTGAAGTAATAAATATTAAATCAAGTCAATATCACGCAAGGAAAAGCATAATTCGTAAGATTATTATCTTACGCATAATAATATGATATATACACTTATCATGTGACATGCTTCTTTACAAGGTGATTGATGAAGTTCGGCTATTAAAGTTAAATTGTTCCAAGACACGTAATTAACCCCGTGTTGTTTTCATTATAATTAATGCCTAAGTTATCTATCACGCAACAATGTTCACGGTGCTAAGTTTCTGTTAAAATTTATAGTAGTTTTTGTATAATATTACTAATTTCTCAGTTTAGATTTATTGTTGATAAGTATTAATTATGATCATGCTGCTAATCTATTTATTAATTAAGCAATTTGCTATTAATATCCTATTATAATTTTAATACTTAGATATAAGCATTTCATTTCATTGTGATTAATGGACTTTATAAAGTCTAATGTGTGTTTGTTAAACTTAATTTTGACATTTATGGTCAGTTACAAAAAGTTATGAGGTTATACCAAGGAACTTATATTTTAGTCTTAATCTATCTTCGTGGGTTAAACGCTTATACGTTTACAATTTTGAAAACAGTGACGTAAATGTCAACTTAATTTAAAGACATGGGTTTTCCCCAGGATTCTTTGTCTAAGGTTTTCCCTCAGGGTATTCCATTTTTAAATAAACGTATTTTTTACGAAATTGTAAAATGTATAACGACTGGTATAACTTGGTGCAAGTTAAGGTGATCGCAGATATACAAGCACCGAACGCGGCGGGCGTAGGCATCGCATCGCATCGGCCGCATTTACTGATGGTTTCGCACATAATGTCCGCACGCGCCGAACGCGCTGTCAGCAAATTAGTAGTAGGGATGTTCGATCCGACCCAAATATTTCTTGGACTAGATCTTGTTCGATCATTTACTATCACACATTTCATTATACCGTAAATTTCAGCATGATTACTTGTGATGAAAGATCATTTCATTTTGTTGTGTATTACGTCTTGTACTTTAGTTAAACTAAATTGTATTTTCCATGGCTCCACCTAAAAAGTCAAATGTTTGGACGTTTTTTTTTATAAAAACGACGAGTGGATGAATATTATTATTCATGAGAAACTTAAAATTTATAGATTGGCAAATTAATAAAAAACTTCCTAAGAAATTAACAAAAATGATTACTTTTTTGTTAACTTCTAAGCTTAATTTAAATCAAACTCATCAGTCAGTGTTACCAACGACTAAAAGGAGATTGCTCAAATTTGCCCAAGAACCAACAAAATATTGGGATATTTGATAATTCTTGTTATAATTTATGCTATTATTAACAGTCATTAGATTTTAACGGACACTTCTGAATATTAAATTCATTTAAAAAAGACTTTATCATTCTACCGTTTTAGAAACCATTAGATCACCTTTTTAATGGCTTTGGTGTTCTAACATACAGCCAAAGATTTATCTAAGTTGTTTATTTTACAAAAATACAAATCTATTTGGTAGAGATTGATTAAAATGAAATTATATTTTTATTACTCAATCAATAAAAATATTATTATTTTCAACATTATTTACGCTAAATGCAAACGTGCAAAGCCAAAAATAAAGATGGTAGTCGCCACCATGAAGTTTATTGTCATACATTTTTCGCCAAGTACTACCTAGATACGTTAAAAGGTGTTACACAATAAAAATGTTTTAATACAAACCTAAAAAAATAAATAAAACTACTGAAGGCATGGCTGTATGACCTAGATCCCTTTACCTTCCCCTAATACGGAGAATTTTAAAAATATAAGGTGCTTGTGTTTGTTGTTTGTTGTTTGTGTTTGTTTACGGTGTTCGATGCGATTTTTTATTTCTAACTTTACTTGGTCTTTCGGACAACGGACTTGATATCTTTTTGAACTACGGACTTTGTAAATAAGTTTTTGCATGATTTCCCTAGTTTACTTACTAGTTTCTTTTTTTATTATATTACATTTGTTTGGAAACATAACCTCAATATCAGTAAGTTGTATGCTAATAATTAAGTTCTCAGAAGTGTCCGTCAACAATCAATGTTTATACAGTCATTTACTTATAATTTCGAACCTAGAAAATATTTTTTCATGATTGTTGGTTCTAGGGCAAAACATGTATGGGATCTGAGCAATCTCCTTTGGCTGTAGTGTTTGGTAGGGGAAAATACTGTGTTAGGAAAACATATTAGCGGCTGCCATAGCAAATAAAGTTAATGAAAAATGTTTGTTTTTATTTGAAATTATTATTTCTATCAATAAAAAATCAACAAAAGATTTCTTTTGACACTTGTTTATACAAATAATTTTCTGATACTTTCCACATATCACTGAAGTTTATTTTACTTTTACTAGCTTTTGCCCACGATTTAGTCCACGTAGTGTTGTTACTGTGGGCAGAATTTTTGTATTTTACGGTACTTATTTGGCAAATAGTAATACACATACAAACTGCTGTGGTTTATTGTAAAAAGCTTATTTTATCATTATTTATCTTCGATAATGACGAACTCCCAAATTAATTTTCATCCCTTATTTCAACCTTTCCATGCCCTCTTTTTTACCTAAAAAGGGTAGCTTGTGTCCTATCTGAAGGTCTAGTCTATTTTTGTACCAACTTTAATTGGATTCATCCCCTATTTCATCCCCACGCGGGTGTTCAAAAACGCATAAATTCAAAGTTTGAAAATGAAAATGAAAATGAAAAAGCTCTTTATTTAAATGGACTTTGCTAAGTACTTTTGAATCGTCAAAACCCTACCACCATTACGGGACGAATAATTATTATTATGCTGAGATGGAGAAGAAATGGCGAAAGAAACTCCACAGCTTACAATTTCGTAATGATTTCAAAACATCAATACAAGTCAATAAATAATTATCAATATAATTTAAGTAACATTTTAACATGCGTAAAGTTTGGGTAGTTATTACTCCCACGCATTTGGATTATTTATCTTGTGAAAAGCTTTTCTATATAATTTAATTAATCATATGAACTAAGCAATTTAAATTTTGATACCCACCACTATTTTATGTTATTGTTAGATAGGTACTTACAGATATTCCTTTCAATATAAGTGGTAAGTATACATTTAAGATCCTCCGGTTTACAATGTTATAAGAATACAATGTGTGGTATACAAAAAAAACAACTATTACATATTATTATTGCATGTGTCATACAATTGACCATCTAAAGATAACAACTAATTATAAGACCTACGTTAACATCAATCAAGAAAACATGAGATGACCAGGCCCCGCTGGCGGCACCTGTTCACAGGCATGACGCAAGAATCAGCCATCGCTTCGCTCAACCATATTTTAGGGAACGTAAATGTTTACTGGTACGTTTAATGGTGTTATCCTCAATAATGATGTACTTCCATACAAACTTTCATCCCTTCAAGTCTTTTAAGTCTTTTTCAGCGATTAAAAGTAGCACATGGCCTTTCCCAAGCTCTAGTCTATACTTGTACGAAATTTCATTAAAATCAGTTCAGTAGTTTAGGCGCCAAAAGCTTAACATACAAACAAAGTTACTTTCGCAGTTATTATAATATATTAGCAGGGACTAGGGATAGGGATTGTTAAAATATTGTATTTCAGTGCGCCAAGCCACAGTCTGGACAGCGGAGAATATGCACAGTGGTTCATATGGCTATATCCATTTTGTGCTATGCACTAAAAAAATCTTAGTCAAAATTTACCAAATAAAGTCGTCAATTAATTTGTTTATATTTTTAGGCATGCTTTAAATATCTGAAAAATGAACCGAATGAAATGAAATAAAAACTATCAAACAGGAACAAAAAAAAACATTTTTTTTGTTTTGTTTCTATTTAATTTGTTTTATTTTTCAAACATTTCATAACTGACAGCAAGTTTTATTCTGGTTTTAAATAATTTTGATAACCTAGAAATAAATCATCTTAAAAAAATAGTACGTTGCGTTATTTACATTCTGGACTTTCAGCTCGTAGTCGTGTGACGAGTTTTCTCAATTCCGTACCACTGTGCGGCGCGTCGTGCACGGCATGCGGGCTGCGTGAGGTCGCGAGCAGCTGGAAAATGATTTATATTGTTTGTGTAGAAGCGGGCGGGGAGGCGCTTTCTAAGATCCGGTCCACTGCAGATATGGGAGAGAGGAGTATTATTATTGATCCGGGTTGGGCGGCGGTCGCCGGACGGCATTTCCTCATACTAAGGCGGGCGGGGACGATACACTTCAATATAAATAATTTCAAGTTTTGAATAGCTTTTTAATATCTTAGCGGAAATTAGTTTTTATGGAGGAGTTGCCTGTTAATAATAAATATTACAAAATAGCACAGAAAACACTGTACAGATTTAGAAAATGTTGCACGGTTCACAAACATTTTTGAGGAGCAAATAAAATTAGTTTTATTTTCGACTTTAGCTAGCTAGAGTATTACACAATCGAAGAAACAGATAGAATGTTAGGCAATTATTATTAACTACTAATATTGATAAAATCTTAAAAACTAGGTCATATTCAATGAAGTATTGAATTAGAACGCTTATATCAAAAAGTTCTGTTTATTAACAACTTTATAGGTACTTGAAGGTCTAAAATCGTAAGTTCTCAATGTATTTACTCCCGAGTCTATCGAAATAAAAAGTTTATACGGCGTCTGAAGGTGCAGTAGCCTTTAATAAGGATAGCGGGGGCGGCTCGCGCCTTAACCCCTCGACCAATCCCCGCGCGTTATGATATTATATCAGGTCATAACGGCCAATCACCGCTTGTTATGATATTGTGGGCGGGCGTGGAAATGCAGCCGGAGTTTTTCCTGTAGGGCGGGCGGATGTTATGATATTCTGTTATGAATATAACGGGAAGCTAGGGGAATCTCTTTATCCAATCATAACTCTGTGTGGTTTATGTTTGTGTTATGAAACGTAGAGTGGGAGATACCTATTGTATTAGGAGATGGGTGTTCGCTTATTAATTTAGTATTATAAGTTCGTACAGCGTTAAGTTGTCAGGGACAGCCCAGTTTTCCATATATTTAACCATAATATTAAGTTAAGAATCCCAAATAATTAGCAACATCGAAACATAACTAGAATACCCATTTTGCTGAATTCTTAGAATTGATTGTAAGGATGCCTTATAAGCAAAGTCAATAAGTCAGATATTATCTTACTCATTGGTTTTGCATATAAGGCATCGTTACAATCAATTCTAAAAATTATATGGATATTCTAGTTATATTTGGATGTTCCTAAATATTTGGGTTTCTTATCTATCTATATCTGTTGTATATCTTCTGTATATAAAAATTAATGCCTGTTTCCTTTAGTCACGCCATATCTTCAGCACGACTTTAGACTTTAGATAGGTATTTCAAAGTTTTCTAAATTTTCAAAATTTTCTAAAATTTTTCTTTTTAGAAGGTTCTTACGGAAACAATTAAGAAACATGCGCAAAAAATTGGATGATTTTAGAAAACTTGACAATACTTTAACTTAAAACTTTTGACAATTAATGTGAAATTTGGTACGTAGGTTCCTTATTATGAGGTCTACTACACAGAAAGGATTTTTCGAAATCTATTCTCTAAGGTGGTGAAACAGGGGTCCAAAGTTTTATGGCGAAACAAGATTAGTAAGACTTTTTATTCGAAACTTCATAGGAGTACTCCTATCGAGAAATGAGTAAATACGTGTTTCAGGATTTGTTAGGATGCGACCTTTCCATTTGACCCCGTCATTGGCGCATGTATATTACACATAATCTGGGCTCACCCGCGTTCATAAGATAAAAATGCTACAACTTATGAGTGACCAGTAGTAACATAGTCGTCTATAGTCTGTGGCGGCTTTTATGACATGCTCTCTATTCAATATTACATTTTCCGTCTCACCCGAGCGGAGTAGCGTTTGATTTTATTTTCGTCGATTTTGCACAATCGTGACCTGGAAAACGAATGAGGATTTGTTAAGGAACTTTCGTCTTATTTTTCAGAAGGGCTGTATTATGTCTGTATGCTACAAAGGTAGCTGTTTATTCTGGTTTTGGTATTGGTATTAAGGTTGAATTTATTTACAATGTTTTGTTGTGTTATATTAAATTAAAAATTCCAATTATTATACTATATTCCCGGACTGCGGAGTAATTTGGATTGTCTTGGTTGTTGGCTTTTGTTTATTCGTTCACTGAAGGTTAAAGGTCACATTGGTCAGTTCGGAAACGGATCGGCATCGCCTCAACTCGAGTCGTTTAGTATGCTTTGTATGAAACTCCATATTGTAAACTCGCTTCTACGTCTCTTCGTTCCTGCCCTTGAAGGCCTGCCTGCAACACACTTGTGTTGCCGACCGTGCTTTCATACAGAAGGGAACTTGCAATCGTATTGCGCGTATTTTATTGAATTTATAGGTTTGAAATTGATCGAAAGGCTACGCCGTAGAAGAGTCAAAGTCAAACTGCGAGGTAAGTGTTCTAAGACCCTTAGTTTGGGTTTGATGCCCCTTTTTGTGTAGGCGACAGCCTAGCAACCTGTCACTATTTCGAGTCACTGAATGGCCCATACTGCCAGACATGTGTAACACAATATTACCTAAGGCTCTGATCAACCCCTCATGCACGGTAATGTTATATAACCCGTATTGTATCATTATATAAATGGTCGGAACGCGAGTCATGCCCTCGTGACCCAAGTTGGGCACACACTCTGTAGCATTCGCGACCGATCGTGGTACTGAGTGTGTAAAAATAGGTTCGTCTATCAGACTTGCTATTTCTATAATGTATATTCACATTTTAGAGAAGTTAATTGTGTCGGGCAAAGGTCGTAACATTATGAACTCTCGTATCGTCTGTTTTTTGATTCGCTTACGTTCCGCAGTTGATAAGTGTGCTCCGACCTTAAAACGGAAATGATCTAAGCGTGATCCCACACCTACCAGTCGTTCTGTACTAACTAGAAAAGACAAGAACGCCCGGTAAGCAAGCAACCGGCCGATGTGGCCGCGCTAGCGTTCTGGCCGGCAAGTTAGAGGCAGACGTTACGTACTAACTCCGTATATCGTCACACACAGCACGTGTTCAACCCAGAGTACGTTTGTATATATACTTAAACTTCAGTACGACGGTAGCTGACTAGCTGTGCGTGGAGTCTTTACGGAGTTTCATAATCGACAGAATCTTTTATTTCACATATCCAAACTTTACCGACTTTAAAAATAGGCAGTTATCAATTCGTCCAGTATTTGTATTTGTATGTGATATTGTCAGAGTTTTTGTCTATTTTTAATAGGTACACTATTAAGCTGAAAACCATTTGAAGATCGGACTGACCAACACAAAGCAATTCTGAAATCGCCAAAAAAATTTAAACTGTTCCATATAAATTCATAAATGAAGTCGTCTAATTTTTGGATTGATGAGATCTTCAAATGGTGTTGAGCTTAATATTAAAAATAACCATGTATATTAGTCTATACCAAGAATCTAAACAAGAGTTGCCAAATTTCACAAGTGTTTCCTAGCATATCTCAAAAACGTGTATTTTTCATTCATTCATTTCATTTAGATAGAGAGCGAAGTGTGTGTAAGCAGTCATCATCAACAGCTCATATAATGTCCCCACCGAGGGGCTCGAGCCTACTCCACATTAGGGGCGATTAGGCCTTAGTCAACCACGCTGGCAAAGTGCGGATTGGTCGACTTCACACACAACCTAAGAATTTCTTCATAGGTGTGTGCAGGTTTCCTCGCGATGTTTTCCTTCACCGTAAAAGCGTCTATTAAACGTACATATGATTTCAAAATTTGAAAACACATTGGTACGTGGCGGGGATCGGACCAGTGCCTCCCGGGTGGGAGACGACGCTCTTACACACTACGCTACCGACGCTTCATAAGCAGTAAGACAATGCAAATGAGTTCATCATCGTCCATTACTGTTCGTATTATAGAATAAGTACAAGAATGAACGCTGACTTGTGCGTCCTACGTCTCTATCACATGGTGCGTGATAGAAAGAGACAGACGATTCTCAAGACATGTTTGACTTCTGAGTGTCGTTCTGGAATACGGGCCTTCGACTTTTTACGTATTATTACAAAGGTATACTAGTATGTCTCTCGCCAAGCGCTAGATTACTACTGAGCGCCAAATAAGTGAGTCCGGCCACCGGTGTGTGTGTGACGATAAACCCGGCTTTATGATCTTTTCTAGGTAGAACAGAACGACCGGTAGGTGTGGGGCCACGCTTAGCAGTGATCATTCCAAACAACATTATATGCAATTTAGTGAACCATATCGATTAAAATATTATTTTTTGAGAAATGGTAGTTCGCGTTTAACAAATAAATTGTAGGTGAGATGCTGAGTGAGAAGTGAGTTCTTTATAGAATAGCACTGCAGAGCTTTAGTATCACTTTTGTGTAGAAAACTTATATGATGCTGATTCTGTCACTTTTATTTACTGCATGGAAGACAAAGTTAGCATCAGTTTTAAACCACGACTAACTTTAGTCCACGTTTTATGATAAGAGGGAGAGAGTTTCCACATTATCTGATCCGATACCGATCGGTTAAAAATCTAATGAAGTCTAATTCTGATGTTATAAAACATTATTAAAATTAATACAGCTTCAAAATATTGTGTGTTTATGTGTAAGTTTGTATGCTTTATTTCTGTCACAGATATGATTATTTTAAAATACTTATAAAGAAAAATTAAGTTTATATTACCTATTTCTTTCTAGGGGCGTCTGACGATAAATATTACCATTTATTTTCAAAATTCCGGTGGCCGGATCAACGAGGGGTATACGCGGGGTTAGTTTAGTAACTTGCATTAATTTATCCGAGGGATAATACTATGTACTCAATTAGAGTGGCACGTATAAACAGTTTTATGCTTTATTACCTGGCGGATATACCGGTACGTATTATAGTATCCATGGCCGGTCGTAAAAATGTTTTATTCACCCCATACGGCCTCGTAAAAGGCGTAATAACGCGAGGAGCCATCGCCGAAGCAATTACCGATCTGTTATAGTTTGTTACAAAGGCGCTTGTTTATTATCGTTTTATTATCAACTCATTTGCCAAACAAGGACGCCGTTTAATTCAATACGCTTTTTATGTCATTAATTTCCCAAGCTCTCGGTATAAATTAATTTACATAGAGTAATGGGTGGCGCGGACACCATTATTGAGACTTTCATCGCGCGTTTCTGGGTGGTTTGGGGCGACGCGTCGCGACTATCTATCATACAATGAGGCACGAGATGTAGTACCGCCATCTTACAGAAGACCACAGTCAAATAGCACTACATTTTTGTATTGTTGTGTTTCTGTAGGTCAGTAAGGTTTCCAAAGCAATACAATACAAGACGCAAGTACGGTCCTGCGTGGAGTATTGCTCGCACCTGTGGGATGGCTCTGCAAAGTACTTACTCGATGCTCTGGATAGGTTGCAGCGTCGCGCGGCCCGCATCATCGGCGACGAAGAGGTGACTAAACACCTTGAGCCTCTCCAATTGCGTCGCAATGTTGCGTCATTGAGCGCCTTCTATCGTCTGTACCACGGCGAGTGCTCTGAGGAGATTTTCTCCCTAATCCCACCATCTCCTTTCCTCCTAAGGACTACGCGTGCTGGTCTACGTTGTCACCGACAAACTGTGGCTACCATTCCAACGCGTACTAAGAAATTTGGCAACTCGTTTCTTTGTCGCACAATCAAGAAATGGAATTCACTTCCAGCACATGTGTTCCCTCCTTCCTACAATCCTGGGTCATTCAAACGAGACGTGAAGAAGCACCTTGCAGGTCGGCAAGGCGAAGGTGGCTAGCGCGGCGGTTTATCTTTCGCACCAGCTATCTTCGCATGTGGACTCCACTTCTGCTTAACATCAGGTGGAATGGAGTCATCTGCTCGACTTTGTATATAAAAAAAAAAAAAAAAAAAAAAAAAAAAAAAAAAAAAAAAGCTCCATGGGCTAGGGAAGGGGACAAGAGTTGGAGCGCGTGGGGTGGTATGTTCCGAGATATCTTCGCGGGGCACCCTGGGCAACGTCTGGTGCCCCAACAGAAGGCTGACGTTGGAACACGGAATGATCCTTTTCAGGCCCAGCGGAGCTTTAAGTCGTGGTTTGGCTGGCCCATAGGCTGATGCGCCGCCTTGAGCTGAACTGGATAGTCGGTCGCCCCTGACACGCCTCTGCCCTCAGAGGTGGTGGTGGCTTAAACTGCTCTATGGGAAATGCGGGAAAAGACCCTTTTTAAGTACAGCGGAGCTTAACGCTCGGTGTAAACTGGTCTCTAAGACCGGCTATCCGTTATCTGGTGTTAACCCATCGTTCAGTTTTTATCGGTGCAACGCACCGTTAGGTCCCGAAAGGATAGGTCCAGATAGCTTCCCGGTGAAAAGCGAAGTCCCGTGATCCCGGTACCCGTAGTGTAAGTTAATTTCGTTTAAAATACGTAACTATTGTAATTGCGTTTAGAGCTCGATTTGTATAGGAAACGTGAATAGCGCCCCTAGCGGTTTCGTAAATCGTGTTTCCCATACAAATTGAGCTCTTAACGCAACTACAATAGTTACGTATTTTATATTAAAAAACTTACACTACGGGTACGGGTCGCCATCATACCATGCCTTGGCATGACGCCCGAAGAGGATGTTTAGTGGGTAGTGGGGGTCTTTACCTCTGAGTTTTACATACCCCTGCAGTGGCATCGCATTTCAAGAATAATGCATAAATGCATTTGACCTCTCCGTTATAAAGAAAGGGTTAGCTTGTCTGCCAACCAAAAATCATAACAAAATCCATAATGTTTACAACTATTAGACGGTAAGTGGTCTAAAATTGGAATTAATTATGGGACCCCTAATATGCCCACAAAATATGACCACGTTTCAGAATTTCGTCATAAGCTCAAGTG
This sequence comes from Elophila nymphaeata, assembly GCA_955850985.1. Taxonomy (NCBI): domain Eukaryota; kingdom Metazoa; phylum Arthropoda; class Insecta; order Lepidoptera; family Crambidae; genus Elophila; species Elophila nymphaeata. Next base: position 15,967,112 of record OY039068.1, read on the forward strand.
GTTGCCAATTCGCCTTCGCCGGAATGCCCATATTCTCTCCCTCCTTTATGCCATCCTATTTCACCCCAACACTCCTCTTTATCTAAAAGAACGTTTTAAGTTTCTCCACAATACTCACTCACGAGTATTAAGATCATCAGAGAATTTGAGGTTAGAGACTCCAGTACATTTCTCAAAATTCTATAACAATTCTTTTACTGTTCAAGCTGTTTTGTTGTGGAATGCTTTACCTGCAAATATAAGGAAAGCTCAAACTCAAGGAACTTTTAAGAAACAATTAGAGGCTCATTATTTGTCACTATAATCATCCATTAGTATCTATAGTATATGACAGTATATATTTTATATATTGTATGTATGTGTGTATTAATATTTAAGTATGTATATTTAAGTATTTATATTTATGTAATTATTATTTGGTATTTATAATTAGTATGTAATAAGTAGATTTACGTCGCCATCTTCCCTCATAGTTGCTTTTTACTTTGCAATCCTGTCCATCCTAAGGTTACCTGGAAGAGATCGCTTTTAGCGATAAGGTCGCCGTTTGTACAACTATTTTTATATATTTATATACTATTGTTAATCTGGTTGATGTATGTACAATAAAGTCATATTCTATTCTATTCTATTCTATTCTATTCTATGCATACAATCAGGCTTATAACTGCCAAACGGGTTGTTTAGCGCATCAGTTAATCTAATATGTGATACATAAAGCCATATCTGGTAATATGGGCCATGCAGTAACTCATAATATTTACAGGTTGCCAGCCTTTCCCCTATTTAACAGCGGCATCAAACCCCAAAAGTAATAAACATACAGTGAACCAAACAGGACAGTTACACTCTGAAAATCATCTCAGTAGTGCGGGTATTAAATGCCGGTATAACATGCTTGAAAAAAAAATACTGCTTTAATACATTCACAAAAAAATACGTAAAGTTATACTGCTAATAGTGAACATAGAATTAGAAATTGCAATATTACTGCCTCTTTATAAAATTACTTTTGATATGAAACTAATGGCCAGCCACGCGTTGCTGTGGTAATTTCATACAGCTGTAACATTGAATTTACAGTAAAAAAAAAATGAGGACTACTTATCGAGATAAATAGCTATCCTCTCACAAGTTGGAACAAAACTTAAAATCGGATTGTTAGTTTCGAAGTTCATTGCGGACAAACATCATGACACGGGAATTATTTATAATGGATATGTATGGTGGGCAGAGATAATGGCGGGCGTGTAATGTGACGTCAAAGTATATAGTAGGATCTCCCTGGTAATCACAAAAGTTTATGTGGTTATAAGTCAGGTATTCGTTAATATTTTTATCTACACTCATGTCATAATATTCAAATTACGATATCAAAGGTGAATATAAAATGACATACTTTTTTATACAGATAATCAAAATTAAAATTAAAAAAAACAACCTGTAACATAATGACCATTATAACACCGGTTCGACTCATTATGATACAGCAACCTGTAACATAATGACCATTATAACACCGGTTCGACTCATTATGATACAGTTATTTTTCTTAAATACTCGGGAAGGCAAAGGGATCTAACCCATACAAAAAAAAAATCTGTTGTTTTATTTGAATTTATGTATGAGTGTAGATAAAGTAGTGTATGCAACTGCATATAACACGGGTATTAAAACACTCGTTACTAACTCACACTCGTGTTTTAATACCCTTCATTATATGACAGTTGCATAAACTACTATTCTAAAATTCTTCCAGTTTTGTAAATAGTACATAACTGTGTAGATTTAAGTATAAAACCTAAAAAAATATTCATATTCGCCATTGTTTCTTAAATGTGTCTACAATTATTTATTTATTATTTCTGAGAAAAGATTATCTTGAAATCTTGTATATTTATATACCTACCTACATTATAGCGTTTTTCTTATGCCATTCACGTAGTAGAGTTCCGAGCTCTCACTAAAAACACCTTTGATCGCGATGCCCGCCTAACTCCCCAAGTACTTTTATGAGAGTTGGATAATTTCAAATACTGACGTCGGAAGTGAGTGTATCCCAGGCGTGTGTCGCCGCGCACTGCCCGGGTCACTCAGATAGATTGCATCATATCGTAATGTCCCACCGCGCTCGCCAATTATACGCGCCAGATGAATAAACTATCAACCGTCCACTGATTCTCCTCCCGGTTTATCTAGCGAGACCGTTTTTTTGTCATCTAATAGTACGCACTGTAACATTTGCGAATGTGGATACAATATACTTATTTTTTTATTTTTTACTCTGGGGACACTTTTTCGACCCTCGTCCGAGCGGCCTCTTTGAAAAGTGGACATCGGAACGCGGGGGAAGGAGCCCCCGAGGACAGCGGACAGAAAATGCGTTGTAAACATTGCGACTACATTCAATTTCCGTCATTTTTCAAACTGATAAATAATTCTGTCATCGAACGCTCGGACAGGGGTCGCTATGAAGTGATTGTCGACGGAAGGACCCCGTAAAAAATAGCGGGCGATGAGACGGTCAGCTCCTCCATGTGTGCGATAAATTTCTTTTTTATTATCAGATATCGAGGGACTCGGAATCGAATAAAGCCCTCATATTTAATTCATAAGATACCGGCCATATAGCACTACGCTGGACTATTTTATTTAAGATGTTGAAAGATTACGGGATCCGGGTCCACACAAAGTTTTGGACTTGCGATGTTACTGACTTTATAGGGATGAAAGATAAACATTCCATAATCCTCTAAGGTTACAAACACGTGAATATTCTTTATTTTGATCACAACAGCCATTTCTAGTTTAAGTTATTGTAAGCATTGACAAATAAATATATAGGATTGGTTATCTTTTCGACAAGGACGTTCATGATGAAAGTAATTACCAACATACAGGCAAAGTTAAATAAAAAAAATGAAGTGGTTTGATCAGATATACTGAACAGTTGTTAACCTTTTGGCTATCAACGCATTGAAATGTAATTTTGTTCGACGAATACATTTCACTTTATGATGATTGAAATTCAGTGTAATTTGGTGTCAGTGAGATGAGTCTCACGAGTGAGGTATAAGTTAGGGAAGTTATTTAAATTCTTTAATTTATTACGTCGGGAGCAGATCCGAATGTCCGGCAGATGTGCTCAATACATTTACAAGACACGGCGAGGGTCACTCGCAGTATTAAATAGCTCTCCGACAGCTAAATGAGTAGGGGAAGGACAAACGCTGGGTTATTCTTATATTAAATAACTTTCAGGAAAACTAAAAATAAATTTTTGATGTATCACGAAACTAAGCTGTATTGCTTTCATCTGTGTAAATGCAAGTCATCACGTTATTTTTGTACCGACGTCTTAATATTACTAATAGGTTACAGGTTGGCAACCTGTCACTATTTAGGGGCACTACAATACTCATACTACCTATATACTGCCAGATGTGTATTTATATGTAACAAAATGTTACCAAAATGTTACCAAATAAAACAAATTTTTTAATAAAATCTGTCACCCCACCAACATATTATTTAAAGCTAAGAACCACCTCGATTATGATAGATGTATGAAATGAAAAACCGCTTCAAAATCGGTCCATTTCTTTAGAAGCTACGATGCTACATACACACAGACAGATACGTCAAATTTTTAAGTTGGGGGTTAAAAATACTTGCGTATGAAGATGTAAGAGAAAAGAAAAGAAAGGAAATAATGGCAGTGCTGTATTAGTGACGTACCTATGCAACTGGCAATATTTGTTTGCAGATCGTTTTTTCCATTTATAAATAATCAAAGGACACAAACATGACACAAAAGTTTTTTTAATAATTCACAGCGTAATATGTATCGGAATAACCCCCTGGATTTGTTGCTCGTCGCGGTAAGGAACAATAAAGAAAATTACTATATACGTACAGTAACTGTATGGAAGCAACACTACATTACATCAATTGCATACAAACAGTATATAACATTGAAGTAATCTATTATAATTTTGAAAAGATACACCGTAGAAAGTATTGCTTGAATACTATTTTGTTTACAAATTATTTATAGTATTATTAGCTCGTGTTCATGAGATAAATATTGATACTATATATAATGATCTTACAATTTAGGAGCTTGGTCAGATGTAAGTTGTTCAAGTTCTAATACAAATCCTAATCTTATGAGTTATAAATTTCAATATTTTATTAAGATAGCATATTTTCTATTATCTAAAAGTGTAGTGAAGTGTATTGTATTTATTTATCATCTTTTCCAATGTTAATTAGCGACCTCCGTGGCGGCACGATAAAACTCTACACATTGGAAAGCAGAAACTCTTTCCGTTTAAGATGTCGATCAATAGATGGCGTAGTCGTTAACGCAGAAGATAGTCCGATTCAGTTTACATTTTAGTTAAATTTAATTAAAGTGCATTATCTATAAGAATTATTATGTTTATTCTTTACTTTGTAACGCATACAATAGATTTTATTGTAATAACAGTGAACGTTTAAATATAAGTTCTACATAGAAAGTAATAAGGTTTCATATATCATTAGTAATGTTATTATTCGAGTATGTGGCGCTTTTAGTTTACCCTTGTGTATAAAGCGGAGATTTCCAGTCCATATAGATAGCCAGCAACACCTATTCTACACCTGCGATAAATCTCCGGCGAGTTATAACAAATGTAGATGCAAAGATTTCTCCAAAATCCGGCGGGCGATCTCTCCTACAAGTCTGATAGGAGCTCAGTTTATATTTTATTCATACATTGTATTGTTGGAATATCAATTGCCTCGCCCGGCGGTGGGTAAAGGGTACATTTCCAATCCGCACGGGATTCACTTAGATTTGAAGGAAAATAGATTTCGATTTCCAAAGCTGCGACAAAGCAATCCGATATATTTTTCAGACAGATATTGCAAGCGATTTCTTTTGAGCTTTGAAATATCGGGGGGGGGGGGGAGTTTAAAAAGATTCCGTGTATTTTCTTGTGTGTATGCAACGGCTCGTATATTTACATGCTATGGGTATAGTTACCTCAGTTCACTTTTGAAGTTTTATGCGGAATAAAAGCGTCTGCTCTTTGTCGGTCTTGATGTAGATGTCGCAAAGGGTCATTGTAACCAAAAACAAATATAATAAGGTATAAAGTTACAGAGGTACAGAGGTTTTGTAGCATTATGATGAAGAAAATTAAAAAATTACAAAATTAATTTTTGTTTCTAATTTTATTTGGCATGATTTAAAATGTTTGAAATTTATTCAAAATGAAATAGAATGCTCTTTCCTCTGAGCTACACAGAACTAAACACAGGACAGTCCTGTGTTGCTCAGAGGAAAGATCACTTGCCCAGATCGCGAAAGGTCACGGGTTAGAATCCCGTCTCTGGCTTCATCATGATAGGAATTTATCTTTTTATTTTACAAAATCTATAGGTACCTAGTTGTGGAAAATTTATTGATATATTTTAAACATCATATTCGTATTAATTCTTAACAGTCTTTATAATTCGACCCACTGCTGGAACACAAGGCCTCTCCTTGTCATCATCCACCATGCTTGCCCAATAAAGGTATGGATATATACAGAAACAGGATACCTACATGAAAAAATTATAAACACATTAATTACTACAACTAAGAAAAAGGTATTGACGAAATTTCTTACAATAGCATCCATGTAATACGAGGTCGTTGACCCTCAGACGTAGACGAGTTGCTTCCTCTTTTTAATTTTGGCAGCAGACAATACCGAAAGAAAACATTAAAGGGGAGCTCGAACCCCTTTTAGACGTGATAAATTTATTATGCTCTTTGTTTCTGTTTAGATTATAATGTGAGAGTAATGAGTATAGACATATCGATTAGATTTTTTATTACTTTCTTTGTAATAACGATGCAGATTTTGTTTGGATTCATTATGTAATATGGAAATCACTGGTTTAGATTGGAGCCTCCTTAGGGTTAAGTAGAGTGCTGTGCTAAATATAGATTCCCGTAATTGCATGTAAAATTTTAAGTAAATAATAATTCTAAAAGTCAAGTATTTTTAATGATGCAAAAACACAAATCAAGTAGTGTTTTTACTAGCCATTAATTGGGGTGATTATATTTTGAAACTGAATACTTTCATTCGTATGTTGATCTTAGACAGGTGTGTATGTTATGGGCAGATTTCCAATAAATGATATAGGTAGGTATAACTATGTATGTACGTCATATGGATTTGCACAAGCACAGTCATAAGTTATGTACTGAACCCGTAAAAGTATCACTCGTGCAATATAAAAGTTAACGACACAAGAAAACGCGTTTTCCACAACATTAAAGATAACAACAATACGGGGGCGAGCGAGTGTAGAGCCTCCCGGGGTGGAGGGCCGGGGGTCGAGAAAAATTCAATATTAATATGAAGGAGGTGCGAGCGAGACCCGCGGGCTATCTCCCTCGCGCGGCCAATGGCGAGCCTTGCCGCCGTTGCGATATGATGAATTTATGGATGTAATAAAAGCGAGGTGTGCGATTGGAGGAGCGGTCAGGGCGCGCTTATTTTCTTTATTTTCATATTTGGATTGTCGGTCTTAAGTCGTTCGCCGTGACTTATGGACGTCGGACATTTCTATTCTGGGGTTATGAGGCAGATGCGCCGTATATAAGGCGGCCGTTATTATGTATTTATATATGAGGAGAGTTGAGCATTTTCGAGATTGGAGAAGTTTGCGGCGACTGTGGAGGGCACTCGTCGAACAAAGGCATTTGGTAGTTGATTGAGGCGTGAACGACGTCCGACCGCTATTGGGTTCTTTCTTGATTTGCTACTGGAGTGGCCGAAACGACACTCGTATTTGCATGAGCTGGTTTCGGGTATTTGTTTCGTCTTTCACGTAAACTAGACAAGACGTCCTTTGGTCGTGCAGGCATTTGTCTCCTTGAATAATTTAAGTACTTACCTCGAATTCCTTCGCAGACATACCGTGTAGATTCTAGGTAAACACGTAAACATCTTTACACTTAAAGCAGTAATCTGCAACTGCATTATGGAGCGTGCAATGGTAAATAGGAAAATGAAATACCTCCGAATAGAATGGTAGACGTAAAGCGCTTACCAAAAGAATTGCCATTTGAAGGGAATTGATACCGTCAATATAATGCTTTGGATATAGAACAGTTCAAAAGGCAGAGCCGTGACATTCGCAAAGACAACGCAGACAAAACAAATAGGAGGGCGTCGCGGCGAGCGGCGAGGCGGAAGTATTGGGGATCAGCCGCGAGCGCAGTTTTGAACTCCAATTATACCGGCAGGTGGCACCCCGGGCCTGCCGCCGACACCACCAGGGCCCATGCTTCACATAAGGCTGCGATTCTCCTCCATTCGATTATCGGGAATATATAAACCTATTTTTAATCGATGTCCTATTTTTCGTCATTTAATACGTTATTATGCGTTCTAAAAACGAACGTAGGTAGTTAGCGTAAATATGTTAATACAATCATAAGTGTCAATTTTAAATTGTTTATTAAGAGCCCTGGCTTCTCTCTACTAAACATTTTATGACAGGGAAAGTTAACTCGAAAAGGATTGTACTAGACGTTCTGTGCAGCATAAAGATGTAGTTGTAAATGCGTTTGTCACTCTTAAAATTGAATGTGAAATGTAACGTATAATCCTTAACTTTAAATACTTTCGTGACCGTTTCAAGAAGTTATAAGACACTTTTAAAAGCCATACCTAGTATAGATAATACACTAGTTCAAAAACCTCTGGCTAAAACGTTAATGTCTTGAGTAAGAATCTGTGTTTGTATTACGACGACCTATCACCCCAGTAAGTTGTATGAATACTTATAATATTCTTTTTTTTTTTTAATAAATGGCGATTGCGACAGATAAAGATTACGCATTGCGCCAATATCAAGTGATAATGTACTTAAAAGTAACTGACAATTTAAAGGTAGATTGAGTTTAAAGTGGAGTCTCTCAACACGTGTTTTTGCAACAAGAATTCGGGAGAAACTCCACTTATAATATTGTCACTTCATATTGCCTAAAGGCGTAGTTACCGCAAAATTACCGTCGGTGCAGTGTCTCGTTATTGAAATTGCCATAGGATTTGGCATTAGATTTTTACGTGCGGCCGCTTACCTGACACCAACGCGACTGCTATCTTTCGACAGCATACGAGACCGCCAGCTTGACCTGCCTTCCGAAGAACGGAGGAAAATCGAGTTGAAAAATTTCGGGTCACCCATCCGAGTACCGACCGCGCACTAGGTAGCTTAGTTTTCATCATCGTTACGAATCGTTACGACGCGCAACCGTGGCGCTATCGACGATCTAAGATTCGTATTACCAATAAACTAGGTCAACGAACCGAAAAAGTCCGCTGAAAATACACGTTGAAAGTCATAACGCAAATGTGATTACCGGTCCAGTGAACCGGCAAAGCTAAAACCAAACGAGGACCTAGCCGGTGTAGTTGAGGCCGAGAGTGCTCGCACTTCACTCACAGTACAGTACAAAGCCGAAGTTTCCCCGCAACCGGATTCCTTTTTCTTTGTTTGGTGTATTTATTGTAAATCTACTCATACCACCCGCCCCCGCCCGTTAAAAGTATTCCGACATAACTTTTGGCGAGGAACCTTATGTATCGAGCCGAACCCTCGGAAATTCTGTATAAATGTGCGTTATTAGTTTCGGAAAAGATTTATGTTATAGGTATTCCTTTTTGTTTGATAATAATCTGAGTGGAGATTTAAGGAGTATCGTGCTGATAGAATTATTTTGTTTTGTTTGTCACTGAATGTTAAAATGGTTTGTAGTGAGCTAAAACTCAAGTATATATGTATATTTATTGAATTCGTAATATTTACGCGAATTCGCTTTTCTAGCTTTAATTTTAATTAATATGTTTGTAAATTATGTGGTTAAAATAAGTGATAATTAAAAATTTATTTGCGATTTTTCCTCCGAAATAAAAGTAATATTTTTTCAGTTTTTTCTTGACAGTATATTTATTTGTGGAAGCTAGCGTCGCCTGAATCCCTGAACCACTATAGGCTTAACCCACCACCAACCCTTGGTCTGGCGCAATCTACCAGTTATACAGGCCAAAATGGCAGGAGAGTGGGCTGCTACTTGCTGGAGACTCTACTTTCACAGCGCACCTTCTTGACTCTCTACAAATTATTTTTACTCAGCGTCTTTGTCCCTATGGTCACTCTCCCGCTTCTGGGGTGTACTTTACTCGGTACACCTTCGGTGCTTTCCAGCCGGTCTATTCATAACTTTTTTTGACAATGAAAGTGATAATCACAGAGTGAATAACTTATCCATTGGTGTTTTTATACGACAAATGCCATCATAGCGGGTCATGTAAACAGCAATGGATATGTAATTCACTCGGTGATTAACACTTTCATCTGTCAATAAAAGTTCGCGAATAGGTCGGCTGGTCGTCCGAGTCCACCAGAAGTGGTACCGCTAGCTCTTACTGCCCAGTCTTCTGCCTCTTCTGCAGCATCTTCTCTCTTCACCTATCTCTAGTCCACTCCTTAGGAGCCTTAGAATTTTATCTAGGACTCTTATGCCATCATCGTGTGAAGTCCCGTAAATGTCTGATGTTCGCCTCCGTCTCCACGAGGTTCGGGTAGTAAGCCGGGCACACCTCAAGCGTTGTTCACCTTATCCCGAAGATCCCTACGCGCTTCCCCGTAAAGTTCGCATTCCTACAGTGCGTGGTGTACGTCACTACTCCCACAGTAGCATGCACTCATGTCGGCGAGTTTCACGCGGAAAAGTCTAGCCCTAAAGCAACCATGGCCTGTCAGCAACTGCGAGGTTTCCTAGTCTACCCAAGTCGCCTTGAGACGTGCCAAACACTGAAGGTCTGGCCATCTTATCACTGACTATCGGAACACAATAATATTTTGACCCTACTACTACTACGGCAAAAGACTTTGGTAGTTCTATTCTTTTTTTTAGATTTTTGTATTTCAAGATGGTCACTGTTGGACATAGGACAGTTAGAATCTCTAAATCGATTGGTCCTGTACTGCCCGGCTCTAGCGGCTTCCCGAGATCATAACCAGATCATCGGTCCATCTTGGGGAGATCATAACAACGCTGCGGCACGCGGCCGCCTATCGAGGACCTTTCCCCCCATTTGAACCAATGGAATGAAATGGTAATGGTCACCGTTAACTCGCATGAAAAGTAAATCAGGAACTTGTATTAAAAATAGCCAACTACACCGTCAAACGTAAGCACGCTCGACACAGTTAATGCATGCACCGAACAAGTGTTAGTTTGCACAGGACGAGCTAGGCGGAACTACCCTCGTTAATATGATTTGCGCGCACCGGCGGCGGGCGACACCGCCCGTGACGTTTTAACCAACTTAATAAACTCGCTTCGCATTCGTTTTACTAATTTCCAGTTAATACTTGCTATATACTCTGTTGTTACTTTATACTTGAATTACGTCACACGTACGCCTTATCTTTTCGCGTACACTGTGAACTTATTAATTCAAATTTTATTAAGCAAAGACAGAACAAATAAAAACGTAATAAAAATGGTTTTGGGTTAACAGGCATATGCACAGGGAGACACTTTAAATACTATCCTCAACAATAGAGCTCTTTCATAACATGACGTACAATCGTGAATATTTAGGATGATTTAATGATATGTCTAGCCCACACTTTGTCAACATCAAGAATCACAAACTGCCGATCAATTCATTATGTGATTAATTTTCTATTTGGCATTGGCATAGATAATACGCCTACAATATAAACAGATAAAACGATGTGATCGGTGTTAATCTTGACTAATCTTAGCGTATTTATTTGTAATTTTCTATTCAAAGACTGTCAATAATGGGTAGCAATATTAGATAAGCTTCCGAATTTGTTCTCATGCTTTTAGGCACGTTCCTCATTTCGTACGTTCTTTTGCCATTTTAATTCATCTTTTAATAGATAAATCAGGCCTGACACATAAACAGAGAGATGGAAATTTTGTTTATGTTTTATAAATATAATTTAATGTAAAATAGGAAAGCAATTGTCCACACTCACCTGATCATAAGTGAAGATGCGGACTATGTTACCTGCTTACCTAGAAGTAGCCTATTCACTGTTTGAAGGCACCCAAGTTATAATTTTCAGGGAACACATCAGCAGGAAAGAAGTTCCACTCCTTAGCTGTTCGCATTATAAAAGTTAGGAACTCGTTTTCAGCGGATGGTTGGGATATCAACAATGTAAGGGTGGTGATTTAACCCGCTGATGAAATGGCAGCACCAGCAGAGATCGCAGACTCTCCAATGTGTATCCTATAGAATACCGATAGACTGGCTACGTTTCGGCGATGGTCGAGGCTTAACAGTTTGGTGCCTGTAAGGGGTGGATTATATTGAAGAGACATGTGGCGTGCATCGTGTGACATTAGACAGTTAGATTTCTTTGGAGAAGAAGCAGTGCCGACTTGATTCGGGCCATTTGCAGATATTGGAAAATAATGAGTAGGTACTACCTTTTACCCGCGGCTTCACGTTAAATTCGGAGTAACATAGTTCACTCTAATACGAACTTTGAAACTCGTTCATCCCCTTAGGGGATTAATTTTGGAAAATACTTTCTTAGCGGAAGTCTTCATCATAGCTATCGGCTTGCCAAATTTCAGCTGTGTGTGTTGATAGATCAATTGTTAACGGTTGCCTTTATTACATACAGATTTGTAATTAACAAAGTGCCTGCGGTGCAAAAGTAACACATACTAAGATAATAGATAAATAATTGAAAATTATTTTACTCTAATAACATTTTGCGACGAAAAGTAGTTCTAGGTTTGACATCCTGACACATTTGTCTTTAGTTTGTCTCCGATAGAGCCCGTTTAGCTGTAGAGGCTCCATCAAGATGTTCGTGTGATAAATCAATCTTGATAGTCAGCCGTCTAAACAATTCTTACTGTTTTCTTCGTGAATAACATGTTTCTTCTCCACCAGCATATAAAAATAGCGATTTAAATAAAATAATTATTTTGTCCTCGCACGGTGGTAGGGTTTTTGGCGATTTCAACGTTTCTTTTACGTAAGTATGTCATATTTCACCAAACATGGCATGCAAATACGTTTCAATAATTACAAAGTTAATTAATAATTTATACCTAGTCATTTATCTTATGCTTTAACTTAATGCAACCAAATTTAACATGCATGTATAATAACATCAAAATGTAAGGTTTCTATCAACTTTTGAGTCGTCGATCACGAAAGTTAAGCAACCAAGTGCGTGGTAGGTACTCGGAGAGGTGACCAAAATTTAACATGCATGTATGACATCAAAATATTAGGTTATATCAACTTTTGAGTCGATTTCGGTATACGAGAAAGTCAAGAGGAGACAACTTCAGATTTTTTTGATATGTAATCCTGTATTGCTGAGCAATTAAGAGTGTAAGGCTGTTTTGGTTGTTGCCTTTGTTTGTTGGCTCACTATGACGCCCCTTTTTGTTGCCCCAGGTGACAGGCTGGTAACCTGTCACTATTTGGAGGCACTGTATGGCCAATACCGCCGGATAAATGTTTATGTCTAAGCAAATGTTATCAAAAGCTCAGTTCAACCCATATCGGGATTATGAGCGTTAATAATTATTTATGTATATATTATTTAGACCAAAAGCTGAGCTCTTAACAGTAAATTATCTACTTTAGTGTGCCACAATTAGTTGTTGTTTACACGGTAGCAATCTCATGAAATTATGGTATTAAGATATTAGTAACGGTATCGTTACTAAATCCGACACAATATATTACGTAATTTAGGTATTAAAGTTACAAATAGGCACTCGAGTCGCAAAATTTATTAAGCTAAAGAACGCGTCGCATATAAAGGTTAAGATACCGTACTTAGTTCATAAATGAAATTCAGGCTATTCTACAGACATTAAGTGGATGAGAGCATTATGAAAAGAGTTTTATTTTTTATTTAACTACCCTGCTCCCAATTTATTTGAGGTCGGTGCAGTATGCATTGATATCGACAATACTGCTAAAAGAGTTTTATTTTTACTTTCTCGTATACGTAGTATAAAGGAAGACTTGTAATCGTCAATCGTCTGTGTATCTGTGCGTTAGCACGATAACTCGAGTATGCTTTAACTTATTGCAGCCAAATTTAACATGTATGACAACAAAATATAAGGTTTCTATCAACTTTTGAGTCGTCGATCACGAAAGTTAAGCAACCAAGTGCGTGGTCGGTACTTGGATGGGTGACCAAAATTTAACATTCATGTATGACATCAAAATATAAGGTTTCTATCAACTTTTGAGTCATTTCCGGTATAGGGGAGACCACTCCCGATTTTTATAGTATAGAATAGAATAGAAATAAAGCATTGTCCACATCGTCGTAACAGTAAAATTTACAATAATCTTTTATGTTCCGTAGGTTTTTTTTTTATTAATTTAAATGTTTTGTATACTTAATTATGTTTTGTACAGTCAACAGCACATCAGGTTACCACAAACTGTCAAAACTTCCTAATCGATTTTGCGCGTTATATAAAATGCATTTAAGGTTAAAAATCAATTAGATAAATTTGACAGTTTTGGGTACTCTGATCGTACTGCTGAAATGTTTTGGAGTGTAACAACTGTCCTTGTTTGATTTCAGCTTTTGTTTGTTGGATATCTAAAGGTTTAGTTACTTTTTTTTGAGTTTCATGCCCCTTATTTGTAGGTGACAAGCGAGCAACCTGTCACGATTTTCAGGCATTGTATGCCCTATTTTCTCAAATGTGACTTTATGTGGAACATATGTTACATTTTGTAATTATGAGCGAGCTAATATGTATGTAATAGGTTTTGTTCATTAGCAGAAAGAAAACTAGTTTATGTTGCTAGTGTTATTCTAAGATAGGTAATGCTTAAGTGACACCTCTGGTTTTGCAAACTTGTGTAGGCAGGTGACTATTAAACCTCTAAGAGGAACTTAAGGTTGTCTAGGTACAAAAACAGATATCAATAAAATAAACTGTTTTGAAAGGTCATCTTCATTAGTAAATTACTTAGGAAGAAGAAAGATATATTATCGTGTATTATGTCTATTGTCCATATTTAGTATTTTAGAAGGAAAATTATAAATTTATTGATATGTATTGAAAAAAAGTCGTTGCGATATGAGACAAATGAGATATATGAGGTAAATGTTTTTAAGTACTTTAGTTCCGTTTTATTTTATCTGAGAATTCTGTCGCATGTTTTGCTTCAGTAACCGTATTGTATTATGATAACGCTCCCAACATAACATAGAGAGAGGCCCATTAGAGTCGATGCGGCCGGGAAGTGCTACAGAAGACGTGTAGTGGGCAGAGGGTGGCGGAGGTCCAGTCTTGAAGATACTTAAGGGGGCGGCCCCCACCGGACGACTTGCTTATTCTATCAAGCGTGGTCGCACACACGCTCGCCGAACACACACACGCGCAGTATTATACGACCGGCCACTCCACTGTGTCAATACAATACGCTCTCTTCGACTTAGATTATTTAGAAAGCACTTGTAACGTTCATATAAGAAGCGCCGTGGAAGACGCATTCACAATGGCCGGACGTGTCCGCTCGGCCCGAGCCCGGATACGAAAAAGATTACGATCCTAAAAAAACAGCGTCCACTCTAGTCTATACTTAATATTATTATCGACGATTGACTTCGGCGCGGGTTTTGCGTTTCTTATGTCTATTTATAAACCATTGCCAAGGTAAATAATCAGTGAAAATATAATGCAATAGGAAAATTTAAAAATTGCAAAAACATTTTACTGATATAGGTATTGTCGTGTCCTTTATTGCAATGTTTAAATTTTTTGCAACAAAAATAGAGCTTAAGTAGTGAGCAGTAGGGGTGTAAATCTCATTATAGTTAAATATGTATGCAGGCCTGTCAAATGCATTAAACATGACAGGGAAAGACCATCAGAGTCATATCGCGGAGGCGTGAGACTACGCCGCTGGACGCGGATTATCCGCTACGCGGCTACGGCGTAGCACTTTCTGCTACGAGTGTAGCATTAGCGCGTGTGGAGGTTTCTATCTAAACATTTTTAGAATTACATTTCATTTGTAATTTTCTGTTCTTAACCAAACCCTAATTTTGAAAGGTACTTTGTTTAAAATTTATTATATAGAATCTAAATTAATAGTTTTCTAAATAAATATCCGATAAAAGTAAATTGTGCGTAAGATGCCTTTAAACTGCGTAAGTTTCGGATTTACTATAATCTATTCCTAACTTTTAGTTTCCTGCTGAAATTAGTTATCGAAACTACTGCTTTGCTTATCGGAGTATCTAAAATTAATGGTCCTTTAAATTAATAAGTGTGAAAGTTTCGCGACGCCCGGGGGAGGGCCGGGGAGGCGCCGAGACACCGCTTCATGTGTGGGTACTTTCATAAATCTGTTGGGAGATATATGAGAGCGCAATTTCCGGTATCCGGCCATTAGCGCCGAGCTTTTATAAGCTTAAAGCTTAGGTTAAAGATTTTCTGGGTAGTTTAATGCGAATCTTGTAATAGGTACGATAAATTTTACATAACGTATGTGATTGCATATTAGGTGTCGATTCGGAAACTTTTAATGTGTGTAACTTGGCCTAATGTCTGTTTGTATCACCTGGAGAATGTTGGCTTCTTCAATCAATAGTTACTACAGTAGTTACTATAAATTAAAAATTTTATTTATTTACTTTCTGCAACATATTTAATTACGCATTACGAAATTCTCCAAGCGCTGCTATAAATAAAACACTTCATTTATTTCCAATAAAAAATGTGAGGTGCCTTTAGGTGGGCGGTCGTGGAGGCGTGTGTCTGGAAGGGGGCGAAGCGACTTATTATTTTTATCGACCGTAAAAAGGTGCCGGACCTCGCATGGACCCTTTCACGAGTCTTCTGGGGAGATTCCAATTATTTACGGATATTTTGCTCCAAATCCCGAAAAATACTGGTCCGCTCAAGGGTTGGTACTTATCTTATGCCTGATTAGTGTTTGCTAACTTTGAACTCTTTTTAACGAGTGCCATTCGTTTTAAAGCCCCTCGCTTAAGTTAGAAGGAAGACTAAATTACTGGTAAAGGTAGTACAGACTGTGTTAACTGAAGCGTGGTTATGGCGAATAAATAGAGAAAAACCGGTCCTGTTGTCAACTGTCAGGAATAAAGAGTGGAATGGTTTTGAATAATTGATAAAAATTGAAAACATCTGTTCCGGCTGTCGTGCTTTGTACCATCACAGTGACAGGGTAATCATGTGCTTGCAGCTGCATCCCCCACCGCCGCCCGCTGCTCAATAATGCAACAATGCATACCCATTGTTCTCTCCACTCACGAGCGACCCACTAAACATAAACAATACTACCGACACACTTGTTTTGACACTGCCGATATACTTACATAGCACTACCATTTGTTTATCTGATCTACATTTGACACCGGAAAAATCTTTTCCCAATTAAAGCGACAATCTTCATAAATCAATTTCCCCCCGAATTGAATGTCAATAAGTAGGGACGGCTGTTAAACGACGCGCCGTAAAATAAAACTTTCCGGAGGGCGGAAAGTTCCGAGCAAAAAAGAATATTTACATTAATTCTCTTCATTATGTTTTGAAGAATAATCATGGGCACCGTTTCCCGTTCCACTCTCCCGATTGAGTTTTTATTTGAATATTTTTTCTCCCGCCGTTGACTGAGTTCGTCTGCGCGCTACAAAAGGAAGTTTTTATTAGCATCTTAATGATTTTACGGCGAGTCCCCGGTTACAACAGCCTTTATGTCGTCAGATTTTCTTGAGTATTTTTTGTCGGGTTTTTTGCATCTTACATTATTAAAGTTTTCATTCCGTCGCTTAATGAAGCTCATTTCTTCTGTTCGTCCGAGCCTTGATTGCCTTTGTTTTGCATAAATGCAAGATTTCTATAGGTTTTCTTCTAAAAAATCGAGCAACTTCTAAGACTTGAAATTTGTTCTCGAAAAGGGCAATTAATTGCTTTCCTCTTTCTCATTGCCTTCTGAGAAGAAAAGGTGAAGCAAATTATTCGAAACAGTCAATCAGTAATTAGATCTGATATATTTTTGTATATATAAAAAAAAAAAAATATATCATAAAAGATGAAATCTATCGAAAAGTTGATATTTATATTTACTGAAATTAAATAAAGACATTGCTCGTGTAGAATACAATATCAAGCACAATGTGAAACAAATGAAAATAAATATTTGCAATGGATTAAAAATATGGTTGAATGTAAACTTTCGTTTCATAAGGTGAATATTGAATCCACAAATCGATAAGTCAGAGTTTGGGAGATTTCTAGTCTATCATTCACACATCATGAGCTCACGTCTTTGAAACAATACTGGTTGGTCGAATCCCAATGGAAATAGCGAGAAATTTTGTGTAAAAGATCACGTAGAGCATTTATGGTATCGTTGATTGTATAGCATATAAAAATAGTATTATGTTCTAGTGTACACCACAATCTGTCGAATTTAAAAATTTAAAACATTTATATTTTGTAAAAAA
This sequence comes from Elophila nymphaeata, assembly GCA_955850985.1. Taxonomy (NCBI): domain Eukaryota; kingdom Metazoa; phylum Arthropoda; class Insecta; order Lepidoptera; family Crambidae; genus Elophila; species Elophila nymphaeata. The sequence goes on from OY039068.1 coordinate 15,984,695, forward strand.
TTTAAACGTTTCAAATAAAAATAAATTACCAAAAATACTCAATACTTAATATTTTTGGTAATCACGAGTTCTTAATAAATTATAAATACACTTTTTATCTGTTATATTTTAAAAAATAAACACATTAAACCTCTATTTCTCGTGTTTACAATATTTAATTTTGTCATAAAAATCCTCGTCATAATATCTTGTAAGTATTAACATGAAACTTAATATAACTCAACATGAAAATCATTATTACAATTAAGTTCCATTGTGTAGGATATTAAAAGCAACATTTAATCGAGCTTCAAACAGTTGAGGTAGCAAATCGCATCCGCTGCAGATCCGATTTGTCTCGTAGTGTACGGTAATTGCATTCATCTCTGTTCCAGACTGATTTATGCTACGCCTGCTCCTTGCAGTAGCGCGATTAACTACTTTCCTCGTGTCTTACGCACCACAAAATAATAATTGTCCGGAAAATTGGCGGAGGCTGTATGTAATGTTATGAGAGGAAGGCCGTCCGTTTCTCTCGGGCGGCAATCGAGTCCGAGATCTTGCTTTCTTTTTAATTTCCCTGCGGTCTCCTAATGAGGTCCCAGCGGCGGCGCTCGCCGTTATCTATGATATTCTTGAGGTTGATGCTTATTGTGCGTGTCACTGATGGCTTCCCTTTTATTATCCTCTCGAACACAATTCAGCCGCCCAAATGAGTTCTTCTCATTTGCTTTGCTCTTTTTATTTCTCCAGGCGGCTCTTTGTCTTGTGTCATGACTTAACTTGTTTTAAGTTTATTGGGATGTTTCAGTGTGGTTCTTTTGGCCTCCTTTTTCTGTGTTTTACATTAGAATTACATCGATCTCATTTAAATACTTAGTGAGCGGTCGAGTTGATTACTGTATTTAGAGACATTACTAACGTTAGATTTAACACAATTTACGTAAACACACAAATGGTTTTTTCTCTAAATGTATACTAATGGTAATGGTACTCATCTAATTCGTAACAACAGTAACTTGTTTCAATTAATGATTTACCATTGTGAATTCTTTCTCTATACAGCAATTTACCATTGTAAATTCGCTCTCTTTATAGCAGTATTAGTAAGGCAATAATATTATAACAGCAATAATCAAGATAAACTTTAAATTTAATGCAGTTATCTACGTAAATCCCGGTAGCTCAACAATAGCAATTCACTCGTGATATTGTTCGGCCGTTAAAATAGGCACGCTAAGCTAACAAATCACACGACTCCGCCTCCAATTATCTATTAAAATGAGAGCTTATTGTCGGCTCAAGCGACATATAGAGGGCCGGTGTTATTTTCACTAGATTGTCCAATATTGTCACAATATCCATGGAAGGGCAATTAGAGACGTGTTGCGCGTGGCTGCCGCGTGCCGCCGATACGTCTCGCGTGCGGCTCCCACACTACCCTCATTACGAAGCAGTGTTTATCCTGAGCGTAACGCGACCTCGTGACACGGGAACAATAAATTTAAAGAAAATCCTCAACAGTAGGTATCCAAAATTTGACACGACTTACGTATCGCCTAAACGAATCGAAACCGGAGGGTAACAAATTATCTGAGTCTCCGAGGAAAATTAAAATGACAGATGTTCCACTGACACCCCAAACGCGATTATGGGCGACCTCGCTGAATTAATAAACGGAATTGCAACTGAAAAATTTGGGTATCAAGGAAATCCCCTCGGAGGAATTCGCTTCATTTAAATATCGCATTTTTCTTGAAGATTATACCTTACTACAGCCATAAAAGAAAACAGGCGGCCCGCCCCTCGATAATGCGACGAGCCTGAGGAATTTTTGCTCGGTTCAAATCTCTCCTGACATAGGTATATTTTTGTGAGATCGCCTGGAGATTTTAATACCCGATTTTATTTAAATTCGTTTAGGCGGTGCGGGTGACTCGCCCCTAGACATTTATCGCGAGGGCGTGATTGTATTTATAAGTAGACGGAATTTGGCACCCTGTGGATAAGACTTATTCAAATTATAATGCTACCATACTCTTATTACAGGTTGTTGATGTAACATGTTTTTTTTAAAATCTAAGTATTCAAAGATTACTTTTAGGTTTGGATTAAGTATATTTGATTTTACACAAAGTTTTCTTTTGTTTTGAATTGCTTGAAATTATATGTTTATAAAAAGAGCTCGGCCTAAAAATTTATTAGATGTAGGTAAATTAAATTCGTCTCTATTTGACCACACATTTACACATTTTATTGTTTGTTGAGTGTATAAAGTTACCTAACAATTTTGTTTGTTGAATAAAGCTATGAGAGATTTCAACACCACATATTGCATAGTTATGTACTCAATATCTATACTTTGAAGTTTTGTTACGTCCCCATACTGATTATAATTGTTTTTGAGTACCTAAAAAAATCACCTAATAATTTTGTTTGTTGAATAAAACTACGAAGCTACGAGAGATTTCAACACAACATATTGCAAAGTTGATGTACTTAATATCTATTCTTTGAAGTTTTGTTACTTCCCCACACTGATTTTTATCCAAGTTTTTTCGAAGGACCGTTTCAATAACGTTTATCGATGCCTTGGCATAGTCATCACTCACTTAGTCTGACACGTGATGCGTGCTCGTTGCACCTTGTACGTAATATACTGTTGCACTGGTGATCATTCTTCATTTGTCGACTGCCTCCATGATCCGCCGGACTAGAGATGTGCCAGATCCATTATTGTTGTTCGAAAGTCAAAATGTTAAAAAATAAGCTACGTGTCGTTGTTACTTAAGTTACTTCTACTTTCATATTATTATCAAATCCTTGAGGAATGAGGTTTAATAATACATCCAACATTCAAAAGCTAGGAGAAGCTATCGAATTCATTCTTCTGAAATATATAAAAAATAAGATTTTCACTTTCACTTTACTAAAACTTCAGTAAAATCAATCTTTTTTCACAGACCGTGTAAATACCTACATACACACAATGTAATTATTTCTTGGTATTTTGAAAATGCTTTCGGCATTGTCGGTGTCACAGTCCAGAATTCCCTCGCTGAAACAATAGCCAGATCAGTCAGAAAAATAGCAGCAATTTTTCGTTCCGTTTTTACTTCTTCCATCTCAATGAATTTCACCGCCAAAATTTTCCTTAACATTTGTTTCCATCGCGCGAGATCTTTTCGTATGAGGCGAGTTCTCTGTTAATATATGTGCCCGGAATACCGTGGCCATATATTACGCCGACCTCTGCCGGACCGGACATAACAATCCTCGATTTGCTATAATATCGGTTGTGCGTCCTTGTCTGCGGCGGGCGAGCGAGCGGCACAACCGGCGCGGGGCGAGGCGTACGTGCCGCGTATAATAAGCATTTCATGCACGGGGCGCGGGCGCGGGGTCCGGGGCTACGGACGTACCTATTTCCCGTAAGTCGTGTACCTAACCGGACCGTATATTATGAGGCGAGGGTCAGCGTTCCTCGAGCGCCGTCTCTGTCGCGCTCACCACACGAGCGCCAGCTGAGCATAATTTCGTGTGATATACGGGGTCCCGTGATGGACCTCTATGAAAATTGTGCGACGTCCTTCCTGCGGGTCGCTATTCGCAGTCTGCGTAACGACAGTTTGTCCGTTTAAGGCCGCCACTCCTACGAATATTTAATACCTACGTTGTACTAAACGCTGGCTGGCCGGCAGCAATTTGCATTAATACGTAAAAGGAACGCCGTAAAAGTATTGGCTATATTGATAGCGGTCGCTGTACCGCTGAATTCATCTTCTATCTGTACGATTTATACACGAGGAGGCCGTAAAACGGAACAATAAAAACCCAAAACAGCAATAAATTTCAAGCAATAGAGGCGAAGGTTCGAGCGTGCCTTATCAATTCCCTCCACGCATGGGACTCGAATCGCGCCATAAACTTATGACGAAAGCGCCGATCTATGTAAAACAAATCCCTCTTAGTGAGTGATCCGAACATTGTTATTGTTAAGAATTTGTAGAATGTAAATACTTAAAGAGGAGCGGTGTTTACAAGCAATCAACACTTAGTAGAATTGTACGAGGGTTTCAGGCAGGTAAGACAAACAGTGGACAAGTCCAGCGCCTCCTCGGGGGAGGGTCCTCTTAAGGGCAAGGAGCGGACGCGAACACCGCAAGATGTTCTTTATGCATTAGTAATGGCATCTAATTGAATCAGAATTACGATTTTGACCACTGTCGCTGATCTTAAATTCAGTGGAACCTTTGAATCAATAATAAGTTTCCTTTTAGTGGACAATGATGGTAGAGATTTCTTAGAGATTAATGCTAAATTTTAATAGAGAGGTGGGCGGTTAGGGAGAGTGTAAGGCTATTAATAATTCGTGAGTGTGGTCCGGCGTACTTACGGCGCCGATTCATTATCGTTAGGTCACCGCCCGACGGAGATCTACGATATAGCCGTCTGATTGACCCGCATTAAAAATTACATACAAACAGTGGAACCGGAAGCTAATACTCGAGTTATATAGTTTCTTTGTTTCGATTAGCTTCCGAGACTTATCAAATATGAATGGGCCGCCGTAGATCGATCGAGGTTGCGGGCAGCGTTCATAACGTAATGGTCATACGTAGTCCGTAAGAACGGACCGGGTGTTTAATGGCTCCTTTGATTCGTTAGGTTAATTTCGGAGGGGCTCGGGCGTCGAGCGCCGCAGCGGTCGCCAGAGGGTCGAATAAATATGTCCCAAAGAGTTAAGTGGTACAGAAGTGCGGAGCGGAGACCGCGTCCGACGTTTGCTCTTCCACTCGTGTTGTTGCACCACTTATTACACACAAAGTTCTGTTAAAGTTTTCTCCGACACTCGAGCGCGAGTTTAATTTACTCGATAGTGTAAATAAAGCGGGTGAAGTGGGAAGTTTCGCGGCGAGCGGCCCCCGGCGACACTCGGCTGCGGTCGAGTGATAATAACGTGCTGCCGCGTGGGACTTCCTTATTAATCGAGAACGACAAATTTTAACGACAAGAATTAATGAATCTCGTTACACGGGTTAATCCCCCGGTCGTAAAGTGCGCTCGGCGGCAGTTAAGGCGCGGGGCGGGCGGCGACCACACACCTACGCCGCACCACCTGTCTGCTCACGTTCATTTGTATTGTTATAACATCTAACTTTCTTTCTAATTGAAATGATCTACTTATGATCGGTCTCAATATTCTATTCACAGTTGCGGATCGCCCTACTAGGGTTTTGTTGATTAGCCAATAATTTCTAGGCAACCAAACTTCAGTACAATACTAGCGAATAATTTTCTTTAAATATATTTTGGTTATATATTTATCCATAGGTATGCTGACTTTAATAAATATTGTATAAAATTCTAAAAGTATTTATTAATTATAAAATTAGGACAGTAGATAGAAGGCAAAGTATATTTTATATGAGAACCCTAAGAAGGGCCATTAATTATACTCCTTAATGAGACAACTTCTCCTACTATGTCAAAAGTATAAAAGGTGTAATGTAATGTAAAATGACGGCAAGATGAAAGGGGGTCAGAGACGATCGAATAATTTTCTTTAAATATATTTTGGTTATATATTTATCCATAGGTATGCTGACTTTAATGAATATTGTATAAAACTCTAAAAATATTTATTAATTATGAAATTTTCGACAGTAGATAGAAGGCAAAGTGATTTTTATAAGAGAACCCTAAGTATTAGGGCCATATATTATACTCCTTATTAAGTAATGAGACAACTTCTCCTACTATGTCAAAAGTATAAAAGGTGTAATGTAATGTATAATGACGGCAAGATGAAAGGGGGTCAGAGACGATAGCAGCTCGTGTGAGAGAATTCAAGATATATCGTCCAGTTAACGAGCATGTGCGAATAGAACTTTATTGTAATTGCCTTTTGTATAAGATCGCGCCTGGGTCATTACGGGTCGTCCTCTCAAACCGACCTCCGTTTGCAAACTTTCTTTACAAGACATTCGGTTGTTTCGCCTCTAAATTTTCCCCGAAACATATTTGGGTGATTCCGTTTATAAACTCAATTAAAGGTTAAATGTGACGTTGATATTGAATTCTATCAGCGTGGTAGTGTGGGCCTATTCATCAGGTGTAGAGGTGCGGCACATTAGGGGCCCCGGCGGCCTCAAAGCCAGAAGACTGATTATGTCTATCCGCAATTTCTCTTCGGTTCTATTCTCGCGAGCGAAAACTAGCGAGTTTTCCACCGCGCTATTAAGCGGTCGCTTTTACATTTGTCCTTATAATGGAAAATGTGTTACTAATTAATTTAAAGCGAAACTCATTTATGTCGAAATGTGTGTCTATTAAGCGATGATGGGATGAGCGCCTTTCAGATCTACTCCGCGTTCCGTGTGAATCGTTTAATTGTTTCTGGATGGGTGGATTTAACAGATTTTCTTTTGTTTCTGTGCTCTCGCGGAATAGTGAAAATTATACGTGTTCCTATTACAAGCCCTCACCCCATTAAGTGAGGCGAGCTCATTCTCGGTAAGACTAATCAAATAACAGTCTCCCCACCGGGCCCGCGCCCCCGCGGCGCCCCCTCGCGGCCAGCGGTCATCTCTCTTATCGATTGTGGTGGAATTCGTGCACAGAATGCGATATTTCCCAGCAAGCGCTACACATTCTTAGATCCAATCGGAGAAATATTATCTTGGTTTCCTTTGTTGAGATTCTTTTGTTACCTATGTATTGTATATAGCAATGCCGTCGTAAAATGTATTGTCATTATTACATAGGAATATTGCATTCTTCAGTTACACGGGTGCCTCAACATATTTATTATTAAAAAAACCTATTAAGAACAGTTGTTACGTCTTATTTTATGCGGACGTTACATGTACAAGAAAAGGCGCCTTATACTCTTTCGATTGTATTGTTGCGTGACGTGATAACGGATGAAAAGTGCCAGGCGTTGTCATAGTCTGCCTTGATACGATCTTCATACGTACGTTTTGTAAATTATGACTGCTTTGTATACTCGGCTTAAGATTTTGATTAAAATTATATAAAATTCTCATAAAATTATTTACTAATTCTCCGGTTCTCAAGCAAAACCGGAGATAAACTATTGTAATCAAGTAATTATCTATTCCTTACCTCAAAATGTCGAATACTTGATGAAGTTCAATTAGTGATTACACAAAACAGGTACGAGTTTTGGTTGTGGTTTACGAAAATGAAGTGTTCAAGACATAATAGGATCTGGAACGATGCCCCAAGTAACAGATGAATGCATTAACGAAGTTTGTTAGCGCTAGGACATGTCCACTGTCTGTCCATGAATATTGATGCACCCAGCTCCGTTCCACCACTTAGCTCTGCCATACGTTACAGCGTGTACCTAAACTGGACCGCTGTAGATAACTGGCATGTATGCAGATGAATCGCCCAGCAAAACGTGTTCCTGGATTACTGAGTTGAAATCATTTCTATTTGGCTTGCTTTAAAGTAAAAATTCTATTGATGTTGAATACTAATTATCTGACAGAATTAATGGATGAAAAGATAAGTCACTAAAGGATTAGATGTGATATTGGCATAAAGATAAGTAGATATTAGAAAAAATGCATGAAAAACATTTTGATGCTTTGTCAGTACTTAAACGGACTGTAGAGAAAAAGTTGTTTTCAACTAATTTATATAAATTTCATACACACAGGGTATGGTAGATTCGAATAAACAAATAGTTAAGTATATTGATAATTTAGTCTAATGATAGCATCCTAAGACCAGATTTGGGTATTTCTCAAATTATCTTGTTTTCTTTCATATTATGAGTAGGAGTAATGAGTATAATTAAATGATTACATAACATAATTTATGTCACAACTAATCAGAAAGTGGTATTTTCCGCCCGATACGCGTACTGAAAATCGCACTTCCTGGTCAGAGGGTGACATAAATTTTTCTACTTATCTTGGGCGGTAAAAAAACGCATATTAATAAATGCATATTAGTCAAATATAATATGTAATAATCTGAGACATTCTTTGTTTTACCGCCCTAGTTAATAAATGTACTATAACGCACTTATTTATGTTTTGAAGATATATATATATATATTGTACCTATATTTCGGCTATTGTAGATCAGCAAAATATTCTATTAGTGATATTCCTAAAAGTTTTTAAGGTTAGAGTATTTATGCCAACGTTGCATCCGTCATTTACCGCTTTCATTGTTGAACCATATTACATTTCCCCTTTGTTCTTGAATATTTGTAAGACGTTAAAAAAACTTAACGTTAACTATTTAAACGTCTTTACATAGGACACGGATTAAATTGGTATACATAAGACACCTCGGCAGCTTAATATTAATTTGACCTTTTCAGTACAGTATTAGGATATTCAGAGTGGAAGGACGCATGAAGCGGGTGGCGGACCGGCGGACCACTCGTCCGGCATGTAATTCTAATGAGTATTAACGCCGTCCGTCTAGTCCGCTCCGGACGCTGTCCTGTGGAGCCTCTGTAAGCTTGCTTACGATTTTCGAGTTGCGAATGCGATTTTAGTAAATGCGTGGCTGCTTATCGTGTTACAATTTAATTATAGATTCCATCTGTGAGGGATTTTCTAAATATATTTAAAAGTAAATATGTTTATTTAGTGAATTAATTTCCGTAGAGTTGACGAGTCGACTTTTTGTAAATACTTTTCACAAATCATGATTACTGTAACATGTACATAAGAAGAGACCGCTTTTAGCGATAAGGTCGCCCTTTATACAAAATGTTATTTTTTAGTGTTAGCGACTGGATTTTTACAGCTGGTTGATGTACAATAAAGTTATATTCTATTCTAGAACATATATTTTTGTGTTGTTTTTTGGCATTTTTAAAAAGAAAGAGGCTAATACACTAATTTGAGGCAAGTAAAGGTTACAAATCTATATCCATTATAACGTTTACTTATAAGTTAATCAACAGCTATAAATATATACACTTTAGGCCCTTATTAATAATATCTGTTTATAAATTAACAGTAGATAAACGAAAATATATCAAACTTCATTTACTAAGTTAAGATAATTCTACATTCTAAGTATTATATTATCTGTGATTCTATCACCTACTAATATTTTAAACTCAAAAGTTTGACATTCCGCATAAATTATTCGATAGCTGAAAACCAATTAAATTTTGCTTTTGTAAAGTCGCATGCCTAAAACTGACGTACAAAATCTATCATTAGAGAAGCTGACAGCAACTATGCAGCGTGGCAGCTATGTTGCGGACCGTACATCGCTTCACTGGACTGTGAAAATGATTTTGATTTGACCCTTTGGAGGGCGCTTCTACCGCAAAATTACATTTCCATCTGTGAATTTGCTTATGTATCTGACACTCCATTATATATCGTCGTAATTGGGAGAAGTGATCATATGAATACCATGTTTTCGATGACGATTCGACCGCCATTCATCGCACTAATTGGATTTTACTTTGTATGTGATTGCTTTTATGGTTACATATGTTTGTGTGAAATGTAGTTCCTATGAATTATTATCTTAAAAGTGGAATAATGTAATAGATGCCATAGTGGTGGGGTGGAGTAACCCTACTACACATCAAGTGGTCTGTGTTCGAATCCTGGTTTTGTATTTGAGTGTTGAACAGGTACATTTGTTCACAAGTTATGGTTGATTTTAAATTTATTTATGTAACACGAGGGCTAGATAATTGGATTGAGTGTGGAAATATAATGCGAAAATGTATGAAATATATTTGGAAGTTTATTTTTTGTGATTTATCTTTGAAGTTTCTCGAAAAGATAATTGTGAAGAGGAAGGAAAAATGGGATGAGACTGTATTTAATGCGCGCGATATTATTCAATTCCCGGTAATGTATTAAAGGGCGTCGGGCGCCGCTCTTTATCCGTAAATGTGGCGTCGTAAGAGATAATTTTATTCTGAGAGTATCTCTCTCACTGCTGATATATTCAACAGAATATTCCCATATGTGCGTAATTCTATGGAATGGCAAAAAAGGTCTGTTTGAGGGGTGAAATATGTAAATTTATTGTCTTGGGCGGCCCCGGCGCGCTAGTGGCGCCCCCGTCATACAGCCGACACGTAGGATAAAGGAAATGTTAATGCGCGCCAATTTATGTGCTTTTCTATGATTTCGCTGAATCGGGCGCGCCGTTTTCCCCTTTATAGCTGAGCGGAGCAAGCTTTAGAAATTGAAGTGCTCCCGTACCTCCGTAGCGGGAGGTTTCATAATCGTTCATTGCAATGCTTTTGTTTATAATATTTTGGATTTATCATAAGATTGATTATTATTTGTAATAAGTAATTAGGATATCATTTTGGTCACCTGTAATATCAAAGACATGCTTGTATACAACAGATAAGTGACTCCGTCCAGGTCCTTTAAAACAGGAGGTATACCAATAGCACCTCGCTGAATCACAAAACTAATTATTTGTGGGAATTTAAAATGAAATTTACTAGAAAATATATTTAAGTTCTACTTGTTGACACGCGATAAAAGTTGTAAGCTAATGCCATAAAACAAATGTAACTTGGCAAAATAGAAACAAACAAATAACCTCATTATCATATAAGTTACATTTTTATTATCTCCGTAATAAATCGACATATCTGTACGGCTGGTTAACAGCGGCGGCAAACACCCAATCTGTTCCCCTAACTATTCGCACTGACTAATTCACAAAGGCCAAATGTGACATAATACCAGCATAATTCAATGTTTTGCTCACCATATTGTATTTTATTTATGAGTTATGCTCTATCGAGTGCAATTTGTCTCTTTCCAACATTTACAGTTTGGTATAGGCATCCCTGTTGTAACTGACAAGAAGAGGGTGCAACTCATCGTGGCTGTATGAAAGGATGGTTAAATAGTACGAGTTAACTTACACCGCATCGGCTACGCGTCATTTAGGGGTGACGAGGAGCGCTTTATGCACTGCACAGCCAGGCATTTATAATTCTTTGAGTCAAGGTCATAGATTTTATTATTTTTAATTAAGTGTATTAGTAGTGATGAGTACTTCTTATTAAAAACTTTGTTCATTTCAAATTCAATTTAGCTAGTCATATTTTAACATGAATGACATCTGAGAACGCAAAAAAGTCAAAAGTAAAAATTTCAGTAATATTAATAAGCGTACTGGTTATTGTTTAAAAAGATCTAGGAACACGTTAGTGTTATTTTTTTTTGTTTTTTTTTTCAGTATTTTTATTTCCTTTTTTAGAAGGAAAGTACCATCCTAACTATAATATTATACCTAAATGCGAAAGTGAGTTTGTTTGTTTGTTTGCTTTTCCGCCTAAACATCAGAGCCTATTTTGAAGAATTTTGGAATGAAGATAAGTTTGAGACCCTGGGAATATGACTTTTTGCGTTTTCTCGATAACCGACACTGATAGCGTGGGCGACCGCTAATTAAGAATAGCAGTGCTTAAAAATAGACTAGCTTAAATTAATCTACAAAATTAAAAAGTCTTGTTGAATGATATTTTGCTACTATTAATATTATTGCTCGTAGTTTTGTTATTGTTATTGAGCATTATGATTAAACTTTTAAATAACTTTCTAAAATTTTTACTGCATACTCCCTTTCTCTTATTTGCTCGGAAGCAAAATGTCTGTAGCGGAACTGTTTGTATGGGGGTTAAGTTAAATTCTGATGCAGATAGGACATTTTCAAAGTAAGGACAATTTTAATTCGGGAGGGTTCCATCTGTCGATATTTAAATTTTTAAACGTCGCCCTGGCGCGGACATGAGTCCTGATATCAATTTGTTTGCACAAATTTGTCAGACGTTACTTTAATTTGTCACTATATTTTTGTGATGTTTTATTTAATTTTTATACAAACAACGTTTTTGAATTAAAATTTACGTGTTTTTTCAACATTTCACAATACTTTCAAATTGAATTACTTTTGAACTTGCATTGGATGACCTAATTCTGTGGCTTCGAAATGAGATAGTTCAATAAAATTATACTTAGTATTATGTAAAAATAACAATATTCTTGTGTTATGATAGATAAGCATAAAATAGCCTGACCTTTATGGATAAGGATTCCAGGTGAAGCTCGCTTCTATTCAGACGAGATGAAGGTTAAAGATAAAAATAGCATATTCATCGCATGAATTAATTTAATTATTAATTTCAATATACGACTGATGATATAAACATGATTAGTAAGCAAATGACGATTTAAAAGTTACATAGTCAAAAGGCCGAGATTATAATTCAGGATTACTTTTCCGTCATGTCTGGAGCAGCTGGCCTGCCCGATAGTTAGCGGACTCCACAGTCTGTGATCGCCATACATATAGGAAACTGTAGATGGGCAATATGAAAGAGACAGAGCATACTAATACGTATATAAGAACGAGATAGATAGACGAGACCATTTCACGTACACGCACTCGGCCTAAGTCGGCTTGTGAGTCACGTAGAAAAGACAGCAACTGTCAGACTGCAGTACTGTTTTCACGCACACATGCCCATTACTCACACATTGGTATATTTTTTTGTCTCGCTAGTAGATTCATTGCCAATCTATAAACGTCAGTAATTATAAAAGTATGGTGAACGCCATTTTAGAAAGGTTTTAGAATATATGGGAAAAATGTGTACCGTAAAGTGGAGCACGGAGGAATGATTTCAATATCTCATACCTCGTAGTAGGCGCGGAAGCACACCTATCGGGCGTCCGGTGCGGACATCATTCTGTTTCATTCAAATACCGTACTTAACACACGACAATAAGGTCATTAATTGAACAAATTCAACGGCCCTCATCGGACGTGCTATAGAACGCCATTTCGGCGTTGAATTTGTTCAATGATGTCCGCGCCGCGTCCTTGCCCGAAATCAAATTGGTGTGCTTCGCGCCTAAGGACTACGCGTACTGGCTCACGGTGCCACCGGAAAACTGTGGCTACTATTCCAACGAGAATTAAAAAATTTGGCAACTCATTATGTCACATAATCAAAAAATGGAATGCACTGCCAGCACACGTGTTCGCGTGAAGAAAAGGGGCGTGAAGAAACCAACTACCATGCAGGTTGGCAAGGCGAGGGTGGCTAGCGCGGCGGTTTATCTCTTGCGCTATATCTTTTCATTTGGACTCCACTTCTGCTTATTAGGTGGAATGGGGTAATTTGCTAGACCTCATTATAAAAAAAAACAGAAATAAAAATGAAATTCTTTGATTTCAGGTATAGTGCTACGTAATGAGCAATCATGTTATCTATCCAGCGTGCACACAAAATCTAAGAAAGGTCACTGAGCATTTTTGACACAGTACCGTCAATAGAAGTTCGCGTCAATTATTGAAATGTGGTTTGTTTTGAAGGTTTAAGGTTATTATTTAACAGAATGTTTTTATTTTAATCCAAATGGAAAGAAAAGTTATGTGGTTCAACGGAAAACCTATATTTTTCTCAAGTATTTATTTTCAATCAGTTTCAAATAGTGTATTCCAGCTGGAATATAGTATGCTCTCTGGCGCTTGTGAGGCGCAATCGACACTGTAAAACAGAGTTTAGAGGCCGTCAATTTCACACTAAGCCCAAAACCGGTATTAATGTACTTAGACGATGTCATGATTGATATTGATAATATTGAACAAAAATGATAAAAAAGTGTTCTATGTCTCATTGAACTACGTAATTAATAATACTTGTGCGGGGAGTTAGAAAGAGACAGGCAGGAAACGAAAACATTCACAGGTTACTTGGGGTCAAAAAAGTTGACTTCACTTTTTTATTGCTAGTTTGGCTTCCAGATTTAGATAATAAAATTGTGTCGAGTAAAGGTGAGTAAAGTTGCCAGAGATCCACGGTGAAGAGATTAGGTTATGTCAGCGCGTGTGTGACATATCAGTGCTGCGAGAGTCTGTGTGCTATTATGACCACCAGCCGGATCGTATGCTTGTCTGCCTACAACATAACATAAAATACAATGCCCTACGCATTCGTTAAAATTGTCTAATAAATAAAACATTTAATTATGCATCTTGTGTTTCCTCCCAATATGCCCTCTATGAATGTCGAGTTCTTGACCACAATTACTAAAAGCCGTGAAGGGTGACGTAACGACACAAAACAGGCATGAAAGCTAATGCCATAATTAAAGGCAATCGGCTCCCTGCGCCATGATTTATGGCGCCCACGTCGCCACCCCGCCTTCAAACTGTATCTTTGAAAAATGGTTACAATTGTTGTTCTAATGATCTTTTGAAATAAAACTCTTGAGAGAATAATATTAAATTCGACTAAATTAAAATAATACATCTCAATCCATCCAAAAAAATATAATAGGTATAAGTTTTTGATTATGAATATTAATCTTAAACAGCTTTTGTGAAATTAGTAGGTAAACTGAAATTGTATTGTATCAATTGATAAAAAAAGATATTGATACAGAAAATAAGAAATGTATTATTGTTCACTATAATTTTATAAGCGTTTTCAACGCCATAAAATACCTACTTAATGTTGAATATATGTAGATAGAAGTAGATGTAACACGTAAATAAAAAAAAATGGGAGTGGTCTCCTTTGACTTTCTCGTATACCGGAAACGACTCAAAAGTTGATAGAAAGCTTATATTTTGATGTCATACATGTATGTCAAATTTTGGCCACCCATCCAAATACCGACCGCGCGCTTGGTTGCTTCACTTAACTATCGTAATCGACACCTCAAAAGTTGATAGAAACCTTATATTAGGTTGGGGAAAAAGTCTTTTCGCATTATAGTATGTATAAACTTGTAATAAAATCTCTTTGGCTATACTATTTGTATCTGGCTGGTTTTGGTATCATTGAAAGTTTAAATTTTAAAGAACATAATTCTAAATTCAAATTAGGAAAATGTGTGATTTTCGTACCGCCAAGATGAGTGAATCTAATGAAGAAATTCGATACATTTTGACGACATTTCGACCTCAAAAAACATTTAGATTTTTATAAACAAAATTTTTATTTCTCCCGTTTTTTGAAGGCGGTTTTTTTTTATTTAAAATTTTTTTTTCTGCTTTTTAGTGTTTTAAGTAATGTTATTTACCGGAAACTACCTCAAGATCTTTTAGACACACAAGTGACAAAATTACGATATCATCAATGTGAATTAATAGGCATTATTAGGGATAACTCAAAAACTACTTGTCAGATGTCGATAAAATTTAAATGGGACCCCATGACAAGCAGTAGCTTCCAAAGGTCAAAAGAATTTTAAAAATCGGTCTACCCAGTATCGAGTTATGAGGTAACAAACATTAAAAAAAAAAAAAAAAAAAAACATACAGTCGAATTGATAACCTCCTCCTTTTTTGAAGTCGGTTAAAAATTCGAGAGTCTCAAGAATCAACACCGATCTCTATCACTTTGTGCTTGATAGAAAGTGACAAACGATTCCCATGACATGATTGATTTCTGTCATTCTGTAATACGGGCCTACGTGTCGTAAGCTAACTTGATCAAGACATTAAAGTCATAAATTATTACTAATTTTTTTTAATTTATTTATTTAGTAAAGATATGAAATAAATTATCAAAGTTGTGTGTGTCAGATGTATTACATTTTCACACATTACGGGCTCTTCAATCACATTAGCATGACCACCCTATAAGCAAAAAGTGCGGTTAACACGACAGATGATATAAACAAGCAAATAGTCTGCTGTATGGCAACACAGCATAATAAAATTAATAAATCTGACAAAACGCCGTGTTTAGCGGCGCGTGCGCTCAGCGGGGGCTTAAGCGAAGGGTTTTATTATCAAACAGTTTACGGAACAACGCTTTTAACTCCGAAAGTTGACATTGGCTTTTTAATATTATGCAAAATATGGTTTAGAACTAGTAATTAATAAAGACGTGTATAAAGCTATATTAATTTTGAGGACATCGTAATTAATCTGTTGTAATTTTTCTAACGTTTTATTTGATATCTAGTTTTAATATTATATTATGGGTAATTGGGTATGGTATATTTTTTAACTTCTACCATTTTGATAACATTTTCAAAAATCCTTAGATGGGTACTTCATGGGCAGGTTTGCTGGTACATTAAAAATCTTAAATTAATAATGAAAATATGGTTATAAATGAAAATGTGGGTCCTTATCCATTAATATTGATTATATTGATGATGGCATTAAGAACTATACAGTGCACCATGAGCTTAACGTACTGATTATATTCTCTTTACAGTGAGTTGCGTGTGGAGCTGGTCCAGTTAATGTTGATACAGCCCGTAATGATGCAAGTGAGGTTGAGCGCCGAAGTGCGGATGCGGCGACGACGAGCGCCGCCCGCTCGCCCCGTGTTAATGCAAATTGTGGCATTAACGTTATGGCCGCGCTATCTGCCGCATCGCATCCACGCAAGGATTACCACCGCATGATTTATCACCACCATCATATTAATCTCACCACTTTGTACCGTGGCAACTGAGTCCCTGACTGTCAAAAATCAACGCCGTTCACAAACTCAATTTATATAGCAAATATCAACAATGTTTCTGCATAAATAAATAATTAAGCAACTTGGTAAATAAGCGTGGAGGCCTCATTTATTATTCTTTATAAGGAAACAAAGGCGAGGGTTAGCCGTAATAAGGCTCCGCCACCTCGCCGGCTTATCTTTATTGCCTCCAACCCACGTAGAATAATAAATCGTTTTCATCAAAAACAAATACTCGACAGTTTTTGTCGGAGTCGAGCGAGCGGGCGGAAGGGTGGCAATTTTCCACCCCCCATAATACAATATTTCCCGACATTTTCCACGGGAATACAGCTTCGAATCGCTCGCTCGCGAGCGGCAGGTTCCTTTAATGTGTATTTTTCGTCCAATCAGAGAGCGGCGAGAGTCTCGATATTACCTCAACTGTCACACATAAAGTGGAAAATATGGTCGGCAGATGTGGGGGGCGCGCGTGGGTAAGGGGCGGGAGGGGCACGGGATGGCGCTGCTTGGCAGTCGGCGCGCGTACGCGACGCTCCGGCGCGCCGGAAGAAACGCTCCACGCCGAACAGGTTTATAGCTTTTCTTTCAGCTCCACTCAGGTACGGGCCGTATCATAACAGGGAATAGCGGCGCGTGATGTGAACCCGTGATAAAATAAATGTCGAGATAGGCTTATGTATTGTACTGTTTATCTTAATAATGGCCGACCGGAGAAAACTTTCGATTAAACTTTTGCCTTTTCGCAAAGCCTTTCTCTTTTTATTTTTTATTCAACTGTAATGAAAGCAGTTGTTTAAGGGATACCTTTGATTTAATTATCACAATACGGATTTAAAATTAAAGTAGGAGAAAAACATTATATATTATAAGGCGACAAGAAATGGTAATATCGCAAAGCGCGGGCCGCGAGCCGGCGAGTGGTTCTCACGCCCGCCTCGCTAATTCAACTGCGGAATTGCCGTCGGCGGATATAAATCGCGATTCATTTCTCATCGTAACTTTTTGTCGGTTCTTATCTGTTAGACTTCACTTTTCATCATCCGAGGGGATTTATGTAATGCCTAGTCATTTCTCGGCGTCGAGCGAGGCTTATCGGCGGAGCGCGAGTTCGCTTGATTGATGAGCGCGCAAAAATAAATGTTCAGTTAAATTATTCGATAAGTTGGAAACGGAAGTTAAACGGGAATTATCTTTGTCTTGCCCCTGAAGATTTCACGGTTGTAGCTGTTATGTCGAGGTGATTGATCGATCGAGGTGCTGCCTGTTTTATATTTTAAGGCTCGGTGGGGTGCTATGACGTACTTTAGTGACTGAAGACTTAACTTGAATGATACTTGCGCTCTCTTGTGACTTGTACGTGCTACGGCGTAGCACACTGCTACGATGTACTAACAATGAATACTATACATGTTACTGTACATAATGGAGTTCTTAAATAAATATACAGCGACTTATAATTATTACTAAGCATAGTTAAGTGCTTTATAAGAGCTATATAAAGCATAAACACACTATAACTAATACTTTGTAGTAATTGAAGCATTTTTACATTTCTAATTATTGGTTTTAAAGTTAGTCAATAATAGTTTACCAAATATTGATTATTAAAAAATAACGTGAATAAATGTTATGTTCATAAAATACAAGACTTTTTTTACAATTACCCTATGCTTTAAGAAATAACGAGAAATTCTTAATTTCAATTCAGGTTCAGAGAGGTTAGGCATAGCGACTAACTTTTCGAAAATGGTGCGCCAGAACGGGGGTATTACCTTTGTAAAGATACTATGCCAGTTGAACGCAATTAACCCATAAGATCGCTGTCGAATAACACCACATTTTGTAGCATTGCGTCGAGTAAAGGTGTGTAAAGTTGCCAGAGATCCACGGTGAAGAGATTAGCCCCCTGTACAGTCCATTATAGGTGCCTGTATTATGTAATATAAATAAATAATAATAATAAAATTAGTGAAATAAGATACAAAACATAAAGACATAAAACCTTGTTAACAATTGTCAAATCAAATTATTGTATGCAGTTTATTTAATTCCAAACGTTGTTAATAGATGGCGCTGAACTATTAGGGTACAATTTATATGGCGCTATTAAGGTCTGCCATGTTTATATGACTACTGTGGTATAACATTAATAAAAGGGATAGATCTCTCGCAAGCCTGCACTTGTTGTTTCATTCCAAAATACACCTCGTTGTCCCTGGTTATAGGGAAGGTTATACATTGGTCCTGTTCGAGTCGGATATTTTGGTGTTCTTGGTACCAGTGCAGTGCAGGCAGGTTTTTGTTGTTCGAGAGACGTTACGGATAGTGGATCGCTATCGCAAACGTAACGTATTGACTGACGCCTGGCGGAGAAGAACGCCGAGTCAGTCAGACAGCGGGAAGAAGCTGTCAGGGCCGCAGCCGTTTGCTTGGTGGCTGGTGGAGGAGGAAGAAGAAGTTGTCGCAGCCTGGTGGCTGGTGAAGGAGTTGACACTACCTGGTGGTGTCTGGCGGTGAACATATTGGAAAGTTGGTGTGAGTGAGTGAATCGGTCAAACAGTGAGTACTTTTATATTGATTTGTTTACACTCAAGAACTTTGAAGTTTGTTAATAAGAACATTTTAAATTTAAGCTAAAATCAACCTTATTTCATAGACAATTTCAACTTAGAAAATTTGCAGTTAAATTAGGACTTAGAATAATTTACAATTTGTAGTTAGGGACTTAGAATAGTTTTAAGAAAAACGAAGGAACGGGGAACCTATGCCCGATTTTTGTTTGAGTGACAGGTTCTCAAACACTTAGAATTTTTTGTGATTTTTGTATAAAATAGTTTTAGTGAAATTTATATTCTAATTTTAGTTTGTTAAAGTTTAAATTGTAATATGGAGTGTTTAATAAATTACCAAAATGAATTGTATTCCCGGTTGCTCAAGGCAAGAACAAATTTTAAAAAGAGTCCTAAAGATCGTATAAATAAGGATTATTTAGACGGTCGTTTAGAGTTGCTGGAGCAAATCTGGTTTGAGTTTTCCGCGGGTCATAAGGAATTAATGCGTACTGTATCGTCCAAAGAATTAACAGGTAACACATATATTAAAGATAATGTTTATGATAAAGGCGAAGAAATATATTTTGAATATAAATTAGAAATAAAAGGGTTATTGTCCAAATTTACTGCGAATATAGATAGTCATACTAGTAGGACATCAAGTTCTTCATCAAATGTAAAATTACCCAAAGTTCAAATTCCTAGTTTCTCTGGCAAGTATTCTGAATGGAACACTTTCAGAGATTTGTTTTATTCATCAATACATAGTAATAATAGTTTAGGAAACGTAGAAAAATTGTTGTATTTAAAGGGTTACCTGCAAGGCGAAGCAGAACAGTTGTTGTCAAATATTCCCGTCACCGACTGTAATTATGACAGGTGTTGGAAATTGTTAGAGGAAAGGTACAATAATAAAAAATATATTTGTCAACATTTATTAAAGAAATTTTTAAGCCAGAAAAATATTGTTCATGAGTCATCAAATAGCTTGAAGGAATTAATTGATACTACAGATGATTGTTTGTCGGCCTTAACTAATATTGGAGTTGATACCACTAATTGGGACGTATTAGTTATACATATTTTGAGTTTAAAGTTGGACCCTGAAACTAGGAGACAATGGGAGTTTAGTTCTACGGATAATAGCTCGGAGGAGTTGCCTACCTACAAACAGTTTCAGGCTTTTATAAAAAATAGATACCGAGCCATTGAGTTCTTAGATTCTGGATCCAAGTATAGTAATAAAAATAATTTGCCTGTCAATAAATTTAAATCGTTACATATTGTTAATGCGCGTTGTCCGTTTTGTAACGAGGAGCATAAACTTAGTATTTGTAAAAGGTTTATGAAGGAATCTGTAGACTCGCGACGCGAATTTGTTTTATCGCATGGGATATGTTTTTGTTGTTTGGGAAGTAATCACTCTGCCAAGTTTTGCCAAATTAATTATAAATGTCGGTTTTGTAAGAGAAAGCACCATGTTCTTTTGCACCCTAGGAGTAAAAGTATGGAAAGTCAATTGTCCCATAAAGGGAAGGTTACGTCAAATGACAATTTGGACTCAAGTCCTAGTACTTCTTCAGGTAATGTCGACCCTGTTTCTGTGGTTTCGTGTATTTCGACAAGGAACTTAAAATATAATCAGGTTTTACTTGCGACTGCGCTTGTAAATACCATGTCGAAATACGGAGAAACGTACACTGTTCGTGCGTTGTTAGATCAGGGTTCGCAATCTTCATTTGTGACAGAATCTATGGTACAGTTATTAGGTTTAAAGAAAATTCCGGTTAGAAGTCACATTGCAGGTATAGGTGGAGAAGGTGGATTAGTATCTAAGGGTATGGTAGAAATAAAACTATCATCACGTATTGATAAGAATTTTATTATTAATGTAAAAGCATACGTTTTAAAGTCCATTACCACACTGTTGCCTACAAATAAAATAAAGGCAGTGGAATGGAAGGAATTTAGTGAACTTATTCTTGCTGATCCGGGCTATTATACATCGAATCAGATCGATTTGTTGTTAGGTTCAGAAGTGTACAGCCAGATTCTTCAGGATGGTGTAAAAAAGGGACCTCAAGGTTCACCTCTTGCTCAGTGTACTTCGTTGGGATGGATTCTTTCAGGCGTCGTGGAAACAGGTGATACGCTATCTACAAAATTAAATGTTATGCATTGTCAAGCGGTAGACAACAATTTTCTCAAAAGGTTTTGGGAACTTGAAGATGACTTACCAATGGCTAAGGATAAATTGTATACCGTAGAGGAGAAGCGTTGTGAAGACTTGTTTGAGAAGACAACATACAGAGACGACACTGGTCGGTATATCGTACGTCTTCCATTTAAATCAGATGCTGTTGAGGTGACCGACTCTTTGAAGATAGCTGAAAAAAGATTATATTCATTAGAAAAAAGACTACAATGTAACAATGACCTGAAAGAAAAATACAAAGATGTTATGAACGAGTACATTGAGATGGATCACATGGAAGTAGTACCGGAATCAGAATTGAAAAATCCAAAGGCAATATACTTGCCACATCATGCCGTTATTCGTGACGACAAGGATACTACAAAGGTGAGAGTAGTTTTTGATGCCTCCTGTAAAGGTAAAAATAATATGTCTTTGAACGATAACTTATTAGTAGGTCCAACTCTGCAATCAGATTTGAGGCATATTGTAATGCGCTGGAGAGTAAAGCCCATTTGTTTATCCGCCGATATTATTAAAATGTATCGGCAGGTGAAAGTTGATAATAAAGATATTGATTTTCAAAGAATATTATGGAGAAACAATGTAACGGATAAGATTAAACATTACAGATTGAAAAGAGTCACATTTGGTGTAGCATCCGCTCCATATCTCGCAGTGAAATCATTACAACAGGTAGCTATGGATGAAGGTAAAAATTCTATGGCAGCTGAAAGAGTTAGAAGCGATTTTTATATGGACGATTTCATGTCTGGTTGTGAGAATGTAGAAGAGGGACTAAAGCTATACGGAGAAGTTAATGATTTATTGAAACTAGGTGGCTTTAATTTACAAAAGTGGACTACTAACAATGAAGATTTAATGAAAGCAATGGAGGGATATGAGAGTAATATTGGCAATGAGGAAAATCAGGATAGTTTAAAAATAAAAACTGATGAGATAATGAAGATTGTAGGACTTACCTGGAACCGTAATGAAGACGCATTCCGCTACAAGGTGGAAGTGCCTGCATTAGAAGAACCTGCAACAAAAAGAAAAATTATATCGGATATATCACGCTTTTATGACCCCTTAGGGTGGGCGGGGCCTAGTATCATAATAGCAAAAATAATCATACAAAGGTTGTGGCTAGCAGGCATTGACTGGGATGAAGCAGTGCCAAAGGAACTTTTAAATGAATGGCTTACTTATCGTCAGCAACTAATAATATTGAAAAATGTTAACATACCGCGTTGGATTGGTATAAGGGCTGGAGATTATGTAGAACTGCATGGATTCTGCGATGCGTCGAAAGATGCTTATGCAGCTGTGGTTTACTCACGAGTAGTAAACTGCAAGGGAGAAGTATGTGTTTCATTAATAGCAGCAAAAACAAAGGTGGCACCGATAAAGCAAGTCTCGATTCCCAGACTTGAATTATGCGGTGCTGTGTTACTGTCACGATTAATTACGGAAATAGCTTCAGTACTTCAGATCGAAAAGTTAAAATTGCATGCGTGGACGGATTCAAGTGTCGTTCTTGCGTGGTTGAACAGCACACCTAACCGTTGGAAGGTATTTGTGGCCAATCGTGTGTCAGAAATTCTAACTAATTTAGATACTCACCATTGGTCACATGTGTCGTCAAAATGCAATCCAGCCGATGGGGCTTCCCGTGGGTTGTATCCGTCGGAATTGGTGAAGAATGATTTGTGGTTCCAAGGTCCAGAATTTCTGAAAAAGGAAAAAATAGATTATAAGAAACTTAAGGATAACAAAACAGATTTAGAAGTTGTTAAGGTTAAAGCTTTATGTGTTACAGTACATGAGTTTCAATGGGAAAGATTTTCTTCACTAAATAAATTAATTAGGGTTATAGCGTATTGCAAACGTTTTATTAAAAATGCGAGTATAAATAAGTCAGAAAGAGTTGATGGCTTTTTATCTAGTGTCGAACTTAGAGCAGCAATGTGTTTTTGTATAAAAAAATGTCAAGCAGAAAATTACTATGAAGAAATTAATTTATTAAATACCAATGTTAACTTACCGAAACGTAGCAGTATTCGGTCATTAAATCCGTTTCTTGATGAGGATGGTATTTTAAGAGTTGGTGGCAGATTGGAAATGTCTCAATATAGTGAACGACGTAAGCACCCTATATTGATTCCTAAGAAGGCTCATTTAACCAATCTTCTTATATGGGACGCTCATAAGCAAACTCTACACGGTGGCCCACAGCTTATGATGTGTTATTTACAGTCTAAGTATTGGATTTTAAGTATTAAGCAGCTTGTTAAATCGATATTCCGTAAGTGTGTGACTTGCGTTAAGAACACCGGTAACACTCAAACACAATTGATGGGACAGTTGCCTTCTGTCAGAGTAGTTCCTAAACGACCATTTAAGTCTAGTGGTGTGGATTACGCTGGTCCCATACAACTGAGAACATCAAAGGGTCGTGGTCACAGGTCATACAAGGGTTACATATGTATATTTGTATGTATGGTAACTCGTGCCATACATTTAGAAGTAGTATCCGACCTTACATCAGAAGGATTTCTCCAAGCATTTAAACGTTTTGTCGCAAGGAGAGGGTATTGCTCTGATCTATGGAGCGATAATGCTACTAATTTTGTCGGTGCCGCTAAAGATTTGAATACATTGTTTAATTTTGAAAGGAATTCAATGTTAAAGGAAATAGGTGAGGCTTTGGCAACAAACTCATGTACTTGGCATTTTATTCCTTCCCGATCCCCTAATTTCGGTGGGCTTTGGGAGGCCGGAGTCAAATCCGTTAAATATCACCTCAAAAGGGTGATAGGTCAATCAACCTTGACATTCGAGGAGATGACGACAGTATTGACACAAATAGAGGCGTGTCTTAATTCTAGACCTCTCTCCACACTAACATGTAATGAAGATAACGACAACTGGAGCGTTTTAACACCTGGGCATTTTCTAGTGGGTGAAGCGTTGGTTGCACCACCTGATAATAATTATGAAGATTCCAGTATAAGTTCTTTACGTAGGTGGCAGTATACCCAAAGGATGCTACAGGATTTTTGGCGCCAATGGTCTCGTCAGTATTTGACAAAGTTCTATCAGCGGTATAGATGGTCGTCACAAAATCCTCAGGTAAAGGTTGGAGATATTGTTACTGTAAGGGAGGAACACTTACCTGCTGGTCGTTGGCTTTATGGCAGGGTGGTTGCTACCCATCCTGGGAAGGATAACGTTGTTAGGGTGGTTAGTTTAAAGATAAAAAATAGTATTATCAAGCGGCCGGTGTCTAAGTTATGTCTCCTTCCTGTTACAGATTAAGATTAAATTTAATGTTAAGTGGTTTTGTTTTAAGTTGTTTAAAATGTTTTATGGGTTTGTTATATTGGTTAGTAATTGTTATTTATAGTGTTATACCTGTGTCATTGAGTATTAAGTTTAAATTGTACTTACCGTTGTCATGGTGGGCGATGTAGTAGTCAGTAACTCAAGCACTTTATGTAATTTAGTTTTTGGAAGGACAAAGCTTAACTTGTCCTTGGTGGGCGATATGTACAGTCCATTATAGGTGCCTGTATTATGTAATATAAATAAATAATAATAATAAAATTAGTGAAATAAGATACAAAACATAAAGACATAAAACCTTGTTAACAATTGTCAAATCAAATTATTGTATGCAGTTTATTTAATTCCAAACGTTGTTAATAGATGGCGCTGAACTATTAGGGTACAATTTATATGGCGCTATTAAGGTCTGCCATGTTTATATGACTACTGTGGTATAACATTAATAAAACGGATAGATCTCTCGCAAGCCTGCACTTGTTGTTTCATTCCAAAATACACCTCGTTGTCCCTGGTTATAGGGAAGGTTATACACCCCCGTATTCACAAACAATACTTATCATAGTATAAAACAATGATAAGCAAAATAAGGCATTTCTCAGTGCGTGAATTGTCTCTATGGGAAGGAATTTGATGTCTCATAGTGCGCGTGGACGCACAGGGTCGTAAAAACCTATTCAAAGACAATACTTAAGTGGGCATCAGAACTATGCGTACTTTAAAATGAAAGCACAGCTTAGGTAGCTAACTAGCTATATTACACAACGCACAGATCGAGATATCAAAAGCAACGTCCAGATATCAAAAGTTTAAAGTTTGAAGGAGGTTTGAAGTAATAAAACGAGAACATTCAAAATGGGAACTAGACAACAGAATCGAACCAATCACAGAGCGCTATTCAATGCAATGCGTTAATTTATCCAAGAGTCGAGGAACCTCATAGTAATGTTTGTGAATACGGGTGTAGATTGTCAGCACATGTGTGACATATCAGTGCTGCGAGCATCTGTATGCTATTATGACCACCAGCCGGATCGTATGCTTGTCTGCCTACAGTATAACATAAAATACAATGCTCTGCGCATTCGTTAAATTGTCTAATAAATAATACATTTAATTATGCATCTTCTGTTTCCTCCCAATATGCCCTCTATGAATGTCGAGTTCTTGACCACAATTACTAAAAGCCGTGAAGGGTGACGTAACGACACAAAACAGGCATGAAAGCTAATGCCATAATTAAAGGCAATCGGCTCCCTGCGCCATGATTTATGGCGCCCACGTCGCCACCCCGCCTTCAAACTGTATCTTTGAAAAATGGTTACAATTGTTGCTTTTAATGATCTTTTGAAATAAAACTCTTGAGAGAATAATTTTAAATTCGACTAAATTAAAATAATCCATCTCAATCCATCCAAAAAAATTTAATAGGTATAAGTTTTTAATTATGAATATTAATCTTAAACAGCTTTTGTGAAATTAGTAGGTAAACTGAAATTGTATTGTATCAATTGATAAAAAAAGATGTTGATATAAAAATGAAGAAATGTATTATTGTTCACTATAATTTCATAAGCGTTTTCAACGCCATAAAATACCTACTCAATGTTGAAGATATGTAGATAGAAGTAGATGTAACACGGAAATAAAAAAATCAGGAGTGGTATCCCTTGACTTTCTCGTATACCGGAAACGACTCAAAAGTTGATAGAACCCTTATATTTTGATGTCATACATGCATGTTAAATTTTGGTCACCCATCCGAGTACCGACCACGCGCTTGGTTGCTTAACTTTCGTGATCGACGCCTCAAATGTTGATAGAAACCTTATATTTTGATATCACACATGCATGTTAAATTTGGTTGCAATAAGTTAAAGCATACTAGAGTTATCGTGCTCGAGTTAACGCACAGACACACACAGAGACATAATAACAAAAACGGTATTTTTGGACTCAGGGAGGTCCAAAACGTGTAAATCTCAAGGTCGAATTTTTTGACGATGACAAGACTTTCTCTATATTATGTATACGAGAAAATAAAAATGATATAGAAAAAGCGCGTCTGGGCGTAGTGAAGATAAAATGTATGGCCGCCCAACCAACGAAATAATACGCGCGCCCACGCGCCATAGATTTTCACAGTGCGGGCCCCAGCCGCGCGCCCGAGGCGCTTCCTGTTATCATGTCTTTTATAATAATAATAATATTTACAATTTCATCTTGTTTTCTATAGTAACAAAGTTGTGGGAGGGCTTTTGAAGATTTAAAAGTACTTGGCAAAGTCCATTAAAATAAAGAGCTTTTTCATTTAATTTAATTTTAAAACTAATTTCACTTCCAATACTCTAAGGTGTTACTTGGCAGAGGTGGTCGATGGCACGGCCGTCGTGCGTTCTTCGTGACGATCACAAAAGCTTAGCTAACAAGTGCCGCGGTCGGTTCACGTTGATTAGCCGAAAATTTTTCAACTTAATTTTACTCTGTGCTTCGGAAGGCACGTTAAGCTGGTGGTCCCTGCTGCAGTCGATATATAACAGTCTTCTTTTAATAAATGGCGTTCGCGATATAAATCGCATTTCGCTAATGTCAAGTAAAAATGTATGTATAGTAACAGACAATTGTACGGTAGATTGAGGTTAAAATTGAGTGTCTCAACACGTGTTTTTACAAAAAGAACTCGGGTGAAACTCCTCAATATAGCAGTTGTTCCCAAGGATTGGTGCCAGACAGGCGGCTGGCCGTAAAAATCAAATTAATGTCAAAACCTAAAGCGGTATTGGAGTTTCTCCCGAGTTCTTGTTGTAAAAACACGTTTTGAGAGACTCCTTTTTAACCAAAACTACCGTACAATTTTTTTGTAACTATAATTAAGTTTTCACTTGATATTGGCAAAATGATAATCTTTAAGATTTGCGAATGCCATTAATTAAGAATAGAGTAGCACCGACAACAAATAAATTGAAAGCAAGGTAGGTGAAGGAAGAAGAAGGAGGTATTATTTGGCACGGGTTTGAACAGCGCGGAATTTTATTTTGGTGGTATGTTCTCTATCTTCTATACATAATTTAAATTTTGTTTCCGAATATAAAAATCTGTTTACTGACAATTTTTTTTAATGGGTTTTACATTATATAAGTATTGATTGATACACAAAACCATGACGTTATTTTTATAATATCAAATACCTAGTTACATTAACGCAGTCGACACCAAGGTCAAGGGCCTTGCTTACGCGTTGTCAACGATATAAAAGGTGCGACACAAAACCTCCTGATGGTTTTACACGCTTATGAACAACATATACACGGTGAGTTTTTTTTTCGGGTCAGTATGGGGAAATCCTAAACTATAAGAGATAGAGAAAATCTCTCTTAGGATCCGTGATCTTAATTTTAGATAAAATAAAAATGGTGTTTAAAAAAAAACTTAATAGATTTAGAGATATCAGATTTCTTGAAAAAAAAAATGTATTTTAAATATAAGAAAAATGCACTGAAAAAAATCGACTTGCCTCAGGCGGGACTCGAACCCGCACCTTCCACAATCCGGGTGGACGCGTTAACCAATTTCGCCACCAACGCACTGCTTTTCGCTGTCGAAATTTGTCAGTGCTTGGTGCTTATGTTTTTATGGTAAACATCGTTTCATCAAATCTTTGAAATTTGCACTTCCAAGACCCGAACGAAATATTTTTGCAAATATTTGACGCCCAGCTAAGATGAAACTACCTTACATTATGGAATAATTTTATTTTTGCGTTCACTCGGATTGTGGAAGGTGCGGGTTCGAGTCCCGCCTGAGGCAAGTCGATTTTTTTCAGTGCATTTTTCTAGTATTATATTTACGCGTTTGTAAAACGCAAAAATAAAATTATTCCATATTTTAAATATACCTATTGAAACAATCCGCTTTCATTTCCGAGCTGACTTCGTGAAGAACTGGATCCTCCATGGCACACAGTGAGTTAAATGGTGATTAATCACAATTTTAAGTTAATTATATTTATATCATGAAAAGTATTAATGAGCTATTCGGATAATGTTTAATTTTCGTAATTAATTGAAAATATTTATGCCAAAATACCACAGTAATTATATGTCCTCATGAGAGTACCCGCGGTCTAAACATCAACTGACTCTTACAAAGCATATTGATTGTTTTTCAAAATAAATAAATAATTTCTTTATTTTTAGGCCATATAATGTTTGACCAAATTATACAAGCACTAGCTAAATCAGGGGGAGTGTCAGACAGACACTGCACCTTCAAATGATATCGGTGTCCGTGCAGATAGGTATCGCGAGGACATTCAACTGCTTAGTTTTAAGTTTTCCTTAATTATTTCTATTAATTTTAAAAAATATGCTTTGTTTATATTTATGTATCAATATCTACAATAAAGCTTTTTAAAAAGTTCGTAATTCATAATTATTATTGAAACTGATTGTATGATTTACAAGTTTTCTGTATTAACCAACTAAGAAATACAATTAATAATAGGTTTTTATGATTATTATTGAGACTTATAGTATAATTTGTAAGTGTTAGACAACTAATAAAGTCGATGGCTTAAAAGTTTTTTCCTGTCTTATTGTCTATTTTATATACTAATTATTGTCTTTATTGTCTATTTTATATACTAATTTACGTACTCGTACTCGTACGATCCTGGTGTACTCGCCTGGGGACGCAAAGGACATTTATCTCTAATATAAAAATAGTTGAAAAAATATATCTAATCGTACATTTTTCAACTATTTTTGTGAACTTATAAATGTCTAATACAAAGGAAAAATTACAAATTAAATTTTAGTGTGAATTGACTTTCATATAAACAGGTTTGCAAAAATAAATACTACATTTTAAATATTACAATTGAAAGAAAAGGGATTATTTTTGTTTTTAAAATCTATTTTAGCCATTTGTTAACAAAGATCCTCGACAATGATGTATTTGTCACAAATTTAAATTCTTTTTCGAGTTCTTTTTATTTCAAAAGTATATCTTGTATACTTATAAACTTATTGCAATTTTAAAAGTGTGATACTTAGTTTTGCAGGCCAGTGTATATGCACTCTGCAAAATAAAATGAATGTTTTGTCAACTAAATATTGTAATAAATAAGTTTTTAGGTTGAGTCGATTTTCAGTTTCTTCACCTAAATCTTGGAGATAAACTTCAAGATCATGTAATATAACTAGAAGGACCTATAATGATTGTAAATGTATTAAGCTTACATAATTTTAAATTATAATAAAATTAAGAGGCTTTCATTTATTTAATGATTTTGTTATTTCTACCTATCTTTTGAATTATCTTTCACTGATAATTCAAAAGAAAGATAGAAATGAAAAGATATGAAAGTTGATGTAGTAAAAGGTAAAGTATAAATTAGTAAACTAAATGAATAATATCTAATGTATTTCAACCGTAATCGATCTTGTTTAATTTGTCTAGTTTTAACTTTAACCAAGTATACTCCCAAATGGCTATGTAATAGTTACATAATCCGATGTTTCGTGGTGCGAAATAGCTCTCACCTGTTAAAACCTGCACAGGTTCGGGTAATAGCCAAACTTGTGTTCTAGATTCTTAAATTGCATGTGGGAATGCAGGTGGTCCACTTAAAAAGAGCATTGCGGCTAATCTCTAGCGACACATGTACAAACAAAGTTTAATTGTGAGCTGTGCGGTGTGCGCCGCGCTGCCCCGGGCAAAACCGATTACAGTCTTAACGGAGCTCACCTTCGATTCCTGCCTGCCACCCCCGCCCACACACATATTCAATTCCAATCAATCCGCCACACATATTTATATGTAGACGGGTGCATGTTTTTATTGCGGACTGCATCGAATGACGGCCGCAAACATTGCATCCGCCCCCTCGCTTGCGTCGCAAAAACCTTTTATTTTTAATTTCGATTTTGATTTTTTCCGAGCGCACCGTGTCGTTCTAGTTTTATTTTGTTTCATTTCATAGCGCAGGGTGGGTGCGCGACAGATCGGAATTTCAGATATGTACAATTTAAAATCGTGTAAGTACGGTCAGCGTGCGGCGGAGGGCCGGGCGGCGGGAAGCGCTCGTTCCCGCTAGACTGACGCCTGTCGGTTTGTTTTCTTTGCTTTTTTACGAATTCTATTTTCATTTGATTGCATTTGAATTTCCGCCGCCAATATCCGCTAACTAAACACGATTAATGCGGAGCGGAGATGGACAGGCGGGCGGGGCGGCCCCGTGACGCTACAACGGGGTTTTGTCGTTTTATATTAGAAGCCAGCTAATTTATTGCAAACTGCGCTACGGGACTCCTCTTATTATGATAGCATTGCGCGCCTCGTAGCTTTACATTGCATACTAAAGCGTTGATAATAGCACGTTATATACTACCTATGTACCTATCGTGTTTAGTTTGGCAAACAAGGACACGCTTGTTAATAAACCAGCATTGCGCATGTTGTGATTTACCTTCACAGGGACACAAATGCGATAGATGACGCTTGCATTCTAATTTAATTAAGGCAAAAGAGAAAAATAAAGTTTATTTAATGCTACCAATTCTATTACAATCAATTCATTTTGAGATGAAAATGTCGTGCACGTAATAAAATGTGACATTAACATTCTATTATCTGATCGCGTTAGGCAATTATGTTTATTTTATTGTTTTATTTTTGCGAACACAGTAATAAAGTATACAATTTGTGAGCAATAAAGGCGTTTAATAAATGCTTTTGTATTCCTCCGTCTACACAACAAACAAAATTATAATGCGAGGACAACCGAGGGCCGGGAATCGATCACGGCGTCCCGTTATTGGCAAACTTCTCCGCGACACGGGCCTTGATTAAAAGTATGCAAATTTTATTACCAACGGCGCGGCCCGCACTCGTTCCGGTCAACTAAATATCTGTTCCGTAAATAATGACAGCTTGAGACGTTGTGCCTCCTCCGCGATTGGAATAAATCATGTTTACAGCGTGTTTTTGAAAACATCACCAGAGTTAGTATTTTTTTAGAGTTAGTGGTTTTCCCAAGCATTTAGGAATTGCTGCGCAATTTGTTCGCATTACCTACATAGATAATAGCCCAAATTTGTATGTATTGCTAAGAGCATAGCCATGAACATGAGCGTGAAGCTCGTGTGAATGTCTCATTCACAAAAGAAGCCGACATTTGGGAAGACACTTTCTCTACCCACACGACATCAAAACAATCCAAGCTAGGAATATCTTATAATTTTTAGATAGTGCCCAGCTAAAGGAGTACATGTAAGGCCTCAATAGGACTTACTTGGAGGCTAGTCAAAATAGATCTTTATAGGTCGCAGTGACGCAAAAATCCCCGAATAATAAAGAGCAATGCCATAATAATAAAGTATGTTTAAACTTGAGTTATTGATACCGAATGACGGATATACATAGGTATGAAATGAAATGAAATGAAAATGAAATGAAAATGAAATGAAATGAAATGAAATGAAATGAAATGAAAAAGCTCTTTATTTAAATGGACTTTGCTAAGTACTTTTAAATCGTCAAAAGCCCTACCACCATTTCGACGAAATAATTATTTTACTTAAATAATTATTATTATGCTGAGACGGAGAAGAAATGGCGAAAGAAACTCCGCAGCTTACAATTTCGTAATGATTTCAAAACATCATTACATGTCTATAGATATATCAATATGAATAAATTACAATTTTAAATGCGTAAATTTGGGCAGATTTTACTCCCACGCATTTGGATCATTTAAATAATCATTTAACTTGTAATAAGCTTTTTTTATATAATTTAGATTTTACAGTTTTTTTAAATTTATTAATAGGCAAGTCTCTAATATTCTTCGGAAGCTTATTGTAAAAACGTATACATTGGCCCATAAAGGAATACCTTTAAAGTCGAGGTAGGGTATAGCGGACTATCCGCTCGAATATGGAGCAGCCCCAACTGGGGTAGTAGCTCCACCTTACAGAAGACCACAGTCAAATAACACTACATTTTGTGGTGTTGTGTTTCTGTTGGTGAGTAAGGTCGACAGAGCTCCACGGGGTAGGGGGACTAGAGCTGGCAGCGCGCGAGTGTCACGTTAGTGTTGCAAGGTGACTGCTTACCACCAGGCTGGCCGTATGCTTGTCTACCAAGAACTTAACATAAAAAAATACATTTAAAAATGTATATACAACATGTAAACTAAATAACCAACACCCTGAATACAGGTGGTTTGGGATCGGCTTCCGAGTAGATTTCAATAATTTTTTTTTTAAAAAAAAAAAACGTTTTTTTAAAAAAAAAAAAATAAGTACCAAGAAAGTATTGTACAACATTTTCTGGGTACTTTTTTTCCCAAACCACCTGTATTCAGGGTGTTGGTTATTTAGTTTACATGTTGTATACATTTTTAAATGTATTTTTTACGTTATTCTACAAATGAACTAAATTATAATAAGTGATTAGCTCATTGCAAGTGTTTATAGGCGACGGTAACCACTTAGAACCAGGTGGGTCGCAAGTCGCAAGCTTTTTTGCTATTTCATAGTAAAAATTGCAACACTAGTTGTGTGACACGGTACATTAGAGTTTATATACATAGATTATTGACTGTTTATAGACTTTGAAAAGAAAAGAAATTAAAAGAAAAAGCTCTTTATTTAAATCGACTATGCTAAGTACTTTTAAATCGTCTAAAGCCCTACCACCATCATTGCGGGACGAAATAATTATTTTACTTAAATAATTATTATTATGCTGATTTGGAAAATAAATGGCGAAAGAACCGCCACAGCTTACAATTTCGTAATAGATTTCAAAATATCATTATTCTTTTTGTCATAAAACCATAAGACTTTTGTACATAAAGTGAAGTTTCCAACTACTTTTGTGGTCATATATACTGCTAAATTAAAATATGTTAAACTTCTAGGCAATATCTGTAAGGTTATGTCCGTATACATACAAGTGAAGTATCCAGCGTAACAAACGATAAAAATCGTGCGCCAAAAATTCTATATATCAATCGTAGGCATAAAATACCTATCCGTGTTTGTAATAAATAATTCGGGGCAACGTGTACTAGAGTGGGGTTTTGTTTATGTCAAATTGTAATTTATTGGTTACTCGGCTCGACTTGGATATTACGACGGGCGACCGCCCCCCTCCCCAGACCTGGCTCCATGAAAATTTTATATTACCGTGTCGACGTTGCGTCATTCCGTTTTTTTCTTGCCCATGACCAGCCAAAGCGATCTTTTGATTAAATTAAGGGGATCAACGGGAATTTTTATACTGATTGATAGGTTGACACAGCGTTTCAAGGAACATTGTCGGAATTTATATTGGCTATAAGTGATTGAGCGCAAATTTAGCTTTCGGTAATTTATACAGTTAATATACATTAAGTTCCGTGTTCATCGATCACATGCGCTCTGCAGAAAGTTTGAAGATTGGAATTGTATGATGAATAATTTTAATGTAAAACTTTTTGTAAGTCAGTTGAGGTTTGGAAGATATTGTGTTCGTATATGCTGTAATTAAAGTTTTATATCACGAACGCAGGTGCGTTATGATATGACTAGGTGCCTGTCTGCGTCGCGCAAAAGACATGCATGCATGCACACAAACAGTTATGGTTAATCCGCGTACGTGAGATAAAAATACCATAAATACCTAATGATATGCTTATAATATTGAGATCTTTGTCTCTATTGCAAGCGATAAGTCTTTTTCTTAGACCATAAGTCTACCTAATTATACTAAAGATAAAAGAGAAATAGTCTTTGATTTTATTCTATCAAACCATAAATTTAACTTCACCACTGTCCAAATATCGAAGTGTACTTACATCGTTGATAAATTTTATGTTTATATTTAGTTCAAAAGATCAATGGAAACTATAAAACTTTTACATTTATCATTAGGATGGTCCCGCGATGTCTCATTTACGCGGCGTATCAATGCGCAGTTGTGTAGCGGGTCGTCAAACATTTGACCCCTGCACCCTATTGTTACTATACTTGGCACAAAAATCCCCCTGTGATCATTACTTTTCGCCACGCATTTTAACAGTATAAATTGAACAGAAGGTCATCAGGTTGATGGATGGGTATTATTTTTGACTCCATTTTAGGAGACAAATTGTTTGTTTCCATTTTCAGAGGGTTTTTACTAGCTTTCAATGTTCAGTAAATTAAATACATTAAGTTTTACCTTAATGTATTTAATTTAATTTATAAAACAGTACAAGCACTAGATAGTGTTTAACTCTCGTACACGCTATCGTTTCACCAGCGTAGGCGTTCGATCAACGTATGCGCAGCGCAGACTCCGCGACAATGCGACGCGTGCGTCTCTGCTGGGGCACATGATTATGCTGAGTAAGCAGTGTTAAAGATAACACCGAAAAGACAACTAAATTGTGTGACTACTGCGCCGCGCTAGAGCAGCGTTAAAATAGTTGCAGAGGAAATCAGCGCTGCAAATATGTTCATCATAAACGTTAGTGTGAAAAGGCTCTAAGATGGTACAAGTTCGCCAAGAAGATGCTTCTTCACTCTAGCCTTTATATATATAATACAATGAATGGAGCGACCACAATAATTACTTTTTATTGAGAATTAATAGTTACTCTATAATAATTATTATATCTTTTATGTACATTACTAGCGTGGCCGGGGCCACGCGTTGCTGTGGTAATTTCATACTACTGACCATTGTATCTGCAGTAAAAAAATATGACTACTTATCAAGATAAAAACTATCCTATCTCTCAAGTTGGATCAAACTGCACACGGTGTACACCATCGCGGACAAACAACGTTACACGTAATTTATATATATTAAGATATACGGTAAACTTCGTGATTATAATTAGTATGACTTTTAGTAAATTTTTCATTTATGAATACACGCAACAGTCACGATTCTAAGCATGTCTTCTATCATAATTAGGTTGAGATTTTTTTAGAGATAAGCCTTTTTTGTTGGATTTTTGCAATTCTTATATAAAACCATTAGTTAACCAGTATTTAGAAGTTAACATAATTATTAATTTCTAGATAAAAAAAATACCTACTTATCTGTTTATTCTATGCCCATTATCAATATAAGCACTGTGAATATAATAATATCTGTATTTTTGTAGGTTCCAGTTTCACTCATAAACCCCAAAACTTCAGTAAATTTTGCCAAGGGGATAGATTGCATCCTTAGGAAGCGATATTGCAAAATCATCAATCAGGGGACAAAATAAAAGGAATGATTTACTGATGCAATAGAAAAGATCTTCCTAATTCTAATTTCGCGGGGGTAAGAAATAATGGATGAAAATTTGTACGAAAATCTCGTCCATGCTGTATTTTCTAATGTAATTAAAGTATAAAATGAATACATATAAAAGATGTGTACACATTATTATGCACCACCACCAAATTTAGAAAGGAAATGTTTTCACTCCTTTGTAGCTATTTCGAACTTTAGTAAAATTATTCTAACTACAGTATAGTATTCGCAGTTACAATTCCATTCAAACCTGAATTATTGTTACGCCTTAAAAAATATTTCCTTGATTTTTTTGAATAGGTTACTGACATTGTTTATGAAAATTTCCTACGCACACATTTTTCATTGTTTGATATCCACTTCATCTTTAGAATATACCGAATGTCATAAACAGTTTATATTTAACTCTGATAAAGCGTTTCATAGTAAGCGTATATAAAACTATGTCCACTGAAATGGACACCAGGAGCGAAGGAGTTTAAACTTACATCGCAGCAACTTTTATTTATGCAAACTAGACCTGTCACAGCAAACAAATAATAGGATTGAGTGACTCTTACTGCTTTTTTTACGTTACATGTGCAACACCCGTGGCAGGAGAAATTATTTCTAATTTAATTGATTTGATTTTTGAATGACTTTGTCATACATATGAATTACTATAAATGCTAATGAAAGAAGAATACCTTTACACGATACTTACAAAATTTGAAAAACTAAAATGCATGTCAACATACATTAATGCAATATTTTCTAGGTGTACATACCGATTTCCAAGTGTCGTGTAAACTGTCTCTCAGAAATTAGACTAAACTCGCGTTGTCGTCGAACTACGGTCGGAATTCGTCAACTTAAACCATTTCCACTTAAACTTGTACAACAACTTATAATAGAATAACTTTGCAGATTAATCTATTTTCTGTCGAAGGCTTAGCACCTGAGGCCTGACTGACTGTTGACAATATTGGTAGGCTATTTGCAGCGCGCTACTATCCGTTTTAACTTATTTACCATTGGACAAAAGCGAGAGATGGTTGCAAAAGTTTCTTGAGTAGCTCCGTAGTCGACAATACTTTTTGCTCGCAGTGACCCGTGGGTCGTACTCACTTTGATAAGCAGTAAATTGCTTTTCTTTCTATTTCTTAAATAACCGACCCACCCCAGCGTTCGTCTCACTGAAAGGTACGCTCGCATCGCAATATTCTTTTACAGCTCCAAAGAAAAGTTTAATTACTGGGCTGCTTAAAGAGGGAGTCGCGTTATGTTCTAATTATTGTACGAACAATAAAAATACGCAAACGAGTGTATTATACAATTAGACACTTCTCCTCGATCGTTAAAAGGGAAATTTAAATGGAATTTTTATGTCCAGCAATTAAGGATAACGTCGGCGTACTAGACATTTTTGTAATTACAAAAATAAGATTCTTGAAATGTAGCGTGAAAAAGAATTGGGCGGAAAATACTCTGGGAGCTACGGTTGACAGTTGAAATAGCTAAGTAGGAAACGGTTGTTGTTTTGTTTTTATAATAAGTTGGGACATTGGAAATACGAGTCTTGCTGACTTGTTAACTACTGCGCTACTTATAAAGGTCTATTTGAACTTCTTGAATGACTTTA
Source organism: Elophila nymphaeata (assembly GCA_955850985.1). NCBI lineage: Eukaryota > Metazoa > Arthropoda > Insecta > Lepidoptera > Crambidae > Elophila > Elophila nymphaeata. Next base: position 16,022,161 of record OY039068.1, read on the forward strand.
GAAGAATCAATTTTTTTTACCTATGTCGCTGCAATATGTTCAAATAAGTATTAGTATTTTTCAATTTATGCATTGGTGGCGTAGTGCGCAAGAGCGTCGTCTCCCACCCGGGAGGCACAGGTTCGATCCCCGCCACGTACCAATGTGTTTTCAAATTTGGAATTCATATGTACGTTTAATCGACGCTTTTACGGTGAAGGAAAACATCGTGAGGAAACCTGCACACACCTATGAAGAAATTCTTAGGTTGTGTGTGAAGTCGACGAACACGCACTTGGCCAGCGTGGTTGACTAAGGCCTAATCACCACTCCACCAAGACGGCATCAATTGAAAAATTGATGCCGTCTTGGTGGAGTGGTCAGTAACGCTGCCTAGACATCAAGCGGTCATGGTCACGAGTCATGGTTGTTTATGTATTATAAAAATATCTATACTATTAAGTATATTAAAATTTGTCCCTTATCTAGTATCCATAACACAAGTTCTTAATGATACTTAATTTGGGCTAGATAATTGGTGTGAGCGTGGAAATAGATCATTATTATATTATATTATTATATATTTAAAAAAAAGAAAAAGAAGTCGAGGTAGGGCACAGGCGGATTAGCCGATTAAATTTGGAGCAGCCCAAACTAGCGTTATAGTATACCTTACAGAAGAAGTGGGTGATTTTGTAACTAAACGCTGTCAAGCTGTTGTCAAAATAAATGAGAATGGAAACGTATTTCGTTAATAAAACCCTGAGGGTTAAAAACGAAGCTTGCTCTAAAACCTTGTGCAACTAGTCCACAGTCAAATAACACTTTTATGTGGTGTTGTTTTTTTGTTGCTGAGTAAAGTCGCCAGAGCTCCTCGTGGTAGGGGAGAGTACTAGGGTTCAGGGTCACGTCAGTGTTGCAAACGTCTATAGGCTGCGGTGGTTGCTTACCACCAGGCAGGCCGTATGCTTGTCTACCAACCACTTAATATAAAAATCGTGAGTGGTCTCCCCTTGACTTTCTCGTAGACCGGAAACGACTCAAAAGTTGATAGAAACCTTATATTTTGATGTTATACATGCTTGTTAACTTTGGTTGCAATAAGTTAGAGCATACTCGAGTTATCGTACTAACGCACAGACACACACACTCGGTTAGAATTCCAAAATGGTATTTTTGGACTCAGAGAGGTCCAAACCACCCAAACCATGTAAATCCGTCAAAATCTCGAGGTCAAATTTTTTGACGATTACAAGACTTCCTCTATAATACGTATACGAGAAAGTCAAAAAGATTTTTTTAAGAAAGTGACCTTACCAATACGTTTTTTTTTCGATTCCGAATATCGTTTTTTTTTCAACGAGATGACAAACAAGCTGTCGGCCCACCTGGTGGTAAGTGAATACAGTCACCTATAAACACTCGCAATAACAAGGGAAAAATTACTTGGTATTGCAGGTGCGTTGTCATCTATGATGCTCAGACTTCCGTAATTACACTGGCTACCTTTCCCTTCAATCCGAAACAGCAAACTGTTTCACGGCTAAAATAGGAAAGGCGGGCTACCTACCCAGACGACCTTACATACAGGCCAACCACCTAGTAAAAAACTTTACACATCCGTAACAAAACTTTCATCTCTAATCGTCCAGGTCGTAAAGTGGCACCAAGAAAATAATAATTTTGAACTTTTATCGTTCTGTTACTACAGTTGCTTGCTTTATAGTGCTGTCACAGCCCTAAATTCATACTAGAAAGTGAAGTGCAGCTGTGGGACGTATATAGGTTGAATATGGGACGTATATAGGCTGAATATGGTTTTTTTCCCAATGATTACCAATTTCTTACTACCATTTCCAATTTTATTAAAATTATCCTACCCTGGTCGCAATTTAACCCTCTTTGGCAATATTACCAATTTTATTATCTTATGAAGTATTTTAGGTCTAGGTACGGAATGTGACTCGTTCGACAGCTAAAAAATCGTATTCATCGTACAAACATTTATCATAATGTATTTTAAAACTCGATTCACGCTTCATTCAGCTCAAGAATGGTGCAAATCCCTTGGAGCGTTTCAGTGTTACATACACAAACAGGTGCCTGAAGCGCGAGCAGGCGAGGTGGTGTGTACATGAAGATGGAGAACGGTTAAGAAGCCCGAGGGAGTTGCGGATTTATCGCCGCCGCGCGCCGGCGAGCGCCGCCCGGCCGCGCCGCACCGCATCACGCCGCACCGCATCGCCGTCCGCCGCTCGCGCTGATTTATACCGCGCAATCTCGCAAAACTTACTTCACATTTAAATTTCCAAACTGTCTAAGCTGCTCTTAACGTCGACCATATTATCTCATTCGATCGCCTATAAATTTTATGAGCTGACTCGCCTTTGTCGCATTTTAGCTTTGACTTGAATTAATAGTCTGAAGGGATCTCAATCTTTTTGTTTTTATGGCCTTTGCTTTGGTACTTCAAACCAATATTATTATCTAAGTGTCGTTTGATTTAACTCGGTTAAGTTGATGTTAGAAAAACAATGTTAAGCGGCGTCTGCAATACCATTTTATAACTGTAACGCGCGCGCAACGGTTCTGTTATTTACGAAAAGAGCAGTTCCATGCTGCCTGTTATGAATATCTAATTTAAATTTGGAATTCTCTGAGTGTGAGACCGATGTTTGTTGCCGTGACAGTCTCGCGCAAACATTCGCTTCTGTACCACGTAACTTTGTCACTTTAGATTTGCTCGCACACGCTGAGGCAACTCCCTGCCGATGTGAATTCCTAACGATAAAGTTCGCTTTGATTAAATCTTCGCGACAATCTTGGTACGGAGACCATCGGCGCAACCCCTCTCATAATTTAGTTTGAAACTTTTTAATTAGCTTTATATTTGTGTTTGTAGATTGAGACTTCGCCTTTCAGTTTGTCATTCCTTTGGCTGCGGCTAAAAAGTTATGTTATTATAAGTGTTTGCCAGACAGCTCCTGCATATCTCCTTTTAGAGTGGAGTTAATTAAATTTTAAAAGAGCTTTGATTTGTGTGCATAGTCTAAGTACATAATTTTCAAATAAATTGATAATGTTGAAATGGTTTTAATATTTGACGACTTTTACTTTTATTTTACATCCTCGGCAATGCTTATTTAATTATTAATTTGGTAATAAAATGACTCTTGCATGATGATTGACGGGTTACTCCTAGTCTTCACCACTGGAATTATTCCGACGGGTACGAATGGGGAAGATCCCAGTTCTTGATTGTCCAATTTGCCATCACTGGTGACAACTGGGAATAACCCTCTCTCAATTCTTCCCATTCGTCACCAGTGGGAACGGAGCTAGTGGTGAGGACTTGGAATATTCCTGATTTAAGATATTGTAGTGTTTTTTAAATAACTCTAAACATTTTTTTTATATATATTTTCAATATTGTTTATTTTTTTATAATATAAGAGTTGCCCAACTCTTTTGTTTACTATGTACTTAGATTAAATAAATATATATCAGTAAACTAAGATCTTAATTTGTGTTATGGATACTACTTAGCTAACGGACAAAATAAATATCATTTAAATGAATTGAAGTGAAATACAATTTCAACCAATTAAGTCTATAAAACTTGCAATATCGGGTATTATTTTCAAAGGTCGCGTCAAATATAGCCTCATCTAATGACCCAATTAAATTAAGGTGCTTAACATAAAAAGTATGAATCTGGGATTCCCATAAGTAGTTCAATGTTAAAGTTTACAAACAGAATAGCAATTCTATTGGTGGATTTTTACCTCGCTCACTCCGCCGCCTCGCTCCGCTCCAATGGAAAGGCTATCTAACCTGCTGGTGTGCAGTATGAATATGGCAATCTTTAAATGAGTCAGATTAAAGGCCTAATGATGACTTTTAAAGTCTGACAGCAGACTAGAGTTTGCAGGATAATACCTAATGCTATGAAAAGAAGAAGAGGAAGGCAAGAGATCATTATATCTTTCAGGCAATTTAATTTCGACTTCTATTTCAATATCACATTTTGACACTTTAAACATCAATAACCACTACACGACTTTTCGATGTCTCATATGTATTCTTACTTTATGTATTCAGATTTCGTATTAGAGTCTACGTCGCATGAGAACTATTGAAACTCCATGTCTTATAACTTTTGTAAGGCATCAATAATACGGTAGTCTCATGGTTAGCAAATAGTCATGTTAACCAGGGGTGTCACTCACTGGCTGCTAGCCCTTAGGACGTATTATGTATGTTATAATACATTACACGTTATCAATTCACGCAACAACACACACACAATACACAACAGTATTCACACTTTGTTAATTGTAGATATATCAGTTACAGTCAACAGAACATTAGATGACCAAAAACCGAACTCCTTAATTCAATATGAGAGGTAAATCATCACAGAAAAGTTCAAATTATTAAAATTACATTCATTTTTTAGCCATGCTAACATTTGCTACCTATAGCTTGTAATAGTAAATTTGTTTTAATTTTCACCATCATCTTCTGCTTTGTATAGGTATTTCCTAACCTAACCAAAGGATAGGTTTTTAATTACAGCTACTTTGAGGTGGAATGAATGGTGGAGGAGAATGGTGCATTAATATTATGTGAGATTTTTAAGTTTTTAAGTGTGATAAAAGTACACTTGTCATACTGTTCTCTTCACAAAACACCGACGTGAATTGAAAGACCAATGCAAAACTCCCCGTTTATATTTGTACTTGTGGGCGGTTAGAAACATGTGTGCCTACCGCAGTTCTCGACGCTACCTGACCAGAATCCTACGGCGGTAAACTAAATTTTATCAGAGGACAAACATACCTGTCCTCTGTTTACGGCACCTAAATGTGATTTAAGACGACTAACACAAATATTGGAATGTCTTGTTGGAAGGAGCCATCTAATTAGGTAGGCCTTGTCCAGATTCAAACTGAATAGTAATGCGGCCAATTGGATTCGTCGCTGCCTCGATGGACTGCTGTTGATTTTAGTTATTGAATGGGGAAATTGGTGGGAATCGTAATTAATTTACGTGTGCGGTGTTGGATTAGAATATTGATTGTGTGTCGGTGACAGGTTTTGTTACACATTAATATATCATGATTTTGTGACTTTCTTATTAGTGTGTATATTATTCACTGTAAAGAGTAAGCATGTAATTGATAATAATAATAATATTTTTTTATTTTCTTCACAAAAAGTATCAAGACAAACGTTTTAAGTTGTGACCGATTGAAGATTCGGTTTCGGCAAGTTTGGGTATATAAATCCAGTTTTGGCATCAGTTTCAGTTTCGGCAGAAAATCTGCTGAACTTTCAGCCGCACCGAAACTCTATGTTCGTGAACCATTGCGCATCTTTCGGCTGACTTCGAGTAACTTCGTGTCTCGTGTGTCACCTGTCATCATCATGAGCTTCATGAGGTAGAATGCGTTATTTCTCACAGTGATTTGTGTGCTTGTTATGACTTCTGTCTGACATATTTTTCCAGTTTTCATAATTACATTTATATTTTAATCATTAATAAACAAATCATTGTCTTCTTGGAGCACCTACCTTAGACGACTAAATTACAGATTTTGTCCAAGAAACAATTTCAGATACATGTAAGAGCCTTCTCAAAATTAACACTCAGTTGATCTCCACTTTTGTCTGTTCGTTCTTCAATTCACTTATATCGTCACTTGGTGTCAGGCCTCTTTACCTGTTCGCCATGGAGGTTAAGGTATAAGGAAAATTTCAGCTTTCTTGTCTTCTATTCACAGAACAAGTAATTTAGTTGATAGGATTGTACTCAATAATTTAATTCATTTACAAATTAACTCTGTCCTAATTAGGAATTTATGTGTGTGTGCTTGCCTTATTACAGTAGTTTCGTTTTTCTCGTTTTTTGAAGTCGGTTAACAATAAGCCAAATTTAAGTAAACGGTAGGATTTTAACATGTTTAGGTAAGGTTCGGTTTCGGTTTCGGCCGAAACTGAGACAGATCCCGAAGATCCGTTTTCGGTTTCCGCCGAAAATCCTGTTTCGGTCAGACACTACTTTTAAGTTTATAGGTACGCAGTTGCAAGGAGAATGGCAAAAATGGGCTTAACCGTTACAAGAATGAGATTATGACAAAAAATTGTTATGTTGGTGGATCATAATAAAATAAAAACACTTTTGAGATTATGATGAGCGTGAGTATGTAACTATTTATGTGATTATAGTAGGTTATAAGTTAAATACCAAAATAAGGCCCACAGGTTTATACTTTAAATCTATCTCAGGCACCATATCTCTCACTATTGGGTGTAAGATATCTCAAACTGTTGTACTTGCCAAACTATGTTATTTATTCCTAAAGCAAAAACAATTTTATTATTATGACAATAATATGATACCTCGCAATCTTTTGGTTAGTCGTGCTACTTTCAAACAAAAATCTACGTTATTACAAAACCACGAAATAGATAATCTGGGCCAACCACACGAAACATTCGTACAAGTTTATGTTTTTACAAAGTTTTTGTTGTTGGGGCGAGTATCATAGCAAGGGGTTGGCCTCACGCACGAGCGACAATGTTTACTAACACACCGACCGCGTGTTGAGCGTATGGCACTGGAAATGTGGCTAATAATGACTTAACGAACTGAATGGCAACAATGTTAATTTTAATATTTTACTATCTGTCCCGGCCACGCGTTGCTGTGGTAATTTCATACTACTGACCTATAACATTGTATCTGCAGTAAAAAAGAATATGACTACTTATCAAAATAAAAACTATCCTATCTCTCAAATTGGATCAAACTGCACACGGTGTACAAATTTGATTAAAATCGGTTAAGTAGTTTAGGACTCCATCGCGGACAAACAACGTGACACGTAATTTATATACATTAAGATTACTAGCTTTTGCCTGCAATACCGTCCCCGTGGAATAATTACTTAAGGCAGTATTTTTTTTTGGATACCTACTTAAAATTTTACTCATCATACACCATGTATCCAATAAATATACTTACGTATCTTAGTAAACATAAACAAATTTGTATGGGTTTCCATGCGTACTTTCATGTCCTATTTAATTTCAATGTGGGCCGAAATTTCAAAAACGCTAGCACAATTAAATTAAAAAAATACCTATATCGATTTTTAGACTTTCTACTTTTGTTCACTCATTCAGATTTAGGTATATGATGGTTAAACTGTTAACAAAATGATAGTTAGTTTTTGTGGATAATAAAATCAAATTTCTTTTGAACATTTATTGATACAAAAATGTATTCTTTGCATGGAGTTCATATAGTCCAGCAAGCCAGGGCAATTAAGCAGGATCGATCTAAAGTTTCCAAGAACATTAAAAATACGTTATAACTCAAAGTCTCATCTGTAAATAGTTATATAGTAAGAAGTATTTTAATACTTAATAGTTAGCATGGGTTTAATTTACCTGTTGCACTTTGCTTTTGTAGTCCTATAGGTACTTAAAGCAGCGCCAGTAATTTCTTCATGTAGGTCTTAATTGACATTGGAAGCGATTAAGTATTCCCGGAGTAAGTATTGGATGAAATTAATCGAAGTTCGGATTACGGGCACCGGGTTTAATCTGCTGCGACGGCATCGGGGCGAGGACTTGTTATCTGCTTAATGTCTGGTAAACAACGGGATCAAGGGATAAGGAACGTCCTTTCATATAGCTGGCCCTAGGCGAGGATTACTTAGAGTTCCTCTCGAGATTGGTCTGTACAACGATGAAGTTCGGCGATATACATTGATATTTATGCTGGCACTAGTTCCACGAAAGCTGATTCGCCGGAGAACCGATAAATGTATTGCCTACGGAGCGGTACATGCACACGGATTAATAGGCTCCCGCCTAATCGTTTCCCAACATTTGGTGAACTAGTAATTGTCCAGCGAATGAGTGAGCCGTTGAGACTCAACCGTCGACTTAAGACTCCATGCAAATTCAATTTCGTGCCCAAGCAATCCCGTAAGGCCAACCGAACATATTATTGCTGGATTTATCTTTATTGCTGCCGTAGAACACTCGAACTAACTTCGACTGTCGAACTTGCGCCATTAGTGAAGACACCGAGATACAGGATTGTTTTGGTAGGGGCGGAGTTGTAAGTCTTATTGCTCTTAGTAACGTAGGGCTGGATTGTTTAATCTAAGGTGTATTGTTTCTGGATTACGATAGTTTTTAAGGACTTATACTGGATAAGTTATCACAATACAGTCCTTTGAGCATAAAGGATAAGTTAAGAAATAAACATTGTACCTATACATAGACACAACAAAATCAAAAAGTTTTTATATAAATGGACTTCGCTGAGAATTTTTTAATATTCATAAACTTATTACTGCTTTGGACGAATAATTGGGTATTCTATTTGAATATTATGTACGAGTAGGATTAGAAGAAACGGCAACACAAACTCTCACAGCTCACAATTTGATAACGACTTGAAGATATCATTACGGGTCAATAGAAAAACATAACAATATAGTAGTAAGTTTAAGATACAAAAGTTTATACAGTAAAGTGCACAATCATCAACCAAAGCAGAATTCAAGAGTGGACGGCTTATTGTAATAAAATGCCCATAATTTACTTTTATATTGATATCTGTCGACAATCCTCGTGTAGTTGTTGTTATCGTAATGTTATATTTAGGACATACATTCTTAATAAAGGTAACAAATTTAGTACCCCACCAAAAAATAGTGCATTGCTCAGCAAAATAGATATTTTGCTCACCAAAAACAACTTTGGGTGAATTTTTACAGTTTTTTGGTGAACATTCTATCCTTTTTTTGGAGGTTAGGTTAGGTTAGTATGGTGTTCATTTAAATACAAGCCTTTAATAAATCCCTGTCCTGGGGAAATACATCATAAATAATAATAATATTCTTTATTTTCAGGTAACAATGACCCATAGATAAATACCTTACGGACTTACATACATATCAACTATTCATATATAAAATACATTAACTTATGTTGCACTGTTCTGGTAGTTTGTACAGGCAATCTACCGCGGAAACGCCGCCTAGCCGTACTAGTGAGCTATAAAGCCTAGAGAAGATTGCATTCAATAAGTTCCTCACTTGAATTTGAAGCGCCTGTATTGGGGAATATTAAAAAAAACAATTCAATAACACTGCCCTTTAGTAGTTGACTCAAACTCATTTGTGTGGATAGGTAATGGATGGGTTTTCAGATGTCCAAAGGTTTGAGTTATTTGATATCAGGGTCGTAGAGCGTGCGCTTATCATTCTGATCTTTCTTCACGTGAAGAGCATAGCTCTTCGCATGACGCATGTATGGGGTACATGACGCATGGCTGCTATAGACAAGCGTGGCGAGTCACCGGCTGGTAGCCTTGATACTACAGAACAGTCTCACCTTGCTTGGTATAGAGGTTCGCAGCGGCTTGAATTACATCGAAAGCGTGATAAAAACAGCTTCACGGAAACTCGGAGTCCTGAACAAGGTGCGTCGTTTTTGCACAGCCGATCAACTATGCTTGCTATACATGACGCAAGTACGGTCCTGCGTGGAGTATTACTCGCACCTGGGGGATGGCTCCGCCAAGTACTTACTCGATGCTTGGGATAGATTGTAGCGTCGCGCGACCCGCATCATCGGCGACGAAGAGGTGTCCAACCATCTTGAGCAGGGGCTCAAGATGGTTGGACACCACACCAGTCCAAATGTGAAGATAGCTACCATCATTTGGAGGGCCAAATGATGGTAGCTATCTTCACATTTGGACTCCACTTCTGCTTACCGTCAGGTGAAATGAGTAATTTACTTTCACGTCAGAGATAAGGACGGATTAGCGGATTGAATTTCGAGTCATCGTCTTTTTTATGTTTGACAGCGATGCTTGGGCCTTGATCTCACTTGATGGAAAGCATTGAGAAGGCCGAATGTAAGTGTAAGTCAGCTTCTCGCCATAACAATAGTGTTAACAACATTATTGTGGTCCAACAATGATAACATAGTCAGTACCTCAGATGTCTTATCAACTTTCAACAAGCATTTCAACAGCAAGAAAGATTCAACCGGAACCCTCAAATGCCTTAGCATTTGAGACTTGAAGAAAACTTGAGAAACTTGCTTCCACCTATGGCCTTATAACAAAACATACCATTTTATTATTATTTCGCCGTTTCGGGGATTTTTGCGTCACTACGACCTATTAAGATCTAATTGTGACTAGCCTCCAAGTAATTCCTCCTCGTATTGAGACCTTGCATGCACTCCTTTAGCCGGACACTGTCTAAAAATGAAACGACATTTCTAACTTGGATTGTTTTGATATCATCTGGGTTGAGAATGTGGCTCCCCAAATGTCGGCTTCTTTTATGAACGAGAGGTTCACAAAAGCACAGGAAAACATAGCCATGTGGTCAGATGAACGAAAAGAGCATCCTCGTTATAAAAAATGTAGTGAAATTCGTCAGGATTATTAAAATTAAATAATAATTTATCATCTAAGTTTTAAATTTCTAAATAATGGTGATCACACATTACGCAATCATGTTCCAAACCATGATACAAAACACTATTCTGAAAAAAAAAACCATTTAACTTTCGCTAATTCAAATAAAACTAAATGTATCAAATTTTCGTTACCAAATGTCAAGCAGGTCAGTACAAATATTAAAATTAACGAAGAAATTATACAATGTGTTGACTCAACAGTATTTTTAGGAATATTTTTAGATTCACGTCTACAATGGAATCCTCATATTACTACCCTATCAGGAAGACTTAGCTCTGCTGCTTTTGCTGTTAAAAAGATTAGATTACTGTCTGATGTTGAGACGGCAAGACTTGTATATTTCAGTTACTTCCATAGTGTTATGTCATATGGTATATTGCTGTGGGGATCAGCAGCTGATATTCAAGACATTTTTGTATTACAAAAGAGAGCCGTACGCGCCATTTATAAACTAAGACCTCGTGACTCGCTTAGAGAGTTATTTAAAGAAATCAATATATTGACGGTTGCTTCCCAATATATATATGACAACATTATGTATGTTCATAAAAATTTACATACATTTTTGAAGAAAAGTGATTATCACAATTTAAACACAAGATATAGAAATAAACTTTCTGTACCAAGTTTCAGACTTCATAAAACTAGTCACTCATTCATGGGGAAATGTATACAAATATATAATAAACACATTAAACAAATTATAATGAAGAAAGCGTATTATAAAGTTCAGGAATATATAGACGACAAAAATGTGTGGACACATCCAAATATGCTCGATTCTCCATTTTAATCTAGTGAGATATCAATGTGTAAAATTTCAATTCTCTAAATGACAATATTGTAAGGAAGGATGTCTTAAATCACATTTTTTATGTATATTTATTTATTGTAAGTTTAATTATGAGTCTTTATTTTATTATATTATTATGATTAATTATTAAAGACTTGACAATGTGAATTATTACTCTTTCCAAATCAATACTATGAAAACTGTAAAGGGAGGATAAAACTTGTTGAGTTTCTTGCCGGTTCTTCTCAGAACAAGGCCTCCTGGTAGACTCTCGAACCGATGGCATCAAAATTGACTTTCATAAGTGTACAAATTGTACCTAAATGAATAAAGTAATTTGACTTTGACTTTGATTTTGACTATGGAATTTGAGATTTGCTTTGGAAACATTAATAAAACAGCAAAGTGCATACGAATCTATGAAAAACATCTCTCAATAATTGTATGTTGTCTCAAAAACTGTCATCGGAAATTTTATGGATGCAATTGTGTAATCAGAGGTAATCCATAACCAGGTACGAGCTCGGATCCGGCTTAAGGAACGAGTGCTTTTAACGTCGGTTAGTAATACCGCTTATTAAAAATGGCGTACAAAAAGGTAGGATGTTTACCAGCAATGACAATGTAAACATAGAATTCAATTTAGGATAAAATGGTGTGACAAAAAGCGTACGAGAGTGCGTCGGTGCTTCACTGTTATGACATAATACGCGCAATGATGGTCATGAAAAAAAAATAACGGCTGGCACAAAAAACGCCGCTGGGCATCACAAAAGTAGACGTCACGAGTCAATCCATCCGTAAAATGTCCCAAATCGCGACAAAAAGGTCCCGACAAAAGTGTTGTTGTATGAAGGTAAAATGAAATTTAATAAACACGCTACAATGAGTTGGGCATATATTTTTGCTGAGATCAGATCGTGAATGTCAGATAAGCTGGCAAAAGGTTGCAGGCGCTGTGTGTTTGATGTTCGCTCTTGTCGTTGGACCGTGAATGGTGGAGGGCGAAATTGCAAGCACTACTGGCATCTGTCAGTTCTCCACTCGACAAATAGATACTTTTAATTTCGATTATGCCAGTGATTCACTGTTATTATTGGACAATGAGACAATGTTCAAAGCGTAGTCAATGAAAATAATTGAAGAAGCTTTTTAAAACTCTACTATACTTATATCACTATAGTATTATGGACACTCATATCTTCGTCGTTCGATCGTTTTTTCTTTTATAGACTTAACTTCCATGACCTCATCTGGAGGCAAGACAAAGCTAAAAGTGGAAGGGCCCTTAACCCAGAATACTGATCAGACTGTGGGATAATCTTTATTTGCTTTATAATGTGTTACACATTGATGGTAAAAATAGGTTACAGTTGATAAAAATGATTTTAGAATATTTTAAGTCTGATTAAATAGGGATAACAAGAAACTAGACTATGGACAGTAATCTTAATTCTGAAATGCCGAAATACATACCGACATAAAATAATTTGAAATGTGTGCTTGTAATTAGATTGGTGTGTGAGCCACATTATTATAACCTTATAGTGTGGTTAATACTGTCATAGGCTGAGGCTAGTATTAATGATGTCAGGTTTACAAATCGTCATTTGTGGTCTCTGACGAAGCTATATCAAAAACCGGCCAAGTGCGAGTCGGACTCGCACACCGAGGGTTCCGCCGTACAAACGTAGCGGTTTACAATTTATGACGTATTAAATCAAATTACTTACTAGATATCGTTCAAACCAATTGCATGGTAATGCGTAATGAACATCATATATTTTTTTTAGTTTTAATATTATCTTATATTGGAACTTACATAGAGGGTACACATTTTAATACTTTGGAAGTGACTCTCGCGCAAACCGTTCAGTTTAGAACAATCATAGTTATGGTAATTTCGTGAGAGTCAACATAGTTAATATTTTTTATTTTATAATATAACTAAAATAGTAGGCCAGTACCTTGTAAAAGTTCTTTTATTAAAGTTATTTATTTACAACATTTTATAGTCATCATTCAGAAATCTGATTGAAAATAACTAATTATGTCTTAAATTTGAACCAAATCTGTAAATGGTGACTGAAAAAGGTGTGAATTGTATCACATTGAACATTAAAGTTCGAAAAAACGTTATCTATAATTGTATTACTTCGTGTAGTGCTAGTGTTTATTAACGGAAACATGTTTATTCATGTAACTTCAAATTTATCATTTTCGCAATTTTTCCTTGATCTGTCTGTACTATATAACGTTGCTTCGTGCCGAATTTCAAGATTCTGAGTTCACGGGAAGTACCTTGTAGGTTTTGATTCCCTAGCGTGTGACGGAAATTCGTCTAAGGTGTCGGTATAAACTGCTGTATCTTTTTATCGCGTTAACTTAGAAGTTTGATTTTTTCACTGCTTAAAGGGACAATAGACCTATGTATTTGGTATAAATTTCAATTTGATACCTTTATTCGTTCGTGAGAAATAAGGTAGTAAGTTTCATTTTATTAAAATATTTTTATTATATTATATAACTAAAAAAATGTGATTTTCGCAATTTTTCCTATATTTGCATTATATGACAATGCTTCATGCCATATTTCAAGATTCTGAGTTTACGGGAAGTATCCTGTAGGTTTTGATTCCTTTGCGAGTGTCGGAAAATTGTTGAAAATATCGACATAATCGGCTGTATCTTTTGATTGGCTTGGTTTAGAAGTTTGATATTTTCACAGCTTAAAGGGACAATAGACCTGAGTATTTCATGTGAATTTCAGCTTGATACGTTCACGCGTTCTTGAGATAAAGGGTCTTGACAGACAGACAGACAGACAGACCGACAGACGGACAACAAAGTGATCCTATAAGGGTTCCGTTTTTTCCTTTTGAGGTACGGAACCCTAAAAAGATAAATTCAACACACAAAATCAATGAATCAAATAATATGAATTCACATGGTTTTAGTGTCCAACAATAGATTATATAATGAAGCTTTCTATTTTCTAAATAAAAAAAACATAACTACTGCAACTGAGAAAATATTCATTGATCCACAAAATTAACGTAATTATAACAGAATCAAAAATACAAATACTATGATTAATTAATATGAATTTCGTGTTGTCTCTTTGTAAACAAAGTTGAATATTTAATCAAGAATAGACCTATAACAAACAAGCTATAAACACGAGGGTTTTATCAAATAAAATAATTAATTTCCTCGGAATCGCGCAATCATTCCAGAAGTGTATTAGGAGATAAGTATCAAACGTTTCTATTTAACTTCTCCCCGGAGCGGAAATTCCCTGAGCGCCATATTGAAATGTTTATAATTAAATTACATAAAGACGAAGAAAATTAATTTCACAGTGCGAAGTGGCGAGCGCCTCGCGTCTCGCGCACAAAAGCGGAAACGCTCAAAGGCGGCGCCACCGTCGCTAAATTTAATTTTCTAGATGTTTTTGGAAATTGCCGAGGAGTTGAATAATCACGTTATAACTTAACAGTATTAAATTTTATACGTTAAAGTGTTAATATTTCATTTTCAAGTTTAATTTAATTAATTCCAAAGTTAGCGGGCTTGGAGTGAGAGTAGGGTGCTGTTAGAAGACAGATCTTAAGATTTGTAGCACTCGAGGCTAACTTTAGATTTTATTTGGCAAGCAGAAGCAAATTATTATAAACTATAGATATGTTACGTTCAAAGTAATTTGTGTTGAAATATGTGACGCACAATCTAAAAGTGTCAAATGTTTTGACACAGACTGATAGTAAGAAAGAGAGACGTTTTCAAGGATCACAACACAATGCGCACCTATGACATATACATACCATATACATACCTATTCTTTTCACATATAATATCATCGTTGGCAAGCAAAACAATTGTAATGGCGTAAGAAGAAGCGATGTGTTCAAGAAAAAAAAATGTTGATTTACTTAGGTCCTGAATAGCTCAACTTTAAGAAACCAGTCCTCCAGACAGGGAAAGGTTCAAATAATGCCTCGAGAAATGGGGATTCTTGCTGTTATTTTTTAGTTTCTTATTTTATGAAATTCCCATTGGTTTACCATCATCAATCTCCCATTAGCAATTAAACTGTTCGCACCTTCTCGTAATGTAAATATATTTTTGTTTTATGATCTATGCCTTTACCTTCTTTTAATACTTATAGGTATAATAATTAGCGGGCATCTGCACAATGGCAATCGATTAATGGACTTGGTTTACTGTGCAGCTTTAAGTAACCACTATTAATGAGGTATCTAGGATTTTATTTGCAACTTATAAAGATAAAAATAATTTGATGGTACGATAAGAATTGTTGATGGAACAATATTTATTTATTATAAAAGACACGAAACAGAATAGAACCATATTTAACAAACAATATCAAAAATACATATAACAATACGTAAAACTAAATTATACTCCTAAACACGTGCCCTGATTCTGAGTATAATTTAGATCAATAACAGAAAATGGGAGAGAAAAAGAAATACCTTTAATAAAAGTTAAAGTTAACATAGGTACTACATTCAACATTTCAATATATAATACTACCATACAACCTAAACCTAAATAATAAAACAATGTAAAATCTGTATAAAATTTGAAATAATCCCTAATATCCTTCTTACACAACCGATAAAATAGCTAGGGTTCCTATTCACAATATCTAGACTTCATACTGCACCGCTAGATCGTTTTACAGGGGTGTTGGGGATAGTTGGACCTCCTTCAGAGGTATAATTTATGTTTGTCAGTTAAGTTATAAAAAAAAAAAAAGAAAAGATTTGTTTGTGATTAATTAATTGTTTTTTGATTGTCATGGTAACGTATTTTTTTCAATAATATAATTTTTATTTTTACATTTTACGCTACCTTTTTTCCCTTTACTCTCTTTCCTGCACTCCATCGCGGCACTATCTACAACATCTGGCGACCGTGACAGGACGTGATGGAGAAAGCCAAGGCAGAGAGGGCTCTCTTTTTCAGACGCTTTGCGCGATCTGCGGAGCGCCTAGAGGGTCATCTCTTGAGTAAAGAAAGGACAGCTTTATCGGCGGAGTTTGAGCACCTTAAAGTGATATATGAAAAACTCGCAGTCGCTCAAAATAAGTGTTTCAGTTTGTGGCTCGATTTGTCTGATCAAAAGGACTCTTCAGACGAGGTGGATATAGACGCATCGGAAGAGTATGATATTAGATTTTTCACACTGAAACAACAGGTAAAAGATTTTCTTGAATTGACGACATCACCTCTCTCTAGCCATAGTACAGTCACTGTCAAAAGTAACATGAAAGACAAGTCAACTATTGGTTCTAAAAGTAAAGATGATGATAACGTGTCTCAATTGACGAGGTCTAATGTTTCATATCAGCGAGAGAAGTCTGTTAAGGAACGCCGTAGATATAGATTGCCTTACTTGGAGTTACCGAAGTTTAACGGAGAAGTGAGTAAGTGGATTTCTTTTTGGTCTCAATTCCGTAAAATTCACATAGATGAAACGATCGACGACGATGACAAATTTCATTATTTATTACAAGCTATGGAATTAGGTTCATGTGCACGTGAATTTGTCGAAAGTTTTCCGCCTATTGGCTCAAACTACCATGTAGTGGTAGACCAGCTGACACAAAGATATGGCCGTGGTGAATTGATCATACAGCATTATGTAAGAGAGTTAGTTCAACTAGCAATACGTCAATCAAAAGAATCGCAGAAAGTTCCGATGAGAACTCTATACGACAAGATATCATGTCAGCTTCTTGCTTTGGAAACTTTAAATGTCCCTCAGGAGAATTGCTCTACCTTTTTATATCCGTTGATTGAATCAGCTTTGTCCGAAGATTTATTACGTGTATGGAACAGAATTCGTGATGATACCGACTGTAAGACTAATCCACTCTCCGAGCTATTGAAATTTTTAAGAAAGGAGGTGGAATCTGAAGAAAGGATTCGGTTGGGACGTTCAGGATTGTATGAAAACTGTTCTTCTGCTCCAGCTTCTGCGACATGTTTTACTACAACGGAAAAGCAAAGCTATAACAAAAAACAAACAACTAGTTTGACTAGTGTCAAGCCTGAGAAGAGCTGTATATGGTGCGAGAAGACGTTTCACACGAGCTCTGAATGTGTACTTGCTACTAAAAAATCATTGGATGAACGTAAAGAGTTTTTAAAAAGTAAGAACGCTTGTACGATCTGTTTAAATATCGGTCACTTTTGGAGAAAGTGTAGAAAGCATCCGGTCTGTATTATTTGTGGTAAGAGACATTTTCCTATAATGTGCAGTAATGTTAATGCTACCAAAGGGCAAGATGACAATAAGGACGTTGTGAATCAAGCTGCCTCTCCGTCTAGTAATAAGACTGTATTACTACAAACTATAAAGGTAAATTTAATCCATAGTAATGGTCTTTTTAAGATTAGGGCTCTTTTAGACTCGGGTGCACAATGTTCATTTATTAGATCTGATGTTGTTAAGAATTTAAAACTGCAACCTATAGGTTCACGAGAGCTCAGCCATAATTTGTTCGGTGGTACTGTATTAGAAAAACAGACTTATAGACTTTTTAACTTAAATGTTTGTAGTTTAGATGGAAGTCGAGTTTGTAATATTGAAGCCTTAGAGCATAAAACTATATGTGGTAACTTACCTCGACTACAACAAAATAGTAAACTTTCTACACGTTTGAGATCTTTAGGTATTGATATTTCTGACTGTACTGATAATATTTCTGATATTAGTATGTTAATTGGTTGTGACTTTTTAGGTTCCTTGTACACCGGGCGGTCAACGCGCGTAGACAATAATCTGTTGGCAGTCGAAACTTTGTTTGGTTGGACAATACAAGGGCCTATGGTTGGTGTGTGTTGCTCTGTAAGTAACATTAGCACATTTTCATGTACATTTAATATTGAGGATTTTTGGAAGCTTGAAACAATTGGTATTAGGGATGAAAGTGAGGTTAAAAATACGAAACACTTAGAATTAGAAGTTATGAATTTTTTTGAGAAGACCGTGAGAATCGATAGTGAAAATAGATACGAAGTAAGGTTACCATGGAAAGATGTGTCATTTTCTCTTAAATATAATTATGCCATGGCCCTAAAACGTTTAATGTCAACTACTTCTAGGTTAACTCACTTAGGTATTCTGAATGAATATAACGATGTTTTTGTAGAGTGGTTGAGTACCGGTGTCATCGAGGAAGTAGTATGTGATGACCCGGATAGTGGTTTTTACCTTCCACACCACGCAGTGGTAAAAGAAAGCAGTCTTACCACCAAAATTAGGCCAGTTTTCGACGCTTCGTCCAAGGACCGAAACGGCTTATCCCTTAATGTTTGTTTAGAGAAAGGTAAAAATCTCATTGAGCTCATACCACGTCTGTTAATAGGTTTTAGGAAGAACGCAATAGGTATAACCTCAGATATCAAAAAAGCATTTCTGCAAATATCATTACATCCTGATGATCGTGAATATTTAAATTTTTTGTGGTGGCACGACGTCAAGGATAAAAATAAGGTGTTGAAGGTTTTCAGACATCGAGGGGTGGTTTTTGGTATTACTGCTAGCCCCTTCCTATTTTCTGCAACTATCCTTCACCATCCTAACAAATTTAATTCGGACACGGCGACATTATTGTCTAAATCCTTTTACGTCGATAATTCTGTCGTAAGTGTAAAAAATGAAATCGAAATGAATAAATTTATATCTGAAGGTAAAGCCTGTAGTGTTCCAGTAGCACCATTACCCGATGATCGCAATAGCTGCAGTTATCCTTTCGAAGCCACTAGGATAGATCTGGCAGGCCCTTTATTATTGAAAAACGGTACGAAATGTTGGATTGTTTTATTTACCTGTGCGACATTTCGAGGTGTACATTTAGAATTTTGCACGTCTTTCTCTACTGGAGATTTTATGTTATCACTAAGAAGATTTTTAGCCAGAAGAGGAAAAGTTAGAGCTATTTATAGCGATAACGGCACTAATCTACCTAATGTTCTTGATAGCGTTAATTGGGAAGCGGTTGCAAGAAAGATTTCAGTTGAGATGATTGCTTGGCATTTTATTCTACCTTCAGCGCCTTGGTGGGGAGGATTCTGGGAAAGGATGGTAAGGACACTGAAAGGAATGGAAACTGTCATATGTGAAGCTGAAGCGGTTATCAATTTAAGGCCTTTAACTTACATAGTTGATAGTACGGAGAACTTGGTTCCATTGTCACCTTCAATGTTTTTAAACGTAAGTGGTTATGAGCACGATATTGGTTTTATGGATCATGTCGATGGTCATGTGTTAACGTCTCGTTGGCGTTATTTAAATAAGCTCAGTTTAGACTTAAAGCAACGTTTTAGGAGCGATTACTTATCGCTGCTAGTCGAGTATAAGAAGGGTAAACCGAACGAGTTTTTTAAAGTCGGAGATGTGGTTCTTATTGGTTCGGATGACATTAAACGTATTAACTGGCCATTAGGTATCATCTTAGAGACTTACCAGGGAGTTGATGGCGCATCGAGAGTGGCCAAAATTAAAACTGTGAGTGGGGAGCGTGTAAGAGCCTTGCAGCGACTGTACCGCCTAGAAGTTTCTTGTGCATACAAATTAGTTAAAGCCACACACACCAATCCCATCCCTTCTACTTCAGAGACGCCACCAGTTGTTGTCACACGCAGTGGCCGTTGCGTTAAAGTACCGAACAGGTTGATGTATTAATTTGTTTACTTTTATGTTCCTTTTCTTTGCCGGGGGAGGATGTTGGGGATAGTTGGACCTCCTTCAGAGGTATAATTTATGTTTGTCAGTTAAGTTATAAAAAAAAAAAAAGAAAAGATTTGTTTGTGATTAATTAATTGTTTTTTGATTGTCATGGTAACGTATTTTTTTCAATAATATAATTTTTATTTTTACATTTTACGCTACCTTTTTTTCCTTTACTCTCTTTCCTGCACTCCATCGCGGCACTATCTACAACAAGGGGAATAGAGGTGATATTTTACAATGAGTGATAAAAATAGGTAAGTACTACAATTTATGGAGTTATTCATTTATCACGACTGCTTTTGTCTCGAGATTTGTCGTTATATTCCCGATCTCTTGCACAGAAATCTTTAGCCGGAGCTCGGAGCTTCGCGCGACGAAACAAATTGATGTACCCAAATAATTATTAATGCCTCACGAAATTTAATTGGAAAAGTTGAATTTGTATCGCGCTCACGGCGTAGGTGAGCGATTCGACTCGCAGGCGCCCGCGCTCAATGTTTACGAGATAATTAATCTCAAAGTATTTACGGCTTTAATCGAGCCACCCAGATGGGGGCGAATAATTCTCGTATGTAATAATGTTGCCGTGTTGCCTACGACACTGTTTCGTTTAGTTGCGAATAGTCTGTCTGTGAAATGAAATGAAATGAAATGAAATGAAATGAAAAGCTCTTTATTTAAATGGACTTTGCTAAGTACTTTTAAATCGTCAAAACCCTACCACCATTTCGGGACGATAATATTATTATGCTGAGATGGAGAAGAAATGGCGAAAGAAACTCCACAGCTTACAATTTGGTAATGATTTCAAAACATCATTACAGGTCAATAGATAATAATAATATAATTAAAATTACAGTTTTACATGCGTAAATTTTGGGCAGTTATTACTCCCACGCATTTGGTTCATTTATAATAATAATTTATGTTGTAAAAGCTTTTCTATACAATTCAACTAATCACATTAATGAACTAATTAATTTAAGTCTTATACCCACCACCATTTTTTGTTATTGTTAGATAGATTTTGCTCAATTTAGGTGCTAAGCATACATTTATGATCCTTTGGTTAATAAATATATCTATAAGAATACAATGTGTGCATACCAAAATAAAAAAAAAAACAATACCTAATACATTAGTTATATAAACAATATCATAACACAAACAAAATTATCCTATTAATGGCATGTGTCATACAATTATCCATCTAAGAATAAACAACTACATTGTCTAACATTTACATCAAATAAAAATAAAAAGTTCAAGAAAACATGAGATGACCAGGTCTCATTGGCGGCACCTGTTCACAGGCATGACGCAAGAATCAGCCATCGCTTCGCTCAACCATATTTTAGGGAACGCAACGACCCGACGCAAGACGACACCGCCACAAGACCTTTTTAGTGAGAATGACATACACATGCTTCTTCATTATAATCTAGAACAAATTTAAATTATGTTTCTTAGTTAACTATAAGACACAAGGTTGATAATCTGTGTAATTAATATATTATATTTTGGATGCATAGATCATGAACAAATTCACCCCCAAGCGTTAGAATCATTTATGTAATCAGTTATTTTATAGTAAGCTTTATTATACAGTTTAGATTTAATAGCAGTTTTGAACTTATTAACAGGTAGATCTCGAATATTATTTGGGAGTTTGTTATAAAAGCGTATACATTGCCCCATAAAAGAATTGCTTATTCTGTGGAGACGAGTAGCATGTACCACTAGATTATGTTTTTTTCTAGTATTAATATTATGAGTGTCACACTTTTCAGAAAAGTTTTTTATGTTTTTCCTTACGTAAATTAGATTTTCAAATATGTATTGTGATGCCACTGTTAGAATATTTATTTCTTTAAACTTTTCCCTGAGTGAAACCCGAGGTCCTAATTGATAAATAGCTCTTACTGCTCGTTTTTGTAAGACAAATATGGTGTTAATGTCCGCAGCATTCCCCCAGAGAAGAATTCCATATGACATAATGCTATGGAAATAACTAAAGTATACAATTCTGGCTGTGTCTACATCAGTAAGTCGTCTGATAGTTTTAACTGCATACGCAGCTGAACTAAGTTTACCAGACATTCGTTCAATATGTGGAACCCATTGCAATTTAGCATCTAACATTATGCCCAAGAAAATAGTCGATTCAACAGGTTCTAATCCTATACCATTTATTTGTATATTTGTTTCAACCCGTTTCACATTGGGTGTGCAAAACTTAACTAATTTGGTTTTATTTTCGTTTAAAAGCAAATTGTTAATGTTAAACCAATCTACTACTTTAGATAGTGCGTTGTTTACTTCGTCATAATTAGTCATTCGTCTGTTTATTTTAAATATCAGAGATGTATCATCTGCAAACAACACTATATCATGACTTTTATTTACACAGTAAGGTAGATCATTAATATATATCAAGAACAGAAAAGGACCAAGAATTGAACCCTGTGGAACTCCTATTGTAACCGCAGCTCCAGAAGATCTTTGACCATTTATATCGACCCTTTGAATTCTATTACTCAAGTAAGATGTCAAAAGGTCGAGAGCCCTATTTCTAACGCCATAGTGATGTAATTTCCTGACAAGAGTATCATGATTTACACAGTCGAAAGCCTTGGATAAATCACAGAATACTCCCAAAGCATCCTGTGAATCCTCCCAAGCTGAATATATGTTTTTCAATAATTCAACTCCTGCATCAATAGTTGACCGACCCCTCGTAAAGCCGAATTGGTTTTTATGTAGCAAACTGTATTTTACGAAATGATTGAGGAGTTGATTAAGCATTAACTTTTCAAAGATTTTACTAAGTGTTGGTAATATAGAGATTGGTCGAAAATTCGTGGGGTCCGAAGCATCTCCAGACTTAAATAAAGGTACGACTTTGCTATGTTTCATCAAGTCAGGAAATACACCCGAAGCTATACTGCTATTATACACGATAGCCAAGTAAGGGGCAATTATATCTATTATACTTGAAACAGTTTTAACAGAAAGTCCCCAAAGGTCCATAGTTTTCTTTATATCGATGGATTTAAATATCTTTATAATATCTTTGTAGTTGACAGATGTGAATTCAAAATTAGCATCGCATTTACATACACTTTCCATAAGTAGTGTTTCAGCTGTTGTCGAAGATGAACTTAGTGTTTTAGTTGTTAAGAAAGGGATTTCTGTGAAAAATTTTTCAAACTCAGATGCAATCTTTAAATCATCTTTGATATTTACATTGTTTACATTTAAATTGAAATCACGAACGCGTCTGGGAGCTCTACCAGTTTCGCTATTAATAATATTCCACGTTTCCTTAATTTTATTTTGAGCTCTGGTTATTTTATTTTTCAAATAAATGGACTTAGCAGTGGCACAGGCTCGTCTAAAAGTAATAGAGTAATTTTTTACATAATTAATAAACGTGGGGTTAAAATTGTACGATTTTTCACCGTACAATTCATATAATTTGTTTCGGCTTTTATATATACCAGCAGTGGCCCACTCACTGAAGGATGGACGGTTGCCGATTGTTATTGTTTTTGTTGTAAAGTTTTTACTGAATTCCTCACTAATAAGTTTGAACAAAGCAGTATACAAGTACTCAGTACAGTTCTGAAAAGGCATCCTTGGTAGTTTCTGAATCAAATTATTTTTAAACTTTTCTAGTCTACTAATAGTCACAGGAACAAAATTAACCTTGGTTCTTTGAGAGGTAGGTTTTTTCCTATAAAATGAGATTAACTGACCGCAATGATCAGAGTGTAACAAATTAATTATGGATTTCTGATTAGGCTTAATGTTAGAAAAAATGTTGTCAATGCAGGTAGCACTTGTGGCAGTAATTCTCGTGGGCTCGTTAAAACAATTATGTAAGTCATAGGACTTAAATAAATTTAAAAAGTTACTCGTCAAGGCACTTTTTTCTAAAATATTAATATTAAAATCACCACAGATAACAATTGTTTTATGACTACCACTGATTTTAAAAAGGGCATCCTCCATAATTTTTTGGAATGACTCATAGGGCGCACATGGAGGTTTGTATACACTCATAACAATGAAATGCTCAAACTCGATACATGCTATTTCCGTAACTCGCTCAACAGACAAGCTCACAAGGTCAATTCTTTCTTTGGATTTAATATTATTCCTAGTTACAATTAAAGAACCACCATGCCTCAAGTTTGTCCTGCTGAATGAGCTAACAACCTGGTGATTATTAAAATTGAACATAAGCTGATGACTTTTCAACCAGTGTTCAGTGATACAAAAAATATCAATGTTTTTACAATTCATAAATAACTCTAATTCTAATTCTTTACCTGAAATCCCTTGAATATTTTGATGCACCAAGTTAATATTATTACATTTTACAGTCTGTGGATTAATTGCACAAATTGGAGAAATAATATTTGATAGGTTTAAACTACAACTATAGTCAGCACTTGTAGTGCTATTATTGCCAGAGAATGCCTCTTTTGTCTTGTGTTTTAATTTAAAGACATTGGAACACATTCCATGTGGTCATATGTCATTTTACTTTCCTGCCCAATAAAGGCAGTGTAATTAGCCAATGAATTGGCTGGCTTAGAAATAAAATATGATAGCGAAGTTGCTATCTGTTTTTTGTAAAAATTAGAAAGATAGTAATTATCTTTGGTCAAATAAAAATGTCTAATGAATACATTAGTGTCAATAAATTCAAATTTATTATTATAATATGTCATGTTCTGCAATTTTACATTACATTTATGTCTATATTCATTTTCAGTGTCTGTCAATGACCTACTGTATGGTAATGCAAATAAAATAATTTTCTTCACATTCAGGTTACATAGGCACTCAAAACATTTTTTCAAACAATTTATATTAGTATTACCCCTTCTTCCTACAAAAACAATTATTGTTGTATTAGTACTGTAGTTGCTTGAGTTTATTTTGTCTAATATTTGTGAGTAGCTGGCACCAGGCATACATAAGTTAGTTACCAGTTGCCCTGTATGTTGTTCCATTATGAGCCCCATATTTTTGCCAATCTCATCACAATACATAATTATGTTTTCTTTGATAGATGTTGTCTCGGTCCTAACCTCATCGTGGTTGTTGTGTACAGGTGTAGTTATACATAGTTTGGCTTTACTGCAAGTTTTTGGTTGTAGCTGTTTATCAAAGACTGAACTAGGTGGTTGTGTCATTTTGTCACACAAACTAAATGAACACCTACATGAACGTTTTTTATTTAATGACTCAAAACGCTCTGCATTATAATTACATAAATCCACCATGTCATTTGACGCTACAATCTGGTAATTTAATTGCTTTTGCGACAAATTTTGAATATTTGTTAACATGTTTTTCAATGTCTGTTCAAGATTTTCTATTTTTGATTCTAAGTTTTTACTGTAATCAATATAGCCATTTTTGTTACTGTCAGCAATACTATTCATATTATTCAATTTTTCAATTAATTTTGAACGTTCCATTCGACCAAAATTTTGTATTTTCTGTTTATTATATCTGTTAATTGTTTTTTTAGTTTTATTTATAAATTTATTAATTCGAATATACTTTTTCAGTTTTCTTACACTTGAGAAACTATTATTGTTGTATTTATTCTTTGAACTGTTTACTAATACCGAATGTTCCTCGATGAAGTCAGGTCCGCAGACAGTCAATTCATCGAACAAGCTTTCAGAGTTTTTATCAATAGATAACTTTTTATTAGCAGAGTCTAAATCATTGATATTTCGATTGGCAATACACAAGCTGACCTCTAATTCATTGATTCTACTCAAAGCCTGCTCGTGTGTCCTACTACATTCCGCAAAATTACTTATAGTATATTCCATTTGCCTACATTGCTCCAACACATCCTCATATTTGACATGCAGCTCTGTAAGTTCAGATTTTAAATGCTTATTCTTTTCCAAGATCTTAATGATTTCTATTTCACTATCATCCCGTTCCTGCATGAGACGATCACAGAGCTCACGGGATGCCCGCAAATCCATGAGGGTCTGCTTAAGCTTCATCTCAGTATCCTTCGCAGTTGCTTTACGGGTCATCACACTGGATGAAGTAATGGCCTGCATATCCCTCAACAAAGCAACCAACCGGTGAACTGAAAAGTATAAAAGTCAAGGTTTGAACATATAATACTACTACAACTGTACTTATTTGTCAACTATACTGGGTTAAAATAATTTGTTTTGAAATGTCAGTAAGTGTGTAATAGCTATAATAGTCACAGTCCACTTAATTTCTACAATATGTTAATTTTATTGTGTAAAGTACTTATTAGATAAAACAATACAAATTTTTACTAAAACATGAAGTTGCTTTAAACAGGCAATATAATATTATTTGAAATTACTAATAAAAGAGTAAGCCTAAATATATAAGAGTGGAAAAATAATTGTGAGTTAATAACCTTGTTAAACAGGTAATGCGTACTGACATTCAGTAAGCAAATAATAAATTTTAGAAATATTAGGCTGGTTTGTTACCAAGGAAACACTAAAAAAAAACAGCTAATACTTCCTCCAATAGTTCCTTACTTTGTATTATTTATTTAATGATAAATATACTAATTTAATAATTGGTCTGTTATTATGAATTTGTAAAATTGAAAGTGACAGTTAATGGAGGTTATACGTTATGAACTTTCCCTATAAAAAATCGAGTAGGTAATAACTATATGTTTAAAGAATATGAAATAAAATACTCCCCCGGTAATAGTTGTAGCCGATGCTGAAGATTGTTGATATTTTATCACTTATTTAAAGATGATTCTGTGATAACGGGCGCCGGCCGGCGACTATGACAATTGAGTTATTCCTTGATAAACGATTCACACCAAGTTACAAATGTTTGTAGTTGTTATTTATTCCACATTATACGTTTTTAATCACACAGTGACCAATATTTTCCACTTTATTTAATTAAAATCGCAAATTAGAGCAACAGCTGTTTTATAAGCGTATTGACACCAGTGTTGCCAACCAAAAAAAAAAAAAAAAAAAAAAAAAACATTTATTATTGTGATAACATTTATTATCCATTGGATTTGGATAGGTATGTAGAGCCTCACCGCTTGCTAAGTACTGAAGGGAGAATCAGGAAATAGTAATTAAAATTGTTATACATTTTTCAAGAAGAGAATAGAAATCATTAAAAGTTATTGCAGACTACAGCAGTTCAGGCCACTCAAGACTATCAAATATGTTCTATAAATTTTCATGCTCATTTCACAGTAACAAAGTTCAAAGTATACTGAAGAAATTTGACAGTTTGGCGACCTCTTCCTGCAACCATTGGATGGACAGGACTAAAAACAAATAAATAGCTAGAGAGAAGATGACCTATAAACATCATTCATAATATACACACTTATATAGATATCACAAGTTACAGTGACAGAATGTGCTCTTTTACCAGCGTCACGAAACATTGATGGATTATATGCCTGTCCATTGGTAATTCATATTTAATGTAATTAGTTAATTAATTAAAATTATATTTGATTCAATAGATAATAAAAGTAGTTCTTGCATTTTTTTTGTTATAAACAGTTCGGAAAAATTGCTTCGTGGTATGCGATTACCGCAGTCTATAAAGTTTGTAATACCACGTCTACCTGATATGTGATAATTTCAAAATCAAAATTAAAAGGCAGATTATAATAAATAAAAAACAGCTTCTGGTCGAATCTAATTGTAATATTTCTAATAATGACTAAACAAACGTATTGATGGTTATATAAGAAATATCGTTTGATTAAACGTTTTATGAAATAGGTAGAAACATATCAACTCCTTTGAATAAGGTTATAATTTTGAATTTGAGTAAGGTTTTTAATTCTCCGCCAAGTAGCGCAATGCTCGTGTCGTTATTAGCGTAATTAGACTAAATAAGAGTATTCGTATAAAAATAACAACATTTGTCCATAACACACTAAACATTACACTATTTATTCAAAATCAGATGCAAATATATAATGTAAACATTAATAATGTGCACAAAACGCACTTAAAAAGCTTGAAAAGTTCAACTTTGTTCTGAAAGTTCTTCTATCCGCCAAAAGATGTCGCTACGCATATCTCAAAACGCCGAGCGAGTTGAATTTGTAGTTCCGCCATTCACCGCATCAATATAGCGCCATACTTTATCATACTGCTAATTTAATTCCATTTTCAAACTGTATTGGTAATAAGAAAATATGTTTTGTGTTATTAATTTTTTTTTGTAAGTAGTATTTATTTAGTCCCATTTCGGAGTATGTTTATCGCGTTTTTGCTTGGCGTGGTACAGCGCATGGGCCGTTTAAGCTAATTAACAATAGATCCGACTGCTGCAACAATGAAAAACGAAGAATAAATGTCAATTTCACAAACGACGAGGAGGGTTCGGCTTTAATCGAATTCCGTTTAATAATAGTATCGCGTTAGAGTTGAATGCACTCTTGATAGTGCGATGGTTTATTGTCATTGTTGTGTTCGTATATTGGAATATCGACTTCGCTATAATGTACTACGCTATTGTAATGAGAACATTACTGTAAAATCATGTCCAAAAAGTATTGTGTACGGTCCTAGTTTTTTAGAAATGTTCCGCCGTTATTTCATCACCCGTATGTAGAGTAAAATTAAATTTTGATACAACTTATATTTTATTTTTTATGCTACTTATGTGGTTGGCAAACAAGCAAATAGTTCTCCTGATAGTGACCAGTTATTGTTTCCTATTGGTCAAAAAAGCGTCGGTGGCGTAGTGCGTAAGAAAAAAAGCGTCGGTGGCGTAGTGCGTAAGAGCGTCGTCTTCCACCCGGGAGGCAGTGGTTCGATCCCCGCCACGTACCAATGTGTTTTCAAATTTTGAATTCATATGTACGTTTAATCGACGCTTTTACGGTGAAGGAAAACATCGTGAGGAAACCTGCACACACCTATGAAGAAATTCTTAGGTTGTGTGTGAAGTCGACCAACCCGCACTTGGCCAGCGTGGTTGACTAAGGCCTATACGCCCCCAATGTGGGGTAGGCTCGAGCCCCTCGGTGGGGACATTATATGAGCTGTTGATGATGATGATGATGATGATTGGTCAATTCTAACTATATGACCTGCTCCATAGAACAGCTCTGTTAAGACAGAAATACAACACTTCGAAAATGTAGCACATATTACTTCTTCTTCTTCTTTTTTAATTAAATGACGTTCGCGATATGTAACGCATTTCGCCAATATCAAGTGAAAATGTGCTTTTAAGTAGCAGACAATTGTACGGTAGATTGAGGTTAAAAGTGGAGTCTCTCAACACGTGTTTTTACAGCAAGAACTCGGGAGAAACTCCATATTACTTAAGTATAGTTGTCTGTAGGGTGGAATACTTCTCCAGTTTGTGTGCTCGAAATGCAAACTGTAATCTACTATGCCCTATGTACTAAATTTCAATCATAACTAATCGTGACGAATAAAAATTTATGTTTCTTTGCTAGGGTGTCACCACCGGTCTAAGACTACAGGTCCCGGAGTCAATTCCAAAATTTGTACTCAGTTTGAGTTAGTGGTAGCTTGTTTAAAGTCGGTTTGGCTAGCTGACAGCTTATGTAGGCCTGTTGAATTTTTACTCGGCTTTGAACAGATAACATATCAATTGCTTAGTTTGATAATGATTTCGAGATTGCGCTCCCATCTTCTTCCGATTATCTAAACCTAATATCTAGTGAGATAAAGGCCAACAGCGCCGCCGTCAAAGATTTAAAAAATAAAACTTTTTACACTAACGATAATCTGAAACAAAATTTAGACCAGGGTCATTAGTTGAGGATATATTTAATTGACGAGTTAGTAAAACAGAACAAAATACGGTTTAAATCAGCAGCCATTTTTAAGCTCGGTACCACAAAATAAACGTTTGCTATTTAGCCGAACAGAATCGGATGAGGCTCTTGGTCGTGGCGGCGATTAAGATCAGTTCATTCGCTCCAGTATAAAATGAGCAGGAATTGGTGAAAAATCCCTTTGAGATTTGCACTTTACCTTTTTCGGCTTTTGCACCTGTTATTTGGAGTAAGTATAATTTGTGAAGTTCTCCGAGTGTGTATTGGCGGTTAGCTCGAGACTTCGCAAGTGCAAGCATTATTATATCCATTAGAAGTAATTTGTAAAAACGTAAACTGATGAGTTAAAATAACTAGTTACTTAAATAGTCGATGACATCTTATAAACTAGTAAAGATTTTCCAACCTTTTTCTCCAAAATATCATAAAACATTTTCCTATTACCTTATCTTAGCCGATATTTATGATATTTTAGATTATTTTTAACATACTAAAAATTAAGTTTGTACGTTTTCTTTTTTCATTTCAAAAAAATGTTTTTTTTTTCAAAATAACTTTGAATGTAATAGGGGTTAAAGAATATAATTGCCGATTTTTTTCCTCATTATTCATTAGTGTATAATTCTTTTAATACAATAGCTATGACCATTATTCTTTTTTTATTTTAAATTTCATTATAATTACTTATATTTATGTATAAAATTTTATTTTTATTTTTATTTTTTTTACTAGAAATACATCTTCAAAAACAACTCGTCCTAAGAGGTGCCCGTCTCCGTTATAAAAATATGAATATTTTTTACAGATAATAGCTAATACCGTTTTTTACATAATAGCTAAACTAAAATCGTTGAGTTCTTTAATTAGTGACAGCTCTACAAATTCGTGTGGTTCATCCACCGTAACCTACCTCGACTCTTTAGTCATATCTATCTCCTCTATCTACAAATTGTTTTATTTTTATTTATGAGGATCAACAAACAGTTTTACAATAGGTCTTGTTAAACTATTTGAGTTATAAATATTTTGGTAATTTGGTAAAACCAACACCGTTAACCACAAATTACTTATTGTAATATTAGTTAATAGTTAACTTAGGTACTTCTTTACACTTAAATTTACATATGAGTATTATTTATCTTATTCTGGTCCTTAATTTTTCTATTATTAGTTTCTTGAACTTAATTTTACTTACAGCAAATATGTTTTTCTCATTTAAATCGGTATTATACAGTGTCTTGTTATTGCGGCCTAGCTACTGTTTACCCAACTAATATTATAAATGCGAAAGTTTCTATGGATGTATGTTAGCTACTCTTTCACGCAAAAACTATACTAAATGGATGTTAATAAAACTTTACAATAATATAGCTCACACATCAGAATAACATACAAGTAGGCTATAATTTATACTAATCCTACGCAGACGAAGACACGGGCAGAAGCTAGTATTATATATGTATTTTTAATGTTTTAGAAGTATATATTTTATCATGTTTATTATAGTCACTCTTATTATAATTTTACCAAGAAAAGTGTGTCTATTTTTGCTAACACTTAAATACTTTTCAGTATTTAAGTCAATTTGGTTAATAGGGTGTCATCAAGTTAAAATTATCCTTCCGTTTTTTTACTTGGCCACTTTGATTAATTAATTAAAAATTGCAAGCTTTAATTTATTATTTAAATCGAACAGCTATATTGTCATAAACGTATATTTGTAGCTTGCAGAATTACACCAATAAATCTTAGAAAAATACACATGTTAACCTAATACATCAGTGCACCCTTATTAAGATAAAGTATAACATTAAAGTTAACACAGTCCAGCACAGTGGGAATAATTATAAGGGGGGTGTAGACGGTGTTACGAATGACTCGAGTATGAGGAACGGTCACCCCTACCCCCCACCCCCGGTTGACCGCTTACCCCCGTTGCCGGGCAACCATCCGCCGCCTAATCATCATAAACAGATAACCCGCCATCTTTGATAACGTTGCACAATATCTCATGGCATTATGTGTTCTTTTGTTTTCAATTAACATTATTTGCTTCACAAAATAATTAAACGAGTTTAGTAAACAATTTAGATGAATTTAATTTGGTAAATACGCTTAATATTAAAGTATTGTCATAAATTTGTATTGTTTTATTAGTCTATACTTATTCTAATTCAATTCCTAAATGCATAGATTGGTATAGTTAAAGATTACGGGTTCAGATCCTATTTGTTGCTTAATTATAGAAAATATCACTTGTAACACAGTAGAAGAACTTCAAATAATACCTCAATGAAATTCTATACAAAATCTGTTAATAGCAATTGATAAACTTGGTTTGTCTTGGTTTTGTCTTTTTCTTCATTGGAATTGAAATTATCATGTTCATTTTTAAACATGTGTAAGTTTATGACCCAATAAGAAACGATATACTCGTAATACAATTACCAGTCACCTAGATTGAGAAAACTTGGGTATTCAAATACCAATTTTGCCACGAACTTTTAAGTTTTTCATTTACACATATGAGAGTTTTTTTGATAAGTAAGATAAAGTTAAATGCAATGTTAAAGCCGTTGAGAAAATCGACTGATAACCATAAAATTAATAAAGCACCTCGAAAGAAAACAGAGCTAAAGCAAAGCAAACGACTTGGATATCCAATAATCCTTTCGGCTGAGCGTTTAACCCCCCTTTTACCGTTTAAGCCATCTGAATTTTTAATAAATTTCAAAGACATGTCAATGGAGTGTTTTATTTTGCATAGAGCTTAACCGTTCGCAGGGGTGTGCGAGTACATTTCCCTGTAAGTCATTTGTTGTGCTCGCGGCGCCCTCTCGCGGCCGCGCCTGCAACTGCACTTATTGTTGACAGAATATCAAATGATATTCTAATTGTGTACATATCGCTCTATGAGTGTTTGCGCTGTCGGAGGGTTAAAAGAGGTGTAATAAAGTGGTCGCAGAGTGATTTATTTATGAAGAAAAATGATTAATTATTGCGATGGAAGGTCAAATTCATTACTTATTAATGCTACTTACTTTTTATTTTAATATTTGAATTGTTGAAATTTGGTATTCTATTTGCACCTATTATAATAGTAAAGTAAATTAGGTACTATTTAAAGAGTACCTAATCATAATTATTTGGCTTGGGTCAAACGGAGTGCATGTTTTTTGTTTATACTAAATAACAAACAAACTTGTACTATACTATAATGTATCTCTTCTTCTTAATCTGGTTCTATATTGCTATAAGCATAATTTTATGGAACGCCTCCTCCTTGCCAACCATTGTTTAAAAATCAAGATGATGCGTTGTCCTAACAGCCAAATATTTTGATGATGTTACTAGGTGGTAGACCCATATGTAGGGTCGTCTGGATATGTAACACCGCCTTTATTATTCCTACCGTGAAGAAGTTCGCTGTGTTTCGGATTGAAGGGAAAGGTAGCCAGTGTAATTACTGGGTATTGAAGGCATATCATCTTAGTCCCCAGGATGGCAACGCACTTGCTGTGTTAAGTGATTTACCCTAAATATTGCAAATGTCTATAGGCGACGGTTACCACAACACCAGGTGGGTCGTCAGCTTGTTTGCCATCTCGTAGTGTAAAAAAATGTATTAATCGTCAGTGACATTTCGGACACATAATCCCAATATTTTGTGTACGAATCGTCAGTCACCTCTTTAATTTGGTACAATTTCCAAGCATTTTAAAATTTAATAACTTAGATTTCAACTGTTTATTTTTGCAATGAAAATCCAAAAACCCAAACCCCTAGGTAAAAGAGCACCAATCTACCGAAATCAGAAATGCAATCCGCTCATTTATAAACGCGTGCAATTCAAAGTGCATCAGTCAGTAACGGGCTTAAAAAGGGTAATAGATGCATGTCTTGTCGGCTATTGTCTCGGCCGAGTAATCGCTTCCGTGAGAGAATCGGCCGGCCCGGTGATCGGCCAAACTGACAATTCCAATTTGTATGCCGACCACCACCTCGGCCACCCTACTAGTTCTCACGCCATCTCTTCATTTTACCTAATTAAAATTTAACTTTTTAACGCATAACACATGTTCCGCTGTTAACTAACTGGAGTCGTGACGGAAATACGAATACTATCGATATTTCGATTGTTCCGATGCCGTTTTGTGCGTGTTCAAGTTAACATTGATTGTGTGTTGTAATATGGAATTGAGTGGTTCGGTTGCATAACAATGTACGCTATCGGTTTCGTCATTACGACAATCAAATATTTGTTCGAGTCAGATTTACTTATAAAATAATTAAAGTATTAAAATAGAAAATAAAACGGATTTCAGTTGGGTGTATTAAGTTTAAAATTTTGTTGTTTCGTAACACTTTTAGGGTTGGTTTACGATACGATTTATATTAAATTATTACATAGGACGAGTATAAAATAAAGTCGCACTTGCTGCCTGTACGCTTAGAACTTTTAAACTACGCAAAGGATTTCAATGCGATTTTCAACAATAGATAGATTTATTCAAGAGGACGGTTTATTCGTTAAGTAAGTACTACATGATGACACACAGAAATCAATCATGTCTTGAGAATCGTTTATCTCTTTCTATATTTATATTCAAAGTGATAGAGTCGTACAACGCTCAAGTCGGCGTTGATTCTTGAGACTCTTCTATAATACGTGCCTAGGTAGTATCCGTGCAAAGTCGGGGCAGTTCGCTAGTTTAATTATAAATTTTAATTTAAATAAGTTGCAACTAGCTAGTGATCGGATACATATAGCACTCTCAAGATAATAATGAATTATGTACAGCATTTAGAATACGGGTTCAGCGTATTTTATTATGCCCATTTAAAATAGACAATGTTAGGGCACTGCGGATTCAACGTTCGAAATGTCTCCATACAAAAGATTACAGTAATATAATAACTCCGTATGCTACCATAACAATACTATCATAGCGATGTGATGCTGGCAGTGAAGAAAAGCATCACCCAATATCCTCCAATGGGTCTCGGAAAGGAGACTAATGGATCAGCAAAGGGGTATTGATCACCTTATACTCCGTCCACCAATCTAGATTGGGCAAGCGTGGTGAACTACGGCCTAAGCCTCCTTCGATGACAAAGAGAGGCCATGTTTCCCAGCAGTGGGTCGAATTATAAAGGCTGTTACGATTGATGATGATTCCTTCCATCTAAGGAACATGCGTGCTGACTTACGTTTTCACTCAAACCTTAGCCACCATTTCAAAGTGAACAGGGAAATTTGACAACTCTTTTCTATGTCCCACAGCTATGAAATGGAATTCATTGTCAGTACCACAGAACATAGACCTCTTATATCTAAGTTCTGTGGTCAGTACCTACAGTTCTGTACAATCCTGGGTCATCCTTAAGGTACATGACGAAGCACCTTGCAGGTTGGCAAGGGTGGCTAATATGGCGCACATTATCTCTAGAATTGGCTATTTTTGCGTTTAGCTTTCTTTTCTGCTCACTATTAGGTAGAATGGAGTCATATGCTAAACCTTTCTAATAAAAAAAAAACACATCCCATTATAGTTATTTCATTATTCCTTTATAATTTGACATGAACATGGGCACAAGTTATTATTATATTACAATAAACACATTGAACACCTAGACAATAAAGACGCGTTCCAAATTTAGCACGTACTTTCGTGATCAGCAAATAATTATGTGAACGATTATTCGTATAAGGCAAGCTATTATAGGCCATTATCATCTATTCACAAGGTGTTTTTTCACGCGCTTTTCTCGTTTGGGGCAAAATGGTTCTGGGACAGGAGCGGCGGCTTTGAGACACTTTGAATTGTTAAAAAAATGAACGGAGATTGATATAATTCAAGAGATGAATGAACAGAAATCGTATGCATCTCGGAGGCAGCACGCTTCGCCACTTGCCTATTCAGGATGTATCGGTTATGGTATGGATCTAATGACCGTTCCCTCTTTGGCGCTACTTTGAAATACGACTTTTTGCTGGTTTTCTTGCGCGCTCGTCACTGGACGTCCGCAACGGGACGTCATATAACGGAGACGACAGCCATTTAATGATAAAATTCGTATTCATTTTCTATCTGCACGGACATGGTGTGATATGAAATTCTTGTTTTTATTACGCTGAATATAGAAGAGAGGGTTTAGATTCTTTATTCTATAATCATGTTACGATCTCTTGCGTACTCGGTGTCTTTGACAAAAATGTGTTTTTGATTTTCGGGTCAAACTTTTCACATCAAATATAATTATTATCTATTATTTATTGAATTCATATTAAGTAGTTTATAATTTTCTCGTTCTTACCTACCTAAGTAAGGACTATTATGAGAATTTTGTGGATGAATTGTAGTAAAAATATTTAGGCCTCCAGAGATATTTAAAAAATATAATACATACTTTTCATAAACTTTTTTTAGAATGTTTACTCTTAGTAAATTCAATTGTTTTTACATTTTTATTTAGTGGAATTATTCTTAATGATTACTTTGCACTTTATAAATGAAATTTAAAATGTACGTTTTGAGTTCGTTTATGCAATAATTAAATACAGAAGTATATGCTAAGTTATGAACACTTCGTCAATTTGCATAAAAATTGCGGCTATTAAGCACTTATAAAATACCTTTTTATGCGAGCAACGCAACACATAAATGTATATAGCAAGAATCACATTAGCAGCATTAAATCCTCCTTGCATTCGTTAACGGCAGCTCCGTATGGCAAAATATGCGCACAGACCGCTTCTGCTATTCGAGCCGTATGATTTTCAGAAATGGCCACGGCATATAGGCAGTAAGGATACAATATTTTTATGCGGTGCGTTTTTCCTTAGTGGTAGTTTTTACGACCATTACCGTATCTAAAGTAGGAAAATCGCCTGAGATGCTACATTCTAATGATGGCTGGAAGGCGCGCGCGTGCGCCGGTACTCAGCTAATGTGTAGGGCTGGCCAAAGGTCATAATATTAAAACTATGTTTGAATTCAAATAACGATATTTATTGTATTACTTTTTTATATACTAGGGCTTGAAATAATATTATTTTCGAAAACGGGTGACATTATCCATGATAGCATTCTGGTAATATTATTTATTACCAAATTATCTGACGGTCTAGTTATTGTAAAGATTTTTCTATCTTTAAGTTTACCGGTATTTTACAAATAATTACAGGAAGTGCGCTTACTTGAGCTGTTACCACAAGTATCATTCGTGTCATGTGGCACGGTAAAGAAAAATTTAACATAGTTATTTGAAAAAGCTTTTCAATAAGCTACACACAGGAGACCACTCAGATAAAAGAAAATTCAGTAGAACCAGATTAATTGGACAAAACAATATAATAGTGCTAGCCCGTATCAGTTCATCTATACCTACCCAAGACCGTATAAATTATAACGTGAAAAAATGGCAATAGGCAACCCTAACTACTTTGCTGCACCTAAAAAGATAACACGTTGTACACAAATGACGGTACCAAGAACGCATAGACATTAATCAATATTGATGCAACTCAATGTCTCCGCAGCACCTCCAATATAAACTTACTAACCGATAACTCTTTGGACTGATAAGGCGGTGACCATTTTGATCTAATCGAGACATAATTAAAAAAGAAAAGCATTTCTATTCTATTCTATTCTTAATTAATGGCATTCGGAAATCTAAAACATTTTGCATTTTGCCAATGTCAAGTGAAAACTTAATTATAGTTATAAAAAATTGTACGGTAGATTTTGGTTAAAAATGGAGTCTCTCAACA
Source organism: Elophila nymphaeata (assembly GCA_955850985.1). Lineage (NCBI taxonomy): Eukaryota > Metazoa > Arthropoda > Insecta > Lepidoptera > Crambidae > Elophila > Elophila nymphaeata. Next base: position 16,059,852 of record OY039068.1, read on the forward strand.
CGTGTTTTTGCAACAAAAACTAGGGAGAAACTCCGAAAAGCATTTTGATAACACCTTGATAACACATATTTTTATCGCACAAACGCAGGTGACTTATGTCATGTTATGTCAATGCCAATCTATAAACGTCAGTACCTATAAATCTAATAGGCCCTCCAGACTCACGCGAGAAGTCTCGCCGAGACTTGACCCGAGAAACGAGTTGGTATCTACACCCACGCGATCTTCTCACTTGCGTTCTCGACCGTTATGCGAAATGGATGACTTGGACAGCGCAGCGGCTTTGGTATTTACTGTGAACGAGAATGTGATACGGTTCTCGTTTCTCGCCCGAGAAACCCTTTGAAGCGGGCCAAAAAACCGACACCGAGCGGAGAACAGGCGAGCCCGAGAACGAGAACGCGAGAAACTAATCACACTCACGCTTCTCGGGTGTTCTCGGCGAGAGTGTGGATCTATGTGTCACACGGATTCTTATAAGAAAGGCATTTAAAATTAGAAGGTATATCCTTAAATTGAACTAAAATAGGACAGTTATAAATTACTTAAATTTAAAAAATACGAAAGTATTTCATTCAACAGCTCTTCTCATTTACAGAAAAAAAAACCAATTTTCAGTCTATTCCATAAAGTACAACTTTTATTCTCATATCGGCGTTTATTTCTTTTTTACGGTCTAAATAGCTCTCCTAAAATGTTTTAATGACATTAACGTTATCTCCATTTTAATACGAGTGCTACCAGTGTGAAAGCGGTTTTATAATTAAAACTAGACATCTTGACACCACCATAAGACAAGAAAGGAACTAGATCGCGATTAACAATTTATGATATGCCTTCTTTATACTTACAATAATAATTACCTAGCTGTACCTTTAATTATGATAGGTTTCTTGATATTGATTTGGAGCACGCAATTTAGATTAGCATACCTAATACAGCATCTTCTCTTTAGGTATAATTACGTATATCAGAATTTCATAGCAATGTTAATTAAAAACTCTACATATTACCAATGTAATGGTGACAGTCTAAAGAAATTGTACAATGTAAAATGCGTCGTGAACTGGAGACGTCATAAAAAAGAATAAAAAGCGTGGAATCGTTTAGCTCGCTAATTTGAAGGAGCCGGAGTGTCGTAGTGAGATGGCATCTTCACGGCTTACAATAGTAAACAAATGTGTCGCGCGGGCGCAATTACACTGGCGCAAGCGCAGGTGAGCGCGGGCAGCGACGCGTCACGCCCGTGCGCCTGCGAATCGCGCGCCCATCACGCTCAGCTACGGACTTATGCTAATGGTCACCGCGCCGCGTAAATTGGAGTGAGCCTGATGCAAAACAAAATGGGTCCGCCTCTTTATCTTATTACACTACCACCAATATTCCTTAGCAAAACCACACCTTATGCGAACAACGGAGAACTCCTTTTGAAACAACCTAGACATATGAACTCCCGCTCGCCAGTTCGTCCGCAGATTGCTACAGTGAAATTCGAATACAAAAACTAGCGCGGGAAGGAACGTGAAACCGATTAAAAGGCCGCATCACGATTTTGTATGCACTTTGCACTCATTCGATCCCATGCGGATGGTACTGGCTACTTCACCAGATACTTTGATGCTATGTTTAGCGCAGATTAGTCGAGGCACTTTATAATTAAGGCACCGGTTCTCTGATTTATTTTCTATTCTTTCATGTGTTTTGCGAGTCGCTACTAATTACGGGTGATTGTGATTTCGAATAATTTTTCTTTTGTTTTCTTGCTCCTCTGACTTTGTCGATTTTATCGGAGACATGGGTGTGTATTTGTAGCACTTCAAAATTCATCAAGTAGCAAGTGGCATGACGATTGAATATTGATCTGTGGATCAACAATAATAGATCCCATCAGTGGCCGGTATGTGGTATCACATTGAATATAATAAGAGTTCAATACGTCTCACCGTGAAATGTCGATACAAAAACTTAACTAACTATAACTGCTAACGTGTGAATCGTATTAAAAATCTGTTAAGTCATTCGGCTTCATAAATAGGTGGCATTCGATTTGTCGTGATTAAATTTCGTCCATTAGGACACCGTTAGGCGAACGTTCGGTGAACGCAAGTGCGCGGATAACGTGTCTAATAATCCGGCGAATAGAACTTTGGTATCATGCGTTGTTATCGAATGATAAATTAATTTTATACGTGCTTGGCGCTACGGTGGTAAGTATCTACACCGTGTTTTCGAACACTATTGTACTTTAGTAATTTATGTCTACTGAAATAATTTAAGTAGGTACTGGGCTTGATTTAGATACTTGGATCATTAAACGCATTTGAAAGAAAATCAATGCAAACTTAAAATATATGATGACGTTGCTGTGTAAAAATCTCTCCACGTAAATACATAGGTACAGTGTATTTACCATTCTAATACTGTACAAACATGAAAAAAAGTATTTTAAATGCCAAGATATTCTACCATTCGGCTTAATTAGGGACATAATATCTATATGTTCTAGTCAAACATTGAAGTTGCGGCGCTCCTAGGTTTGGCTAGTCAAACCCCAGGTCTAGAGAAATACCCGGGTCCCGGTCATAGAGCCTTAGTCAAAGTACGTATTCCTACGTTTGACTAACGAATTTTCAGCTAATCCTAGGAGTGACTACTTTGATCAGTTAAATGCCGAAACTGAAATTGATGAGATCGGGGTTTGACCAGTTAGGCTGATCAAACCTCAGGTCTGGGATAAAGCCGTACAACAATCTTTGGAATGAAAAAAAATATTTGTGGGTAAATAGACTATTTGCATGACCGGTAGGTTAAGGGTTATTTGTTTTTATGACCACGCGGACCTTAAACGGACAGTCTAATGTAGGGGATTTTACACATTTTTCTCACTCGCAGGTCGGCCCGCTTAGTTATGAAAAAATTTACCCTGAACCTACTGATCATATAAATAGTCAATTTGCCCCCAAACATTTCTTTTCATTCCAAAGGTTGTTTTACATTTTAAAGAAGTGAAACTTTTTATTCTCTCCAGTATCCAATTATTACATTCCTATGTAATTATTACATTCCTATATAATAACTCCTGATCGTAGTAGTCACTCCTAGGATTAGCTTTAAATTCGTTAGTCAAACGTAGGAATACGCTATTAGTTTGTACTTTGACTAATGATCGGTTTCAATAACTTATCTATCTACACTTTTGCTTACTAAGATTTTGACTTATACCGTATAAAAAATATGTCAAAATTCTAAAGTTGCCATGGAAACTGTCGGTGTTAACTACCGACAGTTTCCATGGCAAACGATAGTTAGATAATTTATTGAAACCCGCCATTAAACTCTATATCACATCTGAGGTTTTACAAGCCAAACCTAGGAGCGCTGGAGCTTCGATATTTGACTATAACATATAGACAGTATCAATCAAAGTCGCTCTTTCTGTCTGTATGCTTAGAACTTTTAAACTACGCAAAGGTTTTCAATGCGGTTTTCATCAATAGATAGAGTGATTTAAGAGGAAGGTTTATAGTATAATTCGTTAAAGTTCACGTAAGTACTCTGAGTACTCCGTGCGAAGCCGGGGTGGGTCGCTAGTAGTTCATAAAACTAATAGAATTCCTATAAATAAAATCACACATCGACATTACTGTGTATATTTATGGAACAGCGTAGTAAAGAACAATGCCTTGTATCTCAGATATATTCTATACATATACGTTCCGTTAAACTAAGTAATTTCGCTCAATTGTCTTACAACGCGAGCAGGCAATAAACAATCGCTCATAGTGAATGAACGGAAACGTCTGTCTGGAAATTAGCTCCGAACAAGAGAAAACCTTTAAAAGCACCGTTTATTATATTTAAAACGGTCGAAATTGTAGAAAGCTGTAGTTGTATGTCGGCTAATGTGTTTGGCGTGTACTTACGCAGTTATTTTTTGACCGGCCTTTGTTATTGTTATGACACTCATATGGTGTGGACACCATTGCGTTGTTCATCCATATCTTTCTACTATTATTTTCCTTTTTAAAAACCCTTTGCAACAAGAAGCCGATTAAATTACATTCGAAATTTAAATAAGCAGATTAATATTATTAAATACATTATGACAAAAACAAAAGTAAATCCAGAAGATGTTTAGTTGAAAATGCTTCCACTAATATTTCTCATAACACCTCTCTAGTGCCACTCATTTGCAATAAAAATAATGGTCGATGCAACTATGTAAGTAAGACAACAGATTACTGTTGCCGTAAGTAAGGCTACATCGAATTATTAAATTTCCATCATTTTCCTACACTGCTCACAATTTATTTGAAGTCGGTGCAGTTTGCCTTGATATCGACAATACTGCTTAGGGATTTGGCATTAGATTTTTAGGGCCAGCTACTTTCGACAGAACCCGGGACCAGCAGCTTAACGTGCCTTCCGAAACACGGAGGAAAATCGATTTGAAAAATTTTCGGTCACCCATCTGAGCACCTACCGACTGCGCATTGCTTAACTTTCGTGATCGTTACTAAGAAGGCACGATCACGGCCACATCGTCCTCCTAAGTTTTAAATACATTATTCCTTTGTCTAGTAGTATTTGACATTACATAAAAAAAATTATAAATGACACTTCATAATATTACTTTTTACAGTAGTATGTGTTGTTGTATGTATTATTGAGTTTGCAAATCTATTTGAAGAGTTAATATTGAATGCAAGAAGCATGAGTTTTTTGGCTATAATAGGTTCGCTCGCATATAAATGTGAAGTTAATTATTTTTAAATTAATGTTATTATGTAATCAGATGCACGAAAAGAAGCCTTAGTGCCTGCTTATTGCAGATTGTTGACCTCGACTCTCGAGGTAAACAAAATATCATTACCAAATAAATTATTTTCTTTGTATCTTTGTTTCTTCAAAGTTTTCACAATGCGGCAGAAAGACATAATTAATAAATTAAATAAAAATCGACGGTCAATAGTATATTCAGACAACAGCAAGATGCAGTTGACTTTTACAGCATCGCCGGTGATTTTATAGAAGGAGATCGAAAAAGAGAACAGACAAGATGAAGTAGACATGGCAAAATGGCTGGAATTATCAGCCTGCCGCCGGTCGGAGTACGAACAAGGAATAAAACATTAGAGCTTATGAAACTCACAAACTTTTATTCTCTGAACCAAAAAAAACATTCAAATTTCTACTCTAACGGAATCTCTGCCAAGTATATCTCTATTCGGAATTCTATCTCGAAACGCATTTCACATACAAATACCTAATTTCGAAGTAAAGTACGCACATTATACAGGCGGGTACGCATTTAAATTATTCCGGCGGATCGTTTATAGGCCATAACCGAATTTGGGAATTAGCCATAAAACAACATTTGATGGGGGCGGGCGCGGGCGGTTGCAATTTGAATATTTCGCCCGCTTCAGAGCTCATTGGCTTGCGCGCCGCGTCTGCAGTGTTACCCCGTATTGCCACCTCGCCGTCAACCAAAGGTTTGACACTCATACTATCTTCATGACGCTGTCAAACTTGTTCCAACCAGAAACAGACTTACTTTAAAACAATAATGGAAGCGAGTAACAAAAACTTAATTCATGATCTCTTGCTCAGTGTCGCTGTGTAGTTAACGAATAACTTGCTGACGTGCTGATTTTATAATAAGGAATATTTTTTGTTAATATTATTGGGCGCTGATTTGATGGGCTGACTATTATCCCTCATTTTGTTCTTTCTGAATACTTAAGTTCGTAGTTAAATATTTTTAAGAGGGGATGTAATTTCCTTTACGAAAGAATACAATTTAAATAGCATTACATTTCGTATTGCAGTGATATGATCTTGGCGTGAGAGGTTTCAGAGCATCACGAACGTATGTTTCACTCTGGACCTATCAGAAACCGCAAGTTTGTTTTCAATTTTGGTAGTATTAAAAGTACCTACCTAATAGTTTCTTTACCCAATAATCCCATACATCGATTTGAACTCTATTGATCTCTGCAAGTATTAAAATAAACAGCCGTATAAAGAGGTCCTTTATTAGAAGGAAAATACAAAATAACATTAAGCCGAGAGTATGATTACATAGAAGACGCCTTTAACAGGCACGAATTATAAATAAATATAATTAACCGTCGTGACTTCGGGAAAGAGTTTACTGTAAGCGAGTCTGGAATAGTTTAAGGGAAGCTATACTTCGCAGCAATTTAAATTCCATTACAATGAATATAAAAAGCCAATTCGAACCTTATACCTAGTCCTTAGCAACGTCTCCTTGATAATTTCTTCAAGCAGCTATAGTTAAGTAGGTTTTATTGAGCGGTAAAGAACAGGTAATTTAAAATGTTACTTCGTATTTATGTGATTGTATTTAACAATCGAAGCAATAAACATTAATTATAAAAGTATTGGAATATATTGTTTTCGAGAAGTCATATCAATTGCAGGGAATGAGCAATCAGAATAAGAAAAGGTTAAGTTAATAAGATGTCGTATTCTTTTTAATTGTACGTAGACTTCATTGTTATTATTAGATTTAGGTAGTCATATTGTTTGCCGTTTGAGCAATATCTTTAGAGTAAGTACTTGAACTATTATACGTCCAATAAGAAAAACATAATCTTTGCAATAAGAAGCAAATATGAGAAAAAGTTTACTTAATGATAGTTGAAGTATGCTGTGTTGGATATTTCTAGGGCATTTTTTTTAAACAAATGAAAAGATAAATAGGTGTAAAAAAATTACAAAATTTATACAAATATCTAAAGCCACTAGGCCACTTTAGGATAAGTCTGTCCTATGGTAGCTTTTTATAACATGATGTCTATGATTATACTGCTGTATTTGAAGATAAAGAAGTATCTATCCAGGCGGACTTAAAACAACTCTGCCACCAACCAAAACAAGAACTTTGCTTCGGTGTTATAACCCAGGATCTCTGGCTATACAGGTGAGCGTTAAAAAGGCAATCTGTCAACTATTAGATTCATCATCATCATCATCAACAGCTCATATAATGTCCCCACCGAGGGGCTCGAGCCCACATTAGGGGCGATTAGGCCTTAGTCAACCACGCTGGCCAAGTGCGGGTTGGTCGACTTCACACACGACCTAAGAATTTCTTCATAGGCGTGTGCAGGTTTCGTCACGATGTTTTCCTTCACCGTAAAAGCGTCGATAAAACGTACATATGAATTCAAAATTTGAAAACACATTATTATTAGATTATCTAAATTAAATTACACAAAGCAATATACGTGCTTAAAGTTCAATGAAACAGTCAACGAAAAATTGTTACATTTAGCGTGTTCAGTACGCAGTTAGACAACACTATCTGCGGCGTTCGCAATTGACTTAACAATTACATTAGAAGTGGGGCTTGTCATTCAAGAGACGTAGGTACTCGGATGGTTGGCGTGTGAATGGCGAAACCGGGTATTAAGCGGGGCGAACAATTTCGCAAATAAAACAATAATGATAGTGCCCCGTAATAACGTTTCCTCTAATTCCGCGATAATCGTGACGGGCGTCGAACAGCCCGATATTATTCCACTAGGAAAACCAAAACGTCCGCAATCGCTTTGATAGTTTGTAAGTGCATTGTTTTATCGTTTAGTTTGAATTTTATTTGTATTTATCCACACGAGTTCTGATAAAGTACTGGTGTTTTACAAAGTGTTATTTGAATGCTTACTATTGAAGTAGGAATATTTACGTCGTAGGGAAATGATACAAACTAAGAATTTTGCAAAATTTATGTTACTAATATCCTCCTAATACTAATATAATCCACAAGAAGAATCCACTCTGCTTGGTCGAAAATAAATAACCTGAACCTACCAATAACAAGTGATCTCCATTTTTTTAACATTCTCCATGATTTAATTGAACTATATACTCAGGGATTATCAATTCTCTGTTATTATCATATCTCTGTGACATAATTAATGGATACCTACTTACATCAAAAAAAGTTTGCGTTTACTTGGAAAAACTGAGTATTATTTTTATGCTGAAAAAAGTCCGCGTGGAATAATTGTTATGGGGATAATTTTTTTCATCCCCAATTTCATCCCCACACAGGTAAAATTTTCAAAAATGCTAGGACAAATATTTCTTTCTTTCTTATTAAGTGCCTAAATTCAAAGCTTCGTGGTTTGCTCTTCGATAATGACGAAGTCCCATTCAAACATTCATCCCTTATTTCAACTCTTTTTTACAAAAAAAAGGTAGCTTATATTCTATATTATAATGGCTTGTATATTTTTGTACCAAATTTCATCGAAATTGGAAGCGTAAAAGCATGATTTTGTTTACGTCAACAAATATTTCTTTATTTCTTATCAAGTGCTTAATTCAAAGTTTTATAGCTTTATCTTCAACAATGATGGACTTCCATACAAACTTACATCCCTTGTTTCAACCCCTTCAAGCCATTTTATTTACAAAAAAGATAGCCTATGTCCTATCTTAATGTCTAGTATATTTTTCTACCAAATTTGATTAAAATCAGAGGCGTGAAAGCGTGACAATTTTTGGACTTCCATACGACTTTTCATCCCCTATTTCATCCCCACACGGGACAAAATTTCAAAAACACTAAAAGAAATATTAATTTATTTCTTATCATGGTTTTATCTTTAACAATGTCAAATTTACATACAATCTTTCATCCCTATTTTGACCCGTTCAAGTCTTTTTTCGCAATAATAGATAGCTTACGTTCTTTCCTAACGTCTTAGTTAATATTTTTACCAAGTTTCATTACAATTGGCTCAGTGGTTTAGAGGTGAAATACTAACAAACAGACAGACAAAATTACTTTCGCATTTATAAGGAATATTTTTTATCAACAATGCGCGCGCGCATGTGTGTGTTTGTGTGTGTCTGTATATGTAGCTATAAAAACATAAATAAAGGTGCACAGCTTTGTTTCTCTAAAGGTGTAGTCATTTCGCGTAATTTTGAATTTGTAAATAAATAATGCCCAAAGGGAAGTAATCGGTTGAAGTCCGTCTGTTACTCGATACAACAGTATTGCTTGTTTCCGATTACACGCACCTGGCTTAAATAATTGCATTTTGTTTTTTAATTTCAATTCAGATACGGTTCCACAGATTGTTTAATATGATGTGATGGTACTACAAAAAGGCTAGCATTGATATTGCGCTTTGTATTTGCTACCTTGCAGAAAAATGTAACGTTTGATACTAATAATTTAGCTTTCAATGTAACATTTGTGTAAATTTACTGTTTGTCTTGAATGTAGATATTTTTACCTCTTAAAAGAAAGGCAAAGTGTTGATACTAAAAGCACATACAACCTACTCTATTTATTTTAAGGGGTTTGTTTGTTATTTAATTGAGTAAGAATGTAGATAGAAGCGTCGGTGGCGTAGTGCGCAAGGGCATTGTTCCCTACCCGAGAGGCACCGATTCGAACCGCGCCACGTACCAATGTGTTTTCAAATTTTGAATTCATATGTATGTTTATTTGTCGCTTTTACGATGAAAAACATCGTGAGGAGACCTGCACACACCTATGAAGATATTCTTAGGTTGTGTGTGAAGTTGACCAGCCCGCACTTGCTCAGTGTGGTTGCCTAAGGCCTAATCGCCCCTAATGTGGGGTAGGCTCGAGCCCCTCGCTGGGGACATTATATGAGCTGTTGATGATGATGATGATGTTGGCACTGAGATGTCTACATAACAGTTTGCGGAGAAAACCATTGGTGAAAACCGCATTGACATTAGTTGTGTAGCTGAGTTGAATAGTTCTAAGCGAACATACTAAAAGAGCGACTTCATTTTTATACTATGTGTAGATTATAGATTTATTCTCAGTGGCAGTTTCCGCTGAAATGACACAAATAAGATCATGAAATATTGTAACAATGTAAGACGATTAACATTAAGAAACGCAAAATTATTAGTTAACAATCATTTTATAATGTGTATTAGTTAACAATCATTTTATAATTTTGTAACTCTATATTCAACATACAATCTCATAATAAAAAAGTTGTTGAGTAGAACTTTATGTATCTAACATTTGGTTGCACACAAGCCACGTCTAGCAGTATGGGTCATACAGTGCCTCAAAATAGTGACAGGTTGCCAGCCTGTCGCCTACGTAAAAGGGGCTGTTAAACCCAAAAATTTAACAAATCTTCAGTAACCAAGAACCAGGACAGATGTTACACAATAATCTCAGCAATCCGGGTTTCTTGTTCAAGTATACATATAGGGATGATGATGCTATTTTTAATTTCTAGGGAAAGTCTTGTAATCGTCCAAAAACTGGACCTCGAGATTTTGACGGATTTACACGTTTTGGACTTCCCTTAATTATGTCTGTGTGTATGTGTCTGTGGATTAGCACGATAACTCGAGTATGCTTTAACTTATGGTAACCAAATTTAACATGCATGTATAACATCAAAATATAAGTTTTCTATCAAATTTTGAGTCGTTTCCGGTAACTGGAAGTGGTCGTTTATCTGACTAAATTTTTTTAAAAATAGCTTTTTTCATTGAAATGTTATATACGTGCGTTATATTAAACAAAACAAACGACAAGAAAGTAACTATAACAAATACCATATATACTACTATAACACACTTTTAACTATTATGATAGTATACGAGAAAGTCAAGGGGAGACCACTCCCGATTTTTAAGTTTTATTCATATTTTTATAAGCATGCTATTCTTGACATCTGATTGACGTGTGGATGAGCCGTTTTTGAAGTAGGTTATAAGGTGGCCACCAACATTTCGCCTTTGTCCCCCGGGCTATATTTTTAATATTCCTGCAAATTGTGGCTTGTTTTAATTTGGAGTCCTTTTCAATGTTATTAGTATTTCTCAAAATGACAACATAATTGCTCAGTTATCTAATAATTTTATTGTTGCCTAGTTTTGTTAATATTTTAGAGGACTGGAATCTATATTAAAAATTAATCCTAGTTTCATTCTTATTATATAAAAGTGAATAATATATAAAAATTATAATATAAAAATGAATCCTAGTTACGTTATTAATCTTTTTTTCTTTAGTGATAGGATAGTGCAGTGATTTAAATTGAACGTTAAATTCACGAATTTATTCGATTGCACTATACGAATATTAAGGCGCAGTTTCATTACATGCATGTGCGTGTACTGTGGAAGTAACTCTGTACAAGACCTCTATAGACTGTGTCTGTACTGTGTGACTGTGGCGGTGTACACGGGCGACGGGCTAGGCGTAGTTTATCGATTATTTTAGTAACATCACCACTTACGATATTTCGAAAGGTGTCAAAACTGGCTTCTTAGATTGCGCGGACTACAATCGGAATGATTATCTCACTAATCGGATTAATATAACCAATAATGTCGATTAGTAATTATGTCATATAAATAGATTTTGCATTTGCATCATTGTATATTTCATATACAGTGAAAAATGGTGTTGTAATATTAATGGGTAGGTATAACATAATAATTATGTTTGCACCTGAGAGTGTAATGAAATATGTAGATAACAACTGACAAATAATAAACAACGGGATTAACTAATCCCACTTCAGATACCTAATTATCTAATTGTATCAGGATATTTTGTAAGTAACTTAATCTTAACCTAATTAGATACAATTTCGTAAGAGATACGGTAATTTAATGTATAAATAGAGGTTTGTTTTAATTTCTCCACTGTGTGTTTACGCTTGCAATTAGCATTATAACTCTTAAAATGTTTAGTTATTTGAGTCTTCCTTTATTTTACTTGGTCACTTTGAGTGCGGGACACGTAATACCACCGCCAAATGTGCTATCGAAGCCGTCAGATAAAAAGTTACCTCCCGAATTAGAGCAATGGGGACTTCTAATAAACGAATTTTTATTACTAATAAAACTGGAAGAATTAATGACAGTTATTGTGGGATATTTACATGACCACGAAGTGATGAATTTAGCTGCGTTTATTTTGAGCGCGGAATTCAAGGAATTACTTGACGACTTTTTGTCGATTGATGAATTTAAGGAGGTAAGTCTATTCATATTTTTTAATATTCTATTCTACTTACAGGTTCAAAATCAATAAAATCCTAATGTGTTTAATCATCATTACTAGAAAAAATATTTGACAAGTATCTTTTCTTTTATCATGTAAACAAATAATGACGACAATACAGTGCGTTTATGCATTGCAATGTCGTGTGACGTCACGCTTTCGTACAATTTTACTGAAAAGTGACATCACAAGCCCCCACTATGAACCTCGATGCTCTATATCTTTTGAAATATTACTGATTTGATTGGGCAAAAAAATATGTGTCTGATATTTTTTGGTAATCTTTGACAGACGTAATACAATCATTATATTTTAACCCAGTCACTATTTAGAAATATTTTGTATAAGATACGTAATACCAAAGTGTCAAACTCTTATTCGTAGTAAGCAAAAGTGTTTATAGAAAAGTTATTGAAACTTATAATCATTGGTCTGAGATTGAAACCCTGCATTAATCAAAATGACTTTTATTACCATAACAAAGACAGCGAAAATATGTCATTTCCTTTAGGTAGTACTATGATAAGGTTCTACTATGCGTCAGGAATCATTTTGTTCGATCATACATTGTAATGTTACTATAATTGTTCTGTTGCTGTTTCTTTCCCATGGTGTACAATAAATAATATTCTATTAATTTTATCCTTAAAATTAAGTTTATCCTTTTGGAATAAAATGGAAGTCCTAGACACAACTGTGCTTTTCTCTTCTTTTTGACAAAACGTGTTATCGAAACAAAATATATATCTACATTGATTGTGAGTCTTACATTAACTAGAACTATGAAATAACTTTTTTTATCATTTCAGATTAACGCGTATTTGGAATCTAAAGGTTACGACTTACAGTACCTAACTGACTTGATTAATTCATTGTCAAAGCGAACATCTGACAAAAATCAAATGATTAACCGTAAAGGTATTAATGGTTTATTGCAAGATTTAATTGAAACTATTCCCTTTGATCACTTGCTAGAATTTTTCCAAAGTAATTTGGAATCAAATCCAGAATTTGCACATTTATTCGAGACGTTAAATTCTGAAGAATTCAAAGACATCTTGAGAAGAATAAAGGAAAATGAAAAGTTTAAAAAGTTGATGGAAGCTTTGGAAAGCCATGGTTTTAATTTTCAGGATATGTTTGAGTTGATCAAAGAGTTTCTTGGTAAAAACTAAATATAAGACTAGTTAAATGCATTATTACAAATAAATTATTGCTCTGTCATAATATTTTTTTTCTTTTAGTGTTGTTAATGCCGGTTATCGCGCCAAAAAGTATCCTATGTCCTTCCCGGGGTCTCAAAATATCTCCATACCAATTTAATCAAAATCGGTGCAGTAGTTTGGGAGTCTATTCAATACAAACAAACAATCAAATCTTTCCTCTTTGTAATATGAGTATAGATAACCACCAAGAGTTTTTTTTTATCTAGGAACGAGCTTCAGCTTCAGCACTCAACCACAGAGGAACTGTTCACCTTATACCTTATCATTAACTTTTGGAATACTTACCTACAATAATGCCGAAATACTTATAGTGGCAAGTGTAAAATTCAAAATCGCAAAATTAATATAAAATTTATGTGAAATTTCAATCTGATAACACCATACTTATAATATGACTATGTTAGCATTGGTAGGCTCGCTCGTTATGCCACATATCAAACATCCTTTGTCTTCTTCAACTCATTTGTGGCAGCAATTCATTTGTGGCAGGTTTAGTTATTACCACACTTCTAGAGGTTTTGGAATAGTATGATCACCAGTCGCCTACCTGACATCAACCCTCCTTAGAAATGATGTTGTGGATGGTTTAAGGTGGACGCACATTTAGCCGAGCCCAACGCGCCGAACGGTCAAGGAGACCTTACAAACATAACTGCACCGAAACCGAACGCGTCGAAGAAATCGCTGCACTGTAATTTTTTTTAATAAAAAGGTCAAGCAAATGAGTCCGTTCCACCGGTTCCATGATTCGAATGGTAGCCAATTATAAAATATGTGAATAGTTTAAATGCTAGCGCATCCTGCTTGCATGTGTCGTCCACATCACCCGCGCCGAATCTGGTAACGTCATCCTAATTTCTGGGGTTCTTCCAGATTCGGAAGATTTGATGCGGGCAGATGTGTGAGATTTTATAGGATTTCATAGAAAGAATTCTAAAATTCGTTTCGTTCGGCGCGTTCGGTTCGGCTAAATGTACGTCCACCTTTAATTGTCCGTCCGAGTGACGCCTTGGTGTAATGGTCCGCACAGGGTTCGGAAGCCTCAGTAGCGTCAGCAGCAGCAGCTGGTCTGCAGAGGGCTCAGTCGAGTTTTTAGATACCACGTGCAGTCTAATTCGAAACCGGGAACTAAACCGGCAACACTGGGCACGGTAACATAAAACAACATTTATTAAAGCGGAGTGAACATAATTGCCGAGGAACTCACGTGTTGCTGAAAGTTACCCTTTGCTATATTTTCATATTTGATGTTTTTGGCGGTTTGAACGCGATGAGTTACATTCAACAAACAGCTACAAAATTATAGTTAGTTAACCTTATGTTATTATGTCGCTTATTGTTGCTATACAAAATGTAACTGAGTGAGGGTGCACTATGAATAAACAAAATAACATATATGCGCTGCCATTTCGTCTTTATATCCAAGTACATCAGATAAGAAAGGAACATCTGAGATTGTGTTATGTCAGCGCTGGTTACCAATGTTGGAGGTAGTTAGTGAACTCATTAGGGGAGTCGGTTGGAACACCGGTCCGCACTCACGCTCACGGCAGCCCGTGAACTAAAGTATTATTGTTACAATACTTTGTGCAGTCATCAACAGAGCTAAAAAGAAGCTAACGACGTTGTTATCAATAATTTAATTAAAGTAAGTTGGTATTTGAAATGATGGCTGATGGCGGATTTATAAATTAACTTGTGTCCTATTTATTGGCTTTTGCTTGTTATTTCATTGAAGGTTTGTTGCTTTTGGGTTTGATGCCTTTTTTAAGGTCATACCACACTTATCAACTCGGATAGGGATCGTCATCATATCGCCTTTCGTTTCGCCATCCACCAGGCGTCACTTGACTCCGGTACGTCGACTTGTCTACTCAACTACTTGCTCTCTCGCTTTTCATTAAGTTTCAAATTCAAGAAAACACGCGCGCAATATTACTAAGTTGCCATGAAAGCACGTTAGGCAACAGTAATGTTCAGGCAGGCCGCAGCAGGGCGAGAGGGGCAAACGTGAACGAAGAGACGGAGGCTCGCGTACGGACAGACGCCAGCGCGGCTATGAGCCAACGTCAGCGTGGCTACGGACAAACGTAGAGCTCGCGTACGTAGAGGTGTAAGCGAAAGGAAACTGTCAGTTAGCAATTATTTCGTCGAAATGGTGGTAGAGCATTTGACGATTTAAAAGTACTTAGCAAAGTCCATTTAAATAAAGAGCTTTTTAATTTTTCATTTCATTTCAGTCTTGCAATCGTCAAAAAATTCGAAACCCGTTTTTGGAATTATGTGTTATGGAATTGTGTGTGTGTGTATGTGCGCGTGTCTGTGCATTAGCACGATAACTCGAGTATGCTTTAACTTATTGCAACCAAATTTAACATTGACATCAAAATATAAGGTATCTATCAACTTTTGAGTCGTTTCCGGTATACGAGAAAGTCAAGGGGAGACTACTCCCGATTTTTTTTCTTAACACTAGACATGTTTATATGACAGTCCGAGATTATGGCACGACTAGGTTTAGTACATTGCAAGCTCAGTGACACGTAATTTGAATTAAACTATACTATTATGACTTATGATATCAAAAGAAACAAAGTTGGAACGAAATTTAGAGAGGACTTAAAGGCTGCTAATAAACAATCCCAAATGGTTTATTCGAGAACAAATTAATTTTAGGTGGCACGCGATCAAACCGCCTGTTTAGTTTTGTAACGACTCCGCTTGATGAAGTTCACCCCACTTGTGGTTGAAGTCAGGTTCGGTTATTTGATTGGCCCTCAATTTTTTGATTGTTATCGTGAACAACAGGTCAAAGACTTTGTGGTATCTGTTTCAATCATATCACTCATTTCTATTAAATTTATATAAGCACATCAAAAAAATGTACGCGTAAGGTGGAGTTTGCGCTCTAAATTGGATATTAGTTGATAAAAGACCACAATTAAATGCTAATTAAGTTAAGATTGTTGGTTTCGCTGCAACGTTCTCCTGCGCATTTATTTAGTATAATCTGTGGCATTTATGTGTTTGTCGAATCTACATACATGTTTCGCCATGAACTCGCTAGACGTATTAAAATGTGTGACATCCACATTTAATTCCTTGAAATATTAAAATTACTTAAGACATGGCGGTATGGACCTTTTGCATTGCATTTAAAAACTAATAGTAAGGTCTGTGGTCTAATGAATCTCCCAGAAGAAGACCCAGAAGTACCGGATTCCCAGGGGAGTACAAATTTGTGCTCGGTTAGGTAGTAAAGCTAGTTTTAAGACCGTCTGGCCAAGCAGCTACCACAATCCTATAATAACTCCGTCACCATAATCACAGTATTAGGTAATAGTGTGTTCTGACCACAGAAATAATTATTATTTCTATGGTTCTGACAGTTTTTTATACTACGAGATGGCAAGCTTACGGCCCACATGGTGTTAAGTGGTTACCATTGCCTAAAGACACTTGCAATGTTAAGGGTAAATCACTTAACACTGCAATTGACGCAATACTTCTATAGGTTTCGGTATTACATTTTTGCAGTGGGCCGCCTGTCGAAGATAGAGAAGAGAATATTGGTCGAAAAGCAAGTCTGCGCCTAAAGTTTGAATTATAAAAAAAATAAGTGCATCTGTTTAAGGTTTAGCTTACGGCCCATCTGGTGTTAAGTGGTTACCATCGCCTATAGACACTTACAATGTTAAGAGTAAATCACTTAACACTGTAAGTACATTGGCATCCTGGGAACTAATATGACATGCCTTCCATGTCCAGAAAATACACTGGCTACCTTTCCCTTTAATCCGAAACAGCGTACTGCTTCACGGCAGAAATAAGAAAGGCGGTGGTACCTACCCGACTCTACATATGGGTCTGCCACCTAGTAAAAAGTAGTTAATGCAACATAGGCAGTCCTTCAGCGGTGAAGCTCGCTTTTGTATATTGGCTTCATCATCACTTACTGTTAAATGAGATGAAGTTCCAAGATAAAGAAGAGTAGCCTTTTCTCCTACACTGCTCCAAATTTATTTAGGGTCGGGCAGTATGTCTTGTACTTCTATATATCTTCTATAGGTTTTGGTATTAGATTTTTGCAATGCCTCACACTGGAACGAGAGATTGCAAGATAAAGAGGATATTGGTCAAAAAGCAAGTCTGCGCCTAAAGTTTGAATTATAAAACAGATAAGTGCATCTGTTTAAGGTTTAGCCATTGCATTGCTCTTTGGTAGTGTTAGTTGCTATCGAATGAAGACAGTTGTAACAACAAGTCAAGTAAGATGACAGAAATGGCTACTTGTAAAACTTGGACAATAGCTTTTACTTGACTAGGTCGCTCGATATGAAGAAAAGATCTTTGAAAGATTCATGTATTATTGTATTTTCTAAATCATTGCTTGTAATTTATTTCTTTATGTGAACTGCTAAAATTTCTTTTATTAAATGAATAAGGAATCACACCATCCATCCATTGATATCAGTTGGGTTGGGGTAAACTCACCAGTTGTAGTTTTTAGTTCATCGAAAATATTATATAATTAGGTATAAATGCACCGAAATCACGATGAAAGAAAGAACTAGGGTTTAATAAAGTCTAAACAAGCAAAGAAAGAAAAGCAAGCCTATCAAGCAATTTTAGTTCAATAAAATATACTTCAAACAGCAGAGTTAAAAACAGTAAGTTGACATATCACTATTTCAGCAAACACCAACGACTTAACTAGATTACCTTTGAAAATTTGTGTGTTTTATGATTCTCTTCATCCGTGTTATCAAGATTCGCCAATACAACAACTGAGTTTTCTTTTTTTTTATATCAAGTTTATTTGTCCTCTATGTTATTTGTGATATATCAAATATGACGTAAACGAGGGTAGTTTTTGCGCCCCGCCGTGATAAGTGAAGGCACGCACCGGAAGTGGGCTCGTCCGGCGCCATGCATCGCTTCCGTTCCAACTGTCGTCACTTCCTGTTCCGGGATAGCCTGTATACTTGACGGAGCCTGGCCCGCCCATTTAAGCGATATTTTTCTAAGTGAGCTTTGATCTCGCAATTTATTTGCTTGTCAATTTCAGGAAAGCGCCACGCGTCTCTCTTTAGGGTTCGTATCGGTCCAATAAATCTGAAGTTAACGTCAATATCGAGCAGTTTAATGGTCGTATTAACATAACTTATTCATAAAGTACGTGACTCTCATATTCTGAATCTGCCGAAGTGAGCTAAATTATGTATACAATTAACATTTGACCAAAGCTTTGATTCAAAATTGCCCTTTTTTGAATGAGAAACTTTGTAGAGCTTTAAAAATGCATAGTGCAATTTATCTTCGAAATATTTCAGTAGAAATTATCACGGTGGTATTGTTTAGGTACTTTTTTATTACATTTTATGGTCAAATAACTTTAATTTAAAGTGTAATCTATTTCCCTTTATAATGTCTAAATATTAGCTGCTCCAGATTCAAGCGGCTAGTCCGCTAGTAACTCGACTATTTAGAAAATTAAAGGGTTTAAATATAAAACTAAACTTACTATACTTATTTGTTGTGATGAAATAATGACATAAAAAATGTATGATCAATAGTTTTTGAACAAAACAAAAAAAAATATTTGAATTATTAATAAATCAAAATTATTGAGGAACTATTCATCAAACAAAGAAAATATACACTTATAAACTGTTTAAAACAATTGAATTATGTTGCATTTGCCTATAGTTAAGTAGATCATGTAATTATTGTACAAAGCAGCATGAATGAAATGTGTACAATTCAGTACATTCTATGTAGTACAATATAACTTCAGAGAAATAGAATTTCTTTGACTAAACTTTATCCCTAGCTTCTTAGATAACAATTCGATTATCCTTAACAAAGCTACGAAAATTAAATAATCTTTGTAGGTATCCGTGAAACAAAACCATTGATTGATACATTAGAAACTGTACAGGAAATGACAGCACGGGAGATTATTCAATTGATGCATCGTGCAGATAAGGTTGGTGCCAGATTCTGTGTGTCGCACGTTCATTGTAAACTGTGTTCTATTTATTTGAAAGGAGAGTTGATATTAGTGTGAGCGGTCTATCAGTAGGGTTTGAGAGAAATTCGCGGCTGATCACACTGCAGGGTGTCCTACCGAACATGTGGACAATCTTTCACGCTCATGTGTGCACTCACCCTTTTATTGGAACGTGTGGCCGACGCGATCGACCTGAACTTGTTAATTTGGTGACATTAAGGTTTTTTATTTTATAAGTTTTACGGGTATTAACTAATATTTTTCAAGAATATTAATGTATGTACATATAAATTGACAAATATTTATAATGTGATGTACCCATAGATGTGATGACTGCGAATGCCATACCACTAGGTATATTTCTGTACTTTAGTATGAGGTTTTTCAATA
Organism: Elophila nymphaeata; assembly: GCA_955850985.1. Lineage (NCBI taxonomy): Eukaryota > Metazoa > Arthropoda > Insecta > Lepidoptera > Crambidae > Elophila > Elophila nymphaeata. The sequence goes on from OY039068.1 coordinate 16,079,539, forward strand.
AGATAATTACAGGGAAATAAAGTTTTGCTGTAACACAAACTAGAGTTATGGATTATAATAAATTATCATACATAACTAGGAATTTACTTAATGTAAACTTTGAACGTTCTTTTATTTTTAAACATTTATTGATTATGTTTGTTTAAAAAAGTCCACAAACAGTCCAGAAAATTAAGTAAAATATCTTTCGTCGCTTCCAAATATTTTTGATCTATAAAACCGTTACTTATGATAAACTAGGTCCCTATACTTTTAAACATACGATATCATATTGTTTTACGTATCCATAAAACTCCCAATTACTACCTACGAAATGATCAGTGTTTAATATCAGTTGATCGGCTTCCGCGCTGTGTCTACAACCCCTGATTGGAGTCCAGGCGGGGTGCGAGGAAGAGACCGTGAAATTGTCTGCTCACTTCTGTAAATATAATTTGCCGACAAAAGGACTATAAATGATATACTCAGGGTCAGACACAATGTTCTTGTTACATTTTGCCACCCCTTTTGGCGAGCTTGTGTGCATGTGCTGTCTGAGACCTTTTGTGTCGTGTGCATTTGAGGCACTAATTTTTAATGCGCACAGAACTTTTTAGCTTAGGCTGTAATAAATTAGATTGCTTAGTTGGACCTGAGAACAAAGATATTCTTTGGATCTCGAAAGAGAGTTGTCAGCAAAGTTTTCAAGAGACAGTAGGTTCCAACTGTTCCTTATATTGGCTTGGCATTTGCCAGCCTGGATGTCGCTTTCCAAGCAGTGAACTCATCCAGGGCAACATATTGTCGAGGTAAAAAGTATCCTAAGGCGTCGTCGTAATTGGCAAAGGATCGTACGATGATACGATGCGTTCAACATAAAATATTTGTTTAGTGTCCCGATTGATCTCGCAAGTCATCGCGTGAGCATAGAAATATTACTTCTATCTTGAATTAGAACGACTTTACCGACTTAATTAGAACGACGTCTATGTTTCAGTTCAGGCTATGGTCTACGTGTGTATCAAATTTTATACGTTAAACCGTGACGGACAAATATCGAAACATTTATATTAGTAGTGGGGTTTTTAGCCAGTAGAGTGTCAGCCTACGTAAGTATTACAAGTACAGGGTGCTTGCCTTCCGTATTCCCTTTATTTTGTGGTGTTACTGGCAATACGTAGTAGTTCTCGGAGTCCCAAATCTTCTTCAATCAATTTGCATCACAAAATCGTAGGCGATCGAGCCAAAACTTGCGCATTGCTTGGTGTTGATTAATCACCAGTCTTATACCCGAGCCGGTCGAATTCGCGCTCTCTTTACACCAGCTTATTGAATTAATGCATTACACTGTGACTAATGGAATCACAGAACAAATAAAATTAAAATGTAAATAGCAGAACGACGAATGCTAATAATAAATTTCTCCATTTTAATAACTGTTACAGCGAGGGGAGTTTCTGGCCTGTTAAGTCAATATAACACTTCCATTACTCCAAATTAAATTCCTCGGGGAGTGAGATGAAGTTTTTATTCGTCGAATAAAGATGGGAAGACTGGCCACGTAATAAGTTACTTGCTGTTTCACACGCTGTAATGCACTTTGAGCTATCTTATTAAGTTTTTAGATAAGAGATATTGGGCACAGCAGATTAACGTCATAGAAGACGCTACTTTTTTCCAATGCTGTGTTTTTGTCAGTGAGTAAGGTGTCAGAATTTTAGGCTTCTTAATTAATAATCGCTTTCATAATCGATTCCGTTTCCGCAGTTTCGTTTACTGGCTATAATAGTCATGGTCGTTTATGTATTATTTATAGAATATCTGTATAATATTATGTAGGTATATTAAATTTGTCCGTAGTCTAGTATCCATAATACAAGTTCTTAATGATACTTAATTTGGGCTAGATAATTGGTGTGAACGTAGCAATATATTATTATTATAATTTTCAAAATCTTAAGCATAAAGGTTGTAGCACACTTATCAGCTCGAAACCGGATCGATTATTTTTACTACGAAAAAGAGGCGATACGCGACGGTCCGTAGTCGTTTCGTAGTCGCAGTTCCGTAGCATTCATAGTAAAATAAAACCTTTTTGTTCGACTTTGAAAATTTAATATAACCAGTAAACAAAACTGCGGGTAGTCTTTTGTTTGAATTAAAAAAAAAATATTTTCTTAGCTGTTTCAATGAAATCCTTTTTATTATAATATTTAAGCGCGTGACGACTGATCGTCCAATCGAGCAGGGATGGAGCAGGGCTGGCTTTGCTTATGGTGCAATATGTACGTGTAAGTATATAAAGATCTTACGGACCTACAGTCTTTCTATACTATGGTCTTTGGGCCACTGAGAGTCGTTTACAGCGCTCTCAAAGTGTGTTATGGTTAATGTTACTTACACTTGGCCGCTATATCGGTTACGGCTAAACTGGTGACCCTGGTTGGGAGAACCTAACAGTCTTTCGATTCTTGTTACATCAGCTGACTTATGTCCAATAATTTCAAAGATACTTAAATATTCCATGAGATTTTTTTTACATATATCCACTACACATCTAAAGGTGGCTAAAAATACTAATATTTAAAGCTTTTAAACATTATTACACCACATTAGAAATTTTTAACTAATCATGGAGTAAACTTCCAGAATATGTATAATAAATGAATGGATTGTCCAAGTTAGTAAAACCATCGATGGATGCGTTATTGATTAAAATCAAGTACATATTAGAAATTGTATAATTAAGTCGAGCGGGGCACTAGTCGATTACAAAAGTGACGAGACTGACATGAGAGGGCGTGGACCAACAAACGCTAAACAAAAGCGCACTTGCGTGAAAAATTTCAATGTTGTAAAGTGCAAGTGTGCATCGGGTGCGAAGTATTAATATTTCACGGGATTAATCATTATAATCCTTCCAACAAACAACTCGGGGGACGCGAACAATATAATGAAGTTGTCATTTTTTAGGCTACAGGGGAGGCTGGAGGAAATCCAAATTGAATCATGCGGCGAGGGAATTGTGCTATTATGTTATTAAACAGGCGAGGGCAAGACCCCGCTTAGCTATTTTTTGCGAGGGCGCAGCGGAGACAGTTAACAGTTTTCACAATAGAATTATGATATAATTTGACACTACAATGCTTGAAGACGGGCTGAGTAAATCTGATTATGTTTTCACTTTAGTCCTTGTTAAAAAGTTTTCTCTTTTGTGAGATTTTTAGTGAGCTACCTAATAATATATAAATTACTAGTTATTTATGTTATTTGTAATACTGTTACGCTGCTCCTAATTTATTTCGGGTAGGTGTACTATGTTTTTCTCTTCCATACATCCTTGTCAGCCGTCATCTCAACATTAACTCCTTTATTTTCCATATCATCGCTCACACAATCTATCTATCTTTTCTTCGATCTTCCTCTCCCCCTATACCCGTCCACATTAATGTTCACCACTTCTTCTTTTTAGCAAGCTGAAGTGGCAATGGGCCGGCCATATTAGCCGCAGAACCGACAACCGTTGGGGTAAACGAGTTCTTGAGTGGAGACCGCGTCTCGGTAAACGTAGTGTGGGACGCCCTCAGGCCAGGTGGAGTGACGATTTGCGCAGGGTGGCTGGCAGGAGCTGGATGCGAGAAGCCGAAAATCGATCTAAGTGGCGAACATTTGGAGAGGCCTATGTCCAGCAGTGGACTGCGATAGGCTGATGATGATGATGACTTCTTCTTTATCCCATGATTATCATCCCTTCTCCATATATGCCCATATCATGCTAGTCGTTTACCTCTCATTTTTTCTACCACTGGTACTATTTTCAGACTGCCTCTTATATACTCATTCTTCACCTTGTCCATTCTTCTTACTCCATACATCCAGCTTAGCATACGTATCTCAGGCTCATGCAACCGACTCATCCGTCCGCTTTACTTACCAACTTTCTGATCCGTACAAGGCAACAGGTTATGATCATGTCTTATCTAATAAAATAAATAATTTTAAATACCACAGTAATAAATATTAAATAATCAAATTTCGGCCTTGTGATGCCGGCGGAGTAGAATAGCATCACCCCATATCCTTCAGTGGGTGTCGTAGAAGGCGACTAATGGATCAGCAAAGGAGTATTGATCACCTTATACTCCGTCCGCATTAGGCAAGCGTGGTGGACGACTGCCTAAACCTCCTTTGATAACAAGGAGAGGCCTTGTGTCCCAGTAGTAGGTCGATAAAGCTGTTGTGATGAATCAAAATTTACCAGATATGGCGTTAGACCGAAATATTTTTTTTTTGTTTAGACAAAAAAAAAATTCGGTCTAACGCCAATTAGTTGTCAATCAGATAATGCGCGTGTGGTATATTTATTAAGTAATAATAATAATATTTTATTAAGATTATAGGTATATAAAAATATCTAAATTATTATGTATATTTCTGCGTTGTTTAGTATCCATAACACAAATCTTAATGATGCTCAAATTGGACTAGATAATGGGCGTAAGCTTGGAAGTACATAATAAATTGTCTTTTATATACTTTCTAATGATTACATTATTATTACGCACGCCATTTATTACTGATGACGCTTCAAAATAATCAATTACAATATATGATAATCCTATTCGGGTAACGTTTTATAATCGAATATCAAACCAACCAAATGTACGAATCTGCTAAGTAATACCTATCCTCATTCACCCAGTCTACTTATACTTATATGACACTCAAAAGAGCTAAGAGCGAAATGAAAGCTTTTATCCATATGTCGGAGTGAGTACTTACAGCGGCTTATTGTCACCCCCGCTAGAGAATTTGATAAAGCGTGTGCGAATATTAACAAAAGGAATATCTTGTTAAATTGATATTGCGGCCCCTAGCAAGCGAATTTGAACTCAAAAACCATGGAACGTTTACCGTTAATAGATAATATCGTTTGCGTTTCTCGGATGACATACGCCGTTTGAGAGAAAATAGCGTGAAATTGTCTCCGCTCGAGAATGTATAATTCAAAGGGGAAGATTAAAATATTATCCATGTTAAGTAAATATTCAAATGAATATTTTCCGTGTTAGACAACAATAGGCGCTTTCGAAGGGGAAAGTGGCGTAATTTGATAGATACCTATCTACAAAACGGTCTCTTCGTTAAGGGACCTCCCTGTTATTATAAATTATAAGCGCGATTTGGGAATTCACTGGAATTAAACGGTTCGGAGCAGTGGGCGGACACCTCGGGTTAATGTTTTATTTGAATTTATGAAAATTAGCTTAATCAAACAGGTCGCAACATTATGGTTATTAAAATCACACTTCGGTATTGTTTCATTTTGTATATCTACAGTTTGAAACATTGAATTGTTTAATGAAACAACGTAAGTACCTATTGTACCTAAATATTATATACCAGCAGACAGTAATTAAGGAATACAGAAGAAGCAAATTACCTTTTATTTGGTATTTACGAATGCATATTTTTCAATTTCTTTTCTTTCTTATCACAAATATTTCAATTACAAAATGTGATTAAGTAACAGTCACAAAGAAAAGCATGAAACGACAGGTTTAAAATAAGATAAATTTATACTAAGACGCTTATAAATCCAAAAGGGGTGAGCAGAGCTTTAGGAGGTTACATTTAGTAACACTAAATCCACATTGACTTTTTTACAAATACCGTTGACTTGACATTGCCAAATAAAAACTCTTAAGAAAAAATAGTTTATGCGACTTTCTGATCATAGAAATTAGTTACTGCAGAAAAGTTTTCCAACAAAATATGTTGATATTTTTTTATATCGTCTACTCAAGGAGATAGTGAATGAAATTAAACAATCTCAATAGACGGGTGCAACACAATGTGTCGCGCACATTATACACTTGCTACTGAGTCCTCCCCTGGCGCGAGCTCCTCAGGGACCTCCTATTGTTATAATAAAATGCCATCTCGCTGTATGAGTGGTACAGTCGCAGGGAGAAGTGTAAATATGAGAGTTCTGTCTTTGCTAATATGCAACCTACGACTTGGAATGGATGAAAGTAAGATACTATGTAGAATGAAAGTAACTACCTATGTGAAGCATAAAAAGCACAGATAAGAAAGAATACCTACGTCTAAAGATAAAAAGCGAGAACTGGTATGATGTTCTGTAGTATGGTATTGTATATGTGAAAACTTGTAATTGGCTTTACTTTAATACATTAATAAAGATACTCAAGCAGCTGTAAGTTTTCTAAACATTGTAAAAATAAAATTGTAAAAAAAAAAAAATGAATGAAAGATGAAACAATATCAAAGACTGCCATAAGCTAGGCAGGGACGTAGCACCATTAAATATTAAAAATGCAACCTACGCCTTGTACTAAATTAACTTTGATTTTAAAATTAAGTAATCAGTTTTTTATTTTTTATAAATGCTTAAATTATGTAGTTTCTTTTTAAACAAACAATTGTGTAAGAATTTAAAAGCGATGAGATTTTTTTAAAATTAAGTTCTTCTTTCAGGGTGATAACTACACAAATGCAACATTTTTCTAGTGTGCTTTTACATAATTAGGTTTTTTTAAAAAACTTTGATAACAACAAGTACAGTAAAGTTTGTACGCAATATATACGCATCTACCGAAAAATACAGCATTTTTTTTGTAAAATCTTGTTTATCAAGTATATATTCCAAATACTTACTTGATAAACAATGTTTTGGTGTTGTATATTTAACGAAAACAAAAGACAAACGCCTCGCGCCTACAGCGCCTGCGGGTGTGCACCGTGAGGGTGTAACATGTTTATATGTTTATTTTAATACGCGTGTCGTGCGTATAATACGGAATTTATTACGGCGCGACCCCCGGCCGGATTAATGCGATACGGAAGATTTGAATTCGGAGCATTAACTTGGATTGGTACATTTTGCGTGCTGAGGGGAGGCTGCCGCCTGCGTGTGTACTCGCAGCCAACTTGTCATACTGATTAATGCTTCATAATTAGTGTCCTGATTGTGCTTTTGTGGCGCTTCGATATTGAATTTTAACTTCCGTAAACTTTTCAAGTACACTAAAGTATTTATACTTACTACATAGTATGGATAAAATACATAGTAAAAGTTACTAATTAGAGACTTACATAGTAATTAGAGACTTACATTCAGTTATTTCTTTCAATAGTCTTGTTCTTCTTCTTTTTTTTTATTCGAATGGCGATCTTATCTTATCACTGCTGGTTGAAATTCATTTGACCGCTTAACATAAGATCAACTCAAAACAACTGGTAATTTCATTAAGTATAAACTTGATGCGACAATATCTCTTTTGTATAATTGTTTAGTCGATCAATTACCGAATGATCAATTGTTTCTTCGGTCTCATGTCAAACGGTATTCGGTCAAAACGGTCAAAATAAATGAACTTCGACCAGTAATGTTCAAGCTGTGCGGATAAATCTCCTTGGTTTACCTTTGTGTCGTTATTGAATAATTAGAATATATATTAATTAAAAATAATGTTTATTGTGTATATGTACTGTAAAAGCCCGTATGTTGGTCAATCTTAGATTTTACCGATGTTGGTCAACTTTAGAGTCAACCTTAGAGTTGGTAAATGTTGAATAATAATGTAAGAATTTACAAAAAGGAGACATTTTTTTGGCTTTTACCATGAGAGTTTAGTACATGCTAGGTTTTACCAGTGACGGCTGGTAAATGTTCGTTTTGGAAATAAAACAATGAATACTTATGGTAATAGTCCTTTAGTAAAATGTTAAAAGTTGTTTCTGGCGCTTCGCCGGCCACTGCCGCGGCAAGCTCGCTCAACTCGCTCGGCTCGCGCGTATAGGTCGCAAGTCTAACCTAACCTAAACGAATGTTATACCTAATTGTTGTTGCTAAGATTTGCCAAATAGATGGTGGTAAAATTTCGAAATGAACGATAATTACAGAACTATTTGGATATTTACGAGTTGGTAAATCTTAGGTTTTACCGGAATATCATAGAATTTACCGTGGTTCGCGGTTTTACAGTAACATATACATAAATATCTTTTTAAGTGTGCAATAAAGTATATTGGTAAACATTTTCACAATCATGGACTTTAGCTACATTTTGGATTGGTTGTTGTGCTAACCAATGATATATATCCGTAAGTACGTATTTCTTTTTTTAGTTTTATTTGTATTTAATATTTTCCCTTATTGAAGTCTGCTTGCACCATTGCTTGTTTGGTTTTGCTACATTTTCTTTTACATTTTCATATTACTTATATAGGTAAATTATTCAGAATTTTACTCTCCATTCGCTAGTTTTTGAATAGTGGTTATATCTGAACTCAAGTAAATCAATGGCTGCGAGGAGGAGGAAACAATACAATATTTCCCCGCCTCAAATCTTATTTTAAGGATGAACCGCCGCGGATGTTCAATGATTTACGATCACTAATAACAGGAAAAACTGGCTATAATCTATTTCCATTCGTACACAAATCGGTTGAACAGAAAACCATAAAACACCACACAAAGAATCTTTATGTAAACATAACAAACATAAAATAACGGTTATATCTGTTGTTTTAAGTCATTTCGAAAGTCATTCATTACTGAGCATTGTTATGTTATTGCATCGAGGCCATTTGTAACTATTATAAGACTTTACTACGTGATTTATTTGGAACTGTTTACACTTTACCTATATACTTCTTGCTGTTACATTTATCTTAGTTAACATGTGTACGTTAGCAACTTTATTTGCTCTAACTGCGTTACATACATGCTTTTCACCTTTAGGGGTAGGCAGTTATCTCTTCGTCACCTTTATCTTGGTACTCTTATCACAGCCCTCACACATACCCATCAATCTTAGTTACTCTCAATTTTCTTAAAAATATTTTCGATATGCTTGAGAAACGTTTTCGAAAGACTTCTATATGCATAATATCCAATTTCCTTTGTACTCGAACTATTTCAGTATCCTTTTGTTAATATTTGTCACTGTCCATTGAACCACAATTTTCTTTTACCACGTCACTATCTAAGCTATCATTAAATTTTCCACTCGTATTTCTATCAGTTCACACTTTATTATATATTCGTAAAGTAGGCAATAGGAATGTATCTCTAAGCTTAAGGTTTGTTCCGAAGCACGGAGAGTCCCCATTACAATTTTTTTATCATCCACAAAAAAAATACTTTGATTTCAGACTACTCTGCTTGTCTCTTTTTATCGGTTAAACCTAATAAACTACATTAATGTAAGCAACAACAAACTCATTCATGAAACTAGTCTGTTGTTTTATATAAGTAAAGTAAACAAATTTTGCGTTTTAACGACACGAAACAAAATAAAAGAAACAATTAAAAGACAGTTGCTGATGTTGTTTCGGACAAACAAATTTAATTAACATTGGCTTATTTCTCCGCTTGATCCGAGAGACAAATAGTCTAAGTAAAATTTATGTATCGGAATCAAATTCAATTTCGTCTTTGCATTTTTTTACTCGATTTTTAAGACCGTTCTGCCTTTGCTCCTGAGACGTAAGAATAAAGTGGATGTTCTCACAACCAGAGCTTCATAATTTTGTTTTTATTTTTGAGTTGTTTGCAAAATTATTGTTGTATATGTTACTTCTGTCGATAAAGTTTATTTTTATTATTATAACTTGGAGTGAGATTTCATGACATGTATCAAACTTTCCTATTTAAAATACGCTAAATATCAAGTCTTCTAATCATATGTGACGATAAAAATATGTTAACCAACTATTTTTTTTATTTAACTGATGTTTTTTTCAATTGAAGGTTTTATAATTACATAAAAGCATTTTTACTGACTGTACCTTAAATCTTTAAGCTTGTTTTGGTATGGTTTGGTTAAAGGTATCAGTTTGGGAATATGACTTCAAACAAATTATTAGTTGTTGGTTGGAATAAATAGATATTTCTAAATAAGTGATTGTAGCACGTTTGTTACACTACCCAAATCTGCAAAATTTCTATAAAATTTTGTAAATTATTCCATAGTCTTAGAGGTGGTTAACATAACATTCAGGCGGCTGTGCATAGTATAGTATACACAAACTATGGTCTGCGTGTACATGCAATTCCTTTCTTAAAGTTAATGGTTATTTTATAATTTTTATATCTACAGACAGGGGAAACTTAGGATTGTTTCACTTATGAAATACAATATTATTTAAATAAAAATGATAGTAATAGTTCGACGAAAATTGTTCACCAAGCAACAAATGGAATATAATACAGTACATTAGGCGACAGGCTGGCAACTTGTCACTAATTTGGGGGTACCTACTGTATGGCCCATACTGCCAGACGTGGCTTTGTGTGTAACCGAATGTTACCTGTGCTAGCACGCTCGACCCCTTTGGGGTTGTGAGCGTGATTATATGTATGTATATTAGAACTGTTACCAAGAGTAGCAAAAGAAAGACTGCCGTGATAAATTATTTTGTATTTCGCCTCTATTTTAGTGATTATATTATTATTATGTTACTTATAATTAGGAACTGTGATGTAAAATAAATTTATTTTATTTTAACGCAGTATCAATTAATAAATCAGGAATGTGATAATGACATTGGTGCACATTAATATATAGGTTTTATAAATCCGTTTTATGGAGCAAACCCTTTTGCTTTGGCTGCGAGGATTTTAAAACAATAAAAATCAAATTTATTTTTTGCGTTTACGAGCCTTCTACGGAGATCGTTTACGAAGTCAGTTATGATGTTTTCGATCATTCTCTGTCCACATACGTCGCGTCTTATTTATTTTTATGACCTATTGAAAGTTTGAATTTTATTATTGTTGTCATCATTATTATGTATTTTAATACCTTATCTAAAGAAACCAGACTGCGAAAGCTTACGTTTTTTGGTCTTCATCTGTAGAGATCCCGCTGATATTTCGGCATATTTCAATCACTGCGCGTATCTTCCTGACATACTTCATATATTTATTGCTTTCATGAGTTAAATAATATTCCTTTCATGGTTGATAGAATCAAGTCAAGTTCTGTTGCATTGTCTTATAATCGGAGCACTGTGCATACAAAGAATAATTGTGTTAAATATTTTTAAACTTACCTTTACATTAAATTTTAAATCTCTAAAAATGAAGACTAGGTCATCGTTTTATGATTTAAATCTAAGTATTTATATTTTTGATAAATACTAAGCTTACGTTATGTTCTCGTAAGTAAATATCGCAGCGTCGTAGTAGCAATAGTCAATAAAATACCCAGCAAGATATTTCCACACCTTTCGATCACGTGAAATTTGTTTTCTTACAGGATTTTTCTAATCTTCCTCGGCATCGTTTATATTGATTATAGCGCTTCTCCCGCCTAATTTATATTCAGCTTGTGTTTTTTCATCACGCCCTGTGCTTAATATCGCAATTTGTACCGTAGTTGGCGTAAGCGGAGGGGACCTGTCACCTCTGTTCTCGGACGCGGCTTTCTCTTTCGAATGCCTATTTTATTGCCCGCTTACACATAAACAAGTAAACTTTACGACCGTTTTTACATTCACAAATCAGTCATGGAATGTAATAAACCAATTATTAAATGAAGATTGAGGGCAACGCGGCGACGGCATCCGTAAATGAGTACGATTATGAATCGCTACTCCCTGATTTATGTGGTCGGTGACGTTGGATGACAAAGTTATGTCCCTCGTCATAATGTTTCTCGTGTTGAATGCCGCTGATGATAATGATCGGTTTTTTCTAAGTGCGGTGCGCGGGCGCAGCTCGCAGGGTCGCCGCTGTGCGCGACTGCCGCTCGCATACATTATACATTCAGTAGTTGGACAGTCGACGTATTGCAATATTGCAACACGCCATAAATTTTATTTTTGAAATATTTATATAAATCATACATTATGCTGTTTATTATTGCTCCTAAAAAGCATAACTAATAAAATTGTATCGCCAAAAATTTTTGATTTTTTTACGAAATCAAAACACTGAGAGATTATTGTATATTACACATTTAATACAAAGTAAATGTAATAGTTTTTTCAGTATCACAAAATGCTGAAACAATAGTTCCCGTAATTGAGTGGTGCTTTGGGACGGACGAACGCCAATCTTTTTATAACTTAATTCCGTTTATAAATTCTTTAATCAGATTTGGGTTAGGTACTGAAAAACTATGGCGCCGCAGATCAATTAGTTCCAAGTAATAAACAAAGAAAATATGTCCGATATGAGAAGAATTTGGCTGTCCCCAAATTTCTTTTGCTACATCAATCAAAATCATACTGATAATGAAATCATCATTTGGGTGGCCATAGAGAAGTTGGTTCGGAGAATTCCGTCTCAGAGTCCGGACTGAATGTGCACCAATGTCATTATCACATTCCTGATTTATTAATTAGCTGTTAGGAGTCCACTGAGAGAATTGCTAATAAAATAAACAGATAACAACCCAGTTCTAAAGACGAATCAACATTCTATTGTAAAATAGAATGATTACAATAATTTTACAATTTATATTAATTCGAAACAATTAACCAAATGACATATTATTTAAATTTTTATCAAGCTTAATATTTTACGCTAATTTCTGAAGTGTAATTCTGCTTCTATTTGTAAATAATTCCATCACTGGGTTAGTGAGTAGAAAAAAAATCAAAATACATAATTAATTACATTTTACAGTAGTTACTTGATTATTAATGGCTGTGAACAGCGATATCTCAGTTTTATATCGCATTTTCGATTAGTGTAAAATAATGAATTTTTCTTATGGGTGCGTAATCAAAATGAAAGTGATCGCGTTGTTTCTTTTGTGCACACCAGTTCAATCACTAAATGGTAAAGATCAGAATTTACCTTTTTATATCTATGTTACAAACTAATATAATAATATGATGTTTGCAGAGACGTTGGAAGATTTTCGTAAGCACTACGGTATTAGCTTCTATCACAATTGTCCAGATTACGTCAAAACATTCAAATGTCTCAGTGCTTGCAAAAGCATTGGTTTCCAAGTATTCCGCATGGACAGAGAGTGTAGGTGCTCATGTCACGAGATGAAGACGACCACTGTACTACCTTTCTTTATGTGGAAAACGAACGGGACGACTAGGAAGCCACCTGTAACCTTCAGTCCAGAACTATATCACGTAGTTGGGACTTTGTCACCCGCAACTTACTTTTATAACCAAGATGGCACAGAAAACGACAATGATTATAATGGTAACGTGACATCTCCAGCGGTAGAATGTAACAACAAGGATGTAACTACCGCTGACGCTGACGGAGTTGAAAATGGTAACGTTACTAGCAGTGGCAGTAACGAAACTGTATCTGAGACAGGAGAGACGACAACCACATCAGAAGCGCCTCCAGACGAAAATAGATTTTGAGTCTTTCTTAAAACTTTAATATATAATTATTATTGGATTATCGTTTTTCTTATATTTTATAAGAGAGAGAGAGAGAGGGGGGGGGGGGGGGGGGGGGGGAGAGAGAGATTCTCGTAAATATATTTTTTATTGATTAATTGTTTTTGATGCGCCAATAAATATTTTGACAACTTTTACCATGTAGATCTAACATCTTTGTTCTGACATTGTAAACCTTACAATTTCTAAACATTTTTTTGCTGAAAGTATTTTACTAGTTAAGAATATCTTATGTCGACGATAAATTAACAGTCCCCAATAATTTCTAATTGTATAGCAACTGGAACACGGTTGTGATTGACATTGTTGTGTTTATAGAATAACTAAGTTATTGATGACCAGTGGTCGAAATTTCAGAATGATATGGAATATTGCCACACCAGTTTACTTGGCGTATGCACAAAATCTTAGATTGGATCCTTTGTCTAAGACACAAAAAACATTTCTGAAATATAAAATATCCGTTATATTTTGTTTCGTTGTGACAAGCCAGTGAGTTTGTTTGTTTGTTACGCTTTCACGCCGAAAACACAAAACCGATTTTAAAAATTCCATCATCAAAAGAAAGCTGGCTGGCTATATATAGGCTGTATTTATTTATTTTTAACTAGCGAGCCCCAGCTTCGCACGGGTATTAGAGCTGTTCTACTATATGCTGAATATTATGCCCACATGTTTTATCAGTTAGCCGTATGATGCCGGCAGAGTAGAATGGCATCATCCCATATCCTCCACTGGGTGTCGTAGAAGGCGGCTAATGGATCAGAAAAGGGGCATTGATCACTGATAAACCTTCTACTTCGTCCACCAACCCGCATTGGGCAAGCGGGACTACTGCCTAAACCTCCTTCGATGACAAGGAGAGGCCTTGTGTCCCAGCAGTGGGTCGAATTATAAAGGCTGTTATGATGATGTTTTGTCTGTCGTAGGAACTCATCAGCTTTGACACCGGCTTTAGGTATGAGGACAGATGGTGTATACATAGGGCTTAAACTGTGCCAAATTTCACCCAAGTCACCCCTAACGTCATTATGGGGGACGCGACAAAAGGCCCTTTTCAGGTCTGGTAGAGCCTTGTGCTCGGTGGCGACTGGTCTGCTAAACTGGCGGTCTGTTGTCCCGCTTGATAGCGGACACGATTGAACAGTACACCGGTTGGGCACGAAAGAGCGGGCACAGATGTCTTCCCAAGAATAGCGAACTGTTACAATCCCGGGGTGCTGTCGTAGTGTACCTTAGCAGGATGCCTGGAGAGGACGTTTAGTGAGTAGAAGGGAGGGGGCCGTACCTAGAGTCCCAAATACCTCTGCTGTTATTGTTGTTATATGCAATTATAAACATAAAAACAAACTTAACAAACTACTAGGTGGTAGACCCATATGTAGGGTCGTCTGGGTAGGTACCACCGCCTTTTTTATTTCTGCCGTTAAATAGGTCGCTGTGTTTCAGATTGAAGTTCATTACATTGGATTGATGATATGCCTATTACTGGGCATGGAAGGCATATCACCTTAGTCCCCAGGATGGCAACGCACTTGCAGTGCATGTGATTTAGTGTCTATAGGCGACGGTAATCACTTAACACCAGGTGGGCCGCAAGCTTGTTTGCTATCTCGTAGTATTGATTTAAAAAATAACACCTTACGCGGACGAAGTCACGGGCGGAGCACTAGTATCTCCATATAGTACAAAGCTGTAATTTAACGCTACTTTATATTTATTATTCGTTTTATGAACGGATATCGATTATTGAATCATTAATTTTAATGGGAACATTTTTATGAACATATTAGGAGGTAGGCCGTATAAAGATGAGTTCAAAATTAAAATTTTATTTTGCGGCTCAAGTTATGAACGGATTTATTTTGTTTCTATTTGTTATTTTATTGGATGGAAGTATCGCGGCAACTGTTACTGTCGTAGAGAAATCTGTAGCTGGTAAGAAAGAAAGATCCTAATCTGAGTTCATTTAAATTTAGTTATAAAAACTCTTATTTAATATCAAGTACCTATCATATTTAACCAGAAAAGCATGCAAGTAAAGGGTGTATACTCGGGTATACTCGCTCCTGTGCCATCTATCGTCGCCTTTAGATTTCCCTTTGCACCAGATGGTGTAATTTACTAGGCTTGTTATATTAAAAATTAATTACTAGGTATAACTTACCTTACTACGAGTATTTATTGTTAAGTTTATCGATGTAAAACTTATTTATTTAGGCTTTGTTACGAGATTGTCGTTAATATGAAATGTCAAGGTCAAGGTATCGCACAATTCAGCAGTCATACCTAAGCATTGTATAGGAAGCGAATCGTATATCTATTATACGCCTGGTACTCGCATCATTTAATTTGTTTGTAATAATAAAGGTGACTTTGTCTAGGTACATAAGAGTGAAACTTTTGCTTTATGATCTGAGCTTGTGATGTTATTTATTATTATATTTTCATGGAAAAAATGGAGTCATTTATTCCATCATCATTACTTGATGTTAAACCGAATCGGAGTTTGAATGCAAAGAAGCTTCTTCACATAATTGTTGAATGTTTTTTATCGATAAAATAAAGAGTATACTACAGATTTTCGTTTATATTTCCAGTTTCACAAAAAAGTCTTCTCCGTTATGGGTTCCATAAAACTCAAGAGTGTACAAATTTCGAATTAGCTTTTCTATGCATACGCAAATGTATTGATCTCAATTTCGAAGTCGCATACGCGGATAAAGAATGCGTTTGTACATGTCACCATAACAGTATTAAGAGCAAATATATGAATAAGAAAAGTAATTACACAAAATGGCGTTTCGGAGCGCCAACCACAAAATTACCTCCATGGGCTCAAACTACTACAGTGAAAAAATATGACCAAACTTACAGCAATGATGATGATTATCATACTGAATCAGCTCATACTGAATCAGATCAACATACAAGCGATGATATTAATAAGCTAAACAATAACAAGACTAGCTTTAATGGTAATGAAACAGTTACTGATATTGTAGACGAAGAATTAACTACCATACCGAATCAAGAAATCGATAATACAACAACAGATGGAGTGAATGTAACTGAAAGTCAAGCAGATAAAGTAACAACTGTAGGTAATGAAGAAACAACTGAAGGCAATCAAAATACAACTGTAGGCAATAAAAATACATCTGAAGGCAATGGAAATACGATTATAGATAATAAAGGAAAACAAGAAACAACAATTAAAAATGACACAGAGACTTACAGAAATAATACTGAATTAGATCACAACGTTGATCCAGGTGATACTACTGATAAGCTAAACAATAACAAGACAAGCTTTAATGGTAATGAGACAGTTACTAATATAGTAGACGACCAAGGAGCTACCACCTCAAATGTCAACATCAATAATACAACATCAGATGGAGTGAATGGAACTGAAAGTAAAGTAGATGAAATATCAACTACAGACAGTAAAAATACAACTGAAGGCAAAGAAGAAAAACAAGAAACAACAGTTACAAATGACACAAAAGCTGCAGCATAAGAACATGCGATACAGATTAGAAATAAAATATCATTTAAGCTTTAAGTTACACCTACTTAATGCGTTTTTCATTATTCTGAACCTTAATTAAGTAACTAATTTAAGTTTATAATTACTGATGTTAGGAAAATCATTACGTGTGATGTCAAGAAAAATCAAAGATATTCAAATTAGGGGATGAAAGTTTGTATGGAAGTTCGTCATTATTGAAGATAATACAATGAAACTTTGAATTTAGGCACTTAATAAGAAAAAAAAAATGTTCTAGGATTTGAAATATTGACCTGTGTGGGGCTGAAATTGGGGATGAAAGGTCGTAAGTCCAAACATAGTCACGCTTTCACCCCTACACCCAAACCGAATAAGGGGGATTCCTCATTATCGAAGATAAAACAATGAAAGTGTGTTATGGAATAATTTTATTTTTGCGTTTACAAACGCGTAAATATTAATACTAGAAAAATGCACTGAAAAAAATCGACTTGCCTCAGGCCCGCCCGGATTGTGGAAGATGCGGGTTCGAGTCCCGCCTGAGGCAAGTCGATTTTTTTCAGTGCATTTTTCTAGTAATGAAAGTGTGTATTTAAAGCACGTGATAAAAAGTAAAAACAATTTTGTAGCGTTTTTGAAGTTTTGATGTACATACCTGTGGGGATGAAATAGGGAATGAAATATCGTATGGAAGTTAGCAAAGGATGGAAAAATAAACAACGTAAGTATCTAGTTTATAAAAATGTATTAAATCAAGCTATTTACAGTAATCTTAAGCAGTTTGTAAGTGTATTATTTGCAAAATAAAAGCTAGTAGGGTATAATTTAACCGACATTGACGCGAGCGAAACCGCGGGTGGTCACTAGTACCTTATATTTGTAGAATGAATACGAGCCCATTGTTCTTAGTCTTTTTGGATATAAATATTGTGGACAATATATCACGTTTGTTAATTGTAGCATGTACTTTATTGATTATTTTATATTTATACTTTATTTCAATTAAGAGCCTGATTTAACTAATAAATAAAATATACATTAAGAGTTTGTTTAAGTATCTTTATCCGTGTGTATAAGTCGTTGAGTGATGCGAGTAGAATATTTACGAAGACTAACTGAAATAATTATCAATATATTTTGCTTAACGGCCACATTAGGGAAATAACTTCCTCCTCTCATATAATATTAAAGCTGATATATGTTCTTTGCTGATTTGATGTATCGTGTATAAGTATCATTTTATAGTCAGGTATAAATGAATTAGGCAAATGATTTGAGCATGCTTAGAGGTATAAGAAATTGAAAGAACGTTACTTGCTTTGTAGTAGGTATTGTATTTAAGCAAACGCTAGGATGAGTTAAGAGTCCTTTCTAATGTTGTCATCTTTATTGAAAGTCTTTTATGCAGTTTTACTTCCTTTTTAACAATATAAGAATGTTTTCTTTAAGTACAAATTATTTATTCAGTATTTAGAGAATTTTCCCTCACGGCAAGGTGTGAGAAGTTAAGCATAATATTCTATATCAACACAAAATTGTCCAGGCGCATTCCTTGGGGTCTTTCTGTCAATATTCATATAGTCGTGACGGCTGTGATTGAACGTTTACTCATACTCGCAAAACTTGAATATAAAGAACGCTATCC
This sequence comes from Elophila nymphaeata, assembly GCA_955850985.1. Lineage (NCBI taxonomy): Eukaryota > Metazoa > Arthropoda > Insecta > Lepidoptera > Crambidae > Elophila > Elophila nymphaeata. The sequence goes on from OY039068.1 coordinate 16,098,090, forward strand.
ATAGGGGAAAATCAGCATGGTGAATTGTATGAAAGTTTTAAGTTTACAGAAGTATTGATACGTTCATATTAGGAAGGTTTATCGTAATAAATTTCTATATAACTTGGGTGGCAAATAAGCACAAGATAATTTTGTGCATGATAGTACAGTAACCTTACAAGGCTTGTCTCGTAAGTTTAAGCTAACGCAACCTTTGCCCTAAATCCCTACCGATAAAATTACGGAGAAAATAAAATGCTCGTGGTACTCGTATGTATAACAAGCGTATAGTTCATTAAGAAGCTATTATTTTAAGTAATGTTACTATTCGCTTAAGTGATAACCTTAAAAACATACTACAGTTTAAACAATTAAAAAGTTATTGGAAGTCACAAATTCCAATTGTTAATGTCATAAAATTTTCATACGTAATTTTTATTCCCTTTTCTTATACACTAGTGTGTAAGGTGCGTTTGTGGGGCAGGCAAGAGAAACTTTTTATGCAATACCCTGGAGGCGATCGCAGATTGACGGCTATGACGTATCGCTAACATTTTTTTATCAATAAACATATTTTTGCTTTTATGTCAATATATCAATTTCTTTTATGCCGTTAGACATTTTAGCAAACTATTTTAGGAGACACTTTTGAGGTATTGTGATTGAGGGGTATTGATCTGAGGTTTGTACTGAGGGTTTGTATCACAAGAAAATTTTACTATTTAAAAAGCATTTTCGGTAAATCTTTAGCAGCTCGCGAGTTTTGTCACTTTTTGAGTGGTTAATACATGTGTTAAGAAGTATCGTCTCATTTTTATATTAAAATTTAGTCCTAAGAAAATTATTAGCTACCCTAAGAAATTTATTTTAGCTTTTTAAGGTACTCACCTAATTAATTTTAATACACATATAAGTTATTTATAATATGGACATAACTACATAAAAATAAATGTTCATCACATAAACATTTGACCCTACTAGGAGGTTTGAAGCCGAACTACTTTACGTGTAAGTGTTACTGACCATTCAACCACGTTGACTTTTAATAACAAAGGTTAAAGTTCAAACAAAAGCCCCACTTGAACGGAAACCCCAGTAAACATTGCAATAAATTCGTGACCGCTGAATCATAAAGCACCCAATATGAAAATCAAACCGTGAAATATCTACCGTAAGATAAATACACAATATCTGGGATAGAGTGCTGTCTATTTTGATAGTTTTGGCGCTTCGTCACTGGGGGCTCCAGTTATAAATCTCGTGATGACCCTCCCCGATACATATGCGATATGGGTCATCTGGGGACACAATAAAATTTCGAACGTCGATATTTATTAAGGAACTTTGAGCACTTCAAAGTAAGGACAAAATAAGGAAAAGATTTTTCTGTGATACTCATTAAATTCTGCATTGTTTTTGATGTTTTACTTACTTTGTTATATTCTTTTGTAATTACATTATTACATTATTAAAGTAATGTGTCTTTACTTTCCTATATTGTTCTTCATTTTTGACACACAAGATCACAAATAAAAATATGAGCCATAATATATAATTATAAAGAAATTTCAAAACAGTTTCCACATAGTTATAAGTAGTATTAATGTATCACTTTATTGACTAATCATGATATACTTACCCATATAGAGCATTATTTCATCAAAGAATAAATATAATTAAGCCCCAAAAGGAACGTATTTCTGAGGAGCCTTAACAAAGAGGAAAATGTCTTCGTAGGATAAGTCGGCTAATCCGAAAAGCATACTTTGATTAAAGATTGATTTATTTGTAATAAAACGCTTTGGTCTCCTTTTATCTGTCTGCACACAATCGGGGGTGAAACAAGAGAGGAAGGCAAACAATAAATCCTCCTACATAAAAATTGCAACAACTTTGTTCATAATGCCGATGGAGGCATCATCAAAAGTTGGTTCGCTTCGCACCCTCGCGGCCATTCGTGCAGAGATTACCAATAAATCCAATACGGGATAATTGGCCGGCTTAATTCTGTTCTATCTTTCTACTTAGTTCAGTCGTCAGAATGTGCCAGCTCAGTTCCCCAGGGAGAGTCCAGTCGGGAGTACTGACACGGCTAACTTGCCAAACAAAAATAGTACCTTATCTATTCTACTAAAACAGATTTTCTGTTGTCAAATTATTAACAAAGCAGAACGTACGCTAAATGAAGAAAGTAGCACGGTTAATGAGGTATTTTTAGATTTCTGCGCCTGAATATAATTTGATGAGGACGGCGTTTGGTAATTATTTCATTTGTCATATGCGTGTTGTGAGTGGCAGTTGACGGACGAAGGTGTCGTTTTTCCCTCTGTTAATGGATGAGAATTATGGAGTCAAGGGGTGGCACGGATTTGATATTCGCATCAGCAGCGGCCCTCGGGACCGCTGTGACGTGACTCAATACAGAGCCCCGCGATCGACGTATTTATAAACATTCAGATATGGGATATGCGCTAGGATAAATCGGTTATGTGACTCCTTTAATACCCAAGGCGACGGCTTTATTGGAGATTTATAAGTGGATTCCATGGCGCGGGTTTTTTTCGCAGTAATATAACTCGTCTAAAGTGTTCACGAGTATGCAACTTTGTATGTTTAGGATTTTGAAGTTTCGCCGAAATGTATAAGTTTTAAAAAAGCAAGCTTTGATGCAATTTTGAAACAAATGAACTTCAAGTCTGAAAGTAATATGTAAACTTTTGAATAGGGTATTGTACTTATTGACGCACAATATGAAAAAACATAGTATACCTACCTACACCTAAAAGGGAAGCGTTTTAAAACATCTCACCCCAATGACGAGTTAGAATTAAAACGTCAGTCAAAGCGGAAAAATCCCGTTCCGAAAAATTAGCGAACAGAATTCCAACAAATAATTAATCTGGAATAATCATACAAAACGATGCGAGTGGGATGCCCAGCCATTATTACCATTCATTTCAAATCAGCCGTGCGGAGGCGGAGGGCGAGGGGAGCCGTGCTCGACCTGAATAAGCATACATTTTCCAATCAGGACACGTATCATTAAACTCGCTATTAAATTCGACTTCTTCCCTCCGAATTATTATCTTGCCAAGAGATCCACGAGTGTGTAAGTAAGTACCTGTCTATCACTTCCGCCGGACGGCTCACCAAAATTTATACGGAGGAAAACTGAAAATTCATAGCTCTTTTCGACCAAAAATTTATTGTGTGGCGAGCATTCACAAGACGAAAAGGAAACACGAAATGTTTTGCTTAAAGCTGAATACTTTTAATAAACACCGTCATAACATTCATGCTTAAGACCTTTTACTGTAATTACTTGGCTCCTGTTGCCGGTTGGGGTGAATTAGAGAATTAAAATTTTATAAAAGGAGTCTTGGTTTTTTCTTACACCCGTTTGTATGATTTGCTTACATCGGCTTCTCAAAGGTGAAAGGAGGCTTGCTTTGAAACTGTTTGGGAAGAAAGCAGTACTTTTTATTTACAGAAGCAAATGTATTATGAAACATTTTATAAGATATTATAGCGCGTGTCATCAGTCAGGAGTATGTCATGCAGGCACGCGCGGCAACACCTGACACCGAAGTCACCCGACCTCCCCTACTTATTAAATTAATAACTTCAACACCGTCATTATCCGTCTAATTGGAGGGGCGATGAGTTCCTCTTTTAACACATTACCTGAGCGTTTAACGCGAGTTTTATGAACTGTGTAATTAATATTTCCTGTCTCCATACTAAAGACGATGACATCACGTAAAAGTTTTTTTGCTAAATTTGTATTACGAGTAATGTGGAGGTTTGTTAGCCTAATTTATTCTATTTTTGGTGATAAAATTAAATGAAAATTTTTTAAAATAGAAAATGCATTGAAAATAATCGGCTTACCCCAGGCGGGGATCGATCCCAGCATTGTCTGCAATCCGGGCGGCTACGTAACCACTACGCAGGTCGATTTTTTAAATGCATTTTGTCAAGTTTAATAAAATATTTACGCGCAAAAATTATTTCATGAATAATTTTAGTTAACTGTAGGTACCTTTATTGTACTTTACTTAATTAAGTGAACCTTTGGCATTTGCCTAAAATGTCCTTAATTATCATTACGTCTTTTGTTTTTTATCCGTTGAGCTGAGCAATTCGATGCTCATCACCAAATCAAGCCTTTGTCGCAAGCGAGGATTGTTATCAAAAAGTATAATTAACGTTTAACGGTATAATATTGTAGTTGTTTACAAACATATCATTTTGCCGCTCTGCCGACGCCCGGGGCTAAATTTTACTTAGAAATTCAAGAGATATAATTAAGAATTTTGCAGAGCGCAATAATTTAGGGATCTCCTAATGAATGATATCAGGTTCCAAGTAATTAGCGCCAGAGGCACGGCGCTATTGTTATTGTAAGTTATAACAATAATATTTTTTCTGATAAACTCAATTTGTACATCAACTTCGTTTTTATTGAATTTTAGAAGATAAATATTTTTAGATAGTGCCTAGATATCTATTGCGTGTTATTTCAGCAACAATTTTTTATTTATGTTTTACTGTACAGGCGACAGCAGATCAGACTAGCCAAAACTCCAATTGATATTCAACCTTAAACTTACGTAATACAAAGCGCCAAATCGAAGCGGGAAATTTTAGCAGTTTATGTTAACCTTATGTGGCGTTTACTGTACACTATCAAATAATGAAATTTTAAATAGTGCAATGGACGTACAATGTGGAAATCTCAAGTCAACTAGTAGATGACATTTTAATAATATTCTTTTTTTTTTAATTGTAAAATAATGTATTTTGTGTTAATTAACTGAAGCCATTCTGTACAATAACATTTGGAAACTTAATTCCCAAACATTGAATGTCGAACTAAGTCACATTCTTAATAAAAGATGGCAGTACCCCTAGTATGAGTTTTGTTAGTTTTCGAGCTCGATCAAACGTATCGTCTCTTTCATACATTGCCCACTAGTGCCTCTAGCGCAACCTATCAGAAACAGCGGGCAATGTATGAAAAGAGACGATACGTTTGATGGAGCTCGAAAACTATCAAAACTCATACTAAGGGTACAGAAAGAGACTAGACCTACTCAAAGTTTTTTGGCACGAACTAAAAATGGAGTTGTTCGTTGGTTATCTTCTTAAGATAAAAAAGATCAATACGATTTCGTAGTCAAATATGCGGAATGAAAAGCACGGCACTAACATTGGATTCCTGAAAATTGTATGTGTGGTCTATTGTTTGTTTCACTGCTCTCAGCTTCCCACATTCGATCCTAAGTGTGGTAAAAGTTTATGTTGGGTTCGTTTGGTGGTAGGGCTCGTTTTAAGGTCACTTGACTAGCTACTATCATCTTATGAAAGTAGTTCCTGACCTTTGACCTTAAGAGCTTTTCTGTAAAAAATCAAAAGAACTAAAGTACCTAAACATACATTTAAAAATTTTACTTAAACCAGATGATAGAAAAGACACAATCCGTTAGCGTCTCCATTCATTAAGAACGAACGGAGCCCATTATATAAATCCATCGTCTAATTGGCTGTAAACATGATATTATACATTAAGTGGATGTAATGTGTAGAGAAGACCTTGGCTACCGGTGTACGTTTCGCCGTCGAGGCCCTACAATCGCAAGCGTGATACAAATATACACAATTTTAATACTAGCTGAAGCATTAAAAGTCAGGGATCAAATGCCTTTAATACCGTACAGGGGAGGCGTAGAGCTGCCTCTATAATGTTACGTAATGATACAATATTTTAATCAGGTAACGCTTTTGTTCCGATTTGATATAGGGATGTTGTTTCGCGTTTCTCTTGTTTAGATATTGGTTGTATGTGTAAATAACTATTTGTGTTTGTAATTAGATATTTAAGAGATGTAAATATTTATAGAGTAGTGTAAAAGTGTTTGCAGTTTTCTTTTCTTGTTAAACTTTCGTAATAATAAATTAGGAACAGTTCAAATGAACAAAATACAACAATAAAATATAAAAGGTACAATGGGTGGTCTATTCACAAAAAATATATTTAAATAAAACAAGCCTTCAAAAGTAAAAACGGAGAAATAAAAACTTTATGTTTAAAAATCTAAATGTATTTTTGAGGTCAGTCTCAAATACAAGTGACTACGTTTATTGCAAATATTGATATTGGCACCGACCTCAAGAAACATTTAGATTTCTTTAAGCATAAAATTTTTATTTCTCCGTATTTAGTTATGAAGGTTTTTTTATTTAAAAATATTTTAGTTTGTATTTTTAATGTTATAAATATAGAAATTTTCAGGAAACTCTTTGGAGATCTTTTATAATCGATGTCAATTAAACAGGCATTATTACGGATAACTCAAAAACTACTCGTCAGATGTTGATCAAATTTAAATGGGACCATTATGAAAAGCACAAGCTTCCATACGTTAAAAGAATGTCCAAAATCGGCACACCCAGTAAAGAAATAAGGTAACACACACATAAAAAAACATGACTTTAAAAAAAAATTTGCAACTTCCTCCTTTTTTGAAGTCGGTTAAAATGAGCGTATTCAGGAAAGATTAACACTAACTAGGGAAGTTGTCGGTGTATAGTGAAATACTTGAAGTTTGTCTAAAATACTCGTAACACGTAATAGTTCCCATACACAAATACATAGCACTACCCATAAACCCATAGTAACAATAAACAAATAAAGTACAATATAAAAATATGTAATTACCCAAATAATATACAGTAAGTATCATTAAGAACTTGTGTTATGGTTTAAACAACCACGACTCGTCAACAAATATTTGTGTTCAAGACATATATATTTGCTGCTACCAGGATTCGAACCCGGACCGCTTGATGTGTAGGCAGCTGTACGTAATATGACGCCGTGATATGTATACAATGATGATCATAATCGAATCGACGCTGCCGCCGTCGTGGTCAGTAACGCTGCCTAAACATCGGGGCGATCCGGGTTCTAATCCTGGTAGTGGCAAATGTTTGTGATGAGCAGAAACATTTATTCTCGAGTTTGTTAATTATTTATTATTTATGAAATTTCTAGAGTAATATGTTTATTTGTCCGATAACTGTAACATACATTTTTATTATTGTGTTTTAATTTGGGCTCAATAATTGGTCTGAGAATGTATTTCCACGTTCAATCCGTTAAAGTAGTTTAGTTTAATTTTTACCTCCTTTATTTCAAATTAATTTCCAGACCAAACGCAGGCATTCTAATAGAATCACCGTTGATGAGTTTGATGGCTGCGTATTAACAACAAACGAATGCCTCAGCATCGCTATTATCTATCATCAAATATTCAGTCTAAATCCGCTCACATATTACGCATTCGTCAATAGGGTTTGAACCGTCACCCTTTTAATTTAGAGCTGGCCGAGGGGTCATTAAACAATAAAGTGTTGATTAAAAGCCCCTATGCAGGGCGTGCGGGGGAAGGGGCAGGTGCGGGAGGGGCACGCGAATAACTGCGTTTCCTGCGTGCTGCTATTATTTTATCACCAATGATTGGCACTAGTGCCGTGATCCGCTCGAGTCAATCGATGACACTTATTCATGCCAAGGATTCATCCTTTCATCGCATAAACAACATCACTGTTACGACCGATCAGATAATTTAAAAGAACAAACAAGATTGTTTAGTGCCCTGGTGTTTCCGACTTGATTTTGTGCAGTGAAAATCATCATCATCAGCTCATATAATGTCCCCACCGAGGGGCTCGAGGATACCCCACATTAGGGGCGATTAGGCTTTAGTCAACCACGCTGGCCAAGTGCGGGTTGGTCGACTTCACACACAACCTAAGAATTTCTTCATAGGTGTGTGCAGGTTTCCTCACGATGTTTTCCTTCACCGTAAAAGCGTCGATTAAACGTACATATGATTTCAAAATTTGAAAACACATTGGTACGTGGCGGGGATCGAACCAGTGCCTCCCGGGTGGGAGTCGACGCTCTTCCACACTACGCCACCGACGCTTTTTTGAAAATGGTGAAAATGGTGTTATTTTAATGCACAAGCATCTGTGTTGATGTTCAATTATGAGGGATCAATTATACATGTATAGAATTTACGGTGTACATGGCGTTGAGGTAATTTGATTGTGGTTTTCAAAGGGTTTTCATAATGGCGGCTGATGAAGTAATTACATTTCTCGCCTAGCACTCAAAATGTCAAGAAAGAATAAAATTACTGAAGACACAACTGTATGCACTAGATAGATCCATTTGCCTTCCTTTTATAGGATGGTTTAAGACAACAACATCACCTTTCTTGACTGACGGACATGTTTGTATTTATTAAAATGCGAATGAAATATTTTTTTCTTACATATAATGCTCAGGAGTTTCTGGCAGTTTAGATGGATATTATAACATTGCAGACAAGCTATGTATCTAAGATTTCTTCTTCTTCTTTATCGTTTACTCTTGGCAGAGTAGTCGTGATCATGGGGGTCTAGTGAGACCTATACAGAAGAGCGCCTGTTGCGCACAATCAGCACAATCATACCTCGTAATGTCACAGCCCCTGTCAAAGTCTTCAATTTGTCAAAACAACAATAGCTATAACAGCGTTTCCCCATTTCCCGGTGTTCCGTCAGTTAGATATAATAACCTCGTTAATAACACCAGTCTTATCGTCACTCGCTATCAGATGAGATGGTGGCCACGATCCCAAAGAAAAAGAAAAAATAACAATAAAGAATTTTTCATCTATCTACAGGTATCATTCTGTTTAAAGACTCTTGTAAAAATTCTCAAAACTGCTACCCTAATACCAAACTGTTACAAGATTTGGCCGAAATTTAACATAGGTAAAGCTATTTCAGACTAGAATTGCTCGTTACATATTCAACACGAACTTGCCTCGGAACGGTCAACAGAATGGAGTTTGTATTGTAGTATTTCGCGTCAGAACAGGCCTATGCAATGAATACCCGGGACATTGACGTGTTATTCCTTATTATGCGAAATGCAAGTGGAATGCACAGATAATCTGGTGAACCATTTATGGAAATTGTATACCAATCGTTAAAAAGAGAAGCGTCCTGTTAACAGATTTTAAATCATTGCCGTCACCGGCCGCCATTGTAACGTCAGGTTAGTTCAAAAGCGGTCTCTCCGGTCGAACAAAATGATCTTTGCGGATTGGATCTGTGGTTCCACACCTCGCGGATCAATAGATCTCATTCAAATAATAATAAGGAGTTATAGATCAGTGGCGAGGGCTGTCAGTCCGACGCGGCTGACGCGCCGCGCCCTGAACTCGCATCATTGTATCCACACTCGTATTTGAGTATGGAAATGGCTATTTATTTCGCGACTCAGACGCCCGCCGTCTGCGGTGATCGGCGAAGATGATAACGCCTCGATTTATATATTTCACTCGATGATCGGTAGCTGCTACTAAGCTAAGCCATACAGCTGCCAGCGTGCGTGTTCGCTTATACAGGACGTTAGCTCGTCACCGCCTTATGGATCACGAATTCATGAAAATTTACTCCAGCTCCTTCGGAAGCGCTACTGAAGTGTGATTTAGTCCATGTAAGGAATAGTTGGCCACTTTAAATTTTAAAAATATAAGAAAACACGTACGTATTCCTTTAGGGTAGTGTGTCGGTAAGAAACTAATAGTTTACTGTGTAAATAAAAAAGTTTCTTGTGTCTAACCAGGGTTTAAATATCTAATAGGTAATAAACACTCCACCACGACGGTGTCAATCAACAAATTACATGTATAATATTATCTTCATAATAAAATACAAAAAGGTTACTAATTAAAGCAGCAATTTAGCAATTTAAAACTATAGTTCTACTCTTCAGAAGTTCATCTATAATTCTATTTTATTTATTTACTATCTTTTGCCCACGATATTGAACGCGTGGAATGCATGGGCAGCAAGTTGAAATTTCAAAAACGCTGGAACATATGTTTATTTATATCCTATCAAGTGTCTAAATTCAAAGTTTCATGATTTCATATTTAACAATAAAGAACCCCTCCCCCCCCTCTTCTATTTCAAACCCTTCAAGCCTTTTATCGTAATAAAAGGAAGTCATGTCCTTTTCCAAGATCTAGTCTTTATTATGTATGATTTATTTTGAAGCGTTTTGTTTTCATAAATACGTTAATATCTAAAATTTAAAGAACAGCCTGTAGTTCAATAACTGGATATTTATTGCATGCAAAATCTATAGGTTTGTCTTCTGCATTGGTTATTGTTGAATGATTGCGGACCAAAACCAAATGCATATTATCATCGTCATACTTTAAAAGGAGTTCTGAATAGTGTAAACACATAAGTAAACAAAAGCAGGAGTGGCTAAACTTCTGAAGAGCATGTTGAATGTATACTTACCTTAGTAGGGCTATCACAGGATGATAATTATGATACTAAAATCACTTATGTGATGGAAAAACTACTTAACAAAACAACGTAGCGTTTCGCCAGAACTACCAAGGCTTTTCTCTTCAATGGTGATGTATGAAGAAAACACATCAATAGTGAATAAATTAAAAATCAATTTTCAGTTAGAACGGTTCAAGATTGCGATGCCCAACAGCCCATGCACTGCTTTGCAATAACCCACTCTTATTTTGTGCCTAGGAAAAACACATGTCACTATGTATTTTCTTTCGGACAAAGAGATGAGGGAGTTTGCAGATTTTTTCTCGCTGCCTGTGTTTTGGTAGTAAGTAGGTACAGTATTTAATCTCAATGAACGGATGAGCCATGACGTGATATTTGAAGGCACTTGTTCCATATGTCTGCTGCTTTGCTAAACAGTCTAATATATCACCTCTGGCGGACAGTGAAATTTAAGTTCACTGTTTAGGGTGCCCGCCATTACTTAGTGCCCTCATACAACTCTTCGTTAAATGAGCACTTTTAATATAGACTAAGAGCTTTTGTAAAACATTATGTGATGCAATGAATATGAATATATGAATACCTACTTTACTCACTCTTAGGACAAACGCGGTAGTTTAATTTAAAGAGCAACGGAAAAGTAGTCCATTAATTAATGGGTACAATGATACAATCCTTGCATAGTTAATTACTGCTAGTTTTTTCACCAAGTTCAACTTTATTTACAACCTTAATAAATCCTAGTCTAGACGCCAGTGCGCTATTTATTTTATTATTTTTAAGCGGCCACAGATTCAAAATTTATAACGCGCAGTGTCACGTCGGGTTAATTAGGTGTCGCTGGAGCATTGGGACCGAGGCATGCGCGGGAGCAGCCTATTATTTCCACTACTGAACCAGTGAGAGAAGGGACGAGTAGGACCTCTTTGAAAACGTAATGTAGGTTAAAAAGGATTGCTCGGCATTCCTTCCTTACTTATTATAGAAATTTTCACAGCGAAAATAGTTTTTTCTGGATTTTATAACAAGTTAAGTGAGGTGATTTTCAGTATGATGCAGCAATTTTCTTCTAAAATCTATATTACCTAAATACATATTATTATGTGGAATAATAAACGACCCCAGTTTTTCTATAAATGGAAATAGTGGGATACAGCCTATTATTGGACCACCTGTGGACTTCTCTTTCTGAAAAAAATTGGAAGCACAAAGTAAAACATATTATTAACTATATTATTAGCTCATACGAGTATGTGAACGTACCCACCCTACTGCATATACCTTTTTTTCGGAGAGGTTTAATGCATTTACGAATCATCCCTTCAGGAGTTTGTGGGACTCTGAGGTAAAGGCGTTCTCCCACTATCCAATAAACATTCTCTTCGGGCATCCTGCCAAGGCACACTACGACAACGATACGATATCGTGAACATTCACCGGGAAATCCAATGCATGTACCATACTGCTAGAACTGGCTTTGTGTAACTAAATGTTACCTAAAACTTTGTTCAACCTGTTTGGGATTGTGAGCGTAACAGTATCTATGTACGTATCGAAGATTTTAAAAGATGTTTTAACCGTATTATATATTTGGAGAGCATTGTCTCACTTCTCTCATTTGACTATGTCCGCATACGTGTATGGCGCACAGAATAATAATTATCGACCTCTTTGCCGCCTCTACGAACATTTTGCATACTTACCACTAAGATAAAAGTATATTTTATTGAAATGTTTGCAATGTTTGCGAATAAGGCTCGCTAATGAAAAGGGTAAAATGTTTAAAGTAGATACCGGATTACACTTATATTATTACAAAGAAATGTTAATTGGCTTTCCAACGGAAGGTTATTGAAAATACTTTCGAACATTTTATTTTATATTTTATGGATCTTCAGTCCTAAACTCTTCTGACATTTGGATAAAATGATTCAATCCTAATATTAAAGTATTGATCATTTTGAAATGAAAAAGCTCTTTATTTAAATAGACTTTGCTAAGTACTTTTATATCGTCAAAACCCTACCACCATTTTGTGACGAAATAATTATTTTACTTAAATAATTATGATTATGCTGAGGTGGACAAGAAATGGCGAAAAAAACTCCACAGCTTAAAATTTGGTAATTATTTCAAAACATCATTATAAGTCAATAGATAATAACAATATAATTAAAATTACAGGTTTACATGCGTAAATTTTGGGCAGTTATTACTCCCACGCATTTATTGTTTGTGCAATAATTTATCTTGTAAAAGCTTTTCTATATAATTCAATTAATCACATTAATGAACTAATTAACTTAGATTCCTTTAGATTCCTTTCAATTTAGGTGCTAAGCATACATTTATGATCTTCTGGTTAATAAATATACCTATAAGAATACAATGTGTGGCATACCAAAATATAAATCCTACACCTAATACATTAGTTATTTACACACTATCATAACACAAACAAAATTATCCTATTAATTGCATGTGCCATACAATTATTCATCTGAAAATAAACAACTACATTGTCTACATTTATATAAAATTAAAATAAAAAGTTCAAGAAAACATGAGATGACCAGGTCTCATTGGCGGCACCCGTTCACAGGCATGACGCAAGAACCAACCATCGCTTCCCTCAACCATATTTTAGGGAACGTAATAACGTTTTATCCATATCCATAACAAAAAAAAATGTTTGACGCTTTTTTTTAATAACTCAAATCTTTTACCTGAGAATACTTAGTTGGTAACACTGTACACCCTAATAACTGATATACATTAAAGCAAATTTAAAACTCGCGATAGAGAAACGACAAGTCCCAAGTAAAATTAACCCAATATGACCTTTAAGTCCTAAGTGATTACGATGCATTAGTATCGAGTGATAAGCTGTCAAGTTATAAATTATGAAAGGTTAATAAAACAGTCTGCGGCGAACGCATATTTCCAACATTAATTGGAATATGGCGATAACTCGCGCGGGCTCGGCTGTTCATCATTAAGATAATATGCAAATAAATGTAAGGAAACCCGTAGTAAACTGCGCTGAGACATTGGAGATCAGGGCTGATTGATTCGAAGCCGATAGCGCGGCCGCGACGTGAGTGTTCTACGGAAATATGTTGACGTCTAATATGGAATACGTGAGTACTGTATTTGTCATTATACTTACTGCTCTAGTAACTAATATGTCGTTAATAATAATATATTATTTATCTTTCATTACGTATACCTACCCTTTCTTTCTCTACTGATTCACCAATGTAAGAATCGCAAATATTTATGAAGATTTCGAGGGTCAAGCTGAAAATTTTTAGAAAATCAAAAACTGAGGAAACTAGCAAGTTATTAGTTTTATTCTTAGACAAAGAATCATTGTCTAAGGTTTTATTATATCTTTTAAAAATGGTGCCCATTCACATCAATACCTACATCGCTGCATTCAATGGAACTACAATGAAAAGCCCACTCGTCCTTAAGGGTCTCTTTGACGGCTTTTTGAAACTCAGCCACTGCTTCTTTAGCGTCCATAAAACGTTTACCTCGAAGATTTCTTTTATTTTCGGGAATAAATAAAAATCGCAAGGTGTGAGGCCGGGGCTATATGGCGGGTGACCCAGAAATTCTGACGTTACCAAATAGTCGATCGTTCGCCTGGCGGTGTGCGACGAAGCATTGTCGTGGTAAAGGAGGATCCTACTGCGAGGTCGTTTTCCCGAACTTTATCTAAGACAGTGAAAATCCAAATTGAGATTAGTGCGACCACGTCTAAACTCATTGAATCAGTTGTAAATAGTGGCACGAGAGATTTCGTCTGCAAATACTTATCATAGAAGTATAAATGATATTAACAAAGTATGGATTTTACTATAAAAATGACGGACTTCCCATACAAACTTTCATCCCCTTAGGGGTTGTATTTTGAGAAATTCTTAAATACCCCTTTCTTAATTTTTAATCGAAAGGCTTTTTACCAATTTTTATGGCTTTTACTCTTAAAATTACGGATTTGCATACAAACTGTCATCCCCTATTTTACCCCTAAGGGATTGAATTTTGAAAAATCCGGTCTTACTCCTGGTCTACGTCATAATAGAAACCTCTATGCAACATTTCAGCTATCTAGGTCTAAGGGTATGTGCTGGGCGTTGATCAGTCAGACAGTGAGTCAGGACTTTGCTTTTTATATAATAGATATCATTGGATACAAGAGTTGCATTCACCTTATGCGGGAAAAATCGTTTGTTTACTTAATGAAATGGGATAAATCTTGGCTTGTTGATGGACTTCTTCTTTAAAAAACGATTTATCCTTAAGAGTAATACTTCAGGAGTCACTCTTTATCGCTTTGTACATGATTAATTATAGATAAAAATTAATGTTATTAAAATAATGAGGCACTCGATTTCAACGGTACCACCGCAATTCGCTGTGTTTCGGATTGAAGAGAAAGGTAGCCAGTGTAATTACTGGGCATGGAGGGCATATCATCTTAGTCCCCTACATTCTTAGTCCACCGAGCATATCACTTAATATTGCAAGTGTCTATAGGCGGCGGTGACCACTTAACATCAGGTGGGCCGCAAGCTTGTTTTTCATCTCGTAACATTAAAAAAAACTGAGATAGATTCTCACACATCAATTTGACACGACACGACACAGTCGGTAGTTCCATTTATGGCCATTTCACATTGCTTAGCTTTTTTCTCAAAGGAATTTAAATAACGGTTAAAATCGAGGTTACGAGGAAAAATTCTCTAACTCCTCCTATTGCTAAAGTCAGTTTAAATGTAGCCTATGTTGTCCGAACCATAACAACGAATTATTGACACCTCATTTATCAAAGTCATGACAGAAACATGAATAGTGTAGGCGCTCCGGTGGAACTTACGTAAATGAAACACACATAGACTGCTAAAATCATTACCTTTCCTTTTGACTTTGCCATAATCAGGTAATAAAAAAGGTATCTCTTCTGAGATGGAAAATTATGTATTAACCGTTGTTTATACGAAGTCCACACTACGAAATATTTACTTAATCGCCATAAGACTATGGTGCATGAAAAGTTTAGAATTTCTCACACATACAGCGATATAATCAGCTTCATTCAGAATGTTTGTAATTTATAATATAATTGTGAAGAATTCCAGCGGAGAAAAGGTCTCACAGTCGACAATGCGGCAAAAGGCGACCCATGCACTCATGGACTGGACCGCATTATCTATTACTGTCTTGCGTTATCGGTGGTTTACATATAAAAGACGTATTATATTAAACTCTTTAACGGAGACTAAACCATATTAAACCGGTTCATAAATTGTATGAACTCAGTATTTCCACAGAATTATTTTCTTCATTGATTGTGTAATGTATTTTTTGTTTTAAAAGTACTCGCTTTCCATTTAAACAAAGAACTTTTAGATTTTGATTGGTTACGTGAAACTTTATCACTTTGTTTTATTATTATTCGTTTTTTGTTGTTATTTTTCAACTAGATTTTTTATATTAGGTAGTTGACATACGCGTTCAGCTTGCCATAAGTAGTCACCATACCCTATACACGATTGCAGCTCTGTGGTGTCACTCCTGTGCTGCCACTTAACTCCATCTTCTACCCCGTGGAGCTCTAGCAACTTTCCTCTTCGATATTATAAACACAACATTACGAAAATGTAGAGACAACTATTTCGAATTGACAACGTCCGTTGAAGGCCCGTTTTTCACTTCTCAAAGAAAATAAAAACTAGAATACATAAAAAATAGAAACATTAATATCAACTTGATAAAGCTGTGCAAATCGCAGTAACAAATAATATAACTTTAGGTAAATATTTCGAAAAATCTTTACAAGTGTATATTCAAAGTTTGAGCTACAATTTACCCTTTTTAGTTTCACAGCCCTAACATAGGAGATAGGAAGGTGTTAACATAGGTTTTGTCTTAGCAAATAGACCGGCAACAAAGTGTTATTTCCAAATGGAGTTGCAGTACAAGCGTATAGATACAATTATTGTTGAGAATTTCCAGTAAGCAGGACAATGCGGCGACCCTTGCGCCCGCGCAGACTGCGCGCCCTTTCCCGGCCTATTGTACGGAAATGTTGGCTTGTACAAACAATTCGGCGACTGTAATATCTGCATACGCGAATGCGAGAGTGCGACGATTTAAGCGATCATTGTGCCCAGGATTTAAACAATTTTATTTGAAATAGATGAAATTACCATTTGTTACTGTTACGGTAGCGAAATAATGTAACGGAATTTTCAACTTGGCTTCCAGGGTTACTTGGTTTTTCCCTTTTTGACTTTAGGTATACAAGATGAGTGATTATTAACGAGCCAAACGCATTACAATAAATAAGTTTTCACGAAATCATTGCGTGTAATGTAAAAGTGTAATTTACACATATTGTTATACTACATGTAAGGGTGTCTTCAAATCATTACCGGCTTGTAAGCTGTTTCTTTCGCAGTTTCCCAAGAATCTTTCAGATCACAGGTATTTGATGTCCGAGCTGAAGGGCGATTAAGAAGGCTGAGGCTTTCTTTTTACTGCCCGAGGTAAGTAGAAAATGTTATGTCACCCCCTGAGCAGGAAGTGGGATGCCACGTTCTGATCAGGTGTGGCATAATAGTAGATTGTTAGACAAGGGTGGAATGGAGTAATTTCCCATACGAGGTGGTTAGAAAATAAAAGACAGTTTATTTTCTTGTCTGCTAGCCACTTCATAAAATCATTGTATGTATAATGTATTCAGTATCTTTCTCTTAAATTTTTGGTAAATTATTTTGAGTATTCAGGAGTCGAAATTTCAGAATCACATAAACTTATTTTTTATCAAATATTAGTCAATATAAATCAAGATTTTGAATTTTGGCACACCGTACAGTTGTTAACCCGCCAAATTAGTCTTTTTCACAGATTTCAGAGAGTAGGTAGCTATGTCTAAAGATTATTACTTTAATATTTTAATTTCTTATTTTATTTTGTAACATTTAAATATTTTTTATTTTTTTTTGAGTTTTCTATTTTATGAAAATTTTTAAGCTCTTTTTGTCATTTTTGTTTTTTTTATATTTATATATTTTTTTAAGTTTTTGTTTTTAATTTTTCACGTTTTTTAATTTCTCAAATATATATTTTTTTATTTTTAAAGTTTCTTATGTTTCAAAGTTTCTTTTAATTTTCATAATTTTTTTTTCATTACTTTTGACTTTATTTATTTTTTCTTTGTTTTTATCGCATTACAGTAATTAATTCCCCTCTAGGGAAGGGAGCCATTACTATGCGTTTTTCCTGCCCGACGTGGGAACTAGCGTGTTCCACCCAATACTCCAAGAAACGCTACTTTCCGAGTATGAGAAATGAAAAATATATTGATAAGATTATAATTGTTTGATACTCAAGGAAAAATTATGACTTCATGATATACTTAACGCTACGCGATAATAGTTCTAAACGTTGAGATGTCGCACACTCACATAAGCAACTTTGTCCCACATAGCTACATTGTATTAAATATGTAGGAAACAATGAAGATACCTCAAACACCTAGACTGGAATCAAACGTATTAATTCTCTGAACAAACATTGTGTACGCCAGTGGAGCCCAAGACCCTAGCGACCTGAAGGTTTTACTGCTCTGCCCATTCAAAGTAGTCCGGTTGCTTCCCATAGGCTAATGCGTAAGTAAATTAACGTTTCCATATACTAGAGTGATTGTACAGATATTAAAATAAAGTCACTTAATACTTTTACGGATTTATTAGCATGCTACGATCATCTTATGAAAGTCTGATGCTATAACAATAGTGATAATAGCGTTATTGTATAGATACAGTTAATGATAACATAGCCAGTCTCCCACGGGATAACGTTCCCGGTATCACCTTCGGCCTTATCACCACGTATCAACAGGTGATGTGAAGGCCAAGAGCTTCCACCTCAAATGTATAAAAAAACGATTACGATCACTCACATGCTGCAAACCCTGGATGTAATTTGTATAGAAGTTTTTGTGGTCTTCTGCAAAAACTTCCTTAGACCGAGCGCCACAAATTGAAACCTCTCTTGAAATAATTTCAATCATTTTAATTATCAAAGTTGTTTTGTAAATAATAGAAACAGTATCTAAAAGATGAATCAAAATAATAACAGAATACAGATGTGTTAGAAAATATCAAGATAATTTTATTTTGAAATTTGCTAAATTCTACAATTACGAAACCGTTCAGTTGGAGATCCCTCATTGTTGCTTCGTCTAATAAAATAATAAATTGCACAGTACACCCGGGTACGAATAAAAAGAGCGTGCGAGAAAATTGTACCTACATGCGAAGTCAATGTCTCCTGACAAAAACAGGCAGACGGCAAAATTTGTCATTGGAAAGCACGTAATGTAAATTCTATTATTACGGTCTTTTATTTTTCAATTACGGCCCGACCCGCCTGCGCCTCGGGGCACACTTTGTAAGACCCCGACATATTTTTTCGTATGCTATTTTTTATTCTGTATGTTCCCATTTCTTAGGTCATGCTTTATTTTTTATTAAGAATGTTTGTAAGTTTTCTTTTACAACACATTAAGTAGGTAATTTATATTGAATAGATCTAAGGAGACTTTAAGTGGCAACATGCATTTTTTACCGATTTTTGAACGATCACGCATTAAAAATAAGAGCGATATTTCTGAAAAAATATACGTAATCGTATTAGACTGGTTTAACACATATATTTTACCAAATTACGTTAACCAATTTATTTAAAGGATTACCTAAAAGATATTGCTTAATCAAATATGTACATTATAGGAAATTAAAAACAGGAATAAAATCATGCCTATTACGAATCATATCCAGAATTACTAAGACCTTGTACACTAAAATTATCTTAGTCAAAAAGCATGAACGATAAATTGAATTTGGTTGAAAATGTTACTGTATAATAAACTAATCTAACAATCTTGCATATTATTATGCCGATTAGGTTTCTTTCATTTATTCGAGTGAAAACGATATAACGAAATGATTTGCGTGTTAAGTTATACAAACTCATAAAGCGATGTTATCAACGTGTTTGAGCGTGATTCAAATTTGTAAATGAACACCAATTACGTGCACAATAGAGTCGGTAACACGCCACTGGCTCCGTGGCCCGTTGTATCGCAATAAGTCAGGAGTGCATACTTGTAACTCCCTGCAGACACTCGTCGGAAATTAAATCATTTCTATTTTGACAGTGATTGTGCACGCGACGTGACGCGTTGTCATAATAAGGATAATACACGACGTAAAACGAGTAGGATTTTTTGATTTATAGAAACATATTTTTGATTATGTGTAGCTTTGGGAATTCCTCTTATCGAGCAGACTGACGTCCAGCATTGCATACGTTTTTTTCTTATGGGAAAAGGTCAAACGGGTCGGTGATTACCACCGCCCATGGACATCTGCAACACCAGAAGTATTGTTAATGCGTTTCCGGTTTGAGGAAGGAATGCGCTCTTTTTTCAAAATTTCGAGGTCGAATCGTTTCGAGAACACCACACTGCAAATGCACTGTTGTGGACAACCAACCATCCTGACTAAGGGGATGACATCGCGAGGAACGATGGCGGGATGCAGCGGCAGCTATAAGTCCGAACAACTCCTCAGAATACTCCCCGTAACATAAGCGATAGACGATGCAGAGTGACGCCACATCTCTACGCAATGCCAAAATTTCAAGAGATTCAATCCCGGAACTAGCGATAAACAAAATTTGACAGTAAACTCGACATAATCACAAAGTATTTGACAGATATTCTTAAAGAAGTAGGACAGATGAGTTTGTCGATCGATATTATAATGTCCAGCGACAACTTCATACTGAGAGTACGTTAAGCAGATGGTCCTCATAACGAAAGTATCATACAAATGTTATTGCAAACTATACTAATGCAATCAATTCTTGTGTGATACATTTTAGTTTTACCAAGTCACACGTTACGTATAAATGGTTTCAACCTTTTGTCGTACTATGACCGGATTGAAATATCTATTTCGCTTTTGCACACGCGATGTGTCAATGTCATAAAGAGGACTTTGCTTTTATCATAAAATAGTTCCAATAGAATTGAGGAAAGTAGACAATGTTGTACAGATGCTGCTATGTGAAATGAAATGAAATGAAAAAGCTCTTTATTTAAATGGATAACGATAACAATACTTCCTCTATACTATGTATACGAGAAAGAAAAAACACAACATTAATGAGGAACACATTGTACATGGAACTAGATCCTAACCCTTAACAGTGTACATAACATGCGTAGACGTTTAAAATATGAATAGTGGATAAATATCCACTGAAATTGAAGCAAATGTATAAATCATTATATAAAAGAAATTGTGAATATAATAAATATCTACATTAAATTATAACATAAATACCAAACATACAATAAAATTTTTATACAATTAATATTGAAAATACTAAAAATACCTAAAATGAAGTAAAGAAAACTTTGCTAAGAAAAATTGTTGCTGAATGTATCAATTTCGGAATTATTGGCTGATATTTCATTATAAAGACGACGCATTCTGACCAAGGGATTGTAAAAAGAAGTATTGTTCTTAAACATATCTAATCTAAAGAGTTTAGGGTGACGACATCTGTAATTAATATGTATAAAGATTTGAGACAACAAACTGGGACAGTCAATTTTGGAATGCACGATTTTATGCAACAGGAGAAGTTTAAGGAAATTGTCAGAGAAGGAGAAGGAAATTGTCAATATCATAAAAATAAATTGAGAGCAAGGTAAGAGAAAGAATCAGTGAATCTCAAATCAGAATTTATCGGACATTAAGATATGACCTGAAGATAATTTCGCTGAAAACAGGAAAACCTTTTACGAAGAAAAATCTTTACCTCAAAGTGAAATTGAATATCGGCTAAAATTAAATAATACGTTAGAATTCTGAAAAACTAGTTTTCTACTTTCGTTGAGCCGACCTAATTGTGGCATTAGGTTCAATTATAGGCTGAATTATTTAATAGCTTTGCGTAATTTACTGTTGTTAACTGAAGTTGATATTGCTCGAAACAACATGTGTGGGGCAATTTTTGATTTGGGTAGTAGATATGATTTGAAAAAAGTTTTACGGCAAAATATTACATTTGCAACATAATATTACAATGCGCAACATTTTAACTAGCACATGGACAGATATCCAAAGTTGCTCGTTGCTGAACAACATGTTGAGGAACATGTCGCGCTTCAAATATTGCCTAGTGGATACAAGGCTTTATTTTTGCGACTTCTGACATGATCATAATATCATATCAGCATCATCATACATAGTATAAAATGAAGTCACTGTTACTGTATGTACTCTTAGAACTTTTAAATAACGCGACGGATTTCAATACGGTTTTCAACAATAGATAGATTGCTTCAAGAGGAAGGTTAATATGTATATTGCATACTATAGTGAAAAAAGCTGAGTAATTTCGTGCGAAGCCATTCTTTTGTTTTATTCCAGTAATTTATCATTTATTTGTTTGTTAGTTTTCTGAAAGTTTTGAGAATATTTGAGTTTGAAGCCCATTTTTATTTTGGCAATAGGTTAGCAACCTGTCACTATTTTGGAGCACTGCATGGCCCATACTACTAGATGTGGCTTTATGCGTAACCAAATGCTACCTAAGGTTCTGCCCTTTTGGGATTATGGATGTGATTGTATGCATGTATGTTTATAATACTTAGAAAAATACTCTCTCGGTATACTTGACGAAAAGTAGCTTTCTGTGGTATGCTTTGAGTTTTATTCACTACTACTTATATGACATGCCCGTCTTATCCATTATTAGCTTAACTAAAATGTCTATATTTTATATCGATACCCGGTCACGATTCGTCAAACTCATCGAGGTGTCGGCTGTCGTGCTTGTTAGCAGTAAACTCGCAATCGATATTTACATTTCGAATCACAATTTATTGCCGACGAACCGATGCTTGCTGATTACGTAGATATTACCTACCAACTTTAGACATGGAATTATTTATGTCTATATTTTGCGAAGTCTTCCTATATTTATGGGGCTCTGGTAATTAATGATCATCAGCGTAGAATTACAACATAAAGTGCAAAAGGAAATAATAAATTACCTATGAATTATTTCGGGTTTTATTTTAGCTGTGTATGCTCGTATAATGTAGGTATGTGTGTGCAGTCGAGAGCACTAAGATACGGTCGTATAGATCAAGTGATCCATCGTGTATCAGTTATAAATCTAAGCACAACGAGAACATAAAATTTTATTCGAAACGACCACTTGTTAACGTATGTTATCCGTGTGTCGCAATTTCACAACAAGCCGCCCGCGCTGTATCACGTACACTGAAATCCACGTCCAGAACATAAACTATTTACTCACTATTCAATATTCAATACGCGATTGCAAAATACGCCAAATTATTGCATTAGCAGCGAGCGAACAGGGATTCCCGATATTGTGGTTCAGTGATCGGCGCTCACACCGATATGCGGCATAAATAATTTAATAATTCGCAATACGGAATTTACCATACAGAGTGTCGGACCGTTCGTCTACTTCGTATTCAATATGAGTATTTGATTCTCATACTGCTGTCGCATTGGGCAACATTCGCGCGGTCAGTTGACTCCAAGCGATACGGGAGCTTCCGCGGTGGAAGGAAGGTACCTTTTCCTTGCGTCATGCTCATTCACTGGGATCTTTTCAAATTGCAAGTGTTGATATGTAGGTGAATAAAGCACGTCTGTACATTTCAATATCGGGAACATCCGTGTTATACGCGTGACCTTGCAAATCACAGCCTGCTTTCCAAACGACTTCGCAGAAGCGCCAACCGGCGTCTGTGTTTCGTGACTGTCGACCACTATATGGAATAATAATACACTCACATTATAATCTTGTTGTTATATTTAGACTTTTATCTAATAAGTATGGATGGGAGCGTACAAAATAGAAAAGGTATCACCGGAATTTTGTTTAGAACATTGAACTAGATTTGGAAGACAGAAGTAAGTAAAATAGGGGACAAAAATTGATCAAAATATTATTGTGCAATTCATAATAAGTATTATACCTACAATTTGGAAAACAGAAGAAGTAAAAACCTATACTAAAATAGATCAAAAATTTACTGGCAATTAATATTAAATACAATTATTGGAGTAGCTTCATAAGTTCTCTCCATAGTAAGATTCATCCTTGCTTATGACTCATTACATTTATTTATGAGAAGTCGAGCCTTATCAAGTTTGTTGGTGACGTGACAGCTGTCATTAGTTTTTTACACGCGGTATAGATGTGTGTTGATGTAATACAAAGCTATATTAGCAGGAGTGGCTAAAGCTAAAATTAGACTAGCGTGTACTAGCACTTAATAGGAACTATAACACTAATAGCATGAATAAAAGTGTATCTACATTTATGTAGTAGAGGTATTTCGAAGCCACCTAGTTGAGGTTTATAATACACTCATTTTTATGATATGTAGTTCGTAAACCAGCCCGCCCGCGT
Source organism: Elophila nymphaeata (assembly GCA_955850985.1). Classification (NCBI taxonomy): domain Eukaryota; kingdom Metazoa; phylum Arthropoda; class Insecta; order Lepidoptera; family Crambidae; genus Elophila; species Elophila nymphaeata. The sequence goes on from OY039068.1 coordinate 16,122,006, forward strand.
GATGGCATGTGGTCACCGTAGCCTATATGCAACTGCAACGCCGAGGTATCTTTTCCACGCCAACCCTAGCATGTGATGGAGCTTTGGTAACCTTTCTTACCAACAGAAACGCAAAATCACAGGGAGTGATACTCGAGAACAAATGTAGAGGTGTTTGACTGTGGTCTTCTGTAAAGTGGAGCAACTTCTGTAAAGTAGTTCGGCCGCTCCAAATTCGAGAGGCTTATCCGCTGTGTAACTTTTTTCAATTCCAGAAACTTATTAAGTAGCTACATAGTACGATTACAAGCACTAACGTTCTATTGCCTCTGTCTTCGCTCTCACACCACACCTTACGCACTGGCTACTCACCATACAGCACCCGCAGACGGGATTGAAGTCCCGGTTCACGCTCGTCACGCTATTCCAGGTACAAAAATATGCCTAGGCGCTTCTTACCGATAATTACGTCACGGCACAACTGAGTCGGCACACATTTGCCACTCCCTATCGACTCTCTTGCGAGAGATACTTGTCGACTAAAAACCCTATACGGAAAGTTCGCATTTGTGGTCGGAAGAAATTTGGTGGATCTTCTGTCATTGGACAGAAGATCCACCAAATTTCCATGACAATCCATAACAAGGTTTCCAAGGAAACCTTGTTATGGATTGTCAATCTAACGCTGAGATCGATCTCTGGACCTCTGAATCTAATCTGGATTGCCATACTACTTACCACGAAGGTGGTTATTATCTAGGAATGTTAGAAAAAATCTCATCATCGAATAAACTATTCATTCATTTTGATTCACATACTCTGAGTATTGTCTAATACTCAACCTATCTTTATCAAAGTTACGTAATTGCAATAGCTAATACGCTGTAGTTACCGCTTATTATGAGGACAATTTACAATGCATTAAAACTGGGAGACGCAGGATGTTAGGCCTGCTATAAGGTAGACCAATAATCTGGTAACGGCCACAGGAAACCGCTGTATGCGGGCAACGCAGAATGGATCGATAATATAACAAAAAAATCCATTATTTTTCTAAATCCTCATCAACATATAGCTTTGAACGAGCAAGTCGAATAATACTTACCCATGGTTGAATAACACAGCATTATAAAATGTTGAACGCGTGCCAGATTGGTAAGAAAGCCGTTATGTACCTATAATGTTATCCTTTGTATTCATATTCTTTACTAAACTCTCCAATGACGTATTCTCGAGCATGAGAAAGGAGACAATGACCGTCATTGACCCCGTTTATGGGACCTTGTTAACATCTAGGGCATAGCGGCTGGTCAAATTCACTATCCTATTAATGTTACAAAGAAAAAAATATGTTTGTGTGTTTGTAATGACGTAAATATACATCTACCACGCTCATAGTCTCAAAAAGGGTAGAGAAGACCTTTATGTAACATTTTGTTAGACATCTGGCAGTATGAGCCAAGCAGTGATAATGACAGCCGCCTACATAAAAGGGGCATCATACCATTTGAGTTTGACGCCCTTTTGTTTCCCAATGTTGAGTGAGAAAATTCTACAGTTATTAGCCTGTCACGAAGTGTTTTTACATATTTTGGTTGGTATTTTATAAGGTAATTTTATTGAGTAGCTCATGTTAAGCTCAGCAAAGGATGAATCAAATGCAATCGTTATGGAGTACGTGTAATAATTGGGATGTTACTAAACATGAGAAAAATCTTATAGTTTCTGAAGTTCTACGTCACGTTTGGTCGTATTAGGGATTTTGAAAATATAATATTAACTATAATAAAACAAAACCCGATGTTTGTCCCGGTCACGAATAGTACCCCTTTTTATATCGTAGATAGGTATCAGAAAAGTCGAGTGAGGGAGTTTTGGACCCCCATGCATACCATCGCACCATGGTTGGGTCCATCGATCGACTACTTAGTCGATCGATGGACCCAACCATTTGTAAATGATCAACTTGAATTTGTAAGTACATTACTCGTTAAAAAATTAGTACATTGCCCTTATCACCTTTATAAATTGAGATAAAAATCAAGAGCAAAGAAGACCAAATTCAAGTTGATCATTTGCAGAGTTCTGATCAATCATTACTCTATATGAGTGTCAAAAAGCACCAAATCTAGTCGGCGAGTAGGTACTAAAATCATCTATTATACAAAAATAAAAGACAAAGTCCTGACTCACTGTCTGACTGATCAACGCCCAGCCCATACCCTTGAACCTAGATAGCTGAAATTTTGCACAAAGGTTTCTTTTATGACGTAGGCCGGATTTTTCGAAACACAACCCCTAAGGGGTAAAATGGTGGTGACAGTTTGTACGGCAATCCGTCATTTCTAAAGTAAAATCCATAAAAATCAGTATATAGCCTTTCGATTAAAAATTAAGAAAGGAGTATTTTAGAATTTCTCGAAATTCAACCCCTAAGGGGATGAAATAGGTGATGAAAGTTTGTATGGGAAGTCCGTCATTTTTATAGTAAAACCTATAAAAATTGGTATATGGATTTTCCGCTAAAAATTAAGAATGACGTATTTTAGGATTTCTCGAATTTCAACCCCTAAGGGGATGAAAGTTAGTGTGGAAAATCCGTCATTTTTATAGTAAAACTAGCTGACCCGGCAAACGTTATTTTGCCTTACAAAAATGATTAAATTACTAAAATGGCTATAAAAAAATAGGGGTTGGTGATAAAAAGCAAAAATTTTGGGTTGTATGTATTTTTAATGCCACATAATAAAAAAATAAAAACAAAAAATTTCGTCCAAAAATTAAAAAAAAAATTATGGATTACCCACCCTTAACATTTAGGGGGATAAAAAATAGATGTTGTCCGATTCTCAGACCTACCCAATATGCACACAAAATTTCATGAGAATCGGGAAAGCCGTTTCGGAGGAGTTCAACCACAAACACCGCGACACGAGAATTTTATATATTAGATAGATATATAACAATTAGTATATGACTTTTCGGTAATAAATTACGAATGACGTATTTTATGATTTCTCAAAATTCAATCTCTAAGGATGAAATAGGGGATGAGAGTTTGTATGGTAAATATATTTTTAATTTTTTTTATTATTTTTAATTTACATTAATAACTTACATGAAATTGATCTACATGGTCACCTAACCTTATATGCAGATGATACTTGTCTTTTCTATTTCGGAGATACAGTTCAAGAGGTCATACAAAAAGCTCAGATAGATTTGGACTTGCTCTTTAGTTGGTTTAATCAAAATTTACTTACTATAAATACTACTAAAACTAGTTATATTATATTCGCAGCAAAAAACAAAAAACTAGAAACCAATTTGAACTTATTAATAAATGGCAAAATTCTAGAGAGAAAACCGAATGAAAAGTACCTAGGATTGATCCTTGACGAAAAGCTCACATGGAAAGCTCACATCGAGAGTATCAAACCAAAAATTACTGCTCTAACAGGGGCCTTGCGTAACATTGTTTCCTGCTTACCGAGAAAAGTACGTATTGATATTTATAACGCACTTGTCAAACCACATTTGGAATACTTGGTGGAAATATGGGGATATTCGGCTCCATCTAACCTTAACAACCTCCAAATAGCACAAAATAAAGCTATGAAAGTTCTTTTCCACTATGACTATTTAACGCCAACCGAAGAACTTTATAAAAACACAAAACTTATGAATATAAAACAAATACATTTATTTAAAACTTGCATATTAAAATATAAGATTCTAAATGGTAGTATTCACTCAGAAATAAATTTTAAGAAAAATAGTCAATTCCAAAAGAAAAAACTTAGAAATTTTGATAACATTAACTTACCGTTTCCTAGAACAAGGTACGGGTCCCAAAATCTAATGTATGAAGGCGTAAAACTATACAACAAATTACCAAAAAATATTAAGGAGAGTGAATGTATTAATTGACACGCTCTGACCGTGGGAAGCACGGCCAGATGTGCAGAAAAGAGAGAAATAAAAGATTAGTTAAACTTAACACTATTTATTAGCTCAGGGCGCGGGTAGGCTTTCGCACTGGGGTTCTCATACGTTAGAAGGAGAGACTTAGCTTCAGCGGTTAGCGCAGGAAGCGGCAGGAACCAGGCACGTCGACTACCAGCGTGGTCGGCGTGGGTTCAGCTTCGGCCGGTAGGGTGGCACGAAGCACGGTAGGTACGTAGGCGGCTGCCCGTAGATAGGATCCCTGAAAAGTTATTTAAAAAGATATGAACAGGTGTTCGCTAAAGTCGACCGGCTAAGGTTAGGGTATAAAGGGACGAAGCTACAATTGAAATGTTTTAATAAAATAATTAATAAAAGAACTAAAAGGGTGATAAAGTGATCAAAAATTATAGGGGGTAAAGGTCGAGCAAAGGTCAACATGTGGTCACTATATACTATTTAAAGAAAGAACAGTTAATTTCAAGTAGAAATTAGTATTTACTTTTTAGCAACATATTAAATTAAAATAGTTATTCAACTCGGATAGATTTGCTAAACGCACCCTTCTTAGCGGTCTCATAGAAAATAATTTTACAGAGATTAATTGTTAAAAGAATATAGCTGTGGGTTGTAATCTGTCCACGGCCCATTTAGTGGAACGTTTCACATGATTACAACCTCAGTATAATGTATAGGAATTCAATATCAAAATAATCATAAATAACGTTTTGCAAATTTACTACTACAAAGTACCTATACAGTTTAAGGTTACCTTATCTATTAGTGCAAGGAATTGAAATAATAATTACGACGTTAATTAAATGAAATTGCGATTTAACACTAGGTTTACTAAATTATTAAAAAGCTAGATGCAAAACGTTAAAATGATAGGTTAAGAACACACACTCACCCTAGTTCGGGGATCGCGTAAGTACTAGATACAGATGTCTACTGAATGATTAACTGTAGCTGGAGAAAATGGAAGAAGAGACCCAGTTTCTCCGAGCTACAGTTTATATACTTAATTACTTCGAGAACTTTCCCAAAAAATTGTAGTGGGAGTTCCGTTTAATGAATAATGCAGCCATAACCAAAGGATAGTTTATACAGAGTACCTGTATCTATGGTTGCTGCAGTAAAATATGTAAACAAAAATAATTTAAAATGTTTATAAGAATATTCTCCAGGCAGAAAATACAAGTTAAAATATATTAGTTATTTAATTAATTTATGGCACAAATTAGGTGGGCCAAAAGGCTTGTATACAAAGTTCGAGATATTTTTAAAATGGAGGGTAGTCAGAATCATTATTATAAATAATAGAATTTAGAAGCGGGTATCGGCGTCAGCCGACATGAGAACTGTCATTAGTAGACAGATCAAAATAAGTTTATGAAATAACAATTGCTGTGTTTATATTTGTTTTAAAAACAAGTAAAAGTTAACATTAGTATAGAATATTTAATTATTATAGTTGATAGTTATGTGATGCTTTGTTTTGTATGGATTTTTTATTAAAAATCAACGTAAGTATATTGAAAGACGGTATAGACCGTGACAAATAGCTTCAAAAATAAACTTAAACTATATCTAGTAGAACATTAATAATTACAGCACTTACTGATGGCTATAGATATGTAATCGTATTTGTGAATGTGAGTTATTGAGTTTTCATATCATATAATCATATTTTGTGATATCTTTGAGTTGCATGCTCACTGCTTTGTTAATATATTGTATAAGTTATCTTAAGCTAAATATTGTCCAATAAGTGAAATGTAAATTTCTTGAGACAATAAATATTCTTTAAACCGAAATACGTAATTTTTATAGTAAAATCCATAAAAATTGGTATATGGCCTTTTGGTGAAAAATAAAGAAAGATATATATCTGGGTTTCTCGACATCCTACACTTAGGGTTTTAAAATAGGGGATAAAACGGAATGAAAGTGCGACAAATCTATCTATGTTTACTATCATATACTTATTGGAAATATGTGTATGATTAGTAAAAAAAAACAAAAAAGAAATCACGGGGACGAAGTCACGAGCAAAAGCTAGTAATCAAATAAAAAGATTGAATCTCATATTTCATGAACCCCGAATTAGATATAAAACATTGCACTATTCCAAATCGAACCGTCTAATGGCCTACTTTAGCTTTTTGATAACCATAAACTAATCTATACCCCCAAAAATTATGAATATGGTATACCAAAAGAATGAACAGTTTGGATAAAAATTACCCGACTAAAAGCTTTAATATGAGTTCATATCTTAATTACAGCTATAAAAGTTCCCTAAAACCTGCGTAGTGAAAAATGGGTGGAGGAAAAAAATTGTTTCCATAAAGGATAGCGGGATGGACGAATTGACGAAACGAGATGTGATAGTAGCGGATCACGGGATGCTTTGGTCAAAGATTTGTTAAAGAATAAACTTCTTATAGTTGTTTATAGAACACTAATCTGAAATGGTTCTTGATTAGGTGTGTGTTTATTATTACCCAAACATTTTCCATTAAGTAAAACTGTAATGTTGGTTAATTTAATTTTGTATTAAAATTGTTTTTTAATAGCAATCGGAATCTAGTGTACGTTTTATAAGGTTTTGTATATTGCTATACAACCAACGACACTGCGTCTGGCGCTTTAGAAAGTATTACCTACTAGAGCTATAATTGACTTTTCATTCAGTATCTGAGAAATCAAACTTATTATGCCGAAAACGTCAAAGGATAACATGACTAAACCTTATAACATCTAAAATACTTAAAATTAAAAATATATAGAAGTTAATCTTAAACTTCTACTCGATACAATATCAATAAAAAAACAGAGAGGTTTTGTTAAATTTCTGTGCAGTTAAAAATTTAAATGTTTTCTTTTTAATCGCACATGAAATTAGTTGTTTGTTTCGTCTGATAACTTAAAATAAAAACCAATTATGGATGAAATGGATTTTATAAATAACACGTTATGTTTCATCAACTAGTATTTTTTTTTCTTTACATAAATTGACGTTCATTCATAAGTGTACACATTGTACCAAATCTGAATAAACGTATTTGATTTGATTTGAGTATATTAAAATAAATTAGTACTCTTTATTGCATATAAAAATTTACAGAAATATTACACTAAAACATAGTTAGCAAGGGCGAACTTATCTCTAGAAGAGATCTCTTCCAGTCAACCCATGAATGTGTGTTATAACGTTAATAAAGTAGGCAGCATAAATGCAAAATAAAGGTTATAAATAGACAGCAGTATTACACTATAATAATAAATATTATACTTATATAAATATCTTCATAACACATATACATATATACTTACATATGTTTATATATATAATAAATAAATAAATAATAAAATACTATAATACACATGATGAGATAAGCTTGCAATGATTAATTTGAAATTTGTGATAGATAGAACTTCTTAATTCTACTTTTGAAAGAAGTAATGGATGGGCTGTCTTGTACAACGGCTGGAAGATGGTTCCACATTTGAGCAGCGCGAAATGAAAAGGAGTGGAGAAAGAAATTAGTATTGGTCTTAGGCAATTCCAGCATCTTAGTGACACATTGACGCCTGGGACGAGGGGGAGTTTGAGATATTTGGAAACGAGAGCGAAGGTAGGAAGGGGCATTAGGATCGTAGAGGATCTTATAAAGAAAGGAAAGGATGTGCACATTACGCCGGTCCCGAACGGGAAGCCACTCAAGCTCGGAGCGAAAAGTAGATACATGATCATATTTACGCAGACCGAAAATGAACCGAATGGCCATATTCTGAAGTCGTTCGAGCTTGTTTAGCAGTTCCTCGGTCACATCCAAGTAGCAGATATCAGCGTAGTCGAGAATAGGGAGAAGGAGAGATTGCGCTAGCATAATTTTGGTTTTAAAAGGGAGAAAGTATTGAAGCCGCTTGAGAGAATGGTATGAGTAATGCATTCGCCTACTAATTTCGTTAATGTGAGGATTCCACGACATATGGCAGTCCATTATTAAGCCAAGATTCTTCACTTTGTCAGAGTATGGGATGGTGGTACCGTTGTAAACAAGTGAAGGCAATAAGTTGAAATCAAGTTTATTTCTTAATCTACTGCTGCCTACTATCATTGCCTGCGATTTTACTGGGTTAACAAGTAATCCGAAAGAATTGGCCCAAGCAAGAATAGCCGATAAATCCTTATTTAGTTCACGAATAGTCTCAGTGATCTCAGATAGTCCCGAATGCCGATAAATCTGAAGATCATCGGCATATAAATGGAAGGAGGAAGAAATAGTATCGCATATTCTATTTATAAATATTGAAAATAACAAAGGTGAAAGTACGCCACCTTGAGGCACACCAGCTGTCAACTGGCACCAACCAGACTTATTATAGTCCATTTTAACACATTGTTGGCGGCCATAAAGGTATGAATGGAACCACTGAATGGTTGGAAGTGAGATGTTTGCCGAGCGAAGAGTACCGAGCAGTATATCAAAATCAACCGAGTTGAATGCGCTACTAAAGTCCAACAGACAGATAACTGTCAGTTTGGTATTATCCATCGCTAGACGGATATCCTCAGTCACATTCAGCAGGGCACCAACCGTACTATGAGATGGCCGAAAGCCAGATTGGAGAGGACATAATAAGGAGTTGGACGCGAAGAAGGAATATAATTGTTGGTGTGCGACGGACTCAAGGACCTTGGATAGGAGAGGCAAAATGGAGATGGGGCGATAATCTGTTAAGGACGAAGGATTCGAGGATTTAGGCAAAGGGATAACATTGGCTTTCTTCCACGATGTCGGATATACATTATTCATCAAAGAGAAGTTTAAGATGTGGGTGACAATTGAGATAATGTCATCCAGCACGGGAAGAACCATTTCAAGGCTGAGGCCATCATCTCCAACGGCTTTGGTACTAATACCTCTGATACTCTTCGCCACAGCGTCCTCGGTAACAGGACTAAAAGAAAAAGGAGAGCAGGCAGGAGGGGCAAGACTTGCAAGATAGGAAAGGGATACTGATTTAGAATGCACATTAAGAATTGTAGGTGGTGATGAAAAGTGATTATTTAAAGTATTAAGATCCACGGAACACTGAAATGAGTCCGTGGGCTTGCCCACCCCTAAAGTCCTTAGAAATTTCCATGTCAGATTGGTGTTCAGGTTGCTAATTTTGTCATGGATGTAGTTGCGCTTAGCATCCCTACACATTCTATTACAGCGATTGCGTAAAATTTTGTAGGCTTCGAAATGAATTTGAGTAGGGTTTTCCTTATTACGCCTTTTAGCTCTGTCTCGTAAAACCATCACTTTCCTAATGTGTTGTGTAAGCCAAGGAGCTGGCACATGCCTGACACGAACTGGGCGTACAGGCGCGTGCGTATCGTAAATACTGATCAGGTCGGCGGTAAGTTGTTCAACCATGAAGTCCAAGTTATCGGAAGCGAGTAAACGTGACCAGTCAATACGTCTCACGTCTTCTCTCAAGCGGTTTAAATCCATATGCTTGAAATTGCGCTGCAGAAGTACCTTACGTTTAGTTTTGGGAGGTCGCACTCTAAAAGCGAGGTAAAGTAGATCGTGGTGAGAGAAAGGGGCTGCTGTTTGGCCATAAGAAGGAGCCATATCAGGGTTGGAGACTATTATCAGATCGATAAGAGATGGCTTACAATTAGGGTAGAAATGAGTGGGAGAAGACCTAGAGAGCACATGCAAGTTCATTGATGAAAGTATGTTAGATAGTTTATTTGCTCTTGCGTCTTTTTTTAATAAACATGTGTTTAGGTCTCCCATTATTATCGTATGGTCAAACAAGGGTGTAAGGTTTTCGAGTAAGTTCTCCAGTGTGTCAAAATAGTCCACCTTGTCGTTTGGACTGTACAAACAACCTAGGAGGACCTTTTTATGGTGTAAGATTATTTCAATAAAAATGAATTCTAAAGAACCGGCACAAATAGATGTTGAGCATTTAATAACATTGGCGGGAATGTGACCTCGAAGGTATATACCCACTCCGCCACCACCCCCGCCAATGCGATCATTGCGAAGAAGTTTGTATCCAGGAATAGAGCATCCAGTAGACGGAAGAGAAGGCTTTAACCACGTCTCAGAAACAAGAATGCAATCGACTACGTTATTGCTAAATGATGTAACAAGATCATTATAATGACCAGGAATGCTCTGCGCGTTAATGTGCACAAGGGACAGGAATTTTGAGTTTTTGTCAAAAATTGTCAGAAGTTTGTTATCCAGAAGGTCGCAAACCGATATATCATCACAACTTTCAGCACTATCATATTCTTCGGAGGAGCAAGAAAAGTATTCATCATGTATAGACATTATAAATAAATACAATAATAATATATAACGTATTAACTTAACTACTAATAAATAAATTATACTAATACAATAACTAACGATAAGCAAGAAAGGGTCAATTATCACATGCATAGGTTGACAGAGAATATACAATTTTACACTAAAACAATTAACACTAACAAGAAAAAAAAAGAATCATAACTCAACAACTTAAAAACACACATCAAATAAAAATAAAAAAAAAACATGTTATTTCACTTGGCAGTATGAACTGATTATAAGATCATAAGTAAACATAGATCGGGCTGACAATAAGAAAAGAAATAAACGGAGTTTCTCCCGAGTTCTTGTTGTAAAAACACGTGTTGAGAGACTTCATTTTTAACCTAAATCAACCGTACAATTTTTGTTACTACTTTAGTTACATTTTCACTTGACATTGGCAAAATGCGCACGCCCAAAGCGACGCGACGCCATTAATTAAGAATAGAATAGAAAAGAAATAAACACTCAAGACATGGCTGTATGGGCTCGATCCCTTTGCCTTTCCGTAACAAGGAGAATTTAAAAACACCTAAAAATTGTTTGACAGATTTTAGAGTAAAGTGCAAGTAAAGTGTCATGAGAAAACAAAACGATCGAGCAAACAAAAGTTCAGTTTCACTACCTACAAATAAACAGTTGAACTAATTATTAAGCAAGGCCAGTAAATAGTTAATAATAAAAAGAAGCAATTACCCCACAAGATATTTACGACAGATGTAACTAAAATAACACTCACGTACTTATTAAAGTTCAAAATAGTCAATCATCACTGGGGCCTGAGGAATGAGATGGATACTGTGCAGTCAATTTCTTGAGTTCAGGCATGGAGACAATCTTCCTACGGCTCTTGTCTGGAAGTAGAACCACAATCGAGCCCTCCATTGACCAACATTTCTTAACCCCGAAATGATTACGAGCAGCTATAAATACTTCCTGCCTAGTCTTCGTAAGGAATTCTGTGACAGTCACCTTTGAACCCTTCAATGATGTTTTGGTATTCCACACCTGGGCACGGTGCTGCATGGAGACGAAGCGGATCAGCACAGGACGAGCATTTGACGAGTCTTTTTTAGGCCCTAACCTATGGCACGACTCAATTGCGTCAATATTAATTGACGGTAGATGCATCCGATCATGAACCACATCCAAGAACTTTCTGAGCACGTCATCCTCTTTGTCTTCTTTCATCCCATGGAAGAGAAGCACTTTCCTACGCGTATGTGTATCAAGGCGATCCAGACTTAATGCGAGAATTTCGATTTGAGCTTTAATGATCTCAAGCGATTTCCAGACAAAGCTCTTAAATGAAGAATACTCTGCTGCTAACGACTTCACAGTAGTATTTGACTCCTTGGCGGTGGGCAGTGGAAGGTTCCTCTCAAAATCAGCCATCCTGGTGTTGAACATTGTTGACAACTCATCTATGCTCTTCATAAGTTTCTCAGCTGAAGTGTCCATGATTGTTAAGTGTTGAAAGTTTGTGAGAGTTAAGTGGTAGTCAACCTAAGCAATGTTGCAATTGATATTAACTCATGTAAGTTTAAAATATATTAAAAATATCAGGAGAGATAAAAAGCACGTCTTTTCACTACAAAGTCTACCCACAAAAAAAACTACACAAAATATAGCATTACAATATCATAGACAAACTACGTTTCAGGTATTTCGTCGTTTAGGTAATCTAAGTTATATATAGGCATTCGGCTGCTCAGGTTAATTACGTTTTAGATGATGTGCAACTTTATTAGGATATTTGAGTTTTAGGCATTTTACTTTAAGCATTTTCCTACTTAGGCATTTTGCTTTTTTACGTCACGCTCATAACTAGTAAAAGGTTTGTGTCCAACAGTGGACGTCTCTTGGCTGATATCATAATGATGATAAAATAGAAGAATTGAAACGGATGTCAAAAATCAGTTATGTAGAATATTTAAATGTAACTGAAAAGGCAGAAGAAAACAGAAGTAAAAAAACTGCCTGAAAAGTACAGTGATATTCCAAATCAAATCCATATGTCTTATTTTAATTCTGTCATATTAAAATTGATTATTTTTACCTATCACCACTCCATGACAAAACATTAATGACGTAGAAAAAGAAAAACTGCTTTGTAATTATAATAATATAAGGTACGGTGGCGGACTTCCGTGCTTAAGCAATTCAAAACGAGTTTCCTATGACGCGTAAACTGATTTACTATACTATTTTACTACGTTTTGCTACATTTGAAAAAAATCGTTAAGATCTAGGTTGTAACGGTTTACATAATTATAATTATGTCAGTTTGTATTAAAATCTCATTTTCCAATATTTTGACGGACGCTAATGCGCTACTGCAAAATCATTCTATGCTCTACACAGCTTAACACTCACCCACGCACGCACCGCTTACTACACCGCAGGCGCAGATGTGAGAAAACCCAAGTCACACGCGTCGCCCTATTCCAGTAACAGAATACGTCTACATATATGTAGTCACACCTACATCAGGTCTACTGCTCCCTTTAGATCAAAACCCTGCAAAGATTCTAGATGACAGTAAGCTGACTATAAACTTTCTATAAAAAGATCGCCCTACAAGCTATAGGATCACAAAGGTCCTCGCTTTTTATATAATAATCTGTAATATAATCTGTTCGATAGCAATAATACCAAGTCATTTAAATAAACTAATTTCCCGATACGATTTACATTAAATTATATCACGCAGATTTTCGTGTTACAATGTTTTCATAACACTCGTACTTCTACCAAGTTTCCTCCACCCTCCCCCGTTGAAGTCACACCAAAACTTCGGGCACTATTTCATAGGCAATTTACTTTTCGTCCGCCAATCGCGTACTCCCGTTTACAAGTTTAGAGCGTGTAAACTAAAATTTATGTTTGAAAGATTTGTTCGCCACAAATAAGCTTGTCAGCGTGTCTTATCTACTAGATCGTTAATTAATTAGAGAAATTGAGCGGCGGCGGCGCACGGGGACCAATAACTCGCAACCCGCCTGGTATCATAGCTTCGGTCACTTTTATTTATTTTTACCACTCACGTAAGCAAAATTGAATTCAAAGGATGGTTTTATGCAACTACGGCTACGAAACAACGTAAGATAAACATGCGCAACGCTTCAGACAAAACTACAGCCGTACTACAACCAATATGAAAAACAAAAAACTGTTTATGAAGTCAACTTTTTGTAGTAAATCTAACCATATCGTAGAATTACCATTGTAATTATTAGTTCTTGGTTCAGATATGTTGAATGCCATTCTTTATATAGAACACCATGTGTGACAAGGTGTGACAGTGTTAACAGCGCCTTATCACTCCAATCAATGATGGCGCTAATTGACTTGTTCTATACATCCAAATTTATGGTGTCACCGATTGTCCGGCCATTGAGTTACAGCCCCTAAGGTAACTTTTAGCCGAATAAAAATGTTAATTACCCAATTAAATGGTATGTACTAGAAACTTTTTTGTTTGGTGCTTTTGGTATCGAAACAAAGTACCTACCTTGGTTTGGCTAAGATGGGTTACCAAAAAAGATAACAAAAAAAGAAATATAATTTCTCGCATTGACGCGAAATTTCCTGATTCAAAGGCACGTTGTGTCGTCGGTCTCAGCTGTTACTCCAGCATTTTATCGAAAATAGCTATCCGTTAAAGTGTCCTAAATTTGTGTTCCATATTATATCACATATGTTATTTGTACTGATAGCATTCAATTTATAGAAAATCGTAAATATTCTATGACTTCTTTTTATTATCAATAGATCGCTGGCTCAAATCTGGCTCGAAGGATAACGAATTTGCATGCTATTAATAACACGCAAGTGTAAGTTTGCTTTAAACAATTTCATTGAAATTAATTAAAAACATGTTTAAACATTGTATGCAGCGGAGTAGAATAGATAGAGGATGTAGCTGCAGTTGAAATATTATAACAGGAACTAAGCGTAGCGGTACTAAAATTAGAATAGAATAGAATAGAAAGATTTTTATTTCCATAACAAACGACGTGCAACTTAACTATTAGCACACGTGGGACATTACAATAAATCAATCAACAAATAACAATAAAATAACAAATAGGCTGTGATCGCACGTCGTCGTAGGTTATGGTAACGAGGTTCACACTCAGCTTATTGCTATGCTACGTGCAAGACGCAACACAGCGCTGGTTTTCAGTGTGAACCTCAAGTGACGTTCAGACGGACGCGAGGCCATCCATACCGCGCTGAAATGAAGTCAGCGAAAACAATAGACCACAAGCAAGCAAGACCTATGTCAGTCTCCCTCCCTCCATTACAATATTTATGTCTAATAACAAAATTATGATTACATTTTATCACAACAGATCTTCAGAAATAAAAACATTGGCTATGTAATGTTATGCAATTCGCTAGTAAAAACATTTTTTTAAATTATTCTTAATGAACTTGATGGAAAAGAAACTGGCACACTAGGGTAAATCTGGCCAGAAATGGCACATAATGACAATTTTATTTAATATTTTAATAACTAATTATCTGTTCAAAATTTTATAAAAGACAGCTTTTGTTCAAGCATCTCGCTTGATGCGTTTTAAACAAGAACATTTTAAATTTAGTTCAAGTTATAAAATCACTTATGGAAGAAATTGTCTATGCATCATGCATCAATAGGGTTCGGAAGAGTGTGGAAGAAGAATCGGTGCGATGGTGGGTAGGCGTAGATGTCTTAGCAAACAGTCGCTCAAAACATACTCCCTTATACAACCGGTTAATATACAAATACAGTAAACCAGACAATTTTTTCGATTGCTTCACTAGTTCTATCTGACGTCATTTATCATTGCACTTCTGAAATCTACTTAAACAACAACACATTTTGACAAAGAAATAAACAGTGATCTGCTACAGACAACAAAACGGACCTATAAAATCGCGGAGCATAGACAAAATGCTACAATAACATCACAACGGGAACGAATCGCCAGTTTACGACAGCGCAACGACCGAATGCTCTACAAATGAATAAGCCATCTGTTCTAATGGATGCAATTAAATAGCCGGCCATCGGTGCAAGCTCACGGCTAAGAATCGATATGGACAGTTTACCCAAATACAAGGAAAATGTTTGCAGCGGCCAATTTGTATCTTTGTTTTTGCTATACCATAAAAGAATCGAATAATTTAATTCAGGAACTATAAATGTAAGGAAAGCTTAGTTTCATTACTTTCAATGTTTAGAAAATAGTGAAGCTAGTACAGTCAGCTTCAGAAGTAGATGATCACTTTAGTACCATGTCATAGCAACGCCAGCTTTGTGCAGTAATAGTTGCGACAATTATGTATCAATTATTATTATGACAAGGCACTAAAGTGATCATCTACTTTTGATGGTGACTGTACAAATCGCGGGTAGGTCCAAGTTCCAAGGCCAAAGTTTGACTACATGTGGAATACTGTTCTCTAGGCAGGGGCACCTCAATACCAACTGCTTCCCTTTTTTCGAACAGCAGCTCGAATCGACGACAATTAAGCGTATTCTAACTAGCTAGATGCCTTGACCCTACGTAGAGATGTGGCTTCTCTTTGCATCCTCTACCGCATATATCATAGGGAATGTTCAGAGGAATTGTTTAGATTACTCCCAGCGGCTGATTTCCACCACCGCACCACCCGTAATAAGCTCAGATTCCATCCCTACAATCTCGACAACTGGAAGCCCAGCACTGTACGTCTCTCTAGCAAGTTTCTGCCACGCAAAACCTGGGTCTTTCCAAGGGGGTAAGACCTTCAAGAAAAGAGCCTATTCCCTTCTTAAAGGCAGATGCAACCGCAATTGATAGTGCTATGGTTGCACATGAGCGACGTTTATCACTTAACATCAGATGACTCGTACCTATGCCGGTTTGTCTGCGTACTTCATAAAAAAGGTCCAGTTCAAATACGTCCTGAATTTGGAGGCGACGTTCGTAGCTGGAGCCCTTGATGTTTTTGAGCAAATAAGGTGTTTTATCTTTGCTGCGGCTATTGTGCATTTATGCAATTGGCACGTCTATGAAGAGCGCGCGGTACTCATTCTGCCAAAGTTTCGTTGATTTCGAGGACGATTAACTTAGCTTAGTTTTACATGGTACACAAACACACAATTTAATGTTATCATGTTGATATAAATATTATTGTTTATATCAATTGTTATTATTTTAGGCTTTTGAATATTTCTTGTAAGTTATGTCCATCTTTTCTTTGGTTTACTTCGTCCTCTATCTATATCTATCCACATTAATTCTCGTCACTTTCTATGTTTCATGCTCCTCATCATTTAATATCTATAGTAAAAATCTGTACTAGTACATTGAATGTTAAAAATCTGTGAATTTAATTAAACTATCATATTTTCCCACAAAGATCACTCCATTCTGTAACTTCATTTACATAGGAGCAATTAAGTTCGATAACCACAATGAATTAGTTCTACGTATTCATTCATTTAGAGTACAAACGTGTTGCATTTTTTGCTGATTCTTATTAAAATATGCAGTGTTCTGAAGTTATCACCCGCGATCAAATGCAAACGCATCACTCCGCGTGTCTAACTTATCGTAACATAAAGTTTTTTCGCATCGTCCTGCTTCTGTATAGGGAGTATCGGAGGATGCCTGTTTTTGACTGCACTGACCAAAGGTATCAAGCAAGCCATTCATATAAGGCGAACTGTCATAATTAAAGTTAATAATGAGGCCGCTTCGATTTTTTATCGATACCGAGAACAGTCATAACATTGTCAAACTGGCGAGTAGCATCTTGACTGAAATGGTCTGAAATGAATTAATTGCTCCCGCAAAAAGACAAAAACTTTATACGCGACCGCCGCATCTACATACGAGTTGTAGTTACAATTATTTTAATTGTAGACACTTTAGCCGAGCACAAAAATGTTAACGAAGTCCAGGTTACTTAATGAAATTAATATAATGTAGCAGTATATTAGTGGTTTGTTAATGCTAACCTTATTAACTGTATTAATTGGAGCGTCGACTACTTTTTAGGGTTTCTTTTATAATGTTATTGTATTGAGGTTAGTGTTGTTGATCTTTTGAAAAACTTGGGACGTACGAGGAATATAAAACAGACGCTGGACAATTTGTCTTTACATTCTTTCATTATTGTTTGTCTAGAGATTTCAGGTAGGTACGTAAATGCTTAGAGGATTTATAGATGACGATGGGAGCATTCAAATATAGCTAATAAAGTAAAAACTGATCTTTTCCTTCCCATATACTGACATCTGACAGCTGTCATGCTGTTGTCAAAATGTATGAAAACGGAAGCTTTTGGATTTGGTTAGTAGGCGATAAATAGTTCTGTAAGAATTTTCAATGATAATTAATTCTTAGATGACAGTAGAGTTATAGATCATAGCAAAAAGCGAAAAGACGAATATAGACAAGCTTGTAGCGGTAAGAGCAATGCTCAAAGTATTGCATTCGAACTCAAAGATTAATTTCTATCGCATAACTTAGGTACATATAATTATGTTATCTTCTCATAGCAGTTAACTCAAGTAAGTTGGTGATCAAAATTGAATGGTGATCAAAATGGAATTGGCAACCCTGATATTTTCAAATAATCATTGTCACTAGTCAAATATTTTTTGAGGATCACTCTCGAAGTTTTCTATTTTTGAAAAACAATAAGTACTTACATACATTTATTATAACGCTCAAAATCCCAAAGGAGTCTTGCCCAGCTTCAGGTAATATTCGGTTAAACAAAAAGCCATATTTGGCAGTACGGGCCATATAGTACCCCTAAAATAGTAACAGGTCGCCTATACAAGTCGTGACAAACAATATTTTTTCCAAATGGTACAGACGACATTTAGGCGTATAGCCTAAATGTCGTCTGTACCATTTGGAATATATGGAATAACATTACCGTGACAATATTTGTAAAATTTCTCCAATACATTTTGAACTTTAACCCATAAACATAGAGTTCAATGTTTATTGTAGGAAATTGAATTTTATAATTGTATTTTGTGAGCAATTAGTAATATTCTTACTTATTAATAATTATTATTACTTACGCTTTCAATAATGAATTGAATGTATAAAATATTTTTTCCCTAATCCCACCATCTCCATTCCTTTTAAGGATTACGCGTGCAGGTTTACTGTGTCACCGACAAACGGTAGCTACCATTCCAACGCGAACTAAGAAATTTGGCAACTCGTTTCTTTGTCGCATGATCAAGAACTGGAATTCACTGCCAGCACACGTGTTCCCTCCATCCTACAATCTTGGGTCATTCAAAAGAGGGTGGCTAGCGCGGTGGTTTACCTCTCGTACCAGCTATCTTCGCATTTGGACTTCAATTCTCCTTATCATCAGGTGGAATGGAGTCATTTGCTTGACCTTTTTGTATACCTGTATTAATATCCCAAAAAAAAGTGTAAAACACTACTTTACACTCGGCTTTTACTGTATTTACATCTGAGGAGAAAGGTGATGACTTTGTTTGACTAGTCATATATTCAGCTATATGCGAAAAAAATCAAGGCTGCATCTATTTTTACCACATCATTAAGCACAAAAATGTCTTGAAACCTGATTAAAAAAATGGTTCGCAAAATATCAACTTTTCAAGAAATAATATTTTACGTCACATATATTTATATTTTTACGGTGAAGGAAAACATAGTGAGGAAACCTGCACACACCTATGAAGAAATTATTAGGTTGTGTGTGAAGTCGACCAACCCGTACTTGACCAGCGTTGGTGACTAAGGCCTAATCGCCCCTAATGTGGGGTAGGCTCGAGCCCCTCGGTGGGGACATTATATGAGTTATTGATGATGATTATTGTTATGCAGGTAATACTTAATTATTTGAAAAGACCAAATAATAAATAATTGAATTTATTATTTCATCTTTTCAAACAAATATTTGCAATTTTGTATTTTTTTTTTACTATTTATGACAGGCGAACTTTTATTGCTTACTGTGATCGTGGAGCGTAAAATGTATGGACTATTGCAAATGTCATCATAAAATGACCCAACATTGTGACTCTCAATTGGCGTTAAGTATTTCCTGGCGAAGATTTCTGTTCAGAATTTACTTTCGCAGTCAATGGAACGTATAAGTCGCACATAGGGCCCATAAAGTGATGTTCACATATATAGGGGTTAATGCCTAAAGACAAGGCGAGCCGACGGCGGCGCAGCCTCCTCAGTTGACCTGTAATTGCCGACTATTTTATTGCACCATCTTAGAAGTTTTATGTCATCCAATCCACAACTCTTAATTGAATAAGCGACATGAAATTTACAACCGTCATACATTCAGCCCGTTCTAGTTAAGTATCTTTGATGTCGCCAATGAGTGCGCGGATTTTAATGACTGTTCATGTAGCCATGTTGAATGTGGCCATTTTGAAACGCTATTATATTGAGAGATAACTTCATATTATTATTTATTATCTTTGTTAATTTATACTTATATTATACGGAGGAAAGATTTGCATGTTTTGAATGGGCCTAAATACGCTCATTTTAAATAAAAAGTTAAACTGATTTTTATACAGTTACATTTATGCGATAACCGGATTTACAAATTAAGAGAATGAAATTATCAATAAATTCGTAATTTCTGGTGAGTTCTAATGAAAAACAGTAACAAAAAGAAACAACTGAGTATGCTTCACCCAATTAAAGATGAAACTTGGCGAGGATCATGTGACAACGTGCCTGATGATATATAGCGGACGGGGACGATGGATCGATAAGACTTGATACTTGTAAATAATTTACCTACTAAGTATGAGAAATATAATCAGGGATTATTATTTATTTTAAATTAATTTCTTAGAAAACCAGATTAAAGCTCGAAATCTCCGAGAACTGTAATGAGACAAATATGTAAGATACTTATACCTACTTACATAGCTCGAAGTCATATTCAGTCACACGTTCATTTAATAAGCACATCTAAATAAATTACACACCCTACAATACAATACAATAATGTAATTCTTAGTAATATTAAATTAATTGTGCATTATATGCTCTCTCTCTCTCACACACACACACACACAAATCATATTCTCTTAATTAATAATTCGCAGGACAGCCTAGTGACCTGTAGTACAGGTTCTTTGGAAACCTATATTAAGCACCAATCTCTCAATATGCAGGTCCTATTCTACTATAATCAATTTTGAAATCTTTTCAAGAGTGCCTATTGTAGAGAGAAATAAATATTTTATATTATTAGTATATAGTGAAAGATCGATACGAATTTTATGTTACCAGCATAAAAGAGGCATTAAACCCAAAAAGTATCTAAACCTTCAGGGAACTCAGAAACAAGAGTCGAAGACTAAAGGAGCAGTTACAATCTATTGCACTTCTCAGTAGTCCATGTTAATTGTAGGTTTGTGGTGTAATTGATGTGCAGTGATAAATCTATTTCATAATATTTGTAAAAACCAAAAATAAAAACGCAAACACGCATTGAGATAAAAGATAAACTACATAAAAAAATATTATTGTTTATAAATACAAAGTACCAAAACCATAAGTACCAAACTTGATTTGCTAAGTTCCAAAAGTGGGCTGACAAACCAACGCGACCTGGTACATATTATAAATATCAGCATGAACTATCGTATTTTTATTATAATGAGCATTAAAACTTGCCCCATTATCCCAAAAAGAAAGAACGTTTGATGGGTCGGTTCATATTTTAGTCTGATCCTGAGCCGAAAGGACATATAAATCAATGGCATCTCCGAAAGAAGTGCGCCCGCGCCCCACGTCCCAGTAATTGCCGCAAAAACACGCATTGTGCGATTTTTGAAGACGTTGGCAAATTTCGGTATAATTTCTGTGAAGCAGAGCTCGGGTGTAACTATGTCTTGCATACCCAAACATGCCTTTTTACTGGCACTCGCTCAAAGAATTTGATACGTTTCCAATCCCGTATCTTTAAAATATATTTAATCAATCAGCCAAGAGGTATTGTAGAACAAAAAACTAGCCCTGTGATTGTATTGTCTTCGAAGAACTCACAGGAGACAAAAAGAGAGAAACGTTAGTATGTAGATAGGTTATAGCTCGCAGGCCGGGAACTGATTAGAGAAGCCTGCGCAGATCTCTCAATGGCCCGGCGTGCTCGCTCTCGGGTGCGTCATAAATTTCCATTGATTGGATTAATCTGATTTGGATGTCAATTTTGCAAGGAAAGTACAGGCTCTTTATAAGAGAATACAATCATGGGTCCCTCGAGAGCTTATATATTCTGTTCTCGACGCATAATAACAAAATATTGTAGCATTGAGGCGAATATCCGCACGCTTGTGTGCTCCACGCGAAATACCCATTTTTTCGTTTTCCTTTTCTTGATGCAATCGTTAACGAAACAAAGAAGATTTATTTGTTCATCATTTTGTCTTATTAAAAATGATGGCCCCACGTTTCCTGTGAACAGTGAGTAGGATGCAAATTTAAAGGTTTGAGACTTTAGCTGAACATTTGTTTAAGTAAACGACTGCTGCTACTTATAGGCTGGCCTCGACTTAGAGCATTGCCGATTAACTGACCCTATATGGTATAAGTGCAATTCAAGCGATATCAGTCCTATTTATGCTGTAACTAGATAACACCATTTTTCTCAATTTATTGTACATTATATAATTATGTAGTGTTAGAAGTACTTCGTGTCATAGTAATAACTATATTTTATTTCCACTTTGGTGCTGCGTATTAGATTTCATTATCGTCATTATTATAAAATTCACGTTCAGTCAAACACTTATGTTTTAAAAGTCAATCGATGAATTCGATCTGCTTACACCGTTTATACATATAAATGAAAAATACAACAACGACAAGATTACTATGTTTACAATTTTATAATTATCGTGGATTAATGTGCAGCCTAGTCAAACCAGTTGGACATTATCGTTGCGCACGCGCTAAATAAAATGCGACCTCGAGTGCTTTATAAAAAGCGGGTGTTATTGGAAGCACGGGGACCCGTACCGTTCATACACCTACCCACTACCCGGACATTGCATACTGTGTTGCTTGTCAGCCTGCTATATCCATAACCGACGCTGATTATGACGCTTTTTATCACCACCATCCCTAAGCAGATATCTTCTTATAGCATATCGCATTCTAAACAGATATGAACGTTAAAACTTGTCTGTCAATCTAACGGCAGTAGCGCATACACCGCAGGTAATATGATTGAATTATGCAACATTGGTACAAGTGTACCAGTTCTATAATTCATTGTAAAATTTATAGGCCTCAGTTGCCTACCTACGGTCACAAACGAGCATATTTCCCACGTCAATTTTGATTGCAATATCATAGTGAACGATGACATTTGAGTACGTACTAATTTAGCGAGCGCGCGGCGGTATCTGCGCATAGATATAGGGTTGCTCGGGAGTTGAGGAATTTCTTCTCCTATTTCTCTACGCGAAAGTTCAATTTTGAAGTACCCGCGCGTGAAAGGTAATCACGCAATGTTGGCCTCTTAGCGCTGAGTAAACAAATCTTCGACATTGTATCTGTACGCCTTAACTCTCTTTATTCAAAGGAACATTGTCAAGAGAATGTACGATTATTGTGGTGTTTCTTATGGATTGTGTTACGAAAATATATAACTCGTGGCTACGCTAAGGGCCGCTATCTTGTGATTTCATGTTGTTTATCAATTTGAACACGCCAATAGACGTATTTGTTTCCTGTAATCTATGTCTGTGTGTTCACTGGGCTTGCCATCACCCTTAGTTTGAACTTTATTCGATTAAACCTACCTAGATTTAGATAAATTGGAGATTAGGTGTAAAATACTATCTAGATAAATTAAATTTCAACTCTAGTGCAATGCAGTAATAACTAATTGAAATAAAGTTACGGATACAAAAGAATTCTCCTTTCTCACAGTCGGCGACTAATGCCTATGGCTTGAGACGGCTATAAATTTCAACAATCATACAGTCGGTCATCTTTCTTTGTTATCATATTAAAGGGACGACATTCCATCTGCGTAATTATGCAAAAAGCCGGACCATGGCCGCGGCGGCTACCCTTTGACAGCCGCATCATTATAGTTGACATAAACAAAGATTTATGCGATTGATTTATTTAGCAAATATGAATTATGTCCATTTATGTCTCGAGAAACATTAATAACAGGAAGAGGGCATTAAAGATTGGCTATTTATCTATATAAAAGCAAACTTTCCGTCTCGGCACGATGATTAACCACATACTCTAAATAAGCTGAAGCCGAGGTGTAATTCGGCGACGCGTAAAACAGTGGTTAAATTAGCCGACGACGCGGTCGTCTTTATAGTCGCTTAAATTGGCAAAAAATCGAAACAAGCCCCGAGTGACACCGATCGCGGAGGCATCAGCGAAACAGGTGTTATCATAAACATACATTTTGCGATAAAAACAAAATAATTTTCATGAGTGGCTGGCAGGCGCGAACTGCCGTCCGTGTCGCCGACACAATGGCGATTTCATAGTTTTTTTTTGGTTCGTCGTCGGCGTAAAAGCCGACGATATTAAATTTAGTAAGCGGAGAGGTGTCCGAAATCTCACGCAGACGTGCGATCCGCCACACATATTTCCATCCTCACAAAAAGCGGAACTATAGCCATAAATATGTCCAAATAAACATTAGTCGTCCACCGACGGAATAGGGTTTCGGAACGTCCAGTGAACGACAATTATTTCGCTATTTTATTGGTAGCGATAACAAGATTGGTTGCTTTCGTTACTTTAAAATATCTCTTATCTGTAAATCACATGGCATGAGCTACAAATTGATTTACTCTTTTATTTGTTGCAGTGACGAAAATCATTAAATATTCATATGAGATCTTAAAACAGCTTTTTTCCTAAAATACGATGAGTGTAAAAATAAATGAAAGAAGTTTTTACGACTAATAGTTTCTTGACTTGATTCATGCATTGTGTCGCGTACTCGTTAATTAAGAATTTAACGACCATTTACAATTTGTACATCTTGTCCACAATTATACAATTAAGTGACAACTGAAAAAGGTGAGAAATCAAAGAGGATAACAAAGGTGTAAGCAGCACACGTTCGTATTGTGCGCGCTAACAACGGGACGGGTGCGCGGCTATGAGATGACAGTCGCGCCTCGCCCGCCCGATAATATGTGTACATATGTAACATTAAACTGCACAAATAAAAGACACTTTCACACTACATGGGTTCAAGAACAAGTTTTTCCATAACACAAAAGACGACACTGAATAGTTATAGCTGCTTCGCGGCCTCGCCGCATAATCCAATAAAACAATCCACGGAATGTATGGTCAACAGAGCAGTGAAACTAGTGTAATGTCAGTTCAAAGATTTCTTTATTAATGTTTAAAGAAAATACTTATTATTGAGGTGATTCTTAAATTGAGTCTTAAAAACAGAGTAAGTAGGTAGTTATATCAATACAGTGCAATTTTATTTGTCAATTATAGTGCAATATAAATTTGGACGTCGTCTTTGTGGTGGAGGGGTCAGTATCGCTGCCTACACATCAAGTGGTCCGGGTTCGAATCCTGGTAGCGGCAAATGCTTGTGTAACCAACACAAATATTTTTTGGTGAGTCGTGAGGTTGTGTTTATATTTATTTAGCTTTATTTATTTAAAATTATTATGTATATGATAACTGTCCGTTATCTAGTATCCATAACACAAGTTCTTAATGATACTTAATTTGGCCTAGGTGTGAGCGTGGGAATTAAGATTTTTTTGCCAATAGTTTAATTAAATATAAAACGAAAAATGAAAAGTGCTAAGACGAAACGTGGCTTAATCATGACTGGATATTTTTCTTGCTTTTCGATTTCTATTCAATTTCATAAAATTTTCTAACTAAATAAAAAATATAGGCAAACAAATCCAAATGTTATGTGAACGTGAACCATTTGTCTTCCAAACGGTTCGCGTTCATTTACAAAACACAAGGATTTTAAAGAAGTATAGCTAGACTGATTGTGAATGATAATAACTGACGATTTGAGGTTTTCCACCAACCAAAAAATAAACCGACACAAAATAATTAATAA
Source organism: Elophila nymphaeata (assembly GCA_955850985.1). Taxonomy (NCBI): domain Eukaryota; kingdom Metazoa; phylum Arthropoda; class Insecta; order Lepidoptera; family Crambidae; genus Elophila; species Elophila nymphaeata. Next base: position 16,147,412 of record OY039068.1, read on the forward strand.
TGAAAATATATTATAAAAATGCACGAGAGGGTAAAAAACACAGCTTACGTATTTTTATATAGGGGTAGAGAGATCCCACTTAAGAATATACAACACATTTCATTAGATTTCGTTTAAACACATTAAGGTTTTAAAAAATATAGGTATATATTTTTGGTGCAATGATTTACGGGTTGTCTAATTAAGAAGTGACAACGATTATTCCCAATATTATAAAATTTGCACCAACCTCAAAAAAAAATAATTATAAACAAAATTTTTACTCTTCCATTTTTAGTATTAAAGGCGGCTTTTTATTTAAATTTTTTTTTTAGTGTTTTAAGTATATATTTCAGGAAACTATCTCGAGATCTTTTAGAGAAACAAGGAATAGATCTATTACGTAATCATCGATGTCAATGAAATAGGCATTATTAGGGATAACTCAAAAACTACTCGTCAGATGTGGATCAAATTTAAATGGGACCACATGATAAGCACCAGCTTCCAAAGGTTGAAAGAATCTTCAAAATCAGTACACCCAGCAAAGAGTTATGAGCTGTGGTTTAAGAGGTAACAAATATAAAAAAATACATACAAGAATTGAGAACCTCCTCCTTTTTTGAATTGGTTTAAAAGGATAGTACGGCGAGAGCCGTCTTCATAAAAAATAGCACAAATGGAGAAAACGTTTTCTTATCCCTAATTCTTATCCGATCGCTATTATATTTTAGAATGCTTAGAACATGGTAAAAACTATACGTTTTCTATTTTCAAAAATCTATTTTTTTTTTAAATTACTTCAAATGCATGTCGAATTTTGAAAAAAAGAAACGTGCAGAAATACATTTTTTATTTTTGTTCAAAACATATTAATACATCATAAAGATCCGATAAGAAATAGGGGTATTAAACGTTGTCTCCGTTTGTATTGAGATGTTCGCGGCGCGTAAAGAGAATACTTATTGCTTATGGTGTACATCAACATTTAAAACCTTATACTTGGGACATTATGTAACACAACTGTAGATCTATCGAGATTATAGAGCGATCTCGTCTATATAACGCCGCAAAGCCATTCTTAAATATTTAATATAAATATTACTTATAACTATTATTACGATTTAATAACTTAAGGTATAGGGTAATGTTATTTAAAATAAGTACACTACTTTTGCTGTCCATACAAATGAAATTGGCGACTGAATCTCAAAATATATGAATTTGATTCAATGGAAAGGCAGCGGCTCTCCTTTCTGTTACTCGAGGGCTGCCACCGGGGCATGCGCGGGCACATTTTTTTTACTTTTCCCATTATATATGACCACATTATGCGGCCGCCAAAAATATTCCGTCATATTTTGCTTCTGAATGATAAATATTAATTTTGCATCGTGCAGAACGGGCTTTGTTATGATAGGTCTTTCAATTGCTTACAGTGGTTTTATTCAAGTTACGATATTGAATTTGAAAAAATAAGTTTCATTCTTAGCGTGGTCAATTAAAAAAAAAAAATTCTACTAAGACTACTTAATTGTTCTCCTCACTGAAACAGCATTTAAAAGACATAGATTAGATAAAATAAGAGCTGTATCGTTTTATTTCCTAAGGTCTAGCTCAGCACGACCCTGGATCATCCATTATGCAAGTGCTCACTAACACGTGTAGCTTTGGGCTTCGGCGACACCTCGCCTCCCATAATTGTCTCAATATTATACTTATTGTTTACAATGCTCAACTTTAAGTACATTACACTCACACTCTTTTTATTCATTTGCTTTTGCTTTTAAAAATAGAAACAGTTTAACTTAAAATCGCTTCGCTAAAGACTCCGCTGTAATGTTTAGTAATAGCACATTAGAATCAGCGCTTTCCTCATTTGCATATCGAGAAATAATTGATTCGCGCACATTTTTTTTATTTGCTGCTTTTGGTCAACGAATGCATGTAACTTCACTGTTTGTTACATTTGCAAGTCCTTTTTCATGCGCGCGTTCTTAGATCATCATTGCAGACTTAAAAGGCGGTTGCCGTATGCAAGATGAGGGGTGCACATGCACAATGACCAAACTGGGAATGTTTGCCGTGTCACAATATTAGACTCGTCCAACTTGTTCACGCCTCTCGCTGGGATTTCTCTCAATTGCTTTGCTTTATTTTTGTTCGCACGGTTCCACGTTTGCCCTCTTTTTGTCTAACATAAGTTTCTATTGTAACAGCTGACATTGTTATGCCACCACCGCCAAGACATCCAATAGTTATTTCTTCAAAACAGTTCGCGTCTGCTTTGATAAAAAGGGGCAACGCTATAGTTGGTGTTTTGCAGTAAACTTGTATATTTTTATCAGCCGTTAAGGTAAACACTTGGGATAAACGAGCGACGACTTATAAGCAGTACAGTAAGTAAGTATTCATTAACTTTTCTTATGTTTAAGTGTTGTCTCTTCATCACCATTTAAGGTCAAAGAGGATTCTTCAAGTGCTTGTGTGGCTGGGTGTAGATACATTCAGCCCCCCGTGTGGATGGTATCTTCAACTTCGTATAGATTTCTCAATGTTGAGATTTATATACTTATTTAAACTGTGTATCAAGAGCATGAGTGAAATCTTTGTGAGGGACAGAATTGTTGACATTTATATAAAAGTATTATTTTACATGCTACATTATTATCTTACTAAATGTTTTTATAAACTTATTTTATATCCTTACTCGATAATACGGAGAGTGCATAATTATTCCTTTATGTCATTCATTATCACAAAACTCTAAAAAAATCTGTCACATACGTTACGATAATTTAATCAGGCATTTACTGTGTAATCGTAACATACATTCATGTATGTACGGTACAATAGTTTTGATTGAATCATTTTTTGTACTCATAAAACTGCTTGAACGTAATCTTATAATCATTTTGATTGCCAACGATAACACTTCAAAAGTTCTTCGTTGAACAAAGCCGGTTATCCTTGGAAATATTTGATTTGATCTGCGAATGTTCCGCTAAGAGGGATTCGAGTGAGATGACTGGTTAATTGCCGAGTACGCAGTGCACGTACCGCCACTGACATGTCACAAGACGTCTGCCACCGGCCGCGGCGATCCCTCAACGAATTCCAATCGACAAGAGCGAAAAAGACACGAGCCGAGCATGCGCGGGTAAAAAGTTGCGGATCGGGAGCAACGCCGCGGGAGGCACCGTGATCGCCTGCGCCCGCACCCCGCTGCTCCTCGTTCGCTCGGCTAATGCCGACGCCGCCGCAACTGAATTACGCGATTAAAATGTCCACCATACGATGGTGCAACACTATGAGCGTCCATCAATCGGTCCGGTAGCCGTACAACCGCTGCAACATTCTTTTTAAAACATCATTACGGTAACGCACGTTAAGCGAAAGAATGTCGGTAGCCGTTAGTGGGTAAATGAATCAAAGCGTTTGCGAAATATAAAAAAGAAAATTTTTAAAGTGCGCGGTGGCAACTATGTATCAGTATCACGGACGAAATGTCCTAGTTCTCAGTATTGAATCAGAGAATATTTGGAAGGGCGGGTCGGCGCGCGCCGCGACTGACAAAAACAAAACCGTCTGGTGTCCGGGCGCAGCGCACGCGCGTCTGTCGCGGCAAGTTCACGTACTCTCGGCCAGTTCCTGAAATCCGCGGAGACCCGCATGATGTGTGCGCAATGCACGTCGCATGCAGATCGGCCAACTAGCGCAGCCGTGACAATTATTCCGGCATTCCTAACCATTTCGACATACATATCGTAGCGATCTAATGAAGTAATGTTAAGTAAATATACGATTAAGGTAAATGTCACAGTAAGAATATGCGCATGTGCCATCAGCATGGCAATTGGCAGCGGGTGGAGACGCCACCATCATACGAATGACGCGATATAACGGATCGACCTGATTATTTCTGTCCATTTCACGACTGTTTAATAGCAATGTTAAACTCGACGAAAGCAAACATACCCTGTTTATCGAATATTTTACGATGTTCCACGGATTCATTTTAAAATGCTTAGCTTTGTGGAAGCGGCTGAAAGATTGTTTGATTCCAGCACGCGTTTCTAGTTTACTATTTCAGATATTTATATTACAGTTAGTCATTTACCATTCTGATTTACCTGCATGTATGTTTATTCAGATTCGTATGTTTATAATACACGAAATACTTTATAGCAAATAAGATTTACTGCTCTCGGTATAATCCGGCGTTGTAATGTCTGCTGGTGATTTGTTACATTCTCTAGGAGTTAGATCTGCAACACTTCAAATTCACAAATCAGCTTTCACCATGAAAATTAAGTTTGAATCAGAATATTTTTATATATTGCCAAAAATATTTTGAACCACATGTAAGTACACAACGCTGTTCAATGCCTTGAAAATACTTGGGTAAGTATTCTTTGAAATTTCCTTTTGGACGATAAGATATCCAAATTGAACCAAATTATATTGAACCAAATTGTAGCTACCTCTGGATATAGTTCATTTAATCCAAGCCTTTATTTCATGTGACATACGCACCGAAGTAATTACGCTATAAAACACGCTATCTTCCAGCAAATAATAAGTAAACATGCGTTTGTTTATTCATAACTCTACATTGTCGTAATTAATACAAATTCCCTCACCATTCCCGTTGGTTGTTGTTTTTGTATCTACATAAAATTATCTGACTTTGTTACTAATAATTAACCTAGTATAGCATTTGTTTGACTCAAGCATTAATATGCATAACCGTCTATTGTTTTAGGTTATTATAATTAAGGTGGCCAAACTAATGCGGTTTTTGTGTTAACTAAATCGAGTCGCTTCCGTTCAGGTGACGACAGCCGATAAACATCGTAAGTTAAAATGCACGTAAAATATCTACACCACGGTGTCATGTATTGCTGCTTTTAAAATTAATAGTTGAATAGATATCAGCTGATTCCGTGGTTTACACTTGGGATCGAATACATTCTGTTCCCATTTACATAAAAGGTAAGCCTTGGCTGTATTCATGCGCGTGAATTTGTTTATGTTATACCTTATCGAACAAATGAATAAATAATGCAGTTCGCCACTGGAGAGGTGTATTTTAGCTTAAATTGATAAATGGTTGATAGAAGATACGTTAGTTCAACAGCTCTAGAAGCCATTATGAAATTCTCGATTTAAATATTAAATTCGATTACATTTTGCCTTTCAAATATTTGATCAATCGAGTGCTTTGTATTGCGTTTTAGTTTCTTTTACATTTGATGGCATATTTAGTCTTTTATTTTTTTAGTACTTCACTTTACCAAAGGTTGTCAGTACAATAATAATATTAACAGTAGGTACTTATAGTATTTCTGATGGTTAGTAATACAATAAGCTGTCCTTCATTGATGCTAGGTTCCGGAAAAAGCTAATTTTTACCTTCGTTCCACCTTTTGGCTTTATCAACTTTCAACATAATCTTGCCAATATTAAAAACTTTGAAGTTTGTATGGATTTATGTTTTTTTTTCTTTTATACTACGAGATGGCAAACAAGCTTGCGGCCCACCTGGTGTTAAGTGGTTACCGTCGCCTATAGACACTTGCAATGTTAAGGGTAAATCACTTAACACTGCAAGTGCGTTGCCATCCTGGGGCCTAAGATGATAATCATGCTTTCCATGCCCTTCGAATAACTTAAAAAACTATCTTCTAAGAACTTGTTGATATGAACCGGAAGAGAGGGAAGTTAGTGGGGCCATACTGACTTCAGTGTGGGATAATATTTTCGATTAGTGAGAAATATAGAGTTAGAGATAGTATTTGTTGATGCTGTAATTACTATTTTAAAATCAACTCACTATTTCTATACAGTCCATTTTCCATTCCAATGGCAGAATAAGGCATGTTTTGAATTAATATTTCATTTAAAATTCCTATTTCAATTAATAAATTAGACTTATATTGGAAAATACACTAAAAAAAATTGATCAGCCCCAGGCGGGCATCGAACCCAGCATCTTCCGCAATCCGGGCGGCTGCGTAAACTACTACGCTACCAGGACACCGCTTTAGCCGTCGAAATTTGTCAGTGCTTGGTGCTTATGTTTTTATGGTAAACATTGTTTCATCAAATCTGTATTGTATTTTCTAATTTTAAAAATATTAACGCGTTTGTAAACGCAAGAATAATTCCATGACATTTGACTAATATAGAAACTAATTATATTGTATATGTCGTGGGCCGATCGTATAGTTGGGCAGATCGTGAAGTACTGGACCATAAAAAGCTCGAACACTGGTCGAGTAACCCATTTTATAAAAATGGTAGTGGTCAGGAGTGTTCAGTAGATGCAGGGTTATTTTTTTATGACCAAGCGGAGTGGACTTGTGGGAGAGTCTATTGGCCTACGACATAAGTGCGGTGTATCACGATGTGCCCAGGCATATCACGATCTGACTAACTATACGATCGGATAACGACATATACATTACGTACATACGATCATGTTAATTTTTTTTACTAGGAGATCGCAAACAAGCTTGCGGCCCACTTGGTGTTAAGTGGTTACCGTCGCCTATAGGCACTTGCAATATTAAGGGTAAATCACTTAACACTGCAATTGCGTTGTCATCCTGGGGACTAAGTTGATATGCCTTCCATGCCCAGTAAGTACACTGGCTACCTTTCCCTTCAATCCGAAACACAGCGAACTGCTTTACGTCAGAAATAAGAAAGGCGGTGGTACCTACAAAAATCCCAAAAGGTTCACATAAAACCACATCTGGCAATGCTGTACCCCAAAATAGGGACAGGTTGCCATCTTGTCGCCTACATTAAAAGCACATCAAACCCAAGAAAGTAAGCCTTCAGTGAACCAAACAACAAAAGTCAACAACCAGGACAGATGTTACACTTTAAGATACCCTCAGTCCATTTAATTTCATCATAACAAGACACAAGGCCTCTCCTTGCCATCGAAGGATGTTTAGGCTGTGCCCCGCTTGCCCAATGCAGATTGGTGGACGGAGTATAAGGTGATCAATACCCCTTTGCTGATCCATTAGTCGCCTTCTACGACACCCATGGGAGGATATGGGATGACGCTATTATAATCTGCCGGTATCACCCCGCTAATAAAAATTATGTTATAAAACAGCATAATTATTGTACTAATATTTTGTATATCTACACTGGCCTGCAAAACTAAGTATCACACTTTTAATATTACAATTGAAAGAAAAAGGATTATTTTTGTTTTAAAGTTTATTATAGCCATTTCTTAAAAAAGATCCTCGACTATGAAGAAATTTTCACAAAATTAAACTCTTTTTCGAGTCCTTTTTATTTCAAAAGTATATCTTGTAGACTTATAAAGTTATTGCAATTTTAAAAGTGTGATACTTAGTTTTGCAGACCAGTTTATATCGCTATATAACGAGCCTCCTGTGTATACATTTACTAACACATGAGTCTGTTTAGACAAAAATAAGAATGAGGCAAATGGTTAAATTAGAAGACAGGCTCTCTGGAACAAACCCTTTTTTAAGTGCATATAGGAACAGTAGTCAAAAATCCAATGCTCATTTTGATGCAAAGACTCATGACCTCACAGTACTTTAGTACTCCGTGTTTTGATGTTTCATAACAAACGTGAAAACGTGACGCACTGAATATTAATTGTCATTGTAACGACGTATAATTATCATAGAGTGTAGATTATGAGGGCAGACATAATTGTTCGAGCAATTTGCTCGTCCGGAAATCCGAACAATTGTCAGCATATTTTATAAGCGCGGCTTTTGTTAATTTTCAATGATATTATTAAAAAATATGCAAATCGATCGCAGCGACAGGATGCTCATTTTAGTAATAATGTTGGCGTATTTGCATTTAAATGTTTGCGGATGTTAGAATCACATATTGTGGATGTGCACCGTCATAGCAATAAAGTGCAGCGTCCGATACTCCAATAAAATTATGCAGGCTTCGTTTAGTTTCCGCCCGAATTAAATTTTGTTAATGCCACGGTTTATTACGCCACGGAAGCGTGCTCAAAATGCGGACTTGCGATTATGAAGCGATAGCGACGAATGAAATTGTATCGACAATCATCCCAATACAAATTGGTGTAATGCGATAACATTCTTGTTAAAGGACAAGTAATGGGTACTTTATGTTCTAATTTGTTGGAAAGTGTTACTGCTTCTGAATCTTTATTGTTTTAGGCTAAATACTTGCGAAAAGTAGGACGTTGGGGCATTAGCAACAAAAATTTACAGCTTGGAAGGACTTTTGAAACCGATTCATCATCACCATAACAGCCTTTATAATTCGACTCACTTCTGGAACACATGGCCTCTCCTTATCAACGAAGGAGGTTTAGGCAGTAGTCCACCAGGCTTGCCCAATAAGGAATGGTGGACAAGTATAAAGTAATCAATACCCCTTTGCTGAAGCATTAGTCGCCTTCACAACAGCCATTGGAGGATATGGGCTGATGCTATTCTATTCTGCCGGCATCACATCGCTTGAAACCGAGTGTCATAGGCAGCTTAGTCATGCTTATTATGGATAATACAGCATAAGAAATTTTGTATTTTTTTTTTCAAAAATGGTTAGTGTTATGAAAAAAATTTAGGGACAATTTTTGTAGATAATTGCATGGTCTACAATTTTTGTCAAGCATATTTTTATCATAAAACTAACCATTTCACTGAAAAATTCAAAAACCCATTTTTGCAACCTTTGAATACAATTTTTTGCAGACATGGGATCGACGGGGACTTTCACAATTTCATAACAATGGTGTCCCTAACATCTATGCAAATTCAGCTTTCTGGGAATTTTTGCAAGGGTACCCCTATTTTTACAGCTAAATTTACCGGGCTATTACTCTAACCGCTTCCGTGGTCTAGTGGTTCGCCACCGGAACTGGATCCATAGATCCCTGGTTCGATTCCCAGGGGAGTACAAATTTGAACTCTGTTTGGTTGGTGGTAGAACTTTTTCAAGTTCGCCTGGCTAGCTGCCAACATCTTACCAAACTATTTCGCCATAATAATAATTTACACAGCATTATTGTCTTCCTACAATTAATGATAAGAACCATCTGTGGTTGAAGGTTCCAGGAGAAGCTCGGTTCCATCTTCAGCCTCATCGTCTCTTACCATCAAGATTTAAAACAAAATCTTTACTCATCTCATCATCAACAGCTCATATAATGTCCCCAGCGAGGGGCTCCAGCCTACCACACATTAGGGGCGATGGGGCCTTAGTCAACCACGCTGGCCAAGTGCGGGTTGGTCGACTTCAAACACAACCCAAGAATTTCTTCATAGGTGTGTCAGGTTTCCTCACGATGCTTTCCTTCACCGTAAAAGCTCCGATTAAACGTACATATGAATTCAAAATTTGAAAACACATTGGTACGTGGCGGGGTTCGAACCGGTGCCTCCCGTGGAAGACAACGCTCTTACGCACTACGTCACCGCTGCTTCTCTTCTGCATACTCATCTGAATAGGAACAATTTGATATTGTAATGTTTAAACCACCTATGAGAGGATTTCTAACTGGCGAGCGGTACACACCTTCTTCTCATTCGCACGGGCTGTATCCCCAACTCAACGACTTTGCGCGTGTTATGCGTCGGAGGATGAGGGCTGGATCACTCCAGCTAGCACAAGTCTTTTAGGAAGTCTCCTAACGCCTTCACGTCTCTGAAGACATCCTGGAGTCTACTCGTATGACCCAATTAGCGAGCCCGGTGTGCTGATCTAAGGAAGAAAGGCGTGACTTATTATGTTATTCTGATAAATAATATATTATATTAATGTAAAGTTTCATTAAAATCCATTCAGTAGTTCATACATCTACACATCCATACAAACTTTCGCATTTATAATATTAGAAGAATAATTACATTACTTAAAATAATCACTTCTTTTGTTTTGACAAAGAGATTCTGATGCATCAGTAATTACAATACTTTGTATAACTTAGAATTTTAACTGCTGCTAATGCGAGCGTTACAGAAAATCAGAGTTAATTCCTCTTCATTTTCATTATCAACATCTAGGTCCCCTTTTAGTGTGTTATTCACGTATTCAATTTTCGAACGAATTTCGTACAGTAAGACATTGTTATCAGTGGAAGAATATCCAGGAAACCTTTGCAGTATTGCGGGTTCTCCATCTTGCAACTGCTGCCGCATGAGGTACACGCGTGTACAGATGGCATTTAAACGGGACGACGAGAAATGTGTGATATAATGTATGAAAACATACCTCAAGTTGCAGTAATCACTCTCGTAATCCCAAAAAGGGTTGAGCAGAGCTTTATGTGTAATAATTAGTTACACATAAAGCCATATTTGGCAATTTGAGTCATGCAGTGCCTCCAATAGTGACATGTTGCCAGCCTGTCGCCTACACAAATAGGACACCTAACCCAAAAAGTAGCAATCCAATAAATATCTTTCTTCAATTGGCACCTTTATATTTTTTTGATTATGAAAATCCAAACAAATATAAAGGTGCCAATTGAAAAAAGGTATTTTTTAATACCTGTATAATATATTATGCTGAATTGGTCATCAATTTATAGCGCAGTCGTGGGACAACAATACCTAAGTCTATATTATTATTTGACGTTGGTATTTTATTTTTTTCCATAATAATTTACAATGTTGCAACTAGTGTCTCATGTCTGTGTTAAAATAAAAATTAGGTAGGTATTAGTATTTTCATGCTTAGTAAGAAAATAAAATTACATTTAATTTTAGTATCTTACAACATAATGTCCGTAACGCCAAATAAAGGCTACCGGTAAACGTGACACGACCTACGTCAACGTATGTAGTTCCGCTATCCAGCGACAGGTGGCGCTAGGTGTTTCGAAACGAATGATCGTAAGGCTTCAAGGTTAACATAATGCACGATAACTTTTTTCTTTTAACTTACTTATTAAAAGGCATACTGGTATATTTAACTGATGTATAGATGTTCTATATGAAGAATTTTATGTTATACGAGCTGCTCAGTGACGTGCATTCTATGTTCAAGTTGAATGCAAGTTGCAAGGGAGGTCACGCGCGCTGCAAGCCGCACGCCCCGGTCCCGCCCCACGGCTCCCGCCCCGCGCCCCCCACCTCTTGATTAGGGCTACCGATACAAAAAAGGCGATTAGTAAATTTTTATATTCGATAATTAATTAATTCGATCAACTTAACGAAGTTTTGGTATGTAACCTATTTTGCGACGGCATTGATTTTCTTAATTAAATAATCGGTACACGATGTTGGTATTGTCTCAGTTACGGCCGACAATTTAGGTTGTATACATAATCGCACGTAGGTTATTAAATGTAGTTTATTTCAGCATAGGTATATTTTTCGTATTGTGAAAATATGTCACATTATTTTCAAAAAAATGTTATTACCTATCTTAATGTGCATAATGAATGTTAAATTGTAAATAATAGCGAAAACTATCTGTTTGTAGCATATAACATTAAATATAATATTATAAAATCATCTTCAGAAATGTAATTCTGCAATCATTTTTTTACGTTTGTATTCACGCGCTAACCCTATTCCAGTTCACTTGTTTTGATGTAAGGTGTCCACTGCATAGCCACTGCCTATGCAAAACTCATGCTAGAGGTGGGAAGTTTTCTATCCCTGTCCTTTAGTCGGAATGGAAGTTCGAATTAGCGTTTCGCGGCACTTTTATGGAGCGCGTCCTGAGTAGGTGGAATAGTTTTCGTATTTTGACTATTTCAATAACATAATTAACTACCGACAGTTTCCCTACATATTGGAAGAATTTTGACATATTTTGTAAGTACTTATAGGATATCTGTCAAAATCTCATGCCTAGTAAGCAAAAGTGTACATAGATATAAGTTAATGAAACCAGACATGAGTGAAATAATTTATTATGGTAAGTATATGAAGTCGGCTCTCTTAAGAATACCTATTTAAAAGATTTTTTTTTATTGTGTATCTGAGTTAAAAGGTAAAAAAAATCAAACAGTTTCTAAGCGCTAAGGAAATATATTAAATATAAATGGATATCCTTGGAATCCTGCAAACGCTTTATGTAACAAAATAAATCATGCAATTTATGTCAATTGTTGTTCCAAAAATAAGATAATTCGAACTAAAACAGAGAGAAAATATTAAAACGGAAAGTGAGAAAATTATTTGTTTTGAGAGTGATTTAGGGGAGACACATTGCCACCCTCTTCTCTAAGCTTGTATTTAAAATATTATCTGGACAGCTCAATTTATTTACTGATCACGTAGCGCACGACGAATGTTTCCAAATTTTTGTGCCAAAGATTGAATCTAACGGGTAGAGACGGAATTAAAAAGCATTCGCCTCAACACGCGTAAAATAAGCCGTGCGTGATGTTTGCATAAAGCTGACCCGGCACGTGGCTCTCTCTCGCTTTTTACCGTCACTACGGTACTAGGAACAAACACTGGTCACAAGAATCCCTAACTATGACATCGCTTCTGAGGTTATACGTGATTCTTTGCTAAAACGGTGCCTACTTTCATTTTAAGTTATTGTTTATTTTTGCTTATTGGATTTTTTTGGTGGATTGGCCATTTGAAGTGGGTTTGTCTCATAACCTGTTCCGACAACTTTTGGGTGAGAGTTGCTTTGCTAATCTATATAGAACTCTATTCTATTCTTAATTAATGGCGTCGCGTCGCATTAAACGAACGCATTTTGCCAATGTCAAAAAATGTAGTTAAAGTAACAAAAATTGTATGGTTGATTTGGGTTAAAAGTGGAGTCTCTCAACACGTGTTTTTACAACGAGAACTCAGGAGAAACTCCTGTATAGAACTCTTCTTTTTGATTAATGGCGTTCGCGAAAAGATTACGCATTTCGCCAATGTCAAGTGAAAATGTACAATAGTAATGGACAGTTGTACGGTAGATTAAGTTAAAAATGGCTATATAGAACTCACTTTGATACTAACTTTGACTTTACCTGTCAAACCCTAACAAACATACAATATCATCCGTGTTGACGAGCAGTTGAGGAATCATTGAAATAAAAGTTTTGTGTTGTATAAAACGTTGAAAATTTTATAGTGGGATTTTCACCTTATCAGTCGCCATCATGAGGTTTGTTACCCCTTACATTTCTCGCCAAGTACTCCCTAGATACATTAAAATGTGCGACATTTGGCAACACCCACGTTTTAATGCTAACATCATGAAATACTGAAGACATGGCTGCATGGGCTGGGCTGGGCCCTTTCCCTTCCCTGAATAGGGAGAATTGAACAAAACTAAAAGAAATAAAAAATCACCTTTCTAAACTAAAAATGGGGAAATAAACATTTTATGTTTAAGAAAATTTATATGCCATGTTTATTGAGGTCGGTGCCAAAGACAAGTGACAACGTTTATTTATTCCAAATATTGAGGTTGGCGCCGATTTTCATACATAAAATTTTCATTTCTCCATTTTTACCTTTGACTTATTCAAAAATGTTTTTGTTTTATTCAAAATTAATTAGTTCTACAGTTTATAACACTGTAAAATGTCCATGAAACTAACTCAAGACTTTATTTAAGACAAAAAAGAATCACGTATAAAGTTGGAGAAGTTGGAAAAATTCATATTGCAACTGCGTATTTTCACGACTTAAAAAACTACAAAACTGATTTGTGTAAAATTTTCATGAGACCATTTGGAAAGTATACTTTTACCTTTAAAACAAAAAAGAAAGATTTGATGAAACAATGTATACCATAAAAACATAAGCACCAAGCACTGACAAATTTCGACAGCGAAAAGCAGTGTCTCGGTGGCGTAATTGGTCAACGCATCCACCCGGATTGTGGAAGATGCGGGTTCGAGTCCCGCCTGAGGCAAGTCGATTTTTTCGGTGCATTTTTCTAGTATTAATATTTATGCGTTTGTAAACGCAAAAATAAAATTATTCCAAAAAAGAAAGATTTTTTCAACTCGGTCTTTGAGTAATCAGAGAATATAACAGAAAAATAAAGATGAATACGAATTGAAAACCTCCTCCTTTTTTGAAGTCGTTTTGAAAGATAAAGCTCACTGTCTCTATCGCAACATCCGGTTTTCTAAACATTTCCGATAGTTAGTACCACTTCGGATTTTATCAACATAGTAAATATTTATAGGTACCTATTCTTCTTCTCCTTTCTACACTCGTCTCAATTCTTCTGGGGTCGGTGCAATATGTCCCTATAGTATAGTTTTGGCATAGTTTTATTGGCGATCACTCCAAGCCTGAGTTGGTTTCTCTCGGCATTATTTAATGCAGCGACAAATTATTCTGGTTAAAGCCGGTAGCAAAAATAATAGGTTGACAGCTACAGTAAAGGATAATTTTAAGTAGAATGTAGCAGCTTAATAATCAGTTGTAAGCTTTGATTTATTTTAAACTGACACTGATTCCCAAAAACAGTGCACTCTGCTTGGTCATAAAATGAATAACCTTAACCTACCAATCACAGATACAAATATGTAGTTAGGTAATCAATTACTTTACTTGTATGGAATCCTGTAGTTGCCAATAAACAATGTTTGTTATCCCACTGTTAATATTATAGTTACCATGTCATTATTTATAGTACCTCGCGAATAATTTCATTGGCCCTGTTTATTATGTTTGTTACTTTAAAGTAGCAGGCATTATTTAGTTTTTATAAATCCTTGCATTTGGAATCTCATGTAATATAATTATTGCTATAATATTTAATCGCTACCAAACTTATTTTTAGTTACAAAATAGTTAGTCGCCCTTTAAGTTTTTAGTTGCCTCGAAAATAATTAGCCGTTTCTCTTGACGGAGTGCTTATACCAGTCTGCTCTGAATTCCGATACCTGGAAACAAACATAAAACATACAGTACAATAGTGGTATAGACCGAGATGTCAAGCATCGAATTAGTTCAGGATAGATGAAACGGCGGCAGGTTACGGGGACAATATGTGACTCCCAGATTCCCCTTTAAATTAAAAGGTAATATCTATAAAACCATCATAAGACCTGTCGTCCTATATGGACTAGAAAGTTGGGCGTTAAAGAGGATGAATGAAAATAAAATACACTCTGAGATCAGAACTATTATAGAAAATTTTTAAAGACGAAGTAGTGTCTGTAGATAGTAAAGTACCTACCTATGTGGTGTGATAAAAAGAGGACAAGAAGATAAAAGAAGGATGGACGGACAAAAATCCCCCCTTTTATATCCATCCATATTTATTCTCATTACTTTCTTGGTTACGTGCTCATAATTTCTTTAATGGAGTTACAAGAATGGACAAAGTGAGGAATGAGTACATTAGATGAAGTTTGAAAGTAGCACCAGGGGCAGAAAGACTGAGAAGTAAAAGAATTGGATGGTATGGACATATAATAAGAAAAAAGGATGAGCACGTAACCAAGAAAGTAATGAGAATAAATTTGGATGGATATAAAAGGAAGGGAAGACTGAAGAAAATAATGATAGACTGTGTGAAAAATTATATGGCAAAGAAGGGTGTTAATGTTGAGATGACGGCTGATCGAGGAGATTGGAAGAAGACAGCATATTACGCCGACTCCAAATAACATTCGGAGCAGGGCAGATGCATGATGAGTTTTATGGTCGGTCGCCTGTCTGACATCAAACCTCTTTGGCAATCCTGTTACACGTGAGATACCTGCCATCGCACGAATGACTCTTGGTGCTATTCTACTCAGTTGCTAGGAACATACCGAATAGGGTTCGTAGCAACTGATTGGAACAGCACTTGAACAAGATTCGAGTCTCATAGTACGGTCAACACGCTAAATTTGCGTTACTTCACACGATACATACACGTTATACCCGTCTGGACCCCGCTTTAAGGCCGAACAAAGTCTATGCCTATCAGCTTAGAACAAACTGTAAAACAATATCTACTAAATAAAGCCCATTTTTAAAGTACATTTTGTAGTTGAAGGTAGGTACTAAAATAAAACAGTCACCTACTGTTTTAATCAGTTATAAAGCCGCAAAACATGACCACGTCAAGTTCTCGAGCTGTTATCTACTCATAAAGCCTCCATACAATCTCCAAGTAACTTTTTTGATTTCGCAAAATTGTTTTATAAGAAGACCAGACGCATGCCAGCGGTATCCTGAGGAATTGCTCAAGTATGTTTACATGACACGGCGATGTATTATTTTTTACCCTGCGCACACGCAATGTAACTTGATTGTGCTTCACCGCGCCCAGGAATGACGTCGGACGGGATCTGTTAATTGCAAAAAAATAACTTAATTTATTTCGTTAGTTTTAGTCATACTAATTTATTGATGAATATTTATAAAGGACCTTATACGCCGGCTTTGAGCTGCATCTATAATATTCCCTTTTACAATCAAACTTTCTTTTTATTTCACTCTCAAATATCTGGTGACAAAAATTTTCATCAATCCGATTTGTTATTAGAAAACGATAGGAAATCATTGCGCCTATTTATACGGCATGATGTGTACGTAAAAAGTAAACTGAAGTCGCATTCAGCTTGTGTATCCAGTAATAAATAAGCGAGCAGTCGTTATTAGTTTTTTCCCAAAGCGTCGCAAGGCGGATCGGAGTACCCTGCGGGTGGCGCAAAGTGAAGCGCGGCGTTCATACATTTTTCATAATTAGCCCTGTTATGAATTGTATAAATGTTTCATGAAACATCGACATGGACAGCCGACAATTAATTAACTCGGAGCAGTGCTTACATTAATTAACGACATGTCAAGCGAGTACGTCATACATTAAACATGGATTAAATTTATGAATATGACGTTAAGTATTAATAATTCAAACTGAATTTGATTCGTTGTTTTGAAAACTGAATCCTTGCGTCTTGAGTTTTAATTGTTTCTGATTTATGATTATTTAAGCATGTTTTGTTATGCTTAGATAATTATTATTATCAAATTCAGAGACAACTCAATACAATGTAATTTAAAACTTTTATAAATATTAATTTTTTAATCTAGGGATTAGAATTTGTCAATTTTGTAATTTAATTTTATAATAGTTTCCAGTGTCCTACAATATAATGACTAGAATCGTAGTTACATAAGTTATTACACTTTTTAACCGAATTTAAAAGGAGGAGTCATTCATTAACCCTATCTAATATAATAAATACGAAAGTCTTTATGCTTTCCCGCCTAAACCACTGAACCGATTTTGATAAATTTGATGGGGAGATAGTTTGAGATCCTGGGAAGGACATAGGATACTTTTAGCGCGATAACTGACATTACCGAGAGCGGAGCCGCGGGTGAACACTATAGTTTTATATAAATTCCACGATTAGCCTATTTGTGAAATTAATAATAATAATATATTTCCACGCTCACGCCAATTATCTAGCCTAAAGTAATGTTATGGATAGGTACTAGATAACGGACATTTTTAATATAAACCCGGAGCGCTTGACGTGTAGTCGGCTATATTGACCACTCCACCACGACGGCGTCACGGAAATTATCCGATGAAGTTATGTGAACACAGAGAATAGAACTCTCCAACAACAGTCAAGTGCAGATTTTACTGCGATTCGTCGTGATCTAATAGTCCTGTGTTGTACCTAAGAGCACACGCCCGGAAAACAAAGAGTCACGGGTTCAAGTCCCCCACGATAATTGTAAGTTTTATTAAGTACTTATTTTTCTTTTCTATTTAATGTGTCGTGGTAGGAGTATAATTTTCAAGTAGTACCTAAATAATACCCCATTTAAATATTTCTTTGTACCTAATTCAAATACCGAAATATTCAATCAACTAATTTATATCTTAACATACATAGACAGGGTTCATCATCATCATCATAGCAGCCTTTATAATTCCCACTGCTGGGACACAAGGCCTCTCCTTGTCATCGAAGGAGGCTTAGGCAGTAGTCCACCACGCTTGCCCAATGCGGATTGGTGGACGGAGTATAAGGTGATCAATACCCCTTTGCTGATCCATTAGTCGCCTTCTACGACACCCATTGGAGGATATGGGGTGATGCTATTCTACTATGCCGGCATCACATGGTTTTCACAAGACAAGGTTGCCAAGTAACAATAATATCTTTTTTATTACTACAATTTTATCACTTATTTTAATAGGCAAAAATTACAACTGTATACGAGCATGAAAATACGCCATATTTCTTAGAAATATATTTTGATTTTATCTATATTTAACGCCAACGCAAAAATAAAATTATTCCATATATTTATACTAATATTATAGATTTGTATGTTTGTAACGAATAAACTCAAAAATACTAGACTTATTTGGATGAAATTTGGTACAAATATAGATTAAATAAAAGGTAAAGGTCGGGAAAGCCGCCAGAAGCGGGCAATGCAGATCCCCGCAGATCCCCACACATCCCAAAATTTCAAAAACGGTAGAACAGATAAATAAATCGTTTATTTCACATAAATAAATTTACCAGTATACAAATATACCTGTGCCAGGAAGCTTGGCTCTTCTATAGCTATACATTTTTACAAATGTACCTACATGAAATAATTTCTACCTAACAATTATCTTAAATTAAACTAAATATATATTTATTTCTTATCAAGTGCCTAAATTCTATGTTTCATGGTTTTGTTTTCACATACGACGACCTTCCATAAAAACTTCATCCCTTTTCAATCACTTCAAGTCTTTTTTTCGTAATAAATGGTACCGTGTGTCTTTTTTTAATATCTATCAATATTTGTACCAATTTTTATCAAAATTGGCCCAGTAGTTTTTGAGTTTATTCGTTACAAACATAAATATAGTTCAAGAAAATGTTTCAAAAATAAAAAAGGTCCTCCCGTGCGAAGCCGGGACGTGGTGCTAGTTATTAATAATTTGACACTGCTCTCTTAATTTAGATTTGAACATCAATAAAAACCTGCTGTAAATTCCCGATTTATCAAACCGACGGAATATGTTAAGGGTGAACATAAAAAGCGACTTAAGGCCATTAAAATTAAAACAAACAAGCAAACTGAAAATAAATAAATAACGACAGAATAAAATTTATTTTATTCGCGTTATATTGCACACCAATAAACGGCCAACATTAATAATCAAAGTGGAATATTTCATTAAGACAGTAGAGACCACTGAGTTTTACAACTTAATTGCTTTCGCAAACTATAACAGGGTCTGTTTTTATGGCTTACCACAGACGATGAGCCCTCTGGAATCTGAGCGGCAATCATTCATAATCCTTTATTTTTTTATAGTTCGTCGCCATGAGAAATTTTGCCGTCGTCGTCTCTATAGTTTTATTTCGTTGGCGACGTCTAGGAAGATCATCGTGGTCGTGGAGCTATGTATGACTACCTGATCGCGATGTCGCAGCAGAATTCCAGAATCCGTCAAATTAATTAATAGCCATTTTAAAAAAGCAGCAGTGGGGATCAATGGTTGGCTGAATTGTGCAAATTGACCTCGGCAGGCCACCTATATCTGTCACATTTCTTAAATAATTGTTAACCTTACTATTATAGTCTATAGGTCAAATTCTATTGAGGAAATTAGGGGATCATCACCCGAGTTCTTATTGCATAAACATGTTCAACTCAATCTATTGTAAAATTTGGAAATTATTGTAATTAATACTTTCACTTGACATTGATATTGATAAAACCGTCTTCAAAACTAAAAACGTAGAAATATAAATTGTATGTTTAAAAAATTTACATGTTTTTTTGAGGTCGGTCCCAAAGACAAGTGACTACGTTTATTCCAAATATGTGTTGAGGTTGGCACCGACCTCAAAAATATGGAGATATTTTAAAATATAAAATTTATATTTCTCCGGTTTTAGCTTTGAAAGCGGTTTTTTTATTTAAAAATAATTTATTGATTGCTTTTTAGTGTGGTAAGTATAGAAATTTCCAGGAAATTATTTCGTGATCTTTTAGACAAACAAGTAATAAAATGAGAACGATATATCGATGTTAATACGCATTATTAGGGATAACTCAAAACTTGTTTACATAGTCTTTGCTCAAAAACTACTCTTGAGATGTCGCTCAAATTTAAATGGGACCGCATGACAAGTATCGGCTTCCAAATGTAAAAAGAATCATCAAAATCGGTACACCCAGTAAACAGTTAACAAACATAAAAAAATATACAGTGGAATTGAGCACTTCCTCCTTTTTTTGAATTCGGTTAAAAATAAGAGGAATTTGAACAGTTTGTAGCATGACATCCCGCCGTCTGTAACGCGACTAAATAAGCGTTCACTGCATTTTATGACAGTTTTAAGTAGTTAACGTTGATCAGTTGTTCTACAAAATACCCTATTTTTCAAAATTGTTAGCCATTATGTAAGTTGGCGAATTATAGAATTCGCTTGCAACAACGATACCGGCCGCCAACATCTATGAGCGGGACAATCCGCCGGTTTGGTACTAAATATTCTAATCGTGCTTGTTTAATCTATGGCGTATTTTGTTGGAATATTGCGCACGTCAAGAAAATTCTGCACAATGGGCCCGTGGGGTTGATAAGGCCCGAGCGGCCGCTCGATGCCCGAACGATCGGTAATTTTCCCATGATCGGGGATTCGTGGCCCTAGGCCTGCGATACGACATTACGTTCTCTTGGCCTGCAACCTAGAGGCGATTATTCAGTTTTATCGTTTAACTCAGACACATGACAAGACTTCTGACGGTACAAATCATGTTGTCAGAGTTGTTTCTCGAAGTTATTAAAGAACAAACAGATGATAGAAATGAGCTAGTGTAATTTGCTAGTAATTCCTATCATTAGATACCTACATTAAATTTATTTCAAAGTACCTACAATAATGGGTAAGTACAAACAAAGGATTCATTGTATTCAGTAGCTCATAGCAAGCTTTAGTCTTTCGCCTTCGTTAAAATCCTGGATTTATAAAAAACAATTGGATCGCGCTAAAGACTAAAGTTAGCCTACCAAGTTGCAATTAAAAATGTGAAGAAACTCCAAGCACCGCTATTGTGTATCATGCACAAGGGATATAAAGCACAAAATGCCTTGGCGGGACTTATCTAAAACATTTTGAAGTTAAGAAAGGCTTCCACCTATTCAGTTAAAATAAAATGTGTAAAACAAACGGTTGTTTTTAAAGAAAATTAAAAAGCGGGAAGTTTTGCCGATCGGGCCCGTAATCTGCCCCCGTGTAAAGAAGAAATTAAAACAACTTTCTTGGATATTTATTACCCTACTTTTATTACCCCTTATTTTCACTTTGGAAGACTGAATTCGAATGGAAGAAAGGCTTGCTAATTAACTATTTGAGTGCATAGAGACCGTTTCAATCGGCAATTGTCTGCGTATTTATTGTAGCTGTACTTTCAATTATGTTTATCAAGCACCTTTGCACGAACTAAACGTACTTTGTTTGCAAATTGTCTTTCTTTATGAGTAATTTGTCAATTACATAACTTGATAATCACTAAAATCGTAATTGATATTTCAGAGATAACGTTTTCGTGTAAAATTATAATATATTTGTTACCAGGCGACAGGCAGTGCTCATACTGCCCGGTATAGATCAGGGTTGACATCTCAAAATGAATCATAGTAGAGACTTGCTTTTATCGCACTCGAACTAGTAAGAGTTGTATTATGCCACGTACAAAAATAACTGTGTTATACAAGATGATCATTTCTCTTATAATAAAATACATACATAGCTCATTTTCATTGCTCCTAATAGCAGAACTTAAAGTGGAGAACTCCCGATCACTCCACTCCAATACTTAACGCGATGTGGATCTCATCTTGCCAGTCTGTCATCACCACCTGCCACGTAACTATTAATTGATTCCCGCATTGAAATAAGCATTGTTAATTTGTTCTATAAAAAGATTAAACACGAAATCACGTATTTGGTAATCATTACGAAAAGCGCTTATTTTAAAACTAACGTAGTGTGTGCATGAACTCCAACTTAATTGATTGCAATTACAACAATGACTCATTTTATTACAGGGCACATTGTGAATTAAATGCCAATAGTGCGTACAAATGATGTGCAATATTTAGTTTGTATACATGAATGATAATATATATCAAAGACTAAAAAGTTTCTCAGCAAGTTTAATTTTACTCTTCTTCTTCTTCTTCCTTATGTTCCCAATTTACTTCAAGTTGGTGGAGTATTTCTTCTTATAGACTACACTTCTATCCCACAAAAAACCATTTTCATGTAAAATGTTGCCAAGAGGAAACCATATGGCTCATTCTGTCAAAAAGTTATCAGATATTATTATTAATCTTAAAGGTATGTAGTTTATAATATTGACTTTGTAGATTATCACGAATGTTAAAACTATTCAAAATGACCACCATTAGGTTTTACACATTTCTCCAAACGTCTTGGCAATTCATCTATGGCCACTCATACTACATCCAATGGTGTCGACTCACCTACGGCTAGCTTTAATAGAACCTATATATGTTACCGGAAATGTAAGAAATCTAGGAATTGTATACAACTCCTATATATTGCAACAACATGCCTTGAAGAAAAATGTCTTGGATATTCTGATAGAATAGCTCTGGCACTGCCAAACTTTTAAGTAATTCGTGGTAAACGGTGTTGGTGACATAGCTATATAATAGTATTTTTAGAGTAATATATGTTATGCCACTGTTTGTTTGCCCCAATAAATAAATAAAAAACTCCTAGGAAATGTATACAATTCCGAAGCTATTTAGAATATATATAAAACATTGTTTTAAAACATATTTAATATACATATCCTGGGAAATGTATACATTTCCTAGGAATTGTATATAAATCCAATATCGTATTATGTAATCTATAAAAAGAATGCTTTCTGTAGTAAAACAGAGACTGAGTGATCAGTAGGTTTGGGTTATTTTTTTTATGAGCGCATTCTTTTGGGAGAGTCTAATGTGTTAAATACTATATTCCTATCTAACCCCGCGTACCCATTGATATCTTAAATGTTTTACATTTCCGATTGCTAAAGGAAATGTATAGATTTCCTAAGAAATGTGTCTAATATTTTTATTTCACACATTTCCGGGCGCTTTTAGGAACTACATACATTTCTTAGGAATTAAATACAATAACGGATTACATAAATTTCCGTTATCATATACACATAATGTACTTACTATTAAAATACTCTCAACTAAGCTGGGACAGAACTTATGGCAATACTGAAACTCAGGGAAAAATAAATGAAACAACATCAAAACAAGTCATATGACCTTTAAAATATAGGTAGGTAATGTAAGCACAATTAATAATAAATAAAATGTAAGCGACTTTCGTAAGCACATTTATTACGTCTTATACAGTGTTTGGTGATATAATCGATGAAAATTTCGAAAATAATGTTAACATATAAATTAATACCACTATATAAAATCGACAACATTAATGAGTACACCTGTGATGTTAATTCTGCATCATTATTTTTTATCGGGTAAGATAATATAATCGAGATATTTCACCCGTGATATACAAAATACACATTTTTAATTAAGTCGAGCTCGTTTCTATATTATTTTACGATATATAAATTCATTTATTTATCTATCGATTAATCTTCGTTAAAATTAGCATGAAAGCTGTGATCTGATTTAGTTTTAATAGGCATAAAATTCTGTTAAAGATTAATTTGTAATCTTAAGTCTCTGATCTTTTGGAGTTATAAGCAAAAATTATACGAACATCATCGCTAAAACAAATAATAAAAATAACAAAAAATGGACTCCATTTTTTGTTATTTATTTTATTAGGCAGATTATTACCGCCATTAAATGAAATACTATAAAAAATTTGTTGGTTTCACCCAAGTCTTAAATAGATCAGTTGAAGAACTAGTTCACGCGGATGTCCGAATCTCGTTTCAGGACAATTATGATTTTTCGTATCTTAATTTATTAAATATTCATTTGGTAGATAAATATTTCAAAGTTATTAAACGAGCTACGATATTATTTAGATATCACGTGGTGAGTGGCCACCGCAACCTGTACTTAATTTACGAGTAGGATTTACTTTTCCGACAAAAAGAAGTTAAGCACATAAGTTTATTAATTTTAATTTGTTAATGGGGTTTTACTAACACTTAATATGCACAGCGCTTCGGCTTCAAAAGCAATAAAAAATCACCGTGTATTGAATTTGGTGTTGAAATTGTGATATACCGTACCTAGTGTTGAAATTGATAGGATTTTATTTTCTTTTTCTTTACCCACAGGACACTAACATTACTATTACCTAGCACTAATAATATTCTAAGCAGTTTAACTACCTGATGGCTATAAATGTAATCCAGATGTAATCCGTTTAAAACATAAATAGAGGCCAATGACCGCCCACGACGGTGGACAAATGCACCCGGCTATTATTATAAACATTATGTTATTACTCTTAATAACGGTTGACTTTAATATAATTGAAATAGAAGTTTATAGCTTCGAATGGGATTGATAATAAATTTTGTGTCTTCAGTACTATTAATTGTTTTATTTTGGTTTATTATTATCTATGACACTTAGCCATAGTATATTGCACTAGTTAAACCGAGTACACGCTCATCGTGTGCCCGACCCGGCGAAATGAAGCCGCTCTCAAACTGTGGCGGAGGAGACATCTCATTGCGAAGCATAGTCAGAGCCATGCTTGGTAATGAGATAGTCTGGAAGGCTGTCCCCTCCTTCTGCAAATCTGTGGTGGCGCACAAGGCCGCGGAGAGAGAACGGGAGGACGATCTTCTAGCCGCTCCCAACCGGCGTAGACGGATGGGCCGGAAAACGCAGGTGGCTATGACCATCGGTCTTGTCCGGCCTTAAGGTGGCCTGCACACAGGTTGGCACCCGTGTGCCCTGGTACAGTGCTCTAGTCTCCCCGTCTGGGGATTGCCGAGCATTCTAGTGGCACATCACCCAGATCACCATTGTGCCGGGCCAGCACCGGGAGCGTTTTGGCGAATTGGTGCATGTAAAGTACGCCGATCTCAAAACGCCCCCAGAAGGGCTTAGGAAGGTACCGGTTTTAGTGGGTAGTAACGGCGTTGTTCTGCGTTGGGTGAATCCCACACACGCCGTACGCCTAGCCAGCGTGCGCTATGGTCCGTCAATGGATTTTCCAACATCTTAAAATAAGGTATTCTAATTGAGAATTTTCATGTCAAATATAGTTCTAAGTTCTATTTGACATTTTTTGACAATATCTATACCGTTTCAAGCAAGCCTATGTGCTAGTGAGTGGTCGCCGTTTCCTATGGGCTCTTGCAATAATGTGAACATTGTAGCAAGGGTCCATAGGAAACCCTGTATTCCTATCGATTGCTTCTATTAGATCTTATTATTTTGGTTGAAAAGTGTTGCAGTGTCAGCTCTGAATTTTTTACTCTTATCTCTGAAAGGTTTACCTACCTCTTAAATTGCAGATTTTTTATACGCTTTTAAGTTACTTAATAACTTTCATGATTCTATTTTAATATTTATTTGTCTACTGGAATATAAATCTACTGAAAAAATATTATTTTAAAAATAAGGTGTAATTGAGCTTTTAGAGAAAATGATTATAATATAATATGTATTTTTCTAAAGTCTATAATACTTTCTGAAAATCGACCCAATTATTGTAACTGAATTAGTTCGTTTTAACTACATAAAGCTAGGTAACTTGCACACAACGTTTCAGAACCCTACCTATCATTTGGATTTCCCGAGGAATTAAAATAATCGGTTTCTTAAAAATCTTCAGACTAAAATGCAATTTCATATATTTGAATTCTCTCTTTTGAGATATAATTATCAGATGGCTAAAACCAAACCCAATAGGTCATCAGTATTCTTGTCTTTGTGCCTTAAATCAAAACAAACTTGTTATATGGGTGACCCGTGTTAATTCTCTTAGATTATTTATCAAAGCCACGGAGTCATAAACTTAAAATACCTCCAAATATCTGATAATAAAACAAGTTCTTTGTTCCTGTGTTAAAAATTCGAAATGATGATCCTTTGAGAAGCTATAATGAGTATTGATTTAAATTATTCCGATTAAAAAATCTGGGAAAAATTATAAGGCGGAGAGACCGACATCTGCCAGTTGGAATATTGTGGATAAGACGGCGATTAAGCTCCATGAAACTACCCATTTTGTCATTGAATCCATATTTATTACTGTCATAAATATGAATGCCATACCAGCACATTTAGTCCAACTTATAGAGAAGACTATGATGAGAGATGATGAAGCGAAATAATTTTATAAGGATCGTATTAAAGCAAGTAGAATGAAGTGATCTCAGGGATGACCTTTGGGAGAAAAGTCAGTAAATCAAGATATATGTGAACGGTTTTCATGCTGTATATTCACGTTTATTTAAAGTAATCACAAATAAAAATAATGAACCCCTAATAACGCATTTGATATCTATTTTCCACAGTGAACAGTTCTTTCTGCAACATTTTTCTTGACGTATTTTTTTAGAGCTCCTTTGAAAGATATTTCTGAAATTCTCATCGAAGAAGAGATGAATCGTGTCGTCTAGAGAAACTGTGATCGGGTATTGGACTTAGCACTGCTGGTTGTCTTCAGCTGGGACACTGTCGATTCTGTTGGGATCAGCGCCAACACGGGCTTATTCTTTACAAAAAGCCTGACTTCCACCTTCATAGTACTTGGCGTGCTAATCACACCTAAGCTGTATTTCGACGACTATTATCAAATCCATAGCATTTCTAATAGGGCGATGCCTCAGACCACTGATACTTCTTCTATTCTAAGTCGATGCATTTCTAGTTGTGTATTGTTACCATGTTTGGGACGGATCAGCCAAATACCAGCATTATTTTACCTGACTACTTTGGAGTATATTAATAACCTAAGCCAAACGACTTATTAGCAAGCCAATATTTGCCAATTGTTAAGCTTCGAACACACATGAATATCTCCATGCCTCAAAATTATGTGATATTTACATGTTTTGCGTAATAATAGATATTAAACCTTCACATATTGAGATAAATTCAAAAATTTATATAATTTGTCTCCATTGCAGCGTATCTTTTACACTGGTGTTAAAATTGGAGCGTATCCATACTAAGTCGATTTTAATTTTTTTAGAATATTGAAGCGGACATTTTTATAA
The DNA here is from genome assembly GCA_955850985.1 of Elophila nymphaeata. Taxonomy (NCBI): domain Eukaryota; kingdom Metazoa; phylum Arthropoda; class Insecta; order Lepidoptera; family Crambidae; genus Elophila; species Elophila nymphaeata. The sequence continues at coordinate 16,174,546 of OY039068.1, forward strand.
CAAAGGTCCTTGGCCGTGCATCTCGATCTCAATGTTATCTCTAATAGGCCAATAAATAAGGGGCAACGTGCGAGCTTCGGGGACACGAAGGTTTATTCAAACAAAAAATAAACGAATCTGACCCGTTCACAGTCTTACAGTAAGTTTTATTCATATTTCAATAGTTGAGTCATTAAATTGAGACCAAAATATTCAGTCCTTTGAGATGAATAAAGTAGATATTAATAAAACTTTAACACATTCCACTTCACAGCAGAAATATCGTAAGTTTGAAATAATAATATTAAAAATATTATTCAAAAACAAGATATTAAATTATTATTTTGCGCAACGAGCTATCATAATCATAATAATTTGTATCTTTTTGCATTATCAGTCCATCGGCAACGTCTGTTAATCGACCTTTACAGGGAATACATGTGGAATACATATAAAATCAGGTTTACAACAGGCTAATCGTACTTATGAATGAAATGTAAACAGCCGCAATGAATTGATATAAATGATAGGCGGTCCACAGCGCTCGGTACAATCTCCGCGCGGCATCTACGAACGGCCAGGACCGCTTTATGACACTCTTTTATTTAGATATTTGTACGGATCCCCTCATTTTTATTCAACCGAAAACACATTATTATGCATAAATAAATACTCTTTTATTTTATTCCCATCGTTATTTTAATACGTTTAGCTCGAGAGCGGCGTTCGTCACCTCTGTGGTGCCGCGCGGATGTGGCGACAATATTTAACGGAATCGAGATAAGGTGTTTGTGGTCGCTGTAACTCGATACTTCACTATCGATTATATTTATTATTTATTGAGTTAACATTGTTCTCATATCTGATATTTTACTTTTCTTTTTATATTTTTTATTTCAAGTAAAACAGCTTTGGTTTGATTATTTAAAAGGTTTTAATTGAAATATCTCATTATAGGAATTATAAAGTTACCTTTCTACCTGATAACTTTCTTATATGTTTTGTGATACTGCTTTGTTTCTGCCTTAATCATATTGTTAGCTATTTAGATACTTTTATTTGAATGTTGGAGTAATTTTTCAGTGTGAAGGCGACACCGCGGGGTCGGCCATTACAATTAGACAGCGAACGGTAGCGGTCGCCCGCTGCGCCCCGCGGGGAGCCGCCGCGTGCCGCTCCGATCATACACAGATATTTAATATCTTAATAACCGATTACAGCTTTAAATAATTAGATAATTTGTTTGACAACTGAACGATGCGTTGTGATTGTAGGCCTGTGATTGACGTTGAATACGAATGTTTGGGATTTTGTTACACAAATGTCTGTAACACGAATTTCTCAATTCTACTGACTACAACTAAACTATTTGTACGAGTTTTTATATATAGTTGTATGTTATGTTATTTATAGAAAAAAAGGTATAAAGTTAAGAATTATTAATAGGTTGGTCTTTGATAGTGTAACAATGTGTAAATGCAGTCTACGTAATTAGATCAACCAATTATATTATTAATATCGACAAGGAAGTCGCATCTCTAAAACTGCCAGTTCAATTGTTGAACATCGTTGCGAAACTCCTTAGCGAAGACGCCGCCAACGTGCCAAGTGGTTAAATGAGCCGTATAATGAACCTGAATGAATCTAATAACACGTCTCAAGATTTCACTTCAGGGTCTGCGGTGACCCCGTCTCATGACAAATGTCGCCCGTAAGGGGTCGTTAATGGCTCGAAAGCCGTGAGCGGCGCGGGCGGCGGTGCGCACATCATCTATTGACTGCGATTTGGGCAAGCCGCCTCTATACAACTACATGCGTCTGATTTACGATACTAACGTTCTGCTAGCGTGTGCCCTTTGTACTCCAACTGACTAATGGACGGACGCTCACGGACATTTATGTAGATTGATTGTATAAATTTTATTCACAATGTTAATACAGTAACAGATTTAGATGTCATTTAGAAATGGCTTTAAAGTTGTGCAATTTGGGCCGTGAATAATGGATGACGAATGGTTAGTCTCAATGCTGGCTCGTGCGAGGTGGGGCGCCGATTGTGCTTGCCCTGAAAGCGTGCTGGCTTGTCAACTGATATAGTTCTGTTTGAATAGCTCGTGTAGAAACTGGCATGATTCATTGCAACGCCTTCGATTTAAAAGATCTAGTCAATCAAACGTCAAATATTTCTTACAGCATCCGTCGGTATCAGCTGCTTCAATATCATAAAAGTTCTTGTTTTATATCACGAAAAAACTAATAATCCAGTAGCGATCGAAAAGGAACTGCGGGCACATTCCAGATATTTCGAAGATAATGTTTTAATATCTATAAGGGCAGATAAAAAATATACAAAACGTTTAGTTACGGCTCGGAGAAAAAGGACAATGTGAGGACTTGCAGAGTCATCTCATCGACACGCATCAAACGTTGTTAATCAAAAATTTTAATGACCATAGTTCGGAAAATAATAACTTTTCTTCAGCTACCAATATACAAACGGCGGTTAAATAGTCTTGATCATTGTAATATTAAGAGCATTGAATTTAGAGAACATGGTTAGATAAAAAAATGGAACTAAATAGTTATTAATTCATTAGTAATTGATTATAAAAAATGTCAATAAAAGAGTTTAATTAAAAACTTCTACTGTAGAACAGCCTTTACTATAAAAATTGGCCGCGGGATGCCGACAGAGTAGAATTGCATCACCCCTTATCCTCCATTGGGTGTCGTAGAAGGCGACTAATAGATCAGCAAAAGGGGTATTGATCACCTTATACCCCGTCCGCCAATCGAAATTGGGCAAGCGTCGTGGACTACTGCCTAACTAAACGTCCTTCGATAGCAAGCATAGGCTTTGTGTCCCAGCAGTGGGTCGAATCATAAAGGCTGTTATGATGACGATGACTATAGAATAGTAAATATTAATTATCATCAGTTCAGTCACTGCTGAACATAGGCCTACCCCAAAGAACGCCACAATGAACGGTCCTGTGCCGCTCGCACCTAGGTGTGACAAGCAACCTTAATCAGGTCGTCAGTCAACCTTGTAGGGGGCCTACCCACACTGCGTCGACCGGTGCGCGGTCGCCACTTGAAAACTCTTCAGCCCTATCGGCCAACCGCTCTACTAGCAATATTTAACTTGACCAAGTTATTGGTAATTAGTTGAACTCGTAGCTATTAGATATAGAATGGTAGCAATAAGACAGCCCATTGTACATTATCAGTTTTGTTTCTTCTTTTTCTATTTTAAATGTTTAATGGTGTACAAATTATTTTATTTTATCTCACATGATGGTAAGTGATAATAAGGACTAATCTTGAAGCGAGCGTCACCTGCAACCGTACACCATAGGAGCTCTATTAATTACCAAATTATCCTATTACCAAATGTAGGAAACTATAATGCCACGAACACTATTAATATGGCAGCAGATTTTAAATTTTGCTGCCATGTTTAACTAATACTTAATAATGTTAAAAATTACATAGCTCATTACGCAACCAACATAATTACCCCATCAAGTATCAAATCCTCTGATTCCGTGTACATCGGTCACGGTGTTCGGTGACGCGAGACAGTTCGGCATTCAGCTTATTGTGCCCGCGTTATTGACTGGACATCATCACACCGTGCCACATGATCCTCGTTGCCGCGACGCCTTTTTATTTCATTGACAACAACCAGGAATGCCAGTAATCATTTTCAATTCATAGAATTGATTTACTAATGAAATTGGGTTTATAGGTTACCGTGACATACGGTTGTAAATCGTTTGAATATTTTGTAAGACCCACTTTTCGTTATTTTTCACACGTGTCTAAGTAATCATTTTCTATTACCGACTGTCACGATAGCAAACTTCCTGCATCAACAAAGTGTCTTCGTAGTTTTTTTTTATGTTATTTGGTTAGCATACGACCTGCTTGGTGGTAAGCAGTCACCTATACTCATGAAGATAGAATTAAGAATGGAGTCATTAGTCAAATGAAAAAAGTGAGGGCAAAAATTTTGACAACCCTTGACATTTCATGACATTTCTTGACATTGCTAGAGAGGCCCTGTCTCTTTCTAGTAGGGTGCCTGTAGCATAAATTAATCACGGACAGTCTTGTGCCACGGGTAAGGTCTCACGTGCTCCCACGGTCCTAAGATATAGGGAGTTAAATGAGACACGAGAGATCCGTGCAGAACAATTTATTAAATGGTGGTATAATGCCCAATAGCGTGTACTCCCCTGGTGGTAGCCGGAGATGGTCTCGGTGAGGGTCGCTCGGTGGGACGAGTTAGGGCGGCTTGTACTGCTGCTCACTGTAAGTCCAGCCCTGGGCGGAAGTGAAATAGCTGAGGCGACAGCGGCTACCTTAGCCTAATCTTGGACCCCAATTAGGGGTTAAACACATTAAATAAATAACTATTATTGCACATGATTATCAAATTAGTTAATTAGTATTAGGTAGGTCTTGTCGGTGCTCAATTTACTTAGCGAACCACGCAAGCGCAAAACCGAATCACCAAGCCTTTGTTTGCGATTCCTGACTCGATCGAGACTGCCCGGCGACGCAGGCGCAATCTATCGGAGATTGCCCGCAACAGTCGTACGGTCACTAAAATGTAGCTTATCAACGTTAATATGGAGCGCTAAAACCTATTGATAAATTTAGGAGGCGAACTTTAAAGAAATATTTCAATTAGATGAGCTTCCTTTATATCTTAATTTATGTAATATTTATAAATAGTGTAATCTGATTTAATTAAAAAAAAATTATGTATGTAGGTCGGTAAAATATGTATGTGTAACGTTACACTTGAACTTCGTTACGTTAATAAAACCACAAGTTGAAAATAATTTGAGTTTTGAGTTTTCCATGACAAAGAATCAAAATTCATAATAATTACTTTAAACTTTTTTTCCTGAGTGCCTTTTAGCACGGTAATGTTATCTATTTTCGGCTCCCAGGAAAAAAATCAGCAACCGAAATACGAGGATTTATCGCTTCTGTGACTCTTGATTTTAAGAGGCACGTTACAGTTTATTATATAGCTTATCTCATGTCACGTCAACTCATAGACATTAAATTATTCTTGTTTTTTAGGTGCTAAGCATACATTTAAGGTTTTCCGGTTAGCAATGCTATAAAAATACATTGTGTGGTATACCGATCTAGCCGTTCTTGAGTAATGATAATAGGGCCGTAATGACGCGCAACTTACCAACTTACTACCAGACTTTCTTTATATTGATAGATATTACGGCTGAAAGCCGAAGTGCGGTTTTTTATACAACAGAAGAAATTGTTAGCTCTAGTAACTTTCCGTGAATTAGTTACATAAGTAACAGCTACTGGCTACAAAAAAGTAAGTTTAGTAGCACTTGGTTTTTAGTATAATACAGGCTGTAACATGAAGGGTACTTAAACATGGTACCCTACATGTTACAGCCTGCATTATATGTAATATTTGGGGTGTTTTAGGCCATCAATATAAACAACTTTTTGACGCCGTCATGGTGGAGTGGTCAGTATAGCTACCTACACATGAAGCCTTTCGGGTTTGAATCCTGGTGCCGGCAAATATTTGTGCGGCGAACACGAATATTTGTTTGCGAGTCACGGTTATTATATATTTATTTAAGTTTATTTATAAAAATATCTAAAGCTATTAATTTATATTGAAAAAATGACCGTTATCTACACTTACGTGCAATAAAATCGACCCAACTCGTCGGTTTCGATTCGACATTTATCGGTATATAAAAAGAAGATTAGGCAAACAAAACTTGTAAATATAATTCAAATCAAATCAAATAATTTAATGCATTCATGAATGTAAATAACAGATGTTCACAAACAACACCAGCACATCATGGTGCCCATTTGGGCATAGCATAATCAAGATAAAAGTGTAACGGACTAGATTAGAAATTATTCATACTATATTAACTTAATTCGAATGTATATTTCTTACGCTTTATTTAACCTACTCTAAACATCGATAAATGAAGTGTTGGTGACAATAGACTAATTACTTCGGAAATCCTGGTTTCTCATTTTTGCGTCATACGGCATTTTGGTGACTATACAGAATGTTAAAATTCAATTGAGTCATTGTATATTCAATAATTGATGATGCCTGATGCCCTTAAAATTATTTCCCCAAACATTTTAGCTCTCTGTATTAACTGTACCTATATTATCAAGAAAATTTGTACTAACCAATTCAAGGGTTGCCTTTGAAAAGTGATTGAGTAGTGGTTTTATTGAAAAAAGGGCTTGAAGTTTGACATAAGCAGTTGCCTTGAAAGTGTCGGTGTCTTGAAAGTGGAAGCTACATATTTTCAAATTCATTAAAATTTTGTTTTTAAAGACACAATAGACAACCATATGGTCCGTCGCTTCGGAAATCTAAAAAGAAAAGAAAATTTTATGTATACAAGTTAAAAGTGTATATAAATATTTATGTACACTTTTAACTTGTATTCTAATAGCATATTAAAAACTATCATTTGATAGATTTTAATATGCTATTTGATTACAAGTGCAGAAGAGCGCAGCCACAATTTTATTAATACTGTCTGTCTGTGTGCAATGTATCTGCGTTGCATGTTAGTACATGCAAATGTGAATGATAAACATTATTACACTAGTACAATCCAATCAATACTCTCATTATCTTTTTCTCAAATAAAATAATTTACATTACACAAATTACATATTTTATTTGTAAATAAACATTTCGAACTAAAAATGGGTAAAACCATTTATGTATTTTATCTATGTAATAGTTATTTCAAAGAATTAAATAAAATAATCTATCAATTTTGATTACCATTTATAAAAGGAATGGATAGAAAGGGATATTATTTCCTTATAATTCCGGAAATCCTAGTTACCCTAGTCATTTGTTTACAAATATTTGAATAAGTAAATTATGTACAAAAATTCATTAAATTCTAAGATAGGATTAAATACGAGTATCAGAAATTTCTCCCTCTTATGGAGTTTTGCAAAATAACGCTAATAATCTGGAATTACGGGTGAAAAATGAAATTTATAGATTGAACAATATTATATGCAATTATGACACTTACAAGTGAAATTCACACTGCATCCTCAATACTACTCACTTCTACCAGCACGAAATTACTATATATGTATAATTTTGCACTATTTATCCTTATTTTAAACTAAAAAGCCGTACCAAAATCGCGAGTCGATATTTATGAATACGTCAATTTCGACAATTTATGTCATGTTGAGATTTCGGGACATTGACACATGAAGAAAGTGCTGCCATTACATAAATCCTTTCATTTCCCATAAGTTATAGAAAGAATCACAGTGATGATTTTCAAAATAAAATACAAACCTAAACATTAAAAGTAAATATATTATATTTATTTCTTTCATTGATAATAAATACTGATAATTGAATACAATATGTTAAGTTTTTAGCTACTTTTCTACTTTTGTTTTAGAAAGATGGCGAAATACTGGGGAAATCTTGTTTCTATGTAGTCGTGTTTAGAAAGAGATGACGACAATTTCTAGAAAGAGAGATGTGTAATTTGAAATGTCAAGTATTGTCAAAATTTTTGCCCTCACTTTGTTATTTTGACTAATGACTCCATTCTTAGTATAAGCTCCTTGCCTATACTCTATCCCCTATTGTGTCGCCGCCATTTTGTAACATTTCGCGCATGTGGCAGTTACTTCCGGGTTTCCTTCTCGCATTTTCCGCGTGTAATAAATTTTATAATAAAAATTTAATAATAAAACTAATAAATAAACTATAAATAAGATTTTTTGTTACTAAAATTGTAATAAAAAAGCTAAAGGAATAAAATATAATAAGTATAGTTATATTTTCAAATAATAATAATTATAATCATCATTTTCATCATCGGAAAACAGTGGAGGGAGGGATCGACCTCCAGGAGGTCGGCCGACACACAGGCGTTTTTGACAGCGACCACCAGGAGGTCGCGCGACACACAAGGGGTAGACTCTTAACACATGACACTAACGCACTGCCAACCCTAGTTCCCTTCCCTGCGGAGCCCTTGCCTTCTTCTTCTTCTTCAATGGGATACGGTCTCCGCAAATCGACGAGTGTTGCGCCCGTTTTGTGTCGGAGGGTGTGTGGCTGTTCACTCCAGCTATCGTGATTCTTCCAGGAAGTCACCCAGCGCCTTATCGTCCCCAAATGCTTCCCGGAGGTTACCCGGAGATCCCATGTATTTTGTCCGGTAGCAGACCACTCCACTGCATCCCAACAGAACGTGGGCGGCTGTTTTCTCTGACACCATGCAGGCTCTGCATAGCGGACTGTACGTGATACCTAAGTTAAAATGGAGTCTGTTAAAGTTGCTATGTCCAGTCAAGTCCCCCGTAATTAGTCAGAGTCGAGATCTACTTAGCTGTAATAGAGCTTTAGATAGACGGGATTGGATGTTGGGTAAGGTGAGTCTCGCCTGTTTGCAGTCCTCAAAATTGCTCCAGTTGCCCTGGCCTTGCTCAAAAACAAAAACACAACCGTTTATTTGACTATGGTGTTCTGTAAGGTGCTACCACAGGTCTGGTGTTCCAAATTCTCGCGGCTAGTCGGCGGTGGCCCACCTTGTTTTGAATTCTGGTCCTGAAGGCGGACTGACATAGTGGCGTTTACATACAGTGACCACAACATGTATCGAAAGTTCGATATGTAATTTCGTAACAATCGTTTTTAAAGAGGAGTAAGCCATAGTTTGTAATTTAATATAAAGAAATAATATTATTTCTGTGGTTCTTTAAGGAGCGTAAGAGTGTAGACCACATTCATACGCTGCGGCAGATTATACAAAAGACCGAAGAATATAATCAGCCACTGTGCTTGGCGTTCGTGGACTATGAAAAAGCCTTCGATTCGATCTAAACCTGGGCTATGCTACGGTCTCTCCAAAGGTGCCAAATAGACTATCGGTACATCGAAGTGTTGAAATGTTTGTACGAAAACGCCACTATGTCCGTCCGATTACACGGTCAGGACTGGAAACCTATCCAATTGCGCAAAGGTGTGAGACAAGGAGACGTCATTTCTCCAAAACTATTCACCAATGCCTTGGAAGATGTCTTCAAGCTCTTGACCTGGAACGGACGTGGCATCAATATTAATGGCGAGTACATCAATCACCTTCGGTTTGCCGACGATATAGTACTCATGGCTGAGACCTTGGAGGACCTTGGCGCAATGCTCGATGACCTCAGTAGAGCCTCCGAGAGAGTAGGCCTAAAAATGAACATGGAGAAGACTAAAGTTATGTCGAACGCTCATGTCGTACCTACTCCCGTGGTAATCGGTCACTCTACACTTGAAGTTGTTGACGATTATATATACCTGGGACAAGTTGTCCAATTAGGTAAGTCCAACTTCGAGAAAGAGGTCAACCGACGAATCCAACTCGGTTGGGCAGCGTTCGGGAAGCTACGTAAAATCTTCTCGTCCAAATTACCGCAGTGTCTCAAAACGAAAGTTTTTGACCAGTGTGTGTTGCCAGTGATGACTTATGGCACTGAAACGTGGTCACTTACAATGGGCCTGATAAGAAAGCTCAAGGTCACCCAAAGGGCAATGGAGAGGGCTATGCTCGGTGTTTCTTTACGAGATCGAATCAGGAATGAGGAGATCCGTAGAAGAACTAAAGTTTACGACATAGCCCAAAGAATTGCCAAACTTAAGTGGCAGTGGGCGGGGCACATTGCTCGGAGAGCAGATGGCCGATGGGGCCGAACAGTTCTCGAGTGGCGACCGCGCACCGGACGACGCAGTGTGGGTAGGCCCCCCACAAGGTGGACTGACGACCTGGTTAAGGCTGCTGGTCACGCCTGGATGCGAGGTGCACAGGATCGGTCGTTGTGGCGTTCTTTGGGGGAGGCCTATGTTCAGCAGTGGACGTCATGTGGCTGAAATGATGATGATGATGATGAAGAGTAAGATAGCTAGATCTGAATGAATTGTTGAGTTGTGGACATACTTATCGAAGTAGGAATGTTGTTTTAATTACAATAGGGTTGGAAACAGTTTGCAAAAAAGGCCATTTACACCCTTTGGTATGAAAATATTTTAAATTAAATAGAGCTAATTTTTATTCCAATTCCGAAGACAAATTAAAACATATGGCCATGTGAGCGAAGCTTGGTAGCGACGCTTGCAATCGATTAGCCACGGATCAATACCGACCTTGAGTCGATAATGCAAATCGATATGAGAAAAGGACGGGAATACTTTCACGTCGTCGAAACCATTTAATAGGTTCGTGTTTATTTTTTTATTCGTTTTCTACGAGAGGAGGTGTATGCTGCTCTCTTCGGCCTCGGACGATTTAGATATTCTGAGTGACATAGAGACATCCTCGCGAAAAAGAGGCTCGTTGTCTAGATATCCTTTAGAGGCTTGCCTTAGGGTCTCCCCATTTATCGACGCAGAATCGGCTTTTGAATCGGATCTTTAATCAGAAAAACCTTTATGTCTTAGAAAATAAGGGTGTTACTAATCCCCCTCGCATCAGATCAGCTCGGACGATGCGCCGCGATTTCGGGCAACTGTGATACGAGCAGTTTGCCGATTAGCTGACTACATCCGTACCGTATGGTGCTGATAGTAGGCCAAAAGGCGACATGTGAACAGCAGTACCATGCACGTAGCCGAGTAATCTGGTGACACGCACTCGGCTTAAGCATGTAACTCAGTCCTATAACATTGTCATGCTATAGCACCTCTTTTCCCATATGCAAATTCACTGGCAATATTTAATAAATACTGTATGTCAAAATTCAAAATTATCCTTAAACCCTGAGTTATACGCTAACTTATTAGTGCGGGTTATGATCATCTTTAATTTAAGTACCAATAAAAACTTAGTGACGTAATCGATGCCTTATTTCTTGGACCCACACTTATGGTGTATGGACCCTATACAGAGCATAATGTAACAAGCAGACTCCACGTCGATATATGTGGGGAGCCGCTAAGGGGTTTTTGGGGAAGTTTCGGTGGTTTAGTCGTACGCTCACCGGAACCTATAAGTCTCGGCGTCAATTTCCAGGGGAGTATATATGTGTACTCGGTTTAGGTCGTGATAGGACCTTCTTTGAACCCAGAGGTCTCGCGGCAAACAAAATACAAAATGCGGAGTACAAAAATGCGTCTTTTTGTAAACTTTTGCCGTTGCCTTTGCTCATTCGCTGCCTTTACTGTTGCAATCATAGACGTCATGCTTCTATCGCGTGAGATAAGTCCACCATCTCCTTAAGTAACGTAAGTTTTACAGTCCTCAACGGTGTTCTCGACAGTGCCAGAAAGGCAGTGCATGGGCGACGTAATGGTTTTGTAAGCATCTTTAATGAGAGACATCTTGGTGTGGTAAGGTCGTTTACCAACCAACACCGTTTACTATAAGGCGGATTATGTAAAAAAATGGAGTTCAAAAAAGCGGATGGTTGAAAACCGATTACCTACACGTGGCTGAGATGAGAATACTACGATGGATGCGTGGAATAATAAGAATGGATAAACTGAAGAATGAGTACATAAGAGGAAGTTTGATAGTAGCGCCAGTGGCAGAAAGACTGAGAGGTAACAGATTAGCACGGTATGAGCATAGTATCTATAATGAGAATATAACAAAGAAATCGATGAGAATGAATGTGGATGGATAAAGAGGGAAAGGAAGACCAAAGAAAATATGGTTAAACTGCGTGAAATATGATATGGAAAATAAGGTTGTTAATGTTGAGATTACGGCTGATCGAGAAGAGTCGAAGAATAAAACATTAAGCCCACCCGAATACAAGCTACCTCAGAAAAGTCTTCTTTTATAACTGTAATTAGAGAACACTAAAAACCAGATTCATTTAATGAGGTCTTAATTCGCGTCGAATATTTATTGAGTTCTTTTGATAATCGGAACAGGAGGACGTGACATCTATTTGTTCGGTGCTATCTCAATAGTGTACCTGTTCCACGGAATATAATCACGCTGCAAGCCATCGTGCCACCGCACAATTTAAAAAAAATGATGGTCACGTACCCCACGAATTATATGGACGAGCCAAACGGCCACCACAAAAATTGTAAAAACTCGCTCATCTAGACCGAGGAATATCTAAGCGTTGAGGCGGACGTGACATGACTTTTTATTTTTCAAAACTTACCTATTATTCAATCACTGCCCGTTGAAATTAAACACGCCCCACGCCTACAGCAGTTAGTGAAATTCGGCTTGCATGACGTAGCATGCTGCTCCTTGGTCTTAATTAATCTTGATGGCTAATTCGGAGGCGTCATTGAATAACGCGGCGTGGAGTTCGCGTCATCGTGGTGCCCCGTCATAATGGCTCTGCTGTACAGGTATCCGCAAATAATGGCGGGCGCGGCGGGTGCGCTCCGCTGCCGGCCGCATTGTGTTCTCCGTTATAAATGGCAACAACAGGTGAATAACTAATTTCACTCATAAAATTAGCTCTTCATGGGTGGAGTGCAATATTTATCCGTCGACTACATCCGTCCATTTATATCATATTATGACCATGACAGATACACGTGATCGCCTCGTACTGAATACGCAGAACTATTGTCACCTAGACATGTTATTCTATAAAAGCTATTCAAATAATAATGGAGCTATTGACAGATACATTCCGACCGAACAGATATTCGTTAATAAAATAATTTCATTATGGAAAATGGATGCCGTATACGAGGATAACGAGGGAATCAAATTGCCTGTAAAATATTCCCGGACATTGTTTTTGTCTCAATTAAATATGCAAAGCTCGGAATGAAATATTTGATGCGGTCGCAGCCATTATATGAAATGGAATTATTCATGGCGTCAGACGCCGGAAAAAGCCAGCGAAACTCGACAATTCATTTGTTTGTGTGACCGTTGCGGCTTCATTGACGTTTGATGGCTTCGATGAAAGTTAATTCGCGTTTATTGAATACTTCAAACTAATTCTTCGCTCTAAGTTTTTATTGAAGCGTTTTAAATAACTCGAAGTTTAGTGTAAGGTTTTTAGAGAATTATTTGGTCGTTTAAGTTCTCATGGTGATTTCCTACATCAGTTTCTCATATTTAAAATAGATATGTAGGTGTTGTAACCCTGCGCTCGCTCCCCACAAGTGTTCAAAGCGGGCGAAACGACTAGTCAACCCTTTGCCGCTCACTCGCTCGTGAAATCACTCAAATACTGAATATTTTAATCTGAGCAGATAACGAGCTCGCAATTCTATTAGATGAAACATAGCTGTGTTAACACGGCAGCCCCCAGTGCAGTGGCACGCGCTTTGCTCATTCGCTCTCTCCCATGCAGCAATCAAACTCATTTATTACCTACCTTTATTTACTTATATGCGACACATGACTGGTTGTTGTAATAGAATATGTAATCAAAGTGTAGGTATTAATAATATACTTCGGTATTTCGCATTTCTCACATCACTTATCGAGTATCACTTTGAACTTGGGTTAAGGGTACTTATACAGTAAAACAATTGAATATTAAAATATTTAATTATAATAATGTTTCAATGATAATCCCGAACACATGCCAGAGCGAAAATATCCTTTACAACAAAGCAGCGTCACAAAGCACTTCAGAACGATGATGATTTAGAAAATTTTACTATAAGGAAACTGTTCATATGATTAAATAATTTTAATTAATGTTTACACAAATATTATTTTTCAAGCAATAATTACGTAAATGAAAGGTATATCTAATGATATTTATCTATAGCTGAGAATTACGGGCATACTAATATAACAGAAAGTCTATTTATTCTAAATAAATCAGCTTAAAATCGTAAATAATAAATACGCGTTTTTTCTCAAATTACTCAAAAACTATAACACGAAATTAAATTATCGTCTTAAGAAAGACCATAAAATCTATTTGCCAGATCCAATGAGCTTCTAAAGGGTTGCAATTTCAAAACAGTGCCTGCAACAATAACTCTCCGAAACCAAGTTCATTTTAAAAGCATGTATAAATATATCACGCCGAGCAATAAAGCTATCAAATATTTACTAATCTGGAACGGTGAGAGAACCCCTTCTGCACCCGACTCATAAAATAAATTGAAATAGTCGCGCCGCCCCCCAAATTAAAATATTCAAATGGGACGCACGCGCAAGAAAATTGAAAATTGTCGTCTATCGTCCACAAATGAAACCTATAACTCCTCATGTACACTGTTGGCCATGTGAATGTTATGCTAAGTTTTGTTTATACTTTTACACAAGTACCTAGTGTTCAGTACAGAACATAAAATTTATTTTAATTATTTTATAATATTTTTTAATCGTTCAATTTGTTATTTTCATGGCATAATAATTTGTTATACCACGATTTTATATTCAATTTCCAATTTAAATTCTTCCCTTCCTCCGAGCGGGCGTTTTCAATTTACTTTTCAATAATAGTTATTTATTATACAAGAGTGGAAAGTTCCTTTTTAACCGCGTGCTCGATTTGGATGACCGAGCAAGCGAAGGATTCTAAAGTTGAATCACGAGCGCAGCGAGTGATTCTAAATTAGAATCCTGAGCGTCAGCGAGGGAAACAAACGAGCACAAGGTGAAAAATCTTTCCACTCGAGTGCAATACGTAACTTTTCATCCCACCTCAGCGAGGAAATGACAAAATGAAAAAGAATTTTTTCACAATTTAAAAAGTTCTAATCATAAATTTGGCACCATAGAGGTTACATTAAATAGGTTTAATGACGTTTTGAATTTACAATTATATTGAGTACTCATTATATGTGATGTTCTAAATTCAAATCTACTTTGCCACTCAAGCGAATAAAATAGAATTTTCCAGCCAGATTTCGAAGCGCAAAATTACACTTTCCGAGGTGGTGGGATGAAAAAGTTTTAATTTTACAATATAATATAAAAACTGCCTTGTTATTTCTGCAACACCTGGTATATTGTATCAGTCTGGTATTTCAATGACGAAAAAAACACCAATATTTTTTTCTCTAAGCAAGTGAAGTTAATAAACAAATATTTTATTACTTTCTGTGTTACCAAACTTTATTTGTCGTAATTTTGATGTTTGTACATTAAACAGGTACATGGTACACAAAGTAATTACTATACTTCTAATACAAATGGAATAAATAAGCGTAATGTAATTTTTTTATTGCTGGGCTGTTAAAAAGGCTAACGCACATTTTCCAGTAGGTTAGTACTCTAACTAAAACTATCACTAAACAAACAGTCTCATACTGCAAAAGCTGGCTATTAACGCTTCAAGTATATGATTACAAATATTAATATTTTTTATAGCATAACACTCGTGCCAAGTTGTAACCCCATAATCTTTAACCTTTAAATCTAATACATAATTTGAATTTTTTTAGTGTAGGTATGTAGTGTCTAATAATTTTGCACTACATTGTACGAAACACAGTGTAGCAGTTCCGATACGCTGCCGAATAATGCCATGAATGGTCTTCACTTTTATGACTGTAATTTAGATTCAGATGCGGAATTAGTATTTGTTTTATGCAAGAATAGCTTTATGGATTTGGCTTATAATAGCTTTTAGGGTGACTTTATGGACTGTAGGTACTTGGTGGTGTCTAACATTTATCAAGGTGTCAAAACATAGGATCACAGCTTTACAAATTACCTATATCCTAAATAGTGGTAGACTTGTAAGTGAATAATGTTAGGTTATGTTTATTTGGTAATTTCCAATTCATTTTAAAAAGGAACTAGTGGATTGAAAGTTAAATTAGCATTAGTCAAATATCGAACAATAGAACTCTTAGCAATGGAAGTCCGATATTCGGCTTTTGTCGCTGAATTTAGTTTCCTTAATGATTAGATTAGTGCTAGTGACTTCTACTGACTGTGGAAAAAGAGATATCTTGAGAGCCTTATCTTCTATCACTGAAAACTATTTCCGTAATTAGGTATAGCTAGTGAATGTTATATGTACAGCGTTAAAACCGGTGGGTAAGGGTAAAAAGTATGAACCTATCAAAATAGTGTTATTTCCCCGAAATTGAACATACTTTTCCAGTTCGGCGGCTTATTGCAATTACAGAGAAAAATACCATTAGTTAGATTGCACTTCCTTTTTGTCAAAGTATAAATTTAAAAACAAGACAAAATTCGCCCCAAGGCAACGGTGTTCCATGTTGGATCATTTTAAATGGAATGAAATAGGAAAATTAAGGACAATATACATTTAAAAATGCAACAGTAAAAAAGAAAAATAGAAAACTGTTTTTAAAATAAATTGCAAACGAAACAATAGCTGATGATAATGTGTCATTTTAAGCTTGAAGTCTAAGCAATCTAGTATTCTCATCCCATAGTTTGCTGAACTCTAAGTAACAGTAATAAGGTTGATATCGGATTGTTTTCACAAGTTGACGAGTACGTGAGAGCGTAGGGGAGCGACGGTAGTGGCTTCCGTTGTTTTGCGGTGACGCTGATTTTGTGGTTTCATTTCGCGTAACATGATAGAGAGAATACTGTATGCACATCCTTGTAATCTATCCAGTGATGGACTCTATCGACAATGAAGTTCTCGACTCATTTTTAAAATTTAAAAATATCTAATAACCAGAGTCATGAATGTTCTTCCTAAAATAACCCATCAATGCTGGGTTTTTCTCTTTTAAGGTTTCCGAATCTTTATGAGGTAAGGAATAGAGGTAGGGTTAACTGTAAAGTACCTACGTGATACCCTGCCCGCCTAGCATGACCACCGAAGCACGATATGATATAGCCATTTATCGCTTTGAACTGTCAAAAATCATTGGATATAACCGCCAACTTGAAATTTTATCGAAACTGCGAACATGTATAAGGCATAAACATGTTCGTAGTATCGATAAAATTTCAAGATTGCGTTTATATCCAATGATTTTTGACAGTTCAAAGCGATAAATAGCTATATCATATCGTGCTTCGGTGGTCATGCTAGGCGGGCTGGTATTGCAAATGTCTAAAGGCTACGGTAATTGTAGTGAATGCTATTAATTTATTCTAGTATTTGTTCTTGTTAAGCTGATGTATTAAGTTATCTTATAGTGGGTTTGTCAAAATTTAAAATATTGTTGACAAAATTATAAATAGTACGCAGTGATGAAAGTTTGCAAAAAGTACCAACCTACTCAATAATTTTGAAATGATACAATTGCCTAACGAAAAATATTTTTTTACATATTTAATTTATAATAATTCATGCCCAATCAAAATATAACCAAAAAAAATAAATTTTTGGCGAGTTTTTATACTATTCTCAATGGGTAATTAGAAAATTTTCCTTCCTTATTCCTTGATTAAAATTATCGTAAGTAAGTACGTCACTCTCGACAATGCGTATTGTACGCGATCAGGTTAAGGTACAGCGTCCGGTGTTTGTGCAACCGATACCCTGGGAACGAGCCGCCTTCCGCCAACCTGGGCGCTTCCCAAGCCACCAGCCGAAGTTCCCTTTGACCTTGTGGCCGGTGCTTGGCAGAAAATATATTTAGGTCATACGTATAAATGGGACTGAGTATATCTGCACTAAATTTGATTTTTTTTGTTCGAAATATTCTGCATATGCTTTATAAATATTTTTATTTTGTTCATAATCATTGTACTCTTTAGAGTTAATATTTTGGTAAATTTATATACACACAATTACAAATCTGTACCCTCGGTGAAAACTGATACAAGTCGAGTTAAAGCACTTCTTATATTTTTAGACATACATAATCAGTGTAAAATGCTCTATTTTTCTGTCTAATTCACGTAGCCGTATCTCTTCTGGTTACGGATATATTTTTCGTTCGCAATAATACAAGTCGAGTTATATCTGGGAAAGTCATTAAAGCTTTGTGTGTTATGCTATAACTTGACATCCACTAATCAAATTGAGTATAACTCATGTAAAAAATGAGTGTGAAATGATACAAATTCAGTTAAATCATCTTACCCATAAACAGTTCATTCATATAGGATTGTGTGTTATGATACAATTAAAAATGTATTACTGTTCACGACTCCATCTTTAACTAGCTCTAATATGAATAATGATTTAATTCGATATATTGCATTTGACACTTAATTAAAAACATTGGTAAAATTTTCTGTATTCAAATATATTTCAAAATATATTATTTTTCACGAGACTGCTTATAAACTATTACGCTTGTGTCTATTTATACCACAAACTTATATCAAAAAAATTACCAGCTCCTTACAAGCATTGCAAAAAGTCTGTCGGTGTCAAGTGATATACAATTTGAGTCTTCAATTTTCTAATGCGTGGGTGTCATTCCGGCGCGAAAGAGTCAAATAGCGCACTTCACGGTGCGCCCGCCGCTGTGACAATGGTGATGGCATTCACATATATCATTAGACACGAAATTTGTTCACCGTGATCTGTCATTATTATTAATAAAACGTGATAATCACAACAGAGTTGTATTATTATACACAATATTTATTACGATTCTCTAAGTAATAATTGGTAATTTAATATATAGTCCAGTCAACAAGTTCAAAAACGTGAAAAATAGAGATAAAGCTCCTAAAAATATGAGCAATAGCTCATTGGATTCGGAACGACCTCTAGAAAAATGAGTTTTGAGGATTTTACTGCACGTAAAAAATTGCAATTGTTATTAACAAAATAAGATGAAAAAAAAAGAGGTATTTACGTTTTTGTTAATAACTCATAAACTATTAATATTTACGATATTTGGAAAAAAGGTCCTTAAAGAAGAGGAAATTTCCAAAAAAAAAGTCCCAGCTTCCGGAACTCTACCTCTATTATTTATAACTTTAATTTAACGCTGAAAATAGGGTTCCGCGCAGCCATTACGGCATGGGCGCACTGCCGTTAAAGACAGTTTCTTACATAAAATTATTTTTTATAGTAACAAATATGAATTTAAAAATTTAAATAAATTATGGTGTCATCCAGATACTTGAAAGAATATATTCCCGTTGGAAAAAAATTTTTAAATTAATTTTTCAAAAAGTTATGCAATTGTTAATTAACGAATTTTTTTCCTATCTCCGTTTTCATAAATGACGACATAAAAATTTAAATAATAAACCTATAAATTTTTGGCTCTGTGGAGCTCTTCTTATATATATACTTAACGAGATCCCGCGATAAAAGTTTATTAAAGTTAATTATTTTGTTTATAACAATTTTTTAAAGTTAACAAAAAATGAAAAGCCTAAGAAATGTTATTAAAAATTTATTTTTAAACAAATGTTATATTATTGCTGCTTTCTTATCCAACAATGGCATTAAGTAACATCGGAAATTTTTTTTTTACATCATTTGTTAAGAAATTGTTTATAAACAAATAGACAAGTTTAATATTTTAAGAAATTTTTTTTTACCATTGTGTTGTCTTGGCAAAATAATGATTTTTAAAAAAAAATTTTTTTCTTAAATAAATTTTTTTATTGTTTATAATCGTTTTTTTTATATTTCGATTGTTTGAATAATTAGTTAAGGAATGATTTTCTCTTTAAAAATCATAATTGGCATTTCTTCATAGGTAAATAGAAAAAAATTTTTTTTTTATCAATAATTTCATTGTTTGTTAACTTAACAATTTGTTATAAACAAATTCTAACTACCGTTATATTTTTTTTCTAGAGCTAAAAAAAATAACAAAAACAGCCATATATATCAAAATACTAAAAAAAAAAAAATTCTATTTTTTATAACGCTTTTAAATATTACACGATTTTTTGTATTTTGATATATATGGCTGTTTTTGTTATTTTTTTTAGCTCTAGAAAAAAAATATAACGGTAGTTAGAATTTGTTTATAACAAATTGTTAAGTTAACAAACAATGAAATTATTGATAAAAATTTTTTTTTTTCTATTTACCTATGAAGAAATGCCAATTATGATTTTTAAAGAGAAAATCATTCCTTAACTAATCATCATCATCATCAGCAACAGCTCATATAATATCCCCACCGAGGGGCTCGAGCCTACCCCACATTAGGGGCGATTAGGCTTTAGTCAACCACGCTGGTCAAGTGCGGGTTGGTCGACTTCACACACAAAATAAGAATTTATTCATAGGTGTGAGCAGGTTTCCTCACGATGCTTTCATTCATCGTAAAAGCGTAAAATAAACGTAAATATGAAATCAAAATTTGAAAACGCATTGGTACGTGGCAGGGTTCAAACCGATACCTCCCGGGCGGAAGACAATATCATATCATGTTTCGGTGGTCATGCTAGGAGGGCTGGAAAGATTAATATGTACGAAAAAGAAAGCGTCTTCAAAACTTGGAAATAAACGTCATCAAGGAATATGCCAATAAATACAAACTTACTCACTTAGGTATTGTGTACAATATTTGCAAGGGTCGTTTTCTTAAAACATTAGGTGAATCTAGGTGAATCTTTTAATTAAATATTTTTCAAATTATTTTGCTGCCGTGTAATGCTGGCAGAGTAGAATAGCAACATCCCTTATCCTCCAACGGGTGTCGTAGAAGGCGACTAATGGACCAGAAAAACGGGTATTGATCACCTTATATTCTGTTCACCAATCTACTTTGGGCAAGCGTGGTGGACTACTGCCAAAACCTCCTTCGATGACAAGGAGTGGCCTTGTGTCCCAGCAGTGGGTCGAGTTAGAAATGCTGGTATGATGAAATTACTTTTAGATTTTTAGCCTACAATAAAAACTACCATCAAACCATAATTTTGCCTTAAAACTTAAAAAAAATACTATTATTATACTGCCTTAACGAACTATATCATTTGACACGACCCAGCGCTCAAAACAAGTTGAAATGCATTACTAAACACATGTATATTTTTTTATTTTATTTGTGTCAAATGATATATTTAGCATAAATATAACAATTTTGTACTTAAACAACTTTAAAGTAAAGATGCTTCTGTTTTACGGTACTTTTGTTTTGGATCTAGTATTAGTTATTATTATTAATGTATTAAAATGCTATCTCAATTTGTTGGTGTATTATTTTTCACCAATATGAATTACCCCAGTAGTTGTAGTGTAAAATAATATTATTTGACATAAATTATTTTACACATACTAAGTCTGATGTGACGGATAATACAATTATTATTTTTTCTATATTGCTCCAAATGTATTAAATATAGTGCTATTATTCATATAACATAGTTTAGAGGCTAAAAATATCTATCGGAGTCATTTATTATATGTTGAATAAAATTGATAATAAAAGAGTAATACGCATATAAAAGTGCAATTTTTTTAAAGCCATTTTTCTCAAAACTGTCATTTCAGACTTATATCACTTTTCACTGAGGGTACAGAAATGTGTACTAAGAAAAATGATACCCCGTCTTAAAATAAAAAAAATAGTTCATAATATTATGAATTATACAAAAGTTATTACACAAATATCTACTGTATACCTACAATTGTTTATGGCATATAATTTTATTTATTACTAGCTGTGCCCGCGACTGCAACCGCGTAGAATTTACCAAAATAAAAAAAGTAGCCTAAGTTACTCCTTATTACACCAGCTACTTGCCAAAAAAAGTCCTGTCAAAATCAGTTTAGCCGTTTCAGAGATTAGCCGGAACAAACAGACAGACAGACAGACACAAAAATTGTAAAAAATGTTATTTTGGTGTATGTACCTTATATATATTCATATGCATGTAGTAAAAAACCGTTATTTCAATATTACAAACAGACACTCGAATTTTATTTATATGTATAGATGTATAGATAGATAATTATTTCCTCAAAATTCAAACCATATATTTTATTAAGCGAAGAATTTTACAGTTCTATTTTTAATGTCTCGGATATTTAGTTTCATGAATAACTTGTACTATAAATGAGTTTTAAAAATTACTTTTAATAACATCATACAGCCGTGATTATTATCAATGCAATCGTATTCGTCATACGAAACATTTTCCGTTATTGAGATCGGGGCCCGCACCTCAAAGAATAAACGCATTAGTATCATCACCAAGACTGCCATGAAAATAATGAATGAATACCAATACTTCTTGTTGAAATGGGGTGGTTAGTGGTCAAGCCACCAAGCTAACCGCTTAAAAGTATTAAAATCATCGCGTTCTTGGTCATCCGACGTTAACCTGATGACATGCAAACTTTTAACACCTACCAATTTAACGAAACGACCTAAACCTCAACTTTTTATTCACTCATCACATCCGAAGACTTAAAACATTTGCCTCTGTTCATAAAATTATTAATGTGATCGTAAAATTGGGCAAATTTTATTGTCTCGAAGACATAATGCGAAACTAATGTAGCGTGTTATTATTCTGATCGGCTTTAGCCGTAAATTACGAATGTTTGTGAGGAGAAGCCTCGCTGCCAGGGTTGGTTCCCAGCGGAAGCCCCCACTGCTATCTGAATATCAAACGTCATTTGGTCATAATTCATAGCAACAGTTATGATATTCTTCCTCCGCGTTTTATTATGCGTAAAACGAATACAGACAGGGACATGTTAATTTGAACGGGTCAAAGTTCTTTGAAATTAGAATCTGACGTTCCCGTTTTCAAATAACTTCACCTTTTGAACTTGCTCGAAATCGATGATCCACTTTGGTCATTTTATAATAAAGGTATTGTTTCGTTTACGTTAACGATTATGAATAACTTAAAGAAAAATCGGGAGTATTGTATGTAAATTTTAGTGCGTGTTTAGTTGCCTAATGTGGCCTCCACGAGAGCCGCGTAATATGGAATTATTTATCGGGTTATGAGTAAGTCTGTTTGCATTGGAGATGGCAATCGGCAGCTTCACAGAACCACACGGAGGGTCATCTGTTTGCGCTTACGGTCAGTGCGCGCTTCGCCGATATGAAATTATTATAAGAACCACATGCCATCGCTAACTTCTCAAAGAAACATTTAAATGCGAAGCCAGTATCTACATTGTATTAGCGACCGCTGCGATTTGATAAATAAAAACATTGCGCATTTAAAATGCTCATGCAATACTTATAGCTTACTCAAAATTTAATATTAAAATCTAATGACGAGTACAATGGAGAAGGCTCGTGACATTAGAGAACAATATTATTGTATTATTTGTGTTTGATTATAATTAAGTTTTTGAAAAAAAAATGTGTGCACTTTTATAGTATTCTTATACCGCTTATGTATATTCTTTGAAGAATTCAGAAGCCACAAGTTAGTCCTTTTAACGACGGTATACTCAAAGAGCCATTATTTAAAGAATTTAATTCTTTGTTGACGTTGTAAGGCGAGCTCTCGAGAAGAAATTTTCTCTGTCAAAAGTCTACTTATGTCGTTTTCGTCATCACCCGGCTCATGGACAAGAGAAGTATCTCGATTTTAACCCGACTCGAGTCCCCTATGCCTTGTACGCTGGATCTTCTTCTTTTTCCTCCTCAATTCCTCAAATTTCCTGTCAAACGGAGTCGGCTTCCTTAATCATGCAGCATAACTTCTCGATCCTTAGTGTCATCTACTCTTTGTCCTACCCTACTCCTAGTTTATTTGGGGTCGGTACACTATGTTTGGGGTATCGACATACTGCTATAGTATTTGGCATTCGATCAAAATGCCCTTTTGGACAGTCGATAAGGACGTCGCCAATGGTCTTTGTCATTTGAATGTACCTTACAATTTCATTCTTTGGAGTTAAGTATGTTGACTATGTTCCATCCCACAAGTTCGTTAAAGTGGTTATATTATGAAATGTTTTTTTTTTCACAAAGAAAGAAAAACAATTTGCCAATAAAGTTGTAAGTGTAGTAAAATAAAATGCATCAGTAACGAGACAAATAGGATTTCGATTAAATTAAACAGCAAATAAAATAAATCCTGACGGAGATAAGACCGAAATGCGATTGTCCAATTTATTGAAACTTTATCTCGGATACTTGAGCATTCGTGGATGTCCGACTAATAATTGGTGGCCAAAAACGTGTGGTGGCCGAAGTATTTCGGATAAAGGAGATAAATATTAATAAAACAGCACGATTCCCGTTCTTTTCCTTGAGAAAATACGCAGAGGAACAGACAATATGCTTTTGTTTTTCTTTATTGTTATTGCCGTAAAACATTTAGCGGGCGCAGCTATAAAACACATTATTTTGTGTGACAAAACGTCGCGCTTCATGAGAAAATACTGACCCGCAGATAGTGGAATAAGCGAATTATTGGGGACGGCTCGCGCGAGACAGAACCAACTTTTTGGTTCCTATCCCAAAGTTTATTGACTTCCGAAATCGTATAGTGGAAATAAAATACTAAACTAAGTAGATTTACTGATGAAATGAGTTTTCTATGTAGCAACAATTATATTGCCTTAATTTTTTAAATGGAGAGAAAATGTTATATATAGATATTATTTCTTGTTCGTATCTTAAAATACATAACGACGTAATTCTATGCCGTTCTAATTTGAATTTAAAATTTTATACATAGTTTTCCCCTCAGTATATAGCTTTGAAATAGCCCCCTGAATAACAAATATCAGCATTCAGAGTTTAAGTGAAGTGAGTCTGATTTTTACTCAACCTGATATGTCGGTTGACCGTCTGACCAACTTAAAAAGTACGAGTGCGGTCAATGTACATTGTACATAGACACACTACTTTATTACACACATTTCATCTTTGAAAAAATAGGTAACGCCTTTATTGGTGAAAAAACGTAACTAAATGAAAGTCAAAGTATGCTCACTTTATTTTTAAATCTACTCTTACTTTTTTTTAATGTTAATGCCTTGAGATTTTATTTCATTATATTTTTTGTGGTTCCCTCTAACACAAACGGTCCATATGATAATGTGACGAACAATAAATTGGCCACTAATAAGATAATTGGCGGTGCACTATACCCACGTAAATCAACATCTTAACAGCTGCGTTTCTGACTGACTCCCGATCACATATAGACGGTAACCAAATTGAATCATTGAACCTAAAAAAATATATGCTTTTATTGGATTGTTTTCCCCGCTTCCACCAATTTTATTATCATTCAATTGAAATAGTATTTGAATAATTTTGCACTAACCGGTGAAGCACGGAAAGAACTATGTACTTAGTTGCCATCTACTAAAGGAAATCAAATCATTAATTTCATGGCATTTTAGTAACTTTTTATCTTAATTATTAAGCTAATTAGGAGTCTGATTTAAATGTTGACCTCCGATTACACGGAATCATTGATTAAAGGTTTTATGGTGTATCTGACATTGATAATTTTATATCTCTATATCATTAGTCACGATCTTAGAGTTTCTTTCCTTAGATTTCTCTTCAAGCAGTCCCTGTGCGTATTAATTACATAGCCATATTAATACAAACCATATAAGAAAGAAAAAAATAAAATATTTAAGTCAGGCTTAAATGGCCTAAGAAACCAGAACCGTATAAAAAACAATGAAACTCTAAATTATGTTTCGTTACTAATTTCCCGCTCGTATTTTTTACGTACGTCATCATGGATGCAACAAAATAAGTGTAAATAAGTCACTAAATCTTTCTTTTTATAATAAAATATGTTGTTTATGTTAAATGTTTAAGTCCTCTCTAATTTAATTGAGATAAATCTCACGATATTTTTCGCTACCTGTAAAACAATTAAGTATTCAAGCTAATCTATATCTAATACATACATTTAAAACATCTCAACTAAAAATAACAAGATATCCGATCCTCGAAATAAGATTACAATCCATTAAAGTTTCTCAGAAAACTGTCACGTAATCAAATCTGCAACTCGTAGATTTATTTTTATTAATTCGTTTCAGATGTTTTTAAGACGTGAGTCACTTTCAGAATGCGAAATACTTGTTTTTCCGCCGCATTGTCTTACTAAAAATTGAAAATTAAGAGCAATTCTTTTAAATTACGAAGTTCGTAAACGTGGTCACCCCATCGTATGATTCACTTTATTGTTTGTAAGTTTTGGACCGATTTGAAGTAAACAATCAATTAGTTTTAAATTACAGACGGTCTGATAATAGAGGATATTTATTGTCATTGAGCCATTTTATAACCGTTTTATTAATTTAATTGATATCGATGAGGTCGGTTCAGTGAGTGGGCAGACAAATGGATTCCCAGTTGTGCATAAGCATGAGGGCTTTTGTGTTTGGGTCAATTTGAATATTTCAATTGTCTCTCAAATAGAGAGGAATAGATAAAATTGTAATACTCTTTGATGACACAGCTGGATAAATTTAAAACCAGACGCCCAACAAAATATTTGTCCAAAAATATGTACCTACTCGTTGCCGAAGCTCGATGGCAATATTTGGCAAAAATGAAGTGGGGCAGTTCGTCAACAGCAACCTATTCTCCGATATAGTTAAGTACTGGACACATCGTAAAGTAGTTAAGAAATAGTGGCGAAAATTACATGCCGTGGAGTGTGGAGTTTTAAAATCTGGCTAATTTATAGGATCTGAACCATTATGCCCAAATTTAGTACTACTATTGAAAGTAATTCAATCAACTTTTTGTACCGGTAGGTTCCTTTTTAATTTTTATACTCAAGCGGCGTGGACCTTCACTGGAGAGTAATATTGGTAAATCAATTAATTAATCGATAAGTGCAAGCATTGCTTACTAATGAATAAGAGTATTGAAGGATATGGCTGATGTTAGCTGACCCAATCAAGAAATTCAAGGGTTTCATTATAAGCCGATGAATTTCATAATTTCGCCATTTATATAGTCGGACGGCATACACTTTTTAACTAAAATGGTTTACAACTCTAAAATGTATGCAAACTACCAAAATATACGATATATGGAATACAAATCTAATGGTGTGTATCCATTTTACGATATTTCTAGGATCGTTACAATAAACCATGGAAATTGGTCATAAAAGAAAGGACGTTGGAACGTTGATATTAGAGTTACCATGTAGTAGCCGACGACAATTCGCAGCGCACGATAGCATCGACATTATTTGTCAACGCTCCACTGCGTCACAAATGCTTTTTGGGTCAACAGTTGATTGGGAAACGATCTGTCCATGTAGTAAAATATAAATAATTTGTTTGAAACGAAATGAGGGCCATTTAGAAACATGAGGGTAATAAAACTAGTGCGTGTCATGTAAACTCGGTCGTAGGCCTGTGGATAGTGCGTCCAGCTTACTCTGGCCTCTAGGTCTTCTTCCATCGATCTGGCTGACGGCCTTTGTATAATGAGTCGCGGGGGGCAGGGGAGACCACGCTACGATATTTAAGGCACGAATATCGGCGGACGAAACGTAACGACGTATTAGCATTCTATACGTAGATGGACGTACGTGCGCTGCGGGCAACGCTCATATAATAATATCCTTGTTTTCGACATAAATGTAGTTATTGAATACGTAATAATTTGATTGCATACTTCTTTGGAACAATGTAACTCCGATGTGTTTAGAAAGGTAATTACTATTTGGCTATTTCCAATGATTGTCAAAAGTGAGCACTTATCATTAAATGAATTCTCATAATTATAATATTATGTTAATTTCCACAATTTATAAGATAACTTAATAAAGATTATGGTCATTAAAATTATTCAAATTTAACTCAATAGTGTAGCTATCCGACTTGAAAACACACAAGAGGTCAGTAGAACTCAATGAACTCAATAAACATGATTAAGTCCCGGTAACGTAGGTAGGTTAACTAGGTGGTAGACCCGTATGTAGGGTCGTCTGGGTAAGTAACACCGCCTTTTTTATTTCTGCCGTGAAGCAGTTCGATGTGTTTCGAATTGAAGGGAAATGCAGCCAGTGTAATTACTGGGCATGGAAGGCATATCTTCTTAGTCCCCAGGATGGCAACGCACTTGCAGTGTTAAGTGATTTACCCTTAACATTGCAAGTGTCTATAGGCGACGGTAACCACTTAACACTAGATGGGCCGCAAGCTTATTTAAAAAAGTCCCGTAGTATAAAAAAGGTGTATTAGGTTGAAGAACGTGAGTATCGTCAAATTCTTCTATCTCTCATAAGTCCCAATACAGCAGCAGGCTTTGCTGCGTTAGAACAAATCTTAATTGCAGATTATATTCATAAAGTTATTCCCTTCTGCCATAGGGTTAGACAAATATCACATCCTTCCACTTACTCCTTTCGCCTCATCCACTCTCATCGCAGCCCTTAAATGCTCGGTGATCTCAAGTACTTACTTTTCTTCAG
Organism: Elophila nymphaeata; assembly: GCA_955850985.1. NCBI lineage: Eukaryota > Metazoa > Arthropoda > Insecta > Lepidoptera > Crambidae > Elophila > Elophila nymphaeata. Next base: position 16,202,745 of record OY039068.1, read on the forward strand.
GATTGTTTTCGATTTGATCGACAAATTATGTCACAATTAAGATATAATTATGCCTATGAATAAATATTTTATGCCAGCTAGGACCATTCGACGCGGTTCAAAGACGAGCTGTGAGAATCGTTGACGATCCAATCCGTTGGTATGTCAAATCTTTATCATAAGAGACATTTTGCCCTCTTCTGCGTTTTCTACCGATTATATAACGGACCCATATACCCCTATACTGGTTTACCCGGACTGCTGAGATAATTGTGAATGTAACATCAGTCCTGGTAAATAGCTTTTGTTTGTTTGTTTACTGAAGGATTGTTACTTTTTAGGTTTGGTGCACTTTTTATGTAGGCGACATGCATGCAACCTGTCACTATTTGGACGCACTGCATGGCCCATATTGCCAGACGTGGCTTTGTGTGTAACGAAATGTTACCTTAGGCTCTGCTCAACCCCTGTTAGGACTACGAGCATGAGCGTATGTACAATGAATGTGTTCTGACGAACTATTTGAAAGAATGTCAACAGCTTCTTTCTAACACCGCACCGCTCGCCATCGACGAGGTATTCATCCTCATACATGGAGTTGTCACTGTGCGTTTCAGAAGACTTGTTCAGCCGCGTACGCTTTGGTTGTGGAATGCCCTTCCCCTCCCTTTGGAAGTTTTTCCATCTTCAAAAAAGGTAAAAGAACCAAAAACACCGAGGCTCTGATTTCGCTGTCGAAATTTGTCAGTGCTTGGTGCTTATGTTTTTATGGTAAACATTGTTTCATCAAATCTTTGAAATTTGCACTTCTAAGATCCGAACGAAATATTTTAGCAAATATTTGACGCCCACATTACATTATGGAATAATTAATATTTCGTTTTACAAATTTCAACAGCGAACGCAATGCCTCGGTGGCGTAGTGGTTAATGCAGCTGCCCGGATTGCGGAAGATGCTGAGTTCGATTCCCGCCTGAGGCAGGTCGATTTTTTTCAGTGTATTTTTTGTAGTATTAAAAATATTTACGCGTTTGTAAACGCAAAATTATTCCATAAGGACCATAAAAGCTCACGTGTGATACCAAGTTTTCCATGAATTCAGACCGAGCAGTGAGAGAGGAGTCAGGAGTATGGCATAAGCTCTCACTTTTTTATGCAAGTAGATGACAAACAAGCTGACAGCCCACCTGGACTGGTGGTAAGTGGATACCTACCGTCGCCTATCATCATCGTCATTTAGCCGAGAGACGCCCACTGTTATACATAGGCCTCACCCAAGGATCTCCAAACCTATCGGTCTTGTGCTGCCCGTATCCAGATGCCGTCGCCTAATAGACATCTGCACTAACAAGGAAAAAATCACTTGGTACTGCAGGTGCGTTATCATCCTGAGGCCTAGGATAAAATATTTTCCTCAGCTGCTTGCTCAGTAATTACACTGGCTACTTTTCCCTCCAATCAAAAACAGCGAACTGTTTCACGGCTGAAATAGGAAAGGCGGTGTACCTACCCAGACGATCCTACATACAGGCTACCATCTAGTGAACTTCCACAAACGTGGCTTCTCTCTTTGTCCAACCATATTAGGTACGTTTCCGCAAGAGCCCCTTTAGATTCGTGTTCAACATTTTCCATAAAACTCAAAAAATATGTAGTTTAATTATATCAATTAGGTTCATAATAAGCTATCAAAGATTTTAGGAAGGTCTTTATAATAACGTAGCTCATGGATTTATTATTAAAGTATCTTAGTAATACTTCCAATGATTAAGCCAGTAATAATTTTAGAACAAATTCAACGAATTCGCCTTCATAAACTATATATCATTTGTCCAGCTGTAGATAAAAAGTACGTGAGGGAAATCCTAATGGGTGTTTAACGGAGAACTATCCTCAAACTTGACTGGCCTATAAACTTAATAAATTGATCGCAGACTTCTTAATACTTTAGAATGAACTTGACATAAATAACAATTGTGTTCAATATAGTTTTCGTAGAGTTAGCAGTTATTTCAGTTAGAGAAATTGTATTAGATATTTCTTACCGGTCCACATTCACATTGTCATGATCCATGAGGATAGTGGGATTACTATTTCAATTATGATCCCCCTATCTCCATTAGTAATTTTGTATAACGACTAATGACCATTTATTACTTATTACTGCGACGTGATATATGGCGTATAAGTAAACCTTATGAAGTAAGGTATCAAATCTTACTCAACAATAAAGTGAGATTTGCATCAGTGCTTGCTTTAGTGTGAATAGATAAAGTAAAATATATATAATACCTGCTTAATTTCAAAATTCTATGCTCGTATTAAGCAAAAACAAGAATGAACAACTGACAGTTGATTCGACTTATGAATTGAATTAGAGCAGTCGATACAGTCAGCGAACATAGTAGACTTATGTAACATTTAGTTAATACAATGTTAAACCAATACAGTGGTTAAACATGGCCTTTACATGGTAAAGAAGTAGGTGTTGAAAGTAAGGCTACTTACACACAGTACATTTCGCTCAGCATTGTCTGCCTATAGATTCTGAAGCAAATCATCAAAAATATTGATTGTTTATAAGGGAGCAAAGATTGAATTCAGAGCTGAGCGAAGGATTCTAGAGTAGAATCCTGAGAGCAGCGAGGATTCAAATTACGTCACTCAAGCCTTCAAATAGTAGTGCTGAGGTCACACTCTACTTCTTATAACTCTCTATGAGAAAATAAGTAAATGCAATTAATTATTACTTTTTAGCGATTTTATCAGCTATAAGTGCCTGTGAATTATTCATAAAATGTTCGTGATCTCTTTGGTGATTGGAACTTTTACTAAAAATATCTAAAATATCCCTGTTAACGTAGAATAAACTAGCTCTTTTCGAAGAGACAAATCTATGTATTTTAAAGTTACTCCTGCAAGAAAATAATTATCGTAATCTTACTAAAAAAAAAAAAGGAATTTTGACTTTGTTTCTTTGTGTAAAATTACTCTTTATAGCTAAAAATGAGATGCTTTATTAAGATATGTACCGTTTGCGCCGAGCCTGGGCTTTTTAGCATTCCCTTTTAGTGGTGTAAGTATTAAAAAATCAGAACAAAGTCCTTGGAGAGTGCTAAGGTCTGGGTTACTGAATTATAAAGAGCAGTCAACCAGAAAGCGCATTCGCAAGACAAGAGTCTTCTCAATTTTAAGGATAACTTTCACCTTTTTTTGTTGACGGGGAGGTCAAATGCATTTACGCATCGTCCCTGTGGGGTGGTGCCAACCGCAGAGGATATGTGGGACTCGAGTAATAGGCGTTTCCTCCATACCAACTAAACATTCTTCCCGGCCTGACCTTCAGTGTGCTTTTACGGGACGGCACGTAAGCGCAACTACACCGAGACCGTTCCAACGCTGCCCGTCTAGGCACTCCTTGTGTACCAATTGGTGGCCAGCAGCCACTACTCCAACGACGGCTGCTAGACCTGGCGCGTCCTCCTGACGAGGACACCGGGAGCAGCCATCGGACCGCACCCGGGGGACTTCGGGCGCGGTCGTGGCCTTGAAAAGGACCGTCCGGAACTTGCCGTTGTGGGAAAACAAAAACAACTCGACGATGGTATGTGACTTCGAATGCCAAGGGGACACACTTGACATTAAAAGCCACACACCCGCCCAGAAAGTTTCCCCACCACGTTACCAGGGTCCGCCACGAGGAGGCTTCCGGACGTGAACCCCAAGCATAACTTGCACCTCATACATACTGCAACAATGTCAAAGAATAGCTTTATTATTGCGTATTAACCAAATTAAAGTCTGATGTGAACATACCCTAAGACACAGGGGCCGTGTATCGAGAGCGCTCGTCGCATACAAACAGAAGTATTATGTGGTACTTGTGCTAGAATTTGGAAAATGGATCGCTTTTTAGAAACCTATAGTATATTGCTGACGCAATTCCTGATTTTCTGTTGCATGTCTAATATAATGATTTCATTGTAGAATTATACAAATTATTATTATGGCAATATGTCATGTAATGTGATATTTATAGTATTGCATTTTAGGGTTCTGTGTGAAAACTACCAAATAGAAATATTATTATGCAATTTAGAAGTTGAAAGCGCGCTCGGCGTGGTTATGCGTTTTAAGTAACTATCGTACAAGATCAATATAAGTTTATGGTTGGTACTTGAATGCGTGTCTTAACACGATTTCGTGTTTTTTATGAAGGAACTTCCTGTAGGCTTATTCGCTAACTTTTTTTGACAGTTGAAAGTAATAATCACGGAGTGAATTACATATCCATTGCTGTTTTACACGACACCCTATCATGGCACTTGTTATGTAAAAACATCAATAGATATGTATTTCACTCGGTGATCAACACTTTCAACTGTTAAAAAAATTAGCGAATAGGCCTACAGGGCGTGTTCGAAAGTGTCTCTATCAATAAATAGTAGTTCAGAGTCCTGATAAAATCTTGAAACCGAACAAACAGTAGAAAGAAAAAGAAAATGGTGATTAATTTACATCAATTCACTTTCAGAGAATTTTCATTCTGAATTTTAATAACTTCTATCTTTTTATTGCCTCTAAGTACCTGTACAAAAAAACTTTGTTTGTTTGTTGTTTGGTGTTATATTTTTCAGCTTTGCTTTATTTGAACAACGATAAGAGTAGCTCTTATACATCATATTACAATAAAGTGAAACTGTCCTAAAATTATGTGGAGCGCTACAAATACAAAATGGCTTTAAATACAAAATGCTTTTCTAATTCTAAATTTTGTATAGACTCCAACGAAAACACGATCGAGGTGGCTATTCAAAATAGTGTCACATAATACTGGTTCATGAATAACCTTATAAATATGTCTGATGAAAGTGAAATAAGTTTGATATGAATTTCTGAGGTGCTTACCTCGTTGCACGACACGTGTGACCTACGATGACAATGATACGGAACCACGTGGCTATGCGCGCGACTTTGCTTGATATGGATTTGTTGTTGTACAAAAATATTCCCAAAATTATTTGCAAATCTTATTCAGTACTATTTAAATTCTCTGCTTAACTTTAAAGTTCATTTAAAATCAATATTAAATTAGTAAAGAAAATTCGTAAAAATAATTCTGCTTGTTTACCGAACAAACACACTAATGTATCCACTTTATTACATATTCCATCTCAATATGGCTATACATCATTCTATTACGAATCTGTAAGCATGACGTACGAGATTATTATCATAGAGCATTTCATGTTTTTCAAACATAAAATTCAAATTAAGCCTTTTCGTTTTGATTTTAAAGTAGAAATCACATTAAGAGAATGAACAAATAAGATAGTTCATTTATAAGGTTTTGAACAAATTAATAGGGATGTTCACACCATTCATAAATAATTACAAGGCGTTAAATTCACAATAGGCCATGGCATTTTCTGTCAGAAGGTCCATCGGTTCAAATTATCTCTAGAATTTGAGTTTTAAGGGTATTAAAACCATTTAGGTATATTCAGTTGACTTTAAGAATTTATGCCGTCGCAAATTCGTAATGCAATACGAAATCTAAGGAAGAATTATTTTGACAGCTAATAAAAAGTATCTCAACTGACCTGACATGCAAAGTGTATAGAAGTAGACAGTGAATACAATGTTGTTAAAACTTTAATAAAATTAATTTATTGGTGCCAGGGCCGCTTGCACTAGAATCGTAGAGCTGTAGATCATTGTCGTACATTCTGCTGCTAATTAATTTAACGCTTTCTTTTTCATAGCAAACAAGGGGATGTGAATGAAATTCCAAAATGGACGTGCAGTGTATAAGTTATTGCGTGGCTCATTAAGCGCATTCCTCGCTAGAGACGTGTGGTGTACTAACGTGACTTAATAGCAAAAATACACCAACACGTACTGCCTACCTAAAAAGGAAATCTAATTTTGTTAAGTTACCTAGGTTCATTAGTGCCAGGGTTTGTTGTAAGTTCACCTATCTGCCGTCATTTTGTCAATGTTTATAACCATAACACTTATTATTGTATTCCGACAGTTACTAATAAAATAGACATTCCTACAGTGACTAAGGCCCGTATTACAGAATGACACTCAGAAGTCAAACATGTCTTGAGAATCGTCTGTCACTTTCTATCACACACAAAGTGATAGAGACGTAGGACGCTCAAGTCGGCGTTCATTCTTGAAACTTATTCTATAATACGAACATAAGAGTTCCAAGTGAATTTCGCTTTCAGCTTTGATCTTTTTAGTTACTATCAAGGAAAATGACGGCCAGTAGCGTGAAATAAAAAAGCAAACATAATCCTTTGTCACCACCCTTTGTGGGAGAAATCCCCTAGGGTGGTTCACCTTACAGGCTCCACTAAGGTCCTTCCATCTTGAATTAAATATTTTTAATGGATTTTACAATAGTTATATTGTAAATTTTAAACAAATAATTTGAATATTTCATCTAGCAAAAAGATATTAGATTTGTGTAGTAAATCAAACAAAAGAGTAATGTGAAATCATTTCTTACAATCAAATAATAATAATCGATAGTAGTTTGTTTTTACTGAATTAAGGTAAAAATATAATTTTGAATGAGAAACGTAATTCAATTAGAAGCTTTATTTCTTATTTAACATAATCTGTAGATATCATTCAAATGAAGTTATGGTTTTGAATTTATTTATAATGCTCCCATTTTCTTAATGGATTACATATTCAAAGTATGTTTGTGTCTATATTACGTTACACCATGACGAAATAATAATTTTCGTCGTGGGTGGTAAATGAATTAAAATAACTTCGAAATTTCATAATTAATATTCAACTAAAATTTTTTGGTAAACATGTGTTGCAGCACTATGGACCGCCTACGATGGGTTATGGTAAATGTATGACGAGTGGTTAGCCCAGTGTGACAAGCAGGCGTCATCCCATGATATACACTGCACATTGTGTGGTAATACCCCATTTTAATTGCCGTTCCACTGTGGTCCGACACCAGCGACTAATTTATGGAGACACCTCGAACGGCCACGTTTTAAATGGCGATTTATCATCATTAGAGACAAGAAGTCATCCGTTTGATAAACGAACCAATTTGACTGCGCGTGCGGCGTCTACGTCATAAGATTTAGACGTCAGTATTAATATGCACAAATTCAAATTAACATTTCATTGTGTTATTTATTTGCGTCAATATCAAAGGACGTTTAGTCTACAAGTAAGTTGCGTCTGAGTTTTGCAGACGGAGACGTCTGTCAGTTTCTTTTTTATCATTTGTGAAATTCTTCTTCTTATACGTACCACTACGTTTGTCTGGTATCGTCAGAGTCGTTTAGTTTGTTTGTGGCCTCTAACAAAACCATTTTTTATTAACTACTATGTCTTCCCCTTACAAACCTTTCGAAGCACGACGAAGGAAAATGAACCAAAATTTTTTGGCTGCACATTTGACTATAGACCGCGTACTTTTTTGCTGAACTGCATTGACTTGACTTCCTAGCTTATAAAGTTAGGTTATTTACCTATTAGTAAAAATATCACAAACACTTTCAGGGTTTTCTAAGTGCCTTACGTAATTACAAATGTTACCGAAAAGCAATATGATGGCGAAATCAATATTGTGCACTCTGCGTAACTATCGTAAACCTTTCTTGCTATTCTTTAAAGAACTCACTTCAAATTTTAGGTTGGTAGGTATCGTCAAAGACTTAAATACTATTTAACAAAAAGTCTTTTTTTTAATCAATGGGATTTCCGAATTATATGTAATGTAGTTATTGAATACCATGCATATTATACAGGATGAATTTTTCAAGAGGGCCTTCAGGGCCAAATCCTAAACTATAAGGAATATCGAAAAATGCTCAAAACGTCGCGAACCCGATTTTGACGAAAACAAAAACTGCAGCATTGGTTTTTTGAAAAAAAATTATGATCATCGCTTTGATTATCGCTTCAACCAAGGTGGAACAAGAAATATTTTATTAAAATTTTACATTTTCCATTAGTTTCCCGTATATCACTACTTCTCAGAAATCGATCCTTATTAACAACACTATCAAATGGTGTAATAAAACAGGCTGTGTTTTTACTTTCTCGTATACGTAGTATAGAGGAAGTCTTTTAATCGTGAAAAAATCAACCTCGAGATTTTGACGGATTAACACGTTTTGGACCTCCCTGAGTCCAAAAAACCCATTTTTGGAATTATGTCTGTGTGTGCATCCTCGGATGGGTGACCAAAATTTAACATGCATGTATGACATCAAATATAAGGTTTCTATCAACTTGAGTCATTTCCAGAATACGAGAAAGTCAAGGGGAGACCACTCCCGATTTTTTTTTTTTCAAATCATTGGGTTCGATTCCTAGCTAGGATTATTGGTTTTTCAAAAATCCAATTATGCAGTTTTTGTTTTCATCAAAATCGGGCTCGCGACTCCTTTGAGCATTTTTCGATATTCCTTATAGTTTAGAATTTGGCCGTGAAGGCCTAATTGAAAAATTAACCCTGTAGAAATGCATTTCTAGTTTACACAACACCAGTGATTTTAGCTAAACTTTGGCAGGTAAATTTGAAATGAGCGTCAAAGTGAGAAGTAAGTTCTTTTTATAATAACTTTGGGTCGAAAATCCGTTCTTCACATTCTTTCATCCTTATTCGACTTTAGAGGTACCAGTATCAACAACGAATTTGGAGAGAACGGGACAATACCTCAGTCATGCCAAAGACCGGAGATTCGGTAACACTAAACTTTCGTAATGTAAGTAAGTGCTAAAAATAATATAAATTTTACTAATTATTATTTTTAGTATTTAATACCTTTATCTACTTAAATAGCCAAAATATAGATTACATCACTAGACCTCTCCAAAGAAACACATGAACCGAATAAAATATCCCTTGAAATATCTAAAGTCAATGATTATGAATCGCTTATAAATATTAAAAGAGGTCGACTTTTCCATTTATAATGTAACACGTCAAACTTTGTTATTTGTTGACCCTGTGCGTAAACACGCTGGAGTCACTTGTTTCTTTTGTCACTTTCACATAACATTTATTGAATTTATTTATTTATTGCAACACAAACAGATAGTTCCAAAATTACATTAAATTGAAAGACACAAGTTTTGATCTAGGTACTACCCTTAAATAGTGTTGACAGCATGACAAATCATGAAAGCAGTTAAGCAGAGCAGTTCACAATTAGTGAAAAAAAAAGAAGAAATAATTATAGTTTAAATTAAAGTAGAGCATACATATAAAAATAAAACAAATTGATAAGGAAACAATTGATAAGGATTTCAAAGCACATTGCTTCAGTCGACATAAATAAATTTTTTAGATATTTATAAGATCTGGGAAAGAGTAGGTTATGAATAATTTAAATATCACGTATACCCGGACTGTTGAAATGATTTTGAGTGTAACATCTGTCCTGGTTGATGGCTCTTGCGTTTAATACTTTGATGGATTGTTACTTTTTGAGTTTGATACCTTGTTGGCATATGGGCGACAGGCTGGCAATCTGTCACTATTTGGAGGCAGTGCATGGCCCATCCTGCCTGATGTGGCTTTATGTGTATCAAAATGTTACCTAAGGCTCTGCTCTGTCCTGGGTCTACCGCGTTGCAGAGAGGGAACCCAGAAGCAGTGCCTGTGAGTTGTGACCGCAGGCGTAGGGTACCTTTATTTATTTGTGTGTGACGAAAGTCCTACAGCTACGATTTCAAAAAAGCAACCTTCGCTGTGGTGGATCTAATAATTAGAACGAACTTGCTAACGCTAATCATAAACAAGCGTGACAAGAATTTCTAAGTTTATTACACAAACGACTTTCACCATTAGAAGTTCCACATTAGAAGTTCATCTTAGAATTCATGGATTCAGAAAAAGTACACACTTTATTAATTATTTGTGATTTTAATGATGCTATTAAAATTATAAATCTTAATCAACAAACAACGTACGACACATAAAATGACGTTGTACTGTTAAAATAAACAAAAAAGGTATGTGCTATCGGATTTAATTGTGAATCTACACCATTCTTCGATCCACTTGAACGCCTAAAAAATTTCATCAAAATCGGCCCAATATTGACGAACACACGAACAGAAGAATTTTATATATAAAGTTAAATATTTAGGAAAACATTTTCAGTGCATTACAAAAACAGACTTCTTATGAATTATTTTTACATAACTTATTGTACTACAACGTACAACTTCCGTTTGTTTAAAACGTTTAAGACAATCGATAAAATTAATCAGCAATATTAATAGATACGTAAATGACACAGTCTATTTTCTTTCAGGGCGCCAAAGCCAGCCTCATAAATTATGTGATAAAATTAAGTGACGCTTCACAACAAAAGTCGTCTCAAATATGAAATGAGTTAAATCGCAGCTAACAACATAATGGCAGCTTTTTCTGACACACCGCCATCGCTACTGCGGTATTTCCTGTTGCCACAAATGAGTTGTAACATCATAACCAATTTATACCTTACGCCCTTTATTGGTGAGTCCAAAATAGTTCAACGAAAACTAAAAATAGTATTACTTAGTAAAGTGGTGATTAATCGTTTTATAAAACACATTTATACTTCTGTTATTATAGTCGTGTCATCTTGAACGATCTACAATAGCCCTCCCTTAACATTCTAGCTATTTTTCCGTCGATACAAATACAGGGCTTCTGCATCGAATTAATGATGAATTCGGAGGATAAGATACAAGGAAATGTCCAATTAGGCAGCGCTAGACATCGTAATGCGATAATTCTGCGAGCTCAATTGATTTCGCGTCTGCAGATAAACAGCTGGATGTTGCCCGCAGCCTTTTATCAGATCGACGTGTCGTCGCGAGCGCCACAACCGCCCACCACGTGGGAAATCACTACGCACTAGGAAAATCAGTGCTTAATAACTTTATGGACTCATTCGAACTTATAGCTACTAATTACCATTTAAATTTGATCAATTTTTGTAATTTCCTCATAAAACGCCTTACACAGAGACATTTGGCTCATAAGCATACAAACAAAAAACATTCAATTATGCAAATTTTTACGGCCATTTACGGAGCGGCCGGAGTTAAAGCTGGACGTGTGTTGCGCTCTGGCATCATATTTTACAACCATAAAAAACGTATATGGAGCAATATGTGCATAAATGTCAATATTTAACCGGCAAGTGACCGGGCGGGAGCGGTGCGTCCGATTTATAAGCGACATTTAGAACCTAAGTCGCGTCGGCGGGCGGCGCGCACAGCGGTATACCGCGCGCTATAACCTCCAGCATCGTAATTGACGATTAATTATCTCGTTTTCAATAAAACATACCCATATAGATGATATTGTATAATTTTAGACTGTAAACGTCGCTAATAAGGTATAAGCGCTGCAGCCGCCGGGAATTTTTATACCTCAAGTTCCAGGTATAAAGATTATTTGAATGAAACGTTTTCATGTTTATGGATGTGAGTGTACGTAATATTTTTATGACAGTTGTGGCTGTGACGATAAAATAAATATCATAATATTATATTAAGAAATTTATATTTATGTTTATGTATGTAATATTTTCGTATCCGTTAAACCCTAGGGTGCCTGTTTGAATATGACGTTAAATACGATGCGTTTTCTGACGTACGTTTACAAAAAAATCCAGAAATGTCATAAGAAATTGATCTGAAAGTGGACGCGAAATAATGTCGGTGATCTAATCTCAATTTTATAAATGTGGTTCTTGCGACACGAGAAAGCGTTTCCCACGTACGAAACAAATAAGACATTGTTTCTAAATATTAGTTAGGATGTGAGAATATAGCTGTACAAGAATTTATGTGTTCATTAATTCAGGCTTGTGTTAATAACGACGGCTCACGTCTTCGGTTCACAAGGCACTGTATCAAGCCATTTATATTCCGTCAACTCGGGTGCCGTTTAGATTTGGATTATGTTTGGTCATTGTCATTCAGCTAACGGCAGTAATGTTTGCCTCATTTGAGAAACAACAATAAAACAATGTTATACTAATGAGAATCGATTACGCGTTCCACTCTTTACATGATAGAATTTGGTGGAATCTACAAGCAACGACAAGGTTGCTTACCTACTAGAATATAGATATGGAATGAAAACAATGTTAAAATTAGATACTTAATCGACCATTAATTTCTCATCTACTTTTATGCAATGGTTGGTACCCAAAACCCCTGTAACAGGTCACATTGACCCTGTAATCTGTAGATCCCCCGCTGGATATGATAGTTGACTAGATATTCTTTAGAGAGGTTCACGTTACAGACTAGAAGACCCAATAAAGACCTCGCTTTTTGAAAACGCCATGGTGTTATTGTAAAGGTCATCTACGGCCAACACAAAAAGTCAGTCAAGAAAGGTCATATTTAAAGTTTAATGTTCCTGGATATTCATAAATTTGAATTTCGAATATCACATAGGTATTTCATATCTCAGTTTGTAAATTTAAAAGATAATATTTCATTGAAAATCAAAATTTATCTTTTTTAAAATTAAATTGTATTCTTTATTGAACACATGAGTAAGAGAAAATATACATTTAGAAAAGTAAGTATGAAGGTGAGCTTATCTCTAATAGAGATCTCTGCCAACTAACCCGCCAATAAACTAGTTTTAGTTTGATAATTTGAAAGCTGCATTGATGTGTACAAGCAGCAAATTACCAAAAACATATTCATACTCTGTATTGCAAGCATAGTATAAGATGATTGTCAATTATATACAATTAGAAGGGCTGTACAGTACAAACAAGGTACACAATATAATTATCGCAGTCCTATAAACAAATGATGAATAGCAAAAATATCAAGCAATTAACCTATTCAATAATTACAAAAGACAATAATTGGCTAAAAAGTTAGAAGCTAAGACCATAAGGGTTAGCCCACACCAAGAGTCATGCAGCTATTTCGCGCTATGCAGCAAAAAATTATCGGGGCATGACGTTACATCGCGAGGGGCAACGTGAAATTGGCTTCCAGTACTGACTCGTAGTCTTTGCTTAGCTGAGCAATACCTCTTGCACTTTTTGTTGGTAAATATAATGTAAGTTAAAAACTATTTAAAGGTGCACGCCTCATAGCATCTGGCCTCGGTGGGAAATGAACCTTAAGATGAGAAAATATTTGCATATTTTTATAAGTCAAAATAGAATAGCATCACCCCGTACTCTTCAATGGGTGTCGTAAAAAGCGACTTATGGATCAGCAAAGGGGTATTGATCATCTTATACTCCGTCCACCAATCCACATGGGGCAAGCGTGGTGGACTACCTAAACCGTCTTCGATGATAAGGAGAGACCTTATGTCCCAACAGTGGGTCAAATTATAAAGGCTATAATGACGATGATGATGATGATAAGTCCTTAATTATTATTGCTACAGAATGGTCAGGTCATGTCTTAATATAGTAAGTTTTTCTAACGAACTAAATTCTCAACGCACCTTTATCAATCATCTGTAACATAAATACTCACTATTCCAATGTTAATAAGTTCTATTATAGCGGGTAAGAATGACAAAAGGACATTAAAGCTGTATGAGAGCGAATGACAAATTATAATAATAGGGCACACCTGCTATTCTTTTGATCCAACATTTCTCTCATTTATGACGTTAATTGAGCGGAATGCTCTCGTGTTAACATAGTTTTGTCCCCAACAAAGCACCGCGTTCGAACAATGCCCGCGCACTTTATTCATATTTTTTGTATCACATAAATTCTCTTTCATCTCACTTAATTTTAGATCAAACTGTAGTTCTTACAATTTAGATCATGTCATTATTGTCTCTGTTGACTATCAAGCTTGTAAGTCATGTCTTAAGAGCCAAAATAAGTTCTAGCGATTTTAAGTTCTATTGCGCTCGTTTGTTGTTTCATTTTAAATTGTTATGGGGACGTCGTTGTGCTGACACTTCTCTAGTGTGGTGTTGAGATAAATAATAAGTGGCATTGCTTACAGGCCGGCGTATCGATGTCGCGTGAACGTTTACGCGCTGGTCGCGGGTCGAATTAGTGAATTGCTGCGTACGCGCATACAGCAGGTTTCGTCTAGCGCGCTCCTCTCGCGCATTAATCTTTTCGGTCGAGATGAAGCGATATGCATTTGTCATCGTGTCGACGATTAAGTCAGAGAAACTCTTTCTATTGTGTTAATTCAATTCAATTATTATCTAAGCCTGTGATATGAGGCAATGAGCTTTACGAAATTATACACTATTACGGTAATTCGCCGTGACTAATCGATTGCTTAGGCCGATTTTTGTCAAAATAAAACTGAAAAAACTAGGGTTAATACTATTGAATACAATTACAAATTCATACAACATACTGATAATAGATAATAAATTGACAAACTTAGTACTTACCTAATTAACTATTGATTAATTTAAATTGAGAGCATATTTTTTGAACATTATCAAAAATGAAAATAATAAATTTCTTCTTTCGAGGTTTTTTTTGTTAAGTGGAAAACTGCACATCGATTTTTTCTGAACTGACTATTCCTTTATTTAACTAATAATCAAACAACTTTAAAAAATGAAAAGTAACTACCTATCAAACTTTCAATGAGCAGAAAAATACAAAATCCACTTTTTAAAATTTCTTTCAAAATCTGTACAAGAAAATTAATACTCAAACAAATACAGTAGCCGTATCAACAGCAGAAGCATCTTCATGGAATAAATTAGTCGGTCGTTAGGATGTCGGCAAACATCTCAGAAATATTATGTGCATGAATAGCGCTCCATATGACGGACAGCAGAAAGGGTTGCCCGTAAGGTTACCTTGTATTATTTTGTCATTATTAAATTCCCCTGTCACGGCCATTCTCATTTCTTCCTAAGAAAATATTGTATGCAAAATTATATGACATTTGAATGAGCATACGAGGTCGCGTTGGGGTTTGTTTACAAGACTGTCTTCAGGAATGTTTCCTATGCCAATTGAATGAGTTATTTCACTATACTAGATCACAATTTCTCAGGGGCATTATGCATAGGAAGCTTTAGCTAATATTAAAAAGGCTTAAGGGTCTTAACTTATTATGCAACCATATCGTAATGCCCAAAGAGTATGTGTAGAAAGTATCCACAAAAGATCCAACTAGGTTTCGACCTCTTTTGTATGTACTTTCTGTTGCCTTAAATCCGCCTCTACAACTTTATGTACAAAGTGCTTTGGATGAAGGTAAGGCTCTAGACAGACGGACTGCGTGTCAACTGCACTGCGACTGCCAAATTGCAGTTTGAATGCAGTTAGCACGACTGCCATCAAACTGCCAACTGATCGAGCAGATATGAGTCGGTGTGGAGTCTTAATCCAGTTAGACCAACTGTATTAAGACTGGACCACCTTGGCTTTATCATCACTTACCACCATCAGGTGAAGGTCAAAAACTTTCGTCAAAGATAAAAAAAATGTTTTGTTATATACGGCATCAGTTTTGTTTTTATTCTTGAACTTGAAGCCTTGGAATAATCCTTTTCCAGAAGTTTCATTCCAGTCCTAGCTACGGAATTGTAGTCACACAGTAGGTGTTCCCTTCATTCTTCACAAAAGCTGCGAACAAATGAATAAGTACTTGACGCATTACTGATGTAGAAGCCCATCGATAAAATTTGGTCAATGTCTAAATAATCATCGAATTGCTCCAAATGAAACACTCGATTTCCTAACCATCTGGAATGGTTAGAAATGGACTTAATGAGGTGAGGGATAAGAACGACAATAAAAGTTCTCGAGAGGCAATCACGGCCATCACGCGTTATCGGAACTCTCAACAAGCCGCAAAATGAAATTTCTCTATACCGTCAATCATTTCCCCTCGCGAGGACGCCCTGTTATTCTGTAGACAGAGAGTGCGGTTCAACGCATAAGAGAATGCGGTTTATTGATATATCCACTGGATGACACCGTAATATAAATAGGTTCTGAAATTAGGAATGTTACGAACATTTCATTAAATTATATTTTCACTGATTAGGATAGTCAGGGCTTTGAGTATCCGTATATGAATCTACAGTATATTATACGAAATACTTAGTAGAAGTTTGGATTGGGGTTCGATCTCAGGTTTATAAATTTTTCTTTAAGTTTTTTCTTAGTATAGTTTAACTATACTAAGAAAAACTTATTTTTTTACGCATGTTTTTTAATAAATGACATCGATTTTCATACCAAAAACCTGGTAAAGATCGCGGGAAACTGCTGGATGCGGGCAGCATAGGACCGATTGGCTTGAAAATCCTTGGGCAATGTTTATATCTCTTGGCTGAAATGATGAATAGCAAATAATTTCGCCCATAATCTAAGTAAAAATAGAATTGGATAAAAAGCTTTTCTAAAAAAAAAATCCTTTCAAAAATCATTTTATATTCTTCACTCATCATCACTAGATTTTTGTGATAAAAAAGTCGAAAGTAACGTAACTTATTAGGTCATTATCTCGTATATTGTACCACAAACAAAAGGTAATCGAGACATTATTCCGGTGGGTGAGTCTGTCCATCCACTACGGGGACATACCGTGAACTACTTTCGCGTCGACTTTTTCCACTGTTCCTCTCAGATAGGTAGTAAGCAATAGTGAGTGGGTAAAGGGAATACTAATAATCAATAAACAGCAATAAATTGTTCCAAATTGATTAGATATTTTTTTTTCATAATATTAACCTAAATATATTATGTTACTGATTTAAAATAAAATATACTTCACTAATTTAAAAATTATTCAACATCAATGAAGAATATGGTATCTAATGAACATGTTTTTAACTTCTTTTCTCAATATTTATGTATATAACTTTAAAATATTTCAAACTAATAAAAAATGTTAGAATAATAAAAAAATGCAATTTTAGGACCAAAAATAATTTAGTGTTTGAAAAATAAGGGAAACTTACAACGTTTGATTTTGATATACTTAATTTAATGATATGTATAATTAAATTGTAAAAGTCTACCAAACTACAACTTACCGACATTCTTTTAATATTTTTTGGTCGAATATTGCTTACCAGATGTTATTTCCAAGTTGACAGAGACGAATTATTTTAAACTGATTTTAAAAATCATTACCAAGAACAATTCGTTAGCTTCAATGCAACTAATTTATGGTGCTCCGCTAAATTTCAAATGTATGAAAATAAAATGCCCTCGCACAATCGCGGGCCGTTCCGCCGCAGACGAAAAATATTCCAGAATTGAGATTGATGCAGCACGCATGTGCAGACGGGCTGTCTCTGAGTTTATGCAAAACAACGCCACGCCAAAAATAGAACTAATTTATGCCCATACCGACCGATTATAGATAAAAATAACCGAGCTACTCTCGCCTCCCATAATTTATAGGTTTCAGTAAAGATAAAAGATTTACTAGTAACTTTGATACTTGGCAAAGATGCGCCATGACTGATATACATCGAGGTATGCATTACATGACGCAGATGTGTAATAAAACAATTATGGCCTCTTGCAGACAAGAATTTTGCAATGGAAATCGTTGTCATTTTTTTTAAAGTCTCCAAATAAGGTGTTGTTTGAATCTGAAATAAGTAGGTAAATCAATGGTAGAGCGGGAATCAATACTAGGACTTTCTAATTATTTCTGCATTCGCGTTATTATTGCTAGGTACTAATTTAACTCACGTTTACTTCGACTTATTTCATTATTATTATTTTTCGTCTTTCAATTTGGTTAACACAATAAAATACAATAAAAAATCGTAATGTCCGACCCATAAGATTCAAGTAGGTAATCGTGTTAAACGCATTTCACGCTTTATGAACTGTTCAACTTTACAGTATGGAAAAATAGACTAGTGGGAAAAGTTTGTATGTTCCACTTTATTAGGATTACACATAATGTTCTGAGGATCGATTCATACTAACGTAAAAACGAGTGCAGTGAGTTGGCGATCTGAAAGTTTTCATTGCAAATTCATAGCTTTATTTGACAGCCGCTTGCTACTGTGCCAGAGGACCCGGGTTCGAGTTCCAGTCGGGACAAACGTATGAACATTTTGTTTACGAGTCATTGATGTATGTATGTTTAAGTTTTACTTTTTATAAAGTATGTTTATGACGGTGTATATTTTATTATGAGAACAAAAATTTGTTTCCGTTGTCTAGGATCTATAACACACGCCCATAATAATGCTTAAAGGGATGATTAGTGAGATGATTACCTAGTGTGAGGTAAAAATATTTATTTATTATTATTGGGTAAATATGCTTTATTTTTATATTTATTTTATTAATTTTTTGGAATAACAAACAGTCACACATTAAATATTTGTTACAAGTAATCCTTATAGGTACAACGTACAATGATAGTACGAATGTGTAACCCACACCGTTATCCACTTATTACTACATACAAATTAGTATTAGCTTTGTTAACTTTTTCAATTGACGCTTTGTTGCGCTTCGAATCTGCTAATAATAAAACCTGACCCTTATAATTCACGAAGAATGAATAATGAATACATGTCACCTACTTAACCCACCACCAACCCATTGCCTGGCGCAACCTTCCGGGTATACAGGCCGAAATCACGGGAGAGTGCGCTGCTACTTCCCGGAGGCTCTGATTTCACAGCGCACCATCTTGACTCCCTTCAAATTATTTTTAGTCCTCGTCCCTGTCCCTATGGTTCCTCTCCCCCTTTTGCCCCTTTTGGAGTGAACATCACTCGGTACGCCTTCGATACCTTCCAGGTCGTCCGAGCCCACCCGAAGTGATACCGTTAACTCCCACTGCAAAGTCTTCTGCCTCTTCTGCGGCGTCTTCTCTCTTCGCCTGTGTCTGTCTCTCTCTAGCCTACTCCTAATCTTATGCCATCGTCGCACGAAGTCCTATAGCAGTCTGAAGAAGAAAAATATATGCCACCTGTGAACTTGGCGGGCATACTTTAGCGTATTTGAACATCGTCGGTATCAAAGTTTAAGGTAAAATACTTGAAAACTTTTTCCATGGCGTTATTTAGGTTTGAGTAATTTGAGGAAGGGAATGATTGTTGACATTAGTGTATATATGAACAATATCAGCCCATTATAAGCGCATTGCCAATAAATAATTAAAATAAATCCCATTTAAGGGTAGGCTCCCACGCGATAAGAGGTGTTATTTATTCTCCCTCCTCCCACAAAGGGACCGCTGCCGAATATCACCCATAAATATTGGACTGAGGTGTAATTTTTCACATACCACGTCTCAGCGTCGCACCTTTAAAATAAATGCAAACAAAATTTAATAGGGAGAGATGCGCGGGATCGCTCTTCAGGTAAAAATAAACGATAGTCGACCAATCGCTGAGGACATTTTGTCTTTAAGAAAGTATTTCTACTGAACGGTCACATAAACTTAAGTATGGTTTATGTGACGTCCATTTTTTACCTTAATAGGTCTACAGTATTTTTTAACTCGATACAATTTAATGAACATGTTTCCTTCCCATTCTATTAGTATGTCAATACAAATGCCTTTACAATCATTTCCTGAATTAATGGTAATTATAATGAAACTTAGGATTTTATTTAAAACAAAAATTAATAGCCAAGTAGAATAGCATCACCCCATATCCTCTAATGCGTGTCGTAGAAGGCGACTAATGGATCAGCAAAGCGGTATTGATCACCCGAAGGGGTACTCCGTCCACCAATCCGCATTGGGCAAGCGTAGTGGACCACTGCTTAAACCTCTGTCGATGACAAGGAGAGACCCTGTGTCCCAGCAGTGGGTCGAATTATTAAGACTGTGATGATGAATATTTATTAACATAATGATGTGGTTGAATTCTATGATAATGACCAAACTCAACCACAATTTGTCATCTTCTATCAAAGCATTATAAGGGAACAAATTGCCCACCAATAAAATAGTACACTGCTCACCAAAATGGATACTTTTGCCACCAAAAACAACTTTTAGTGAAAATTTAAACTTTTTTGGTGAACATTTATCCTTTTTTGTAGGTTAGGTTAGGTTAGGTTAGTATGGTGTTAATTTTAATACAAGCTGAATTATAATGTATTTGGATTTTTAATATAAAAATATATATATTTTATTTCAATAAAAGCTTTTCGTGTGTATAGATAACAATTATTTTAGTACGTATTATTCACTTTTTTGTCATCCGTTTGTTGTCGTACTCACAAAGTATATTATTCACGATGACACTCATCAAAGGTCACATACAATCAACAGTAATATACAAAAAGTACAAAATTGAAAATTTTATGTCACCCCCGACATAAATTTATAGCTAAGAACCATCGCGATCACGTCAGCTTTTCAACAACAAAACACCGCATCAAAATTGGTCCATTCTGTTGGATATGTAGAATGCAAAAATAGAACAAGCTAAATCACCAGGAATTTAATAATTAAAATGTATAAAATTAGTACAACGTAATCTCATGACAAGAGTGTTACAAAGATCACTATGACAACCTAAGTACATTCTATATTCAACACGCCCCTTGATTAGGTTGTCTAATACGCTCATTAATTATTTTGATTTTGCAGGTTTAGCTCAAACTAGAAAACTTGATAAGACAAGAACAAAACTTTAACTAAAACGTTTTTTTGCTATTACTGATTTGTTCAAAAAGGGTCGAATTTATATAGATAAAATTTATACGGGCCATCTCTGATCTTGACGTACCTAAAAAAGAATCATTAAAATCGAGTCGTAATACTCATAATTGACGAAGTAATCAGGTAACAAACACAAAAAAACAGTCGGATAGAGAACTTCCTCTTTTTTTTAAGTCGGTTAACAAATAATATCACGTCTCAGACCTATATCTCATTACAAATGCCTGCCATTCATTCAAAATGAATGGTAAGTTAATGAACTATGAACCTAGTTATTTAACTTAAGTTCATAGAATAATTTGTCATAGTTTATGTGTTGACTATTGGACCTACTAACCAAAATTTCACTATTGCATATTAGGTAATGACAAGTTCAAAAAAAAAATTTACATTATTTTTGTGTTCGTGGACGATATTATTATATCATCCCCAATGAAATTATCATTTTAACAAAAAAGTACTGAACCAATTTCGGTATAATTTATACGGGACCACCTTTGGAGTATGTCCTTCCTAACGAAAAAAGAATCTTCAAAATCGATTCATAATTGACGGAGTAATCGCGGAACATACATACAAAAAAAAAAAAAAACATACGGTCGAATAGAGAACCTCCTCCTTTTTTGAAGTCGGTTGAAAAAAATAAAGAGTGACATACACAATTAATCGCTCGTATATCAAACGTGTCTGTGGCCAGGATATTTGGTATAAAACCTCCAACACATTCGTGTAGGAGCTACAATGCCACAGACGGACACACAGACAGGTCAAACTTATAACGGGGTTAATAAAAGAAACTATCATGAGAACAAAATATCTATCGCCCGAACTGGAGTAGTACCTCTACCTTACAGAAAACCACAGTCAAATAATTCAACATGATTGTGGTTGTTGTATTTCTGTTGGTGGGTAAGATTGCCAGAGTTCCACGGAGTAGGAAAGGGGATTAGGATTTGCCTCAGTGCTGCAAGCGTCTATTGGTTACTGTTTACCACCAGGCAGGCCGTATGCTTATCTGCCAACCAAATTATATCAAAAAACATCTATTCCGCGAAATCCAGGCCTCCTATCGTTTATAATTTCGCTGATGTACGCTCTGAGACGGGTCAGAAGGGCAACGGAGTATATTTATTTACGATTATTGGTTATGGACAGCTAAGGCGAAGCTCCCGTGAGCCTCGTAACGCTCGGACTCCGGCCGAGGGCGCCTGACGGATATATCCGTCTCGAGGGGATAACTCCGCCGTTTGCAAAATTATGAATTGCTAACGGCCATTGTCTGGAAAATAGCGAGTTTCGTTCGACTGTTGAAAAGTTTTGGCCAGAAAAATCGCGTTGTAGTTTTGTCTGCAAAGAAAATGTGTTTGTTTCTTTTGGGTATTATAAAACGTGACGTCAAAGAGTATCTAATTTAAATATGCTGTGAATGAAAGTGTAGTCGGAGCTAAGAGTACGCCTCGCCCATCGCCCGTATAAATACACAGTTACACTTACACACATGTAACGATACTACGCCTTGCCTTATACCACAATCTAAGTAATACAATGTATGTACCACAGATATATCAGTCTAAGGAGATCGGTCAAATCGCTGAGTTTATAGGAAGACCGAGTGTCGCGATCAGCGGCCGTACTACATAACATGGTTCTAGTTGAGCATGCCGTAATATACACTATTCATTGCTCGCATCTTAAAGACTGCGAAGCAATGAAAGTTAAGCACAGCCGCAATGTAATACAATTTGTATGATAGTAACGCATAATTTTAAGCGATTATGTTTTTATGAATAAAAATCGGACTATTTGTTTAAATATTGTTTTTAAATATAAATCTAAGTTTTTCGGTTCTTACGTGCGAAAAGTTATTCCATTACTTGATAAATAACTGATTCACTGTATCATTGCAGTTTACAATTGAACATGACGGCATTTTGGAAGAAAAACGGCTATTTATCGGACGGATAGAAATCTAGCCGTGTAATGCCGGCAGAATAGAATACGAGTAGCATCACCCCATATCCTCCGATGGGTGTTGTATGAGGCGACTAACGGATCAGCAAAGGCGTATTGACTACCTTATACTCCGTCCTCCAATCCCCATTGGGCAAGCGTGGTGGTCTTGTGTAGTTATCAATGTTTTAATAATAATTCGAATTCTCTTATCAAAACAATTCCGCGCAACCTACCAACACCGACATCAAATTGATATCTCTATTTGTCACTAAATAATCTGGTTTCCATCAAATATTTCGGCAATAAAAAACGTATAGAGCCATCGCACGAATTTGTAATAAAAGTCACGCTATAAATAACGATCATGAAATATAATACACCTGCAATCTTCGGGAAATGGGAAAATCATTTTCCGAGGGCGGGCGTGGTCCGGCGTGATATTGTTATAAATGTACTTTTCTAGGGACATAAATAATAATGTTGGGCAGCACTGGACGCGGATGAAGTTTTGGCTTTGTATGAATAAGGTTACTAAACGCATTTTTCCGATTTCCTAATCCGATACAAATGGATATTACATTTAATTAGTTATTCATATTACTTTCTAGTAATTATTCGAGCAATTTGTACTGTAATTTTAATTTAATGATAGATTCAGAAAATTAATTTTATTCATAAGAGTATTTGAGTGTCTATTTGAGAGAGATTCGTCCTAATGTCATTTCTACTGTGCAGTTGTCAAATGTAATTTTGTAAAAAAATTCGCTTGTTTTAGATTCCCCTAGTGCCTAAAAATTAACATCACTTACCACGCTTTATTGATTTTCATAATATGTGAAAAACTACGTAAAATCATCTACAATTTTATTTGTTAAGTGAAAACAAAACTCAAAAAACTGCTTCAATTTTGCAGATAATAATAAACTTGCAAGTCGCGTCTCATACGTTGCTCAAAATCTGAAATTGGGTAGAGACAATTCACTTCACTTTTATATTTAATGCAAGCAGCGGCGTTTTCAGAAATGTAAAATGCCTGCTCATATTTCACAGCTCGATTTCAGTTACGCACTTTTCACAGTGGCGAGTCGCAGTGGCGAGTCTAGAGCCGCCGCTGGGAGTCATTTCGGCCCGACAGCTTGTAAATTCTCCATTACGCGATATGAAATATCACCCGCACCTTTCGCCTCCCACCCTTCAACGTTTATGACCACTGTCTTGACTTATCATTATACTGTCTTTAAGAAATAATAACATTAAAATTGTATACATTTTATGCAACATAAAATAACGAAATCAGTACTCGCTTTTTTTAACAAAACAAGGTCGTCATTATTCTGCCAATTTAAAATAAGAAATCAAGATCGTTGATGACCTGATACTTAAAGTAAGTATCGCGTATATGAGAAGATCAAGTCATAAACACAGGTGAGATGTGTTAAAACGTCCTCTCAACCGCATGCGTCAAGTAAATAATTATACCTTTATACGTCTTTCACATTACAATATTTTGAGGTTTCAACACGAAATTCGGCTTTTGTTCTCAGGACCGCGTAATGTCTTTATGAGGCCACTAACGTGATATTATTTCAATTAAGGCCCTGATTTAGCGTCGCCGGAAAAACACACAATGAGGTGCAGACAATTGCGTTACGAAAATAACGCGTAATGAACCGTCTGATTTGTGCGCCTAAATATAATGCACGTGACACACGATTAAGCCAATTAATAGAGCTATTAAGTCGGTCGTAAACTAATAAGCTTATGAAAATATTGTGACTAAGAATAGCTACCATTAAGAGACACGTCTGGACAATTAAACACGTCGTCGGTTGTCGTGTAAGACATCAAAATAAAATCACAAATATTTATGCATCTGAGAGTCTATTAACGGCAGGCAACGTACTCTTATAATGTAATAAATCGTCTGGAAAATATAACACTCAGCGCTCTGTCATACGCGCGGGGATGCGCCCGCTCAGGGCGCGCCGGCTGCTCCACGACGCGACTCAAGCATCCATAGGCCATAAATCGTACTAACGTAAATAAAATCTGGCGTTCCATATTTTAAGACTTTATTTTAATAGCCCCACTATTCAACGAGAAATTAAGACGTGTTTATTAGCTCTCCGCTCGTAATACACACAAACTTCCAGTTCATGAGTTACTCTGCTTCTACGTCATAAATCTGTAATCGAGTTAAGTTACGACAAAGAAGCGACATGCTGTTAGACTATCAGCATCTTACAATAAAAAGTTATTAAACATTCACTTACAAGTACATATTTCAAATTAATGGCTCGAACACGCGAATGGACATTACAAAAACAAAAGCGTATGAAAGTTTTCGTGACAAACGGGCAACAAAAAACATGAACTTTCTAAGACAAGCCTATATATTTTATCTTTTCCCAAAGATGTAGCTATGCAAATACCAATCTGGACGCGAGTTTATGACGCGGAAGAAGTGTATGGGAAAACTTTCATCTGAATTGCTTTCGTTAGCTCTATTAGATATCGAACAATAAATCATTACACCACCGTACAAACGCAGTAGCGTACATACCTCGTGGACCACTAAGTGGTTCAGGAACATGCGACAGCTGCCCACCAATCAATTATGTCGCGACCTCGTAATATGACTGTTCTTTAGGCGTCTATAAAATTGCCACACATAAAATTTTTGTCTGTGCCAAAAATCAACATCATCTCCGGCGGAATGTTAACAACACAATATTTTTCAACGTGTTCTTAATCTCCACAAATTGCTGGAAGTGAAAATATTTAATCTTGAACATTCAAAGGAGCGAATGTGTTGATTGTTTTCTTTCTTTTATCGACCAAAGGTGTTGCGGTTTCATTTAGTTTTCGTCGCCTGCTATAACAGTGTTGATCACGATAATATGTATGAAAAATATATTCATTTTATTACTTTTGATTATTTTGTCTTTCCAATGTAGGCTGGCTTACAATAATTATTCATCATGTTCAAATTATTTGAAACGTAAAAAAATATATTGATTATAAAAACAATATTTATCAAAATAAAAAATGGCGTGGGGTAGTCAAAAAAAGGAAAACAAAGGATAATAAACTTGTTATTATAATAAGAGTGATCAAATTCAATGTTGCAAAATAATATAAAAACTTAACTTAATCTATAATATCTTTAAAATACATTGGTAGTTACTTAACCCAGCTTAAATTAATGTAAGTCAAAATCCAAATATACACGTGTTGTTCTTGCAGTAGGGCATGGCTTTGGAAGTTTCTTTACAATATCCGTGATGGGTATGAAGGATTAATCTTTTTTGTCAGGAAACAAAAATTTAAAACCAAACATCATTTTGCATGTTTGATACCATTATGGCTGTAAAAACAATATAAAATATAGTTATTTACTTACCTACCTAATAAATTATATAAATATTAGAAAAATGCACTGAAAAAAATTGACTTGCCTCAGGCGGGACAATTTTTAGTGCATTTTTCTAGTATTATTATTTACGCGTTTGTAAACGCAAAAATAAAATTATTCTATTATATAAATATTTTATATATTTTATGTTATTCAAAAGTGCCCCCGTGATTTTGGTCAGAAATATAAACATTTCTAGAAGATAAACCTTATATAACACTACGAAATAATCACAACTCGACAACAATACTTACGTCGTCAGTAATTTTCATACAAACAAAAAATAATAATATTTTTGACTCGGAAAAACAACCGACTAACTTTTTTCAAAATTATACTGCTATTGACATCAGTTGAGAACTGACAGATATATATAGTACTTCGGTGTGAGCAGTATTAAAAATGTTTTAGTGGATAAGAAAGACTTGTTTCACTCGGTATAAAAGAAAGTTTCGTTTAAAAAAACAATAATTTAAAACTGCCCTTGTACTAAACTACTCGCTGCACTACTATAACTTATTTTTCAAATTAGAAAAAGCTTTCCAATAAAAAATATTTAGGCAAGATTACGCCTCTCTAAGCATTTCCTGTGCTCTACACATTAGTGATTTTGATGGCTATTCTATAACAATAGTCGAAATCTTAACATGAAACTATAATTTAATTTGCCTCGCTTTGACTCGTTGCCAAAATGACTAATTCTCGTTAACATGTCGTCATTCTCTTTTTATTACATACTTTTTGTGTATTGCTGACGTACCAACTATTAAAATAATTGCTTTCTATCACCCTATAAATTTTCTTGTAAGTATTGTTGATGGTGCATTATATCTTTGGAGGACTAATGCGATTAAGTAGGGCGATTAGTTTTACATAATTTTTAGTCTTTATGGATGACGTATAAAAAGCATACGTCATCTTTAAAGACTCCTATCTGTTATTTTTGAACTAATGTATATTTAATTTTAAGTTACGTTAACAACAAAAATCCATTGATGCAGATTCTATTATTGTCTTGGACTTCTAATGAAACGACTTCCATTTCTTAACATCGAATAATAATAAATTGAGATAATCAGCTCAATTTTTTATTGATGTGAATGTGTGACAGAAACATAGCACTCTGAAAATGTGTAGTCATTGACTGCGATCTTCTGTGAGGTGGCTCAAATTTGGACCTGGAGCAGTCCACTCCCGTGCCTTTGCTCCAAATTCTAATAAACTGTGGCACTAATCAGATAATTCAAATATAATGCAAAAGGAGCTGCACTGCAATAATTTGCTGTTCGCTACAAAATTATTATTTCATTCTTATAAATAAGTTATAGGAATATTAGCCGCAAACGTACAAGCAACATACTAATTTTATAAGATAACTACACGACACTAACACGAATATGGCCGACCGAGAGCTGTGAATAGCATTCGTGACATTCCATTGGTGAGCAATAAAGTTTTGTAAAACAGCGGTTATCGTAAACAGAACAAATAGCAATGTTTACGAGAGAGCCGTCTCGCTTTTCCATTTACATGACAGTAGTATGATGCAGACAATGTCATGTAGACAGCTGGATGAATCATCTATACTTGATACGACAAAATAGATATTAAGGCAGTATTCATACGTACCACAATCGCGGTGACAAAAAGTAGTCAAGCAGTAGTGCAGTGTGAATAGCGTCGCTGCAGAATTTTGTAGTACGTTGGGGTACAATACTTTAATCACATGAAAGTGGGTGAGCCATAGCTGTGTTTTTTTTATTCTTGACAGGGCCTTCATCTCAGCTGATGATAAGTGAAGATAAGGCCGAAAAAGGAATTGAGCTTCACCTGGAACCCTCGACCACAGACTGGCTATTTTATCATTATTTGTCGGAACAAAACGATGTTTATAGCAACAGATTTTGATGCGACGTTGGTTATATTAGGCAGGCTTGAACAAAGTCCTACCACCAATAGATTCCTTTTCACCCTGGTATACTTGCGAGAACGGGACACACACGGGTGAAACCACGTGTGGGGCGCTAGTAAGAAATAAGCCAAAAACGCCAAGTAACCTTTGAATGTTTCCGTTTCCCACCTGTCTCTTTCCAACTCTCCCCACAAGTAATATGATGACGTACTTATGTATGACGTATTAGACGGTCACGTGACATGTGCTCTAGCGGTTAGAAAGAGACAAATTCATAAAAATAAATTTCAAAGTAAAATTATTATCCTTCACTTTTTTGTTCGAGTTGTGTTTCCAGTTTTACCTATAGATTTCTTGGGCGCTAGTAGGTACCTATTTTATAAAATCATATATAAATCAATAACATATTTTGTTATTGATTTGATTTCAACAGTGTTACAAGAATAATCTCAGAATGTAATTATATTAGTAAAAATTTAGTGCGAAGATTTCCCAAATTACAAAATTTTAATTATTACTTACAATTTAACAATTCTGTAATTCGCACACTTAAAAGTTTAACGTATTAAATGAAAAAGAGAGAACTAACTAAAATCATGATTTGTAATAAAATAAATTATCAAAAAAGTTTACAGCTATTTAAGTATAAATTTATGGTTACACCACTACTTTCTTGAGAAACGTAGATTAATTTCATATAAAAACTAATAAACTAATAATAGAACCGCGAAAGTTTGCGTGAATGTTTGGATGAATGAATTTGTCTTTTACGCAAAAACTACTAAATGGATTTAAATGAAACTTTACAATAATATAGCTCATTTATCAGAATGACATATAGGCTATAATTTATACTAATACTGCGCAGACGAAGTCGCGGGAAGAAGTTAGAATTTTATAAATATGAAAATACTATAATTCCTAATGTCTATAAGAAAATGATGCCTTTAATTGTAAAAGTAATTTTTCATAACAAACTACAACGGATCGTAATTTATCTTATGATAAAATTACACAGATATAAACAGGTTTGAAGTTCCAATGTGTTTCATAAAATTTGCATCCATCTCAGCCGTTTTGATCTCTGCCCTCCATAAACGACACGTAAATAATTTTCAAAGACAATCGGCTATAAACTGAGAACGAGCCGCGCAAGTCTTTACCAAACCTTTCATGGATTCTGTTAGCACTTCAACTCATAATAAAAACCGGCCAGGAGCGTGTTTAGCACGCATTCGAGGTCTCGTAGCAATTTCGAGAAAATGAATCTTCACAGCAACTACTTAAAATGTATTTTCTTCTAGCAAAACCTGGCAAAAAACTAGCGTTCTCTGATCTTGAAATTTTCTTTCTTTTGGGGCTAATATCATCCCTATTTCTATTACATAAACGTCGCATAATGCGTTGCACAAGTGGGACACCTCATATAGGAATTCTCAACAAAATCTAGTTCATAATATTACATATTAAATATTTTTTTAAGTACTTATAAGAATTTTAATACTCAGAATACTATAATGATTATTTGTGTAATGTTTATGGAAAATTTCAGGTTAATAGACAACTAAACAAAATGGTGAGCATGTACGTATGTGGGTAATAAAAGGAGAGGGTAAGGAAAACACAGGCAGTATGAAAGATGATAATACTTCGATAAAAAATGAAAGAGAGAAAGGTATCATCAAGCTTAGATGATGGCTGATCCAGAAGAAAGGGAGAAGATAATAAATCACTATAAAAATGGAACAAGTAAAGCATATAATATTGAAAACTATAATAATATTCGACGCATTCCAGTTGTTTAGTAAAGTATGTAACAAATAAAAAGGTGAGGGAATATCTAACACTTCACCTGCAGAACCCCAAAAACACTCTTCAACAAAGACTCATTAAGAACTAAAAGTCATAATAATAACAGGAAACATGATACAGTGGTCGGTTTTTAAGGACGCTTCTTTCATGACGGCGCGGTGCGCGGCAGCTGGAGCTTCCATTTTATGTGGTTTCCAAGCTTTTAATAATCCTGTTTATTATGAAAGTGGAACACCCGTATGAAAATTCCTATAAAGGAGAGTCTTTTAATATTTCATTGTTAGCTTTGTGAACACTTAAATTATTTTTACACTTGTTTTGAACGGACGACAGTTGTTATTTGTGGCTTGTTTGATGAGTGGGTGCTGATCTTTGTTTCTATGAGTTCGTCAGCCTACGTGACAATTACGGCACTTTTTGTAATGTGCCTATTTGTGAGAGCAGTTTCTAATGTCGCAATACATTTATAACCACGCCATTTTTTTTAATAGTCATTCCATATGAAATCTCATATTAGGTAGGAATAGTTATCCTGATTAACTACAGATCTTTCTCCTAAATAATAAGAATCAATACTTTTTATAACAGGGGTAAAAATCCGTAACAACATTTTTAAATTAAACTACTAATTTGAAATATTTATCATTTAGTATGATAAATAAATAAAAAACGTAAAATCATTAAATATTGCTTATAATTATTATTAATAAACAGTTGTTCTAATAGGTTGGGGAAAAAGTTTCTTCGCATTTTTTAAGAAAATTCAAAACATTTTTTAATATAGTTTATTTACATTTAACTAAAGTATGTAGGTACCATTTTGTTCGATAACTTTTTGCCATCTTGTAGGTAGGGACATGATCCCATTGCTATAGAAATTTTGGGACTTCTGGTCAAAATACCGCGACAAGTGGTTTTGGCAGTCCTCTCGTGATGTTAACCTGACACTGCCTAAAGAATTCTGAAGAGACCGAAACAGGTGGAAATCTGAAGGTGCAAGGTCAGGACTATACGGCGGATGCATTAACACCTCCCAGCCAAACTCTCTTAATTTTTGCTGAGTGGCTAAAGATGTGTGAGGTCTAGCGTTATCATGATGAAAAACCACACCCCTTCTGTTGATTAATTCCGGC
The DNA here is from genome assembly GCA_955850985.1 of Elophila nymphaeata. Classification (NCBI taxonomy): domain Eukaryota; kingdom Metazoa; phylum Arthropoda; class Insecta; order Lepidoptera; family Crambidae; genus Elophila; species Elophila nymphaeata. The sequence goes on from OY039068.1 coordinate 16,233,601, forward strand.
CGCTTTCTCTCAACTTCTTGCTTTAATCTCATCAGTTGTTCGCAGTAGAGTTCAGAATCGATGGTCCTGCCTGGTGGTAACAGCTCATAATGAATAATGCCCTTCCAATCCCACCACACACACATCATCACCTTGTTGCGAGTTAACCCGGGTTTCGCCACAGTCTGTGAAGCCTGACCGGCCTTTGACCACGACCTTTTTCGCACGTTCTTGTCGTACGTGATCCACTTTTCATCACCAGTTATCAGCTTCTTCAAAAATGGTTCGGTTTCATTACGTCGTAATAAAGAATCACAAATGAGTACACCGTTCATTAGGTTTCTTTCAGTGAGCTCGTGAGGTACCCAAATGTCGAGCTTTTTTGTGTACCCAGTTTTTTTCAAATGCGCCAAAACTGTTTTGTGGTCAATTCCCAGTTCTTCAGCTACGTCGTAACTACTGACATGCCGATCTTGCTCCACTTTTTCAAAAATGGCATCCATTTTATCTGTAATAGGGCGACCAGAGCGACGTGCATCTTTGACATCAAAATTTCCGGATTGAAAACGCTTAAACCAAATTTGTGCTACTCTCACAGACACTGCACTAGGTCCATAAACATCGCAAATTTTTTTCGCGGCTTGCGTTGCATTTTTACCTTTTTTGTAGTAAAATTTTAAAATGTATCGAATTTCTTCATTAGATTCACTCATCTTGGCGGTACGAAAAACAAATGAAAATCACACTTTTTCCTAATTTGAATTTGGAATTATGTTCTTTAAAATTTAAACTTTCAATGATACCAAAACCAGCCAGATACAAAGAGATTTTATTACAAGTTTATACATACTATAATGCGAAAAGACTTTTTCCCAACCTAATATAAATATACCTAGTAATTAATAAATAATATATTATACGTAAAAGTTTTTCGTGTCATGAAATAATTGTCAAATGAGTTCAAAATGACTACAGAAGTCATTACAAAAACTAGTTCATTAAAGATAAAACACCGCCTGCTCAATTAATCGCTGTAATTAAAAATATACAAATGCGAACAAAGGCCAATTATTTTGATCGAATAAGTAAAAACTTCTCATCAACTGCGTATAACGAAGCTAACTTCAAATAGTTAACGACATTCCACATAGCTCTTAGTATTCATATAACGTTTTCATTTCACGCGCCTAGTTCAAACTCATAATGAAGCCATATACGGTTCGACTCAGCATGTTGTATAACACATAGTTAAGCGAGATAAGGGTAGTAAGTAATAGTGTCACAGGGAAGCGGCAAGCAATAAGCCTCCTCGTCGGTTAATAACAACAGTACCATCTCAGTGATATCTCAATAACGTAGGTGCGAGCTTAATTAACACATGACGCCTGTCGTGGAAATAGAATTCCTGTTAGCGGGTGCGCGCGCGCCCCGGGCTACACCGCGCCCGCTCTTGGCCCAATGTTTGTTTACAACCGACGAGACTTCATTACGCCGCCGGCTAATGTATTCAGCTTCAGCCTCCACGTTAACAGCGACACTTCTCGGAATCAATATGCTCCTTGTATGTTTTGATTGGCTGATGCCGTCACGTACAAACCAAACGCACCCTAACCGCCGCGCAATAGGACACATTTCGCTCTACTATCGCCGCAGAAATTTAACGACACCGAATACAACGAACGGATTTCAGTGTTAATACTTACCCGAGATAAATTTCCTATAGTGGTAACGACCTCTGCATTGAACTTGTCCAATTTTAGGGTTAACACGCATTAATTTGTTTTATTAAAGGCGTTAAACGTTTAACCGTTTCCTGCCTCTGTTTCGTGTCATTCCAGACGATTGTCTGCTATTTTTACAAACACAATCGATGCTGCTACCCGTGCGACCATAACTCAAAGTAATACCAGGAACTAACCTCATATTTGCTTCGAACAGCAAACAATGACATGTCAAATCCGTCGAAGCGACTTCTGATCCCTGCGCCCCCAAAATAATAATGTTTCATCTTATAAAAATATTTCCCTTACGACTGTCGCTCGGTATATCACGGTATTTGTCACAGAGGATCACCCTTTATGTTCGTTCCCAGTCAAACCCCTTAGATAAGCGAGCCTTTTATATGCCAAATATAATATATTATGGTTTACAATTCATACTAAAGATTAACATGGATGCGTCAACGTAGAAGACAACAGCAAATAATGTTTATTTAATTCAAAACATCTGAAATCTAATTAGTATTAACGACACTTACAATGAAATTATTTTACAATGAAAGATTGGTCCGAAAGTTGTACAACTGGCCGCCTACCGGACGTAAACCACCCTGGGGCATGTAGTTGTCTATTTTTAACTCAATCTACCGTACAATTTATTGTAACTGTAGATACACTTTTCACTTGACATTGGGTAAATGTATAATCCTGCGAAAGTCATTAATTAAGAAAAAGAAGAAGTTGGTGTCTCCACGATACGACCTATGAAGACTGGTGGTTTATGTCTCTCGTCAAAATTCTCTTAGTCGCATTTTACGTCAGCCACTATAACACAATGAAATGAGCATTAAGATTCATATTAATATAGCTAATTTAAGAGGATAGTGTGGCCAGCACGCTGTCTGCATACAAACGGAGAAATCATTTAACTACAACTTCTTATTCAATATTCATGATATTAAGAATGATTTTAAAATAGTATAAAGCTATGTCTGTACGTTAACCTTTTTTCAACATACTGAATTTTTCAAAATTACTGAATGTGTGACAAATTTAAAAAAAAAAGGAAAATGTGCAGACATAGTTTTTCCCTTTTATTAAAATATTCTAATAAATCACAAGGATCGTGAAATAGGAATAGTAAAACGTTTTCACCATTCGTATGGAAACATGCTCGCTGTACGATCCTCCAAGACAGATATTTGCCTCGCTTCCCATGTTGTCTTGAGATAGCGAATGATTAAGTTGAATAAGGTTTATTAATATGGGCCTAAGTATACTAAGGAAACTGTAAAACTCTTCTAATTAAGTATAAAATAAAATTCAGAGGCATATCCATATGTAGCCAAAGCATACGAGCCATTACTTCCAACATATGAGCAACGCAAAAATATCAGCGTATTATGGGTTATCACAGGCGAAGTCGCGTCTGTGTCTCCGGTCGCCATTCATGTCCCACGATTTAATGGATTGCCCGCTTTCATATTCCGAATCGTACAAAATGTTTGCGCTCGTATGATCACGTACTGATTTAATGCCCTGTGCGTAATACTAACATCAAACAAACTCTTCTTGCTATCTTCTATCTGAGAGGATCGTTATTCGTTTGTGAGGCGAATAGAAAGAATACAGAAAACTGAATATTTGAGAAGTGCAATGCATCGTAAAATGTGTTTGTGGGTAGCTATTAAAATAAAATGCCATACACAAAATAAATGCCATATTTAAATATAGGCGACAGGCTAGTAACCTGCTACTATTTTGAGGCACTACATGGCACATATATGTAACCAAGTGTTAAGGCTCTACTCAACCCCTTTTCGGATTATGAGCGTGAAAATGAGGATTGAAAAATAAAAGAAAAATATTTTTGTGTCAAAATTATTACTTACCGATATGGAAAATAAAATTTACATTCAATGCCAGTAGCATTTCTCGATACAAACCTCGAAGAGTTCTCACCCGGCTGTTTGCTGTTAGCTCCCCTTTCATATGAAAGACGAAAACAAACAGAGAATGTGCCAAATAGCAAACAATATTATGCGGAATGCACAATAATATCAGTTCCGGCGATAGGGCGAGCCAGGGCCGTTGTAAGGGGTATATTTTTAGATATAGGTGCAATACTTTGACCTCCAAGTACTTTAAAAAATATGGTATATTGTGTCTTTTATATTTCATATCTTTAAGGAATCTTCGTATTTCGTTTTTTTATTCTTTAAGTAGATTTTGTTGTATTTTCAACGTAATTTTAAATGAATGATGGAACCCATAAGTAAGGGTTAAAATGAAAATGCAGGTATGCATCTACAAAAAGAATGCCTATAATAAGCTGAACAAGAAGCGTGTTTAGTGAAATACGACAATAAATATTGTTAACAAATATGATATAGGGGAGAGTCCTCCAGTATCGTCACCTTAAGGCTTATCAACAACAACAAAAAAACAAAATACCTAAAGTTACAAGTTGAATACCTCCTGATATGTGTAAAAAATATATTGATTTATCAATAATAAAGAACCACTATGTTTCGTAATAATCATTTTTAATCTTGCAATTAGAAAACTAGCTAAAATCGGACTCTAAAAAATTGGTCTCCAGTAACGGCCAGTAAAATAGTTAACCATTTAAACAGTACAATAATCACAAAGACACTAATAGCTCCGGTATGTTTGTGTAAGCCTCGTGTAGCAAAATCTTGTAGTTTTCACCACACTGTACCCAATCCTCTTCATGAGATTCAGCATATAAAGGACTTCGAAAATCACCGACACAATTTTAATCACGTAGCGTAGATTCATTATGCGCCACTGAAATCTTTGCACTGGCACTAAGCCGGCACGTTAAATTGACGCCGCGTGAGTGAATCGCACTAACAGTGCTAATAATCTCAGCGCCATCTTGTAGGATTATAAAAGTTTCTACTGACCGGTACTGGGGGACTCTCCCTTACTTATAAAAACACTATGTGAAGAGAGACAAAAATTGTATAAACTGGTACATTAAGCACATAAAAAGTTGTAGTGTAAAGATTTCTCATAATTATAAGTAAACATTTATTAGAATAATAAAATGCTTTCATTAAAACTTAAAGTTTGTATTTAATAAGATGATACAACAGTATAGTGTAAAATTATTTGTTTGAGTCATTTGACATTCATTAATGTCTCGATAACTGCTTACAATTTACTGGTTTTTCGATACTTTCTTAGGATTGACAGACTGTAAGTGCGATCTAATACACACCCGCATTACAACTTTAACATCCCAAAACTCAGTAAAATTTTGAAATTACTTCAAAAAAATCTAAGAGGCGTGGTAAATATTTATAAAGCACCCTGCAACGGCCCCGCTCTTCCTATTTGCTCCCACGAATAAATATGAAATTCGAAGACGCTCGCCTCAGAAGAGCAAATATTATGGAAGGTTTGCTTTGGTAAAATGATAACCGTCAAGATTGAAAATTTGGATTTAGCCGACGGCGAGGGAGTAGTGCCATTATTGAATAGAAAAGCGTGAAGGGCACTTCGCATATCGAGTTAGATTTTTCGGGGAATATCTCGTTTCATAAACTTAAGCTTATACAAACCGTAATAGAAGACCCATTTTTAATATGTTTTTTTTTGTATTTTCATTATGAATACAAACAAGGTGACAAACCATCAGGCAGTAAGCAATAATTATCGTAGACTATAAGATACTTGCGGTGCGCTGGTCGGTCATTTTGAGTACCGGTACGCCACCTCATGCTGAGTGAATTTGCTAACTTAGAAAATTGCTAGGTCTTAGTGGTCTACTAAGACCTCGCCATTTTCTATAACAGGCCATAAAAGAAACTATGTGAACTGAGCTTATTCCTGCTGCCCATACGGCCTGGTACACTCGTCACTTCAATTTATGTTTTATTCATATTTATGTTTCGCAAACGAAGATTGTTTGGTACATGGTGTACAAGCGGGCACCTGCTAATGCTAAGGTAGACATATAAATACTGCAATGCTATCAAAAATTCAAAAATTCTAATTTTGAATTTTTGATAACACCGCAGTAATTTTCAATATTTCAAATTTTTTTTCACAACTTGTGTTCCACCTACGAATTCGTCCGCGCAGAGTTTTTTTTAATAAAATAAAGCCTAATAGCTTTTGCCCGTGACTTCGTACGCGTGGAATAGTTATTTTTTACTTTCTCGCATACGTAGTACAGAGGAAGTCTTGTAATCGTAAAAAAATCGACCTCGAGATTTTGTCATTATTTTCGAAAAAAGAACACGCGAAATATCGAATTTACGGACAAAGAAAACCAAATCCATAGCTGAGCGTTTTTTGAATTTGGAACATTACAATGCTCCCGCAATGTTGTATGAAACGGCGTGCTGGAGTTATTAAATACTCTTTGATTGGATCTCTTTTATCAATCTTGGCATACCAAAGTCTCTATGCTTAGTACAAATTGTGTTCACGTGGCTGTATAGCCATAAAAGCCTTTGTCTTTCGGCACAATTGATAAATAAAAAATTTAAGGCAAAGCTGAAAATTCGTCTTGATATATGTATAAATTTAATAATTAAAATGAGTTCCGACGGTTCAGAGCGTGAAATGGAGATTGATTGTACTCCACCAGATTTAAACGACAATCGACCGGATTCAAAGGCAAAAACATTTACTAGGTGGTAGACCTATATGTAGGGTCGTCTGGGTAGGTACCACCGCTTTTCCTATTTCTGCCGTGACGCAGTTCGCTGTGTTTTGGATTGAAGGGAAAGGTAGCCAGTGTAATTACTGGGCATGGAGGGCATATCATCTTAGTCCCCAGGATGGCAAACGCACTTGCGGTGTTAAGTGATTTACACTTAATATTGCAAGTGTCTATAGGCGGCGGTGACCACTTAACATCAGGTGGGCCACAAGCTTGTTTGCCATCTCATAACATAATAAAAAAACATAAAGCAATTTTTAATTAAAGCCCCAGATAATATATATTTAGCGACAAAGGTAAAGTATGTTTTATTTCCCTGCATTCTTTTGAGAAAAGCACTATAATATGCCTCGGCCGAAATGGCAATTGCCTGTCTCGTGTTAGTGTTACTCGATCAAACTCATACTTGACCTGCAATTACCTGTTTCGCGGCCTTTGCAAAGATGTACTAAATACGCATTTATTTATTATGTTTTATCGAAGCGCCTTGCTTAAACTGTGAAGTTGTTTACCTCCCTCGAATGTTTTTAGTTCTACCTTAGTAATATTTGTCACCCGCGTTAAAAGCAAACGCACGCGTTTTAAAATGTACCTTAAGCACAGAACGATTATCGTTACCCTGCCCGAAACACAGTCTTGTACTAGTACGGAAGGTAAGGGATTGTGTTTCTGTACCTACCAACCTTACGTTTAGTAAAATTGTATTGGTATAAATTGGTGTTAATTTATATAACAAACACACTGTAAAGTTATTTAACTTTAACTATTTTCGGTGTGTACAAATTGTAAAACTATGCACAATAAACTATTTTGTACTTTTGTTTTGTATTGTATTTAAAAACCAGGTTACGAAATAAATCTACACACAAGAGAGTACAACAGACCATATTGCTAAGCAGAAATCTCGTGGCTTCAATAACATAACTACCGACAGTTACCCTTAGTAACGGTAGTATTTTGCATTTATTGATTAAGTTATCGAAACTGGCCATTAATAAATTGAAACATAAAGCGTTAATATACAGATAACTAGGCATATAACGTATTTCGGCTTACGAAATACGTTTCTTTGTCTATCAAAATATCTGTTGGAAGTAAAACACAACAAACTCGAAGGACGGATCGTTCGATCGGCCCCTTATCATCCCGCGAGAATAACTCCTAGATTTATGTTACACGTTAAACTTTATGTCGTTGTTTCGCTGCATGCAACTTATAAACACGGACCGAGAGAATCGTGTTTAGGGTACACTTTATGCACTCTTGGTATTTGGGGTTGAAAAAAATCGAAGAACAGACAGGTACATTCGCGATTTTGTAAAATTAAAATCGAGTTGGAAATTCTTTATCACATTGTCCCGATGAGTTTTAATGGAAAAGCTTTTTACACAAAGTTATTTTTTATGAGAATAAGGGTACAACAGACAAAGTTTATTTTCATTTTAAGTTAATTTCCCTTTCAGTACAATTTTGAGTTAATTAGGGAATAAAGATTTTCAATTTATATTTTTATTCTAAGACAAAGATATGGTGGACACTACAGTTAGAATTGTTCGAAAAACTCAGATAGGCGGGCGGTAGCAAACCGGGCGGACTTAAAAACACAGCCTCATAACAAGTGTCAAAAAAAGTATTAAAAACAACTTGACATTCATATCCTCCTACTCTAACTATCTACTAGGAACTGCTTAATTTAGCTAAACGTACCTATAAATAAAGGTAGTATCTCTTGGAAAAGAACCTAATTATTTTCTTCAATGAAGAAAAATTATGAAATAATACTACTTTTACATATTTAACTCGTGTGTGTTTGGGTTTTATTTCGTTATTTTGGTCCCATGTTTCATAACACTTTTCAATGCTCGTAGTCACGAGAAGACTGAACTACCATCAGTTTAATCCCAATTTTGAGTGTTCTGATTTACTACATAATAATAATTTCACATAACAACCTTAAAATAAACAAATCATAAAGTTGTCACCTGTGTTTCAGCCGATGTTAATTAAAAAAGTATAAACGCTAGAAGTAGATACGTCAAAAGCAAAAGTTAACAATTCCCTGAGTGGAGTGGACTATAATAGAGAAAAGCCTTTACGAGTTCGACACTCGGTTGACACGTCAACACCACCGACAATAACGTGATACATCAGATAGAGCTGCCTCCCGCGTGTCTTTGTAAACGCAGCTGTGACAGGCATTTTAACTAAGAAATTATACTAAAAACAAAAATTTTCACGATACAGATATCGGTCCTAGCGATCAATATGACACAGATGGTTTGAATATTCCACAATTACACATAATTACTACCACTGACGGTTGCACGCCATATCAGGCAGAAATATTCTTAAACAGTTATGTGGAACAGGCTTGATATTATGACAAATTGGCAGCGCCTATTGTTAATATTAATTGCAGCTTTTCTTTGAATGGCGCTGGAATGTCAATCTACAACAAGTGTGTATAAAATAGTACCAGCTCTAGAGAATCCACGAGTCACCTACCACTTTCTGCAATGTCATCGCTGCATATAAAAAGTTATGACCACTGGCAATATTTCCGAGAGGCGGCCGGGGCTCGGAGGAAACGATATGCAGTAAACGGTCGGGCGTGCGGTCTCGCGGGGCCACTGTGCCCCCGCTGACCCGCCGACTTTATGCCAATTTTCATAAAAATAAATCTGACTCGCTGATTGAACCAGTCGCCGCTCCGGCCGTGATCGCCTTTCTATTTTATTGTTATTAGCTCAGTCGCGTAAGGGTACGAATTATTGTTTTGCCATTTGTTCGCCGAAAAAATCGAACCGCCCGACAGGTATAACTTTATGAGGGAGGGAGGGATTGGAATTACTTTTTCAACAAACAAAACGTAAAGGGATGTAAAGAAAGTCATTGTTCAATACAGTATCTATACCGACATGAATGATGTGATGACGTTCAAACGTGACTTCATTTCAGAATCATTACTAGTTAGAAATAGAACATGTGGCTCACGCCTATTGTTTTCGAAGAATGGTTCCCTTTGTACTTCAATCCGAATGTGGGTAGACGGAATCAATCTGAAATACTCAAATCGACAGAACGAGTTCGACGCATGTGTCAGATAAAAGAAGATTTAAGGCTACGATTATAAAGTTTGTTGGCGTTCGTATTCTTTGAAGCGGTTCTGTGGAAAAAAGTGTTCTGCGGACGAATGCAGGCGAGAATGGACCGTTTGGAAAGTTAATAATCGGCCCGCCAAAGCCGGAGCGATCGCAGTCGCGTTATCGATGTTAACATCAGATGGAACAAGTGTTATGGCATTGTGAGCTACCATATACGATTAGAGGCATTCCGTGAGATATTCCGATGGTTATCGCGGCCACACACCGGTCGGCTGCCTACGGGCGTAACTAGTTGACGCCAAACGCCAATTTGCGACACTTTAACGCTCATAACAACATCTTATGCCTTTTAAGCGGGTTCAGTAGCAATACGGTCCATTTAGGATCTAACGTCGTTTCTATGGTGGAAAATGGAATTAATTCGATTACAGCGCGCTTATAAAATAAGTCTCGAATGAGTTCAGACAAAAGTGCAGAGTGTAGTCGAAGAGACATGGCGGGCGTCCGTGATTTATAGTCGGTCGCTTTTGAATATTAAATAATCTTTAATGGGAGCGCATGATCGGCCCATTAGCCGACGTCGCTCCTTTCACGTTTAATAAAGACTCATTTATAAGCGGGCGACGCTTTTCCCTTATCTGGAGGTATGTCGCGCGCCTGTGAGGTGCCGCCCTATCAAAGTTAATTCATAATTTTATCCGTGAAACATGTATTGCGTTTTGATGCCAAGCATTTCACAAACAGAGATACGGTTAATGCCAGTAGTAACACATGCCATTATCAAAGTATGCTAATTTAAATTTAGGTTGAAAAGTGAATTTAATGTTGCTATATATTGTTACACTATCAGTCCCGAACGTAATAAGTGTCAATTCCATTCCCACGGTAAGTAATTGTCACGTTATTTAACCACTAGTAAATGACTAGTTCCCTTCGTTGATACCGGGCGATCACCGCTAATGTGCTCCCTGGACCTCAAGACTCTCATCATGAGCTGTCTTACAAATTGGTGTGACTATGGGATTCAATAGGGCTGCTTCACAGTGCAGAGAACATTAATGTTGCGAATTTCATCTGGTTGTATGATTGTACTAAAAAAGAAAGTGCACTTTCCAGAGTAGTTTCCTTACACGATGGAATTTTTCAATAGTGAACAGTAGATTTTAATGTTATTTTAGTGGCAACCCTTTTTGTTAGTTTTGGTGTGTTGACCTTGGCAACGGTCTTTCTTTCTACAGCCCTTGTATGGGTACCTGCGTTAATTTTTATATAAAATTTTAAAATAGTTAATACACACTTTTTGCCACAATTCTGCGTGTTTCACTTACTGAACATGCAAGTGGTCCTTCGAGCCGGATATGAACCAGCGAACTATGAATATACTGTCCAGATGTACCAGTCTAGATGAAGTATCCTTTTTTGTCTGTTAAATTGGTACGTAAGTAAATTGAAACGATTAACCTACCTATATGATATTAGTGACATCTTTGAAATTATTTTCTTTAGATTTAAATTACAAACGTTATTCTAGAACGCATGTCTAAAATTAACAAATTATATTTTTTCATTTACTAGACATTAAAACTGTGTCAATAAGCAGCCATTAAGGAAACATTAGCAACGATTTGAAAGTATAAAATAAACAGCGTACAAATACGACGCTTTCCCGCTGTGATCAAATGAATAATTAAATGTACGTCGTATATTTACCGCGAAACTGCAAACATGTAAAAAACCTCATGATTTACCTTAAGAACTAAAACTCATAATGCACTCGCAAAAAGCGTACGTCATTGCTGAAGCAAGGGCCGGTTAGGCGTAATTATGAAGATTAATCTGCGATGTGCTCGCTTAAGGGCGCACCGCTTACGACTTCCTAATGACACTTCGATCGCAACCGCCTCCCATTACCCAAGACATCCGATCGGCTCGAGTTATTCCTCTTAATATCTGCAGCGCGGGCCGACGGGATATCGTCACGTATGCGCGTTCACCGCCTTAATTATATGGCCGCAATTAAAGACCAACTAATATATTATAATCGTTCTGTTAGCAACATTGGTTTTTACCAGAGACTGGGGACCGCCGTTCACACAGCGAGCGCCTCGACACCCCATTACTATTGAACACCGCCGTGATTGGTACGTACTTAGGATTGCTCTATAATCTATTATGTACTGTAATTCTGCTTTGTGAGTTGCCGAGCGATAGACCGATAGAAACTACAAAGTAACGTGTTTTACCGGAAGTAATCTGACAGTTATTACGATTATCTGTGCGTAATTACGTATACGGGAACTTAAATTGCTTAGCTGTTAGTATATCGAATGTCACCTTAATTGCTCTAATGTGGTTACGAAACGATAAGAGACGATAGGGCACGGGTATTTTTGGGCAAATAATCAGCCTACCTGCTTATCAAGTAAATAAATTTCGCGAGTTAAAGTGCGTACGTGTCTAAGAACATGTCGTTGTGAAAATAAACTTTGCGTAGTAATTATTTCCTACTTGCTTCTACTCACGTCTTCATTGCGGGAATTTCAGAATTGCTTGCTACGAACATAGATACAATGTCGAAATGTAATAAAAACTTTTCCCGTAGGATAACATTAACAAGATTCTAGTTCTAGAAAAATGCACTGAAAAAAATCGACTTGCCTCAGGCGGGACTCGAACCCGCACCTTCCACAATCCGGGTGGATTCGAGTTCCGAGTCCCGCCTGAGGCAAGTCGATTTTTTTCAGTGCATTTTTCTAGTATTATATTTACGCGTTTGTAAACGCAAAAATAAAATTATTCTATAAGATTCTAGTTTTCTGTCGATTCAGCATATCTGCGCATTATGAAACACAAATATAATTCTCCCAGATAATATACTTTAATAAATGTGAAGTGGACAAGAATATCTGTAGCATAACTGTTGCTTAGCAACTACGCGCGTGTTTATGAAGCTCTTTTGCAATCCACAACACTACGTGTAACGTCATCAGATCAGAGGAAGATCCGTCGTCATATACCAACAAAGTTGGCAGCAAACGTGTGATACTGAAATGTTATGTTTGTAAGTACTTATTCAGCTATACGTTACGATGAGTCACTATTAGGCACTCCTTGCACCAATTGTTGGCCAGCAGCCATTCTTCCACCGACAGCCGCTCGACCTGGCACGTCACCCTGACGAGGACACCGAGAGCAGCCATCGGACCGGGGGACTTCGGGCATGGTCGTGGCCCTGAAAAGGGCGATCTGGAATTAGCCGTGGTGGGAAAACAAAAACAACTCGACGATGGCATGTGACTTAAAATGCCAAGGGGATACACTTGACATCAAAAGCCACATACCCGCCGGAAGATTCCACACCACGCTACCAGGGTCCGCCACGGAGAGGCTTCCGAACGTGGACTCCAGCAGTTTTTGCGCCTATTCATTGCAAACATACTAATCTTTTTTCTGTATAACAATAGTATAGAATCTACACTGCACTATACATTATGCTAGACAAATCTTTGGACCTTTTCTAAAAGCACAAATTAATCTCTGCAAGCGAAACGTTCTCAAATTGTAGTGTGTTAGGCATCACGTCAATGTGACTGCCTAATAACGCCTCGGTTAAAGCTGAGTTTGATTTCCCAGCGATCATGAGAAAATTATGCTGGAAACACAGGGCGCTTTGAGAACATCCGACGGATAAGTATAATTACTTACAATGATTGAACCCTTATAATCCTGATCTATATATACAGGCTGCTCTATTATGCTTGCATAAAATATACAATTTCTTCTAACTCCACACACAAAATCTAAGGAAAACGTTTTCAACCACAAACTATTTTAGCTGGAATTTATAAACCAACATTTCTTATATGTTCTAACTTCGCTAGCTTAGCTTTAGCGAATTCATTTACTTCATTTTTCAATCCACATCGCCCTGTGCAGTCAACAGATGTTAATCGGCGCGCTCGCTATAATTACGATTCGATTTCTGTCGAGAAAAAACGTTAACTCGCCACTATCGGAACACGGCGATTTATTTCAACAATATTTGCTATATTTACGATTTAAAGATCTAAAAAATGCGAAGTCGATGAAAGTGAAGCAAAAACTGAACTTAGTGGAATCATTCCAATGAAGATTTTGCGTAACGTTTGTCATCGATGTCCAATCGTTTATAACTAATAGTTTACGCACATATAGACTATCACACTCATATTTCCAAAAGATAGAAAGCAGAGCTTTAAAAGCATTTGGTTACATATAAGGCCACTTCTTACAGTATAGTGCCTCAAAATAGTGACAGGTTGCCATACTTTTGCCTACAGGGCATTAAACCCAAACCTCCTTATCACAAAACGTGGACTAAAGTTGGTCGTGGTTCAAAACTGAAGCTAACTCTGTCTTTCATTCATCAAATAAAAGTTACAACATGCATTTTGACACTAGCTCTCGCTATCGCTAAATCAAAAAATGTATGGGATTGACATAAGCAATCGAAGTGACTTTTCGTTTGCTTATGTCAATCCCATACATTTTTGGATTTAGCGATAGCGCGGGCGTGTGTCGAAATGCATGCTGTCTAGGCCCTGAGAGATGTTAGATCTATCACAGTGTCGCTGAAAATGATCGTTTGACGAGGGAAGTTATGGATGCTATTTCAGTAATATTATCATTTTGAAATACGAGTACCTATTGAACACATGAAAGTAACAAAATTAAACATGCAATAATATTATGTATTTGAATTTTTTTCGTTGTAACAATTGTTTGTACCGGAGCCTCCGGTATCACGAACGAATAAATTGTTTTCAAAGTTATACAATAAAATGTGGAGTCCGTGCATATGTTACTCAATCCAGCATTAAAATGCATTTTTCTGCAAATGGTACAAACCGGGACATGTTCACAATAAACGTCTCACTCCAATTACCTCACAGCTTTATTGCTACACGAGCGCACCAAACTGTAACAGAATATTAACAAATTCTCAGATTATAAATCTAAGTGGCATCGTGAAATCGTTACAAAACGACATAAAACGGGGTATAGCGGTTTTAATTAGCGTTTCTATAAACGCGTCTGCTATCCGCTTTTTTCTACATTTTTTCCATTGTATGCAAAGCAGATGTGGAGTGAATCCATCACGTCATATTTGCGGGCTGCCTCGTGCCGCCCTACTGGCCGAGCCCTAATTGGGATTACCATTGAAGAAATACTGCACCTCACCTAAAATAACAAATTATTTATAACCGCCTTTTGTTTCACGCTTTTTGTGCACCTTACTTCACTTTTTCCCTCTCCTGCTGTTAGAAATTTGAATGCGATAAAAACGTCTGCGTTACAGTCCAGTGGTACAATTTTTACAAATAAACCGTTTGCTAAGAAACTGTGGGTAATAAATGAAAAATTTTAGCGCACAAAAAATTGTGACTAGAAATATTCTCATTCTAATGGCGTAAGCATTCGTCGTGAAATTACCTACTTGTTTCGATTATTCGCATCAACGCCGCAACAAAGCCTACCGAAACATCCATACATGTTAACTCCACGAATTCGTCTTGCGGCCACGCCCGTATCCTGTTCAACAAGAATATTTAAATATCAAGTCATAATGCCATACGCGTGCTAGTTAACGCGCGCATGTAAATTCTAATCCTTGTTGCATTTAGAACGGGCGGCCTAGTAATTATGTGCTTTCATTTGTCTGTAGCTCGGAACAAACGAGCAGCGCTGCCGTGTAAGCCCTCCATGTAAAGCAGTTAGCGGCACTCTAATCTCGCACTGCCATTAATTTAAAGAATACGTCTGCGTAACCAACTTTACCAACATCGTCGAAACACAATTCTCCTTCACATTTTCTTATTTGCATATTAAAATAATTTCGAGTAAACGCTATACGTAAAGTCTCCTACAGACGTGGCTTACTTCAAAACAGGCTTACGAGCAGTTCTCCTGTCAGTGCAAACTGAACCGTACGCGTCAATGAATGCAATATAGTTTCGAACTTATTCCCTTTTTAATATAAACTTGTTTGTTATTGGAAATGTTAAGAACGATGACAGATAAAGGCGGGCTGCGCGCCCAAATAGATAAACTAGTGTGGAAATTAATGTCTACATTTACTGGTGCATGAAGTTTGTACTTAATTATAGGTTTATAGCTATTCGCTTTTTAAACGCGTATTAGAACCACAAAGAGCAACCATTATCATTTTAAAAGGAAATACATAAATTATTTAGCCGGTCCAGTTTTATCGCGAGACATTATTAACATTTATCAAATTAAATTGGTATGTCTTTGAAGCATAAAATTGTGGGTGATTGTGTGGGTGAATAATTTTATTATTTATTTGCTTTATTGTATTCTGATAGGGTGGTTGTGTGTTTTGGAAATTTGGTGCTTACTCTAATAGTGATAAGTGTGTGAAGCAAAAAAACAATGAAACTCAATCGAAGATATTCTGTTTGTTTCTGTGACATTTATATTTAAGTGTACTCGAACGCTTCTTTCTTGAAACATTTTTTACTCATGAAAAGTAGTACCGAAATATACTTAGTTCAAACACCTTTTCAACATCAGGGTGTCGTACCTGCAACCCTGCACGTCCCAAAACTGAGCCCGTAATATTTCTTCAATTTCTCAAATGCTATTATGTACATTTGTGAATTTAAAACCAGTGTTGCTAGATATCCCATTAAGTTATTTTTCTTCAATTATGTAGGTATCTTATTCGTAGCAATGTTCTAAAAATCAAAGAATTCCTTAAAACAAGATCTTGTAAATTTAATAATAATTTTATTTTTCGCTTTTTACATCGTTACTACATATCTAGCAATAACTAATAAATAAACATACGAGGAATCCTTACAGTACCTACTTACAAATAACTTACCATCTGTCCCTGCGCCGGCTTCCACTCATTGCTTATGAAGTTCAAAAAAGATGTGTATAATTTTCTATTATGATTAAATACATAACACTTGGCCCATTTTTTATGTTAAGGGTATTTCTTTTTTTTCTTGTCATCCTGCTTTATTGCCGCCGTCCCGGCCCCGAAAGCTCACCTACGTATAATAAGCACCTATAACATAAAGTGCGCCTTTATTACGTCATTATCAGCAATTCATAGTTTATGTTCACACTTGTCTTATATGAGGCTTATGACACTGTAAGCCTATTACAACGCTTAAGAACGGCCAAAGCCTTCGATCTAAAATGACTTCTATGCGAACCAAACAAAGTTGGTTCTGCTTGTTAGTACAGCGATAAGACCCTCATGTGCTCAACCAGCGTAGTGTCAGTTTATGAACGAATTAATATTTACAGGTGTAAAGCGATACGCCATCTAAAAATACTACAATTATTACTAATTATTGTCGGTGGGGCCAGGAAAGTGTTATTAATTTTATGACGCTTTAATGTAACATCATCAACAAACATCGTTAAGTGGATTTTGATATGAATCTTTATGGTAAAATTAAAATGTTTTTACTTGAGTCTTTCATCGAATTTGTCTTCGTATAAGTAGTGAATATGTTAAGCGAGTTGAAGTATTGCAATTTTTTTACGTACAATGGCAGCAATAACAATATTGTTTTATGTATGTTTTAAAAAGGTGCTGTTCTGTTGTTAATAAACAGTACAAAATGTCACCAATTATCCAGTAATTTATTACAAGATTTAATTTAAAAAAATGGATTACTAAAATATGGCCCAAATATTACTTATTATGACTAGGTGGTAGACTCATATGTAGGGTCGTCTGGGTAGATACTACCACCTTTCTTATTTCTGCCGTGAAACAGTTTGCTGTTTCGGATTGAAGGGAAAGGTAGCCAATATAATTACTGGGCATGGAAGGCATATCTTAGTCCCCAGAATGGCAACGCACTTGCAGTGTTCAGAGATTTACCCTTAATATTGAGTGTCTATACGCGACGGTAACCACTTAACACCAGGTGGACCGCAAGCTTGTTTGCCATCTCGTGATATAAAAAATGTCTCAACGTTTTGATAACAAAGAATATACAAAATAAAAAAAGGATATATTCACTTTGCCAAAAGTTAGAGATAAAATTAAAAACTGGAAATAAATATTCATGTATTCTTCAACAAGTTCCATCCCCAAGGGTGACGAATAAACATGTGCGAAGCTGTGTTTTACCTACTATGATCTATAAGTCAAATCGCTCCTATTTTAATGAAGAAACAAACAAAGCAGCCGTGTGATGCCGGCAGAGTAGAATAGCACTCCGTCTCCTCCAATGGCGTAGAAGGCCACTAATGGAATCAGGAAAGGGGTATTGATCACCTTATATCTACTCCGTCCAACAATCCGCATTGGGCAAGCGTGGTGGACTATTGCCTGAACCTCCTTCAATGACAAGGAGAGGCCTTGTAGGTAGATTTATAAAGGCTATTATGATGATGATGAAACAAAACTTGCGCTTTGCGCGCCTGCGCTTTCTTATAGTCGAGGTAGAGCACAGAGGTCTAGTCTATCCGCTCGAATCTGGAGCCACCCGAGTACCTCCACCTTACAGAAGACCACAGTCAAATAACACTATATATTTGTGGTGTTGTGTTTATGTTGGTGAGAATGGATGCCAGAGTTCCAGGGGGTAGTATGACCACCGAAACACGATATGATAAAGCCATTTGTCGCGTCGAACTCTCACAAATTATTGGATATAACCGCCAACATGAAATTTTATCGAAACTACGAACATGTATAAGGCTTATAGATGTTCGCAGTTTCGATAAATTTTAAAGATCGCGGTAATATCCAATAATTTTTGACAGTTCAACGCGATAAATGGCTATATCATATCGTATTTCGGTGCTCATGCTATAGGCGGGCTGTGTTGTAAAATATGTATGTGTAATTGTATGTTCTAACCTTTTTGCCTTTGAAATCTTAAATAAAATATTGAAAGATTGTTGTAGATAAAAACAGTTTGATAATTTTAATAATATTATTTATAATTTAAATTTTCATAATTCTAATGACATGTTATAGTTATGTAACAATAATAATATACGAGTTCCCGTATGAAATAATTGTAATGATGTTTTTTAATGTTAAATATTAATTAACTATGGGTTTATGTAGCATGAAAATAAATTATTATTTTTTCATTTTTATTTATTTATTTTATAGTTTACTCGACGATCTCTTTAGATCAATGCAGATTATAGCGCGTTTATGCCTGTTACATTATTTATTTCTGTCTATTATCTTAAGATCGGTATACGTAAACGGTGTGTATGATTAATTGCGGAAAACTTTTATAGGCTTTATATCTAATCATCATCTTCATTATTAGTCTTGACATCCCATTACTTTGATTCTTAACAGCAAATATTAAATACTTCCCTTTTTAATTGCGATTAATTCATTCTGTAAGTTTATAATGTATATGTATAATTATTATAATGGATTTAAATAAAATCACAGAATGTTTTTTCGTAGAATATGTCTCTCAAGCTTTTAATTAACAAATTATTAATAACCCTCAGATCTGCCACCCGGCTTCAAAGCTGCAGAGAATCTAGACGACAGTAAGAATGATGATATCTGTCGAGATATTCTTCGGGAAATTCGCGTTACAGGCTTCTGCAGGAAAATCAATAGTTATTTAAAAAAAAGGCTTGTTGTGAAACAGGGCTTACTTACTATGACTTTTATTTGTAAAAAAATACTTAAAATTATAGGTACTGCTAATAATGAAAACAGAATTGATATTTGCCAATAAATACTCGAGAGAGATATTTGAATTAGAAATTTCAGTAATCCTATCTCTTTCTTAATCAACTTTTTATATGAAATTTGTATGGCGGGCGTGTAATGTGACGTCAAAGTTCATATCGGATCTCCTAGTCTAACGCGCAACTTTATGTGGTTGTAGCTCAGGTATTCAGGTATCAATATATTTCTAAAATTCTTTCAGTTTTGTAACTGATTAGAATTAATTATAAAACCTAAAAAAATGTTCATATTTCCTATTGTTGCAGTTAGAGCCAGTAACAGTTTAACTTGTCTTTCGAAGCACGGAAAATATCGAGAGCTTTTTCGTGACACACATCGGAACCAACCAAAACAAAGATAGTGTGCAGCGCATCAAACCCACAGTTGTTCGTATCAAGTGTCGAGTAATATTTTCCCCTTCTGCGTGACTGTTTCACAGTCCACTGACTTTAACGTTTGTAGTATCAATTAATTAAAGAATGATGGGGAGCACTATCGAAGGTTACCGCGTAATAAATGAAGTCGATATCGGCGTGAAATTTGTTGCGTTCAACGGCGCGGTGGCCGCAGTCCAGATAAAGGTAGACAACACTATTTTATATGAAAGCTATGCAGATTAGTTGTGTTCGTACTGAACAAGTACTTGCTGCTAAATTATAGCAGATAATTTAGAAATAGGGTTATTAAATCGATATCTTACTAGTATTAATAGTAGGCCTCTTATAACTATTATTAAATAGTATGTTCTAATGTTGTTTTTGACTAAGATTGTACATGGTCGTTCAAGCACTGTTCACCAACCTGTACCCGTAGTGTACCTACGTTTTTCGTTTAAAATACGTTACTATTGTAGTTACGTAAAGAGCTCGATTTGTATAGGAAACTTGAATGCGCCCCTAGCGGAAAGAAGCGTAAATCGTATTTCCCATACAAATGTAGCCCTTAACGCAAATACAATAGCTACTTATTTTATACTAAAAAACTTACACTATGGGTACTGATCGCCCCTGATCGTCCTACTTACAGCGTTTACGTTTTCATACATTTTGACAACAGCTTGACAGTTGAGAGATGTCAAAACATATGTAAACGATTTAGTTTTTTTTATGTTCGTAACTAAATAGCGCGATAAAACCGAAGCAGTCCCATTTAGGTCAAGTAAAAAAATATATAATTAAGTTATTATTACAATATTTGTCGCCGTACTTTCTGCCTACGAATCTATTCTATTGTCTCACACGGTATTATATTAACGAGCTATCAATTAAATAAATTAGTGTTTCAGCAAGTATCATTGGGTTTTGTTTCGTACACTAACTCTCCCATCCACTTCTGGCACTCATCTTCTCATCTTTACTGTTAGTTACCCATACAGTATTTGATCCGAAGGACCTAATATGACTATTGTACGGTACCCCGTACAGTGCGATATAAAATAAAACCACTCTAAATACCCGAATCAAATCACTCCCAGTAGCAGTTTAAAATCAAGCAAAAACAAACAACAACAAGCAAAAAATTTAATTCACGACTCATACTTAGTTGTTGTTACAATATAATTTGAATACAGAATAATATTAGGAATATTTTATATTTTTTATATTCATTATTTTATCGGGTATTGTGTAATAAAGTTGTAAAACAAATGTCCATTGCAACCAAGTGATTCATTTCAATCAGTAATTTAGCATTCAGAGTATATTAATACTCACTCGCATACCTTAGTCAAGATAGGAATTAATAAATAGATCCTTTTCCGACTTAATAAACTGTACCTCGTTTATTATCTATGGCACGGACAAATTTTTTCACACATTCCAGGAAGGCGATAGCATGGCGAGGGGAGAAGGGGCAGAGGGGCCGCTCGGGCGTGAAATTATTATCATATAATAGCCTCTTTGAGCACAGCGCGATTATTCAAATGTTCAGCGCAGCACGCCGCCCCGCAAGAATACCACAGTGCTGGCATTAAAAACAGTAATATATTCTCGCCTTTCTGATATTAAACTTCCAGAAGGTGTAGGAGGAGAATTAAGCATTTAGTTATACATTAGAATTGCAATACAAGTAAATGATATTATCGCTGCAAAATTAATAAGGCAGCATTTCAGTATCTATAAACAAAAATCTTGAGACTTTATCGTCCATTAATCAACAGTTCCTTAATCACCATGGTTACATTTAAATTCTAACGCATATGCAAATACATATACGCAAAATAATTGTTTAATTTCGAAATCACTAGACAACATTGTGTTGTAAATTGTGAACCTAGATGCTAACGTGATACCCTTACTGATTCCAATAGTTGTCGCTTTGTTTTTTGAACGCACATCTTGATAGCATCAACGGTCACCGTATCCGTATTATCCTAGACGCTTGCATCGGGAATGTCATTCACGTTTCTATCATGATCCTATTCCTTACCCCGTCGTGGATCTCTAGAAGTCTTACCAAGCAAAAATGAAAGGTTACTGGTACTAGTCTTCTTTAAGGTAGAGATACTTCTCTAGATTTAGGGTTGAAAAATCAAGCGTTATTAAAGTTATTCATTTAAGAAAGCGCCTTCAACTAGAGTCTCTAATTTCTAACCGGATAAACAGTATACAAGTTGTAAGTATTATGTTTTCAATAACAGTAGATCACGTTATTTATAGTTACCATACATGTTTTTATTAACATAATATGGTCAGTTTTTATGTTATACAGATGCATATGAATAACATAAAAATTAAGCATTTATTTATTTTCAAGGAATTTCATATTAATTGACATTATTTTTAGCAGTAACGTTTAAAGAACATATTCGTTTAATAAACACACAAAAATATGCCTTTTGTAATGGAAATCAACGAAATTGATATGCACAATGCAAAAATAGGTACCTACCTACACTTTTTCTTTATATCACTCAAAAGATCTTTAACGACGAATGTTAAATTGATTTATTGTTGCTGTGCAAGCAATTTATAAAGCACACTGTATATTACGAATTCACGATAAATAAAATATGCAATCAGAGTTATAATCAGAGACAGTATCTCTGATAATCACTCAGATTGCATATTTTATTTATTGTAATATCCACTGTGTTTTTTTTTATAAAATGCTTTCACAGCGAAAATCGGTTGCGCTTTTCATCAATATTACCGTGTTAAATGCACTGAGTACAGCAATCCAATAATTGCAGCTGTGAGAGGTAAAAATATCACCAAGCTTCATTACCCATTTTACGGGAACGTATGGGAACACTGGACTTACTGGTCTAACGTATTGGATTCAAAACCTTAAATATTTAGAATTTTAGACCAAAAAGAAAATTGACGGGGTTGATGGCTAATGTCCAAACCAAAGTCGATAAACTATTTTTTTAAAGATGTTATTCGAATCGCAGCAGTTAGCAATGAATGATTTTTTTAATTCTTCGTTGCATAGGCCTGAAATTTGGCAAAACTCTGATACAATTTAACCTTGTATCAGAGTTTTGCCAAATTTCAGGACATTTCTTTCATCTTTCAAAGGAAAGCCCTGAGATAGCAGGTCAGGCTACTGACAATTTTGTTGAGTAAAATTTCAAACTTATTGTATATTCACAGAGCCTATGTCTGTTTAGCAAATCTGATCAATTGCACAGCGTGCAGCCGTGTATGTTTTATCTGTATTTTTAGCCGATTAATTTTTACTTGCCATCTTTCTATTTTTTACTTGGGGTTAATCCCCCAATCTACCCAAAACTATTTTTGATTTTTTTAACTAGGATATTTAATTTTAAAACTACTATCACTGCGACATACTTTTCTACTTTATGCACCTACTTCAAAAATTGTATTATTGCATACATTGATCATTTAATTCATCATTTTCCTACCATGCTTCCAATTTATTTGACGTCGGTGCAGTTTTCCTTGATATCGACAATACTGCTTCAGGATTTGGCATTAGATTTTTATGGCCGTGTACTCTCCTTGGGAACGACTGCTATCTTTCGACAGCACCCGGGACCACCAGCTTAGCCTTCCGAAGTACGGATGGAAATCTAGTTAAAAAATTTTTGGCCACCCATCCGAGTACTGACCGCGTACTTGGTTGCTTAACTTACGTGATCGTTACTAAGAAAGTTCTACCGGCACGCCATCGATCTTCTCTCCTATAGCAGTAGGTAATTAGTATAACTAATAAATAAACAAAACGCGGCAAAAACATTTTATTTCAAAATTATTCCAATGAAATAGCTACTGCACCACTATATGCACTGTAGCAGAACCAACAGCACCCAGTACCGCGCAGCGCCTAGTGCTTCACTCCACCGCTTCGACGAACTAAAATTTGTCAAATATATTCATGTATAATGCGCAAGACTTGTCATGTGAGCGATAAGCAAATGACATAAAATGTTATGTAAATTCAAGCGGCCATAATGCCAACAAACACCTTTATAATGCGCGCCCAGGGGGGATAATGGTGGGAGCGTGAATTATTCTCGTAGATAAGACGATGCCTTTGTCTAAATAACAAATTATATTTTTATGTTAATATAAGACAGTGTAATAAACGTTTCTTTTACTTTATATTTCTATATGTTCTAGGGGTACTTACGGATTATTATACTTTAGTGGATTTGGAGATCATAACCGATAGTTTCCCGAAATCAAATAAAACACGCTGTAGAATGCAAGCCTTTGTCCAAAATTGCTTTTCGACATATAAACTACTTTCATACATAATTATATGGAAATGCATAAGGAACATTAAGAAAATACTAATTTGGAATTGCTAAACACATTTGTTTTCTGGTTATAAATCTTATTTAAAAACAGTTTTCATTCTTCAAAGTAATTTTAAACTCTCATCATTAATTAATCATGAAAAGAACTTGTGTGCCACTGTACCGTCGTTCAATAAATATCAATTGAAACGCAATTTCGTTTACAGCAATTAAATAGTTAAAAAATTAAAGAAAGGATGGATACACTTTTACTTTATAACGGCTTGCTTTTATTTAAACCAGTCGTCTATGTTGCGTTTGATTTCGTTTAGAATTTTATACCGAAGCGCAAGAAATCTTTGCCTTTGAATTTTTAAGGTTCCGTACCCAAAGGGTAAAACGGGACTCTATTACTAAGACTCCGCTGTTCGTCCGTCCGTCTGTCACCAGGCTGTATCTCATGAACCGTGATAGTTAGACGTTTGAAATTTTCACAGATGATGTATTCCTGTTGCCGCTAAAATTAATTTTTTCTCACATTCTTACGACGAGCACCGTCTTCATACAAAATATGTAACACAAAGGGAATGTTTTAGCATAAGTACTAAGAAACTGCGCCTGTACATTTCCTTTTTTCAAAATAACTTTAAATGTTTATGTCAAATTTTGAAAAAAGGAAAACGCACAGGCATAGTCTTTTTATTTTTATTAAAAATATTATAATACATCATTAACATTGGATAATAAATAGGAGTAGGTAAACGTTTTATCCATTTGTATTGCCGTACTATCTTCATGTACATTTTTATAAGAAACCTGGTGGTTTAGCTTTCGTTGCGTAGTATTCAATGGGACCACTGTTTTAAACAACAGTAGTAAAACAATTAAAAACTTTTATTAATTACTTTCATATTCATCATCATCATAACCAGTGTAGTTTCTGACCAGGAATAAGATACCACTTCTCATCCTGTGTTGCAAATGCCTACTGAGGGAGATTGTGAACCCATTATAGACCATCGCACCAAAGTGTCACACGCGTGTTGGAGAGTTAAGGTGGTACATTTATCAGCTCAGAACCTTATCGCCTCTTTTTACTATCGTAGCTGCTGTACCATAGCGTTCATAATAAAAAGGCGTTCCCTTTTCAAGCTGATAAGTGTGCTATAACCTTTAACCACCCGCAACAGCATTCCCCAAGAAGGGTTTGTGTCTGGCCTGGCTGTCCCTGGCTGTCCCTGGCTGGATCAGCCATAAAACTATGCGAAAATCTACAGCAAGATGATAACATTATTGCTCCGACATCAAATAAATTAAGAACTTAGTAGGAGGAACATCATCGGTCAACATCAGTCCACTTGCCTCTCCCAAAGCATGTCATTATACGCTATCTTCAGCTCTCCTCCAATCCCTGCCCGCTATCTTACGAATGACGTCGCCCCACCTTGCTTTAGGGCACTCTACACTACCTTTGCAGACACACCAATAAAGAACCAGTTTGCCCCAACGGCCATCAGTTCTGTAGCATACGTAATTTTTATACGATAGCCAGTTCCTCTGTGGTTGAGGTTTCCACGTGAAGTTCATTCCATCAAGCATAAAAAAACCTGCCAACTACCACTTATCTGACCTATGTCGGTACCTGTGATTCTCTGATGAATTTCAATTGTTTCTTTCCAACTAGTTATGACATCGTATGAAAGTATCTGCTAGTAAATCGATATAAGTCACGAGTAAACTACAAACAGTTGTTTCAAAACTAACTTGTCCTTTGTTAAGCATTAATTTCACCAGACAACAACGATAAAGAGAATGTTTTCTATGTAGATATCTACTTATATTTGTATTGCTAATTAACGAATAAAAGGTCACAGTAAAATCTGATAAAGACTATTTTATAAGCATTTGTCCTACGTATACGACCGGGGCAATTCCATCAATTTGTCTAAATGTGAGCTACACGGTGCGTTTCCCAATGGTTTCGACACAAATAAAGTATGTATGACAATTTGGAAATAGCACCGATTTATTGAGTAGTAAATTTTGCGTTTAATACAAAATGAAAATGATATAATATTTCTCATAAAAAAATATTTGTTCAGGGTAGTGTAAGTTTTTCATGAAAATCATTATATTGAAGACATCATATATTTAACCGATACATGTAAGAAATAGTTGAAACATAATATGAAATGAATGTTAATTTAATAATATTGGCCCTTCGCAAAATGACTTCGCTCTCGCTGTTTTTTATACTACGAGATGGAAAACAAGTTTCCGACCCACCTAGTGTTAAGTGGTTACTGTCGCCTATAGACACTTGCGATATTAAGAGTAAATCACTTAACACTGTCAGTATGTTGCCATCTTGGGGACTAAGATGATATGCCTTCTATGCCCATTAATTACACTGGCTACCTTTCCCTTCAATCCGAAACACAGCGAATCACTTATTGAATTTACTATATTCGTTCTTTATTGAATTTACTGAGATAGGTACTTAATTTCTAGTATAATAAACGTACAGACAACTGCATGTTAGGCTATGACAAAATGTGAAATTTTGCTAATCATTTCGCACTTTTACCTATCAAATACGTTTAGAAAATTGTCATTTGTAAACAAACCTGCTGTTACCTGTACTAAAAAGGCTAATAAATGCCAAACATTCTAATTACATCTCAGAAATCCTTTAAATCAGAAAGTGAGTGAAAATTATACCGTAATGTAATTTAAATTTAAATTAAGTACTAAGCTAAATTTAATAGAAGCAAATAAGAAAACTAATTTAAGTAATATTCTTTAAAATAATTACGTCTGAGACACAAACAGTTTTAAGTAAACGGCCAGCGAGAAAATTTTCAGGAGAAACGCCGAAGGTTAACTCCTGACCCAATTATAAACAGAAAATCTAATTATAAAATAATGCTTAACTTAAATAAACTTGGTCCCTCCGCTCGGCCGAAACTTGACAAGTGGAAAGGGGCCCGAGACGTAAAGTAAGCTTTATCTACGAGTATATTTTGCTTTGGACTCTTTATGAGTTTCAAACGAGATCCGTCACGCGACGTTAACTCGGAATAGAAGTGATAAAGTGCCCGCTAATCTGTCCTATTCGAGCTACACTTAGTACACTTTATTAATCACAAAGCTTACAAATTACACTATACTTCCTGCGGCGTGACACTGCTATGGCGTATGTTAATTTTATTGTCGCACTATTCGACGATTTGGTCAGCGCGACAACTTTTGTGGGGGTCGTGTGCTTGAATTATATAAATTTAAATTGCCTTTTGTGTTGTTTTTCATATTAAAACATGCTACATTAATTTCGGTGGGCAACTGTTACCGATCCCAAAGTTAAACCGTTCCAATTTGTGTGGACTCTATCAAGTAGCTACTAATTTTTTATGAATAAAAAATATCAAATTTAATTTCATACGGTCATACTGAAGCGAATTGAAAAATTGAAATTTACTATATGTGGCAAATTAAATGTTTTTTACCTTCGTCTGGTCACTTCGGAGGGCAATACTAATTAGGAAATACGTACTTTCATAAAAAATGATCTAAAATCATAATCAAAATTCAATCAAACTCACATCTGTAATCTCTTTTGCCATAAGAATTGAACCAGAAAGTCCATCAATAAAACAGTCTCTTACTTGCACCATTTTGCTATATTTGGTTACAGCATTGTTGTATTACGACAGCAAAATGAAAGAGCTGTAATTCTTTGAACGTACTCTATATCTAGTAGATGTAATTCGGACAGAATAAATGCGTGTAAGTATAAGTACGGATAAGTTTTTACATAAAATAGTTATTAAAGTAGGTATATTAAACATTTAATTACAATTAAAATTTATATATACGTGTCTGCTATCATAAAATCTAATATATAAAATTGTCGTGTCGCGGTGTTTGTGGTTAAACTCCTCCGAAACGGCTTTCCCAATTCTCATAAAATTTTGTGTGCATATTGGGTAGGTCTGAGAATCGGACAACATCTATTTTTTATCCCCCTAAATGTTAAGGGTAATCCACCCCTAAATATTTTTTTTTTCAATTTTAGATTAAAAAAAAATATTTTTTTTATGATACAGCATTAGTAAATACATATAACCCTGAATTTTCAACCCTTTACAAACCCTATTTTTTTATAGCCATTTTAGTAATTTAATCATTTTTGTAAGGCTAAATAACGTTTGCCGGGTCAGCTAGTTATCATCTAAATATATATAACTCAAAGGTGACTGACATAGTGATCTATCAACGCACAGCCCAAACCACTGGACGGATCGGGCTGAAATTTGGCATGCAGGCAACACGTCAAAATTTGTAGCACAACTTTACCTACTTATTAGTAAATTTTCTAAATATAATGTAGATGATTAAAAGAAATTGGCAATAATTATTAGTTTTTGACTACAAAAAGCAACTCCTTTTCAATGCAACTGGGATTTAGTGTAAACTAGCTTCCGCCCGCGACTTCGTCCGCGTGGACATTTACCCCCTTAGGGGTGGAATTTCCAAAAATACTTTCTTAGCGGATGCCTACGTCATAACATCTAACAGATGTTATGACATTATATTTAGAAAATTTACTAATAAGTAGGTAAAGTTGTGCTACAAATTTTGACGTGTTGCCAAAGTATCAATATTACCAGTAATATTTATTCACTCGCATATATATTATAATTCACATCCGAATATAACCTTACCAAAGCCTTTACTTACCACCTGTTTCCATATCGACTTAAAACAAAATACGTTCCTAATATCGTGTTAAATTAAGGACACCTTGAACCGACCTTCCAAATGCCAGAAATTATGTAGTTCACTTATTATTCTTATCGTAACGTGTTTTACCTCCTTTATGTACAATTTTATACTTTAATCGCAAAATTTACACTTTAAACGTGGGGTTCTCGGCATGACGCCTTATGCAAAGCAGGTGCTACCTGATACGTGAGCCTAACGAGGAATTACAAAACGTTATAAGTATTCAGAAAGTTGTTGAGGCACTGCAATCAAAAATACGCCTAAATGTGCATTTAGAAAAGTATGATTTTCAATATCAGTATTGAAAGGGCTATTTTTTAACGTATTGAAATTGCAGTCAATATTAGCGTTAGCCTCCGCACTGCTACTTATGTCAAATTTTCGCCACGTCTCCCTTGAACTTGCTACGTTTCGCGCCTTCGGTAATTTTATGTTCGCTTATCGCGTAACGCCATCATAAAATGCTCATATTGGTATCGAAATTTAGTGAATGTTGTTAAAATAAAACAGGAACACAAACCGAGTTAACTGTGTACGTAATGCTAGCACTTATTAGTATTTGGAGATAAAATGAAGTTGGCCCGCTTTGGGCAATTTATTGGGGTAAGTTATGGGCGGCGCGGGCTTGAGCGGCTAATTTATTCGCCGTGCACATAAATTACTTTATTATGAATTCAACTTAGCTCCACTGAATTGTTTGTCTGTTGTTCTAGCGGCGCTTTTGTTACAAACAACGATATTAGAATTTAACCGACTCCGTTTGGCGGGCGGGTTATTTTCATTCGGGGCAAAAAACTGTGGAGTGTCATAAGATAAGGCAATCAGCGGTGTTCAGTCTGTCATTAAAATGTAGTAGGTGCTTTATAATGGATAGCGAAGGACTTATGAGGAGCGAAAGCAGAAACGATTCCATAAAAAGCAATAGTGGGGATTATGTAGAACACCAATGGTAATGTGGAGTTGTTTTCGAGGCGGCACTAACGCGCCACAAGTCGCTGCAGCGCGGAATAATCGCGGATGCCCATAAAAGATGTAATTTCAGATAAGCTGAAACAGACGAGCCCCGCCCTGCCCCCTGCCCCGCCTGCCCCTCTCCCTCGCTGCCTACTTTCTAATGACTAATTATTATGCTGTGCGTTGCGAGCTTTAACGTCAGACTACCTGCTAGCTCGAGTTTGCAGGTTTCAATTTATGCCAGTATATCTTGATTGATTTTGTTTTGTACACGCTTTTGCATTGTTAACATGGCATTTATTTTACTATTAC
Source organism: Elophila nymphaeata (assembly GCA_955850985.1). Classification (NCBI taxonomy): domain Eukaryota; kingdom Metazoa; phylum Arthropoda; class Insecta; order Lepidoptera; family Crambidae; genus Elophila; species Elophila nymphaeata. Next base: position 16,263,599 of record OY039068.1, read on the forward strand.
AACATAGCTGGCTCAATAAACTTAAGTAGCGAGTTTTGTAATTGAGGATTCAAGCTTAGATAAAAATACAGTGAACTTTATGTTTATGTATCCTTGTTTCAAAATCCAACTGGTTTGTTTATTTATTTCAACTTTACTGTATAAAAAGGGAGAAACGATATTGAGTATTCTCTACCAATCAATCATAAGTTTCCGTACAAAAATAATAATAGGCGGTGCTAATAAGCTAATACGTAGGTACACAATTTCGATCATAGCCGACATAGAATAATAACCAGTATTTATTTTATGACGTTAATAAGAATTAATTGCTATTTAGTGACCAGTGCATTGTCTCCTGGAAGACAGGAGCACAGATTAAGTACGGCGCCGAGTCCTTCGATTTCTCCGATAGGGGGCGCCGGCGACGACGTGTCGATTCTTGATACCGCATTACCATACCGCTCGGACGCTATCAGCACAACACTACTAATGTAATTATTAGGGCCTCTGCCTCAGAAGGTACAACATCTGATACAGACTGTGTACTAAGCACCATCATTGGAATTTGCTGATCGAATTTAAATTTTCTAATACGGTAATGATTAACTTTGTCCTTGCATCGTTATAAAATTCCGTATAAGTGTTTTATACATAAATACAATTACGCTCATATAATCCCAAAAGAGGTTGAGTAGAGCCTTATGTAACATTTGGTTACGCCATAAAGTTACATTTGGTAATATGGGTCATGTAGTGCCTCAAAAAGTGAAAAATCACAAGACGTAACTTATTCAACCGTTAAAATAAGAAAAAAGTTTGAAGAATAAAGAGTAGCCATAACGAACTTATAGCTACTAAAAGACAAAGGGAGATTCACAAGATGGCGGAAAATCCAACGGGCAATTCGTCCGAATTATACAAATAGCCTCTGCCTAACTGCACCAGCATATTGGCATATGTTCGTGACTAGTTTACGAGTGGTACGACATTGCATATTAATTGGTGCCGCTATCGAGCTGCGCATCGGCTCGACCTAGCTTCTATCGACTATACATGGAAGCACTTTGTATGTCTGACTGTGGGGGTAGTTTTGTCGTATGCCAACTCCCCTAAATGCTCGTGACTATTGCTTTGACACGATTTGCTAAGCATACTGTGCAGCGTTCGCTTCAGAAGTTCCTGCCTTCGGAAGTGTACTGCGTCGACAGATTTGGATGGTAAGTTAAAATTGGTTACTGAGCTATCGAACTTTAATGCCTCACTACTTCACTAAGTGTTGCAAATTATTCCAGGAAGCAACCTGCATTATCATTATGTAGGTATACTTACTCTCACCGTAGGTATTATATTAGTAACTTTACAATCCAAAATGCGATCTTTTCTTAAAGCCAAGCACAGTTTAAGTAGTACCTATATTTATTAAATTAGATAAGTATATCTATTTGTTTTTTATATAATTAATATCAAGCACAGGATTTGATGGTACGTACTTGATATACTTAATTATATCCGACGTTTCCAATAGTAGTGATTCAATTTCAAATAAAAAAATAATGTGAATTTCCAGTGTTTTTCCTATTCATAATCTAAAGCCTAAAATAAAATCATCGATAACAATGAAATGACAAAATCTAAACAATAAGTTTTAAAAAAAAGGTACTTATTTTATATCGGTACCCAAAGAATGACCAATGACCCGGTCTAACCTAGTTATAAACGATGGTGGAATCAATAATAGGGGTAAAAGTATGAAATTGCCGATTTTTTCCTCATTGTTCATTAGTGTATAATTCCTTTAATACAATAGCTATGTCCATCATTCTTTTTTTATTTTAAACTTCATTATAAGGACTTACTTATTTATGTTTAAAATTTTATTCTCATTTTAATTTTTTTGCACTAGAAATAAATCTTCAAAAACAGTTCGTAGGTATTTTTTACAGGTATCAATTCTCAATTTTTGTCTAAGTAGCCTATTGCTTAATACTGTCTCAATATATCCACAAAATTACATAAAATTTAGAATTGTGGTTTCTTTAAAAAATCGCAAATATATTTGAATGAATTTTCGTTAAATTCTCATTGCAAAACGGCAATTTTTTACTTGAACCTCTAATACAAGCCTCAACAGCCTCACCTTGCCGTCCTGCAAGGTACTTTTCCATTTTCAACGGCTCACGATTATAGTAACTTATATTAATTCTTCATAGTAACTTTCAATCAAGCCTTAGAAAAATAGGTATCAGTATTTTATTATTAATCTTGATGTACAACAACGCTTATTCATTCACTCACTAATTTGGTTTTTGCGGCCGTGGAAATTAAGCTATAGTGTAGGTACTAATTTGCGTATTTCAAACATAAAATTACCATCACTGGCAAGGATTTGTTTAATTATACAAATTGTTGCCATGTTTCTTGGATCCAATATCGTTTGAATATTCTAAGGAATGTTCGCATACCATCACTCTCTGGTCAGTAATGGTGTCCCTCATATTACGATAGATTTACTTACATTGCTTCAACTGACTATAGCGTTGCCGATGGAGTGAACGCATTCTAATATGCAAATGTATTTAAATGGTAAGTCCTCTTCATTACGCCCCGTATCGATCTAAGATACACAATTTGTAAGTTGATATTCAACGAACTGTAGCGGAGTTGCTCGCTAATACTTCTTTGTAAGTATCAAGATTATTTGGTTGCAGAATTATTTGTACCGGGCAAAGTTGAATGTAGTTTTGGTTGGAGCCCATTTAATTTATAACATTCCATATACAAGTTGCTGTTTTAATTTTCTTGTATCTAAACTTGCAATTTCTTTAATTCAATAACTGCTTTAGGGTATTACTAGCCTCCGCACGCGACTTCGTTCGCGTGGACATTTTGCCCCCTTAGGGATGGAATTTCCAAAAATCCTTTCTTTGTGGATGCCTACACTGTATAAGGTATCTATGTGCAAAATTTCAAGTCTCTATGTTCAGCGGTTTGGGCTGTGCGTTGATATCTCAGTCAGGACTTTAAATTTTATATATAGAGATTATTACTTATTAAACTACACTTACTTGACACTTATAAGACTTTTATCTGTAACGTAATTATGTACATTAATCTACACCTAGGTACTCATGTCATGATGATAAAATGACATACATTTTAATACAGATCATCAAAATGAAAATAAAAAAAAAAACGGCAAGTGCCAGTCGGACTCGCACACGAAGGGTTCCGTACCATTACCTATAAAAAATCACGTTTGTTATTTTGGTGCCCCTTTACATATTTGTTTTATTCTATTTATTAGTATTTGTTGTCATAGCGGCAACAGAAATACATCATCTGTAACAATTTCAACTGTCTTACTATCACGGTTCATGAGATACAGTCTGGTGACAGACGGACGGATATTGAATCGATCATTACCTATGATGAGAAAATCCACAAATTTCACAATAAATTAGTTTTTGCAGTGTTGAGTAATTTACCCTTAATACTGCAAAGTGGCCGCAAGCCTGTTTGCCATCTCGTAGTATAAAAAAAACTGCGCTCGTGAGATAAAAATATTGCACCAAGACCTACCTCGACGTTTATTGGTAAAGATTTTAACTGTGGCATCATTAATATATGTATATGTAAATTAAAACACAGTTATGTTGCTCGATAATGTTGCATAAGAGATATTTTGGAATATATTTTTGCTAATAAAAATATTGCGGTTATGTTTTTAAGCCGATTAATTACACAACAGCTACGTGGGAGGTCATATTAATGAACTTATGACTTAGGCATTGAATTTGATTTTGACAGCAGAATTTATAATGGCATCGTAATACTTTTGACAATAGTATAGTGTTTATTATGGACTAATTTTTGCGTTTGTTTGTAAACGCAAAAAAAACTTTTTTTTTAGTATCAAAAATTTCTTTCGGATCTTAGAAGTGCGAATTTCAAAGATTTGATGAAACAATGTTTACCATAAAAACATAAGCACCAAGCACTGACAAATTTCGACAGCGAAAGCAGTGCCTCGGTGGAGTAGTGGTTAGCGCAGCTGCCCGGATTGCGGAAAATGCTGAGTTCGATTCCCGCCTGAGGCAGGTCGATTTTTTTCAGTGTATTTTTCTAGTTTTTATTACTTTAAATACTAAAATTTTAGTTCAAACTAGTACTTAGATCGAACTTTACTTTAAACTAGTACCTTTCCGAGAACCTTGTTGGGGATTGAAAACAAGTTGTATGCTTTTTTAATTTACGCCCATGGAATGGTATGGAAGCCCATAATACAATTTTTGTTATTCCAATGTTAATATTAAAGTCTAAGAAAGAAACAGAAGAAAGAAGAGCAGAAGTAGAAACAGTTTTTATTGAAACGTTCGAGAAAACGCATTCTGTCTAGTTACAAAACAACTAGTTTTCAATGATATTCATTTTCGAAGAGCAGCTAATTCTAGTTATAACAAACGCATTTAGTGAAAACTTGCTTTAAGTAAAGAAAACGCATTTCAACTAAAATCGGGTTTTAACTGTTACATATATACAACTAGCTTTTGCCCGCGACTTCGTCCGCGTGGAATAATTACTTTAGGCAGCGTTTTTTTGTGTAGGTACTTATTATGTAAAAAAACACACATACAAACTGCAGTACACTACAGTAAATGGCATTTTTACAATCTACTATTTTATGTTTCTCCATCCTTTGCTACTTACACGCAATCTTTCATCCCCACATGGGTCAATATTTCAAAAACGCTAGAACAATATTTGCGTTTCATGGTTTTATCTTCGGTAATGAGGAATCGCATAAAAATTTTCATCTCATATTTCAACCCCTTCATTCCCTTTTTCACAAAAATGGTAAGTAGCTTTTATTCCATTTCGAGTTTCGTCTATTTTTGTACCAAATTTCAATAAATTCGGTTCAGGTGTTAGGCGTGAAAGCGATTAAGCTAAAAAGTCACGTCCACCATCTTGGATCTCAAAATGGATGCTGTATCTGAATCCTGACTCCGAATACAGCATCCATTTTGAGACCTCCGAAAACTACAAAACTGATACCCATATCAAGTTTAAAATTCGCGTCCGCCATCTTGGATATCAAAATGGAACCCTGTAAACCTCGAAAATGATAACCATATTCCTATTAAGTTAAAAAGTCACGTCCGCCATCTTGGATCTCAAAATCGATGTTTTATTCGGAGTCAGAACCCCAAAAATCTCGAAAATGATACCTATATCAATTTTACATTAAATAGTCGCAACCGCCATCTTGGATCTCGAAATAGATGTCGTATTCGGAATCGGGACCCCCGAAAACCACGAAAATTACACCCATATTGACATTTTGTCAAAAAGTCGCGTCCGCCATCTTGGATCTCGAAATAGATGTTTTATTCGTAATCCGGACCCCCAAAAACCACGAAAACGATACCCATATTGACATTATGTTAAAAATTCGCGTCCGCCATGTTGGATCTCAAAATCGATGTTTTATTCGGAGTCAGAACCCCCAAAAATCTCGAAAATGATACCCATATCGATTTTACATTAAATAGTCTCAACCGCCATCTTGGATCTCGAAATAGATGTTGTATTCGGAATCGGGACCCCCGAAAACCACGAAAATGACACCCATATTGACATTTTGTCAAAAAGTCGCGTCCGCCATCTTGGATCTCGAAATAGATGTTTTATTCGTAATCCGGACCCCCAAAAACCACGAAAACGATACCCATATTGACATTATGTTAAAAATTCGCGTCCGCCATCTTGGATCTCAAAATGGATGGTGTATTGGGAATCGCGACCTCCGAAAGCCACGAAAATGATACCCGTATTGACATCTTGTCAAAAAGTCATGTCCGCCATATTGGATCTCGTTATAGATGCTTTATTCGTAATCCGGACCCCCAAAAACCACGAAAACGATACCCATATTGACATTTTGTCAAAAAGTCGCGTCCGCCATCTTGGATCTAATCGGGACCTCCGAAAACCACAAAAGTGATACCCACATCGATATTATATTAAAAAGTTACAAACGTCATCTTGGATTGGATCTTTATTTCTTATCAAGTGTCTAAATTCAAAGTTTCATGGTTTTATCTTTAACCATGACGAACTTCCATACAAATTTTCATCCCCAATTTCATCCCCACACGGGTCTAAATTTCAAAAATCCTAGAACTAATATTTCTTTCTTTCTTATGAAGTACCTAATTTCAAAGTATCATGGTTTTATCTTTAACAATGACGAAGTCCCATACAAACTTTCATCCACTATTTCACCCCCATACAGGTCAAAATTTTAAAAATCTCAAAACAAATATTTCTTTTTGTCTTATTAAGTGCCTAAATTCAAAGTTTCATGGTTCTATCTTCAAAAATGACGAACTTCCATACAAACTTTCATCCCCTTTTTCAACCAATACAACCTTTTTTTCGCGATAAAAAGTAGCCTATGTCCTTCCCCGAGATCTAATCTATATTTGTACCAATTTTCATCTAAATTGGTTCAGTGGTTTAGACGTGAAAGCTTAACAGACAGACAGACAGACAGACAGACAGAGTTACTTTCGCATTTATAATATTAGTAAGGATGAAGACACTGGCTTAGCAAGATTTGTAACACAATTTTTTTGGCTATAAATAGTAATCGCTTATCATCAACCAGACAGTTTGTTTAAAAAATAAACAGTTGAAATCACCATGTATCAGAATTTAATATTTAGGTTCATTGAAAAAGCCACGGATCTCAATTGCAAAGACAACACATCACCATCACCCAATTGTGATTATAAATAAACTGTGCTTCGAATTGATATATGATTATGTTAAGAAAATCTAAGCTTGAAATGTTACAACTCCACAGTCGAAGTTTATGCTCGTACAGAGAACAGTTCTTTAACGATCGTTAGTATTCTAACGAGCTGTAGTATCCAATCAGATTAATCTTAAATATTTATTGCACATAGTCTATTGGTAGCCGGAGCTAAGTGAATTAGTATGACGATGGTTTCGCTGATGGTGGGGAAAATAGGCATTTGCATCTAAGCAAACGTGGGTGGGCTGCTAGGTCTTGATTAAGACCCGATGAATATTAATATCCGCATCCCTGGGTATGACGGTAATGATATTGAGGCGCCAACGCTCATACTATTTGTTACTATCGCGATAGCAGATCGCGATACTCCGTTCACATGGATGAATAATGGGACGTGTATCATTTTTGTTACATAATTTATTGCAATACGTTTACTCTACGATGATCGTGACGAAATGAAACAAGAGAAGGAATGCAGAATAGCATATAATTATCGCTTCAAAGTTCTGTCATAGTGGAGGCATCGATACACAAAAGTTCTTTTTTTATAACCGAATTTATGGCACGACTAGGTATAGTAACAAATAATATAGCCCATAGTGGTAAAATTTACATTACCTGAAAGAAACTTCATATTAACAGTAAGTATAGCATAAATATTTGCAAACGGTAGCAGTTCCAAAGAGAAATCTACGACGTACTTACCTAAAAGGTCAAATATATTGCCTGTTCTCTCTGTTTCAGTTCAGACTATTCAGTATGTTTAAAAGAAAAGTGTTGCACAGAATGCACCCGTATTACATATCACCGGCATTATTCTTCTTTCTAAAAAAAACAAGTAACCTTTAATTACCAATACCGTGGAATGTCTCGGACAAGATATCTAGAAGCATGAAAGCAATAAAAACAACACTTCCACTTCCGTATCGGGAATCGATTAGTTCCCGACTAATCCGTGACCTACAGCGGTGGAAAAAGGAACAACCTCCACCTGTCGAATCTGATAAAAGTGTTTCATTTAAATTTCCTTAGCTTGAGAGTCCAAAACGAACAGAAAGCAGCATTTGTGTCTTATTAAAAGAAATTTATAGTTCGAATATTGTTGCTTGATTGACCTCGGTCACTGGAAGGACAACTGGTTCGCATGCAAAAATGAGTCCCCTGCGTCCATGGCACTTTTAAATTTAGTTGCTTCGTTTTAAATTCCTTCCAATTTAAATCATGTGGGTGGTACCTATGAGCCTTCTTTGTCTGCGGTTTCAACGAAAACAAACCAGATAAGTCTTAATGTATTTATAGTAAAAAGTTAATTAAAAATGACCTCTGGAAACTTTTCTTGCATCCTAATTAGTAGATAGTGTTTATACTATTAAAACATAATTTCGTGTTAAATAGTTTTAGCTGTCCAATATTCGAGATAATGTCGAATTACAATTCAAATAAAACATGTATTTAGAGCGTTTTAGGTAATAATTGGTATAACGGACAATAATAAACATAAATTGAGAATAATATAGTCTACGAATGACGTCGAGCTCTCGAATTAACATCATTAACAACTAAGTTTAAAGAACCATAAAGAGTAAAGTAATAGAGCGATGGTATTCCCAATAAATAATAAACTACTTAAACGTTTTACGGTCACAATAGAATGTAGTGCAAGGTGCGCAGACGCACGTGCCTGCGCCCGCGGCACAACAACTGTATCTTTTCCGAATTCAAACTCATGTCATACATCATCGTGTGTATTTCTTTAAAGATATAAATTGGACTCTAAAGCATCTGCTTAGAGACTAATATTCGTAATAATAATGATAAAGGAATTGGATATTCAAAATAATATCACCTCGGGGTTAACGATTATCGGTGCGCGCATGTGCCACAGATGGTGGTATAAACCGACGTTTGTTTCCGCAGTGATATCTGAATTAATGGCGATACGAAGTGCTCGAAAGGTGTTCATTACCATGATTTATGCAAGATATATTCAAGCCAATTCCTATTGTACTGATTAACGTTACAAATTGTGAAAGATTAATTACACATTACTGGGAATGTTTATTCCAAAGGGTGTAAACCCTTCAAACTTTTCAATTTTAAATATATTCTGTAAGTGTAAAGTTACTTGTAGTAATTGAAACTTCAATTACTTATGTAATAAATGTTCACCATCGTACAATGTGATTACACAGAAAATTTATGTACAACAATATTTTGAACTTTCCAAAACAAGGTTGTAATAAATTGTGAGAAAAGAGTCAGATCTAACTGGGTTGAGTTGGTTAAGTTCATTGATTTCAAATTCGTTGGGATCGTCGAAAATAACGAACACCCTAAAATAATTACATTTCCTTTTTTCCTCCATCAAATTTAAACATTACACATCTTTCTTAAAGAAAATATAGCCTAGTCATGTGAAATCAATATATACCTCTGTAAGTCATAGTTAAGAGAGCCTGTAAAAGGCTTGTTACAGTAACGTCACTCAATTGAAGACCTTTGTAGCCGAATTATAAGAACGAGCCCTAATTAGATCGTTTTAAAAGCTATGACTTATTTTTTGTCCATCATGGTAAATGGATAAGTTCCAAGAAATTACAGGAAAGATACCACAAAATTTGTTTATTTAGAAATAGTCTGTGTATTTAAAATTAAAAAAATGACAAGCACTTAATTTTTTGTTTTACGAACTTACTTATTCTCAAGATTAAAGTACGAATACAAATCATGTGCTAATGAAATCTCCTTCCAACATTTAGGTAATCCATCGGTGTTTTTGTTGTAAGTCGGTGGAGGTCATACCAGAATTTTCCCATAGGTATTTGTTTTGTAAATTTTGGTGGGTATAATATTTATCTAGAATATTCGCTGTACGATTCGCCAGCACATCAAAGTGTAACTAGTTGTAGCTAGTTGGCCGTCCATCTCGCGGCGCGCCGTTCACTGAGTACATTCCCGTGTAAGTTTTTACACCTATTATTTTATGTGTCGGCGAGTAAAGTTCGGTACGTGAGTTATAAACTCGCTCGCGCCTCTCTCGCCCCTACTTTATAGGTATTAACGACTTGTCCGAGAGTTTTCTTATAAATAAATTTGAAGGGTAACAAGGCTCGCTTTTGTCGGATTAGTAGAGTGGATCTTGTTACACTTTGTTGCGTAGTGGATCTTTTTTGTAGACAGGAAATTCATGAGCAATATGCCCTTAGTTGTGTTGGGATATTCGCTGAAATTGGTTTGCGTACTCAAAAATTTAGTATTACGGTGTTTGAATTGTGAGTTGTGAGATGTAGCTTAGCTTAAAATTATGACACTCTCGCTAGACTCTAACTAGAGTCATGCATTTGTCTTTAGTATCTTGTTTAGACGTGTTTTATGAATATCACCAGTCTAATTTTATTCTATGTCATAAATATGTATCTGGTCATTAATTTGATTATAAATTTAATTCTTAATTTCGTGTCAAAAAAAGAGAAGTGAGAGAATACTTTTGCAAGGAAATCGCTCGATCAATTGGCTCAAGATTAATGTGTATCCAATGTAAGGCATGGTCATTAATATTTTTCATCTAAAGTTGACAAGAGGCAGAAACAAAAAATTAATCACACGCATAATTTTTAGTATTATTTTGACGTACCTAAACCTGGTCTCATTTGTAGATATAAATTGTTAATATCCAGTAACGATTCTCAAAAAAAAAATTTTATTAAATAGATACATTCGAGCAGCTGGTCGAATTTAAAGCGCTGGTCTTGGAAAAATACCTTCTCTGAAGTCATTATAATTATGGGGATGACCATAATTATAATTACTTCAGAGGTATGGATGAGAGATGAAGAAACATTTTTCGATTTTTGAAAATTAATCAGTTTTTTTACAAAGTACTAAATATATATTACTGAGTACCCCGCAAAATACATACGACCCATTTTGAACAGTTTAAAGTAAATTTGACAAATTCACCAAAATGTACACTAATAAAATTAGTAACGTAGAGTTAGTTTCAATAAAGTTTAACCGCCTCCATCATCTAGTGGTTCGCTCACCGGAATTAGATCTAAAGATCAGGGCGATCCTCACGCGACTATTTTGAGCCCGGGTTGGTTGGTGGTAGGACTTCTTCTAAATCCGCCTGGCTCACCATCACAGTCTGTGACCATAATAATACAGTTAACCCCTTGTCTGATAGTGTCAGATATATTGCCATCATATTTTGAACTTTATATCTATGTGATAAGGTTAAAAAACAATGAAAAATATTTTTTTCTTTATCAGTCAAAGGGTTAACAGCATTAAAGATAAAGATAAGATTACATCAGGTGCCAAGGCCAAGAATGCCGTCGTTAATATCTGCGAGGCAGTGAAGAGCATCAATCCCCAGCTTATACGGGCAATAGCAATAGTTGCCCGCAAAAGCCCTTTCAGCATTAAGAAAACGGATAGAGTACAATTGTCAGGGCATGGACAGAAAGAAAGAAAGAAAACATTTATTGGTACACACAGAACAAGGAGAAAAGCTTCAAAATGTATCAAAGAATTAGTGGAGTCCTGTGCGAGACCAATAGGAAACTGCCTCAGCATGTGCTTCTGCGGCTTTTTTTTTTTTTTTGAATACTATTGCAGATTGTCTCTGATGACATTTTCTGCGTCACCGGGTTTTAAGAAGGCGAAGACCTTGGGGGGTCCTCAAGCCTGTAGGTCGGACGTTCCTAGGGGATTACTGGGCGACCGAGCATCTCCCCCGTGGGGAGTCTCTCGACCGCCTAGCGTCCCTAGGGCGTCCGTGTCGGTAGGGAGCGACATGCCCGAGGGTGCCTCTAAAGGCTCGGACCTCGGCTCGGGCACATCGTGTCGTGGTGGAGGCGGGGAAAAGCGCCCCGGTACATGTCTGTACCGGGTATAGCGCGTCGTATGTAGACCGGGTCTACGCACCCTTGTTCGACGAGTGCGGTGTATGACAAAAGTGTGTCTAGTGCTTGAGTGTGCAGTGTCTGACTGTAAGTTACTCGAACGGATTGGAGTGAACGGAGCGTTTGCGCTCGAAATTGGATCGTCTGGGTCCAAGAGAATGTTTTTCGGACGGCGTTGTTTACGTGCGACATTCCTACTAGCGCAGTAATCGGAAGCTTGGACTACTAAAGGATTGGGATGGTGAGGAGCCTTATCGAAGTAGCGCCTGGACGCTTCCTTCATGAATCCGGCTATGCTGGGGAGATCGAAATCTTTATGGAGATCTACGTTGCGCACGTACCAGGGACAACCTGTTGCCATGCGCAAGAATCGGTTTTGGATAACCTGAAGTTTGTTAATGTTGGTATGAGCGGCGTGTGCAAAGACAACGCTAGCGTAGGTCATAATAGGGCGTACACAAGCTTTGTAAAGTGTTCTCTTATTTCTAAGGGACATTTTACTTCGCTTCCCTAGGAGATGGTATAAGCGACCTAGCACGAAGTAGGCCCTATCACGGACTTCCTTGATGTGAGGTGCAAACGTTAGCTGACGGTCTAGCGTAACTCCCAGGTATTTGACCTTGGATACCAGAGGTATTGGTCTATCGAACATGGCTTCTGCGGCATAGCGCTGCAGGAGCGCTGTTATTCTGAAAGGACCTTTTTTGGCATAGCATGGCATTCTCGTGTGTGTTTTAAGCATTTATAGGATACGCTGACCGCTTTTTGATCTGGGAGGGTATATACCTGTTTGCCGCCATTGTGCAGTAACAAAATTTCTCTGCCGACGAACTATGTAATAGTAGCAGATCGTAATTTTTGTATCCACTGTATGCATAATGGTAAATAAATAAATAAAAATTGAGCAATATTATTGCTTCGTTGCTTAACCAATATCAGCATAACTGTTAAGACGCCTGAAATCAGAGAATCACGTGACATTAGCCCATAACGCGTACCGCTACTATAAAACCGGGACGTATGGAAGTTAAAAGCACCTCAGTAAAATATCAGAGTAATAAAGTAAATGCAGCTGAGGACGTGCCTCTTGGTATTAGTGGTCGAACTCCCGCAGTGGCCTCTATGAAGACGTAGGAAAGTAAATTACCCAACCGACGACCATTGGAGACGTTTTGGTTATACGATTTGTTCGGTAAAACGGGTACTTATATAATTGAAATTAATTGAAAATGTCTCTATTTAATAAAAAATACTGGACTGCTAGCTTTTGTTTGTTGGTTGACTGAAGGCTTGTCACTGTTTGGGTTTGATGCCTATAGGTACCTATGTGGGAGACAGGCTTGCAACAAGAAATAAATTTTGTTATGCACCATTTACTCATCAATGAGTAGCGCAAAACTTTCAGTAGGTATACCTAACAATGTATTAGAGAAAACTACTCATCATCATCAGCTGAGAGACGCCTTCCGATGGATAAGCCTCCACTATGGATATCCATCATAATCAGTCCTGAGCTGCCCGAATCCAGCGGATGAAGAGGACCACATTGTTGTTTTCGATAATTATTTATCATTTTAGCCAAGAAGCCGTCTACTGTTGGACATATGCCTTCCCCAAGGATCTCCAACCAGATTGGTCTTGCGCTACCCGCATTCAGTGACTTCCCACGACCTTCGGTACACCTTGTGGAGGGCTTTCCAATGCTGCGTCTCCCAGTACGCAGCCACCACTCAATGAGCTTTCCGCCCCAATGGCCGTCATTTCTCTGCCATGCCACTTCAGATTCGCAATTTTTGGGCTATTTCGTTGAACTTAGTTCTTCTGCGGATCTTATCATATCTGATACAATCACGCAGAGATACTTACTCCAATAAAACTACTATTATAGCTACATTTCAATAGTAGCAACAACAACAAAATGAATGGAGCCCACAAAATTATTTTTTTTTACATTTGTCAACGTAATAAGTATGGAATAAGCGGAACACGAAGATAGATTTAGACTAAAATATAAGCTTCTTGACGCGGAATTAATAAAATGACCTTAAAAAATACACCTTTTACACGTCGTACACATGAATACACATGGTTTGTATAAAAAGACTCAGTAAATATGAGGTAAACAAAAATAAAAGCTCCTAACATTAATGAACAAGGGAATTATGTGGGCATAATTCAACAATAGTATATTCTTAGAGCGTGTGTTATTACCAACAGAAGTCAATTTATGAGTGCACTCTCAAAGTTTCAAATATCCTTAATGGAGCAAGAGTGAGCCGTTTTACATCTTCCCCCACAAACTGCATTATAATGTCTCCGCCGAAAATAACCGCACATAAATATAAAACAATGTGAAACCACTTAAAGCGAATAAAATACACGTCGTCTCAGTAAAATGAATTTATTAATAACGGAGACAATGAACGTCTGAAACAAATGCTTATACTTTTTGTATTTTTAATTGTCCGCCGGTCGACAGTGAACACGCATTAGAGGAACCAAAATAAACTCTGGATCATATTCGACAGTCGCGCGGCGCGGGCGCAGCATCGGCGTGGCTCGCACGAATTATCGCGCGACCATCATACATGTCCGCTGCCATGCAAGCCAACAGTAAAGTTGTCATTAATTAAAAATATTGTCCCAATCTCTGACTTGCGCCCGGCAATTATTGAATTGTAATTTCACGATGTGTCGCATATAGTAGGCGCGCGGCTCTTAGATGATATCTCAGACGTAATTAAAAATCTTGTCGTGACATTCAGAGGCCCGTCCCGCCTCCGCACTCCTCCAGCTCCTCAATATTGTTGGCGATTGAATCGCAATTAAATGTAACGAATCAAACTACACTTTATTAAGAGCGGCCGATAGCTCAGAATGGTCGGCGTATCGCGACGAAGAATCGAACGTGCTCCCGTCGAAATGCCAACCATTTTATTTATTCGCCTTAATTATGTATCTTGTCTTAATTTACGATTGGATCATACGATAATCTGTAACGTAATTTATTATAGATGCCTAGGTATTCCAGCCGTTTCCATAACGAGATTTAGGATTACACGGGATGATGTCGCGTTCGGCCCGGTCGCAGAGATTAAAATATATTATCGACATCCATTCGCATTTTGCAATTAAGTGAACGCTTGGATAGCGGCGAAGAGCAGCGGCGAACGCTCGATGCGCGCGCCTCGATAGCGTCATCGCATTTAATTTTGTTATGTGTCGGTGGCATGACGGCGACGTCTCGATACGACCACTGTTCCCAGATAGCCCTTAATGAAAGTAATGGAGGTTTATTAACGATACATCGACAGCTCTTCTCGCGAATAAATATAGGCAGTTAATAGACGCGCGGCGGCAGTACGTGCGAGAGAGAACAAAGAAAGCCACATTTGCTAATTGCGGTTTTGCTCGTGTCGTGCGCTCGGGCTGGATCGTGAGCTCGGGAGATATGACGATAACACATTCATAAATAATTAGAGCGAAATTTTCTCATTTGTAAGACGACAGTCATGATATTTGGAAGCAGACTCCTGAGTTCTGAGAACACAGATTTAGATAAGTCTGTACGACACGCCTCGCTCCCCGCTCATTTCGCTAAGACGCCAGATATTGGCGCTTGGGATTCTGTCTAGTGCTCACTAAAACTTGTTCACACTCCCTGCTAAGACAACGAAATTGAAACACATTATCGTATCTTACTACATTACTCTTTTCATTTTCTTTGCATATTCAGTTCACGAGCTTTTCGCTAATCATTACAGGTTTGTTACAGGTTCAATTGTTTTATGCTTTTTAAAATCTGAAATAAACATACTGTTCCATAAAATCTCACGACGATATAGTCGCGTGACAAAAAAAAATGTTCAGTGTTATCCCTGGTATTACATTTTTTGGGATCGGTGCAATAATATGTATCCACACTAATCTGGCGTACTTTTATAACCGGCTGCCTACCTAACATCAAAGCTTCTTGGGCTGCTGTGTAAACAAATACATAGGTACAGTCGACCAAATTGAATCATGACCCACCTTAAGATCATTTTCCTACAGTCACTCTAAACAAAGTAGGATGAAATTCGCTTGAACGTACATTTCTAAGTAACGAACCTGTTATCAATTTGTTAGACACTGACAGTGTCTAATAAATACGGCTTTTTCTTCTTCTTATTTTAAGTGAATGGCGATCGCGACACATAAAGATTACGCATTGCGCCAATATCAAGTGAAAATTTTATTAAAGTAACCGACAATTGTACGGTAGATTGAGGTTAAAATGGAGTCTCTCAACACGTGTTTTTGCAACAAGAACTCGGGAGAAACTCAAAATACGGCTTTTTAAAATTTCTTCAGACTACTACTTGACATCTGACACATAACGTCATTTTATTTTTAAAAATATAATACTTATTCCATTTTCTCAGTAGTGAAAAGAGTTTAGATTATGAACGACATCTTATTTAAAATTCCGATTGAGACTTTAGTGCAGTGATAAGAAAGATTAAAATTGCATAGATCTCTGACCCGTAATGACGCATTTTTATTCATATTTAAAACGTACTAAGTGCAACACCCATGGAAACGAAGAAAACCTAACTAAATTTATGATTCTAAAGGAATGATCGGCCAAGTGGGTCATGATTCAGTTGGTTCGACTGTACATAGAATAAATGTAACACTGCTAAGAAGGACATGTGGAGGGGATATCCAAACTTAAGTTCCAAAAGAGTCAAATGTACGAATTACGCGAACACTCCCTGACCCCATGAAGACCAAGGGGTAAATCACGCGGTGGCAAGTAAAGGTCGTAGCACACAGGAACAGTATCGATATCGCCTGTTTTTACTATGAAAAAGATTTACTATAAAAAACTTTTCGTCTTTTTGAGTACTATTTACTATGAAAAAGTGGAGATGCGCTACGTTCCGTAGTCGTTTCGTAGCCGCCGTTCCGTAGCGTTCATAGAAAAAAGAGGCATTCCATTTCGGAGCTTAAACCACCTAAAACAGCATTCCCACGGAGGTTTCAGTGTTAGGCAAGCTGCCGGCCATAGAACCATCTCAAAACCTATGTAGTATGGAGATATATAGCAACGACACTAAATAAATTGCGATCAGGGGCATTAAACAAGTGCCAATTGTTTCATAAAGATAAGATATCGAAAGTCGCCATCATAGGCCATATTGCTTGGTTATCTACAGCGTCTTAGCTTGAGCTACCAACTTACTTAGAGCTACGATTGGCCACGTGATTTAACGAAGGCTTAAGTCAATCCCATGGGTTTCTCCCGAGTTCTTGTTGTAAAAACACGTGTTGAGAGACTGCGTTTTTTTAAATCAATCTACGGTTCAAGTTTTTATTGCTTTATGTTCATTTTTACTCGAGATTGACACAATGCATAATCTTCATGTGTCGCGAATGCCATTAACATAAACGAAGTAGAACAAGTCAATCCCATACAATTTGTTTTTATCGAACTTCGTTATCGTTTCTGTTTGTTACTTTGTCTACTGGTCCAGGATAGAAAAAGAAAAAAAGAGAGAAAGAGTAAGTTGTTGTGTTCCGACTACTAATGATGAGATAGTCAGTCGCTCCGTGGTTGAGGGTTCCAGGTGAAGCCCGATTCCATCTTCGGAATTATCCTCACTTACCATCAGGTGAGTTGATGGCCAAGAGCTTCACTGTCAAGAATAAAAAAGATGAAGAATGTGCGAGCACTCCTAATACTTTCAGGCAAAGCGTTCCATGATAGCTATGTGATGCCGACAGAGTATAATAGCATCAACCCATATCCTCCAATAGATGTCGTGACTAAACGAAGGCGACTAATGGATCAGAAAAGGGGTATTGATCACCTTATACTCCGTCCGCCAATCCGCATTAGACAAGCTTAGTGGACTACTGCCCAAACCTCCTTGGATGACAAGTAGAGCCCTTGTGTCCCAGGGACGAATTATAAAGGCTGTTATGATGATAATATGATGACCGTTCCATAACTTAACTGTATACTCAGAAAAGGAACACGAATAGAAACCAGAACTGGGATAAAGTCACCAAAGAGCACGCACTTTTTAAGAGTACGTTAAAAGAAGCAGAAATGCTGGCTTGATGTCGTGAAAGAAGACTTACATGCCAACGATCTCTCCTTCGTCTCCACTAAGATGCCGATGAAGATAAGAAAGGCGTACCCGGGTCCCTCTTACGAAAGATCATTATAACTTTTTAAGAGTACGCCAGCTTGTGTAACATAAACAAATAGGTATACATTTTGTGTATAACTAATAAGTTCTTCATTACGTGTCAGTTACATTGAAGTCTTGTGGTGTTGGTTGTCATAATCTATGTATAAAATACATGCAGAAACTTAAATATTTGTTAAGTTAACAACTTTGCTAAAAATCATGCACTTTTTAGGTGACTTTACCCTATTAGGTATCGCAGGCTAAACTGTCCGCTGATCGTCAGCGGATATTCTATGATACTAAAAACCACTTGCCCCCAATTTTGGTGAAGTTTACCATCTAACTATTGAAATAAAGAACAATGTAAACCAAATGTGAGTCGAAGACTATGGTACATTTGTTGGTTCGGTCACGGTCGGGGCCTCGCCACTCGCCATGCCAGGGTTCAAATTTCCACTTCCGCCGCGAACAATCGATATTGTTATCGCTGACTCTTCATTATAAACCAAACAAAAACAAATTAACAATTATAAAAACGAACGACCGAAAAAGTTTTGACGTCAACCGAATCGGTAGCCGCAATAGAATATTGACCCTTATATCCAACTAGCTAAGACCCGTTAAGGACCATATACCTCAATTTTATAATGAGGCCATCGATTACAATTAAAATGTTTCATTTCCCTAAATCATGGCGCGGATTGTGTTCAAGACATCGTAAATCATCCGGAAGATAAAAGGTTTTAATTGAAAGAAAAAATCCGCAATACGAATGTTTGGAGGTTTTTGCCCCGTCACTCTCTGTAGATTAGAAATTCAGGCGTAACCAATCATTGTTACATTTTATTAGTTTCCGATATCGGTCGGCCGATGTGTGTTTCAAATCACAATTGAATTAACCGTTTTGCGGTCGGCAGACATCGCCCAATTTGTCAATTGTAACAGATGCCTGTAAATCTATATTAACTGTGTCATATTCATTTTAGTATGAAAGCTTTTGTGATATACCTAATTATTTGCGATAATTATTTGATGAAATATTAATACACAATTAAATCATTAATAAAGTAACAATTCTTTTTTTTGACTTACTATTGCCGTTGGCCGCAGATGATTTTCACAGCATCACTATTTCTATGGAGTTTTTTTTTAAGGCGAAGATCTTGGTGGGTCTTCTGGCGAGTATCTTTAACGGGAGAGTCTCTCCACCGATTAGAGTTGCTAGGGTGTTCGAATCGAAAGGAATCACAATTCTGCTAAATCACTTGTGCCAAAACTAGGTTCATGATAGTAGTCTAAATTCTAGACTACGTTTATTTATAGCAATCCCGCTTCCAGACTTTATTTGTTTATAATTATTTGTTTATTTAAATACAGTAAACCTAAACGAAGCTTCGTATACGAGTAAATTGCAACTTACTTTTAATATGGAATCTCGACTTGGGTAAGTTTATGTAATAATTGCCCGTCTGATGATAAGCGATTACTTGTCGCACACAGAACGCTTACCATATTAGAGTCATCACTCAAGCGTTGTAATATAGATTGTTATAGAACAAGCTGCCGCCAGCACAATATGACACCGGTTCACCTTGCTGAATACACAAGCCGATTTATTGCGAAGTAAGTGCCTCCGTGCCATGCCATACCGGCAGAGAAGAATAGCATCACCCCATATCCTCCAATAGGTGTCGTAAAAGGTGTGGTGGACTACTGCGCAAACCTCCTTCGATGACAAGGAGAAGCCTTGTGTCCCAGTAGTGGGTCGAATCATAAAGGAATTACGACTTCCTCCCCGTCATTGGACGAGGAGAACGCATCGGTCGCGGCTGTGTCACTGCCGGACGGGACCATGGGAACCCTTGCGGAAATTTCACGACCCCATGCTACATACGTATCTACCATTCATATTCGTTATCATATCAGCCAAAGTATGGTCACTGCGAAAATAAAGAAATTATGTAGAGGTATATCTATCATCATATTAAATTTTAATACCTCTAAAAATCTCGTATCTTCAATAGACTTTGAACTTGAACTCTATGATTAAGAAGAAATTTGGGTAGTCTGATCTGCTATATTTATTGACATCAACTTAGAGGTTTTTAGAGTCTGAATATCATGTGGAAAGCACTGTTTCGAAAATACGTTTTCTTTAGCGAAGTATTGTATTCTCTTTAAATGTTTGATAAGCTGAGCGTTTGACCACAATTACTTAATGTAACTATATAGTTGCTTTCTTAATTGAAAGAAATTTGCAAGTTCTCTCCAATAAGCAAGCTAGATTGGAGAGAACTTTAAAAAAATGTTCCGATTAAATATTTTAACATTTTTCTCAAAATGAATCCATGCCACTCAGCGACTTACATTATAGAAATTCGTTCTAAAATTTTAGTCTTGTATCCAAAAGTAGATTAGCCGTTGACAAGCCGCCTCGTTTTCTCCCTGTTGTCGTTTTTCTTAAATTATTATGAAGTTAATTGGACAGCTAAAATCACTCGAATAATTAGAAAAGTAACAGTAAAATTACCGTCACAAAAAAGGTCAAGCGACCGCTCGCCCATTTCTCGTTAAACAATCACTCCGCTAAAACATTTTTCGTAACTTCCTCGTCGTCGATTCTTTTTTTCAACAAAAAATAGCGATCTCGTAAAAACAAACAATCTCCCGCGCATAAATTAAAATTTCCGCTTGCCGATGCTAGTGACAAATGAAGCATAAAAATACGACTGGGGGAGACGTAGCTGCGATCAATAAACTTTTTATTATTACCAGTGACTATGCCTATTGACATTCGTCGTGCTTGACTAGGTACATGTTCATTGAGAACATCTTGCAAAAATTGCACATACTATAAGTCTATTTTTTTTAAAGAAACGAGTACCGGACAATTTTGACGGCGTTGCTATCTATTGGTCCACGTAATCAACATTAAGTTCATTTCACACAAACGACACAAAAGACCGGCTTGTATGATCAATGTGCGTGAACAAAAATTGTTAGAGCAGTTAATTATTCTTATTTCTGCAGAAATAAAAGAAGTTCATCAGAAGGAAATGACGACGATACTTTTTAAAGTTAGAAGAATTATATCATAATTATTTGATTTATAAGTTCTAGTGCCTAAAATATTAATAATTATTACTTTTCGGGCTTGGCGCCCGTTTTCTGTTGGCGACAGGCTGGCAACCTATCAATATTTTGTGGCACTGTGTGGCCCGGAAATGGCTTTAAAAAATAATTACTATAATTGATACTTAAGCTAAATATTCATAGTAATAATAACAATTATTAAACTAATTCGTTGATACAATAGTAAACCATTGCCGCCTATCTCCATAAAATATTTAATTAGTTCCCAATAAAATACTGATAAATGCATCCATGCGTCAGGTATACGGCCTATCAATTACTTTAGTACACGTCATATTCATTTGTAAGTGCACTTGGCTTGATTAGGGGAATGTTCTTTAAAACCTTTCCATTACTATAAATAAGGTACGCTTTGGAACAATCCAAAGTGTTAAGTGACCATTGTCTATCAAAAATTACATGATAACGAGGACAATGCTCGGTGGTGACTTATGAAGTGTTTAAAAGAAGAAGGTACTGCTTGCAGCTAAAGCTTACTTTCCAAAATATTATATTTAAAAAAAATGTGAAACGAATAATCAAAACATAAAATGATATGTATTATCGACTTGGCATTTTTGAAGACTTCTTCGATTTGATCGAGAAACGTTCGCCTAAGTCTTCCTTGTATATACATACCATACAAAATATTATTAGTTACTTAGCATAACAAACAGTCGTTTGATGCCGGCAGAGTAGAAAAGCATCACCCCATGTCCTCCAATGGGTGTCATAGAAGGCGACTAATGGATCAGAAAAGGGGTATTGATCACATTATACTCCGTCCAACAATCTGCATTGGGCAAGCGTGGTGATCTGCTGTAAACCTACTTCGATGACGAGGAGAGGCCTTGTGTCACAGTAGTGGGTCGAATGATAAAGACAGTTATAATGACAAAACAAAATCAAAACAAAGTCAAGTGTGAAATATGAACTTAATGAATCTATTATAACCTCAGACTCTCAGCTGGAGAGAGAATTAGTATCTCAACATAGATAATGTAGAAATATGAATTTCATGAAGGTGAAAAAGTTTTAACGTAAAAGCGTAAGATGATGGCCTTTTATCCTAACTTAAAAATAAAAATAAAAAATCAAATATTCTATCATATGAATATTTTTACATTAATGGTATGTTTCGCCCGATGTTACTTTTTGCAAATCTGTCAAGTTATAATCTCTAAATTAACAATTGAAAAGTAAACGAAGTTACGTCAATAATGAAAATGCATAACTAAATAGTAATAGATAGAAAACCAGAAAACAATGCATTTACCAAAAAGTTTACCACTTTCTCTGTGTAAACGTGACAATTGTATAGTTTTTAAACATTTCTTGCGACGTTTACAAGAACTCCAATGACATAATAATGGTAACTCAGATGAAGACGTAATATTAGACGTAATATTATTATCACTAGAGTGCCTAAAAAAGTGGCTACTGGACTGCATCCTCGAAAGCTTTGTAGCGTTTGTCACTTGTCTAGGTACTCAGCTAAAAGCTCTTTCCAAAGCATGAAGGAGAATTGAGTTGAAATATTTTTGGTCACCGATCCGAGTAACCACCACGCACTTAGTAGCTTAACTTCTAATACTGAACGGTAATACCTGGACTTCTATTTTCTGGCTTTGTAGTGAGTCTTACTAATTATTTAGTCGAACTATCAATATAACGAGGCACGTGTTTGATTTTGTTTTATCTATCATATTCGTATTAATAAAACGTAATTTGAATTGCCACTTTCTAATGCATGAAACATTAAGTTCATAAATAGGCTCGTAAATGTTCAATCTAATAGGTTGAAACACAAAAGAAATTGAACATAATTTCAACAATAGTTTACAAAAAAGCAAATCGATTACTAGAAAAAAATCGTGCTTTTGTTAGCACGATATAAAGAACGCTCTCGCTCTATCGGTACCTGCGCGGGCGCCGGCCTGTTACGCTGATAGCCACAATCTGGTAACAGCCGCGTGACATCTTTATGATGCCTCCAAATCCATTACTAACGACACCTTTTTAGTTACTAGATAGCGAGCAAGCCGTGAACAAAACGCCTCAATGTCAATGGCACCTGTGTTTTGTTTACGTAATAGACGATGAATGACGTAACAATTCTCTACGAATTTTGTATTGGAATATATTTATTTGATAAAAGTGTCGCGTTTTCTTTTCGCGTACTTTAGGTTAAGATTAACAGGCGAGCCAAGAGCAATGCTTGCGACCTAGGCGTAGGTCATAACCTCTGTCACAACCTGAGTCACAAATTGTTCCGAGCTCACCTGTCCTCAACATGACGGACCCGGCGGTTTTCCTATCTTGTAATTCAAATAGTCAGGCAACTGGACAAAATGTTTGAGAAGGTTCTCTTTTTGTACCTATCTTTGCCTGGAATGCTCTGGATACTCATCTCGCCTGACACTTATGGTAACAAAGTATGCAAGGGCGAACTTATCTCTACCAGATATTTCTTCCAGCCAACCCTGAATATGTGTCAGAGACTAAAATAATAAGAGGGTGTCACAGAGTGAAATGTTAAACGAAAAAACCGTCTGTTGGTACGTGTTAAGGCTGAAAGTGACAAGTAATATGATTTGCCTATACGTAGTTATGATTATTAATTTGTAATGAAGTTAGTGGGCTAACTCATCTGTCGTGTCTGAGCACGTGGCTGAGATATTCGACTTTGCATTTTTTGATGATTTGTAACATTTTTCGGGAGATAATTATTTATCTACACGCTGGCTGAATACACGCATTTTTAAATAATATTGTTATGTTAATTTTTTACGAAAATTTCTAAATACAACCGGGCTTTAGTTAGGCAGATTTTATTTTTAAAAACTAGGTACGTAATTTTTGCAATCAATCAGTAAGTATAGGAAATATCAAAAAAATAAAACACATTTTTAAAATGTATCATTACCATATTATGTTAATAAACTGTTAACGGTAAGGACTGCTATAGTACGTCTCGATGGTCGTAAATTACTAAGAATCTTGCCGTAATTCCGATACCAAGATTTAGTTAATTAAGTCAATATTATTCAATTAGTCGGTAGTGTTGCATTATTCATATTCGTTGAGCGACTATTATATTTTTACGACACCTTAATATAATAACATTCCTATATTTTTATACAATTAAAAATGCATGAACTCATTTTATATATTTTACGATTCATCTTTATTACTTTATAAACACGTTGAATAGGAATATTTGCAAATTCACGGTTTTTATTAACCTAAATGATACAATTAATAATACCAGTGATAAGAAATAGTCAGATCTATATTTATTTTTATATTATTTACTAACAAAATCGACTAATCTCCTAAACATAATTTAACTTTGACTTATGCCATCGTCACACCGTGACCTATTTAACATCATTCCAGGAGTTTCTCCCGAGTTCTTATTGTAAAAACACGTGTTGAGATACTCTATTTTTAACTCAATCTACCGTACAATTGCCTGTTACTTTAAGTACATTTTCACTTGACATGTGCGAAATGCATAATCTTTAATGTGTCGCGATCGCAAATAATTTAAAAGAAAAAGAAGAACATCATCCCAAGTTTAAACGTGTCTAATCCTACATACATACATAAAGTCCCACCCACCTAATTCTCACAGGACACTCAAGAGATCACTTTTTTTCACTTGGTTCGAGCCTTACATATTTGTTTCGTTTCACCCACTGTCATCATAGCCCTCATAATATGTTGGTCGATTTCAAGTACTTATAGCCTAACCTTTATTCCAAATGTTTTTGATTTGATCGATGAACGTTTTTCCTTGGGTTATTCTTGTTAGTAAAGTAATTTTCAAATAAAATTAATCAATCGAAGTTCTAAGTCGCGAGTGACACCTACGACAACTGCCTATTAGGCTACTGTGACTACATACCTTTAAGCATAAACTTGTTCGCCACTAGCATCAAAACTAAAAGCAGAGAAATAAAGGATTTATGTTTAAAATAATCTAAAAGTAAATATGCCTACTATGTTTTGTGAGGTCAGTGCTAAAGACAACTGACAAAGTTTATTCCAAATATTGAGGTTGGTTAGTATTTCTCTGTTTTTAGTGTTGAAGACGGTTATTATTAGTTAAAAAAATGCTTTTTTTGGTGTACAATGTACATAACTATAAAATAGGCACGTTGGATAATTATGACAATCGGTTTACAAATCAAAGTTATCGATGATAAAAGTTTAGACAGGATTAGTTATATACACCTGTTATTTTTCAGATTAATAAATTACTGTTCTTAAAGCTGTAAAAATGAACAAGAAACTTCCTCGAGGCTCTTTAAGAAAAAAAAATATCGAAATTGGTTAACAACTTGCGAAAAAAAATATTTTTAGCAAAAAAATAGGAAAACCGACTTCAATGCGTACAAATTTAAACTAAAAAGTAAGAAATAAATAATATTTTTATGAAGTAGTTGAAAAGAGCGTCATAGAAAACCAAGGAAAGTATTGATACACATTTATAATTCTTTATTTATAATTCATACTCCGATATATTTGGAGCCGGTGCCAGCTAGCCAAGGAGGATAGTGTTTGCAATTATCGAACTTCACGGAGCGGCGGATTATTTCTCATCTTTATTATGCATTCATTATTATGTATAGTTAATGGATTAATCAAGTTCGTATCTATTAAGTAAGTATATTTTGCTTAGGCTGGCACCGACTCCAAATATATCGGAGTATGAATTATAAATAAAGAATTATAAATGTGTATCAATACTTTCCTTGGTTTTCTATGACGCTCTTTTCAACTACTTCATAAAAATATTATTTATTTCTTACTTTTTAGTTTAAATTTGTACGCATTGAAGTCGGTTTTCCTATTTTTTTGCTAAAAATATTTTATTTTATTAATTTTTAGTGGAAATCACTACATAGTATAAAACAAAGTCGCTATCCGCCGTCTGCCTGTCCCTATGTATGCTTAGATCTTTAAAACTACGCATCGGATTTTGATGCGGTTTTTTTTAATAGATAGAGTGATTCTTAAGGAAGGTTTATATGTATAATACATGCATATTCACATAAGCATTGCACCCGTGCGAAGCCGGGGCGGGTCGCTAGTTAAGTATATTTTATTGAAAATGGATAGGCCTACTGGATAAATGGATAGACGCTCATTAAAACTTAACGGAAACGTAAACAAATTTTTTTTTGTTTATTAATGATTTGTTCATAAAGGGTCGAATTTATATCGATACAATTTATACGGGCCATCTCTGATCTTGACGTACCTAAAAAAAGAATCACTAAAATCGAGTCGTAATACTCATAATTGACGGAGTATCAGGTAACAAACACAAAAAAACAGTCGGATAGAGAACTTCCTCTTTTTTTTAAGTCGGTTAACAAATTATATCACGTCTCAGACCTATAGCTCATTACAAATGCCTACCATTCATTCAGAATGAATGGTATAGTTTTAATGGTAAGTTAATGAACTATGAAACTTGAAGAGAAACTAGTTATTTAACTTATGTTCATAAATTAATTTGTCATAGTTTATGTGTTGACTATTGGCCCTACTAACCAAAATTTCAATATTGCATATTAGGTATTAGCAAGTTCAAAAAAAAATTGTCATTATTTTTGTGTTCGTGGACGATATCATTGTTCCATCCCCAATGAAATTATCATTTCAACAAAAAAGTACTGAACCAATTTCGGTATAATTTATACGGGACCACCTTTGAAGTATGACCTTCCTAACGAAAAAAGAATCGTCAAAATCGATTCATTATTGACGGAGTAATCGCGGAACATACATACAAAAAAAAAAAAAAAAAAACATACAGTCGAATAGAGAACCTCCTCCTTTTTTTGTTTGAAGTCGGTTAAAAAATATATTAGATTGCGTGTTTTCACGATTCTAAACTTACTGAACCGATTCATGTAAATTTTTCATGCTATTTAGAAAGTATACCGTTTCAAACAAACAAGAATTTTCAAAATCGGTCCAGACGTCTTTGAGAAATCGAGGAACATACCTAATAAAAAACATACAGTCGAATAGAGAACCTCCTACTTTTTTAAGTCGGTTAAAATAACACTACTAACTACTTTACCAACTCTACCCATCATAAAGCACAGGAAAATAGCGCTTAAAAACTTCTGAGAGTTATATCAATATGTGTGGCTTGACGTTCAGGTACACCCATTATGAGAGTATAAATCTCGTACCTTACACCGATTGCCCTCGGCCAACTACATCCAGCCCGATATATACAACGAACTGCCGACGATATACTGCACCAGATGATACTAACCGCACGCTCGTATTCATTACCCTCATGCTTTACGGGAGAGCCCCTCCAGGTTTATTAAATGATACTATGCCATTTTATGGAGTAAATACGTGATACAGGTCGCAAAAAAGACATGGTTTGAAAAAAATAACTACTTATTATAAAGTCCTATAACATTTAAATGATGTACTGAGATGGAGTTTTACAATAGTTTTACCTATAATTTGTTTACAAATAGCCTACACCAATCAATAAGCCCAAGAAAACATACAAACATACAGAAAAAAAGATTTATTTACAATACATAGAAAATGAACTTAGTAAAATACAAAAAATTGCTTGTCTGTAAAGTCGGTTTACTGACGATAGTTGAACGTGACAACGTCTTAAGAAAATACTGATGGAATGGTAGCATTTTTCAAAAGAAAAGTTTAATTTCATTTGTTTAATAGATTTCGCATTATAGTATGTATAAACTTGTAATAAAATCTCTTTGGCTATACTATTTGTATCTGGCTGGTTTTGGTATCATTGAAAGTTTAAATTTTAAAGAACATAATTCCAAATTCAAATTAGAGAATTAGATTCAGAGCGAGGTAACGCCGCATGACGTCATGTTTTTTCGTGCGTGCAGCCGGCTCTATCGAATTATAAGACGTTGTCACGTCAAAAAGTACCATAACTCTTATAATAATTTATCAACTAGTACACCAGCAACTTCCCTCATAATATGTAGATTTTACGTCTTTTCTGTTCATAGGAGATCTTAGCCTTACTCTAACCTAAGTAACGATAAAACCTTCATTAAGTTAATTCACCACATTCACAATCCTTTATTCACCCGATACCCTCAACTACTGAAGAACTAGAAATCTTATCAACACAATAAAGCTGTTAATTATTATGGCGCTTATCAAAGATGTGTTTTATTCTTTATTAGATAATAAAAATAGTCTTGGTATGAATTTAAAAAACTACCGACCAAGTCAATCATTACAGTAATTTATGACAGTCCTTTAATCTACCTATACCATTCTACTTACATAAGTATAATTTTTTTCTTACAATAACTTCAATATACACATATTTAAATTAAAAAATTCAATTAATCTGTTATAGCGATGATATATCACGCCAATGGTTAAAAATTAATACTATAAGACACTTTTAGTGTTCTAAAAAAGATTCAGCAACTTCTTCCATCATCATCATTAAGTACCTTATTCATAATATTAAAATATATTATAATTATTGAAAATAAATTGGAATACATAAATAACTACTACAAGGTTTTACCACGGTAATATTTACCGTGGTTTTACTCTCGAAGAAATCGACAAACAAATCTTCATACGTACAATTGCACCTGCCAGTATACAAATCCCAAACCTCTGTCTTTACGCAGTGTTACTGATCACTCCATCAAATCAGTATTCAAAGAATTAGTTAGAAAGTGTCTACAAAATATTTCATATTATCATCAAAATATATACGATATATTGAATACTTATTGCTTCATTCACAAAAATCAAGTAATAAAGTAAACATTTATAATTCCCTTTGTCCTATTACCATACATCACTATTCATGGACAGCATTTAGAAACCTGTTTGTATCGTATATCAAAGCTGAACTAATGGTGGTAATCGATTGATACATTATTGATTAGCTGATAGTCGAAAATGATGGGTGTGGATCAGACGTGAGTCGGTTACTATTGCTCGGAAAATTCTGACCACAGCGTATAAGAGTTGCAGTCTCAAAAATGGGTCAACTTCGCTGGCCAGAACAAACGCGGGTTCTCTCTTCTTTACATACACCTAAGGATTTTTATTCCTTACGGGGATGCTCTTAGCCTTAATATCACTTGATGGTAATTGATGACAAGGCTGAAAGTAGAAGCAAGAATAGAATAGAATAGCGTTTATTTTTTCTCCACAATTTTTATATACAAGAGTTATCATTTGTACATTATAATCGGGAAATTTGTTGTATAAAAAACTGTAAGAGACTGGTGCCTGAACTAAGCATGAGCTTGTATCTCAGTGCACCAATGCAAAGAAGCAAGATTTACCAGGAATCCTCAACCACTGATGGACTGGCTATATCTTCTCCTTAGACCTTGTCCAGAAGAGTGAATTCGCCCCGAATCTTTAGCTTTAAGAATTTATTAGCCATAGCTCTCAGCCGTAAAATAAGGTACCATAATTATTATTTTCTGTAAACATCATTTTACATAATTGACACTTGACATAATATAGATATCCCATACATGTTAAATGTTTGCATGTTGCATGTTTCCCAGGTATTTTCTTGTAAAGAAAACCTATTAATAAAAATGATACTGGTATAAAATGGCAAATAAAACTATCTATCGGATTAAAAATATAATGACACCAATGAAATTAGTTGTTAAAACTTACTTGACTAGCATAGATGTAAGAGCAGCAGTGTAAAAGATTAAGATGAATTTAAAAGGAGTCCACACTAAACCTTTTCCATTCGTAGCATAGTAACAAGCTATCCTGTCTACTGCCTAGCTAGCTTTCAGGAGTATGGTTGGCCATAACATTTTAACTTAAAACCTTATTAGTAACATAATCCCATTAAAAGAAAAGCATTTAATTGGTACCCGTAAGTGAGTACACTGATTACGATGCTCTGTGTCCAGTCGTATCTTTCCAACAGATATGAGCGGGCAAGCCGGTTATATTTTATCGGAAGTAACGGCGTCTAACGTACAGCCAATTTCATAATGCCTCGCCCGCCCGCCGCCGATGTGGCTCACTTATCAATTTGATATCTCGATCGGGGAAATAATGCGCGATCGATGAATCGATGCACAGCTCACTGAAGAACTCGACCGTACCGATATCGTCGGATCTTAAGTGATGTGATAAAGGCCTAGAAAAGAACACATTCATTCTGAGACGTATTTTTAGACATTACTTATGACGAAAACAAAAGATGTATTAATTAAAATCAATTCGATTGTAATTTCTCGAAGAGTTATAAACAACTCGTTGATAGCTAAATTAAAATATACCGTTCTTTGAAGTCGTTAAGTAATATAACTTTACCCTACAAATAACAAACATTGGAACTAATCCACGGTTGCTGTTATAATATACACAACTGTAAAACAGACTGCTCACTCTGTCAAATAAGTCATCAGTGCGTCAGTTAACTCAATTACACCGAGATCAACACACGGCTACCATGCATGATTAACAGTCCTACGTCACGTGGAAAATTGCACCCAAATTCAACATCATACATTCCAAAATTGCTCAACCCTCCGCTCTCTCTGTAATCCTCCTCCATAAATCATTTAATAACACAAATGTAGAGCCACACACTGAGCTATTCCTTCCGTTATTGGAATACGAAACGGTTTTTGAATGAAAGAGAGCTTTATGATTCATGTTTTAAAGTAAAATTTAGAACGAGTACCAAAAGATTTTAAGCTCTTTTAAAAAGTTATGCCAAATAGATTCATCGTTAGAAAAGTAATATGTAACACAATAATTTTGTTGAAAACTGTGCCTAGCGACTTTATAGCTTCAAGTTATTTTGAGGGTTAGGGGTAGTCTAATGGTTTATCCTCGAGCCGTCGTGGACGTCACGAGCCCACGTCAACCCTTGACATCTTGGATAAGTTTGACAGATCATGCATGAAAATGATTTAGAGCACGTGTTTAGACATCCGTATTCCACTTTAGTATGCTACCACGGACATGTTTATGACGCGTTAATTGATTTAACAGAATACAAAATTTAATGGCGGCTTCGATAGCTTAATATGACAACCAATATCATATTTCATGCACATTAATATTTAAAACAGTCATCACCGGTCAAATTATAAACATAAATTCGTAGAAATATAATATGGCATCAGCATCGTAATTCTATATCATCGACTAATAGGGTGTAACACTTACCCGAATGATGTTAAAACGTTGACCTTTCAATCAACACAGAACAAATATTAACATTTTAAAACATCAGATATTATAAAGAGAACCGGAAAGTGGTCGTTAAATTGGGACAGGAGTGTCGTAAAAATGAAATATTAATAATTAGTGGCAGCAGGTTAATAGTCCATTAGGAGTGCGTTCATTTACACCCAAACCGATCTCTTGCTGCGCGGGCGTCGCCTCCTACCGACCGACGGCTTTATATGCATAGGCATTAAGGTGTATTTTATGTATGCAACTTGCAATATAAATAATAATCAGATGAAAAGTTAATATTAAAAACTATAGGTTCTTGTTTTTCTTTAAATCGAATGTCTTCAACCTCCTCTACATTTGTAAAAATTCTATGCTAAATGCTGTGTGAGAATTCTATATCACTACAGGGCGTTTTATATCATTATTATCTGCCTGCCCTCATTCCCAATTTTATTTATGGTCAGCGGACCCATTTCTAATTCCATGCTTTTCGATCGGCTGCCATTTCAACATTAACAGTTTTCTTTGCCATGCCATCTTTAACACATTCTGTCCACCTTTTCTTCAGTATTTCTCTCCTTTTACCCGTCCACGTAATGTACATCACTATCTTTGTTACATACTCGTAATATCTTCTCATTAAATGTCCATAGCATATAGTATATTACCTCTCAATTCTTATAGATTTTTATATGAACTTAACTAAGTAAGAATTAAAAATATTTATCCTGCTTCGACAAAAACAATTTCCCATTGACTCAAAAAAGATCGAAAATGAATCTCTGTAATCAACGAGGTGATCTACTTCCCAAACTTGCAATATTAAATCGTATAAAAAGATCGTTAATAATTAAAGCACCGGTGCTTTCGGCAGGTGCGCTGTACCCAACAAGACAAAGTCACCGACCAAGAAAAAACTACAAAAAGAAAGAGAAAAATATAAAAACTATACCGTCACGTCGAATGTAAAAACAAATTATCGATGAAATAAAGACCGAGGAAGCGTCACAGTTGACTGTCCCTACAGATTATCTACAGCTGTATGACTCGATTTTGTTATAAAATCTCACTAGTGACGGAAACAGTCCTTGATTGTTTGATTTTTCAAATAATTATTCGATATAAAAACGACGGAAATCGAATGCTTTAATCGATTCCGTACCGCGCGTAGCGATGACGTAGCACAGGTTGATTACTGAAATTATATGGCGAAACGAATCGCGACAACTTTGTTTAGAGTATTGTTAGACTGGCCTTCGGCAGACGCGAAATATAAAAACTAATACTGCGTTATTGTTTTAGACTTGTCATTATTATCGACGACGAGGAAGTTAATTCACTGTTCAAGGTAAACGCTAATCTGCACTTTATTTTTTATTTTAATGCTGTAAACATTAATCAAAGCATTATGGTTAGATTAGTTAGAAGCGTAATTAACAATTACAGTCTAATTTGCAAAATCATTTAATAGTGATTGCTTTAGAATGTTTTTCGGTGATATTTTTTATTAAAATTACGTAGTACGTAATCTAGATTACTGGTTAAGAGCGCGGCAGTCTGGTGTTCATGGTTCCGTGGACACTTCATTCGTACAAAAGCAGCGTTCTTTACACTCAATATAAACAAACAACTCTTTTTGTATAACAAAAACTACTGAAACTAAACTTTTTTTCCTATTAAGGGACAAATTTAAATGAATAAAGAAAGAAAGCTTCATACTCTACGGGGTCGTACAACACACACAAAAACGTGTATCACAGATACCGAATCTCAGAACACCTCAAAACCGCGAGTGTCGCGGTATAAGTTTACGTAACATCGCAATATGAAATGAAAATAGACAGGATATATTGCCGACCGAACATGACCAAAATAGAACGATTATAATTGTATAGAATTTATTTTTGTTGGAATTAAAACTGCACGAAGATATCCGATATAGGCAGGGGTACTCAACATTTTATTCTTTAATAAAATAGCTTACAATTCCGGCCATACACCCTTAGAAAGAAACACGCCCTATTAATTTCCAATAAGCTTAACATTAGAGTGGACGTTCTTTGAAAACTTTGCACACAGATTGCTTTAGACACGCCGCGTATGAAGTGTGCCCCGTGTCCACATTAAAAATTAATGTGAGACGAAAAGATGGGGCCACTCTGCAAAATTTATCTCACATCTCCACTCCGCCAATGACAAGAAAACTGTTACGGTCTGCAACGGTCTGAGTGTAACATTAAAAATTCAAACGTCTTACCCACTTGTGTGAGGGATTGCCGCATATTCGTTCTTGGACAGCATTTATATTTCCTTTGCGATGTGTGATGCTGAGCGCTCAATCAAAAGGGAATTTCTGATGCTCCTTTTGGAACGTGACTAAAATGTAACGCTTCTTATGACATATTGTAAGTTCTTCACGAAGTATTTGTGATGGAAGCGCTTGGTCTTATTATTAAGGCTGGCTATCTTATCACTAAGTAACTATTGGAACACAACAATGCCGTTAACGCAACTTTCTTCATTTCGTAAATGTCAAGTAGACAAATAGACTTAAATTAAGCCCTAATTCTAACTAAGTTGAGCTCAAATTTGTCCCCCTCTTTAGGATAGAAGCCGTGGCCACTAGACCAATGTCGCATTGGAACTTTTGTAACCAGGAAAATAGGTTTCTTTGCCTGCAAGCGTACCACCAGGATAATGGTAACCTACCACAATACATAACAGAAAGAAACTTGTTATACCCTAGCGACACTCCAAATTGAAACTCCCAAGGTTTCAAACCATTAAACCAATCATCATGGATATCAGATACTCAAGAAACTTTATTAGAAGAAGCTGTAATCTTTGGTTCATTCTCAGGCTTGTCTATTGCAACACTGTCATCAACTACCTCAAGCTGATCGCAAGAGTACGAACTTTGTACTAAAAATTTACAAGTGACTTTCCTCCGTACTTTGGAGGACACATCTCAGATTCTGTCGAAGGATGACTTACAAAATACAGCAAGTCACGTCTCTGGCCTCAAAAAGCGACAAAAAAACGAAAGAGTTGGAGGTCAAACCTAGTTCGAGATCACAAGAGAAAGAGAAGTAAGAAAGAAGATGATGGCTGTTTTTTTATATTATAAAGTGCTTGACCACGATTTCATGCGATCTTCCCATAATACAAAACGTATGGTAGAGAAAACTCTATTGTAATATTTACATTTAAGCCAGGAACAAATTAATAACAAAACATTGCCAGAATTTAAAACCAAAACAAAAACTATGCTGTAAAAACTATTGTAAAATATAATTATAATTGTATAACTCTATGGTGAACATTGTCGAATTTAACAACTCAACAATGCTTGTATTCTTAAATACATAAATAAACAATAAAGCTTCATTGTCAGATTGATAAGCGCAAAGACGGAACTAATTCTTCCGTTGATTTTGTACTAGTTCATTGTTCGTGGTAAATGCAAGAAAATATTGAAAATCATCTTTATTGAATAGTATACTAAACAAAATAAATAAGGTAAATACGATTCATTAATCACTTTCTGTTTATTTCTCTATAGCAAATGTTCTGTTACAATTAAATAAAACTTCATAGTTTGTAACACCGTGGTCTTCAATATGTTCTTCTTTACGAATAAACTGATTGAAAAGTACAGTGATCATCAGGGATCAGTACCTATCAATTTATTTTCAATGTTGGATGGCCCATGTAAAATAATTAATATTTTTTTTTTAAAATAGGTTTCAATATGTTCGAATGTCTGTTTAAATAACAGACTCAACTAAATAAAAAATGCAAACGCAATTCTAACCAAAACCCCTTTTTTTGGAAATTAAACTAAAATATGTCAATGATCTATCGTTAATTTTTATTAGAACGCACCACAAACCCATCCTCATACCGACATCTGAATGATACTTCCTACTTCAAATTACCAAATCATCCAACAGATCTATTAGTTTTAGTTTTCAGGTCAGTGATTTAGATTATTATCGTCATCTGATGTAATATAGACGTATGCAAGCCTCTATAACCAAATGCTCGGTGCATTGCATTCACAATGCAAGTATTTGTTACTCCACAAACAACATAATGCCAGGTGCCTACCACAATGTCCGGCAAATCGTTACGACTCAATGCACACCTTAGCACAATACTTCAAAAGGCTCGTATTATATTGCATTGAGTATATCCAGTGCTGTACCAGCTAAACAAATTTAGCGGTTACTGTAATTTAATCTGCTTGGAATATATTCTAACAAGAAGCCCATTCTAACTAGATTCTCTCTTCTTGGGACTTGGACGCCTCTTTCTATGCGTAAGATTTTGATAGATTTTTCATGCAATACATTTACGTCAAGTCCTACGGCTCACCCATCTAACCATAGATTTATAATTACTGACGTCTATAGATTGGCAATGAATCGACTAGGGCGAGACCAAAAAACTGCACCAATGTGTGAGTAATGCGCATGTGTGCGTGAAAAATAGTACTGCAGTCTGACAGTAGCCGTCTTTTCTACGTGACTGACAGGCCGACCTGGGCCGCCTGCGTGTATGTGAAATGGTCTCGTCTGTCTATCTTGCTCTAATATACGCGTTAGTATGCTCTTTCTCTTTCACATTGCCAATCTATAGTTTCCTATACCGATGCATCTAACTATCTAAGCCACCCCAGTAAAAGTTGGCACTTACCAAATGCATATATTTTGAGTCATATTTCAATACCTTTAAGCGTCAAATTTCATTGATGTCTCCTGAAAGACATGTAGCATTCTTCTGAATGACAGGGTAGCTTTCATCGCGTGATTGCAGATTTTTTAACTCTTCTGCCGAATCATCTAAAGTATACAGTGATCTTAACGCTAAGATATCATAATGTTCGTTAGTCTAGTCATTGTCTCTTACTCTTATAGATGCTTACATGGTTCAATCTGGTTCAATATCTCAGAGGCCGTATGCTAATGTTAATTACGATCATAAAAACCAAAACCAAATCGTTAACGTTCACGTATGTTTTGACATGTGACAGCTTTCAAGCTGTTGTCAAAAAAATAAAAACGGAATCACTTTCGCGACAAATAGCATGATTTGTGACCTAGAGAAGTGGCACGCGATACAACGTTTCTATAGAACGAATGAAAATTTTTGACTTCTACTCATACATTTGACACTACGGTCGCCATGTAGCTTTCTCAGTAATACGTCAGTTTCATACTTAGATTAAAGCAAATTTGCTTTAATGTGACGCTTCATACAGGGTGTAAAAGACATGAACAGTCAAACGAGAACCATGTATTCTGCTCACCATCATAACATTTTTCTTCCTTTAGACTATACCTGGAAAATTGATAGTTTCGATTTTATTGAAGTTCAAAGTCATATTTTTTTCTTTTTCATTTTTTTATGAAAATGTATTCTATACGTTATTTCTTAATTATTGTCCAAAGAAACATTATAATTTTTTTTAGTATTTCATAACAAAAAATGGCTTCAAAACGTTAGCGTTCAATGTAGCTCACTCGATGCGCACGGACACTAACGAACAATATTTAGCAGCAATATTTAACAGCAATATTTTTTTTAAATATGTCTTATTTTGATGTATAGAATACATGGTTCTCGTTTGACTGTTCATGTCTTTTACACCCAGTATATTATATTCTCACAATCGATTGGCCACTTGGCT
The DNA here is from genome assembly GCA_955850985.1 of Elophila nymphaeata. Classification (NCBI taxonomy): domain Eukaryota; kingdom Metazoa; phylum Arthropoda; class Insecta; order Lepidoptera; family Crambidae; genus Elophila; species Elophila nymphaeata. The sequence goes on from OY039068.1 coordinate 16,300,550, forward strand.
AGGTATGCAGACTCTCTAATCTTTATAACAACTCTGTTCACCTTACATCTTATAACCGTCCATAAGTAACTAATAATAAATATTTTAGTATTAAATAAATGAAATCTTTGAGATTAATCAGCTACAGCATATTCAGTGAGAAATATTTAATGACAGCATCAATACTACTTCCAATAAGAACTTATTATGAATAATCTAACTGCACCAAAATTTATTACTATTTAACGCTCAGACTTGACGAATGTAATAGCTTACCTTATTAAAAGTATATACGAGTATGTAAAAAATTTAGAATATCAATCGGCAAGCAAAAAGTGATATAATTTATCTTCGACTGTTCATTAATAACTGTCGCATAATAATTTTAATGATCACTTAATGGGACCATTGACCGTGCATAATATCATTTCGTCTACTTAACTTCAACGCCGTAGTCATTTTAAGGTCATTATTGACATAAAGGATTCAGCAGGCAATTAACACACGAAATAAAGTTTTATGGCAGGTAATTTTAGGGGTGAAATTGCATTTTATGCTGTAGTCGCAAAGATCGGGGCGCAGTATAGGAACCGGTAGAAAGGCGAACATAATTATCAATAAAAATTATGTTCGAAAAAGAAAACTAATGAATATGCGCACTCTTTCTTAATTTTGCAACTTTTTTGCATGTAGTTTTATAATAAAATAAGGTAAAAATAAATTTATTTAAGAAGAAAATTCAGCATCATCATCATAACAGCGTTTATAATTAATTCGACACACTACTGAGACTCTAAGCCTGTCCTTGTCACCGAAGGAGGTTTAGGCAGTAGTCCACCACGCTTGCCCAATACGGATTGGTGGACAGAGTATAAGGTGATCATACCCCTTTGCTGGCCCATTAGTCGCCTTCTACGACACCCATTGAGGATATGGGGTGATGCTATTCTACTCTGCCGGCATCACATGGCTAACAAAATTACGTATTCATAATAATTTCTTTATATATATAAATCTTATACTAAACAACTACCAAAGTATTTTATTTGCTTTTTTAGTTTGGTCCGATAAGCAAATTGACGAAAAATCTAATAGTAAATTAAGATATAAGGAATATAAATTTTCCACAAGTTAAACATAAACCTTCAATGATTTTCATAATCAAATGTAAGGGTTGTAAAAAGAATACATTATTAATTAAAATAAAAACTATTGTCTTTTCTATCACTGGTCGTATATTCGAGCGGTTGCATAGTTCGTACCATGCGCACGCGCCCATCATCTGTATTGACAGATCGGGGTGGCTGCACATGGCAGTTAAGTCGACGGCTTCCGTTTCATAAACTTTAATGGCGTGGTTGACCCTGCTTTGTTTGCTTTACTCCTAACAACCGTACTATTCATAGTCTTCAAATACAAGTTACTATAGCATATTCAAGTGACACATTTACAAAATAAAATTGGTATCGTTATAAAGATCAGCAAACTGCCAGGAATATACAGGTTTCTTCATATTTCATAAAAGCCATAAAATACCTTGATCATTATCATTCGAAGTATCACATTACTGAGAAATATTCGTTTAAACGCCGTTGTATATCATAAACAGCTATCGACAATATTAAGGTTGTTTATTCCCAGCATACAGCCGACGACACGGCGTCTAGTCGAACAAAAACCAGTTTTTTAAGTGGACTTCTCAGAAAGTTACATCAAATAGTACTCTACAAAATGATCCCTAAGTTATGTTTCCTTTAATTAACAGAATATCCTACGCCGCGTTACCGAAATATCAGGGCGTTTTAATCAGTGGATCACATCTCTTAATATACGAACGACGAGCGAGATCTGACACGAAATTCCCTAAAAATAATATTTAAAATGGTAATGGGCCCCTGGGTTCATAAATTGCCTCGCCATATGTCCCGTGCGTTGCACCTACTGTGTACATAAATATGTCAAGTATTGAAACGACTACCTTTAAATTGTTCTACAATAGTTGTGTTTGATACTTGAAAATGTGCATTTATACTTGACGTAACTAACAAGAATACATTACGCCAGTTGCAACCGCAAACCTTACTCATAATCTATAGAAGCTCATAAAATCAATATATAAATCGAAGATAATAAAGTTGACGATTGTAATTTTTGGATTAGGTATATTGCTCACGATAAAAAGAAAGTTTGTATATTTGCAGCATACAGGAACTTTCCTCTCTGTTCCCAAAACTATGCTTCTCGAGGAATCGAAATTACCTTACTTGGTATTTATTTATTTTTAGCAGAGAAATCTTTAGCTAAGATTAGCTAAAATACTTTAATAACAGCATATAAGATCCTTCTCTAGTTGAGGAATTTAGTTTAAGGTAAGCTGCTAATATTACAAAAAAATATCCCTCTTCCAATGCGCTCTACTTCTCTAAAAAAAAAAGAAAAAATGTGTAAATAAAAGCGACAAAGTAACACTTTGTTCTTTAGGTTTAATATTAAATCAGTATCAGCTAAACATTCAATTAAATGGCACTGTTTTCATTAATATCATTATTTAAACTCAGCGTGTTTTCTACTACCAATACCAGTTACCTACATTTTATTTGAAATGAATATTGAAGTGAATATTAATTATGCATTCATTAAGATAACGATTGATATTTGGATTAGATATTCCTATTATATTATTATTTATAATCTCGATTTCAAACGGTGCTACATATAATTTAAGAGTTCACATAGTTGTCTTTGGTGTTATAGAATCAGTGACCTTATTTTATAACTATCTACCATTATACAAGTTTATGATGCTATAATTTTTATTCAACTTTATTATGACGGTAAAAATATCGAATTAAATTATTTTATTTGCTTATAAACTGCTGTATATTTTTAAATGTTACAATATACCACAATATACAACCGTGGTAATAACTACCCCTTTAGAGAAACATGAAAGACACAACTTGAACAAATAAGATGTACATACTCGTATGTGTACTCGTAACATGCAAATGTTCTACATACATAATAAATAAATCATTAGGTTAAGCTATCACTATAGGTGATTTGTTGTGAAAATGCTGTACTAATTATTAGATAAACATCAATATTTAGAAAACAATATCAATGAAGATGGATGGATGATCTGTCCCAGTTATTGGCTTTTGTTTCTTGATTCACTGAAGGTTTGTAACTTTTAAGGTTCATTACCTTTTTTATGTAGACGTGTGGCTGACAACCTGTCACTTTTTTGCCAATACTACCGTATATACCGTACACAATACAGATGTGTACACAAATGTTACCTATGGCGCTGCTCAACCCCTTTAAGGATTATTTTATGTATGTATTTAATAGATACGTTCCAAACTATTATGAATAATACCATACACAAATTAGGTAGGTACCTAATAGTTGTAGGACAAGTATCACGTCAATTGGTCGTAGTGGCGGAGCATTGAGATACAGCACGAGCCAAATAGGATTTTTGACACCTACAATTTTGCGTTTCCGGAGGTTTGTTTGTTAGAGAATTAAAAATAGATTTCTAAACAATTCTACTCCCCACGGAAGGTAAGGATGTTTACAGTTATTGACTATTTCAATTAACATACTTACAGAATCAGAGTGAGTGTTTTTGTTTCACAGTGAGATATGTGTGTGTTTAATTTAAATTGTATCCAATACTGAGCATCCTTATATGTTGTTAACCTATTTTTCAGACTTCGTATGGTAGGAACTAAGTAGTAGCTGAAAAATCATTGACCTAACAAAGGACCTTTTTGACTCGGTTACAATTATATCAGTAATTTTTAACTGAGACTTGAGACTGAAGATGCTGGGTTCGATTCCCGCCTGAGGTAGGTAAATTTTTTCTAGTATTAAAAATATTTACGCGTTTGTAAACTCAAAAATTATTCCATATCATTTGAAACGGGCATCAAACACAAAAGCAACTAAAGCTTGAGTGAAACAACCAAAAAAGTCAGTTTTGAGTCTTGATATTGAAAAATAAAATATTTCGAGGTATCATAATAAAAAAGTTCTATATTTAGACTTTGGTAAGCATTGTTAAATTGTTAAAAGTTCCACTACGGCACGACAAAAATATTTATTTCATCTCCACCATTACTTTTATAAGCAAATGAAAAAGCAACGGACGGCTTTCAATGTGAAAATTATATAAAGGTATAATCTATTTTTTAGGCTCACTAAATGGAAAAAAGAGTCTGATGCACAAAACTAAAAATTCACATACAAACTAACATCGGTACGTTGAACTCGACAACAATACTTTGTCTATGTAACTGACAACAGTTGTTCATGTAAAGCAGGAACATTCGATGCTACGAAAAAAATCTAAATTAAATTATTCAACAAAAATAACTCGCATTTGTTTCTGTTTTTCGTGCATCGCGGTACGGTATGGTACAGTATTTTGATCTCACAAACGCTGGTTGGAACTTGGAAGCGTCGGTGGCGTAGTGCGTAAGAGCGTCGCCTCCCACCCGGGAGGCACTGGTTCGATCCCCGCCACGTACCAATGTGTTTTAAAATTTTGAATTCATATGTACGTTTGATCGACGCTTCTACGGTGAAGGAAAACATCGTGAGGAAACCTGCACACACATATGAAGAAATTCTTAGGTTGTGTGTGAAGTTGACCAACCCGCACTTGGCCAGCGTGGTTGACTAAGGCCTAATCGCTCCTAATGTGGGGCAGGCTCGAGCCCCTCGGTGGGGACATTATATGAGCTGTTGATGAAACGCTGGTTAGTTAGCATGTTGTTGGGGTAGCCTCGATTCTGCAGTGCTTCGGGCATGTTTGTTGACGCGGGGGCGGATGACTTCTTTGCTCTTATGCGTAAGAAGTCATTCTCCGTCATGCGCCGCTCTCGGGAAAGTGACGACGGAATTCTGAAGATGATTGCAGATAACCAGTGTTAACTGTGCTTGCAAGATATATTAACTTGCATATTTTAAAGTTAAAAATATAGTTTCCTAGTCTCGATAGTTAAGCATATAATGCTTTATAATGTAATAATTTGTAATAATTTCAATTTAATTTCATAATTTAAAAATATACTTTCACATGTAATCAATTAATTGAAAATGAGAAGAATGATGAAGATAATTTTCAATTAATTAAGAGGAAATTTGTTACTCACAAAATATGGTGAACAATTAGTCAGAAATAAAAGTATTTTATTTTATTTATTTCATAATTGGGTGTAGATGTATGCACATTATATCTGTGTCCATTATTGGCGGTACTAACGCACACAGACACAATTTGCATTTATGTTTAAACTACACAGACACTCATGGCCCACCCGTGAAGCTATAATTAAGAAGAAGCTGACAGGAACGCGTTCCTGTCAGCTTCTTCTTAATTATAGCTTCGCGGTAAACATTTAGCCAATGTCAAGTGAAAGTAGTATATTCAACTATTTTATACTAAAATATACTATAAATTGTACGGTAGATTGAGTTTAGAATGGAGTCTTATGACACGTGTTTTTACGACAAAACTTCAGCAGCATAACCATAGTACTTATAATGTGGTTATAGCTTAGACATTGTCTAAGGGTTATAGCGTGTCGGGTGCGTGACTTTGACAGCGAGGCCGCACTGTCAAAGTCGCCTAAATTTGTTAGTGTTCATGTCATTAATCCACATTGTGATATGCCCAGGCACATCGTGACACGCCGCAATTATGTCGTAGACCAATAGTTGAACTAGGCCGATCGAGATCTTCCGGAACCTATCGGTCACACAGCTATGAAGCTGCATAAGACTTTAGACTCTCCCACAAACAGTTCACTCCGTTTGGTCTTATAAAAAATACCCCGAACCTACTAATCACTCGTGACTACTTTTTATGATATGCCCAAGCGTTTCATGATCTAGCCAATTATAAAATGGGAGGACGACAGTACGCGCAGATCTCGATCGGCCCAGTTCAACGATTGACCCACAACATATAAGAAATGTGGTAGACTCATATGTAGGGTCGCCGGGGTAGGTACCACCGCCTTTCTTATTTCTGCCGTGAAGCAGTTCGCTGTGTTTAGGATTGAAGGGAAAGGTAGCTAGTGTAATTACTGGGCATGGAAGGCATATCATCTTAGTCCCCAGGATGGCAACGCACTTGCAGTGCTAAGTGATTTACCCTTAATATTGCAAGTGTCTATAGGCGACGGTCCCACTTAACACCAGGTGGGCCGCAAGCTTGTTTGCCATCTGTTCAAATAATAATTTAAAAAAATGAGCTAGTTAAACCTGATTTTTGTAGCCAGACCGCGCTGTCATAGTCGCCTAAATGTGAGAGCGCTCTTAAGTTTTGTAAATAAAAAATAGCTAGTATAATCTAAAATCGCTTAAACGTGAGAGTGCTCTTAGATTTTGTGAGTAAAGAAATGAGCTAGTATAACCTGGTTCTTAGAGCTAGACCGCGCTGTCAAAGACGTCTAAATATGAGAGAGCTCTTAATAAAAACCAATGCTAATAACCTACCTAGTGTAAAGTTATAAAGATACGAGCAGACTACAAAAGGAAAGGCAAAGATCTAATTCAAATAACTAGTATCCATGCGCACGCGCCGAAACAGATGCTGATAGTTTCTAAATCCTTAATGACTTACCAAAACTTCTAGAGATCATAGCAAAGAATTTATTACCAATTGGGGACCCGTTGCATTCAAAAATAATATAAGACGAAGACACGTGCGCAAACTTAAAAAGAATCGTCTAGCCACATTGACGAAATTAGAATGCCGATTCATTCTGTGAAACAAACAGTCATTAACGGAATGTGAAATTTTGTAACAGTTATTAAAAAAAGAGCTTAAGTTTGTTGCCTAAATTATAACATTTTATGGAAAATAAAGCAATCGTAAATAGATTTCAAATTTAGAACAATAATGAAATAATAAAATAATAATTTAGTATTAATTTATTCAAAAATTCGTCTTGTATCGACTTGATTCAAATTATTCTGAGAATTCGTTTTATGACTTATTAATTTTTTTAATCTCATGCAAAAGAAATAGGTATGTATAATTTATAAAAATGTATTTTAGTAGTGTAGTTAGAATTATCGTTAAGAAAGAATTAAATGATATCTATTATTTTATTTTAATTACTGTTCCGTCCAATAAACGTATTGAATGTTTCCGTATAAAAACCAATCTTCGGTCAACAAGGGCTATCTCAAAATCCCTCAGCAGACGAGGGGCCCGAACTATGGCTAAAGAAAACAATAAATCGTTATGACGGCACCCTCGGAAGCTCGCCATTTTGCCCTATAAATAAATGTGTAGATGGATTGATAAATATAAATATTAGGGGCGAAATGAAGAAAAACAATGTTTATGAAACTGGTGTCGTCCGCATCATAACAGTGAGTTATTACTTCCGACGCATGCCGACATATGGGCCTATGCGATTTTTTCTAGGATGGCAGCTTCCACTAGTCTGTTTATAACAAAAATAGACATGCAGCTTAAAAAAGCTCGCTATGTTTAAAAATAAATTTATAAATATTTTATACGTAAAATAAATAAAGCTTTGTTTTTATTGAAGCATTGTCAACGATTTTTATCAAAAATATTTAAAGCTAACCAAACATGATCAACCAGTTATACTATCTTCCTCAAAAATTAGTGCCTGTAGTACGTTCTAACTTTGTATCAGAGTAATAAAATTATCTTACAAAGCTATTACAAAAAAAGGAACAGAAATATCTGCCATCACACGACAACACTATCGAGAGCATATCAATCGAAGCATACAAAGAAAGTATTCATGAAATTTACGACTTCGCCAAGCAACGCCCAGCGAGACAAAATCAAACGGTATCCGTCAAACAGGTACCATAGCAAATAAATTATCCCTCCATAATAAGATTAACACAGTGCTTGCGCCGATACTAAAACAATTGAACGTCTTATAACTCTCATGAGTCACGGGATCGACGTGTGCGTGCGGCTATCGTACGAATAACTTGTGCAATACGGATACAACATTGTACTGCGAGAACATATGAGACTGTATGTAGTAAATGCGAATAGAACACCAACACAGGCAAGACTCGACCGAGACACTTCCATAACGTGCTCGCGTCGCGGTAAACTCTTCGATAGCAAGCCGCGTCGGTTTGACAGGACGTTACTCACGTTGCTATACTTAGACGATTGCATTGTTCTGAAATATCTATTAACGATTATTGACAAGGCATCGGCACGCGAATTCTCGCGATAGGTGCGACGAACTGCTATTAATATATTTTATGTGCGATGCTGCGCGACGTCGAGAGACATATTTACTCATGTGGCGAACGACAGCGCAGACGTAAAAGTGAGATGCGTACTACTCGGTAAATTTTATAAAACGACATATTAATCAAAGATAAGTTCGTCTGTAAATGCATCCATCTCTAATTTCTTTCTCAAAGCATTTAGCAGAATGCTTCATCAAAATTTCAAAGCAAGCCACACAAGCTCATACACACTAAATATTCCAATTCCTACGACCCGTTAATCCAAAACCGTATGATCATATTAAATCATGTAAAACATTGGCAATGAGCAGACATATTAAATCACCTAACAAATTAATGAATTTCACGTCAAAATTGCAAATTGCGAGTTCAAATTAATACAATTCGACAATTAAATTGATTACAATATCCACACAAAGCACTATCGTGTCCACAAACACAGGCGAGCAGTCAGTGAACCGACGTCGATTCATATCCAGCGAGGGCTTTTCATTTAGTATGTTAAATTAAATTTCCATGAAACAAGATTGAATTTTTCGCAATCAGCGCGCGAGCCCTGAAACAAACGCATGTAATTTTGTACTATTAGATACACGGTTTTTTGTCAACCAATCATTGTGCTCAGAAATTGAGAGTGCGCTACATTTGTGGAAAACAAGGTTACATGAAAAATATTTCTTTTTATCCTTTCTATCCTCCTTTGAGTTATAGCAGAATACCAGTGCTTTGCTTGAAAAGCAAAACTAGTCACTGAGCTATCACCCTTTGTATTTCTCAACACTATATTGCAATATAATGTAAAATTATTTAGTGGGTATGATAAGTTTACCTACTCTTTATTTTATTGTTGTGTATGTGTGTTGTAAAAGCAATAGAAAAAAAGATTCATTCATTTATTTCACGATCATGACTTTATAAATTTTTACGCAATCATATTTTCATCATTGCTTTCTACTTTACCTTACCCAAATGTTGCCTAATCATTTTTACTAAAATTGCATTATATAAACTACAATAATTTCCACTACTTACATGAACACCAAACTCTTTGGCAGCAATTGGCAATGTGCAGGTGACATCCTGGTTTACTTCAGTGATCACTTACCATGAGGCAGGCAATGTCCTTGCATCATCTTTGCTGCGACAAAAAAATACATACCTAAGCCGATTTTCGTGTTTTCGCATTCAATTAAACCTGTCGTTACTTTTACTAGAAAATCATGTTGATATAACTTTAATTTAGATATTACCTACTTGAAAGTGATTTGTTATATTTAAATAAGAATAATTATTATTCTTTATTCTAGTGTAAAATTATTATAAAAAAATTATATATCTAGCGTTGAAAAACTAACTTTGAATTGTTTTATTAACTGAATTGTTCCCTTCAATTATTAGGGTACTTAATTTGCAGACCTAATTTATTCCTTTATTTAACCAAGAACATATTACAGATTTAAATAAATTGCGTTACATTAGCTCCTGGGAGTCGCTGCAAATTACAAAAAAAGAAAATGTTAGCATGAAATATATACTAGAAAAATGCACTGAAAAAACAGACTTGCCTCAGGCGGGACTCGAACCCGCATCTTCCGCAATCCGGGCGGCTGCGTTGACCAATTTCGACAGCGAAAAGCAGTGTCTCGGTGGCGTAATTGGTCATCGCAGCCGCCGCGGAAGGAGCGGGTTCGAGTCCCGCCTGAGGCAAGTCGATTTTTTTCAGTGCATTTTTCTAGTATTAATATTAAATTATTCCATAATATATATTTTCTTTAAAAACCTTTAGAAATACTGTTATTTTAAGACCTAGTATTGAAATCCAGAAGAAAATTACTGTGCACAACAGCAACAACACCGTCATGAAAATAATGTGTTATATCAAAGAGCTAACCGCGGAGTGGGGTAACCGCAGCACGGCTGGCGGGAAACTGCCATCGAACTAGTTAATTTTAGTGAAAACTAGAATGGAAGATTAGCTAAACAAACAAATACTACTATTCAGATTGCGGTCTGTTTTATATGGCTGTACCAAGAAATTATATTGAAGAAAAACGGGGAACAATAATTTGAAACGACAGCGATGATGAAGATAGAATTTCAGTTTGATCAACGGTTTTTATTGATTCCGTGATTTGAAAAGGAGTCTTTACAGGGTTATTGTCAGATGGAAACGGTTCATTTTTCTGCTGTAAACACTGTTAACGTTAAAATGGAGGTAGGTACCTACCTGGCCAGTTGAATTTAAAACTACCGACAAAACTGAGTATACAAATTTTTACTCACCCTGAGATTGAACCTTTGGATCTCTGGAATCCGGTGGGCAAACCACTGGACCGCGGAGGTTTTTTTTTATATTACGAGATGGCAAACAAGCTTGTGGCCCACCTGGTGTTAAGTGATTACCATCGACTATAGACACTTGCAATCATTGGCGGATTTACCAGTAGGCTCTAGGCTGGAGCCTATGACGGCAGATTTTAGTTTTTTACTTTTTATTGAAGAAAAAAGCTGATGTAATGATGAAGATTGAGCAAAATAAAGATAAAGCAAATGTAATTAATATTGTGAACTAGGCATATGCTCGATAGAACTAGGGTATCAAATTTCAGAAGTAAGTAAGGGCGGCAAAAATTTATCAGCCTACTGGCGACAAAAAATTATTAGTCTACTGGCGGCCAATTTGTAAATCCGCCACTGATTGCAATATTAAGGGTAAATCTCACACTGCAAGTGCGTTGCCATCCTGGGGACTAAGATGATATGCCTTCCATGCCCAGTAAGTACACTGGCTACCTTTCTCTTCAATCCGAAACACAGCGAACTGCTTCACGGCAGAAATAAGAAAGGCGGTGGTACCTACGCAAACGACCTTACATATGAGTCTACTACCTAGTAAAAGGAGGTGATTAGAGGTGGTTAAAAATTATAAAGCCTGAATTTACTCTTTACGAGGCAGAGATTCTATCGCAATACGCCATCCTTATGCCCCTTCCCTTTTAATGGTTTTGGTATTTAGTAATAAGACGTCGATTTTATTACTTAGTACCAAAACCATTTACTTCAAGCTTCTACTACGGGAAAAAGTTTCTACTAGACCGGCAACGCACGTGTCTAAGTCAAAATTACTTTATTCATTTAGGTACAATTTGTACACTTATGAATGTCAATTTTGATGCCATCGGTTCGAGAGTCTACCAGGAGGCCTTGTTCTGAGAAGAACTGGCAAGAAACTCAACAAGTTTTATCCTCCCTTTACAGTTTTTTTAGTATTGATTTGGAAAGAGTCATAATTCACATCGTGTGTTACCTTTGTATTGTATGTCTCCACAGGCTGCGTTGACCGCATACCACTAGGCGGGCCGTATGTTTATTACCCATCAATTTACTTATGTAACAATATAAGTGTTGCCGATACAACAATAGGAATGTGTGCTATTTTATTAAACGCAACTAGAGCTATTATAACTAAATACTATGTATTGGGTAAAAGCGAACCGCGGCAAGTTCGACCGCAGCGCCCAGCGGCAGCGAGCTAGCATCGGCTTAGCTAATTTACAATTTAATTATCAGCCGGGTGATGCGTCGTTAGCGCGCGCCAAACCGAGTTTATGCGACTAATCAATTGTTTGACGCGGCCGCTCCAATCACGAGCCTACCTGTTATCTCGACTAAAATTATCGTTGGTTTAACTCGGTTTTGTTGGGCCTGTAATGCGTCACCAATTCTGGTGATTATCTCAAAAATATCAATTTTATTGTTAACTAAACTATAATGAGGCCGCCTTGATATTAAGCTTAAAGTACCTTTAACTATTATTATAGATTTGCCATGTCAATCTATGCTACATTTATATACATTATAAAACATTAATCACCTTATTGATGGGGTCAGCGAAGCTGACATCAAGAGGGATTCGATTCCTGGTTTGTACATTTAGTTTACGAGTATGAACACGAGTATATCCTATAGAATACCGATAGACTACTTTTCGATTGTGGCCGAAGTTTGACAGTTTGGTGTCTGTAAGTTGCCAATAAGTCGCTTAGTGATGAGATAATAACTGATAAACACGAATGGATGAAAAGGCATCTTTCAATAACCCAAATAAGTTCCAGAACCAGGGATAGAAGAAGAAAATCTGTTATCTTGGGACTCTGTAGTAGATTGCTTGCTAGCATCTCATCTAATCACTACAAACTTATAAATTTAAGTAGGATTTTCTATAACACTGTGTTTTAGTAAATTTTTATTCCTTACGATCTCAAAATTTGTATTCTGATTCTGATACCACAAGGATTTATTAGATACAATATACCTATCATAATTTATTTGTATCTAGTTACATTTAACAACGTAATATTTCACTGACCCGTTGAACATAAATTAGCGAATATTGAAGCAATTAATTAAATTTATTTTTGTCTGATCTATAAGCACTGAAGTAATTAATGGCATTTACAATATTGGATCTCAATCAGCGGCTCATAAATGAGTTTCGATAGTCGTTTGAGGTATCCGACCGAGAACAATGCGCAAGCGCACAGATTAAATATAGCGCAGAATCCATCACGGATCCGATCGATCGCTCTGTTGCTATGGATTTATGCGCTAAATATTCGACAGGTGCCAAGTGTGTCGATCAACGGGTTCGATGACTAACTACGCCCCAAATTTTATTGCAAATGTCAAATAATTTGAGCACCCAGTGGGTCTTGGGCGGGGCACAGGTTACAATGTTGTTTACTGATAATTTATTAGTTACCTTGCACTAGGCATTTGGATCACGATCTTTTGTTTTCAATAGCATCTTCTGTTAGTAGTAAGGTGGAGCGCCCTTTTTTTGGCGGAGTTACTCATTTTTAATTTAATTTTCCAAAAATATGCCTGAACAGCTTTTGTATTGAGAAACTTGTTGTTGGTAGTTCTTCTTAAGAGCATAGTACGGCGAGCACATCTCCATACAAACGGAGAAAACGTTTTACTACGCCTACGGCTGGGTGTTTTTTTTAAAAACTAACTCTAACCGTTTTCCCTTTTTTCTCCGTTTGAGCATCCCTTTCTAATTTCTAATCACTAAAACCCGTAATACAGAACGACACTGTAAAATTGATTTTATAGTGTCGTTCTGTATTACGAGTATGTCTTGAGAATCGTTTGTCACTTTCTATCAAGCACAAAGTGATAGCGACGAACGACGCTCAAGACGGCGTTGATTTTTCCGTACTCAACGTGGCCCCAGACCTACTTGAAAGGAAGGAAGGAACCTTAAGTAGCAGTGGGCAGGGCACATTGTGTGAGGAGGACTGGCGGCCATTGGGGCGGAAAGGTCCTCGAGTGACGACTACGTCCCGGAAAACGCAGCGTGGGGGCTACCACCCAAGCAAGGTGGACTGACGATCTGGTAAAGGTCGCGGGAAGCCGCTGGATCCGGGCAGCGCAGGACCGACATTAACTGCACGCGTTTCGCTCCGCTCCTTGTTAAAGAAACTTAATTAAACGTCTACAATAATATTCATCAATAATAAAATTCGAAGTAAAAACTTTAATTAAACTGTTTTATTAAACGTATTTAACCTTTCCTTCACAAGAGAGTCGATGGCGTAGTGCGTAAGGGCGTTGTCTCCCACCCGGGAGGCTCCGGTTCATACCCCGCCACGTACCAAAGTGTATTCAAATTTTGAACTCATATGTACGTCACGTGAGGAAACCGCCACACACCTATGAAGAAATTCTTTGGTTGTGTGTGAAGTCGACCAATCCGCAATTGGCCAGCGTGCTCGACTAAGGCCTAATCGCCCATAATGTGGGTTAGACTCGAGCCCCTCGGTGGGGACATTATATGAGCTGTTGATGATGATGATTTAACCTTTGAATATTTCCTTTGAAAAATAAAATATGCTTTCAAGGAGCTACAGAAACAAGCCCGCTACGTGATAAACATGAACAATAGACCGCGTTCACCTTGCGACATCATTTCACTAATCTTCCTAATAACGGTAATCGATCGCAATTGCGCATCGTTAGAAAGTCACGAGGAGTTTTCATTAATTTATTAAGGACGGATAAAATTAACCGCTCACGAGTGAGAGTCGTGCGACACAATCGTAATGTGAACACTCACAATTCGCTAATCCCGCGCCGCTACCGTTACATAAGCCAGCTGACTTGAATATAAATGTAAAACACAATAAATTTCATGCCCCGTAGGAAATGAATATTCATCACGAAATCGCCATGCATATTCTCTTTTGCTACAACATTTCGTAGCCTCTAACAATTGCTTGCGGAAAAGCTTAAAGTAAACCTTATTGGACGGCCTTATCATACAGATTCGCATGTAAGAAGGGCGCAGCTAGAGCCGCTGTCTGCGCCGCCGAGTCCAAGCTCTCGTAAATTTCAACATATAGTAAAGTGATTTACGAATAATTGTTGTGTTGGCGTATAGCTAGAGAAATCTTTCCGCTGTTTGCCGCCGGTTAATTTATATATGAGGCTTAGGTAATTCGCGGGCCACGAGTAATTGGTGTACAGAACAATAGCTTTTGTCATACCCTTATCTCGCGCGCCACGTTTGTCTCTCTCGAAGCGCCCTCTAAAAGCACAATAACATTCGCATGAGTGTTATCTCAAGTACTTTTATTTGAAAACATAGAAGATAGAACTTATTTTATTGGTATACACGGCCCATTGTTTAATACAGAGATTGTGACACGACTTTTGTTGAGATTAGAAATGCACGTTCAAACTTTCTTTGGTAAGCAGTCAGCGTTTTCCATTAGCCGTTTTATTTCGATTTTAAATAATTACATAGGTATTAGCAAGTAAACGGCGAGGCAACCTGCAAAATGGCTAGTTGTGTGCGGCGGCATGACCGGGATGGGTAATGAGCTCGGGTCGACATTAGCGCACACCTAATCGAAACATGTGTTTATCGTAACATGCGAATCGGCCTAAGGCGAATTAGTTCTCGCACAATGCAATTTGAATGCACATTACACAACGTCGAGGTACGAGCGCTTTTTATTGCGGCATCGTGAGATCTTATCTTGGAACTGCCACTTCCAGCAGGCAAATTTCAGATTCTCCAGACCCGTAGCTTTTGCGCCCTACTGTCGTTCGCACAGAGCAAATTATCGCTTGACTTTTTTCTTACGGAACTAGTGTGGGTACGGTCTCATACGCGAGCGGCACACGCACCCTACTGTACATGTTTAAAGAATTTAACATAAAATCGGCAATAAAATTGAAAACATTTTGTTACGCTTTAAATAAGTTTCGTTGTGTCGAGCCAAACGTCAGGCGACTTTGGTCTTTGTTCGTGCATCGAAATGTGCAATTTCGTGTGCAACTCCAATTTTGAAATCATTTCTTGATCGATAAGAAACGTTAATTTTACGAGCGAGTGATAATTTGCTAACTTCTGACAGAGCATCGCCCTAGTCGAATCGTTGCGAACAATTGCTGCATACAATTACCAACGGGAAAGGAATATCTAAATTAGTTATCCTTGTAAATACATGTGCCTATTTGCTACAGCGAAATACATAAAATGGAGTAATAAAATGCTACACAACGAGTTGCTATGTCGCTAATGTCATGTACGTAATTGCTACATGGATGGTGAACTAATTTAATCAGACAGTAAAGTAAATCTTTTTCAACACGGAATACTAAAGAGGGTTGTAACGTTCATGGATAAATACGAGTAGAACGACTTTTGTACAAAAATAAATGTCACATGAAGATCTTATACCACCTGTAAAATGTATATCAATATCTTCTTTTTTCATTTCCTTTTGATGAGCTGGGTTTATTAGGTACCTACGCACAGTGGCTTTTGATGTCAAGTGTGTTCCCTTGGCATTCGAAGTCACATGCCATCGTAGAGTTGTTTTTGTTTTCCCACCACGGCTAGTTCCGGACGGCCCTTTACAGGGCCACGACCGCGCCCGAAGTCCCTCGGGTGCGGTCCAATAGCTGCTCCCGATGTGCTCGTCAGGAAGACGCGCCATTTCGAGCAGCCTTCGGTGGAGGAGTGGCTGCTGGCTACCAATTGGTGCAAGGAGTCCCTAGACGGGCAGCGTTGGGACGGTCTCGGTGTAGTTGCGCTCACATGCGCAAATCCCGAGCCATCCCGTAATAGCGCACTGAAGGTCAGACCGGGGAGGATGTTTAGTGGGTATGGAGGGAACGCCTTTACCTCGAGTCCCACATATCCCCTGCGGTTGGCACCACCCCGCAGGAACGATATGTAAATGAATTTAACCTCCCCGGCAACAAAAAAAGGTACCTACACACAATATTCGCTAATAAAATATAAGTTTATAATTAAGCAATAATAACGGTCGCTGGCGAACGATCCACGGTCGTGCGTTTTTCACGAATTACCAAGTGCGCTGTCGCTACTCAGATCATCATCATCATCACAACAGCCTTTATAATTCGACCCACTGCTGGGACAAAAGGCCCCTCCTTGTCATCGAAGGAGGTTTATTAGGCAGTAGTCCACCACGCTTGCCCAATGCGGATTGGCGGACGGAATATAAGGTGATAAATACCCCCTTGCTGATCCATTAGTCGCCTTCTACGACACCCAATGGAGGATATGGGGTGATGCTATTCTACTCTGCCGGCATCGAACGATAGTAGTCGTGGAATAATTTTATTTTTTGCGTTTACAAACGCGTAAATATAATACTAGAAAAATGCACTGAAAAAAATCGACTTGCCTCAGGCGGGACTCGAACCCGCACCTTCCACAATCCGGGTGGACGCGTTGACCAATTTCACCACCGAGGCACTGCTTTTCGCTGTCGAAATTTGTCAGTGCTTGGTGCTTATGTTTTTATGGTAAACATCGTTTCATCAAATCTTTGAAATTTGCACTTCTAAGACCCGAACGAAATATTTTTGCAAATATTTGACGCCCAGCTAAGATGAAACTACCTTACATTATGGAATAATTTTATTTTTTGCGTTTACAAACGCGTAAATATAATACTAGAAAAATGCACTGAAAAAAATCGACTTGCCTCAGGCGGGACTCGAACCCGCACCTTCCACAATCCGGGTGGACGCGTTGACCAATTTCGCCACCGAGGCACTGCTTTTCGCTGTCGAAATTTGTCAGTGCTTGGTGCTTATGTTTTTATGGTAAACATCGTTTCATCAATCAATCAATCAATCAATAGTAGTCGTTCCCAAGGGGGTTAGTTTTTAGGCAAGTGGCCGGCTGTAAAAATCTTATGCAAAATCCAATAGCAGTACTTATTTTGAAAGCGAGACATATAGTAGAAGATCCGAACCTATATCGACCTTCACCGAGCTGATAATAGAATGAAACATATTTTATTATTAATTTAGTATATTAGAAAATATATTAAAAATGGGTTGTCTAAAAAAATCCTGGACAGACTATTTTTAATTATTTTTTGAAAAATGATTTTTAAAAAAAATGAATAAAATATTGCAACATCAAGATAATAAGAAAATTTTGTCCTGACTGATAGTAGAAACCGTATAGAATGTGCAGGCATTGGGTTGTCTATTATTTACCTGCGCGAACTACTGGGTTGTCAGGTATGAACAGGTATGTCGATATCAGTTACTTTCACTCGATTGGATAATAGAAAAAATTTTATATCATCATAAGCGCGCGACAAAATTTTCTTATTATCTTGATGTTGCAATATTTTATTAAAAATCATTTTTCAAAAAATAATTAAAAATAGTCTGTCCAGGATTTTTTTAGACAACCCATTTTTAATATATTTTCTAATATACTAAATTAATAATAAAATATGTTTCATTCTATTATCAGCTCGGTGAAGGTCGATTTAGGTTCGGATCTTAGACTAATAGGTACTGCGCCGACCCCAAATAAAATTAGAGCAGCGTAGGAAAAAGAAAATTTGAGCTGGGTTTTATCATTAGGTAATGACGCTAGGCGGTCGAGAGACTCCCCAAGCGGGAGATGCTCGTTCGACCAGTAATCTAGGACCGTGCGACTTACAGGCTTGAGGACCCCGAAGGACTTCGCCACTTCGCCTTCTTAAAAACCCGGTGACGCAGGAAATGTCATCAGCGACAACCCTGCAGTAGCCAATACAAAAAAACGATATTAAATTAAGAGTTTATAATCTGCAATATAACCTAGGCCAGTCAACGGGGTACACCGTGCTTTTCTAACCGTCTTAAATAATTCAAGGTGTGAAAGTTATCATCATCAACCCTTGTTATCATCATCGAATTCGTGAAAAAAAAATCAGCTGTTTCATACATTTCGGTTGCGTAGGTGTTGCACATTTGTATGAGACAGTCCCTCCGTCCCTGAAATTTTGTATGTGATAAACTTAGGTATTATAATACAAAATTTTTTTAGAAGTTAGGTATATTTACCTAAATGTGGAAATTGCTCATAAATGTCTACCTTAAATTTGTCAGCAAGACTAAACGCCGTGCTGATCGAACGGTCTGTTACGAACACGGATGGTTAAATATAATAATAAAATGTAAATTTTAGTTATTTTACTCTATGTTGTCTTCGTAGTCGTCGTTCTTCATCTCCACATAACACTGGCAATTGCTGATAAACTGTCTATGTAAGTATATGACTAAACATTAATTATTCTACACAGTACGTACATGTGTTAAGTATTCAATTACATGTAATGAAGAACTAGGCAGCGTTATCAGTAAAATAATCAACATATATTTGGAAAACCGTAACGCACAAAGAAGCGTAACAATCAATGTAAATGACCCCCAAAAGTTAATTGACCTCTTCGCGTTCGTAGCGGTTGGTAGTTCTGCGTACGCGCATGTTGTCTACGAATTTGCAAACGAGCAGACCGCAAGGTCACCTGCTTAGCTAGCTGTTTTTAACAGTCCCAGATATAATTTTAATTTCAATGTTATTGTTATGATTATTAATACACAATTCGAATAAAGAAACTGCGCAGTAATGTAGAAATCTAGAAATGTAAAACTATGCTTTAAATTATAAAAAATAATCGCAAGGCACAAAATTAACGAGTAGTTTTATAAAAAAAAACTACATTTTTTATGAAAAACGTACCACACTCTCGTATGCATTATAATTTATATTATCTATTATGAAAAAAACAATAGAATTAAAAAAGTGTGTGTGTGTGCATACACGGCAGAAGTAAACCTTCAGAAAAGTTGCAAATATTATTTCAGAAGCAACAGATGTTTATATTGGCTGCAAAAATTTGGAACCAAAAAGTTTTTAACAAATAGAGCAAACCATAGAGGCCAAAAACTTTTTTGCGTAACTTTTTGGTATCATTGAATTTTGAAATCACAACGGTGCCAAAGAACTTTCACTTTAAAAAAGCAAGCAAATTAAAAAGGTGCTTAAGATTTCTTCTTTTTCCTCTATTTATTTTGGAGTCGGTGCATTATAAAATAAAATAAATAAAAAATGATTTTATTTTTCTCCACAAAATAGCATACACAAATATTAGCTACAGTAAGTATACACCCGATTATATAACTAATTGTGTAGAACTGGCGCCTGAACTAGGTATCTAAACGAACAAGTATCTAATACAGGTTAAAATTGTCATGTGCTTCCATTTTTTTCTATTGCGTGTTTTTATATTACATCTTTTTTTATATCCATATTTTCTGTTGTCTTTTTCTCTCAAAGAGAAACAGTTATGGACTTTAATGTTGGAGGGATCCAATATTAAAATCTATCACTGTTTCTCTTAGCCAAATAAAACTAGGTACCTTAAATCGTAACAGACACTTTAGTTATGAGTTATTTTCTAAAAATACTCTTTGAATTCAATACAAAAATTATTTTATTGTTTATTACAACAAAAATATAAATATAAGGAGGTAGTTAACATTATCACGTTGAAACAGAAACTGTGTCGAAACGAAGTTTAAAACCCCTACCTATTCAAAATCTATATGTAGACCTCTAATATAATGTCGGTATATTTACCGTCATTATTACTACGCCTTGGATTTTGATAAATAGGTACTCCTCGCAAAATCCATTCTTTAACCTGTGCTAGAGATACAGGCTAGGGAGTAAATAAGTAGTAGAAATTATAAAAATAAAATTCTTATTAGAATAATGGACAAAACTCATTGCATGCGCCCACCGCTTACCAATTAACAACAACAATATTAATAATTCTATTTTGATTTTCAGGTGTATGTTTAACTTCACTTGTAGGTACTTTATTTGTGCAATAAATACTTTGGTCTAATAAATAAATAACTACAATCTTTGAACAGCGACGTAATGTTTTAAAATACTCAGTAGAGTCGCTTAAGATAAGTGGAGAACTATTATAGTTAAGTACGTAATTGATATAGATTTTTGTTATTTGTTAATTTAACATATTATATGATATTTACGATACGAGATCTACGAAATTATTTGTCGTTAATTTTTTTAAGCTATGAAGTCATGGTCTTAGGAACTCTTTTAAGTTAGAGCGGCGTCTCTAAAATGCGAACAAGCAGGTTGCAGGTAACCGTGTACCAGCCTAAAAACTGGTCCGAGTACAACATACTTTTCATTTATACTTATTTGATTAATGCCTTCTCATTGGGCGACATAGCTCGGCGGTCGAAACGACCAACAATGGGCAATTATTTCCGAGGCATTTCGTCCGGTACAAGCAAACCTGGCGTTTTTCAATTTTGTATTTGCAACTTTCCCAGAAAATTGCGTCGCTAACAAGAAAATTGCTTTATTACGTGTTGTTGTCGGCACTTACGCCTTAATGAATATGTGTCTCGTGCGTAATTATCGTTTTTATATCGCTCAAGGCGATTAAGTAGGCGTGGATAGTGATAGTTGTCTATTAAATTCACTTGTAATGCTAGAAGAGCGTCTCATTGGCCCGGGTTCTTATCTTTATATTATAATTATAGTGTTACATTACCATTCAGTAGTGTCCATTTCAGGAGCAAGATAACATAATAATATACGTGTAATTGGAACAAGTATTGTAATAATGTTAATCATATTCATGACCAATAAGAATTTGTTTGTGTACTTCGTAGAGCCAATTACACCAGTTTGTAGACAATGTTATTTTAAGTGCACGGGTAAGGGAAATATACCTACAATTATTACTTTTAATTAAACTCTGAATGCTCCGAATTTGCTTCGGGTGACTTATCATTCAAGTACCTTCAAAAACTGACCAAATAATAATCCTATACAATACCTAGCTAAGTATAATTTATATAGCACAAGCGACCCGCCCCGGCTTCGCACGGATGCAATGCTTATGTAAATATGCATGTATTATACATATAAACCTTCCTTAAGAATCACTCTATCTATTAAAAAAAACCGCATCAAAATCCGTTGCGTAGTTTTAAAGATCTAAGCATACATAGGGACAGACAGACGGCGGATAGCGACTTTGTTTTATACTATGTAGTGATTAAGCTTTTTTTTATTTTGATATTTATTCCCGGACCTCTGAGATGATTTTGAATGTAACATCTGCCTTGGCGGACTATTCGCTAACTTTTTTTGACAGATGAAAGTGATAATCACCGAATGACATATCTATTGCTGTTTTTACACTACAAGTGTCACAATAGCGTTATAGTAGAGTAGTAGTGGATCAGTAATTCACTCGGTGATTATCACTTTCATCTGTCAAAAAAAGTTAGCGAATAGACCGGCCGGTAGTTGTCTTTTGTTTGTTGGTCTACTTAGGGATTGGTACTTTTTAGATAAATAGATAGAGGCGTCGGTGGCGTAGTGCGTAAGAACGACGTCTTCTCCCACCCGGGAGGCTCTGGTTCGATCCCCGCCACTACGACAAATGTGTTTTCAAATTTTGAATTCATATGTACGTTTAATCGACGCTTTTACGGTGAAGGAAAACATCGTGAGGAAACCTGCTTACACCTATGAAGAAATTCTTAGGTTGTGTGTGAAGTCGACCAACCCGCACTTGGCCAGCGTGGTTGACTAAGGCCTCATCGCCCCTAATGTGGGGTAGGCTCGAGTCCCTTGGTGGAGACTCTATATGAGCTGTTGATGATGATGTTACTTTTTGGGTTTGGTGTCCCTTTTATGTAGACTGGCAACCTAACACTATTTGGACGCACTGCATGACCCATACTGCCAAATGTGGCTTTATGTGTAACGAAATGTTACCTAAGGCTCTGCTGTATCCCTGTTAGGACTACGAGTGTGATTGTATGTATGTATGTAGCTCGCCAGTCGATTTAAAACAAGTCCAAACAAAAACCAAGTTTACTAGGGATTAAACCCAGCAACTCAATATCTACTTCTAGTGAGCGAAAAAGGTGCTTGGAAAAAGTTAAAAGGTTAGGTGCCTTTATCTAAGGCTAATAACAAAATTCAAGTCATCACAGGCGATGATAAAAAGAATAAAAACAAAAATGACAATCTCCTTATTTTCGTCTAACTGTCATGCAGATTATAAAAATGCCTTCGATTCCAGCATCGACTTTTTATAAACTATCTAGTTGTGCAAAATTCCACGCGCAGAAATCTAGGATCTAAATACAAACATAAGCATAGAAATAAATAGAAATGATTACGAGAAAATGTAAAAATAGACGTTCCATCATATATCCGATTGTTTCTACGCGTGATTGCATATTGTCGGCATGCTAGTTCCCATTTTGCCGAATTTCAAGAGTGATGGCACTTTCGAACGTGCTGCTGGCCTGCAGTTAGATAATAGCCCAAAGCTGGCGATCCGCCAACAAGGTGAATGCCACACCACGCATCCAACCCAGTTTACCCGATACACGGAAATATGTCCTGTATACAGAGATCTGTGTCAGCACAGCAAGACGATTGCACGTGTACTGCCAAACCAACTGTCATCCCAACTATAAACAACTATGGCGTTCATTACACAATAAGTCGTCTATCAGTCATGTTTGATGATGAAGAAACAATCAATAAATTCCAGATAAATTCCAATTCGTTTTTGCAACCATTTCAAACATTTAATGCCAAATTCCATCAGTCATACATGCCAAGCAAGAATGATCAACCAATTGTCTAATTATCTAATACACTTTAAAACTGCTCAACCCTTCACCTTCCATAGGTCTTTCGGCGATGTTTAAGAAAATTTTAACGTCAACATCGTCTTTTATAAGACGTACCCATGCACAATAAGATATTGTAGTAGGTATATTTTATACGACGTAATGGCATATTCAGATTGGTAGGTATAGTAATTTCTTCTATGTTAAAATTTTTGTTTTGGCGCGTTGACAAATATTATCAAGCCCTTTTTGTAAACTGCTTCTCAATCGTTTTCATGTTAAGAAATAGGTACAAAATGATATTTTGCTATTTCTTATCACGAAAACAATTGAGTTTTACAATAAGAAGAAATAATAAGAAGCCATTTTTTTAAACCAACACTTGTCCTCTTTGTTTACAATATCTCGTAAACGCATCATTAAGTATTTATTAAAGCTTTAATTCTGTCTAGGTTCTACATTTTGTATAAAAAAAACTAGTGTTTATATTTAGCTGCAAGTGGCGTGCTGGATAGACCATAAACCATTACCTACCTACTTATAAAATTTTAGTGCTAGTAAAAATTTTCATCGGGACTTCATCACATCACCCATTTGCTAATATTTCTGTCGTAGATACATTGTTCGACCATGACATAATTGACGTGCTTGGCTTAACCGACTTTAATTGATATAGTTATTTTCAGATTCTGAGTAATTAGTGTCAGTTTCATTTTCGTGTATTAATTCTCTTGTTTTCTAGTTCTAACAACGATCTGATTTTTTTATCTTCAGCAACATAACCACAAATCACCCTTTTATTCTGCGTTGTAAAATTTACGAGATGCTATCGTATATGCTAATGAGTTTAATGTATTTTCTAGTAAGAATGTATTAAAATTCTAATTGGTTGGCGGAATCATACTAGAGTAATTTTTTGTTAATCACCTTTCATGATTTTTTTGAAAACTGAAGCATTTTAAAAGCAATGTAAAAATTTCCCCGTCGGATTACAATTGTAACCGCTTTAAACCCTACGTAACATTTTAGCCAGTAGGCAGGGTCCCTGCTGAAATGCAAATTGATATAATGCAGGAAACGTCTGAGTGGGGCTCATAGCGGGCGCCTATACCGCATCAGTAGCATAAGTTCGTTTGCATACGACAGTCAACGTATTTGCATCCCAAATGTTCGGCGACCGCTCGCCCGACTTATCTCTCTTCCATGGCGAAATATTACAGTTTGTGCATCGCCACTCGCAATGTGCATAACTGAATGTCAATAAAGGAACAAAAAAGGCCACCGGAGGCGTTCCCGCGCAAAAGGCGGATGTGTTTTAAGCCAATGGGCGAGCAGAGCTCAGCATATTCATAACGATATTACCGCCGGCGAAGCCGCGGCGTCATCATAATTCATATATAATAACCCTTCCGACGCCGCCGAGCGCCGCGCCGCCCTACGTCTCGTTCACGCACCGCTCGCCGTCTTACGAGAAAAAGAGATAGCAACTTGCCCGAAATATCATAATTCATAATTTTATGTCTACACAATAGCATATACAGCGTAGGTATCTACTGTAGTTACCGCTTCATTTACACCAGTCGCTTGCTGAATCGGTTAAAAATATAGATGATAAGCTAATTTAGAAATGGTCCAAACTAATTTGTGTAAACGCATTATGAAATATCGATAATAATTCATAAAATTACAAATAGAAGCGACTGGGCATGTAAAAGTGATGACAGCTATTTGTAATTGGAATATGACGGGACGCGTGCGCGTGCGCTCGGCGCGTCTCATTCGTCAGTTTATAAATAGAGCACCGCGTCTGCGCCGTGACGACTCACGCCATTAATTTATATGAAATAACTGTCGGCACTCGGAAAAATAAGTCCGACCGAGAATGGCCTTCTACACGATAATATTTATGTTTTACGAAGTATCTGACAAGCCTGCCAGTGTTGACGTACGAATGTCAGAAGAGATCCACTCCTAGACACGCACAGATAAATAATTTCGTTGAGTAAATAATCTAACTAAATCTTTTTTATAAATGGTGGTACATTAAGCCGCAATTGATGATAATTTATGTCGGAATGGTTCTGCTTCAAACTAAACTCAAACATCTGTATAGCGTTAACAAACAAAATGAAGATGTTTTAATGAAATGCATAATGTATTCGACGACCGTTTGCTGCGACAGACAACAGTCAAATACCTATAAAAACACTTCATGTTACACTTTATAACCGTCAGTGAATCCTCCTTCACAGATCTTTTGAAAACCAATAAACACTTAAATATACTGATTTCATGCGTTATAATCCAAGCAAAGTGTTCGAAAGACATGCGAGCATAAATTCGTTAGCGCGCATGTAATCGTCACGAATATACAAACCAATAACTCACGCGCATAAATTTTAAAGTTGACGGCAGAAAGAACGTCTTATATAGCTATAACTCAAGCCTGTTCCAACGACACTTCAAACATATTAACAGTAAATATATTTATATAAATTACTCATTTGAATTTTCCAAACAAATGTTCCTACATATTTATCTCATCAAGAGTTGGAGGTATTAATATAATTATCACCAGCTAATGCTTTCCCATTAAGTTCTCATTCGAGGCAGAAGTTTTTGCATTTTTACACGCTCAGTTAAACGTGGTATAATTATCAACTAGGTAAGTACTACATTGAATTTTGAATCAGGCAACTTTTTGTAATCAGTAGATTATCTAGAATCCTCAAGAAATATAAGCAAGATACGTCATATACAATCATATAAAAATACACATGAAATTTTGGCTAAAACTGTTGCCAAAATAAGCCAAGGTACCCAAGTTAATACATAGCAGATAATGGGTATGATACCGAGGGTAATATTAAGTACCCGGTTAATAAATTTCTCGATATATAAATTCATCAATACTACTAAACGAATGTAATAAAGACTTGAAATAAACATCACAATGCAAAAAAATATATTGACCTAAAAGTTTTTCTACTGTCCGGACGTTTCGTTATATGAACTTACAAGGAGAAAACTGTTAACAAAACACATTGTAAATAAAAGAACTTATTTTCAGTGCCGAGATGAAACGAACCACACCACTATAATTACGATCGCTCCCAATAGACATCTAAACTGCACTCCAACTGGAATTCTGACAAATTAATTACCTTAGATCTAAATTCAAAAGACCAATCCATACAAAAGATAACCAATATTAACCTAATGGATCTCGGAGTTACTTCAGTGAATGTATTTAAATCTACAGATATTTAAACACATCGGCCTCGCTCCCGTCTCACCATAAATAAAATAAATACAAATATTCTCACGTAAGCGAGTACCTCGAAAGCGTTCATTTACATTGGTGAATGTAATAAATGGGGCATCTTCTTCTAAATACAAAAGTAGACTGACGAAAATAACCTATTTTTGAACGTAATGGCTTGAACGAAATAACACAACCGAATTTAGATAATTAATTTCACAATCCATCGAGCACAGATGAGTTTATTCTTATTCTTATTCTTATGTGAGGGGCTGAGGCTGTCTCAGAGCACTTCGACCCTATGGGATCTTTTGTGCTTCCCCTTTCCTTATCACCCATCCCCGCCAACATCGAAAACACCTTGTATGAGTTTTACGATGTTGGCGGGAATAAGGTCTATGATGTCCTCTGGTTTAGGGTAACCTAGACCCAGGATCCTTAGTCGCCTATTGGCTAGTGCATGACAGTCACATAGTATGTGCTCCATGCTTTCTTCCTCCTCGCCACACATTCTACAAATGGGGTCTTCAGTTTTGCCTATTGTGCACAGGTGTCTTCTAGTGGCAAAGTGGCCAGTGAGAGCACCTGTGAGGCAGCGGATTTGAGTCCTGCTGATTCCTCCTATTCTTTTAAGGTGGCCCGTGTGTGAGGATCCTAAGAATTTCTTTGAGTGTGTCAGTCGGGGAGTAGACAACCATTCCCTGAGGTGCCTCTTTTGACAATACTCCTTCAGTGCCATTTTTATGGTACTCCTAGATAATCCTACAAAAGGCTCGGGCCCATTGAGGTCTTGAGCCGATCCTTTCCTTGCTAGTCTGTCAGCATTTTCATTACCTTCAATCCCTACATGTCCCGGTACCCACACTAGTCTGACCAGGTTGTGCTTGCCTAATCTGTTTAGTGTGTGTATCGCATTCAAAACTAGTTTTGAGTTGATTTTGTGGGTAGTTAAGGCTTTAAGTGCCGCTTGGCTGTCACTAAGAATGTAAATGGTCATTCCTTTGGTGCCCATTTCTATGTTCTTTTGAGCACAGGCAATTATTGCATACGTCTCAGCTTGAAAGACTGTTGCATATTTACCCATGCTTTGATGGTACTCGTACCCGTTGCCGTAAATGCCTGCCCCTGTACCTGACTCCATTTTTGATCCGTCAGTGTACCATATAAGACTGTTTTCCTTAGGGGTTTTGAGTCCTCGCTTCCATTCCTCCCGCGTGGGTACATGGATGCTGAATGATCTCCTAGATACAAACGATGGTTGGTTTACATCACTTGTCATTGCTGTGATGATATCTAGGTTTAGATCCTTTTCAAATTTGGTGTGTCGTGTCCTCAGCTGCGAGTCCTTCCATGTTCCACATACCTGTAGCCTATGGAGAGTGTCTCTTGCTTGGGATTCGATGACTATGTGCAGCGGTGTTAATCCAAGGATATTTTCTATGGCTGCCGTTGGTGTGGTCCGGAATGCTCCAGTGATGGCCAAGCACGCCATTCTTTGAAGTTTTGCCAAGTCACTTTGACAGGTTGATAACTTGGTTCTGGGCCACCATGCTATGCTACCATATGTAACTATCGGTCTTATTAGCATAGTGTATAGCCAGTGCATTACTTTGGGCTTTAGCCCCCATGTTTTGCCGTACGTAGTCCGACACAATCCGAATACCCTTTGGCATTTCTTTATTGTGTTGTCTACATGAGTTTTCCACTTTAGTTCCTTATCCAGTGTTATTCCTAGATACTTTACTTCTGTGGACCATGGCAGTTGCGTTCCATAGAGTGTAAGTGACTTGGTCAGTTCTACTTTCCTCTTCCTGGTGAATGGTATTACTACTGCCTTTTTTGGGTTGATAGAGAGGTGGTGGTTATTGCACCATTGTTCCACCCTTTTAAGGGCTGAGTTTAAATCACTTTAAAACTAATAAACATTTTCCGTGACATCTGGAACTAACGCTCTACTAAAAGAAACAGCAATTATTATATAGCACTATGTAACATAGGTAGGTACTTACCAATAATTTAAACACTCTACCAACTCTAATGTTGAATTATGGCCATTGAATACGCACAGCCTTGTAATAAACATTGTTATCCTATTATTCATCGATGTACAAAAATTTACATGACAGTCAAAAGTTTCAAGAAAGGGTGGACACCTGCACACAACTCATACAGATTTACGACCGAGTATTGAACCAATAAATGGTATCTTCCCGAAATATCCCCCAAAAAAGTATAATAAGAGCATCAAAAAAGCTCAGCAAGAGACGTCAACGTCGCCGCACCATTGGTCCCCGAACAAAGAAATATTACTGCAGGTTTAACCTCCTTTATCCTTCATACGAACCAACTCTTTAGATATAAAAAAGGAAAAATAGGTATGTGTAATCAAGCCGATACGCAAATTTTAAATTTTGAATATAGAACGACATTTAAAAAGAACCTAAGTAAGCAAAACATTATTTCAAAAATAGACGTAACTACTGGCTTTTTTTTTTACTGCTTACATAATTAATACTTACCTGATCCTATTCTGAATAAACAAATAAATCAGAAACAAAGTCATACAATTTAAGATCGCAAAAAGAAAACAGTAGAATACATTAATAAAACACAAATAAATCTTCTCCAAATAAAAAGTAAAACACAGGACCGAAGTGCATCATAAAATGTTGTCAATAAAACTCGGGACAACATCTTGTGAGAACTACACAAATATTATTATACTAATTATTTAGATTATACTTATCTAGTTTATAACATATTTTAGTGCGTCATAAACAAACATGGCGTCAGTTTTCGTCCTAACCTGTCCTTTCATCGGCGACGCCATTCGGGATCTTATAATTTTTATAGGGGCAATCCGTCTGCCTTGATTTACTCCTTCCCTAACTGACGGATCTTTTGTTTAATTTACGGTTCTATCGTACCTATGCAGTTCACAAAAGAGAAAACTAAAATTGCGTTCTTTGGCGGTCGTTCATTTTACGACAATAATAATGGAGCATTTTCTAAGAGAGAAATGGGAATTATAATTAATGAAAAATGAAATCTATTTTTCTTTTGCGGCAATAAAATTTTAAATTTTTCTTCAACAGACTATTTGACAGTTGTCGCAGCTTTTTTGTGTAATAAAGATAAACTGCTTGTTGGCGCTTTAATGTTAGTTGATATAATGTTTTTTCATGCCACAATATATTTGAATGAGTAGTCTAATTCTAATGTAGACTAGAAAACTATTTTGATTTAACTAGTTCACTTCTGCGCCTTCGACTGCTTGATAGCTGTATTTATTTATAGGTAAAACTAGAGTTGTTAACAACCTAGATCCTGCCTGTTGGTGCCTAATCATTGCCTTGCGCCACCAGGTATCACTTAATCAATGTTTTCCATATTCGTTACTTTACTCAGCAATAATGGAGTGCAGTTTCTGTAGTGGTGCAATACTTTCCCGGTATCGGCGTTAAAAATTCAATTCTCTTCATTTACCTGGTCATGCAAAAAGAATAAATTTCAGAGGATTGGGATGAAAAGGTTATATGAATCGGAAGTGAATGGAGATGTGGGATGAGAAAAATATAGGCGTTAGTCCACTAAATTTATAAAAAAAGGGCCGAGTAAAAATGCACCTACTAGTAATCGCCGGGCATTTATAAGGACTGTGAAGAAAGGAGATGAAGCCAAAGAAACAGCCAATGAAGAGAACTGGAGATGCATTTTTGAATCATTAGAATTCCAAATCGTGTATGAAATCGCAAGATTCGTATGCGAATCCCTAAAATCGCTATTTTTGAATATTTATACTCGTGAATTTTGCAACGAGTGGACCCACTCGTTTCCGATATTCTACCAGTAGAAAATCAAATAACTGACAGTGACATTATAACTTTCAATTTACGTTCCGTTTCCTTGTAACTCATTGCCTGTTTCTAAAATCACGAGTTATTCCATTTTATTTTTTCTGCATGAAATGATAAAAATGTTATAAGATTCGAGTTTTAGGGCAACACTCATTTCTAATGTTTCAAAAATACGTAAAATTGGGAGCAATTGAAACTAATTTCGTATAAGTTATGCTTTCGCGAATGAATTTAAGATTCACTTCAAATGATTCAAAAACTCGACTCCTGATCGCTTCCTGCCACTGTGTGAGAAAACGCCTTTTTCATATAACCACTATGTGGCAGAGATTTAAGTATTTACATAAATATCCTAGGATATCAAAAAAAATACCACACCGCTCTTCATGTTAACTTTGCAAAGAAAAAATATGAAATAATTTACTAAGTACCTTATGGTGGCCTTTCTTTTTAATAAAGTAATTAAGTAACTCTATTTCTTATGCCATACAATTAATAATTCAATGGACAATAAATTTACGGGATCACTCCATAAGCTGCACTTATGTTGCTATACGCACACATTGCTCTAATCAGCTGATCGACCTTCGGTGTTTATTGATTACCTCCACGCACCCTTACCCCTGCACAAACGGAGTGCAAAAGTCTTACACCGAACAATGTTCCTAATAATACTTATTGCCATGTTTATGTGATATTAATAGTAAAGATACCTATAATTTTCTATAAAATAATTTTTGAAAGAACTAAGTTTATTTAGTGCATTCATTGTGCTAAAAATACGAAATTAATTTGAAGTACCTATTGTAATATATTTTAAGTTCAATATATTTTAATCAGTAACTGAACTTAATATTAAAATTCAACTACAGACTACTTTGTCATTTAGGTCATTGAACTCAAACAAATTTAGATTCCTACTCATGAAATATTTCGCGTGCCATTCCTCCGTACTGGTATCACTCTGTATGATTTACACGAGGAACAATCGTAACGAAAATTTATTGTTTATATTTTTGATGCAAATCTTGAGGTCAATCCACTATGAGTGGTATCCGACAAGCATTTGGCACTCGTTCAGAGATTGTTATTATAATAACGACTCCTCCACTCATAACGCTATCGCTTGGCAAATGTCTTCATATCCTCAATAAGCCATAACTCCTTGGAACATTAACGTCGGTTCGGACTGAATATTGCGCCCAATGAATTCTTTGATTTCCAGCGATTACAAAAAATAGCCATAGACCTAAATATACGATGACCCTTTATAAGACAAACACCGAGCATTAAAATTCATGGCAAATAGTATTAAAAAAATTAATTATACGCAGCGAGATCATGACCGAGCCCACATTTACAAGTGCGTCTCATTTGCAAGTAACAGAACGGGTATTATAGACCCACGAAGGCAATAAGATAAAAAGGCTCTCAATAAGGCGCTAACAGAGGCAAAAATGAAATAAATTGCGGGTGAATAAGAGTTCTGTGTGCAATTGAGGCGAACAAGCCTGCTCATTAGACGAGGGACACCGCTCGCCGCCCGCGCGCCTCCCTGCCGCCCGCCGCTTCTCTCTTACATACTATTAGCACTATTTTACCCATTTGTCACTTATTACTAAACAAAAACAAAAGTAACTCTCATTCCTAGAAAGATTCACACGGCCATTACCCGGGTAGCGTAGTATCCTTTCGGTTCGTCCTTTGCCGAAACGCTGTAAAATCTATAGCGATTAGCATAACAAAGATAGTGATTTACGATGATAATAGTATGGGTCCGCGTTCCAAGTCACTTTCACTTATCACGTCTCATGAAAAAAACTACGTAATATTTAAAATAATTGCATTTAAGCTTGCGTCAATATGGTAACTTCAAACCGCAGCCTGCGGAGAAACAATGTGACGACGGGAGCCACCGAACCGTGTCGTGAAGAGACAAAAACTCATTTCACTCGGATATGGAATCGAAACCCGGAGAATAACGAAAGGAATCCCGCAGTTTGCATAATGCGGCAAATTAAAAGAAATTTTTGGTTCTGCTAAACGACTAGGAAAAAACCTTAGAGACGCTCCTTGTACGAACTTGTAAACATGACATTACCAATTGATTCATTTCATTTTGTCAACTTGTAAATAATGCATCAGGAAGGTTAATCGCGTGAAAATTATAATGGTGTTTACATTTTCAAATAGCTGTCGATTTATATTAACATTCCCGTACGCTGAAAGCGCTGGATTGTATTTCATCAATTATAAAGTCTGTTTTGAACGTGCTCTAAGTTGCATAATTAAATATTTTGACACATCGTTCATTTTAGCTTGTGACTAATGGTGTCCATGGGCGTCTCGGTGATGGCTAGATAGAGACGCGCAGACAACAGCCGAGATAAAACTAGATAGTTTTAATGAATTTATTAGCTATCGACTCTATGCTCGGCCATGTGTTAACAGTAACGAGGGTGGCAGACGAGGCACAGTCTACGTCACACGTCTCCACGCACCATTTGCATGCACCCGGCCGCATCCGCCGCGTCCCGCCCGCGACACAAATAGTATAATATCATATCAAATGACTAAGGACGCGTGCCGAGTTACACACCGGTGTATCGCTAGAGAGACATCTCTCAACATCACTGTCAGTCCAATACATAAGCTTGCATAATCACAAAAACCCGACTCGCCTACCTGCTCGCTCAAACAGAATCGTTATGCACAACTGATAATGGGCACCTACTTCTACGCAGAACCGTAATAGCGATCTTTCAAAGTGTTAAAATTTTATTAAGTTTAAACAATAGCAAAAAATTCTTATTGACCATCGGCCGAGCCATAAATTTTGTGAACGTCTTATTTTTTGTTTGTCAATTTCGAATAAATTTAAACTTTTTTCTGGCTCATGACTAATTGGCGATGCTACGAAACCGAGCGGCGGGGTGCACGAAAAAGTTTTGTTCACTTTTGCAAATATAATAATAAAAGTTTATTACCCCGTTTCTGAAAGGGTTTGTCTTGAACTGTAAAGGGTAGTCAGTGACTATACACCGTGCCGTCATAAGTCAAAATGACGATTGTTCAGTTGCACATCGTCATAAATCAGCTTTACAAAAATACAATAAAAACGGGCCTTCGCCGTCGTTACTCAATACAAGATCATTACACAAATATAGATTTTGGTTGTTTGTGCACGTTCCACGGTTCATTGTGGGTGGTTTGAAATTTGTTCAAAAAATTTTTGCTCAATATTTCTAAGAAAAGAAAGCTAAAGCTGCAAAATGACAACACCTGTCTATTAGTTTGGGTCACCTTTGACTGAAACTTACTTCGATATATAGTTGTAAAAGAAACGGTACACCCGTTCTACTAATACAACCTTAGTTTTACCGTTGATCATTGTTAATTAATGTTAATTATCCATGTAAATTTTATGAGAACCTCGACTAGTTTTTCTGTTTAATACTACAGGTACCACCCATGTTTTTACAGGCCTGTTTATAGCCAATTATTTACTTTAATTCATTTTATGACGTGTAATTATACACAAATGATGCATTATGAGCCTTCTCTATAATGATATAATAGATCAAATGTGTTTCTCTCCACCATTGTCTGCTTAACAATTTTAATACTCATTGCCACCCGTTAAGGTAACAAATTTGAAATATGCTGGCAGAGTTCCGGGAAGCTGTTTACTATTTGCTTGAAGTGAAAAATCGCCCACTTCGTAATTAAAATGCTTATTAAAACATTCCTGGTGTCATGAAAACGTGCAATTATGTTTTTATAATTAATGAAACTGTGCTACCTAATGTGGCATTATTTACGTTCTTCGACATTAATATCGTGTTCTTGTCTACAGCTTCCGATAACTCTGTAGGGAATTGGAACGCTTATTTAAAACGGCTCTCGTGAAATTGTATCAAATATAGCTGGACAGCCGGGGTAATGGAGATGAGAACTGATGCGTCATAAGGGCCCTTAAGCCTATACTTGGATCACAAGTCCCAGGCACTGCCCCTGGCTGAACTCAGCAACACGATGGAGTCGACACCCGAATGGCAAATCCAAGTAATGCCAAGAGTAAAACTCTGGGGCCTTACACCTACCGATTATTATGTCATAAGTCTCAGGTAATGCTCCTTATTCATTATCAGCGATAAGGGTAAAACTCTGTAATGTATTACTCTGTAATGTTCTACTAGAATTCAATCCTTGATCTTCTGGACATGGGTAGAACATGAAACTTGAACTGCCTCTTTGATCTAGTGACTGGCTCATAGTTAAAGATCGAGAGGTTGCTTCGAACCCCAGGGGTTACTTTGTGCTGGGTTTTGGTTGGTGGTGAATTACATATCCATTAGATTGTTTACAGTCCGCCTGGCAAGCTACCATCATCTTATAAAAATCTGTGGACATTATTTTATCAGCTTTTTTGGATTTATCGTTACTTACCGGTGTTAATCACTTTTGTGGTCCAGGAGATCTCCCAATGTTGATGATGTAATCAGAAACGAAAGACATGTTTAAATTCGTTGTGGTTAACCAATCCTGTGTAGCCCAGCTGGAAGAGTAGTCGCCTGGACAGAGAAAGGTCGGAAAGTTTTTAAGTCCCGGCTCAGCACTTATCCATGACAGGAATTCTTTCCATGTTTTTAGTTGTTTTATTTAATTTGGTATCAATTTCAATCATTACCACCATCATATCAAATTGTGTTGAAATAAAAATAAGTTAACAGCATTATTATGTTACGATAACTAGTGAAAAGACAGTCAATCCTCAGTATCTTAAGGATTCCGGGTGAAGCTTGCTTCTATATCTTCGGCCTTGGCATCACTTAGGTACCATTCGTGTGATGAAGGTAAAAAGCTTCCGTGTCAAAGATGTTAAGAAAGTTAAACTTTTAAGTTAAAAATTACCTATGATAGCTTTCTAAAGCTTCTCGTTGACCCTTCCGACTCGAACGCCCTAGAGATTAAACGATAGACTATCCCGTGGGGGACCCTCGCCGACTAGAAACCGTCTAGGGATGTTCTCGTTACAACCTAGAGGGCCACCAAGATTCTGTTCGGCTTCTTAAAAACCACGGTGACATCAACACCAATAGTCAGTCAAAAAAAGCTTCTCGACGAAGATAAATCGTCGAAATTGACAGTACTAACTGAGAACTTGGTATTATACCTATTCTTCTATAACTCGCTTGTCTACCATATAAAAATTCCAATAACACATTCTTTCGTATTGCGATCACACATTGCGCAGAGGCAACGAAACTTTGGAAAAACTCTTCAAATCTCTCATTCAAAACAGTCTGTGTAAGACAATATTTTTTCAATAATAATATCCCAATTTCCAAAGAGAAAGTAAAATTATGTGATTATAATTTCTCGCGTCTGTACTAAAACAAAGACCGTCTATTTGGATGACGTCGACGTCGGAAGAATGATGACGCGGGTCAGCCTCGAAGGTCGCGGCGCCCGTGCGTCATCGCTAATGACGACAAATGACGCGACGTGACGTGACATAACGGATACATCTCAATAGTTCACCCATTCTTCACGTGCTTCTATTCCTTATACGGAGAAATTGGGTGTCAAGTGACAAAATTCATAAGCGCCGTAACTGCACTGTACATTTTTGCAATTACTACTTACTTACTTTTGTGTCTTTTGTTAATAATTATATTTTCAAAATTCTACAAAATTTATTTCCTGTTCGATTATAATAAAAATAAAAAATATTCCCGTCTATCTCAAAATAATAGGTAAGTACATTTATTACCTAGGGCGGTTAAACAAAGAATGTATTAGATCGCAGCTATTTGATGCCCGATCTGAAGCTTTCGTTATTACCGCCCGATGTAAGAACAAAATTTTGTCACCCGCTTACCAGGAAATCGGATTTTCCGTGCGCGTAGCCGGCGGAAAATGCAACATTCTGGTCAGGTGTGGCATAAAGCATAAAAACCTTTAAACGCCTGTTTTATAAATAATATTTTGGAATAAAATTGACTTGACTACCTTTTTTCAACCCAAAAAGTAGATAAAGGATATAAAATTGTTGAAAGTGAGAATTTCATGTTTCACGAATTTGTACTAAATGTTAGTTTTCGTTTTCGTACGAAATTCAAATTAACATAGTCTTCAACCCTTACTCAACTTTTCTTGTGAGAATACCACTTTTTTTTTTACTTTAATTGGGAAGCTTTTGGCTTTCATCTGAACTGATGGTAAGGACTTTTTTTTAATGGTCTGAGAGTGTAAGGCAGTAACGTTTGCTTTTTACAATTTACATCACATGATGATTTGACAAACCGTATTTTCAAGAAAATCCTAGAAATATTGGCCTTTTAAAATTTATTTTAAGTTATGGAATAATTTATGCGCTTACAACGCGTAAATATTTTTGAAACTAGAAATGAAAAAAAATCGTCCTGCCCCAGGCAGAAATCGAACAGAAAGCAAATTTTTGTAAAAGATATTTTTTTGGTACTTATAAGGAAGGAAAACGTACGAGGGTTTCGCTATGCTTCACACCTCGTTACCTACTTTTTTCTGATAACCCGGATTTTGCAATAACCCTACGACGTAGGTATTATAATTATTGTATTGTTTATAAACAATGTATTTGCGTTGTCAGCAATCAGCATAGGAGGGAAAGAGATATAAGCACCACTTATAAGAAACAGACTTATTTTTTAACAACAGACGGAAGGTGTCACTCGTCACACTATCCATCAAGCATTCGTTTCCTGCAAGTCGTGACACATAAATTACGTTTTAAAACTGTCCGTCACTATACAATATAGATGCACTGCAAATAAATAATGGAAATAATGCACAGCGAAAACTTTTTAGTACTCAGAAATATACTCCGTTATATTCAACTCTTTTGTTTAAAGAGAATGGGTTTCTCTCAGTTACACATTATGAAATAGATTTGTTTGAAAACATCTAGCTACGCACAAAAGTCCATTATTTTTGCGAATTCCTCGGGGCCGATAATAATGTGAGTCAATAACTGTAAAATAAGATTTCCTCCTAATGTTTTTCAATATGTATTGATTTTACGTCTTGGGTATTATCTCATCTACAATATCCCTTTCTGTAGTGCTGTGGTTCTGTCAGTAGATACGTAAGGTTTTCTGAGCTCCAGATAGCAATAGATAAATACGGTGTCGTGCAGAATAAAAACCAAAGCTGTTACCACAAATAGAACTATATAGGATTCGTTCTCATAATTTATATATGAAAAAAATCGGGAGTGGTCTCCCCTAGACTTTCTCGTATACGGGAAACCCCTCAAAGGTTGATAGAAACCTTACATTTTGATGTCATACACGTATGTTAAATTTTGTTGCAATAAGTTAAAGCATGCTCGAGTTATCGTGCTAACGCACAGACACACACACACACACAAACACACAGACATAATTTCAAAAAAAAATTTTTTGTACTCGGGGAGGTCCAAAACGTGTAAATCCGTCAAAATCTCGAGGTCGAATTTTTTGACGATTACAATACTTCCTCTATACTACGCTACGAGAAAGTAAAAGGGAAATTTAAATGTTAAGTTCATAAACATTTGATTATGAACTAGATAGGGTAGAGTCGGTTTTAAGTCTGCCTACGCCACCTTCTGACTACTACTATCATAAAAAAATCTTTACTTTGTCGATATTTAGAGGTATACTGGCCT
This sequence comes from Elophila nymphaeata, assembly GCA_955850985.1. NCBI lineage: Eukaryota > Metazoa > Arthropoda > Insecta > Lepidoptera > Crambidae > Elophila > Elophila nymphaeata. The sequence continues at coordinate 16,338,660 of OY039068.1, forward strand.
TAGTATGTTGAGGACGAAGGATGAAGTGCGCTTTAACTTCGGCCTTATCTTAACGTGAGGCCAGGTGAGATGAAGACCAAATGCTGCCGTATCTTAGAATAAGAAATAAAATTATAACTAATGTGGATTAAACCAAAGTACGTACCTACCCATTTAAGCACACCGTAAAATTTTATCAGATATCCAAAAATTGTAGGATAGTTACAAAAACCATTAAAAACAACTCCCCTGCTCAAATGTCAAATACGAGTAAAATTGTATTTTGTTCGAAATCAAAACATCATAAATAGTAGAGGAGAGAGAACAAGATCGGCGGTGAGACAGTTTCCCACAGAGATTTAGCTCGGGCCGGCTGCACGCGACACAAAAATAGCGCACATTTGTCGAAAAATAAAATTTTCCCCAAATAGACGGAAATATACAAAAATGTGAGCCGCAGCGAGGGGCGAACGTGATGGCGTGCCGTAATGTGCGCCCCTAATTAAAACGTTAAAAACCGACCGCTTCTGAAAAACGTCAATTTTAAAGAGAAATGTGCCGTCCAAAGGATCCCCTTTCATACTTTTTTATTTATTTAAACGCTTAAAAGAACAAATGAATGACCTCATATGTTGAGACAGACGCTATTCTTATTGAGAGTTCTAAAATTATTTTCAGTTACTAAGTAGCGGTACAACTTCTGTATGCTTTAAGTACACTTTAATGAATTGTTTATTGAGTGTAGATTTCAGTATCGACAGATCTGTTACGGTGGAGCAGTAGATATTGAGTTACTAGTACAGATTACAATCGTGTCTAGTCTATGCGTGCACAAAATCATTAAATTAGGAATTTAGTTAGCGTTTGAAAAGCGGACAGGTAACGAATGGATAAATCTAGCCGTTAAAGCGATATGCAGATCTGCATCGACATTCATTACCTAATTAAAATCGCAAGCCCCTTCCGCTCGCTACATTTCTCCAGGCCGCTGCCAATAAATTTCATCCGCCAGTCGCCCCATAACGATAACCAGTTCCTCGGGAACTATCGTTCAATCTGCCGTCGATGCCGTATGTTGATCCGGTCGTGTACCCGACGCTCTTCGCAGACGGTGCTGTCGATACCTATGTATTATTTAGTGCGAGCTAGGGCCGGCGCGTGTGTGCCGGCCCGGCGCACGCACACGGCCAGCGTAGACGTCTCCGCCACGTCAGCCGCAGATAACGAGCTCACATATTCATAAAGAATAAAGAATTATCCGACGACCTCTCCGCGCCCCGCGGCCCACCACCGTCAGGCTCTTCTCGATCGTAATGCTCTCATTCACACTCTCCCGCCGATCTCGATCTATCCGTTCCCTTCTAAGGGTCCAGCCAGAACGGCTCGCGAACGAGCTTCACTGGAATTGGATTATCGACTTTAATTTATTCAGTAGAAGAAATATTTCATTTTTCGTCGGAGCGTGTTCATGAAACCCTTTCACTCCTGGAACGCACCGTGCGAGCGGGTTCGAAACGATCACTCTGCATCGAGTCGCGGTGACCGGTTTTAATTCTTAGATACGAGAGACGAAGGATCATTTCGTGGTCTGGTCGGCGCGGGACAAAAGCTCGTTATCGCATTAACAGGTTCGCGGTCCAACCCTCGAGGCAGCATCTTTATGGGCGACATATTTGATTCGAAAACTTGTTATGCTTCGTCCTAAATAAATTATAACGAGAAATTGTAATCATTAAATGGATATATTTAATGTGTGTAGATGTCGGCGCGGCGCGATGGCGGGCGGCCGGCCGGCTATCTGCCTACACGAATGCTTGCGCTCTTCTTGAGATATCGCATTCACGAGCAAATCTGCGCGACCTTGTGCACCGCTTTGTTTTATTGTTGCTGCACCTTTGTCAGCCCATCAATCAGAAGGCTATCTTCCTATTTTGAAATTTTACGACTCTACATAATGTCAAAGCTTTGCTACATTAAACATATTTACAAATTTAAATTTTGTAATTCTCTACACAGTACGAGAAGCGGTTCTTTTGATATTCCATTACCTTATAACAGGTAAGTATGTTATCAGTTTTTGATATTTTCTCGATTATTATTGCTACTTAGGTCTGTCTAATAATGCCAGAATTATCAAAAGCGTTCTATTAAGTGGCAGCTGAGATTAATTTGCTATCGAGACACGCATTAGCTTATGCATAATAATGTATGTCAACATACGACATTTATCTATTACTGGCACCAAATTGGTGATTAAAATTAGATATAAAATATGATACCTTTATACTACCAGCTTTGATGCAAAATTTAATCTTAAGCATTAACTTGTTCCATAGATTATGAGAGCAATAAATTATGAATGTTTCATTAATTGAAATGGATAATAATCTACTTTAAATTGGCCCGTGTTTGAGTCTCCATACATGTAGAGATAATTGAAGGTAATCGAAGAATTGATTCTTTCCGTTCGAACTGGGCTTTTTATTAATAAATCGGTCCAATTAATTCTTAATCCGGTGAAATCGGTACATTAGGCCGCCTACGCACTAAAAAGATATTTTTGTAGCAATAAGTTGTTTTCTTCTTTCAGTCACAAAAGTAAACAGTAGTTCAGATTAACACAACCGTAAAGGGTTGTGTATATACAAATCGTCATCTGCACCTTTTTTAACTGTTGTCTAGCTTTCTAAGTGACGGTTCCGATGCACGTTCTCTTTTTTCCTTTGTATGACATTTATTCTTATAACAGTCCCTTCTTTATTTTAATTTTAGGTACACAAGTAAGTTCGATAGATAGCGTCGATGGCCTAGTCCGCAAGGGCGTTGTCTCCCACCCGGTAGGCACGTTCTATTCGAACCCCGTCAAGTACAAATGTGTTTTCAAATTTTGAATTCATATGTACGTTTATTCAACGCTTTTACGGTGAAGGAATACATGCACACACCAATGACGAAATTCTTAGGTTGTGTGTGAGGTCGACCAACCCGCACTTGGCCAGCGTGGTTGACTAAGGCCTAATCGCCCCTAATGTGAGGTAGGCTCGAGCGTCTCGGTGGGTTCGTTGAGCTTATATGAGCTGTTGATGATGATGATGATGAAGTTCGATCCTCAACTATTTAATTACTTATTTGCGTCTGATTTGGTTGCTTGTAGGAATTGTTTTATGTGGCTAGCTACCACCATGTTATCGAAGTTTGTCTCCATAACAATACTGTTAACAGCATTGTTCGAGCTACAAGTTAAACATTGGACTCTGCGGCTGCGTGGTCAGCAGCGAGACAACAACCTACATTCCGCGAATCTGCAGCTACGTGCAACGTCGGCAACTTACATCTACGAGAGACATACAAAAACTATCAATGTGTAGGTACAGACAATGTATTTCATCAATCAACAGCATCAATAAACAGATTCCAACCGTCCGTATTGTGTCTCATTATCTCCCCGCTGCTGCCTGCTGACTACTCCCTGGGACAGTACCCTATCATCAGCATGCTGTTTGCCAGAGCTAGTGCCTGTGGCGGCACCTTCCTAACAACATATCCTTGCTGGCCAGACTTACACCATGGCTCAGCATCCTTTCCGTGTACTTGTGGGAAGCGGCGCCTTACTACCGCCCGTAGCTGTAGAACAAGCATTGTTGTGCTCCAACAGTTAGTGATAAGATAGCCAGTTCCTCCGTGTTCGAGGGTCCTGGGTGAAGCTTGCTTCTATCTTTTACGACACCCATGAGTGGAGTTGGTACATTCTTTACGGCCGCTTCCAGACTACACTTCTTATTTTTCAAATATATCTAACTTTTACAAATAAAGAGTATCAATTTGATGCTTCTGCTCATTTTTTAAACCTTCGAATCATAATTATAGACACTTGAACCAGTCAACTTTGTAAACTGAAGTCAGTAATGTTAATTAAAAATTGTTGCATCGTCCTTCCCGGCCATCGTGTATAAAAATGAACTGTTTGATTATGCATAAACGATTAATAAAAAGTTAAACCAACGACGTGTTGAATACACAAAAAAGAATGAGAGACGCGATGAAATAAAATTTTATATAGTGATCGTTAACACGGTCCGCGTTCGATATTAAATGGACATCGACGAAGTAAAAATTAAAGACAAACATAAATATAGAGGAGGAACTTTGATTCAGGTCTCGGGACCTTTGACGATGTGTAATTTGATATTTTCGTAGTTCCATTGTCACTGTCGAAGCCCACTCAAATCGTTTATTAGCTCTCTATGAATGGGGAACAAATTGTGCCTACGATACTTCGTATTTTTATTTTGTGTAGGTGAAACGCCGTCGTAAAATATAGAGCTCACATTATATAAAATGATCCTATTTACGTATTATTTAGAATAAATCAAGGACTTATATAATAAAATATACTTGTAATTGCTTGCTAAAAAAATGTTAAGAAAAATTATTAGCCTTACCCAGGTACTTTCCAAAATAAAAGACGAAATTTACGGATAATCGCCACCGTTATCTGGCTGGGAAATCTTTATTAAATCAACACAAAGCATCTAGGTACAGTGTATTAATTTTATATTTTATGTGTCTACGCTCGAGGTCATTAATTAAACTCCCACTTAAACTATTTTTTATATTACACATCATCACGGCAGGGCAGGCTGCACCAAACTTGCTTGCGAGGAGAGGAATAAATTAGACGTTAAGTTATGAGGACCGTTCTAACGACATGAATGAACCGCGCCCCCCGCCCGATGCTGGCTTGCCTGCGCGTGTGGCCTTTACCATGGTCACTACAGAGCCGAACTTAACCTTCTCACATTCGTTCACTACCTTTTAGCAAGACTTGTTTGTTGGAGAAATACTTTTTCATGCTGAGTTTAAAGGTAAGTATAAATTTGTAAAAACAGTTTTACATATTATGCTCCCAAAATAATGCAAAAGATACTGTCGTCAAAGAACATGAGTAAAATAAATTGCCGAAGCTCAATTTCTAAAATATCTCTCGTTGCAAATTATTATATTATAATAATTGTTTTTTTTTTTTTTTTCAAATCTGCATTACCTATTATATCTACTTAATTTTTTGGATAGATTTCAAGTATCAAAATATATGTATTTCGTAAAGTAAATTACCGCAACTACTTATTAAATTAAATTTTTAAACTCTTTTTCATACCTTCATTATTTTCTTTAGCTACAAAGGTACATACATATTTAAAGTTATGAATCGTAGGTTTGGGACTGCGTCGACATGGCTGACAAGCTAATCCACTATAAACTTTTGTATCGACTGGCATAGTAATTTAGAGCTTAAATAGAACTGATATACGATTCAATATACTAAAACGTATATCATGATATACCGAATAGTGTAGATTTACGGCTTTTTAACGCTGTAACGTTGTGTCGTGTAAGGGGTCCAACACTGTTAGTATGGTCCAGGAATGAGACACGTTTTCGTCACTATTTTTTATTGGTAGTAATGGTAAATAAGTTTTATAGAGTATATATAAGGGTAGATAAAAGGTGGATATAAGGCACTTTGAAAATTATATAAAAACACACTGTAAAAACTGAAAAATAAAACACTTCAAACTGATACACAAAATATAAAAGGCTATCAAAAGGTACTTACAATTTTTAGTGCCTAGTGATAATTTTAGTATGTACGTATTTATAGAAGTATTATTATGGCCCAAGCTAAAGTCCAGAGCGAGACCCTTGTAATTACAATTAATGTGTTCGCTAGGACACGGTCAGTAATATAATGAGTCAAAAAGCGCCAAAATGAACCAAACGTCATGATAATTTTGAATTTTATTGATTTTACTTTTTAAAATATTGCCAGTAATAATGACGATGGTACTATAACATGACAATGTTATAGTACCACGCTACAATCTCACCTGATAGTAAGTTTATAATGAGACCGAAGCTGGAATCGAGGGTCACCCTGACCTCTCAATATTATAATGATTAACTGTAGGAAATCGGTAATGATGTTATTAAGTCTGTGCATATGCTAGCTATAGCAAGGTGGACTAAAAAAAGAATAAGCAATATTCACGTTTTTTTTATTATTCAACATCTCAATCTAAATCCGGCCCTGCTCAAAGGTGCGATGACGCGCTATCGTCACAAGTAATCTGAGCCCAAAATATTACGATTCGGAACATGGTCTGCACCTTGGTACGGAGATGATGACGATTATCATAAATTTTTTGATCAAACTAAAAAGATTTGATAAGATTCAAATGTGCCGTATCCTTAACGTTTATAACAGCAATTATCTAATAGATCGCATAATTAAAATAGTGTAATCATAAACTTAAGTTATTTACGTAGTATACTAGTATAGTATTATATTAACTGTGGTATTATTTAAATTGAGAATGTTCCAGAAACAAGTTCTCTTTTTCAACAATTCTTGTTTTGTCTTATTAATTTTTTTTCACAATTTAAACAAAAGACAATCGCAATAATTTGACATAAGTATACATTTTTTTTTAAAATTCTCGCATCTAGGCAGTGCTTGGCGAGAAATGACAGACCTCATGATGGCAAATGATGAGCTGGAAATTCACAGAAAGTCACAACACAAAACTTTTATTTCAATTGGTCCTCTTACTGATCGTCAACACGGATGCTTATTCATGGAAATAACCATTTTCACTGCACAAAATCCCCTCCGAACAATTTTAAATTATCGAAACAAAAATCGACCTTCCGGTGTCATGGTTTCCCGCTAAACACTCTCTCACATTTTCTTTCTTTTAATAAAAAAGGAATCTACTTGGAAGACAAAAAGAGGTTGAACAATAATCTTAGTTTGGAAAAAATTTCAACACAAAACAGATGTTTTTAAAAAAGCTTGTGAAGAACATTTCAATTTCAATATCCCGTACAACCAACCATATGAATATTCCGAATGCAATAGTCCAATAAATAATGCATAATCAACGAGCAATTATTGGAATATTAACGAATCATCGAATCAATGTCAGCAATGTTAGTCAACTAACAGTTCGGCGTGTTCAGTTAAAAATGGAACCCTATTAACGAGGATTGCGTATTATAAATTTTTAACATTCATTGTAGTCTATTTTGATATTGCTATTTCGGTAACAGCACGGGTTGGCAACCGCCAATTAAAAATTTATTTTTATGTCCTCGACAATATTAAGGGTAATAATAATATGTGGGTGTTATAGCATAGAAGATATTTTATAGTTCTTCAACATTTTGGACTTAAAACTAATAACAACGTATTTAGTGATTGTACAATGTATTATAGTAATGTATTATAATGTGTTTTTTTTATTTTCTAATCGTTAACTAACAAACATGTGTATGAGAAATGAAGGAACATCGTGTTCCTGAGGATATCGATTAACTTTGCGAAATGCCATCTCCCTTGGCATGGCATGTCATCCCAATTGACTTTCATAAGTGTACAAAATGTACCTAAATTAAAAAAGAAATTTTGACTTTTACCTTCCTTTTTAGGACTACGCGTGATTACTTACGGTGTCACCGACAAACTGAGGCTACTACCCCAACGCGAACTAAGAAATTTGGCAACTAATTTCTATATAGCATAATCAAGAAATGGAATTCACTAACAGCACACGTGGTTCCCTCCTTACAATCCTGGACCATTCAAAAGAGGCGTGAAGAAGCACCTTGCAGGTCGAGGGTAGCTAGCGCGGCGGCTCATCTCGCGCGCTAACTATGTTTGTATGTGGACTCAGTCATTTGAACAGAGTCATTTGCTAGACCATTTTATTAAAAAAAAAATATGCTTTTAGACCTTTTACTATGATACATGTCTTACAAAGGAAGTAATATTATAAGGCTTAGATTTTAAGCTTTCGTAATTTTATTAAACATAATTTTCACCCGAACTGCTCAGTAATTTACACACGTATTCACAAACATTACTATGAGATCACTCGACACTTGGACACTCGACATTTCTTATCCAAGTGTCGAGTGATCTCATAGTAATGTTTGTGAATACGGGTGTTAGAGTGTAACGTATGTCGTGGTTGTTGGCTTTTGTTTGTTGGTTTACTGAAGGTTATGTTGCTTTAAGGTTGACAATGATCAGTATAGATCGACAGACTGGCAATCTTACACTATTTTGTGGTTACATTACGGCCCATACTGCCAGTGTTGGCTTTATATGTAACTAAATGTTACCTAAAGCTCTGCTCAAACCCTTTTTGGATTATGTATGGATATATGTATAAGCGTCGGTGGCGCAGTGCGTAAGAGCGTTGTCTCCACACTCGGGAGGCACCGGTTCGAACCCCGCCACGTACCAATTTGTTTTCGAATTTTGAATTCATATGTCGTTTAATCGACGCTTTTACGGAGAAGAAAACATAGTGAGGAAACCTGCACAAACCTATGAAGAAATTCTTAGGTTGTGTGTGAAGTCGACCAACCCGCATTTGGCTAGCGTGGTTGACTAAGGCTTAATCGCCCACAATGTGGGGCAGGATCGAGCCCCTCGGTGGGGACATTATCATTCATCATTATCAATATTTAGATCTATTTTTTTATTTAATTATTGGTACCTACAGTATAAAAGTGTCGTTATGTGTGTTACGAGTATGTTGCCACCCAATTCAATCAAATAATTCAAACTATCTATTGAATTTGGGTAATGAGTAACAGGTAGGTACATATTACCACGGTAATATATTAACGTGATATTACGATACATAATAAGAGTAACAAAGCTGCAATTCCTATTTGGCATTCCTATTCCCATTGTCTTATGCACAGTGGCTCACCTTGTTTCAATTTTTAGGTGGTAGACCCGTATGTAGGGTCGTCTGGGTAAGTACCACCGCCTTTCTTTTCCGCAGTGAGGCAGTTCGCTGTGTTTCGGATTGAAGAGAAAGGTAGCTAGTGTAATTACTGGGCATGGAAGGCATATCATCTTAGTCCCCAGGATCATCCTGCAAGTGCTTTACCCTTAACATTGCAAGTGGCTATAGGCGACGGTAAACACTTAACATCAGGTGAGCCGTAAGCTTGTTTGCCATCTAATAATATTAAAAAATGCCTCATTTTTCCTGTCATATCTTCTAAATTAATACGAACGCATTAGTGTAATTGATCTTAATAAAATTGCATTGTCAACCCTGCCCGCGACAAACGAGTTCTGCGATTCAGTCGCGATATTGCCTTATTCAGCGACAAAACGTTGGCTATATATTAAGTGGGAGTGTAAAAATTCCGCTCCTCGTTATGTGTCGCGATTTAATTGAGATTTTATATTAATTAGAGTGCGATGTGAGCCAACGAGAATGTGCCCCTCGCACGCAGCCCTCGCACGCAACATCACCGAGAATACCACAAGAGGATTCTACACCTCATAAATCAATTAACTTATATAAAAAAAACTAATTATCTTGATGTGATTGGTCTGTACATAAACTGGACTCAGTTTCTTACTGCCGTTTTACATGTGAGATCGACTGATACAATGTTGCAAATATAAATTACTAATTGAAGAAATATTTTTCATTGGATCATAATATGCTAAATAACAGGTACCTGCTAAACTTAGGTAAACAGTATTTTGAATAAAAGCAAAAGCATGTTAGATATATTATAGCATTATATTGCTAAGGCTAGTCCAAGCTATTGTACTATAATATTATTATTAGTATAATTTTTGTATATTCTGCGCGTTTGTTTTTGATGTTGTCTTGGGCTGGCCAATAAATGTCTTTCTTCCTTTATTTTTTTTTTGTTCTCTAAAAGAAAAACAAATATTGTTATGATTTGTAGTATTTTTGTTACGAGTTGAATAACGAGTTGAATTGTCCGATACAAGGAGGAGCGCTCCAAATCCGCAACGGCCGTTGATTCTTTAATCTATGTTCAATATGCTGTCCTAAGCTTTATAATGTGCCTACCTTATATTAAAATTGCAACCTCGTCATTGAGATAGTTGAAAATCTACCACTGCTTTTCTTTCAAGCACTGTGAAATCACCCCATGAAATCAGCTTTTTTGGTGGGTTTTCCAATAGTGACGATTTAGGGAGCTTCCTATTCCTTTTTAAAATGCTGGCAACGGACTGCAACTCTTTTTTATACTATGAGGCGACAAAACAAGCAAACGGCCCGCCTCATGGGAAGCAATCACCGTATCCTAAAGACACTTGTTACATTGAAGTTTTACTCGTGCAATATCAACTCTAACTTCAACTCTACCACATGAAGATCTGACAACCTTACTTATCTATGTAAACGTAAGGTAACATAACACTATGAATATGTAAATTTATTTGACTGTAACATGGTGAGGGTATTGTCTCAGTACGTGCGTTCCAAATTCGAGCTAATCCGCTGTGACCTACCTACCTCTGAATCTTGTAGATGATTATAGGTGGTCACTTACCTAACACGAGGAGACAAACATTTTTGTTTTCATATAAATAACATGAAAAATATGCATGGCTAAAAAAATACAAAAATTGCGTTTATTCCCTCTTATCTCCGACTCCTGAAGAATCAATCAGGTTTAACATTAAGGCTTTATTCCAGTTTATAATTACGTGCGTTATATGGATGGTGGAAATCCATCGGCTCGCGTGCCCGGCGTGATATCACGTCACGCCTGTTTACACCGGCGTTATAACAAGTTGAACTAACAAGCACAATATCTGCTGGCTCAGGGTTGCCAACTAGACTCGATTTTAAAAAGCTCACACTCATGTGAGCTAGCGCCATGTTGACATTGGACAGATATTGTAGGTGTAGAAAATAATATATGTTTCGCTCTTATGGTGTTTTGAGATTGCAAATGAATTTACGAATTGCATGTAAGACTTGAGTTGACGAATCACTGTCGGAATTCAACAACGCTGTTTACGCTATTGTTATGGTCATAATAAGCGTTAGAGATTTCGACAGGATGGTAGCAGCTAAATAAGAGGAATTGGTTAACATTTTTAAACACAGTTGTACAACTCGCAAATAATGGAAAACCTAAAAAAAATTTCATGTATATGTATGTCGGTCGTAGCTGAGATTTGTTGCAATATTTTAAAAAAGTTTATTTAAAAAAAATAGTCACTATCATTACTAGTAAGTACCTATAGTTTCAAAATGTTTGAAAAAATTGTATATAGATATGTGTACTTATATATTCGTAATGTATCTAATTTAAAATGCATTTCATTTTAAATTATTTTGACCTATTTTTTGTATTAATCTTTGATTTTTTTTTTGTTTAGTGTTCTTTAATTCAATTCAATTCCTAATTATAATATTCATTGTTTAATTTTATTTCGTATTGTAATTGTAATAAACATAGGTACATTACAATTAAAATACGAAATAAAATTTGTGTGTATTTGTTGTAAATTTGTATTGTTTATTATTATTGTATTATTTTTTGATAAGTGTGTGATAAATATTGGAGGAAACTTTGTTGATTTGTGTAATATTTTTGTATTTTGTTTAATGTAATACTTATTAAATTACTTATTTCCTGAATAAATTATTACATAGTATTTTTCATATCTATATGCCATGACAGCCCTATTCTGTTTAAAGTAAAGCATGCAAGAGTTTTCTTGTACGATTTTATCATAACAGAAGCATTATTGAGAGCTTATTACCACTTCTGCTAAAGTGCGTTGGTCCCAAATCAATTAAGGCCCGCAATATTGTTCAGTCACAACTTTACGATTTCATCTAAAAGGAATTTAAGATGCCACAGTCTTATTGCTAAGCGTTTAAGTATCATTTAATATCGTGTAGAAAATATAAATTATAAGAACAATGAATATTTTTTCTTTTTGTTACAAATTAAAGAGCTTCTGTGTTCTGGAGCTAGCTAACCCTGACTTTGTGCTGAAGCTGTAGCAAATTATAAAACAGTCCTCTATGCTTAATATTTCGTTAACAATGAAGAAGTGAATAAAAATATACGAAAAATCTCAAGTCAAGAGACTAGATTGTGTAAAAAATCATTTTCCGGCCAAAAACACACAGAAAATATTTTTTATAGGTAGGTAGATAAAGAATATTATGATATGTAAAATGATTTTTAACCGACTTCAAAAAATGAGAAGGTACTCAATATGACTATGTTTTTATGTGTGTTACCTCATGAGTGAATCTTTACTGGGTGTAACAATTTTGAAGATTATTTTAACGTTTTCATGAGGTCCCATTATAATTAAATCGACATCTGACGAGTAGTTTTTGAGTTAACCCTAATTAATTAACATCGATGATCGTTATCATTTGTTTGTCTAAAGATCTCGAGATATTTTCCGGAAAATTTCTATACTTACGACACTAAAAGCAAAAAATATTTTTTTAAAATATAAAAACCGCCTTCGTAACTAAAAACAGAGAAATACAAATGTTATTTTTAATAAATCAAATTTTTTTTTGAGGTCAGTGCCAACCTCAACATTTTAGAAAAAACGTAGTCCCGTGAATTTCAGACCGACCTCAAAAAAAATTTAGATCAAACATAAAATTTTTATTTCTCCGCTTTTAGTTTTGAATGCGGTTTTTTTTTATTAATTATGAAGTATCTTGATCTGTGTAGAACAGGTGTGACCGAAATAACACACATCCTGTAAGTATTTTGGTTGGGTTTCTGAATCTGTACACTAAAAAAATATAATTTGTACAAAATTTTACCCAAAAATAATCAAAATATCCCATAAATAATTTTACGACTGAAATTAAGTTTTATGTAATACTAATAAAGTTTACTATAAAAGTCATCACACAACGACCTATTTTAAAATAAAAAAACATAAAATTTTATATAAGTAACAAAATACTTTCAGTTACGGTGTTCGTTTACTGTTATACGTTATATATGTCTGTGCTGGGTGCAGATGACGACAAGTCAAAACCCAACCCAAAATTGTCAAATATCTTTAATAAAATTTCAACCCCGTTCCATAGTCATAAAGCACAAAATCTGTTGAGAAAAGCAATTTATAGTGACGTGAGTGCAGCCTGCAAGTACGAAATAAATTAAGGGTGGTAATACCATTGGTCTAGTGTGAATTGACGAGTAGAAACACTTGCTATATCAACAGGAGCAACCACTTTAGCTTACAATTTTGCTAAAGTTGCTTGGTAGAGTTGACAAGGGCGGATCCAGCTTTGGCGCCAGGGGGGGGTCACATAGTCGTGGTCGAGTCCCTATAGGGATGGCAAAATGCCACGGGCCCCGCGAGGAATAGAGGCCCCGGTAGTGTCACTGACATTTTTAATAAAGAACGAAAAATTTCAAAACTAGGGGCGGGGGGGGGGGGGGTATATGTTTTCCACGGGCCCCACATGGTATAGTTACGCCACTGGTCAAGTCACAAGAAGTTATAATTTAATTTTGATAATAATAGATACAGGTAAAAAGTACGATTCAAAAACCGGATGATTTTGGAAAACCGGTTTTTCCGATTTTCATTAAAAAAAACCGGCTATATCGGTTTGAGATAAAAGTCAATAAAAATTGAAAAAAATAGGAATTTTTTTTTCTTTTATATTAAGTTCTAGATTTGCATGATAAACACTTTTTGATGTAAAGAAATAACTTATTTCTTTACATCAAAAAGTGTTCAAAGACAAAAGACATTCAAAGACTTTTTGAAGTAAATCACTTGATTTACTTCAAAAAGTCTTTGAATGTCCACGCTCTCGCAATGATGTCAGATGTCTTGCTTCCAGAGTTTAACTTCCACAAGAAGTACCATGGAACTGATTAAAAGGGTGGACTGGGCACAACACCGTTATAGTAATTCGGTAACCATAAGACTCAGACCAATAAAAATAATTTTTGGTCTGAGCCGTAAGAGTGGGTCACCGGTAGCGAAAAGGTCAATAAGCTAGCAAGGCCTGGGACTCAAGGACTACAATTTGGCCCAGAGCCTTTCTGTCGTATCCCAAAGAACCAGGCTATAAAATACTTAAAAACCCCACCTCCTCTGAGAGGCAAAAGCGGACTGGCAAAGAACGCCTGGGTTAACACATTCAAAATCGAACCATACTCCCGTAAGCGCACTAACCAGCAGTGATGGAAATCGCCCCGAAACAACGAAATAATAAAAGTGGCGCCAGGTCATGGAATTCTCCATGACCTGGCGCCCCTTTTATCAGTAGAACCAAAATGTTCTGAGCCGGTTCTCTCGACGGAGTGCTTGTATCAGTCTGCTCTGAATTCCGAAACCTGGGCTATACATACAGCACAACAAGGTAATATAGACCAAGATGTCAATCATGAAGTAAGCTCAGGATGGATGAAATGGCGGCAGGTTACGGGGATGTGGGACTCCCATTAAGGCCCCTCAATGGGAGTATGTAAGCGGCCTCAATGGGCCGCTTACAATGAGCCTCATAAGAAGGCTTAAGGTCACGAAAAGGGCAATGGAGAGGGCTATGCTTGGAGTTCCTCTGCGTGATCATATCAGAAATGATGAGGTTCGCAGGAGAATCAAGGTCACCGACATAGCCCGATTGACGGCCGTTGGGCAGGAAAGGTCCTCGAGTGGCGACACGTACCGGAAAACGCAGCATTGGTAGGCTCCCCACAAGGTGGACCGACGATCTGGTAAAGGTCGCGGGAAGCCGCTGGATACGAGCAGCGCAGGACCAACCCGTTTGGAGATCCTTGGGGGAGGCCTATGTCCAACAGTGGGCGTCTTTGGGCTGAAATGATGATGTCACTCCCCTTGATTACCTCAAAATCTATAAAAGCATCTTGAGATCTGTCGTCCTGCATGGATCATAAAGTTTGGCATTAAAGCGAATGGATGAAAATAGATAACACGTGCATTTGTGGCAACAATTTTTAAGAACACTATTACAGATTGAAATTTTAAAATGTTTTAACTTAGTACTTTATTACTAAAGTTTAGTCGTACCGGTTGAAGTTAGGTCTAGCTAGATGTTAGTCGAAACCTTATCGAAACATGGCCAAAAACCTTCAGGAAAAACCTCAGATCAAGAAAAACACGAAGTTGCATGGCGGCTATGGCGCGGTAAATTCAAATTTTCCCGAATAATGCGTTTGCCGTCAAAGTAATATATTATATTAAATTATTTAAATATTGAAAGTACTTAATTAATAAAATAAAATATATACAAAAACATTATTTTAATTAGTGGTTCACCTAGGTCCTGGACCCAGCCCAGGGGGGGGTCATGACCCCCATGACCCCCCCCCCTGGATCCGCCCTTGAGAGTTGATAGAGTTACTTTGATTTTCAAATGGATACGAAGATGTCCCGGAATCATATACCTACAATCAAATCAATAATACAGTAGGAGCCAACATATAAACTAATGACTTTCTTTGCATCTTTATTTAAGAATATACCGTTTTTATTTAAGAAATCACTACATAGTATAAAACAAAGTCGCTATCTGCCGTCTGTCTGTAAGATCTTTAAAACTACGCAACGGATTTTATGCGGTTTTTTTAATAGATAGAGTGATTCTTAATTAATGTTTATATGTATAATATGCATATTTACATAAGCATTGCACCCGTGCGAAGCCGGGGCGGGTCGCTAGTATTCAATGAAATGAAAAATAACAAAGAAATTGAGTAGGTATTTCTCATATAATACAAATGGGCTCAAAAATGAAGAGCTTGATTCCAAAGCACTCATACTTGTCAAATTCGAAGAACTCTTTATATAATTAATTAAAAAGGGGCACAAAAGAAAAAATCTTGCGGTACATTGCGTTTTGTTTGATTCATATGAAAGGCTCACAAAAAATATGTCACCATTGTGGACCAAACTAATACCTCATAATTGTCGTTGTATTTCCTCTCCATTCAACTCCGGTTTGTATTTACCAATAATTTGTCATATTGGCTTTTCTGTGTAAGAAGTGGTACACACTACGCGATTCTTAGTGAGAGCTTTTTTGTGTAGATTTGCTGTTTTTGTTCGTAACTCAAAATGTGCAATAGATTACTTTGTTGAATAAATCAAGTCTTTTAATTGCCTAAAGCAATTTACAGATATGTATTATTTTTTTACTATAGGATCAAGTAAATTAATAAAATTATGGTATTTTGAATTTCTCATATGTGACTAGCTTTGAGGGAGTTGAAACAGTCTCAACTGGTTATTACACGAGCTAGGGCAGATTTAATACACGTAAAGTCAAGTAGAAATCTGCTTAATAAAAACAAAAGAATCTCTCTCTTATTATATTTAGAGAGATGTTCTTTTGTAAAAAGACAAACGGTTAGACGCTTACTGGAGATTGCTTTAAAACCCGCCAAAAAGGGGGGTGTAATATACTATCTATATTAATTGACTACGATCTGAAACATAAAACTAAAATAGAACTGAAAAATAGATGAAATTTAAAGTGAACTTTAAATCGGATAAAATTAATTTGAATGCCTTCGTATTTAATCTACCAACCTTACGCATGAAAACTTCATAGAAATTAAACGTAAGTCTCTACTGTAAAATTATGACGTAGTGTGTAAACGTTCATTAGATAACGCACACGAAAAAGAAGGACAGACAAAAGGCAGAATAATGTCCCTTAAATATAATATTATGTGTCATGAAACCAAAGCTTTATGAAATCGGATATTTTTGTCATATCTTGTTTTATTGAGGCTCAATGGAGAGCGGAGCCGGGCTCAGAAAAGCCATTCAATCTTCGCCAATACGCGAGGGTGGATGTGAAAGTACTTACTTTGACAAATAAAACAAGGGAATGTTATAAAAAGTTGGGCATTCAGTATTTTAGCTGATATTATTTTGGATACAACATTCTAAGTTCCAGTATTTTTTTTATCTATTATCAAAACTTATTTTGCTTCTAATAATAGCTGTAGATAATTGTAAGACATTATGCATAGAATTGTCCGTTTCAATTGAAACCTCGAAATAGACGTCCTTTTCAGTAAATAAAGTGTTTTGTTTTAATTGGATTATATGTTTAATATTAGGTAATCTTGCTTTACGAAGCTTGAATTCTGGTGTCATGTGTATGGCAAAGAAAGGATTCAATGCTGAGATGACGGTTGACAGGGATGTATGGAAGAGAAAAACATAGTAAGCCGACCCCAAATAAAATTGGAATCAGGGCAGGCAAATGCTGACGTGCATGTATGTCAGAAATATGAATTGTTATCGCTCACTTAATAGATCGAGTGAGCGATAACAATTCATATTTCTGACATACATGCACGTCAGCATTTGCCTGCCCTGATTCCAATTTTATTTTGGTGATTTTGTTTCCATAATTGCTTGAGTTTTAGACTCTAACTCAAAATTTCTTTATCCATTTAGGTACAATTTGAACGCTTATGCAATTCAAATTCAAACCCATCGTTCATAAGTCTACCTATCAATCAAAAAGTTCTTTATTTAAATGGACGTTGCTAAGTAAGTACATACTTTTAAATCGTCAAACCAGGACGCCTTGTTCTAGAAGAACGGACTTTTCAGCAAGTATGTTCCACCCTTTACATTTTACATTATAACGATGATTTTACATTATGACGACATCAGCATTATAATATAAAGACATTGTAATGTTATAAAATTACGCTAATTGATTGAAGTTTAAGATTCTAATCCCTGACGTATAATTTAGGAACCAATTTAGTTTTCTTCTTCAATAAGTAAACTCGTGTATCGAGTCCTCGTGGGTGTCAATATTGCCAAATCACCGTGAACAGCTTATTTTATGTACAATACATAAAATTGATTCGACGATTATAAAAAATATTGCGACATCATGGATCGCAAGTCCCGAGCCGACGAGACATATTAATCCAATAGACTCATACGAAATCAGTGTGCGTAACAATTTCAGATTTTGCACAAATCTAGTCGCATTTAAAGTATTGTGTTACATGATGTATTAAATGGCCGGTTGACAATGTCGTGCGGATATTAACCCACAAAAAATGTCCTCGAACGTCCCGAGGATTTTCCGCTTCACGCAGTGGTGCACTCCTCGGCCCGCAGTCGGCAGTTGACAAAATATTGCATTGTTCCTATTATACGCGACGTATTTATTTAAAAACGTTATTTAAATGGATGATTTTAAGCCCGCTCCCTCGATGCGGCTTTTGTACTCCTTTTAATAGAGTTACTATTTGCTGTCATGGCGCACGGCAAAAGCGTCTTTTGATCACAAAATGGATACAGATAATTTTACTCGTGAATGAACACAAAATGAATCATTATTAACTTTACTTGCTATGTATGCGACACAAGTAATAAAATTGAAAAATGGCCCCGAGTAAACCAATGATTTTAACAAAAATCGAAAACAATTTATTACCTTTATTGGTTTGTTCACTTCGTTACAGTCATCGAGCTATCGCCGGTCGTAAATTTGAATTCACTCAGTGACATCCAATAAAGGTAATGAAGGTAATCATTGACGAAGCCAATAAAATAATAGAAATAAATTTGATATGACCGACATATGGTGGCTCTAATGCGCGGCGAACCCTGTTATTGCTGTCAAACATGCGACAAATAGCTCAGTCTCCGAATTGAATGTCATATTATCAAGAGTTGATTACACAGCATTGGCCGGTTGGACGGCAATGAAAGCAGCCCGACAGCCGATACGTTCACACCCCTTGCCGCGACGCTGAATCAGAGCGATGACCAAAAAGTAAATTCCTGTTTATTATTATTCCATTACGCGTCGCCCCATTTTAAAAAATATGTCAGCAGATGACGAGCCGGTACGAGATGGGGTCGGCGAGGTCGCGGCCCGAGAATATTCAATGTGTTTATATAAAATAATTTTCGTGTTCGACAACTCGCGACACAATGGCGCGTATTTTTTGCTCTGCCAATAAATTGGCAGGATTATCATTTAATGGAGGGCTCATGTTTGCTGGGCTTGTCCCGATTCCCTATGACTGACGTGATTTTATTAACACCATATCGGTGTTCCGATGCGTCTAAATAATTTCTACGTGTTAGAGGCGGCGTACATAATTCACGCGGTTTCATTTCGAAAGGTAATGTGCCAATTTAACTTTAGGATGCGAGTTCAAATATTAGTTCAATTCGGGAGTTTTAGATAGACAGTGTGGTAAAATATTCAGAGCGAATGCGGCCTTTCTATCGTATGACACATGAGTAAATTTAATTGGTAATCAAGTATTCACAGTCAAACATTTTCGTTTCTAACGGAGTGGCACCTGATAAAATATTACACAGAATAACTCCAGTGTGATTCTAATACTAATTCAAGCTGCGATTACTACAAAAATCGCTGCTACCGTTATTTATAAAAAGAGACTGCATTAAAAAAGTTAATCTCCAAAAACCGCTACGTTCATTTACAAAAAAAACTCAATATTCCATGTCGATTAACACCTCGTCCATTTTATTGGAAACTAGGGTAATTCCGCTAATCCCCTTTCTATTTTCAAATAAAAATGATTCCACAAACGTTTTGCTAAGTTGATTTTTTTTGCGTTGTCATAAAAATTTTGTATGCGCGCCGCATACAGATCTTATCTCCCCGGATCTGTCTGTTTACACTAAATATTGTGCGACACAATGACATTACATGACATCTGGAGCACAAATAACGGGAATATCTTTATTCATACCGCGACGCGCAAACAGAGCTCCCCTAGTTTGCTTGTGAGCGAAACGTCTGCTTGTCAACTATGATAGGGTATAGTATGGTAACAAATTGACAAAAGCCTAATTTTATTATGCGCCATTCCGATATTATTAACATAAAATTTATTGTCAATATTTACTGAAGATAACAATATAATGACCCGAATATTAGATACAGACTTGTTAATTATTTCAATCCCTTTCATGAATTACTATTTACTATTATTTTGAATTTTTGATAGCACTATAGGCTGTATACATATGATTATGTTAACATGGGTACCTATGCCTGTTGCTTATACCATGCGCGAATCGAAATAAAATCCTTTAGTTCTATCTCCTACCCTGCTGTTAATTTATTTGAGGTCAGTGGAGTATGTCTTGATATCGATAATGCTGCTAAAGGATTTGGCATTAGATTTTTAAGGCCGTGTGCCTGACACCAGCCCTCCTTGGGAAGGACTGATATCTTTCGACAGCTGATGAGACCACCAGCTTAACATGCCTTCCGAAGCATTTCGAAGCAGAAAATCGAGATGAAAATGTTTCGAGTACGACCGCGACGTCAACGACCTCTACAGTAAACATACTTTAGTATACCTACCTACTATAATAATGCATACTGAAATATGAAACATTCGTTTTACGTTAATGTTTGGCAGAAAAATTCACTAAAAGATGGAAGTAATCTAAGAATTAGTCTAACTTTACCATTATTATAATGAGTGAACTTTTAGAATAATCATTTGTTATAATGGTCTCTAAATCATGCCAAAAAAGACCCAAAAGTGAATCAAAGACAGATATTAGGGAGGAAGGCACGGAAGCGATTTACAATAAATAACTTTAATATTAGAGCTACTCCCCCGTATTGATATCGATAGTAGAACAACCCCACGGGCCTTCGGCGGTTTCAGGGGTTGGCAACCTCGTTATTATTATGTGTATGAAAAAAAAAACTTTTTTCAATATAAGTACACCATACGGATTGAAAAAATAAAACTTTTTTCAATATATACAAACCATACGGATATAAATCACAAAAAGGTTATTCAAAAGTTCAAAAAATTTGATGTAAGTAGCAGAATTGAAACTACACCTTGGGTATACCTATAAACAAAATGTTGATACCAGTGTCAGTCATTGATATTTTTTATTTTATTTGCATAATTATTTACAGTCGTTATAAAATGGTTTTTGTTTAATTGCTTCATATAGATCTATCAGCTGTTACTGTCCGTCGCGTCGTCAGATTGTCATGAACTGTTAAATTTTTAGAATAGCGTTTCTCATTAACTTTCTAATAGGATTAAAAATGTATAGAATAAATTTCAGAGAGTAACTCGCCTAACCTGCAACCGACTGGACAATAAAGACACGCCTATCTTATGATCATTAGATATCAACCTAATTCTAAACTATTATTTTCTTAAAAGAAATCTAAATACACACGCGTTTATAGTTAGTAAAAAGAAAAAGTCAAGTGAAAAAACAAATAAATTACTTTTTGTGAAGCGTTGGCCACCCCTGGATTCGCACAAAAATGATAAAGCAGTCGTAACATGTTGGCAAAGGAGCCACTATTAGTTTTCTTTACAACCTCTGTTGACAAATGCGCCACCGTTCCGTGTCATCCTCAATATGACATCCCGCTGAATAGCTTTTTTTATTGTCTGAACATGGATTTCGTGTGACAGCTATGGTTATTCGCTTAATAGTTTTCGAGAACGCATATTGAGGTGAAAGGTGTTTTCAATTCTAATAGATTTTTGGATGACGATGCCTTTGTTTGTACTATTAGCAGAAATATATTTATAAGAATGATTATTATGACAAGGTACTAAAATGTTCATATAGGTACTTCTGATACTGACCGTACTTGGGGCGCAATGTAACACGCACCAACAAACTGGAGATCAGGAATAGATACTTACAAATACGTACTAATTAAGTTACCTATTAAGAAAGTGTAATAGTACATTTATTAATACTAGATTTCACTTCCTGGTCAGGTGTGGCATAATATTTTTTTTTATTTGCCATTACAAGTCGTTACAAATGGTTGTATGAAAATATATCGTGCGAGCGGTTGTCTAGTTATAACATAAGCATAAAAGCAAGTTTAGTCGAGTACAAAAATAATTATTGGAATAAAATAATTATTTTCGCCCTGAAACGCTTGTCTAGAAAAATCTATTTTAATAAAGAAAAATCGCCTTCAAAACTAAAAATGGAAAAATAAAAATTTTGTTTATTAAAATCTTAATGTTTTATTTGAGGTCGGTCGCAAATACAAGTGACAACGTTTATTCCAAATATTGAGGTTGGCACCGAACTCAAAAGAAACATTTAGATTTTTCCTATGACATGACATTTAGATAAACAAATTATTTTTTTTCCACTTTTAAATGCGGTTCTTTTATTTAAAATAATTAATTTTTTGCTTTTTATTTTTTTGAGTATAAAAATTTCAGGAAACTATCTCGAGATTTTTAGACACACAAGTGATAAAATTACAATATCATTGATGTCAATTAAATAGGAATTAGGTATAACTCAAAAACTACTCGTCAGATGTCGATCAAATTTAAATCGGTACACCCAGCAAAGCGTTATGACGTAACGAAAATAAAAAATACAGTCGAATTGAGAACCTCCTCCTTTTTTGAAGTCGTTTAAAAAACCTTTTTTATTTAGATTTTGAATTAAATCTATTCTACTGTCCGTTTATAGTAGCCATATGAGACCGGCAGAGTAGAATAGCATCATTCCATATCCTCCAACGGGTGTCGTAGAAGGCGACTAATGGATCAGCAAAGGGGTATTGATTAGGTACCTTATACCCCGTCCACCAATCCGCATTGGGCAAGCGTGGTGGACTACTGCCTAAACCTCCTTCGATGACAAGAAGAGGCCTTGTGTTGAATGGGGCAGGCGAAAGGCAGTGGGTCGAATTACAAAGGCTGTTATGATGATAAAAAATAACCAGAGACCTACCAACGATTTCTAAAAATCATGGATAAATTAACATTTTTTTTGATTAGCTGCAAGTTTGGCACTAGGTGGTGGAATTGGGTACATCTAAAATTGTTATTGTAATAATCGTAATAGCTTCCAGGTGACATACGATAGTGACCGTTCAACAAAATTGAATCTACAAAGAAAGATGACGACAATAACAAAAGGGCTCCTCCACCGGAATGTCCGAATCTAATACAATTAAGTTATAAATCATCGAAAGAGCCGCATTGTGTTTCGAGGACGTTATGACGGCTCGGGTTCGATTCCGGGTCGAATCACTCTTGCCCCAGTAGCCATTAGGAACGGTCACCAATTTATCATTACGGCAATTTTTGCAATAATTGTACGCCTTTGTGTAGCCGCATGCTTTGTATTGAGGGCTGCTCTACTTAAGATCACACAGCGTGCTTACTAAGGAATTAAAATATTAATGGTGCTATT
Organism: Elophila nymphaeata; assembly: GCA_955850985.1. Lineage (NCBI taxonomy): Eukaryota > Metazoa > Arthropoda > Insecta > Lepidoptera > Crambidae > Elophila > Elophila nymphaeata. The sequence goes on from OY039068.1 coordinate 16,361,722, forward strand.
CTTATGAAATCCTGCTTAGTGACTTTTTCTGTGTTCTTCTATTCTATATCTGCTTACTAGATGGTAGACCCATATGTAGGGTCGTCTGGGTAGGGAGGTTCCTTCCACCACCTTTCTTATTTCTGCCGTGAAGCAGTTCACTGTGTGTCGGATTGAAGGGAAAGGTAGCCAGTGTAATTACTGGGTACAGAAGGCATATCAGTCCCCAGAATGACAACGCACTTGCAGTGTTAAGTGATTGACGCTTAATAATGCACGGTATCTATAAGCAACGGTAACCACTTAACACCAGCAAGCTTGTTTGCTATCTCGTAATATAAAAAAAATACCTCGTGTTCTATATTTTCGAGGATGAAATTGCTAATAATAGGTTATTAAAAAATACAAACACTTACTGTAACGAGTTTTTTTTTAAATTGTATTAAAAATATGAAGTTTAAGTTGATAAGGAAACTTAAACTTTACGTATTTTAAATAACCATTTTCTTCAATAAATGATACTCCCAATAGTTTTATTGATAAATAAATGCAGAGGCGTAATAGTTATTTCAGTCTTAATATCACCACAGTGTAAATACCATAGATTTATTTATTTATTATTACAGCAATCTATGGTAAATACATTCTGTAGACTGTGATGACACTGCGATCTTTTTCTAGTAGTAATGAGGGAAAAAATCATATATGTTACTACTTCATACATGCTTTATACGAAATAATATTCGAAATTGTAATTTTACTACTAGTAATTTATTTGTTGTCATAATGAAAACAAAATTGCAGTAATTTCAACAATTTTAAAAAACGAGTGCATCTATTTGCACCCAAAATAGTCTTCAATTTCAACTTTTTCTACGACTATAAGTTAGATTTAGAAATCATAAACAAATAAAGAATATGTAATTGGAATCCAGTTGTTAGAAGTAGAGCAACTCACAGTCCATGAGTGCAGTGGTCATCGGTCCACCCACGCGCGCAAGGACGCGTGGGTGCAAAGATTATTCCCATTCAATTGAGCGGCATTGTGCGCGCGCGCATGCCACTTCCAGTGGCCACCTCTTAATTACCGCGCAGCTGCTGACCCGCGTCCATCTGCAATCATCACCACCTACACTACAATTACAGGGTGCTATACTTTATATTTCATAATACTAGCTACAATTAATTACTACTACACTCGTCTTTAAATTAAAATATTCTTTTTCTACACGACTGCAAGGAAAGGGCTGTTTTTCGCGCGGATCTTGTATGTTTATTTGTATTCATCATCATCATCATCAACAGCTCATATAATGTCCCCACCGAGGGGCCCAAGCCTACCCACATTAGGGGCGATTAGGCCTTAGTCAACCACGCTTTCCAAGTGCGGATTGGTCGACTTCACACACAACCTAAGAATTTCTTCATAGGTGTGTGCAGGTTTCCTCACGATGTTTTCCTTCACCGTAAAAGCGTCGATTAAACGTAGGTACATATGAATTCAAAATTTGAAAACACATTGGTACGTGGCGGGGATCGAACCAGTGCCTCCCGGGTGGGAGACGCGCTCTTACGCACTACGCCACCGACGCTTTTTTTGTATTATGTTGAACAAAAGTTCTAAAAACTTCCATCGATTTTTAAGATTTTCTTTAATATTTGATCTTGTTTCCTACTTTTCAGTTGACTGTATTTTTATGCAGACGGAGTTTTTAGTTTTTTTTTTGTAATGTGGTTGGCAGAGAAGGATAGAAACAACCCGCCTGGTGGAAGCCTATAGCCTAATAGATACTTGCAACACCGACGTCCTCGCACGCTGCTAATCCTAGCCCCATTACCTACCGCTTAGAGCTCTGGCAACATTTATTTCTTTCATTCATTTCAATTATTAAATATTTAAAAATAAACTAAAACACATTAATTAGATATAATTATAATACATATTTATAAAATAAACTCTACAATAAAAAATAATTACTGTTGCGAATCGTTATGGTCTTTTTTATTTTGGAACATTTTGTTTTTGACGTTTGGTTGTTGAAATAATGTAATCGATAACACCCTACATTAATGTCGTTACATTATGTCTACTGTATTTATTTATAGTTCTAACTATGTCTTCCGTAACTTCATAATATAAGAATTTACCCGGAATAAATTCCCGGTCACCCCTTCTCATCCCGTAGGTATCGTTTATTTTATGTTATGTGGTTGGCAGACAAGAATACGGTCTGCTTGGTAGTAAGCGGCCACCGTAGCCTATAGACGCATGTAATACTGACGTGACACTCGCATGCTGCTAACCCTAGTGCCCTTCCCTGCCGTGAAGCTCTAGCAATCTCATCTACCAATCAAAACACAACACCCCAAAATGTAGTGTTTGACTGTGGTCTTCTGTAAGGAATACCCGGTAATGTGTACGAGGACATGAGTATTTTGGGTATAACATCTGTCCTGGGGGGTTAGACAAATGGCAACCGTTACATAAAGAAACGATATCGAAATTTGTCGTCATAGGCCATTTTGCTTGGTTATTTGTAGCGTCTTAGCTTGAACTACCATCTACGGAGATATGACGATTGGCCACGTGACTTAACGACGGCTTAAGTCAATCCCATACATTTTATTATTATCTACAAACCAGAGCCCGTTGACAAAGATATAAATCTTTGTCGACGGGCTCTGGTTTGTCTGGTTTGTAGGCGACAGGCTGCCAACCTGTCACTATTTTGGGGTATCATAAGGTCCAGACTGCCAGATGTGGCTTTATGTGTTGTATGAACTTTGCAACTTGAAACTTGAAACATGCAACAATTAACAATTTAAAACATTCCAAACAATTCACAAAAAAGGTGCAACGCCCTTACTAATTATTATAAAAACAAAATGACCGCTAGCCACATCCTATAGCTCAATAAGCTTCGGTGATCTGTGTAATATAAGGTGAAAGTGTCCAGTGACAATGGACATCGGTTTAGAGTAGCCAGACGTCCGGCAAATCTCATTTGTGGATTTATCATTAAACGCATTTCGTCCACCCTTATCTGAAAAGCCTATTAAGGGGGTATAAATTTTATTTCCGTCCTTTGTTGTCCACGGATGTTTATTTTTCATAAGTGTGTTTAGAAATGAATAACTGGTTTTGTAAGCTACAATAGATGTAGTATTATGGCGTTTTTGCCTTACTATTTAACAATTACATTAAAAACAAGTGAATAATATTCACTCATATTTGGACCCCGTATTACAGAATCACACTCAGAAATAAATCATGTCTTGAGAATCTTTAATCACTTTCTATCAAACACAAAGTGATAGAGACGTACAACGCTCAAGTCGGCCTTGATTCTTGAAACTCATTCTATATTAAGTGCCTGAAACTCTTATAAAATAGCCTATGAACTGTTTACTAATTGTACATCGATATTTGCATACCTCATCGTTAAAGGTATCTAAGTACATAAACACTAAAAGCTAAAAGGTCTTGATTTGTATTTTGGTAGAGTTTTTGTAATAAACAGAAATGACTGATTGTTATTTACTTTTTTTTATATAAAAATGTCAAGCAAATGCCTCCATTCCACCTGATGGTAACCAGAAGTGGAGTCCAAATGCAAAGATAGCTGGTGCGAGAGATAAACTGCCACGCTAGCCACCCTCGCCTTGCTGACCTGCAAGGTGCTTCTTCAGACCACTTTTGAATGACCCAGGATTGTAGGAAGGAGGGACTTCCATACTTGTGCCGGCAGTGAATTCCATTCCTTGATTGTGTGAAAAAGAAACGAGTTGCCAAATTTCTTAGTTTGCGTTGGAATGGTAGCCACAGTTTGTTGGTGACAACGTAGTCCAGCACGCGTAGTCGTTAAAAGGAAGGCAGATGGTGGAATTAGGGAAAAAATCTCCTCAGAGCACTCCCCGTGGTACAGACAGTAGAATGCGTTCAATGACGCAACATTGCGACGCAATTGGAGAGGCTCAAGATGTTTAGTCACCTCTTCGTCGCCGATGATGCCGGCCGCGCGACGCTGCAACCTATCCAAAGCATCTAGTAAGTACTTAGCAGAGCCATCCCACAGGTGCGAGCAATACTTCACGCAGGACCGTACTTGCGTCTTGTATAGTTAGCACAGTTGATTTGGCGTGAAAAAACGCCGCACCTTGTTCAGGACTCCGAGTTTCCGTGAAGCTTAAGGTTATTTATACTGTAAAGTATTGTAATGACTCCATTTTTTGACGATTTAAAAGTACTTAGCAAAGTCCATTTAAATTTAAATAAAGAGTTTTTCATTCATTTCATTTTCATTCATTTTGTTCTAGATAATAGATGTTTGAAGGTAGTTTACTATAATCTATACTTTTGCTGTCTTATTCTGTTTGCTTGTTTGCATTGAATAAGCTCCGAAACTACTGGACCGATTTTGATGAAATTTGTTATGGAGATATTTTGAGACCCTGGGAAGGACATACGATACTTTTTGATGCGATAACCGACATTAACGCGGACAAAGTCACGGGCGGAGTGCCAGTTCTCTATAAAAATCATAATTAAAACATTATGCCACGTTCACAAACCTATATAAAATCAATGTTCAGACCTTATGAAGCATACTCGTAAGTATAGACTATTTTAGCACATTGTAATTTTGCGTGTGTTACATTGTAAGTTTAAGTGCTTACATTATTTAAAACTTTTGTATTTTACTTTCTTGTTTTAAGTTATACTAGTAAGCATTTGTCAAATAAAATATTTGTATATCTAAAATGTTTTTGGTCGTGCTGTACATAATTTAAAAAAATTGTTATATAGTAAAAATGTCCGTAATCTGCAAGGACTTTTGTAAGCAACATAATAAATAAGTGCACATAAACAACAGCGATCCAATCTAGAAGCGGAGTCGTAAACGTGGAAAAAATATTGGCCATATCAGTATTGCACCCGTCAGAACAATGTGCCGTGCCCTAATCGCAAGCCTTATCGACACTAGCTTTTGTCTTAATTCGACTACAGCTAATTTATTGCCGTGTGCGGACCACTCCTCATAAATAATCCTAGTTTACAGCACCGTAGCCTACGAACATGTCAAATTTCACATAAATAATGAAGAAGGAGACAGATCTTATCGAAGGGCAAGTTATAAACAAAACCAGCGCTCTAATGACTGAATGAGACCTCGTAAACCCACGATATTTACGCACGATTCTTTCAGGTCACCTTTTGAAAGGTTTTATAACTCGTTCGGGAGAGCTCCCCCGGTCCCCGGGCGCCTACGCCACTCGCGGCGCTATATCTGATTTATTCATACCACCCAAAACACATGAACGGTTTTTCGGATATATTCGGTTATTTTTTTCCCCTGATCGCCAACCGTTCCTACTATGAAGCTTTCTGTGAACGTCAACACGTTAGATTTTTTATTCGATTCGCTTTGAAAATGATTCGCAGTATAAGTGTTGGAGCGAATTGGAGGGTAGCGTTTTCGATATTTTGCATTCTAGTCTTTATGCAGATTGGGGTAAAACGTATGCGGCATCTAAATTTTTAACCTACTTCAAATTCAATTTGGCCGTATGGTTGGGTTATTAAGTATCGAGTGATCAGTTTCATTTCACCCTAACAATAACAGATATCGGGTTGCAATTAAAACTATCGAACGAGTCTTGTTAACGGGAGCGTTGCGGAGAACAACAGCAGATGCGCGCGACCCTTCCGTCCTCCCATTCACCCTTACTCTCGCAATTAGCCACCTATTGCCGTCACCCAACTCTAATATCTCAATGTTTCCTCTACGCACTGTTTTCACAGCAAAGGCAGCAGCAGTTTGGGGGGTCTATTTCAGGACTTGTAAGCCTCCAATAGGCGCCGATAACGACTCAATATTTATTGTGACCGACGTTCGTCATTAAGATAGTGTCAAATGTTTGTGGCACGCACACGGTCATCGCTTATGGAGGCGGACGGAGCACTCATAATTATTACTAATGCCTTAAATATGTCAAAACAGGAATCCAGGTAAAAAGGCGTAATTTACGCGCGGCCGATAGTGATTTGGCAGTTGGCGCCGAGCTCCGGCTGGCATCGCGAGGCGCCGAGTTTTTGTCAACCATTGTCTTTGATATAAATTTTAAATAGGAAATGTCCCTTTTTATGGAGATCTAGTTTACGGGGCTGACAATGAAGGCATAAATCTAACGAGTGTGTCACTATACCTTACCGATGATCGATCGATAAACATTATTTATGTACTTCCGTTGAGTAGGTAGACACGATTGGATAGCCCGACGTGAATAAATTCGTAATACGTATTGAATAAAGAGCCGGCTATTATACGTGGGAAACAAAAGTTCTAGATAGTGATACTCTCAAACACAATGTTTGAACAACTCAATTTTTCATTGCTAATGTAAGCCACCAAATGTAAGTACGCGCAATGACTAAATCCAAATATTTATAAACTTTTTGCATTGTATCCAGAATACCTCTAAAAGCAATCAAGACTAATTGCACTCTCCAACAGAAATTTTAAAACTGGTAAATAACAATAGGCTTTCCATTTTCCCATTAAATGACAAAGAAATTCCATAAGACAAAATATGGTGAAGGCAAGTGGGCTTACATTGTATCTTTCTGTCAGTCACGTTCGCGGCGGCATTAACCGACTGTTATGTAAGGCACGGTATTTGATTTGAGGCACAAACATTTTTATGATTGATATAATTAAGTGAAATGTAAATAGAGGGAACAAAGCCCGTCAAATACGAACGGACGACCAATCAACGTGCCTCCAGCGGCTGATTAACGACAATAACTCGGCGACGACACCAACTGCTCACATTTATTTTTATTTTAGTCCCTTTCAAGTCGATCTCTAATGAATACGGTTTATCTTCAAGTTTATATAAAAAATAAATCGCTTTTAACTGAAGAATCACGCCTTAAAAAAGAAACGCTTATTAAAATTTATTTCTTTCTCTCCTCGCGGCACTGTCGTGTACACCGTCTCGAATAAAATTAAAAAGTCAAGAATTCTTATTTATTTTAATACAATAAACCGCAATCGCTGAATAAAGATAAATAAAAAGCTATAAAAAAATAAAGTCGCATTAGCAATAAACAAAATACTTCAGCGGATGTGGGCAGAGCGGGCGGGCACACCAAATGTGTGGAGAGGAGGTCATCCGCGGACTATTTCTAATGTTGTTAGTTATGTCAATTTAAACGACTAATTTAACCATTTTGTTGAGTAGATCAGACGTAATATGTAATATTTTGTTGAAATATACCTGCTATATTTATAATGAACACTGGTACAATAAGTTTATTCAGTTCATAGATACCTATGAACCTTTTTTATATATGAAAGATGGTAATGCTTGGTGATAAGCGGTGTCCATCTAGCCTGTTCATCTTACATATAGAAAGAAATATATCACTTAGGTTTATTTGACTGCGGACCTCTGTAATATCTGTGCTTATTAATTGAAGCTGCAAATCCGAGCGACTGGAGTAGTCTTTAAGGTAAAATAAACTCTAGAAATAACTCTTGGCCAGTACAATAGCATTGCAGCTCTTGAAGATATGCGAAGTTTTGTATATAATAATAGATTAAAGTTAGATTTGTTAATCAAATAAGGGCTTCATATAAAAACAATAATATATTTCTTTTGCTTTATGATTAAGGTTATGTGTAAAAAATATTTTTTTCTTAAATTTTTAAATAAAATTCAGGTACAGGTATAAATTCCTCACCCAAAAATCAGTATCAACCTGTGGTAGCAATATTATAAGAATTCTTAACAATTTTGATTACTATACACTTTTATCCAATTTAAAGTGCTTAATTTAAACGTAATATTTCTAACACAATGAACTCAATATATTTAGAAGCAGAAGTCTCCACAGGACTTTCTTAGCCGATTGTCACGAGTGCTACCCTGCCGGCGTTTTCTTAATTGTGCCGAAATATTTATTTGATTGCGAACTTTGTAGCACAGGCGTGCAACCGAAATGGTCATCGGTATTTGCGACACCGCCACAATAGCCACCGCCAAGAACCTTAGGCTAAACATTGTACGATTATACCTATCTATGCAAAACTATCTATCTAACAAATTAGAAACATCTTCTAATTCTTTTGTAATAGAAACCACGTTTCTTCTGGTTCATAAATTATATGACTATATTATTCTAAAATGAACAAAGAAATTTGGCAACTCATTTTGTATGACACACAATCAAAAAATAGATGGAATTCTCTGCCAGGACATGTGAGGCGTGAAGAATCACTTTATGGGTCGGAAAGGCGAGGGTCACGTACCGGGAGATGGGAGCGTTGGTAAGCCCCCCACATAGTGGACCGAACGGTCTGATAAAGGTCGTGGGATGCCGCTGGATGCGGGCAGCGCAGGAAAGATCGTGTTTGAGATCCTTTGGCCTATGTCCAACAGTTGACGTCTCTCGGCTGATATGATAATGATGATGATGAACGACGGTGGCTATTGCGACGCACATATTACTCTCGCTTAGTCTTTGGATTTCTACTCCACTTCCGCTTAACATCAGGACGTATGGAGTGATTTGCTATTTATGTACGATAGCACCTTATTTTGTGCATATTATTGGACGAGGGGCGGTCAATAAAAAGTGAGAATGAGTATGTATGTTGGCTGTGGTCCACGTTCGGAAACCTCCTCGTGGCGGACCCTGGTAATGTGGTGAGGAAACTTTCTCAGCGGGTGTGTGGCTTTTGATGTCAAGTGTGTCCCCTTGGCATTCGAAGTCACAGGCTATCGTCGAGTTGTTTTTGTTTTCCCACCACGGCTAGTTCCGGACGGCCCTTTTCAGGGCCACGACCGCGCCCGAAGTCCCCCGGGTGCGGTCCGATGACTGCTCCCGATCATCCCGATCGTCAGGAGGACGTGCCATGTCGAGCAGCCTTCGGTGGAGGAGTGGCTGCTGGCTACCAATTGGTGCAAGGAGTCCCTAGACGGGCAGCGTTGGGACGGTCTCGGTGTAGTTGCGCTCACGTGCGCAGATCCCAAGCCGTACCGTAATAGCGCACTGAAGTTCAGGCCGGGGAGGGTGTTTAGTAGATATGGAGGGAACGCCTTTACCTCGAGCCCCACATATCCCCTGCGGTTGGCACCACCCAGCAGGGACGTTGCGTAAATGCATTTGACCTCCCCGTCAACAAAAAAAAAGGTATGTTGGCGATAACTTTTATTAAATGTTATTTTATTTTTGGATATAGTCGCCTTTTAGAAAAATTCCTACACTTAGAATATCTTTTTACTAAGCTGAAAAATCCCGTCTTACAACCTTTCATTCTGAGCATCTAAAAATTTATGCACTGTAGCGACTACTGCTTCATGATTTTCGAATCTCTATCCTCACAAAAACTCCTTTAACCTTGGGAATAGGCACAAATCACTAGGAGCAAGATTGGGTGAATATCGAGGATGCTCAAGTATTTCAGCCAGCATCTATAACTGTATAACATTGTACTATATTTATGAAAATAAAGTCTTTTTAAAAACAAAACCAACATTTGATTTGGATCGTTAATAGTTCGTGACTGACACTTATTGAAGACGCTCCCGACATAAATCATAAATGAAACAAAAGCCTTTGTTACATTCATTCACGTTAACAATTATCATACGCGTCGAATTATGCAAAGACTGGACACAATCAATTAGGACAATCACAGTCCCATGCATATTCGAAAACGTTCCTTCATTCAAATCGAGTCGACGGCGACGCGACGCCGTCCCTCATGTCGAAGTCGTATCGACCATCTAAATAGGCCACAATATCGGAACACGACGACTATGCATCGAGCAGGTCATTCGAGCATGAGATGAAATAAAGTATGAAACTGCCCGCTCGATCCAGCCAGTACAACCGTATGGTACCCGAGCCAACAATCGAGATGCGAGCTGCGATAACGATGTCAACTAGCGCAGCCTGTCCTCGCCGTTCCCATGATTTGCGATGCCGTTCTAATCGTTATAATTACGACCTATCCATCAAGCAGACGTATGATAAACATGCGACTAGGAAATCCAACGAAAGGCAATCGTTATCAATCTTTCCCGACCGAAGACGTTCCGAGTTTGAAATACACCAGAGATCATTTTTGCGGGTGACGTGTTTATGAACGGTCGGTATTAAATTCGCTTTGATCTTGTCTAATGCTTGATGGCTTTAACGTTGGACATACAGATCGCCGTCTGCATATTTTTATTGATACTACGTCTAATCTTTGGGTGTAATGCTAATAATATAGGATGATGGTCTAACAAAGCAGACTAATTGTCGTGGCGCGGCGTGTCGTAAAACAGTGCATATTGACGGAATATAGAGAGGCCGGCACACACTGCTTAATGGCATTAATCACATTGATTTATTGTGGTTCCGAGTTATTACAGGCCGGGAGGCTGTGCGTGTGAGTGTACACGTCGGTACGGGGCTGCGTCTGTGTGCGCTCCTTGTGTAAATGTAATACGCAGACATACAGCGTGTTACTGAACACCTGAGTTCTTACCGCAATCTTTTAGATATTATCAGATCTGTAATCAGACCCGGAAGGTTCCTTCAAATAAACATCATTAACGCTATATTCTCGTGGCATTAAGAAGATTGGCAACGACATAAATTAAAATTATGGTTTTGGCAGCTCATGATTAAATAAAATTGTAAAGTTTGTAGGTATAGTTACCAATGTCATTTTGAATGTAATTATTACAATAAAATACGCCTTTCTTATTATTTTTTCGTCGTGGTATATAAAGAATTTCTACAAATGTGCCTCTTTAACATTTTTTTTACTTAATAATGGCATTTAGTTAAAATAGATAATACGAAAATACACATTCGATCTAAGCAATCGTATACCTAACCAAAATAATCAGAATACATATCTATAGATATATTTTAAATTGCAGAGATGAGCGAAATATATTTGTTATTTAAAAAAGCCTGGGTGTTCATTCCTTTTAAAATTGCGACAAATAACGTACCATTCAAACATAAAACGCGATTCTATATTAGAAGCACAAACCTACCAAATAGAGCAACCTGTATAACATAAGCGTCGTTTACGAACGCGACTGTGAGTGTGTGCGTGCATGGCATTAGGCAACAATTTACGCTGTTTGCGGCGTGTTAATATTGATTGGCCCGCTTTATTTCGACTCGCGCGAATCTATCCACGAAACTCGATGTGATCCTTAATACCTAAATATGTTATTAGCCTTCAGTTAGTAATGTGAATTCTGGAAGGATTTTGTTATTTTACTCGTCTTCGGTTAGGCAGTTCCTCGTTTTCTACCTCAGCTAATCCAGTGAAGATTTTTTTTTATGTTACTAGATGGCAAACAAGCTTGCGGCCCACCTGATGTTAAGTAGTCACCACTGCCTATAGACACTTGCAATATTAAAATGTAAATCACTTAACACCGCAAGTGCGTTTGCCATCCTGGGGACTAAGATGATATGCCCTCCATGCCCAGTAATTACACTGGCTACCTTTCCTTTCAATCCGAAACACAGCGAACTGCTTGACTGCAGATATCATGACAGTTGGAAAAAATAGACGGCCCGCCTGATGCTAAGCAGATAATGTTGCCAACGTGGTGGAGTGGCCACTAACGAAGTCTACATATCGGGCGGTCCGAGTTCGAATCCTGGTAGAGGTAAATTTTTGTGTGATGAAAACGAAAATTTGTTCACGTGTCATTAGTTTCATTCGCATTTTAATCACAGTGGCCATATTTTTTACTCTGTGGAGCTCGGGCAAACTCACTTAAAGAAAAAACTACAAAAAAATAGAACCTCTGTAAGACGGTTTCTCACCAAAATTTTAATATTTATCAAAATTCAAGATTTGTAGCTTTTAAATTTTTTGTTACAAAATAACCATAACAGATAATTTATTTGACGTCTATAAGTTTAATTTTATTACTATTATAATGAACTAGCACGTTTTGAATGTCATTTTTATTAAGTATAATTTATGTGTTCTTTCGTTATATTTTATAATGTACGTACCTACATAAGTCAATAGCGACACCCACCTCCTTGCTAATTTAAACTATATCCATAGAAATCTAATTCAAGTTTAAAATAAGTCTTAATAAGTAAGATAAGATGTCTCCAAATAAAGCATGCAACGCGCTTTTCCATTTAAAGAATAATGATAAATCGACAATTGCCTATTGATCGTCTTTTGAAATCATCTCCAGAGATGATAGATTTATTTCAAATCATACCAATAATAGAAAACTTAGGGCAATAATAGCAAAACAGGACAATACAGCAATTTATTATGATAAGTACGTACATGGGTAGAATCGATTATCTACTATTAGATTCATGACACGACAACGGGTCGTAGTCGACACAAATGGAAGATTTCAACCACGAGAACTTAGCAAGAATGTATCTTGTGACATAGAAAATTTTATACGGACGCAACCTGCAAGCGAATAGAACTATTGATATTAGTAGTCCAGAGCCAACAGTTTACGAAACTACCAATACTTTGTATGACAAACTCGAGACTTAGCAGTAAATACGAGGTTTTCATTTGCCAAACTTGATTGTATGCTAACTTATTCATTAAGAATGCCAAATCATTCTCAAGCCAATCTTAATCTACACTTTCTATGATTAGCACAACTGATAATGCCGAAAACGTTACTTAATAAATTACAAAGGAACCTACTTGACCGATACCACAAGATTTTACATTACATTTAAAATTTGGAACAATCGCTTTTTATGCAGAATTCGTCGGTGCAACACTTGTTATTGTTCACATAGAGAATACGAAGAGGTAAAAATATCACGTGAAAGTAACAAAAGAACATACGTACTTTATGTTTATGTGTACCTAATTATAATGTCGAAATGAACAGCGATGCATACTCGAAGAACGAACGTGATCCCTGTATTGGACACGTCTTTTACCGGGCAGGGGCTCGATAGCATAACAAATAGATATTATAATTTCATAATGCACGCTTGTCAACGTAAATAATACGCAAAATTTATGTTACGAGGTTCTCACCGTTCGGTGTAGGCGCAAAGAATGCCTAATAAGACATCATTAGTTTCATAACGATTAGACTCGGAGATAGTGTTAGAATAAGGAAAAGCTATCTTATTAAATAACAAAACAAATACAATTTTTGTATTCTTTTTGTGTTTCACAACAAATTACTAATAATTAACAAAAATGATATTATAAAAAAGATAGATTTTAAAGCCTTATTAAAGTTAATGGTTGGAATAAAAAAATTAAAGAATGTTGCAATGGTGTCAATACATTTTATTTATCAGTTCTTATTTTCAATTTTCTATCAAACATAAGTCTTAATTCACATGTTATGGTCTCTATCACGATCCAATAAAAAATTTGTAATCGATGACATCATCCAACTTTTTCATTTAAAGTCTCCGTGCAATCGAGCTTGAATGGATTGTTAATGATGGGCGCAATGCTGATTATGAAAACACGTTATTTTTAAGTAACCTAGTTACTTAGTAAGTTTAAGCAAAATGCTGTATACTATTGTCATTGGACACTAATATATTAGGTTGGGGAAAAAGTCTTTTCGCATTATAGTATGTATAAACTTGTAATAAAATCTCTTTGGCTATACTATTTGTATCTGGCTGGTTTTGGTATCATTGAAAGTTTAAATTTTAAAGAACATAATTCCAAATTCAAATTAGGAATATGTGTGATTTTCATTTGTTTTTCGTACCGCCAAGATGAGTGAATCTAATGAAGAAATTCGATACATTTTAAAATTTTACTACAAAAAAGGTAAAAATGCAACGCAAGCCGCGAAAAAAATTTGCGATATTTATGGACCTAGTGCAGTGTCTGTGAGAGAAGCACAAATTTGGTTTAAGCGTTTTCAATCCGGAAATTTTGATGTCAAAGATGCATGTCGCTCTGGTCGCCCTATTACAGATAAAATGGATGCCATTTTTGAAAAAGCGGAGCAAGATCGGCATGTCAGTAGTTACGACGTAGCTGGAGAACTGGGAATTGACCACAAAACAGTTTTGGCGCATTTGAAAAAAACTGGGTACACAAAAAAGCTCGACATTTGGGTACCTCACGAGCTCACTGAAAGAAACCTAATGAACCGTGTACTCATTTGTGATTCTTTATTACGACGTAATGAAACCGAACCATTTTTGAAGAAGCTGATAACTGGTGATGAAAAGTGGATCACGTACGACAAGAACGTGCGAAAAAAGTCGTGGTCAAAGGCCGGTCAGGCTTCACAGACTGTGGCGAAACCCGGGTTAACTCGCAACAAGGTGATGCTGTGTGTGTGGTGGGATTGGAAGGGCATTATTCATTATGAGCTGTTACCACCAGGCAGGACCATCGATTCTGAACTCTACTGCGAACAACTGATGAGATTAAAGCAAGAAGTTGAGAGAAAGCGGCCGGAATTAATCAACAGAAGGGGTGTGGTTTTTCATCATGATAACGCTAGACCTCACACATCTTTAGCCACTCAGCAAAAATTAAGAGAGTTTGGCTGGGAGGTGTTAATGCATCCGCCGTATAGTCCTGACCTTGCACCTTCAGATTTCCACCTGTTTCGGTCTCTTCAGAATTCTTTAGGCAGTGTCAGGTTAACATTACGAGAGGACTGCCAAAACCACTTGTCGCGGTATTTTGACCAGAAGTCCCAAAATTTCTATAGCAATGGGATCATGTCCCTACCTACAAGATGGCAAAAAGTTATCGAACAAAATGGTACCTACATACTTTAGTTAAATGTAAATAAACTATATTAAAAAATGTTTTGAATTTTCTTAAAAAATGCGAAGAAACTTTTTCCCCAACCTATTATAATCTGTATTAATTTTAAGTAACTTTTATATGTTTTATATATGTTGTCTGCAATTGTGTCATAAATAAATATCCACTTAAGCCATAGATTCATAACTTAGTAGCGCAATATTTGTCTTCTTCTTTTAAATTCATGGCGATCGCGACACATAAAGGTTACGCATTGCGCCAATATCAAGTGAAAATGTAGTTAAGTAACCGAAAATTGTAAGGTAGATTGAGTTTAAAATAGAGTCTCTCAACACGTATTTTTGGAACAAGAACTCGGGAGAAAATCAACATTTGTCAACAAGGGCGAAAAGTGACATATGACAAATTGTTATGTTCATAGACGCTATTGTATAAAAGGGTTACAAAAAATATATTGTATGTTATTTGGTTGTCAGACAAGCATACGGCCTGCCTTGCGATAAGTAACCTATAGAAATCATCAAAATCAATATCAGTCTTAGTCCCCTTCCCTGCCCCGTGGACCTCTGGCAATCTAACTCACCAACAGAAGCTCAAAACCACAAAAAATAATTGATATTTGACTGTGGTCTTCTGTAAGGTGAAGGCATTACCGCAGTTCGGGCTGTACCAAATTCAAGCGGCTAGTCCGCTGTGCGACGCTCGACTAAAGAAATATATAAATATATGTATTAATATTATCTAACAAGGTCTGCTAGTCAGCCAATTACCAAAATTCCTATTATTTTACTTGTGACAATTCGAAGTACCCCATCTCTTAGCCTACTTGGCACTGTATAGCTCATATTCATTTGTGGACGTGGTTATAAATTCAATTAAGCGTTGCACCTAGCTATCGTAGGCATATTTAACTCGTACGCGAATTCATTTTCTTATTTGCATAAATGGCTGTTTAAATTGTTTTATGGTTTGTTTATCGCAGCCCATTTGTAGCGAAGAAAAAAGTCGGAAAAGATAATGCGAATAAAATATTTGTTTATGTACAATTATACGGCTTCATTTTACTTATAAGTCGATAACACTGTGTGTGTTATCGACTTATAAGTAAAATTAAGCACTTAAATAAATAAATATTGTTCTTAAATTAACCCCAATTACGCTAATATGATCATTCTGTACACAAAAGGGATATTATTGCATAAATGTATAAAATATTCGGTAAAACACTTATTTTGCAATCATTGACGCTTTAAATAAGGATAAAATGGCTGATAAGTGGCTCTATTGCCTCCGAAGAAGGTTACACTCATACCGTTATTAAAATACATAAGTACAAGAACATCGTGTTTTTCTGATGTCTCGTAAGCCACTCTTGTTGTGTACGTGTTTTAACTCCGAATTTAGAACAGGTTTTTAAATCTATCAACGAAAATGATTTTTTCATCTCAAAAGCTCGGAAAAATGTTTTTTTTTCATTCGTTCAAATCAAATGCAAAAGTGCAATTTATCCGCTAGCGTAGAAAGACTTTTTAAATTTCGAACTTTTCTATTCTATAATTTTTATTTAAGCTATTCAGTCCACTGTAAATAAATTAATATTTACTTTACCTTACAAGCTCGGAAACATGCTGTTTGTCATTCGAAATCTAAATTCAAAAGTGGATTTTATCCGCTTACGTGGAAAGAGTTTTTAAAATTCGAACCTAAATTTCAATTATTTCTTTTTTTTTGGTTAATTTTTCCCTGTTACGGGACGGCAAAGGGATCTGGCCCATACAGCCAAGTCTTCAGTTTCATATTCTTTCTTAATTTTTGCATTAAAATGTGGATGCCATACCTTTTAATGCATCTAGGGAGTGCTTGGCGAGAAATGCATGGTACAGACCTCATGATGGTGGCTGATGAGAATTGTATAGTGGGATTTCTAACCACTATACAACTCAACGCCACATACACAAAACCTTTATTTCAATGATTCCTCATAACTGTTCGTCTACACGGATGCTTATGCAACAAAACGACACCACTTTCACTGCACAAAATTCACTCCGAAGCAATTTTGAATTATCGAAATAAAGATCGACATCCAGACGCCATGATTTCCCGCCAAACACCCAATTCTTTGTTAGATTTTGTATGTCGT
The DNA here is from genome assembly GCA_955850985.1 of Elophila nymphaeata. NCBI lineage: Eukaryota > Metazoa > Arthropoda > Insecta > Lepidoptera > Crambidae > Elophila > Elophila nymphaeata. The sequence continues at coordinate 16,378,636 of OY039068.1, forward strand.
TACGAATTTGTGACGTCATAAATTCTTATAGCCAATGAATAATTAATAAATGGTTTTGATACGCTTAAAAAACAAATTCTAGAGCAAATTTGAAACGATGGAGATTTTTCTGTCATAAAATGCCATCACCTTTTGAAAATTAAGTAAATATATTACCCGCTGGTAATTGCAGCTAATTTCGCAGATCAACAGATACCTTTACAGCCTGTCACTTACAAGCTTTATATAAGATACTCCCATAATAGGCTAAGAATAAACCCAAACAATGCTTCAAAAGGGATAACATTATTAATCATTATCTAAGTGTTCTAAGACACACATTGTATCACAAATTGGCTCCTACGCAAGTCATCTAATGAATAACAAATTAATGTTTATATTTCCGATGTTTATACCAGTGAGTCACCTCACATGATGAAATAAGGGAAAAAACTGAAAATGTCTTCCTTTAAATTATATACTACTAGCTTTTGCCCGCGACTTCGTCCGCGTGGAATAGTTAAATCAAATCAAATATCTATATTGCGTATCACTTGCTTTCTTGCAAATAGTTACTTTAGGCAGCATTTTATTTCTTTGTATATGTACTTATTTTGCAAAAAATACACATAAAAACTGCCGTGTACTATACTGCATATGGCATTTTTACAATCTATCATTTTATGTTTTCCCATCCTTTGCTAACTTACATGCAACCTTTCTCCCCACGTGGGTCAATATTTCAAAAACGCTAGAACAAATATTTGCTTATTTCTTATCCCGTGCTATTAAAAATTTCATGGTTTTATCTTTGGTAATGAGGAATCTCATAAAAAAATTCATCTCATATTTCAAGCCCTTCATTACCTCTTTTACAAAAAAGCTTTTATTCCATTTCGACGTTTAGTCTATTTTTGTACCAAACATCAAAATCGGTTCAGGTATGGGCGTGAAAGTCATTAAGTTAAAAAGTCGCGTCCGCCATCTTGGATCTCAAAATGGATAATCCGTACCCTATAAACCACGAAAATGATATCCTTTTTAATAATAAGTTAAAAAGTAGCGTCCGCAATCTTGGATCTAGAAATTGATGATGTATTTGGAATCGACTCCCGAAAACTATTAAAATGATACCCATTTCGATTTTATGTTAAAAAGTCGCATCTGCCATCTTGGATCTCGACATAGATGATGAATTAAGAATCAGGACCCCCGAAAACCTCGAAAATTATACCCATATTCCTATAAGTTAAATAGTCACGTCACGCCATCTTGGATCTCAAAGTCGATGTTTTATTCGGAGTCAGAACCCTCCAAAAACCACGAAAACGATACCCATATTGATATTTTGTTAAAAAGTCGCGTCCGCCATCTTGGATCTGAAAATGGATCGTGTATTAGTAATCGGGACGTCCCAAAACCACGAAAATGATATCCATATCGAGTTTATATTAAGAAGTCCCAACCGCCATCTTGGATCTCGAAATAGATGTCGTATTCGGAATCGGGACCCCAGAAAACCACGAAAATGATACCCATATCGACGTTATGTTAAAAAGTCACGTCCGCCATCTTGGATCTCAAAATGGATAGTGTATTCGGAATCAGGACCCCCAAAAACCACGAAAACGATATCCATATTGACATTTTGTCAAAAAGTCGCATCCGCCATCTTGGATCTAGAAAAAAATGTCTTATTCGTAATCCGGACCCCCAAAAACCACGAAAACGATACCCATATTGACATTATGTTAAAAAGTCGCGTCCGCCATCTTGGATCTCAAAATGGATAATGTATTCGGAATTAGGACCCCCAAAAACCACGAAAACGATATCCATATTGACATTTTGTCAAAAAGTCGCGTCCGCCATCTTGGATCTCAAAATAGATGGTGTATTCGGAATCGGGACCCCCGATAACCACGAAAATTATACCCGTATTGACATTTTCTCAAAACGTCACGTTCGCCATCTTGGATCTCGATATAGATGTTTTATTCGTAATCCGGACCCCCAAAAACCACGAAAACGATACCCATATTGATAATATGTTAAAAAGTCGCGTCCGCCATCTTGGATGTATTTTTGTACTGGGGGTTCTTACGACCTTTCATCCCCTATTTCATCCCCACGTGGGTCAATATTTCAAAAACTCTAGATAAAATATTTCTTTCTTTCTTATTAAGTCCCTAATTTCAAAGTATCATGGTTTTATCTTTAACAATGACGAAGTCCCATACAAACTTTCATCCACTATTTCACCCCCATACAGGTCTAAATTTCAAAAATTTTAGAACAAATATTTCTTTATGTCTTATTAAGTGCCTAAATTCAAAGTTTCATGGTACTATCTTCAAAAATGACGAATTTCCATACAAACTTTCATCCCGTATTTCAACCCATACTACCTTTTTTTTCGCGATAAAAAGTAGCCAATGTCCTTCCCCGAGATCTAATCTATAGTTGTACAAATTTTCATCAAAATCAGTTCAAAGTATCATGGTTTTATCTTTAACAATGACGAAGTCCCATACAAACTTTCATCCACTATTTCACCCCCATACAGGTCTAAATTTCAAAAATTTTAGAACAAATATTTCTTTCTGTCTTATTAAGTGCCTAAATTCAAAGTTTCATGGTTCTATCTTCAAAAATGACGAACTTCCATACAAACTTTCATCCCGTATTTCAACCCATACAACCTTTTTTTCGCGATAAAAAGTAGCCAATGTCCTTCCCCGAGATCTAATCTATAGTTGTACAAATTTTCATCAAAATCAGTTCAAAGTATCATGGTTTTATCTTTAACAATGACGAAGTCCCATACAAACTTTCATCCACTATTTCACCCCCATACAGGTCTAAATTTCAAAAATTTTAGAACAAATATTTCTTTCTGTCTTATTAAGTGCCTAAATTCAAAGTTTCATGGTTCTATCTTCAAAAATGACGAACTTCCATACAAACTTTCATCCCGTATTTCAACCCATACAACCTTTTTTTCGCGATAAAAAGTAGCCTATGTCCTTCCCCGAGATCTAATCTATAGTTGTACAAATTTTCATCAAAATCAGTTCAGTGGTTTAGACGTGAAAGCTTAACAGACAGACAGACAGACAGACAGACAGACAGACAGACAGACAGACAGAGTTACTTTCGCATTTATAATATTAGTAAGGATAGTATACTGACAGATAGTAATCAGTGGGTTAAAAAGAAGTTTGACTTTGATTTCACTTGAGTATAACCTAAATTAAGTAGTTTATGATGTAAAGGGTTTTCTTTCCATCAAGAAAACATAATAAATCCATATGGTTTGCTATTGCATTATATTTGATTACATATAACCACACTCATATTCACAAAAAGGGTTGAGCAGAATTTTGGTAACATTTGTCGTTCATTCTTAACAATACCCCTAAGGGTGCGGTTGCCTAAAAGGATTTGTCAACGACAACACTATTCATTAGTGGTGTCGTTGAGAATTCCTTTTTCTTTACTATTTCCTTCATCACCTTAACATAAGTCAGTGCATTAGACCAGTGGTCGGCAAAGCGCGGCTACGACGCCGCATGTGGCTTTTTGGATCCTTAAGTGCGGCTCTGGCAAAAATATCCACGGAAGGCACAATAATAATTTAATTTAAAAAAAACTGATGCAAAGCACATTTTTCGCATTAACAAATATTTATTAAGTATGAAATTTAGTTTTATTTAGTTGACTACTTTAGTTGTACTAATTTAAAGTAATAAAGTTTACTAAAGAAGCAGATTTAGCTCCCTTTTTTTTAATTGTTGTAATGTTCATATTTGGCTCTTTGGCTAATAAGTTTGCCGGCCACTGCATTAGACAAAAATATCCAATGCATAATTATGTAGTGTCTATCAACCATTGAGAGTATACTATCGTAGCTCAATATGATATTCTTAAAAGATATATTATCTCAACATTAAAATAAATGCTATTTGTCAACGACCCCCCTAGTGGTATCGTTAACAATGAACGACCTTTGTGCCTCAAATTAGTGACATGTTGCCAACCTGTCACCTAAGTATTCGCTCAGCTATTGCTATCTTGATTGTACTAAGAAATCATTGACATGAAAAAGGAAAACATGTTTTTCGCTTATAGCAAGCGTATTTCCAGTTCAAAATAGATCACAAAACATAACCCCTATTTACGCTAAAACATAGAGCCGTACTAAAAACAATCTACCACAAAAAATCAGTAGCAGCAAAAAAACAATGAGTGGGACAACACGCAAATATATCTTGTAGCACATTGAAATTAATGTTGATAAATACACAGACGGAATGGGAGTGCGGACGTCGAGTCCGGAAGTAGGAACATCCATCATGCCCGCCCTGGATAAAAACGCTCGTTAGAATCCTACCCACCACCACCCTACCTGCCTCTCTATTAATGTTACACTCAAGTGCCTCTATTACTGCTGTCATTTATTATATCCATTTTGGCAAATTGTCTGATCTCGCGTCACGTAATTAAGAAGATATTTGCGTCTTGATAGTCGGTGTGAAATGAGGGCGGCGAAATTATGGGGGCGGTTAGGTTAGATATTAATAATTATAGTATGATTTATTATATTAATAGGTACTTTGTTTTCAACAGGTTTTTACACACTAAATTCGGAATCTTTAAGAAGTTTTGTTACGGATACAGGCTTAGCTGTCTACAGATATTTGTAATACGGATGCATAAACTTTTATTCATTCATTGTTTATTTAAGTACATATAGGTTATGGCAACTACTTGGTGTCACGCAGAGTAAAGGCTTTGCTCGTTACCCTTGTGAAAATAAAAATTCATCTCTCTCTATCTCAATTTATGACGTACACAATGTTACATATTGGTTTTTGCATTTAATAACAGTATTATGCAATTTATTTTTTTAAGTAATTTTAGTTTATAAATTTTAATTTTAGTTAATATCCGTATAACCGAGATGATTTTGACAGGCAGGCAATTATTTTGATACCATATCTAAGATTCTGCTCAAATCCTTTTTGGATTAGAAGCTTGACTATTTCTATACATCATATGAAAGGTTAGAAAACTTAGGAATTTTATCTTGCATTTCGTAAGTATAGTGTACACTGTACAGTGTACATGTACACCCAACCTGTATCTTAAACTGAAAAAAAAATTTGATAATAACTATATCATAACCGATTACTAACCAAATATATAAGCAAAAAAAGAAAAAATATATTTTAATATCAACCGCAAATAATCTCTACATTTGAAAAAATCACTTTAAGTTATCCGCGTACTCGAGCAACAGCCCGTGTTAGAATTCATGCTTGCAAAAAACAATACGTCAACTTTCCCTCCCCATGGTCTCATGTCTACAAAGAACGGATAAATATCATAGAGGGTGTAAAGAATCCTTTGGGTAAAAAGAGGGGAAGAAGCCTACTTATGAAACTAGGCGAGAAAATCCGCATCTTGCGATGAACTACGCTTGACATTCTGTGACACTGTTGAATAAGTATAATTCAAATTTGCTACCCGCCCGGCTTCGTACGAGCTTACTAATGATCAAAACATGAACGAACGAAAGCATTTTTTTTATCTTCCGTACAATTTTTCTAACATTTTCTTTCATAATACAAACCTTGCCCTGACAAATACAAACACATCAAAAATAAATTGCATTCGACTTAAGAAAATCTTCTCTCAACTATGTAGAATTTGAATTGCGATGAAAATATAAAAAAGTATTACCAATTTAGGCGAAATCTACAAACTAAAACAATACCTATAGTGTTTTATCAGGTGTTAATTATATATTTATCATAATACTTCAATTTTATTTATTTAATTTGAAATTGCAATATCTTTAGATAGGTCATTGATAGAAATTTCTTGTTAATGTGATAGGTTGTAAAAGCTACATAAAAAGCTTAATAAGCAATATAAGCTAAGGAAACATTACTTCCCAGCGTTTACATTCATAAAGAATAAATTAATGTTTCATACGACTTAAAATTAAGTACGTTATGTGCTGATAGGGATTATGAACCTAATGATTACTTTACTTTGTGTACGTTATAAAACAAAACAATTGACTTTGAATTTGTTTATTTTTTTATTTTTTCATAATTTGATTGATTTAAAAAATTGCGCAAAATAGATATATCTAATAATCAGGGACGAAAAGACACGAATAAATTCGTTGCGATCTTAGTCCTGTTTGTCTCAGTTGGACGAGCATATGGTCGTGATTTCGAGTCCCATCCCAGCACTTGACGTGATAGGGTTTTTGAAGTGAAACTTCTTTAGCACCATTGTGATTTGAAAATTCGATGAAACGAAAAAGCGACACCAAAAAGTTTTTTACCCATAGAAGTTTGTTTTCAACATTTAAGTTTTTTGATTTTTCTGAAGTTTCACTTCTGCCGTGTGTGAATTGCACACACCTTAGATAATGCACACACACTTTTTTATCGATTTTCGTTTTCTATTTAATTTGGAACGCTTTTCGAATAAAACTTATTATCCTGACGTAGAAGCGAAATTCGAGAAAAGGCTTGAAAGTCACCTGGCAGAACTTCCGTAATAAGTTCCATTATATTTTTACCACCCAGACGGTGATATTTTAGCTACAGTGCAACATCTGTCCTGGTAGTTGGCTTTTGTTTGTTAGTTTACTGAAGGATTACTACTTTTTTGAGTTTGGTGCCCCTTTTATTAGCCTGTTGCTATTTTGAGGTACTGCGTGGCTCATACTACCAGATGTGGCTATATGTGTCACCAATTGCTACCTAAATCTCTGTTTAATCATTTTGGAGTTCTTTCTTTCTCTTGCCCTGCCCCCAATTCATTTGTGATCGGTGCAGTATGTCTTGATATCGACAATACTGCTAAAGGATTTGGCATAGGAATTTACGGCCGTGTGCCTGACACCAACCCACCTTGGGAACGACTGCTATCTTTCAACAGCACCAGGACCATCAGCTTAACGTGCAATCCCAAGCACGGAGGAAGATCGAGGTTTTCAGTCACCCATCCCATTACCGAGTGCGTGGCTAGGTACTTACGTGATCGTTACTAATAAAACATTACCGCAGTGCTATCGACACCCTCTGGAATTATTAATACATTAACCATGCCATTTTACATTAAAATATTTGAAAATATTAACAACATTTATATGCCTATTTATCACGCTCGTTAATACATAAGTAAAAGCAAAAAAAAGACACTTATCAATCAAACTTAAGTAAGGAAAAACTTATTTCAATTTATCAGTGTGAATCTGTAATGCAGCGTATTAAAATTATTATGAAACCGCGCAACGATAAGGCGGGATGATAGGGGCTTAACACCACCGCAGGGGGGCGCCTCACCCCCACTATCGCACGGCACTCGAATGCCTTTTCAGCGTATATCTACATGAAAACTTGGGACTGAGGTTTATGCATAAATTTAGCTTGGAATAAATAAGAATAAGGAAACAGCTGTCAAAGTCTCCGTTGGCCAATTTGAATTAGTGTTTTTTCCGTTGAATACAACCTAGAGGCTCGGGGAGAAATGTTTTCGTGTAGAAAATGTTGAACTAAATTGTTTGAGGAACAAAAATATGCAGAGTACTTATGTTATCTTTAAAAATAGTTGCCTATTTTGAGTACATTTTTTTTTAAAACACAACACCTGTAGATTATTTTAATTCATTTTCAAGAAAGATTGTTGCTCTCGTTAATATTTTATTCTCAAATGCACCACAAACTCATTTAATTTTCACAGTGCACAAACGTCAACAAACTTAGAGCATTAACCAGATAAACTTATTTCAAGAATGTAACCATTCTAGTGAGTTTATGCAGAATCTGCATTGGTATGTCGAACGACAATTATAACTTTGGCCCCGGACGCGACAGAGCGTTCCGTTGCAACAAATAAAATATGTCCACGAAAACGCGCGAGGGGGACGGCACAGAGAAATTTCGTGCACGAGACAAAGATAAGCTTAACCAGCACGAAATTATGAGCGTTTAACTGTTTCTAGCTGTAGAATCTGGCACGGGCGCTTCGCCGGCTCGCCAACGCGCGTTATTTACGAGGGGGCTGCACCACCCGCTGCACCCGAGATAGTGCCTTCCCCGGAAAAGCGACGCCGCCGCCGCAACTGCCGCGCGACACCATCCTCGAAGCGACCGGCCGCGCGAACCGCACTCGAACCGCCCACGCCTTAAGGTCCATTTCCCAGCGCGCTACGCACCTCATGCCACCGCAGCACCTCGCTTACACCTCGCGTCTGCTTGTGCAGATTGCTGCCAAGCCGTGCTTAACCGGTACTCCGATTTGACCTCTATCACCGGCGCAGTAGGACGGAAATTTCCACCCGCTTCAAGTCTTTAGACGTTACATTATAGTGAAGATGTCTGTATTTCTTGTTTTATGATAGCATAAAGCTATGGTAGGTAAATTTATGCTGCTACATCGGTGTAGCAGTCTGGCTCGAGTGCTACGAGCACTACGCGGTTGTACGACCGCGCTCGATACACATTGTTAGCGCTCGTGTCTAACATAAAGGATTGCAACTTGCTTGCGAATTACTATTATCCACGACATTATATTTTATAGTCAATATATTCATTTGGAGTAACGATCTCTTTAATGGATAGTATCGTAATAAAATTAGAACATTGTATCTTAAAGTTTAGTTTAAAAAGAAAGAGTCATCGTCTACCGAAGCACTTTAATATTATCAAATTAATACGTACTAGAGTTATCATAGAAGCCTTCTAAGCGTAGAGATCACTCACAATTCAGGACACAAACAAGAATCGTACTAAGAACCCACTTTACAATAAAAAAGTGTCGTTAACCGCAAACCTACATAAACTAGAGATGAGAGGGGTCACGTACAATGTCATTTAAGTGAAAATATACGACACGGAGAAAAGAGAAAAATGCGAAAAAACCGTCGAGAGCATTATGCCGCGCGGCGGACCATTACTTTTAATATAAATAAAATAACAAAATATGAGGTGGAGGCCGCTGAGTGCCCCCGAACACTTTTATATTTCAAGAGCCGGACACTCACTACGTAAGATTTATATTTTAAGTTCGCCTAACATTTCTGTGCCCGTTGCGTATTCTTTTTAAACTTCTGTATTGATAATTGGACGAACGTATTCATTACCTTAATTTTCTCAAAACACGTTTTAAACATTGTGAGCATGTTTATCATTTACAACTATGTAAGCAAAATCTCTGTAATTACTATTGACACGCAGCATTCGTCCGTTCACTGCCGTTCAAATCGTTTTGACAGGTTAAGTATGTGCTGTGGGCAAGTCAGTAAGTAATATTTTACTCCTCATTCTGAAACCTCGAATGTCAACATCTTAATTTTAAAACATTATAATATTACACTAACACGCATGTTCTTGTATGGCAGCTATATCATTTTCTAAAAAGGGTACGATAAGTTAATAAACATATTTTTTGAATGCAAGAGTTCTTCCGTCTTACAGAAGAATTATCGTACTTTGTCGTCATGATCTATACTGCTAAGATGACTTTGAGTATAATATCTGTTCTGGTAATTGGCTTTTGTTTGTTAGTTTACTGAACGATTATTACTTTTTGGGTTTGGTGCCCCTTTTATGTAGGCAACAGGCTGGCAACTTGTCGTGTTATTTGGAGGCACTACATGGCCCTTACTGCCAGATGTGGCTTTATATATAACGAAACAAAACTAGTAAAAAAACAAATATAAACGTCGCTAAATAGAGAAGGATATTAAACATAAATTTACTAATAAACACCAAAGTTAATAAGCACAAAACAATAAACCAAATTAATTATCTTAAGCCCAATGCCTCGCTGTTTGTTGATTGCCTGGCAAACCACCGAACCCTCGAAGTGGAGACGAACAAACAGCAACAAGGCGTTAAGTCAACGAGAGACCAAAAGCACCCAGTTTGGCGACACAGCAGCATGAGAGCCCGCGAACTTAATGATAAACTTACCTTATCTCTATAAGAAGAAGGTTGAGAATGTCATCGCTTATCGTGTGAGCGGTGGCGCTTTCGTGAGCTGCGTGGGCTTCCATGGTGCGTGTACTACATCCTATCAATCAATGTCCACTGTTAATGACTTAATTCATCCATACTTCACCTGAACATTCCTCACAATTCGCGCAAACGAACGATCGTAATGAGTGAACACTCATTATCGACAGAGCCCGTTGCACGTCCCAATCACACCTCGCCTTAGGCTCCGATATTGTCCATGGTCCGATCGTAAAGCGCGCCTAACAAAACAAAGAGCGTAACATACCTATAGAGGCGGCAATAAAACCGCGTGAAAATGGCAATAGCTATTCAGAGGGAGATATTAAAATGCATGGAAATAAATTCGGCGTCGCATTCGGGCGTACGGCTCTGGGGGTGCAGTAAAAATAAACAGCGACGCCATTAGAACTCACTTCCATATTCAAATTTATGAACGCGCGGTCCGCCGCCCGCGTCCGTGCCCGCCTCGGCGGCCCACCGGTCATTTATGCAATAATAAATTTGACGATCAATTTAAAATTTTCACCCTCGCTTTGCCTATTGCGGCTGCGTACGCAAAAATGGCCAGCATTTTAGGCTCTGTTTGATGTTTTGCATATTGCCTGAAACATTGGCTGTTAAATTTATTACTGGATATTAGATATTTTCATATAGGCACGCTATTGGCATATAAATAGTTTTTGAAGGAACCGGAGAGCTTTTGCTACACGTGACACTTAAGTTTTTTTTTTTATTATTTATAAGAATACCAGTAGGAGAATAAGTTTGGTAATGGTTGTGAAATGTACTTACATAATTACAAAAGAAATTAATAAACAGATAAGTTGACATCTAAACAATCTGACCGTTTAAAGTGGGTTAAAATCGAGTCCAAATGAGTCAGTTACACACATACAAACAAACAAACATGCAGGTGAAACTAATATAAGCATGTTAAAAAGCACAGTTTTTTCAATTAACAGTATAAGTTGTGTACTATGTATATTTTTTTATTAGGTACCATACAATACTTTCAGTTTGTTAAGTGTGCATATTTTTCCTTAAACAAAACAAATGTATTTGGACATAGGAAATATTGCTAATCAATACATAAACAGAAAATAAAACTAGCCAATACCCCGAAGTAACATTTTAGAAGAATAACCAAACAAAATAAATGCAGACAAGAGCATCCGATGCGGAGCTTTCACTTAAGTAAACAGGCGTTTTCAAAAATTTGTGTATTTAAATCGAATGTGACTTGTGTTGCAACTATTTTGGTCTCAACAGGCAGCCATGACGTATCTGAAATAACACCTTGGTAATGCCGTATTGGGAGTTAACATTAATTTATAAGGGATTAGGTGTCATCATAAACAGGAATTATTTAGTCAAATGAGGTTAGAAACAACAACATAACGCGTGGCTAATTATTTTCCATGGAATTATGGGCTATTAACGTTTCCTTAAATAGCATTGGTTATGGACCGTCTGTGCAGTGTAAGTTAGCCGCAACTCCTCGCATGGGTGTTGGGAAAAATATTTTATTACGTGTTACTGTAATTCGTTTCTGAAGGCCCGACTAAGCTTAAATGCGCTCGTAAACATTGGTGGTTTTGTAGAAAATCTTTATACCAAGTTATACGTACCAACTTTCACAATAATTCTAAAAATCACGAGAAATTTATTAATCATTGATTTTTTTTATTAAAAATCCATGTCAAGATATTTAAATTTAATGTCAAAATATAAAGTTAAAATTTATATATCTCTAACAAGTTTTATATATATCTATAAAGTTAAGGTTCATATATTTCTAAAATTTATTGATCATGTAGTTACGTACTTTTTGTTTAAGTTTCAATTTTTTTGGGTCTATTTTTATTGTTCAAATTATTTTTTCTTTTTTCATTGTAAAGATTTAGAATCCGATTCCAAACAAACAATTTCAGGGTTTGTTGTATTTCTGTTACATATTGAATTTTACATTTTAAGAAAAGTAGGGCATAGAAGTTAAAAACTCTAATTTGGAAATTCGAGTAACTAATCTAAGGGAAATAGGACAGCCACCACCTTACAGAATACCCCATTCTACATTTCCTTGGTGATGTGTTTCTGTCGATAAGTAAGGTTGCCAGAGCGCCATGGGGTAAGTAATTACTTTAAATCTAATCTATCTTATTCACAAGTACATTCACCGCGTTCGTCAGATAAAAATACTATAGGTAGATTACAATATTTTCTCCATATATGTAAGTGACGAGCTTTTGCCTGCGACTTCGTCCGCCTTTTTTTTTTTGACTTTCACACGAACTTTCATCTCCTAATTTATCCCCATTAAGGTCGAAATTTTAAAAACGCTGGAACAAATTTTTATTTGCTTTTTAGTCAAGTATTTTATTTTCGATAGTGACGAATTCTCATACAATAATTTAATCCCTTATTTCAACCCCCTCATGCCCTTTTGAAAAGCAAAAGGTAGCTTAGTTATGTGCTATTTCAAGGTCTAGTTTATTTTTGTACCTAATTTCATCAAAATCGGTTCTGGTATTTGGCGTGAAAGCCAGACTTTGTTTGGACTTCCATACGACGTTTCATCCTCTGTTTCATGTTCACGTGGTTCAAAACTTAAAAACTTTATTTTAACTTTTAAAAAAATTTAACTTTATTTCTTACCTAAATTCAAAGTTTTACCCGTTCACGCCATTTTTCGCGATAAAATAAAGTATTTGTCCTTTCCTAAGCTTTAGTCTATTACCTATTTGTAAAAACAAGACAGAATTACTTTGTAATTTATAATAATTATAGTAGGGATTACATAATTATTTAATTCGTAAACTCATCATGGAACGGAAATAACAAATGCTACCGTTATTTATATAAATATTTTCCAATTAAAATTCCGTCTTTCTAATTTGTAAGCGTCATGATCCCAATGTTAAGCTGCAGTTAATCAGGTGGTTAGCGCTAACTGTGTGACGAATCATACAACACTGACCCGTAACTAGATCTCTACGACTACTAATTTTCATTTTTGTAACGAGCCAATAAAAAATAATGTCGAGTTTCTCAGAAAATATAATTAAGGGTTCCGTACAAAATATTTTTAAAGCTTTTTCCTTATTTATAGCTTTACGCGTCTTGTTCAAATACGTCAGTTACATACGAGCATAACTTCTTTGTATACTCAAAAAACGTTATGTATAGGCATCGAGCATATACCCAATAGAGTGGTAATACGCGCCCTCTGTCGACAAAACACGTTAGTTTTTTCACAAACGTTACTAGTGTTGCAATAATATAATCTAACAGCCTTATTCATAAACACTCAATAAACCTTTAGTTAATAACTTGTTAAAAAGTGTTTTGTCTCATTCATCTCGTGCCAGAGTGACAGAGACAAACGAGTTGTAAATCTCTAATAAATTAACTTGTTTTAATGAATAAGGGAGTTAATGTGTATCGATATTTACAGTGAAATGTAATCAGTTTATTATTTTATAATCAAGAAGATAAAACAATAATTAGTTGGAAGAGCAGTCACCCGGATAGCGAAAGGTCGTGGGTCGTCCCGTCTCAGCACTTATCCATGACAGGATTTTTTTCTATGTCTTTCGATTTCTATTTAATTTCAATTTCAATCATAACATAGGTTATATTTGATTTTTAAAAAAACTCCACACAGACGAAGTCACGGGCGGAGCGCTAGTAATTAATAACTTCAAATTAAAATTGCATAACTAGGAGCTAACTAAATGAATACTATAAAAACATACAGTTAACAATTTAAAATCTATATCAAACGTCAGTCTGTAAATTCTAAATGGAACATCGTTTTGAGCCGTCACAACTGAACCCCAAGAATAGGCCGGGAGCCATGTCAATCGCTTTGTGTGCTTTAAATTAAATATACGCTATTCGTGTGACTGCATGCTCCCGACGTTCGATATTAATACGATAGAAGTAATTTGGACAGAGCTGCCAGTCATCGCCCGGTACCACTCGCGATTAAATCATTTATTTTTTCTCTATCCAGTTTTTAAGAATCCGCTACCTGAATATTGTTCGTATGCATCCATATGGTTTGCAAATCTGTTAATGATTATCGGAAGATATTTTGAATCTAATTCATTTAAAATTACTCTCGATTTTAAAGTAATTAATGTAGTATAGAAGGTAGTGCTATCTATAGATATAAAATGTAAATATTATCATTCTTAAATTTTTGTAGATAACATAGGTACTATAGGTAATTCTAAAAATCTGAAATAAATAATTATTTTAGATAGCAATTTATTCCTATCTGTAATATGATAGAGAGATAAAGTTACGTTTCCTTTAATTTTTTACATTTCATACATAGAGTCTATGTAGAATCACGCCTTTCTGCCATAGGATTAGGTAAAGGTCAATTCTTTTCTTTCTTTCTCCTTGCTATGATCCTTACATATTTCTTTTACTACACCTAGTTACTTTCATCATAGTACTTTGAACTTGGATTCAGTTAACATAGCAAAACCACAAAATCACTTTCCACATTTGAAAAATATGTTTACGCAGAAGCTTTTGTAAAACTAGTAAAACAACCAACCTGATGTCTCTAAGTGTAAAATAAATACATTCCAATAATGTATTTAATTAAACAAAATCACTTTAAAATTACTATTTACTCATTCTGTAAATCATACAGGTATTTATGATCATTTGAACTGCCAAAGAACATTGCTTAACACAGTAGCAAATTTAATTAAATCTTTAATTAAATGTTAGTGGTTCGTAGCTTTTTATGTTATACTTGCTGCTGCATATTCATCGCGAGCTCCCGGCCATTCGTGTATCAAATTGTCGACTTGTAAATTTATTGTTTTTGTTAGTTTTAGCTTTGTTTAGTGTCTGTTTTATTTGCATTACTCTTTTGGGTTCGGAATCACAATTACTTGGAATCTTCTCGGGTGAAATTGAAATCCTCTGACAAACTTCGAAAATGTTTAAAAGCTCATGGTCTTTTTTATATCTATGTAAAACGTACTCTAATGTTATAGATATCTTGACTTCTGATATTAAAGAATTGTGATAAATTTTGAATCAAAATACCAAAGAAATTCAACTATGTCCTGAGTCGGAGCCCAAACCCCTTATCCTCTCCTTTACATTTCGGAGATTTTAGTTGATTTGAAAACCAAAAATATAGTCAGTTAGAATACTATACGTAGCCTCCCCTAATAATCAGTAAATAAGTACGTAGTTACTATTAGGTACACTAGTGTAAGTTCTAGGTATTGAAATAATAAAGATACAGTCAGAAATGAAAGCGTCATAGGTACTATTGAGACAGATACTTCATTTGCTTTTAAAAAGTTATGTTAAAAATCTACATAGGTTCTCTAAGTTTTATAGTAAAATATTGTTACGGATTTTTTTGCTGACTGTAGTTACCAAATAAAAATTCGCACATAGTAGGTAGTAGATTAAGGTACACCTAGGCATAGTGAGATTCAAAAAATAAGTACTTACCTACATAGAAAGATGTATTATGATAATTTAATTTAGTTTTAAATTTTAAGATTTTTTTTCAAAAATTATTTCATTTATATTTAAGTACTATATACTATATGCTTAAATTAAGATTATTAAATAAGGGCCTAGCCAAGTGGCCATCAATTGCGCCGAACGTTTAACGAAAATAATATAATGTATGAAACTGACGTATTAGTGAGAAAGCTCTATGGCGACCGTCGTGCAAATATATGAGGTGAAGTCAAAAATTGTCATTTCGTTCGAAACGTTGTATAGTTTGCCACTTCACTAGGCCCCTCAAAACTGTCATATTTCTCTAATTGATTTTTAACCTTAAACATGTGTAGGTAATATAGATACCTAAAACGCAAAAAATATTGGGATAAATTTGACAGATTGTGGTAACTTGATGTGCTGTTGACTGTACCTAGGTAATTTGTAAGAGTCGCTTAAAAATATTGTAATAAAAATTACAGATTACCTATGGTAGAGTTTAAAGATAGGACTTAGAAGAGTCACACAAATCCCCATGCCAAGCTTAGGTACCTACAATTGAAGAACCTACAAAATTCATTATATCCATTTCTTAGGTACCAGGAAAGGAAACACCCTCTAGATAGTAAAAATAACAAGTTACAGACACAGAGAAACGATTTTAGTTATAAAATAATAATAAAAACATGTTGGTAGAGATTTAGATACGTTATTATTCCTCGTGATATTGTGAATTTTCTAGATCGTATCTCCACAATCACTAATACAATAGCCATCAAATATCGGACACAAAGTTGGCTTGCTCCCAACATCTTTGTCACGAATGCCTGATTTACAAGTGAGACCAAAAAATGTTTCAGTACATCGACTCTACATAGTTCATAATATGATTCATATTAAATGTTTGGTTTATTTTATTATTTTACTGAAAACCTGTTTTTTTTATTTATTATTTTCGACAAATTTTTATTGAGAGTAATTTGCAACAATAAAAAAAATATGCGGATATTGGTAGATAGCTTTCCATTCAATTTCAAATTTTATTAAGGAGGTTTGATGTAGGTCTTTTAGAAAATCCTTAAAAAAATAATTTCTTATCAAAAGTTTACCAATCACCACCAATCAACAAAGGTAGATATTTCCTACCTATATAATATGATAGGTAACTGTAAATTTAATTAATTAGATTTGTAGAGAATTAATAACAAATAATTTGTACCTCTCCATTAGATCTATTACCAACGTAACTAAATTATCAAAACAGCTAACAATCTGCACTATAATGTAAAATTTAAAAATGAATATTCAAAGAAAAGACAAGTGTCTTCTGCAATTTTGACCTACGACAACACACCACATCCTTACGAAAAATTTATTTATTTCCGTTTCTAACGACTTTGTGGTCCAAATTATGCTTACCAAATATTACCTAATTTTATGAAGTGGTCAATTAGCATGATCAATATTTTCAAATAAATGTCTGATCACCAGTAAATTCCTTATCATAAAATTTATATTAATGTCAATAAACTTAATTCAATTAAAGCACATTCCTAGGCATTTTAAAACTAGTAAATATTTTTAGGTAGGTATTTACTTAATAAGAAAAACTAAAAATATATTTATAAAATTTCCTGGTGTCACTATTTTTAGAGATAAGAAATATTTTAATTTATACTCGTTAGGCTGGCATAAAATTATACAACAAAATAACGAGCAAAGAACGTGACACTAATTATTATTTAGCATATGTCCAGTTTGCCTCAAACTAAAAACAAACTTTTTTTAAGAAGTAAAAAAGTAAATGCTAGTCGAAAAGACAACATAAATGAACGCACATGTCGCTTAGCTTTTGAAAACCCGCCGACTCTACTTGAACCGAGCAACTCTACATGAACAAAAACAAGAGCCGGCTATCAAAACTCACATTTTATTAGTCACTTGTTATAACCGGCTGCAAACATAAATTTATGACGTGCAGCTTCAATTAGTGAATGTGGGAGGCTTCGCGGGGCGCGCGGCCGCCATCTAGCGGGTGTCACCGCCCACCGGCGCCGCGGAGACACGTCGCTTATGAATATGAGGCGTTATGATTATGAAATATGCCCCGCCCTGGATATGGAATATGGAGGAGGGGGTGCTGCACCGCGTGCGAATGGGCGAAGTTTGATTTATGAGACGGGCGCGGCCCCGCCCCCGTGTCATAACCGCGTACCTGGTGCGCGCGCGCGCCGCCCGCCGCCCGCCGCCTCGCGCTCAGTCCCACTTCGGATGGCGAGCGGCGTGCTCGCTTGCAGCCCGTGACCGCCCGAGGTCCCGCCAGTGGTCGCGAGTGCGAGCCTGCCATGCGCCGGCCCTGAGCCGAGCCAGCGCTCACCATGCCGCGCGTCAAGCCCGCCTGCGTCCGCCGCGTCTCCATCGGTACCTAACACACCACACTTTACATGGAACAGTGCTCACGGTGATACTTACTAAGTTTCTGTTCGGTCGTTACAATGATTCAGTTAGCGACTATTAAATTCGGCATTCATCAGAGAGCGAGCGCTAAAACTCGCTGCCAGCGTGGTGAGTAAACAGTGAAGTGAATTTCCTCGGCAAAAGCGTTCCACATTCCTAGGATGCAGTCGCGGCGTAGCCAAACAAACCAAGTGTAGAGTCATGCGTGTGTACGAAGTAGAGTCGCTAAAAGCTCTCTGTGATTCTGTTTTGCGGAGCCGGGAATTAGTTTAAAGTGCAAAATAAGGTAAACAAACACAATTTTATACTTTTTAAGAAGCGAGACTTGAAACATTTCTGACAGGTAACTCTTTGAAGATTAACTATTTCATTTCTTATAAAAATTGCAATAAAACTCAATGTAAACAAGGTTGTATTACTAGTAATTTATAACTTTACGATGTAGAATTTACTGCCTACTTTAATATTTTATAGTACCAATAGAGATAAACTATAAAATAATTTAATAAGTCTACGTCATTTGAAAAGTTTTAATAAAAGCGATCAATTTGTAATGCTATGAGACTTATATATTTCCAAGATTAATTGATATTAATTTATTAGCATTGGCTCTTCCGGGTATTCAACGTAGTTGCCAAATTTGATTTCGTCTGTCATTAATATAAGATTTATGATCTTTTATTGTAAATGTTTACATTTGTAAGCAGTAGGTTAGGTATTTACTGTATGCTTGCAAGTGAAGTAAATTTAAAATTTCTGGAAGAAAATCTAAGCCTGCGTAGGCTTATAAACAAAAGAATAACAAAAAATCTTTTAAATTAATAAAAGTTGTTTTTATTGTGATTTAGGACTTAGGTATTTGGTATCTACTATGAAATATTTTACTATTCTTCGAAATATTATTAGGCAAGGAACATCTTACCTACAGTCTCATTAACCTTTCACTAAAATACAAGGAATTTTACTTATTTAGTTTAATAATTTTATTACTTTAGGTACTGTAATTTAATGTAATAATGACCAAAAAGCACGCCATTATAATTTTATTTCAATAAAATTATTGTGAACGTCATTACAAAAGTTGTAATAAAATACATAGTTTATTTATAAGTATTTATATAAATCTGTAAATAACTTCCATCTGTAACTTGTTGTAATATTTCTGTGTCAAAATTATTTAAATGTGCAGAATCAGTGCTTTAATTACTAAGCCAATATTTGTATAATTTTCGATTGTGAATTAAAATTCACTAGATAATATTCAGAAAATAGCTTCCTAAGTTTTGGTCTGATTTTGATATTAATAAAAACGATAATCGTATTTATGTATTATTTATTAAAATGTCTAATAATTTTTATTTTATAATATATATCAAATTAGTAAATACAAGACTTTCAAGTTAGAGAGAAAAATGTCAGAAAGTGGTCAAAGTTATTTACGACTCGGCGCTTATCTCGTTAGGTAGGTCGTTTATGACTAGTGTATTGCATAAACGCCTTCTTATAGACCTTAGGCATAGAGGCGTTACTATCACCTTCCTACGACTAAAGAAATTCCGTTCATAATCTTATGAAATTATAAGCTTGTGTTTGTTTCTCGCACTAATAAATTCAAAAAACTAGACAATCCGGTTTCTTTACTAAAATTTATTTAAACATCGTTCGACCACCTTGAATTATGAATAACAATTTAAAATTAGTTTTGACTAAGTACCCACTTAATAGTTTCCGTAAGTAGATTAATTATTTTCATAATGACTCTAACGTGTTAGTATTAAAATGAGAGACCTACCTATGAAAAATTATAATGTCTTTGTTATTATCAACTCCTTTTATTTTGTTATGTTAATAGACAACAAATGACATTAACGAAGATTAGAAAACTTATTCTTTTTATTTTCAAAGCTTTTTTGTAGGTAGGTTTGTACCTTAGAGTACATTAATAATTTGATAACACAAAAATTAGTGCATTTAAGTAGGGAAAATAAATCGATAATAAATTAGTCTACTTATCTACCTACCTAAAACATAAGTTATTTTACTTAATTATCTATATGAACTGTTTATAAAAGAAAGTTCTTGTTTATAAATTCTAGGTAAATAGTACATGAACAGATAGTAAAAAAAAACTCTCATTATTAATATAAATATAATAATGCTTCAAGCCTGCTTCTGTGTAAACAAGAAATAAATAAAAAAGAATATTAATGAATTTCACATAATTTTCAACACCAAATTTCAAGACTAAAAGGGCAGGTAGAAATTTTATATTGTATAAATATTGTATAACGATATGGCAATGGGCGGCACGCCTAATACCACAATGACACTTTTAGAAAGTGTTTTTTTTTTTCAATTCTGCGTAACGCAGCGGCGACGGACACCACAGCCTTTTGTGTGGTACCCGCTGCGGCTTCTATGAGGGATATACTTACCTTCAAATTACTACAAACATCACTAATCCATACTTTGAGAAGCGGCGTCTCTACAGATATCAAAATCCCGCAACATAAACCGGGATTATGAAATCTTTTTGTGGCGGTGTTCACTTTTTCGCTTACATTTCAAAACAAAACTAAAATTCTATAGGCGAATGAAGATGAGGAGATGATTATGAAATATTAAATTTCGAGAAAGTAGAGGGCAATAACGGAATAATATTTTCCGCTTCTAATGTGTCATTTGTATGATGATAGGCCTATTAGTAGTTGAGACAGAGCGGCATAATGTAAGAGCTTCGCTGTAGGTACGCATAGTCAACAGGTAAGGTATTTTTTGTACCACATTGTTGGCAATCAAGCTATAAATAGGTGGTATTTAATTAGGTATTAATCGCCTATATAATCTAGTGGTACGCACACTGCTTACACAATTGAAATCCCAGATTCTATCCCTGAGGACGTAAAATTCGCAAGGTTGGCTTGTTTTAAGGCCACCATCGTAGGCACCAACTTATGAAGCTCCTCTGAAGGTTCTGTATGAAAGACGCTTGAGTTGAAGGTCACGCTTTTCATTTACTGACTATATCTGTTGGGAGTAGATAGCCTACACAATGTCACAGGGTTTTATATGAAGAAAAGATCTTGGTGGGTCCTCTGTCGTGTGTTGTAAACCTCCTTAGAAGATTTCCAGTCGGTGACAATCTCTCGTGATCTATTCTAATATGTTCTACGATTTTGCTCTATTATTAGAACAAGTTGGATTTAAGTCCTCCCAGTTCTACTGCAAATTTACATTGAACAAACTAAAAAATTAAATTCTTTAATGTTCTTAACTTGACAAGAACTTAGCACTAGAACTTTAAAGAATTTGAGTTCCAATTAGTTCTACGAAAATTAACAGTAAAACAATATGGAACAAATCCAAAATGTTCTATCAGTAGAAATATTATAGAACATTAAATAATTTATTTTCTAGTTTATTCAATGAAAACTACAGTAACTAGTTCAACTAATAGAGCAAAATTGTAGAACATATTGGAATAGACCGTCTCACCGATTCGTCTCTACGGGGTTCGAGTCGGAAGGGACCATGCGTTTTCCTTTAGAGAATAAGAAAGGTCCCGCGCCTGATGAGAAGCGTTCACTGCCAATTCAAAAGTTCAATGAGGTTCATTTATATACCAAAGGCATCCAATGTGTAAAAATTATCATAACTTTCTTGAACTGGAGCTCTTAAAGTTCGTTCTCATTTCAGTGCGCACGCCATCCTTCCATCTTAAGAATGGAAGGAAAGAGAAGCTATATAAAGTTCCGAAATAGAAAACTATATCTGTCACAATCCCACGTTATCTTGAGATAGCCGACGACTAACGTTTATCCATTAATACCAAATTTAGACCTTTGGGAAAATCCTGATATGGGAATTCATTTCAGAATTTCGTTAAGAACTCTTAGGAGATTTTTTTCAAAAACACATCAGTAGGTTTTAGCCCCACTTTGATACCGTAATGCCATGTATACCTAATGGTCTCACCACTACGATTTCAAAGTCGGGTAAAGCCACCCAAGAATACGCAATATAGGGTGCGAATTATTGAGTTGTTATGTTGATACTCTTTTTTTAAGTTTTAATTGTCAATTATGCATTAGATACGATCACAACATCTTCAACGTATCTAAATATAGTTACCTAATAATGACGAAAAACCAAAATATTAATACGCCAACGCTTTGTAATTAGATATTACAAATATTGTAGACTCTTAGGATGAGGAAAATTAATAACCGCAACCTGTAAATTAATGAAAAAACTTTTAATGCTTAAGTAGGTATTATCCATTACCGAAATAGATTAGGAATGTAGGCTGTGGCAAATGCAGCGAGATTATTTTTATGAATAGTACGTGTGTACTGATTTGTAATTTTTTTTACTTGTAGGTATCTGTTATTGACTATTTCCTGGTATTACTTTTTTGATTCGGTATTGAGAATCTTATAGCAAAAACACTTTTATTGTATCAGGAAAATGATGAATACTTCCTCAAACAAAAAACATAGGAAATACTTAGAAAGAAGTAGCTGAACATACATTCTTAATTTATTTGGAGTTTATTTACTTAAAAGCTACTACATATTAATAGTTAAAAAGTGGGTAGTTTTATAAAATAAATTATTATTACCGTAAGGTAAATGTTTTTTGTTGAATTTCTTACATACTTACTAATGACATATTAATGGCCAGTTGCACTAAGTTTTACGTTTTACAAATTTGCAAAAGGTAGTAACATAATAATCACCTAAATCCATAGGAACAACACAGACTTTTGCATTACATACATGCTTTAGTATTACTACCTAAATGTATTATGTATAGGTAACTATAAAATGGTACTGAATAACAAATAATTTTATTGTAAAATAAAATAGAAATATTTGAAATATCCTCTTTTTAACATAATATCCTCTTTAAAATTAGGGATAAATATAAATTAGAAATAAATATAAATTGTAAAAAAAATATCCTCTTTAGAAGTAAGTGATAAGTAGGTATTATTTTATGCTTTAAGTGAAAGCTCTTGGTATTCATCTAATATGATAGTAAGTGATTATAAGACCACGTGGAAGTGAGCTTCAGCCGAAACAAAGCCTTAGCCACTAAGGGACTGGCTAACTTAGGTAAGGTTAATCATAAAATTTAGTATTCATCTACTCATTTAAAATAATAAAAAGGATTTATTCGATTATTTCATATGAGATTGAATAATGCGACCTTATACTTAGGTACTTTCCAATTAGTACAAAAATATTGAATAGGTATACATAATGATGCACCAATTAATAAACACAACTAATGCTATAAAAAAAATTGATGCTACTTTCAAATAGCAACTTAAACAGTAATAAAAATACATTTGGAAATTAAAAGGTACGTAACATAAGCGAGGAATAAAGTAACAAAGAAATTTACATGCATGTGATACATAATTAAATATCATTGTATTACATTGGGAAGATACATTGTATATCCATTGTATGTATTCATAAATAATTTTCTAGCACGTGTAAATTATACCTAACTGAAAATAATATGAAATATTACGACTAAATGAAAGGTGGTACATAAATAAATATTTATAAATAAGTTCACATTGGCTAAGCTAAAATTTATGACAATGAAATCTTTAGTACGTAATTAGATTATTACGACACTTATTAACAAGCAAAAAAACTTAAAACTAGAGAGTCTTGCATTTAACAGAATATTACACACGCAACGTATAAAAAGTGTAGTAGGTAATAATTTTGTCACTATACATAGTAGCGTACTGCATGTACATAGGTATTAATGAAAACTTTTTATAATTTCTACATAACATAAACTAAAATAAAAAATTCGCGACACGCGAATCGATACCTTTGATAATGCCCACAAAGCACTCTGAAACATCCGCCGAAACAAATCACAGCTAGCGACATCTATTGACGAGTAGCGGCACTAGTCAAAAATTCGACTAGCCGGAAAGCACACGCAGTGATTATTTTATTACTAGTTTTCCATGTTTGTTTTTGTTTATTTTTCGTTACTTGTAGTGCTTCTCCCCGTGCATTTCATTTACTTTAAATGCAACTTGAATGGAAATTAAGTTTTTGTTTTCAATACTAGAATCTACAGAACGACTGAACGGAAATTTGTAGGTACCTACATAAATGTAAAATGTTTAATACTTACACTTTTTAACAAAGTTTTTAAAATATATTTTTGAACAAAGTTTAAATTTAATTATTGGATATATTCTACTATTCAATATATATTATTTGCCTGGAAAAATATTGAATGTACAATACTTCTTTCCCCTAATTAAAAACTAGTAATTATGATGTAATTGCACTAAGAAACCTTTATGGACAATCTATTTTTTCCTAATTTTTAATCCTTAATTCAATTATAAGCAACTGGCTATTGTCGCTTACGTAAAGTTTTTTGTTTCAGGAGAAAGTTCCGGATCATGTTCAGAAGATGAAATAAATAATGCGTCGGATGAAGTAAGAGACAGGCCCGAAGCACACATGTGTCCGCGCTGCCAGGAGCAGTTTGAGAGCTTACATGAATTCCTTTATCACAAACGATTATGCGACGAGAAAGCGTTGCAGATGGGTGAGGAGCGAATGCACTCCGATCCCGAGGAGATGGTGGTCTCCGGAGACGAAGAAATGGATGGCCCCAATAAAAGACTAGAACAAGTCAGACGGCATAGACAAGATGCCGAGAATAACAATAGCCTCGAAGATGGTGAGGCTGAAGTACCCGAGGCTGACGTGCCCCCTGTAGGATTACCGTTTCCTGTCGCCGGTCACGTAACACTCGAAGCGTTACAAAATACGAAAGTAGCAGTAGCACAATTCGCCGCCACCGCAATGGCCAACAACGCTGACAATGAAGCGGCGTTACATGAACTAGCTGTACTACAAAGCACACTTTTCACGCTGCAACACCAACAAGTATTCCAACTACAGTTGATACGGCAGCTTCAAAATCAACTGTCGTTAACGAGGCGGAAAAGTGACCAGGATCCCAGTCCGCCGCCGAGTGAACCGGAGCCGAACTTGCCGACACCCACCGCTCGATCGCCGTCTCCGCCTCGTCCGCCACGGGAGCCAACTCCTGCTGCACCCACTCCCCCCACTAGCCAAAGCTTGCCATCCACACATGCGCATCTTAATCCTAAATCGGAACCGATCTCCATTCCTAAACTCCCTACATCGTCCCCACCAATGATGACACACCCACCCTATAGCTCCATATCGTCATCATTGGCGTCCTCGATCATCACGAATAACGATCCGCCGCCGTCCCTCAACGAACCAAATACGCTCGAAATGCTACAAAAACGTGCACAAGAAGTGCTAGACAATGCTTCTCAAGGTTTATTAGCAAATAATTTAGCCGATGAATTAGCTTTCCGGAAGTCTGGGAAGATGTCGCCTTATGATGGAAAATCCGGTGGAAGAAATGAGCCTTTCTTCAAACATCGCTGTCGATATTGTGGAAAAGTATTTGGAAGCGACTCAGCGCTACAAATTCACATCAGGTCGCATACAGGTGAACGACCATTTAAATGTAACGTATGTGGATCTAGATTTACGACGAAAGGAAATCTAAAAGTTCATTTCCAAAGACACACTGCTAAGTTCCCGCATGTAAAAATGAACCCCAATCCAGTGCCAGAACACTTGGACAAGTATCATCCGCCATTATTAGCACAGCTATCTCCGGGGCCGATTCCTGGGATGCCACCCCACCCGTTACAGTTCCCTCCGGGTGCGCCGGCTCCTTTCCCGCCAAGCTTGCCACTGTACAGGCCACCACATCACGACTTGTTACCACCTCGCCCCCTTGGTGATAAACCTCTTCCACCTCATCCACTTTTCGCGATGCGAGAAGAACAAGACGCTCCGGCTGATCTCAGTAAACCCTCTGCGCCGAGCCCTTCCCGTTCTGCACCTGAAGTTAAGTCTGAACCACAAGATGAAGAAATTCATAGAGAATCCGCTTTTGAAGATACGGACCGTGTTTCACCAAAACGAGAACCAGACGAGAATGAGACTGCACAAGACGCGGAACAAGACAGATATCCTTCCACATCACCTTATGATGACTGCAGCATGGACTCAAAATACAGCAATGAAGACCAGATCGGCAGAGATAGTCCGCACATGAAGCCCGATCCAGACCAACCGGAAAATCTCTCAAGTAAGAACTCATCGATATCTGGGCCAATTTCAATAGCGACGGGACTTCGAACTTTTCCTTCTTATCCTTTGTTTCCTCAATCTCCACCTAGCAGTATATCCTCTGGTAGTATAACTCCTTTCAATATGTCCCAAAACATAGTTGACGCCGATCTATCGCGGGACCCCGTGTTTTACAATTCATTGTTACCGAGGCCCGGTAGTAACGATAACTCGTGGGAAAGCTTAATTGAAATAACAAAAACATCTGAGACATCCAAATTGCAACAATTAGTAGATAATATAGACAATAAACTTTTTGATCCAAACGAATGTATAGTATGCCATCGCGTACTTTCTTGTAAAAGTGCTTTACAAATGCATTATAGAACGCACACCGGTGAACGGCCGTTTCGATGCAAATTATGTGGCCGAGCATTTACTACTAAAGGCAATTTAAAAACTCACATGGGTGTCCATCGGCTTAAGCCTCCGACTCAAATGTTACATCAATGTCCAGTTTGTCACAAAAAGTTTGCAGATCCTTCCATTTTACACCAACATATTCAACTTCATACAGGCGAACGTGTTAACGTCCCTTTTGATCCCACGCGTAATATTGATATTAACTGCTTTCCATCATCGAACAACGGGCCCGACGTCAACGACTATCCTTACCGGCCCGTGCCTCCTCCGATGTTCCCCACCCCGTCCACTCCCGGCGACCGACGGGCGGACTCCCGCGGGACCGACGATGAGAGCGGCCGGGACGATCGCGAGCCCGCTATACGGGAGTTCGACGACGACTCAGATATGAAGGATCGTCGAACTTCGCCGCTCTCCGTCTGCGCCTCGGCGTCCGAATGCGAAGTAAAAACCATCACCACAACGGCTTCCCTCCCATCGGCGACAGGTTCGGAGAGCGGGCGGAGTGCGCGCGCCTCGCCGCCGTCGCCGACGATGTCGACGCTGTCGACGCCGCCGCGGCCGCCGCACCACTCGCCGCAGCCGTCGCCGCCCGGACCGCTCGCAGCGCTCGGCGCTCTCGGCGGATCACCCTTCAGCCCGCTCGGCCTCGCGTTCCCTCCCGCAGGTATGCGATAGCGGGACCTTATATTTTCGTCCGCCCCGGTCGCCCGATATCCATTCCCTTGTTTCAACCTCGATCACCAACTAATACTGTCTCAATTACCGGGCGCTCGAATACACACTGAAAGTTGTTTCAAGAAATATTAAAGTCATCCATTCTTCTAGTGTAATCGTGCGTTCCGACTTTAAATACAATTAGTGACATTGAACTAGTATTGAACGGTGAATTTATCTGTGTACAGTGCGCGGCAACACAACGTGTAACATCTGCTACAAGACATTCGCCTGCAACTCGGCGCTCGAGATTCATTACCGCAGCCACACCAAGGAACGACCTTTTAAGTGCTCCGTCTGTGATCGCGGTTTTTCTACAAAGGTTTGTTGCATTCCATACCATTTTACAACCTAATTTTACACATATCGATTTCTGTTAGCGTTTGATGTTTTCCACGCGTCTATGTAACAAGACACATAACACAACGCTACTAAAATGATAATCATGTAGTAAAGTGTAATGTCTTTGGCTCGAATCCAGTTCATACTTTATTGTTACACAAATAGCTAAGCGAATCTCTTTACGATTAAATCCGATGATTTTGGCTAAAACTTCAAAAATTATCACTGTCCAGAGCCATTTACACGTAACCGTAACGTATTAATTATGTGATTCGTAAACTTGCGACAGTATATTTTAACTAAAATAACAAATGTTATAAACAAAGAACGGGGAGCGATGTATCGGAGTAAGTTTGGCGACACGACGTCAAGTCTGGCGAACTTGATGCGCTGGTTACATTTCAGCCAAGTTTCAGTGCATTAATTTTGCAAGCGGTAATTACAAGTCTAGTGGACTCTAGTTCCCATTAGTTGGGCTGTTGTTGGCGCATCCGAGCTTCTTAGACTCGCTGTAATTGACGGCCGCCGCTCCAAACTTGTAGGCTCGTTTGCTTCGATTTAATCAAAACTATGCGGCCATAGC
This sequence comes from Elophila nymphaeata, assembly GCA_955850985.1. Lineage (NCBI taxonomy): Eukaryota > Metazoa > Arthropoda > Insecta > Lepidoptera > Crambidae > Elophila > Elophila nymphaeata. The sequence continues at coordinate 16,406,847 of OY039068.1, forward strand.
GGCGAACTTGCCAAATTTAGCACGCCGGAATTAGTCAATTAGGGACTATAACCGTTTATGTCATTTAATAATAACGTATACAAGGAATTTGCGCCTTATTGGCTTCTATTACACTATGTTAAGAGGATAGTACAGGACCTTCTGCATACAAACGGAAAAAACTTTTTACTACCCATATTTCTTATCCAATCTTTATAATATTTTTGAATGTTCTTTTTTCAAAATTCTATTTTTTTTTTTCAACATAACTTTAAATGTGTCGAAGTCTGAAAAAAGGAAAACGTACAGACAGTTTTTTTTTTCTTTTTGTTAAGAACATTGTAGTATATCTTAGAGGTCGCATATTAAATAGAGGTAGTAAAACATTTTCTCCGTTTGTATGGAGATTTGCTCCCGATCTGTCCTCTTAATGTCGTATAAAACTAGTAGATACGCGCATTCGATCATCGACTTTTTAATTATCATCATACCAGTCTTTATAATTGGACCCACTGCTGGCACAAGGATTGTCCATTTACCCGTTACCATCGAAAGAGGTTTTGGCCAGTTTTTTAAATACTTAAATAAATTATTAAAAACAATTACAGAAATAAAAACGCAATGGATAAATATTAGGAGTATTAGGGAGAGTAAATTACCCGGACTATCGAGATGTTTTAGATTGTAACAATATATGCTGGTTATCATTTTTTGTTCGTTGAAGGTTTTGTTAGAGCAAAGGCTTGTTAAAGTTTATTTATAAAAATATCTAGATTATTAAAGTATATTTGTCCGTTATCTACTATCCATAACACAAGTTCTTAAAGATACTTAATTTGGACTAAATAATTGGTGTGAGCGTAGAAATATATCTATTATATTATGTTATAATATATTATAAAGGCAAGGTAGGGTTTCCTCACGATTTCTTGTTGTAAAAACACGTGTTGAGAGACTCCATCATTAATTCAATCTACCGTACAATTTAGTGTACAATTACTATTATTTTAGTGTATTAAAAAATCTTGACAATAAACGCCTAACTAGTAGTAGTATTTAAGATATTGTTGTTATAAACTAGGAATATTTCATGTACTTACCTATGTTAAAATTTAAAGCTATTGAAGAACCAAAGCTTCCTGGCACAGATATATTATTGTCACCTAAAAGTAGACGTCAATGTATGTAATGACAACTGATTTACGTAAAATAAAAGATTATCATCATTATTATTACATAGTACTTGATCTATTTTTATAAAACTTTTTTCATATTGTACATAATTTTATTTGATTATTTAAATATTCATATTAGAAAAGGTAGCATCTTGTTAAGAAAAATCAATATGAAGTTTTTTTCTTTCAATTTATGGGTGTTTATTATTAACTATGGGCAAGGTCATAACATCGTCTTAATTTCTGAACTTGATGCCTCTTAGTGTTAGCAACAGGCTGACAACATATCTCTATCTTGAGGCACTATATGGCCCACATTAGTTGTGTCTTTATGTGCATAAATGTGACTCTTTTGGTGACTATAAGCATGATAGTACAGATATATAGCTTCTATTAGGCTGATTTTAGAGTTACGCGTATGACCAGCTTCATCCAGACGCGCGCATGCAAATGCACTTGTTGATAGTCGCGTTTTATAATAGCCCCCAATCCACTATCGTTTATTCCGTATGACTTGTCCTCATGGATAAACTGTAGAATCATCGTAGGGATAAATAAGGCCACTAACTAATGTCATCTCTACAAGCTTTCCTGCTAGTTTCTATGTACTAAGTCAAGGTTGTCGCGTCGTGCAGGCGCGACGGAAGGGACTAAAAGATTTTAACACCGTCGTTCTTTTGCGCTTTGCCCATCCACTAAAATTCGTTCCTTATAGATTGGACATTCCGGCAGGAATAAATGCTCGTGGATGGGGGGCTAATGACGCTGTTGAATCGCTCCGCTAGCTTTCATATAGCGGCCCATTTTAAAGCACGCGCGTCTGATCGGCGCTGTTCAAACGCGTGACTCGGAAATCAGCCTTGCGTACACTAATCTGTTAATGTCATTGAAAACCTGTAGATACACGTCTGTAATCAACTTTTAAATCACTAAATATTGATATAACGTTCTGAATTTTAAAAATACTAGGAAAAATTTGTTATAGAAATTTTGATGATGATAATTACAATAGCCTCGTATATAAATCATAGATATTAGAAGATATAAAACGTAACTATTAAACCCTGTGGCCACTGTTTACGACACCGGAACGTTTTTGAGTTATTAGAGCTAAAACCTCCGACCGAAACTTTTATGTCAACAAGCAAACAGTCATTTACAATCACATAAAATATGAGAAATCACGTTGCTTCCCGTAGTTTTCATTATCTATAACATGAGAGCTACAAGTTTTTATTTCCTATATTACGTCCGTCATAAACAAGTCTTAATAACGGACTGTACTAACATAAATAAAATGTACGTAAAGTTTTTTGAACAACTTAGGTAGGTATCTCTATAATTTTTATTTGAAAACAAAGAAAATTGTTTAATGTAAGTAGATACGTCCATTGGGGACTAACTTTTTCGCACATATTTTGCAAAATTGAAGCTTTATGTTAAATTTACAATTTAAGCTTTCGAAGATATCATGTCTTGGGTAGAGTAATAAAATGCTTTATCCAAAATAAAACTTTTCAAACAAATCATATAGTTCGAATAAGTTCTAAAGCAAAATTACGTGTTCGTACACTTTAGGACTTTCCTCGAATATTTTTTTCATAAACTCTATAATCTAAAAATGACATAACCGTTTATTCTTTTCATAAAATAGTTTCAGTAAAAAAAAAATCTAAATCTACCACACAGCACCAAACACAAAAAGCTTCCCTTTATAATTGGCCCCCTCTTCCGTCGGAGTACCAATCTATAATTTTTTCATTTAAGGTTTCAATTTCTTGAATTATAAAAATAAAGGACACTAGAAGGTTTTACTCGAGTTGTAAAATATTGTTCTAACTAAAAGAAAGTTAAAGTTATTAGTGACAGCAAGGTCTCGGTCGCATCTCAGTTTTATTTCTTAATGATTTCGTTGCATTATAATCATTATCCACCTGAGAGAATTAATTCTATATATTAAATAATAAATAAAGATTGTTAAAAGCATTTTTATAGCGTTCCCAGTTTTATACTCAGTGTCGGTCAATATTTCATGCGAGTGGAGCTGCGCTTGCGCCTCAGTCTGTCGCGTCGCCACAGAAATGATAACTCATAAAAATAACGTCACGGAAAACGATCGGAATATTAATTGATGTCGTAAAATATTTATTGCTTATAAATCCTTGAGCCTTTACCTACGCTCCTCGTCATAAAAAGATTATTTATGCTTGACAAAGTAACATTTTTCGTATGTTTCCGAAAGTGTCCAGGGCACTTATCAATAAAATATAGTTTATTTATGACGGAGCGCCGCCACGTAATGTTTTAAGCCGATGCCATCGCTCGACGGAGCTTTAATTAAGTTCTCTGATAAATATGCTTACGGATAAACGCCTATGATATAAATACGTGTGACCTCAAACCCCAGATAACTTAAGCGAATGGCAATAAACAGTTGCGCATGTACCTACCATTTAAATACAAGTAAATATGTCCATGCTGCGTGTATGCCTCTTTAAATGTAAATGCCATTGCTGTACGTAGAGAAAGTTTACTAGCATTCCTACCTTTTCCGGTGTTTAATGTTTAATTTTTATTAGTAGTAATGTTGCAGATGTGGTCTACTTTAAAGCCTTTTTTTCAGTCTAGTAAGAAACGTTCGCTTTTTTAATTCTCTAAAATTCTATCTTAGAATAGAAGTGTCGCTACTATCCATGTTCTTTTCTGTTTACTATTAATATAGGTACCAACAAGTCTTTACAAAAACAAATTATATTTTTCTACTATTCAAAAATAAACGAAAAATAATATGAACACCTACTATGCTTGATTTCTACATAAATCCGATGATTTTTATAGTGTAACTTTAATAAAATAAGCTGTCGTTAAAATATTTTAAATCATTAAAAACACTTCATAAACCATAATGAATTAATTTAATATTTTTTTAAATAAATAAATTAGAAAATCATTTGCTTTCTAAGTACGTAATAGAATCAAAAATCGATCGCCCTACTGTGGTCGTACTATCCTCTTAAATAATTTTTTTTTTTAAATTTCTTTTTTGTAATACAAAAAATTACATTATAGGTAGATAGTCGTAATTTTTTTTACAAAATATTAACATACATAAATACAATTACGCTTATAATCGCGATGTTCAAAAATAGATCGCCTATCAAATTCATTTTTGTAGGTTAGTCTTCGATTTTTTTACAAAATTCTAACATACATAAATACAATTCAGATCATAATCGCGATGTTGCGTCTTTGAGTACGTTCTACCGTCTGTATCGCGGAGAGTTCTCTGAGGAGCTTTTTCCCTAAATCAAAATCAAAGCAATCAAATCATTTATTAGTGAATACAGGTACAGATATACAGACAGATGGTAGTGCAATGTAATAAAATTGTATGTATATCGCTTTATTCGGCCATGAGTGAGCATACAAATTTCTCTTAATTGTGAAAGTATTTTAATTTTATAAAGTTGATAAATTTCAGAATATCCCACCATCTCTCTTTCTTAAGGACTACGCGTGCTGGTTTACGGTGTCAACGACAATCTGTGGCAACCATTCCAACGCGACCATTCAAACTAAGAAATTTGGCAACTCGGTTCTTTGTCGCACAACCAAGAAATCGAATTCACTGCCAGCACACGTGTTCACTCTTCCTACAATCCTGGGTCATTCAAAAGAGGGGTGAAGAAGCACCTTGCAGGTCGACAACGCGAGGGTAGCTAGCGTGACTTATCTCTCGCGCTAGCTATCTTCGCTTTCGAACTCATTAAGACTCAAATACAGTCATTTGCTTGACCACTGAACTATAGGCACCACTTGGTTACACATAAAGTCACATCCGAGTCATGCAGTACCTCAAAAAAGTAACAGGTTGCCAACCTGTCCCCTAAGGGGGAATCAAACCCAAAAAATAAACAGACCTTCGGTGAACCAACATCCAGGGCAGAAGTTACAAAATCATCGCAGTCCAATACTATTCTTGGCTAAACCATAGGTGTTGCCTATATTAGAAGCCATTTGTTTAGTTTAAATAAGGATTTGCACTAAATGTTTTCTTATAAATATAATAAAATACCTTCTAATCTTAAAAGCCTGCCAATAAAGAAATTTAAAGATCGCCTTATGGCATCAATTGTTGCCAAAGCCTATTACACGGTAGAAAAATTTCTAAATGACAAATCCCTGAAATAACTTTAACATACTTAATTTTCCATTAAAAAAATATTCTTATTATTAATGCCAATAGTGATATTTTAATCTGACATGATTATATTAATTGCATTTTAATGACATTTGCGAAAATAATTTGTATCTACATACATACGAACTTAATAATGTTGTGTTTGCCTTTATATGTTTGTTTCGATATACTATAAACACAACATTATTAAGTTCGTATGTATGTAGATACAAATTATTTTTCAATACAAGGTGGAAATGTAGTGATACAAACAAGCTTAACAACTTTCATCATTGTAATACTAACATCTACATTTCACAAATAAATCATTCTGTTGTATTCTTATATAAGCGTAGGTCGTAAAGTAGTACCTATCCGCATTAAAACAAACTCATTTTAAAATCAATGAACGGTCGCAAAATCAATGAACGGACCAAATTCAATCCGCAGTCGTTACAAAGTGCCCGTTTTCATAAAAATGTAATTTATACGCACAATCCAAAGTTACCCTCGGATTTGTTTCTCAGATTTAACGATTGCTATAAATTTTACCCTTTTTTATATTTTATTACGCGTTTTGCGACTTTACTTATGTTATAAGAAATAGTTAAATTGATTACCAAAGAACGAGATTTTTTCGAGGGATTTATTTATAGCTTAATTAGTCATTTAGATTGCAAAAACTTCAATAAATATAGATATTCATATTTCGAACTGTTATGTCACTTTAAACTGTTTGTAATTGTTTCCACCAACAAATTCTTAATGAGTCAGGCCTATAGAATACGTAGCTCTGCATACATAAAGTCACGCCCTTTGTCCCATAGTAATAGCACATTGTAAATAAATCCAGTGGTCCGACGCCTTTGAAGTTGAGGAAAATGCCGCTTTTGTCTAGACACCTAGGGTTGTCACATCCCTACTAATATTATAAATGCGAAAGTAACTCTGTCTGTCTGTCTGTTAAGCTCTCACGTCTAAAACCACTGAACCGATTTTGATGAAAGACTTCTATAGACTGTGGTAGGTAATGGGCACTTAGGCAGAGATTATTTCTTTCTAGTTGCTGCGTTCTTCCCATATCTCTTTCACTTCATCTCTGTCATCACAGTCCTCATTTTCCACAGTCGCCGACGATTTCGAGCTTCAAAAGCTCCAAATCGTCGGCAGTATCCTGAATCTTCTTTGTGTGTTTTCGATTTGAGCTGTAGAGTTATTGAGACTTTTGTAACACAAAAGTCACAAGTCATAATGTGACTTTTGTGTTACAGTCTTAAAATTTCACTCTCATCATATTTTCATAACGCGCCTAAAGAAATATAACTTCAAAAACCAAAACGAAAACGTTAAATTTTTTTCGTCCGTGTTTCATGTTTATCTTTAAATATTTTTAACAATTAATGCTCTGTAATTAATAACTAGGTAATTATGAGATTTTCTATAAAGGTACATTGGTAAAAATAATTTCAAAAAATAAATAAGAAGTAATTATCAGCATCAAAATTTATGTTTGGAATGAGGTCAGCACGGCGATTGAGACTTAACACTTTATAATATTACTCTATGTCAAAATAAAGAATAGGTAAATATTCTTTTTTACAGTAATTAATTATTTAACAGTTTTATTTGGCATTAAACATATTAATAATCACTTATATGAAGTGACCCCATCTAACCTTAATTCTTTGAATTAAAATAATAATGCCGGCAAACTTGAAATAAACTAAATTGATGCGAATAAAATACATTCTATAAATATTATGGTACTGTTGCAATTCGCATACGTGTAATAATTGTGACGTCATAGAGTTATTAAGTGCTAGAAAACTTTATCGCAAATCATTTCAATAAATATTAATTGAACTCTGATAGCAAAGTGCTTAATGTAGATTGCACATCAGTCTATACTTAACGAATAATTAACACGAGTTATTACCTATGCTATGAAATTATAAATTAATGTTAGATATTAAATTAACTTTTAAACGAATGTTTGGGAATAGGAATAATTTAGCAAAAACATTAAAATAATAATTGAAAATGTCGGAATTACTTTTAAATTAGCTGGTAGCGAGTTTATGTAGCTTTTACTCTGAGTTTATTGTTATATATAGCCTTTTCACTCATTGAAAGGGTTTGAACACATGTACTCTTCATAAATAGGTATTGTAACATAACATTTAGATTCCTTAGATCAGAATAAATCAAACTGAAAAGTTTTTATTTGAGAAATAATATCCGCTTCATGTTCTTCGTCTCATTGTGGAATATGGTAGAACAAACACAATATGAAAAAATATTTTTACCACTGACGAAATTAAATGTACTCGTAGGTTAGTCTAATAATTTTATCTATTAGTTGTTATTCATTGTGTACTTAGAGTAGATAATTGTTTTCGTATATTTTCGTTAAATTTGTCATTCAATGTATGTACCTACAAATCAAATGACAAATTTTAATTTTTTCTTATACCTACAATTTTCAACGTGAAATATTTTTAACAAACACTTCCAGGAAAAGGTCAAGAGTAATATACATTTTTTAAAAGCTAGGAAAAACAAATGGCGGGGAAAAAAGTATTTTTGAACATTGGCGAAGCTTTTAACTCTTACCCACGTTTGCCCACGCATTGGAGTTAATGTTATTTAATAATTTAGGTACTCATCTTAATCATATCAAAAACTTAGCTGCAACTTCTTGCTATGACGAAGATATGTGCAAAAATCGAACGCAGGTCTGGAAACGGAAATCACTATCAATTGCGGTTTCATAGTTGACTATTCTTATCAATACTCCGGGATATGTTTATTAATTATTAATTTAATATTGTTAAGTTTTATCATTTTCGATATCATATTAATTTTAGTTCTAAAACTATATAAAAAGGGCCGTATAAAGTTATTACTCCATTACAAATTGAATGGGAGTTTCGTAAAGTAAAGGTACTGTTTTGGGTACTGTTTCCTGTTTCACTAGCTGAATTGTCTACGTTTGACTGTTCTAAGCGCGAGTTAATGCTGTCTTATAATTACGTGTACAAATCAGAAAAATGACTGCAGCACTATCAACATTTTTAAAAGACAAACATGTTTCTGAAGACCACATATATTGCTATCGGTGATATTCAAAGGCATATCATCCCTATTATCTGACAAAATCCATTGCCCTGATCTTTTCGTTTTTGTCAAAACTCCAGAAAAAACTAAATCAGTTGTTGATGAAATAAAAAACCAAATAAAAATTTTGCTTCCATCAATAACTAATAAAAAAGCGTGTAAGTCCAATTTAGTGAAAGTTGCTTAAAACGAGCCTTAAGTGCCTATAGATTATTTTTAGTTAAAAATAAATAAAAAAATACAAAAATCTCTATTTCAAACCTAGGGATTTTAATAAAATATATTTGGAGGCCTTCTTTTAGATACAATAATATCTGTGCTAGAACACCTCGCTCTTCCATATCTATTCCATTATTATTATCTAGTTAAGTTTAGGTTTTACAGTAAGTAACGTAGCTAAGTTAAGATACATTAGTATTATGACTTAAAATAACTTAATTAACAATAGCATTGTTACAAGACTAAAATCAAATGAGAAACACACTTTAGTTATGATAGGTAGATTTTAGTCATGGATTTTTAATTCGAAACGGTCCCAAATTTTCCACAACCTACCTGCCTGACACCCCTCATTTGGAATTCTCCACTCTATAGTGCTTTGGGTACATATTTTTATTTCTTCACGTACCTATAATATAAAATACATGGGACTCTACCATTCTCTGAAATCACACGAACTCAAAAACCTGCGGCAATTTAAGATAAATATGTAGAAAGAGACTGGCACTATAGTGTTTCAAAAACTCCGAAAACAAAACCTTACGACCTTACATTTACGCAAGGATCTGGTAACCCTAGCCATTTATACGGCAATACGAAATAGAATATTAGAAACGGGGTCTTATCCTAAGGCACACATCCAAGTACCTACCAACTCGGTTACAAACACATTTAAAATTACAATAAGTGTCAGCGACACCAGTTCGACGAAAGTTCACGCGCCAAACAATTTTATCCATTATTCCGATCTTGTATAGTTATGTTATATAACTATGTCGTGCCTACTTTATTGAGCCCTTCGGTGCATTTATATATCATTATAATTTATGTTATGAGCGGAGATACGCGTAATTTAATATGGCAAAACATGCAGAACGGATTCCATTCCAAATTAGCAATGAACTTTAATAATATTTTGAAAATCAATATGAATGTAAAAATGCACACCCAATTTTAATATCCACTACACAAAATTTGTGTGTATGTTGTTAAGATTTTCTTTTTAAGTAGAATTCAAAATACCAAAAAGAGGTGGTTTGTTACTTATTATCTTGCTCTAACCCAAACTGAAGCGTTAACTGTAGCGAAACAGAAATCAAACCGTATTTGGGGCTTAATAAAAAAGTTCCGTAGTGTTTTTTTAATAATAACTATTAAAATTGTCTTTAACCTTTTGACACTCAATGGATTTTCAAAAAAAGAAAATACTAACATCAGTAAATTAACTATCCGTAGTCAAGTTTTTCTTAGGTACTTCTAGGTATTTCTAGAAAATGAAAGCTTAGAAATAGCACAAAATAATTTAAAATCGAAAGCACAAATATTATGAACGTGCTTTCAAAAAACGAAACTTGAAACAAACACTTCATTAAACAAAAATGCGTTAAAATTATGATAAAATATAAAGAATTTACATTATTCATTTTTTAATGAACATATTAAACAAATAGTATGGTATTTTAACAAGCGAGATTAGCGGCGTAAATAAAAACATCAACGGCGCATAAGAATTACCTACTTAATTAACACGAACTGTTATATTACATAGTATGATATTTGTTACATTGGTTTTAAACTTTTATCAACAGCTGAATTGAATTAATTTTATGATGTTGGCAAGAGCAAACAAACTATCTGTACCAACACAAGCCGACACCTTACGCCCATATGACGGTAGTGAGTGCTAGCCAAGTCACAGTCACATATTTGGAGTGTAGAGTTTGTAAAGTTAGGGCTTGTATAGTTAGGATCTTGGCTCTATATGAGATCGACCTTTTTTACAGTGCGAGTCGTATGGCCTCGTCTTGACAACATTTTTACATGAAAATGTTTTTGTAGGATTTCCGTAATCTTTCGTTTCAATTAAGTAAAAATTGTACATTGTACACCTACATTACAATCACGCTCATAATCCAAACAGGGTTATGCAGAGCTTTCGATAGCAATTTTTGGTTACAGACATTAGAGAACATTTGCCTGCAACGGTGACTCAAAATTGTGATAGAGCCTGTCTCCTTCATAAAAGGTTACAAAAATCGGCGACCAGACAAATCTTACACTTAACATCTCAGTAGCCCAAAATCGAAGCAACATAATAAAAATTGTTACTAAAGTTAAAAATTACGTTTTGACGATACAAGGTTTTATACTACAGTTTGGAACATATTTTTAAATTTTTTGACGAAATTAGTTTTTTTTACTTATAATTCGGAATTTTAAACTTTTCATTTAGGCCAAAGTATACATTTCTATATATTTCTACAGACTCCTAAAATCGAATATAGGAATATACCTAGATACAATGGCTCTATTTAGTCCTGGACTATTTTTGGTAAAGCGTTATGGCGCAATTTATTGCCCTGGGAGTTGAATGAAAATTGACAAAAAATGCAGTGTCTAAATGTGCTTTTATCTTTACCTACCAAAATACTTCTGTATCTATTTTACGTTTACTTCGTAAATAAGGCTTCGAGACTGTTCAAAGTCTAACGTGGCGTCTAATTGAATATAATGAAGTGTGTCGAATTACCTAAGTAATATCGAACGATAAAATATCTCTGTTTTTTCCTGTGCTTAATTAGAAAAGCATTTTTACGTTAGTTAGGGTGCCTATAGAAAATCACGAATAATACCTGTATTATTCGTGGATTTTCTACAAATTAAATCTGACTTTTCAATCCCTGGAAGATTCTTCTATCATTTTCAGATTCTTTTTTGTATTTAGGTAACTACTTAGAATATTGCAAAAAATTCAAAACAAATACAAAAATGAATCTTCATATTCACTCTATGTTACATAAACAGTCAACAGATAAAATCTGTTGAATATATTTATATAACAATATCAGTAATATTCCATAAATTTATAATTTATAAACATATTTAGATATATTCGTTACTAATAACGGAAATCGAACCAAATTAAATATCTTGAGTTTTAAATCTCACGCCTTGTATCATAACGTCAAAAAAGTATATGTAAAGCATATCATATTTTAAGGTTATTCGCAGTAGGTCTATTATAAATTGTTATCTCTGTGATTTATGAGCCTTTTAAAATAATTAAGTAAATAATTTACATAATGTTTTATCACAAAAACAGTATTAATTAAGCGTTGCTGTTATTGGTAGGTACCAACTCTTGAATTAAATATTTTAGGATATCTAAGAAGGTATAAAACATTATGTAAATAACCTTCTGTATTCCAAAAATCTTTTTTCATGTGTAGCATGAAAGGTTTTTGGTCAAACCTAGACCTACTTGACATATTAAACCACAGAAATAATTATTATTTCTATGTATTAAACGCTCGGAGAATTACTTTCCGCTTGGTCATAAAAAATAGGTATCCATGAACATACTTACCTACGCTACTCAATAAAAATGTTACTAAATATCCGGTATTAGGAATTCACGTATCACGGTGTTAGTGTTCGAACTCCTTCGGAACGACTCAACAGATTTTTATGAATTTTTTTGGTATATTTCGTAGGTATGAGAATAGGTCATAAAGTAGATATATTTCCACCTCCTTTCTATAAATACTGCTAAGACGAAAAAAATATATATGGTAGAACAACGTTTTGGGTCAGCTAGTATTACAATGACAATACAGATTGGCGATGTGTGTCTGTTAGTTTGAAACAAATTACTTACATTAAAAAATATAAATTTCTCGCTTTTCGGTTTCATTTTGTAGCACAATAATAATGACGCTAATAAATTAGAAAAAATTTAACCTAAGTATAAATTTTAATAAGCTAAAATATGTGTTGATGCCCACTTAACATTTCTACCATGAAAACAACTCCACGAACAACTTTCACCAACTTCTTGGCCATTTATCATAATAAACATAACGACAGAAAATCTCAGATAAGACGGACATGTGTCAAAACTAGTTAAATAAGTTATTCACATTGACTCTTTTTTAATGCATGTGTGTTAGTTGTAACCCCTTTTCTCCCTTTGTGTGTGTGAGCTACACTGTCATAGAGTTGCCGCCTCACTGTTTGATTAAACTTTATTAATGTTAGCTTTTTTTTAGATCGGTGGCAAGTTTATGGTTGTGTAACTGTGTGTGTTTGTGGTTCCAGAGCAGTGGCGGCGGTTGCCGCTGCGGGAGGCGCGCGCGCGCATCCCGCCCTCCGCACGCCACTGCTTTGGATTTCTGGAACGCCTTCGTCTATCCGGTATGAACGGGCGACGCCTGAACGAACTTACTATGATAATTAACATCTACATCGCTCAAGGCACACTGACGCAGTTGGAAAGTCAATTTAAAGATTTTCATAACAAACTGTCCCGTATCTTCACAACGTTAATGTCACTTTTCTACTATGATTCGAACGACTACGCACTTTAATAAAAATGTGTGCATTTTATTGTGGAGAAAAGTATCTCTTTGGTATGTAAATATTTAAATTGACGCTTCAACTCTACGTCAGTTTGCTTTGAACCTTAGTTCTTAACCCTTTAACTGGTACAGGAAAATACTTTGTTTTGCAAACTTTTTATTTAATTAATGTTAAAATTATTGTTGAAATACCAAGATAAAAGCAAAACAATACTAGCGAAGGCTTTCTGAACTAAATGCGACAAATTATCTGCACTGTTAAATCTTCCAAAAATATTTCTATTGCACCTCTCATCATACGTTATTCGCCACGAAATTTTTAAAAAAAGTTAGCTAAATTCAAAATTCAAGAGCTTTGTGACACCTGAAAAACGAGTTCCAATTTTTGAAGATTTAATAGTGTCGATGAAGTTTAGGTAATCTACTAATAGAATTCCAATCCCTTAACACAAAAAAGTTACAATTTTGCATCCACAAGTCTAGACCAGTTAACGAAGTGTAAACCTATTAGAAGCTTTAATAACACTTGCATAGAATGTTTTATTGCCTGTAGTTATACATGTTTTACCCCAAAGTTCGTTAGTAATTTAATGGTGGTACTATGCACTAGCAATATTATTATTAGTCATCGCGTCTACACTCAATGCTCCACGTTTGTCTCGCTATCCTACGGTTGTCATAACATTTGTACAATTAATTTAAATTCGTTCTCAATTTCGCGCACGGGCATGTTTAATACTGTTTGAAACGATAGTTGTCTTTAACTAAATGTTGTCACTTTAATAATTATATTACATAGGTACTTAATTACAAGATCAGCTTTCTTAAGCCCTAAAGACAACCGACTGCCAACAGCACATTAAAGTTGAAGTTAAAGGTAGTTAAATATATTATACTTCTTTATCTATATAATTGCCCTATTGTATGAAGGTTGTTAAAGAAAACTGCATTTTCCTTATAAAAGATTTTTAAATTTCTCGGCGAGTCCAACATATTCTTGGCTAACTAGCAACAGATATTTAGAACAAAAATAGTTCAGCAGCTTCTAAGTAAAGAGAACATTCAGTTAGAAAAAGCAAGTTTTAATTTCAAGACATTCTTTTCAACTTTCGAAATACTAAATTTACTACCTATAATAATTCTCACCAAAACCTGAAAAATGTAGTATTATTTTTTTGAAATTTCAATAGATAGACATATTAAGAAACTTAGAAATTTTTATTTAAATAGCATGTTAGGAGACAAATGTTTGCCTATGGAAATGCCGATTTAATTCTACTTTACTAGTAAACTATTAAGGCTAATTCATTCAAAAGCAGCACTTCTCAACTGAATAGCAAAAAACACCTGTTTGTGTAAAAACAAACAACATGCTATTGGCACCTGCTCACTTATGTCACTTAAATTGACTATCGCCAAATGTCTCACCCTACGCTAAATACAATAACGACGTTTTACTCATTAATTTAATTACCCTTAGAGATGTAAGTACACATTTAACGGTTCAGTAGGCCTAGACGAAGTCACTATCTTTATAAAACATAAAAAATGTATCCAATTGACACTTCCCCTGGATATGTCACGTGACTCTATTAAGCTAATAGAAAAGTCGTAGCCAAAACGCAGTCTACTAGGATTCTATTCTTTAAAAATATAAAATGTGGCGTTTTGTATCTTGGCAGTAGTTTCCTATCATATTATTTGGTAGACAGGATGCGGTTTTCACGTCCAACAGAAAAGCATATAGTCTAAGATCCGAACCTAAATCGACCTTCACCGAGCTGATAATAGAATGAAACATATTATATTATTAATTTAGTATATTAGAAAATATATTAAAAATGGGTTGTCTAAAAAAATCCTGGACAGACTATTTTTAATTATTTTTGAAAAATGATTTTTAATAAAATATTGCAACATCAAGATAATAAGAAAATTTTGTCGCGCGCTTATGATGATATAATTTTTTTTCTATTATCCAATCGAGTGAAAGTAACTGATATCGACATACCTGTTCATACCTGACAACCCAGTAGTTCGCGCAGGTAAATAATAGACAACCCAATGCCTGCACATTCTATACGGTTTCTACTATCAGTCAGGACAAAATTTTCTTATTATCTTGATGTTGCAATATTTTATTCATTTTTTTTTAAAATCATTTTTCAAAAAATAATTAAAAATAGTCTGTCCAGGATTTTTTTAGACAACCCATTTTTAATATATTTTCTAATATACTAAATTAATAATAAAATATGTTTCATTCTATTATGAGCTCGGTGAAGGTCGATATAGGTTCGGATCTTCTACTAATAGTCGATTTAGTTGTTTTTCATATTTAGTTTTTATTGAAATAACACAGTGAAATGCATTCGCTAAGGCTTTTGTGGACAACGTTAAATGATAAAATTTGGATAAGACGAAGGACGAGATTTATAAATGGTAGGACACTAGAAACATCAGTTTCAGTCATCACAAACTTTCTTTGTAGATTATTTCTGATTAAACAAAAAAAAATCCGAACTGTGTCTTGATTTAAAAAGGTAGAGTTGCTTACAAGGAACTATTGAATTACCGGTGGAAATAAAAGTAAGTAGGTACAGCATGTTGGCTACGAATTGCCTGTTCGCTTGATGGAGTCACGTGACATAACGCAAGGGTCAGTTCCATATATTATTTATGATTTCTATTACAGAAACCGCCAATAGAAAGTGACTTCTACAGCTCAAATAAAACAGAAATCACACACTGTTTTTTGTTTATTTCTACTGTCACGATCGACAGATAGAGCGATTTTGACTATAGAAACAACTTGTCTAGCTTTCTTATTGATAGAATAGAAAGATTGATAGAAAACACCGAACGATTGTGATTGTAGAAATATAATGAAAACGATATTTGTGGAGGATCACATGGACTCAATTACAATAGCAATAAAGCGATATTTATATTAAATAAAACTATTTTTAAGGATTCGAATCGCATTTTCCGGTACGACAATTCATAGCACATTGAAAACATTGTGATATAGGGAAGACTTCCCTTGCCCGCCGAGCATGACCACCGAAACACGATATAGCCATTTATCGATGTAGCCATTTATCGCTTTGAACTGACAAAATCAATGGATAAAACCGCCATCTGGGAATTTTATCGAAATCGCGAACACGTATCAGCACATGTTCGCAGTTTCGATAAAATTTAAAGATGGCGGTTTTATCCAATGATTTTTGAACCTTCAAAGCGATAAATGGCTATATCATATTGTGTTTCAGTGGTCATGGTAGGCGGGCTAGGGCCTTATTGCACTATTTATCGCGTAATAATCAAATCCAAAACTTTTACGTTTTCATACATTTTGTGTCAGTGCTTGTTTGTTATGTTTTAATAAACATTGTTTCATCAAATCTTTGAAATTTGCACTTCTAAGATCCGAACGAAATATTTTTGCATAAATTTGACGCTCAGTAAAGATGAAACTACCTTATATTATAGAATAACTTTTGCGTTTCCAAACGCGTAAATATTTTTAAAACTAGAAATAAAAATCAGTGTATTTTTTCTAGTCCGTAAAAGTAGTAAAAGTAATTCATCTTTAGACATGCCTAAATAGGTACGTTACACTAGATAAAATAGAAACGAGATAATGATACGTTCAAAATTGCTTCAACCCTTATTACCTATTAGGTGCACATGTACTAAACAAGCTTCCTAATTTCCTACCTTCTCTACAGGGTAACATGAAGCAGCACATGCTAACGCATAAGATCCGCGACATGCCCCCCGGATTCGACAAGGCACCGCCGACACCCAACGAGGAGTCACGAGATACGAGTCCAGACAGAAGGTCTTCTCCTGATAAAATGGACCTAAAGAGGTCACCCCCTGCTCACCCTCCGCCGATGACGCACGTACCTCCGATTGATATGCCTCCGCTGCCAAAACGACCATCCGGTAAGTCATAAAGAAACTTCTGTATCATGGTAATGACCATTATAGCATCATTTATCTCGAAGAAGCAACAATGTAGCAAGTTTCACTTTATGGTTAAAAATTTAACACATCCCACAATCTTGCAGTTAGCATTTTATGTATACCTAAGTAGTTTTAATAAGTATTGTACGTGCATTTTAGTTAGTCAGTAAGTAGATACTTACTTATTTACGCCCTGAGAAAATAACATTGACAAATAGATATTACTTTAAATAAAAGCAATAAATTTCCCACTTTCGCGAGCACACAATTTTAAAGACTTTGTAGTGTCAACCGTAACAACAATGTTGTAAGGCGCATATTCTCTTGCTAAATTTACTGATCTAGTATGATACGAATGCGTAGTTTTTAGCATAAATCGTTGGGATATGTCCCTAACAAGCTCATGGAAGGCAGCACCCGTCTTACGCCTCTGAATTTGCATGTCCTCAAATACTTTTTCGCTTCGAAATATCAGTTCGCTTATGATGTAAACACCGTATCTTTTAACATACCTCCCGTCATTTATAGGGAGAAACTGGCCGTTAACCGTTTCATTTGCATACACGATTGCGAGCTTGAAATACTCTGTCGCAATTACAACTGTATTTAAGAAACAGCAGAGACCCTATATGTATAATATGTCAGGTTTTTCAATCGTTCAGCGGTTAATTATGTGTTTTCCTGGAACAGTTCCGAGTGGTCCTACACATCCACCGCCACCGACGTCGTCTAAGCATCTGTGTGGTGTGTGCCGCAAGAACTTCTCGTCCTCATCGGCTCTACAGATCCACATGCGAACGCATACGGGAGACAAGCCTTTCCGTTGCGCCGTTTGCCAAAAAGCCTTTACTACCAAAGGGAACCTCAAGGTAAATATTTCTTACCGTTCAAAGAGAACCTTTCAATGCAATCCAAGTGAAATCTGTAATAAATTATAAACTGACCACTTCACAGTTTGGAAATAAAATTTCGTTAAATACTTCTCTCATATATTTTAACTTATTTATCAGGTCCACATGGGTACACACATGTGGAGTGGGGGCGCGTCACGACGTGGTCGCCGCATGTCCTTGGAACTACCCCCGCGGCCGCTACACGAGCCGCACGATCTGCTCAGACGCCCAGATCTCTTCTATCCTTACCTACCCGCGCCATTCCTCAACGGCATGCAGCAAAAGGTACATTATCACTTGAACAATTCTGATGATAACCCCTAAGGGTTATCATTAGAATTGAAGCTAACTTCTATTCTATTCGTTTACACTTAGATTTATCACAATAATTTTTACTTTGTCAACAGCTGAATGAAATATCAGTCATCCAACAAAGCGCGGGTCAAAACGGAGTAGCCGGGAAGTTCCCTGGATTGCTCGGGTTTGGAGCATTCGGCGGAGCACGCCCAGGAGCCGCCTCGCCTTTAGAGCGACCTCCGTCACTGGAAGGAGGTGACGAGAGGCAAGCGGCGATGCGAGAACTCGCTGAACGAGGCCGAGAGCTAGCCGAGAGGAGCCGGCAGATGCGCGAAGAGAATGATTACCGATCACCTCCTGCGCACGCGCCGCTTGCACCCCCACAAGGACAGCCTTCCCCTCCCACCTCGCACCACCCCCATCCGCACCCTCTCGCCTCCCTCCCCCCTCCAGCGCGTACCGAAGGTCTAACTGTCTAACTCGGCAACCTTACCCGAACATTCCAAAACTCCGAACAAAATCCCGGCATCGAAGATTCGTTAAGTGTCATGTTTATATTGTACAAAATTTAGTAGCATATATGAAAATAAGGGACTGATAAATTACGACGAAGCGAGTGTCTGTTGTAGCATAATGTGCAAAGTGTAGTGCTATGTAACAAATTGTTATTCCACGTGTTTCATACGCCTAGTATTATTGTAAGTAACTTATAAACACGAGAACGGGCCTGGGGCAATCGGGGGCTCGGCGAGCCCCACGTTTATGTCATTACTCTGTGATAGTGCACATAAAAGAGGCTGTGTCTTGTGTACTGGACGACGTTTGGTAGAACACTATCGGCTATCTATCACCTATTGTAGATGCAGTCTAATGTGCTATGGCATCAAAATAATATTAAATTATCCCAAAAATTAATTACCTTAAAGCTATATCTATTAATTGTAAATAAAATGTATTATAGTGTCGAGCGTATATAGTTATATATTTCAATTTAAAAAGAATTAAAATTATATTATTGCTAAAACTGCAACTGGAGGGCGATATGCATGATTTTTGTCTCCACATTCCAACCAAATGATATCATTTATATAGTACTCACGATATGGAGGTACTTGAATATTTAAACTAAAAGTATATGTAATACGATCAACCTTGATATAAAAAACTTAGCTGGCATTAAATCTAAAACGTACCTTCAAATACCAATAATTAATTCGAACCACATGAAAATTCAAAATTTGCATACACCTATTGACAGTGTAAGGTATTCAATATTCTTATTACATTTAATTATTGTAACAGAGGTAAATGACATATTCATATCATGTAAATTATAAAAAAGTATTTGCATTTGAGGTCTATATAGTTGTAAGTATTTAGAGTCATAGCTATAATATTGCTTTAGAATATTTCAACATATCTTTGTAAAAACGTGAGCGACTGGTGTTGAAACAAAATATTACTCTTTAAACTTAACTGGTACTATTAAGTAGTTTCAACGGCATTATGAGCAGACTGACTTACGAGTGTCCATAAAGAACATTTTTTTCCAAATGTGCATTTTGTCAATGCTTGTTTAGACGTTTAGTCCGTTATATAAGTTGATACGGATTCTATTTACTATGTTTTATATTTTGAGTACATTAGTTATCAGTGTATAAATGTCCTACTAAATTATTTATAAATTATAAATCATGTCATACACTCTTAGTATTACGGATGCTTGTGAGGCATTAGGCCTCGGTGAACAATTTAGTTGTTTAGGGTAAACTTCATAGCACCTACAAGTTAATTTTCAAGTTGCAAATAGACATAGAGAGTAGTATTAGTCATGAATATGATGTGTCATGTCATGTCAGTATAAATAATCATTGTAAATTATTAAATGTTTATGTAAATGTCCAAAAAGTATTCAAATTATTTAAAAAACAATTATAGTAATAATTTCTTTTTTTTTTTCTTTTTGTTTCGCCTACCCATATCCTGCCTACTTGTTTTATGTTATTTATTTTCATACACACTCCTAAATCAAAACAAAGTAAAACGTATGTATTAGCAATCTTCTTTGTGCCCAGTCCTTATTCATATACAACTAGCGGGTACGAACGCGATGGCAGGTGCGGCCATTTTGCTGACACCGCATATACCTACTTTCTAACGTAAACAAAAAATAATAAACCTTATGTTTCATATTTCGTATCCACGCCCGCTAGTCTACGTGAACAATCACTTAGGCGCGAAGCACACCGATCTGTCGTTCGGTCGCGG
Source organism: Elophila nymphaeata (assembly GCA_955850985.1). NCBI lineage: Eukaryota > Metazoa > Arthropoda > Insecta > Lepidoptera > Crambidae > Elophila > Elophila nymphaeata. The sequence goes on from OY039068.1 coordinate 16,427,308, forward strand.
ACATCATTCTGTTTCATTCTAATACCGTACCAGAACAACGCCGAAATGGCGTGCTATTTCGCATCCGATGAAGGCAGTTGAATTTTTTCAAATAATGACCTTATTGCCGCGTGTTTAGTACGGTATTTGAATGATGTCCGAGCCGCGTCTTTGCCCGACGCCAGATGGGTGTGATTCGCGCCTTACAGGCACCCTCAGGTCTGCCAGACATTTTGGACTCGAACCCTGTAGAGTGAGACTACCTCGCCAGAGATACATGTCGACCAGAAAACCAAGGTCCTCGCCTTCATATAACTCATTCTGTTACTCTACTGAAACAAATCAACCGATAGAGCGTTTCTTTACTGGCCGGCACCACAGATTTATAATTACTGACGTTTATAGATTGGAAATGAATAAAGTAGGGCGAGAGTAAAAAAAATGCACGAATGTCCGAATAATGCGCATGTACTGCAGTTTGACAGTTGCAGTCTTATCTACGCGACTGACAGGCCGACCCAGACGGTGTACGTGAAATGGTCTCGTCTATTCATCTCGTTCTAATATACGCGTTAGAATGTCTCTTTCTCGTTTACATTGCCTATCTACAGTTTCCTATAACAATGGCCGGCACCGACACCGGCATCCGGTATCAATAACGGCAAAAGGACGCATAATGCTATGATATTGTATGGTACTTTGTCTCATTGGCACAATATGCCGACGTCTTTCCGAAGAAACGTCCATGGAGTCTTCCGAATTTTGCATTAAATTAAATAAAACATTTTTTCCGAAAATTCATTCCAAAGATTATCGGTAGATTCATGATTATTTTTACTTTCTAGTATACGTAGTATAGAGGAAGTCTTGTGATCGTCAAAAAATTCGACCTCGAGATTTTGACGGATTTACACGTTTTGGACCTCACTGAGTCCAAAAATACTGTTTTTGGAATTATGTCTGTGTGTGTGTCTGTGCGTTAGCAAGATAACTCGAGTATGCTTTAAATTAATACAACCAAATTTAAAATGCATGTATAACATCAAAATATAAGGTTTCTATCAACTTTTGAGTCGTCGATCACGAAAGTTAAGCAACCAAGTGCGTGGTCGGTACTCGGATGGGTGACCAAAATTTAATATGCATGTATGACATAAAAACACTTATAAGGTTTCTATCAACTTTTGAGTCGTTTCCAGTATACGAGAAAATCAAGGGGAGACCACTCCCGATTTTTTTTTCGTTCACCTTATCCCACTGTAATAGAGCGTGCTCCCGAAGTAGAAGGGGATCATTCACATAGATTGCCATAAAGTTCACAATTAAAAGGCGAAACTACGAAAAATTTTATATTTATTATTATCAATAAAAATCACTCTTAACCTAATCAGTGTTTAAGTGTAACAGAGACGATTACTAAGCTGTTTTTGAAAAATATCCGGTATAGTATTAATAGGCTGAAATAGATACCTTTAATTCATTTATCTATTACAACAGAATTCTAAGGCAATCTAACTTCAGAGGTATTCAATCGAGCTACTGAACAAATTTAATAATATACCAGAAGGGGTTAGAAGTTGATGACACTGGCGAGTTTCTTGACCCGGTTGAGGAGAAGATCGCCTTCTCTGATGGTTGCTTGGTAAAGATGGGAACGGTCCGCATCGGCACCTCTACCGGCACCGGTTACGACGCAACCGGCAACGGCGTCGATACGACACTGGAGTCTGCCCGCAGCCGTGAAGCTGAAATTAATATGTACCATAAATGTACAAGCAAACAACTATGTTCATATTTTCAAGTAGACGGGACTTTTTTTGTCCTTCATCTCAGGGGCTGACACAAGCCAACTAGCTTTTGGCAAATCGTAGAACAACGGCATATTAAAAATGTCGCTACTGACTTTTTACTTTCTCGCATACGTAGTATAGAGGAAGTCTTGTGATCGTCAAAAAATTCGACCTCGAGATTTTGACGGATTTACACGTTTTGGACCTCCTTGGGTCCAAAAATACCGGAATGATGTCTGCGTGTGTATCTGTGCGTTAGCACGATAACTCGAGCATGCTTTACCTTATTGCAACCAAATTTAACATGCGTGTATGACATCAAAACATAAGGTTTCTATCAACTTTTGAGCCGTCGATCACAAAAGTTAAGCAACCAAGTGCGCGGTCGGTACTCGGATGGGTGACCAAAATTTACCATGCATTAATGAAATCAAAATATTATAAGGTTTCTATCAATATTGCAGTCGCTTCTGGTATAAGAGAAAGTCAAGGGGAGACCACTCCCGATTTTATTATTGTTAAATAGTCAAACTAACCTACAGAACAGGAATTTAGTACAAGTAATTAGTGATATAATTTTTACGATGTCTCAAACTCGATAGATTTAGGTAATGATGTCCATTTTAGGTCTGTATACTTCGGCACTTTCAGATTCAGTTTCTTGTTTGACTTTCCAAGAATAGAAATTAAGTATTATATTTTTGAAAGGGTAATTTTATAAAAAATTTAATACAAGTAATACTTATATTTATAATGTTTGTTTAAACATTAAAAAAAAGGAAAAAACACGACATCTTAAACTTTACCGAAACTTTTGACAGTTACCGCCGCTTGCCCACCCGTTACATTTAATTTTAATTTGTAGCTCAGGTATTCATACAAAACATTTATAAAAATTAGCTGCGACTTCTTGCGACCTTCAAAGTTATGGGTAAATTTGTGATAAAGGTCGGAAAACCGCTATTTATTGCGGCTACTATTGTAAACTATTCATATCGATATTTAACGGAATATTTTATCATTAACTAACTTACTTAGTTCATTAATGTTGAAAAATTTAATTATGTACAGTCGAACCAACTGAATCATGACCCACTTGGCCGATCATTCCTTTAGAATCATAAATTTAGTTAGGTTTCCTTCGCTATCATGCGTGTTGCACTTAGTACGTTTTAAATATGAATAAAAATGCGTCATTACGGGTCAGAGATCTATGCAATTTTAATCTTTCTTATCACTGCACTAAAGTCTCAATTGGAATTTTAAATAAGATGTCGTTCATAATCTAACTCTTTTCACTACTGAGAAAATGGAATAACTATTATATTTTTAAAAATAAAATGACGTTATGTGTCAGATGTCAAGTAGTAGTCTGAACAAATTTTAAAAAGCCATATTTATTTGACACTGTCAGTGTCTAACAAATTGTCGTCGCACTCGGCCGCTGACCACGGGTGTTGCCTGTCAAGTCAGTTGAGGTACTTTTTATTAGCTGTCAAAACAATTATTCTTCCATAGATTTTGTACGTCATTACTAGTTCGCGAGGTCATAAATTCTTATAGTCAACTGACTGAATCTAAATATATATAACTCAAAGGTGACTGACTGACTGACTGACATAGTGATCTATCAACGCACAGCCCAAACCACTGGACGGATCGGGCTGAAATTTGGCATGCAGGTAGATGTTATGACGTAGGCATCCGCTAATAAAGGATTTTTAGAAATTCCACCTCTAAGGGGGTAAAATGTCCACGCGGACGAAGTCGCGGCCGGAAGCTAGTATTAACTATTTTTGATATGCTTAAAATCAATTTCTGGAGCTAATTTTACGCAATGGAGATTTTCTGGCATAAAATGATAATGAGTGCTGGTATTTGTGAATTGTGTCAACAACCCTAATTTAAAAAGAAACTTTTTTAATTTAGAACACACCACATCACCACTGCTGACCATCCCGTTATTGGTCTGAGATCCCGTTGAATTTTAAAATTCATTCGCGCTCTAGGAAAGGAAGCAATTAGGCCCTATCCGCACAGCGATAAAATATTCGCGCGAGAATAATCGCGCACCGTATCGCGTTCAATTTGCATCAAACCACAGAATTTTTCCCCCGATTTTTTACCGCATGTGCGGATAGTTCTATAAGATCCTATGTGTCACAGAATTTTGCGAGAAAAAAACGTGCGGTGAAATATTGCTGTTCGGACACGGCTTTACTATGAGTTTTTCCCAGCCAGTGGTGGGAATTAGCGTATTCCACCCAATACTTAGGTCCAAGAAACGCGCGTCCCAAAATGGTGGTAGGGTTTTGACGATTTAAAAGTACTTAGCAAATTCCATTTAAATAAAGAGCCATTTCATTTCATTTCATTAGGGTCTTCGAATGACGCAGGGGATACTGTGGGGAACAAGATAGAAAAACTCCTAAACATAATTGCACCTTTTTAAGAAGATCTTCATAAATTTTTAGAAGCATTTTATACAGTTAGAATATTGATAAATGAAAATACGTATTATATATCAATTACTGTTTTCTTAAAAAAAAATCTCATAATTTGTTTGAAGGAATGCAACTCATGTGTCAATTTCATTGGGTAGTTTTAATTCATGATCTTCAACTAATTACCTTAGTGGTCTTTGATGGCTTACAGGCCTGAAAAATTATGCCCATTTACCTTTGTATAACATTGGAACAACCTAATATTTATTACTTACTTGGAAATCTCTTCCTCTACAAATTCACGTGTGACGCCAAATGTGTCAGCAATGTTGTCCAAGCTGAGGGAACGGTAGGCTCGTAACAGCTGCACGTAAGCCTTAATGCGAGCCTCGCGGACGTAGTGCTGGTAATGTGGCCGGAATACTGGGTCCACGCAGATTTGAGTTTCCACCTATGGTTAGGAATTAGAATGTCTATTATCATATCCTAAATAATATTTATATATACGAGTGTAATTTTGTTTGTTTTTTACACTTTGACATGTAAACTATTCCATATATCGAACATGATAAAATTATGTACACATGTCATCATTAGGAGTACAGGTAAGAATATTATTCACCGCTACGGTAACTCCAATATATAAAAAAGGCAACAAATTAGATCCTGCTAACTACAGGCCTATTAGTTTGACCAGTGTGGCTTGCAAAGTGATGGAAAAGATTTTGGTAAACCATATGAGAAAATTTTTAGGCAAGCATAGGGTGATAGGTGATCAACAGCATGGGTTTTGCCCACACCGATCAACAGTTTCGAACTTGCTAACCTGTTTATCTTCTTGGATATCTAGTGATGATAGACGTGATCCTATTGACGTAATATACCTGGATTACGAGAAAGCTTTCGACAAGGTGCCTATGAGGAGACTGCTCCATAAGCTAGAGCATGTTGGTATACGAGGGAAACTGTTGGGTTGGATAGAGGCTTTCTTGTGCAATAGGACATTTCGGGTGAGAGTTGGTGATACACTTTCAGACGAAAGACACATAAACAGTGGTGTGCCTCAAGGTTCGGTCTTAGGGCCGGTGTTGTATATAGTTTACACATTTGATCTACCTAAATGTCTACATTGCAATGTCAGTATGTTTGCCGATGACACAAAAATTTTTGCCAACCCACTGGTTGACTACGAACGCCTACAAACGGACCTGGATCACATGGCAAACTGGTCAAAGAGATGGCTGATTAAATTGAATACTTCTAAGTGTACTGTTCTCCACATCGGCAACAAAAACCCACATCTCAAATATCATATTGATAATGAAAACTTAAAAGATGTAAAGGTACAGGCTGATTTGGGTGTACAAATTAGTGAGGATCTTAAGTGGGAACACCATATCACAACTATGACCAAAAAGGCTAACAGTTTGATCTACCTCATCAGGAAGGCCTTTGGTTATCTGACACCTGACATGATTCTGAAAATTCATAAAGCATACATTAGACCTATTTTGGAGTATGCTTTTCAGGTGTGGAGCCCGCACTTGATAAAGGATATTGAGTTACTGGAAAAAGTACAACGCAGATTTTCTAAAGTACCTAAATGTCTAAAAAATAAATCTTACGAGGAAAGACTAGCTTGTTTGAAGCTTAGTACTTTGAAGGAGCGTAGGGAACGGGGAGATTTGATTGAGGTTTATAAGATTTTGCATGGGCACTATGATCTTGAGGGCTTTGATAAAGTCATTTTCAAATACTCGACAAACCCGCACTTAAGAGGGCATAATTTAAAATTGTCACGAGCGTTGGCAAACAAAAATACTTTTAAGCACTTTTTTGGTAATAGAGTTGTGAAAACATGGAATGAACTGCCAGCAGAAGTAGTATCAGCAGAGACAATTAATGCATTTAAAAATAGATTGGACAAACACCTAGAGAAAGACTAACAGGATACAGGTCTACATCAGTTGTTTCAACTGCCAACCTGTTAAATAATAATAATAATAATAATAAAGAAATCAAGGCTGTTACAGATACTAAAATAGCTTTTGGACAAAATTCACACTAGGCGAGTGAAACCGCAGGCAAATGAATATAGTATAATACTGAGTAAAGGGAAGTAAATAATTTAATAAATTCTATGAATGGATCTCCTTCTTGTCAAATGGTGTTAAGATAAGGCCAAAAGTTTATACCTTCAGACTTTACTTCCTCAACAGATGTACCCCTGCGTTTTTAGTTATAAAACAGAGAAAGTACTCCTTTCTCTGTAGTAGAATGTATATTTTACATTACAATACGAACTATGAACTCGAAATTATGTTACATATATGTATGTGTACCCTTCACAACCAACTCAAATATTTGATTCAATTCTCATTTACATAAGAGTGATCAAAACCATTTTCTCTACAGGCTCAGCCAGCTTCCTTCCTATATGGTAATTTTTTCAATATTTATATAGCAATTTGCTGAGAAGTATGTTTGTTGGGTACTAGATTATTATTCTTATAAGCCCTAACAAATACTTGTCAATCCATACAATAAAATAATTCATTGTAATTTTCCTAAAACATTCAACAGAAAATCTCAATAACATACCCAAGCAAGGCTCTTCATGAAATCAGCATAACGACATTCATGGAGAGACTCCACCAGCTCTCTAAGTTCAGGGAATCTCGACCTTAAAGCTTGCACAGCTGCACCCTGCCTCCTCAGTGCTGCCTGGAGTGCATGTCTTTCTAGGGCCAAGGCACAAGCCAACACACAATACTGTATTATGGTACCTGAAAATAAAAAGTAAATTTATAAAATATGAGATGTAAGACATATCAGATTAGATGCTCAATATTGCAGCACTAGGGAAGTATACTCCAGTAAAACACAATCAAATAACAGCAGTTTTCATATAAGGTTCTCAATAAGAGTTCCATTCATGTTTAGGTTTAGCAGCTCATCAGTGACACCTCAGTCATACAAGCAATTAGAGGCGACTACTTACCATGTGGGTCTTAATGGGTGGGCTATGGGGTAGCTTGTATAGACTAAGAAAGACCAACCCTTTGAACCACCCTCATCCACAATAGTTCTGCAACCCTTTTTAAGTCTATTCTATTCTTAATTAATGGCGTCACGACGAATTAAATATACGCATTTTGCAAATGTCAAATGAAAATGTAACTAAAGTAACAAAAAGTGTACGGTTGATTTGGGTTAAAAATGGAGTCTCTCAACACATATTTTTACAACAAAAACTCAGGAGAAACTCCCTTTTTTAAGTCATCTGCCTATCTTTTGTTTGGTTTATCTCTCCTATGTTTTGTAGAGAACCAAGGCCAATCCATTAAGCAATTTAGGAATATTTCTCCAAAGTCTCTCTCGTCATTTGTACATTAAGATGGGGACATAAGTAATATAAAATAAACTTACCAAAGTCAACCAGTTCATAAGATTCAAAGGTTGAAACACAATCAATGAACAGATCAGCAGCACGGCTGTAGTCCCTAACAGCTAAACAATAGATAGCTTCATATGCCTTGAGCTTATTTCTTGATCGCCAGTCACCACCCTTGTCTACCAGTTCGTGGGCCTGTAATGTATAATAATTAACAATTTCAATAACCGTTCCAGTAAAATAGTTGTAGGTACTAGTTTTGATCAGAGCTTTGACCACGTGGATATTTTTCTCCCACAAAACAGTAAATTCAACCTAGAGGATCGTATTACCGGGATTAAAAGTACCATGTTTCAATCCAGATCATGAACTAATTCAAATTCATTGACTTGATGTTGAGTGATTGGAAAACGAAAATACAAAAGTCTCAATTTTTACATTTATTATATTAGTAAAATTTGCATCAAAATAATAATATCTATTTCAAAACTTGGAGTCTGATTACATACTGAAATGCATAAATATAAACTGTTACTAGTTAAATAGCTAGTCTAAAGTGTAATTTGAAAACATTTTTGCAATATAAGACGGCATAGATATTTAATACAAATATCTATATTAAAAAAAAAAGTTTTTGTAAGACATGCTAACAAAAGAATAAGTATTATGTATAGAGAAAAAAAGTAGATTTTGTAAATATTAAAAATAATGCAGAAGTTACTTACTTTGTTGATTGCCTTGCCCATATCTTTGACATTACACCCATGGAAGTATGCAATTCTAAACATTGCAAATATAGCATCAAGTCTTCTGTTAGTAGTAAGAGTAGCATCTTCATATTTAGTTGTTGCCAAAGCTGTTGCTGCTTCTTTATCTCCAACAGAACAAAGGTAATCAAGCCTAAAAATAATATTGAATTTTACAATTCAATAACTTACCAGGAAGACATTTACAAAATTTCTTGGTAAGTATCAATTCCACACAGTAAAAGGTACATACCTATCCTGCCACACTGGGGTCTCGGAATCATCTTCTTCGAATTTTGATAATTTGTCTTGGTTTTCTTTTGTCATATCATCATACAGTTTCTGATCAAAAGGCCAACCAAAGTCCGTACATACCTCTTTATAATATGGAGCCATACTTCCAGCTTTAATACCTTGTAAGAGCTGTTCTTTTAGTTGAGGATTATCTTTGAACTCGGGCAAACTGAGTTTAAATTTTATGCCAGCCAAAGCCATATATTCGGGAGTTTTACCTTCTGCCGAGAGCTCCATTGTTGACCTAATATTAAATGAATGAGTTTATAATAAGATCCAAGTTATTATTTCGCAACTCGTACAGTTTTAACGACGACTTCAATGATAAATCACAATTTGTATAAAACAACCGAAATAACTAGAATTACACCAAGCAAGTAAAAATTAAAACTGCTATGTCACCATCATCCATCATTATTGTCATGCTCTCTGTCAGTCAAAGTCAAAATGTCATTCTCACAGACTAGCACAGACTAATTAGAGATACTACCAGACTAGAGAGAGACTAAAGCCGTGTCCCCACAAGAGCCGCGCGGCTTTTAGTGGCCGCGCGGCCTGGCATCGCGAGGCTTATTTGTTATGTAGTTTTAGGCCTCGCTCAAGCAGCGTCCCCACTAGGGCAGCGCGGCTGCATAAGGCCAAGCTGCGTGGCCAAGCCTCGTGAGTGTGTACGTGCCCGATGCCTAAAACTACATAACAAATAAGCCTCGCGAGGCCACGGCACGACACGGCTTCACGTACACACTCACGAGGCTTGGCCGCGCGGCTTGGCCTCATGGAGCCGCGCGGCCCTAGTGGGGACGCTGCTTAAAGCCGTGTCCCCACTAGAGCCGCGCGGCTTTTTGTGGCCACGCAGCCCGGCCTCGCGAGGCTTATTTGTTATGTAGTTTTAGGCCTCGCTCACGTACACACTCACGAGGCTTGACGCGCGGCTTGGCCTCATGGAGCCGCGGGGCCCTAGTGGGGACGCTGCTTAAAGTCCGCGCAATTTTGACACATGTCGAAATATTGTAAGTAAGTGGTTATGTGACCAAAATAATCGATTATTTACTTACACGATTAACATTAGAAATCGAGTCACAATTATATGAGCTTTGTAATCGTAATTATTTAATGTTGTTAATTTGAGAATATAATTTAACACAATAAAACTCGGGTAAAAATAGCAACAAGGAAAGGATGTGTGAATAAAAAAAATCATTTACGAATACGTTTCTTAATATTTTGGAGGGAAACTTCTTTAGCACCGATGTGAATTGTGATCTGAAAATTAGATGAAACTTTAGCACCGTTGTAAATTATGACTTGAAAATTAAATAAAACGAAAAAGATAAATTTTGAGGGTTTGTAGTTCAATATATTGACATCTACATAATCTATTGCTACTGAAATCACTTTTGCTACTTTTCTGAAATGTCACTTCTGCCGAGTGTGAATTCCACACACTTTTTTTTAAGTCACGGTACCTGGATCACGCAAATTGGGGAGCTCATCATAAATATGCTCTAACTTTTTCGTCTCAAATTGGTGCCAAAATAATAACTATCAATAAGACATACTTAAAAAAATAGAAAAAAAAACAAATTCAAGTGATCTAAGTAGTAGGTATGCAGAAAAATTTTGCATGAAAATTAACTTCAAATATTTTTCTTTTTTTGACCTGTTTAGCAAAGAGTAGAGGACATATTATATAATAGGCTCTCCCCTCAGACCAAATAAAAAGTGAAGAAGGAGTTCTACTAAAACAAGCTGGAACTGAGGCCAATAAATTAAAACTACGCCTAGACCGTCGCCCGTGGACAGTCCCAGAGTACAGAGTTACTTACACGGTTACACGCACACACATATAATGAAAGAACGCCTTGCCTTATTCGACTACTTCTATAAAACCATGCTCGGGCGTCAATTTTTTTTCTGAATTTTGCTCCAAGACTCTTTTACAAATACTCCACCTCACGTGGTCATACGTAACAAAAATCCTACATACCTACGTGTAGACAGACATTCATTTGTAAAATGATAAATTCATGTTGTTATTTTAACATCCACAGTGGCTTGATCAAATCACTTGGGATTTCATCAATTCCCTATTTTCATCATATACACCTGCATTAAAAACATGCAATTAGCTATTTTTGAAAATTTCAATTTATAATTTAACTCCAATTTAATTTAGAAACCTAGAAATCTTGTTTTCCAATTTCGATACAATATATTCGTATACCTACTGCATCAAATATATTCGTGAAATTAACGATCAATTTAAGTCACTGCACTATCACTAAAGAAAAAAAAGATTAATGTAACTGTTTTTATGAAGTTTCGGAAGATTAGAAAATTACATTTAACTTTAAATATTATGCGAGAAAAAAATAGTTTTTATTTTTATTATCACATATTATTTGTTTCGCTAAAATATGATTGTATTTGTATTACTGACAAATGCAATAATATATTTTTATTTTATGCTTGCGTCTGTTTTGATTGCATTCCAGTTACATTTTACTGACGTGACGTATCTATCAGTCAAAACGGGCCTTTTACAGTGCTTTCCAAAACCAGAGTGGTTAGTGTAAGTTTTTTAGTATACAAAACGCACCGATTCTAGTTGCGTTAAGAGCTCAATTTGTATGGGAAACATAGTGATGGTCAACTCGAGTATCTAACTCGAGTTAACTCGAGTTGTGCTTAACTCGACTCCAACTCTCTGTAACTCGAGTTTGGGTTGGCGCTAGTAAATGAACGAATCAAGTGAGTAAACCAAAGCCGCCAGCGGGGCCTGGTGTAATAAGAAAAACCTTGGGAATATAAGGTTTTTATTCACTAAAAATTACGGCTACATTTTATAAAGATTGAAAGAATATAACAACATTGACAGGATATGAAAATAGGAGAGAATAAACGATGGCTCTTTGGTAAAGAGGTTTATATCATTCTCCCGGGCTTATTTTCGACAGTAGTCGCTTAGGTATGCGGGAGGCTTTTTCAACCGCTCCGATCTTCTTATTCCCGGAAGAGGTTGAGCTTGAGGTAGATCGGGCGCGTCGTCCGATTCATTATTACGGGGTAATAATTCTTGGTGCACAAGTGTATCATGAATAGCCGTGTCATTTTCATCACCTAATTGCTCAGAAGATATATCACTGACCGGTTCATTAAAATTAGTACTGTGATCTCCTGTTGGTGCCAAATACCTATTAGAAACAGTCGTTTCTCGACCGTCCGGTAGCCTTACTAAGGTATAGTGAGGATTCGGATGAATCACCTCAACTTCTTCAACAATAGGCTGATATTTGTTGGCCCTATTAAATTTCTTCATGAGAACCTGTCCAGAACTACTAAGCCAGCTCGGTATTGATTCGCCATTAGAGGATCTCCGAGAATGTTTGAACATCCTTTCATGGGGAGTACTATTCGTAGCAGTGCATAAGAGGGAACGTATGGAGTGCAAAGCTTGTGGTAAGACCTGTTCCCAGCTTTCAATCGGTAGATTTTTCGTTCTCAGGGCTAACTGTACAGTCTTCCACATAGTATAATTCAATCTTTCGACTTGACCATTTCCCTGAGGATTATAAGGAGTAGACCTGCTCGTAGCTATTCCACGGCTGTGCAGAAAATCGATTACATCAGCGCATAAAAATGAGGTGCCCCTATCTGAGTGTATGTAGGAAGGCATTCCAAATATCATAAATAAGCTATTCAGATGCTTGATGACAGTCTTGCCACTAATATCTGAGCATGCAAAGGCAAATGGGAACCGTGAGAATTCATCAATGACTGTCAATATGTATCTGTTATTCGTATTCGATGGGACTGGGCCCTTGAAGTCAATGCTTAGTCTTTCGAATGGAGTAGTAGACTTAATAAGTTTCTGTTCGTTACTTGCATTTCTCCTTATGAATTGTGGTTTGGTTTGTCTACAAATTTGGCAACCCTGTGTTACGCTTCGTATTTCCTCTAGAGTATATGGCAGGTTTTTAGTTCTTACCCAATGAAACATTCTAGTGACGCCAGGATGGCAGAGGTCTTCATGTAGAGACATAAGCTTCTTACATCGCGACGACGTATCTATCATGGCAGACACTCTTGACAAGGTATCGGCGACATAGTTGACTTTCCCGGATCTATATACGATGTCGTATTTGTAGGGACTCAGTTCTAGACGCCACCTTTGTATTTTCTCGTTCTTTATTTTACTAGAGTGCTTCGTATCAAACATAAACGATACGGATCTCTGATCCGTAATTAGTTGGAATGGTCTTCCAATAAGAAAATGACGCCATTTCTTTAATGATTCAACGATAGCGTACGCTTCCTTTTCAATAGCCGAATGATTTTGTTCGCTTGCGTTCAGAGTTCTAGAAAAGAAAGCTATTGGTCTCGTCGCTTGCGATAGCGTAGCTGCTATAGTATGCTCTGATGCATCAGTCTCAACAGTAAATTGCTCATTGTCAATAATTGCGTGTATTGTAGACTGTAATATGTCAGATTTAAGTTCCTCGAAGGTAAGTTTAAGTTCTTCGGAGAGCGGGAATGTCCTTGCTTTGGATAAGTAGTAAACCTTCTCAGAAAAGTTGGGAATCCACTTGGAGTAGTGGGCGAACATGCCTAGCACTCTCCGTAATGAAGCCAAATCATGCGGAGGAGGTAAGTTCATCAAAGGCTTCAATCGCTCATTGTCAGGCTTAATAGTTTGATTAGCAATTGTATATCCAAGAATGTTAATAGATGTTTGTGAAAATTTGCTTTTGTCTTTATTAATAGTAAGGTTATATTTCTCAGCAGCTGCAAAGAACTTCTTCAGGTTCTCATCATGTTCGGCTACTGACTTACCGCAAATGGTTATATCGTCCAGATAAGCGTAAGTTCCATCGAGTTGCTCTTCGTTGATTACCCAATCGACCGTCCTTTGGAAGCTGGATACTCCATTGGTTACGCCAAATGGAATGCGGCGAAATTGGTAAAGGTTACCTGCAGCTTCAAAGGCAGTATACGTTTTTTCATGTTCTAGAATGGGTACCTGATGATAAGCGGATTGGAGATCAATTGCACTGAAAAATAAAAAATTTTGAAATTTTGCAAATCATCTCTTCTATATTAGGAAGAGGATAAGCATCTAAAAGAGTGTACTTGTTTATTGTTTGTGAATAATCTATGACGAGTCTTTTTTTATGATTAGCGTTTTTAGTTATAAGGACTTGGGCTCGCCACGGTGACATACTCTTCTCTATAATGCCATCACGAAGTAATCTGGTTATCTCTTCTTTGATAAACTTTGTATCTTCCTCACTGTGCCTTCTCGATTTTATTGCAATCGGCCTCCGATAAGGTTGGAGATTAGAAAACAACGGTACTGGTGGTAAAGCGGCTTCAGCAACGTTACATACCTGTAATGGTTCCTCTGGACCGTTGAATTTTATTTCTAATGATCTATGCCTTTGTAGAACATCGTGGCCGATAATGATATCCGAGCATAACTTCTCTACAATTAATAAGTTTATGTTCTTATAAGTATTGTTACCGATGACAATTGTTAATAAGGTTTGGCCCTTCACAGGTGACGTGTGACTTGTCGAGGCCATTGAAATTATTTTGTTGCAAGGTCTCTTCTTTAAGTTGCATATTCGAAAGAAGTCTTCGTTAATAAAACTTAAAGCGCTGCCAGTATCCAAAAGTGCTTCTGCTCTGACACCTTTTATATAAGCTGGTATTATTGCTTTCTTTAGGGACGATGGTGAAGCAGCTAATAGGCATGCCAATGTAGGGTCTTCAGTTTCGGTTAAGGCGGCTGAAGCATTTTTCGGCATGTTTTTACTTTTGCAAACAATGGCGAAGTGACCTTTCTTCTCGCATATTTGACAATTAGCATTAAATGCGGGACAGTTCTTTCGTGTATGTATATCTTTCCCACAAAAATAGCATTTACGATTGCGGTTGTTCCGGCTCGTGGATGCTAATAAGTCTCTCGTGTCATTATCTTTGGTTTCATTGTTTTGAATGGAGCTAAGAGGACTAGGCCTAATATAATTTTCAGCATTCGTTTCAGCGCTCTCTAATGTTATTGCCAAGTTATAAGCTTCGTCGACCGTGAGAGATGAGTTCTCTAGAAGTCGCTGTCTAATCTTTTGAGAGGTGAGACCTGATATAAAAGCATCCCTTATATAGTCATTCCTATTTGTCTCAGCATCGACATTAGCAAACTCACAATCTTTGGATAGTTGTTTGAGAACTTGCATGTAGGCATCAATAGTTTCTGAACCGCATTGTTTACGACTTGCTAGTAAGTATCGCGAATAAATTATATTCTTCGGCTTAGTATACAGTTTGTCAAGAATTTTCATCGCATCGTCGTAGTTCTTACATTCGCTTATATATGCATACACATTGGGTGATAAGTGATTTATTAGTAATTGTAATTGGATTTCCGCCCAATTAGTATCTTTACTCTTACCTTCAAATTCGTGTTGATGAATTAAAAGGAAATTCGTAAATGTTCTTTTGTAGTGCTCCCATTGCATCGATACATTACTTGTAGATGGGTCCGCGTCGAATCTTTCTGGACGTAAGTATTTGTCCATGTTCTAGCTTCCCAATATTCCCTCTTTCGTTATACTTATTTAGTGAATAAAATTGTAATAAGAAAAACCTTGGGAATATAAGGTTTTTATTCACTAAAAATTACGGCTACATTTTATAAAGATTGAAAGAATATAACAACATTGACAGGATATGAAAATAGGAGAGAATAAACGATGGCTCTTTGGTAAAGAGGTTTATATCACCTGGTCATCTCATGTTTTCTTGATTGATGTAAACGTAGGTCTTATAATTAGTTGTTATCTTTAGATGGACAATTGTATGACACATGCAATAATAATATGTAATAATTGTTTTTTTTTTTGTACAATGTGTGGACATTGTATTCTTATAACATTGTTAACCGGATCTTAAATGTATGCTTACCACTTATATTGAAAGGAATATCTGTAAGTACCTAACTAACAATAACATAAAATGGTGGTGGGTATCAAAATTTTAATTGCTTAGTTCAATAATAATTATGATTAATTAAATTATATAGAAAAGCTTTTCACAAGATAAATAATCCAAATGCGTGGGAGTAATGACTACCCAAACTTTACGCATGTTAAAATGTAACTTAAATTATATTGATAATTATTTATTGACTTGTATTGATGTTTTGAAATCATTACGAAATTGTAAGCTGTGGAGTTTCTTTCGCCATTTCTTCTCCATATCAGCATAATAATAATTATTCGTCCCGAAATGGTGGTAGGGTTTTGACGATTTAAAAGTACTTAGCAAAGTCCATTTAAATAAAGAGCTTTTTCATTTTCATTTTCAAAAAGAGCGAGAGCGTGGTTCGTTCACTCTGCGTGTTTTTATACTCCCTGCACAGTGCATTGATCGAATGACACCGACTGATGATTTGCCGATCATAACAAAACATACTTTTACGAATTAAAAAAAAACTTTATTCATTTGCTTGTCACAAATGTCATAATATTGCAGATTTCAGGTTATGTTATCGACCTGCTAACCCGAGTTGTTCAACTCGAGTGACAGTCGAGGGACATAAATTTTAGCTCGAGTTAACTCGAGTCGTGTTTTTTTCGAGTTGGCACATCTCTAGGGAAACATGATTTGCGCTTCTCTCCGCTAGAGGCGCTGTTCGCGTTTCCTATACAAATTGAGCTCTTAGCGCAACTAGAATCGGTGCGTTTTGTATACTAAAAAACTTACACTAACCACTCAGGTGAAGCCTCGGTGAAGCTAAACTTTTTTCTTGTAATTGGTGCAAAATAACTATAAACTAATCAATGGTGTAAGCGCTTCTTAATAACGACCAATAGTGAGCCATAATTTACTCCAAAACGATTTCAATTTACCTCTAACCCGAGTAAATTGAAATCGTTTTGGAGTGCGTTCCAAAATGATTTCAATTTACTCGGTTTTAATTCTATTAAATAAATGATAGTTTTGGAACGCACTCTAATACCCGATTAACACTCTCGCCTCGTACCTCGCCTCGCGGCTCGTCTAGCAGTTCGGCCCGCGGCTCGCGTGATCGATGGTAAATATGCTTCCTGTTTACATTCTCGTGCCGAGTTTAGTTGTCTTCCTCTGTACTTATAATGCTCTTTGGTTGTCTTTGAGCTGCACCAACAAGTCTGTGCGAGCTGAGGCTTTAGACAACATGCATTTCGACAATCGCTCTCCCTATCGCTAAGTAAAAAAATGTACGGGATTGACATAAGCAATCGATCACTTTTCGATTGCTTATGTCAATCCCATACATTTTTTTACTTAGCGATAGCGAGAGCGATTGCCGAAATGCATGTTGTCTAAAGCCTCTGCTACTACTACGCAACTAATTCAAATAAAAGAAAAGTAAATAAGAAACGGCGAGATAAGAAAAATGCTTCCATTACGTAGTAATACAGCCACACTGCCTTGTAAACATCATCTCCTGCGCAAGATACTTAATCAAAATTATTTTTTACTTTCTCGTACGTAGTATTGAGGAAGTCTTGTAATCTCGAGGTCGAATTTTTTTTTACGATTTACACGTTTTGGACCTCCCTGAGTCCAAAATATTTTTTTGGAATTGTCTGTGTTTGTGTCTATACGTTAGCACAATAACTCGAGCATACTTTAACTTGTTGCAACCAAATTTAAGATACGTGTATGACATCAAAATATAAGGTTTCTATCAAATTTTGAGCCGTCGATCACGAAAATTAAGCAACCAAGTGCGCGGTCGGATCTCGGATGGGTGACCAAAATTTAAGATGCATGTATGTCATCAAAATATAAGATTTCTATCAACCTTTGAGTCGTTTCCGGTATTCGAGAAAGTCAAGGGGAGACCACTCCCGATTTTTTTATTCGGTTTGAGGTCTACCCATTTCTTCGGATAACCTCGCCCATGCATCGTTCACTTTTTGGTTGTTTTTGTGAAATTAATGCTCAGGATTCCAAATTATCCGTTCCTTTTGAAATAATTCTATGAACCGGAACGTCTCTTTTTGCGACCAATCCATTGCTTAATGAACCTGCCTATTTAGCTTACAAAATAAGTATGGAAACGTTTGGAACGAAAAACACAACCTGCGCGGCACAACGTTTAAACACGAATGAGTGAGTGAGCGCGCGACTGTAAGCACCACGCTCGCATTCGTCTCCGGACGCGAGCGCCGCGAGTCGCGAGACGAGGCGCGAGGCGAGCCGCGAGCGTCTATTCACAATCTCACCTCGCGCCTCGTCTCGCGACTCGTACGCGATAAAACGTAGTGATTATATACTCTTTGGTACGTGAGTGTAAAAGGGGTATATGCAAGGAGCTTATAGGTAAAAACCATGGAATTATTACTCAAACGTTACAAAAAGTTTGAGTAATAATTCCACGGTAAAAACCATGAAGGTATAGTTTTACCTATACCTTCATGGTAAAAACCAAAGATATAGTACATACATTCTATATCTTTGGTAAAAACCTTCTTGGGCGTAGGGATGAAACGATACGAGTAAATACAAGTACTTACTCGATACTTTTCTTTCGATACTGAGTACTTTTGGCATCGATACTTTACAATTAAATACCGAGTAGGTATCGGTCAGAAATACTCGTATCGTATCGTTTACTTATACTAGTTTTTGAACGTATTTTTCCATGTGTTTGTTATGTACCCCTAGTATGAGTTTGTTAGTTTTCGAGCTCGATCAAACGTATCGTCTCTTTTCATACATTGCCCACTAGCGCCTCCAGAGTAAACTATCAGAAACAGTGGGCAATGTATGAAAAGAGACGATACGTTTGAACGAGCTCGAAAACTATCAAAACTCATACTAAGGGTAATGTTGGCAACCTTTCTTGCTCGTCATTCTTCGTCATTGAAATTGGAGTAACCTTTCTTTCGTACTGTTGGCAGTCTTGTTTTATTGTCATTCTGTGATTGGACTCAATTACATTGACACCCCTATTCACAAACATTACTCATGAATCATAGGATCACTCGACTCTTGGATAAGGAACGAACCAATCACAGAGCTGGGGCTTTAGACAACATGCACTTCGACAATCGCTCTCGCTATCGCTAAGTCAAAAAATGTATGGGATTGACATAAGCAATCGAAAAGTGACGTCATCAAAATAATCGAGTCGAAAATTGCTAGCCAAATGTCAGTTTTCGTTTCTATTGAACCGAAACGCAAGCAATAGAAGGCGTCGCTCGCTAACTTCCCATACAATGCGTAGCCAACGTGCAGCTTTGAGACTCGAAACCGACAAACTAGCGTTTCGATCGATCGCTTGGCTTTCGATCGCCGAGACCATGTAGAAAACGCTTGTGAAACACGTTATTGATTAAAATATCAGCAAAAAAAAATAGTTTTTATTATTTCATACGCTACGTAGGCGTAATATAGTGTTATTAAAGTTTGTAGAGGTGCATTCTGGGATATACTTTTATGGAAGGAAGGACAGAAAGTCAAAGCAATAGCCCTTAACACAGCTGGAGGATACAGTGGAAAAGATAAAGAAATTAAAGTGGAAATGGACGGAGCCCATACTTAGAAATAACATACAGAAGTGGACAAGAGATGTTACTGAATGGGGGACCCATTCAGGTATCAATGTAAGAGGAAAAAGGGCAGACAGAAGAGGAGATGGTCAGATGACATTAAGAGGGTAGCAGAGCCTTTGTGGTTACGGTTGGCCAAGAACAGATTAGATTAGTACCTATGGAAAAGGCTGGATGAGGCCTACGTGTCAGGAGGACACACCGAAAAATAAAAACAATAATCAAAATAGTGTTAATACTGTAATAAATTTAGATTATAATGTAAAACATTTTCGGTATTAAATGGGTTTGAAATTGAATAGTTGTATTTTTTAGTAAGAATATACATTATTTGTACACAGTGGTTGTATATTAAAGTTTATATGTAATAGTTATTCTCATGACCGTGTCATGCTGGCAGAGTAGAATAGCACCACCAACCCTATATCTATAAATAGGCGTCGTAGAAGGAAGCTAATGGATCAGATAAGGGGTATTGATCACCTTATATGCTGTCCACCAATCTGCATTGGGCAAGTGTGGTGAACTACTGCCTAAGCCTTCTCAGATAACAAGGAGAGGCCTGTGTCCAGTGAGTGTAATTAAAAAGGCTGTTATGTTATGATGATGAATTGTTTACTTAGGTTATCATTTAAAAATACATTATCTTAATTTGTTGTGGGCTGCCCGTAACAATGAGTGTATCTCATGCACCCAAAACATATTTGAGACTAAAAACTATAGACTCTCTAATCTGTGAAACTAATAGAAAACTTTAATAAAATGCCTGATTGATTTATTATTTGGAGATAGATTTACATATTCCACATTTTGAACACTGGTGACAAAAGAAATGCCTATGGAACTTAACAACAATTTCACATTATTTTACAATCAAAACTATTTGTGTGCTTGTGAAAGTTTTCATGTTAGGGATTTATTTGTATGAAACAGGAGATCATTCACCCCCTAAAAGAACAGACCTAAGGTATTTGTATGTATGTACATACCTATTTGTTGATGTTTTTGTATGAACATTGTGAATGCGTGGTGTATAGCGTGAATCTATATCTTCCGGATGTAGATTTTTTGACTCAATAGTAAAAATTGTTTCGGAATGGATTTTGTGCAGTGAAACTGATGTTATATTGATGCACAAACATCCATGACGACAAGCTGTTAAGAAGAATCATTAAATAAAAGTTTTATAATGTTAATTTATTTAATTTTATGTAACTTTTAATTTTGAGCAACAGGAAACATTAATTAGATTTTCTGTTCCTCATTATTCAAAGTTTTATTCCTCCAGGATTGAAGATTCCTAGTTTTGATAAAATAAAACAATTACATTAATCTTTTATTTATTTTTTACATAAAGCTAACATGGTCAGCAAAGTTACTCGATTTTTCATTTAAGTCTACAAATCCAACAATGTCATCCTTGCTTGTTGTATATGTCAGTTTCCAGGGCCATTTCAAAGAATAATACTGCTTACATATTTTTCCTGACCCAGTATTTCACCTGATGCAACTGTAGGTGTTACAGTAACTCATTAAATAATTATAATGGTAATTTGTCAATTGGTTTGCTGATGATCATCTGAAAAATAAAATAAGCTTTTTAACTTTAGGTTGAAAATTACAGGATTTATTTTCCTAATAATTTATATACTAATTCTACACTAATTCACAGAAAATTGATTAAACCTTTTTATCTAGAGAGAAAGAGATAATCACTCAGAAATTCTGTATAACTAGACGTTAATTTGATGCTGTTGTGGTGGAGTGGTTAATTTAGATTGCTTAGATTAATTAGGTAATGGCTTAGAATATTGGGTAACTTGATAAACCTAATAGAAAGTGCTGTGTGGAGCTTTCTGATTCAAGATGTAGGTACATACTGATTTTAAACTGCGATCAAGACCACATACAGAATGAAATAATCATAATTATTCCTGTCTTTTGAGAAATCTCATAAAATATTAAAAACACAATACAAATACCAGAAACTTCTAGACAGGCTATCTTATGTGGTTTTCGCTCATAAGGTGCATAAGAATGATCATGACGCTTTCTCGAGTAACTCTTATCACGGAATTGATCTGAAAATGAAATAAAAATATATCATTAAGAAAAGTAGTCATCAAAGTCATCTTGGCTTAACTTTTGCAATGTACAAATTTAATTAAATTTGTAACTACACGTGCAAAATAATGGTTAATAAGAATATATGTATTGTTAGATAGATAAATGTTAATAAAATACTACCTATTTCTGTGGGAACAGTTGATGGTATTCCTCAGTATTCAACAGTTTATGGTAAGATATCTCGAGTTTCAAAAATAAAGATGGACAAGCACCAATCTTCAATTTATCTCCATGACAATTTTTTTCTCAAAATGTTTATATAGGGCACGTAGGTAGATGCATGTTTTATGGTTTTTTCACTAGGAACTATAACCTAGGTATGTCTTTTCATAGAAAATAGAAATGATTCTATGAAATTGATGAAACTTATAGGTCCTGTTGTAAATTACTTCGGTCGGTACGCAACACTTGTGGTGTGGTACATTATCGTAAACCACCAAACCACCGATGGGACACATAAGTAGATTCAAAGTGGCGAAAACGCCGAAAACTCTTCATGAAATAAATTTAATTTATTTAGGTTATGTTAGTTTGTCATTTTCAATTTTTGACATTTCTTCTCTCGCTAACTATAGACAAAAATTTTGAGTTATCGATACGACGCCTCGATTAAGCGATCGCTACGTTACTGTCACTTTGGCTACCAAACGATAATCGCTATCGCTGAAGCGTTAGCGATTAGACAAACCGACTCGCTTGTAAGCGTGAGCATGTTGTCTAAAGGCTCTGTATTCAATGCCATTGCGTTGAATAGAGCTCTGTGATTGGTGCGTTTCTTATCCAAGGGTCGAGAGATCTCATAGTAATATTTGTGAATACGGGTGTAACTCATTAACAAATTCTTTTTGATGTAAGATTTCAAGTTTTCGCGTTGCTTCTTAAATATGGATAATACGAGGTTTTTTAACAAGTGCAAACCGCGAACACGTGTTAAATTCAAGCAACTTAATTACCTATATTGTTATGTTAATTGTTGCATTTATTTGATTTTTCGAAATTTTACTAAAATGTATCGATATGAGTAAGTATCGATACTTTTCACCGTTTTCCAGTAAGTATCGATACTTCGCGACCGATACTGTATCGAGTAAAAGTATCGATACCTCGGAGGTATCGTTTTAACCCTACTTGGGCGCTGTCTACGTTCTTGGGTATATGAAAGCGCCGTAGACAGAGAAAACTATTCTCTGTCTACGGAAAGCGCGGACTATAGATAGTCTGTGGAAAAAAAGGGCGGGAAACGTTGAAGTAGGCGGGAGTCTTTTTTTGCTTTAATTGTTTCTTTTAATTAATTATTTTTGTGAATCATTTGATTACTATTATTGTATATATTTAGTAAGTGTTTGTATATTTGTATATATTTGTCTTCATCCGACGTAAGTATTATTTAATTTCATTACTCATGCATCATCATGAACGATCCACCTGACCCAGGTGGATCGATTCCCTCAGTTGGTCAGAATATTACTATCATGAGCCAAGATGACTCGAGCGTTGACACTGATCAGACTGAGTGGTCTACAGTTGCTACTCAGAGTAGGAAAAGGGGAAAATCGAACAAACACTGCAGGAAAAAACATAAGAACAAAATGGCGGGAAAAAGTGCGGGATGTTTATGTACTGACCATACAGAAAATTCTAGTGAAGATATTAATTGTAATACAAATGAAACAGTTAAACATATAAATCCTTCACTTTTACCTCCACCAGAGCCTACAAATAAGAGTGATTTATCACAACCTCCATCTGCTAATTTTTCCGGTCGGAAATTGTACAATAGTAATGATCTACCACCTTATGTCGTACATGTGCAACGTGAGCAGACTTCCTTTAATGACGCCACTTCGTTACATCCCGTACATTTTGGTAATTTCCTCAAGAAAAATGGTTTTTACAATATAGTTGACGGAAGTGTTAAGAAAATAGGACGGAATAGAATAACGTTATCGTTTTCTAAATTAGAGCTGGCAAATCATTTCATTAATGACCAAAAGCTAGTAGATAATAAGTATAAAGCTTTTATTCCGACTTTCAATGTTACCCGTATGGGACTTATTCGTGGAGTTCCTCCAGACTGGTCACCGGATGAAATTAAAGAACAAATTTCTCTGCCTGCAGGTTGTGGCAAAATTATTAAAATTAGGCGCCTAAATTATAAGGTTTTAGTAGATGGCACTGTGATATGGAAGCCTACTCAGTCAAATGCTCCCGTCTAAAGTATTCCTTTGTTACAATGCTTTGTCAGTTGACCGTTATATCTTCCCAACTGTACAATGTTACAACTGTTGTCGCTTTGGACACACTAAATTACAATGCCGATCAAAGCCACGTTGTTATAAGCGTGGACAGGAGCACTCGGGTGACGGATGCTCTGTTGAGGAAGTAAATGCAAATTGCTGTAACTGCAATGGTCTCCATTTGGCGATTAAACGTTCTTGTCCAGAGTACGAAAGACAGAGAAGTATTAAAATTTCTATGTCAAATAATAATATTTCTTATTTTGAAGCAGCTAAGCTGCACCCTTCAGTAGGAAAATCTTATTCAGATGTACTAGTGTCTAAACCTTCCAAACCCACTATAAGTTTTGCATCATCACCATCAAATACATATACTCACAATAATGATCGCTCTTATAAAGAAACGGTATACATTCAACCTAAGCAATTTTCATCTGGCCACCTTAATAAAGGTTACAATCAAACGGAGCATAATAATATAATTAGAGACTATGGCATGCCTAGTAGCAGTGGTAATGGCACTCTTATTACTCACAATAAAAATAGCTCTCAAAATATAACAGTCACAGATATGATTGTTTCTCTTATTAATTTTCTAACACAAAACAATAATTATGGCCCGTCCGACGTTGCCCCTTTGCTTAAAGCTATAGAAAACCTCAGTCACCACAATGGACCAGTTGGCCAAAGTGGTTCAATGGAATTGTAGGAGCATTAATAATAAAAAAACAGATCTTATACATTTAATTAACAAATATAATCCTTTTATAATATCCCTTTCGGAAACCTGGATTAAACCAGGTTTTAATTTTAAGATTTCTGGTTATTTTTGTCTAAGACAAGATAGACCAGATGGCCACGGAGGTGTGGCTCTTTTGATTAAAAATACTTATCAATATAATATCTTTTCATTACCCTCAAGTAATGATTATTGTATTGTAGGAGCTATTATCAATAATATTTGTTTTGTTTCAATTTATGTGCCTCATCCATCTATTTTTATACTTAGTGAAATAAATAATATTATATGCCGCTTTCCTAAACCTTTTTTGATTCTTGGTGACTTCAATAGTCATCACCAATCCTGGGGTAGTTCATTTACAAACAGCTATGGTGAACATTTACTTGACATTTTAGATCGTAGCAACTTATGTTTATTAAATACTGGTGCTGCTACACGTCTAACTAATCCCAATGAATGTGTTAGTGCTGTTGACCTCTCTATTTGTACTCCAAGTCTTGCTCTGTCTCTATTATGGCGTACACTTAATTCTACATATGGAAGTGATCATTTCCCAATAATTATAACATTTCCTTTTATTACTAAACTAAATTTAAAGAAGAAAACTTGCTTACAATATAAATTACAAAATGTTGATTGGAAGTTGTTTAAACATAAATTGGAGGATAGATTTTCAACACTGCCAATTATTGGGAATGGTAATGAACAAAAATGTTCTGAAGCTTTTTCTAAATGCCTGATTGGTGTAGCTGATGAACTATTTCCATTAAAAAAAACATCTTGTTATTCAATCCCTTCCCCGCCTTGGTGGGACAAGGACTGTACTGCAGAGATAGCTCGGAGGAAGAATGCTGAACGGCAGTATCGTGCAGATATGACTTTACAAAACTTTAATATCCTCATTAGAATCACTTCAGAAGTTAAAACCTTTCTGAAGAAGAAAAAGAGTGAAGCTTGGAAAAGGTTTTGTAATTCAATTTCCCCACAGACTCCTCCTTCATTAGTGTGGAGTAATATTCGAAGGTTCCGTTCAGCCTTTGTTCAGCCTTCCTCTTGCAGTCTTTCCTTAAACATGGCTCACAAATTTATGAGTAATTTAGTGCCGTTATCGGTCGCTGAGTCGGTCTCACTTTCTCCTCTTCCTGTCGATAATTCGGGTTTAAATCTACCATTTTCACTATCAGAATTGAAAGGAATCCTAAATCACTTAGTAGATTCTGCTCCGGGTATAGATGGCATTCCATATTCATTCATTACGAACCTTGGGGATAAACTTCTAGGTTATTATTTAAAGAAGGATGCCCATTTCTGACCTGTCAAAATATCATTTAGCAATTATCGTGTATAGGACAGTAATATAGCACATAAAATTGCATATTTTTTGTTATTTATAAATTGATATGATTCATTAAAATCTGTAATCTAGGAAAAGAGAAAATCAGTAATAAAGATTGACAATTTTATAGCACATAAAATTGCATATTTTTTGTTATTTATAAATTGATATGATTCATTAAAATCTGTAATCTAGGAAAAGAGAAAATCAGTAATAAAGATTGACAATTTACAATTAATATAGATAGTAGACCGCTACCATAATTAACATGGCGGCATCCAAAGAACGTTCCAAATCACGACTACACCCCTAATATCCCAGCACACATTGATCAATAGACTTTTCTTACTTGTTATTGATTGAGTATTGATTATTAGGCTTTAATTTAAACGTGTATTAATAGTACCAAGATACTGAATAAATTAGTAAATGCTACACGGACCAATGTTGGCACAAAAATTGGGCCAATAGTTAATCACTCCATACTATTAAACTAAAAAAAAAAAAAAGTATTTGTCGTTTTTGTTTACGGTGATTGTTTTCTTGCAGTCCTTCGTTTGTGCTTGCGCCGATGTGTACTGTGCGATTATTTTTTTTGATAACTTTGACAACCTTGCATACACCTGGATTTCCGATACCCTGTTCTTACGTTTACTTTGGCTTGTGTTACCTGGACTCCGATTTGTGTATCTTGAGTTGGTTTTGTGTCGCGTTGTGTTCTGAACTGTTGAGTAGCAAAATGGACTCTCAACGGCCACTGATGTCGCAGCGAATACGTTGTATTAATTGCAACATATGCGTTAATACCTGTAACGTGTTTCGCCCACAACGTGTCCTTCAATTGGATAGAAGAGTTATCTCTCTAATCAGTAATTGGGTGTCTCCAGTCATAGTAAGTACCTATAATATATATGTATTTCAATCTTCATTGCCAAGTAATAAAAATACAAATCCATTTCAATGTTCAGAGAAAACACCCTAGTACAAGGTTACCTATGTAGTTAAAAATATAGTCAGACTTTTGCTCAGTGTGGCAGAATTATCTATAGTCATTAGCTAAATGAAATTGTCATAATGTTATTTTTATTTTTAGGTTACAGAAGAGGACTATATCTGTGAGGCATGTTTTAATCTGTCTATGCAATCTGTGAATGAACAAATTGCTCAAGACAGTGATTCAGATCCATATGCTGGCCCTTCGCGTCGAGGGCATAGACAAGTATGTCTAGTGTGTGGCAGATCATTAGCCAGTCGCCAAAGTCACCTCATTAGGAGTGGGACTGACCACAATTTGGCAGTGCAGCAAATAATTGAAAATAGAATAGCACCTCGTCAGGTATGTATCTAACTAATCATTTTATTATATACTCAAGTCCGTTCAACCCACTCACTTTGAAAGCATACTAATGTTTGTATTTGTATTAATATAAAAAGTTTTTATTTATGGTTTGTCTACAGATAACACAGTCTGATCGCTCATGCCATGCCTGTTGGATGTCTGCTCGGCGAGAGGCTACACGTCACGAAGAATCAGATGAAAGGCGATCAGTATCTGAGTTACATGGTGATGTTCCAGTTCTACTAGACTCTGAACCCCATAACCAAGATCCTCTTGAAGAGCCATCCATAGACCAGGATGCAAGAGAATTTAGCAGACCAGGAAGTCCTGAACCTTTAGCTGACCAACAACCAGGTGTGAGAAGTAACATAATGTTACCAAATTACAGAAGAGGACCTAACACAGCATCTCATTGTATTTTCATAGGCTGCACTAACCTCTCACGTCTCCACACCATAACGGATGCATTACGAAATACGATATTTCATATGTACAAATATTATGTGCCTGTACTTGCGAGAGTGTGCTCAGAACATTTACAGAGCAATATTTGGGATTCACTATTTGATTCTCCAAATAGTACAAATATGTTTACCGCTGAACATATTGAGCACATATTTTCCAATTTGAAGCCAGTCAAATCCTTCCTTGATTTTTCAAGTATGGAATCAATCCAAGAAATTGATGAACATTTATATATGTACTGGATGGGTTTAACAAAGGACAATTTTATGTCTCTTTTAAGAGAATTTCCCCGTATATTAAATACACATAGAGGTATATTGGGCTTAGCCTGTATTTTGATGAAAATGCGTACAGGAGACTCTGATGACAGATTGTCAACATTGCTTGAAGTGCCACGCACTACATTAGAGAGAGTAATGGCCAAAATAAGAGGTTTAATGTTAGAAGATTTTGTACCAAGACACCTAGGAATAAGTCATTTAAGTAGACAAGAACTACTCTCAAATAATTTATTATTGCCTAACGGTATTTATAATGAATTAAACAGGAATGCAATAATAATTTGCGATGGAACATACATTTTTTTAAATAAAAGTTCCAATTTCATGTTCCAAAAAGAAACTTATTCATTACATAAGTACAGAAACTTATTAAAACCATTTCTTTTAGTGTGTACCAACGGCTATATTATAGATTGTTTGGGCCCTTACAAGGCTACCACATCCGATGCCGACATAATGACTGCCTGTTTCCGTGACGAAAATTCCCAACTCAGACGGTATTTTCAAGCAAATGATATATTTATTTTAGACAGGGGATTCAGAGACTGCATTGGCTTATTAGAAAATTGTCATTATAAAGCATATATGCCAGAATCTCTACATGAAGGTGAACACCAATTGACCACCACCCAAGCAAATAGAAGCAGGTGCGTTACACTTTGCAGGTGGGTGGTGGAAGTAGTTAACGGTTATTTTAAGAGGGACTATAGGCTTTTCAGATTTGATCATTTTAATAAAACAGTCCCTCACATGATGACCTATTTTAAAATAGCAGCAGGCTTGCTGAATAGATTTGGTGTTCGCCTTCAAAATAGAGTTGATGCTCAACAGATTTTAAATGTTATTAGAGAGAGGATGTCCTTCGAAAATAATTTATCAAGAGTAGTAAATGAGTTAAATCTCAATAGAAGGACATCCTCATTTATTAGCATGACAGCCAATGCAGACCTGAATTTCCCACTTCTAGAGTGGAATGAGTTAGTATTGTTTTCCCTGGGAACGTATCAAATACGACTTGCAAGGTCATATTATGGTGAGCATATACGTTCCCAGGGTGCATATTATATAGAAATTAGTAGAGAAACAATAAATGTTGCAGAACATAATTTAAGAGGTAGCGGTGAAAATACCTTACTGAGAGGGAAAATTAAATCACGTCACATTGGAAGAAAGATCTATTATGTATATATTTTAATAGAAAATGACACAAACGGCAGAGAGGGTATTGCAGAATATTGCTGCAGCTGCTTGGTGGGACGTCGCACAATTGGCTGCTGTGCCCATGTAATGTCAATTGTGTGGTATTTAGGATGGGCTAGGCACCAAGACAATATCGTCCCACCAGCAGCATTTTTAGACAATGTGGTAGTTCGGGAAGATATCGAATAAAAGTTATTAAAACTATTAAAATAGTAGTTTTCTTTATCTCCTATAACTAGTATAGTTACAACTAGTATACTTACCCTGTAACTAGTATAGTTACAACCAGAATTTAACCAAATTCGATTAAGAAAGAAGAACATTGGCATAAATGTCAATGTACAAAGTCCACGCCACAGACGTTTGACTACATTTATTCTTTATAGAGTTTGGCTGAACTTTCCTGCTTAAAGATTAATAGATCCAATTTATATATAACATTGAGATAACAATCTTTTATCTTTTGTGTTTCATGGCAATCGGTCGGGTTAACAACCACTACACTTTCTGTCTCAGGGCCTGTTTTGATAGATACTTAGCCCATACTAAACTGTTATTTTGTCAACTGCCAGATAAAGTTATAAATAAATAAAATCAATTTATCTCCGACATATTGTGTCGATACATTATTAATTACCTACTTATCATAAAGAGAGATTGGATTCAACATTTTATACTTAGGTAGGAATAAAATGTTGAATCCTAAACATAAAAAACTTATGTTATAAATAAATAAAATCAATTTATCTCCGACATATTGTGTCGATACATTATTAATTACCTACTTATCATAAAGAGAGATTGGATTCAACATTTTATACTTAGGTAGGAATAAAATGTTGAATCCTAAACATAAAAAAACTTATTTGGAAACATCATCGTGATCTGTTTGACATGGACTAAGTTAATTTGGAACTCAGAAGATTATCATGTCTGAAAGCCATTTTGCCATAAAGGGTTTGCATATTAGGCGTGCCAAGCCAAAGTATATTTCTATAAACATTGACGTTTATTATTAACATACTCGCATATTGTTTAAGGTAACCTCAAAATATTGATTTTACCATTAACATAATTTTCCGATTGCCAAGTTAAAAATCATTAATGCCAGTGTTTTTCAGGTATACCCACTATTCAAATAAATTATTTTTAACAGTATACATCAAATTTTAAAAAATAGCAATGACAGGTCAATGTTAGTATGGGCAGTGGTCATCCTTCTTTGATAAACAATGTCATGTTGACAGGTAATATTCCGTCAGCATGGAGACAGCAAATAGTGTTGCCCATTCTAAAACCGAATAAACTGCCATCAGATGTAAATTCCTACAGACCGATTGTTCTTTCTACTGTTTTATTAAAGATTGCCGAACACTTAGTTAAAAATTGTTTGGAATGGTACGTTGAAAGCAAGGGCCTCCTTTCGAAAAGTCAGTTTGGTTTTAGACGCGGTAAAAGTACTTATGATTGCATTTCCATTCTAGTCTCCGATATTCGAATAGCTTTTTCCGATAATGCGTCAGTTGGCGCTGTTTTCATTGATATAAAATCGGCCTATGACAATGTTAACATAAAGTTGCTGCGAGAAAAGTTAGGCATTTTAAAAATTCCAATTATGCTTTGTAATTTTATTATTAATTTATTTTCGGAGAGGTATTTGATGCTTTCTGTTGAAGATACTATGATACAAAGACGTATCTGCAAAGGCTTGCCTCAAGGTTCTGTATTAAGTCCGCTACTTTATAACTTGTATACCTTTGATCTTGAAAGCTCTCTCGACAACTCATGTGCTATTATTCAATATGCTGATGATGTTGTATTGTATTCTTTAAGTAATTCGATATCCCATATTTCAAACACTTTAAATCATTCTTTATGTATTTTTAAGACCTGGCTTGACAGGAACGGTTTAGATTTATCGATTTCTAAAACCTCAGTTGTTTTATTTACAAGAATGCGTTCATAGAATACATTTCACATTAACTTTGGTCAAAATTTTCTTCCACAAAAGCAGGAAGCTAAATATTTGGGAATAATCCTTGACTCGAAACTTACTGGTAACTCACACTGTGAATACGTTCTTAAAAAATGTGAGCGCAGCCTTAATATTTTGAGGTGTCTAGCTGGAGTCTGGTGGGGTAGTCATCCTGTTTCTTTGAGGTTACTGTATATCGCTCTTGTACGTAGTATTTTAGACTATGGTATATTCCTACTAGAACCTTGTAATGTTGCAAATTACAAGAAGTTAGATAGCATACAAGCTAAGGCATTAAGAATCATTAGTGGTGCTATGAGATCAAGTCCAGTATGTGGATTACAGGTGGAGTGTAATGACCCTCCTTTACATTTACGGAGGCAATTTCTAGCGGACAGGTTCTTATACAAATCGACTCAATTAAATAATAATAATATAGTTATACAGAAAATTGAACTCTTGTCCAGCAAAATAGCATCATCAGCATATTGGAATAATAAATCTTTGCCGCCTTTGATTAAAACCTATAACAAATACTTGAATATGGGTGTTTCAACGTATGAATGCCCAATTCTCCCATTGTATAGTTCAGAATATGCTTCTTTAACACTGATGCCTAACATCACACTTAACCTTAAAATAGATAAGGCAAATGCCAATCATTGTTTTAATATGGCTGTTGATGAATATTGGTATGGTTGGCACAAAATATTCACTGATGCATCTAAAAGCGATCTACTTGATGTTGGTGTTGGTGTTTATCACAGTAATTATAAGATCCAACAAAAAATGCGACTTCCTCCTCAGACCTCCGTTTTCACTGGAGAATGTCTTGGACTTTTTAAAGCAGTTGAATTCATCCTTTTAGCAAAGTTAAATAAAACTGTAGTCTTTACTGATTCATTGAGTGCGTTGTATGCTTTAGAAAGATTTCCCTTTAAACTCAAAATGTATCCATTAATATTCAAAATACGTACTTTACTGTTACAATGTTCAGCCAAAGGTTATTCGGTATCATTCGCTTGGGTACCTAGCCATTGGGGTGTGACTGGTAACGAATTTGCTGACCATATTGCCCGGAATGCTGTTCGGTGTGGCGACATTGACTTTTATAAGAACTTTAGTCTTGATTTAGTTAGTCTGTCTAAGACAGAGCTTCATTTATCTTGGACTAAGCTGTGGACAGAGGGTGGTACTACAATTGCAAAATATTACAGAACATTCAACCATCTGTGCTTAATAAACCTTGGTTTGCAAAACTAAGGTTTAGTAAGACAGTCACGTCCATCCTAATTCGTATGCGTCTTGGGCATGTTTGTACGCCCGAGCGTCTAGCTAGATTTGGAATAATCACCGACCCTGGTTGTGAATGTGGTTACATTGAGGGTGATATAAATCACATATTCTTTGTTTGCCCACGTTTTGAAAGAGATTTCTTCCTAGAATCTCTAATCAAACTGAACGTTCCTTTTCCTACTTCTATTTCCATCCTTTTATATAACAATAATCCAGATATTTATAAACTTTTAGCATTATTCATAAGGAAAAATGATATTAAGATTTAATTATTTACATATTTTATAGCATAACCTATTCTTCCTATCTTATACTGTTTATATTAATATTCTTACTCATCCCATTGTTTCATCTCACATTGTACACCCATTTTTATACCTATTCATCTGATTCCTTTCCAAATCCCTTTCCGTTACATAATTTTGTAAATATCCGTTTTCCTGCCTTTTTAACCACCTGTCCAATAAAAAGAAAAATTGACAAAATACAAAATTACCAATCTGTTAAACTTGCATATGGCAAATGGCAACACTAGCCTTAATGCCATTCACAAAGAAGAAGAAGATAGTCTGTGGTAGGTAATAAATACCTACTTACTATTTAGAATACCTACCTCTACCTACCTAGTGTTTTTTTCTTTACAAAATGATGAACTAATTATGCAAAGAGAATATAAATCACTACGTCTTATAAATATGTTCGGTCTACCACCCTGCCTGTCCATTTTCTTCTCATTTGTTTGATTTGAGTGTCCTGTGTTCTGTGAATAAATTACGCTAAAATTAAAATAACAAGTGAGCATAATATTGAATTGCAAATTTTGAATTTGAATTGAAGCTGCTGCATCAACAAAATATTTTATGTCTATGAAAAATGAGTGCCAACGATTTAAACCAGCTAGTGAATAAAAATCAATCAATAAAAATTGTCCCATCCATTGAAGAATCTCTTCGTCGAATTGGGCTAAATGTGGACTTGGATGATAATACCAGGATTTGGTTTCAACAGTTATTATGCACTTGGAAAACTTGGAAGAAAAGTACTACCCTTGAAGATCAAATGATTGTGTTTTTTACTTCAATTATTGACCCCTTTAGAGTGGCTTTAGTATTTGTTATTAAAGGTGAAGATGTTAAAGATTGTAAACCGAAAAGTTTACCATTCTTTATTATAGAAACACTTCAAAAATGGTCAAAACTGAATGATAAAAGTCCAGAAGACTCATTGAAATTTCCAGCATTTCATATTGCTATACAACAAAGAAATTCAAACTTTCTCAATTTGGTTGCTAAAACTTACCATATTAATACAATAAGAGAGAATATTGTACCACTGGTGAGAGAAATGATAAAAAATGATAATTGCAAACTTGCATCTCAAGTTATTATTGCTGTAGAATTATTTCAAGATATTCCTGTTGAAGATCTATTATTTCCTTTAATTCTGCAAGATAAAACTAATTTGATAGATGAATACTTATCTGAATGTCCAAACTTGGTTCATTCCTTGTTGAAATTTTTGGACAATTTACTTGATAAAAAAGTTAACCTCAAGGAATATGCTTATAAATATATTCAAGAGAATAACATACATAACGTTAGAACTGAGAAGATACATCATAAACCAATTGGAAAATTAGTGGCTAGACTGTGTAATAAATTCAATATTCCAATTGAAAGTTGCAAGAACTTGAGTAAAAATCGTACTACAGGTGGATTGAAATATTTAATCTATCAAAAATATGTGGAACATAATGTAAGCTCATCTGTATGGGATGATTTGGTAAAAGATTCCTTAAGACAGAATGCAGAATCTGCTCCAGAGTTCATAGATACATTGATAGACCATGACCGAGCAGAAGCTCTGAAATGGGCTTCATATTTAAATATGTCAAAAAATGATTTGCCATTGGTGTTGAGAGAAATGTCCCTACAGGATACAGAAGAGCAAGATGATTGGGATAAGGAAACTGGAAATAATGCACAAGAATATTATAAGTTAAGCTTAAATGATGAACAAATTATAATGATAGACACTGCAGAAACATTCTATGATCTGATGATGAAGTTACAAGACTGTAAAGTTGTTGGTATAGACTGTGAATGGAAACCTTCATTTGGTGCCAAACAATCTCATGTTGCTCTAATACAGATTGCAACTTTTGATAGTGTTTATTTAATTGACACAATGATCTTCAATAATCAAAAATATTTGAGCTTTTGGCACACATTTTATAAATTAATCTTAGATAATGCTGAAATAATAAAACTAGGATTTGGTCTTGAAATTGACTTGAAAGAATTAAAAGCATCCATAGTAGGTTTGGGGAATATTAAAGTCAATGGAGAAGGCTTACTAGATATGGCCCTACTGTGGAAAAATTTAATAAATGTTGGCATTTCTCTACCTAACAGTGATGAAACCTCAGGTAATAGTTTGAGTTACTTAGTACAGTCTTGTTTTGGTTTACCACTTGAAAAGTCAGAGCAGTGTTCAAATTGGGAGCTTCGACCTTTGAGGAAAACTCAAATCTATTATGCTGCTCTAGATGCATATGTACTAATAGAAATTTATAATTTTCTTGAAAAGAAATGCACAGAACAAAAACTTAATTTCGAAGATATATGCAATTCAACCATGACAGAATTAATGAAGAAACAAGTTAAAAAAGTAAAAGGACATGAGAGATTGCAGTCTTTCCTATCTGCTGTTCCTCCAAAGCTTGCAGAAGATACCAAATTCATAGTTGAATGCCAACTATCTCATTTAATGTCCTATTTGAGATATTGTGGTATAGATACAGTTGTAACACCAGATGCTATGTTATGGCATGATATTGTAAATTTAGCAATATCTGAGGACCGCTTCATATTGTTACACAAATTTAAAATAACACCTACTTCAAGTTTCCCCCAAACTTCTATATTAGATGTAGGTAATGGTACGATCTTAGAACAGTTGCAGAATATATTAAATATGTTCAATATTAGCATAAGACAAAGTGATTTATTTAAAATTTGTATGAAATGTAATAAAAAAGATTTAAAAATGTTGACTTCAGAAGATGTTAGTAAAATATGTGCAGAGTTTCAATCTAGTGAAAGTACAAATTACCAATATCGTAATGCTGACTATGATGATAATGAACCTAATTATGATAACTTTCTTAGTGATTCTGATGGTGACGATGATTTATATCATATTGTCCCTACTATAGTTCAACCCAAAAAATGTAAAACTTCAAAAGGAGCAGTTATAGAAATAAATAATGTAGATGATTTATCAATTTCAAATAAGTCTGCAGTTTTATGTGAAAGTTGTGGAGCTCTTTATTGGGATGGCGATGAATTAACAAAATCTGTTGTTGATACAATATTTACCTTGACCAATCTATCTGTTCAGCAAATGTAGTAATAGATGAATGATATAGACAAATAAGTAACTTTAAAAGTTTAGGATTAATGTTCTAGGATGTAATGTTTATTTGTTTAAATTGCTGCAAGGTGTTACTGTCTTATTTTCGCCTTTCTACCGATCATGGTAGAAAGTTTTTTTTTAAATAAATTTTTCATTTACTTGCAGCATTGTAAATAATCAATGATTAAGAAATAATTTTAGTAAAATATTGTTTCTCTGTATAATAGACAGATTAAAACCAATTTTAATCATGAAATTAAGATAAACATTGTTCTGCAATGTAGGTAGATAATTGTATCTAATAACATGCATGCAAAATATACCTATTTTATATACTACAATGGTACATTTGAATAGTTCACTCTCGATCCTGACTTATTAGAGGCATTTAAATTACGTGTTATGGGTATAATTACCTAAATTAAATTTTATTTTGTATATAATCTTTAAGTCAGGTTCTCCAAACCTTGAATAAAACTTCAACCTCAATTGTTTAGGTGTAAAGTTCAAAATCTTTTGAAGGAATATGCTACTTTGTGGCAATATGATATGATGAATTCCCTAATATGACAGTTTTCCACATCTTAGGTTTTGAGTTCCTAGTATTTTCTATGTGTATCAGACACATAGAAAATTTTGGGTTTACTTATGTGAATTACTGTGTTGTATCTCAACTTAAAAATAATGTTTCTGATTATGTCTAACCTTTGGTTTGACCTGAAAATTGAACCTGGGCATTGAAATATAAAACTTACTAATTAATGCTTAAAATTATTATTAAACATTAAGTATGTAGATATACACACATGAGTAATCGCTTATCGGTATGGTAAATGTCTGATTAAATACAAATGTAGTTTGATAAAATTTAACAATATTTTTATATATTTCGAACAGACATGTAGCTGTAGTCCCGCTAAAACTTTTTTGTCACAATAACACATGTATTTATATCAAAATATTATATTATCAAACATGTATATTAATTTAATTAGGTCCACGTTAATAAGAGTGCCCCATGATACATAAAAAAAAGACCCAAATTACTGAAAAGCCGTATTTTGTTCCTGGCATTCGTTTTCAAAATGAAGACCATTTTAGCAGTTTAATAACTAAAATTAGTTTTTATTCTTAAATGAATAAGACCGTTATTAATGTATATGTGTCCTACATTTATGACAAGTAATACACTATAATAATGTACAGTCAACAGCACGTCGGGCTATACAAAACTGTCAAATTTCTCCAAACAATTTTCAACCTAAGGCTATTCAATATAAAGTGCATAATCGATTGGGAAAATTTGAGTTTGTGGTAACCTAATGTGCTGTTGTCTGTACATTTATTCATGAGTTTTTTTACGAAAGCTACTTTTCTTTCTTGGTCTTTTACGTAGAAATTCTTAGGTACTAAATGGAATAAGTAAAAACAACATTGAATTTTGTTTCTAAATTTTTTTTGGCATGATTTAAAATGTTTGAAATTTAAGTACCGGTATTCTGCTGTGAAACACAACTGCGGGGTGTATAACTACATTTTTAAGGAAAAAGGAAACAATGAAAACGGCTATTTTTAGAGTGCGTTCCAAAACCAGGTGAAGCCAAGTAGACAGCGTAAGAAAGCTTTCTAATTGGTGTAAATTAACTATAGTTTAACAAAACTAACCAATGGTGAAAGCGCTTCTTAATAACGACCAATAGTGAGCTACCATTTACTCTACCCCGAGTAAATTGAGATCGTTTTGGAACGCACCCTTAGTTGTGCCCATTGAAGAAATTATTTTAAAAGGGTTTTAAAAGAACTTTATTTTTTCAAACGGGCAACACTTTCTTTTGAAAGTTGCATATTTCACGGCAGTTTCGTTGTCAAAGTACTGTTGAAACCTAATTAGATGGTGATTAACTTTGCAAGTATCTACAGCAATGACATGAGGGGTGATACACAATGACTATTCGCAACACCTATATTTGCTCTATTAGCTTTATTTCAATATTTTTTACAGAATTATAGAAAAGAAGATTAGAAAGAGCATTACAAGATAAATTATATTTTATTTCAAATAGGATTAGCTATGATTTTAAAATACTATTTTTTTGTCATTTTATTTGGTTGGCAGACAAGCATACCTACAGCCTGCCTGGTGATAAGCAGTCACCGTGACCTATAAATGCTTGCAACATTGACGTGCAACTAGTGCGCTACCAGCCCTAGTCCCCTTGGGGTAGGTACTCCATGAATCTCTGGCAACCTTACTCACCAACAGAAACACATCATCACAAAAAAATCTACCTAGTGTTATTTGACTCTGGTTTTCTGTAAGGTGGAGGTAAGTACTACTCCAGTTTGGGCGCTCCAAATTCGAGCGACTAGTCCACTGTGCCCTACCTACCTCGACTGTTTAAATAAGTGTATTAAATAATTTTGTATAAAATACAAGTTTTTCATTTCATATTTTTTTGTTCGGAGCTTAGAGATGTTGTTATACATGTCGTTTTTAATGAACCCGTATGTGATTCTCAACAGTGTATATTTTAGATAGCCAATAAGTTGCTCATTTCAATTTCAATCCTTTTAGGCCTCTGCCTGAATCTTGCGGGCAGCGGGGCGGCGGTGCGGGAGAATCAAATGGATCGGCTCTCGAAAAAAGCGGTGCGGGAGCGGGCGACGAGCGGAGGCCTTAGTACGAGTTTGTTAGTTTTCGAGCTCGATCAAACGTATCGTACTCCATACAAGCGGTGACGCTCCCGCGCCGCCGCCGCCCCGCTGCCCGCAAGATTCGAGGCTGAGGCCTTAGCATCGCACGCGCCGCGTCCGATGTGAGTTTCTCGTGCGGCGCGGTTTATCGGAAATGCTTGCTAACGTTAGTACTATACCGGCGGCGGCGCCTGGCAACCGCACCACGCCGCGTTCAATGTGTGATGATCCATATACTTGCAAACAAAATTCGAGACCGACCCGAGTCCCTTACTTGTCAATGACACCACGAAACTGCACCACCGTGGTGTCGTTTACATTTTTTTTTGGTAACCACACCACCAGAGATGTACAAAATACTTTTAAAAATGTATTTAAATACAAAATGCAAATACTTTTCTAATTTAGTATTTCAAATGCAAAATACAAAATACTTTTACTTTTTGTATTTAAATACTAAATACAAAATAAGTATTTTCAAAATACTTTATTCAAATAAAATACTTTCATATGGAATGATAATAATAATAATTTCACTGTTGGACATAGGCCTCCCCCAAGGATTTCCAAACCGGTCGGTCCTGCGCTGCCCGCGTCCAGCGGCTTCCCGCGACCTTTACCATATCGTCAGTCCACCTTGTGGGGGGCCTCCCAACGCTGCGTTTCCCGGTACGTGGTCGCCACTCGAGGACCTTTCCGCCTCAACGGCCGTCAGTACTCCTCGCAATGTGCCCTGCCCACTGCCACTTAAGGTTTGCAATTCTTTGGGCTATGTCGGTGATCTTGGTTCTCCTGCGAATCTCAACATTTCTGAAATGATTACACAGAGAAACTCCGAGCATAGCTCTCTCCACTGCCCTTTGGGTGACCTTGAGCCTTCTTACGAGGCTTATTGTAAGCGGCCACGTTTCGGTTCCATAGGTCATCACTGGCAACACACACGAATTAAAGACTTTCGTCTTGAGACACTGCGGTAGATGGGCCGAGAATATGCCACGTAGCTTCCCGAACGCTGCCCAGCCGAGTTGGATTCGTCTACTGACTCTTTCTGGCCCAGGTCTCGACAGAATCGAAGGCTTTCTCATAGTCCACAAACGCTAAGCATAATGGCAGATTATACGCTTCGGTTTTCTGTTTAATTTGGCTCCTGAAAAAACAAGGAACAGGTGTGGTTGGTGTCACGTAAAGCTGTCCATAAACGTTTTCGATCGCGGCCAAAAGCTTAGGTTGCGATAAAACGATTCTGCCGTCCTCTGTCTTCAGCTTCGTCAGCAAGCTCTCTCCACGCGCCAGATCTCTAACGAACACTTTGGAGGGTTTGTTCTGCTCGAAGACCTCTTTAATACGTTCC
Source organism: Elophila nymphaeata (assembly GCA_955850985.1). NCBI lineage: Eukaryota > Metazoa > Arthropoda > Insecta > Lepidoptera > Crambidae > Elophila > Elophila nymphaeata. Next base: position 16,467,019 of record OY039068.1, read on the forward strand.
ATATTAAATTGGCGTATGTCGAGAGTTAGGAACTCGAAGATCTGTTTAGTGAGCTGCCGGCGCCGTCGAGCGTCTTCAGAGCACTGCAGAACCATTTCACGTCTTTCCTCCATCAGCCTTAACGTAAGCTCTGAGATTTTCTTGTCTTTTTTGGCACAGCGGGGATTAAAAATCTTTGAACCCACCGTAAGGACAGCTTCTACGAACCTGTCATTGTATGTGTCCACATCTATGCAGTCCTCCAGGCATGCGAAATATTTTTGTAGTTCGAGTTGAAATTATTCGGGGTTGGGAACTTTCGGATTTGACCTTGAGATTCAATGTGCCTTTTACTAATCGGTGATCGCTTCCCGTGCTTAAACTTAGCAGTGCTGCAGTACCTACTTTAAGTAAGAAAGAATTTTGTATTTTACACTGTATTTTACAAATACAAAATGCATCCGTGTAGTATTTCAAATAAAGTACAAAATACTTTTTTAAAAAAGTATTTAAGTACAAAATACAAAATACGTATTTTGTATTTGGTATTTGTATTTTAAATACAAGTATTTCAAATAAGTCACAACTCTGCACACCACTGCCGACTAGTGATGTCTAACGTGTATAAAAACAAATGGTTTTAGGTAATTGTTAATTATTATTAAGTAATGTCGCTGAAATTTGGCGACTTCACAAGGGATTCGTAAAAAAATAATAATAATAATAGTATCCTTTACAACAAAACAAAATTAGTCATAACGTAACTTCATAACAAAGCAAAATAAAAAATTAAAACAAAACCAATTACAATAGAGATCATCCATGTCATGTAGTGATCTTAGGAATAGTGCGAATAATTAATATCGATAAATGCATACATAAGTTTTATATTAGAACTTCATTACTGTGGTTTAGTTACCTAAAAAAAAAGTACAAAAAATGTGTACAAAGTTGAAATAATTTCCAACCTAGCTCTTTTTATTGTTGTAGCCTGGGCTGCCGTCGTCTATAACAACATATAGAGAATTTCCAATAAAATTTGACTTACTATTTCTGTAGTAAATAAAAACTTCTCTCGCAATATGTATAATGCAGATGTTTCATTAATGTCTTTCATACTAGGTGTTGATAAGACTCCAAACCAAAGTTGAAGAATTAATTATCCTTATTACCGTATAATGTGTAAGTATTATGTGTATCAAATTCGCATAGCAATAAAATGCTGAAGTTTCATTTATTATTAGATACTAAACTGTGACTGTTATCTGTGGTAGTAATAAAAATATAGGTACTATTGGTATTCATAATGTATATTGACTGTTCAAGCAATGTTAACAATAAATAAGATATGATAAATTATGCTCTTTTAAAATAATATTTACAAAATCATTTGGTAATAATTATATAAACTTTTCTTTAAAAAATGCAAATATTTCTGAGGTAGGAACCAAATTACGCACTTGGCCGTCGCAGACATCTTTAATATGAAAACTATGGGGTTCCTACTGCAGACTTCTAACTTTATTTTTTAAGATAATTAAATTAACGAAGCCATTTTGCAATGTTTTTATAATAATATAATTGATATTATTTCCTTAAACAAAACTCGAATCAAAATATGATTTTATAACTAACTTTATTTCTAAAGTTGTTAACTTCTTCTTCGTTCAAATCATTGCCTTGTAAATCCAATGCTTCCAATTGTAATTTAGGAAAACCACGTAACGATGTTATTTTGTTATGTTTCAATGACAATATCTGAAATAAAATAAGACGGCATTTTACAAAATTTATAATCATCAATAATTTTACTATTTTGTTTTATTTACACTTACCTTACAATTCTGTAGCATTATCAATGTCGGTAGTACCTTAGACGTTAGCTTTTGGTTAGAAAAATCTACGTTTTCGCAATAAGAATAGTATTGCAAATGTGGTAAACTCGTAATGGTTTCCTCAAACGATATTTTGTACGTAAGATCACTCTTCTTATAATCATCGTACAGTTGGTTTTCTATGCACCATTTGGTTTTCAAATCGTCATAATAACCTTTGCGCAATTTGTCCACATCTTCGAGAACTTTTAAATTTTCTATCACTTCCTTGTGGTATTGCTTAGCATCAATGCAGTATAAAAATATTGTAGCTGTTAGAAGAGTCCCTGGAAAAAATCACATTCATCATCATCATCACCATCAACAGCTCATAATAATGTCCACACCGAGGGGCTCGAGCGTACCCCACATTAGAGGCGATTAGGCCTTAGTCAACCACGCTGGCCAAGTGCGGGTTGGTCGACTTCAAACACAACCTAAGAATTTCTTCATAGGTGTGTGCAGGTTTCCTCACGATGTTTTCCTTCACCGTAAAAGCGTCGATTAAACGTACATATGAATTCAAAATTTGAAAACACAAGTAGGTACGTGGCGGGGTTCGAAACGGAGCCTACCGGATGGAAGACGACGCTCTTACGCACTACGCCACCGACGCTTCTTCGGTGGCGTAGTGCGTAATAACTTGGAAAAATCACATTAGTCAATTTCAAAATTTTATCAATCATTTATCTGTTACACTATTCGTAAATTGAATCTTTAGTTAGTACCTACCCGTCGTAGTATAAGTTGTTTCGTTGCGATTTAAGTTTCGTTACCATTTTAGTTGCGTTAGATGTCCATTTGTATACGAAATGTGAATAGCGCTCGTAACGGAAAGTTTGTTTTCCATACAAATTGAGCTAATAACGCGCAAAAAATAGTTGCATTGTTTATACTAAAAATACTTACACTACGGGTACAGGACATGTTCCCCCTCATTACAACCCAGAATCCTCAAAAGAAAACTTGAAGAACCAAAGTATAAACTGGCAAGGCTAAAGCGGCACGTTAGTTACCTTTTTTTTTTTGTTGTCGGGGAGGTCAAATGCATTTGACTTTGACTTTGATATGCGCATGTGAGCGCAACTACACCGAGACCGTCCCAACGCTGCCCGTCTAGGCACTCCTTGGGCACCAATTGGTGACCAGCAGCCCACAAGGGCTACCAACTAACTCCTCCTGACGAGGACACCGGGAGTAGCCATAAGACGTGGCGTGGTCGTGGCCCTGAAAAGGGCCGTCCGGAACTAGCCGTGGTGGGAAAACAAAAACAACTCGACAATGGCATGTGACTTCGAATGCCAAGGGGACACACTTGACATCAAAAGCCACACACCCGCTGAGAAAGTTTCTCCACCACGTTACCAGGGTCCGCCACGAGGAGGGTGCCGGACCTGGATCCCGGCACGTTATTTACCTACTTTTTGTCACGCCGCATATCAATTATCCTCTCAGATCATTTATGTATCTTTGCAGATAACTCCATTGCACATGTCGGCCAAATGAAGCGGCCGAGTCATGTTGCAAGGGTTTTTTCACATATCTGATAACCGGCAATGAAGCTACACTACCATTTGTACTTTTCTACTAAAATTATTAATAACATGTAGTCAAACAAATTAACACCCTCGCTTTTTCCCACGTCACCGCATACCTGAGCAGAGCCGAGCATTTAGAAGCACCCTCTTAGTTGATTGTCCATTAATTATGTGATGTATACGCTCCCCCGCCCCTTATCACAAGATTTTTCAAAATTTGTATTTATACATTTATTACTGCACTAGCACTGTCGCTGGTGCTTTTGGCTTTTGTCCAGTGCGGCGAAATGGCTAGATCGGGCCCTGAGCGCGCCAAATGATTAAATATTTTTAAGGGAGGTGTAGTAACATTTGGAAACCACTGCTTTACAAGATGGTAGGTCTGTATGTAGGGTTACCACAGCCTGCCCTATTTCAGTCGTGAAACAGTTTGCTCTGTTTCAGATTGAAGGGAAAGGTAGCCAGTGTGAATGCATTTCATGTTAGGCCTCGTGATGACAACGCAGCTGCAAAGTGATTTTATCCTTGTTATTGCAGGTGTTTATAGGCGACGGTATCCACTTACCACCAGGTGGGCCGTCAGGTTGTTTGTCATCTAGTTGTATAAAAAAGTCATTTGCAGTTTAGTTTAGAATTTAGAATCAGAAAAAAAGCAAAATTAAACTTTACATTTGTTATCAGGTTCCAATGCAAGGAGTTGGCGACAAGAATCCAATTGCTCTTTCAATTCCTTCAACACTGGCTCAGAATATTGTTTTTGGAAGCTTATGTTGTTCTTCCCGACATAAGTTAATTTATTAGATATAATACATGAGATGACTTTTTCTCCATCTTCACCAGCAAACTGGACCTGGAAAGTTAATTAAAAACGTCTTTATAAAAATGTTTACAATTGAGTTTTTATTGTTTTGTTCACAATTAAGTTGAACCTAGAAAGATCAAGCCTTCTTTCAGGGCCTTCTTTTCCTACCCGCTAAAGTTTGTCGAAACGCTAAGGACGCTAGTGTAGTATTTTCGTATAATAGGTTGTGTAAAGAAAAATAAGTCTGATAGGAAGACGAAAGTTTGCGAATTTAGATATTTATTCCTTCTTAAGTCAAGAATTATTTGTAGTTCTTACCCTTATTATATGTATACCTAATATAAAATAAAATCATTTAGCACATTAGGTCTTAAAATGAGCTTACCTTGACATCCATATCAGCAATTATCTCTTTATTGTGTATAAAAATCCATAATTTATCATATTTGTTCCCAGTACAAGGCGTCCAATCACCATTCACCAACGAATTATTTATCAGAAGCTGTGTTCTACTCTTCACAAAATCTTCTGCGACATCTTGCGTATAAGCCACAATTGTTTTTGTTGGAGTTACAGTACATACGACTAAATCTATAGTATTTTTTACAGCACCTGAAGTCATAGATTTCCAATTTACAACCAACAGAAGACCAGTAATAACCATAAAGGAAGGTAAAGATTTTTGATTTCACACACCTAATAACCATCTCTGATAGAACCAGGCACTTGTGTCGTCAGGATCTGTGAATGCTGCACTCTGGACCATTTTCAGCTCATGCTTATGATGGCTATCCTCTATAGGCCTGCCTCCTAGAATAAAGAATGGTGGCCCATAAAAGAAACATTGATAAAAAAATTTATGTTCATATATTTATTTGAACTAGTTAATGGGGTTCTACTAACACTTGATTTGCAGGATTTTGTTTTCAAATCCAAGGAAAAATCACTGTATTTATGCATAATGTGAACCAGATAATTGGAATGACTATGAAAATCTAAATACTTACAAATAAAAACTTTTGATTTGGTCTGAGATAGGTATCCTAATCTTTTATTATATATTTAGAAAATGACTGACGCATATAACATATAAATTAGGTATGTTTATATAATCTCATAAGGTTCCTTATGAGGTATAGGGGTGCACTAAAAAAGGATTTTTCAAAATTTGTATGGGGAAACATTATTAATAACTTAGATTTATAATTTATTATTTTTAAGTTTAAATTATTAATAACTTTAAATTAGTAATCAAGCGATTCAGATTTTTTCAGTATTCAACTCCTAAAAGGGGAGAATGGGGAATGTTTTCGTCATTATCGAAGATAAAACCATAAAACGTTGAATTTAGGCACTTGATACGAAAAAAATAATGATTAGTTCTATTTAGCGTGTTTTTGAAATTTAGACCCACATGGGGATTAATGGAATGAAAAAGCTCTTTATTTAAATGGACTTTGCTAAGTACTTTTAAATCGTCAAAAAAAATAGGAGAAACTTCGTATGGAAGTCCAAACAAATCTGTCATGTTAAAAAAATACATAGTTACCTTCTTTAAGACCAATTAAAAAATATATAGTTACCTTCTAGATCAGGAAAGAGTTCTACTAACATTTTACTCCGATAATGCCAGGCAGAATAGTTGGAGAAATTATCAAGTAATTTTTCAGTGGTGAAGTCAAATTCCTCTTTCAACTGTGGCTCACACTGACTCACCACAAAACGTCTGTAATCCCAAGTATGAACTGTAATAATGTAGAATATAATATTTTTAATACAAGTTAATTTATTTTTGTGTGAATGTGTTTTCTTTTACATTAATCTCATGACTCACATATATATTATTGTATATAAGTAAAACATACTTATTTATACTATAATTTCGATGATAAATCACAAAAAAAAATAATGACAGCTTTGTTTTCTTTCATCTATTTTTATGTCAATTTTATAGAAGTGCTACTGATAAGCGAGGTGCTGAAGAGCAAAACGGGATTGATCCATGACTTTACTTACAGGATCACGAAAATCCAATTACTTATTAAAGATTGTTCCCTATTTTTTATTTATGAGGACATTCTTTGAAGGAGAATATAAAGAACTGAATAGGTAGGTACAGTGAAAAAGAGAAAGGTACCTTTTTAAAATTAAGCTTCTCTAAATTACCTATGGTTCTATTTGTATATATATAAATACATTATTATAGTTATGTAACTATATCAATCTGTATACAGGGTGTTTGGTACAACAAGCAAGCATCTACCCATGGTAACATAATCATGTAAAAGTATGGTGTAATCAAAAATTCTAAATTTTGAAATTTTTTATACATTTGTTTTATGGACCAAACTTGAAATATATTATACAATTTAGAAATTATACGACATATACCCATGTTATCATAGACTGGTACTCTCTTGTTATACCATTTACCAAGAATCCTGTAGGTATATTATTTTCATGTCTTACAATTTCTTTCATCAAATTTCAAATATTTGTTGCACAAGTTAAGCTCAGTCTTCCAATCAGGATCTGGTCGCGTCATAAGGACCCATTCCCTCTGATGCCATGATCCATATGATTTAGGATTAATCTTCAAACAATATTCAGTCAACTGTAATTCGGAGTCATACAGTTGTGACATGGTTTCTTGTATAGTATCTTTACTGGAAATAAAATGATGAAAATTTATATATCTCTTTCACATTTATCTAATTATCAATTTAAGAAAATAAAATTATGAAATAATAATTTAATAAAAACACAATATGATAAAGTTCAAGAAACTGCAAAGAATATTTTTAAAGACTAAGTAACATAAGTGGTTTTGACATTCAAAAAGTAGGTACCTACTTAGCAAAACAACTAACATAAATAAATGAGTTTCTCCCGAGTTCATGTAGTACTTCTTCTTCTTTTATATGAATGACGATTGCGACACATAAAGATTACGCATTGCGCCAATATCAAGTGAAAATGTTAAAGTTTTTACAACAAGAACTCGGGAGAAAAAAAAAACGTTCTTGTAGTAATATAATTACACATGTTCACAGACTCCATTTTAAACTCAATCTACCATACAATTTTTTGTTACTTTATATACATTTTTACTTGACATTGGCAAATCATTGACATCTTTATGTGTCCAATAAATGCTATCATGCACACCACTTACTATCAGGCGGATCATTTGCTTTATTGCCAACAAAATAAATTATTTAAAATATGTTATGACGCATACATACCTAAAACAAATAAGAATTTCTCTCCTTATATTCCACAGAGTGTAAATGTCTGGATTTGAAGATAATACTTTTCCAGTTAACTCCAGCAATTCATTATCTAACTCACTTCCCTTTCTCTGAAATTTAAATGTACATTTTTGTAAGAATTGTGTTGTAAAATAATAGGAGTTGGGCAAATGTTAAATTTTTTGGATGTATTTAGGAACACATTGTATAGAATATAAATGCTTATTATGATTATTAATTGAATAGGTATTGTGTTAATAAGTATAGTAACATTTTTGACCTTTTCTTGAATTTTAACCATAGCACATTTGAAAATCTTAAGTTTTGCTTGTCGCTCTTTATCTTTACGAATCTTCTCCTCTTCTGAAGTTCGAACTTTAACTCGACCATGCTGTAATGTTAACATTATAAACGATATAGTATTGCAAGTTTACGTTTTATATAGTTACTACCTATGTGATACGAAAAATACCAACCATGATGAAAATGGAACTTGTAAAGGAGTGGTTTCCAAATTGATACAACTGTAATTACTACACTCAATAAACTGGCTTCTTATTTTATAGCAACAACAATCTGAATAAAAATTGAGTAATAAAATGTCTACATGAGCACAATGTGTTTAGTTAATTAGAGATTTGATAAAATTTCAAAAAAAAATTGTAAAAATCAAGAAATTTATAGGTTTACCTATATATTTCTTGGTAACTAATGGTAATTTAAGTATGTATACAAATGTACTCTGTGTGGGGTAAAAATAATCATAAAATAACTTGGACGATCATTTATAAAAGCAAAATAATCATTTTACTATTTTACCATTGAATGCGTAGATTGAATGATAACAAAAACTTGTCCACAGATTAGAAAGAATGTCTAACTTGTCTGACATTTTTTTTCTTAAATTCTCCCAATCTCCCTAATCTAGCCCATACAGCCAAGTCTTCAGTATACCAAGTACATACCTACTCTTTGCAAGTTTTCAATAATTTGACATAGGTACTATTGTTTTGTTTAAGAAATACGTAAAACTGGAAGCCACACTACCAGTTACCAGTAGAAAAATGAAGACAACTTTTTTGACCCCTAAGTAATCCTTGAATGTTTTCGTTTCCTACCTCTTTCTAGATGCACTTATCACGCGCGCCCGCCGCTTTAGTTGGTTTCGGCTCATCTTGAAAGACCCATACGCTCGATAATTGCTTTGAGAAACCACAGACGTTTAAAGGAAACATGCTTCATCTATGTTTCAGAGTGGATTTTGTACAGTGAAAGAGTGAAAGTCTTAGTGAAAGTGGTGTTATTTTGATGCACAAGCATCAATTTTGATAAGCAGTGATGAGGAATGGAATCATGGAAATAAGTAAAGGTTTTTTAGTGTGTGATATTCACAACATCATGAGGTCTGTTTACATGTATTTCTCACGAAGTACTACATTATAGACGTGTGTCGCTCTTTAAGGAACCGACTCAGTGTTCCGAAACATTAATGTGAACCAAATGATTCGGAACAGTTGCCCGGCATAAAATGTTTCATTTGGAACTCGATCACCTCAACCGACGCGACGAACGACGGAACAGAACGATGCGAGTGAGAGAGAAATGAATATGCGCCCAGCGCTCACTGATTCAGTGACTCAGAATCTGTGTACAGTACAGTACAGGTATACCCCGACCACCGCCGTTGCTTTACACAAAATAAGTCTTTGTTACTATGTCCATAAAGTTTAAAATCACAAATAAAAGAGAAGATACTACCTAGATATATGCGCCCAGCGCTCACTGATTCAGTGACTCAGAATCTGTGTACAGTACAGTACAGGTATACCCCGACCACCGCCGTTGCTTTACACAAAATAAGTCTTTGTTACTATGTTCATAAAGTTTAAAATCACAAATAAAAGAGAAGATACTCCCTAGATATGTATTAACATCTTATAACAAATAATGCATTATGAATATTATACCTACACATAAACATTAAAAAAACAGAAAGAGTTACTTTCGCATTTATAATATTAGTAAGGATTTAATGATAAAATAACGACGTTGAAACAGATACAAATCTCTGCGCGAGGCGCTAGCTAATTATGTTACTCTATTTCAATGATATGAATGTTCCAAATGAAACATATCACTTATCCGGAACTTTGTACTGTTCCAGATTCAAATGTTCCAATCTCAGTAGTGATACATTTTTGCCACGACTACTACATTAAAATGTGTGACACCCACATTTTAATGTGAACATTATGAAAGAAAATAAAATACTGAAGACATAGCTGTATGGGCTAAATTCCTTTACCGTCCCGTAATAGGGATAATTAAATATTAAACATAATCAAGGGTGCGTTCCAAAACGTAGTATCTCTAACTAGTCTGTCTGTGGTTCCAAAACGATTTCAATTTCCTCGGGGTAGAGTAAATTATAGCTCACTATTGGTCGTTATTAATAAGTGCTTTTACCATTGATTAGATTTGTTAAACTATATTTATTTTACACCAATTAGAAATCACCTGGTTTTGGAACGCACTCCAAAATTATGTCAAAACTGTCAAACGGGTGGATTTTATAGTCTGTGATTGTTTTGTATATCTGTGGTAGTGAACATCGTGACAATTTCTTTGATATATTTACTGCCAATTTCTTATTTATTTTATATCCTGTTTCTATTTTTTTATTATTAAAACAATGAATAATGCTCCGCAATTTTCTTTGCGTTGGAATAATTATGTTACCCACGTGACAGAAGCTTTTAATGTGCTTCGATTTGAAAACGATCTGGTGGATGTGACCCTGTGTTGTGATGGTGGCAAAATAAAAGCCCACAAGATGTTACTTTCCGCATGTAGCAATTATTTTAAGCAAATATTCAAAGAGAACCCTTGCCAGCATCCTGTGATAATATTTAGAAATTTCAAGTATGAAGATTTAAATGCTATCATAAACTTTATGTACCATGGAGAGGTAAATATCTTTCAGGAACAATTGGAGTCGTTTCTAATCACAGCGGAGCTTCTAGAAGTTAAGGGCCTTACCGATAATTTGGAGGATGAATCATCTAAAAGTCAGTTAAGAGTGATTGACAATGCCTCTCTAGACTTAAGTGCGAAGTCAAATAGATTAGCTGAAGATATTGTGCCTATTTTATCAGACGAACCAATAAATTTAGCAACAATTCAGAGTATTAAAGATGATAACATTCCACAACAAAATGCCGTAAAAGCTGTTCAAGAACCTGTTGTTCAAGAGATTAATGAGTCTGAACCTTCCCCTGAATCTTCTAAAGCTGACCCTGATAATAGTACGATAAAACCAGTGCCCACTGAAGAGATGCAAGTTGATATACAATCCACATCTGCTGAAGATTTATCAGAAAAGTCAAGCAATGGTATGATATCTTTTTATACTGTTATGTAATAAATACACAAAGGGTCATAGGTTCCTATTTTGATATATAATTTAAACTATTACTAGCCATTACTGGTGATGAGAAAAGTAACTTAAATATTGTATCATTATGGATACAAATAATATACATATAAGAAATTATCAAGCGAAATGCTCTTATTGATAATTATTTGGTTAATACTCTGCATTTTGTGAAATAAAAGTATAATTATGATTGTTATAATTCCTAACACAGGTGATCACCTCTCAATTACATTTATCATGTTTTGTATTATAATAATTCATTTAATATACTCAGGAACATACATTTTTATTATAATTTATTAGTGTGAAAGATAACATACATGTCGAGGACGGACCTCTTTATAGTAGTTTATAGTTTTTTATACTTAATAGCCTTTGACGGGCTTGTCATTCTTCTGGTTTTTGCCCTCACTGTTGCAACTCTGTTTTTTATACATTTTATCTTTTATTACACCCTTTTCTCCCTAAACCCGCCTTTTCCTTCGCTGTCCCCGACATTCTGGTCCTTCGAGCCGGACTCCAGCGATTCCAAAACCTTTGTCCGGAACCGCGTAGGAGAAATTGTTGAGCTTACTTCAATACATGAGTGGTTTTGGATTCCGACGGCATCAAATGTTGCTGATGATGCAACTCGCGTGAGACCGTGGGGGTTGGAAGCGCTGGAAAGATGGTTAAAGGGTCCCGCTATATTGTTTCCAGGAGATATAAGTTTTCCTCTTGAATCTGTAAGCTGTTTACCTGAGGATATTTTAGATGTAGGTGCCTTTGTAACTGTACCCACCGTGCCCGTTCGAATTTTCAATATTGTCCCAAATTACATGAGATTTAGTTCCTGGGTTCGACTTCTACGTGCCACGGCAAGAGCTCATCAGTATTTACGTCTCCTGTGCCAGAAAGCTTTCTCTACACGTCGGGAACGAGGAGGGCCGCGTCCTTTATTAGCCACGGACGTTGAGACTGCCGAGACGCACCTGTTAAGGCAATGCCAGGAAGGCTTATGTGAGAAACAGTTGAGAAACTTACCCGCTAAACTGGATGAGGATGGTTTGCTCCGACTTGACGGACGAATTTCTGCAGCCAACGACATCTCAGATGGTATGAAGAAGCCCATTATTTTGGATGGTCGTCACCACATCGCCCGCCTGCTTGTAGCTTACTACCATGTTTGGGCAGGACATGCCGGTCGTAAGTGGTGGTCAACGAGCTTCGACAACGCTATTGGGTCACACGCTTACGTCCTACGGTCAGGGCTGTTGCTGCAGCCTGCCAAGTTTGTCGAAATAGGCGAGCCGTGCCTTCTCAGCCTCCAATCGCTGATTTACCTGAAGAGCGCGTCGCTCATCATCGTCGCCCGTTCTCCATCTCAGGTTTGGATTACTTTGGCCCCGTGGAAGTCACCGTTGGCCGACGACGAGAAAAGCGTTGGGTGGCGCTATTTACATGTTTTTCGACGCGAGCGGTGCACCTGGAGGTGGTTTCAAGTTTTTCGGCGGATTCTGCAATCATGGCGTTGCCCGTTCTGGCCCCTCAAATTTATCGGTGGATGATGTGGTCATAATCTGTGATCCGAACTTACCTCGTGGAGTATGGCCCAAGGGGAGGGTATGTAAAGTATACCCTGGTCGAGACAGTGTTGTGAGAGTTGTGGATGTAACAACGGCCGGTGGGATTTTGAAACGACCTGTTCGTAAATTAACCTAGGTAGATAAATAGCCATTTTAAGTTGTGTTTTTGTGTAGCAGAGTTAATTTATGTTATTTTACTGTCAATAGGCTAGGGGAGTCCGTCCTCGCAGTTGAAGTTCTTTGGTAAACCTTCCGTTTACGAGGAGGGCCATGTCGAGGACGGACCTCTTTAAAGTAGTTTATAGTTTTTTATACTTAATAGCCTTTGACGGGCTTGTCATTCTTCTGGTTTTTGCCCTCTCTGTTGCAACTCTGTTTTTATACATTTTATCTTTTATTACACCCTTTTCTCCCTAAACCCGCCTTTTCCTTCGCTGTCCCCGACAATACAGAATATTTGCAAGCATACACCATGTTTGTTGCATTCATTAAGCAGTAGCACAATCCTAACAAAAACATTACCTTAATAGCAAAAATGCCTTTTTAGTGAATACTAGAGCTCTATTTGCGACTTTGTCCACATATATTTTTTTTTTGCATTAAAATATCTATCTATCTTATGTTACTGAGTGAAAAAGTAGTATTCTAATAGTGAAAGAATTTTTAATATGGGTCCTGTAGTATTTGTTACAAACGTACATACAAATTGTTCCTCATTATGATATTATAGATTGGTTACATCTTTTTGATGGGAACTATTTATTTAGCCTTAGAACTAGTGTAATTTTATCCTCCACAAGCGCTCCACCCGCGACTACCTCTGCTTGGAAATATAGTCTATGTCTCTCAGGAATAATTTAACATTATTAAGGTGAAAGAATGTTTGAAAATGGTCCAGTAGTTTTTGAGTTTATTTGTTACAAACATACTAATCTTATCTCTTTGTAATATTAATATAGATTGGTTACATCTTTTGATAGGGACTATTTATGTAGCCTTAAAACTAGTGTAATTTTACCTTACATTTGAGTTGTTGCATTAAGAGCCATTTCACCGATCGTAAGCGCTCGACTTTAGGTTTTTTACGCGCTGTACGCTTGTGTGCGCGTACTTGGCAGCGTGAGTAGAACTATATTCTGCGAAATAATCTTGATCCTTAATGTATTTTTTTGTATTGGTTAGTACATATTTAATGTGTTTTAAAGATATTTTTTATAGATACCTATCTACTGTCCGTGTTTCATGATACTCATACTAAAGAACGTATTACAGCACAATAGTTATTGATCAATGAGAGATGGGTGAAGGTGGTATTGTTATGGCGGCCACAAAAGCATAAAGGTATTCTGTGAATATATCAAGTGCCTACCTATTATGGTAAGAGATATAGCCATATGACAGAGAGACAGACACATAGCGGAGGCATATTAATCGGGTCCCGTTGGCATCCTGTTTTATTCAGAGTTCCCTATGGGTAGGGAACTCTGAATAAAATAAGAATAAAAAAATATCATACAGCGTCACACACATTGACACACATCGAAGATGCCGTTGGTGGAGCGGTCAGTATAACTAACCATATGTTTTTACATATTCCTCCGATACTTTTTTTTTATTGGTTAAATGGCTATGGTAACTAATGTGAATTTTTTGATTCCATATTACATCCATGGATATCGGGGTGATCCCAAGATATTTCAATGACTTATCGCTCTATTCTTAAAGCTATATTACAAAAAAAAGTGAGATGATATGTATTTTTAAAATAACCACTTGCTTAAAAAAAAGCCGTTACCCTTTAGTATTAAATGACGTTTGTGATTTCACGTACCTATATCCACGGATATCTACTTGATCTGTAGATATTTTTGATTTCTAAAGATTTAATCTTAAACAGATATTACGAAAGGCTTTGATATGGTGAATATTATACTAGAAAAAAAAAACCACCCGGATTGTGGAAGGTGCGGGTTCGAGTCCCGCCTGAGGCAAGTCGATTTTTTTCAGTGCATTTTTCTAGTATTATATATTTACTCGTTTGTAAACGCAAAAATAAAATTATTCCATAATGGTGAATATTTTTGAAAAAAATGGTTGTCTTTAAAGTCTGTTTACGGACGATAATTTTACGTGTTAACGTAAATACCCATCGTGCTTCTCTATCGCCTATTCCGCGTTCTCGATTGCATACTCTCCTCAGGCGGAACGTGACAAAGAATCATGTCTTTTTGTGCAGTCGGCTTTCGTTGATTTATAAGACGTTATCACGTCAAACTACTTCACAATACATCCACGTATATCCATGCAATCCTGTGATATTTTAGTGATTTTAAGAGTTCATTTTAATGACGAATTATCGTGGATTTCGGGATAGTTATGTATTTGTGTTTTATATGTGCAACAAATAAAGCAAATATCAGTGATTTAATATTCAAATCAGTTTGTTGTCGCGTTTTGTATCAAGGGAATTTTCACTAAATTTCGTTATCCATAATACATCCACGCATATCATTGCGATCCCGTGATATTTTAGTGGTTTTACGATTTAATTTAATAGACAAATTACCAAGGATTTCGGGATTATATATATTTTTGAGTTACGTTCATTTATTAGTTTTAGTGCAAACATATCTAATATCAGTGATTTAATATTCAAATCAGTTTGTTGTCGCGTTTTCTATCAAGGGAATTTTCACTAAATTTCGTTATCCATAATACATCCACGCATATCATTGCGATCCCGTGATATTTTAGTGGTTTTACGATTTAATTTAATAGACAAATTGCCTAGGATTTCGGGATTATATATATTTTTGAGTTACGTTCATTTATTAGTTTTAGTGCAAACATAACAAATACCAGTAAAATAAAATAATAATATAAAATCACAGTGTCATATAGCTTCGCTTTTTCTTCGTTCAATATTTTTGATTTCGATTGTAACAAGAAAACCACTTAGCTATTTCTACATACTTTCATCCCCTATTTCAATACACAATAGATAAAAAGTAGCCTATGTCCTTTCCCGAGATCAAATCTATATTTGGACTAAATTTCATCAAAAACGGTTTAGTGGTTTAGACGTGAAAGCTTAACAGACAGACAGACAGAGTTACTTTCGCATTTATAATATTATAAGGAAGTAAGGATTGTGAATATTGCTTGCCTTACATTGTGCCCGGTGCATGGCAACAGGCTCGCCACCTATACATGGGGACCTAATCATATCTGGCGAAATGTGGGTGTTAACACCTCTGCCTATGCCTTCGGGGATAAAAGCGTGATGATATGTTTATGTGTATGTTTATAACCAGCTTCGTCATCAAATCAGCTTCAGGACATCATAATATTGCTCAAGTATATCGTTATTTCGGCCAAGTTGAAAAATAAATTATTTGCTTTTTTTAAGGCTGCAGAATTATCGCGTTTCCTTTTTTTAACGCAACGGTAATAACTATCCTTGCGACCCATAGCTAAAAATAAATAAATAAAAAGAATGTTATTATTATACAAACTACTAGTATAATTCATACCAACATATTTAATAAGTAACAAAACTTAAATCCAAAAACAAAACTCAATATAGATCAAAACTATTTGTCGCAGTATGATTATGACTACTCGATACGAGCGAACGCATATCGGGACGCGGGAAAAAATAGCACAGGTCCTACCTGGACGGACGCTCGCGTCAGACTAATCGGAGCACGCTTGTGCATCGTGATTTATACTAATTTATTACACATTTCATATAAATATATTGACAAATTTATTGTTGATATTGACCAAATAACTTTAGAAATCAAAAGTCGAAGGAATATTGTTTATTTTGGGATAATTTTATTTTAGTTATTACGATGTATTTTAACCAAAATTGGCGATGAAATTATTATGTTAATGTTAGAAATTTGCCAAATGATTTATTTTTTTACTCATAAATGGTAATGAAATTCAAGAATCTATTTCATTAAGTACCGACTGGAACATATGTCCGATGATTACTATATTTTTTTACGTTTATCATTTTAACATTATTAATAGAATAAGGACTTTGAAATTGAGTCTGCGAATGTTTTTCAGCAAAACGGTTGTGGGAGATCGAACATTACAAATTAATCAAATAAGTTTTAGTAATTTTGTTTCATTAAACGTCAACAACATAGATTGGCCTATTTTTATCAATTATTAAATAATATCTGGGTATTCCTTAAGATTGTGATATAGGACTCCAAAATCTCCGAAATTCGTGCAAAAACGTGAAATGGCTCTTAACACTACATGCATAAAAAAAAATTTCTTTCACATAGAAGCTCAGTAGCCCAATTCACGTATTAAAACCATTGGGATATCGCAGCGATTTAGTCGTTTAAACACTTTTTCGTATTCACGTACGTCAAATGAACCGATTTTGAAGTAGCTCGATCGCAATGTCGTTGTACCATTGTCGAACCGTATTCAGCTAATAAATTGTTTTAAAATTGCACCAGAAATGTCAACTGAGAGGTATTCAGCTAAAATATTCTCGTATCACGTTCTATGTTAAATAATATTGATATTGTTTGATTTAATTTTATTAATTTATCGTAAATCACTGTATTTGAAGTATAAAATATATTTGAACCTTTTAGTAGAAAATCAAATAATTTTACGGGCATCTTTTTTGTTTCATTGACAAGTCGTTCAGATGTGCTTTAGTTCCGATCCTATTGAGTTGTCGTGCTATCGAAATGTAGCTGAGTAACATGTGAATACCAAAATTGGGTAGGACTACGATCGAACGATTTCTAAACTACAACAATTTTTAGATCGAATGTATTTACGTGAATTGGGCCACTTTACTTGTATCTCAACTGATGATAGGTAAGTGATGATCGGACCAAAGGTGGAAGCGAGCTACATTCATAGCTAAAACACTTTTGAAGATTTAATATTATTTAGGTTAGTTCATATTTCCATTTCATATTAGGTCAGTATAGCTGCCTACACATCAAGTGGTCCTGGTTCGAGTCCTGGTAGCGGGCAATGTTTGTGTGACAAACACAAATATTTGTTGACGAGTCATAGTTGCTTATATACTTATTTATAAAAATATCTAAAAATTATTATGTTATAAAAATTGTCCATTATCTAGCATCCCTAACACAAGTTCTTAATGATACTTAATTTGGCCTACATAATTGGTGTGAGTGTAGAAATATTTACCTTCGCCTGCCATTTACTAACACTTTGTGTCCAATGTTTTCTTAAAACAAAGAAAGCTGTGTACCTTGTGTAATATTTTATTAAAAGAAAATATTTTGTTTCAGAATCTGATTTAGCTAAGTTTCGATGTCAACTATGTCCGAAGGGCTTCAAGCATCCCACCTCTTTGACTCTACACAAGGATTCTCACGCAGGAAAAACACAGTGCCCTGTTTGCCTGCGATCATTTTCTCGTTCATATGATATGAGGAGTCACCTTCAAAGAATACATCAGGGTAAACAATTGACTATTAAAGAGATTCGGTATAAGAATACCAATGAGAATATAGGGCCTAAGCAATTCACTCAAAACCTTTAGTTGTAATTAGCAGTAACTATTGTTGCTGATATATGCACATAGTGCAAAATGCCCATATATTTAAAAATGTAATGTTGTCATTATACATATATTATGTACAGAGTATATTGAAATAAAATTAAGATGTTTGTATTTAATAATTATATTTTATTATTTAGTGTAAGTCACAAAAACTTTGCTCAGTGCTTTAGCTTTTGGCTATTTTTGTACTAGTCTACAAAATATTGTTTTAATATAAAATTGTTTATATAATTCATTGTTTTATTATATTTAGTGTCGTTATCACTTTAGCTTCACTGTAAGTTGACTTGAATCCTCCCTTCATGTCTTATAAGAATTCCAAATCATGTTTTTTTACTGTTGATTAATCTAGTAATTTTTGAACACCAGTCACTAACTATGCACACACAAAACTATACTATAACACTCTCAGACCAATATGATATAACAAATGATGATATAACACTAGTCTGATATAATGAGACCATAGATAAGCACCAGTTTCCAAAGGTTGAAAGAATCTTCAAAATCGGTACACCCAGTAAAGAGTTATCTAATCTTGTTTTTTGTTGTTGCGTTTTTACATTATTATTAGAAAAATACACTAAAAAAAATCGACTGTCCGTGGAATCGAACCCAGCATCTTCCGCAATCCGGGCGGCTGCGTCAACCACTATTCTACCGGGACATAGCTTTCGCCGTCGGAGTTTCTCCCGAGTTCTTGTTGTAAAAACACGTGTTGAGAGACTCCATTTTTAAACTCAATCAACCGTACAATTTTTATTACCTACTTTAGTTACATTTTCACTTGACATTGGCAAAATAAAATGCGTACGCTTAATGCGACGCGAAGCCATTAATTAAGAATAGAATAGCTTTCGCCGTCAAAATTGTTTTTTGCGCGTTTGTGCAAGAATAATATTCCAAAGGAGTTTATTATTATTTCCTTGCCAATATAAACTTTTATCCCGTATGTTACCACCTTTGTGGATGAATTTCGAAAAATCCGGAACCTCTTTCCAATATTTCAGATATCTAGGTTCAAGGGTATGGGCTGGGTGTTGATCAGTCAGTCGGTGAGTCAAGATTTTTCAGTATCGTAAAGTGATCGCGGCGCTTGTGCTATCCGTCCTGTGTTATCCAGCCAGCCTTCTCTCGTTGTCTCTGTCCGGAGAGTGGCGCGTGCAGCTCTCTTCCGTGTTTGCTCGAGGGTGATGTATGAAAACAATATGTGGACTTATTACTGCGACCCGCCCCGGCTTCGCACGGGTGCAATGCTTATGTAAATATGCATGTATTATACATATAAACCTTCCTTACGAATCACTCTATCTATTTAAAAAAACCGCATCAAAATCCGTTGCGTAGTTTTAAAGATCTAAGCATACATAGGAACAGACAGACGTAGTGATGGGGTAGAATTTCGTAAAATCCTATAATATACCTCTTTATTAATTTTTAACTGAAAGACTAGTACTAATTTTCAAGGGTTTCACTTTTAAAATGACAGATTTGCATACAAACTTTCACCTCTATTTTATGCCCGTAGAATTTCAAGAAATTCTTAAAATACGTCATTTTTAATTTTTGATCGAAAAGTCGTATTGTACCAATTTTAATGGGCGGACTTCCCATCAAAGGTTCATTCCCTATTTTATGCCCTAACTAAGGGATTGAATTTCGAGAAATCAAAAAATGTCTTCTTAATTTTTAACTGAAAACGTTCCTACCTTTTTTATGGTTTTTTAAATAAAAATGACGGATTTCCCATACAAAATTTTATCCCCTTAAGGGTGAAATTCCGAAACCCTAAAATAAACTTTCTTAATTTTTGACCGGAAGACCATATACTAATTGTTATGGATTTTACTACAAAAATGACGGATTTCCCATACAAACTCGATAAGGGTATCATTTTCGTAGGTTTTGGGGATTCCGAATACGAGTACGACATCTACATCTACCTATTTTGAGATCCAAGATGGCGGCTGCGTCTTTTTCACTTAATATTACAATTGTATCCCAATGGTATCCTTCTCGTGGTATCCGGGGTCCCGATTCCGAATACAACATCTATTTCGAGATCCAAGATGGTAGACGCGACTTTTTTTACAAGACATTAATATGGGTATCGTACCCGGGAAACAAAAAGATTGATTTTTTTTACTTTTGTCATTTAAAAAGCGTCGGTGGCGTAGTGTGTAAGAGCGTCGTCTCCCACCCGGGAGGCACTGGTTCGATCCCCGCCACGTACCAATTTGTTTTCAAATTTTGAATTAATATGTACGTTTAATCGACGCTTTTACGGTGAAGGAAAACATCGTGAGGAAACCTGCACACACCTATGAAGAAATTCTTAGGTTGTGTGTGAAGTCGACCAACCCGCACTTGGCCAACGTGGTTGACTAAGGCCTAATCGCCCCTAATGTGGGGTAGGCTCGAGCATTATATGAGCTGTTGATGATGATGATGATTTCTGAAGTGAAAACTATAGTCAGGTAGGTATGACAGTTTTTTTATAAGTAAGTTTTGCCGGGAAGCACGAGATGAAGTGACATTGTGGATTACATTTTACAAATTTTTGCTTTTATACGTTAGGTTATCCAGCTTCTGTCGTCCGAGGCCCCGTATCATTGATACGGCGGTAGTTAAGCCCTAGTATCTCGGTGAGCCATGTAGATTCAATGTCAGCACTGGAGGTTCCCGCACTGACGTCGCACGACCACAGATTACCTAATCTGTGGCACGATAGAGACAAGACAAGTGAATATAGGTAAACACAGTCATACATAACTCACCCGCGTTCGTGAGATAAAAATACTATATCTACTGGGTAGCTCTTGAAAT
Source organism: Elophila nymphaeata (assembly GCA_955850985.1). Taxonomy (NCBI): domain Eukaryota; kingdom Metazoa; phylum Arthropoda; class Insecta; order Lepidoptera; family Crambidae; genus Elophila; species Elophila nymphaeata. The sequence goes on from OY039068.1 coordinate 16,487,871, forward strand.
TCGTAGCTTGGGGACTTAAGGGCCCGCGGCAACTATGGTACGTGCCAGAAGGTTGTAGGTAAAAAAGCTCCTTGGGTACATGTGACTAAAATAAATACCTACATCGAGCTAGGCGTCACTCACATTAAGCACTTGTGGCGTAAACAAATGAAGCCAGCGGACAGACCGAGTGCACCGCCCTCATCCTAATAGCTATGTGCCATGCTGCTACCGTAGGGTAACCATGATTTCGTAGGGATTTTTTTTTCGTATTTCCCACAGAAATAATGTATTTCACTAGCCGAGTCCACACCGGACGGATCGGCGATACTGCTTGACACGTTGTAAAATAACATGTAGGTACTATTTATACGTTAAAACTAAAGTTTTTTAATGTGTAGGCAGTGTAGGTATGTTGAATACTTAGTCACCAGCACAGAGAAGTGTCCTATATATGTCCAACAGTAGGCGTCTCTCGGCTGAAATGATGATGATGATTAATTTGTCTAGGAATAAACAAAATAAAATCAACTTCAGAAAGAATACTAAACGCCATCTACAGGTACAGCGGACTGAAATAAAATTACCCTCGGCCGCCTGCGAAACGGCCTGCGCTCCAAACTGCATCATGTTAGGTATAAAACAAAATTCGTCTTTCCGTCTGTACCTAAGTAAGCTTAGAACTTTTAAACTACGCAACGGATTTTAATGCGGTTTTATCCATAGATAGAGTGATTCAACAAGAGGAAGGTTTAGAAGTATAATTCGTTAAGGTTAATCTGAGGGTTAAAGCAAGTAGGTACTAACCGTGCGAAGCCGGGGCGGGTCGCCAGTTCAGAAATAAAATAGATTATCAGGTGACTTACCTAATTGTTTCCAAAATTCAATTATCCTAACGAAATTTAGTTATTTTATATATTAAAATTTTGCTTTTTTTGTCTTTCTTTTGAAGTTAATTTGCTTTTTGTGTTATAGGTATAATGTATTTATATTTTTTTTTACTTACCTAAGTACCTAATATACAGGATGGAAAAAAATACCGTGGTTGGAGGAAAAGTACCCTTAATATTGATGGTGGCAAATTTTACTCAATGAACCATTTCTTTATTTTCAAAAATAATCAAAGCTGCATTTAAAGGTGTTTGAAAAATCACCTGCTTGAGCCGGAAGATCTGTCTGTATTTTATGATACCAAATTACCAACCGAAAGACTCATTCATAAGGATCAATTTCTTTTAAACAACAAAGTATCTTAGATTGCAGAAAGACCAAGATTTTATTTTATTGTAAAGCGAAGCTTACATCTATCTAAAGAAAACAGTTTTATGAATTGCTCAAAATGAGCTCTTTTGTATCGAGTTGTGGTGAATATTTAAAAAAAATATATTTTGAACTTCGGTTTTCAACTCCTCTATTGACCCGTAGTATCTTTTCTCCACCAAATTCTTTACATGACCCCACAAAAAAATCTAGCGGCGTTAAATCCGGAGATCTTGCCGGCCATCTAAAATTCCCGTTGGTACCTATCGAACTTTGAAAAAATACATTAAATTGGTTAGTGGACTGGAAACTCTGCTATTATGACCTGGAGCACCGTCTTGTTGAAAAATAATATTGCGTAGTTCTTCTTCTGAAAACGAATTAGTCAAATTATTCCGTAATAGCTATTTCTAGAAATTTTTCGGTATTATGGTGTCCTTCATACAAGTTTTTCATTATTTCGCACCAAAAGTTAAACGAAAATCTAACTTGATTTATGATATCTATACTTATACAATATTTCGCGAACACGAAAGGGATACTCAGTAGACCAATAATGGTTGTTATAGCGATTTTGCATTCCTTTCTTATTAAAATTTGTCTCATCATACCAAAAATTCTATCCAAGAAATAAGAATTAAATTATGATAAAATTCTAGCCTACTTTCGGGATCAAGTGGATGTAATGCCTGTACCAATCGTCCATCGCGGTAGCATTAAATATCCGTACTTACGAAGCACTTTAAGAACACGAGTATGAGAAGTGCCTAATTCATTAAACTACCCTACTCGACGTGTCCGGGAAAACCTCAAAATAAGTTAAAATACTTAATTAAAGTACAAATCGTTCTGCTGGGGTCAATCGGGAATACGATTTTTTTGTAACTTCCTTCACTTTTAAAATTTTCCACCATTCTTGTGAAAACCCCTTGCCTCGGTATTTGTGTCTCTGCTGGATACCTTTCTTCACACCAACGTTAAGCTAATGTTATTTATACTAAACTGTGGTTAAGAAAATATGGTTCAAGTAAATCAAACTGTTTCCGATAAGCCATAATTATTATCTATAAGAAAAAAAAACAGTTAAATGGAATGTAATTAACTAAAAACAATTATCAAAAGTAGAAAGAAGCTTTGGTTCCAAATTGAAACCGATCATTAGAAGAAAGAAAACAGCCACAGATAACCGGTCCACAGATAACAAAATACAATTACATTATTTTCATAAGTGGCCAGTATGAATATTACGTCCCATTCACAGAAAAGTTTAATTAGTATTTTAAATATTAACCATAACTCGATATAAAAGGCGACACACAGCTAATTCAGTCGAAGAATACGTCTGTGCGTGCATACGTGAAAGTGGGTCTCATTTTATCAGTAAATTCATAATAAACTATTTTATTTAGATAGTGAGTAAGCTTTATAATAAAAAAATATTTTTCTTGGTCTTTCTTTAATTCAAGATACCTTTTTTTTGCTGTCGGGGAGGTGAATTTACGCATCGTCCCTGCGGGGTGGTGCCAACCGCAGGGGATATGTGGGACTCGAGGTAAAGGCGTTCCCTCCATACCCACTAAACATCCTCCCCGGCCTGACCTCCAATGCGCTATTGCGGGACGGCTCGGGATCTGCGCACATGAGCGCAACTACACCGACACCGTCCCAACGCTGCCCGTCTAGACACTCCTTATGCACCAATTGGTGGCCAGCAGCCCACAGGGGTTACTGACTAACGCCAGACTCTGTAGGCCGCTGGCCGACGCCGGCCTTATAGGCCTCCACACCGACGGCTTCTCGACCTGGCGCATCCTCCTGACGAGGACACCGGGAGCAGCGCAGTCGTGGCCCTGAAAAGGACCGTCCGGAACTAGCCGTGGTGGGAAAACAAAAACAACTCGACGATGATGGCATGTGACTTCGAATGCCAAGGGACACTTGACATCAAAAGCCACACACCCGCCGAGAAAGTTTCTCCACCACGTTACCAGGGTCCGCCACAAGGAGGCTTCCGGAAGTGGACCCCTTAATTCAAGATACTTACTATGTTGTTTAAGAGAAATTGATCCTTATGAATGACTTCTTAAAATACAAGTGTTTTTTTTTTACATTTTACTGGTTCGACTCCCGTCTCAAGCAGGTGATTTTTCAAAAATCATATCAATTCAAAAATTAAATGCAGTTTTAATTCTTTTTTAAATAAAGGAATGTTTCTTTCAGTAAAATTTGCCATCATCTTTTTTCCAACCTCTATATTTTCATACATTTAAAAAAGTTCTTGCTGCGACTCCTAAACAAAAAGTTTACACACACACTATAATTATCTAGGTACCTAATTGTCTAAGCCTACCTACATATTTAGTTGTGTGCTATCTCTGCCTGGGAGCTAGGAGACGTGTTTTTGGTCACCCTTTTACGTAATACTAATGATATGAATGAGTGCACTTTGTGCATGTGCACAGCTGTTTTCCCTTCTCAACGGTAGCTTGTATTCTAGTATCAATAAATACCTACGATCTATAATTATTAGGTAAGTAGGTACGCACACGCGTTGTAACTGTTGCTTAAAAATAATCGCCTACCTACTTATTCATACATCAGAGCATCTGCCTATTCATCTAAAGCTGGACACTTACCGGTCTAATTATAGCTAGTGTTTAACATAAGTATTGGTAAGAAACAACCGCTATTTAAAAAATTGGTTCATTTAGGTACCTACCTACTGCTTTTTTATTTATTTATGCAAATTTTAGGATGAAATCTACTTATTTACTGTTATTAGGCAAAACCGCAAAACCTCGCCAAAAAAAAAAACGCTTTTTATGCAACTAATAGGGAGACTAAGCAGCATCGGCATACGGACTTACGAGTGACCTGACTGTTGTATTAATTGATCACTGTCACCCATGACCATGAATGACCAACCAAACACTATAAATTGCAGTTGCGTTGTCAGTCTTTAAGGCTGTTATTATCGACTGGGGCGCAGTGAAGATAAAATTAAGGGCGGGCGCCCACGGAACGAAATTTATGGTAGAGCCCGTGCCAAGCATCTAGTTCGCTGAACACGAAGCGATTACCTGAGCAGTACGAAATTGAACCTTGTTGGTAGGTGATAAGGCTGTGCGAACGAAGCGGAAACAATTTCAGAACGAACTAGATGTTAGGCGCGACCTCTACTTTGCGTCATGGGCGAACGTGCGCCCACGCGCTATACGTTATACAGCCTAAGAAAGGAATAGGCTCTTTTCTTGAAGATCCCTATAAATCGTACCCTTGGTTGTGCAGGGCAGAAAAATGCGAGCGAAACAAACAGTGCAGTGGTGGATTTCCAATTGTCTAGCTAGGTGGTAGGGAAGTAGCCACATCTCTACGTTATGGCCAAGGCTATACGTAAGGTCTAGCTGTTTAGAATAGCTAGTTTGTTGAATCGACACCATCGGATTATTTGAGCTACTCGTCGCTGGATGCAGTCAAAGTGAAGTAGTTGGCAATGAGGAGGTGCCCCTGCCCAGAGATGAGAACAGTATTCCATATGCGGTCGAAATTGGGCCTTATAGAGTTGTAGGCAATAAGCTGACGTGAAGTACCTACTGTCTCGATCTGCTGATCTATAGGTACTATAGGTACTTGTTTACGAGACGGAAGCTTTGAGCACGGCTTTGAGTTATCTTCCCAATAGCCCCGACTCGGATCGGAAGTCGGTCGGTTGGTGTGAATGAGACTTAAATTACCCCATATACCTACCTACGTATATTAAACCTTTTACAAGGCAAATGATAAAAAATTGGTAATCCAAATCTTTGAACCTTATTTCGGAGTGGGTAGGTACTTAAAGTTTAAAATTAGGGGTTAATTATTTTACCACTCATAAGAAAGGACAGAGAGAAATCGGGAGTGGTCTCCCCTTGACTTTCTCGTATACCGGAAACGAGTCAAAAGTTAATAGAAAGCTTATATTTTGATGTCATACATGCATGATAAGATAAGTAGTGGTCACCCATCAGAGTACCCAACGCGCACTTTCATGATCGACGTCTCAAAAGTTGATAGAAACTTTATATTTTGATGTCATACCTACATGCATGCATGTTAAATTTGGTTGCAATAAGTTAAAGCTACCTACTCGAGTTATCGTGCTAACGCAGACACACAGACATAATTAAAAAAAAATTTTTGGACTCAGGGAGGTCCAAAATGTGTAAATCCGTCAAAAAATCGAGGTCGAAATTTTTGACGATTACAAGACTTCCTTTACTTACTATGAACTTATATATTACGAGAAAGTAAAAAATATTTTTAGCTTTTTTTGCTCTAAAAAGAAGAAAATAAACTTTAATTTGATGTAATAAATTGATTCAAATGAATTAGATGTTTATTTTTTTGCTTTTAGTGCATAATAAAAGCTTGTTTAAAAAATAAATTGTTTATTTTAATTTTTTTAGTTAGGTATGTAAATTACTCATTTTATTCGTATTCTGCTCAGAAAACCCTTTCATTTGATACACATACCATACTATGATAGTGTACAACAATTAACAGTCCGCCATTATTTATTTAGAATAACGTCATTTAGCTGCACATGCATTTTCATCCAAACTAAACATGACAAATTTCATCTTAATCGGTTGAGGATAACTGCTTTGAAATTCAGTAGCAAGGCTTGGATTGGTTGAATAAGGGATGAAAGTTTGTATGGAAGTTCGTCATTTTTGAAGATAAAACCATGAAATTTGACTGTATGTTTTGTGGATTACTTAGTTACCTCATAACTTTTTACTGGGAGTACGTAAAATGACTTCAAAACTAAAAACGGTTAAATATTCTCATTAAAATTTTTGGACTTGTACGTTTTATTTGCAACTTTCAATCGTCGACTTTTTTATTGGTCTGAGGTCGAGATATACCTACTTAAATAAGTACCGGTTAGATAATGTAATGGTAAGTATAAAAATATTCAACGCTTATAAAGGAGAAAAATTATCGCGTCCCATATTATATAGATACGACCGCTGCATATTGCCAAATATGATAGAAATCGTAGAGAAAAGGAAGGGGAATTATAGTGCATGCAGCTTTGCAGAGGGTAGCGTAGCGAAGCTCGTAGGAGCCGGGCCAGGGGTGGCCTCGCGGGGGCGGCGGGCGGGCCAGGCGGGGCGCGTTCGATACGCGCGCGCGCCGCGCCAGTTTGACGTCCAGTCGCGTTTCGACGCTGTCCGTGAGCGCATTGTATGTTGCGTTTCTCCCAGCTGTCAAACATTCCGATATCGTAAAGTGTACCGCTTTCAAAGTACGTAACAAATGTAAAATGAGTAAAAATTTTGAATTACCGAGCTTAGCTGTTATCTAATTTTAGTGTTCCGGTTTCATTGTTTTGACATATTGAAATTTTATTAATTTGTTTACATCCGAATCACATGTTTACTACTGTGTTTTAGGTTAACAATGGATTAGTATTGATTTATAAATGAAAATAATTTAAATCTGTAGTGTTGTGTAGTGTTTTGAGTGGGTATTAGCGTGGTGGAATGTGCATCAGCAATTTTCGTGTTAGCTACATTTGCATGCCGCCCAAATAGTAGAGCGGCGTTGATTAGTGAATAGTGTGGATTAGTGTACGGGTATTGCAGAAATAGCGTGAGCTGTTATTCAGTAAAATGAGTGTGTGAATATTTGATGGTGTGTCGTGAACGGGAGCGTTCAGAGAGTCGAGATTGGCTCGAAAAAAGGTCGCGCGACGGCGCAACGGGGGTATTGATCGGCGGCGGGCGGCGGGTCGCGAGACGCCGGCGTCGCCGCCTAAATAAAGCTCGCGTGTGTGCGCCTCTCTTGCCGCTCGCCGCCCTACGTCGACCCGCCCGCCGTGCGTGCACCGACGCGCGCTTTTCTTCAATCATCGCGTTCCCATCACACATTTGCTAATAATAATTGATAAATTGCGAAGTTAGTCAATTACTCCCTTCAATTTCACAATGAAACTATGATCGCTGTAATGATTTTCAGACTGAAATTTACCGATTAATAAAACGAGGTAGGCACTTAGATGGTCGTAAGTTTACATAGGTTTACTTACCTTTATGTAACTGCAAAATCTTATCGTGTGACATACTTAAAAGTACCTACATATTTTAATTACCTACAAGTAGTCAAAGATGCTTCCAATTGAATCAATCTTCAATTAGGTTGATAGGTAACTCAGGTAGAGATCTGCGAAGATACCTACTTACTTACTACTTAGATAAACTTGTGTTATCTATCTACCTACCTACCTTGTCGTATCTATCTACCTACTGGGCTACTGCAGATTATAGAACCTACCTACCTATTTTCATTAGGTAATACTTACATCGACTTCATGAATATACCTAAAGAAATGAAGAAGCTTTAAGTCCATCCGACGACTTCAGCGACTTGTTTTGAAATAGGAATTAGGAACCTACCAATATTTAACATTAATAAGTAATAATGGAATTAAGTTGTAGTAAGAAAACAACCTAACATCGTCGTCTTTTGTCTAGGTCTACTTAACGTACCGACGACTCTACCTAATAATTTTAAATCAATAACATCCTAACCTAAGTAAAAAGTTAGGCATCTAGGTACCTATTTGTTTAATTTAACGGTAGGTAAGGAAGAATCCTATTTTGCGTACGTATAGGATTGCCACCGGTAGGACTCTAAACTAGATTATTTTGCCCTCTATTTCGCGTAAATGTATTTTATACCAATATATTAGGTGCCTACCTACCTTACCTACGTCACTCTGACTAGGTAGGTATACTGACTTTTTTTCTTATTTACATAGATATAATTAATATTTTGTAGGTATATTTATGAAACCAAATCAATCGGAACCAAAAGCCACAAAACTTGAGCCTTTCTGATCTGAAGGCAGAAATACCTACCATTTATTAAATGTTGCGAATAGCAACAAAAATGGTTATAAAGTTAATTATGAAAAAATAAATAAGTAGGTAGGTAAGTACCTACTCTTTTTGAACCTGTGTAGGTTTATTATGTAGGCGGGTACCTACTTTACTTTTTTCTTATTTCTAAATGGAAAAATACCTACTGTATTATAAGTAGGTACATATATACATATTTGATTCAAAACAGTTGGCAACCCTAAGCGTAGGTAGGTAGGTGGGTAGCTGAATTTTGACATTATGAATAAGTACCTACCTAGCTATTTACAGGCATGCACTTACGTAAGTAGGAACCTACTTAAATAGAATACTAAAGGGTTTGTCTCAATGTTTAAAGACTTACCTACTAGGTATGTATCTAACTAGAGGTAGCTACCTACTTTCTATACGATTTTACTCGTATTTTTAGCTAGGTAGGTAGTTAGGTAAGTGTACCTACGAGGCTAGCTTTTCTTATAAAGTATAATTCACATTTAGAATAACGTTATTTCAATACAATTAAATACGTAGGTAGATAAATAGTATTTATATAAACGATAGCTACTTATGAATGATTGCACTATCCACCGCGTAATACCTACTTATATCTACCATTTGAAGGTTACCGTGAAAGAAAGGTCATTGGCACATTAGTCTTACGTTTGCTAAAAAGGAAAAAAAATATTTTTTTCGTCTGCAATTTCTTTTTTACGTATCTCTTATTACATTATTGATTTTTTAAACTAATAAAAGAAAATAACAATGATTTTTATTTCTATTGTACCCTTCATTTGTAAAAGCGGCATGTCTGCCTCCACCTTAGACTTTTTAAATGGAATTAAATCTGTGTGATTGAATTGTTTTTATTCGTGATTAGAATTTAAATAATTTGAATACCCATATCCAACATTAAATAGGTATTTAACCTTGGTAGCTAGTTTTATTTTTCAACGATTGTTAGCTTATTTTTACATTCTAGGTAATGGGATGTTTGGATAATATTGGATAACCGAGAAAGAACCAGTATCATCATGGCGCGCACCGTGCTAGCGGCCGGAGCGCTGCTTTGCGCTCTGACTATATGTCAGCAGGCTAGTGCAATGATCCTCCTGCCCCATGATGTCCGCCCGGGCCATGCCGTCCGACAGTTCATCGGGAATCATTCACGATACACAATGCTTGACCCTGAATACACTTCTTTCTTCACGCTCCTTGACGATGGCTTGCTCATGACTACAGCTGATCTCGAACCGCTACTAAATCAACCACTTAATCTAGCTGTTCTGGAACAAACTCCATACAGTAGTGCAGCGCATTCCATTCACCTTCTTGTGGTAGATAGAAGGCGAATGCTACATTTCGGATCTGCTGACAAATTACAAGGTGAAATACCAGAGAATTCGCCAGTGGGTACTGTAGTGGACTTACCGTCTCTAAAGGCAACATCTCTTGTAGACGTGGGCCTTGTAGCATATAAAATATTGAAAGGCAATAGCGACTCTATTTTTTCTTTACGGGATAAGAATAACGAAGAAACGATACCTTCCGTTAATTCGGTTATTACTGGAGGTGAAGTTGAAATTGTTGCCATGAAACCTTTAGACGCTGAAGAAAAAAGTTCGTACAATTTAATAATTCAAGCCACAGACTTGCATGGAGCTAATAAAGCCAGCTTACCGATTCGTATTGATGTTATGAATGAGAATGACCATGACCCTATTTTCGATCAAGAAATATATTATTTCGCTGTCAATGGTACACCCACTGAAAATGGACCGAATGGTACAGCACATTGGCAGAGATTTTCAAACATTGGAAGGGTTCAGGCATATGACGCTGATGGTGATAGAGTATATTACTCTTTGGCGAATCCAAGTAACCTTGCAGTCATTGTACCTCAAACTGGAGAATTGATTTTGGCTGGCGAACCAGACAGCCATGAAGCGGAGTTGAGGGTCGTTGCTCATGATACGGGCACTCCACCGCGAAAAAGCCGGGCCGCGCGTGTGTTCCTTGAATTCGTGATTCGCGATAGAAAAGATTTGCCAACGCTTCACCGCGAGAAGCGTCGCGTTACTCGTGCAGTTAGACCGACAAAACGAATTGAGTTTACGGAGGCCGACGGTGAAGTAGAGGGTCGTGCCGTTTTTACCCTCGAAAAAGAAACCGATCGCGAGACATTTAAAATCCGGGATGAAAATCCTTGGGTTACAGTTGAACCTAGTGGTGTAGTGAAAGTTAAAAAGAAGTGGGATTACGAAGAATTGGGTCCGGAGAAGACAATCGACTTCTGGGTTACCATCACCAACGCTGGAAACGGAGGTGAGTGTTACTTTATTACACGACACTAATTCATATTTGTATTTCATAATTGCAAGATAATATTCTGTATCAAATAGTACGCATTTTTCAAACTATTTTTCTTCGATCCTTTAGTTTCTCATTTCGGTGTTTTTCCAAATTATTGTTAACTTACTATTGCATACTAAAACCTCGAACCATAAAAACCAAAAAACTATTCCAATATCCAACGATAACAGTGTATAAAAGTGTGTCTACAAAAACGATTATAAAAATAACATAGCGCAGCACAAAGTGTAGCAAATCGACTCGCAGTGGTCTCGCATCACATTTATTATTTAATTTTTTCCCCTGCCCCGTGTAGTTTTTGTCGAATGTTGTATCTCTAATATTTTGTAACGTCTCTATCTAAAGGAAATTAGGATAATTACGGTGGAGAATAAAGGATGCGCGGGAGTGTCTCGTAGTACACTTTTTATTTTTGTGGTAAGATTGATTTTAAAGACTTTCACTCTTCATTGGCTTATTAGTTTTTGTACAAACATATTGAATGAAATTTCATGTTATACAGTACTCCTCAAATAAATGATTTTCAATCGTCTGTAAGTAGGTACGACAGTGAATTTCCTATAATGCTAGCAGTTAAAATATTTCCAATGTTTTAATGCTAAAATTGGCGTTTTAATAAATATGTATCTATCTGAACAATAATTTCATGATTAGAAAAAAGTCCTTACGAGTTTAAATTTGCATTAAACACTCTTTATTTTCGCCTATTTCGTAGCCTGTATGTAAATGTTATTTTTCTTATAATTGCTAAAATATAATTTTAAATTTAGAAGACAACAACACTTCAGAAACACATAGGTACGTTGTTTGAAGAACTATTGCTTGTGTGAACTACTCCACGTATCTCATCCTCAAAATATGATTGCTTCATCAAAATTACGAGTGTGTGCCTGGGGGCCGCTAACCCTTCCGTATAGGTTTTTCTTGAACCCCTTCCGAAGTCACGTTCGTGTTTTAATCAAGATGATTGTACCGCTAATACTTTCTCGTCTGTTGCCGATTGTTCCTGTAATACTGTAGAAATTTTGTGCGCTTCTGTGTTGATAGCTTAGAATAATAAAATAATACAACGCGATGCGAAAATAATGGGCCAGCAAATTGAGTACCTTAAAATCGTATAATCGATTCTCTGCTCTTTGTAGTACGAAGTCGATTACTCATTAGTTCATATATAAAATAAATACTATGAATTATGATGATTTCTTTGAACTTCTAAAATCATTTATTAGTGAAATCTTTATTTTATAAGTGGAAACTTTATTTATAAATGCACTATTTTCAAAATTTTTGATTGTAATTGTGTAAAAAAACAAGATACGACTACTTATTCCAAAGTGCAGAATATTTGTCGGTCCTGTGTTCTGTACTATCAATATTTAGTAGATACAAAAACAACAAATCTTCCATTCTTTTCCTATTGACAGAAAATACACAATTTATTGGTCGAGTAAAATAATTAATTTGTTGATATTTCTTAAATATAATTTGATATAATAAGAAAGATATAGCTATATCTATGAATAGAATATCTAATTAGGTATAACATACATGTTAAATTAGAGTGCCTAGTCGTGAGTCCTCCTGATGCTTGTAATATCGTAAGTGTTGGTCAATATTCAATTAAGTGTCGTCTTATTAGAGAGTACTAATATAATAAATGCTACTCGTATTTTACTTACAGAACTTATATTTATAACATATGTTAAATATTTACTTTGAACTAGCTTTTTCTACTATGGAAATAGAATTACCACAGCAATGCTTGGCCGGGTCGTTCATAATATAATTTTCGATCTTACTTGTAGTAAGAAATTTACTTTGATACCTTACAACCTTACATCAAAGTTACGGTTCGATATGCAATATGCATGTCTCAGTTGAAGAGGTGTATCGTGACACCTGTCGAATCGAATAGTGCAGTGAAGCATAACGTGTAGTAAAAGTAAGTTCAGTATAACATCTTTTCCACGTCAAACTCTGAGGTACAGTGAAACTTTTTACGTCGTCAATATGGGAGGTCTTAAATAGTTTCTTTAAAAAGCTACCATTTATTAAATTAGGGTGATCCAGTCATCATCATTTCAACCGAGAGACGACCACTGTTGAACATAGGCCTCCCCAAGGCTTTCCATTCATATTTTGTAATTTCATGACATAAAAAAGTTAATCTGACTCTAATTTCGACCTCAATTTATCCGTCGACAATTTTTTTTGCGATGGATAAAAAAATGCAACATAATCCAATCAATACAAAAATGTATACATGCATGCCTATTATACACGGAGTACTAAACCACTATAATAGCATATAGTCTAATAATTTTTATAGGTGTTAAATTCGTGATACAATTAGTTATCTGTAATCTATAGCTATCAATAGTATATTATACTAGTGTTCTCAATTCCACTATGATTACAAGACTGGCAGGTTTCGGCCGCAAGTCACGAATGCTTGCAGCCTCTGACGCTCCCATCACGATCCATTTCGACTACTAATTGTCGGGTTCGGTGAATTACGAGCATTAGTTACGATTTTAGAATTCCCCGTGAATCTTCGTAGAGTATTTTGCATTGCTCCGTTCTGTATTAGAAGGAGAGTAAATAAGGAAAACGTATTCTAATAAGGCAGCCACAAATCTGTCTGCGGTAACATCGGTATATTTTGTACTTGGTTAGGATCTGGAAGCTTTTCGGATTCCTGTATTAGATCACATATTTCTGCAATTGATTATTTCCACATTGCAAAAGTTAGTTACAGAATTATTTACGCAGCATTTTTCTTTCTCATGTCCAACATTAATCTTAGCAGCATCTAGCTAACTATCTGGATCTGGATTGTTGCAAAAACTCATCATTGCGGATTCTACGGCACGTTCCTGAGAAAGATCAACAGTGGCACGAGGAGTATCAGTGCGCATGGAATTCCCATTAGGCACAATAGTAGTTGGTCTGAGCGCGCGACCACCGTACCCAATGCGTAGATAATTGGGGACCTGTCGCACGGCCTCGCCGCCTCTCTGATTGTAACCGTGACAATCACGACGATGAGAGATGCTCAGGTGTTTTATTTTATTTTATTAATGATCTATTTTGCTCTTGACTGCATAGCAAACCACTTTAAGATTTGTCACCGCTAATACTAATCCAGGGGCTAATTATTGCTTTTTTTGCACATTGATTGTAGTAAGTATAGATATAACTATTAGATCTAACACAAATTTAGAAATAGGATACGTATAAAATAATTCATTTTATAAATTATTGTTTCAAGTTTCGTTATTATCAGTTGAATTAAATTTTATGACAACTGTCCGATTAGAATTTTGTCAACCTTCACATACTGATTCATAATTACAATTACTTAAATTGATTTTACAGATATTACTTATGGATTTTGCTAGCACAATTAAAGTTATTCAAAAACCTTTTATCATTCACATTGTCACTTTGTACGATAAAACAACTGAACACTGATCAATAAATCACGATTTGTAAACGTCCAATCCTGTAGCAGATACGTAACGTTATATCGAGATCTTGTTTAATTACCACATTTGGGTAGACAGCGAGCCAAGGTGGGTGGCCGGCCCGAGGCCTCTCCAGACAGCCCCGCACCTTCGAGAATCTAATCATTATCATTATTACGTTGTATGAATAGCTGCTTCAATAGATTACCCTTAGCAGCATTTAAATTTACGTTTTAGATCCGGAGAGTAATTTTAAAATATTTTCTTTTTTAGTAAACCTTTGATAATAAATACAATACAAAGGATTTCAGCTTGAAGGTAGAAATAGCGGAAACCCTCAAACATGCTCGTCAAAGCACCTTTGTGTACGGAAAAGTCTGCTCTATTGGCAAATTAATTCTGTTCTCTTTCAGCATAATTTCCCTTTGTGTTAGCAATAGACAATCTCTCTAATTTGTTTTTCAGAAATTCCAATTACATCTTACTTTGAAGGTATTCATTAAACAGAATACAGCATGCATCTTGTTTAGTTGAAATCTGCTGATGAACGTTACTGCACTCTTACACTAATTACTTTAAAATCAACATAGATATTATGTTAAGTGGTACCTAAATGTTTTTAATTTATTCCACTAAAATGTTTATTGTAGGATTAAAAATGAAATAGTACAGTCCATAAAACATATTCATATTGCTTTGCAACCATTCGAAGAGTTAAAATTATAATTTAATGTATTGAAAAGTAAAAAATAGTTAAAATTACAGATAAGTACAAATTTAAATAAATAGTTGTCCACTTTCATAAAGTAAAATTAATCTTTTCGTAAGATTTTGTATATTTTCATTTATAGGAGTCGCAATTTTATCTCGATAGAAGGTGAAAAAGCATCTGGTTTTTTATTGGATCACGCTATTATAGTTGCTGTACAACTGAATAATAATTATGAGCTGCTTAAAAACTGTGTTCTCAGACTTCTTAGGTCACATGAGAGACTCAACAACATAGTTTTGAGAAAAACCGGCAAATTTTATAGTTCCAAATTTAATGGAGTAAAGTGCTAAATATAATTCTAATTCTAAGTTCTGCTTTTGCAATTGTAGGTTCCTTAGTCACCTTTTATTTATATTTTGCCGTATCGAATACTGATCTATCATCGAATTCAATGGCATCGTTCATTCACTCTGTATTGTTCTCAGCAATATTTATGTACTGCGAAAATCCGCAACTTCTATTGATGTAAACGCTGAAACACAAAAACGTACTTGTCATCCAATAATGCTTTTAAGCTTAATAAATGACCCGGCTGTATCTAAAGCATCTTTATAATAAAAAATATACATAACAAAATGTAGCTTAATAGAGCATGTAATTTTAGTAGGACGCAGATTCATTTAAGTTACGAACAAACATTTTAAACTATTAAACTTTTGTGTGCATAATGGAGTAAATAGTTCGTTCCGGTAAATAGTTATGCCAGTGCCAAACTATCAGGATATTCGGCTAGCTCGTTAACTTGTTTGGGAATTTTGATGTCACCAAATACAGTTTGAATTATTTAATTGGGTAAATGTTTTGACCTTTTCCCATTACATTATTTGTGCCTACACAGAGGACGGCATGTTCTGCGTTTATACACTTTAACGTTAATTTCTTTGTTAATGCGTCGTTGAGTTTTAAAAGAATCTTCCTAAAGTTGTTCTCTAACATTGTTTATATGAATTATCTTCGTTGATATGGTTGTTACATTCATATTACATTCAGATCCATATGATCTAAGTGTAACTATTTCAGTATTCATATTGTAACCAGCCAAAGACTTTATGGGAAGTTACAGTGGACACTGTTTGACTCAATTCAGATGTTAAATTCACTCACTCATTCATCCAATCAATGGCAATGGGTGCGGGCGTTGGTCGCACAACAATCGGCGTACTGGCCAATTCCCCTCATTGTGTCCGTCCACAATTACGTATGCGCACTTCCTATGCTGCATGACCCTATCAGTATGGCACCACGCACATCTGTTCAATTCGTAATGAACTTTCCGATCCGAAGCTTTGTTTGGCTTTTTATGTCAAGATGAGGATGCGTCTTGTGTGGTTAACGGCAGTTAAATTTTTAATTGATATGACACTTAACATGGGACTATGGAAGAAGAGAAATAAAAAGTTGTGGTCATTTTGTCGCGCTTAGTTAACTGCACCCGTTCCCCCTGACATTACTGTTGTTCCCTTAAATATGAGTTTTATCCGTGTTGGATTTTCGTGTGTTAGGGAGACCTCTAATCCCATAATACAATTTATGAGCCCTCAACATTTATCTTAATAATGTTGGTTAGATTGTATGTGTAGTCGACTCTGACCATGTGCGTGCATGGCTTGCAATTTCGAGCCCCTACTTTTCCTTTACTAATGTTTCACTTGGAGCGAATGTCAGTTTGATACCTTAATAGACAGAATTATTTTTGTAATGTCTAGCAGTGTAAAGTTTAATAAAGTAATTGGATGAAAGAGCTTCAATGGCATCTCCTTTGAACTATATATTTTTTTAATTTAAAATATAATGATGTGATATTTACTTGTAAGAATGTACTGCATTTTGTTTACCGTACAATTAGATGTTAAACACGAAACGTGTGAACAACTTTACGATATATCGCCCGAGTGCTATCCCCACCATGCGTGGGCTTTCACTATGATTGTGATTTGATTGCGGTCATTTGCTCGTCTTCTAAAACGTAAATAGTGGTCGCGATACGTTTACACGCTGGACCGACGTGAGATCACGTTTATTTGCTGTGTAATAAATTGCCTAACCGTATTTGATGCTTGTCTGTACATTCTGTTTGAGTGCCTTTTAAGATGTTTAGATAAATGTGCAGCCACTACTTTGTAGAAAGCTCTGTTTTGTAGTTTGTTTTTACGTTTATTAATGTACAGATCCACTGATTCCTAAGAATAAAGCTCGGCTCTTGCTATCTTGTTAGAGCCATGAGTGTGATCCTCGCGGTGCACGCTCGATCTATTTGGACCTTTCGTAGCTTCCCCTCTTTTTTGTTTACCTTGATTATAGGGTTCATTACTCTTGCTATATGTCTGTGTACATGAACTAGACGAGTCGGTTGTCTAGAGATAAGTGTTATCCTAGAATACTCCTTCTAGAGTCCTAAATACAGAATCGCTGAGATAGTAGATTTTATTGATAACTTAGTGTTTGTCCACGGCTACGCTATCGCCAATGTCGCTTAAATTATAGCCTATATGTTAATTTTGCTTGTTTATCAAGTGCTACCTAGCTACAAAGTGCCTTGTTAATATTTCTATGATGAGACGTGAGAATCTGCTCTCGATAATTTATAATAGTTGTTACATAAAATGATTGATACTTGTTGATTTGTATTTCGAAATTTTGTTGGTAATATTTCCATACAAAATCGATTGCTGTCGGTTAATGAGACGATGTATCTCCCTCGATCGCACTGCGTATGGCGAGGTCCGGTCATCAATATCCCTCTATTTGAGAGGATCACAAGATAAAGCGTCGCCGTTAATGTTACGATGATCTCTTCAAATACTCGTGCACAAAGGTCGGCATCACGTTTCGTAAATTCAGCCTAGATTTTGCTTTGTGATTACCTTTGCGATAGTTAGGAAAACTATCAGCTAATTTAGGACATAAATAGTAATTTATAATTTACAAACGTAGGTAAGTAGTATATGTCAATAGCTATTTGCTTTGCTAAACGAGCAGGTGTGTATATTGGTGTGTGTATTTCCAAACAAATCAAAAATTCGTCAGGGGTCGCTGCCAATTAAGAATTTAAACACATGCTTCCGCTTTACGGTTGATTTGATAGCATAATAAAGGCGGTGTGGATATTACGTACCTGCCTGTTTAGCTTTATTTATGAAGTATTGACCAGTGGGTTTACTAGTACATATTTAGGCCACGTAGTCCAACGGCATCTGCAAGTATTGCGTGCAGTCACTTCACTTCTCATTGTTCAGTTTTGCAAACGAGGGTTGTAGGTACTTTAGACCACTCTATGTAAGAATGACATTCATAGTCGGTACTTAGTACCAGACCGCACTAAGTTCCCTTAACGTTAAGCAGACTTGTATAGCGGAACTTATGAGAGACGTCTCGAATACTAACTTGGACTTCGGAATTGTATTGTGTTAAGCAGTTCTGCTTCCCCCTTATAGAAACATTCTCGATATAATAAGTAAAGTCGAACTACAAATCTACAGGAAATTAACTTTGAATTTGCTTGTTTCTAGATTATGTAATGTAAGATACTATATTGTAACTAAATTAAGAGTGAATAGGGAAATTCTTCAATTTAATTAAAAGAGCTTTTACGCATTATGCCACCGACGGACGCTTTCAAACACCATACATTCATACAAACTTTCACGTTTCTAATATTAGTAGGATACTACTGGTAACCTTATAGAACTTTTCTGTGAGAAAATCTTTGCTATCCGGCCCGTAAGGAACTTTATCTGTATGTAGCTCGTATTTAAAATGTTTTAAATGAGCGCCTACCCCAAGTAGGCGTAGATATTGTCTAACCGTCTCCGTTTGAGTGGGTGTGGTTCATTATCTGTTGTGATCATGAGGGTAGGAACTTTGTGATAGCAATGTTAGCACAGCGGTACAGAACAGACTAAACTCGTCAAACGAAATTGGTCTTTATTACAACGGCTTAACATGCCAAAGCTTACATTCTATTACATTGCGAATGTTAAGAACTTAATGAAGGCATGTTTTTTTGTATGATATTAAGTTTGGTTTTGACATTTATAAAAGCTTTAGTTTTATAATTTAAAGCATAAAAAAGTTCACCTTTGTAAAGTGCACATAATGCTACTTACACACCGTGAGGTCTTCAGTTCTCATCCTGGAAGTTGTAAATAATGTGTGTATCAAAATTGCTTATAAATTCACGAGATACGGTTATTGATACTAAAAAGTTTTGTTTTTGGAACTTATGTTTTTGTATTAAGTATTTACGCGTACGAAATACAGTCACTTTAGTGTTTTAATGAAGGTTTTCTTTATCATGTTGCCACCAACTCGTTTCAGTCGTCTGTGCCTGTATAATATTTAAGGTATTCTAAGGTGTTAGTGAAAAGTGATAATTCTCCTAAAACACCTATTTCTCACATATTTTGCGGCACAAAAACACATAGCTTAAGAAAATAACGTTTATAAAAGTACACAGAATTGCACTTACCAACTTATGTCTAGCTAGGTGCGTACTCAAGTTAACGTTCATTCGCTTAATTAAATCTACTTAATTATACGCTGACGCGCAAACTGAGTTATTTGTGGTCGCTAATTACATCTAGCTCAAATTCATTTATTAGTTCTACACGTTGATAATTTACCTTCTTATTAAGATTAAGGGCTGCTGGGGGGTATAGGTGCAATTATAAGTCTGCTTTGCACCCTAGGGAAATAATCGGGAGAGCAATAAAGCGGTCGCGACTTGTGACTTGTTACCTTATGACTGTTACCCTCGGCGTGCCCCTGTACTTGTCACGAGCAGCTAATTAAAATTAATCGTGCATTAACTGAATTCGCAAAATGAATGCAGCTGTGGTTACGAGGGTGTTTGCTGAACGATGCGTTGTTTATGCGTGTCATGCTGAAAATGTTTGTTTGTAGATTAAAATGGGCATTGAACTGAGGTATTGTCCATTTCTTACATAAAAAGGTTTGATTTCTATGTATTTTTTTAGTTATCAGCGAGTTTTTGATGGTGCCGATTTCTATAGGTTAAGGAAACCTATCAGTCGGTCGAAAGCTTAGATAAGACTTAGACTTGGCAACCTTGTTATATTGAAAAAAACTTATTTATTTCTTTAGTAGTTAGTTAGTCTTATATAAAAACAAAAAAAAACAATAAATTAAAAAAAAAATATAGAGGGAATAATAGGACGTTGTGATTGATCGATCATGATTGTAACGTTCACCAATAAATGTTTACCACTGGTGGAAATAACGTGTCCTTACAATCTTCTCTCTTGCATTAGATATCTCCGCCTTTGCCTATTATCGGGTAGGCAGGACGGAGGCCACGAAGACCTATAATCTGAAAAAATATTGATTACAATCGCTTGATTATTATCTTTATTGCTAATGCTGGGTTCAGTTATCGATTTTTAAAGTGTCGTAGTAATTGATATTTAATAGTTTTTCTTTCTATTTTAAATACAGAACCCAATGGGACCAATCGATTGAAATAACCTAAAGAGCCGACCGAGAAGCTTTTTTAAATGTTGTCATTAAAATTTAAACCCAATACCACAAATGCATAAAAAATTAATATCCAACCAAGAAAATTTTATAAGAGCACTTGCCCCGTGGGAAACGTAGTTCCTTTTATGCTTTTATGTTTTGGTAGGTATGCGGTATGCAACATTTCTGACATAACACGAGTAAAAAATGATATAAGCTCGTCCTGTCCGTTCTATTCTTTCTACGCTGGCAAACTATTCGTTAATTACTGTGCTATCCTTTATACTTCACCCGACATAATTATTCTGGGTCGTAGATTTGTTTTAAATACGGAAACAGGCAATTACAATTCCGAACTTTAAATGTTACGTTCGAAAGTTTACGGCGAGCGTAAGGGTGAACATATACTTATTGAGCTTTGGTTCCCTCTACGGTGGCAGCTTAAGTTTTCAAAACGCAACCGTCCAATCGCTACGCACCAAAGTTTGTTTGTTTCTTCATTATAATCTAACAAAAGCGATTCGACTAGCTAAAGGATAGCACAGCGCAGCATAGCTTGCAGCATAGTTATGCCTTAGCCTATTCATGAAAAGATGAATAAAGAAAAAATGGAGACACTGAAAAATTAAATGACATAGAATAAGTATTAGCATAAAGACTGATGGAGGAAGAAAACATAATTACGCCGACAATAAATAAAATTAGGGATATGGCAGGTAGATGATGTGATTATGATTAATATGCAATGCTTTGTAACGATTACATTGGTGAATTACTTTATATCAATAATGTTAGGTAATATTGAGTGCTGTAAGGTGACCTTTTACATATAAAAAAAGCTTATTTTATCTAAACGAATGCTAAAACTTATTCGGCGCCAAATCGATTGTTTGTTATTATTACAAAACGGCCAATCCACCCAAGAACCACTTTTTCGTAATTGGTACGAATTGTGCTCGAGCAGTTCAAGACGTCAATTAATTTCCCTGATATTAATTTTCACTGGCTCGCCAACAATAATATCCAAAATATTTTTTGTGTTGAAAGGTTGAATTTATGAGCTACATAGAAATCCTCGCCATTTCCGCCGGCTTGAATCATACAATAATTACTGACACGGATGGCCAATTCATCACTACACATTTTATAGAGCTGGTTTCCCTCTAATAACCCGTCGCTATTTCATTTTGTTCTGCGAGAGCTATATGATTAATCGTTTGGGAAAACATGGCTGCCTAACTCTGTTATTTCGTATATGCGGCTTTTAAATTGACGCAATTACTTTTTCGTTAAGGTAACAGGCGTTGATTATCGCCCGATTTGCTGGTGACGTTTAACGGTTTCTGATGGTGATGTCGTGCTTCAACTATTTGGCCGATTCGTGTCTGGCAATAAACACTGGACTGGCGAAAGCAGATGTGGGCTTAGACACGGGCTGCGGTCGTCATACTCATTCTCCACAGGCATTTGGAACACGGTACTTTGATCCGATGGTCACAGACACGTTCTTCATAATTTACAGGTTAATAACGTAAACAAATGGGGATAATTTACGATCATGAATATAATTCGATTAATAGCTTCACTTGTTTTGAAACAAATTACAATGCCGAGTTCTATAGATAACAACCGTCTGGGGATTGTGACCTTTATGTCCAAATCGTTAGGATTCTAATTACAGTATTGATTCGTTGCTGTATGCTTGTGTAACCCACAGGGGGCAAGTCGCCCGCTGATTACTAAATTCTAACATTAAATGTTGATATTATCTTAACGTTAAAAGAATAAAACATAGGCACTTTTATAAAACCATAAAAATGTAATATTGTTTGTCCCGTTTCTATTGTTTGTGTAATGCCAAGTTAGGACGAATGCTCGAGTGGTCGCACGTGATTTTTCTTAGGCAGTGCAAGGGATTCGTGCTAAAGAGCCCTTAGAAAAAAGCGTGGAGGTAACGATAATGTTCGTTCCCACTGCAAGACCGGATAGCCCTCAGCTAACCTTTGGTGTGGTCAAGAGCTGAACAAACATTTAATTTTCGAATAATGTTACCGAAAACAACATCTCCCATATTTTTAGTTCTCTCTTATGTTTGGTCACGTACAGTAATAATAATTAATTCAACAACACAACACATAACTATGAATTAAACACAAATACAATGCAGTTAAAAGTTATCTCTTTATTGCAACGAAAGTCCATAATTTCGATTTTAAACATTGAATAATAGCTGGTAATGGTAGTAACAATAGTAATAAATTAATACGGTTTGTATCGATGTGTATTTTTAGATGAGCTATTTCCTTCACACTTTATCAAGTTCTATTTAGTCACAAATCCAAATAGAATACTGTGGCTTGTTTATAAATAAAATGTAAAAAATGTGGACAGCGTAAATTAGTTCTCACCGACTTCTATTTAGGATGCAATTAGATTACGCAATCTTAAGCTCGGCGTCTACGATTTTATTAGTCTACCTACATAAAAAGCCGGCCGCTGGCACGCGTGCTACATCCCTTGTCTGTTTTTTTTTTTGCGAATCTGTTCTGTGGGGTAGAGCCATTGACCCTACTATTGCTGATAACTGACAATAGCATGTTGCACATTTTTTTTCTCTTAAAATTGGAACAAAATAGTTTTTGCTTTCGTAATTTTCTCTTTATAATTGTAAAATTTCGTTAAGTGCTCTCATCTATTTAAATTCGGTGACTGATCTATAAGAACGTTGAAATACTTAATGGTATATAAAGCTTTCATTATTTGCATAGTTAAGTATATTTTATACCACAACTTTTATTGTGCTCTGTAAATTATTGATATCCGTGATTCCACTTTAAACGTTACACGAATATACAGTTATCATGTAAAAAAAGTATAATAATGCATTTAAGTGTTGAGCGTGGATCATCACTCTGTAGCCTTTAACCCGGCACGTGAATGATTTATCGTTCATAGTTTTGGCTGTGAGATAGTTCACACCGAAGAAAAGGTTGGAATCTTTAATAAGACACTCTCTATTTGAATTGACTGTCTATTTAAATGTGGTTGCTTCAAAAGAAATAGACTGGGTAGCTTTTGTTTAGCCTAGTTCAGTCTAAGTATTAAAATGACCTTGACAAATTATGGGCCGTAGATTTCTGGATTCCTATTTGCTTTAAAGGCTCAAGTAGTTAGATTGGACTAGTTGATTCTAAACACTTGAAATTGCCTCGAAGCAATGATTGTTCGGAGGCGTTT
Source organism: Elophila nymphaeata (assembly GCA_955850985.1). Taxonomy (NCBI): domain Eukaryota; kingdom Metazoa; phylum Arthropoda; class Insecta; order Lepidoptera; family Crambidae; genus Elophila; species Elophila nymphaeata. Next base: position 16,511,336 of record OY039068.1, read on the forward strand.
GATGCATTGTTGCGTATCTGCTAGGTGCAATACGCTAAGTGGATGCGAGTCCAATGGAATTATATGAAACAATGCAATCGTGACTGCCTCCTCTCCCCCAGTTCGTAGCTTGCGATATCCTCACCACAACTCTAGCCACCGGCGAAATTGCACTTCATTTGCGTGCGCGCCGCTTCTGAGCCCACTTAAATGTTCTCACGCCCTCGCGGACTTAGACCGACATCGAGAGCGAGGTAAATCACGAGTATTCCATCATTGATCGGGAAATCGTTATCTAGCTCCCAACAATCCGTCGACACATTCATACAGCATCAGGTATAATTACGGATTCCGTTTGTGGCATGTAATTGAATCTGTCTATTAAGATTTAAACGCGGAAGTTTCTGCCGCGTCACCGGCGACGTTCTTTCGGATAATAGAGATAGAATAGCTCCGTTTTATTCTAAAGATTAAAAGAATGGAGAGTGAGCGTAAAAAATACGAGATCGCGCATAGAAACGTGTTTAATCGACGAAGGCTGCGATGCACCGCGGGTCGGTCCTTCCTGTGTGGAGCAGGACAGATATACCCGAGTGCATAGGTTCGAAGAAGCTGACAACGCAGCTTTTGATATCATAATTAAGCCCGACCGTCCGGAGGCGCGAGAATAAAAAACTGTTTATCTTACAGACATAAATGGAGCCGATTTTAATAACTCAACACGTTTGGTTATTAAATCAACTTTTGATAGCACTGTTGATTACACCAACGCTTCTAGGACTTACGACTAATACGTTGTAAGATAAATTATGTGAGAATTCGTTGCCACTTTCAACTAAAGGACTGAATCAATAGGTTTGTTGAGCGTAGGCGGATAATTAAGATATCTTTTGTATCGTTTAGATTTTTGACATCGCTTTAGACAAAGTCTTTTACGATCAGGTCAAGATTTCTAAAGTCAACTGTTGCGATGCCGCTTTGATATTCCTGACGAGGTGGGTTGGGTTGACAGTGAGAAGTTATTTATATCTTATTTTGATCGCGGCGACGAGATTTTTTAGTATGTACTGTCTTATTCATCCGCAGTCCCTTCGATCAATCTAAAATAGTTTTAGGAGGTTTTCAGCCGTGTTTATCTGTATTTTGAAAGTGTGAGAGGATATTGTCAAATATTTAGTGGTAACCTCCTCCCTCCTACCTTTTGGCTAAGATTTCAAAAAATAAACCACTAGAGCTTGCTTTATAAAACTAATTTTTATGCTAAGCTAATTTAATTATACTTACCTATAAAGGAGTAAATTGTAGTAATTTTTATCTAAACTTCTATTGCTATTAAGAACATAGTACAGATTTAAAAATTCCGTGACTATAGCAGTTGGTGTCGTTGAGAATTTCGAAAAAATAAAATAAAAACAGTTAAAATACTTTTACTTAATAATACAAAACAAGCTACAGCATAAATGTAGGTAACTGATAATTTTACAGTGAGTAGCGATAAATGAGTAAACAAGAATTAATTCAGGTTTTTAAGAAACTGAAAATAAGCATGGGTATTTTTTCGTCATTATTGAAGATAATACTATGAAACTGATTTTAGGCACTTGTTAAGAAATAAATAAGTATCTATTCTAGCTGATATATGTCTATGATATACGTATACATATAATTGAAAACATGTAATAAATTAAGTACTTACTTATCAAAAAAATGTTGTCTAAAGTAACTATTCGACGCGGACGAAGTCGCGGGCAAAAGCTAGTTTTTTGTATAACTTAATGATCGCAATACATAGCAACTAAGATTCAAATCTAGTAAATGTCGCAAAAATGTCTAAAACATAACTTAAGAAGGGTGTACACTCCTAAAATAGCTTCGCACAGTGGCGGGCGGATGCACGTGTGCAGTTGCCGCCTTTTTGTTGTGGTTGCGTGCGCCCGCGCCGATTGCCTGCCCGCAGATCTGCGTCGGCGCGCTTTTGTTTCAAAAGCTCTTTCAAAGCTTGATCAGTATCTAATCTTCCTCAAGAAGCTCGTCTTTTCAATCTTTTCATCACATTAAACCTATCGATGAGATGATCTGTGTGTTTATTTATGAAAGTCTTTTTATTTTTATTCGTCAGCATTTTGTACTCATATACCTTCCTTTATTGAGTACTGCTGGTTGTCTTTCACGATATTTCCTACGGCACGGGTTTTTTTAAGAAGATGAAGACCTTGGGGGGGTCCTCAAGCCTGTAAGTCGAACGTTCTAGGGGATTAGATTACTGGACGACCGAGCATCTCCCTCTCTGGAGTCTCTCGACCGCCTAGCATCCGAGTCGGAAGAAAGGGCCCACAGAAATAATTATAAAGACGATCCCCTTTATTATTGTTTCTGTGGGAGGACCATTTATACCTTAATAATTTATGGTAAGTAATATGATTTACTATCGCTCTGCCACATTTTTGTACCAATAAAGACGCACTATAGATTCAAATATTAACTGGAATTTCACTTCTAGAAATGTTTACTAGATTTTAACGTAGATATAAAAACGTCGAAAATATTTTATTACATATTTAGTTTGACAGATGCTGTTTTAAATATTTATCGTTATTGGTATTTATAGGCAGGTTATTTCATTCAACCACATTTTATTCAGCCACAACCAAACAACAATTAAGTAGGTATAAGGAATATTGGTTTAGGTAACCTAACCTTACCCAAACTCCTTACCTAAAATCGCTCGGCTCGCACATTATAGATTGCAAGTCTAAACTTGCAATTTATAATGTGCGAGCCGAGCGATCGAAGCGAGCGTACTAGTACTAAATGTGTTTTGGTTTATTTTGTAATTTTTAACTCATTTTTTTGCTTTTTGTCAATTTTGCAGAAGTTGGGCGGTAAAAGCAAGCAATCTTATCTTATCTAGTTACCGTTATTATGAAAAACAATAATTATGCGTTCAAATACTTTGTTAGTGGTTATGCCATTATTAATATGAACGCAACAGTTATGAAAAAAAAATGAGTTAAACTGTTCTTAGTAATAATGACAGTATACTGTCATTTTTTCATTTAAGAATAAAATAAATAAATATGAGAACTGGCTGTTATGATATGAGTTCCGATATTAGGAATAAAAAAATTCAGTGTATGTTCTTATTCTAAGGTGTAAGTATATTCTAATTTTAAAAAATAATCGTTCTTTTAAACCGTAGGAATAGGTAACAGTTTTATGAGAGCCAATATTGGATCCCACGGCAAGATGCCCATGGCCAGAGAGGACGTTTAGTCGGCAGTAGGGAACGCTTTTATTTTATTTTACCCCGAGTACCATAAATACCTCTGTGCAGTTGGCGTCGTATTGCGTGCATGATGCGTAAATGCATTTTACCTGTCTGTTAAAAACAAGTTTGTCAACACACTATCCCCTCCAAAATAGAGTTCTGGGTTCCAAATATGAATTTTTGTGAATTATAACGAAGATCATCAAAAGATCAAATGTCCACCATCTTATAAGGTAGGCTTTCGACTAATTTTTACTGTGAGAACACAATTAAAATTATGCTAACTCATGTAAAAGCGTCCCAAAAACAATCACACCACTACATCATTTACTTTAACACACATTTCTTACGCCTCATCGCATCATTAAGCTCGACAATCTAAAAATCTGTGCAGCATATCTCGTATTCCCATAGTGTGATCTTTGTAGAAATATTTACGCCCCATATTGAACGTGAAATGCCAAACAATGCGAGAGCGCCGCGGCATTGGGCATGTGTGCGCAAGCGCGCCACACGTGCGCCCCGTCATAGATTAGCGTGCAAGTTAAATAAACAGAACGGACAATAGAGAAAAAGAAGCTTTTGTGTTAAATGGTTTTTTCAAATAGAAGTATTATTAGGGTAACATAATATATAGACAGACTGTGATAATAGTAAGTAGGTGCGTAATAGAATGCATAATACCAGGAAAATGTAATTATATTTTTATTCTTTATTTTTATATGTTGCAAGTATGAAAGGATAGTCTAGAATAAAACCGTTAGACTCTCTCAAATCTTGGGTACCTACCTATCTAAGTTGGAAGAACATCGACGCCGTTTTTGACTATGATTTACTTACTAGGTTTTATCATGATTAATATACAATACATATAGTAGTAGGATTCTTGAGTAATTTAACTTTCTGACCCTTCTCTACAGACCAATAAAAGCCGTTCTCTTTATAAAAATGACTGAAAGTCAGCCATCTAAAAATATCAAATTTCCTCCTCCAATTTTATACAGTGTATTATGCTGAAATGACACGTACGGTGGTAAACACTGGTAAAATAATACAAAGAAAATAGAAATATATTTCACGCGAAAAGATAAACATAAATGTAAAGACTGTTTAAGAGTGACAGTAAAAAAATATAATAACACAATTTCGTCAAACAAAGCAAAGAACGTGTGAAAAGATTGTGTAAGCACAGTTCTTTTAACATAAAGTCAAGGCACGCATTTGGACAGACAGATACGGGTGTAATAAAGTTATAATTTCGTTTGTCATTCACCATTTTTAGAAATTATTCCATCAAATGTCATTTATAAAGTCATTAAATTCTTCTAAATGGCTTTTATCACTACCAGCGACCGGACCCTCGGATTACATACACACTTTTATAATACCGTGTGAATACTAACTTATTACGTATTCATCGGGTTACAGGCATTCGTTTTTTTCCTTTGTAGATGGATAGCAGGCCGTATAGTGGGCGTGAGGCGGAATTGGAACTTGAATAAATTGAATTGTGTGACTATGATTGCCTGAAGATAGAATCGTGCATACTATACATCATAGACTTAACAAGATCCAATATTGGTTTTTGTAATTGAAATTACGCTTGGCTCTCCGCCTCGACAGAAATGTGCATTTCAAATTAGATACCGGGTAAAGTCGTATTGGAATAAAGTATACGATCCGGGTAACGTAAAACTGAGTTATTTCATTGAATTATGGGTCGTAATGGTCGGTGCCGGGTGTCGTACAAAAGCAGTATGCTGTGACCCGTCAAAAGAGGTGACGCTAAAAGGCTAGGGCTACATTGCACGGGGTCAGGCATCGATCGATCGCCGCCGCACATGTTGTCGGAACAATTGCCAAAACTTATTCCTACCTTATGACAAGGGAGTTGAGAATCTTTTAACAGAAATTTGCGGCTTCTTGTTCTACTAATTATTTATTTTCCGAGGAAATTCATCGTTGTAGCAACAATGCAACGTCTAATTGGTGTTTGTGTTCCTCGTACTGCGCGCCGAAGACGTATAAGTTTAGTACGTTGGAAATTCCAGAGTTTTCTCAAGAACTTTATATAAAGTTTCTCAAGAATTGCTGGAGCATTTGTAGAGATTTCAGTATTAGGGTATCTCTAACTTTGTCGTAGTTAAAGTCTATTTCACTGAAGCTCAGTAAAGTATTTGGTGTTTGAAAGACTTTCAAATCCTGTGAGACTGTCACTAGTACAGTAACTAGCTTTACAACAGATCCTCTTCACAAATTTATGGGTGGCATTACGCCTGTATTCACAAACAATACTTGTCTAAGAAACAATGCAAAATAAGGCTTTTTTTTTTTAAATTTGAAGTAGTAAAACGTCAGAAAATTTAACGATGTGAACAACACAACAGAAACGAATCAATCACAGAGCTCTATTCAACGCAATGAATTTACTTATCCAAGAGTCGAGCGATCTCGTAGTAATGTTTGTGAATACGGGTGTTAGTAGGTATACTTTATTTCATCAATGACAGTAGACAGTTACTTTAGCGCTTATTGCAATGCTTTTAAGTAAGTAATTTATTTTTGATCATTAATTTATCGAACATGCATGTCACGGATCGAACTAATATTACCTGTGAATATTACCACTGTGATATTATGTCAAAACTTCCCAATACGAAATTCAGGATTTTTTATTCAAAAAGGGATGTTAAAATAAAGTAAAATATATTTCTACAAACATTACTGGCACCCTGAAGAAAATAAAAACGCTTATCAAACTCGATATCTAGAAAATCTATACTTGATTCCTTAAATATCAGAAGCATTCATATAACACGTGACAGTACGGATCACGACACGAATCAATCCCGTTGGTCGGTCCGATGGATGCGATTGCGGGTGCGTCCCCGGAAGGAAGTGAGCGGCTCAATTACCGCGGTTTGTGCAGCGGCCGTTCACATGAACTGGACAACACAACACAAAGTTCGATTTGTTCGTTGTTTGTAAATTTAAGTCAAACGGGTGTAATATGTACTAATACTTACTTACATAAGTAATAAGAGCATTCTTATGACTTTAAATGACTAAATAAAAATGAACTTTACCCAAAAAAAAGTTTTAGCAAATTACTTCTTTCTTTAGTAAGCGGAAGTAGGTCCACCAAAGACTTATATATAACTTACTCCGTGGTCCACTCCAAATGCACAGCTAATATTTGGGATTATATGCACCTTGCCGACCTGTGAAAAGTGCTATTTAGGTACGCCTGTTTTGAAAGTCCCAGGATTGTCAAAAGGAGGAAACACGTGTGCTGGGAGAGCATTCCATTTCTTGATTGTGCGACGAAATGTGTTGCAAAATTTCTTTATTCGCTTTATAGCTTGTCGATGACAACGTAAGCGAGCACGCGTGCTCTAAGGAAGGGAGAAGGCGAGATTAGGAAAAAGAAACTCTGCCGGGATCACACGGCTATATTATATAGCTCATACATCAGAATAAATATAGGCTATAACTTAACCGATATTGACGCGAGTAAAGCCTCTGGTGCCCACTAGTATACAATAAACAACTCATTGTGAAATAATTTGTTAAGCATCAGTTAAATTAGGCCAGAAGCTGATGTTTAAATTAAGCTGACAAACAATATTCTCAAGTAAGTGACGACATCTAATGTAAACATAATGTAAATCAATATCTACTTTACTCTGAGCTTTAATATAATCATATATTATTTGCACAAAAAATTATAATAGATCCGATGTTAGCGAAATAAATTGAGCAATTTTTTATTCGAGGCGTGTAAACCGATACACAGCACTCTCACGTGTACCATTATTTATATCCATTTGTAGTATTGTACTAAAACCAATTGAGAGGAGGCCGATGTTCAAAGTAGGTTACACAAGTGAACGCTATGTTGCAAATTTAGTGCACTTTCATAGTCGACCACAGTCTACATTTTACGTTGTTGAGATTTTAGTGCCCTGTCATTCAAAGCCAATAGGCAACATGTCGGAAAAGACGTAGCAGAATTTCAGTGCTCTATCATATTGAGTTACGAAGGATGCCATTAAAGATATGACAAATTTAAGTGCTCCATCATGGTGAAGTATAAAGTTCTACAGTTACGGAGCGTTAGAGGTAATGACGTTTCACAAAATACCACTTCGTAAGATATACTGGAGCGTCTTACTTTATTACGTTTATCATTTAATTTTAAAGGAACACTACTGTGTTAGCTAGTTTCCTTGAAAATGTTCCCACAAAAGTAAAATCGTGACCGTTCCGACGATCAGGCGCGATGATAGCTTGGCGCTCGGTACTCATTCTTAAGATCCGGGCATCGCATCGTGAGGGGATTTAATTGTGAAATGTGACTGAGATAATCTATCTGTATCTGTGGCAAAGCTGTTTATCTCTTTTATAATAGCCTTTGTCTGTCTTTGAAACTTAGGAAGCAATTTCTTTCATTACTTCTATCTATAATTATTCTTTTTTATTGTCTCCTGAAAGTTTTTAGATTGCTGCTAAGTATCCTTTTTTGACATAAATTATTCAAGATTACAATTCAATTTATAATTTCGCAATGACTTTTAATTTTAAAAAGCTAAATTAAGTAATTTATAACACGAAATTTCGTCTCTTTGAATGGATTTGTCAACGTGGATGCATTCTACGTGTACATTTCGAGCACATATCTATTGTCATGATTTGATACTATCCTGCTCGTGGAGTGTGAAGCGTGGGTATTACACAATGCCTTGGATGTTATATTATATTAGTTAGTATACACTATTGTTACTACGAATACCTATGTGAATAAACGAGGCAAGGTTTATATTGTTTGCTGATAAAGGCAGGTGATACGGCATTTTTTTATTTAGATAAAAATAGGTCTATTCCAAAACGTTGCTCAGCATTTTTATTTGATATCAGAGATGGATAATCATTACATTAGGATATTATGTTTACACAAAATTTGTTAAATAAAAGAAGTGCTTTATTAATTAATTTGCTTTTAGGTAGTCTGATGGTTTTAGAAAAAGATAATTTCTTGAATAGTGTTTTGACGTGTACCTACGTAAGATGTTTCCTACAAAATTGCTTCTATTTTTGCTTACTTACTTTTCCTTGTATTAAGTTGATTAATGATAATCTTATTATGCTCTAAATTGCGCCTAATCCCGCATGAAAACTAGGGTATGTTGGTCCATAACAAGAAAAAGGTCCGGATTTCCATTTTAATGCTGATTTCAGATTACATTATTGTTTACGGATCGAGATCTCCTTAAAATCCTTTGTTACTGTTAAACACTTTTTTTTATCAATAGAACACGTAAGTAATAAGGAACTCAATAATTATAAAAACATAATATGCTTCAATTAGTAATAATAATAGCGATTTTTAAAAGAGATTGTCCAGACAATTCTATAACATTTATAAAAAATAAATTGCTCTGCTATTTTAAAAGCTAAGCGGCATTTCTTTTAACTTTCCTTTGAGTACTACGTCGCTTGATTGTTTAATTCGTACTAATTGTATCAGAAAGAGGGATGACGAACTGAGAGACATATGGTGGTATGCTTATTAACACTGTCATTAAAAACATCTTTTCGAATCGAGGAAATAAAATCCGAATGTTATATTTAGAACCATTTTACCTTTGTATTGGTGAATAAATTATGATGATATTATTTTATTACCTATATGGGTTCCATTTTCCGAATTTTATTAAATAACACAAACCAATCGTGTCGTTTGTGAACCTACTGAAAACTGCCGCGCTATTTTTATTTGTCCCAGATTTGCGTCTGACTGTTTTTTATTATTCAAATGACGATAGAATCATTAGCATATATTCTTTTTGCGGAAGAGTCTAAGAGCATTTGTCGATAACAAGGCAAATCTGCAACAAACTGAATAAGGCAGAGATATGACTGTTAGTCTCCTGTTGTATACTTATATGAGACTAGTTTATGTATTTGTGTATTTTGTCTGTTTTTGTAAATTGGACTCTTGGTATTTGTAGTACAGTTGCGTAGGTAGATAGATATATGTAAGTTAAGTAAATTAAGAGCAATACTTACATACTCTTTGTCGTACGGGCTGGTTCCGCAATTCGACAGATTGTGCGCTAATTTTGATTTAATATCTTTATTTTAATTTTTATTTGTCTGTTTTTATGCCAGCAATGGAAAAATAACTATATATTTAGCCTGTAAATATTTCTACCGCCAACTCACTTTTTGCACACTCTAAAATTAAGGGAAGGTAAGATATAATTACTCGATGAGATGCTAATGGGAATTTATGGAAACAGAATAAGTTTCAGTTAGAATATGATAAAATAGAAATTAAAAGTAATGTTTATTTGGCAATTTGAATTTGCTGGTTCCTTAGATTAAAATAAAAAGGGGTGTTTTAATCTAAGGCTAGTTCATGACATTACGACAGCTGCAACTATAAGCAAGAAACTAAGCTATTAATGCAAGTGGATTTCTAACGAGAAGGCAATTGAATTACTTTTTGAGGGTCGTTCGTGATATTGATGAGAATATAAAACAAATTGCTACTACATTTCACTTACTCCTCATAAACTTTATTTATTGAATACGTTTCTCAGTATTCGGCACTGAGGTTCGTCATCTTCGCATCCGTTCCCAGTAATGTAACAAGCACGACAATGTTTCGCTTTGCCATGCCATTAAGTTTATGTCATTCGACTTTGACCTTTAAGCCATTAGCAAGAGTGCTTTGAAATGTCTAAACAAACGGTAAAAAGTACCGAGTCGTATTAATAAATGCGAGTGTAGATAGTGCCGGTTAAAAATAAACAAACAGTGGTGTTGATGGTACGGTGTTTCCATGTGTAATGCACATATGTATTGTAAAAGCAATGCTGGTACTGGTAGAACAAACATTATTGAAATGTGCATTCGTAAATAATTTGTTCCTTTCTACGTTTATTTACTTTTTTATCATTTATATCAGGGTTCGAAAATATCCGATATTTATTATAAATATCAAAATATCGGATATTTATGTTATATATCAAAAATGTGATATATATCCATTTTGTATGACAACCATATTTATTATTTTATTTTATTATTTATGTATACTGTTTGCATATATGTATTCGGAAATATAATAAATGAAAATAAAAACAATTTTTTTTTATAGTTTATAATTAAACAAATTAATAAAAAAATCAGGAAAAAGCAACTCAATAATTTTAAATTGTTGGCTTTTGTTGTGAAAATTATAATGTTTATTCTATTTTAGGGCCTTAATCTTACTCGATGTTTTAATCATTCGCACTCCTCTAGTGAACGAATTTCTAAGTTTGGTTAATTGGCTAATGTTTATATAAAGTTAATTTTTTTACGTCATTGTTCATTGGGAAAACTTTTAAAGTTGGCTTGATCGTGCTATTTACGTATCGCGTATTAATCAACTCCAAAACTTTTCTGTTTACATACATTTCGACAGTTGTCAGAGGTCAAAACTATGGGAACGATTATACGCGCAACCGCATTATTAGCCATCAAAGCTAAATCTGGCGGTTTGTATACTTGCATTTTGTATTGTCGTTTTTTATTTAACTAGTTAACTTGAATTCTATTGCGTAAACAGATACAGTTGTATTTTCGGACGCGATAAAATCCGATTGCACCGTTTCTGATCACGTCTAAAAACAAAACGGTCCATCCGAAGTCGGTTCACGGTTCACGGTAAACGCATAGGGAAAAAATCCAATGGGATACATAAACAGCGGGAGATTCGTGTCAACGGCCGCGGCTTTGTGCCCCCCTGCCCCTCCCTGCCCCCATCCACCCCAGCTATCCGCAGGGGTGGTTCGTCTGCAATATTTCCTCTTGATAACGTGTTACGCTACTCTAAGACACGACGCGACGTTAATGTAATAATTTTTATTTTTATTGCTACTGGTAAAAATAAATTGATCAAGACAATTGTTTCTTTATGTAGCTTGTCAGCCGGCTTACGTAGGTAATTTAAAATTTAATCAATTCCTATACAGTATGGACAAATTTACTTATTACATAGATAAACATTTTCTTAATGAAAAGTAGATTATGATAGTGATCCTGATCATATATAATACGGTATAAGTACTACGTTTAGTGGTTCTCGAATTGTCGTACTTAAACAGGATAGGATACTACTTACATACCTAAATGTTCGCAGGGGATTAAGTGATTCCAACCTCAATTATTCACTAATCAAGTAATTAACATCACACATATATATACTTAAGTAATTAGACTATTTCAGATTAAAATAAGTAATTAAAAGGAGAATATCGTTGAAAGAATCAATTTTTAGTACTTACCTGTCTCTTAAATTGAAAACAAGCAAATTTTGACTGGAAGCACTGACCGAAACAAATCGACTTACGACTACCATCCTATCGATCGCTAGCGTCCTGTACTACTTGAAGGTCATATCTTTCCCACAAAACTTCTTATAGTATAAACATTGCAGTCTTTCCCTATTTATCTTATCAACCACTATACCTCATACGGCATACGATCATAGTAGTAAGCAAGCTTGTTTCAAACATACACTTTACCGATTGAATGAGTAAACACTTTGAGAACCATAATTTTATTGCCGTATCATATTATGCCGTCTTCGAAATATGTTCCGACCGGATGCCATGGGGCAAAAATCTAATTACATTATAGCTCTTATCATACAAGCACATAGGGCACATAATTAAATATTTAATGACCGGTAACTTATCTGACGTTAACCCTGATCTTGTGGGTGATTGTAATTAACCTTTTGTAAGATTACTTAAAGTGAGAAATAAATGATAGGGTAGGTATCTAATGTTTATTTTTGCTTGCATTGATCTCAGACCAAATTGATATGTAAAACTCAAAATTGTCTTTGTATTGTGACAAGTTTAGTAGAACGCTGGCAAGTCTTATTCGAACTTAATTTTTACTAAAAACTTAATTTATAATTTAGTTGTAAATAAATGTTCCGCCATCAGAACCACCAGCTTGGAATTCTAATTCCAAAGATAATTTTCGGTTCTTTTAGCCACTAGCCCTCTCCAAATGATTAAGTAGGTACTTATGTACCTACTACTTATACTATCAAAGACTATGTGCCTACTATTTTTAGAATACTTTCTAATATTTTCCTTTTTGTATGTAGGGTCAATTTATTGAAAATACTATTTGAAAGATTCAAAGATGTATTCATTCACACAGGGGACTTAGGCAGCAGACGGCTTAGCGAAAAGGTCGATGTCCTTTCAGTTACTTTTTTACGACACCTTTGAGATGAATAGAAGAAATCGCCACCACACGGGCGTGACATGAATCTGTCTCAGTACGGTCTTTTTGTTAATAAATACGTATTTTAATTCTAAATATAACTGGATTTACGTATTTAATTCATGTTTGTTAGGCGACAAGCTGGCACCATGTCACTATTTTAAACACGCTTATATTAGTTTCACCTGTATGTTTGTTTGTATGAATGTAACTGACTAGTTTTGACTCGATTTTGACCCACTTCGAACGGCCAGATTTCATTTAAACTTTATAGACTTATCAAAGACCGATGACATTACAATAATTCGATAAGAATATCCCATTATCCTGATTAGAATCGCCAGGACTAATAAATTAAACGTTTGGAATGTTAGTTCAGCTATACGTCACTAAATGCTCAATTTAATTGTACCGATCGAATATTTTCAAGAACTAATGTAATTGAGCACCCCACGATTTTCTCTAAATAGTAATTATACTTTTCGTTCATCATTTAGTTTCTATACTAAAAAGTTATTTGTCACTTTTAGTTTTTTATTTATCATAAAAGCGTGTTTTTTAGTTTTTTTAATTATGTATGTAAAGCATGGCCCATGGTACTGTTGGATGTAGGTTTATGTGTAACCAAATGTTGCCTAAAGCTCTGCTCAACCCTTTTAAGATTATGAGCGTGATCATTATGTAGGTATGTATGTAATCCAGGTTACAGATTTTGTTACTTTAATAAAATTTCAGTGAAATCCGTAAAAGTATTGTTATTTAATATACCCTCATACATGTCTAGTGTTCGCGCTAATCAAAGACTATAGTTGTATACATACACCCACTCACAGTAATTATGTAGTCTAAATTAAGTAGGAACTTGTGTATAGGTTCCTAATACATAGTTAACGGATTCATATAGACACAATTTTGCCGACATGAGATAGACAATAGGGGCAGACGATAGTAGCTATAGACAGGGGTTCACCCTTGTTTGGTATAACAACGTTTAGTCGAAAATCATTTCTTCGAACAACGTTTAAGAAAATAATCACTTTGTATAATATCGATTGACATAATTTTCATTTCATCGAATGTTCATTTGCGATAATAACGTTTGGGCTATTGATCAAAAAGTATAATGTTCATTTGATGTATTGTTCAGATGGTATAATTTTCATTTCATCGAATGTTCATTTGCGATAACAACATTTGGGCTATTGATCAAAAAGTATAATGTTCATTTGATGTATTATTCAGGTGGTATAATTTTCATTTCATCGAATGTTCAATTGAACAATAGGTTAGCGAGGAGCGAAGCGACGAGCGAGTTAGGTTGACATGGACAAAGCGCACGAGCCGAGCGAGCGAAGCGAGCGTGCCGCGGTAGCGGCCGGCGAGTGCCAGAAGCGACTTTAGGGCGTTTTCACTGAATTATTACTGAACTGAATATTCGATACGATCTTTCGACCAAATCATTATTAGTCTAGTTAAACATTAGGTTAAATAAAATTAGTGCATTTGAAAATTCGGTGAAATGACATTATGTCAAATAAATAATTATGCTAAATAAAATTCTACCAATCAAACATTAAGTTAAATAAAATTAGTGCAAATGAAAATTCGGTGAAATGACATTATGTCAAATAAATAATTATGCTAAATAAAATTCTACCAATTAAATATTCGGTCAAATGAATAATTATGCGAAATGACTTTATTGCAACTAAAATTAGACGAAACGATTTTCGAGCAAACGTTGTTATACCAAACAAGGGTAAACCATAGACAGGCGGGTTTATAAGAAATTATCGCCTTTTCTTTATTTACACCAAGAGACAATAATTCTCATTAATTGATTTTGTTTTTATATACGACTACAATCAAGACATTTTTACATTAGCAAAAGTTGAGATAAACGGTACCGTTTTGACCCAGAAAAGAGATAGGCGCCTAGGCGTATCGTATCGTTCATCTTTGCGGTATTGATGTGAATGGAGAAACTGCCTCGCTACCATTGATCTCTAACTCGAATTTACTCGCGGTTAATCTAGCTTATTGCTTTTAACAAGCTTCTAATCAAACTTTATGATCGGTAATGGGAATTGGCCTTTCCAGAACGTTCCTAGTATTGGCTCTTTAGTGCACGACGAGGGAAAATCTAATTATTCTTCATTCAGGTGCTCCTTTCATAAGGGACTCCTCTTTAATATATTTTTAATGGAATTGAAACTATAATGAGGCTTAGCGTCGAGTTAAGCAACAAACGGGTTAGTAAAGTAAATAGAGCTCATTTACCTAAAATCTAAAGTCCAGTTCGGAAAGTGTAATTGATACAGGTCAATTAAAAGGTTTCTAGTGTAGTGTTCAGTTTCTCGCATCAATATGGTTAGAAGGCAACTTTGAAAGCGGCTGGGTATTTACGGATCGCGTTGCTTACGTTAACGTTTAAGTTCACGAAACACCTGTTCTTTGTACATCCCTTCGGCTTGTTTCCCTAAGCTAACTTTACAGCTCTACCTTAGCGTAAACGTGAGTATTTTCTAGTTTCATGGAACGGCGATAGTTTGTACGTACCATTCGAATTCCATTTTTGGCTTTGATTCGAGAACATTCGCGGAATTCGCCACTTAGAACACGTTCACAATGTAATCTGCCCTCTATTCGCAATATTTACAACGTATTAACCAAATCCAAAACCCTTCCGTTTTCATACATTTTGACAACAGCTTGCTGCTGCTTGCAGCTGATAGGTGTCAGACTTCAAAATATATGAAAAGTTAACTATTTAGTTGTGATTCTTACGTTCGTAAATAGCGCGATCAGGGAGCTGTTTAAGTGCAGACATGGAACACAACGGGGCGCAACTCTCCTATCCCTCCCTGTCCCAAGACACTGCACACCTGAGCTGACGTGCGCCCTCCAATCACTTATGGGTGCACCTTCTCTGTGAGTGTAGTTCTCTTTACACTTTGCACACTGTACACTTTTAATCGGTACAGAGAGATTCCCGAAGAGAGATGATTGTAGACTAGAAATCCTCTAGGAAGGTGTTCGAGGTGGCGATAAGGGGTAACTATGCCACGCTCTGACCATGGGAAGCACGGCCAGATGTGCAGAAAAGAGAGAAATAAAGGAGAGGTTAAATTTAACACTATTTATTAGCTCAGGTCGCGGGTATTGGGCTTACGCACTGGGGTTCTCGTACTTAAGAAAGAGAGAGACTTAGCTTCGACGGCTAGCGCAGGAAGCAGACACGTCGACTACCAACGGTGTCGGCGTGGGTTCAGCTTCGGCCGGTAGAGTGGCACGAAGCACAGCAGCGGAGCAGCAGGGTAGGCGGCTGCCCGTAGATAGGATCCCCTAGTTCGGGGATCGCGTACTGAAGTTTACGTAATGAATGATTATCTAACTATAGCTGGAGAAAATGGAAGAAGAGTGAAAGTTTCGCCGGGCTACTGCTTAAATGCAATAACAATTAACATGCAATTTTCGAACGATCATCACGCGTTAACATTAACACCGTTTTTAAAAAATGTACTTATGAAACTAGATCACTTACACAACAAATTAGTATGAGAACATTTCAGTACATTTTAGTGTTTTAAAAAAAATCTTGAAAAATATTTATTTTGGTCTCATCAAAATAAAAAAGTTACATAGCTTGGAAACTACTGGAGATATTTTCATAATATTTTACTTGTAGATAATTTGATTATTTATATATTTTTTATTGAAAAGGTCAAGCAAATGACTCTACTCCACCTGATGGCAGAAGTGGAGTCCAAATGCGAAGATAGCTAGTGCGAGAGATAAACCGCCGGGCTAGTCACCAAATATAATGAGAAATGTAGCATCTTGTTAAGAAATAGTTATTTATTCAACAATTGAGCAAAGTTATGTTTTGCTGCGAGTACCGATATTAAATCAAGAAGCAGCGTATTAGTCTAGAATTGCACTACAGCAGACACACAGACATAATTAAAAAAAAAATATTTTTGGGCTCGGGGAGGTCCATACGTGTAAATCCGTCAAAATGTCGAGGTCGAATTTTTTGACGATTACAAGACTTCCTCTATACTACGTATACATACGAGAAAGTAAAAATTGCAAAATCGCTGAGGACGTCACAACAAAAATAAGTTTGGGAAGCCTTGGCCTATACGGTCGGCTCAGTCTATTAACAGTTTAGTACACTGTCATAGTAACACTAGTGCTTATACCGTAATAGTTGCCACCATTATCTATGAATAATTATTATGACAAGGTACTAAAGTGTTAATTTACCGAGACCGACAGTAGCTAAGTTGGGAAGATCGCGTGCTGTCAAGCGTACGTGACGTCGCGTTATCGATATTTCTCGGAATCGCGAACCGAATGCAGGCATCGATTATAGCACCGGTTATAGTAAAGTGAGCAATCAACACAGTAACACAAATAGGTAGCAATATTTGTTTTTTGCATTGTTAACATTATGTGATACATCAAGAGATAGGTCACGGCGGATAGGTTGTAGCACATTTAGACCACACCGCTCCCGCTCTACAAAAAAGAGCATTTAAATATGGGATTAAAACCATACTCTGTAGATATACTTCAGCAGCATTATAAAATAGCAAACAACGCGCCACGGTAACGTTATTGACATTATCGTGAACGCGCGGTGGCAATGTAATTTTTTTTTGTCGAGCGGGAGCGGTGACGTATAGATGAGCTGAGGGCTTATTGCCAGAGGTCCACGATTTTATTGTCTAAAAAATAGCTAAGGACTGGCTATCTTAACTGTTGGATAGCACAACAAAGCTGTTAAAACTGTTGTTTTGGTGACTTTAAAATTATGACAACTATCTGAGCGGATTTGCCCTTACCGACGTAATTGGGATCAGATTCGGATCGAGGCGTGGGCGACCGCCTGCGGCCTCGCACCTCGAACATTTTTAGCTGACCCTCTCAAGCATCTCCCGCCACCCAGTGGTGCTGTGTTGCCCGCATCCACGGCGAGAAAGGGCCTCGCGCGGTGTAACTTCCCCAGGGCAAAGTCTTGTTCCGCCACTATTAGATATCTAACCTGAAATCTCCAGATCACCACACTACATTAGTAGGTACTAGTAGAGGTGGTTAAGCGTTTTCGAAATTGTTAGCATTGCTTCACATGCTATGTCTATCTACGTTACGATATTAAATAAAATAAGGAGGTCTATTAAGAGGTCTATGAAAACGATACTCCTAAAACATAGATTCTCAACGTGGGTGATAATGTTAGGGGACATTTGCATGTTCTTTATAAAAGTTCTTTATTTAAATGGACTTGGCTAAGTATTTTTAAATCGCTAAAACACTACTTATTATGAGGAAATGAACATTTTGATTACATTGCAGGTTTTAATATAAACATGGAAATAGTTGTTTGTATAAACTGTAAATTAGTGACGAATGGTAAGTCAAATTAAGATCTGCGCTTTTTTATTGGTCTGAGTGTGCGCTCTAGAAAATCTATTCCCCAAATGGGCGGTGGGAAAAAATTGTTGAGAGACTGTAACAATTTAATGATTGCGAAGTACTCTATCGTGTTATAACTTATTTATGGTTGTACTGTGTTATAAATATTCGTTTCCGTAAGTAACAATCGATACTTCATCTCGACTCTATACAGTTAATCGAACCTTATTGAGTTGTCGAGCGATGTACCAAAACCTCCCTATTTCTAAGCCATTCCAACCAACGACATGTCCAGTAGGCGGAAATGCGTAACGCTATCGAGGGGTAAAGTGATATATCGACACATTTCTTGAAATATTGTGGAGCGCACGCGATCTAAGTAACGAGCTGAGAGGGTGACGTTTCCAAAAGGCTTCGAATAAGAATGTATCGAATAAATCTACGGGGATAACTATCCTAATCATTTTCATATCAGACATAGATAAAGAGGAATAACAACATTTATTAAGGTTTCCCGCCTGAGGCAGGTCGATTTTTTTCATTTTTCTAGTATTAAAAACATTTATTAACGTTTAAAAAAAGCGTCACATTTACTTTATTAAGGCAAAACAGCCTATGTTAGCTAATTAATTTTCTTCAGAATTTAATATAACTAATAACTACACTTTAAACAGATTTTTTTAAACGACAACGTTTAATCTGTCTCTAAATATCTCGAAGTAAGGTTCCCCGGCTGGTTATCACAATACCGATTTGGAAACGGGCCAAAAATCCTATCTGGGCTCTAGTTGAGATATATTACTGGAGCTCAACGCGATTCGACAGTCCAAACTTCACACAAAAGGGAAATAAATCTTGCTAAAATCGCGAATATTATAACGCTCCAACCCTTCTGCGGCTTAGCGGGGCAAAAAGTTCCTTAAATGACCCCAGAATGGAATTAAATAATTACTGACGATGTATTAAATCACGAGATCACGCTTGATTAATGCGGTCGTAAAGTAACGTTTCGACAATAGGACCGTAAGGTCTAATGTGGCGTTTGCCTCTAAAAATGAAATATAGGGTTGTTGCGCATTGCAGTCGTTGCATGGGGTTACCGGTAACGGTGGTGAGGTCTGCATGTACATAACGCGGCAGTGCTGAATCACTATACGAGATTATAGAAATAAAAACAACATTTAATCGGTTTCATAGAAATTTCTTATGTAATTCTTTTTTGAATGTTTTCAAAGAATTTTTAGAACTAATTATATTTTTAAAAAGTAAAGGAATATAATTGTATTTTACTCCAATACACCGACTCATTTTTGGAACAATAAAAGCTGTGAAATTTTTCTTCGTACAGTTCTTTAGCTTTTCGATTTAAACAGACTGACAATATAGACACCAATTCGCATGGCGTATTTATTATGTAGTAGAGTCTGCAATAGAAGCTAGGAAATTGAATACACAATCGCAAGCTACAATATATCTTGAACAAAATGCTTTGCAGAGGCAAAGAAACAATGTGACCTTTCGTGAATTCATAGAAACTGTGCATAGAGTATAGATGCCGGTGGGGGAGACGAGCGGATGTCGCCGATTTACTCCCGGCGACATCGCTTACGAATTGATATTGTTCTCGACACCAAAATCAATAGTGACGACGTTATTATTTTGTCTATTCGAATACCGGCCCCTTGTTTTCAAATGCTTTGGGCATTCGTTTGAATTATCTTCCCTACAAATAATGTTTACGTTCCAATTGCCCCTATGTTTTTGTATTATTGGAATTTTAAGAATAAATATTAGTAACGCCAGTAAAGATGCTTAATAATAGACTAGATTTTTTTCTGCCGTTCAAAGAATAATTCTTCTTACACTTTAAGCTTATACTTTAAGCTCTGTCATTTGTTTAACTGAACTATTGAGCAGGAAAATTAAATGTGCTTTTGTTTCGGGTTCTGTTTTCATTGAATATTATTACCTAGTAACATATACTAGGTGGTAGACCCGTATGTAGGGTCGTCTGGGTAGGTACTACCGCCTTTCTTATATTTCTGCCGTGAAGCAGTTCGCTGTGTTTCGGATGAAGGGAAAGGTAGCCACTGGGTATGGAGGGCATAGCATCTTAGTCCCCAGGATGGCAAAGCACTTGCAGTGTTAAGTGATTTACCGTGTATTTACCCCTAATATTAGTGTCTATAGGCGACAGTAACCACTTAACACCAGGTGGGCCGCAAGCTTGTTTGCCATATGCCATCTGGTATTAAAAAAATCACGCATACATAGATGATAGATAACAGTACTTACATAGAGCCTTAATATGTGACATAATTACGTATTTGCTTTCACTGTAGTCAGAAGAGCATGAATCAGTGCTATTTTTACTAATGCATATGTTAGGAAATAGATAGCGTACCAAATTCGATTTGAGAAACAAAACAACTTTTATTTGTTCTGTAAACTGATAAAATTAATGAAACCAGAGTCGCAGATAAAACATTTCCTAAATTTACATATAGAAGTTTTATTTCACATCCTAAATAGTGGTCTGAAGCTAACGTGACACAATTTATGTTGATCGTCAATCTATGACTGATTTGTTAGTTTTCTAAGTCCTTGCTTGGATGTGCAGTCGCCGCAGTTCAGATTTCGTCTTAGGGTTATTTTTAATTTAGGTCATCATCAATAGCTCATATAATTGTCCCCACCGAGGGGCTCGAGCCTAACCCACATTAGGGGCGATTAGGCCTTAGTCAACCACGCTGGCCAAGTGCGGGTTGGTTGACTTCACACACAACCTAAGAATTTCTTCATAGGTGTGTGCAGGTTTCCTCACAATGTTTTTCCTTTACCGTAAAAGCGTCAATTAAACGTACATATGAATTCAAAATTTGAAAACACATTGGTACGTGGCGGGGATCGAACCAGTGCCACCCGGGTGAGAGACGACGCTCTTACGCACTACGCCACCGACGCTTAATTTAGGTATTCATTAAGAATTAAATTTCATATGAAATCGATTTTCTAGCATAAGACAAAACTAATAAATACCACAATATAGGCTCTTACAAATTTAATGGACATTATAGTATGTTTTATCACTTAATAAAGTTTAGCAGGGAGCCATGCATGCTCCGCTAATAGCTTGTTTGCGGTGGAACTAACAAGTGACAGAGTTTTGATGAGACCCTATTGTCGCGCCCAATTCAATTTATGATTTGTTCTACACGTGCGCTGACTTGCAACTTTTGGTTACACAGAATATTTAGACTTGGGTATCGAGCAACATTGTGCATAGTTTGATGGATTGGGGAACGCATTAGACTTTGCATTACTTATATATTTATAAGACAAAGTTGTTAAAACTATTTTTATTTTATAACTGTAAAGGCGGAGTGTGGAAAATTTCATACTGTGCAAAAAATGGTTTTAAGTGTAAAGCATGGGTCTTAGTCAAGATACTGTTACAATTAAAAGAAAAAAAGGAGCATATCAACGAATTCCAAATTTAATGATGTTACGATGACCTACAAAATCTGTGAGTTTTCATTTGATGTTTTAGAATACACAACCATGAATGGATTGAAAGAATGATGGAGGGATCGAAGTGGATGGAATGGATTTGAAGCGTAGGTAGTCATGGGCGCAAGCAGATGGGCTCGGTTTCTGTGTGCACCACAGAGAACATAATACTGATATCTGTGGTGTGAACGGAGATTCGGCTGCTGATAGACTACCGACGTGAACTCACTCCTAGCACAAGCGCATTAGTTTAGTTGAAGGAGTTAACAAGATTAATATAAAAGTGTTAGCAACAATATTCTTTTAAAAAAAAAGAAATGGCACGTAGAACTGTTTTCAAAAATTTTATCAATAATTAAAGAGACGAACATAATAATAAGGAAGAAGCAATATACATAGTTCAGACAAAACTTAATTCCTTTGCCATCTTAAGTAATTTGGGGACTTAACGACAAACATTAGATTTACTCCTATGACAATAAAGACTGGCTGTATTATGAATTTCAAGTACAAAAATCATCCACGCTAAAAATAAATAATCTTATTCCATTTTTTTCATAACGTATACCGAGAAAACTGTGCTATGATTTGAAAAAGGCACTATTGAACTCGAAAGGCAGACGACACAAATTAATTTCGTTATAGATATTAAAGCGGCACCAAGTTTTCGTGTTATCCATAATTAGGATGGCATAAAGAGGGAACTGACAAGAGCAGTGATAGGGGATCAAGATAACTTTCAAGTTGGCCGCATAATGAATGGTTAGCCTGAAGTAGGTTCGGACTAGTAGACTGCTGAAATTTATGTAGCCACAGTAAACTTAGTCCAGTGGTTTAGAACTGATGTCAAAAAGCTTGCACGGAACTTCTTTTAGAAGGGATATTGTATTTTTCGTTGTATAGTGAATTTAAGTGGCGCGTATTTCATTGTCTTAAATATACAGTTACGCAGATGATCCGAATTCCTCAGTTCCTCAACACATCCCTTAACATCTCGAAAAGCATTGAGATTGTTGGTGTCGAAATCTCCTGTGACTGTCAGATCCGCAGTCATTTGGAAAGTAAGGCCAAACTGGTATCTAAAAAGCTCGGCGTGCTCGAGAATGCGAAGCGGTATTTCACACCTGGGCCAAAACTGATATTGTACAAGTCGCAAGTCAGGCCTCATGATTATGACTCTCATCTAAGGGTGGAGCACCTAGATGCCAGCTAGGACCATTCGACGCGGTCCAAAGTCGAGCTGTGAGAATCGTTGACGATCCAATGTTCACAGCCGGTATTGAACCCCTATATCTTAGGAGAGAATTTGCTTCCTAATGCGTTTTCTATAGGTTTATAATGGAATGTGTTCTAAGGCACTATTTGACATGATGCCAACTTTCTATCACCATCGGCAGGGTAATTCATCCTGACACACTGGAACCGAGTTGGTCACGTACTGTGCGTTTTAGAATAAATTTTTTTTAGCGTATGCTTCGGTTGTGGATTGAACTACCTGTCGAGGTTTTCCTAAGGACTGCAACATGGGTGTCTTCAAGAAAGATGTGTTAAAGTTTTTGCTAGGACAGCACCCACTTGTGATACCCCTGGTATTGAAAGTGTTCATAGGCTCTGGCGGATCGTATGCTTGTTTGCCACCAACGTGGTATAAAATAAAAGAAATCAGAATCAGAAAGTTAATAAATTGAAATTGCTAAGTACTTTTAAATCGTCAAAAACACTACCACCATCGCTTAGGACGATATAGCTAATATACTTACTCATAAATGAATATGCTGGTGGAGAAGAAATGGTAGCGCAACATACTCACACAGCTTATAATTTGGCAATGACTTAAATATATCATTACAGGTCAGTATAAAAGGTAAAATAAACATAGATTTATTATACTTTAAAAATTATATAGAAATACCCTATTTTTTATTAATTTATCAGCTCTGAAGTTAATGAAAATCAATAAATTTGTAATCAAATAAACCCACTACCATTTTATGTTTCAATAAATACATTTCTATAAATTTATTTATATTATTTGACTTATTTTAGCAGTTAATCTGCCATTAAATAAATAAAAACTACGCTTTATGTAACATTGAGGCTAATAGTCAAATTATGATTGATATACATTTAATACGTACTCCTACTAATATGCTTTATATTAAATAGGCCGGGGTTTGTGTTTGTTCCTGTATTGTTAGTGTATTGATTTTATTCGTTGCTATGTTAATTTGAAATGCTTGTTCAATACAACGAAGTGGTTGTATGAGACGGTAATTATCTTACCTATACAATATTTTAAGGGATTTTATATTGCTTTTTATTTTTTACGATAAACGATACCTTAAGTACATATTTTTATAACTTGAAATTTACGATCATGACGTTCATCTCGCCAGCCCCTAAAGGCGAAATTACATGGTTCAATTTCCGTTGAATATTGCCTTCAATTACATTGCTTCAATGTCATTGAGACGTGTAAACACCTTTCAATGCCATTGCTCAATCTCATTGAAAGCTAAAATTTACCGAACGCTTTCAATGGAATTGCTTCAATTAAGTAACGTGTCAATATGAAAATTGAACGATAACCCATTCCGTGCACGGCAGCCACAGATAATATAATACTATACTAGTACGGCAGCGAAGCTTTCGCGGGCACGAGCTGGTGCGACATCGCATTGCGCTAAGTGAACATTGAACGTCATAATATGATACACGTATAAATTGGAAACGTCGTTCAATGTTCAATACCTTTCAATGGCATTGTTTCAATGTGATTGAACCGTGTAATATCGGCTTAAGTGACGACTGAAGATGGAAGCGAGATTCGTCCGAAACCTTAAATGACATTTGTTACGGCTACAGACTGTATACGATAATAGGTAGCCATGCGGACTTATCAAACACTAATACTTACAAATCTAGGAGTCCGGTGCTGGTAGACATTATTTGAGTAGGTACTTGGGGCAATATGAAAACCTGACGTATAACTCTCCTATAATACCCTAACACAGCTACGGATCTGGCTGGGAAGTAGTCTGGCTAAGTCAGCTCAAATATCTCCAAAGTCGCAAATATTCTGGAATAATTTTATTTTTGCGTTTACAAACGCGTAAATATTAATACTAGAAAAATGCACTAAAAAAAATCGACTTGCCTCAGGCGGGACTCGAACCCGCATCTTCCGTAATCCGGGCGGTTGCGTTGACCAAGTCTCGGTGGCGTAATTGGTCAACGCAGTCGCCCGGATTGCGGAAGATGCGGGTTCGAGTCCCGCCTGAGGCAAGTCGTTTTTTTTCCAGTGCATTTTTCTAATATTTCTCGCAAATATTCTTTTTGCAAAAAATGTCCTTGAGGCATTTGAAAGTTTTATACTAGTTCATTTAGGCGGTTCTTTAAAATTGCTAGATGCTTGCAAAACTGTTTTTAGCAACGCCTACTATAAATGCTACAGTAATGCAGCACAAATTTCGAGTGCGCCCAAAGCACTTTTTTAATAAATTTTGGTTACACCATTTTATCATGTTACTTTAGATTAGAACAACTCAGTATTACGTAAGACGTGTGATGCCGGCAGAGTAGAATATCATCACCCCATAGTCTCCAATGGGTGTCGTAGAAGGCGACTAATGGATCAGCAAAGGCGTATTAATCAACTTATACTCCTTCCACCAATCCGCATTGGGCAAGCGTGGTGAACTACTGCCTAAACCTCCTACGAGAACAAGTAGAGGCCTTGTGTCCCAGCAGTGGGTCGAATTATAAAAACTGTTATGCTGATGATATTACGTATTATATTAATTTTAACCTTCTTAAGTTCAGAACAACACGCGAAGAATAATAACTCTAAGGGAGGCAAGTAGTTACATAAGCGCACCTTTGTTTATGTTGCTTTATTATGTTCGCTTTGTCGACGACTGTGGCCTAAAATCTCCTTTCAGTAAATTGCTGTTTTCTTACGAAGCGAGCCAAAATGCAATCTCGTGTTTGCTCTTTTTCCCGGATTTTAGAAGAGTAAGCTAGTTTGTTGGTCAGCTTATCTGTATTAAAGTCTGTCTTATAAATTCTAAATGCTTTGTACATTTATCTAAATACTAGGAACAACTTTGTCTACTTAGGGGATGAGAATGTTCACGTCTTATAAAACAAGATGCCTTTGTAACATTAGGTATGCTCTTTGTAATTAAAATCTTGAGGACTGAGAAGTGTTCTCTTATTCATAATCTACGCAGTTGACAGAAAGTTCTTTTTTCTGTTTTACCTGTGCTTTAAAATGAATTGCTTTCTTGTACCTAGAAGTCATTACGTAAGACGTAAATAAGCGTTTGAATTAAACATTAGAAGACAAAAGTCGAGACAGAATGAAAAACTGTTTTCACCTTAATTACGTCTTTTCGGTAAACAGCGCCAATGAAAAATATTATATTATGTTGCGAATTTCCTTTCGCAAAGTTCATTCTTTTACTGGACGGGCTTGTATTTTCATAGCAATTTTGCAAAGCTACGAAGATTTTCTCGCTATCTGCGAGGGTATGAAATAGGGAGTGATTTCTGTCGAGGAACGGTTGTTGGGATCGCATGAATCGTATCCCTCGACGTCGGGGTACGCATTCTCTTCGTAAAATACCCTTTTGAGACGGCTCCAAGAGATGTAGGAGGCTATAAGCACCTGCGATAGATGATGCTTGAAAAATACACATTCATGTTCGTTCCTAGACATTTTTTTATTGTTGCCACGGTGTGTTGCAGACCTGTTGTTTGTTCTGAGGAATAAAACAGAATGTCCATTGTAAATTGTATGGACATGGATAAAGATACTGTTAAAACTAAGTACCTATCTTATCGAGAGCGTACAGAAAAAATTGAATAGTTAATGAAAAGAGACGACAATGCAGGATCTGTAGATTTAACGATAGAAATAAAAGTAACCATAGTGGATTTATGAAATCTGTTTATTAGAGATTTTGTATATTTTACTAACTAGGAAAAGTATAACTTAGCTATTATTATTCGCAGCATTCGCCGTTTGCATGTTGAATAATAATTATAATGGTGTCAGTTTTGGAACGAGAAAATTAAACTCGCGGTCTGTTCTGGGCAGCAACTTTTTGGTCCTGGTAGTGAGTTTTCAACAAGTATTTAAACGACGAATTTAATAATTGCATGAGATTTGAATAATGCAAAATTGGACATAGAATTTGGGAAGTTTGAACACTTTCATATTTTAGTACTATGGTATCCGTTATTATTTAATATCAAAAGAATTTCATCAAATATATTACGGTACTAAGATGTTATATATGTTGTCGATTGACAAGACGTCCACGTTTTTGGAGAATAATGAAATAAATGAAACGTTAAACAAAGACAAAGGACGATATACCTTTTTAAGACACAGTACAGAACTGTGATATAAATTAAACAAAATTCATAAGCTCGTGAACCACCTGATTATAAACTTTCAGTAAAGGACTGAATGGTGTTTGCCAGACGCTCTGAGAAGCCAATTTAATAAATTTAGAAAGCTTCTCCGCTTCCCATATGGTTTGGTTTCGAACGAACACGGATTGAATAGAATTCGGAAGTGAATTTGAATATGAGACACGTAATCCGAAGTTAATACCAATTTTGTACGCATGCACACCCAATGAATTTTCAAGCTTATATTTAAGATACAGGGTTGAAAGTTATAGAGTAATTTTGCCAGTTAGGGGAAATTTGACGTGCAAGTCTGTTACATGGAATTAGTTTTTGACGATCTTCTCGAGTGATTTTAAATGTAATAATCACGCTTTAAGCTTAAAATTAATTAGTAATAATTTCAATATATATTTATGACAATTAATTATCAGCCTATTAAGAGCCGAGTATTTCTGAAACATGCAAAAAAATATTGAAATTGTAAATCTCTCACTAAGCATAAAGGCCGTTGTAGTGCGATTCCGATCAAATTAGATCTGAACCCGGAAAGGTTTCTAAATGTACAAAACTTAACGTTGGACGGATAAATTCCATGTGGCTTTTGAATCAGCATCTAATTTCGTTACGGGATAGCATTGTTGGATTCGAATTTCGGTGGGGGAAGCTGTATACCTACGTGTGAACACGAACGACCCTACTTCGATGTATGTTGTTGTTTATTTATTCTACATATGTCTGTATCCGTGATTTCGTAGTTTGGAACTGACAAGTGGTGTAGATGTATCTAGATTTTATATCTTTAACACATTTCCGTCATGAAGCGTTCTATCGTCCAAACCGAGTGCTCCTACTCCTTTCATAAGCGAACAAAGAAATTTGGAACTTATCTATATCGCACAATCGACTTTTCTGCCAGAGCACCTGTTGTTCTGACAATCCAGAGTCATTCAATAGAGACGTGAAGAAGCTCCTTGCAGGTCAGAAATGTAACGGTGGTAAGTTTGGCGCACATTATTATGTTATACCAGCTATATTTGTGCTTGGGCTCCACTTTCACATTTTACCTCTTTAAAGTCTTTTAACCTCTTTAACTAAATTCTTTTGGTAATAGGGGTTAAAGTATGAAATTGCCGATTTTTTCCTCATTATTCATTAGTGTATAATTCCTTTAATACAATAGCTATGTCCATTATTCTTTTTTTATTTTAAACTTCATTACAAGAACTTATATTTATGTATAAAATTTTATTCTCATTTCATTTTTTTCACTAGAAATAAATCTTCCAAAACAGCTCATGGTAAGAGGTGTCCGTCTCCGCTATAAAAATATGAATATTTTTTAACAGGTATCTATTCTCAATTTCTTTCTCTAAGTATCCTATTAGCTTGTCTCAATATATCCACAAAATTTAGATTTATGGTTCCTTTAAAAAATCGCAAATATATTTGTAAAAAAAAAAAAAAAAGAAGGTCAATACCATACCCATCAAAGATTAAAAGTAACTATTTATTATATGGTTCTACGACCAATAAAAATTGGTATAATATAATAAACTCCTGCAATATAAGAAAGTTCCAGCAAGTAAGCTGCCGGCCGTGCCTGGAGCCAGCTGATGAGTTTACTAAGTTGTTCCGTTCCTCGTGTGCTTTTGTTCCGGTCGTGTTCCGAAAGCTAAATAGAATGTGGGTGCCAAGTTGCCACTGCATGATAACGTTCTTGTATTTAAGTTTACAGGCGTACAGTACAACTGTGCCGAGATAAAAGCATTTTAAGAGGAGAAATAAAGACGTAACTTAAATTTCGTGAAGGATTTCTCGGGAAACTTTTCTGACATTTATAAATTCAGAACCGGCTAATCGAGCTCCATCTGAGATGAGTTTATTTCTGTAACGATAACTCGGAAACGTATCGTTTTTCTAAGGGTTGTAGATCTATTCTAGACAAACCAAAGTGTTGCCTTTACTTCAAATCAAACCCATTACATTGTGCGTTCGTAAAATTATTCGGATTTACACTTTACGTATTGCTAATAAACATTTTGTTTTACGATAATTTGAAAGAAGACTAAGTGACACAAGAATGAACTGAAAGGAGAGTAGGTGGAGCGAAAAAAACAAGTAACGATCATAGCAAGTGGAAAGAAGTAATCTCTGCCTAAACTTATGGGAGAAAGGCGTGATTTTAGGCACGTATTTTTATGTTATTTGGTTGACTGACAAGGATACGGTCTGCCTATTGGTAAGCAGTCACCATATTGTATGTATATTACAATAGTGTACAGAGGACGTGTAACCTTGACCCATAAGCGTGTAGGAATAATTTAAATTAATCCCGTAATTTTCCCAGCGTACGTTTGAGTGTGTTTTGAGCAGTTGAGCACTCAACCCCGCTAGCGGCCGCGGATCCCGAGACGTTATTGATTTCAGCGCAGTGAGGGCGCAAACTTTTGCATTCGCTTCCTTTGCCAGACAAATTGGTTATCTTCGGGTTGTTATACGCGGCGATTTCATTCCGTATTTGACGAGGAAAAATTTATGCCATCCATAATTTTTTTTTCTTGCAAACAGTGATAGCTAATTATTATTTTTATCGCAGTTACAATGTTCCTTACGCATTGTATTTATTTGTACAAAAATATATACTAATCATTTTATTTTTATTACATTGTTGATAATGTTACGAGTAGAAGAGTAGAACTATTTCTGTTGATCTCAAAGGTCGACTTATATGTATAACGTAGGTCTTTTCTATTTATTACTTTAACTCTTTGCAGTTTATATTATAATTGTTTTATTTTTTTCTCTCACTGGTCTTTTTCTTGCTTTGTTTGCATTTTCTTATAATATACATTTCTCATCATTTTCGTTTCAAACAGCGAATTGTACTTTAATTTTTGAACATTAAATAAGATACTTAGATGCGTTCCCAATTTGACCAAAAACTGAATATAAAAATACGAGGCACCAA
The DNA here is from genome assembly GCA_955850985.1 of Elophila nymphaeata. Classification (NCBI taxonomy): domain Eukaryota; kingdom Metazoa; phylum Arthropoda; class Insecta; order Lepidoptera; family Crambidae; genus Elophila; species Elophila nymphaeata. The sequence continues at coordinate 16,541,197 of OY039068.1, forward strand.
TCATAAAATTAATAAGAACATCTTCTATAACGACTACTTTGTATACGAGAACATTGAAACTATAACAATCAACTTAAGTTAAGACCACGCTATACTTAAAGTAGATTTTTTAATATACAGCTTAAGCTAAATAACTTGACGAAGCGAACGATGCATCAAGAGTTTCCAGCTAATGACCTGAATGGCTTCATTAAGAGAGTTACTCATGATACGTGACTGGAAATTCCGGGAGCTCGAAATGGTCACTACGAAGGTGGCTTTAGTGCGAATCTAATACTTCAACGAAATTGTATTAGCATCCTACAACATTTTTATACTGCAAGCATAATTAAGCATGCGCTTCAGTCGGAAAATGCTCATTAAAGCATATTAACGTTAGTAGGTCCAGGTTACATCACAGGTCTATCTTTATTATAAAGTTTATGTTGTGGAGCATTGATGATTGCCAAGAAACATAATAGGTACTATTTTAGTTTTGAGAGTCTTCACTTGAACTTGATTTTTAGATAATGTTCGATTTTGGTCTTATATGAAGCCTTTGATATGACATACCTAAATAAAATAACAATTTTAATAAAAAGAAAAGTAGATAAAATTTTGTTATGGAATCTCAGCACTTTTTGGGAGAACTCAAATATTTTCCAATTTTTTATCGCATCTGAAATGTGCCGAACAATGTCGAATTTAATTATGCACTTACATGTTCAACATCTGATAAAATTATTCTTCTAAAGCTACGTATTCATGTAAACATTCAGAAACACTCATTTCAGAGTTGCTGCTTGCGTAATCGTCAAGCGATTTTAATAAAAATTGACGTAATGTCAGCACACGTGTACTCTCCATATCTCCTGGGTCTTCGAAGAAGTAAATTGCGCCTATACTATTTATCCGATTTTGATGCATAAGGTGTCAATTATTACTACTACATTTTACTCACTTTAACAATAGGAGGAGTCGATTTTACTTTGTTAAACCAATTTTTACTGAATTCATTCCTTTCTTTTTTCCGTAGTTGGGTTACATTCAGTTTTTTTAACGTTTTTGAACGCTTGTTTAGAATACGAGTAGTTTGCATAAGATATGTAGATTCCAAATTCAAGCGGCTAATCCGTTACGCACCTCTCCTAATGTTCACTGTTCCGCTGAAAAGTCGGGGACTTTCGGAAATGGGTGTATTGTTCGCGGCGCACGTGTGCAATGTGTACGTACGTGAATGTGAGTGCGGGTTAAAAATAGAGGACCGGACATTGAACCGGGCGCCGGACACAACGGTAATGAAAGTGTCTCATCTCATAGTGCAAAATTCGCGTTTTCGCGACTGAACCAATTTCCCGGCGACCGAAATAGTAGGAATTTGTACTATTCTTTCGAATACAGTTTGCCGTTTTAAAATGTGAATGCAAAAATCGTATGCATTCTATTTTGGGCTTATAGAAAAAGTAGAGTTTATCGAAAAACTGTTCGTCGAAGAATGGTTCGCTGAGAACACCATAGGTAGTTGGTTTTACTAAAATCTACCTGTTACGGAGATTCAACAAGAGCGGAATGAGAGTTACAAAATGAATAACCATGAACCTATCATTATAAATTTTAATGTACCAGGACTGCCAAGATGAATTAAGGTCGTAGCACATTTATCAGCCCGGAAAGGGAATATCACTTTTTTATTATGAATACTACGGAAAGGCGTCTACGAAACTGCTACGGAAAGTAGCGCATCGCTTCCTTTTTATAGTAAAAAATATTTTTAAATAAAAAAACCGCCTTCAAAACTAAAAACGGAGAAATAAAAATTTTGTTTATAAAAATCAATTTTTATTTTGAGTTTGGTCCCAAATACAGATCACAACGTTAATTTCAAATATTGAGGTTGGCACCGACCTCAAAAAACATTTAGATTTTGATAAAGAAAATTTTTATTTCTCGGTTTTTAGTTTTGAAGGCGTTTTTTTATCTAAATTTTTATTTCTTTTTAGTGTTTTAAGTATAGAAATTTTCAGGAAACTATCTCGAGATCTTTTAGACCAAAGACTATTTAGACACACAAGTGATAAGATTACGACATCATCGACGTCAATTAAATAGGCATTATTAGGGATAACTCAAAAACTGCTCGTCAAATGTCGATCAAATTTAAATGGGACCACATGACAAGCACCAGCTTCCAAATGTCGAAAGAATCTTCAAAATCGGTACACCCAGTAAAGAGTTATGAGGTAACAAACATAAAAAAACGTACATTCGAATTGAGAACCTCCTCCCTTTTTTGAAGTCAGTTAAAAAGAGGCGATAAGGGAACTTATAAGTGTGCTACGACCTTTAGAGTGGTAGCACACTTATCAGTTTGCATACCTAACAACTGTCTTGGTTGTTGGCTTTTGTTTGCTGGTTCACATGTTTAGTTACTCTATAGTAACTTTTATGTTTATTACGAGATGGCAAACAAGCTTGCGGCCCACCTGGTGTTAAGTGGCTACCATCGCTTATAGACACTTGCAATATTAAGGATAAATCACTAAACACTGCATGTACGTTGCCGCGGGACTACGATGATATGCCTTCCATGCCCAGTAATTACACTGGCTACCTTTCCCTTCAATCCGAAACACGGCGAATGCTTTACGGCAGAAATAAGAAAGGCGGTGGTACCTACCCAGACGACCCTACATTTGGGTCCTCAAACAAATAATGTAATGACAGTCTGGCAACTTGTCTCTATTTTGGCAATATATGATTCATACTGCCAGTTATGGCTTTAGGTTTAAAAAAAGATATCTAGTATTCTGTTGCTCTGTGTGTGTAACCAAATGTTACCAAAGGCTCTGTTCAACCCCTATCGGGATTATGAGCGTGATAATATTGTAAACTAGCTTCTGCCCGCGACTTCGTCTGCACAGTATTGGTATAAATTATAGCCTATATGTTATTCTGATGTATGAGCTATATTATTGTAAAGTTTCATTAAAATCCTTTCAGTAGTTTTAGTGTGATAGAGTAACAAATATACATCCATACATCCATCTATACATCCATACAAACTTTGGCGTTTATGATATTAGGTAAACTAAACTTAATGTGGCTTACTGGCTAAGCCAGTAACTAGCCATATGCTACAGAATAACGGTTTTCACCCGTTGAATTAATAAACCATATAAAGTAATATCGTGCTATAATAATTTAGTAGCATTAAGCACGGCGGTAGTTGGTGGGTTACTTCATGGAAGTCTGTTATTACTAGTCTAGGAACAGGTAATAAACCGGCCACTGTTAGTAGAGCGAGAACCCCTGGACGACTCATTAAATGGGGCACGTGTCCCCGGTGCAGGTGCTTCGTAACTTGACCATTAGATGAGACCACGGAGGATGAGATATTAATTTTATGATTTTATGATAATATGTATACAAGTGCTCACGATCTTGCTCTATAGTGGGTGGAGCATCCCCGCGCGCATAGCACTCTCAGAAAACGAGAAAACTATTGATTTTCTATAATAAGATGCTTCTATTTTAAACAAATATTTAAATAATGAAATTATATTTAAGACTAGCAGTGCCCGCGACTTCGTCCGCATAGAATTTACCAAAAGAAAAAAAAGTAGCCTAAATTACTCCTTATTACACCAGCTACCTGCCAAAAAAAGTCCCGTCAAAATCGGTCCAGCCGTTTCAGAGATTAGCCGGAACAAACAGACAGACAGACAGACAAAAATTGTAAAAAATGTTATTTTGGTTTATGTACCTTATATATGCATGTAGTAAAAAACGGTTATTTCAATATTACAAACAGACACTCCAATTTTATTTATATGTATAGATGTTTAAATTTTTGGTAAGCTCAGACCATTTATTGGTCGGAGTTGGTAAGACATCTTTTCAAGATTTTATTAATACACTAAAAAGTACTGAAATGTTTTCATACCGCTTTGTGGTGTATTTTGACATGTTTTTTTTTCCACACTCTTTATTGTTAACGTGTGAAGATCGTTGGAAACATATAGCTATCCGTCTCAGATGAAACGACAAATATTACCCACCACAGAACACAGAGTACCCACCTACCTAGCTTTATAAAACAGCTATTGCCATGCCCAGTATTTTCACTGGCAACCTTTCCCTTCAATCTGAATCTATTAGATAGTATTATAGACTGGCAACCTTTGCCTTCAATCCGAATCTATTAGATAATATTATATTAGATAAAGAAATAACCTAATAATGTATTATTCTTCGTCTCTAATTTACCGAAATGGCCAGTTGGCTGTTTGTTTGAATATATTTTATTGAATTTAGTTAAATCAAACTAAATTCAATAAAATATATACAAACAAACTGCCAACTGGCAACAAATCGTTCATGCATAATCCGGATTGTGTAAGCTCGTGCCTAAACACTTGACTGTTGTCTGTTTTGTTTTTTTACAGAAATTCTCAATTGTTTGTTATACTCCCACCCAAATCGTGATATGGTATTTATTTGGCAATTGTCCAAGCTCGGGTCCCTTTTGATTCGTAGACGTGCCAGCGTTTTGTGATAAAGTTGAGCGTCCATTCAAAACAATTCCACTCAAATATTTAGTCCACACCGATGTTTTTATTGTAAACGAACACCTATTATCTTTAGATTTTGAAAGTGGTCCGAAATGGTTTTGATTTGGATTGACGTTATAGCCTAAGAGCCAGTGGAAGGCTACCTGTATGTATTTGACCAGACTTGGGGTTTTGTACAGTGAGGCCCCTATACCTACCATATATGAGATGGGGGTTCACTAAGCCCCAAGTGGTGGACACGGCGCGCGCTCAAGCAAGACAGGTATCGATTTTTGGCGAATTTTTAATGCATTTGACGACGTCTGCCGTTTTTAAAATTTGATAATATATTATTATTATTATCTAAAAACAACAATGGCAGACCATTATCGCGCGGTTAACATTGTGGCAGACAGTTTTGAAAGTGCTGAAAAAAATTAAATTTTGAATTTATTTGAAGAGATCTGCCATTGATATATTTTATTTATTAGGGTCTTGAAAACTTATATTCATCACGGCAGACGACTTCATTGAGTACACACATCAGCAGACAACAAAATCTTTGCTACTATCCGGTCAGATGTATGTGTATTACGTTCCCTATTTTACATCAATATGATTTACTTTATCACTGTGATTAACTAAAATTGATAAGTTTGATTATTAATAAGTTTGATGATAAAAAAGTTAGTATATTTTGGAAGAATCTCAAATATTAAGGTATATTGCAGATAACAAATAATTATTCAAATATTTATTTAATTTTCTTCTTTTTATTTATTTAAGACATAATTAAAAAAAATGAATAACAAAATATGAAACGTGCATGCAATAAAAAAAATTAATGTTTTTTTTACTTATTTAAAAAAGCAAGACAGGTATCGATTTTTGGCGAATTTTTAATGCATTTGACGACGTCTGCCGTTTTTAAAATTTGATAATATATTATTATTATTATCTTAAAACAACAATGGCAGACCATTATCGCGCGGTTAACATTGTGGCAGACAGTTTTGAAAGTGCTGAAAAAAATAAAATTTTGAATTTATTTGAAGAGATCTGCCATTGATATATTTTATTTATTAGGGTCTTGAAAACTTATATTCATCACGGCAGACGACTTCATTGAGTACACACATCAGCAGACAACAAAATCTTTGCTACTATCCGGTCAGATCCTGTGAATGCATGGAAGCCGATTAAGCTTTTGGCTAACAATTCACCAAGTTCCTGATAAATTTTTGTGACGTCAATATACCTTTCGTTATTTCCTGTTCCATTGAGCATCCAAATATTGGAATCAGAATTTTTTAATTGTGTCATATTACCAATCATTATAATTAAAATATCAGTATCAGAGGCTCTAATAACATTCTATAATTTTTATTCAAATGGTTCGAAGGTGATCAACTTCCAACTTCTGTGAGCGACTTAATCACCCAAGTCCATGGTAAGTTCATTAATAACCAAATTTAATCGAATATATTCGGATCACTTTACAAATTATTTTTATTTTGAAATTATTTTTTTACAGATTCCGATTCTATGGATGATGAAGACGAGTCACACCACGACGACCATGATTCCGATGACGATGAATAAAGATTTAAATAAGTAAAAAAAACATTAATTTTTTTTATTGCATGCACGTTTAATATTTTGTTATTCATTTTTTTTAATTATGTCTTAAATAAATAAAAAGAAGAAAATTAAATAAATATTTGAATAATTATTTGTTATCTGCAATATACCTTAATATTTGAGATTCTTCCAAAATATACTAACTTTTTTATCATCAAACTTATTAATCATCAAACTTATCAATTTTAGTTAATCACAGTGATAAAGTAAATCATATTGATGTAAAATAGGGAACGTAATACACATACATCTGACCGGATAGTAGCAAAGATTTTGTTGTCTGCTGATGTGTGTACTCAATGAAGTCGTCTGCCGTGATGAATATAAGTTTTCAAGACCCTAATAAATAAAATATATCAATGGCAGATCTCTTCAAATAAATTCAAAATTTAATTTTTTTCAGCACTTTCAAAACTGTCTGCCACAATGTTAACCGCGCGATAATGGTCTGCCATTGTTGTTTTTAGATAATAATAATAATATATTATCAAATTTTAAAAACGGCAGACGTCGTCAAATGCATTAAAAATTCGCCAAAAATCGATACCTGTCTTGCTTGAGCGCGCGCCGTGTCCACCACTTGGGGCTTAGTGAACCCCCATCTCATATATGGTAGGTATAGGGGCCTCACTGTACAAAACCCCAAGTCTGGTCAAATACATACAGGTAGCCTTCCACTGGCTCTTAGGCTATTAGGTCAATAATCTACCCTGACAAAAGTCCCTAGATGAGCCGGTTCGTTTAAATGTTTTCTTAAAAATCGATCATTGTTCACAGTTTGTTTTTATTTGTTCTCTTACTCACATCTGACCAAATACTAACTACCATTTTTTATGGTTAAGTTCAGAATTCCTCAGAGGTAGGAAAATTCATAACCTGCTTCCAAATTATTTTAGGGTCGGTGCAGTATGCCTTGTATGTATAATGGTGTAAAAAGAATGAATAATCAAGGTAAGAGATAGGTAAAAGGAAGGTAAAAAACTTTTTTTTTGTCACAAAAGGCTTCAACAAAGTGTTTAATGAACTTACTTAACATTTAAATAATTTCAATAAAAAAAAAACTAATGCAATGTGATACAATTAACACCAAAGTGCAAGCTAAGAAATAACTATTTTTTCATATTAAACTTTTAATCCACCATACTCACTAAATCAATTAAATTAAGTAGCAACGAACAATAATTAAATAAGCCTATCACGAGAAGCGTGTTTCTGTTGCAGAGTATACTCTACATCGGAAACAATACGGTTCATTTTTACACAAACAAATATTTCAATTCACGCCTCGCATATTCTCGTCAATCCACATTGTTTCCACCAAAGATGCGCCAGGAGAGGATTGAAAATTTGCCATACAAATATCAATTCTCTTCTCGTCTCGTCGTCTCGTCCTCTGGTGGAAAATCACCTTTAACCCCTGCACATAGGTACATTATTTGGGATAGATAAGCATGAGCATGGAATGTTGTTAGTTAAATTGTTAGATCATTGGGTAAGATGGTAAACACTTTGCTTTATAATGTAAAATAGTCTATGTCATGCTAATACAAACATAGTTTCCCTAAGGTTCTATCCATATACACCAAAGGTGTCAAAGGCTTCATCTAATAACTCTATTCTAAGGTTACTGTATGATGGATTGACAAAACGTGATCGGAAATAGAATCTCGACTTTATGGACTTAGTCATTAGACGCGTAAATCGAACAACACAGATGAGGCATTCATTAAATATTATGAATAATGTTCTTCATAAAAAATTTAAAGTGCCGTCTCCTAGGTACTCGTATGCAAAAGCACAACACATTTTATAAAGAAAATTAATATAGCTTTTAGGGTATCTATTGAGTGTCTATGAGTGTATATCGGCTATGACAAAAATGAAAACAAATTAAATGCATATTCGCCCCAGAATAAAAGCTCCAGCTTTTCCGTTATGAGTAGTAGATAGATACCTACTTGTATAATAAGAAATATTTACTGTCGATCGGTGTTTTCCTCTCTGTACACTATACCTACATAGTATTATATTATCTGTGACTATACTATCGGTAAGTGAGCTAATGTTACTAAGTATGCCGTATTTTGAAGCTCGGAACGCCCTTTGCTATGAATAAGTTATCAGGTATTATGGCATGCTCTGGTATTTATATTATAATGTGCATTGCCTAGCTATTCCTTGAGAAACATCAGGCAATTAGGCATATTCAATATTTATACTTTGGGGAAGCCTATGTCTATATGTGGGCGTCTCTTGGCTGCCATGATGATGATGAATTAACCCACATTTAGTTCCAGTATATACTATAGGCTGTGGTAAATGCTTACCATCCGGCATTTGAACATGGAACATTAATGGTCTTTGTGTCAGTAGCGCAATGAATTCCAAAATAATGAATATCAATAATAAAAAACAACTTGTCCATAAATCTAAATTATAAGACGAAGAATATGTTGTATATCTAATCTGTGTGTAGGTTGCTTAGCAACCATTAGTTGTTATTCTAAAATAAAATTTTCTCTTTCAACAACAAAATGTCTATTTAATTTATAACAAATTAAATACAACAGGTTATGGGCTTATTTAATTTGTTATAAATTAAATACAACAGAATATAAATTCACAAACATGGAAGTGACATTCCACCCTTTGGCTGAGCATAGCGGTCTCTATATTATTTTTAAAGTTCACACGATTTAGATAACGTTTTATGGGCACTCTACATCACTGAAAGTGGTTTCTTCTTCTAGTTATCTTGGTCAAAGTTTTGTTTACTATGAATAAATACGGTCATAAAAGCTTCCAGTTGTATATAAAATACTTACGTACTTTATACCTCCCTAAATACTTATTGTGTTTATTACTTACTTATTATGTTTCTAACATGGATGGCACCTATGTAAAGTGAGTCATCTGCAAAACTTGAGTGAAAACAAAGTTTTATTTCTCAAATCTATTAAAACCTATAATACCTAAAAAATATATTTACAAGTAAATACTACGTAAAAGCCATCGATAATACTACACTCTGAACAAACACACTATCAAATACAAAAATGTCGTTCGATATGTTGTGAACTTCCGCCACGACAATTTCCCTGTAATATGAATATCACAGCCACAGCGACATTAGCTTCCCATTTTTATTGGCATTACAGAAATAAATACAGATACAATGTTAAATCATCTTATGTTACTTCTTCTGTATACTACATACTATGACTACAATATACAACTGTACAAACAAGTGATTTTCTATTTTAATTTAGTTATATTTTTGGCGATAGTTAGAAAATTTGGAAATGTATAATTTTGAAAAATATGAAAGATACCCAGCAAAATGTTGATGCGGTTCTACACGACTACGCCGAAGCGGTACGATTTTGGCAGTCTACGTATTGTATGTTTATTTATATATTTACGTATGTTCATCAGCGCCTAAACTATTCATCCAATTTTGATAAATAAGGGGAATTGTATGGTCCAAGTAACATGGGGTACCTACATTTTAAGCGAATTCAACAATAGCAGGAGTCGATTTTACCGCGTAGGTAAAGACCGATTTTAACCGATTACATCCTTTCTTTTTTGCCGTAGTCGAGTTAATATTTTTTAAACTTTTAAAATTACTAAAGAAAATTACTTTAATTGTACCAGAGGAAAAAATAATTAATAGTCGTTCCGATAAAATAAGGAATGACCGAGGACTGTTCCGTTCGGATTTTGGCAGGGACAAATGTTTGTCTGACAAACACGATCCTTCACGAGTCATCGTAGTTATATTTGACTATCTACTTATATACATCATCCGATAACTAGATACAAAAGTTCTTAGAAATACTTTATATGAGAAAAATAAAAGATATTCAGAGTGAACAATATTGTGATGTTATTGTTCACTTATAATTAAAAGAATATTAAATAAATCAGAAGCCTCTACCTATGTAGACTTCGAATATTATTTCATGGTTTCATTGTGGATACTGAATTAAGTATAACGGAACATATTCCTATCTATATATTAATCAATTACTTCATAAAAACACATAGTTAAATGTTTGTTCACTATAATCAAATAAAAAAGGACGAATGAGTATAAAAAAACTCAATAATTATTTTTTCTTTTATACAACGAACAATGAACTTCGTACCTATACCAAAATCCCAATGAAAATGGTTCATTTATTGCGCTGAGTTTTCTAAGATTTTAACTACTCGGTCAAAATCGGTGAAAATCTAATTTGGACCGCTTTTGTCGTGTCCCGGTTTCCGCGTGCTCTCGGAACCGCTTCTAACCAGTCCCAAGCTTCGCACAGCCAAGAAATTTTGATAGGCCTTCCATTAAATTGTGCTGTTTTATAAATAGTTTTGCGTCCGCGACTTTATTCCTGAAAGATTTTCAGAAACGTGACCAGGGGTTTAAGGAGAGCACTTTAACACTTGCTGTGTTCTCTTTTATGAGGGAACCCTTTTTGTGTATGTAGAAGGTAAACAAATAACAGAACCCCGGAATTTCGTTAGGTTACTAAGGTTTTAGTGTATATGGAAAATTTGCGAGTTTCAAACGAAATATTAACCTGAGCTTCTTCTTCGTACTACTCTGCTATCCCCAATTTATTTGGGGTCGGTGCCGTTATCCTGGTCTTTATAGTCTTTTCTTGATAGAAAAGACTATAAAGACCAGGATAACGGCAGAGAGACTGGTGCCTATATCTCAGACTATTAATTTTATATAGGTATTTTTATTTCATAACTTATGTCATATTGTCATCTATATACATCCTTCCCCTCCATCCCCCAACATTCATGTCCATCGCTCTGCTAATGACATGGTGTTTTATTCCTTATAACGAGTCTATACCGACCTAAATAACTTTAACCCTTTAATTTTTTTTTGTCACTGGAATTACTTTCAAATTCTCTCACACATTTTTTTGGTTTGTCCATTCTTGTGATTCCACACGTCCAACATTATCATCTCCGCTGATTATTGCAATATTTTCTCATGCTACTTTTTCGTGGGGATCCTCTTTTACCTTGAGCGGCATTCCTGGATTGCATCTTCCAACAATATCACCCAACCTACTAAAGTAAGCATTTTTTTTAATTTACTATAAGGTTACTGGCACACAAAGATACGGTCCGCCTGGTAGGAGGTAAGTCAACGGAACGTTTAGATGCTTGCAATAGCAAAGTTCAAGTTGCGCTTTGTTAGTCCTACATCCATCCTCTTCCCTTCTCCCCATGTGCAGCTCAAGACAGACATTATCGGGTGACGTAAACACAACACTACGGAGGGGGTCCTGTTATTTGCCTGTAGTCTTCTATAAGATAGGAGCGTTCCCGAAACAGGTACTCCAATTTTGAGCGGCTAATCCTCTTTGTTCCACCTCCGTGGCTTAGCACGCACGTTTGCCAGTTTTTAATTTTAAGACCAAAGCCACAACACAGACTGTTCGCCAGAAATACATAATGGTACTGAAATAAAATTAACCTGAACGGTAGCCGCAGTGCGTGTTTGTACCCGGTTTTGCGTTTTCAGTTATTTCTAAACCGCTCGCGTTTAATTGTAGTGCGCGCTAAGCCTAAGGAACGAAAATAAAAATAAGTCCACGATGTCTAACTAAAAATTGTATTTATTTCTATTCTAAATTCTAAAAAATTTATTCTCACTCAAGCCCTTAAACGGTTGCATTGATTTTGATAATTTGTTTTGGAATGATTTACATTCATAATTCCAACAATTTAAAACGTTTGGACTAGACTACGTCTGTGGAGTCCTCTAAGAGATTTATAAAATTCAGTGTCTATCTACCTAACAAATACCGTTCTTTCAATTCCAAAGTTCATTAAATTTTACTTTGGTATTATTATCGAAATATGTGACTTTAAAAACAGTTTGTTGTTGTGTACATTGTGTTTTATGAAATATTCATAGAGATCTTTCCATGTGAAATTGGAACGAACAATTGTGTTACATAACACGCTCTCTCGGTCAACTAACACTATTTTTGTAGTTTATTGTATCTTGCAGTATATCTATAGCAATGCATCTAATGTTCAATGAAGCATTGAGTCAATGCTTTGCACTTGCAATCTAAGAATTGAATTGTTCTTGCTTAAGGTATTGTCTTAAAACTTTATATTACTTAGCTACGTATCAAGTAAGTCTGCTACAGTTGTTGGTAATATTAAAATAAATTCGGAATTGTGCTGAAAATATATATGTATGTATATTATGTTGGTTGCAACTAAGATTACAAAATAAACAAAACAACAAACCTTTTGTTTAGTAATCTGGGGGTTGCCAGTCTGTTAAATAAAAAACAATTTAAAAGCTTTTCTTGTGCCTGAAGTCATCTTAAAAGTCTTATGTACCTTTTCTGGTGCGGTGATGTCACAGAAGTTGCGTGAGAAGCTGTCTTAGCAAGAGGACCCTCTGCCGTACTGAAGATGAAGGGTAGGAAGTCGGCGTAAAGCTTATGCAAATTATTGGTGGTGCAGTGTGATCCACCACGCAGGCACTGGTGGTTAATATTGTCCTAGGACATGTTGAGGACGAGGAGCTCCACGTAACTCTGAGCTTCATAGCGTAGGATAGATTAGGCTAATACCTATCTTGTTGATATAAGTATCAAGCAAATACAGAAATATACCGTTTATTTAGTATCAATGGCTTGTTTGTATTTATACCATCCCTCATTTTTATTTATAGACAAGGAAAAGACCGGCCGGATCATAATTTACCAAAACCGATGGGCCTCTAAAACAAAGCAAATAAAGGATCCGTGGGCATAAAAGTTTAGATTATGGGCGGTAAGTTAGCTTTATTGCCACACTAGCTGTGCCCGCGACTTCGTCCGCGTGGATTTCCCATTTTTGCAACATTTTTCATTGATGCTCAATTCCTATTACTCGTAGAGTGATGCTATGGAGGTATATAGGCCTATATCAGGGTTTCCCATACTGCGCGTCGCGATGCCCTGGCATCCCAGGGTTCGCGGTTCTATCCCGGGGGCGGGCGTAGTGAGACGATCCACATAAAATGGCTGTCTAGCTGCTATGCCAGCTAGTAGAACGAAAATAAATGTAGAGAAAGAAATGAAAGTCGCAATTTCAAAACATGAGCCCGGATCGACTGTCTAGGGCACCTAGGGCGGGCGAAAAAATCGAACACAGCATCTTTCGCAATCCGGGCGGCTGCGTCCGTTTTTTTTGTTTTTGTAGGTATGTACTTAACTTTGCTGTTACTATAACGGGGGGAGGGCTCGTAAAAATTGGAAAATTCCTAAGAGCGTCATTATGAAAATAAGTTTGGGAAGTCCTTGCCTATAGTCTTCCTCGATAAATAGACAATCAAAGAATTTTTCAATTTGAATCAGTAGTTCCCCTTTTTAGGGTTCTGTACCCAAAGGGTAAAACGGGATCCTATTACTAAGACTCCGCCGTCCGCCTGTCCATCTGTCACCAGGCTGTATATCATTAACCATTATAGTTAGACAATTGAAATTTTCTCAGATGACGTAGTTCTGGTGCCGCTATAACAACAAATACTAATAAATAGAATAAAATAAATATTGAAGGGGCTCCCATAAAATAAACGTGACTTTTTTTGGTCGATTTTGATAACGGCAACAGATAGACGCTTGAAATATTCACAGAATATTTAGTTATATTATTCACTTTAAAAATAAATAATTAAATAAAAATAAAATTAATATTTAAGGGGGCTCAACAACAAACGTGATTTATTTCTCGGTCTCAATAACGATAACAGGTAGAAACTTGAAATATTAACAAAATATTTAATTTTAAATTCAAATAATTTTCGGACAGTTTTGATAAAGTCTATGGCACGGAACCCTTCGTTCACGCATCCATTTTTACAGGATGTCTCTGATGACCTTCTTTGAGTCACCAGGGGTTTTAGTAAAGGAGAGGACCTCGGTGGGTCCTCAAGCTTTAAGGTCGAATCACTCCAGAGAGGATTCCTGACCGGTGAGCTAAGGCGTCTGAATCTGACGGGATCAGTAGTTCCTAAGATAAGCGCGATCAACCAATAAAAACAACTCAGTATAGATGCGTGCGTAGTACTTGATCATTATTTAGCTGCGGATTTATGTTAAAACTATGATATCTCTGAAGATATTCATTGAAATCTAATGATGTAAAGAACAATTTTGTACAAAATTAAATACTTGTGATGAATAATGTATTCATTTTGATAAGGAATATTATCATGTTTACAAAAATACCTTCGCATCTTAAGCATTATTTTAGAACAAAATTTATTAACAAAAATAGGTTATAGCGAGTCAACCTTAAGAGATCGATAAATGCTGTCTGTAACTTGTTTTTAGAACTTTTAAAGGAGAATAATTCCGTCATACATAATTTTTGTGTAACTTTAACCGTTTACTCAGCGCACGCAAAGAAATCTCTGAAAATCAAAATTTTTTATATTCCGTTTATTTCAAACTATGATATTTCTTAAGATATTCATTGAAATCAAATGAAGTCATCAACAATTTTGTGCAAAATTAAATACTTGTGATAAATAATGTATTTATTTTGATAAGGAATAATATCATGCATACAAAAAAAACCATCGCAGATAATGCATTATTTTAAAACAAATTTGATTACCAAAAAGAAAGGTTATAGTGAGCCAACCATAAAAGATAGATATATGCTGTCGCGGACTTTTTTTTAGAAAATTTAATGGAAAACAATTCCGTCATACATGATTTTTACGTAACTTTAACCGTTTACGCAGCGCACGCAGTGAAAGCTTTGAAAAGAAATATTTTTCTCCCGTTTTTGCAACATTCTTCATTGATGCTCAGCTCCTATAGGACGTATCGTGATGTTATATAGCCTATAGCCTTCCTAGATAAATGGACTATCCAACGAAAAAAGAATTTTTCAATTTGAGCCAGTAGTTGCTGAGCTCTTAGGGTTCAACCAAACAAACAAACAAACAAACAAACAAACAAACAAACAAACAAACAAACAATCAAACAAACAAACAAACAAACAAACTCTTCAGCTTTATTATTAGTATAGATAGCTACATTGATTCTGCTCAGTTATTGCGAATTCATTTCTAGGCGCCTATATTTTTTTCTCTTCAGCCAAGTTACTTTAATTTGTACAGACATAAATAAAGATAATAATAATATAATAATAATATAATAATATATTTCTACGCTCACACCAATTATCTAGCCCAAATTAAGTATCTTTAAGAACTTGTGTTATGGATACTAGATAACGGATAAATATACTTAATCATCTAGATATTTTTATAAATAAACTTAAATAAATATATAAACAACCATGACTCATGAACAAATGCTCGTGTTCATCACACTAACATTTGCCACTACCAGGACTCGAACCCGGACCGCCCGATGTGTAGACAGCGTTACTGACCACTCCACCACGGCGGCGTCAAAGATGATAAAGGATTTCATTGTTTTGATATGATTCTTTATTCAAGCAGTTTTTTTATGAAAAAAGTATCGTATGGTGGTGGCGTAAAGAGAATAAGCCCAATACTAATCATGTGTATCGCAAAAGGCGACTAAGAGAATTTTGTTCGGTCGTCATAGGTCACCCCATATGGTGGAGTGGAGGGTATGGTATGGTGGAGATTCAGCAAAAGTAGCGTTACGAAGATTAGAAAACTTTCAGCCAAATTTTCTTTAGTAATGTTTATGAATGTGAGGATAATGAACTTGGATTTTTAAAGAGGAAAACTGAAAAAAGATGGACAAATTAGATGCTATAGCAATGAAGACGTGTGGAGATGAAACCTGATCGAGAAAGTGAAAGCTGGTAGGGAAATAATGTCTCTTATGCTAAAATAAATATTTATCCTTTTTACTTTCTCGTATACGTAGTAGTAGTAGAGGAAGTCTTGTAATCGTCAAAAAATTTAACCTCGAGATTTTGACGGATTAGATTAGATTTTTACTGCCGTGTGCCTGACCCCAACCCTCCTTGGGAACGACTACTATCTTTCGACAGCACCCGGGACCACCAGCTTAACGTGCATTCCGAAGCACGGAGGAAAATGCATTTGAAAAATGTTCCCGAGTACAAATTTATGTGTAAATCTGTGGTTGTTGGTTTTCATTGTTTGGTGCACTGAAGGTTTGGTTGCTTTTGGATTAGATGACCCTTTTTTGTTGGCGACAACCTGTCATTATTTTTTTTTTTGGCTCTGTATGGCCCATACCGACGGTTTTGGCTTTATGTCTGATCCGTGTAAAGGCACAAAACCACCAGCTTATGATCATCATCATCAGCTCATATAATGTCCCCACCGAGGGGCACGAGCATACCCCACATTAGGGGCGATTAGGCCTTAGCCAACCACGCTGGCCAAGTGCGGGTTGGTCGACTTCACACACAACCTAAGAATTTCTTCAAAGGTGTGTGCAGGTTTCCTCACGATGTTTTCCTTTACCGTAAAAGCGTAGAATAAACGGACATATATGAATTCAAAATTTGAAAACACATTGGTACGTGGCGGGGTTCGAAACGGTGCCTCCCGGGTGGGAGACAACGCTCTTACGCACTTCGCCACCGACGCTTCCACCAGCTCAATGTGTAACAAATATGGTTGTCCGATTTACAGAAATTAGGTACAAAAATATAAGAAACTGGGTTGAAATCCGTTTCACCACAATATCTAGAAATTAAAAGACATAAATTCTGCTTTCTCGGATTAACTTCGTGCACAAAGTTCAATACCCTAGACATAAATTTAAAAGTTTATATTACAGAATGTCTCTTGAAATAAGTTTCATTTTGAACTTTAACTTTCCGTTCGTAATACTTCTCATATTTCGTAAAATGTGTGTAGTTCAATGATACAAAAAGTAAAGTTGAAAAAAATGTAGTAAACCTTATTGGTACTTATAGTACTTACATGCTCTTATAGGGGTTATCTTTAACTTCAAAATGTATGTAATTATCAATACAATACCTATACATATATTAATACCACGTACCAATGTGTTTTCAAATTTTGAATGCATATGTACGTTTAATCGACGCTTACGGTGAAGGAAAACATCGTGAGGAAACCTGCATACACCTATGAAGAAATTCGTAGGTTGGGTGTGAAGTCGACCAACCCGCACGTGGTTGACTAAGGCCTAATCGCCCCTAATGTGGGGTAGGCTTGAGCCCCTCGGTGGAGAGGAGACTGTATGTGAGCTGTTGATGATGATGATGATACATATATTTATTTTCACATCAACATAATGCAATTAATATCGGATGTTATTCGAGCCACAAGCTGAACATTGGACGCTGCGGCTGCGTGGTCAGCAGCGAGACAACATCCTTACAACCGCCGAGACCTGCTTGTACAGATGTAGTAAATCTGCTATTAGGAAAATGAAAACTAAAGTTAAAGAGATAAGGACTCCTTATTCCTTAACTCTTAAAGTAAAAGTGAACGGATGTCAATGTAGTGACAATGGCAATGAATTCCATAGTTGATTATCCAATAATTCTCAGAGTTATTAAACCCATCTCAGGCAAACTGTACATGCAAACTAGAATCTCAAAAGTGGTTGAGCATAGCTTTAGATAATAATTTTGACACATAAAGTGACATTCGGCATTATGGACCGTGAGGTGCCTCAAAATGTGAGAAATTGCCAGTCTATCGCCTTCATAAAAGGGTCAAATCCAAAAAGTAAATAAACCGAAACAAATGTAAACCAAGTTACACTCTCGGCTATCCAGGTTATGACTTACGTTACGGTAGACTCTAAGCATAAATATAGTTTGCAATTTTTTTTCGTAATGTGGGTGATGGATTGCTCTTGGTGTCAAGTCGGCCCATACCCGTATCGTGGCTAATGAAGTTATGCACCACTATTTTAATTGCCATCACTAGGCCCCCATTCTACACCAGCGCCCCCAAATGACCGGACAAATTGACCGCCACACGCGATACTGGACTTACGTACATATTTATTTTTTCAATATTAACCATAAACATTGAAATTTTATGTCCGAAACCGGAAAGTGTTGTAGGAATTTTAGTATTTGAGATTATTATCTGTTGTAAATATTTACTGCTTTGTACAGGAGTGATTTGTTAAATGGAACACTTTATGTCGCAGGTTCTTAGTGAATATTGTCTTCAATAATATGTCCAGCAATTTCCACATTTTTACGTACCTAGTCAGTAATTGATTTCTTTTTATTGCAACTAACACATATATTTGGGCTACCACGTTCCAGAAAACATTTGTGAATTATTGTTCTCTGTTTTGGTTTCTGTAGCTTCTTCAAAAAACGGGCTACCTCCAAAACTGCCTACTTTTTGGGCGAGGTTTGTAAGTAAACGACAGAAAAAAATGTGGCGCGTACCTACTGGTTTAGTGGGTTCAATAAATATTATAAAGTGTTGTCTGCCTGTTGCTCAATTATTGAAAATCGATACGATCTATTAGCACCGCTAATTTTCGTACCCTTCCTTCACCTTCAAGGTTTTTATAAAAGAACAGCACAGCGAACGAGCTTGAAATTTGAGCTCATTCTTAGAAAGTTACCGCCAACAACACCGGAATTATATCTTAAGGTCCCGGGTTCGATCCCCCGAGGACTTCAAAATTGTGTTCGGTTAGCTGGCGGTAGGGTTTGTTTGACAAAAGTAAAAAAAACTTTGTAATAAAGCGGTTTAGACTTAGGTGTCAGGAGGCGTTTTCGCCTCAGTTTGAGTAGTCAATGTTATCTATTATTATTTAAAATGCATATATGTAATTAGCATACAATGCCATGAATACTTACTTTAATTTAGGAATTGATACAACAACACCGTCTGACGCTGTGCAACAACTATTTGAAGGATTTGATAATTTTTCATAATTTCCTGAATTTAATTTAGGTACCTATTTCATAATTTTCCAGGAAAAGACAAGGTACGGATATTATGGTTTTAATGGAAATTTTTATGTAAAGCCCCATTGATAAAAACAGCAAAAAAAGGTAAAATTTTACAAGCTAAACCCTTCTCTTTATTCATTGGCGTCTACGATGACGAGTAATTTTCCACAATTTTTTATACTATATTATAAACCTAACGACTTACAAATAAGCTTTCTGCATTCATAATGCGGATTAGAGTTTCCGCAGGGATTATGAGCGTAACCCAAAATTATAAACTGCGCAATGTAAATTCACGCATATTAATTGGGCTAACATTAATTACCGCTATGTCGCGAACACCAATTGTAGGCGATTCCATTGCCCTGGAATGTGTCACGCGAATAATTGCCCAACATAAGTGTACAATGTTTTCGTTCAGTAGCCATGCACTGTGCAATTTTATTACTTGATACGCTGGCTAAGTTCTGTCCTGTCAATTGGGCTTCCTCGGTTATGAACACGGTGTTTGCTAATAATAATAGCGAATAATAACACGGTGTGAGCTAAAAATAAGGTTATTTATTGATCTTTCTATCTGTAATGCTGGGGCCGCACTTGCGCCTATCGTCCCGAAGTAATGCGTGGCGATACTTCGTACGATACACGCAAGTGCGGCCCTAGCAAAGTTATCGCGATAAAGCATGTGACATTTCTTTATTTGCACGAACTATCGTGCAATAATCCAAGATGGCCGAAATCATTTCCAGACGTGTAAAATGCGTAGTATTATTATCCTTCTTTGCGTTTAACTACGCATAATCACTTTCTTTACTTCTGATTGGGTGCTAATAATTACGTAATGCATTTATTATAAAAAATAACTCAGCTGTATCGTATACTTAGTCACCCGTACGCGTCTGAACTAATGGAGAACAACCTTCGAAATGAACAACGCATGTCTGACCACGCAGCGCGATAGGTTAGCGCGCTAAAACCCTGACGTACCGCCTCCCGGCCGATAACGCACACTCAACCCGAATATTCGTGACGATAGCCGATAACGGCCGGTCACATCTGCGTGTATCGTGTCCTAGCACGAAGCTTCGTGACGATAGGCGCAAGTGCGGCCCCAGCATAAGACTAGCTTCTCGTTGTTAGAAGGCAACAGCCTTAGTGCTCTTCATATTCATACAAACAATCACGCTCGTATCCCAAATGGGGTTGAGCAGCAGAGCCTAGCCCTAACCTACAGTAAACCACCAATCAAAAACCAACAAGACAGATGCAGCAGTCCGGACACTGGACAGCTATGTTCATATAATCACATTAAAAAGCTATTCAACATTATATACTATGTTAATAATAAACTGCTAGAAATTGAAATATTATTAAAATGACACACACATTTGATAACTATGAGATTTTGTTTAAAATATAATGTGATGTTGTCGTCAGCTTGGTGCTTTAGTATCAAAACCAAGATGACGATTTATTAAATAAAACCAAACTAATTAAGTTTTGCACACCCAATGTCAAACGGGTTGAAACAATGGTACAAATAAATGGGATTGGATTGGAACCTGTTGAATCTACTATTTTCTTGGGCATAGTGTTGGATGCTAAATTGCAATGGGGTCCACACATTGAGAGAATATCTGGTAAGTTAAGTTCAGCTGCATATGCAGTTAAAACTATCAGACGACTTACCGATGTAGACACAGCCAGAATTGTGTACTTTAGTTATTTCCATAGTATTATGTCTTATGGAATTCTTCTCTGGGGTAATGCTGCGGATATTAACACCATATTTGTTTTGCAAAAACGAGCAGTACGAGCTATTTACCAATTAGGTCCTCGGGTTTCACTTAGGGAAAAGTTCAAAGAAATAAATATTCTAACAGTGGCATCACAATATATATTTGAAAATTTAATGTACGTACGAAAAAACATAACAAATTTTTCTGAAAAGTGTGACATTCATAATGTTAATACGAGGAACAAACATAATCTTGTGGTACATGCTACTCGTCTCCACAGAATAAGCAATTCTTTTATGGGACAATGTATACGCTTCTATAACAAACTCCCAAATAATATTCGAAGCCTACCTATTAATAAATTCAAAACTGCTATTAAAAATAAACTGTATACTAAAGCATACTATAAGGTGTCTGATTACATAAATGATTCTAACGCATGGGGGTGAATTTGCTCGAGGTCCATGCATTTTAAATATGTTTATTAATTATGCATATAATCTATAATGTGTCTTATAGTTGACTCGGAAGCATAACTTTAGTTTAAATTTATTTTAGTTAATAATCAAGAAGCATGTGTATGTCATTCTCACTAAAAAGGTCTTGTGGCGGTGTCGTCTTGCGTCGGGTCGTTCCGTTCCCTAAAATATGGTTGAGCGAAGCGATGGCTGATTCTTGCGTCATGCCTGTGAACAGGTGCCGCCAGCGGGGCCTGGTCATCTCATGTTTTCTTGATTGATGTAAACGTAGGTCTTATAATTAGTTGTTATCTTTAGATGGACAATTGTATGACACATGCAATAATAATATGTAATAATTGTTTTTTTTTTTGTACAATGTGTGGACATTGTATTCTTATAACATTGTTAACCGGGTCTTAAATGTATGCTTACCACTTATATTGAAAGGAATATCTGTAAGTACCTAACTAACAATAACATAAAATGGTGGTGGGTATCAAAATTTAAATTGCTTAGTTCAATAATAATTATGATTAATTAAATTATATAGAAAAGCTTTTCACAAGATAATAATCCAAATGCGTGGGAGTAATGACTACCCAAACTTTACGCATGTTAAAATGTAACTTAAATTATATTGATAATTATTTATTGACTTGTATTGATGTTTTGAAATCATTACGAAATTGTAAGCTGTGGAGTTTCTTTCGCCATTTCTTCTCCATATCAGCATAATAATAATTATTCGTCCCGAAATGGTGGTAGGGTTTTGACGATTTAAAAGTACTTAGCAAAGTCCATTTAAATAAAGAGCTTTTTCATTTCATTTTCATTTTCATTTCATAAAGGAATGAATTTCAAATCTGCGACTGGACTTTTTTCGTCCTCCGAACTGGTACCTACTACTTACCGTATTTTAATAATCCTTTTTGTCACCGCTCAAGATAAGTAAGTTGGCTTATTTCATCAAACTTTTTTCGGCGATAGGGAAGTATTATCTCGAGGGCGTATTTAATAATTCTTATAGTTCTATGCTTATTAAAGTTAAAATATTATAATAGAATTTTGTGCCTGCAATCATCGACCACTCCGTTAGCCCTATTATTGCGGTCGCCGATTTCAATTATGCAAATGCTGTAATCTCTAATGTAAATTTCATACTGACCATGTTCCAAATCAGTGTCTGAATTTAAGTTTTCAATTATTAATTTGTCTTTTTTTCTTTTCCAGGTAAATATGGCGAATATTGGTAATTTGGGAGCTACAAATTTTTGGTAAGAATGAGAAACCATCACTCTGGAAACGTCTAGGATTGTAGAGAGTTTATAATTAAATGGAAAGTTTAGGTGCTACATTCAGTTGGAGTTACTAAAGTAGTATTTAGACTTAATTAGGTAGGTTTGCTTTATATCTTGCAAAAGTTAGGGTATTTGCGTAAAATAATAATAAAAAGTTGCCTAACAGTTTAAAACTCTACTACATAAGGACGAAAAACAATCAAAAATATTTTTCTTTGCCTTATTTAGCATTAACAGATTTATTGTTACCGGGAATGAATGACAGTACTAGTATCATAATATATTTGTTTTTTTCGTTTATATTTAAATTATCTTAATTAATTTATATAGAACTAGCTATTGTATATGTAGTGGTCTTGTACGTTTATAGAAATTCTAAATATAAACTTGCATTTTCTTTATATATTCACTTCAACTCTGCAATGAAAATTAAAGTTCATATTTTAGAAACACCACGACAATGTAATTTCTACGTCTTGGATTCGTTTTGGTTCGGTATCGTTGTCGGCCATTTGGCATTATTATATTTTAAGATATTTTTTTTAATCTGTTCCGTAAGAGTGACCTGTACAACAGTCCTGTACCTACAATGTTGCCCTAAATAAGTATCTATCATTAACAACTTATGATAGCTTACTGATCGCTATCTAAATATATTAATTATTATGTATGCTTGTCCGGCTGACAAACATACATAATAATTATTGTATTTTTTTTATAAATAAACAAACAAACAAACGTGATACGTGAACAATAGTTCGTGTTCATCACACAGACATTAGTCTCTACTTGGATTCGAACACAGACTGCTGGATGTGCAGGTAGCGGTACTGTCCACTCCCGGTATCCTGTACCCCTACTATGAGTTTGTTGGTTTTCGAGCTCGATCAAACGTATCGTATCTTTCATACATTGCCCACTAGCGCCTCTAGCGTACACTATCAGAAACAGTGGGCAATGTATGAAAGAGACGATACGTTTGATCGAGCTCGAAAACTATCAAAACTCATACTAAGGGTACTGACTGTCGGTCGTCACAAAAAAAGCTCTATTTTACGTAATTTCTACGTGAATACTCAAGAGACTATGCATTAAGTTACAACGTTCCGTTTTTGCAATTATCATAGTATAGTAGATAACAGATCCTTTACTATACGCCAGGGAATAGCTACTACGATTAATGATTTAAAATGTCCAACAAGTGTGATAATAATACGTACGTTAATTACTGAGCTCGTTAAAGAATAATTACAGTTATTATTTTTTTATATGAAGAATGGGCGAGACGATTTAAGGTGTAGAATTATAAATATTCGTTTGCTGAATGACGTTGTAAAAAGTCGGTTTACGGGCCGCTCTGGGACTACTAGAACAGAGTAGTAGTGTATTTTTTCTAGTTCTAAAAATATTTACGCGTTTGTAAACAGAAAATTGTTCTGTAATAAGTAAGGTAGTTCCATCTTAACGACGTCAAATATTTGGCGGCAAAATATTTCGTTCGGATCTTAGACCCTTTACACGAATACGTGAGACGCACTTAGTTTCCGGAATGAATAAGAAAAAAATGCTATCTAAGGGCCATAAATTTATTTATTGTTTCACAAAATATCTCCGTTTGCGTAAATGCACTTTTTCATTCGATTAAACCAATTTTGAAAACTATTGTCACCTCAGAAACCTGTTTTTCATACCCTTCGACAGCCTCTGCTGGTGATGAAAATCGTTGACCGCGTAATTGGTTCTTAATTTTTGGGAACTAAAAAGGTGCCAGATCGGGACTGTATGCAGGATGGCTCATAAGTTCTACGTTTTTCTCCTTCAAAAATTCGTTTGTCTGTCTGGCTGTGTGGGAACTAGCATTGTCGTGGTGCACGAAGATACAGCGTTTACGGTTATTTTTACTAAGCTCGTCAATAATTTCCGGTAAACAAATGGTCATGTATCAGTCACTATTTACGGTACGACGATTCTCTAAAGCAACAGTAGCCACGTGTCCAGTTTTATTAAAAAAATAAGCAATCATCCGCTTAGATGCTCTTTTCACGCGCGCCGCTTTGGTTGGTTTCGGCTCATCTTGAAAAATCCGTACGCTCGATTACTGTCTTGTGTTGGGATCGTGGCAATAAATCCATGCTTCGTCACTTGTTACTATGTCCCACATCAAAGTTGACGCACCTTCGTTGAATCTGGTAAGCATGGCACTGCACCAAGTGACGCGGTCCGTTTTTTGAGCCTCGGTCAAATTGTGTGGCGCCGAGCACAGCTTTCTCACACACAAATGTTTGTGTAGGATTGATTGTATTTGACTCATGCCTATGTCTAAGGATGCGCGAATCTCATGGTAGGTCACATGCCTGTCTGTTTCACTCATGCGGCGCACAGCATCGATGCTTTTGTTGTTCACAGCGGTGGACGGGCGACCATCGCGAGATTCGTTGCTCCTTTGCGTTGCGTGGGTCGTCGTTGCAGCGCTAGATTTGGACGCATTCTGTTCTGTGTCACATTATCGGTACGTTGAAGCAAAGCAACGCCGCTTATTCCGACATTCCAGCTGCATTCTACTTTTGTTTGATTGATACAGTTGAGCAGGAGTAGAGATGTCTCATATCTTAATGGTGCGATAGCAAGAGGAGAGGTGCTAGTGAGATGTTATCTAGAGGAGAATATGTGAGCGGTATAGTATTCTACTACACTGAAACGAAGAAAATGGAGATAGTACAGTTAGGCAGAGCATTAGGTGGTTACACTCCAGCTGTAAAGCTTCACACATGTCCACTTGGGTGGAGTCTGTCCCTAACGATAGCGAAGTACCGAGGTATAGCGCAAAATTGAAAAAGAAAAAAATGGTTACATATCTGTGTCCCAATAGTTTTAGTTGCTTTACTTTCACGATCGTAACCGAGAAAGCAAGATTACGGCGCTACCCATTTTTTGCATCGGGCTTTAGAAAAGCACTCTATTTCTGTAGTGTAAACCGTAGATGTCATAGGTGCTTTGACCACGTATATACTATCAGATAAACCGCTTTGGAATTAGATTTTGATGCTTCACTGAGAATGTCTTAATAATTATGAAGATATTTTTCTGAAAGCATATCCTCTTGTTAGGGCAAGGAATTAATAATCATTTTTATTCTGAATAACTTGTTTAGGTTTACGTCTATTTTTAGTAATAAGCTGGCAGGCTTTCTGGGTAAAGTAAATGGAGAAGGCATACTTAATTGTGTAATGTATATTTCCAATAATGCTGCTTATGGATCATAGTATCATGCTTATATTACAATTTTCATGATTAATAAATTCAATAGAATGCGTAGGTTGAGGCATGATCCCTGAGAAGTAGCGCACGGTCAGCACTGACGACAGTTAAAAACGTTAATGCGTGGATTTGACATTTAAAGCAAATAAAATTACTAAAGTAATGAACTCATTGTCCTTCCATTTCCACCAGACGGCGCGATGTGGATGTCATCTAAAAATTATTCTTACACACGATCGCTCCATATACGTCACTCCAATTTACGTTAATTCTACGCAGTGACTTCTGACACGTCACGAAATGGACGTAGGATCGGCAACACACGAGCGCGGTTGGAGCGATGGAGTGATGGATTTGGATATCCAAAATTTTTCGTAACGCCATTCAAGCCACTTGAGATTCGAAGACACGGAACGATTTTGGCTTATTTTGGAGTGATGGCTTGGCGTGATGTGGCTTGGAGCGATCGCGAGTTTCCCACTTAATGTCAATAAGAGATGAACTGGGGAAGTATAAATAATAAATTTCTACACTCACACCAATTATCTAGCCCAAATTAAGTATCTTTAAGAACTTGTATTATAGATTCTAGATAACGGACAAATATACTTAATAATCTAGATATTGTATAAATAAACTTAAATAAACAACCATGACTCACGAACAAATGATCGTGTTCATGACACTAACATTTGCCACTACCAGGATTCGAACTCGGATCGCCCGGTGTTTAGGCGGCGTTACTGACCACTCCACCAAGACGGCATCAAATCTGTACCTCCACGCCGTCAAATAACTCTTCATTTTTGAAGCGGAGACGAGAAGAGATGTTTTTCAGTTAAGTGTATCTAATCCACCAAAGCCTCTCCAATTACGTCGTGACGTCATTAAACGCGTTCTACCGCCTGTATCCCGGCGAGTGCTCTGAGGCCTTAGTACGAGTTTGTTAGTTTTCGAGCTCGATCAAACGTATCGTCACTTTTCATACATTGCCCACTAGCGCCCCTAGCGTAAACTATCAGAAACAGTGGCCAATGTATGAAGAAAGACGATACGTTTGATCGAGCTCGAAAACTATCAAAACTCATACTAAGGCCTCCGAGGAGCTTTTTCTCTAATCACACCATGTACCTTCCTTTTAAAGACACGTGTGTTGGTTTACGGTGTCACCCACAGAACACAGAAAGACGTTTCTGTGTTCTGTGGTGTCACCGATAAACTATAACTACCATTCAACGCGAACTAAGAAATATGACAACTCGTTTTTTTGTCGCATGAACAAGAAATGGAATTCACTGTCAGCACACGTTATACAATCCTGCGTCATTCAAAAGAGGCGTAGAAGCACCTTTTAGGACGGCAAGCGAGATGGATAGCACGGCGGTTTATCTCTTGCGCTCGCTATCTTCGCATTTGGACTCCTCTTCTGCTTACAATCAGGTGGAATGGAGTAATTTGCTTGAATTTTTTTATTTAATGATTCAACTTACAAGAATTATAAAATATTTTGTCGTTGTGAACTAGATACGATTATAGCTTGAGCATTCTATTTCTATGTCGGAGCTGTAAGATCTATATGGAGCTGAGACAGGTCGCTGGTTAATAATAAAAGCCTTAAGTTCTCTCGGAAATTTAGTGCTGCAGGTGACAAGGCGAAAGGTTTCCAGACATCGAGGTTGTGCAGGTAATGCAAATTTCTGGCAAAATTTATTGTTTCCAATATTGGAGTTCTGGACTCCTAACTCAACGCTCGCATTTGAGAATGGATCTTGTAATAAGAGAATTTATAGCTGATATGAAAACTCGTATGCTTCAGTCGGATCATTTAGGTGACCTATAATTGCTTTTCCCAAGTTAAAGTAACTTTTATAACTATGGTGTATCTAAAAGGTAAAGTTTTAATGGCTGTTTTTATTTCTTTTTGGTCACTTAATAACTATAGAATAAGTAATTTAGCACACTTTAGTTTACAAATCACCTACTAGCGCTCCGTCCGCGCCCGCTTTAGGAACAACGTTGCATTCTAATGGCGAATTTTTGAAATCGGTCCAGTATTTTTCGACTTTATTTGTTGCATATATTAGGTTGGGGAAAAAGTCTTTTCGCATTATAGTATGTATAAACTTGTAATAAAATCTCTTTGGCTATACTATTTGTATCTGGCTGGTTTTGGTATCATTGAAAGTTTAAATTTTAAAGAACATAATTCCAAATTCAAATTAGGAAAATGTGTGATTTTCATTTGTTTTTCGTACCGCCAAGATGAGTGAATCTAATGAAGAAATTCGATACATTTTAAAATGTTACTACAAAAAAGGTAAAAATGCAACGCAAGCCGCGAAAAAAATTTGCGATGTTTATGGACCTAGTGCAGTGTCTGTGAGAGTAGCACAAATTTGGTTTAAGCGTTTTCAATCCGGAAATTTTGATGTCAAAGATGCACGTCGCTCTGGTCGCCCTATTACAGATAAAATGGATGCCATTTTTGAAAAAGTGGAGCAAAATCGGCCTGTCAGTAGTTACGACGTAGTTGAAGAACTGGGAATTGACCACAAAACAGTTTTGGCGCATTTGAAAAAAACTGGGTACACAAAAAAGCTCGACATTTGGGTACCTCGCGAGCTCACTGAAAGAAACCTAATGAACCGTGTACTCATTTGTGATTCTTTATTACGACGTAATGAAACCGAACCATTTTTGAAGAAGCTGATAACTGGTGATGAAAAGTGGATCACGTACGACAAGAACGTGCGAAAAAGGTCGTGGTCAAAGGCCGGTCAGGCTACACAGACTGTGGCGAAACCCGGGTTAACTCGCAACAAGGTGATGCTGTGTGTGTGGTGGGATTGGAAGGGCATTATTCATTATGAGCTGTTACCACCAGGCAGGACCATCGATTCTGAACTCTACTGCGAACAACTGATGAGATTAAAGCAAGAAGTTGAGAGAAAGCGGCCGGAATTAATCAACAGACGGGGTGTGGTTTTTCATCATGATAACGCTAGACCTCACACATCTTTAGCCACTCAGCAAAAATTAAGAGAGTTTGGCTGGGAGGTGTTAATGCATCCGCCGTATAGTCCTGACCTTGCACCTTCAGATTTCCACCTGTTTCGGTCTCTTCAGAATTCTTTAGGCAGTGTCAGGTTAACATCACGAGAGGACTGCCAAAACCACTTGTCGCGGTATTTTGACCAGAAGTCCCAAAATTTCTATAGCAATGGGATCATGTCCCTACCTACAAGATGGCAAAAAGTTATCGAACAAAATGGTACCTACATACTTTAGTTAATTGTAAATAAACTATATTAAAAAATGTTTTGAATTTTCTTAAAAAATGCGAAGAAACTTTTTCCCCAACCTATTATACAAATCTTTCCATTTTATAATATTCTTTAATGCAGATTAGCCCATTCAGTGCCGCGGACGCCCATGGGCGCTCTTTGCGAGTATACGCACATGCCGAAGACGCCCATCGGCGCCCTACTTTTTCGGTCGACTTTTTCAGTCAAATGTGATTTGTAAAATGAAACAATACTACCAAAAAATCCTTTCAATCATTAGTATACAATTCCCTCATTTGGCCTCTGGATATCTTAGAAATAACAAAATACGCATTCTTAGTTAACATGCCGCCGGCGCCCATAGGCGTCCTGCTTCAAAGTTCAGAGATACTTAACTTTTTTAATAAATTATAATTTTTATGATTTTTAGCAATGGAGTCCGAATACTATAAATATAATTATTTTTGTATATTAATATTTTATTAATAAAATTATAAAACATCATGATATTTTCGAGATCCAATAATGGCGGACGCGAGACGTGACTTTTCAATATAACCAATATGGGTATATCTATCATCTTCATATTTTTCGAGGGTCGAGATTCCAAATACAACACCTATTTCGAGATTCAAGATGGCCGTGACTTTCTAATATAATATCAACAAATAAATAATATTTATTCTATTGTAGGTAGGTACACCTATCTTTTTCGTGCTTTTCGGGGGTATTACGAATACAACATATATTTCGAGATTTATATTTGGGGGGTTCCAATTCCGAATAGCTGGGTTCACACCGGACGATCGGTGATCCCGCGCCTAGGGTCATAGAACTGGATTGTTAACATACAATAGAATGCGTGTCCTTGGATCTCGCGCAGCACGTCCATGCTTGGCGCCAAAAGCGCGCGATCGCGCTTGTGCTGCGCGCGATCGGAGCGCGTTGGATCGTCCGGTGTGTGGATAATATCAATATGGGTATGATTTTCGGGGTCCCTATTCCAAATACAACATCTATTTCGACATCCAATATGGCGGACGCGACTTCTTAATATAAAATAATATCAATATGGGTATAATTTTCGTGGTTTTTGGGGGTCCCGGTTCCGAATACAACATCTATTTCGAGATCCAATGTGGTGGACGCGACTTCTAAATACTTATAATATCAATATGGATATCATTTTCGCTGTTTTTGGGTGTTCCAATTCCGAATACAACGTCTATTTTGGAGATCCAAGATGGCGGACTCGACTTCTAAATATAATATCGCTATGGGTATCATTTTCATGGTTTTCGGGGGTCCCGGTTCCGAATACAACATCTATTTCAAGATCCAATATGATGGACGCGACTTCTAAATATAATATCAATATGGGTATCATTTTCGTGGTTTTTGGCGGTTTCTATTCCGAATACAACATCTATTTTGGAGATCCAAAATGGCGGACGTGATTTTTTAATATTATGGATATCATTTTCTGTGATCCCAATTCCGGATATAACGCCTATTTCGAAGTTCAATCTTACGGACGCAACTTACGGATTTAGAATGACATCACATTATTTTTCGGGTTACTCTCAACAAGCCCTTTCATTTGATACCCATATTGCAGAAATGCATTAAAAAAAACTATTCCGCCATTTTGTATGGTCCGCCATATTGGATTTAGAATGACGTTGCACACAGCTTATCGTATATTGTGATCCAAACTAAATATTTCAGCTCAATCGGTTGAAGATATCTGCTTCAAAATCGAGTAGCAAGATTCCACCCGAACAAACATACATTGCAAATTAAATAAAAGCATTTAATGAGTCAGTTTCTCCCTCCAATTGGTGTTCTCCGGAACAACTATCATACTTGTTATGTATAGAAATTGATTTACAGAATTTACAAAAAAAAGATATTTTTATATAAAAAAATTTTTTTTTTATTATTTGGAAAAAGGTTGAGGACTTCTGGGTTTCACATAACGCTTAATAATTTACAATTAAACTTTTGTTTTATCGTGTTTTATCTTTCTTTTAATTAAAAATTACTAAATAATGTTCCATAACAATCTAAATCGCAAAAAAAACTTAGTAACGCACCTTTATTCTTCATCGTTGTTTTGAAATGTAATACCCGTTAAAATCGCAGTATTTAACTATAATAACACAATTACACATTAAAGCAGTTTTATAACCCACTAACAAACACCAATAAGAGAAAAAAACTGATTGACGTGGTAGTGTTCTAAGGCCTCATGCCGAAAGCGCCGATGGGCGGCAATAAATCCGTAACTAAGATGCCGTGGCCGCCGATGGGCGCTCGTTGACAAATGTATGGCGGCACCTAGGTTAAGACACAATTTTATAGGTGGCAATGAATGGGTTAGTAATTTTAAGAACAGTTGTAAAGAAAATTTACCTTGTCTTTTGTTTGTTGGTTTAGGTTTATTATTTTTGGGGATCATGAGCGTAATAGTATTTTCCCAAAAATGCTTGGAAGTTTGAGCAGTATTTTGACCTTCTTCGAGATAAACCGAAATTGCTGTAGGTATTTGCCAAATACATGCGAGCAGCGGCCGGTCAAAGTTGTATGAATACCCATATCAGTACCTAAGTATGAGTTTTGATAGTTTTCGAGCTCAAACGTATTGTCTTTTTTTACACATAGCCCACTCTTTCTGATAGTTTACGCTAGAGGAACTAGTGAGCAATATATGAAAAGAGACGATACGTTTGATCGAGCTCGAAAACTAACAAAACTCATACTAGGGGTACTGTTGGCCAAATAAATTACTATTTAGGTAAACAGTCATGTAAACTTATATATCTCCTATGCCATGTTATTTAAAATTGGAACGATCTTTTACTCCGAAACATGGCAACTAAGGAGGTAAAATCCAACGAATTAGGAATGATAAAATCAAAGGTTTTATTTAAATTTCGAACTACCTTGCAAATAGAAAGCGGTTTCTTGAAAAAAAAAAAACTGTGAATTTTTAAAATTGTACCGTAACCTTATTCTAAAACCATAACTGTATTTGTAATAAATGTTTATAGGTATTCGGTTCTACTTTATTTCTGCGTATTATTTGAGAAAAGTAGGTACCTACTATAGCTAACAAGCCTTGGGCACAACTAGGCATTAATGGTCTTACTACGTATTTTACTCTCAGACCAATAAAAGTCTGAAATTTTACTAAGTATTTTTTATTTGATATTACGTATTATTTACACGTTTGTCCATCAATGCCTCTTTTGCTGGCCGCTGCCGTAATGTAATATTATGAAATTGTATACATACAAAGAATAAGAAATCCCACGTTATTTAGCTGTATTAACCCCTTTTTCCATTCATTCGCCGCTTCGAGATTGTGCCTCAAATGACATTACCGTGGCCACGGTAATATTATCTATACAGTTTTCTATCTTCATACAAACGGACGGAAAGCGCGTCATAGCTACGCGCCTCGAGTTCGCGGGGCACCCGGTGGGCATCCAGTCGCGAATGCGCCGCAGCGACTACCGAACGGTGTGAATTGTTTTTTAAGCAGTTAGCCGTGCTTAGACGTGCGATTTGTATTGTGAATATTTGATTGAATTAAGTAGATACCTACATAATTCAAAATGGCAAAGAGCAATATTTTTTATGTACCTATCTACTAGTACGTAATTTGTTTTTAATATTTAGGTATTTCAATTTTTCCATCGGGCATAATCTGGAATAATATATAAATAAGTGGATAGGGTGAAAAAAGACACAAACAAGTAACCTACCTACGCTCGCGTTAAAAACAAAACTACATAATACGTAGGTAGGTAGTTTCCTAGACTAGGCTATCTACTTACTTATGTACCAACATATAACTTAACTACATATATTATATTATTAAATATGATGAAATATCATTATGAAATAATTTACGAGAGTAATAAATGTTAGGTATTGTAGTGATCGGATTTTTTTGGTGTATACTGGCAGGTTGTTAGGTAATTTGGAAAAGAGACGGATTGTTGACAGGAATTGATAGATGGAAAATTATAAAATAGGGATATTTGTGCGGAGTTTAAAAAACAATATTTTGTTTGTTGATAATAATATGTAATTTCTTGAAAATAAAAGTGTTTCAGTGACAATATAGTACCTACGTCTCAGTCAAGGCGTAAATATTTTTGTCTCAAATCTATAACTTTTTTTTTTAAATATTACCTAAAAAAACATGTATTTTATTGAACACTTCCTATTTCATTCACAACATATTTTTTTTACATATAAGTAAAATAAAATATTTACAATCATAGAACAAGAAATGTAGAAATTAAATATAAAGTAAATAGTAGGTATATAATGTGTGTATGTTAGTTTTTGTTAACGTTTCTTTTCTTTATGTATGTGTTGTTATAGTTTATTAATAATTAGGTAATATCGTGCTCTGTGAAGGCCAATAAATTTATTTTCTTTCTTTCAAATTAAAATACTGTAGGCGGGCAGCCCTTCCGCGTGTTTACGCCCCGCTCGGCCGTAGCCAATTATTTCAAGGACAGGGCTGAGACACAATACTGCATAGATAATATTACCGTGCCGTGGCCCTTGCGTTTGATTGAAGTTTACTGACTAAAAATTCTGCCAGTATCCTGACACAAGAGACCTGGTTCGTTGAAACAGTACCGACTGTAGTACTAACTTTTTTATTACGTTGGGAGAGCTTTCAAAGCTTACCTTTTATAACCACGGACGGGAACCGTGCTACGCTGAGGAATTTCCCAACTAAAAATTGTTGAACTAAATGCAGTAATTAGTTTTATTATTTAATGATTATGTGGTGAAATTTTAAAAACTGGCAAACAGTAGAAAAAATACTCTAGTCTTAATTTATAGTACGTAACAATTTATTTGTTCGCGTAAGTTGCGTTCGTTTTTCATCCCGATCTTCGTTATCTATAACCTCCTATTCAATATTATCGGAACTGAAATCGGAATTGAAGGTCTGAAATCGATCAGTCAGAATTTCCGACCTTTCGGAATCTGAATCGAAGCTCTTTATCCCTAGTTCCCGCCACGAACATCTTTCTCATCCCGTAAAAACCGACTAAGGGAGTTGCTGAAACCCTTGCAGACCATCGCACGCAGCGGTCCTTTGTGCGGTGGCATGTAAACCATAGTTTAAGCAGGTCTTAAACAATGGCAAAATAAATCTACAGCAGTATAGTGACTTTTGCAACGTCCCCAAATAAATCGGGACTTGGTTAGGAAGAAGATTGTGAATAAACTTTGCAAGCTCCCGTATTCACAAAAGGTGCATAAATTATAATTCCTAATTCGTTGATAAATTCCACTATTTATTTATACCTATACAGAACTTGTTGTATTATTACACCATTCGATAGTATTGTTAATAAGACTCGATTTCTGTGAAGTAATGATATACGGGAAACTAATGGAAAATGTTAAATTTTAGAGCTTTTTTCGATGTTCTTTATATTTTAGGATTTGGCCTTGAAGGCCCATTTGATAAATTCATTCTGTATAATTATGTTGTTTGTTATACAAAATCAAAACTGTGTCAGGCACGCCATTGGCAGTAAGTCTGGCTCGTAGATCAAGCTCGCCGTAAAGTCTAGGTAGATCCAACTTATTAAAGTTTCATGGCTTCATTGTCTGGGCTGGTGCAGGCGACTCGACGCCCCTATTGAATGCTTTACATTTAATACCCACTTTGCATGCACATTACCGGGACAATTTAAATTTTTTATTGTACCTCGGATATTGTAGAGCTGATTTCCTAACTGGAAAACTTTTCATAATTTTCTGACTTTATTTAAGGTTTCATAAAGTATTTTACTATACACTTTTATTTTAATATCTTTCGACCACGAGCTCGTCAGTGTAGAATTTAGCACTATGTTCTGTGTAGACATTTTCTTTTGCTCCTTTATTCACCACACTTTAATGCTATCTAATTATTATCTAAAAAAGTTGCGTTACCTAAAATCATTTAAGCATTTCGCAGTTATTGTGTTTTTTGTGAGATCCTTTTAAGTTGTAGTATAAAAAGAAAAGAATTGTAAAGTACGTTGTTGTTTAATTATTTATTACCAAAAACATAAGTTCTGTGACTATCGCTATGATTATTTACTCTACCATCTCCTTCGTCATGATTCGACAACTAACAAGGTGACAAAGTTTTATTATCATACTTAGTATTAATTACTAATTTAGTGTGGTCAATAAGTGTTCAGCCATTGCGTAATTAGGTTAATTTTAATAACATACTTAACATTGTGCGACGTGGCGCATTCGATTTTGGAATCACCCTACATTTTTCATATACCCACCTACACATAGAATGTCTCACAAGTGATAAAAGCCACAATTATTCCAGAAAGTTAATCGATTTAAACAATTTAAAGAGTTTTTGCTATTTTTTCTCAAAAACACACCAAAAGAACATAATTAAAAAAGTTGAAAGCATTTCACGATATATAAAAGTATATTTTATATCAGACGTTATAAAGTCACCGTTGATTCTCTTGCGGCTTGAAGTGGGAAAATATGTAGGTACCTAATTAAATTTGTATATGTCTTTGCCAAGGAATTTAGCTCTTTTGTGCCCGCAGCGGATACTTAAGATGTCTCCAAAGGCATTCCTTGAGCATTTAACATTATACTTGAAGTAGAATCTTCATTAATCAAGACTGCTCATAAGGGGTCACAGGGTAGTATATAATTAATCACATTTTTATAACCTACTTATTTAAAAAAAAAAAATGATACGTAATATTCAAACTGTAGTCAAAACATTACAGCTACTGATTGTAATTTTTTTATATGACATGAAATGATATTGATGAATAAAAAAAGCCCCTATTAACATCTTTGTCCAGTTTTTTTTTGTAAAACGCAATACTAATTGAATAAAAAAAAATTCTCTCATGTTCTTCTTCATGGGTAGCTTGGATAGAAAGTCGCGGGTCAAATACCGTAAGTACTAGGTATTCTAGATTCAAGCCTTTTTTTACTTTCTCGTGTACGTAGTATAGAAAGTATCGTAATCATCAAAAAATTGGACTTCGAGATTTTGACGGATTCACACGTTTTGGACGTCCAAAAATACCGATTTTGGAATTATGTTTGTGTGTCTGTGCGTTAGCACGATAACTCGAGTATGCTTTAACTTATTGCAATCAAATATAAGGTTTCTATCAAGTTTTGAATCGTTTCCGGTATACGAGAAAGTCAAGGGGAGCCCACTCCCGATTTTTTCTATTTCATACATACATATTGTTGTGGACTGTATGAATTTGTTGTGAAGTGAAGCTGTTTTCTTGAGGTAAGGAAGGTTCTTGTTGTTTCTTAGAAGTAAAAGTCTCATCGGTAGTTCACTTAATTTATTTTAAAACACATTGGCTATATACATTTTATACCTATTGCACTTATCACTAGTCTCAACGATCGATTCCAAGATTCAACCTTGAGTTTCAAAAACGGGAGGGTATATCGGACGGAGGTATTGCAGTTAGTGACTGGTAGACCGATCGCGGCGCGCTGTCCTCTACAGCTCTCCCCCCGGCGTAGACTCGTCGCAGCCATCTTTCACTGGGAGGACGGCGAGCTTGGTAGTTGGACGTCGCAGGATCCCTCCTCGTGTGCGGACGTCGGCGGAGCGCACTCGGCCGTCGGGGCCTGGGTGCACCTCGATGACCTCTCCTCGGGGCCATACGTTTCGTGGCAGGTTGGGGTCGGCGATCACGACTAAGTCGCCTCGTTGGAGTTGCTTCTCTCCAGGTGTGGCGGCAGCTTGACGGGGCACGAGTGTAGGAAGGT
The DNA here is from genome assembly GCA_955850985.1 of Elophila nymphaeata. NCBI lineage: Eukaryota > Metazoa > Arthropoda > Insecta > Lepidoptera > Crambidae > Elophila > Elophila nymphaeata. The sequence goes on from OY039068.1 coordinate 16,578,140, forward strand.
ACTCGCGCACCCATCTCCGCCAAAATTCGTTGGCAAGCGCTTGACTCGCTCGCCAGACGCGTCGATCGGCTGGGTCGCAGGGTCCCGTGTGTGGTAGGCCCATGGAGGTTCCCAACAGAAAATGGTTCGGTGTCAGCGCCTCCGGATCATGAGGATCGACGGAAACGTGGGTGAGGGGCCGAGCGTTGATACTGTGCTCGGCCTCGGTCAGTAGTGTTGCCAGCACTTCTTCGGTCGGTGTCTTTTCGTGCAGGACGCTGGTCAGCGCGACCTTCACTGACCGCACCAGGCGCTCCCAGGCTCCCCCCATATTAGGAGCTCCAGGAGGGATGAATCGCCAACTTGTGCGGTGTCGCTGGCCAAGTTCCTCTCGATCGGCGTGGTGTGCTTGTCGGTGCTTCTTCATCACCAGCAGGCCTGTAAAAGGGTGCCTGCCGGTCAGGATCGTAGGCTCTCTCATGTCGCGAGGTACGTCGGCGATCCGTCCGTTCAAGCGCAGCACGCTGTCCCGCAGGGTGGGGTCCAGCTTGTATAGCGGGCTGGACCGGGTGATTCCCTTCCCATCCTGTAGGCTTCGGATCTTCGTTTCGAAGCTGTCTTGCTGTGCCCTCTGGATCCACATCTTCTCGGCTTCCTGTTCTATTGGCCAAGTGTCCTCTGGTCCAAGCAGGAAGGCAGGCCCGTCGAACCACCTGTCGTTGGCGGCTATGGGCTTGCTCGATGTGTGCGTCGCGTCGTCGGCTACGTTGTGCAGGGTAGGCACCCATCGCCAGTGTTCGGGCTCGGTGCGTTCGGCTATCTTCCCCAGACGGTGCGCGACGAAAGGCGTGTAGCGTCGTGCGTTGCGTCGTATGCAGTGTAGCACCGTGCGGCTGTCAGTCCAGTAGACAGTACGATCTGGTACCCACACGTGCTCGGTGACGACAGCGTCGGCGAGGCGCGTTCCTATGACCGCCGCCTGTAGCTCTAGGCGGGGTATGTTTTGTGTTTTGATGGGGGCCACCTTGGCCTTGGCTGCGGCCAGGGTGACGTCGATGGTGCCGTCGATGCGTCGCGTCCTCCAGTATGCAGCGGCGGCGTAGGCTTGCTCGCTTGCATCGCAGAAGACGTGCAGCTCTCTCTGTTCGGCGGCTCCGTACCAGCGTGGCAGGCGTAATTGCGCGACGCTGCCTCGTAGCGTTCGCAACCAGCATGCGAGGTCGTCAGCTTCGGCGTCAGGCAGGGGCTCGTCCCATCCAAGTTTGTGTTTCCATAGATCCTGCAGTGTGATCTTGGCTCGTATCGTGAAGTGGCTCCGCAGGCCCAGCGGGTCGTATAGCGACATGACCGCACATAGGGCTTCGCGCTTTGTTGGTGTGCGCTGTCGCCCGATGACCTCCTCTGGAACTCTGTGTAGCGTCGTGTTGAAAGCCAGCTGATCTAGCTTAGCGTCCCACAACAGGCCGAGTGTCTTGTCTGGTGCCGGCGCCAGGCAGGTGGGGTTGTTCGATCGGAGCCCCGTTTCGATGTGTTCTCTGACTGCGCGTGCATTGGAGTTCCACCCGCGCAGCTTAAACCCTGCTTGTGCGTGCACGAAGTTCACCTCGTCTCTGATGCTGATGCGCAGCGCGGCGTCGAATACCAGGCGCAGCTTCCCCGGTTTGTTGGGATCGAAAACCGTGAAGTGCGGTAGGTACCACTGCCTCTTGCTGCTCTCTTCGGTCCCGTCGCATGGCTTCATCAGCAGTGCCTCAACTTCGTGTTCGTATTGCGAAGCGAAGCCTGGCTCTCGTTCAAACTTCTTTTCGATTGGTTGCAATCGTCCAAGTGCGGCGTTGCAGCTTGGCAGCGTGGCGACATCGTCTCGGCGCCACGGTAGTTGCACCTCGAAGCGGCCGTCTACTCGTCGGGCGGTGGCTTCGAAGATCTCGACGGCTTGTCGTTCGGAGTCCGCGACCCCCGGCGCGTCGATTTCGAAATGTTCTTCGACTATTCTTTCCAGTCGCTCGTTCTCTGCGTCGCTGTGGTTCGGTGTGAACATGTGCAATATCGACGCGCAGTCTCTGTCATATAAAGACCGCGGTACAGTGCCGTGGATCGTCCAACCGAGTTCGGTGAGAGAAGCGGCCGGTTCGTTCTTTCGGCCCATCTTAACTCGCCGTGACACGATGAGGTGCCAATTGTCGGCGCCTATCAGCAGCTGCGGCTTCGTCTTCTTGTAGCAGACTTCTTCTTTGTTCAAATCCTGGAGGTGCGCATGTTTCAGCAGCGTGGCCGGTACTGCTTGACTGTGCAGTACCAGTTGCTGTATGGTGCGCATCTTCACCCGGTGACTGTCGGCGCCTCTCTTGCTCTTGATCTCTGCCTCGATGAGCTGGCTGTTGACTTCTCGGCTGCTGGATGTCGCGCCGTGGATGTGAAGCGGTCGCGTCGGCCCCTTGAATCCCAGTCGTCTTGCCAGTTCCTCTTCCATCAGCGACACGGTAGAGCCTTCGTCCAGTAGCGCGTAGGTGTCCGCTTCCCCCTTCGGGCCTCCCACGGTGACTGGAACCACCTTCAGCAGCACCATGCTTCTGTCTTCGGCGGCGGCGACAGCTACTGACACGTTCTCTTCGGCGGCAGTGGCAGCGGCGCGTTCCGGCGTCCTGGACTCTTCTCTTCTTTCTTCGAAGTGTAGCAGGCGGTGGTGGGGGCGGCGGCACTCGTTCAGACCGCACGCTCCCCTGTTGCAGCGTTGACGTCGGTGGCGGCTCTCCAGACACTTGAAGCACACGCCGTTGTCCTTGACAATCTTCCATCTTTCGTCGACGCTGGCTGCTCGAAACTTCTTGCAGTTTGGCAGCAGATGTTCTTCGTTGCAGCTCGTACACACGTATTTTCTTTCTTGCGGCGGTGCTGTGGCGTCCGTCTTCTTCACAGGAAATGCGGTGTCTGCAGTAGTCGTATATATGTTGACCTTCTTCTTCACGGCGCCCGTCGGAGCCGATGTTGCTAGTCGGGACGTCTTCGGTATCGCAGCCGCAACCGGGTGCGACGAGTATGTAAACTGTAGCGCCAGGTCCGCTTCCTCCATCAGGAACTGTGACAGCAAGACGAGTTGTGGGTCGCTGCTGCGCATGCGTTGTTTCGCGTAGTCGCACCACCGGGCGCGCAAGTAGGGGCTCAGCTTCTCCAGTACCTCCCTCGGCAGCATCGGGTAGTGTAGATAGTCACGGCGATCTATGTTTTGTAGCACACATACGATGTTTTGGAGTTTTACTGCGAACGTGTTGATTTCGTTGGCGGAGCTCCCCAGGCGCGGCAGGCGGCGCAAGTCTTCCATCGCCTTGTCTATGATGAACTCTGGGCGACCGAAGCATTGTTCCAGTGTGCGCATTACTTGTGCGGGGGTTGATACGGTACACAGGAGACCGGCGACTGCTTCGCGAGCTTCCCCTCGTAGACAGTTTCGAAGGCGGGCCATGTTCTCGGTGGGCGCGAAATTGTAAGTGGCGGTGGATTCTATCATCGCCGCTTTGAAGGGTAGCCACTCGTTGACGGCGCCGGAGAATGTTGGCAACTCGGTGGCCTGCCGGGGCGCGGGGCGCACCCGGGACATCCTCTCGAACGCTTCTGTGAGTTGCTCGATCCCCTTCTGTCGTCGTGTTGGCGTCGGTGATCGCGGTCGGCGAGCGTCGTTTTCATCGAAGTGCACCCGTTCGTGGTGCCGCTGGGTTGCGTATGTCGGTTGCTCCCCCCGTACGGTCAACGGGGTCCGCAGCGCCTGCGTAGGGACGGCGTCGTCGGTTGTAGGCGCCTTGTGTCCCGGAGTAATTCTCTCCCCCCGTCGCACGGAGGGAATTTCGACGTTCTGTTGCAGCCAGCTATCGATGCGCTCGTTGATGTCGGCGACGCACGAGCCTTCTACGTCGACTTCTTCTTCTCGAATGTTCTCGATGTCGACGGCTAACCTCTTCCTGATGAGACTTGTTTCAATTGCGAGTTCTTTCTTCCTTATTTCTGTTTCAATTGCGAGTTCTTTCTTCCTTATGTCTGCTAGTCGCTCTTCCGCTTCCAATTGTGCGTTTCGTATGCGGGCCACGGCGCTGCTAGTCGATCTTCGTGATGCTCTGGACCTCGAAGGTGACGGGCGACGTGGTGACTCAGCGCGTAGAGCTTCGCTCGGACGAGAGAGACGCGAAAGGTGCGCAGAGGTGTGCAGCGCTTCGGCGCTATAGCCCCCCCCCTCGGCGCCCATGGCGACAGTCGCGTCTCTGTTGTAGTCCGCAGGTGCGTTGCTTGATGCCTCAGGTCGGTCGCGAAGGGTGGTGTCGATCAGACCACCCGAACGTGCCGCGCCTTGGCTTGCGTTTGCCGACGGAGAACGCGGAGGATCCGTAAATACGGTTTTTGGTACGGGTTCTTGAGAGCGTGTCCTCACCATTTTTTCTTGCATTTAAATATGGTGAGCGATGAAACCAGGAAACTGTTGTGTCCTGGCGCGGGTTTCTTCAATTAAGTTCTTAAAATCTGGCAATCGATGGACCAGGAAACTGTTGTGTCCTGGTGAGAGTTCTTAAAATCCGGCAATCGATGGACCAGGAAACTGTTGTGGACTGTATGAATTTGTTGTGAAGTGAAGCTGTTTTCTTGAGGTAAGGAAGGTTCTTGTTGTTTCTTAGAAGTAAAAGTCTCATCGGTAGTTCACTTAATTTATTTTAAAACACATTGGCTATATACATTTTATACCTATTGCACTTATCACTAGTCTCAACGATCGATTCCAAGATTCAACCTTGAGTTTCAAAAACGGGAGGGTATATCGGACGGAGGTATTGCAGTTAGTGACTGGTAGACCGATCGCGGCGCGCTGTCCTCTACACATATAATCACGCTATCGATCCCAAATGGGGTCGAGCAGAGTTTCAGGTAACATAGGTTACACAAAAAGCCACATCTTGTAGTATGAGCCACAGCTGGCAGTATGAGTTTTTTTCTATTCATTATATTAAATTTAGGAAACATAATTAAAGTGTAATCGTAATATTATTATATGTATAATCATTTAGTTTTACCACGCGCCTACCTGTCTTCAAATAATGTTACCAAGAAACATTAAAGATAATTAGAATAGTAATTCAGTAGATTGATTACATCTAGGCGGCGTAGGTTTAGTGTATTTGCGGAGCTTCCTAAATTACTAAATAATACATATGTATTTTGTGAAAATTACACATATCGCGAACAGAATCTAGGATCTTGTTGTAATGAACACGTGTTGAGAGACATTCTTAGCTCAATCTACCGTATAATTTGGCTAAGGTGGTGGTGTTGAAGTGAAGCCATAAATAATAATAATAAGAAGAGATACCTGTCGACTAAAAACTATGGGACATTCGCCCTATGCCCAAGCCTTCTTTACTCCGGTGGTGCTGTAAAGGCCATGTGGGGCCTAATAGCAATAATAATTAAAAATAGAAGACATGGTTAAAAATATTTTCGTGATCCCATAAGAAACAAAAAAAATGAACTCTTCGAGAATTCTCGTTTTCTTCCTACCCTGTGCGTGATATATTTGGGATCTGTGCAATATGTTACCATACTAAATTTTTTTATAGAAAAGATCAGAGGCATCGCAAATGTGTTGCCGGTCATTAAGGAAAGAATATGCTCTTTCTTGAAAATATCAAGACCCTAAATTGGTTCCACTGTCTTGTGGTTCGCGGTAGAAAATGCGCGAAAAACGGATTTTGGCATAGTATCATGGTTGGCCGCTGACCTATCACCAACCCTCTTTAGGAATGCTGTTGTAAGTGTTTAATGCTTTATCCACACCACACACATCCGGGCCGTGTCGAGCGGACGCTCAGAATATGCACTGTCGCCGGCCCGGACACGGACGTGCTTTGAACGAATTCACATAAAAAGACACATTGATATTTTCGACAACCACTGACGGGACACGTCCTTGGGCACGGCACGGACGGGTGTAGATCGAGCTGTACTCATCACCACGCGAGTGACCCCGTAGTGCGATAGTCCGCAAGGCGTTCAGAAACTCCTCTATCGTCCAGTACATACAAGACGATAGAGAGAGTTTCTGGATGACGGAATGAGACGGGTACTCTTCGAGAATTAACTAATAATAAATTGAATTCTACTGCTACGTTCAATGCACGGAGACACTCATATGAATACTCGTATGGCAAAGACACGAAGGCATTCAAATTAATATGTCAATAGTGAAAATTGCAGCATTTGAGGAGTTCAATAGTTCGAAATATCTATTGAATGCGCGACAAAGGCAGGCCAATATGCTTCCAAATTGGCGAAGGCGATAACATTATTACATTTTACTCCTACTTCCAATAATGGAGTCTATCAAGTTACTTTTGTTAATAGGAGGTTGCGCTACAAATTTTGGGAAAGTTGATGTGTTATATACCTAGGTACTCCTTAATCTATCATTGTTAATAATATCATTGTAATAATAGATATATATCTTTTATGTTATTATAGACTCGGCTTGGCAGGTTCATGTGATGCTGATTAAAAATAGTAAGAAGATTTATGGGCTCACTTACCGATCTCAGACCTGAGGTCTCCGAGTTCATTCATAGGGATTAATTTTGTGCTTGGCCCAGCTGGTAGTAAGGTTTATTTTAAGTTTGTCTGTTCACCTACTACTATAGCTAGTTCCTCCAAGCTTTTAGGATTCCGGGTAAAGTAACACTTTCCCCTGCCTTAAGTTGTCTTAATTTAAGAGAGATGAAGATTAAGTGGTCCTAATTGTGAAGTAAAATAAAATCTCACTAAATACCTTGGTAGGTATGTGTTTGGAGAAGTCGAAACAGAAGAAGAAGCCACCAAAGTACCTGACGAATGATTTCTAATTATTTGTCTGTATCTCGTTCTATGCTGACGTACACCTAACAATGCCTAAGCAACAATTGAAATAAAGGCAAAATATAATTTCCTGAACAACTGCGTAGGTCCCGTGGGCAGTTCATTATGAAATGGAAACTGAAAAAAAACTTCGCTCTTGTTCCCCACTTTTACGCAAGCAATTTGATTGGCGTAGTGCGCTTACAGATAGTACAAATGATTTCCATCTGGCGTGCCATGCGGTCGGCGTGAACCACGAGGAAAGCACGCGGCGTTAGTGTACGCATGCGCATAAGCCTTGGTGGAAAGGGGAGCACTTGCGAGTAACCCCCTTCCACCACCTGCTTTAACCTCACACCTCTCGGTCCCGTTATTAAAACCTGCTATATTTTACGGGATTCAAAGACTGTCATTTACGTCTCAGTTCTTTTAACAATCAAGGAATCAAAATTGAATTTGCTGTATTCATATCCGCTATCTGGATCGAGAATGTAATTAAAAGAATGAAATATCGAACTTTGATGTCTGCATTGAAGATCGATTTCAAAATTTCGTTTGTATTTTGTTTGATATTCGAGCAATTCGTTAGGGGCTTTGTAGGTTGATGTTTTGCTTCGACGAGTTCATGTAATAAATGGCTGGCGGGTGGCCAAATAAAAAAGGTATAGGAGTAAGTTAACCTTGTAAGGTCGGTCGCAATTTCGTAAAGTTCAATCACACTGTATACTTTTCATAATAACGTGCGTACTGACTTTAAGGCTTCCCTGTCTTATCTGTGATGATGAGAACCTCCTTACAGGGAGGATGTCCGAATTATGAATTCGATTACGACGTCTTTATTTTGAAATGTATCTGTAATTTTTTACAATCATTCGCTTTAATGAAATGACACAAATAAGAAGATTAGAAGATACGCTGAGCTATCGAACTAGTTACGAAAAAACAGATTTGGAGGCAGATTTTGGAGTCAAATAGTGTCTCTTCTGAAATATTAAGACGCCTTAGTGTACTCGAGGTTATGTTACATACATAAGTCAAGATTTTTGGCCCCAGGCCAGCGAACGTAGTTACAGATGCACCATACTAGGCCATTCGCCTTTTGTTTGCCAGACTATCTTAAATTATGTGAAACTGTTTGTCTAACTCTGTAATATGTTATACTCAGTGCGCAAATATTTAATCATGGCTTTGCTCCATAAATCATGCTGTATTTTTAACAAAATCAGGTAGCGTGTTTCTGTATAACAATACGGTTAATATTCACGTTTGTCCTAAATTCCACTAGTGGTTATTTTTCAGATATATTAAATATGGTGAAGCGTCCTAATCGCTCTAATTTCGCTTCATGCTTCGTAAGCTCCGTCTAAACTCTAGACAGAGAGACTCGCCGGAGAGACTAAGAAACTTCTTGGAAGGTACGCTCAATAGGCTAAAGGATTTCTACTACGTAGCAGCAGTAGGACTCTGATAGACTGATCATGAAAGATAAACAATAATAAAACTTTACGACTAACAAAAGAAAATGCTAGTCTAGAAATTAATTACATTTAGTTGATTGCTGATAACCAAGCCGCAGCTAATGCTTCGGGGTCAATGGACTGTAATGTTCACTTGTGTGTAAATCCACCACCGAAACTAGATCCGCAAAATAGGATTACAGCAAACTGCGGATTTATGCTGGGGATTTCTCCAAATCCCCGGACAAAAAAGGATACCACAAGGATATCGTTGTGCTACACTACAAGCTATGTTTGATAATAACCACAGTTGACCAAACGCTGTTAAGTAATTTGGAATTTACAGATCTTTAAGGGAAGATTTGTTTACCTACTAACATAATTCAATACCTACGTATTAAGTACTGAAATCGATCTAGCTAGTCGTTTTGTATTTTATCCCCGCTCGGTAGATATCTAGCACGAGACAATTAAAATCAATTGTGTCGGGATATTATTAATCATCCACAGATTACATGACTCCATTCCATCTGATAATCGGAAGTGCAGTCTAAATTTGAAGATAACTGACATACGAGAGAATTTACGCACTGCATTAGATCCGAGTCTTTTGTGATTGTGATACATTTTATTAATACAAAGTCTACGTTTAGCCGTATTGTGGAATTTGTGGGGACTCAATTTTTCTCCACACATACAAACATTAAACAACCTTTAACAAAAAAAAAACAGTCATCTAAAGAGTAATGAACGGCCGTATACCCATAGGTTAGATAATGAACTGTTTGAAGTTTAAATAGCATCTTCCATAGGCACATATCGGATAAGCGAGATGAGTTCTAAGCGATTACTTAAAAATAAAAGTTATTCTTTTCGGCTGTAAGTATACTTCTTATATATAATTTAGCAAATACACATTTGTAGAATAATTTTTGGGTTTATAAACGCGTAAATAGTTTTAAATACACATTTGACTTAAAAAAATGGAGAACGTAAGTATCTACTGTATGCTTTATAGTATAGTAGATACGTTAGGTTACCATCTTTCCCGATTAAGTTGTAGATATTATCTTTCTCGATTAAGTTTCTAAAATTGCATATGTATTTACTAATAAATAATATATATTATGAACTAATTTGATTATTTCTAATACTAATATCCATTTATATAAGTTCAATTACTTTACGGTCAATTACGTTGGCGAATTTATAATGCCAAGTATTACTTTGAGTTTAGCAATCTATCTGAGACATCGTTATATTGTTGGGCATTCATAATAATGACCTGTTTACTTTCGCCAATACTGTCATAAAAAGAATGTTAGTACTGAGAGTTTTCCGATGATTCGATTTCTAGTTTACAAAGTTTTTGCGTTAGCTGTATTGTATAAGAAAACTGTCAAGTTCTCTTCATCCTTGTTTTGTATTGAGCAAACATTCCGTTATTAAAGGTAAAGAAGTCCTACGTCATTTCGTAATATAATACAAGAACTACATCGTCTTGAAAATATATCATCTTTTTTTTTCGTTATTCACTACTTAGGTCTGTGCTTTAATTTTCCAAGAGTGGTGGTATCTTATATTTTGTTAATTATAAGTTTTCTAATTAGAGGTACTAAGAACTTCTGAACTGATTACTAATTATATTGTTGTATTTTTTTTTTCATGCGAACTCAATAGTGGCATTGAAATGTAAGTACATATTTGTTGTGTATGTATTATTTGCTTTTGTGACGTTTTTGAATTAGGTTAATGAATTTGCGCAATTCTTTTCGAACGTCATTTGTCTCCTTTAAAATTATCTTCAATTTCTAAACAATGAAAGTGAAGTTCTCAGTTGCGGAATAAATATTTTCCTTTTATTGTCACAAAGGAGGCTGCGTACTAAAACATTTAAATTTCTTTTTATCGTTGGCATGCTCGCTTTAACGTTTCCTGTTGCCATTTAAAAGGCAGTGGAATACATTTTTCTCTACAATTTCGGCAAAATTTTGCCGCGGCTAGAGATTGTATAGCACCTATTTTTGAATATGTATTTGTGAATCTACATTTTAGATTGCCCCTTTGCTGTACTCACACTACGATGGTTTAATATTGTGCCAGTTTATCTTTAGGAATCTGTGTATTTAGATTTATTAACATTAATTGTTCAGTGTATCACCTCAGGTGTCTTAACTATCTTTCTTATTATTCTTTCAATACCAAATAATAATGTAAGTCACTCTTATTCATTGTGCGTATGCAGTTGGAATTCGTATATTAACAAGTTTTGTTCACTGTTGTTAATTTATTTAGTTTTATGGAATAATTTGATTTTTGCGTTTACAAACGAGTAAATATTTATAATACTAGAAAAATGCACTGAACAAAAAATAATGGTCAACGCAGCCGCCCAGATTGCGGAAGATGCGGGTTCGATTCCCGCCTGAGGCACGTCGATTTTTTTTCAGTGCATTTTTCTAGTCACTTAGTTTTGCCAAGATTACTTACTTCTACGTACTTACAATACACTGCAGAAGTTATCCTCTTTAAAAATGTTACTTCTTTTTAGTACACGTCGTTGTGAATTAATGTTACTTTTATCTACCCTTTGTCTGTGAGTTAGTTTGGCAGATACACCGACTGTTTCAACTGGAAACAGTTTGTGGACATGTTCCAGCTGTCATGTTTATCTAACTGCAGTGTGAGCAAGACTTACATAGACTGATGACCCCACATCTATTTTTCCATTTGTTTGAAAACCTACACTCTCTATTCAGGATGCATTCGAGATTCTAAATCTAAGCTGTTTCAGTCTTTACTGTTCTTAATAACTTATAAATAATTGCTTCTATTCTCATTGCATTGATTTTTTTAAATCCTTAGTAGTATCATATTATTCGGTATAAATAATGAACTTTCGAATGCCAGACAATTGTCTGATTCGCTTTGTAAGGACACTCAAGCAATCAACACCTTTTGCATACACATCTTTTTTGCATACCATTGATCAAAATAGTATTACCATGTATCCATTTCTATTATTAACATACACTCATGTAATAATTACAGATACCGACAACCAACGAGTCATTATCCACGTGAAAGACGTTAATGATGAACCACCTTACTTCATCAACCGGCCTCTACCAATGCAGACAGTCGTCCAACTCAACGCAGCTCCAAACACTCCAGTTTTCACACTACAAGCAAGAGACCCTGATACTGATCACAACATCCATTACTTCATTGTCCGAGACCGCACTGGAGGAAGATTTGAAGTTGATGAGAGATCTGGCGTGGTCAGGACTAGAGGAACTGATCCTTTTCAATTGGATATGGAGTACGTGCTTTACGTGAAAGCTGAAGATCAGGTAAATTATAATTTGTTTAATTAAAGTATTTCAGATTAACTAAAGTATTTAGTTTTATGTATTCCTTTCAAAATTATACAACATTTAATTTGGTACATTTTCTAAACATTTATCAGTAGTTATTTTGTAGTATAATTCGTCCTCGTCGCCCTTTGTACAAATCTTTCTTAATTGTTTTGTCGCATGTCTATGTCTAATTGGTTGATGTACAATAAAGCTATATTCTATTCTATTCTATAATTCAATATGTAGGTGTAGATTTTAAACAGAATATTTACATTGCAAATATTTTCAGTGTCAAAATAAGAAATTCATTGAGATCAGTAACAATTGTTACATTCGCATCCAAGTTCCGAAAAGTCCCATAGACGATGTTTCCTTTGACGGGGTTTCTTTATGTCCATGTAATGAATGTAGTTGTTTGTAAACAAAGCATAAGAAGAACGGTTTAAATTATTCAGTTTGGTTATTTCCGATGTCTTTGATGTCTAATTTCGTGAAAGTCGTTAGTGTATTCTTTTACTGTTAGTGTATTACTGTAAGTGTATTTCTTTTAAAATACGTATTTATTTACAATTAGTTTTTTCTTTATCGTACAGCGTATATAACTCTATCTGATTTTAAAAAAATCTTTTTATCCAATGCGACATAAATTTGCACGACGATATGATGTTTTTTGTCAGTTCTTAGAAGGAAACCCTTTTATCCCTAACGGGTAACCTAATGTGTTACGCACATGTCAAGTAACAAAATGAGTCAATGTTTAGGACTCTTTCGTCGAAATGTTCATTAATTGCTTCTTTATGTACTGTTGTGCTATTTTTATGTACATCATGCGTTTCCATCACATATTAATTATTCAAAACTGATGTTCTACTTCAACAGTTTATTGCACACATAACATAAGTGGTAATAAAAATACACAATAGAAAGACATTTAGAACAGTGAGATTCTCTCTCAACCCAGCTTTGACTTTTTCTTAATTCCCTTAGAAAAATGATTGGCAATTAGTAACAAAATTTTAAGTAAGTACCTAGTTGCTAAACACTTTAGAAACTTTGGTGACTACTAAACTCTGTAGCTACTGTTGCTAAACTATTTCAGTTGAGTTTATTTAGCTACTATAGCTAAATGTTAAGTAACGGTTGAAAATAGCTAAACTTGTATGGTAATTCACAACCAAATCACGGTAATATTATCTATATAATATTACCGTGACCAAATATTTGATTGAAAATAGCTAAACTAAATTTAAAGATTAGCAATGACAAGCTAAACTCTTCAGTAAAAAGCTTACGGTCTAGAGGTTTAGCTAAATATTTATGTACGGGTTGCTAAATAAATTTTGCTAAACCTATTTAGCTGATGTTGTTATACTTTGGATATTAATTACTAAAGTTTAGCCACAGAAGTATTGGCTAAACAATTTAGCTAACGTATTTTATTCAGCTTTTTCTTAATTACATTCGTGAGACAACTATTCATGACGATGTAATTTCCAATTTTACCCATGCTACAATAAACAACAAATAAGTGTTCATAAATTTGTTTAGCCATACTTTTTACCTAAGGTATTCAAATCGCTGAAGAGATTAGATTTCTCCCATGTAGGGTAAATAAACACATACATACATCACGCTCACAATCCCAAAAGGAGTCGAGCAAAGCTTCAGGTAACATTCGGTTACACATAAAGCCACAGCTGACAGTATGGGCCATAGAGTGCCCCAGAATAGTGACAGCTTGCCAGCCTTTCGCCACGTGGAGATGTAGATGCAGTTTGGACAGCTTGACAATTTATTATTGATGATAGTTATTTTTAGAAGATCAAAAGCTGAATGTGGTTACAGTACTAAAATAAATCAATGCATTTTAGAAAACTTTATTGGCTCTAGTTCATTAGATATAGTTTAAAATTGTCTTCATAATTTTTAGTTGGTCGAATGTCCAAACTGTCAAACTGTATTAATTTGTTTATTTGTAGACACAATTCGGCACTTCGGGATATTTAAAATTCGTATTATTCTAGTCGAAATCCGCGAATGATAATTCTGTACCCGTAGTGTAAGTTTTTCCGTATAAAATACGGAACTATTGTAGTTGCGTTAAGAGCTCGATTTGTATAGGAATCGTGAATAGCGCCCCTAGCGGAAAGAAGCGTAAATCGTGTTTTTCATACAAATTGAGCTCTTAACGCAACTAAAATAGTTGCGTATTTTATACTAAAAAACTTACACTATTGGTACTGGTCTATGGGTAGTAAAACGAGTCACACAATCAAAAAAAAAATTGCTTACCTCGATCATATTGAATTTTGAGGAGTTGCTTCATGTAGAAGCCTGCTTCATGCAGCTCGATGAGCAAAATATGGCAGCCCCAGTTGGGTACATGTGGGTGACACTAGAATGGCCAAGAAGTGGTGGTGTCGAAGTAAGCCTGCTCCTTAAATAGTTCCTTCATAATACATACATAATATAATTACGCTCATGATCCTAAAAGGGGTCGAGCAGACCTTCAGGTAACATTCGCTTATACACAAAGCCACATCTGGCAGTGTGGGTCATATAGTACCCCCAAAATAGTGACAAGTTGCCAGCCTTTCGCCTGCACAAAAGGTTTACTAAACCCAAAAAGTTACAATCCTTCCAACAACCAAAAACCAACTAAAGCCAACGACCTGGGCAGATGTTACACTCAAAATCATTTCAGCAGTCCGAAATTTATGAACCTCATAGAGTAGCTACTCGTGTAACTACTATAGGCTTCACGGCTTACTACATTCATCATGGCTATTAAAGGTAAAATTATTTAAAACTGTAATACCTACTCTATTATGAACCTCGGACTGCTGAAATGATTTTAAGTGTAAAATATGTGTGTACATATTTTATTTTTTAACCAAACGTGTAATAATAATCGTGTTGTGAATTTTTCCAGAGCGGGCGCGTGGATGAAAGACGTTTCCAGTCTACACCTGAAGAGCGACTCAGCATCGTCGGTGGCAAACGAGCCCCGCAGTTCTACTTACCTAGTTATGAAGCCGAGATAGCTGAAAACCAGAAAAAGGACTCAGAGTAAGTTAAATTTTGTAATATAACTTCGCAAAGGTAGAGGGTAATCTCATGAGATAAAGTGTTATGGCTATTATTTTAGGATAGTCTTGGTACAATGACAATTATTTGTCTTACAATCACTGATGAAAGTGGAGCTGTTGTACGACCAATTATCCATACAAAAGTCGTCAGATTTTGGAGTGCCCAAACTGGGCCAGTACCAACAACATAGGCCAAGAAAATGTGGTAATAGATTCTGATTTTGCGGTAAACAAGCAAACCTTTCAAACTTTGATTATATTCTATTCATATGCAGATATCAGTTTTGGACGTATTTTTTATAGTAATTATCTACTAGTGCGTGTAATACTTTACCTAATAAAGATAAAACATTCCCAGTGTACAATATTGACACGGTTTTGGTGGAGTAGTCAGTATCGCTGCCTACACATCAAGCGGTCCGATTTCGAATCCTGGTAGCGGCAAATCTTTGTGACGAACACAAATATTTGTTATGTAGTCATGGTTTTTATATATGTATTTATTTAGGTTAATTTATATTACAAAATATATAATTATTAAGTATATTAAAATTTTCCGTTATCTTGTATTCATAACACGAGTTCTTAATGATACTTAATTTAGGTGTGGAAAAAATAAAAGGTACTTAATTTAGGCGTGGAAAAAATAAAAGTTTTTACAGCACCACATGAGTACCATTTAGGTAGGTACTATATTTTTTTATTAGAACCATGCAAATCCTTTATTATTTATTTATAGAACATAGTGTACCATTATAATTGCCGTCGTTGTATCATATCATCTCGGTCTAAGTATTTAGGAAGCCATTCCTTTTCATGAGCGCTCGTTAACAAAGCCAGATTTTCATCATTGTCCGTAATTTGTTCATTACACTTGCGACAGTTCCAATTGACGAGTGGTAATACAGTTGGGTTCTGGTTTGTTTGGGTGATAAATTGGTGTCTACCGTTTAAGATCATGCCATTGTCCATATCTGATTTAAGAGGACATTCAACTAAAAATCATTTGGTTGATTAGCTAGAATCACGCGCTTCCCATTTTGGATTTTTGTCCTACATTTTACAGGCATCTATTTTGTTATTAAGTTCTGCCCTTTTAAATTATTGAAACTTCTTTACGTACACAATACAAGTAAGTATTATGGTTTTGTGATCATTAATATTAATTTTGGAACCTTAAAAGTAGCTCCAATTTTAGTTAGCAGAATTTAGCATTTGAATAAAATTTGCAACTTTACGTCTTTAATGTTTATACACATTAAAAACTAGTATTAGTAATATGATATAGTAGTCGGGCGATGACATAAAGAAGTTTCTTTGAGAGGGCTATGAGAGATGCTCGGCACTTCACCGAAACTGCTGTGAAGACACCTTTTTTTTGTGATTTTGATCAAATTAAATTATTTTGATGATGGTGATTGATTTGATGATTGTTATGGTGCATGGCGATGTTATGACGCCATGTGATGCCGGCAGAGTGGAATAGCATCACCCCATATCCTCCAATGGGTGTCGTAGAAATCGACTAATGGATCATCATAGGGTTATGGATCACTTATATACTCCGTCCACCAATCCGCATTGGGCAAGCGTGGTGGACTACTGTCTAAACCTCCTTCGATGACAAGGAGAGGTCTTGTGTCACAGCAGTGGGTCGAATTATAAAGGCTGTAAAGATATGGTGTATGGAGTGCAGCTCACACGGTTTGCATTGCATTTAATTATTCAACTATAATAATAATTATTTTCGTTTGTCGTCTTGAAGCCACACTTTTATCCGGTCTAAAAGTACTTAGTATAGTCCATTTAAATAAAGAACTTTATACTATTGATTTTGAATTAATTTTAAGAAATGTGATAGATATACTTTTGTAAGTTGTACTGGATGATGTAGGTACTCGTAATAGTGATCTCTAACAATATTTTTTCTCTTATTTCAGTATCATATCGGTGAAGGCGAAATCTTTCGCTGATCGTGAGATCCGGTACACCCTGAAGGCGCAAGGTCAAGGGGCTGGTACCTTCAACATTGGGCCAACTTCGGGGATCGTCAAACTGGCGAAAGAACTGGACTTCGAAGATTTGAGACAACCCCATGTGTATTCGTTGGTCGTCACTGCTACGGAAGATTCTGGAGGATTTTCTACGTCTGTTGAGGTATGTATTACGTCTACTTCCTTTTCTTACTCCCAGTTTCGTGTGTAACAATATTTATCATGTCCCCTAGAGCGATTAAACACCCCAATTAGTAGTAGATAGGTAGACATCGCAGCACGCCATAATTTTACGTAAACTGAATGCATAATACATTCACTTTTTGAAGAACATAAAATAGCATTAAAACTACGTTTAAACACAATACATGCAGCATGCTGAGAGACACCAGTTTACACTGTATCTATACTTGTATTGCAAAAAAAAATTATACGTGGACAAAGTCGCGATGGGAGCGTTAGTGATTTTTTTTAAGCAATGATAGAAAAGAATTAGTCCACACTCTCACCTGATTTTAAGTGAAAATGCTACTACGATGTTACATACTTACCTAGACTATTCACTCTCGCTTTAAAGGCACCCAAGTTATAGTTATGAGGGAGCACATCAGCAGGTAACAAGTTCCACTTCTAAGCTACTCGCATTATAAAAGATTTAGCAAATCGTTTCTTGCGGATGGTTGGGATATCAACAATATATGGGTGGTAGTTTAACCTGCGTCTTGTGTCCCGGTAATGAAAAGGGGCTGGTGGAATTCATTCGTGCAATTCCGTCGCACACTCTCCAAAGTGTGTCCTATAGAATACCGATAGACTGGCTACCTTTTGGCGGTGGTCGAGGCTTGACAGTTTGGTATTTGTAAGCGTTGGGTTACCAATAAGTTGCTTTCTCTTTTTTCGACCGAATCCAAAGCTGCGAGGTGGTATTTCGCTGATCCGTCCCAAGGACGGCAGCAATACTCCACAACCGGGCGGATTTGTAATTTATATAAAGGAAGTAGTTGCTGTGGTGTGTCGAGACCTTCGAGAGTATACCTAGCTTTTTAGCAGCAGTTTTTGCTATTGATTCGATATAATCGCCAAACTTCAGATCGGATGATATTGTCATGCTTAGTAACTGTATGTGATTAGCGACCGGTATGAATAAACCTTGGAGAGACGGAGTCCGGTGGTAGGGACTCAGTTTTGTGGGGAATAAACACGCCTGTGTTTTTGTTTCCTTGATTTTCACCAAATTGGCATCGCTCCAATTGGAAAATCCTGAACGGCTAGATCCAAATGCTCGACTAAAGCTTCTCGACAAGACCGGATTTCATCTCTACCGGCCCTCGCACTCGAAAGATATCTTTCCGCATCAATGCTGTCGTCTGCATACCCAAAGGTGTACCGGGCACAAGCAAATCGTTGACGTGCAGCAAGAAAAGTGTTGCGGACAAATCTGACCCCTGAGGAACTTCGGCACAATTGTGTGTCGATCGATGTATGTCCCTCCAACTGTACATCCCCTCAGGAAATCACATATCCAATTGCAAATGCCAGCAGAAAATCCAAATGAGGGAAGCTTGCTTGTCAAGCCCGAATGCCAAACCCTATCAGCCTAGGAGATGTCCAGAGACACAGCGAGAGCCTCTCCATATCTTTCAATGGCCTCACTCTAAAGGTGGGTGGCATACACAAGAAGATCACCAGTTGAACGATTAAATTAATCAAAACACTATCTATTAAATTACCTGGGTACCAATTAAAAAATGTTCATGCAACAGATGGGAGACTACAAAAAGTTAAACACTTACTACAAAACATGCACTGAAGTGTTGGATATAATTAGAGAAATGAGATTTGAGCACCCTCCCGCAATATATTGCCAATGCTTAAACCAAGAAACATGTAGTAGGTAGTTTTGTCTGTCACCACTTGCTTTTCACCATTCACGTGGGGCGCGCTCGTGATGAGATGTGAAATACAAATTTTGCGGAAATTTTCCATACTTTACGTTTTTTTCAAAGATCGCTGGATGATTCCTACTTCAGAAAATTGTCTTTCAAATTTCAATATTATTCTGCCGTTATCAGGGACTTTCAAAATGTTTGTTTGAGAACAATTTTATTGTTATAATTAATACCACGTTTAAAAAATTTCAGCTGACCATTCGCGTGACTGATGTCAACGACAACGCACCAAAGTTCGAGTTGCCAGACTACCAGGCGCACAACGTGGACGAGGATATACCGCTCGGTACCAGCATTCTAAAAGTGAAGGCCATGGACGCTGACTCCGGGAAGAACGCCGAGATCGAATATTTAGTGTCAGGTAAATATACTCCTATTAATTTAGACAAAAGCGCGATATTTCCTTGACAATGATGAGAAGAAACCACATAGCAAATATGCAGAAATACTTATCTTTCTGGAAATTATTGATGTATTTAAAAATTATATAGTTAACTCGCTCTGTCACAACGTTGATCTTGTGGTTGTGCATTAGCATTAAATTTTATTAACTTAGTTTACACTTATTTTTATCTGGCACTATAAATATTCACCTACATACACGCAACTGCTAGCGCCATCTAGTGTATATTGTGCGAATCACGCAAATAAATATTTCAATGAAAGCAATCTGAAAAGGTGCCCAGCCTTATGAATGTTACTTTATTATTTGAATAATTTAATATAATCCATTTAACTTTTGATGTTTGACATGTCTAAACTTCTCGTACGTGTAACATTTATACGTTCTCACAGAGTTTTGACCTTTAATGCTTTGAGATAAAATTCAAAGAAAATGAAATATATTTATTCTTTGCCTTATAATGGGCTAGAATGTGGTTCATATTTAGAATAGTATTTTAACACCAAATTCATGTAGTTTCTGTGTGATGTAATATACTTACCATTATGTTAAAATTATGTTTCATAATTATGATTGAAATTGGTACCAAATTAAATAGAAACGAAAAACATGGAAAAAAAAACCCTGTCATGGATAAGTGCTGAGACGGGACTTGAACCCGCGTCCTTTCGCTATTCGGGCGACTGCTCTTCCAACTGAGCTACACATAAAAAAAAAAAAAAATTTCAAATATGTTACATAATGTTTCAGATGACCACTTCAGCGTCGATTCCAACGGTATCATAACAAACAACAAGCAATTGGACGCCGACAACAACAATGCATATTACGAATTCGTCGTCACTGCTAAGGACAAGGGCGAGCCAGCTAAAACTGGCACTGCTACAGTCAGAGTTTACACCAAGAACAAGAATGACGAAGAGCCGAAATTCTCTCAGCAAGTGTACACACCTAATGTCGACGAAAATGCTGGTCCGAACACTCTAGTAACTACTGTTGTAGCATCAGATAAAGACGGTGATAATGTTAGGTTTGGCTTCGTCGGAGGCGGCACAAGTTCAGGCCAATTCGTCATAGAAGAAATCACTGGCGTAATCCGACTTCACAACAAAGCTATATCCTTGGATCGAGATAAATATGAACTAAACGTTACTGCTATGGACGATGGTGCTTGTTGTGTCAACGGCGATGCAACAATACACACTTCGACAGCCGTCGTCGTAGTATTCATAACTGATGTTAACGATAACAAGCCTATATTCAAAGACTGTCCTACGTATTTCCCAAAAGTTGAAGAAGGCGCTCCAAACGGCAGCCCCGTTATAAAAGTACACGCGACTGATGAAGATAAAGGCGTAAACGGACAAGTGAAGTATTCTATTGTTCAACAGCCAAATCAAAAAGGTACAAAGTTCACAGTTGATGAAGAAACAGGTGAAGTGTCTACTAACAAAGTATTTGACAGAGAAGGCGATGATGGAAAGTTTGTATCAGTGACTGTAAAGGCTACTGATCAGGGTGAGCCTTCGTTAGAAGGTGTATGCTCTTTCACAGTTGAGATTACTGACGTCAATGACAACCCTCCACTATTCGACAGACAAGTAAGCCATTTGATAGTGCATAGAGCTTGGCGAAAATATTGGGATTCGAATTGTTACACCCTTTAAAATTCTGGATTCCGAATAGTTTTTACTTCACATTAGAAAAAAACAATCATACTACATTTCTAATCCCAATGTTTTCATCACTGTAGTTGTATATTCACATATGATTGCATGTTCACTCTAGATTTTGCATGCAGTAACATAATCCCTGCAGGTATTTACATTGCCTTCTGTGTCTTACAGAAATATGTGGAGAATGTAAAACAAGACGCCAGTATAGGCACAAATATATTAAGAGTTTCTGCGTCTGATGAAGATGCAGATAATAATGGTGCTATTGTATATACTTTGAGTGCGCCATATAATCCTGCTGATATTGAGTACTTTGAAATCCAGCCTGAATCAGGCTGGATTGTTCTCAAGAAGCCTTTAGACGTAAGTATGCTTTTAAGAATATTATATCGTAGGTTATATTGATACCAACGTGTGAACTTGTGATAAGAGGACGAGTGAAAGGGAACAACTTTACTCATAAAGTTTGGTGGATGAATGCTACCTACAGACCTTAGGATTCAATTGGCACACTTTAAGTTTTTTACCTGTAAATAGTTCTAAATTTACCTGACGCTGTAAATTGCTGTGAAGAGGGGTCAATCCTGGCTGTGAGGAGTAGTTGTCCATTGAACGGCGCGACGAGCCGGGCCGCCGCCGTGGGGGCTTGTTCTTCTTCAGCACAATTTGTTTCATTTGCCGCCAGCGCCGGCTCAGCACTGAATCTTCGTTAAGATTTATTTCCGCAGCACTATCTTGCATTGACTACTATCTTACCGAACAATACGACCAGTGTATAATACTCATAACAGAGAAATTCTGCTGTAAATATTTCACCGTTGAGACCTATGTTTAGTTCTAAAACATGTACAGTTTCCGTAACAGCACTTCTGTATATTTCGCACAAACTAGTTTGAAAATTTATTTTGTTGTAAGTACTTACTCGATTAATTTGGGAAGCTTACGCTTTTGAATATACCTATCAGTATTATTATGTATGTACATGTTTTGTTACTAATCTCAGATTTTGTTTTGCGGAGGAGCCTGTGCAGGGGTTCGATCCCGCTGCAACTCATCACTGACGACAACTCATGCATTGTATATGAAAACAGTATCATTATAATCTGAATTTTTTACAGGGCGCCAGTATGTGTTAGATTGTATAATATTGTTAGAATATTACTATCGATGGTCAGATTGCCTGCGTGGCAGTTTGGCCATCCTGCCAGTTGTGACATTATTCCTTCTGTGAAAGGGGCATCGTTCTCAAAACCGAAATTTGTACAGTTTAACCGTAACGTCCATCGTTTGTAATATATTTCATTTCAATGAGTGTCGTTTCGTTGTAGTATACGAGGTCACCAAAACCTTCTTACGACAACCTGACCTTTCCGCCATGTCTTGTATGCAGAGCTGCATGCATTTGCCTGCTTTTCGTTAAATTATTTTCATTTTATAATTAGTTTAGTTTAATTATATCGTTGTACAGAATAATTAATTATACTTATATAATGTACAGTTTGTATTTTTCCGTATTGTACATACAAAACAAAACTTGTAAAATACCAAAAACCATTTTTGTTTCCAGTTTCTTTTCTTGCACCACCTAATATTGGCTACATTAAGGAATGTTACTGTAAGTAAGTATGAGAGGTGCTTGCGGGTGGCAGCGAGTATGGCTGGTTGTATTTCATAGAAAATTCTCTATACCTATATTTTCCTATTTTTTAGTTTGGCTTACTGAATGTGTGTGCGACGACTGCGAGTGTACTTCAATTAGAAACAGTCATCCTTAAACGGCCAATAACTAATAAATATTCAAAGTGGAAGAGATATAAACTTGAGTTTATTTTTAAATTATTTTAATTGTTTATTAGCCATGTGTTTATGTTTTAGTTGTGTTTATATTTTATTTTCCCCGCTGACCTCTGACCCGTGTATCTGTAGCGGGACAGGTACCGCCTGCGCGTGCGCGCGTCCGACAGAGGCGCCCCGCCCTCCTCCGCAGACGTGGACGTTGAATTAGACGTCGTAGACAGGAACAATAAGCCCCCCATCTGGGACATGACCACGTATGGCCCCGTTCACATCAAAGAGAATGTCACAGTGGGTACCGTAGTGACCAGTGTGAAAGCCAGGTTGGTATCAGGCGCAGCGGGCCCGAGGGCCCGCCGCTCCTCCACTCCCTAACACTACTAACGACGTGGTTTTGTCTGTTTCCATCGACTCTTTCCCCGCTAGCGAGAAACGTACAAGTTGGAGGCTATGGCTCAAGACAAGGGTTTCCCGCCCTTGTCCAGAACCGTGGAGGTCCAGATAGACGTAGTGGACCGCGCTAACAATCCCCCCGTGTGGGACCACACGGTGTACGGACCGATCTACATTCGAGAGAATTTGCCCGTGGGTGCCAAAGTGGTGTCCGTAAAAGCAAGGTGCGTGTAACTGTTCGGCACGGGCACCGCACGCAGCCCCGTCACCTGCACGAGTGTGCGGCGACTCCGCACGGCAGGCCAGCATACACTTCATTTTGGCATTTGGTTCTCAATTTAAGCACTTTTCCTCATTATGACTCATTTTTTACTTTCAGTTTTGTGTGAGATTCCGTAAGGGAATCAAGGTCTCAAATCTCAAACCTGATCATAAAGTACGATATGACTGTGTAATAGTGATATCCTACTTCTTATGTCTGTTTGAATTGTAACCTTCTAGTGAGTTAATATCTACACAATATTGAGGGTAGTTGATTACTATTAACATCTATGTAAAACATCCCCAATCCATATGGCAAATTGAAGTGATGCTCAGCTTGACTTCTATACTTATCTCTTACTTTTGAATTGAAGTCGACTATATCCCTGTCTCTATGTTGAGACGGTGCGTAAACTTCAATTTGATTGCAACTGGTAATTGTAGAATTCACGGTGTTTGTCTGTCGCCGGGCGTCACCGAATAATCGTAATGTATCACCTGGTGACTTGTTAACGATATTGTCTGCGTCAATTGCATCGTCATTACACGGGGACCTTCGAGTAACCACTACACTGCATTAAAGGGCTCACTGCTTATTTGGAAAGGAAATCACTTTAACTATATTTCTTTTAAAGTGTGTTGTGAATTGCGCTTCAAAAAAGAATGTTATTAGATGTTCTTTTGGTAAAAGAGAAATTTCTTTTAAGATTAGTAACTGTCATATTAGTGACAGTAGATATATGATCACAAAATGAAATCAGTCTATCCCATTTATTCAAAAAGCTGTTGCAATGAAGTTGCGACGATGTCTCTTAATTTCTCTAGTTAGTGCACATACTCTATCTGGTTTATACTTATAATAAAGACATTATGTTGGTTTACAAATAAGAACCAAATTAATAAATTATGATAGTTACTCGCATGGATCTCATTCCTGTGGTTTTTAATAGGTTTTTATAATTATTTATTAAAAATTCAATTTTATTTTGTAAATCAGAGCTACAGTTTAATTCAAACAACGCCAAATATTTCATTGTATGTACTTTGAAGCGAAATTCACAATGAAATTGGTTATAATACAATTTAAAATACTTCAACAAAGTGCGTTCAAAAATATCTTTTCAACGTAAATTCCGTTTTAAAGGTGTTTTTGATTGTATTGGAAAAAATCAATGCCTTCTGTGCATGTAGCCCTGACGCATCAGAGCATATGATTCATTTGAAATATATTTTAGGATAGTTTATATGTTCGACTGAATACCGCATGAAATTCTTTACAGTTTAAGTAGTTTTTTTGTTGTCTCTCTTAGCTGTCGACTTTTAGTTTGCGTACTTTGCGTTGAAATCATTTATGCGGTTTGCTTATCAAGGAAAAGAAAGCAGTTATAAGCAGATACAAAAGAAAACTAAAAAAAAAATGTGATTGGCGAGTTTAAAATATATTGTAACTCTTTCTGTGTTGTAACTAATCTTTCAAAATTGAATTAAGAAATGAAGTATTAAATGTTATGAAAAATATCAATCGATAGATTCTCTAATTATGTAAGAGATAAAACAAGAAGTAGGTAGTCAAATTATAACAACAATATTTAAAACAATTTTGAAATAAATTGGGCTTAAAAATGCTATGACAATTATTGATAAAGGGGGGAGGATTTTATAAAAATCATAGTTCTCAATTTTAAATACGATTCGAAATTCAACTAACTTATTAGGTAGGTACCTATTTAAATAGGAAAACTTCGGAAATGGTATGTATGTGATTCGCCGCTTTAATTATTTCGCTGTCTTAAATCAGGATTTTTTATTTGTTTATTAATTAATTGAGTATTCAGCTTATCGATTTATTTATACTTACCTAATCAGTAGTAATTTGGGGATAATAAAATAAATAATTGTCTAAACGGAATGTGCATCACTTCAGTGCCACGGGCCTTCGATTTATTGCATTTTATGTTGTTCTCATTTTTGGGTTCTTTAATTTACTTCGAAAGACGCTACACCAAATGATCTCTTCCTTGATGCCTCGACCATTTAGAATAATAATAACGAATTTAAAAAGAATAGAAAACCTTATATCTTATTTGTTTTTGATTCAATATTGGTATAAAGTATTGGATTTTATTTGGTACCAATATTGAATAAAACAAATATTTTGTTCACTAGTGCTTATATACCTACACTTATTCTTGTTTTTTTATAAACATATTATGTAGATATATCTTAACACTAAATGAAAATATAGGTACTAACGCGCTTAACAAAAAATATAATGAAAATAAACTAGAAACTCATGTAGGTTATATAGACCTATATACAGGGTGTAAAAGACATGAGCAGTCAAACGAAAACCATGTATTCTGCTAACCGTCATAACATTTTTCTTCCTTTAAACTATATCTGGGAAATTGATAGTTACGATTTTATTGAAGGTCAAAGTCATAATTTTTTTTTCTTTTTTTTTATGAAAACGTATTCTATACGTTATTTCTTAATTATTGTCCAAAGAAATATTATCATTTTTTTTAGTATTTCATAACAAAAAATGGCTTCAAAACGTTAGCGTTCAATGTAGCTCACTCGATGCGCACGGACACTAACGAACGGGGCCGCCGTCAAGCAAAATTATCGCGGTATTGCGAGTTGCGTGCGAGTTGAGCGCTTTACATTGCGCGGTACAATTTGCAATTTTTTGTAACACCAAAAAATAAAAATCATTTCCCAGCAATATTTTTTTTGAAATATGTCTTATTTTGATGTATAGAATACGTGGTTTTCGTTTGACTGTTCATGTCTTTTACACCCAGTATAGTCGTCTACATATAGGTCTATAGATAAAACCTAAATGAGATGGGTCTACCACCTAGTGGTGGTAGACCCATTGTCGGGGTAGGTATCGCCGCCTTTCTTATTTCTGCCGTGAAGCAGTTAGCTTTTTCAGATCGAAGGGGCATGGAAGACATATCATCTTAGTCCCCAGAATGGCAACGCACTTGCAGTATTAAGTGATTTACCTTTAATATTGCAAGTGTCTATAGGAGAAGGTAACCACCTAACACTGCAAGTGCGTTGCCATCTTGGGGACTAAGATGATGTGCCAGCCATGCCCAGTAATAACACTGGCTTACCTTTCAATTAAAATACTCGTTATACAAAAAAAACTTGATTAAAAACTATTCGGATTGCAACCAGGCCTAGCACATTTTTTTGAGCTTGATGGATATCTTTATTTTCAATACTTTGTCATATAAATTAACAGAATCTCGTGGCATAAAGTACCTAGTAAAATTTCAAGGTGTGTTGGACTTTCGAGGTTTCCATTTATGCAGGTTATTTGTAACCAAATTTCAAACCATTTGAACTCATCAACACAAACAACTTTTATTAAGGAAGCAACTCTGAAGTTGCCAAAAAAATCAACTGTTTCGTACAAAAGTGTTTTTTTTTCGTTGACCAAATGCATTTACGCCTCGTCTCTGCGGGGTGGTGCCAACCGCAGGGGATATGTGGGACTCGAGGTAAAGGCGTTCCCTCCATACCCACTAAATATCCTCCCCGGCCTGACCTCCAGTGCGCTATTGTGGGACGGCTCGGGATCTGGGCACGTGAGCGCAACTACACCGGGACCGTCTCAGCGCTACCCATCTCTTTGCACCAACCGACACTCCTTGCACCAATTAGCGGCCAGCAGCCACTCCTCCACTGACGGTTGCTCGACCTGGCACGTCCTCAGGACACCGGGAGCAGCTATCGGACCGCACCCGGGGACTTCGGGCGCGGTCGTGGCCCTGAGAAGGGCCGTCCAGAACTAGCCGTGGTGGGAAAACAAAAACATCTCGATGATGGCATGTGACTTCGAATGCCAAGCGGACACACTTGACATCAAAAGCCACATACCCACCGAGGAAGTTTCCCCACCACGTTACCAGGGTCCGCCACGAGGAGGCTTTCGGACGTGGACCCCACAAAAGTGCAACACTTAAGAATCAAAATGTATGCTGATTTTTTTTTTGCGATATTAGCGTTGCTTCCGTAGTAAAAGTCGTTTGTGTTGATGAGAACTTCTTAGTTTGAATGTTATTGGTGTTTTACCAATAACCCTGTATACCAAATAATGGAGGTAGAGACATCGAGGTATAGATCATCGACGTAACGTCAATCGAAGTAAAGTAAGGAACCTATTGTCATTAGTGCATTCGATCACGTTGTGTGCTGGTCGATGGCAATGTTCACGTGTCTATTGTCTATCTGTTCGTCCTAAAATACACATTTCTGACTCACTTGGTTGTAAGACGAAACCATTACTAATTCACTTTACTAACATCATATTTATTATTAAGTTTTGTTGAGCAATTCATTTGTATAGGAGTGCCAGTCGATGTGGAAGCGAGATTAGGTCAAAGGAAGCAAAATCAACCATCAACCCTCCACTACTGAGTGACTGACTTAACTTATCACTTAACTGTCGCAACATAATAGACAATGTTGTTAACACTATGGCGAATGACTTTGATAAGGAGAGTTTGATAAGAAGTGCCTCAACTACATGTATCTCGGCGAATTTCGTTTTATCTCGACGAATTTCGTCGCGGCTTTTTTTATTTTTTTGTCGGGGAGGTCAAATGCATTTACGTATCGTCTTTGCGGGGTGGTGCCAACCGCTAAGGGGATATGTGGGACTCGAGGTAAAGGCGTTCCCTCCATACCCACTAAACATCCTATCCGGCCTGACCTCCAGTGCGCTATTGTGGGACGGCTCGGGATCTGCGCACGTGGGCGCAACTACACCGAAACCGTCCCAACGATGCCCGTCTAGGTACTTCTTGTGCACCAGCAGCCCACAGAGGCTACCGGCTAACGTCAGCCCCTGTGGGCCGCCGGCCGGGGCCGGCCTTATAGGCCGCCTCCTCACCGACGGCTACTCGACCTGGCGCGTCCTCCTGACGAGGATACCGGGAGCAGCCATCGGACCGCACCCGGGGGACGCCGGGCGCGGTCATGGCCCTGAAAAGGGCCGTCTGGAACTAGCCGTGGTGGGAAAACAAAAAAGACTCGACGATGGCATGTGACTTCGAATGCCAAGGGACACTTGAGATCAAAAGCCACACACCCGCCGAGAAAGTTTCCCCACCACGTTACCAGGGTCCGCCACAAGGAGGCTTCCGGACGTGGACCCGTCGCGGCTTACCTAGGGAAGAGTGGGTCACACACGATCACTTTTTATCTTTAGTTCTGCTGTTCAAATATTTGTTGGGGAATAATTAATTTCTGAAAAGAAACCGTGAGAGGGGTATTTAAGCTTTAAGGAAGAAGGCAGTAATTGGCCAATAAAACCTTAATTGAAAAGTAACAACCGTTTTAAAAATATTGCTGGACCCAGGAATGGATCATTATCTGTATTAACTATTTATTATATACAGAAATGTATAATTTGATTTGGATGCATACAAAAATTATTAAGCTTTCAGTTCTTATGTCATAATATTTGAAATAGTTATAAGCACTGTTAACAAATATATAAATGTATAATTATGTTTTCTGGGTATTACATATGTATAAGTATTAGAGCACTAAGCATGTCTTCTCTAATATTAACTCTTATATTAGTTGTACTTACTTTATTGCAAGTATTTTTTTCTTCGGAAAAGAAGAAACAAGTATTTTTTGTTTCTCGACCACACTGAATCAGCGATCCACTGTGACCCAAACTAAAATGACTCACTGTATGTTACTGAAAAAAATAATAATGTGTATCTTTAATACAAAACAACATAGTTGACAATAAATTGAAGAATAAATTAGCCTAAAACAAAATACAAACATTGACATTTCTAATTCTCTTTAAGTTAGAAAAAAAATTAAAAATAACTTGAAAAAGTATCTTTGGTACTTATTGGGCTGGAGTGTGACAATGAGTAATCTGCTTTCACATCCCGTAAACACTAGTAGGAAAGAAAGGGGTGTAGAGCTCCAGGCACGCGTCAGTTTGTGTGTGTTATCGTTTATACAAACCTAGTTATAATGAATGATCCACTGTGACCCACTCTCCCCCTACCCATATTACAGAAAGTTAGTCTTCTCTCCATTACCACTTTAATTACGCTACTACTCTTTTTTTGGACATTTTTGAAAATAGATGGTTTTTGTCAATCAATCCAAAAAGTGACTGGACTTGTTCATTGGCGAACTCCAGTTCAGCTCTTTTGGACCTGTTATCGATTTTTTTAGAGTTAGCTATGTTAATATAGGTAGGTATGTGAAAAACATCTTTTTGAATTTTATCATCAACTTCAAATAAGTACAGGTATTTGAAGTTGTTGATAAAATCCAAAAAAAAATCTAAACATAGCTCTATGTATTAGTTACGAGTAGACGGCTACCTTTACACTTATGGAATAGTAAGGTAGGGGAGCTGTTTTGAAATTAATTGCAAATAATTAAAATATTGCACAGATACACACTTATGATTGAAAATTGCTATTTTATGAAAATTTTTAAGGTTGTCGCATCTTCGTGCTCAATAACTTTTTGTAATACGGGTCCTGCAATTACAAAGATAACACACTATTTTGTATTAAATACTTCTGCTGTTACTCAAGCACAGTTGTAATACTGGCTACTTTGTTATACTATACTAAGTACAAATGAATTGCTCTATTTTTTATATTAGAATTATACTTTTTAGAAAAAATATGTTTTTGATGTTATCTTGTATTTCTTTTTTATTTAGAGTACAGTCATTTAAATGTTGTCCAGTGGTTAGTCGTTTTAGTACATACTGGCTTATAAAGAAATAATGTTACAGCGTGTTTTAATATTTCAGTTCGGGCATCGAGAACAATCCAACCGTATTCTACCGATTGATGCCCGGATCCACGGCGCAAACTAATAAGTTCCACACATTCTATTTGCAACAAAGGGCCGATAATGGTTTCACTTGGGCGGACATAAAAGTCAACCATCCTTTAGACTACGAGAGCATCAAGGAATACAATCTGACGATTCGTGTTGAGGTAAGTTTTGTTCTGTGTTATTTTGTGAGTGAACCTTTTTCGCAGTTCGTTTGAGGTACCATTGTTGTGCTATTAGTGATTGGTGGATGGACACCCATTTGGTTACACTCAAATGTTTCTGAAAAGAATGGTCGTTTTACTCGCACGATCCCGACTACACGATAATTTTGCCTTTCTTTATATTTGTCTAAACTCTGTGTTGGAATGAATGTAGTATACAATGTAACTTAAATTTTCGGCATTTGTCGTGATTAATATAATATAATCTATTTCCACGATCACACCAATTATCTAGCCCAAAGTAAGTATCATTATAGAACTTGTGTTATGGATAGGTACTAGATAACGGACATTTTTAATATACATAATATTTATAGATGTTTTTATAAATAAACTTAAATAAATATATAAACAACCATGACTCGTCAACAAATACTCGTGTTCATCACATAATTTTTTGCCGCTACCAGGACTCGAACCCAGACCGCTTGATGTGTAGGCAGCTATACTGACCACTCCACCAAGACGGCGTCAAAAATACCTATACTTACTTTACGACCTATTCTCATTCCTACCAAATCGTCGAGCCGTTTCGAAGGAGTTCGTACATAAACTCCGTGACACGAGATTTTTATATCTACCTATATAGCACCTCCGGTGCAACAATGTCACTTTTGCATTTTTTTGTAAAAAAATGAATTATTATCTATACATTAATAAGTAACCTGAACTGCACTTTAAGCACATGTCCCTTATCTAGTACTTACTATAAGTTTCCGCGTGAAGGCTAAGTGTCGTTGTTGCTTTGGCCTAAATCTACTGGGATTAAGATGCATTGGGAGCGCCATGGTCTCATTGGTCAGTTATGCCGCGGCTAATGCAGGAGTCTCTCGGAGCTACAAAGTTATTAAAGTAAATGTGAAATTTTATTTTATTAATGTTTTGAGGAATAACGTTCTAAGTTCGTAAAGTTCTAACTTATGACCATGAAAATATGTCAAAATTTACAATAAAAAAAAGGAAAAAACGAAGTCATAATTCAAATAACTCTAAGAAAAATTCTGGTGAAGAATAATTTTGAATAAAAATTGAGAGAGTAGCTTACTGTGTCACAATTACATTATTATTTTTATGTTAGTGCCACAACGTCACGTCGAGGAGATATACATACAGTTCAAATTAATAAAATAGTGAGTTGATTAATTCTTAAGTTAATAGTAAGTCTAATGACACAACCTATTCACTAACCTAGTTATGAAAATATTATTATTTTACAAGACACCAAAACTTTACCGACCTCAAAAAACATTTAGATTTATATAAACAACATTTTTATTTTTACCATTTTAGTATTGTACCTATGTGGTTTTTTGTTTAACACTTAGTATCAAAGTACTTAGTATCACTTAGATCTGGTGGTGTTATTATATAAAATTTTAAAACTAAAGCAGTACTTACTTATAAGGTTTAGGAAATTATTGATACTTACCTACCGATTGAGTCGACTAATTGATACTTAAAAAAGGTCACAAAATTGGCCAAAAAAATTAATTTGAATATTCTTACTTAGCCCACCATCTTGGTCATAAAGTTATAATTGAAATGTGATTAGGGAATGGTAATAAGATGAGGTCAGCTTTAATGACCTATTCTTTAGAATAACTTCCTACTTACTTAACAAAATTAAAAAAAAGATACTGTAAACGTCAGATGTACATTTTGACGTACCTAGAAATAACGTAGAAATACGACAGCGGACGGCAGGGCTGCGGTGGCACTAAAGGCTACTCGTTTTATGTACCTACTAACCAGTGAAGAATGTAAAATACATACCTAATACTGTCGTTTGACAGAAAATTCAAAACTGGTACACTTTAGGAACCTCATATCATAGCATAGAACATATAATTAATACCACTACTATGTACAGAATGGACACTGCGTCCTCCGAACCAATTGGGGCTTCTTCCCGCCACCGCTTCTGAGCTGTCGAGGAGCTGTCTTACTTTACCTTAGACTTCACGCACACAGTAGCGCGTGTAAACAACGACATCTGTAGTGTCTGTGTAATGGACGTGGACTCATTATCTGTGGGTGCACCGTGCCGGCTCACAGTGCGGCCGCTCGACAGTGTTTCCCTGCCGCTAATTTCGCACGTGTGCATAAAAAGATGGGTGATAATGTTGATGTTGATTCGCAACAATAACAAGAGGAAAATACGTGTATCACAGTCCATATTATGCACACGTGCGAAATTGGCAGCAGTGAAATCCTGTCGAGGTGCGCCGCGCCTTGGTGATGAGTCCAAGCCCTTATAGTTATAACGAGGCTTGTATAGAGATCTTCGATCTAGAAGTATCATAAAAATGGCACTAAAGGAGTATTGTCAAGAGAGGCACCTTATGGAATGGTTGTCCACTCCCCGACTGACACACTCAAAGAATTTTTTAGGATCCTCACATATAGGCTACCTTAAAAGGGTGGGAAGAATCAGCAGGACCCAAATCCGCTGCCTTATAGGTGCTTTCACTGGCCATTTTGCCACTAAAAGACACCTGTGTACAATAGGCAAAGCTGAAGACCCCATCTGTAGAATGTGTGGTTAGGAGGAAGAAAGCATGGAGCACATACTATGTGACTGCGATGCCTTTAGTCGCCTATTGGCTAGCCAATAGGCGACTAAAGGTCCTGGGTTTAGGATACCCTAAACCAGAGGACTTTATAGACCTTATTCCCGCCAACATCGTGAAACTCGTACAAAACGTTTTCGATGTTGGCGGGGATAGGTGATAAGGAAAGGGGAAGCACAAAGATCCCATAGGGTCGAAGTGCTGTGAGACACGGCCTCAGCCCCTTGCATAAGAATAAGAATAGTAATAGAGATTTTCTATAGTGTCCGGTCCGGGGTATATGTATATACGGGGCCTATAGGTAAAATCTATTACTACTAACTAACCCGAGTGTTTAGCGAGCTTTAATAGCGTAAGTCATATTTTTATTTCATAAATTGTAACTGAGTTGATGTTGTACAGAGTGATGTTATTTTGATGCACAAGCATCTATGTTGACAATTAATTATGAGGAATCACTGAATTGAAGCTTTTATGGAGAAAATCTGTATACATACCTTGATATAATTGGCTCTTATTATTGACTGATCAATCAACCAACACACAGCTCAAACCACTGAACCGATTGCGCTCAAATTTGGTACGCAAATAATTATTATGACATAGGTATCCGCTAAGAAAGGATTTTCCAAAAATCACCCCCTAAGGGGATGAAACGGGGGTCCACAGTTAACGTAAGCGAAGCCACGGACAAAAGCTGGTTTTGTCTTAGTTTCTACCACTTCATCAGTCGCCTTCATGAAGTATTTTGCCGCCGTACACTTCTAGCCGAGCACTCCCTAGAGATGATATGCATTAAAATATGAGACAGGCAGACAGCCATAATGAAAACAAAAGAAAAAAGAATTAATGTGACGTGAACTAAAGGCTAAAATCCAGGCCAGTAAAGCATTTAAAAAAATACTACCTCACGTCATGTAACACGATAATAAATTTTGAAACAGAAAGCCCTCTGGGAAATTAGAATTTTTCGTAACTAGAATTTTTAATTTTAACAGGATTTACGTAATCGCTAATGTGTGCCTTGGGCTTTGTATTGCGAAAGTTCATATATTTATTTTATTAGGTGTGTACCTATTTACTGTTCTAAATTAATTATTTAATCTTTAAAATGTCTTTATGTTAAAACTACATTTTATATTTGAGCGTGTTACTTGTTATAAGTATTTTAGATATTTTTTTCTTAAAACCAGCCTGGCTAGCTACCACCATCTCATGAGAGTGCTTAAATCTTGGGGTAAATAGTTTTCCTACTATTTGCCCCAAGATTTGCCTCGAGGTTTTCCCTGTTTTCATATATTTTGCAACAGCAGATGCCAAAAAATACCTACGGGAAGGCGAACGATTTTTTGCGATCGTAAATAGCACAAAGGCACCAGATTCTGTCGCCTTGATAATAGTGTTAAAATTATTATTATGTTCCGACATTTAATGGCAAGATAGTCAGCCCCTCACTGGTTAAGGGTTTCGAGTCTGATTGAGTCTCGTTTCCACCTTCTTCTTTAGGTATCATCACTTTCCATGAAGTGAGTGAAGTGCAATTGCTTTGCCCGTAAAAGACAAAAAGAATAGTATCCCTACTTAATTACATTATTGCAAAGGCCGCGATTTGCAGGTCGAGTATGAGTTTGAAGGCCGAGCCGTAGGCGAGTATAGTGCCTTTCTCAAAAGAATGCAGGGAAATAAAACCTACTTTACCTTTGTCGCTAATATATATCTGGGGCTTTAATTAAAAATTGCTTAATGTTTTTGCCTTTGAATCCGGTCGATTATCGTTTAAATCTGGTGGAGTACAATCAATCTCCATTTCACTCTCTGGACCGTCGGAACTCATTTTAATTAATAAATTTATAAATATAATAGGCATGTAAATAACAAATCAAGACGAATAAATTGTCAGCTTTGCCGCCAATTTTCTATTTATCACCTATACCGAAAGACAAACGCATGTATGGCTATACAGCCACGTGAACGCAATTTGTACTAAGCAAAGAGACTTTGGTATGCCAAGATTGTTAAAAGAGATTTAATCAAAGAGTATTTAATAACTTCAGCACGCCGCCGTTTGGTAACTAGCGCGTAGTTTGTAGAAAGAAAGCTGAAGGTGGGATTAGGAAAAGCGCTCCTCGGAACATTCGCTGTGGTATAGACGACGTATAGACGTATAGACGACAGACCGTGCTCAAATCACTACATGATAATATTGTGGTTGGCATCTCTACATCTACAATGATGCGAGTTGCGGGAGGCTACATCCTAAAAAGTTGCAAGCCAGTGCAAGCAATACTCTACGCAGGCCATACTTGCGTCCTTTATAGCAAGCACAGTCGATCGAGCGTGAAAAATCGCCACATCTTGTTCATATCGACCGCAGATTGCGTGAAACTGTTTTATCATGCCTTCGATGCATTCCTTCGGATTTAAGTTGCAGCAAAATTGTAAAACAGTATATAATATCAGTAATTATAAATCTATGATACAGATACTATTAATTATGTCAATTGTTTAAGTGCGCAGTAAAGCGTATTAATTTGTGCCCTAGTACGGACGAACCTTAATACGTTGGATTACACGAGAGCTTAAGTAATTTATTCCAAATGGATAATAGAGATAATAGTCAATTTGCAGTGATAATATGTTATGATGCCCAGCCTCCGCCCCTTTAGCGTTAGTCCCTTGGTTCGATTATCGAAGTTTAAACTATTCCCACTTTGATCACTCTTCCGAAGACAGTTATTGTCCCTCCAGTTTGGTTGTTTTGGTCCCTCATTATTCTGATCGGTTTGTAGCCTTTGCTAACAATTAAATGAACTTCAAAAAATATTAAATAAATAAAAGAAGTACTTACTTGTATTGCTTCAAAATTGCTTTTTGGACAATGGATATTTGATATGAATCCGTTTCGTCGCGTTCTTGGAATCAAATAATGCGAAAACATTATTCGATATCACATAATGTAGGTAAATTATTGTTGGATTCTCTCTTTTTACAAAAGGATATAGTATACTGGGTGTAAAAGACATGAACAGTCAAACGAAAACCACGTATTCTATACATCAAAATAAGACATATTTCAAAAAAAATATTGCTGGGAAATGATTTTTATTTTTTGGTGTTACAAAAAATTGCAAATTGTACCGCGCAATGTAAAGCGCTCAACTCGCACGCAACTCGCAATACCGCGATAATTTTGCTTGACGGCGGCCCCGTTCGTTAGTGTCCGTGCGCATCGAGTGAGCTACATTGAACGCTAACGTTTTGAAGCCATTTTTTTTTACGAAATACTAAAAAAAATGATAATGTTTCTTTGGACAATAATTAAGAAATAACGTATAGAATACGTTTTCATAAAAAAAAAGAAAAAAAAATTATGACTTTGACCTTCAATAAAATCGTAACTATCAATTTCCCAGATATAGTTTAAAGGAAGAAAAATGTTATGACGGTTAGCAGAATACATGGTTTTCGTTTGACTGCTCATGTCTTTTACACCCTGTATAATATAGAATACCAATACCTCGAGCTTTTAGATTTTATTATGTTAATGTTATTTGGTTGGTAGTCAAGCATACGGCCGCCTGGTAATTAGTTTAAACTAGGTAAGATAGTTGTATATTTATTTATGTTTTGGTTATTACGACGACTTTCTGTTGTTATCAATTTTAATTGTTACCTTTTGATATGTAAGTATAGCTAGGAAAGGTCATTTTTTTTATAAACGCTACGGGACGATGGCTACGAAAAGGCTAGTCCCCTATTTTTCATAGTAAAAAGAGGCTCCGAGTTGATAAGTGTAGTGTAAAAATTTTCTAAGACATAATATTTTTATGTCATAAGTTAATTTTAATCTACATATGGAATTTAAATCAAACAGCCCGCTTGCTGACAGTATTTATGGTTATTTATTGTTCGTGAATACTGTTTATTATGGCACTTACATGAAAGCGTAGGTGTTAATTGTCTAGCAATAAAGAAAAAAGATTCCCCGTTCATATTATAAATACATTCTATGGGTCTTGATTTGCTCGAAAATCAGATGGTATTTCCGACAGTAAGGTGAAGCATGTTGTTCGAGCAATAGGAGCAAAGCCGGTATAAGTCATTTTGCATATAGACGCAAAAAGTACTGGACCATTTTTATTAAATTCTTTCATTGCATTTTCACAGACTAATATAAGTTTTACAGGTATATTTGTAATAAACTAACAAGCTCAACACCATTTGAAGATCGTATCAACACAAACAACTTTCACTATAGAAGCAACTCTGAAATCGCGGAAAAGCTGTTCCCTCAGACCAATAAAAAAGTATCTGAGGCTGTTCCATGCAAATTCACAAACGAACTTGTCTGAAAGGTATGGAAAGATAGATATTTTCTCGCGATTCCAGTTTTGCTTCCAAAGAAAAGGTTGTTCCAAATGTTTTTGAGCTTAATAGTGTATTCAAATAATATCTACTGTTTTCGAAAAAATATTCACGCAGACGAAGTCTCGAGTGTGCTGTGCTTATTGTATAATAAAATACAATGGGGTTCAACATGGTTGATGTTTCATGGAATGCGGTGTTTAATAGCAACGTTTAAACCGCTTCATTATGATAGCAACCACTTTCATAACAAGTTGGTCGCTTTTATTTATAATTTAGCCTTTTGTTCCATTAAACGTTTTGTGGTCTAATTAGTGATCAATCTCGGTTCTTGGGAAGCTGATTGACCTTTTCTGATAGCGATGCTTAGTTATATTAATGATATTTGTTTCCAGTGTAAAATTAATACAATACAATATAATGGAAATTTATTGGTTTCCATTTCATCAAATAGAAGTTCGAAAATTCGTTCTTACATTATAAACTTTATTGCGTACGTGCGAACGAAACTCATAATTTTACCTAAAGTTATTACTAAATCGAGAGTTATCCTCGAAGTAAAACTTCCCGTAATTCCGTATATTGACAGTATTATTTGTTATTTTGTTTGGCATAAAAATTGTTACCCAAGTGATGATCCGTGATGAAAGTTAATCGATGTTCCCGGAAGGCTCTAAGTAAGTTACGAAGGCGAACCCTTGGAGGAAAACTAATACGGTACCTAAGCTTGTTTCAAAAACTTTTTACGACTCATAAACCGGATAAGGAAATCTTTGTCATTACTTTTAAGCGTTCTAAGTAGATTTTAGAACCGTTTTTTACTACTTTATTTTAGCATAATTTATGCAATTACAAATTCTCTTAAAAATGCGACGGTTTTTTCTTTTTTATATTGTTTTCGGATTATGCTTAGGTACTTACTTAACGACCCAAGCAAAAATGTACGTACCTTAGGCATGTAGGTCTACTAAAAGAAATGCGAGTATTGTACCTATTGTATTTCGTTCAACCCTCTTTTCTAGTGAATGAGAAGACCCAGAAAAGTTATTTGCGGTCGGATATATATAATTAACAAAGTAATTGATTTGATTAATGACCATTACTTTCTTTTGCGATGATAAATCGGGAGCTTTCTTGTGGAAATCAAATGCTATTTAGTATTTACTATTGTGTATGAGGGTTTTATATACTCATGGCATCACAATGTGGTTGGTAAATAAGCATAGGTACAGCCCGTCTGATGGTATGCAGTCGTAGCCTATAGGCGATTGTAACACTCATTTGCAGAGAATGGCTGAAGAAAGAAGGGGGATATTGCATTAGCCTTTATATTGAAATAACGTATTCGAGCTTGATAGACGTATATTTAAATATATGAACATTTTTGGACAAACATGAAGTGAAAAAAGATAAATAAAAACCCTGACAATTCCTATCAAGGAAAATTGTCTTTTATCTTAACTAGATACAGAAGGTGTGCTGCGTACATCGCGCGCAAACAAGCCTACGCACACACACATACCCGCGTACAGCGATCTCTGTATAAGTAGTTGAATCAAGGTTGCGCGCACTTTGATGACGGAAGTAATAACATAGAGTAAAAAAAACGGAAATAATCTTCTATTTCTTTCTGCAACTCTCGCTTTTTGTGTGACTATGTAAATATCTTGTAATAAAATGAATCGACAAAAGTTATTGAGTTTAATCTGTAAAAAATACTTTCACAGTAAAACTATTTTAACCGACTTCAAAAAAAGTAGGAGGTTCTATTTGACTGTATTTTTTTTTAATGCATGTAACGCGATTACTTCGTCAATTATGAATCGATTTTATTGATTCTTTTTCCGTTAGGAAGGTCATACTTCAGAAGTGGTCCCATATAAATTTTATCGAAATTGGTTCAGTACTTTTTAAACTTAGATTAAAGCAAAAGGGTATCAAATGAAAATATCATTGAGAATTATTACAGCTACAGCAACATTATCCACGAACACAAAAACAAGTATCAAACTTAGATTAAAGCAAAAGGGTATCAAATAAAAATATCATTGAGAATTATTATTCCTACAGCAACGTTATCCACGAACTCAAAAATGATGATATTTTTTTTTGATCTTACAATTACTTGATATGCAATAGTGGAATTTTGGTTAATAGGTCCAGATGTCAACACAAAAAAACTATGAGAAATTATACTGTGAACTTACGATAATAATAGAGATGGTTTCATCCATATTGAATCTAAATAAATTCGACAATTTTTGAACAAATCATTAATGACAATCAATACGTTTTGGTATGTTAAAGTTTCCTTTAAGTTTTAACGAGCGATTAGTATAGTATGCCTACACGTAATAAATAAAATATACTTAAGTACTTAATTTCCACTAAAAATATAAAATATTTATTTTTGTAAATAATCCAAAACCGACTTCAAGCCACAGTAACAAATTAATAAATTAATGTATTCAAATTAACAAATTTAAACTAGACAGTAGGAAATAAATAATATTTTTATTAAGTAGTTTCATGAAAGAGCGTTATTAGGAAAATCAACGTAATTAGTGATATTTTTATCTATTTATAAATTCACAGTCCGATATATTTGGAGCCGGTGCCAGCCAAAGCAAAATAACCTTACCTAATAGATACATAGCTACTTGATTAATCCAGTTATAATATATAATCCAGTTATAATATATGAATGCGTAATAAACATGAGAAATAATCCGCCGTTCCGTGAAGTTCGAAAGTATGTTGCAAAGACTACACTATCCCCCTTGGCTGGCTGGTTCCGGCGAATATATAGGACTATGAATTTATAAATAGATAAAAATGTGTATCAATAAGAAATCGGATTTTGTATTTTATTGCTGAAAATATTTTAGATTTATACAGAAGTTAACAACACTTTAAATTTCTAACCGCAGACCACTCAATTTATGCCGCAATAGTACCTACCTACTTGATTCAAAGTTCACCATTCCATTACACAAGCAATTCAATTTTCTGTTACGACATTATAAACTTTATTTGGTTTTGGATAAATGTTAGTTTACATCGTGTTTACGTTGCAGATTGTTACACAAATTAATTTGACAATACAATCTGTTATCCCGGGAATTTCCTGTAAATTAGTGGAACCAATTCCCCGTATTCATCAAAAAATTTTTTACTCGCAAACATACTGATAGAGAATGATTAATTGCTAATCGAGTCGTTATTAAATTGATGGTTGCGGCTTACGATGTTGTTATTTCAATAACCGTTGTAAAGCCCCAAATAAAATATTCTAGATTTGGCCGTTAGTCCCTCGAAGAAAGTAATCTCCATTAAATTTTATCAAGAGATTACGCAACAATTTAATTTGTTTAAAAGGCAATTTTTCTTATCGGATTCTGTTGAAGATAATTTGTCTTCTTAAGCAATAAAAAACCATAACAACGTCTACTTAAATATTTATTTATTAAAGTACAGCCATGTGGCTGTACACACATTTATACATTTAACAAATACGTTACAATGTGAAGAATTTTCATTGTATGTCACAATAACGGCGTACATATTCTCTCTCGTACATTACTCGTACATTTTCAAAATAATGACGGTAATACTTAGCTAAACTAATTATTCGCTAATAACTAATTTATCCGTAGATCAATTAATAAAGACGCTATAATTAATATAAAGATTAAACATAAAAACACACACCATTTATTTTTAGAAGTGCTCATGTAAAATAGATCAGTTTGTTTTTAGAGGATCAAATAATATTGTCCCATTTTTTAAAAAGTAACTCCTTCAAGATTTTTATTTAAATTACTAAAGCTTTCACACCTTCTTTCTTTTTTACATTGTGGTAGTGAAAAGAGAGCTTATTCCCAGCCGTCACCACTGGCTACGTTCCCACTGGCGACAAACGAGAAAAAAATACCATTTATTGTCAGTGGTGACGGATGGGTTATTAAAATCCCAGTTGTTGCCACTGGCGAGAGTTGGGTCTTTGTTAAATCCCACTTGTTGCTACTGGTAACAGTTAGGATAAAAAAATCCCAATGGAGAACACAAAAGGGTCAAAATATTACTATCAAATATACCTAAAATCGCAGCGTAGGTCATATATATTACATTACTTTTTATTTCACTTTAATACATGCAGTATTTCCGAAGTTATAACGACGAGAAGTTTAAGCCCTTTTCTGTATTTCCGAGATTGCGCTCGCTCATACGGTGACGTCACAACCTGGGACAGCGGCACCGCGCGGCCCTCGGTCCGGTACGTTAACCCTACTAAATTACGCGCGTCTCGTTTTATTATTTAGTTTCGATCGTCTTCGTTTTCCTATGTGCCTGTATTTCAAAGAAATAATATAAATTGTCCTATATATCCGATTACACTGAAGTGAAACCTCAGATGAGAGTGAAACGTGTAGTGTGAACAATGGAAGAAGATTTTCTGGTCAGTCGGACAATCTGCTAAGAGTGAATAGTTTGACGGTATTTGATTTTGATGAAGAATCAAGATTTTACGGCTGCCGAAATTAGTGGAATAAAGATGAAAAGATATGTATGTTCTAAGTACCTAAGCATTACCTACTCTCGGGTAGGTATTTGTTCAAACTTAAACCTAACTGAATGTGTCTGTGTTTAATTTAGTACCTATTATGAGCGGCGATAAAAAAATACTATGTAGAAAGAAGAAGTAAGAAAATGTCACTATTTACCCATATACAAATGTAGGTAAGTCCTAGTAGGTACGTATTTACGTAATTAACGGTTTCTAAGTAGGCAATACCTATTATTATATTTTTATACTAAACCAGACATTTTTGAATAATTTTGTGTGTGGGTTGGTTTGGTTTGGTTAGGGTTATAAGTATAACCGTTGTGGTTTCGATGCGTTTTTACTTTCTCGTACCTACGTAGTATAGAGGAAGTCTTGTAATCGCCAAAAAATTCGACCTCGAGATTTTGACGGATTCCGTGTGAATCCGTCAAAATCTCGAGGTCGAATTTTTGGACCTCCCTGAGTCCAAAAATATTTTTTGTGGAATTATGTCTGTGTGTGTGTCTATGCGTTAGCACGATAACTTGAGCATGCTATAACTTAATGCAACCAAACATGCGTGTATGACATCAAAATATAAGGTTTCTATCAAATTTTGAGCCGTCGATCACGAAAGTTAAGCAACCAAGTGTGCGGTCGATACTCGGATGGGTGACCAAAATTTAACATGCATGTATGACATCAAAATATAAGGTTTCTATCAACCTTTGAGTCTTTTCCGGTATACGAGAAAGTCAAGGGGAGACCATTCGCGATTTTTTAAATTTGAATTTAACTGTGGTTCATAGACATATTTTATCAAAATCGGTTAAGCCGTTGCAATAGTACTATAAAAACGTAAGTTTTGTAGGTCTTTTTAAAATCGAAATAGTCTTCACAGCAGTGCGCTTTAGTTTTAGGGCCGATTGAATCTAATTTTTTACGGTTGTCATCCACTTTTTCCTCATTTTTGGGTATATAGACACGTAAAAAAAGAGTTTATCAGGAACTTGAACTTTGAACAGGAGGTTGAATTGATGCACCGGGGCACGATACAGTATTTGTGTTCATTTTACCACAGATAACTTTATAATTTTGATTTTTATTGCCAAGCGGCGTGCGAACGAGAGCACGTCTATCGAATGACCGAGGTTGTGACGTCATCGGCTAGTGAGCGCCCGTCCGCGTTTTTAACAACCTTCGGCCGGAAATACGCACTTTGATCGTAAATATCTCAGCCATTTTTTAAGATATGAAAAAAGTAAAAACACAGTTTTTCTTCTAATTTTTTGTAGAATTTTTTGGCATGTAAAGTAAAAAACGTTTGTCAGACCTATTATTGTCAGTGATGAAATATAAATTTTTGGTGGCAATGCAATATTGCAATGTTCCAAAATTACATACCTACACTTCGAAAATATTTTATCAAATAGTTTGACAGCTGCTGTTGTTTTAAAATTTTATCGATGATGGTAAAGCAAAGGTTATTTCTTTCAGCCACAACCAAACAATAATTCGGTAGGTATAACATTGGTTTAGGTTAGGTTAGACTTGCGACCTATACACGCGAGCCGAGCGAGCGCAGCGAGCGTGCCGTGGTAGCGGCCGGCGAAGCGCCAGATACAAAAATTTTACATTTTACTAAAGGACTATTACATGTCTTTTGGTTTTTTATGATGCAATTAGAAATTTTCCTCTGATGATAATCGGGAATTTTTAATCTCAAACGTCACCACTAGCAACGAATGGGAAGTTTTTTTATCTAATTGTCACCACAGGTGATATTTGGGATTTCATTTTCCCTTTCGTTGCCACTG
The DNA here is from genome assembly GCA_955850985.1 of Elophila nymphaeata. Taxonomy (NCBI): domain Eukaryota; kingdom Metazoa; phylum Arthropoda; class Insecta; order Lepidoptera; family Crambidae; genus Elophila; species Elophila nymphaeata. Next base: position 16,621,729 of record OY039068.1, read on the forward strand.
TCGTCACCACTGGCAATAAATGGAATTTTTTTTCTCGTTTGTCGCCAGTGGGAACGTAGCCAGTGGTGACGGCTGGGATAACCGGAAAAGAGGCTCGGTAAATATCTACCGCGAGACAATTGTGTCTGGATATTAATCATCCACATAGGTATTAATAGTGGGCTTCTGCGAACGGGTATTTGTATTCGCATCGCAGGTGGTCTTTTGTTCTTAATAACAAACGTGAGGTCAGAAATCGAGTCTTGTTAAACTCTGATACCAGGCTAACCTGTAACTAGAAAAGCACACGTTAAGAAGAAGAAGTATTTTCCTAATAAATAGTAATTTTGTCGTTTGTTATAATTTTGTTTAACTTTACCCTCTTGTCGTGTAGTCGGGTTTAAAAGTAAAAGGTCATTGAACTAATAAATTCCATATAAAATATTAATAATTTTATATCATTTGTTTAGAACAACGGTGCACAACAACTGGCTTCAGAAGCGACTGTATACATTATGCTTGAAGACGTTAATGATGAAATTCCACTGTTCACGGAGCGAGAACAAGAGACTGTGTTGGAAGGAGAACCAGTCGGCACTAAAGTCACCCAAGTCAACGCAATAGACAAGGACGGAACCTTCCCTAATAACCAGGTAAGTTTAATGATTAGAAAGCTACTAGAACTGTTTACTAATAGGTTGCTGGAATGATTGAACCCACGGCGATTTGGACCTGAACTGATTTGAGCTTTACACAACAACAAAAGAATGTAAGTATATTGCAAAATACAATTTGAATCTGTAAAATAATCGAAAATACCGATGACTCATTTTAAACAAAACAAGGAGAAAAACCGAACCTTACTATGATTACAACTAACTCTTAGCATGCTGCTAAGCGTAAATGGAATAGAAGATATGAGCAAGGAATAAGTATGAAATTTTAATCAGAATCAGATTTATCGTCGGCTGGAGTAAGTTGAACGATTTTGAAACGTATTTCCTTAGATTTTTTTTTGTTTGATCTCTCCCTACAATTATTGTACTTCTTACACCATCAGTAAAAGTTCTCGATTAGCCAACTTTTCAAATTAGTTGGATGTAGTTTGAAATTTTATGGAATACCTAACCTTATGTATAGCTGGTGTAGGTTGATTCTGTACGCTTCTTTATTTTGTTAGCAAACTAAAAAAATCAGAGAAAATGCGTAAAAGATCACGTATACGAGAGGCGGATAAATTAAGGCTTCACTGTGCTGAATTAGAAATGTTTCTAATAATGTTTGATCGACGATCAGTAGGACTAGCACGTAGGCTAGCGAGTTAGTAGGCATAGAGTCAAGGGCCATAAGTTCGTAGAAGGCGTTCGATTAGACTGGTACGTAGTAACTTTAAATGTATGCGTGTGTTTTATACGAGACATGGCAAATTACTTTAACCTTCTTCTCTCTATACGACTGAAAGGCTTTATGGGAAAATATCTTTTGAGTTATTGACACAAATAACAAATTGAGATAAAAAATCTTAAAAATTGTCTTGATAATTTTGTTTTTATGCAAAATATTAATATTTTACCTTTACGTGCTGCAGTTTCAGTTCATTTTCTTATTTATAATTATATGAGGGCTACTTTCTTTGAATAAGCATAGCAAAAAGTTCAAGTCGGTCATCTTCATTAAGAAAAAGAGTATTTTTATAAAAAAAACAATAGCACGGGGAAAGCTGAGATCGAAAAAATTCTCTTGATGTTTATTTTTTGTAAAATTACAGCCCATGCTGTTTTACTCGGCCTATAATAATTTTCTGGAAAAAGCGGCTACAAAAATGCAATTTTCGAGCGTTGTGATTGCGCTTTGGATTGGTGCGCGATTGTGAATTATTAAATAGATTGCCTTCGTTTAGCATACCTATGCAGACAGTTTATTTCCCTGCTATTCAGGATTTACGTGTTTTATAAACGGAAATTTGTGTGTACAATAAATATTGTTGTCAACGTAATCTGAAATTTGCATTCGTATAATTTATTCTACTGATAAGTTGATAGATTTACGTCAACTATACAGTTTGATAATTTGTATTTGCGAAAATACTTAATTTTCTTTGAATGTTATTGCTGTTGCGTCAGTGGGGTTTTAGGAGATGATCTTGGTAGGCCTTGAAGCCCTATAGTACCACCCTGAGGTACCACGCAACCATTTGCCTCTACCAGGATTTGATCCCGGACCTCTTGGTGTGTAGACAGCAAACTGACCAGTCTACCAAGAAGGTGTCATAATAACTAATTTAAATGTACAGTCAACAGCACTATTATGATAGTATTGACCTGTAATGATGTTTTGAAAGCATTACCAAATTGTGGACTGTGGAGTTTCTTTCTCCATTTCTTCTTCATCTCAGCATAATTATAATTATTTCGTCCCGAAATGGTGGTAGGGTTTGACGATTTAAAAGTACTTAGCAAAGTCCTGTGCTCGATGATTTAAATAAAGAGCTTTTTCATTTTCACTTAAAAATGTCAAATTTTAATAAACGATTTTGCACTTTATGCCAAATACCTACTTTCATTTTTTCCTTTCCTGCCCTCAACTTATTTGAGGTTGGTAGGTACAGTATGACTTGCTATCAATAATAGGTACTGCTATAGGTTTTGGCATTAGATTTTACGGAGGGCCGCCTGACTGACGTCAACCCTCCTTACTTTTAGGATTTTAATTTAAAAATAAGGCGGGTTGGTGACAGACAGGTTTGGAAAATTTATCATTTTTGTATAGCCTGGTTTACTTTTGATTGTGCACGACACGTTTAATAAGTTCCATGGCTCGATATGACTGACTGACTTAGATATCAACGCACAGCCCAAACCGCTGAACCAAGAGACTTGAAATTTTGTACATTGATACCTTATACAGTGTAGGTATCCACTAACAAAGGATTTTTTGGAAATTCCACCCCTTGGGGGTAAAATTTTTCGTATTTTTTCAAAAACCAATCCCTTAGAGGTGAAATGGAATAAATAAACAGTAGCTGTCATATGATCAATATGTCACATCATCTTAAGTAAGTACCTAAAAGTTCTTGGTACCTAACAAGTCCTAAGCTACTCAGAACTATCTTATTGATTGTGAAGCAGGCACTTATTATTTACTAGCTTCCGCCCGCGGCTTCATCCGCGTGGACATTCGAGAAAATTCTTAGGGGACCAATAACCAGGACAAAAAGTATTCTATGCTTTAATTTCATCAAAATCCGATCAGCCGTTTTTACGTGATTAGGCGGATCCTCACCAAGCGCGATGCCTCGCGCGAGGCAGAACGTTTGCCACGTGCGGCGGGCCTCGCACGCGGCTGCTCGCTTAAAACATAGAATACTTACTTTTTATCCTGGTTATTGGTCCCCTAAGGATTTTCTCGAATGTCCACGCGGACAAAGTCGCGGGCGGAAGCTAGTCAAATAATAAAATTTTGCATTTTAAGTGTTATTGTTTTGTTTACTTTAGTTATTATTAATCTTAATTATGGCTTCGCGGTAAGCATTTAGCCGATATCGAATGAAAATAATTATTCTACACTAAAATTGTACAATCTATTAAATAAACAATCAAGTCTCTCAACACGTATTATTACAACAAGAACTCGCGAGAAACTCCAATACTTTAGTTTCTACAAACAATACTGTAATGTCAGATCTATACTTAATAATAAATGAGAAATCAAACACAAACATTAATGTAATTGAATAGAATTCACTTCATCGTTATTAGAATAGGTAATTAGCTTGCCTGTACTATTTTGGAGTTTCTCTATAAGTTAGTGAGATGTTACATCTTGCTCGTAGCACCTGGTAGGATTTCCTCGTACTAAGATTTACTTAACTCAAACTCATGTTACTGTCGGACAGAAGCCGCTACTTCTGAGATAGAACAAACTTTATCACACTTGGGATGTGTAAACCATCTTATCGATGTACTTACGAGTGTGGTCTGAAGTTGGTATGTTCTGGAGTTTCCACAAAAGAACCATGACAAATACCTAGAAATCGCTCTTACAATGTCGGGAATCAAAGACTAGAAGTAACTCGTCGATTGTTTTTGAAAACACAAAGTTCTACTGCATTTTGTTTGTCTGGTTGTTGTGAGGCGCTTTGATGAAGTTCTGGCTCGATTTTTATATCGATACTTCAAAAATTGTGTCAGATATTATTCACTGGAACTAGTACTGTTTGTTGTTTTGATGTACTAGCATTTGTATATTAAAATGTTTAGATGCAAGGGACGTTGAGAAATTTCAATTGATTTTCGTCACGATCAGTCGCCGTATTAACACAGGCTCCGAACGCATATTTTTCAACAAACATTTCACAGAGCAGGATAATGGGTTTATATGTTTAGTAGAAAAGAAAAACAAGAGAACGAAAGAAAATGTAGCGTGAAACGTGCAGTATGGGCGTCTATAATGTTGCCATTTCTCTACATAGAAAGAATTTAACAAAACAAAACGATTGTTCAAATGTTTGTTTTTGTTCTCGGGTGCGTTATTGCTATCTACTTTTGAGAATGTTGATGAAATGAGTTTGTATAAAACCACTAGATGGAAATTCCCCCCAGCATAGAAATCCGATTGTATAACGAATGCGGAAAAGCTATTTCCGAAAAAGAAAACTTGGATTGTGCGACATGCTGTACTGTACCTACACTTGAATCGTTCCTATGCAAAGTTTATTGGGTTTCCAGGATTTTGACGCATCTGAAGATTTGAGGTTTGCGTTCGATCATAGAATTTTCGAGACAAATTCTGTCACTGTATTTATTATACTTTAAAGTTTAATTGAGTAATTCCCGAGCGGAACCGTTTTAAAAATCCCGAAGCGGGCTTTAAGCACAAAATTGACTCTTTTAGTATTAATGGAAATGCATAAAAGAAATTTTACTGCCACAAGCGGAACTGTTTTCGCAATTTATGACCAGAATAAAATACATGTTTCAAATCTTAAGGTTTCATAATGCCAAAAATGTGAGAATACTGACGTTAGATCTTCCGTTTTATTGTCCGGAAAATGAAGACAAGTGGATGTTTTTAGCTGTTGTATTTTGAGATTCTGACATTTAAATAAAGTAGGTATCTCGATACACTTTTTATTTAAAACTTCGCGAACCAGTTATGTACTGATTTTTTATTCTTTTATTTTTTGCGTTTTAAAATGGAAATCTAATTAAAATTAGCGTAGTTAAAATAACGCAGCTAGAATCTTTTGTTATAAGTAACTACAACACAGACGGGTGGAAACTGGATAATATGAAATTTAAACAACATATTATATTAGAGTAGATATGTACTTGCCTACTCGAACTACTGAGATGACGAGTGTAACATCTGTCCTGGGTAGTTGGCTTTTGTTGCTTTATTTACTGAAGGATTGTTAATTTTTGGGTTGTGGTGCCCCTTTTTTGTGGGAGACAGACTGGCAACCTGTCTCTATTTTGGGGGATACTGTATGGCCCATACTGCCAGCTGTGGCTTTAAGTGTAACTAAATGTTACCCGAGGCCCTGCTCGACCACTTTTACGATTGTGAGCTCGATCATATTAGACTTTAATTAGGTAATTGTGTACATAAAAATATTATAAGCACTAGTAATTATTTACACGCATTTTCAATACGACTGTATTCCCTGCTAGTAATGTATTCAAGCTCATTTTATTATTTTGTGCTCTCAAAACTGTATTCGGAATTCGATTACTTTACGAGCAGCACGTACTGATAATTTATTGAAACGTAGTTTACCCTTCACGTTTCAGTTCAAACTCCAGCCGAGACAACAATAAGCTCCATATGTCATATCATAACACAAATGGTTTTTCGACGAAACGGTCATTTCGTCGCCCCTATTCGTACTACGACATTCTATAGTGGAGTCAATCAATCATTTGTTTCTCGTTGTAAATGGTGTAGGTAACCTTTATAATATAACATTCAGAAATGTGTTTTATTTTGTAAATATATAAATCGATTGAGATGTTTTATGCAATTAATATGTTTGAACTCAAATATTTATTAATGTATTATTTTGAACTCAAATACTACTTATATGTGTAAGTAGGTACTACTTTACAAACACTCATAAACGATAACGATAGAAATTTATTAGACAATTAGTGGTCGCCTGCAGCTTTGCTCGTGTTAAAGTCGTTTATTAATAGCCTATAGCCATCCTCGTTAAATGGACTATTAAACACAAAAATAATTTTTCAATTTCAATCAGTAGTTCCTGAGATTAGCGGGTTTAACCAACCAAACCTACTTTTTAGCATTTATAATATAAGTATAGATATATCAGACATTAACTATTGCAATTCATTACAATTAATACCTTAAACACCTTATAAGTATAGTTTTACTTACAGGTATATTATTTTTTGACGTGTTTATATATTATATACTATTGTATGTTATCCAGCTATTAGAAGAAAACACAAATTATTTGTATAATTTGGAAATAACAAAAAATAATTAAATAATAGTACTACTTGGCATTTGTCGTAGTGTGTAGCGAAATCAGTCATTTTTCTGTAGAGTACCTACCTACCTCTCATTTTTTGTATAGACAACAGCACATTCGGTTAACACAAATTGTCATTTTTTTTTCAATTGATTGTGGTAATAATTTATACTTTTATATCAAATAAGTTCAAAATTAATATTATTTGTTACCTAAATCAGTTGTGTATGAAATCTGTGTAATTTAAATATTTCGTCTCAAAATATTTTTAATAGCAGTGACCTATTTGCTAAGCCTAGATACACTTCGATCCTAAACAAATAACAAGTATTTTATAAATGTTTCTTTATGTTGTTGTTAGATTCCTTTCGTTTTAGGTAAATTATTATTATTATCAGTTAGTGACTTAAATATAAATGTTTCTTTGATACAACAAATAATTGTTACTAGATTAGTACTACTTTTTTTTGTTTGTAACTACTTTTTACGACTCAAAAATAGTATAAAAGTCGGTACCTACTTTTCTGGCTCTTAAATAATAATTTTTTAATAGGTATTATCTTCGTAAATATGAGATGATATATATTTATTGGAGACATTTTATCCTTACCATTAACCCAAAACATTAGCAATTGGCAGAATATAAAAAAAAAATCCAACCCCGCCTATGCTTTTTTTAAAAATACAGCTATTTTCGTGTCTAAAAATAAAGGGTATTGCTTTGTTATTTGAAACTTATTTCTTATACTTATTTCTCTATGTCTCATTCGTTTGTTCACAGTTCACATGTATACAGGTTCTGTATTTCAAAACAGTGTATAAAAATAACTTTTTGGCGGGTGTCTGTCCCTATGTCTGTCTAACAGCGCTGATCTCGAGAACAATTGAGCGGATATTATGTATGGAAAGTTCGAGAGAAAAAACGAATGTGTAGGTAGGTACTAAACAAATTCTAACGCAGTTGAACAATTGAAAACACTACGAGAAACATATCCGAGTTGCTAATAGATAAATAAAAAAAAGTATTAATTGTTAATCTAAGGTATTAATATTATTTCTCAACCAACATTTTGATTAAGCTTCTCGGATTATATGCTCTAGGTATGTATTAGGTATCTGCATAACGATACGCATTTCCACTCACCTATTCATCTTCAGGTACACAGGATTGCATAGTTAAATGCTAAATGTATGTATGTGTAAATCGATACCCACGGATTAGTTAGCAGTGTCGGATTGTTAGGCAATTCTGTGAGAAGTTAGTCTGTGATGTTGTCTTGTGGTTGTTCTGTAATTATCATTATGATGACAGCCCTAGAGCGTGCTTATTTAGGCTTTGTTGGGGCAAAGTAATTGTGTGAACTATAAACGCTCTATTTCTTAATTGTTTCATTTGTGCCTGGTTGACACGTCTTGTGAAAATAAGCACGTCGGCGTCTCTCAGTTTTGCTGCATGAGTGGCATATTTTTACGGTTTCGTGGTGGTGTATGCGCCGCAAAAATCTGTCGCAAAGTTATATCAAGACTGACCCAGTTAGGACTTGTCGATGAAAAGCTGGATTTCGGGGACGTTCTATGCGAGATATTTTTGAGAATTTTGATTTGAAATTTGAATATCGCCCTAAACATGGTAGCTGTTATAAATAGCAGTTTCATTTTTATTTGAGCTGCTATTATGGTAACCAGGCTATTAAATCCAGGACTCCAATCTTTACGATCGGCTTTGTGTGAGAGTGAAATAATTGTTTTATTGGGCGTGTGATAAGTTTTAATTTCTTTTCAGTGTAAGGGTTGCAATCTTTTTAGTCCACAATAGGTGCCAGGCGGACAAGGTGGCATTATTTCGAGCTCAGATTATGAGGAACTGCACGTCACATTCTGCGAGATGTTGCTATAAGTGTAGCGAAATATTATCTAAATCTTTGGTCAGCCCTTTTGTGATTATGACTTGGGAGTATATATGTATTATGTATGTGATGTGTGAAAATAGTGACTACCATCAGCTCCGCAAGGTTAAAGGTCGTAAGCACATTTAATTATCGGCTTAAAGTTAAAGAGGCGATATGGTTACATTCCTTTTCCAAGCTGATAGTGTGTTACGACCTTTAGCAAGTAACTTGCCATGGTAAAATGTGTCATTAGAGCACGCATGTAGAAACCTATTTTATATGATCAATGTACTAATTGAGACTTGGTATTATTGGTTGATTCTTTGGACTGGTGCCCTAAGTGAATGTTTATTCACTCTAATTTTGATATTGAGCGTAGATACGCGCTTTCGAAGCCTTATATCTTAAAATAAACAATTTATTCTCGTAACCAAAACCCGAATAGAATATAAGTTTTTGTTTATATAAAAACCGGGTCTTGAACGAATGGGGCACTGAGCTAACTTTATTAACCGACTTCCCAACAGGAGGAGGTTCTGTATTCGTCTGTATGTATTTTTTTTTTTTATGTATGTTCACCGATATCTCCGTCATTTCTGGACCGATTTTCAAAATTCTTTTTCTATTCGATAGTGTTTACACCTGAGGTGGTCCCATTGTCACCAAGTCAGGATCTGATGATGGGAAGCCAGGTAAATCGAGGGCAACCCTCAAATTTTATAGGCATGTACAACGTTTTTTATACTTTTTCTAAAGCTATACTAGCATTTGCGTCTGGTAGTCATTATCTCATGATGATGAGCTGATGATGGAAGGTAAATGTATGTTCACCGATATCTCTGTCATTTGTGGACCGATTTTCAAAATTCTTTTTTTATTCGATAGTGTATAGTCCTGAGGTGATCCCAGCGTCACCAAGTCAGGATCTGATGATGCAAAGCTGGGAAAATCGAGGGCAACCCTCGAAAAACAACGGAAAGGGAGGGTTATTCATATTTTTTATAAAGCAATTCTAGTTTGATTGCGTGTGGTAGTCATCTCATGTTAATGAACTGATGATGGATGGTAAAACTCCTTAATTGTTAGGAGTTGGTTGATGATTATTTAAATATTAAAGGCACTTAAAGACCGATAGTTGTGTTATTTCAGGTAATTTAGGTGAGCTGATGATGAAACAAAAAACTCCTCAATGGTTAGGAGTTGGATGATAATTCTTTAAATATAAAGGTACCTAAAGAGCGATAGTTGTATTCTTTCAAGTTATTCAGGTGAGCTGATCATCGAAGGAAAAACTCCTTAACGGTTAGGAGTTGGATGATAATTCTTTAAAGATTATAGGCACGTAAAGACCGCTAGTTGTATTTTTTCATGTTAATCAGGTGAGCCGATGATGGAAGGAATAACTCCTTAACTGTTAGGAGTTGGTTGATGATTATTTAAATATAAAAGGTACCTAAAGAACGATAGTTGTATTCTTTCAGGTTATTCAGGTGAGCTGATGATAGAAGGTAAAACTCCCTAATGGTTAGGAGTTGGACGATAATTCTTTAAATATTAAAGGTACCTAAAGAGCGATAGTTGTATTCTTTCAGGCTGTTAGGTGAGCTGATGATGGAAGGCAAAGCACCGTAATAGTATTTGGATGTTAAACTTGTACAAAACTGTAACATTTTCTCACACATAAAACCATCTCTGGCAGTATGGACCATGCAGTGCCTCCAAATAGTGAGAGGTTGCCAGCCTGTCGCCTACATAAAAGGGACACAAAACCCAAAAATCACTTCTAATTTGTTGGCCATCTCGTAGTATATATAAAAAAAACAACAATTATTCCACATAAAACACTAAAAATAGAAAAATAAACAACTTTTAAAAAAAAAGTCCAACCGACTTCAAAAAGTATAAAAATAACATATTATTAAAATGTGTGCTAGGTACCTGCTGTACTGTTTGAAGTCGGTGCCAAACCAACTAGGTATTCTATAGGTCCGCCTGCCACATCACATTCATTGATCACACCATCCCGCGATTGCGACCGACCGAACGCGCCAGCTTAGGTGATGAGGGGCTCGTGGTGCTGAACGATTGGCATGGCTTGGCACCGGGTTCAAACAGTACAGCAGGTACCTAGCACACATTTTAATAATATGTTATTTTTATACTTTTTGAAGTCGGTTGGACTTTTTTTTTAAAAGTTGTTTATAAAGTAAATATGTTCGTAATTAATTATTATCTGGAGACGCGATTGTAATCTTATTGTATAACATTTTAAGAACTAATTCTTCAATAAATTAGATTTAATACTAGAAAAATGCACTGAAAAAAATCGACTTGCCTCGGGCGGGAATCGAACCCGCATCTTCCGCCTGAGGCAAGTCGTTTTTCCAGTGCATTTTTCTAGTATTAAAATATGTATTTACGCGTTTGTAAACGCAAAAATAAAAATTATTCCATAAATTAGATTTCTCAGGATCTTGTATTTTTATTATACATAGAATATTCCTTATTGCACACCATGTCAAAGAACAAACTTAAAAATATTGTAATAAACTACATAGGTACTACTTCTCCATATAAGTAGTTGTATGAAATACCGATTCGTCACTCTTATGTTGCTAGCTTGTGTTATTATGATCATACATTTAAATACGTATACAACAGTAAAAGTTATTCTTTTGTTTACATAGGTATATTACTACATCGTGGACTCGCCCCGTAATGAGGGAAAAGACTTCTTCGAGATCAGCATGCAGACCGGCGAGATCTTCACCAAGGTGGTGTTCGACAGGGAGAAGCAAGGAGCCTACGCGTTGGAGGTTGAAGCGAGAGACGGTGCACCATCAGCTCGGCCGAATTCTGATAACCAACCTAACTCAGGTATGTTCTTTTCTTATGACCTAGGTGTGAAGTTTCTAGAATAACAACTGGATGTGCAACTTATTAGAAATTTGGAGCATAGCTGAAGTGGAATAAATATTTGATATTTTGATTATTACTTCTACAACATCATCGTCACAATTAGCACTTTTAATATTTGAATATTTGTCGTCAAAATTCGTTTTTGACGAAGTGGCTACTGTAATAGTAGCTTCTTCGTCTGAATTTCTTAGCAAAGAGTTGTATTATATTTCGACGATGTAATTAAATGTACTCGAAAATATTTACTTTACGTTTGTATAGTTTAAACGTTGCTTTATACTCTGCAAGGAACAATAAAAAACAGAAATATAAAAAGGAAACAAGGACAAACCAGAGAAAAGTTCGCGCTCAAAATAATTAAGGTAAGTCAAGAGGAAGATATGCCGATTTTTCTATAGCCAATAAGCTTACTCCAACAGATCCGAATATTCACGCACAATTTTACGTCACAACGCCCCACTGCCGCGTGATTCGCTTTCTTTATTATTCTTGTACGAAGTATTTTTAAAGAAATGCGTAAAGTGTCTCCGAAAATTGTAATAAGAGATATATCGTGTACAACGTGATAGGCGAAAGTTATGAAATTTTTCTTACAAAGAAAAGGACTAAGTTAAGCCAAATTGCTGAGAATACACCGTTTATCGATATTACCCACACCACTTGCTTAAGCTGGCTTTTTTACAGTATAATATTTTTTATTCTCATGAATTTTCTATCGTTCTGAGGTAGAGCCTGAATTATGATAATGTTTGAAGGTTAATTCTTGAAATCACTCTCATTAAATGTAACTGAGTGAGTGATAAAGTGTTCATATAGTCGTGGTTAGGTACCAATTAGACCGTAATCATCAAGATAAGTTAAAATTCAAAATCCCGCAATGTATATATAAGTACTCGTAGTTACTTTGTTAGATTGACTTGTAATATTCATACAACGTAGAATTTTGACAGAATAGAGTTTTATATTACTTTTTATTTTGAATTTCCATTTGGCATCGGAAAAAGCTCTGTATATTGCATTGGCTTTTTTAAATTCTATTTTAATTAGGGACTTTTATGATTCAGAGATACAGATTTCCAGTTCCACCATAGTTTAATCCTTTACATTCTAACACATTATGTAATAGGTATACCTGTTTGACAGACACATAGAATGTAAGTCATTGACGATCTAGTTTATTTACAATTTTACAGACTATGAAAACAGCTTTAGATGTTGGTTCTGCCAAGGCATTGACTAATGATAACCACTTTCAAAGCCAAACTTAGCTAAGGGTACCTACGTTTTCCGAAGAACTCGTATAGAAATAACTAAGAAATAAAAAAAAACCTATCGCTAGATTCGCAAACGTGATTCTTTCTATAATTGCATAACATTGATAAATAATATATTTGCAATATTTTTTTTTCAAAAGTGACAATACATTGTAATGGCAATGAAGGGGATTAAAACTGTGATGACGATTAGACGAGATTTATGCAAGAGGAAAACAACGACCGCCGATAAAATTAGGAACAGTCAAATTATGAATAGTAGCAAGCAAACATACGAACCGCCAGATAGTAAGCATTGTCTATAGCAAAGTAAACTGAGGATCCTGCTTAACGTTGTGAGACACCCCTGGATGTGGGCAGCACAGGTCGTAGTAATGTTTTTTGGAAGATAGATACCCATGTTCGGCAGTGGACGTCCATTGGCTGAAATTATGATCATTATAATGATGTAGCTTATAATAATTACTCGCACGTTGTCAACTCTGATTTATTTGACTACTGTCTATTGCAAGGTGAAGGTAATTTTCGTAGGACAGGCAATCCATTTCTAGTAGCCAGTTTCTATCTCTGAAAAATGTGAAAATTTAGAAGTATTTAGCTGTAGTATTTAGCTTTCGTTTGTAAGGCCACGGCCTTAAAGTCAGCGGGCAGATCAAGCGGTGCTAGAGCGGCGTAGTTTTGTGTTATGTGACAAATTAGTGTTGGAATAATTTTATTTTTGCGTTAACAAACGCGTAAATATTAATACTAGAAAAATGCACTGAAAAAAATCGACTTGTCTCAGGCGGGACTCGAACCTGCATCTTCCACAAGCCCGCCCGGATTGTGGAAGATGCTGGTTCGAGTCCCGCCTGAGGCAAGGCGAATTTTTGTCAGTGCATTTTTCTAGTATTAATATTTCTGACAAATTAGTGTCAAAAATAATTGAAATAGTAAAAAAAAAGCACAACACTACGTTAATACAGACGCGCTGGCGCCGCTTGATATCGCTCGTGCGTCGCTCCTCGCGCCGCTGCCTTCGAGGCCACTTCTATTTGAATCTGGGTATCGTGCCGCACTGTCGCCCTGCCGCCGCCAACGCCCCGCTCTTCGATGAGTTCGAATCTGCAGCCTAATGGATCCTATTCCGAATGGAAACGGCGATTATGCGATATTCGCTTGATGAAACGCAATTGGATCCCTGTTTTAATATCAGCAATGGGAGCTGGGCATTATTATTAGTCGTTCCGTAAATATTAGATAGCTAGAGCACTCGTAGCACGGATTAAATGGTAAGTTGTGTGCTCCAGCTTATGAGTGAAGTTTTATCGGTATTTACTGTGACTCGTAGTTTCTAGTTGTTCTGTCACACGTATTAGTCGCGCGGACGGAATATCTATTCATTCTACTCCGAAACTATATTATGGTTAGAACTTCTATTTGTTATGTTTCACTGATATAGAGTCCGTAACTTTTCACGGCATGGTCCAGAAAATAAATAAAGCGAAAAAATATTTCTGTTCCGGCATACAAATGTTGATTTTGTTATCCGGTTTTGTTTCCAGTTAAAGTTAAATTGATGTTCCGAGAAGCGCAAATATATTAGAATCAAACTATAAGCCGGTTATACGGATTTACTTCTCTAGTTGGGAGCGATCGAGGTCTTGGTATCACTTTTACAAATTCAACATAATATTTACCATTACAAGGATAGTAATGGAGAGTCGACAGTACTATGCGACTAACGCTCTTGTGTTGAAACTTTGTTCTATAGGCAGTGTTATCGATAGCTCTTTTAAAGGGAATCAAAGGGAGCAAAACGGGAGAAAGAAAAAGGCGACTTACTGACATCAAGAAAAATCCAATATAATTTAAATAACAAACAAAACGTCGTACAAAATCAATCTATCAAAAAGTAAAGATAATACAAAAGAGGCCGATTCGCAACAGGCAGCATAGGAAAAAAAGTATAAGTTCCAACAATTTAACTACTAGATCCCTTACAAATCTGTTGTTCGTTATTAGTCGAATACGTTAATCTTATCTGAAATTGAATGCTTATTTGAAATATTCATCACAAGTAGCACACATGGACGGAAACGGGAAAATATAAATAAATATGTTATAAATTAATATGATCAAGTCTATCCCTAAACTATTTATTTGATTTTTAAGGTATTCATGTCACCCTTAGAAAGGATGTTCTCCCAAATTTCCGGCTTGTTGTATTCGTTTTCCCAATAAAGACTTTATTTCTGTCATCAGTCACAAGACGTATTTTCCTCAAAGGTTATTGCTACGTACCTACTCGTGGTACGACGATTTACGAGGACTTCGCTCGACGTGTTCTTGTTGTAGAAGGCGACACTATAATTTGAAACTTGGAGAACTTTATAAGACTATAGCAAGTAATGACTATTACGTTTTTATGCAAACTGCTGAAAAAAGGTAAGAATTTCCGTAAACCGTTGAATTTATGTGCACAAATGTAGGGCTGGAGAGCTGAGGTGCCTATTCAGTTTGGGACTAATCACTAACATGACCCGCATTCAAATTACTTTTCTCCACGTTTGTGGAAATGCTCCTCGGGCGGAGTGTGAAAAATGTGGTACACCGTGGCGCAGACCCTCTTTGATGTAGATGTTGACACATGGCGGTCTCATATTTCACACTGTTTTCTCCGGTGTCCAGAATTGATTGTATCGGTATACGCGACACTATAAATTGTCCGCTTTCGGCTCGTCCTTCTATTAGGTAAGCTGGTTGGCGACGCCGTATCGCGTCATCGTAAATCAAGCTACGGAATAATCAGACGCCTCAAGCTCTAATCCGGTGAAGCTACTCATCGCCATATCTGTCTCACGTGCACAATGGTGAGTTTCAGATCTACGCCCTGTTTAGTGCCTGTATAATTTGGACGATATAATTCATATGGCACAATAAAACGTTCGAACTGACTATATCCCCACCGTAAATTTATATTATCGGTACTTTGCTTACGTGCCGGAAATACAAACAGCATTCTGGGATTTCATGTTTACTTCGAGTTACTACTGAATGAAGCGAATGATTAATTAGTGAGGATTTTAATATTTATTTCGACTGTCGCAAAGTGAATATACGTCGTTTAGCGGTATGTGCCTTCAGCAATATTATGACACGTAGCAATTTGAGCATATTGCAGCAGTGGTAGCGCAGTAAGCGCGTGGCGCGCATACAGATAGACAGCCTCAAGTGCCACACGGCTTCCGCAATATTGGCACCAATTATTTCCAAGACATATTACTTTGAGAAAGATTCTATTGAGTTTGTATTTCTCTGGCAGTCTGTTTTATTCCTAATTCAATATGGGTTCTAGGGATGACAATAAAAAACTGCAGCCGCTTAATTTCTCTTTGAGAGTTGGTTGCGGCTTTTTTTGTATCGATTTCGAGTATATAATAGAATTTGGTTTTCATTTTATTGTTGTGTAGTTTCGTATCTTTGTCCGGCACAGAAATTTATTATTGACAGCTGACTTCTCTGTTCCATATTCTGTTCACGTATTTGGTAAACTCGTACCGGTTCAGTCCAATGTGATGGCAATACTTCCCTTGAAAAGTTTTCCCATTGTTTTCTTGAGGGTAAATTTTCGATCCTACGTAAAAAGTAACATTGCAGTTTTCATTGTTATTAGATTTTTCGCATCATATTTAAGTTTAATGGAAATAACGTTTCTGTTGGAATTATTTGGCTGATGTTTAAGCTACCACAGTTTATAGTAAAATAGCGCTCCAGTCAAATATAGCCTATGTTACTCGGAAATAACATTTCTAATGGATACTCAGAAATATAATTCTAATGGTGAGATAATTTTTGTAATACATACCAAAACACCAATCTTTCCTCGTTATATTAGTGAAGAAGTATATATGTACATAAAAGAGCCACTGCTTTTAGGTGAATAGTATCTAACTGATCACCAAAAATATCAAAATAGTCATTGTGAGTTGGTATACTGCATCAATGCAAACCGTTTTTAGAACACCGTCTATAGTAAAAGAGCTTGGGGTTTTAGAATATTTTTTGGTGGTCAAAATATTGAATCGGATCTTTACTTAATTGCAGCCTAACCACATTTAGAAATACAATTTTTTAAACTATTTTCTTACGTTTCTCGAGTTGCCACAAGATTCTGTTTATTTATTTATTAAAGAATAATATTTATGTGCTGCCAACTCATTAACATTACCTAATCATGTTAAACCCTCCAACTAAGCTAATGCGCTTGTGCTATGAGAGTGTTCACGTCGGTAATCTAACGGCTGCCGAAGATCGTTCTACATTCACACAGAAACCGAGGCCTAGGCCTACGCGTTCGGCTAGCGTTTCGATTTAAAAATGAAAGTCAAAAATCTTACATTGCCCAAACAGCAATTAACTAGTCTATTTTGTTATGATGTAGACAGAATGATATTTTTTTATGCTGTGTGGTTAGCAAACAAGCTACGACCCATCTGACGGTAAGCACCATTACCAGTAAGTCACCTTAATATACAGGGTGTAAAAGATATGAACAGTCAAACGAGAGCCACGTATTCTGCTCACCATCATAACATTTTTTTCCCTTTAGACTATACCTGGGGAATTGATAGTTACGATTTTATTTAAGGGCAAAGTCATAACTTTTTTTGTAATTTTTTTTATGAAAACATATTCTTAACTTGTCCAAAGAAACATTATCATTTTTTTAGTCTTTCATAAAAAAAAAAACGCTTCAAGACGTTAGCGTTCAATGTAGCTCACTCGATGCGAACGAACGGGGCCGCCGCGCCGCCGTCTGGCAAAATTAGCGCGGTTTTTAAAAACCGCTTTACATTGTGCGGTACAATTTGCAATTTTTTTTAACACCAAAAAATAAAAATAATTTCCCAGCAATTATGTTTTAAAATGTTTCTTATTTTGATGTATAAAATTCATGGTTCTCGTTTGACTGTTCATGTCTTTTACACCCTGTATAGACGATTACAATACCGACGTTTTACTCGCCTACTAACCTTAATATGTGTGAAGCTTTTGTCAAACAGACATAATAATCGCTGTTTACTCAATTCTATTTGATAATTGCCCCATAACGATGTTTCTATGTGATTGGTCCACAACCCGAGTAAATACTATTGAGATTCGGGGATCAGTACGGCTATCGGTTGAGATTACTGTGTATTATATCCCTTATCAATGACAGTTTATCTTATGTTTGCTTGAAGGACCAAATTGTTTTCTATTTCGTGGTACTTAAACGATAAATTATCAATTTGGTATTGAGTTGAAATCATAAAAATGTTGAAGAATTATGAAAAAGAGTTTATTGGCTGGGTGAAATTGATAATCTCATGATTATGGTTTGGGTCCTACTGCTACATAAGAGCTTTTTAACTTTGTAAAAAAATGCATAATTATTATTTAGGGCCATTACTACAGTGACTGAATGCGAACTTGTGAATCGTATTATACCCTCCAAGACTGTGAATTCTCCATTAAACATCTCTTAGTTCCGTATTACAGAACTCGGAAATCAATTTCATGTATTGAGAATCGTTTGTCACTTTCTATCAAGCACAAAGTGATAGAGACGCACGACGCTCAGTATGGCATTGATTCTTGAGACTCATTCTATAATACAGCCTTAGTAATGACTAATTTAAGACGATAGTAAAGACTTGCCGTTAATATCATTTAATCTTAATTCATATGGCTACGATTCCTCTGGTATTGCAAATGTCTATGGGCGGCGGTGGTTACTTTCCATCAGGTGAAGCGCATACTCGTTTGTCCACCTTTCCATTAAAAACAAGTTTCAAATAGGTCGTTTACTGCAGAATTTTGACAATATTGTTATATATACGGTACAATGCACTTACTAACATAAATTGGTGTAGTGCCTTATTGATTTACTAGCTTCCGCCCACGACTTCGTCCGCGTGGACATTTTACCCCCTTAGGGGTGGAATTTCCAAAAATCCTTTCTTAGCGAATGCCTACGTCATAACATCTACCTGCATGCCAAATTTCAGCCCGATCCGTCCAGTGGTTTGGGCTGTGCGTTGATAGATCACTATGTCAGTCAGTCAGTCAGTCACCTTTGCGTTATACATATGTAGATTTAACGTAAATCGTAAATAACATAAATAACTGGTCTGATATTTTATAATATAAATTACGAAATTCAAAATGTGTTTGTATCTTGGTGTTCACATTTTGAGATTAAAATCTTAAACTTTGTTAAGTATTATTATAAAATATGGACTCCAAACAATTTATTCAAAAATTAATGACTTTATAATAGACTTATCACAAACTCGGTCTCGGGAAATTCGAGTCTCCTTTGCGAATATCTTCGAAATAAGCCGGTGTAAATATTGTTCTATTGTTTTGATTTCGTCCCTTCATTGTAATCCAATATTGGTTCCATCTTTTCAAAAAATAATTACTATTGAATTTTTCTGCCTTCGTTAGAAAAAAGGCAATCAATTATCATGCATTATTTTCAATTTGTGATAACATAACATGTTTTTTCTCTTTTTATAACAAGGAAGACTTGTAACCTATTATGGCAGTCTAATCTGTTGGTCTCTTGGGTAGCGTAAAAACAAAACGTTTTGTAGGCATTCTTAAAATATCTAATGGTTGCATAGGAAAGCTCAAACTTGTTTGACGTGGAAAACATTTATCTATTTTACACAAAAAAATAAAGCAACTAACTCTCTATTTTTGTACTAACATTTTCTACCTACATGTAATTATTGTTAAGAGAATGGTGAATTTTTCAAATGGGCCTTCAGGGCCAAATCCTAAACTATAAGGAATATCGAAAAATGCTCAGTGGAGTCCGAGTTGGATTTTGATGAAATCAAAAACTGCATCATTGGATTTTTGAAAAATCAATAATCCTAGCCAGGGATCGAACCCAATTATTTTGAAAAAAAAAAAGCCTATATTACATTTACAGTTCAGTATTTGATACTGAACTAAATAAACATCGATTTCTGGGAAGTAATGATATATGAGAAACTAATGGAAAATGTTAAATTTTAATAAAAAAAATCTTGTTCCACCTTGATTGAAGAGATAATCAAAGTGATAATTATTATTTTTTTCAAAAATCCAATGATGCAGTTTTTGTTTTCATCAAAATCAGGCTCGCGACTCCTTTGAACATTTTTCGATGTTCCTTATAGTTTACGATTTGGCCGTGAAGGCCCACTTGAAAAATTCATCCTGTATACCTACTTGTAATTTAGCTTAAGCGAATCGTGTGAATAATTTCTTAAACTTCCCAATAAAAAGTTACAGTAGGTATATCACTTTAAATCTGAGTGACTACAGAGGTAACATTACAAGAGATTTTACATTCTGGCAAATGTTTCTGTTGAAGTATACTGTCCTAATTTTGACTACTTCTAATAAAATTGTAAAAATCGTGGTGTAAATATTCCTGTTTTCATAATTATTTGCTTTTAATAACAAAAGGATTTTGCGGGTAATCGCTGTATGCGAGCAGCGCTGGATCAATCGGGTTGGTGATCCTTGGGGGAGGCATATGTCCAATATGTCTCTCGGCTGATACGATTCCGATTATTATGAAATAAAGTAATTGAAAAAAAGAATATTTCTTGGTAACGCTTTGTACGTAATTCAGTCTGTCTCTCTCTGTTCAACTTGTTTATAAAATTGTAAATGAAAAAAAGTATGGGTATAATTGAAAATAAACATAAAACATAGCAATAATTATATGTAGACTCATAAAATTCGATTTCCCTTAAAAAAGTCTTACGATTTTTAGAACCTAAATACTATGGTGTATAATACGGAATATTCTAAGAGTATTAATATATTCAGCAATATTATAGATGACCTCCCGTCATCCGTTGTTTCCTGCCAATGATCAGATACACAAACTAATAATTAGCGATAGTTCTCTCAGTGGAGGTAGAATTAATATTTCGCTTTGTTAATAAATCAAGAATGAACAACGTGTAGTTTGGCTGCAGATTTCCATTTACCGGAGTTCCGGTTTCTAAATCATATTTTATGATTTCATCCGTAATTTCCCAATAAATAGTTTGGATATATTTCTTTTATTCATTTATTCGGTTCAGTACCCAGACATCTTTTCTTAGAACATTGTCACAGCGCGGCTGCGTATCAGATCTCTGCGCTCTGTAACCAATTCAAATTTGCTTCGAGAAATCTTTTCCGCTTTTGGTTTGTTGCGTGCTAGGGATTCTTGTGTAGAACCTAGTCTTCGTTTATTTTAAAATATTTTATATTTTTGCGCTACACATATTATATTATAGTAAATTACTTTTATGAATTCAACTCGCGAATTTGGACTTCAGATTTTGTTATTTTATAAATGACAATAATCAAAAAAATGTGGTTAATCTGGCGGTATCTATTACATTTACTGAGGTAATAATGTAGATAAATAATTCGCTTGGTTTGGTTAGTGATAGGGTTTGTTATAAGTCCGCCTGGCTACCTGCCAAAATCTTATTAAAGTCTGTAGGTCTGTAGCCATAACAACAGTGTTAATATCGTTATAAGATAGCCAGGGCGTAAGTAGTTGAGGGTTTCCGAATAAAACTCGCTTCTATCTTCGGGCGTATCAAAGTTGTTAACGAAAATGAGAAATTTGGTTATAAAGGATTATAGAAACGCCTATCCGTTTGGTGACTTTTCTGTTCTAAAAATAAGAAACATCACCAAACTAAAACAGCAAAGAAGTATTTACTGTAAGCAATTATCAGAATAAATAATTGTGTATTTGACGTTTTAAGTGTTTTAAAATAAGATCCAGTCGCAAATATCCCACGCATTAAATCGCTCTGGCTCAACCGTTTAGAATATATGCTGCTATCGAAGATTACATTATACAGTGGCATTTTCAATAACTCCCTAAACGAAATGAACGCTAGGTTAAATGCTTACATACCTCCACAGAATTATTTTTTTCAGCCTGATAAGTAGCAAGTCATTCAATAACGTCGGTGATATTTCCACAAATAGGAATTCCTGAAATAATATATGCCAGATACTCACCAAACACATCGAGACGAGAACAGATAATACGTTCTAAAAAGTGTAAACACTCCATGTGTTCACGTAGGTGCTATTATCGTTATAATAAGGCAATAATAAAGAATATACGACACCTCACCTCAGGGGTTGTTTAAGCAATTTAGAAGATAAAATGCGAACGTTCTCTACAAATTACACACCATTGTTTTTATTATCGATGAAAGCTCTCATGAATAATTCAAGAAATTATATAACACGGAACGCGGCGTCAAGCGAAAAACAATGAATCTAATAATAATGAAGGAGTAACGTCATCGCGCTACGTTTGAGCTACGGAGCGGCGCGCTACGGACGCTACGAGACGCTACGAAGATTCGCGGCGATATTTCTTTTTCTTTTTTTATTGCAGTGCTGTCTCGAGGCTCTGCGGTTCGTTCTCTCGAACTACGCGTTCCCCAGTGGCACTTATCGTTTATTACGACTTTTTTAATTTGACTGCCCCTTGTAGATTTCTTATTGGACCTTTTGAGCTTATTACCGCTCAGGATTCTATACCCCAAGGCTTGCGAACCGCTCTTGTGATAATGTTATCCATCTCGAGCGCTTTATGAGACATCTTCACATTTGTCAGCCCCGGGAGTTTTACTGCAAAACTTTCTGATGTTGGGTTAAAATTTTAAGTTATTGTCGACCTTAGATATATTATTTTTAGTCCGAGGTCAATCTTTTTAACGACCTTGCGGTCTGTAGTGGCTTTAACACGAGCGGAATTCGTTTTATTGTTTTTATCTCTTTGATCGCAGTTCCCGGTTTACGGATGAAATGAGATTTTCTCGGCCTACCAGTAACAAATTTTACAGAGCGGATTTTGGTGTCCATAAAGGAAATATGTTAATCCTCTGCTATTGTGGGCGTCAGGGTGTTTGGCTCCAAGATTTTTGGTTCTGAACTGTTCTGTAGGTGAAATTATTCTTGACTATTTAGGATATAACCCTTGTTAGTGTCTCGCAAGCGTAATAAACCACTGACAGGCTCCATGTTGAAGTGTCTGTGGCTCTCCAAATGGGGACAGACTTGGAAGTCCAAGAAACTTGTTTTGAAGGGAAATGATTAAAGTTAGTATATGACCCATTACTCGCAATTTGGGAGTGGAAACTATGGACAAAGTTATTTTGTTACGCTCCCATAAGGAGTTAAGTTTTCGCTGGTACTGGTTAATTTGCCATGTAGAGTGGCAGCGGAGCAAAACAGTTTAAACGTTCAACCATTTTTTTTTCATCTAAACGTAGATATCTGCCGAAGAAATGGAAATAACCAAGATTATAATCTTTTTAGGTTAACTCTACAGTACTTGCCAAGTTTCTGCTGTATAACTAAAATATGTTTTATGTGTTGTAGATACGATTCAGCACTGCGGATTATCGTTTGAAAGTCATTTATTTTTATTTGTGTTTACGTTACAATTACAGCATGGTAATGTATGTTCGGATAAAGACGGAGCGATTTCAAGGAATAAATAAAAATACGAATTAAACCAATGTTATAAACCCCACCTTATAAAGTTCTCTTAAATTTGTCAGATAAACCGAATCTACATATTTTGTCTTCCTGTAGTCGCGCTGAAAAGGTTTACACATGTCAAGCTAAAATAACAAAACATAAAACCCATATACACGTGAGTTAAATCCGTAAAAGTATGAAGTTTATTTAAACTATCATAATTCTGAGCATCACACACTACTGCATCAGAAGATAATATAGTGCAGGTACAACTTTAGATGGCTGAAGTCCATAAAATTGAAAAGTCTTTAAACTAAAGTACGAAAGAAGAGTATGAAAAAGTTAGGAGCATAATCTGAACAAAGACGAAGTTACGTAAACTTAGACGGGGGACAAACGTAGTATACCTAAGCGGGGCGATGCAATGTAGCCTCGAGTCGTCTATTTCAACTATTTCCAATTACTTGGGCTTAGGGATGCTACGCGACGTCGCCAAGTGACAAAGCAATATTCCGGCTGGCGGGAACTTGGTGGCCTACATTTAACGTAGCGCCCTCTAGAATTTCTGATGAGCGCCGACTGCAGGCTGGATTACTGTCACGACACCACTAAATATTGCTGTTTACTAAACAATGCGCCGTTATTACTAGCAGATTAATGCCGGTTTTTAATCCCGTAGAAAGTTTCTCGCGCGACAAGCGAGTGTCAGAGACACGCAGAAAATTTTATAAGTACCCTCTTTCTACTGTCGCTAAGCTAAGATTCGCTCAGGTAAAATATCTTAATGTACTCGGAAAGTTGTGGAAACGTTCATTTATAATTTCTTTTTTGTATTACCTGGCGACATTTGTGATAAGAAAAGATTATAAATGAGTATGTATTTCTGTATAACGACGAGTAAAATCCTTCCGTAAGGTAAGCCAAAGATTTTCTTGAAAATGTTCAGTCAATAATTAGCCAAATGACTACAAGGATGGCAATTGCCGACTGAAACTGCCGTTTTATCCTTCGGAATTTATTGTAGGTATAAAAAAGTTGTAAAAAACAAAACCCTTTTTATTAGTTTCTCTAACTCGCCACTTTTTTATGGACTTATTTTTCATATACCTTATTTTTCATATACTTATTATATTTGTTCTAACAAACCTCATAGCTTGAATATAACAATCCTGATTCTAAATTGGATTAAAAAAACGTATTAATAATAATCCTTTGGTGCTAAATTAATATTCGTGTAATACTCGCCCATCCAGTGAATCAACCACTCGGCCAGTATTTTCAAATTACGTGTTTAAAACAGTTGAAAAACAACAGTCCTTCAGTACAATGTTTTCTTAGAATTCTACAGATTTTTGTGAAATTAAATATTGTTTTAGTTGCTTCCCAGGTCTTTTGAATGTGTATTTTATGAGAGTCTCCATTAAAGAGGAGACCTAGAATTTTCACTGTGGAAATTTTTGCAAAGCCAATAGAATTTGACTTTAAACAATAACCGCTTTTCCTACGCCCTGGGAAGTTTTAGTCCGTTATAAGGACGTACTGGATATTCAAAATTAGTAGATATTTTAAAATTATTTTATGCTAAGAATTAGAACCGGCTTAGAATTTAAGCATTGAATACCCTTTCTGTGTTCTGTTTAAACAAAGGCATTAAAACCCACCAAACGTGAATTCCAAAGATTTTAATGCTCTAATTCGGAATGGGGAATTGAAGGTCCAATTTCTAAGCCATTTATAGGCTCCATTGAAACGTCGTAGAAGATTTAAAATTGAAGCTAAATACCGCTAAAGTTGTAAACCAAAGGAAAACTTTTTCAAAAAGCTAACTTTAAAAACAATAAGTTAATTGCTTATTCGAAAGATAGTTTACTGGCATATTTGCGAGTATATTTTATGTACTTTACAATTAAGAAGGAATTTGAACACCGCGTAAGTTATTTTTTTATGAGATTTCACTTGAGTTCTGTTTTGAACATTGTTCTCATTTCTGTCGTGGAAATCATGATTTAAAATACCTACTGTTTTAAGTCTATACCTTGGAAATAGTCATAAAATATTTCGTGACAGATTTTGCTTATAATTGTGGATACGGATGTCATCCTAAATTACGACTAATAGTTTGAAAAATCAAAGTGCTATTTGTATACCACGCCTGTGGGATTCGCCGCGTACGGAAAATCCCAATTCCTAGGCAGGGGGTGACATTTTGTACTTACTTCGTGCGGTGAAAAAGAAAGACTCGGATCGTATATTGACCGCCCTGTCTTCAGCTCAGACGTCAAATGCGATCTGAGACATGCTTTGTTTTACCGCCCTAGTTAATAAATTTACTATAACATTGTGTATTTGTTTTCTTGTGACTTAAACTTATATAACTAATAACTGCGAAGCAAATTTTCGTACTTTATGTTGTTTTCCTGGGCTGTAGATAGTTCCCGGTTATGAAGAACACTTTCCATGGCATGGGTGTCGTGACCCCGTGCAGACCATCGTACCAAAGGGTCACTGGCGCGGGGGCGAGTAAAGGTTGTAGCACATTTATCAGCTCGAAAAGGGAACGCCTCTTTTTACTATGAACGCTACGCAACGGCGGCTACAGACCGCAGCGCATCGACTTTTCTTCATAATAAAAAATATTTTTAATTAAAAAACCCGCCTTTAAAACTGAAAACGGAGAAATAAATTTTGTTTATAAAAATCTAAACGTTTTTTTTAGATCGGTCCCAAATACAAGTGACTACGTTTATTCTAAATTCTAAATATTTAGGTTGGCACCAACCTCAAAAAAACATTTAGGTACATAAAACAGGTACATATTTTTTATTCCCAAGTCGTTTTTTGTATTTAAAAATAATTTACTTTTTGTTTTTTTTTTTGTGTTTTAACTATAGTAATTTTTAGGAAACTACTTCGAGATCTTTTAGACACTGTAATACTAGATTTCAACTGGTTGTATTTTCCTTTCCTAAAGGGGTATATATGAAGTGAAACAACAATTTGATGGTTTGGCAGTACAATGTTTATTTAGGGTGGACAATATTCTGTTTGTTGCACTAGAAAAGTTATTTACTTACAATTTACATATTCCAAATAATATACCTTTGTGAGAATTCTCTTCCTTGAAAATACCTAGTTTACACAAGTTAGATTTTACACAATTTAGACCTTCTAACTTATATATCTAATAGTAAAATACAACCATAAAAATAATGCAAGGTAGGGTCCTGGAGTCTGCTCTGATCGTTAACGAGTGGAATTTGGGTATTACTATGTATAAATTATTAGTAAACGCGTTATGAGACAACCTTCTGCAGAGTATTTGTAGAACTCTTCGACAGTCAGCCGCTACCGTTTGGTTAGTGTAGGGTACCTGGATCAGTGCGTTGTGTCTTGGCTCTGATAGATCAGCCACTAGTTAGCTCTCTCTATATATTGTAGTTCACCGGTCACTTTTCCAAATTGATCTCACAACTCCAAACTCTGGTTCTGCGCAGGTTTCTAAACCCGCCGACTATACTTGTAATGGAAATTTGGGTCTCTAAACCCGTACCGACGACCCTGAAGATGTGTCATAATAAAACAACATCAATAAATGCTATACTACTTATTATAAAACCCCAAGAGGGAGTTGGAACCACAACTTGTCCAAAAACTAATATAAAACAACGGCAAATCTTTGAGCAATTACGAAACCCGACCAACAGTACTTAGAATATGATATCTCGAGATGTGAATTATTCATAATTTAAACAAATAGATCATTCATTGCCTAAAATTTCGAACCTGACAAAATATAATTACCTTAGTAGGTAGTCAGACAATTTTTACAAGATGAGGCGGTTTTTACAACCGAATTTACTAATTTACTGTAACACAAAATCAAGGCAATCACAGAATTTACTTTTAACTTTCAGAATAATTGAAAAACGATAAGAGTTTTATAGTTACCTTTCGGGTGAATTATTAACTCCTTAACGGTTATTTATCCGTTCCAGGATATTATGTAAATACGGAATTATCTTCCTTCCAAATTAGAAAATAGTTCTCCTTCGTTAATATAATCCTCGCATATGTTAATATGACGAAGATGTTTAATGTTCCTCAAAAATAAATTCAGCCTTGAATTTGAAATTCGAAATGCGAATGAATAATCTGACAAGCAAAAACAAACGTCCCTGATTGGTCGGCCTACCTATGGTTTTTTTAACATCTGAGGCAAAGGAAAGTGAGTCCATACATCCGAATGAACGAAAAAATTCTTGTCAATACGAATCTTTGCGAATAACTACTTTGAATGAATTTTGAACAACTAATATGATCCCCGTAAGCCTAACGTCACCTAAATAATGACGAGACTATAGAAAACGCTCTAACGCGCCCCAATTCAAAAACAAAGTGCAAAAATTCTATACAGAGACCCCCAAGGTCTAATATCGAACTGAAACATGATACAACTTATCAAGACAAGAAACTTTCGTCTGAACTATTTCTTTTTTTTTTTTTTTTTTTTTTTTTATAAGTCGCTGGGTATAGAATTTATCACTTTGCCTAAATGTCAAACTTAATGCGAAACGGAACGTAATGTCACTTGTCAGATGACGATGTTGACTTTGACAAATTGATAAATAAACAATGCTACAACACATAGTGATAAGATTACGATATCATCGATGTCAATTAAATATTAGAGATTACTCAAAAACTACTCATCAGATGTCGATCAAATTTAAATGGGACCCCACGACAAGCACTAGCTTCCAAAGGTCGAAAGAATCTTCATAATCGGTACACCCAGTAACGAGTTAAACCATGGAGGGTTAAACTATTACCACACACGTAAGGTACCGTGGTAGGACGGATAGGAGTTTGTCTTCATAACAAAGCGTTCTGCCGTTTGAACAATTATTACTATTTGCTTACCGAGCAGCGCTTTCACGCTTGAAAATGATATAATCTTATCAGTACGACAACCCTGTCTTATGTAGAACAGGATTGACAATAAACCTTTTGTTGGGGCCGGGAACTCGGTCTTGATGCGCCACAAAATACAGGAAACACAGAAGGCATGCTCTTGAATGTACTTCAGTTTTATTTATTTATTTATGCCATACTAGCGACCCGCCCCGGCATCGCACGGACAGTACTCAGAGTATTTACTTTAACTTCAAAGAGTTACCTGTACATATAAACCTTCCTCTTGAATCAGTGTCTGTTGATGAAATCCATTGCTTAGTTTAAAAGTTCTAACCATACATACAGAAAGAGCGACTTTGTTTTATACTATGTGGGTATAGCATTACCTACTTAAGCGAAATTGTTACTAATCGCTGAGTGAGATCTAGTTAACTTAAGGATGGACAGTATCTGAATGGATTAGGTAACTTATAAGTTCTTTTTTATTTGTAAAGGTTGGTAAAAAATTTCGTCATACAATGATCACCGTAGACTTCCAACACAAAATTGCAAATCGCAATTACGTCATACAGTGATTACTGTAGATTTCCAACACAAAATTGCAAAACGCAATTACGTCATACAGTAATTACCGTAGACTTCCAACACAAAATTGCAAATTGAAATGCCTTGAAATGTCTTTGTCACGCTAGTAACGGGTCTACAGTAATAGCGAGGCCTGTGAGAGATTTTACTTGGTTCGACTAGTGGATAGGTGATCTTCCGCGAGGCTTCCTCTCTACTTTTCCCGCTAGTACTAGGGTGTCAAGGTTATCGCGACCGCTGCGCGCTATGTGAATATCAGATCAAAAGAAGCCCAAATCCCCCATTGACCAAATCGAACACAAATTTCTACTCCCCTAGGTATCAAACTAGTCTAGTTATCTCGGTTATTTGAGGCGGTTACTCTGATACTAGGATTCTACCTACCGGGTTACTCACGCGATTGGAAGAAGAATCAAAACCAATTACTCCGACGTAAATGGTATGAGAGGGCAACAAACTATTACTCTTTTGTACCGTGAATACAAAATTGCGTTTGCCATTTCCGCCACGTTCACGGGAAATTGTCAAATTGTACGAAAACTGCTGAAAAAGTATCTAATATTACTTTTTTCTTCATTCACACGATTTACGCCCAAGTTGTGTTTGACACGAGACTCACGATGGTCCAATATATTCTTCTTTATCCTTAAAATTCTATAGTTAATAAATATTCTATTTCATAAGCAAAAACAGTTTCTTAGCAAAATTCTTTGTTGGAAATACCAAATATATTATAACTTATAATAATTTTGGGTATGGTTGGTTAGGTCTTAATTTAAGGGTTCTAGAGGAAGCGTTGGTGGCGTAGTGCTTAAGGGTGTTGTCTCCCACCCGGGATGTGGGGTGAATCATGTCAGCCAGTGCTGTCTTTACTGTCAAGAGGGTAGCAGGCACGTTGTGCGTACAATCAGTTTGAAAATAGATTCCCTTCCTGGCGACATGCACGATAATGCGGAGTGGCAAAATATTATGCGGGAGCAAACCCACGAAACTCCACTTAGCAAGTTACTTCCATCATCTGTCGGCGTAACGTTAGGGGTTACGTTCCGAAAGTAAGTGATACGATTGCCAGTCACCTTCAAATAAATAAATGCTTGACGTACATAAACGAATAAAAAATTGACGCGCTCCCCAGATCTAAATCAATCGAATGATTGCTCACCTCAAGTGGCAATGGACTCCGCATTGCGTCACTCTATAAGAATCGAGGGCCAGGTACTTATCGACCTCAATGACGCGAACGAAATAGCGGGCACAGCTAGTATTAAATATAATGATATATCTTTTTACTTTGATATGTGATAGATAGGTGTTTAGGTGCTAAGTTCATTTTATATTCCTGGTTAAAACATATCATTTTTCTATCATTATTTTTTTAGATACAAATATTTTCTTTTGACAAAGCCAATATCAAGTTCCTCATAATAATTACTGAACAACAATATTATAAATCATATCTCAGAAGGTTGTCTAGATCTCGGTGATATAGGTACCCTTGTGCAATCTTGTTGATAAGAATGTTTGCTTAGGAAACTTTTGCAAGATATATTGTAAAGCTGTAGGCTTCTCTAACATTCTTGTAATACGTATCTATTTGTAATTAATGACATTATTGTTATGTTATATAATTGAAACAATGTTTCTATTTTGTAGAATATTGTAGACAAATAACACTTGTTTTTGTAGCTTTAGGCGCTCATAGAAACTATCAACTTTTTAAGTTTTCGTTAAAGATTTCCGGTTGCAACAACAAAACCCACAGCGATTCCAAAATAAAAAGATACATGGTCAACTGTCAGGGTGCTTATAGATCACTTGAAACAAATAGTACAAATTTGATAGTTGCTAATTATGTCAATTTGAAACTGATTCTGTTCTCCAGTTCAGCAACTAACAACTAGTCGATTATCAAAACTTACAACTAGAGTTGCTATGTCTGCGCAGTTTATTTAAGTTATAATATAAGCAGCTAGTATACGGAGATCAAAGCTGCTCTGTCTGCATAGTGCCTTAGTTTTTTACGGCACTTATAGTATCCCCGAAGTCCACTAGGTGATATTTGTGGCACTCCGGCTCATTTGTTGTTTTAAATAGTTTATATATTAGAAGATGATATCTGCACTAATATAATAAAGAGAAAATATTTGTATGTTTGTAATGAATAATCTCAAAAACTAACTGGACCTGAAACCGCACCACCATAAACTGCTATATTGTCACTGAGTAAATATAAGCTATATGTATTTTATTTTCAAAGAAATTTTCACGCGGAAGATGTCGCGGGAGTAGTAAAGTAATTTCGATTGTCGTTTGTTCAAATTGTGAGAACCTATTTCTCGTAAACCACGTGAAGAAAATAGATAACATTGTGTACAGTTTTCTTTTTGTTTCAATTGCGAAAAAAGACAGTACAGTATTTTTAGTCATGATAAAATAAATTAAACAATACATATCTAATTAATTGTAGCAGGACATTGTATGTAAGTATTTTTGATAATTTAGCGTAAGAGTTGTCTGCACATTGGGATTTAAAACCAGTTGAAGCTTACGGGTGTAAAGTATTATTATTCGCAATAAGAACTTTACTAAAATAATAGCAATAGTAAGTAAATAAAAAAGTCAACGAATATATTTTATTATTTCCGCACTTGTGAGGCTTCGTATTAAACGACTTTCTAGTTGAAGTACAGTAGTTTGGTTCAACTTCGATACGTAAGTAGTTTTATTTGCAAATGAACTGGGTGTATAACAGCGCGGCAATTTTCTATTGTTCTTCGAACAAAATGCTAAAATTACTTGGAATAGAATTTAGCGCTACAAAAGGTTGCTTCGTTCTATACAAGCATGCGATTATGTAGTAGGTAGGACATTAACAGAGATAAAAAGGAGATTTAGTAGGTATTTGAAATAATTCGAGTAGTTTAACATGTATCCTATTAGAGTAGACTCAGTATAGGACGGATTCATTTCTCAAAAGAAAGCAAATATGAACTCTACTATTTTTGTTTGAAGACTAATTGTTTACTGAACTGAACTTTTTTACTTTGATGAGAAAACTCCATCCTGCATATCTCTACGGCAACGAAGCCTTACATAATTGCATTTTGTAGGATACTTGATTATTTTATTTTACGGCTTTGAAAAAGTTTACAGAACATTCATTCGTCTCTTGCTAGTCAACTGTAACGTGCGAGTGATGACTCTTGGTAACACAAGAGTTATTATCACTCTCACGTTACGGCAGGTTGCGCGCCTGTACAAACTGTTTGCATACATGTGCCATTTTTAGGCACCTTTGTAATAATTTTGTCATATTTTATAATGTATTGTTGTGTGAAAACGGGATTTTGTACCTCGCTTTTATTATTATTCCGATATTTCGGCGCAGTTGCATACACCAATATTTTTATAATTTTTATTATAAAAATATTGGTGTATGTTGGTTGATATAATTTGTAATAGAATATCGCTCTTTTGCTGTGATAGTCGTAGACTTCCACTAGTTTTCTTAGCGAAGAAAGGTTTTTTATTTCATTAAATTTTCAATGAAATTAAATAACAATATTTCGAACGTAAAAAGTCTACGAAATATACCTTCGCAATCTTTAATTACTTATCGATTGCTTTTAGCCGCATTGCCTATGTTAATTCAATTACATAAATTCTCCAGCTTTGCATTAAAGAAGACGTCTGTCTATTTGTCAAACAGAACACGTTGTAAATGTAAAAATACGAAACCTTGTCCCGCATTCAATATTCCAAAACACAAGAATGACCCTGCTCGCGAAAATCCCCATAGTATAAAGAAGATGGAAATCTGGGTCAAATTAATTTTGGCTCGTTAAAATAACGCTGTTTATAATATTAGGTCGTTTGTTACAGAAATTTTCTTAGTCATTACGACAGCTATTCACGAGACGAATCTGGGTAATTTGAAAGCTTTCTGGAGACTGGTGCCGCGGGGGCGGGCTCTCGAGTTCAGTTAAATCGCCGACTAAATGCGTGAAGGTTTATAGATGCCATAAGTTTCAGGGATAAACTGACTTGGTAGTCATAAAAATCACCTAACACGCATGTGTTCCACCATTTGCACTTAAATATTCGTTAACGGGAACCCTATGGCACATGGTGCGTAGTTTTCTTGCTACTTATCCTGTTCGAGTCGCGGCAAATAAGTTATTGAATAAACACCTTTTTGAGAGTTTTTTTGTATGACTGTGAATAGCTATTTATTCCTTAACTATATAATAATGTATTTGTATTGATAAACAGATCCGCTTGACGGTAAATAGTCACCGTTATAGACGTTCGTCACTAAGTCATTTTGTGTGTCACTTAGTCAATAAAAGATTTTACTGACCCAAAATAATTGATTCTTAGATTAATCGACCTCAGATCTCCTTCCCTATTTTGGGGCACTTAATGGCCTATAATGCCCTATGTGGCTTCATCTGTAACCAAATGTTACCTAACGCTCTGCTCAACTCCTTTTAGGATTACGGGCGTGATTGTATGCATGTATGTGCGTGTGGATGAACTTTCCAGGGAAGACCACTCCAATCCCGAGCAAATAATTCGGAACGCTGAATTCTTAAACTCTCTTATAAACTTTTGCATGTAGGTATGTACGTGTGGATGAACCTCCCAGGGAAGACCACTCCAATTCCGAGCAACTAATTCGGTGCGCTATATTCTTAACCGCTCTTATAAACTCTTCAAACATTTTCGTTATCGTTATTATTGTCGAAGAGAATTTATTAAAAAAAGTTCAAGTCTGGTAACACTTGGCTGCGGCACGTGAATTAAACTTGAGTACAAGGAACGTAATAGACAGGCGATATTCGCTCTTTGGCCAATATTTCATAAAATTTTGAACAGTTCTATAATATACCTTGATAGAAACTTCTTTAAATATGTTACTTGATTAAATCTGCACGAGATTAAGTCTCAGTTTTAGTGAAATGTATAAAATGATCCAAGAAGCACATTTTTCTTTTGAATTAGTTCTGAAATTGTTTTATTACACGAAATTTTTTCTCTGATCTCATAAAGCCAACGTGGAAGAAAGTAGGATATTAATTTATAGCTACGGGTTTTTTTTTTGATAATAATAAAAGTTATCATGATATTACATTAACAAAACATAAAAATCTTTCTTCCTCTCATTTTGGCTGATAGCTTATTTATTTATCAGAGTTGTCTGAGATCGGTAATCTCGTTGATGGAACAATCTCATATGTATACAGTCTACTATACTTCTATCAACCTTGACTTGTAAGGTGATGATAAGACCGCTTCATGGTGAAAGCGAAAACTTTGCGATCCCGTGTCGCCGTCGTCGCTTTGGCAGCATGCCCGGTGCCCGAAGATGATGTTAAAATAGTCTAATAAGATCAAAATCAAAAATGGAACGAAAAAGTATCGCCTCCTTTTCATCGTTACAGTCGCGTTACCTTTCTTAAATAAGGTTTTTTAATTCCTACTAGTTTACAAACAAGCTGACAGCCCAACTGGTAGTAAGTGGATACCGTCGCCTATAAACAAATGCAACAAGGAATAAAATACTTGGTATTGCAGGTGCGTTGTCATCCTGAGGGCTATGATGAAATACCTTCCATGCCCAGTAATTACACTGGCTACCTTTCCCTCCAATCCGAAACATAGCAAACTGTTTCTTGGTTGAAATAGGAAAGGCGGTAGTCCTACAGACCTACCACCTTATAAAAGTGTATTGACCGTTAGTGAGTAGTAGTGGGAACGCCTCTAATTCTTGAGTCCCACATACCCCTGCAGTTGCATCGTACTGCAGGGATGATGCATAAGTGCATTTGACGTCTCCTTAAAAAAGGTGATGAAGACCGCAGGTAGCGATTTGACCCATTAACTACGGAGGGACTACCTTACTAGTGTATCTTGTTACTGTCGTAAAACAACAATATTAGCCCCCCATCCACTAGAGTTTATTCATGCCGGACTATCCAATCTATAAGGAATTAATTCGAAAGTGAAAGAATGACGGTGTTAAAATCTTTTTGTTTAGAGATGACATCAGTTAATTACTGGCCTCAATGGTTTTATGTATCCCTACGTTGATTCTTTATAGTTTATCCCTAAGAACAAGTCATACGGGATAAACGCCAGTGGATGGGGGGCTATTCTTTATCACTATGGCTATGGCGACATACGTTAAAAAATTATTTATTTACTTAAATTGATGGTAGCTGGCCAGGTTAACTTAAAATAAACCCTGTCATCAACTAAAGGTCTTTGCACATTTATCAGCTCGAAAAGGTAACGCCTCTTTTCTATATGAACGCTACGGACCGATACGGTTCCATTTCCTCTCCAAGCTGATAAGTATGTTACGACCTTAAAGCAGTTATGATATTTTTGTTGAAATATGTAGGTAGATTCTCCGACTGCATTGCAATATAAAAAATAAAAGTCAAATAACGAGACAGTTATTGGCACAATTTGACACCAAATTGCGCAAAAAACTTTAAAACAATCATAAATATCTCAATAGGAAGCACTATGCAATGTCTCTCAAAATATCCAATATGCCTCCTGTCGTTAAATTCTTTACTAGCTATAAAAGAAACATCGTATTGGCAGAAGGGCTAGATAAGTTTAATTAAAACAAACCATCGTTGGCCGGGCCACTTCGCCATCGTCCTAGTACCGGCTCTAATTAAAACACTAATAATTAATTCGCAGCATCGGTTAAAGACCAATTTGCTTTGTTCGATGTTATGACAAACACATTTTGCTGGTGTAATTATCTGGAATTGAAGCACTAATTTTCGTTTTTGTCACTGCGATATTGTTTTCTGCATAATATTTGTTAGGGTAAAATAACCTGGTTTATACCTATAAGAATAAATCAATTATTTGTTTATATAAATGAACTCTGTTAAAAACTTTAGAAATAAATGTA
Source organism: Elophila nymphaeata (assembly GCA_955850985.1). Lineage (NCBI taxonomy): Eukaryota > Metazoa > Arthropoda > Insecta > Lepidoptera > Crambidae > Elophila > Elophila nymphaeata. Next base: position 16,657,258 of record OY039068.1, read on the forward strand.
AAATAAAATTGAAAATAACAAACCACTACCACACTACGACCGCTCTCTAAAGTTAATGAATAGAATAATTAGTATAATATTGTACTTTACATATCTGAAATACTTTTGATGTAAACAGTTAAATGCATCAGACGGCAGTATCGGAAAACTCATTATGATAAAACTATTTAGACGTGGTTTAAACATTTGTCATACTGCATAGTTGATACGCAAAGCTAAAACTCATGTATGCAAATTAAAATAAAAGTTGCATAATTACTGTCGTTATAATTGTAGATAAATAAAAGCCACTTTGACGCCGTCATGGTGGAGTGGTCAGTATATCTGCCTCCACATCAAGTGGTCCGGGTTCGAAGCCTGGTAGCTGCAAATATTTGTGTGACGAACATGAATATTTGTTTGCGAGTCATGGTTGTTTATACATTTATTTAAGATTATTTATAAAATTATTATGTATTTTAAAAATGCCCGTTATCTAGTATCCATAACACAAGTTCTTAATGATGCTTACTTTGGTGTAAGCGTGGAAAAAAAAATTAGATAAACACAAAAGGGCTAGGTATATTCGTATTTCTCACCCAGTAGGTGTCGTAAAACCAGACTGAGGGATGTTCTGAGCCCACCTTCACACCAAGGGAATACTCCTGCGGTGGCGAATAATGGTCGTAGCACATTTATCAGCTCGAGAAGAAAACGCCTCTTTTTTCTATGAACGCTACGGAACAGCGGCTACGAAACTGCTACGAACCGTAGCGCATCACCCCTTTTTTAACCGACTTAAAAAAAGGAGGAGGTTCTCAATTCGACTGTATTTTTTATGTTTGTTACCTCATAACTCTGTACTGGGTGTACCGATTTTGAAGATTCTTTCAACGTTTGCTTGTCATGTGGTCCCACTTAAATTTGATCGACATCTGACGAGTAGTTTTTGAGTTAACCCTAATAATGCTTAATTAATTGACGTCGACGATATCGTCATAGATTCCTCGTTTGTCTAAAAGATCTCGAGATAGGTTCCTGAAAATTTCTATACTTAAAACACTAAAAAGCAAAAAATACAAAACCGCCTTCGAAACTAAAAACGGAGAAATAAAAAACCTAACTTCAAACCTAAAGATGGAGAAATAAAAAAAATGTTTATAAAAATCTAAATGTTCTTTTGGAGGTTGGTGACAACCTCAATATTTGCAATAAAAGTTGTCACTTGTATTACTAAACCTCAAAAACAAAATTTTATTTCTCCTTTTTTAGTTTTGAAGGCGGCTTTTTTATTTAAAAATAATTTTCATAGTATAAAGAGATAATACGGTTACCTATGACCTTAAAACCACCTAGAACAGCATTTTCAAGGAAGTTTGGTGTCAGAGAGGCCGCCGGCTGTGAAAACCTATAGCAGTAGGTAGGTAAATAATAATATAGGTAGTCATAAATGTGAGTTGAAGATCTGCATTCCCTATTTATTAAGGAATACAGATCTTTATCTTTTGTAGCTAGTCACTCTTAATTTATTTATACAACTGTGATAGTTTGAATATGTAAAATTAATTTAAGGACATTATTCATCTATAGTTAAAGGCAATAGTTGCACCTCATGCTTGCTGTACCCTAGCAGGACATCACTGTACTTTACCAATAAGTACCTGTACCTAACACCTTTTGACCATGTGACTTGCAATGAATAAATGAATGACTTGATAGGGAGGAAGAAAAAGGGCTTGATTAGAACTGATATGGAGATTCCAGTGATTTCCATACAGACAAATCTCAGATCACTTATATGATCTGAGAGACAAACGCACTCAAAATCAAATGTATACCCGTTTATTCTAGTATATTACTTATTGAGTATCCAATGAATAAGAAAACTACCAACTTGTGTTGATAGATGCCTTTGTTATATCCCGTTGTTCGTAGCACGTTTGATCGTCAATTGACGTCCGAATTTAGTGTGTATTTTATGGACTCACAGTATGGCCCTTCTGAGCAGCTATAAAAAACTGCAAGACCCAAAATTCGATCGCTTCTAGTTCATTAGGTAGGAACTGTTCTCGTGTGGGGTACCGTGTATGTGTCAGTTTATTGTCGATGCGGAGAAGGAGACCGTATCAGAAGGGGGCGGGGCTTCGTGAATAATGGAACTTTGAGCTCGCATGAAGAGGGTCCACTTATGTCGCACGGTATGATATGATTGATAATGTTCCAAGGGTAAAAACACTGTTCCATTGTACGCTCATACCTAATGGCCACTAATATCTATGTTATCGTTCCTGGAGCTAAGTTCATTGTTGTCGCTAAGGTTATGGGTATATAGGTCTGGAGTAGTGCTGTTGATGTCGAGAAAAAGTACTTACTTTACTGGGTAATTGCGTATTTATAATAAAACGTTTTGCAATATTAATTCAGGAGGAGTGAGTAGCTGTCGCCAGGCCTTCGTGGCTTCTCATTGGTCAAAAGTTACTTCACTTCATTGCGATATTTTATGTCAATAATCTTAATAGCGATAGCGTTAATAATTAGTGTATGCTAGAATTAGATTGTAACATATTTCCTACTCGGATATGGACCCTTTATAGAAGATATCGGAACATTATCTTTTTAGTGATTCTTTGAGATTCAAAGCTCTCGGAGATGGTATTAAAGTATAAGTTTTTACGGTAACAGTAACAGCTAGCTCTCATTTTTATTAGCTTTTTTGCGTATGCGTGTTTGTAGAACTATAAATACAAAATAGGCACTAATTAACTGTGAATGTTGTATGGCTACATTATTATCTAGCTTTGTTACTAGCTAAAAGTAATACTTATTCTTAAGTTTCATTTCTTTACCTGTTCTAATATTGATTGGTGACTGCATAACCACAGTCTTAAATTGAGCGTATTAAACAACAGAATAGCTGACCGGCTACTACAACGTTCATTTTGAAGGTGTAAAATTTTAATGGATTTCGAGTTTTTATCTTCAAAATCGTGTAATAGCAAGTTTTAGTAAAAAATGAAGATAAGTTGATCCCAAGTGAGGCTACACAAACATTTTATATCGTCATTCTACAACGATATCTTATATTCTCAAGATTAGAGTGAGACCTTGACATAATTTACATGTTGCAAACAAAAGTTTCAACTCGCAAATCGCTAGATTAGTCGATAAGCAGCATCAAGTTTTTGTTTAAGGGTGTTTAGCTGTTGTACATTATGAATATGTATGTAACAGTCACGATCGTGGCCCCGCCGGGTAAATTAACTAATGTGTAAAGTTTCAAGGCTCAATTAAGGAGAGGTCGGTCTAGGTAACCTTTTGCGACTGTGGAAGAAATCTTCGCCGATAAATTAGTAGGAAACATGAAGTTTTTCTCTCATACATATTTTTCAGACAATCATGGCAACCAGATTGTCCTTGTCCTGTTTCAATTTAGTAAACAAAGGGTGTTTTTTGAGTCCAAGATAGCCAAAATTATTGAATTCGAACTGCTCTGTGCTTTGTAAAATATTTTGAACCTTTATTTGTTGTCTAGGGATATGATGAACTACATTTTGAATTATTGTTCATGGTAATAAAACTGATAACCTGATGAATTTATCATTTCTACTTTACCCGTATCGTCCATAATTATACTATTTATATATTTGTCTATCTGTGTGATGATATATAGTTTGATGTTAGTAGTAAGTAATATTTATGTATCTGTTATGTTAACCTCTCTAGATGTTATTGTAGAGTTGTCAGTAGTTTGCGAAGACAAATAAACTTCACAGAGCTCTTTATTGTCTCAAAATTGAATTCGTAAACCTGTTTTCACATTCATAGAATTGTCGTGAACACGTGTAGCATGTAGCTTTGTCATTAGGCACGATATACGATGCTAAACGAAAACCGTTGTGCAGACAATTTTTAATCTTACGTACCCTTATTTAGTGATTATAATTTAGTGTAATAATTTTTCGAGGTTAATTGAAGAAGCTCGTCATGTTTGAATTAATTATGTTATTAATTCCTTATTAGCATTCTGCGCTAATAGATTTCGTCATTGGCAAGCGAACGGTGCTTGCCTCGGATATGAGAGAAAATGTTTTACACGGAGTTGGCTTAATTAATTTAAGAGTACCTTTCAAAAGTAATGCCTTGAGAATTGATGCGGCACTGGCCTAAATTTCCTTTAGTACCAGTCGTTTGGAAAGTCTTTGATTTAAGTACGTCGTCGGTTTGACACCAAGCTTTTTTCATCCACAATGCTTGGCCGTTGGTCGATACCAATTTATAGTACCAAAAAGGGCGCGTCAAATTATAAAATTGTTGAAAGTAAAATTAGAGAATTGTTTAAAATCTTACCGACGAAAATGGAGCCGCTTGAAGTTTGCAAATTATGAAGTCGCATCGTGGTGTCGCTGTTGAGAATACTAATTAACTGGATTGTTTCTTCACAGTTAGCGTTGGTTTGTTCACTCTTTCGGGACCAACTTATTGCATTACCCTATTTTCATTAATGTCGGGAGAATCGAGAATCATTAATTTACATGATGAATGTTTCTTTTGTTTTATTTAATTAACAGCCTAATGAAACAGTCAAATTTAATCTCAATCTTGCAAATATGCCATCGTAATATTATCCTGGAGGGTCCATGCTCAAGGAAGTTTGGTGTCGGGCAAGCGGCTGGTAAAATATAAAGCCAAAACGCTATAGCAGTATCTCGATAGGAAACGATTAGTAAACAGATTACAGTTGTGTTATCCAGTGAATAAATACCACAAAATATAAATTAATCAGAAAGTAATTTCTAGTTTCCACCCCGAGTAAAGATAGAATTAGACGTTAGTAGTTTTTTCAGTGTAGTCTTAGGATCCAGAAGCGTTGGTGGCGTAGTGAGTAAGAGCGTCGTCTTCCACCCGGGAGGCACTGGTTCGATCCCCGCCAGGTACCAATGTGTTTTCAAATTTAAAATAATATGTACGTTTAATCGACGCTTTTACGGTGAAGGAAAACATCGCGAGGAAACCTGCACACACATATGAATAAATTCTTAGGTTGTTTGTGAAGTCGACCAACCCGCACTTGGCCAGCGTGGTTGACTAAGGCCTTATCGCCCCTAATGTGGGGTAGGCTCGAGCCCCTCGGTTTGGGTCATTATGAGCTGTTGATGATGATGATGATGAGTCTTAGGATCCGTGTTATCAATACAGGTAGCAAGGCACCGATGGTAAGGGAGGTAGGTAGGTAGGAGCAGAAAGAAGAAAGATGTTATTCTCGTCCCAAATTGGTAGGTACAGTTTACTCATTACACTACCATAAACTGCGATAATCTACAATCAATTTAAAATGTTGTATCTAACATAGTAAGGTTGAAGATTGATTATAGAAGTTTTCTTTTCATCCTGATGTTTGTACGAAACGGTCCGAAGATGCTAATTTTGTCCAGCTTCGTGTTGCTGGGTCGCAAATGGTTTTAAAATATTAAGGGTAGTTTGAATATCCTGACCTTAACCTTTTTGTCATTAGTTATGCATTTGTTACCGTGTGCGTGCTTAATTCGGTACCGTCTACCCCTAATGGATTTCGTGAGGATTTGTGACGTACCTAATTCTATTTTTATAATGAAATCTTTGATGTCGTCGCTTCTTTAACTGGTTGGGAATATTACAACTACATTTTTAATTTGTCTGGCTTTTTCCCAATATATGAGAATGAAGTAATCATATTGTTTTAGAAGAGTTCATGAAAATATGATAGGGTCTAAGTGGTTTTTATTATTATCGAGGCTAAGGTATATTTCTTAGTAGATGTAGATATACGGTGTATAACGGTGTGTGACATACATGCACATTCTCTCCTAAGCGTTGCACACAGATAAATATTATGCATAGTGGACGCTCAACAAACACATACAACAAATACATATTTATTCAATTTTTAAAATTTTTAGATTTAAATTTTTAAAATATGCCTGAAGCTGTTTGGATGTTGTATGTACCTTTAAGTGTTTGTTAAGATAATTTGAAATATTATCATAGGTATATGTAAGAGTGTACACAAATGTTGGTAGATCTAAATAAATAAATTTATATAAAAGAAAATTGATGCATAATATGCTCCATGTCCACTACAAGAGACATTGTATAGTACGTAATGTAAAACTGTTGCCAGGTATGAAACACTCTATATTCTTCATATGAGATAGTCGTAGAGGATGGAGTAAATTGGCAGCACAAAACAAACTCGCTTCTCTATAGCGTAGGTACTATGCCACCAACCGCAGTCACGCAAGAATGTTCTGCGGCGGTATCTACCTTGTCTATTAAGTTATAATTATAAACATATTTAGTTATAAAATGCCCCTCTAAAAATATCACATGGCATAATCATAGAAATAACGAAATCAGTAAGATTACGACCATCGTTTTGACCGAGGTGAATTTGAAGTGCGCGCGTAATCATTACAGTGGAAAGAGTAAGACATACTGTTTCCATCTATAAAGAAATATTTTCTGTTTCGCTCCCAGGTTGCCTTGAGATAGCGCATAATTTAAAAGATCAGCTGTTTCATGCACACTGGTAATGTAGGTATTGCACTTTTTTATGGAACAACTGGCACGTAAGTACGTTTCAGTATTAAAACGATTAAAAAATAACGCTGTATTTGTATTCCGACTTGATACATTCTAAAACGTTTAGTTATGGCTCGCTTAGCTTAGTTATAGTTAGCACAATATATGAGACATATTTTTGAAATAAAATTGTGGATGGATATAAAAACAGAGGAAAATAATGAAAAGACGGACTGACTGTGTGAAAGATGAAATGGCTTACAAGGGTGTTATTGTTGAGATGGCTGAGCGAATGGTAAAGCAAAGGAAGAAAAAAACCTATCCAACCCCAAATGTAATTGGCAGCAGAGCAGGCAAATGGTGATTATTTAAAAAATAAAATTTAGTTAATTAAGAACAATGCATAACACCAAAACAAATTATCATGTTTGTCGCACAAATCTAAATCAAAAATATCAGGATTCAAATCGTGACTTTGTTGTTGTTATGTAAGCTGTGTTACTTCTGCTCAAAATCATATATAAATCTACTCCAGTGCTTAATTTTAAAATTCCAGCAAAAATATTCATCGTAAGCAGGTGCCCAATAAAATGCCGCTTCAATTTCTTTCTTCTCACGTCCTCGGCAAGTCGTAACACAAAGGCACTTTGCTTATATGAGATATATAACGTTTATGATTACTTATTGCCCTATGTCTGACCGTAATACAAAGTGTTCGTTTGTTTTTATTTACTTATTTATGGTTGTTAGCGACGTCAAATCCAAAGTAACAGGCTTACTAATAAGCTGAATTTATTAGCAAACAGTTAAAACAATATAAGCTGTTGAGTGGTTAAGAGCTTTACTAGAAATACTTACTTCGTTCGAAAGTCGTGCGTATGTACTTGTTTAAAGAAAGTCACGCCTTTCTCGTATCCGTGTAGGTTAGATCACTTCTTTCCACTTGCTAAGATCCTTACATGTTCTTTCGTTTCATCTACCATCATCACATTTGTCATTCATGCTAGGTGTTTTCAGTACTTCTCATCTGGTCCTTCTATAAGGTGTTTTAATTTAGTCGATAAACGTTTCGCGGGACTCGTCAATCTCCTTTGACCCATTTTTTCTACATGATCAAACCGTCTAAGTATCTTTTTTTCTATAATTTATTTGAGATGTATTTAATAATTTATACCTACATATTATCGTGGATCAGGCCAGTGAAAAGAGGAAAAACATAACGTGTACGTTATGACATCGAGAAATATGTAACTCTCTCGATTCCTTTTTCTTTTTTTTATGAATACTTTGGTTATGTGTACCTATATTATTCACAACTCTCATGATTGGCTAGTGAGGTGATTCTGCGAAGGTAAGTGTCTCTCCACTCCACAAAACGAGATGAAATTCGAATAGGTAATCAATATAGAAAAGTTTGCAAAAGTGAGTTTCTTTTTTCATTCCTCGCGTTGGCTTTTGACACAAGCCACACAATGCCACTCACAGACTATTAATTATATTAAGCCGGCTTAGTTCATAATCATTAAGCAAATCGAGCTAACGCTGTTTTTAGTGTTTTTCTCCAACCCGGTGCCATTTAGAGACAATTTAAAGTGTATTTGTAAAAGCTTCAGACATGTAGAATCTTGTTCATTGATAAAAGGATCAGTTCAGTAAATTCGGGCCATCGATAAAGACAAGACTGACAGATGCTATCGATAGTCAGACAAATATATCTACTCTCCGTCGTTTGTCTTCGTGTTTTATCCTATTCCAAGAAGTAGGAATCTTTAGATGTTACTTTTTTTAAATTTTCATCCTTATATCTCTTCTCTTTTAATGTTTAAACCGCATGACCTTAATAAAGCATGAGTATATATAAGGAGACAGGCATTTAATTTTCGAGGAGCTATCGTCTTTGTTTGCACAAATTGAAGCCATCCTCGATTCCCGTCCTCTTGCTTCCCTTTTATCTGACCCTGGTGACGTCGCTACCTTTGACGATGCTACCTTCAGAAAACCTGATGGAAGTCAATCCAAATCGACTCAACTGTTACCAATGGCTAGAGAGCATGCGGCAACATTTCTAGGAGCGCTGGCGAAAAGAATATCTGAGCGAGCTACAGCAAACATCGAAGGGGCGAGTAAAGGAGTGGGGTCTTCAGGAAGGAGAATTGGTTATCGTCAAGAAGGCCAATCTACCACCTTTGAAATGGCGTATGGCATGCATCGAGAAGCTATACTCGGGATCGGATGGAGTCCGTGGAGTATTATTTCTAATTCATCGGCGCATTCAAGTTTGATATATATGCTGTAATATCGGATAAAATTACAATTGTAAGAGAGGGGACAGCAGATTAGCATTTTGATGACTGTTTATCGTTATGTGTGCTATATATTTTTTTTAAACATAATTATTTGGTGCATAAGAAATACCATTGAACAAAGCATTCATACATACCACTGTAAAAAAATGCCAGTATACTATAGCTAGGTATCCTGGAAAAACTTGGAAAAAATATTATTTTTGGCACAATATACAGAGATTTACGCCTCAGAGTTGAAGCACGACCAGTTGAATAGATTTGATTCGTCCCACCTTTGAGACTAATTAACATGATTTGATGACACACTGCCGTAGAGGTGGTGCAGATTCATTGAAGAAAGAATACTTACCGGGCACTAAGAGAGACAAAAACACACATTTATGTCTCATTTCACGAGTAAAAACTACTGTACCCTTTTTTTTGCATAAAATTGTAACTATCTCTAATTAGTTCAGGCGTGGTATCTTAATGTCGTCGTAATTTAACTTTACTATCGTAACATCAATTACTCTGTCATTATGGTGAGGATATTATATTAATGGATACATTAGTGCGTAGTAAAGTTTACCTTAGTAAAATCGTAACTATAATCCTATATTGCTCCAAGAGGAAAACAAGCCATTGATTTTAGCAAGGAAAAGTCCTTAACTGTATTTGAATAGTGTATATTACCATAAAATCAAGATATAACAAGGGCAATAGTTCTAGAATATTCAAAAATGTCGAAATAGAACATTGTGCTCGCACACTGTATGACGAGTAGTATTGAAGGTAGACACTTCGATGGATTAATTAGACACCTCGTAAGAGTGAATCGAGAGATAGATCTCTCGAGAAGTCGATTGTTTGACAACTTTTTGACTGTTTCCATTACCGATACCTGGTGAGGATCGACCTCATCATCATCATTTCAGCCGAGAGACGCCCACTCTTGGACATAGGCCTCCCCCAAGGATCTCTAAACTGGTCGGTTCTGCGCTGCGCGCATCCAGCGGCTTCCCGCGACCTTTACTAGATCGTCAGTCGACCTTGTGAGGGGCCTACCAACGCTGCGTTTCCCGGTACGTGGTCGCCACTAGAGGACCTTTCCGCCCTAACGGCCGTCAGTCCTCCTCGCAATTTGCCCTGCCCACTGCCACTTAGGTTCCCAATTCTTTGGCCTATGTCGGTGACCTTGGTTCTCCTGCGGATCTCATCATTTCTGATATGATCATGCAGAGAAACTCCAAACATGGCCCTCTCCATTGCCCTTTGGGTGACTTTGAGCCTTCTTATGAGGCCCATTGTAAGCGGCCACGTTTCGGTTCCATAAGTCATAACTGGCAACACAAACGAATTAAAGACTTTCGTCTTAAGATACTGCGGTAGATGGGCCGAGAATATGCCGCGTAGCTTCCCGAACGCTGCCCAGCCGAGTTGGATTCGCCGATTGACCTCTTTCTGGAAGATGGACTTACCCAGTTGGACTGTTTGTCCCAGATAAACATAATCGTCGACAACTTCCAGTGTAGAGCTTCCAACCTTTACAGGAGTGGGTGCGACATGGAAATTCGACATGATTTTAGAAGACTAAAATCATGTCGAATTTCCATGTCGTTATCCATGTTCATTTTAAGACCCACTTATTGGGACTCTACAGTGATCGTCGAGCAATGTGCCCACGTCTTCCAAGGTCTTAGCCATAACCACGAGGATCGACTGGCGAGACTAAAATTCAACGTATTAACGCATGCCGAGCTGAGGTCAAGAAAATAAACTCCTGGTCAAAATTGTAATTATTTCTAAAACTAGATTATAGCTCAAGTTTCCCTATGTTTGTAGAGCGGGCAGCATTATCAACCATTAGAAAAATCTGGGTGGCGTATATTAAGTATACGACAATATTTTTTCTACAAATGGACTTTTAAGAATGTTGCAGAGTTCGAAAGTAAATTTATGTCTGTTAAATGGCATAGCGACCATTTCCGTAATCTGTTTCCAGAAAATGAACATTGATGTCCTAACCGGCCGAAATATTACCCGAATAATTTCTGAATGAATGGCACCAGCGGGCCCAACAAGGCTAAGACTAAGATCAAGCAGTATCTTATCTGGAACTAGTTTGTTTACCAAATCGAGCCCCAATACGAAATTTCAGTTTAAGCTATTAAGCAGTCTAGACCTTTGCTATGTGCTATTTTTTAGGATAAAACCGTTAGAGTTTGCTATATATTATTTTGTTTTTAGTAAAATGAAAATATAAAACAGACTGTTATCGAAAGTTTCATTTCATTCGACGATTTCAAAAGCGACAGTATATTTTATAACAAAATAAAGTGATATTTAAAATTTCAAGCAAGACAAGCGCCGAAAGTTCGTAAAATGTTTATTGACATCACATGTGATGCCACTTCGCAGTTTGGTGGCAATATATTTTATCTCTTCCATATCTATTGACAGTCGGACACTTTCACGGCGTTGTCGAAGATATGAAGTATTTAATTTGTTATTTCAAATGCAAAGGAGGGAAATGAAATGTACTTTAATAGTTGTATCTCTGTAAAAATATAAAAGAATAGTTTAAAGTGCTCCTGTGGCAAATGCTGTCGACAGGTGCAGAGCGACCGCTGCCTTGTGCGTGACTACGCAACAATAGCTGCGGGAAATAATTCAACTTTATTTGCAGTTTGTTTTATTTTGTTTTGTGTGCTACAGAATGGCAAATAGGGTGCATGACAAACGCTTCGTACGTTACCCTTTGCCTAAGAAATTCTAACGCTGTTGTACATCTGAATGCTATTCTGAAAATGGGTGTCGGTTTAAATCCGTCATAGCAATATTAGGTCACAGCGGATTGCTTTAATGCGCAGCTTTGTATACTGCATAAGACTTGCTAATCTCCCAGTAGATTTAGAAACGTACTATTTAATGTTTTATCTGAGTTTAAGCTCGGATTTTAAGTGCTCTTCACGCCGCTGTCAAGCGAGCTTAACTATTATTTCCTAATTGTCGTGATTTGTTATAGTTACTTCCGAACATGCAAACTAGAAACTATCACACTAAATTGAATTAAAATAAAAGTTGTGGCTTTTCAAATCAAACCCATAAATTCCCAAGTTTTTGACCTTAGTGTCATTCTTGTTCAGTGGTTATAAGCGCTAGACCTTGATAGTTTTAAAATAACTCTTGCTACCATGTTATCGAATTATGTAGGTACTTCTTTAAAGATCCTTTCACTAAAAAGTCATTAGATAATCGCAGCTTTGTAATAAGATGATAACTATTTAGGACTATTAGCCAAGCGTTTCAACTAACTAGACCTAGATGAAGGAGTCAATATGCCTTTCAAATAACTGAATCTAAAGAACGTGGTAAAGAGCATTAATTATATTTAAAGAGTTTTTGTCAAGTAGCTATAATCTAACAAGCAACACTTCGTGATTTATATGCCGAACTACACATTTCTAAAATGCATCCACTGGCAATCGACCATTGACGTTGGAACATGTACATTCTTTCATTTTATTGTTCTTACATTAATGGCGTATTACATAAATGTTATCACCTTGCTCAGGTGTCACCATCTCACGTTATTACTGGGGGATTTGCCAAGAACTTTATTATAATTTTATTCAATGGTAATTGTGGAGATAAAGTACGTCTTGAAAACAAAGTGAATTAATATCACGTGAAAAGGGAAAAGTATAAGCCGGTGCAGCTTAAAGTCGTAGTTTAAGTAAGATTGTTTATAAATGTAAGTTTTAGTAATAACATGTATGGTTATTATAGTTCAGTGTGAGGTATTTTTCAAATATCAAATTTAAAGAAACATTGTCAATTAATTTTGTTAATTAATAAAGTAAATAATTGAAAATTAAGTTAAATTAGGTGAAGTTTGGACGTGAGACCAGATTGAATTTCCTTTTACCAATTCTTGTGTGCTTTAAAGGAAGTTTTTTGTTCTTCTTCTAGACTCCCCATTTGCTGTTTCAATAAGAATAAAGTTCGTGCACACTGATTTAACTGCCGTGCAAGCCACGAGGTCTATTTTCTTGGAGGTTCCCGATTACCTAAGCGTGGCTCAGAGGCGAATCATTAAGTTTATCCGAGTCTCGGCTGGCGCAATTCGGATCAATGTGGATTATATTTCCATTTGCTTGCCAGTTCTTGTTCCGTTTGGATTATTAAACTGCATTTTTATATCTGTTCGGGGTTTTCATGAGATACATACAATGGTTCAGGGAGCCATGGTATTATTAGATTTTGTGTCCACATCTTGACATTGTGTTTGTAGAAAGGAAATGGTCTAATGTGGGTTGTGAGTTGATGAAGTACAATTAAGACGTTGTGCGAAGTATAAGTGACGTGATCAGGCACGCACTGAGAAATGCCTTATTTCGCATAGAATAATTTTTTACTTAGATTAGTATTGTTTTTGAATACGGGCATCAGTGTTGTCAGTATTGATATCTACACACACAGTGATGGCTCACCGGCAATTGTGAGATAAAAATACTGAAGTTTTTTTAATACGTGAATTAATATTTAACAATTGTCGTAATCTTGACCAATATACATTACATAAGTTATTGTGATTCTCGGTGTACAATACTTATTTCTATGGCTCTTATTGCTTATAATAACATCTATAGTCTTTATATGCGAATAACACTCTGTCGTAATCAATTTATCACCTTTACTGTGGCGTAAGCCAACGTATTGAACAAATTATTTATTTCGATTCAAATGCCAATATGATACTTATTGGGCTAAAATCTAGTGTTAGGAATATTATGCCTTCCTATTTGTTTGTACGTGGTCTACATCAGTCTCAGAGTAAACAGTGAATAGTAATAATCTTTATTTGAGTGTACTGATAGAAGTAGTTTTTTGATTCAAGTACATCTTAAATTCTTGTGTTATTTGAAACCATTATGATTTCTAAAATAAGAATTTAATGCTTTTAAAACTATTTAAGGCGAGGAGTCTAAATCAGATCTTCTTCCGCCTACCTTGCTCCCAATTTATTTGGGGTCCGTTAAGTATTTTTTCACGTCACCGAAGCTAGAAGACGCAACACTTTGTGACCCTAGCGCGCTGGCTGCTAAACCTAGTCCCCTTCCCTTCCCCTTTCCGGAACTAGGGTTTGGGACTTAGTCGATCAATTATTAAATATTGATATGATTTAGTAGCAATTTAGATCTTTTACTGTTTTTTATGAATTTTTATTTTTAATTACTATCGGAAAAAAGGTCGATATCTGTTTTTTGATTACTGTAGGCAATCTCTTCGAGTTAATTACTGAAGATTCCTGGTATTTCATCTGATTATTAATTTCACGTCTACAAGCTTAGTCGCTCTCATTTTATCGAAGCATATGTACCTATACGATTTTAGCATGCTCACGTAAGAATTATCGGACGATAAAAACGTAGCTATGGTAACACGGGGCGCATTATCGCAATAGCGCATCCGCTATTATCGACTGGTATAACACGTGTGAGAGAGAGCCTCAGATAATTACCAAAGCTAGGTTAAATTATTACACACAAGTACTTCATATAAATACTCCGAGTTTAGAACTTTAAGACTTAAAATTGATATCGTATGTATGAGTTTTTTTTCACTGTAGTCCCATTATCAGAAAATAACTAATGACGCTTTAAAAATAAAATATGAATTTGTTTAGAAAGTGATTTCTGTTGTACCCCAGAAGCGAGGATATATTAAAGTATTGTATGTTTGTGTTCTGATTATTGTTGGAAATAAACCTAGAAAATTTGTATTTAATTTCATGGATGTGGCCAAGCAATGGCTAATTATGTAGATATGTCTCAGAAAATCCACACTTTATAAACGGCTTGTAAAACTGACATCATGAAATTTGTCAGTTTTACAAGCCGTTTCTCCCACAAGCAGTCTACGCTGCTTGGTCATAAAAAACCCTGAACCTATTGATAACTCCTGACTACTACCATTTTTGGAAATGGATTTTTATGGTCCATTTGCCACCTGCCGAAATTGCTGCGTTATAAATAAATATGATATGCCGAAACGTTTTGTAAAATGAGGAATTCTACAAATTGCCTGTGACAAATATATAAGGACATTATCTCTGCATACCTTATTTTAAAAAAAAGCTGTTTGTTTTTCTTATAACTCCTTAAGGAAACTTTGTATATCTTAGACAGATTATTCAAAATATTCATTATTGTATCTAATAACGCGGTAGCGGAAATTAAAAGTCGAAACATGACTCGTGATTCAAGGTCAGAGATGATTAAAAACGAGATCGTATTACACCCTTTTTTTTGTTTCAAATTATGGATAATTTTCTTTCGTTTCAGTTACTAAGAATTTTAGCTTATGATTTCTAAATAACAGACGTAGGTATTTTTTTTTATTTATAAAACTTTTAGACAAAATCAAGGCTTTTGTAATTATAATATGTTTATTGAATTTGCTAGTTTTTGTGTATTTTCAAATTCAATCTGCCTTACCTACACATGGAGGACTAGTACCAATTTATTTTCCGAGAGTTTGATATTTTTTAGACTTTGAAATTTATGATTATCTATGTACTTATATAAAGTTTAAACCTTCTTGTGACATACTCTTCATACTCTAATTATATTATTATATTCTGATGTCCATAATTTGTATTTACCTAAAATTTACTTACCAAGTTTTGAAAATAGCATACGCATCGGTTGTATTTCGTTGCGAATCTCGCAAAAAATACTGATTAGAAATAACTACATTTTTAGACAATATTTAAATTCTAAAAGCAAACGCTAAAATAATGATCATGCGAATCTACAGTCTTATAGAACGGCCGACTTCAGTCCTTAAGCCTTTAGTTTCCTTGCGGGAAAATTAGGAGTGAGTATTTTAAAAAGGGCACTGCAATTTATCAGTGACACAGAGTACGGACTGAGACCGTTTTGTATTTTAGCGAGTATTTCTGAGTGCTTTCGAAAATGAAAAGATTGGAATGGACTAATTAACTGCGTGTTTTTTGAAAGAGCGGCCAACGCTCTGTGATTTCCATTCACAATTGAAGAAAAATGAAAGTAAAGCTTGTCTCATTACGGAGAAGCCCTGTAGCTTGCTCGTTTAAATATATTTCGGCCATTAGCAGGTATTTTCGTGCAATTAAATCACTGAACATGGCAGACAAGAGTAATAATAAATTGCTTACTTTATGCTGCAAGATTATGAATGTTGTGAATTACTTAACGATTGTGAATTCCAACTGCATCAAATACTTATTTGTTACAATTTTTTGTTGAATCGGAATTTCAGGTATACTTACATTAGGTATACAATGGTGTTGATTATTAAATGTAGTGTAGGTACACCATGGCTGTCTCTACATTTAATAATCAACACCATTGTATACCTACCTATGTTTATGAACTAATAAATTAATACGAATTTTTTGATATGTCAGGAAATGAAAAATATTGAAAGTATTTGTAGATGAGATCTTTAATAACAACTCCCAAGGAGTATTGTTAGTTTTTGAGTGCAATCAACGTATCGTATCTTTTATACATTTCCCACTAGCGCAATAGTGGGCAATGTATAAAAAGATACAATACGTTTGATCGAGCTCGAATACTATCAAAACTCTTACTGAGGGTACAGTATGTCGAAATCAACACATACTGAACCGACTCCAAATAAATAGGGAGCGGGGTAGGAGAAAGAAGAAAGGTCTATCATAACTATCACATGCTATATCGATATGCTAGCACATGCTTAAAAAGCTTGGTGTAATATCAAAATGTGTTTAATTGATTAAAAGTAAGCTAAGGCGCAAGAGAATTATATTTTAAATGCATTTTCTTTTTTCCAGGTAAGTCACGATTATGACCACCATACTACCAACGTTCTTAAGGTAAGTAATGTCATTCGTTTTGTCATTAATTTCTTACGCTACGTGTTCCAGTTCATAGAAACAGCAGCGTAAATCAAGGAAATAAAATGTTATTATTGAATTTCAATTTTCTCATGCGCACGTATACTCGATCATGTTTAATAGGTATGCTGTAAAAATAAATGGCGGCAAACCGAACATTCTTAGAACGAGGTGCCTAGACGGCGAAATGTTAACAGGTCGATTATGCGAGCCCTCACTGCCCTCTGCCGAGCAAACAGGGCTGTCACACAAAGATATAAAAAATTGGCTGTACTTATACTAAATGTTTAAAAAGCACCACCGCTGCTAATTGCCCTATTATGCCTGTATTACTAGCTTTCATCAGTCTGGATTACTATAGGGTTGCCACTATTGCTAGTAATAAAGCGTTTATTTAAATAAGCTGCGTATATTAGAATTGTATCACCTTCTAAAGTCAAATTCATATTATCACGCTTAAATCTTAAAAGGGTTGAGCAGAGCTTTAGGTAACATTTAGTTACACTTAAAGTATTGGCCATGCAGTGCCTGAAAACGGTATCGTATGCTAGCCTGTCGCCTATATAAAAGCGGCAGAATGTCCCTAAACCATTGCACCAATAAACAAAAGCCAGACAACCAGGCCAGATGTTACTCTTTAAATCATGTCGGAACTTAAATTCTTAGCTAAAAACTCTTATATGGCTAAAAAGTTTTATATTTCAGCCAATGATATTATATTTAAAAAGAGGTAGATAGGTTCCCTATAGGTTACCTTCATACTAATTCAAAGTCAAAAATGGTCCAAAATGTCATCATGTTACACGGTCAAATTAACTCGGCACCTAAAGTCTACGATTTCAAGTTGTCGTATGTGGCGAGTTAACATGGTCGTATTGTAAGTTGTGAGTAAGACAACATGATATCTAGCAATATAGTAAACGAGAAAGATATATGCTCGGGTGTGCTAATCAGCTTACTTTTAGGGTGCCACTTTTTGCAAGCAAGTAACCTATCTATATCAAAAAATATTTTCTGTTTATTTTAACACCTAAATGAGACATTTAAAATAGTTACAGTAGTTAATCTGTATAAAATAGTTGTGTTTTTAACTCGTAATTACGAAATGTAACGAAGCTTAGTAAAGTTAAATTTCATGAGAGTCTTTTACGTTCGTTCCTAGATGTGCAAAATTTGAATACCTAAGTGTATAAAGTAAGTATTTTTGGTAATCTTATCCTAGCATGAGTTTCTTATCAAGGAGAAGGACCTCAATTCTTCTTAAGGATCACAAAAGTTATGTGCGCGGTCGGCAGGTACTCGGATGTGAGACCGAAATTTCAACTCTTTTTTCTCCGTGCCTCGGAAGGTGCTTTAATCTGGTGCTCTCAGCTGCTATCGAAAGATAACAATCGTCAAAAGCAAGTCACGCCAGAGGGCAGCAGTGGTTACTTGTATACTTGGCTGACCTGTACCGTGTTAAGGATACGACATGGAGAAAAAGATTCACGTGCTTACAAAACCTCGTATTTAAAGATCCGTTTAAGCTCGAACACCCCGAAGACTAGGCGACAGCGAGATGGCCTCGTTGACTACACATCCTGTACCTACAGGTTTCTTAATCTTAACACACAGTGATTCTGTAAAGGTCGCTTATCATTAGGATTTTAAAAAGTATATCATGACCGTATTTTATAAAATAACTAAAAAGATATTAATAAAAATAATGAGGCATAGAATTTTATAATACTCGTAAGTCAATTTATTCATAATGTCATGTGACATGCAGTCGGATCTGCATGTCACTATGTTGACCAAAAGTTCTCAAAACTGCAATCAATATGTTTTATTTTAAAATAAAAACGTATAGCAAATGACTCCACCACGTCTGATGGTAAGCAGAAGTTTGGACTCCTGAATACAAAGATTAGCCTGCGAAATAATGTAAGCGCCTGCCGTCGCACTAGCTACTCACCCTTGACGATTTGTAAGGTGCCTCTTCAAGCCTCTTTGGAATGAACCAGGATTGTTAAAAGCAGGGAATCTGCTTTTAACAATCCTGGTTCATTCCAGTTCTCAGTGAGATGGCAGAGAATTCCATTTCTTGATTGTAGAACAGAAATGTCGAGTTCCTAAATTTCTCGCATTTTGAATAGTGGCCACGATTTAAGTGCTTATCTGTTTACGTGGAAAAATAGGTAGCAACCCTAGAGGGGTCTGGGTCCCTAATGACGGGTCACGCATTTAAATGACCTGATTTCGCGCCAATCAGTTATCGGATACATATTCACACGAAATTCATTCTTTCATTTCCCCTTGGATTCTGTGCTATTTTCCCCTGTAGCTGAAAATGCTCGCTCACAACAAGCGGAGTGCTGATTTATTCCAAACATGCATAACACCATTACAGCTGCCGTAATGCAGCCATATACGGTTTTACTTAGTATTTTATGTTGGTTCGCTTTACAATTTCTCCCGTTTCAATTGTAGACGACGGGAATAAACAAGCTTATTTAGGGTTTCGACGTTGACAGTTCAACATTTTAATAGCAGCGTTTCTGTTAATATCACATAAAGTTGTTTAATTCAAAATTCATTTAATTTCTTTGCTAAACTTATACAAATAGTCTGAGGCACGTTTGTGTGAATTCAATGAAATTTAGGATTATCCTTCTGACAGCCCTATTTACCTTTGTTTCTAGATGTAATGTCGTATTTTCTGAAACAAGCTCTTTTATAGTGTTCCCTGAAGGCATGTTATGAGAAGCATTAGTTAATGTCGCGGTCGAGTTTAATACGTTTCGTAAATAGTGTAGGCGTCTTGCCAAAATGCTAACAGAATGGGACATGGTCTCAACAATACGGAAACAAGCAGCGCCGGCTATATCTTGTAAATAATGTAATGGACCATACACCATCCTTTTGTGTCACGGTATGAATTATCTAGGTTCTTATATTAGCTAATAATATTCAGCGGTATCTTTAGTACATAAAATGTTCGTACTAGACATTTTTATCACTAGTGGTTTCCCGCGGCTTCGTTCGCGTTAATTTCGGTTACTATACAGGCTGTAAAAGACATGAACAGTCAAACGAGAACCATGTATTCTATGCATTAAAATAAGACACATTTCAAAAAATAATTGCTGTGAAATGATTTTTATTTTTTGGTGCTAAAAAATATTGCAAATTGTACTGCGCAACGTAAAGCTGTAAATTCGCACGCAACTCGGAAAACCGTAATATGTTTGAGAGACGGCGGCCATTATGACTTTGACCTTCAATAAAATCGAAATTTCCCAGGTATAGTCTAAAGAAAGAAAAATGTTATGATGGTGAGCAGAATACATGGTTTTCGTTTGACTGTTCATGTCTTTAACATCCGTTATAGCCTTCCTCGATAAATGGGATATCCAACTCAAAAATAATTTTTCAATTTGAATTAGTAGTTCCTGAGATTACCGCGTTCAACCAACCAAACAAACAAACTCTTCAGCTTTATAATATCAGTATAAATACTCAAAAGATTCGTGGGATGTCTGCTCATAGCAACGGATTAGTATTTTATAGAATTTACCAGATTTGTGTTTTCTACGTATTCAAAGGCTGAATAGGAAAAATATACCTTTTATTTGGTACATTGATACCTATGTCTTTGTGATAAATAAATTAATCAAATATTTATTATGTATTTATCCCATTATTTCTTTACTGAAAGTATTTCTGTTAGTTTTCCTTAAGTAGACACTTACGTTACTTACGTAATAATCTGTTTAATACTGTGAACATTAGAACATTGAATTGAACGCGATTAATTTTATCCATATTAGTATTCTATTTTTCAAGATTTAAGTCACTTAATTAACCGTCCACCACAAGACTTCCACCTCATCCAATGACATTAGTATGTCTATAATGTCGCGGTTTTCTTGTTTAAAGTAATCAATCTAAAATCAAATAATAGCCTTTTAAGCTGACGCCAAACCGCGGACAGGACGGGCCGTCGACTTTGACGTGTACGTGGAGGGGACGGCGCGTTGTGACCTCCTCGACGTTATATTATTTATAGATTCGTATTGAATCGACTAAGACGAGACCAAAATCAAAACGCACCGAGCCGGTGAGAAAGGCGCCTTAAAGTTTGATTACTGCTTCCCCGGACACACTATCTCAACTAAGATAATATCGATACTTACCTGTATAAAAAGTTATCGCTAGGTGTCATTCTCTACAGAAGTGTGGTTAGAAATAGGAGGATTTTCACGTATTTATTTTTAGCTTAAATAGAATTCATGCATTGAAAACTTAAATATACTGAAATATCGTAAAATTTCTCTATAATTTGTGTATAAAAATAATCTAACAACTTTAAATTACTGCATAGAAACAGCTAAATATTTCAATCCTGTGAAATGATTATTTATGAGGATTTTGATCACGTAACCATGTTAAATTGCGTTCGATAGATAACTATTTCCTTACCGGTAAATTTAGTTTTTACAAAAATAAGCAAAATTATTTAGTTTACAGCTGTCTTTTGAATTAACAGGCCGCCTTAAGTCTCCTGCGTGTACGTAAATGGTCTCGTCTATCTATCTCTCTCTAATAAACGCGTTAGTATGCTATTTTTTTGTAACATTGCCGATCTACAGTTCTTATTATATATGTATTATACTCTTTATTGGACTTGAAAATACATAAAAAACTTGTATAAATACACAATTGGCAATTTTGACTTATCTTTAAAAGAGATCTATATTACAACGCTCAGCGTCACGCACACGTTGCCGTTGACGGCCCGTCCCGTCCGCGGTGTGGCGTCAGCTTTTTTTAAAAGTTTTAAAGTCTGTAACCCGTCTACGAAAAAAGAGAAAGTAATGAAATTGGTAAAAATCGGGGTTTGCAAGATAAAATCGTCTCCGTCTATTGTTAAAGTTGGTTAAAATGTAGATGTTACCCGGAGTATAATCCCGAATTGATTGACACCTTTCATGAAAATCGGATCAACAGTTTAGACGCTACGGAGGACATGCGTAAATACAAACATCAACAATACGAGTATTGTTTTGGCGCGCTTTTATGGCGTCAGTCGATTTTTTTTTCAATTATTCGAAAATTCTGTCCCGATTGGATGAAAGTGCCTGGAAGAGATCTTTTACATACCCGAACCCTCAAAATGTTCTGGATTGCCTATCCTATCAATTTATTTGCTACGGCAATAGACTTTGCTGAAAATGTTGGAAAATTGGGGGTCTTAAAGGGTTAATAACTATTTTTTTCGACTTTGCTAAAATGTTGGCAAACTGGGGGGAAGTTTTAATAACCATTTTTTTTTCCACTGAACCACCGTTTGTTTTAATGTTCCATACTACGTGCTACTGCGCCCTCTTTGTTCAAATCCTCGGTCATTCAAAAGAGGCGTGTATAAGCACCTTACAGGTCAGCAAGGCGAAGGTTGGGCGATTCCAGCGCGTGTATTATCTCTCTTGCTAATTATTTTTTCATTAAGACTCCACTTCTGCTTATTATTAAGTGGAATGGAGTCTTAAAAAAGAAAGTCGCCTGGTTCATAATCATCATCAACAACTCATATAATGTCCCCACCGAGGGGCTCGAGCCTACCCCACATTACGGGCGATTAGGCCGTAGTCAACCACGCTGGCCAAGTGCGGGTTAGCCGACTTCAAACACAACCTAAGAATTTCTTCATAGGTGTGTGCAGGTTTCCTCACGATGTTTTCCTTCACCGTAAAATAAAGTCGCCTGGCCTATTATTAAAGTCTGCCGCCATAGTAGTAATGTGTCCTTGAGGGTTCCGTGTAAAATTCGCTCCACCTTCCTTATCTGCCTCATCTTATCTTCAGAGAAGTACCAAGTAATATGAACGTCAAGACTTAAGAAAAAAAGGAATGAAGTATATTACTAACAGATTACGGAATAAAATAAAAACATTAAGACCTAAATTACAAAGCGCTACTCAGGCACGTTTATCTGATGGAAACCCCGGTTTGAAGAACGTGAAAAATGAGAAATTTCATTATTGTTGTACGTGAGGCTACAACATTTCCAAATTAAGTTTATCGCGGTCGGAAGACCCTGCCTGTAGCAGTGTTATTTTAAATAAAACGGCGGGATAATTAAAATATAAGTAACTCTTTTGTGTATCAATCAGCTGTTTATATTTATAGATAGGTCGTACTAGTAGTAAAATCGGGTTATGGATGCTTATATAATAATTAAATAATACACTTGCTCATAAAGCAGCATTTACGGTGCTATTAACAGCGTCCGTTACGTACTTGTGCGGTAATGACAATAACCACAGTTGTTCCTTTCACTTTAATTTTCAGCAAGCAGAGGTTATGCTGATGTATGCCGATTTTATCTTCCACATTATTTGTAGTGACTTCCATAATTCAAATTAGTATTGCAAATCTATTAATTGAATATAGTAAGCTGTTTTTTTTGACGACTTGTTACTAACGTTGAAAGAAATATCTTTGCTAACTTTAACAATCTTTGCTAACTGAATTGTTCTCGTAACTTTGGATAAATTGTAATTTGTACACCAACCTTTTTCGAATAATCGTTGCTACAGATAGTAGCTCAAAATATAGAAGATATTCACAAACAAGTTTATGACTAGTTATGAGCAGGGTTGCCAGGTGTTCGGTATTTTAGCACTGTGTTCGGTGTTCGGTATGACAACAATACCGAAGTATGGAAGATTCGGTATTTTTTTTCTGACGAATTTTTCTCCCTGATAAATGAATCGTGGCCTCGTCATCAGGGCCCGTCTAGCCATTTCACCGCTCTCTGGGCAAAAGCTATTTTCATAAGCCAAAAGAAGAGTCAAAGGATCGACAATACGGCAAGTGAGGAGCTTTTTTTTTTTTGGTCACTGTTCGGTATTTTTTTTAAATAGACCTGGCAACCCTGGTTATGAGTCGCAAATACATTTAAAAAAAACGTTAGTATGGATATTATATTTTCCTTGGAAACCTTCCTACAAAGCCGCTAATACATTACTAGGTCTAATATTTACTTAAATAATATACTGATATAGGTAATATTTGAGAGTATACGATTTAAAAAATAGCGATTAATTTCAAGATAATGAGCCGATTTTGGCAATTCACTGTCTGTTGAAAATTATGACATAATTTGAATTATCTTAAAAATTTTAAGACTGTAAGAGTTAAAGGCCTGTCAACTGAAGTCATTTGTCAACACGTCAATAATGATACCAGCACTTATCAGTAGCAAATCAGACAGAATTACATTGCACATGAAATCTAAAATTAAATGGACTTAGCTTAGTACTTTGAAAAGCGTTGCCTAATAATTTATTTAAAAAAGATAAATATAATTTCTTCCGAAACGCACCACACGGCTTCGGAAGAAATAATAATTATCATTTTTAAATAAATGAATATACATCGATACAAAAATAAAAGTACACCAATGCAAATCCTATATAGTGTTATATTTGTACGGAAATGTTCTATCTCTAAATTTTCTAAATCTCAATTAGGTTTTTGTGATGAACATTGAACAGTAACCTTAATATTAATGATTCATGATTATACCTATTACCTAATATGGTTTTCTCCGGTGTGTAGTACCCATAGTACAAGTTCTTAATGAGACTTAATTTGGGCTAGACTACTAATTTTTCACCATTATTTAGTTTCTCTTTAACGAAGTTTTTTAAGGACAAACCTCGGAATCAAAATAAAAGCTAATTCATATTAATCTCACGGATGTGGTTGAGAGCTTTGAATTCTTGAGTAGTCGAGTCTCCACTAGGTTCCTTGTGATCTGTTGCCGACAGCCGTAAGCATAATTTATATAATGTTAGCCAACCTTTTAGTGGGGGTAGGGCGCGCGGCGAGTTTGGGTCGTCGTCATTGTTTTGAAAGCAGTAATTTATATTGTGTTCTGGCTAATTACCGGAGCGCGGTAAGCTCAGGTGCCACCACGACCCATTACCTGCCAGATTTACTCTCGCTGCTTTAAGACGAGTCATCTGCTACGTAATTATTACAGCTCATTAAAATGTATTTACTTGCCTTACTTATTTAACAATTAGTGTACAAAACCATTGGGATAAGACAAAAATGTTACTCAATTGTACAAAGGTACTGCTTATTGCTTTAAGAAATCTTTTGTTTGTGTCGTGTAGGTGTGTTTATTTTGATTTATCTATTTCGCTATTTTTGCCTAATCTTTATTACATTTTCGTCATTTCGAAACTGCTGTAGTGTTTCCATTTCAAGCGCCCAACATTTCAAACACAGTCCACTCCGCAGTAGCTATCAGTAACAATCAAACAAATTCACATTCTTAGGTATATAATATACGTAAATATTGTTTATGTTGTTGTAACGCAATGCATATTCTGAGTAGTAAACACAGAATTCCCTGTAAGTTCAATTGAATGGACTTTGAATATCAATATGAAACAATTGTGATAGCTTGCCATTGAAGTGGAATTCTCTTTGTAACAATAGTATACTAAATTTGTAGGTAGGTACAGAACGGGTCTTACTGTGCAGTTAATTAGCGTCTTGTTTCAGGCCTTGCATGTTATCTAACTAGGTTACAGAGCTGATATACGAGGCATGTTGATGAAATGTTAATAATGTTGACCATCTTAATGAAGTCGATTGTTCTTATCGCGTGGTTATTCAGGGATCTGAATACAGGGAACTGAGACAAGTGCTCAATCTAACGGTTTGCGAATGGAATACGATGTATGAAACTGACATATTACAGATAAAACATCATGGTGAGTTATCATATCAAATGTTAGAGTTAACGTTTTTACTCGCAGAAACGTTTTGGAGCGTTTGTCACTTGTCTAATCATACAGGTTTTACAAGTAATTTCGGTCTTCTAATGTG
Source organism: Elophila nymphaeata (assembly GCA_955850985.1). Lineage (NCBI taxonomy): Eukaryota > Metazoa > Arthropoda > Insecta > Lepidoptera > Crambidae > Elophila > Elophila nymphaeata. The sequence continues at coordinate 16,682,889 of OY039068.1, forward strand.
ACTTGTGAGGAACGGTGAAATCCGACGTCGCACGAAGTTGGGGGACAAAGGATAAGCAATTATTTTTTTGAAATTGAATTGGGCCGGGCACTTCGCCAGGCAGGGTGATGGCAGATGGACCAAAACGTTGACGGATTGGTGCCCTGTTAAAAAGAAGCGTCGGATACCCGCCAGCACGATGGGTCAACGATATTTGGAAGATAGTGGGTCACGCCTTAGCACTGGATCGGGACAAGTGGCGTGGATTAAGAGAGGCCTTTGCTCAGCAGTACACGGGCTGATAATAATGATGATGATGATGTAACTTGTTTCTGTGACCTACTTATGATTTCGGAAAAATGGTTGAAAATCCATTAGAAACTTTTGGTAACCCAGATGGACGACTAAAAGTTGAATTTGATACTGAAATGAGTACCAATTGCGTACTCAGTTGTATAAGTTTTGCAATTGTAGTACGCATGACAACCGTTGGCACTCTTCTCATCTGCTGAAAGTTTTGTCGGGATTTGTAGATTTTTAATTTGTACTATCCGAGATACTAGTTGCAATTCTATCAGGATTTTAATAAATAGGTATTTTGTGTAGGGTTGGCTATTACTGAAGATGTTAATGACAACGTCCGAATTGAAAAATATATTCGCAATTTTAAGCAAATCATAAAACTAGGCAGTAAACCTACTGAAAACGTATTTTTCAAAAAAAATAATACAGTGAAAATGTTTGTAGCTAAATTAAAGGTGGGAGTTACAACTTTATTACAATGGACGCCTGTCATATAATTTTAACATTTTGCTATACAAAAGTTCATAAAGCAACATGAGGCCCACCGCTATTTTCGCTTGCAGTACCTACTGTCTCGTAAAATTTCAGCGCGTTTTAATGCGAATCCCTTTTTCCTCTTTTTGCGGTAATGGTGACAGGCTCAGAGTTCTCCCGGGCGACCATTTATAACGAGTTTTAATCGCGACACGGAAATTAGTTATATTACGCGTCTATCCGCTTCGCCGACTATATTATATGGTTATTAAGTCTGAACGACACTGGTGGCCGAGGGAGCTGGATGAACGAATCATGATAATGATTTTGGGGCCGCAATCACAGGCGTGTGTGAAATGATACACGAAAATCCTTGTCATGTTCGAAATTGGATGTCTCGTTTAAGCTTTATTTCGAGATTTAGTTTATAATCCATTTCGGGTTTATAACGAACCAATAAGTAGTATCTGAAAGCTCGGGCGGGGATTGGGGAGATGCAGTTCTAAAATAACATTCCCGCTGGGAAGCGCTTCGAACGAATTACTTTTCGGTTTTCAATTGGGGATTTTTCTATCAAATTCACCATTCGATGCACTTTGCCTTTGGATGTAGAGATTCCGAGATTTGTTTGCATTCATTGGGTATCATATTTTTATGCTACAATATATAACATAACGCGGTATTGCTAAAAAACTTTAAAGGGAGCTTTCCTTATTTAACAGTGAACTGTTCGAATAGACATTTAATATTTGAAATTTTTTAATACTGGTAACTAAATTCAAGATACACTCAAGCTTTTCACAGTGTAGTTTTGTTAATATAAAACAAAAGTAAACAAATGTTCACTTTTTCGCAATGGTCAAAATAGCCTCGACGCAGAAAAAGTTGCAGACTTTGTTCGTGGCTATTATTTTAAAGTTGTAAGTGCCGTAAAAGAAGTTGGGTCCGAAAAATGTACTGGCTTTGTCCAACATATTAAGGTGAATCTCGTATTTTCCCTGCAAAAATAAAAGAAAAATATTGAATCTAATTTGTAAAACGACCTTATCGCTATTTCGCTCGAATTAACGTTTTACAAAGTAAACAAAAGCAATTTGATTTTCCGCGATTCAATTTAATTTGTTGAAGATTAAATAAAATCAGATGATTAATTTCAATATAGATAATAGAATTTCGACATCGGTTTCGAATTTTATTTTCAAGGATTACGGACCTTCACTTGAGTTCTTGTTGGAAAAAAGTCGTATCGCCATTATTAGAAATATTATTAAAGAATAAGGCAGTAAACTTAATGCCTTAGAATCTATTTCTTTGCAGTGAAGACAATACTTGGCTAAAAAAGCTAATGCACTGAGAATTGATCTTAGGATCAGTAAATTTACGAAAGTTGTTTTGGTAGTGAATAAGGTAATAGATAAGGACAAACATACCTACTATAAATACATGTAACGGAAGAAGACGCTTATGAAGTCGTCATGGGAGAGTATCAAAATAATGGATCTGCCCTAAATTGTTCTGGCTTTGTAATTCTTAAATGAACTATCAGTGTCGTGACAAAAGTTTCAAAGAACAATAACACAATTCTAAGATCCAATATGCAAAATATCTTACCTTACTAATTTTGCAGCTTTTATATGTTTTAAATTCACTGATAATTATGGGCCCCAACACAAAATGTTCACATGGTTTGTCCAGACCGTAGTTAAATAATTTCTTTGTTCTGTTGTTGTCTTGCAGCACGCCGATTGTGACACGAGCCTGTTATAAACAAGCATTAAATATGAAAGTAAAACTCATGCTGAAACCATTTTAGATCTAAGTATCTGTGAGAGTCGATCATTTGTGCATTTGCTCGAGCAATTTATGCGGAAAACTTGTTTTATACTTTCCTCATACCAACGGGACTAATATGTTTGGCAACATCTTCATAGCAATCTGCAAACGTGCAATCTAGAAACGGCCACTCTGATCAACGATCGAGAGTACGGCTTTAGGCCGGAACGATCGTAGGGTGACCTTCTAGCGTACATGACGCATGTCTGTAATTAATTAAGAACTAAGAAATTCAGCAACTTTTTTTGTCGTACAATCTAGAAATGGAATTCACTGCCAGAAAAACTGTTCCCTCCTTCCTACAATCCTGGGTCATTCAAAAGAGGTGCGAAGAAGCACCTTGCAGGTCGGTAAAGCGTGGGTAAAGCAAGGGTGGCTAGCGCAGCGGTTTATATCTCGCACCGGCTATCTTCGCATTTGGACTCCACTGCTGCTTACCATCAGGTGGAATGGAGTCATTTGCTTCCCTTTTTATAAAAAAAACAATAATCCAATTTCGAACATGACACGGATTTTCGTGTATCATTTCACACACGCCTGTGATTGCGGCCCCAAAATCATTATGATGATAATATAAAAGCAATAATTGAATAATCTTAATTCAACGTACCACAGTCACTGGAAAGTCGTTAGTGACATCATACTTAAATATAACATCAGACATATCACTCCGGTCAGCAATCTCATAAGTAGCGCAATCCCGGAATTTTGGTCCTTTGCATTTTTCGTATTGTAGCCAATTTAATGTATACGGGCCCTGCAAGAAATACATTTGTTATATGTCAATGTCGACTGCAAAATATGCTGTTTTCTGTGTTATATCGTGGGTTATAAACAGTAGTGGAACATATCGAAATATTTGGTTCTAATATAACGAGCAATTTAAAATGTCAGATTCTGAAAATTGCTATTTATTGTATGTAGAATGGGTTTTGTAGCCGTTAACATTAGTTTCTATACTTAAACTGACACTGATTAAAAAAAATGAAACATAAAAATAGGAGATGTTCCACTTGATAGACTTTATTACTTTTAAGTTTAATATTAAAGAGACTGTACGGTTTTATAAAATATAATCGACACGACTGTGTTTGCTTTGAAATCGTTTCTTCATTAAACCAATAAACTTCTTAAATTACTTTTTAAAATACTAGATCTGTGCTAGTTAATTAAATAACTTAATTACACAAAAAATAGACTTTATTCTCTATCAAAAGACAGTATAGATAACTTGCAACGAAATAATCGTCTCGGCGTGCTAGAGATCTTAAAATTTTTGGAAACTACCCAATTTAGTAAAACTAACATTGGCGGCGAGTCGCGTCTAGGTCACTGTGCTTTTTTCCCATAGAAATAAGACTATTAAAATTAACGGGTCGATAAATTTAAAATCTTAATTGCTAAATTTGTGTTTCGTAACACTGAAACGAATATGATAACGAAATTTAATATAATGATTATTTTAAGTTGCGTATAACAATTTCAGTTATAGGTTTTGCTGTCGGAATATTATTTCTTGTTTGATTTAGAATTTGAGCAGCCATTGTGTTTGTTGTTTGTTCGATGAAAGTACTAGAGTATCTTAATTTATTTTTGAAGTATCGACCTGTTTGCTTTGTAACAAAAATATTAGGAGAAATAGTCAGGTAATACTGAGTTATTTTTTAAAGTAATTGAACAGAGTGCCTACACTAGTAGCAAACGCTACACAACGTTTCAACGAATAACGTCGCCACAACCATATCATTAGACACAACGGTCGCTATGGTGTTTTCTCAGTAATAACGCAATTTCATAAATTATCTGGGAGCGCGGTAGTGCCCGACAAGACGAGCCAAGCGAAACGCAAGGGCACTACCTATCTTTGCTCGAAGTGCAGTGTTTTTTGAACTCTCATTACTTGGATTTGGATTATACCAGATAAAGGTAGCACACTTATCAGCTTCGAAAGGGAACGTAACTAGTGTATCGCCTTTCGCCTTAATTGCCGTCAAACATGCGTTCAACTACGTAACGTAAACCGATCAGCTGCGCCGGAACATCGACTCGGCCACGGCCGGCGTATGAAGTTTCAATTTTTTATTTATTTATTTGTTATAAGTCCCAACGATTGTTAGAACAATACAAAATATTATGCTTATGATGAAAACTAATTGCACATTGTAGTTACTGAGAATTTGGGCTAGATAATTGGTGTGAGCGTAGAAATATATTATTATTATCTAATTGTCTAGACTTGTTGTACAATTTGGTAAGTCTAGATATATGAGAATTTGCAACTAGTACTGTTCTACGAAATGGACGAGAAAAGGGTTCATACAATGAATACCTACTATACGAATCCGTTTCCGAGCTATTAAATGTGCTACGGTTTGAACCAATATTCTCCGGATATGATATCAATAGTGGACTTATTAAACGTAAATGTCACGGTCTAAACCGTCTTTCAATATACTTACGTTGATTTTTAATAAAAAATCCATACAAACAAAGCATCACATAACTATCAACTATAATAATTAAATATTCTAGACTAATATTAACTTTTACTTGTTTTTAAAACAAATATAAACACAGCAATTGTTAACTTGTTTTGATCTGTCTACTAATGACAGTTCTCATGTCGGCTGACGCCGATACCCGCTTCTAAATTCTATTATTTATAATAATGATTCTGACTACCCTCCATTTTAAAAATATCTCGAACTTTGTATACAAGCCTTTTGGCCCATCTAATTTGTGCCATAAATTAATTAAATAACTAATATATTTTAACTTGTATTTTCTGCGTCTATAATAAAATGATAAAGAATTTAAATTTTTTTGTTTACCTAATTTACTGCTACTTCAACCATAGATTCACTTACTCTGTATAAACTATCCTTTGGTTATGGTTGCATTATTCATTAAACGGAACTCCCACTACAAATTTTGGGAAGATTCTAGAAATTTTTGAGTATTTAAGGCGTAGCTCGGAGAAACTGGGCCTCTTCTTCCATTTTCTCCAGCTACAGTTAATTATTCAGTTGATATCTGTATCTAGTACTTACGCGATCCCCGAACTAGGGGATCCTATCTACGGGCAGCCGCCTACCCTGCTGCTCCGCTGCTGTGCTTCGTGCCACCCTACCGGCCGAAGCTGAACCCACGCCGACCACGCTGGTAGTCGACGTGCCTGGTTCCTGCCGCTTCCTGCGCTAACCGCCGAAGCTAAGTCTCTCCTTCTAACGTACGAGAACCCCAGTGCGAAAGCCCACTCACGCCCTGGGCCAATAAATAGTGTTAAATTTAACCTATCTTTTATTTCTCTCTTTTCTGCACATCTGGCCGTGCTCCCCACGGTCAGAGCGTGTCAGTGGCGCCCAACGTTATATTACATTATACCCCTTATTACAAAACGTGGTGCCATTTCGAGGTTATTTTTTTCCATTTATTGGAGTCAAACAAACAGTTACACAATAAATCTTAATAATACATTGTAGGTCATATGATAATCTTACTAACTGTGAAACCAACATCGTCAACCACAGATAAATTTTACAATAGCACTTCAATAAGTGCTATTGTTAAAGTTTCTTTGATAAATTTGAACTAGTGTCAATTTTGCTTAAATTAAATTCAAATAATTGCCAGAATGTCAGCTCTAGATTTTTGTTCTTAAATTAGTTTATTTAAGGGAAGGATATAATTTGTTTTTAAAGTCTATTCATATCGCTCCAAAATTGGGTCTGAAAAATCCACAGAACATTTTGACGTAAATCGAGTTACTTACTTAATACGCAAACAACAAAAAAATCTAAAGTTTAAACTACCCCCAACACCTTCAACGGCCAAATCACATATTTTGGCTATGGTGTAGAGTGTGTAAAGTTTGGGCTTGTAGAGTTATAAGGCGTGTAGGAAACTTGGCTCTACATGAGATCTGATAACTTTTTGATTCATTGTTCTCGCTCTGGACAAGTCGATGTTTTTCAGTGTATTTTAAAATTTTAATAATATTTACGCGTTTGCTTAAACAAAAATAGTTCCCTAAATTAAAACAGTAAATATGGTTGAACAAAAAAGACTAATAGAAGGCTGGTATTTGTAATTACTTTATCTTAAACATTTTTTACATGTTTCGGTGTCACGACAGCATTAATTGCAACATTTTTAATTTTCGCTTATTAGAAGCGTATCGCCAATTTCCGTAGTAATTTGTAGCCCGGCCACAGACGAGCAACTTCTTAGAAGACGGCCTATTTCACAGACGATGACAGTCCAATACCATTACTTTTTATAGTGGGTTTTTACTGTACTGCGGAAAGGTCGCCAGAGCTCTTTAAAAAGCTATCTGTTTATCTCCCGCGTTGTCAGCGCGAAGAATCCTCATCGTTGAACAAGCCTGCCACCCAAGACAAAGTGCCTTTCTATTACGGGGAAAGTAAATGTTTGACACAAGCTACCTACTGATAAAGTTTAGAGGGATAGTGTCGAACATCTTTATTTATATTCGTGCATGCGGGCAGTATTTAAAAACTATTTTCGCTTTACCAAACTTTTATTTAATTACAGTAAGTAGAACATCGAAGCCGAACGCGTAAAATTCACGTGACGTCGACTTGTCACTGATTGGCTGTAGTACTTTATTACGTTTTACTACGATCGTTAAAAATAAGGAGATAACAAATACACATGAACGATTTTTTAATATTTAACGCTTTGCATTGCGCTAATTACAGAACATGGATATGAATAGCCAACGTGTTTTTGTGAAAAATGTGCGCAAGCGATTTTGGCCTTATGGGTGCTGAAGCCCGTGAGCCCGCGATGGTACACGTTGCATATATTTCTGCGTAGTTAGAAAAGACGCGACAAGTCTTCCAGAGACCAGCGATTTGTTAAATTTTTATTATGTTGTAAGGATGAGATCAGATTCTGTGGCTTAGTAGTTTGCGAACCGGAATCAGATCCAGAGTTCTCCGGGTTTGATCCCAAGAAGGATACAAATTTGTGCTCGGTTTTTTTATACAACTAGATTACAAACAAACTGACGGGCCACCTGGTAAGTGGATACCGTCGCGTATAATACCTGCAATAACAAGGAATAAATCCAAGGAAAAAATCACTTGGTATTGCAGAGATGATAAGATGAAATGCCCTTCATGCCTAGTAATTACACGGGACTACCTTTTCCTTTTAATCCGAAACACATCAGGTTTGTTGATGGTAGGTCTAGTCAATAGTTTTAACTGCATTGTTGTGTGACAGATGATGATAATATAGCCAGTCCATCAGTGGTCGAGGATTTCCTCGTATCTTCATTTACCATCAGAAGATGAAGGCCAGAAAATTTCCGTCGAAAAATATACTTGCTATAACAAATCTTAGATTGACGCTTCACAGCGCCCTAGTATGAATCGACCTTATAATATAACAAAAACAGTGAGGATTTAAATAAACACGTTGTTCTTGGAAATATTAGGATTGTCTGACAACTACTTTCAAACTTCTCGCTCGCTAAAAGTCTGGAGTAGTTTCGCGGTGTGATGGTCGAGCAAGTATCGATTCGGACCTCTTGATTTCAAGTTAACTATACCTACAAGTTAACATTTATTGTAGGTATACGCGGTCAAAGGCCCTGCTTAATATGCTTTTGGCGAACGATTCGAATGGACTGGGCTATAAACATCCAAACGCTTTGTTTTCCTCGATGCCTATCAGTACAGACTTTTCTGGAATCGTCTTTACTCGGTTTAACGTCTCCTTATCTTTTTGGTCGATTGTAGGCTGGTACAATCATTTAGGGCGGTTTAACGACTTTTCACACTGACATGAATGATGTAGGATAAAGAATTGAAACCTCTTTTCAGCCAAAAGTCAAGGAAAATTGACACTTAGCAACTGTAGCTAAACGTATCGACGATGGTTTTATTCTTCCGTTAAAACATATTTAAGGATGATTTCACTTACTAACCGTTAGGTTTTGATATTTCAGTCTAATATCTTATACTGTCAAGGTATATATGAGAATCTGAGAAATAAGGTGTACTAAATGTAGGTACCTATTACTAGTGTTTTTGAAGATGTGAAAATGAAATTTCATCATTTGTAATTGTATTTTAATATTTATATATTAATATGGATATGTATTTAGTATGGAGGTCGTTGGCGCCGCGGTCCTGTGTTCTTAGGAACGATCATGAGAGTTGAGCAAAGAAGTGCGCGGTCGGTACTCGGATGGGTGACCGAATAATTTTTCAAATTGTTTTTTCTTCGTGGCACGTAAGCTGGTGGCCCCGGGTGCTGTTGAAAGATAGCAGTCCCCAAGGAGGGTTGGTGTCAGGCAGGTGGCTGACCGTTAAAATCTAATGCCAAATCCTTAAGCAGTATTGTTAATATCAAGGCATACTGCACCGACCCCAATAAATTGGGAGCAGGGTAGGAAAATTATGATTTACGATATGTATTTATGAGAGATGCAAATTGTGAAAATGCTCTGAGAAGAGAGTGAGCGAACTGGGAAACATGGAGCTTTGCATGCTTTTATGAACCATCAGTAAGTTTCTACAATGGTACGAGTAACTGTGTATGACGTTGAGGTCTTAAGTATGCTGGTGACGTGAAAGTTGAGTACGAGAGATAATACGTAAAAGCAAAATATTTGGGGTGAAATTGGGAGCTTTATGGAGTATGACTGCCTTTAAATTTAATGGCCAGTCAAACAATGACGAGATAAGAGAGAGACTTAGTTTGAAAGCAGACTTGGTAGTAGAAGGAATGAGTGAAAAGAGATTGACGAAAAGGTTACATGAATCGAATAAGGGTGGAAATGTGAAATTGAGGAAGACCCGTAGTCCGTACATGTCTGTCTATTGACCAAATCAAAACATTAATCACGGAGCATTATGGGAAAAGAGTATATGAACCGAATGAAATATATAAAGATTGGGCGAGGCACTATGCGAGAAAGGCTTTATGTAGCTCCTTTTATTTTAATTTACATAATTTGAAATTCTGTAACTCACGTAATTATTTTTGTCCAATTCATTGACTGCGAACTTGAATATTGAGAGCAATAACAACACGCCCGCTAGGAACTTCATGTTTGAAATAACTCTTGCGGATTGTTTGTAATAATATACGCTTTTACTATGGAGGAGATACGTAGCTACTTTTATTAAGTACTGTAATGGATTATTCAGTCAGGCCTTTGTCGTTGAAAAGTTAATTTCCGGTGATTTGTAATATAATGGATATAGAATCGTGTAATAGATTCAATATCCAAAAATAAATATTTTACTAATAACTTTGAAACGCAATAATGTTAGAGTAAACGATTTGATCTCACAATATTCGGATAATATTTTTTTGCAACAAAAGGACGAGGAAAGTTGTAAAGGGTGCGTTGCCGACTTTTGGATATAACATACCTACATAGGTACTTATTTATATCAACCTCATAATCTTAAAGGGTTGAGCAGTATTCTAGGTAACATTTGGTAACTCTGAAAGCTACGTCCGGCAGTATGGGACCGGCAGTGAACATTAAACCGAAAAAGTTATTAAATCTTCAGTGTCTTGAGGAACCGACAACCAGGACAGAATAACACTCAAATATCGGCAGAACGGGCATTAAGATATGTGTTTATTTTAGTAACCAATTCATGGTTTGGTTTTAATAAACACAAAGAATTTATGAAATAAATACGCAGAGCAAACGGCGCATGTAAATAGCTATCTGATATAATAAAACATGTAGTTCCTTGCACGCGGCAACCCTGTCCTAAATACCTTTTAATGCCTTTCCCCATTACACATCCTCTACGTAGAAAACAATTCTTACAACATACCTACATGCTCGTCGTATTTTATAATAGATAATTCTTTAAGAATTCCTCATATAAAGGATTTAAAAATTAAAACATTTTGCGATATAAACGGGCAGAGTTCAATTTAGTTTCACATAGTCAAGTTTTCGCTAGAATTCGAGTTTCTCCATGTAGTGACTAGTTGAGTGGCTTGCCTTACTGCAAATTGTTAAGTTGTATGAAACTAGATCCGATAGAGCACTCGGTGGTAGTGTTTTGCCCGCAGCAGACTCTCGACCTCAGCTCGCCTTCAAACAGCTTATGTTCCGATTGCGAGGCTTAGTCTAAACTGCAATTAAAGAGCAACGGAATCCTTAATTTTTTCCACAACAGTATCACACTGCTTACGAAGATAAAATAGTTTGAATTTTTCACATACAACTTTTATAAACGTATCGTCTATATAGAGCTGAACTGAGGCAGCTGCGAAAGAGATATTGCATTCTTCTTCATATTGTAGCTTTCCAATTTATATTATCTTATCAATCCCCAGTGATTCTGATCTCCCTGCTCTCTACTGGACCTTTATGATAATTTAATCAAATAGATTTAGCTTGTTGCGAGTACATCTGGCGAGCTTAATATCGGGTTGATAAAGACGGAGATCCGGCGGGCGGGTTGAACGTGTGGTCCTAATATGCTGGCCCTCGTCGTGCACACGTCGACCGCTGTCTCCCGAATAAGGGTTTACGTCATATTGTTCACCGCAGCATAGCCATTCATATGGAGAACGTGGCATAGTTTACATATTTTGAGACGCTTTAATATGAACATAGTTATGAATTTTAATAGAGCACCTAAACTCATTTGGATTCCGTTTACTGCTAATTGCTTCCCCATAATTACGGCGGGCAACGTGTAGCCTTTTCTGCGAAGCGGTGTTAAAATTTGAAGCGCTGTAGAAAATTCTTTATAACTGAGGCATTTCATGCGATTGTTGTTTCGAATAAGGCCACATTTTTTGTTAATCTCGCCGTTTTTGCAAGAATAAACTACAATAACTCGCTATGCTTTGTTGAGAGATAAAATATAGCTTCCTCCAACAATGGGGTTGATTTCGGATCGAAGTCAAGTGTAAAGAAGACTGAATGGCGCGGTCAGTCGTTCCACTGGAGGTAGGTTTTCCTCTTCGGTAAGTTTTACGACGGTCCTATCATGACTACCGTAACTACCCACTGAAACTCAATCACCGCTTGTTCACGCTTTCCTGTTTTCTTAAAAAAGGGTCTAGATAACCGATCGCGGCTAAGAAACCTTTTTCGTCAGTTGAATAATTAAAGACGTTTTCTTTGCTTAAACAATTGATCCAAGTGAGATTAAATTACAGGTTCAAAAAGAGTTCTAGAAATTAAAAAATGAAAACATTGTCTATTCACTCACGGAAGTATTATGGCTATATATTTTCATGAATATTTTTGATGTCATATTAATTATTATCTTACTTGATTTGGTCGTAATAAACAAGAATGTTATAGATTTTTTTATTACTTTAGATACTTTAGCCTTATTGAAATATTCAGATATTATGGAAATCTACAACCACTAAAAAGAAATTCATCTGAATAATAAATAGAGTAAAGATATACGCGAGTGGAATCGTAAAAATAGTTCATACAAAACGTGCGTCACTCGTGTAAACACGTGAAGGCATAAATAATTATATGCAAACAGAAATACAAAAGACATGATTTACGTTTGTGATATCTTTTTTTATCTGCATACTAACGACATTTCCTGAATCAATCATGTATACGTCGCAGGTCACCTAACAGAATTACGGTAATCGAATATATCTCGTGCGTAATATTGTTTATATATCAAATAAAATGGAGCATGAGGAGTTGGTTCGAGCAAGTAAAGCACTTAAGCGCCCGAAGCGTGATGAATGAGCGCTGCGAACGTTTCGAGCGACGGAGTCGGCGCGGCGGGGCGGAACACCGTTCATGATTGATAGTGCTTTATACTAGATCAAATTAGGCATACCATTGCAGCTATTTAGATTAGAAAACGTAGGAGATGCGATTTGAATACGGTAAAAGTGTCGTTTAATCAACGTCTAGTTCGAATTTATATTTGTAAAAGAAGTGCACTGATTTGAGTACCCTTTCACTCACTGAGACCTGAAATACATCAAAAAATGTAGGTTTAATTGAAATTGGGGTTAAGCATTTTTTTATGTTTGACTAGCTTTCTTCGTCATCGAAGGAGGTTTAGGCAGTAGTCCACCACGCTTGCCTAATGCGGAAGGTGATCAGTACCCTTTGCTGATCCATTATTCGCCTTCCACGACACCCATTGGACGATATGGGGTGATTCATTCTACTCTGCCGACATCACATGCCTTTTGTTCGCGTGGATGTCAGAAAATAATAACATACATAAATCAAGTCACGCTTTTTCCCACAGGGGCATCCAGAGATCACTTGTTTCCACTTGCTACGATCCTTACCTATTTCTTTCGCTTCGTCTACTTCCATCACTGTCCTCATACATGCTCGGCGGTTTCGAGAAGGTACTTTAGACCTGTCCTTTTTAAGACGTCTTCAATTTGATCGATAAACGTTCGTCTATGTCTTCCCCGTCCCACATCTCCGTTCACTTTCGATTCATATCCTTTTTGTCAATCTACTTTCACACATCCTTTCTACATGACGGAACATCCCTTTCTCAATCCTTGTTTGTGACTATATAAGTAATAATAATAATATTTATTCAGATCAATAACTTATTAAAAATTTGTTAGTATACAATATAACTTAAATAACTGTCAGTGCTAATTAGACAAAGTATGTTCTATTTAGGTACTTTACTTCAGCCATTCTATGTGTTGAACAAAAGAATAATAATAAACGCTTTTATTGCACACAAAAGATAAATAGTAACAATGCAATTAAACACAGATGTATGTACAAGGTAGGCGGCCTTACTACTAACAAGCAATTTTTCCAGGCAACTTTGTGTTGCAGGAAAACAGAGAAGGGAACATATTAAAGGGTGCAGGCAAAAACAAATTACTTAAAAACAAAATTAGGCTTATTACATAAAACAATTAATACTAAATAACTTAAGCTATATAGTATTGTATAAAGAAACAAACAAAGAAGAATAAAGAAATAGTGTTGTTAACACAGCTAAGCCGCCGATCTTACAATTACTATGCGTATTTTGGATTTCGAGAAATACACACCGCTGGTCAGAGTCAGACTGATAAGGAAAATGAGTTTTAATTTACGCGATATAGAACCGCATCCAGCTTAGCAAGTGTGCGGCCGGGATCGACTCGACAACAGTCACCACTAAAACTATGAACTTAATATTTTTTTCTTTGTTACATTTATTTTAAAATTGTATACAATGTACTAGTACCTTAATTAGGCCGAGCCTGTGCTATAGGTACTAGAATATATGTTTTTTCAAACCACATTTCTCTCTTATTACGCTATTATATAACCTGTTACTCAATTTTACACCAGCCATACTCCTCAAGGCTTTCATTTCAACTGCATTTATTGTGCCTTGCCTTTTCTCCCATTCCCAACATGTTGATGTTATATAGCCTTGCATACTTTTTCAATTTGAATCAGTAGTTCCTGAGATTAGCACGTCCAACCAAACAAACAAACTCTTCAGCTTAGATGGGAAAGCTCTTGGCCTGTAGCTTACCTGATGGTATGTAAAGATAGGTCTAAAAGTGGAAGCGAGCTTCTCCCTGAACTACCAACCGCTGAACCTGAAGCACTCTCTATCTTATATGCCGTCGTGGTAGAGTGGTCAGTAACGCTGCCTACACATCAAGCGGTCCGGATTCAAATCCTGGTAGGAGCAAATGTGTGGGTGATGAACACAAACATTTGTATACGAGTCATTGTCGTTTATGTCTTTGTTAGGGACGTAGGGCGCTCTTCAATGACAGCTTTATTTTTCTCGTTTATTTAGCAGAATTACGTTTATTGAGAATTTTACATACGTTACGTTTAAGAGATATAAGACGAATGTGGGGGATACAAAATTTGGAAGGGGTCGTGAACGTAGAAAAGGTTGCCGCCCGCAGCTGCTCCGGTGTGAAGGTGGTTCGCAAAGTTTCACCGATTCGCCGTCAGATGTCGTCTACGCCTCAACAGTCTTTAAGTTTTTAAAAAAAATCTTTATTTATTATGATGCCCATTTGTCCTTTATCTAGTATATAAGGATATCTACTCAATTTGGGATAGATAATTGGTGTGAGAATGTAAATATATTGTACTAGCTGTCGCTCGCCGTTTCGCTCGCGGTAATGTCGGTTATCGTGCCAAAAAGTATCCTATGTTAACCCCATGGTCTCAAGCTGTCTTCATATAAATTTTCATTACAAATTGGTCCACTGAACGTAACAAACTCACTGTCGCATTTATGCTTTTTTTAAATATAAAAATGAATCATCTCATCAATTGGTTCTTTTGAAAAATTCCTGAGTGTTCCAAAGAGAACCTGTTTTTTATTTAAGTAAATTCATGAATAAATATATCCAGCTCATTGAAGATTCAAAGTTTTTCTTTTTCCTGTGATAGCTATGTTTAAATTGAATTAATTTAGACCTGAGCGTGAAATGGTTCCAGTGATTAATGGTCTTATGAAGATTAAAGGAATGGCCAATTAATTTGACGTTATAAATAAATTAATTGTTATTTTTTTTCTTAAAAAGTTTTGCTTTGGGTAATATTTTAATCCATCAAAATTCGGAATAGAATAGAAATAAATTTACTATCACAACTCAACGATGCTAATGAATTCAGCACCGCATCTTCTTTACTGTATAAATTGGATCAACTCACAACCAACCCATCAATATTAATATCTCATCATATCTAATATACTCTGTTTTATTTAGTGATAAAATAATATAGATAATAACATTACAAAACGCACGGACTTTATTATTATGACGGTTGCCCATTTTTTCTTCTTTTTCAATTCATAGCGATAAATGTGTGTCAACAACTATAAAGAGGCATCGATTTCGTAGAAATCTTTTGCAAATTTATAGAAGTTATATACTTCAATTTTATTCATGTCTGGCGGTTGATCGGTAATCTACAGTTTTTGTTAATAATTTATATAGTATATCCTAAAATTCGTATAAGTGCTGTTGCTTGTCGCATATACTAGGTGCCGTTTCAGACGAAATATATTTTTTAATCCTTAGCAAATCCTTAGCAATACTTCCATGTAAAAAACGATTCAACTATGCTACTTATGTGGACCAATGAATATATTTGGTGGATATCAAACGCACGTTGTATACCACCGTTGTATCTTTGGTAGAAAAGTAGCATTAGTCAATTTTTTACTAAGTTAGTATATTCTAGGTAATAATAGGGTTAAAGTATGAAATTGCCGATTTCTTCCCCATTATTCATTGGTGTATAATTCCTTTAATGCAATAGCTATGTCCATTATTCTTTTTTTTATTGTAAACTTCATTACAAGGACTTATAATTATATATAAAATTTTATTCTTCACTAAATACATCTTCAAAAACAGCTCGTCCTAAGAGGTGCCCGTCTCCGTTATAAAAATATTAATATTTTTTGACAGGTATCAATTCTCAATTTTTTTATCCATACAAAATGGCAAATTCATACTTAACACCTAATATGTCCTACTTATTTTTTGCCATAATAATTTACAATGTAGCATCTAGTGTCTCATGTCTGTGTTAAAATAAAAAAAATCTTTCTTTGTTTCTTTCCTACCAAATTACAACGCAAGAAACAGCTCTACAAAAGGTTCTAAGCACTAAGATGTCAATGTTTTTGTCCTAAATAGAAAGCTAGTTTTGCTTAAGGGTGGCTGAAGCACCAATTCGCAGTAGTTTCTAAGTCCTCATTTTATTTTGATTGCTTCATCTATTCCCGAAATTGGAGTTTGAGAAGGACCCTTTTGCGACTCCTTGGACCCGAATGAAATTCGCAAGTTCACGGCAATGTTTACCATGGGCACGTGTTAAGTGTTGGGTCTTTTATGGGCGTACTTTATTTTTATTGTCGACTTTCTCTAACTTCATACCATTGATTGCAATACATACATGTGTTATTAATAGTTTCTATTAATTGGCAAAGACCGCCTATTTTGCGGCCAACATTCCGATGTTGGCCTCAGGAATACCTGAATAATTCTCATTCCTAGCGGCGAGGATAGCATCCGCATATTGTGTCTGTTTGTTCGTATTGTATTGTGCCGGTGTATTAACGCTTTTGTGCTGCACTTCAACACCGTATTAAGTTGAAATATAATAATATAGTGGAATAAACTTTTACAAAGTAAGGGAGACTATATAAATAGGCTAGGAGACTAGGTGGTAGACCCATATGTAGGGTCGTCTGGGTAGGTACCGCCGCCTTTCTTATTTCTGCCGTGAAGCAGTTCGCTGTGTTTCGGATTGAAGGGAAAGGTAGCCAGTGTAATTACTGGGCATGGAGGGAATATCATCTTAGTCCCCAGGATGGCAAACGCACTTGCGGTGTTAAGTGATTTACACTTAATATTGCAACTGTCCATAGGCGGCGGTGACCATTTAACATCAGGTGGGCCGCAAGCTTGTTTGCCATCTCATATAATAAATAAAAATATTTCAATCATTTACCGTACGATTTCTTGGAAAATATTACATTTGCCGATAATATTACTCTATACATGTTTTACTTACGTTGACATACACTCGTCTTGTATGTATATTAAAACTAGTGTGTGGTATAACGTTACAAATGAAGTGCATTTTGAATTGAATTATAGAATTAAGTGATTTCAGTGCGACTTCTCAATTTTTTTTAGTTCATAGGCCGTTTAAGTCGCCGTCTTGCTTTTACGCAATAGCGGACGAGTAAGATGGTATAAGGTTTAAGCGGCCACTTACCAAATAGCTTTTTATTATGTTGTTGCTCTATAATCCAAGGTAAAATCACGAACTGAATATGGTAGTGACTAATTATTATCTAAGTATTTTATAATTTGTCTCGTTATCTCAGCAATAATATTTTGAATCCAATTTTACTGATTTCATTCGCGAGTATGTTCACATACCGTTATTTTAGCCTTAGTAGTCCACAGGAAGATCGCGTAAGATTAAAATATCTCTACTTTTTCCGCAGTATTATTACAAACAAATTGCGTACCTTGAAGTTCCCTATTTATTGAAGTACCTAACTGTCTTAATGTTTTGCCCAAGCAGCGTGATGTATATTTTCTGTCATTTATATTTTTTAAGATCGCGCTGAAGTCTCCAAGGAGATTGATTGATGATAGCCGAAAAAATATGGAAAAGTAATGGGCTGTCACCATCCCTCTGCATCGATACAGAAGCTCGTTTTGTCAAGTATTGTATTTCTTATTTAAATTATAATTTCTGAACGTTTTTTATATCAATTCCACTTTCCGTGTTTTCCATTTATCAAATAAAGAAAATAACGATCGTGATAATGACGTGAAGATGAAAAAGAAAAAGATTTTGAATTCCATTTTTGATTGATTAAACAAATGTTTACTAATAGGCACTCTATACTATAAGTGATCTTAATCGGTAAGCATAAGATAATTAATTACCTGTTCAAACGTTTTGACCGTAGTAGTTTTGACAGTATTTGTGTAAAATATAAAAGAAAAAGAAAGGTTGAATCGGAATGATTACATGGTAATAAACGTGTCGTATCATTCTTACATCCCCTGTCATAAATATTTCTAAATATTGATGTGTAATAAATTGTAATTTATTCTATTACCTCCGCCTACCAAAACAGAGCATACGTGTACCCTCGAAATCGTACCCATGACCTCTGGCTTGGGTGCACAATCCTTAAAACAAGCCCTAAGTACCACCCACCAAATAGAGTACAAAGTACTTTAAGTAACGATTCAACATACTGTGTACCCAGCAGTAGTTCTAAGCGATCGGCCGATAAACGGTCAGGTTGGAAACTATGCGATATACAATGGCTCAGACGTGACTGTCTCTTAGCTGTTTAATAACAAACATTGTGCGCCTGTTGCGACGTGATATGCCCCAAAACGCTCCCCTAAGGGCACTCCTCAACTTACGAGGACCGTTATTATTCAAGTCACTAATTTAAATTGTAATATTTAATATTCCTAATTTTACATTACGAAACTTAAACAATTTTCGTAACGTTAAATTACAAATTATATAGAGGACTTGGAGGACGAGTGCTTTTACAGTTTTAATCTATAGGTACTAATATTATAAAGCTGAAGAGTTTGTTTGTTTGAACGCCCTAACCTCAGGAACTACTGATTCAAATTGAAAAATTCTTTTTGTTTTGGATAGTTCATTTATGGAGGAAGGCTATTTTATTTTATTTTATTTATTTTATAATTTTTAGGAATATTTACTGTGTCAATAATCACTGTAACTTAGTAACAATAAATAGAAAGTTGTAAACTAATTACAAATCTCCACATGTAAGTATTCATATAGAAAAAAAAGGTCTGATTGCAGTTACTAAAAAAACTAACAACATTAACTGAGGTAACATTATAGATTGTCATCAAAGTCCGAGAATCTAAATTGAATCAAAAATTAAAATATGAATCAGTCATTAGTCGCTTTATCGATGCAATAATGTTATTAATGCTGCGCGTTATGATGTTATATAGGCTATATAACGGCAATATAGCGCGAACAAAGTCACGCGCACGGCTAGTACAAAATAAAGAGAGTACAATATCGCGTTTGAGCAACGTATACACAGAAGTCCGAGCTCTTAGAGGGACCCTAAGGTCTGCCTTCTTTCCGGAACCGAACGCTGCAGACTTTAGACGGCAGTGAAACGTCCTCACGAAAGATGTTAGTAGAAATCCTTTACGGGAAGTCCGCCACATAGACTAGAGGACATACAAGGTCCACGCCTTCTTATTCTTAATAAAAACCGGCCAATGACAATAGTCTTTCTAAAAAAAATACACAGGATCTTTGAATATCTCAAAATAGTCGGTGCGCTGTTAGGTCGAGCCACTAGATTTGCTAAAAATATCTTAAACCGTCCGAGTCTGATGAGTAGCATCTTTATGTGTTTAAGTATCCAACTTCGAACAATTTTCGTTTTAGTGTGCCATTAGAACCCCTTCTTGAATTAGTTAATTACATGCTTGACGTAGTTTCAACGCTATTGACGTTAGCGTAAAGTTCGAATGATCTTTTATATTACGCATTGTTGGCTTGTTAAACGGCTTTAAATTAAATGTTGTTACTTTAAAATGTATCAAAATGCCCGCCGACGACGACGTCAAGGAGAAAAACATTTCAAAATACAAAATTCTCATAAAAACAAATTTCTCATAACACAACAGCACCACGCGATCTGCTCGCTGGCTTCGAGACCGCTTCGGCGTCCGCCGCTCGTCTCTCGCGCCGAAGAGGCAATAAATGACGATGAAACTTTCTGTCTTTTTGCAAAACGGTTACATTAACCTATAGATGCTTGAAACATTTAGGAAAGTTTCGATTAGAAGTGTTTTAAAAGTGTTTATATATTTTTCAAACCATGTAAAATCAAGCCGCGTACCCCAATGTTGCCGATCCTGTTAATCGTTCTCAAAACAATTTCTTGGTATTAGGTTTATACGTATATACAGTGTAAAATTAATTACGTAACTCGACATTTGTAAGAATCCATTCCCTTCATCAGAAAATTCTTTAATAAAATTACCTGTATAAATCTTTCCGATTGAAAAAGAGTAACTAGGATTTGGTCAATGTCGTGTATTTTATTATGAGCTGAATTACCTCAATTCTCGGTATGAGAAAGTTCAGGATTGATCGAATGTCCATTGAAAGCTGAAGTAAGAAAGTGTGGCGGTTTGTCGCAGCATTTTGTAAGCCCCGGCCTATCGACAGCTGCTTGCCTTTGAGTAATTTACATAATTAATCAGAGTCCACATTCAAGGACCGACATTTGCCACAAGTCAGCTGTGAATATAAACCTTAAGTTGTGGCGGATAAGTCACCCCGATTACCGAGAGTCAAGTTGTGTTAACGGTCAAATTATTCGGGGTAATATAAGATGCTCCTATAGAATATCTTTACCGGGTATCCCTTTGAAAATTTCAATTGCGTTAATAACTATTTTCGTTTTAGGTTTATTGAAGAGGAAAAGCCTAGGTTACTGAATACAGTATTTAAGTGTAAGGTTATGTTTGAGCAAAGGTTGGAATTAGGTAGAGTTATTTATGTACTTACGCTGATTCCATACAGCGAAAGAATAAAGTGGATATGCCTCAAATCCCGAGATTAATTTTAAAGAGCAGGCAAAACCGCGTAATTTATTAAATAAAAAAGCTAATACTTGTACACAAAATAAAACACTGCACGCGTGACGTTGCCAAATTTACATCAACGATATCGGATGTCCGAAGTTGCAAAATTCCAGTGACGGAACCGAACACTTCAAATCTTAGTGGTACTTTAAATGAATCGGACAAGGAAAATAATTCTCATGGGCCGTTTAAATAAAAGAACTCTCACTAGTCTAGACTATTTACGCAAAAGTATACGCAAAACTATACGCAAAAGTATTTTCGTATTAATAAAAAAGGCGAAGTATAAGTATGAGAATTTACTCAAGACTATTAATAATTTGTACCTACTAATAAAATTGTATGTTAATTACCTTATTTTTTTTGTCTTGTCTATCTCTAAGGTTTTTATTATACGTAATATTGTTGGCCACACGAGATTGTCCATTAGAAATCCCGGGAAGATCCATATTAATATCAACATTTTGATGCAAGTACAAGGCTTCTCGACCAACTCGACGCGTTTTTTTTTCTATCGGTACAGACTATTTACCAAGAATCACTGCTTCAATGGCTCGATTTCGGCACGGTACCGTTAAATGTGTTAGTGAGGTGTGGAGGTAGCGTGCGTACGGACCGTGCGGATGAATAAACGTTCCTGCGCAACCGCCGATATGCGGAGGGGATCCGACAGTTTTTAGTGAGTATGCCAACCTTTAGAGTTGGTGACTTCCACATAACCCTATTAACACTAATATGGATTATTCGATTCTCAATGAAAAAGTAATGATAAGTGCTGAGGCGGGACATTTTTATTACATAGATATTCTTCGTTTTCTATTTAATATAGTATCAATTCAAAATATTTCAAATCATGGCCTGCTGAGATGATTTTGAGTATAATATCTGTCGTGGATGTTGGCTTTTGTTTGTTTACTGAAAGAGTGTTACTTTTTAGGTTTGGCGTTCCTTTTATGTGGGCGACAGGCAGGCAACTTGTCACTATTTGGAGGCCCTGTGTGACCCATAGTTAGTGCCATATGTGGCTTTATGTGTAAAGACATGTTAGGTACCCAAGCCCATATTGGGACTACGAGCGTGATCGTATGTGTGAAGTCATACCAAGTCAAATTATTAACAAATTCAATATTCGTTTCTCCCACAATTCTCTACTCCGCTTGGTCAATAAAAAGAAACAAAACCGTACCGAATAGCTGTCCAAGTTAGTCTTTTCTAGGGTCAGATACAAATTCTTAGGTCAAAGGTCGAAACACGCTATTGAATTGGAGAATTTGTGTTGGATTCCTAAGCTTGATTGGCCGAAACTGTATGCCAAAAGTTTATAGAAGCGCAAGTACGTCCACTACGAAAGAGGCGCAAGCTCGCGCTTGCGCCTCTTTCGTAGTGGACGTGTTGCTCGTTATACTTACTTTTTTTGTCAATAAAGCTCAAATTCAGTGTGTATTGTGTAGTTAGTGAATATTGAACGCTTGGATTACTGTGACATTTATCACTCCCTCGAACACATCAGTACTTGCTAAGTGGAACAAGGATGACGATGCGATCGCCCAGTAAGCTCCATCATTCAAATCCCGACCTTAGCGACACACGGAATGATGACAACCCAAATATCATGCTAAGAAAAAGAAAAAGGTCGGGGGAAGACTTCACTTTTGCAATCAAAAGTCTAGAAGAGACCTTTTCAAGCACAATTAACAACATGATGATAGAATTGCGAAAAGAAATTTCCGATAATGTCACAAAAATAAATAATAATTTTAACAGCACATTCAAAAACGAGCTGTCTGCCCTTGCTACCGCCACTTCAGAAATCAAAACGGATTTAAATGAACTTCGTATTGAGTGCTCTCGTTTACGTGGAGAAGTATCAGGTTTGCATAAAGAATATAAAGAACTTGGAGCCGAGCTCAACAGCTTAAGGGACTCATGTGAATTCCATTTTAACGAACAATCCGATATGAAGAAACATCTTGAAAATATAAAAACATCCACAAATACTAATATCTCCGTACAAGTAATGGATCTTCAATATAAAATTGATGCAATGGAACAACAGGCACGCCAAAACAACATTGAAATATGTAATCTACCTGAAAGGCGTGGTGAAAATCTATTCAACATTATCCAGTCCATTGGGACCGCTATCAAGTGCCAGCTAGAACGTAAAGATATTATTTCAATTCACCGTGTGCCACACGCACGCAAAGAAGAAAATAGCCGTCCGAAAAACATAATAGTTAAACTGTGCTCGCGAACCTTAAGGGACAACACGCTTAGTGCTTTTAGACTGTCAAAAGGACTCTCAAGTAACCAATGGGTGGTTTATGTCCTACGTTATTAATAGATCTCAAACGGTGGTTATCAATGGTTATAAATCAGATTTAGTTGATATATCCTCAGGTGTTCCTCAGGGATCAATTTTAGGTCCGTTATTATTCAATCTATTCATAAATGACATTAAATCTTGTTTCATAAACTCTAATTTTCTTCTGTATGCTGATGATTTAAAAAATTTCAGAGCATGCACGGATTCATGCGACGTTGAATCACTCCAAATGGATTTAAACAGATTTTCAAATTACTGCCTTAGAAATAAACTACAACTAAGTCTTTCTAAATGTGTTACGATAACCTTTACTAAAAACAAAAACATTATTAAAAATAGTTATAGTTTACTAGGAGTGAATTTGACATCAGTTGGGACAGTGCGTGATCTGGGAGTTCTTTTGGACTCAAAATTACACCTAGATCAGCATATTAACGTCATTAGGGATAAATCTCTTAGATTATATGGATTTGTGACAAGATCTTCCTGTGATTTTAAGCGCCCCTCAACTCTCTTATTTCTTTACAAGACACTCATAAGATCGCAATTGGAATATGCTGTAACAATCTGGAATCCCATATTTAAAAAGTATACAGAGGCTTTGGAGAAAATACAAAGGAAGTTCTTACGGTACGTCCACTATAAATATCACCATACTAGTAAGTCGTACGCATGTCTGCTGGAGGAATATAAATTACTTAGCTTAGAAAACAGACGCACACTTCCAGGCGTCATGACACTCTTCAAAATTTGTAATAATAAATTTGACTGCGTTGGTTTGTGTAATGGTCTGTGTTATGCGGTTCCGCGCACAGTGCACAGGAGAGAGGTGCGCGTGCCTCAGTTATTCTACGTGTCGCAGTGTCGCACGCATGCCGGCGCCCGCGCGCCTCTTCACCGGCTCGCTGACACTTTCAACTCACTTTTCCCGAACCTTGATATATTTGCAGACTATGAGCCTCACTTTAAAAAACATGCCATTGACATTCTATCAAATTTACCTATTTAATTATTAATCTAAATTTATATATATATTTTTTTTCTGTATAAATAGAATAATTCTGTATTTAAGTAGTAAGTAACGAGTAACACAAATATTAAGTCGAGGATAATGGTGTGTGGGCTTCGCAATAAGCAAATTTTTTTACTAACACATAGATTTAAGATGTATTGTGAATGCTGTTTGTTATCCCAAATAAATAAATAAATAAATAGAAACAGTGTTACTCAACTCTCAACAGTAGAAACTTCTACTCTTAGGAGTTGAGTATCTTTTCATGATTGCCACATTTCACATCATTGCCAGTCTCCGTTTTATTCTCCTGTTGTATTATTTATTTCAGTATGAAATAAATTCGTCATAAGCTTAATTGAAGAAGACGAATTTATTTCATACTGGAATAAATAAGATAATTTGATTTTATAATCGGCAGCACTCCTTGTAATACTTTGAATTGGAGCGGATGCCCTGATTTTTTTATATTGAAAAACTCTTTTATATGAGTCCGTTTCACCTGATGGTATGTGAAGGTACAGCCCAAATGTAAATATAATATAGTTATTGCGAGAGATAGTAATGTGCACACTAGCCACCCTTTCCTTGACGCCGTGGAAGGTGCCTCTACACACCTCTTTTGAATTACCTAGGAGTGTAAGGGAACACATCTGCTGGCAGATAATTCCATTTGCTTTCTGACTGACATAATTTGTCGGTTACAATGAAAACCAGCACACGGGGTCCTATGAAGGTAGGAAGAAGGTGGGATTAGGGCAAAAAGCTCATCAGAACTATTCAGAACACTCGCTGTGGTATAAACAATAGACCGCTCTTGATGACGTAACATCGCGACGTAATTGCAGAGACTCTAGATTGTTGATTACCATTGCCTTTACTCATCATTACAGCCTTTATAATTCGACCCACTGCTGGGAGACAGGCCTCTCCTTTGTCGAAGGGGGTTTAGGCAGTATTCCGCCACGCTTGCCCTATGTGGATTGGAGGACGGTGTAGGTATAAGGTGACCAATAATACCCCTTTACTGATCCATTAGTTAGCAACGCCGCCGTGGTGGAGTGGTCAGTAACGCTGCCTACACATTGGGCGGTCCGGGTTAGAGTCCTGGTAGTGGTAAATTTTAGTGTGATGGAACACGATCATTTGTTCATGAGTCATGGTTGTTTATATATTTATTTAAGTTTATTTATAAAAATATCTAGATTATTAAGTATATTTGTCCGTTATCTAGTATTCATAACACAAGTTCTTAAAGATACTTAATTTGGGCAAGATAATTGGTGTGAGCGTAGAAATATAATTATTGTTATTAGTTCCCTTCTATAAACATCACCTCTTATCCTCCAATAGCATCACCCCTTATCCTCCAATAGCATCACACCTTATCCTCCAATGGGATACCCATTGGAAGATAAGGTGTGATGCTATTCTACCCTGCTGACATCATCAGGGCCTTTACTACGAATTTTGTATTTCTGTCTGAGTAAGGATTCCATGGTCTCACGGGATGCTAGCTGGTAGTAAACTAAAAACCCACAGCTTCTCTCCCCTTAATGTAGATTTATGTTATAATTTCGCGAGATAAAGGACATAGCACATAAAGGTTTCCAGAGCCCCAATATCTCTATACCAAAATTCATCCATCCAGAATCGTTGAACAATTAGTACAGTCGGTAACGATGCAATGTAAGACCGTCCCTACCTCCAGAATTCTAGCTAAACCACTACGAAACAGAGCACCTGTTTTGATTTCCACTAAAGGCCGGTTAAGAATTGCGTAGAACCAGCCATTTCTCAGAATAGAATCCGTTCAGTGCCTCGTCTTTGGTGCGTAACAATACCATAAACTAACGCTCCCCTATGTATTTGTATCTTCATTTTGCTACAATATTGATCTCGTATATAAAGAGATACATCGTCAAACGATATTGGGCTTTCTTATGAGGGACATAAAGTAGTACAAAGCAACATTGAATTGTATATGATCTCGGTTTCCCTAATCAGATTGAAGTAGTTGAGATACAATATATCCTTCAAGCAGATATTCCAGTGGTTACAACGGACTTCATATAACAGTCTTGAAAAGAGTGGTTATTGCTAAAAAGTACGAATTAATACATACATACATACCTACCATACAATCACATTCACAATCCCAAAAGGGGTCGAATAGAGCTTGTAATATTCAGTTACATATCAAGCCACATCTGGAATTATGGGCCATGTAGTGCCTCATAATAGTGGCAGGTTGCCAACCTACGCCTACATAAAAGAGGGGTACCAACCCCAAATCAATAAACCTTTAGTGAACTTAACCAACAAAAGCCAGGACAGAATTAACACTTTAACACAACTCAGCAGTGCGGGTGGTAATTAATATGTAACAAATTATTATTGTTGTATTTTTTTCTACGTTCACACCAATTATCTAGCTAGCCCAAAGTATAATTAAGAACTTGTCTTGTTGTACCCCTAACGGATACTAGGTATGGCGACGGCCTTAAACAGTATTATTTCAAAAAGTTAACCTTCGATTTTATTCTTAAAATTCAATTCCTAATACAAGATTCTATGAACGGATTGAAGCAAATTTAAATTCGTTAACTTCTCACTGAATTTGGTAAGAGGTCCACAATATCCGGATCATTAGTCCTGCAAGGCTTCAAGGTCTCAATCTCTAATTATCATTAACAATCTTGTTTATTTACGACAAATCTAACTGATTTTACAGACACAAACTCGGAGTAATGACCCATGACAGAAGGTACCTGTGGGGGGCGGGAAGCGATTTGTTAGCTACAACGAGCCAACCCTTGGGATGCCTCCTTCCCTTTCACTTCAACGTCTGAAGTTCCTACATTAAATAAGCGATGTACGATTAGAAGGCTTACTTCACAATTACACCAACGAAAGTTACCGGTGACTTAACCACGCTTCCACGGATTATTGCTTATTCTTAAACAAGATTTAGTGAAATTACTTGGCGGATTATCACGGACTTACAAGTGCAGAGCCATTGATTCAAAATTTAATCAACTGAGCTCGAGTCTTTGAAGTAGACGCATTGATCGTATCACAATTCCTTTCGACTCATTGGTTGTACCAGAACTCTGTTGCTAATTAAGCCTTTTTGTGTTAAACAGAGGAGTTGAAAAATGGAAGCAATTTCAATTAACTCATTTTCTTCCCTGCATCGCGATGCATACGTTCAAGAGTATTATTACAGAGTATTATCAGCTCAATATTGTAACTACCATTGAAAAACAAAGAACCGCACTGGCAAGAATCACAATCGCACTGGAAGTGCGAATTGCGACGAATTTCTTTTTTCTAGTGAGTGGTAAGAGGCAGAATAATATACCCTTATTTTCTTAATATGTATGTAGTTTTTATCTTTTTCAATCGCTTTTCAGTCGACAGCTTAAAAATCATATTAAGATGATATCGAAAGAAATCGTATCTTGATTTCTATTTGAGATTCCTTTCTAAAACGAAGCAAAAATGGAGTTAAGTTTGTAACGTTATGTTTTCACAATACGTACTCTATATTGTAATAAATCTATGTAAGTTTATTTTATAATACATACTCATTTGATAATGTATTTATAATCTGTATATAAACCACACCTATAAATAAAAAATAAATGTATCTATTTCATTCATACATTATGCATTTTTAATTTGAGTTTTCGTAGTATTACAAGCTCAAGTTGATTTTTTAAAGACATTTAGCGAATGCCATTTTCATTAAAGAATAAAATATTTTGTTTCACGATTTTGGTAGGTAGGTTCAAAACATATTTTATAGGTACCGATGTTCCCGTTTATAAATATTTACTTACTTATTAAAAAATATTATTTATCACTGGTTTTTTATTATTACAGTTTATCATAACTACAAAGTAACATCATATTTTTACAACGGGTACATATTGTGAAAATTATTTGTTACTTTTTATTTTTGTCTTTTCTTTTGTTAACCCTTTTCCTCATAACAATTATTTTAGGAGGACTATGGAGGGTTCCATACACAGCTACTTTATCGATACTTGATAATTTAATTCTACACTGTGAATAAGGCTAATACTTTTCGACTACGGATATATTTGATGAGACACTACGGATTTTGGCGTTGGTGTAAACAGGCTGAAAGTGGACTGAGGCTTAAACGTATCTCTCATATCATCTTTCTTTATCATCTTCAATTTCTTTTATTTGAATTCTTTATTGTAAACATCTTTTTGAAAGTCTCTTCAATAGGTAGGATGACATTGTAAATAAATGTGTGTAAATACCAGATTGTGCGTTATTTTAAACTTATCTTTGCATTTGAATTCCAATTCTGCTTACCATCAGGTGGAATTGGATCATTTGCCATTTTTATAAAATACAGGAATATTCTTAAATAGCTCAAAATCAATTTCCATGCGGCTGAGATTAGATATCGCTACATTAATTACTAACAAAGTTAATTATCATGATTATTTCGACACTAATAGGTTGTCGGCGAACTGCCCGTCAATAATTACGTGACCAGATAATTATCACCGCTGCACGCTGTAGGTATTTAATTAATGTTGGTGGCTTTCAATATTACCTACTGCTTAATATTTCTTTTTGACTTTTATGATAATTAAACCCGATTATAGGCTTGGTACAATTTTTAAATTCTGTATCGTTTTTAAGTTCAAATCCCAAACTTGCATTGTTTGTATTTGTTTTGACTTTTTTTCCCCTTCTTTATTTCTGAGATTAAATAATACCTATTAAGAGCGGTTACGCTACCAATTTTGATATTGATAACGGCGAAGACAGCACTATTCGATCGATCTTTGTTCACACAGAAACGGAGTCCATCTTACTGCGCGCATGGCTACCGATGCTTAGACGAGTTATACATTGATGGATGTTGATTTCTTCTGTCTTTTTAGTTTGCAATAAAATCGTCAATGTAGTAAAATCGTCAATGTATGACGTTATTTCGCGTTCTCGGTTGAGAGCCGCCATACGATAACCGAAGGAAAATAAACAGACACAGTACAACTATTTTCTTACTGAGATTTTAACTTCTCATTTTCAAATCAAAGTCTTTTTATATATTTCTTTGTAGATAAATTCAGATCTTGGAATAAATACAGAATATGTTTTGGTCGATTTTGAAATTGGAATTGCAAAACTTAAAACGAGTGTCTCTGTTATTTGAAACACGAAAAAATTTCTGCTTAAAGCCTAAATAACTCACTAAAATTTCACATTAAAAAGTAAAGCTTATAGTAATTAGGTTACGGAAATTCGAAGTAGCAACCATTAAGGGTTAATTCCGGGTACGGAATGAGACTTCGAGACGGGCGACCGCAATTTGCAACTTACTATTAAAAGGTAAAATTTATATAATAGTTTGCTCCGGCGCGAGGCTTAAAATATTTGCAACTTTTTCCGTTTTCATTAAGAGAAGTTAGAGCAGTACTGGACCTAGACAAGTACTTCATTATTCTAAAGAACCACGACCACTTAACTTTCAAAATGTTTGTGTATGTAACTAGGGTTTTATGCTTATCTTATTAATTTTAAATATCTATAATGCTCAAGCAAATTTAAGAGCACATTATGCTATTCTACTAATATTATAAACGCAAAATTTTGTATGGATATGTTTGTTACTATTTCACACAAAAACTACTGAATGGATTTTAATGAGACTTTACAATAATATAGCTTATACATCAGAATATCATAATAGGCTATAATTTATTATATTAATCCTGCGCAGACGAAGTCGCAGGCAGTAGCTAGTCTTCTATAACATCAAAATAAAATTTAAATCTATTACATAAAAAGAAAACTCCTGACTCACTGAATGACTGATCAACGCCCAGCATATACCCTTGGACAGAAGTAAGGCCGGATTTTTCAAAATTCAACCCCTACGGGGGTAAAATAGGGGATGAAAGGTTGTATGGAAATCCGTCATTTTTAAAGTTAAATCCATAAAAATTGGTATGCGGCCTTTGATTAAAAATTACGAAAGAGTAATATTTTGGAATGTCTCGAAATTTAACCCCTAAAAGGGATGAAATGGGAGATGAAAGTTTGGATGAGAAATCCGTCATCTTTATAGTAAAATCCATACAAATTGGTATATAGCTTGAGAATGATGTATGTTACGATTTTTCGAATTTTAACCCCACGCGACGAAGTCGCGAGCAAAAGCTAGTAAGTAAATCATAAATTTAAACCAATGCATTTAAAAATTCATTACGTTCCTCAAACCAGCCTTCATTTAAGAAGGGGTTCTACAGTGTGTCTGTTAGTGATCGTTGGGTACAAACATTTAAACAAACTTGAACAGTTTTAATTGAAGCGCTCTCGTCTCGTCAGGGGTCGAGTTCAGATCAGCCCGCAATAGCGCCCAAAATAAACAACTGTAGGGTACAATGTATGCTTTTACCTTTTGAAAATAATTCAATATCCAACCATCTATACATACATAACATACATATAAATGAAATTGGAGTGTCTGTTTGTAATATTAAAATAACCGTTTTTTACTTCATACATATGAATATATATAAGGTACATACACCAAAATAACATTTTTTACAATTTTTGTCTGTCTGTCTGTCTGTTAATCCGGCTCTACCGATTTTGACGGGACTTTTTTTGACAGGTAGCTGGTGTAATAAGGAGTAACTTAGGCTTCTTTTTTTCTTTTTGTTAATTCTACGCGGACGAAGTCGCGGGCACAGCTAGTAAAAAATTAAAGTTAGCGATATATCTAGTGTAGTCCATAGACTAGTTTATGAAATGATTTTACCGTAATATAACAATTTTAATTGTTATGTAAGTTAAGTTAAGTGTTATGTATGTTAATAAAGTCAAGAATACACTGACATCGCTCTTAGCCTCCATACGAGGAATAGTTGGATGTCTCCCACGTAACGTCTGTTACACTATCTACTTCTCTCTCGTTAAATCACACTTAGATTATCTTATAGAAATATGGGGAAGCGCGGCTAAATCAAACTTAAAAGAGCTCCAACTAGTCCAAAATAAAATTATTAAAGTCCTATTCAATTACAGTTTTCTCACTCCATCAAACACCATTTACACCGAAACGAAACTTATGAATCTCAAACAACTATACCACTACAATACCTGTGTCACGGTAATATTATCTATATTACCGTGCCTGTGTTTTAATAAAGAAGATTTTATTAAATCTAGTACACTCCAAATTAACATTTAACACCAACAGAGAGAAGGGTAAACGGTCGCTTCGTCGGGCTGATAACTTACATTTTTGATTTGCCCACACCGCGCACTAATTATGGCAAGAAAAACATAAGTTTTGAAGGAGCACAGATTTTCAATGGTTTGCCAGAGAATATTAAAACTTCTAAAAATATATCAATTTTTAAAAATAAGTTAAAAACCCACATTTTAAATAATTTTAATAATTACAAATAAAAACTGATCAATATGTTGTTGTCCTTGCTCGCCGCAACATTCAAATTAGTATAAATGCATGCTTTAGCTCAGTAAGTGAAATGTAATATTTTTTATGAGTTAAAATAAATCTCTTTAAACCGAATTGTATAAATGCTGTAGGTATGTACTTTATGATAAATAAATAAATAAATGGATTTGGTTTTGTTTTCAGGTAAGTCACATCATCATCACCTTTTCAAGATATTAAAGGTAAGTATTTTATTTTTGTTTTGTGTTCAGCCAATTGCGACTGAAAGTGGCTTTGAATAAATAGTATCATAAAGGTCACTTAATTATTGTATGTTTAGGTATTAAGATCGACACTAAAACGATTTTACGGATTTGGACGAAAGGTAAAATTAGGGTGTGGATTGACAAATAGAAATAAATATATTATTCTAAATACACTGCCAGACACTGTCAGACCTTGCATTTTGTTCTATATTGGTGTAAGTACTGAAATTTAACACTGTCATGAGAGAAAGACTATTCGGTGCATTTTAATTTTGATGATATTCCTTTTATTTTAATATTTGATTTAATTTTATTTGGGAACTCAACAGCTTATGGAATAATTTTATTTTTGCGTTTACAAACGCGTAAATATTTATTAATACATACTAGAAAAATGCACTAAAAAAAATTTTTTTCAGTGCTTTTTTCTAGTATCAACAGCTTATTCTATGATTATACATGTACAGTAATAATATATAGCTACCGTACAGCATTTCGATGGACACGAGGTTTAAACTAAGTCGCGTGTCAAAATCAGTGTCAAGATCTGTACTAAACCAAATTGAAGTTTTAGCACTTTTAACTTAAACCGTTATTTGTTAATGGGGCACCGAGCGGAATCCGAGTAGTAGAATCACCTAGTACTCATTGACAAAAATCTACTTTTGGATCGCAACTCACTGGTCGAGATCCTATCACTAACTTGTTTTATACATTATTGCTCGAATAACGCACCGTTTAACCCCTTTAGTTACATCTGCAGGGCTATCGTTATTTGAGGTACTAATCAAGTTTACGTAGTTTAGGTTTTTGAGAGCCTAAAAACTATGACAGCGTCTGAATGAATAGCGAAGTAACAAGAGCTTATCTTCTTTGCCCCATTAACTTTGTGGCATAAGTCTGATTGAATTTACGTTGAATTGAGAATTTGATTTCGCAATAATAAAGTCTACAATCGAAATAAATAATGTATTAGTCGTATTGATTCGAGATATTAAGGTGATCCAAATATTTTTATATAAAATTTTATTTCCATTTTTCACATTATTTGATCCGGCCTTAGTTATTTCGACACCATTGGTTATTAACTGTTCAATAAAGTAAATTCCAGGAAATATGAGTGACTTATTAATTCATAATAGCTAAGTCTCTGGAAGAAATGATAAAAAAAGCACCAGCTTTAACTGTTAAAGACTTACCGTCAAGGGGACCCTTTAATATTTAACTCGTTAAGCCCCGTTCGCGCTCAGGAGCGCGAGAACACAATTAAAATCAATTGTGTCTGGATATTAATAATCGTCCAGGGATTAATCGATCGCAGGCTTTCGCAAATAAATACGAAGTAATTTCAGAAAAGAAAGATTCCAATGTATATTTCACTTGTATTCTTTTATTTATCGAAGTTTGTCCTGTATTAGACAAATGTTGAAAATAATATTGTAATACAAATGCCTCCAAATAAAACAAGGGTAAGGCAAATAAAGGCTATGTCACATCACATCAACAGCTCATATATGTCCCCACCGAGGGGCTCGAGCCTACCCCACATTAGGGGCGATTAGGCCTTAGTCAACCACGCTGGCCAAGTGCGGGTTGGTCGACTTCACACACAACCTAAGAATTTCTTCATAGATGTGTGAAGGTTTCCTCACGATGTTTTCCTTCACCGTAAAAGCGTCGATTAAACGTACATATGAATTCAAAATTTGAAAACACATTGGTACGTGGCGGGGATCGAACCAGTGCCTCCCGGGTGGGAGACGACGCTCTTACGCACTACGCCACCGACGCCACGAAAGGCTATGTAGTTAGTATTATATAGTAGATTGTACAAATATCTACCTATAATACGTGAAAAAATAGCTTTGTAGGTATAATAAGTAATGTGAGATTCGCCATAATTAAAGTGCAATTGCAGGATGGAAACTTTTGGCGGGACAATAAGGGGAAAAGGCAATAAGACGTACTTTAATCGTAGCAGCTGCATGAAAATGATCTTAAGACACTATCTTTATTTTTTTCGCGAAATTGTGTAAATTGAGGGACGTGTTCATAACATATATCGCTCACATGTCATCTCCAGCTGGTTCTATCGTATCCGCTCCTCAGGTAGGTTTGGACGTCCATTTTTATATCAGCCTTAATAAGGTCTATCCACCTAAAAGATACTCTACCCCTACTTCTCCTACCCTCCACGTAACCTATAGCATCATAAGTATTTCCGTTCATTTCGTCTAGCCACGCGTCCGAAGAATTGAAGGACGTGTTAGATAATACGCATTAAATTCATTTTACTCTTGCGACTCATCCCGTGATTTTTCCACACCCTCTCCAGTCTCCTCACTGCTGATTGTCATCAGTCCTCTCCGCACCTATCTCACATGTACCGTTTAATCTTATGATGAGCCCTAGATAGACGAATTTGACAACGGCTTCCAGATCTTGGAGCTCATGTGTACGAAGTGATATGCAGCTTCGATCCAAGAACATGAGTTTGATCTTGAATCTGTTGATTTTGAAGCCATATTCCACACTTACATTCTTCAATCTTTCCGGAAACTCCGCCACGTCCCTCTCATGGTGGCGTGAAGATGGGAGGCCTTCAAATTGTTTATGTGACCTTCACGCCACCATCCCATCCAATACTATACGCATTATACAGGGTGGAAAAAAATGGGCCCTGGAGGGGAAGACAGAATTCTCAATAAACTTTCTCGAACCGGGAATCGAACCAACTAAAAAAACAAAAAATAACCATTGCAATTTTATTTTACTACCTATTCGATGCAGTCGATGTTAAAGATAAATTTTCTCTAAGAAACACAGGGTCTTAGAAATAAAAAAATAAAATCTAACATTTATTTTACTTTTACTCTCGAATACCTATACCAGCAATAATAATTTATTATTTTAATACGTTTTTTAATTGAATCATTTCGTGGATAAACATTTCTATTTCTTCGCAATTTCCTTTTAGTACAGTTATGTTTTCTCAATATTTTCTCTCGTTTTTCCCTGAAAATATTCCAAAGGTTTCATTGATAAATTGATATCATACAAAGTCAGTTTTGAATATCTTATCATTGATTTCATATGGGAAATAATACCTTAAATTATACACGTTCGATATTATAACATAATATCATTGCGTTCACTTATCTAAATAAGTATTTGTCAAAGATTTTTATTATTGCTATACAAAAATCTTTGACTGATATCGCGAAAAATAAACTACTTTTCCTTACCCAAATTTTGTGATATCCTCAATTTTGTAGCTCATAGTAATTAGTTTTTTAAACATTTTATAAAAAGGAAAGAAAACACGATGAAGTCGTAAATTTTCCAGGAATATTGTAAGAAAACGCGGTAATGTCGTATTTTTAGTCTAAAAGATTTTCATCGAATATAAAGAAGATGGAGGCAGAATAAATAAATTACTTTATTATACAGTTTTGAATGCATAATAAGAAATTTGTTCCAATACCCCGACGGAGATTAATGCGGTCTTGCAGAAGCCCCGGGTCAAAAAGGCTGTAATCAGGTTCATAGACAAGGCCTCTTTAAAATAATTCTTAGTGGTAAAACTTTTTATAAAACAAGCAATCGCTGTTATTCCGAACTCTTTGTTTTCGAATAATTTAAAGTTCTTCTATTGCCATGCCGTCCCAGTTGAAGAAACCCATTAAAATAAAGAAGAAAAAGCGAATTATAATAAACCGCAATCTCGTGGTAGATAGATGCAGTGAATCTTTGAACAAATCTAGTTTAAACTGGTTGCATTGCTTAATACTCTGTTCTTTGAGACTTATTTCTCTTTTACAAATAAATTTTACGTTTAGAGAGAGATTCGGAAAATAATGGTGCCTGCACGCTCGAGTTCCGAGAACAGTTCAAGTATTAGAACTATTTCGTTGAAATTCGCGCTTACGTCACAGGCGTGTATGGCAATAATTATGTAAATAGGAAATTCTGGGTGTACGTCGACGGAATACGTCAGTCGCAGTAATGCGCGTTCAACGAGAGCACGTCTGGCCTGCATCGCGTTGATCTATGACATATGACTAATTTAGAATTATTTGTCCGTCGAGGAACATCAAGGTTCAAATAGCCATTCTAATCTTTACATCCTATATTATTAAGATTCAAAATACAATATTTGTCCAGTGTTGTTTACTTTTTGCGGGGACAGGTGATGTCGTGTTTAAATTTCTCGGCAGTCAATATTAGCAGAACCTTTTCATAGGACAATTGTGTACCTATCTTCATTTCTGGCTTCATTCGGTAAAAAATAGGACACTAATTTAAATATCCTGTGCTTATATTAAAATTTTATTAAAGCAGCAAATTTCGACTGCCGTAAAATATATTTACTTAGTCTGGCCATAAATACTGTTACAGTTAAAAGTATAAAAAATATTACATTTGAATTTGGAATCTGTCATTAAAAAATGATTTTTCATTGTGTTTTTTCTTTTTGGCGGCTATACATTGTACGATATTTTGCGATATTTTAATGGAGTGGGGTGATAAAGAGAGCCGAATCGTTGTGATTGCATAACACAAAGTAGGTATGGAGCCAAAAGCAATTTTTAAATCGCTACATACGCTTGGTATTATTCAAATGTTTGTGTACCGGGCTATTAATAGGTACAATGAGACCTCCTCCGTTTGTGACAGAAAAAGATCTGGTCGTCCACGTAGTGTTTCTTCAGAAAAATGTGGTCAAAGCAGTAAGGGAAATGATTTGAAGAAATCCTGTCTGAAAGCAAAAGATACTCGGGAGATGAAGATAGCCTAGAACCATGTCGCGTATTTTAAAAGATGATTTAGGACTTGCAGCCTATAAGAGATGCACTGGTCATTTCATAACTGATAACTTAAAAAAGTATAGGGTGGTAAAATCGAATCAACTACTGAAGCGGTAAGCAAAGGGAGGTCACAGAAAAATTTTGTTTACAGATGAGTTTTTGTTTAGAATTGAGAAACATTTGAACAAACAAAATGACCGTATTTATGCTCAAAGCTCTAAAGAAGCTTCCCAATCAGTCGTCAGAGTGCAACGTGGGCATTATCCGACTTCAGTGATGGTTTGGTGGGGTGTTAGCTACGAAGGTGTGACTGAGTCATACTATTGTGAAAAAGGTATCAAAACATCGGCACAAGTGTATTAAGATACCATTCTTGAGAAGGTAGTTAATAGTTTTTAGAGAGTCTAAACACCATGATAATTTGGAGTCCCTAAAACCACAACCATCCATACGATTGGTAGTGAGGAATCTTCCCATAGAAAGAGTGCGTGCTTCTATTGATAACGGGCCTCAACGTTTCGAGACCACTTCGAATAAGCTTGATAAATTTTAAATTGTTTTATATTTATTAATTAAACTAACATACTGTAAAAGCAATATGTGCTAAAGCAGTTGTGACTAAGTATAAGTTACAGATTTTACAATCCTGTTTTATTATACCAATTCATATTCACGCCATTTCATTGTTGTAATAAAACCGAATCGTATATAAAATACTGCAACTGTCATCAATTTGGATTTGTTGATTCGTCAAAAATTAATGGCGACACTTCTGCCGCCCGCAGTGAAAGATTATGTTGATTTGTCAACGACCATTGAAGTGGAGAATACTTGTAAAGTTTCTTTTCTGGATTATATATTATTTTGGTTCGTTTTTTGAACGAGTAAACATTGTTAAAAGACACTGATCATTTGCCTTCCTTGCTCCCAAATTTATTTGAAATCGGCGTAATATTTATGTTTTCTCCTTGATCAGACATCATTTCAACATTAACACATTTCTTTGCAATATCATCTTTGATGCAGACTATCCACATTTTCTTTAGACTTACTCTCCCTCTCTGTCTATCCACATTCATTCTCCTTGCATTCATAACAACATTATTTTAAACCTTCAACCAGATCTTTCTTATTAGCTGTTTGTCACTAAGAAAGATTTGGCTGAAGGTTTTCCGATTGACCGCCTACCAGACTTACTATAGGCATGTTATTGTCGGCGATAAGAAGAAGGAGAATGTCGGTAATTATTTATTAAATAATCAGTTCGAAACTAATTCTAGTGCCATCCGCTCACATCACGCGCACATGCTTCGATTACTTAATAAAAATCCGGTGCCAATTGCAAAAGTAAAAGGGATGAGTAAAAAACACGGGCTTCATAAAAAGAATATTCTGCGGGTATTTGAATAAATATCAAAAGAGAGAACCATTTTTCACCGCACTGGTGATAATAATGACGCTATTTATCAACGACTCGAAAGGGTGGGTAATTATTAACGTTATATTCGGCGGTTTCGTTTGTTTACTTACACTTTTTCGGTGATATTTTTCCCAGTTAGCGACAGTACAGTAGGTCATTTCGTTTGACTACGCGGGATGGCTCCGGATGATTTATTGTTGCGTTGAATATGCATGTCGAGATGAAAAATGACGACAACGTGTGACTGGTCGTCGGGCCTAGAGTAGGGTGTGTGGTAGCCGTGCCTACTGCAGGAGCGCGAATATAATTGTCTGTGACATCAGTAGTTAGCGCACAAACATGTTTATAGATTGATGTAAATGATAAAATAGAAATGTGTACATGGATTTGTTCCTATTTTACTACTAGTTGTTTCAAAACTTTGTTTGGTCCTTTTTGACTGCCAAGTGTCTCCTGGCAATATTATTCAGCAACTTTGGAGGCTAGACGCCCCCGCGTTACCGCACGCTCCGCGCCCGGCTGCCGGGCCGAACGCGTCACACTGCGAAAGTCGTTAAGAAGATAAATCGGGAACCACACAAGACCCCATAATCTTTTTATGATATTTAAGTGAAAACCTTTTTGAACTACTCAGATCCGTTACGATAATTCCTTCCTTTTTTCCTCTGCGAATTTAAATTGATGGAAATGTATTCAGTCTGTATCTTAAGTTAACATTGTATCAGTTTTCTTACTGAAACTTTAGATATGAGTACGCGGCTAGATGGAATTTATGAAGTGTAAGACATTTGAGAAGTGCATGAAGTTCCAACTTGTAGCTAGGTTGATGGAAACAATGGCGAGGAAGTTTTACCCGGAGACCGTGTACCAGGCTATTTCGCGTCTACGCCTCCGTCCATTAATGCGGCGCGGCTATTTTGCATGCAAACTCACATAATTTTCGCGACAACTGTATTGTACTTTCTCTAAAACGGGAATTCCATTATAGCATTCTGTTTTGTAAGTAGGGTGGCGTTTAGCGAGCATTGGCTTTACTAAATTGGACATTCGGTGAATTAGTATGCGCCGATTTACGCGCACTAAAACTTAGTTTGGATATGCGGTGCAAAAGACAAAAGTAAAATATAATTCCGGCCTTTTGACAGGATTACTTGCCCGAATTAAGCGCGCTTTAAGTTGCAATTTAAAAGTTTTATAAACATCCATTGTCACGTGAGTATTATATGTTTAATTATGTACGTATGTTGGGCTAGGTTAGTTGTTTACATGTTCTGTGTGAGATTTCAACGACAACTCGCTGTGTTCGCCACCTGAGCCCACAGGGTAATATTGACCCGACTATGTATGTGCATGAGTGAGTGACGGTATGGGATTTGAGGATTCAGATATGTTTTACGAAACTTTTAGTAAAAAAACGAGTTCACTACTTTTAGATTGTTTACTGCTCTGTAAAATTTGCATATTTATTATTTTGCAGATTCATAAACTATTGTTGTTATTTTTTACTACCGCATATAATTAGATATCTAATAATTACCATAGTAATCTTTTTTTTTTCATTTACGTCTGCACGACGTTTACTTATTTCAATTATGTTTTACTCGTGATAAGGTTATTACCTGAAATCATAGGTTATCACGATGAATGAATGAATTTGGTTATTTTTAAACTTTAATCTGGATTCAGATGTGATTTCAATTCTCAAATGGATTTACTACTCCACATAAGGGTTTTTTTTTGTAGCAAGACTAGGGTGATAATTAAATTAAAAGAAACTTACATTAGGTTTTAATGAGCTCTTTATATATGATGCTTCTTTTGGATACCTACTTACATAACTTGTGCTAACTACGTCGAAAAAAATACCCTTTTATCCCAATGGTTCAAAGACCAGATCACCGATCTTAACCAAGATTCGAACCTGAGCGTCATTCATATCTGCGCTTATCATTTCCGACGTGTTTCGCTTCTTGGGTATTTCTTGGGTTACATGATAACGGGCGAAGGAGCCTTAACTAAATTGTTACAATACACATTGTATAGAATTACTCGGGTCTCGTTAAGTGAGTTCCATAAACATTAAACTCGGTCTTAACGGTAGAAGGGCTGACGTCGTATTTTTTGGTCGTTTCAATATTTTGAGTCCCAATCTGTACGGGGTAAACTGCAAATCCTCTGTAATTAGTTTCACGGCGAGGGCTTTATGAAATATAATCTTGTTTATGAAGCTAAACTGGAAATTTTGTAGAATCTAACGCGTTCGAACGTAACGCAGAAAGTTAAGGAGTGGCAGTGTTTTAATACATTTCGATAAGGTATCGCAAATAATCTTAAATTATAAGAATTTATAATAGATTATAAGTGAACTTTACCAATTTACACTGCGGTCAGGAAAATACTTTTTTATACCACATTGATGGCAATCAAGCATATGGCATACGGTCCACCGAAGAGTAAGCAGTCACCGCGGTGCGGTAGTAGAGAGTCTGTTTGGCATCATGTCAAATAGTTTCTAGGAGCAATCCGTTACACAACCGCTATAAAAGACTTATAGGAAGTTAAATTAAATCACGATATATGATAAAGAGAAGACATTACACATCTGGTTGACGTTGTAGGTATTATTAATTTAACTACATATATTTAGACATGAAGGTATAACGATTTGAATCTCGACGTACTCTTTTTTTGACTAATTTTACTGGATATCTCTGATGAACTTCTCTGCGTCACCTGGGTTTTTGGTGAAGGCGATGACCTAGGTGGGTCCTCTAGCCTGTAAGTCGAATCACCCCAGAGAGGATTTCTAATCGGTGAGCATCTCTCTCGGGGGCGTCTCTACACCGATTAGACTCCACTCCCTTCCGACTCAAACGCCTTAGAGCGTTCGAGTTGGAAGGGAGTTGGAGTACTCTATTTTCTAAGCTATACACAGACTAGATTGTTCCAACAAAAATTATGTTTTATTCGCTTTGTGAGACGGTATACATTTGAGGAGATTTATGAAAAGAAAATTAAATGAAATGAAAAAGTTTTTTATTATTTCACTCAAATAATTATTATTATGCTGAGATTGAGAAGAAATGGCGAAATGATCTCCAAAGCTTACAATTTCGTAATGATTTTAAAACATCAATACAGCTCAATAAATAATAGTTTTACATGCGTCAATTTTGGGCAGTTATAACTCGCACGCATTTGGATCATTTATCTTGTAAAAAGGTTTTCTATTTTTAAATTAATCACATTAATGAACTAAGTAATTCAACTTTTGATACCCACCACCATTTTTTGTTAGATTGGTACAGAGATTCCTTTCAATTTAGGCGGTAAGCATACATATATATATGAAAGATGATTGACACGCGAACATTATTGGATTATCTAAAATGAAAGAGGAAGGGGCCGCTTCTGAATATTGATAGCATGGAGTCAATAATGTATAGAGTTACGTCATTATGAGGATGGTTGATATGTCAGTCAGTCAGTTTCTTCTTAAATATTAAGATGAATAAATAATATTCTGATATACCTACTAGCTTGATATTCCAAGCAAAAAAACCCTTATGACTTCCTCACTGTTTTGTTCCATTCCATTCATTGAATTTATCAGTTCCAATAACTGGAATAATTAAGTACAGTTTTAGCTGTATAAAACATTTGGATTTAATTTTCCTTTTATATTTTTTTTATTGTTTCATTCATAGGTTAAAATCAATGTGTTGTTATTTGTTCTGTTGTTTGAATATACGGTTTTGCTAAAGGAAAATTATGTTTTAACACTTCCTTCATACACTTTAACGGCTTCCAGTTTATTACAGTAGGTATATTCTTCAGAATTATTTTTTCATTAAAAAAAAGTGTGATTCTTTCTATATTGACTATAATATGCAGCTTTTTTTAAAATAAATCTCTGGTATTAGCTTGGCACGCAATAAATTTAGTACTTACGAGTATAACTTTTAACAGTATTTTTATATGTTAATTTTTAAAGACTTGATATAACTTAAATAACTTTGTAAGAACTAAACTGAATTGGTATTGGTATTAATGAATTGTAATTCTTTATTAACATTCGTTGCCTGCATAAATATAGCGAAAGGTTCTCTTGAAATAAAATTAGTTTGAAACCTGGTGTTTAAGCCAACCTTGGACTGATGCTCCAATATTTGCGTAAGCAATAAGTGCAATCAAACCGTCCCTCAATAAATGGCGGTATTGTTTTCCCTGTTATTGCGATTCCGTTGCCGAGACACGCCCGGAATAAATTAAACTGCAATTTGGGGCCTTTAATATGGAGTGTTGCTGGTGCTATTCGACCATCGCGGTGTGTGGCGCACCGATATGAGCGGCATTCGAATGAGTACACAAAGGCGCTATGCTATCCATCGTAATGTAGCCAGGCACACGATAGTTCTACAGACCCCCGGGAAAACGCTTTTGCACGTGCATTCCATGCATCGCACATGTCAAAACGTTCGTTTGAGCAATTCGTTATTAAATTTGTTGTGCTCCTGCAATTTCAAAGCCTAATTACTGCTCTAAAACATAAGGTACCTACGTTTTCAATTTAATATCCGCGATTACTGTACGCACATTCCATTCAAGTTTTATTATCGGAATACAAACAGCTTATTGCATGCAGGGACCGTTTTAAAGCAATCGTTTATATTACCAATAAAAGCACAATGGCGCCTATTATGATTATGATCACAATTTTATTATTGTTTCAAACAAATGTTATGTTAATACCATTGCCTCATTTTAGGGATCTGGTGTGGTCAACTGTAACAGTTGAACCTATTTCATTGCGATGTGTTAGAAAGTTATGGTAATTCGCGTAGGTACTTATCGCTGGGAATGGTTAGTTACTGAAATTATAAAATACATTTTCACTGTACATTCTCTTGAAGTATTTGCATTCTGGACTATAGAAATATTTTTATAAAACTAACAATCACTTATATCTATCGCAAATGTTATGAATTTCAATTGAAGACCATGTGAAGGAATAGCATACGGCTATTATTAAATTATACATAGGAGTTTCTAGAATAGATTACTTAATAAAAACGAATGAAAAAAAATAATTATTCGTGTATGTTTGTAACGGTAACAATGAAATAAACTATACAAAATCAAATACCTTAAAATTATCTTACTGCTTTAAATATTAAACTCCTCCTTAGGTACGTCCTTCCACTAGAAGATTAGCTACACCTTACAGATCACATCCAATATACCTTTGGAAGTGTCCCGTTTCATACAATGAGTTTCCCTAACTCTGCGTGAATATGGTTGGATTTGACGCTTGTTAAACCAGGATAACAATGGGACGATTCCCATTGTCACTCTGGTTTAGCAAACGTTGCAATCCGTCTTTACGCGAGCAATATGTTTGTATGCCATGCTTGGTTTACAAAAAATCACCATAAAATCTGCAGGAGCAAATCTGTTAAAGTGGTTAAAAGTAATGCAGTAAGCGCCTCTTCTATTTAATCACACAAGAGGAATTTATCGTACCGTCTATGTAAACGTTGTATGTACGTTGGCTCTTCCCCAATATGGTTGTTAGTTCATGATCCGCCTCCCTTTGAGATGCGTTAACAGCCTAGGGCGTCTTGTCTTGTTGTGGACCAATGACGTCTCTACAGACCAAGTCTAATGGTATTTGCTCTGAGGTAATCGAGAAGTCTAATGATCCGCGTCTGTGAGGACCTTAATCAGCACGCTTTATGGCCCGGACGTGGCCTTTATTAAATAAGAACTTCGTCTCATTATTCTATGCGATTCTCAATTTACATTATATTTGCATTTTTCGTTTCACGCTTGTTTGCTTTTGCAGAGTAATTAATTGCTTCGCTTGATTTTTTTCTCGATAGCCATTCGTTCTTATTATCTTGAATTGTTATACCGATGTGTTTTTGGATAGGCGCCAAATTAAAACTTATGGGTTGCAATTCTTTTAGCCGTATTAGGCAATGGCGTATATTATAAAACTTTTGTTCAGTTTATTTTAGGTTTGTTTATAGAGGTTACTCTGCTGTCAAGA
This sequence comes from Elophila nymphaeata, assembly GCA_955850985.1. Classification (NCBI taxonomy): domain Eukaryota; kingdom Metazoa; phylum Arthropoda; class Insecta; order Lepidoptera; family Crambidae; genus Elophila; species Elophila nymphaeata. The sequence goes on from OY039068.1 coordinate 16,726,977, forward strand.
TTTTAAAAGTCTCCATTTCAAGCCTCTAAGGAGAAGCAAAAGTCCATAGTAGGTTTAACAGTTACTATGTTACGACTTCGCTTGCCTTGGTCATAAAATAATAACAGTAAACCTACTAACAATTAGTTATCTAATTGAAACTAATTAATAGAGTAAAGTAATTCGGTCGGGCGGGTATCACCAGTGCCTTTACCAAACGGAGTAGAAAAGTTTTTTGACTACCCATCCAAATACAAACTGCATTATCTTTTGCGTTTGTCGACCCGTTGCTGACGAAACGAAATCAAATATTTGTTTGGCAGTACATTTGTTATTATAGGTCGTTAATGATTAATTTACTTTTATAAGTGAAACCGGACTTCAGGTTGCTGATATTTGAGAAAAAATAATTTCTAAGTGTCCGTCGCAAAATAGATGAAAAGGACATCTTTTATCAGTCCCACGTTACCCAGATAGTGAATGCAATGACACCCCTGGAAACTTCAACCATTGTAAACACTATTCAGCTTACGTGAATAACGCAAACGTTCGTCCGCTGTGTACCTCCCTAATGAGATTCTATCTTAATTATTTTTCAGTGTTCCTCGTAAATTTCCCTCCCGAGACTTGCTGAGCCATTCCGTGGCGGAAACATCCTTTTCTGGCTTAATTATTTCCTTTTTTTTTGCTGCGTTCAATATTCATTCCGATTTTCGTCGAGCAGGTATTAAAATTCATAACTTTGCTATTATACCCGTCAACATCTGGCGCCACTTGAAGTTATTATCTGAAACTCTTAGTAGGGCATTAATTAATTTCGAGATCATAGTTTAATTGCTTCTTAGAAGTGCAATTCTGCGTGAATGGTCGTGATTTGCTGTGGATGCGACTTAAGGCCTCCGTAATATATGGCAGCGGATTAGGATTTAAGTCAAGGCAGTTTGCTACGTTATTCAGCTTAAGTGTGCTAAATATGTCCCCTCTTTATTTGTGTTGCAGCAACAAGAAAATAATTTTATTACCGGTTAAAAAGAATCTGTATTATGATAATGATAGCTAGCCTATCGTTGCTAACTAAATCGACTTGCTTTGATAACGGGGATGACTTTAGCTACAGTCGATTAGAATTTTTGAATTATGTATAGAGTAACGTTAGGTACTAATAATTTCTTCCTAGACGCCATGTTTGCACTCAAATAATAAAATAAATGCACAGGAACAACATCATTTAAACTCAAGTACTGAACATCAAAGTAAGCACTCCAAGAGACAATGAAATTCCATCTATTATCATTATTTATGTCCTCAAACATAAAGAAGCTATTGCCGTAGCAGGTATTACCGGACTATTCGATTAAAAGTGGGAGCTTTATGAGTTTTCACGGCGCATCTTAGAGATTGGTTTGCGCTTGGCGTGGCAATGTTTTACGCATTGAAGTGGCATTTTATTACTGGGGCAGATCGCCGCTCGTGCTCAGCATGGGCGCACACGATAAATTTGCCTTGGCAGCTCCCGCCCACTAGCCTCTAAAGGAGTTGACAGTACTGCCAAGGAGAGCACCGTAAATAAGGCACAATACCGCCTATCTCACACCAACACGCGTGCACTTGCATGCCCTATATCATAGGATAGTATTGTAACCAAACACGTGTCTTATTTCGAATATGTGCTAAGAATGTTTCTTTGAAAGGATGCCCGTATTGAATTGGTTTAGGATTTATGTATGTTGACTTTGATAATTGTCTATTTTTGACGTATACTTATATTTGCAAAATAGTTCAGCGATTCTTGAGATCCAACATAATTTCAAATTTGTCATATTATCTGTTTATCAAAATCATCTGTGTCCTTTAAAACATGCACATTTACTTTCAAAATTAATTAAGATAATTGAAAGAATGATTTTGTAAGTTTCATCTAGAATATTTTTATCGTAACTATTTCTTTATCTACTCTAGTGTGCCTAAAGCATCGAGCACATAAAGTATTGTATATTTTGGCTAAATAATTGTAATCACCAAAATTATCTTCAAACACTGCATTTGTTATCTTAAAAGTTCCGCGTTTACTTTTAATAGGAATGAACCCAAAAACTTTAATTCGGTAGTTTGTATTTCTTTTTACATTTATGGTGCCAATGTTATCGTTTTTTGAAATTAAATTAAATATATTTTTTTATACATATAAATGATCCTGTATTAAAGGAACGATCCCTAATTGCGGCAGATGTGGGAGTTTTTTTTAATTATGATCATAAAAACTTTCTTATTTATGACCGCTTGAGTATGTGTGTACAATATGTTTTACATGGGGCCCTTACAAATCGTATGATGAATTGTAAATCGTACTTACTTCCGTGTAGTAAGAATTAACATGAAATAAAAATGTAATATTTTAGGTTTTACTTTATCTATATCTACAGTTTAATATTTTTGACAGATAAAGTGAAAATCGTGACTAATTAGACAATTTTGACTCAAGTCAATTAAAAAAGGTTTATTCTAATATGGTGCATTCTGCACACTGCAGTTACTTGGCGACATCCAGTAGCAAAAGTTATTCGTTGTTAGTATCTGTTGCCGTGTTGGTATGAATCAAGTAACATTGCCTCACTTTTGAAAATAGTCAACATGTGGTAACATTTGTTACCTGAATACGGCGACATAAAATATACTTTTCATCCCACCACCTCGGAAAGTGTAATTTTGCGCTTCGAAATCTGGCTGGAAAATTCTATTTTATTCGCTTGAGCGGCAAAGTAGATTTGAATTTAGAACATCACATATAATGAGTACTCAATATAATTGTTAATTCAAAACGTCATTAAACCTATTTAATGTAACCTCTATGGTGCCAAATTTATGATTAGAATGAAGATTATTTTGTCATTTCCTCGCTGAGGTGGGATGAAAAGTTACGTATTGCACTCGAGTGGAAAGATTTTTCACCTTGTGCTCGTTTGTTTCCCTCGCTGACGCTCAGGATTCTAATTTAGAATCCTTCGCTTGCTCGGTCATCCAAATCGAGCACGCGGTTAAAAAGGAACTTTCCACTCTTGTATAATAAACAACTATTTTAATACAGGAAGTAAACAGTTATGCCCTGCAACTACCGTGCTGTTGAAAGTTACTCTTTGCTATTATTTTGTATTATTTGCGGTTTGAACACGATGAGCAATATTCAAGAATTAGTAGGTAACTAGTAAGTAGCTACAAAGTTATAGACTTAATGCTATCATGTTGTTTAATGTCGCTTCACAAAATGTAACTACGGTATGGGTGATCCAATAGCTAATTGTGATAAGTAGGAAACTATGTAGGTACGTGTATAAAGTGAATAAGATAGCCAATAAATTGGTATTTGGTTTGTGGTTCAGGATTCCAGGTGAGACTTACTTCCAATTATACTGGACAATGGTCATTGGGTGAGATACAGGCCAACTAGGGAGTTTATTGCAATTATTTATCAAAATAATGTTAACGAGATTATAGGTTCATTTTCAGCTTTTGGTATACATTGTCGTAAATGCATATCCCAAAATGTGCGTCTATATATTCACGCGGCATAATAATGTCTGCCTAAATACAATCTTTATCTTACATTTATATATCGCATTAATTTATCAAGGGATCTAAGTGAGATCCTAAGTGGGAGAAAAAATAGTTGTAACCTTCGCAATTCTGCTTTGGGAAGCGCATTAAGGGTAATGCCGCCAGGTAGCAGCCATTAACATTCCTCGGGGGCTTATGTGCTGATACGAGCATCTCCATATAGCAAACTGAAGATATCAGTTACTTAAATGAATAATTCATGCTAAAGTGCTGTTTTTTATTTTGCGCTACATTGCTTGAGGGTGCGGGCAGGGTGCGGGTGACAGTATTTACTTTTGTGTAAGGCGCAGTTTATGCAGAAGAGGCACACCGGCACAGGCGCAGGACATCTCAAAGATTTTGTAACGATTTTAGAAACGCCAAAATATTGTTGAAATAAAGTATAATATTCGTAATAGCAAAAAAGCAAATTAAGTATAAACATTCCTATTTAACTTGGCTTAAGTTACTTAACTTTTAATTTAATTTATAGTTTTTGCTATACACGTTCTTGTCATGAATGTTTTCTCTATATCCACAGCTTTGCCGCTAAAATTGTTACAAAATCTATGATGTACCTATACCGCGCCTGCATCTATTACCCTTTACGCCTTTCTGTGTACAATTATACATCCCGCCGCCTATAGTTCATAGTGAAACTGATTGTCCTTGATCACTGCAAAGCGCGAACGTCACTTCATTATCAGAGATGGCAAACAACTCGATGCTTAATTCGTATAGTCGTGAGCCGCAGCCGCGTATTATTGGGCATACCAATTCTGGTATACAGTATTGTAATGCTGACAATACGACCCGTGGATGCATTGGGTGCGCAGCGCGACTGATTCAATCAGAAACTCAAAGTAAGCTATTGTATTTAATTTTCAAAAGGTACTCTGTAATCTATTGCTCGCTCATCGTGATCAAATCCAAAGGTTACGGAGTCGATGCCAAAATTCCACTTGCAGCAACCATCATTTTAACGAAGTCAGCGTAATAATTTCGGGCTCAGACAACTTTTGTATACCACGGTATAGGATCTACTCTGTTCACGTTATTGGAATATTTATTACATATTTGTTTCTTTATAAATTACTTTTTATTTTTAATCCGTATTGCATACATCAACGTAGCTTATTGTATTTCTGACATGTTCAGTTCTGGAATCGTGACAAATTAGTTATTTTTCATATTTCCCACGAATCTAGTAATTTTTAATTATTATGATAAACACACACGTCGCGTCGTAGTTTTAATTTACATAATTTTTTTTGTTATATATTCTTCATAAGTCATATAGAAACAACATTTAAGAAATTACTGTGCATTGTGTGAAGCGGTTTTTAAGGAAAACGGTTTAAAATCGCTTACTCGTAATCTCCGCTGCGGATTTCTTTGTTGGCATCAAAGAGAACAAGTGGAAAATAATGTTTCTTGAGTTCTCTCGATCTCAACAAAACGCTTAAAGAGTTGGTGCGTATTTATTAGAATGTGTAGGTACGATCGAATTAGGGCGAAAATTATGACTACAATTCTTCTGATATTGGTGGACTTTTGAAAGGACGACAAGAGGGAGAACGGGCTTAAAGTATTTGTTCTAATTTCGGAGGGAAACTGCCTTTGACACTTCATACTTGTAGTTCAATAATAATGTTGAAAAAGGCTGTTAGTTTTCTAACATCTTATTCATATAGCATGAGAAAAATACATTTTTAGGCTGTTGGCGTAAACTTTTATTGTTCAATGTCTCCTGCTATATTACAAGACTCAATAAAAATAAATAAAAGAGATCACAATAAAAATAAATAAAACAAAAAAATCTAAATAAAGGATATTAATGTTGTGTTTAATATCTCTTATTTTGTATTGTTTTAAAGTTACGTGGTCACTAACATTAAATTGTGTGAAAATGGGATTTGTACCACGTACCTCGGTTATATTCATTTTTTTTCATCCTTGCGTTCATTTGTGACCATGGCGCATGCATCAACTGCGCCGAAATACCGGAATACATTAACAAAACCGAGGTACCTGGTACTACTCCCGTTTTCACACAATTTAATATCTTATTTTGTCCTCATTCTTGCACCAATTATTAAACATTTCTTTCAGATTTTCTTTAACTGCAGGTTGCCTGGAAAACATTGCTTCTTAGCAATAAGAAATCTAAATCTATATTGAATCATCCGTTTGGGAGCTACAATATCGCAGACAGGTGCACAGAAAAACATATACACACTCTAAACTCATAACAAACCTCGTTTTTCTAAGACATTACAACTATCAATGTATAATTAAAATGTATTTTACTATACGATCATAATTCTATGCATTTCGACAAAAAAGTTGTGACAGCAAACCACAAATAAAATCTAAAATTCCACCTCCAAATAAAGTGCCCTCCGAATTCCGGTACGCGATTTATTTAATCTGAACAACCGATCCGAATAATTTGCGGTAAAATGTATGTAATGTGATATATTAGATTTAAATGTTAATGTTTTTCGTTAACATGTGTGGTCGATGGATGAGTGGTACATGGATAACAAGCGAACTACCATCCATACTAAACACGGTCAACATCAACAGCTCATATAATATCCCCACCGAGGGGCTCGAGCCTACCCCACATTAGGAGCTATTAGGCCTTAGTCAACAACGCTGGCCAAGTGCGGGTTGGTCGACTTCACACACAACCTAAGAATTTCTTCATAGGTGTGTGCAGGTTTCCTCACGCTGTTTTCCTTCACAGTAAAAGCGTCGATTAAACGTACATATGAATTCAAAATTTGATAACACATTGGTACGTGGCGGGGATCGTACCAGTGCCTCCCGGGTGGGAGACGACGCTCTTACGCACTACGCCACCGCCTTAACAAGGTCATATAACTATTTATTTATTATTACTTAACATTTTCTATAACAAACAATATTGTCTCGCGGTCATGATGATACTAACCAACGAATAAATACCAGACACTACGATAACTTATAAGCGGCTCTCGCGGATTCATATCAAACGCGGCTAGGCAGGGAAAGAATCAAGAGTAATGAGGGGAATGCCGATGCATCCTATGGAGGCTTCCTTAACCAGTCACCGGGGTCAGAAGTCCCAGGCACGGCTTCTGGCTCCCCTCTCTGCAACGCGATGGACTCTGCACCCGCACGGTGAATCCATGGAATGCTAAGAGTTTGCATCTCATCCATTAGCAATAGAGATCTGAAGGGTCGCGGAAGGTTACCTTTACTATTTTATATCCTTCAGACAGCCAATAAAACTTTAAAGTAAGACGTGAACTCGTAGTTGCGAAGGTAATAGAAGGCGTCTTGAGATTTTTTAAGTGCAGGTTTAAGTTATTTTTCACGCTGCTCTGATAAATTTCTTTCTAAAGAAAAATATAAAAGATGCTACTCCCTATAGCAGACGAGACGACTTAGGTAGGACACGTTTTTATAGCCAAAGAAATACGCTAAGCCTTATTGTAAACTATCATGATTGTTATGGTAAACTATTATTATAGTTAACTCTTTCACTCTATCCGCAATTCTTCGGAACCTGAAGGAATCTAAGATATGCCATATAATGAATGTCATTTGATTGCGAACATCTGTGAAGTGGCACTTTCATGACAAGTGTTCAAATTCAAACGGCAATGTTATGAATAGATAGCATCATTTGTATTTTAATCACAAAACCGCAGACCTGATTGAACAATACTCCTGCAATGTACATTGAACCATAACGTCACATCATATCAGGCAATCCGGAATCCTGCTACAAAGTTTCTTGAACCCATTAGTACGTAGTCAAGTTCCAACGACGTGCAATGTGATGACAGTGCCCGTGTGAACACTTAGCTGTATAAGACCATACTTCTTTGTTGATGGTACACATGAATATTTCGACGGTTTGTAAAAGCTTAAACATTATCTTTACTTAAAGTGATTTTTCGTAATTGTATGTTGCGAAGTAAGTACACGAATCCGTAGTAGATGTTTAGCTGTGATGGCCCATAGGCCAGTAAAATCACGTAAAATTACAGCTGACCAGCCGCGCGAATTTGTAGCGCACGATCTGGGGTAGTACCTCCGACTTACAGAAGAAAACAGTCAAATAACCTAACATCTTTTGGGTGTTATGTTTGTCATATGAGGTTAACGGAATAGGTAAGGGGTTATGACTAGGAGCGTCACGTCAATGTTGCAAGCGGTGATTGCAGTTGCAGTTTGCAGTGTGTGAACATGCGCTAGAAGGGCCCAATCATTATATAAAGTTCGAAATTAAGATCAGTATTAACAAACCACACATTCTCGCCAAGGAACGTCGATACATCCCAAGGATGTTGCGCGAGGCTATTGAAATAAAGAAACACCCAAATTTCAACACAGATGGTTGGGCCGAACCACCTTCTTGGGATCCCGTAATTAAAATTAATAAAACTCAAGCAAACCACCACACAGCAAGACCTAATGACACCGTGAGCTCCGTTTGTGTGAAACGGAACACTCCAAATTAATAATTAAAGTGACGGTAGATTTAACTATTTCATAAAATATGACAACCTACATCTTTAGTCATCCCGTGACCACGAACGCTGCAAATTGTTACGAAACGTCGCGCAATAATAACAAAACGCTAATTACACGCGAGGTTAATCCGTAAAAGTTGTTTTATTTACAAGCGGTGATTGCTTAACCACCAGGCAGGCCGTGTGCTTGTCTGTCAAGTGCCAACCTAAAAATCACATGTTGTATGAAAATAGTGGTAACTGGCTTGGAATTATTAATTAGTTCCCCACATAGGACAAGACCAATTTTTCCGCGAGCAACCCCACCCGTATGATTTTTGTAAAAGCTTACTTTGCAAATAAAAGAAATCTGCTGTATCTTACTACAATAATGGGAACTAATATTGTTAAAGCACACTCGGGGTTGACACGGGGTTTTTCCGCCTACCCTCCTGAGATTCACTCTACATTTATATTTCACTCCTTTTATTCTAACTTAATATGCGGCCTCGTAAAAGAAATTTCACGAATATGTTTTCGCATTTGCAAGTCCTACATCAATAAAATTTGATTTAAATCACGAATTTGCGCCACATTCTTTATTGTTCGGAATTTAAAGCTTCGATGTTATTTTCAGTATTGTTGTCTCTGACATTGTTTTGGGAATGTAAAAAGGTGAAAACCCATTGTAGCCAGTCGGTCGAAAGAAAACGTTGAAGGTATTGGAAACACGTAACCTATCTCTTGAGAGGGTCGCTTACGAAATAGTATTAAATGACGCCAGCTCACTATTTAAAGTATAATGCTGGGTCACCTAAAACCAAATGGGATTTCATTTAATCGTGTACAAAAGGAAAATTGCGTCCTTCCTTGATAGGAATTTAGACAGCCGTCTATTGCGAGATTTTTAATTAAATCTGCTTTGATCACAGATACGGAATGTCATTGGTAAAATGATTAAAACCAATATAAAAGTGTGCTTTGTAATCACTTTACCTTAGTGCTTAACTAATTTTTACTTTTTCCGAGATTCTTGCTTTTAATCAAAGACATTTTTATTTGGAACGAAAGATAAAATGTTGGATTGGAGCCGCCCTTTGTTTGTTAACTTCTTTTTTATCGTGCCCAGATTTGTTTGACAGATTAAAATTATTATCTAAGTTTAAACAAAGCATGATCTTCCACAAACACATCAGTCTTTCATCTCAAACTTGCTCCAAACCCTTGACATTTACGCAAACTTTTTCGTCGTGAAATCGTTTGATGAATTTAATTGGAAACTTTTTATCGCTTTATAAAATACCTGGTATTTTCAAAGTTTTCAACGCTAAAAGCCACGATAAAACTAAGTCATAAAAGTTACTTTTTAAATTTAGCATGAAAGGATATTATAATTCGTAAATTAAATCTATGAGATTAAAGAAAATAAGGTACATATGTTTTTTATAACGGACTAACTAATTCCATAAAGGACTTTCAAAGGATCACTCAAATATTTATAATATGTATATTCACGTGATTGTACCCTAACGTCTTTTCTTTGTATGTAGGCATCGTTACTAACTCCACCAGAACGCCAATCTATAACATTTTCATTTTTTATTTTCTATCGAAAATTAGTATAATCTGTCATTTTTTTTGTAGCATTTAACTATCCCGTATCGGAATTACAATAAGTAATCTATAAATAATAATCCATCCGACAGTTCGTTTGTCACCGCTTCAAAAATATTTCTGAAGTACGATAGATCTTTTGTCTAGTCAATTTGAATAACTGGCCTTGGAAAATCCCGTTTTGAATTTAAATGTTTTCTATGGACTTCACTTAAATTTCGTAATATTCTCTTACGGGCTCTGTGACTCGGTTGTACTTACCCTTATACATAGCGCCCCTCTCATTTCGAAAGTGGTAATTCTCAGTTAATGCAGTCAAGAAACGTGCTTATTGTTGACTTGATCTTTGTCCGTGATCGAAATCCTTTATTATGTCAAGATTATTTGAAGTGAATACCGTTTTTTAGCGAGTACCCTAGCCAAATATGAATAAGTACGTAATAATATTTTTATTTAAATTAGGAAATTGATAAATTGTGATGTTTCCTAGAAATGGATTTTACGAGCGGCACATTTACATTATATACATATTTAATTTGAGCGGCATATTTCGCTCGTCCTGAAAGTTAAATCCCTATGGTTTCTTTAAATATTTATGAAGGCTCCGACGTCCAGTGACTTTTAATACTTTAGAAACATTATCATATCCTTTTCATAAGCTCTTTCTGATAAATATTTTCTTGCTGCAGACTTACCTATATGAATGCGTTTTAAAAAAGGCTGTTTAAATATTTGTAATAATATTAATCAAAATAAAATACACTTTCTACACATCCTAGAAAGTGAATTTTCTTTGGAGAAATATTTTAAAGCTAGATAATAGTTCATAAAAAGTAAGTTTCCTTGAGAAACATCTAGAATTTTAGTACGAAGATAACAATGGGATGCAATGCCTCGATAAGAGAAATTCATTTTGATCGTGATGATTTATCAGAGTTGTGTGCCGGGCGGGCGTATGCGACGTCATCGTCGCCGCTTCCTTCCACCGACATATCTTTTTGATAAATTGCTAAGAAATCCGCAAAGGAGAAGCTTCTAAAACAAAATAGCCTGCTATCGAGTGAGACTTTTATAACTTCATTAGGATTTACCACGATACAAAATTTTGTGTTTTGATATATTGAAAGTGCAGTTGAGAGGAGGTTATAGATTGGGGTTACATGTCTATTGGGTACATATTTCAACATCGACAATTCAGTAAAATATCAATGCATGGAAAATTTTAATATCGAACGACCATAAAACAGAAAATTTAAATATCGAAAGATCATACGTATTCGATTATATAAATCTAATATGTATGATCACCGTCCAAATTTCGAAAATCTAAACATCTACACAAAAATAACAAAAAAAAAGACTTGCGACCTATACGCGCGAGCGGAGCGAGCGAAGCGAACGTTAGAGGGCTGCGAAGCGCCAGAAACGACTTTTTTGTATATTACGAAAGAGCTTTTTTTACAAGTATTTTGGTTTTTTTGAAGCATTTTAACGTAAATATGAACTAAAAAGTGTATTTAATGATGACATTTTGAAGTTAGGTGTAATGACTATAGACATTTTAATCATTCGATATTTTAATTACTAATAGGCATTTGAATCGTAGAGATATACCCATAACAATTATCGATATTTCGATACATTCTATATAAACATTTTCGATGTTTTCAACATTGGTGTTGTTACTATAGTTTTAATTTTCGATATTCAAATATGTACGGTACGCATTAGATTGACGTGGTATGGGTATGTAATGAGAAAAGATGATAGGCATTACAATAGAAAGAGAGGAAGACCGAATAAAACCAACCTCAAATAAAATTAGGAGCATCTCAGGCAAATGTTGATGGTTAAATTTCAGTGTTTTTATACAATTAGTAAACTCGAAATTTTCGCTCGAAAATTCAGTTCGATTGATGAACAGACTTTTAACGCAGCACGGCCTTAGAGTGCGCCAGCTGGTGGTGACATCTCTTAAGGGATTGTTATGCCAAGTCTCCCTTTATTTATGATCTAGTTGAGCTGTACTTAGCTCGTCTGTGCTTGCTAGATATGTGAATAATGCATGTTCCATTTCGCATTCGTATTCGCCTAACTATCGCATTCAATCACTATTAAGATACTTTCCAACTGTTCGATTATGCATATCAATATTAATCAAACTTCCGTTTTTGCTTCCAACTGGTGTTTGACTAATTGCTCGTGTAACTACGATAATTTGTGTGACTTAGAATTGTATACATGTATAAATCAGATGTCAAGTTACGGAACTTGTAAGAGTTTATATTGTTATTCACGGCGTATCTCGTAACTGTGCAGTGATGTGTTTCCTTCTAAGCCCCCACATACATTCTGCCGTTTTTGTCTATCGCTTGGCAGCAACTTCCCTAATGTTTTCTCGTTCGGCCGTAGTCTTTCCGAAAAGTTAGCTCATTCCTGTCTCGGTGGGTGCCTCGTCGAATTACGAACTCGGCACTTAGTCGCTGATGCGTGTAAAATGTCTCCGCGATCGCCCTAAATCTTCAAATGTGCGATTTACGTGGTATATTCTTATGGTCGGATTTTAATTAACTAATTGCTAATTGGAAAACTTTACACCGTTGAGCAAGCGTGAAGGAGACGAAGTTTTGTCGCCTCAGGTAAGGAAAAACGCTTCGACCCACTTTCCAAGCCAAAACAATTCTCCATTATCATGAGCGAACTATTACTTACTGTATGTTGTGCAATGAGGGTTTTTCTTTATTGTCTCTTGTTGTCGGGTCTTTAACGTTATATTTTTCTCTTAAAACATTACTTTCTCATGTTTATTGTTTCGACGAAATGCAGTATCAAATAATTATTTTACTTACCTGAACAACAAAATTAAACAATTAGTTTATATCTGCAAAATCCAATAAGATATGATAAATTTGTCTTCAATTCTTGAATTACGTGAATAGTCATGAAAATCAAAAAAATGCCTGTAAGTCGAGAATGATGAGCATATAACATTAAGGTTTCAAATTAAAGTTACCTACTTATCTGTACATAAATAAACTTCTTCTGTTCGTGGGTTTGTCATTAATATTAAATTTTAAATAGACAATAATTAATCTTTTTGATTTAGCTTTTATTGTTTAAAAAAAATAGTAAGAATTTCTTTATATTTTTCTTAAGATTTTCTTTATATTCCTATATTACTTACTTGTTAATACTGTATTACTATTATAATACTTATTGCTACTTAATACACAATGTGTGTACCATTGACTTTCATAACCTGTTATCGCCACTTCTAAATTGCCACAAGTGACTTTTGTATCTAGATTTCGACAGGCCCTACATCATATAAAAGCTGAAACTTTATCAAACGGTGCGATTCAAACACCATGAATAATAAATTCCTTGAACAACCCCTTTAATATCGTAAAGGTGCTCCATTATTTCACAAAGTCGTTATAACAAACGTTAGAATTCCACGGCACTTACGTGCGCGTTACAAGCAACTTACGTAATTACTTAGACGGTCATCAGTGTCCCTGTACATGGTTAAATACATTTTAGGTTGTGATCGCGTCCTGCTTGCTTCGAAGACGTGCCGCCGTTGCCATTTAAGCTACATTGGACGTCAGGAAAGCGACCGTCTGTTGCATAACGAGGTTAATATCTCGCAATTCTATCAGAGCCTAATAAAGTTACCTGCCTATTTCCTGTTCCCCAGAGGAACCCTTTTTGTTGTACTTTACAAACAGAGCTTCGAAGTTAGATTTACTTTCCACAGGTCATAGCACAGAGAGATCTTGCTTTCGGTTATTTGCGAACGTCTCCGTATTAAATTAATATTTCGCGACACACATGTGAAATGAACGTGAGCTCGCGACGAATTTAATCGTCTTTAATTATTAATTTTGTTGAGCCGTACTTGGTGTGCTGAGGTATCTGTATTCATAATATTTATAAGGTTTAAAGTAATACTCGCTGCAAAGTTGAAAGCACAAGATATCAAATCTCGAAACTTATTAATAATGTAAAAATATGAGTAATAATTTAGTTAAAGATGTGATAATTCACGAATATATTCTTGTAATGTTATAATATTGTCAATGATTTATTAATATAGTATAAAGATAGGCATATTAAACGAGTATACTACGGTAAGTTTGAATTTTGCAACAGTAACATACCTACAGATTGCGAGATAACTATCGTGGCTGTACTGAGAAGATAAGATGAGCGTAGAAGATGAGCCTATCTATAGGCTGTAATGAGAAGATAAGAAGAGCGGGGAAAGTGGAAGAAAACGATGAACGACGGCTGATCGAGAAGTATTAAAAAGGCAGATAGAAAAAGAGCCGGTTGGGATAGAGTGCTGACAAATATTACCTACTAGTTTGACTTAGAGAATGCTGTATCATTCTGACTTGCGCAGGCTTGTATTGTATATGGCTAAAATACTAAATGTTTGGTACTAGCATTACCTTTGAATCCATCCACATACATTTAACGTAACCGTACATACCGTTTATGAAAACAAAATTATCTTCATAAGTGACTATATTTATCTATCATTACCCTACTCTTCTTCACAACTATACAGCGGTTTTATAAGAGAGCCGTTATTTTCGCGTCCTAGTACATTGAATGTAAGTAATATCTAAGTATCAAAACGATAGCTTCAAGTTTATGTATTTGTGAAGCTGTAACTTCTAGTTTGTTTAAGTTACCGAAACGTTTGTTTCTTCAATTGGAATAGACTCATCTTAACCTGTGGCTGCTAAAGTTCTTGGTTCTGGCTTGCATTAAATTATGGTTTTGTGAACTTAAATGTAACGTTAATAACATTTGTTGTTTATGGCGGAAAGTGTTCGGGTTATATAAATGAAATGTCTATGCGTGTACATATGAAGATTTAATTAGCAGGTGTCTGAAGATAATTAAGGCCTACGTGTAACATATTCTCCGTAACATACGAAATACATATTTAAAGATATATTAAGAAACATGGTTTCGGGCTATATTAACACGAAATATAGTCGTGCATAAAGCTATCTTGTAGTTTAGCGAAAGTGCTAATATTATTACGCCTTGATTTTTTCATAAAGAATACTTAATCGCGCTGTATTACGACCAAATTTTCGCGGAGATTTTCAAGTAAGTATTATTAGAGCAAAAAAAGGTACGAAACTTCCATTGAATACTAAGTTTTTAACGTTTAAATCGACGGATGGTACTGCCTTTGCCGAGAAGTAACCAACAAGAAACTCGTAACTAAGACATATTGGGGGGTGGCGGTGGACTCCCTGCCACTTACTTGGTTACAACCTTCCAATGATGCATTACCAGTATAGAAAACACCAGTTTTATTTTCTATGGCCACTAAAGACTTTTTTACCAGCGGTTAGTAACCTACCTACCTTTTTATTTAGGCTAAGTAAAAGCACTTTTAACGGATTAAACTGCTATGTTTATTTTGCAATTTCATTTCATATTCTACGTTTGTTTGGAATATTCATGATCACGGTTTGCCGATTATTTCGTTTATCGAAACCTTATTTGGGGCAATATAATGGTTTATTAGGTATCTAATATATATTTATTGGTATGTCTGTCAAGAGCGACCACTAATTAGATGCGGTACACCATTGTTTTCGATTTCTGCGGCGAGCGGAGCGTTTATGAAGCCGAATATAGGG
This sequence comes from Elophila nymphaeata, assembly GCA_955850985.1. Classification (NCBI taxonomy): domain Eukaryota; kingdom Metazoa; phylum Arthropoda; class Insecta; order Lepidoptera; family Crambidae; genus Elophila; species Elophila nymphaeata. The sequence goes on from OY039068.1 coordinate 16,742,341, forward strand.
ATCAGACGTCATCACTTGAGAGTTTGTAGATGCGCCGTTTTCATGGGGTTGCCCCCATTCAGAGCTACGGCTCGATTCCGGCCCGCGTTTCTTCGCGCTCGTTAACGAAACAATAAATAATGATTTGGAAGTCCCCTCCATTGTAGTTATTGTTCGCCCGTCGTATTTTCTGTGGACCGGTTGCGACTTCAATTCCCCTGTCAATACGTCTCCGATGCATCCGGGGAAGCGCACTGATATTGTTAGTAATTAAGCGCACAAACATTGCGCGTGACCCGCGATTATTATTCAGGTGTGTTGTTCGCAAGCAGGGCGATTTTCCAGACAAATATTTAGCTTTGTTGCTACGATATAGCCCGGTATAATTACTAATGGATTAGGTAATTTGATAACTTCGTTAAATGATTACACTAGGTATCTGATGAACTAATAACTCACGTAATTAGTGAATTACCTAAAGCCTGTTGGATAAAGTCAATTTGAAACTTCTTTACCTACTGTCTTACGAGTTTCATCTTGATTTCACGCGACAAATGAAATTATGGAAAACGTTTATTTCGCATAATGACACACGAAATGTTGCACTAAGTCGTTACAAGCTAACTGATATAGTGTAACTTGACCGAACCCTCGGGTAGAAAGTAGTTAATAACAGCTGTTGTTACCGAGCAGTTATTTTGTCTAATATAATGCAACCTGAGAGTTTAATATTACAAAGTATGACAGAGTCTTGTATAATTATGGCCCGTTATTAACATTGACACGTTTTAGAAGTTTTGATAGGAGAATGTAATGAGTAGTGGATAGCCTTAGCCTAGAAATATTGGGTTCATGATTTTGTTAGCTTAGGTAACGAAGTTAAACCAGTTTTAACACAAGCAATAGTTTAGCCGTTAGCAACATCTGTCCTGGTGGTTGACTTTTGTTTATTTACTGAAGGATTGCTGCGTTTTGGATTTAGTGCCGCTTTTGTGTAGGCGACAGGCTGGCAACCTGTCACTATTTTGGAGGTACTCTGTGGCCCATACTGCCAGATGTGGTTTTATGTGTAACAAGCTCTGCTCAACCACTATTGGAATTATGAGCGTGATTATTATGTAGGTATGTATGTAATAGCTTACTGCAGTGCTTAAGGGAATTTCAAATGTACCTACTAACAGCATATTAGTCATAATCCTTCATTGTTGCATATTGCATAACATCCACCAAGGTCCTAAATGAAACCAATTTCCTTGTACATAATAAACAATACCTACTGCTACGTTTGGCATAAAAAAATACGATATTTACGACATCGGGAAGCGATTGCTATCTTATGACAGCACAGAGAAAAATCTAGTGGCAATGTTTTTTTTCGGTGACCCATCAGAGTACTGACCACGCACTTGGTAGCTCCGCTTTCGTGATCGTAACGATGAAAGCACGACCGTAGTGCTATTGACCTTCTCCTTTACTTTATTTCTCTTATGATGTATAAAATAATAACTATGTGTTAGTACCGCCGCAGGCGCGTTTGTGCGTGTAGTAGGTACATACTCGTATCAAGTGTTTGTCTAGTATCCCCTTGAGAGTTCAGCGGATAAACTATTAAAATTTGGAGCGTCCGCCTTGCTGAAGTAACCTCACACCTTAGAAAAAGCTGCTGTGAAATAACAGTATTTTATTAATTTAATTAATATTATTATTACAAAAAATTTACAGTGAATTATTAATAGCAAAGCCTATGCCTACATTACCTCGAAAGTATATAGTACTAAATTACAAGGTAATAAGTGTGTGGCTGCTCCTATTTAAGTCTGGCTCATTTTATACTGTCATTGAAGGTGAAGTATTGCTTAAGGATCATTTTTTTTTGTTTGTTTATATTGTACCTTTTGCTATTTAAATAGATACTGGGACGATATAGAAAGCGTGAAAATGTATTTAGGGGGCGCGCGCCCGCGACTCTAAGTGTATGTCGTTGTCATTGAGCGGCCATACATTTTGTGTTCATGGCGCACTGGCCGCGCGCCTTCGGCGCTGACTAGGTATTTCATGTCCTTAAGGCTGGCAGCGAGTGATAAAGATTCCGATCGTTTATACGCTAAGAAATAACATCGGTATGTATCGGTATATATATATAGAATAGTAGTATTTTATTCTGTGAGTGTCCTGGTGTCATGAAATTTAATTCAAAACTTTTATCACGCAAACAATCATATAGTTTCTCACACACCACATAATTATCATATACTATACTGTCAAATACATACATACCTGCTCACATATATAATACACAAACACATAAAGTAATATTCACTTACACGATTAAAGAAGACCTGACTAGGTACTTAAGACTTGCTTTACTATGGAAAAACTTAAGTAACATTATTATATCAATAATAACAATCTTCAGAACAGTGTTAAAATAAACATTATTAACATTAATCTCTGCTCAATCCCTTTTGGGATTATGAGCGTAATTATATTATGTATATATTAGCATTCATAATATTTTATACAAGTTTAATATAAGGCTTATGTTCTATAATTACATTATGACTTTCTTCTAGGTGACTGTTTATAAACACGTAGGCCGAATGCTTTTTAAGCAGCAATCCTTTTGGTATAACAATAACAATAATTTTGTATTTTTATTTTCAGGTAAGTTCAATACCCCAGCTGTGTTGCTTCGAGTCATACAGGTAAGTAACTTTTAAATTTTCTATGACCAATGGGAACGACAGATACGAAAATTACAATATGTACAATATACATATTACTTTTTTCTTAATCTAAAATTTCGTTGGACCACAAAATTGTTAATCGTCTCATTAAAAATTTTTCAACCGCAGATATTTTTGAACGGTAATGGAAAATTTTCAATTTTGTTCGGGATGAATATTAAATACTTACGGCTAGTTTTTCTTTACTGAAATTTTAATATTCTGGACTGAACGTTTAATTAACTTAATTATTATTTAACACGAGCTGGACCGAAATGAAAGCACAAAAGCTCTACTTACGTTATGTTAGTTCTCAAAACATGATATGTGTCACAACAGTGTATTTCATTAATGTGAGATATCAGGTTTAGACAAAATAGGTGTTATTCTTTCTTTCGTCGGCGTCAAGTCGTAAAAAATGATTTATGTACCAAAATAAACATAAAAATTCAATAAACCTCCCAGAAAGTATAAGCTGTTGTCGGAATATTGTTAACAATTTATCTTTCTTTATTATAGAGGCACGAGGAAGAATATAGTACATATTTTATTGTGACGTTTTGATTTTCATACATTTCAATAAGACATTTGTTCCGTAATCTGATGAAAATCCTAAAAGCTAGATTTGCAGCAAAACAATTGTTTCAATCAAACAAATAATTGCCAATTTCACAAATTTAAAACTGCGACTTACCTTACAACATTATTAATGTTTCCAACTTGTGAAAATTCTTTGTAAGTACGTGCTATGAATTTCCTTTTCCGAAGAAATAATCTGTCTATTCTACGCTAACGGAAAGTAAATACATCCATTGCGGTACAGGTAAGTGTGGAAAAATTGTTCGCAATATAAAGTTTCGTTGGCCTTTTAAAGTTTATTGAGATTTTAGTGTAGCAACCGTAAAACAAACAGTGCTCGTCGCAGACACCATATCGCCGTATCATTGTACCTTTGAATCGAAGCAAGAGTGTCCGCCGTTACAAAAAGCACATTGTTTTCGCGTTGGGAGAAACGTCCAGCTCTGACAACCGATGGCTGGGTCTAATGGACTGCTATTTACTTTGACTGAGGGCTTTTACGATGAAAACAACGGAGGTCCAACGTGGCAACACGAAGAGTATTTGTTTTATGGTTACCTGCGAAGAATACTTTATTGGAAGATATATTGCGGTGGAACGATTCAAGCTTCTCGTTAATTCTTTAGTGTTAATTCTCTTAGTATTTGCTAGTAAAGAAACTGCATACGCACATATTACTGTGGCAAAAACTAGTAGTTAGGTGATTTGAGGTTGATGCAACTAACAGACCATCATGCCCATATTCCTATAACGGGTTGAGCCTCATGAGCGAACCTTTAGGTTACATTGGTTACACATAAACCCACAGCTAGCAGTGTGGACGATGTAGCCTCAAAAAAAGTATCAGGTTGCCAACCTGTCTCCTACACAAAAGGGGCAACAAACCCTTCAGTGAAACATTAAACTGATGTAACTAAAATTGTTGTAAAACGTTATCACTTATTAAGACCATCTTTGTGGAATAACCCAATGTAACCGTAAAAAAAACATCTTAGGAGTAACCAGTGACTTTTGACTCGCGAATAGGTACGAGTTTGTATCCCAGTATCTTCGAATGTTGCGTACCAAACATGACAATTTGTGCATGTTTCTTAATTAGAGCCAATCCCTCGGTAGTGAGGGTTCCGGTTGAAGTTTACATTCACCTCCAATATTATCACTTATTCATCGGGTGAAATGAAGGTAAAAAGCTTTCATTTCAAAATATATACCGTCATTTGAAATTCATTGGGGATGGGGCTTCTACCACCACGCTGGGCCAGTTCGGATTGGAGGGGAGCACCAGAGCCTTATCTGTTTCTCGGCAGGGTGTATCGCCTGCAGGTGAGGTTGACTTGGGTTCGTCGTTGGACCATAAAAATCTTGACGACTGGTCGAGTGACCCATTGTCTAAAAATGGTAGTGATCAGTAGGTTCAGGGTTATTACAGGGTTTTATGACCAAACGGGCTTGACTTGTTGTGAGAAAGTCTATTGGCCTACGACATAATTGCGGCGTATCACGATGTGCTTGGGTATATCACGATCTGCCTGGGTATATCACGATCTGCCTAACTATACGATCGGACGACGACTTTATGTAACAGCTGATTTTTTTCGCGATTTAGATGTTGGCCAGTAGCAAGTGTTCTTAGTTTTGCCTGGCACTTTTACACCTTGAAATATTTGTCATGTTTATTAAATCACGGCGTATACCAATACCTTAAGTTTGTACGAAGATACACAACTCAAGTTCTTTACCTATTTAATTTAATTGGCGTGTGCGTGGATTTATAGCCATATTAACTTTTTGTTTGCAAATTTTCCAGAGCCTCTTGTTTCAGATCGTTAATGTGCTATTTCTGCACTTGCCAATAAAATTTATTTATTGTGATAGAGTTCCGCGAGACAAATGGTAAGAGCCATGTTGTTCGTATATGAATGTCAATAAATCTGATAGTATATTACGCATAAGTCGGGTAAACTATAAACAGTGGACCAATTTACAAAAAGAAAATAAGAGAAAACCTTGGTTAATAGAATGCGGAACACGCAACAACTTAGGGTTGGATAGTTTCCGAATCGACCAAGATCTTCGTAGTACAATATTTAGTAGACATTGCATCGACATGTTAGTTCAGGTAAAAGGTTCTTTCCGTTTATTATACGGTAAATAGCGGTATACGGTAAATCATAATATAAAAAATGTGTAAAAAATTTAGTATATATATAAAATTCAGGCTACAAAATAAACTCTAATGCCCGTTTTCACCAACCAGTCCCTAACGGATCCCTAAGTAGGTGTCTCTAGTATATCGTTTTTTTTTTATTTAAGCAGACACTAGACGACAACACTAAGGTTTTACTCTCGTCCAATCAACCCTAACCGTATCGGCTTTGTGTCCTATCAGTGGGTTGAATTATGAAGGCTGTATGATGATACCCGGAACGCTGAGTAATTTAGGGTATAACATTGTATCCTTGCTTGTTGGCTTTTATCTATTGGTATTTGTAAGGCGCATGAAACCCAGCAACTAACCCTATAATAGATAAATAAATTGCTGGGTTTCATGCGTCTTTTATGTAGGCTACAGGCTGGCCTGTCACTATTTTGGGGTACAGTATGGATCAAACTGCTATAAGTGGTGTTGCGGACTGGCTAGTTTTGATATATTCTTTATTTGTATTTTTTTAATGTTTTACATTTAATTTGTTTTTGTATGACAGTGTCTTAAAATATGCCTTACAGAGTAGGGTGTCTTTCATTAATAATAGTTTCTAACTAGTGGCTTTCTGTGAAACCAAATGTTACTTAAAGCCCTGCTCAACCCCTTTTGGGGCTATGAGCGTCAATATTGTATTGTAGGTATTGAACGACAAGAATCCAAAGGTGTATAATTTTACTAGTAGATACGATCGTACATAATATTCTAGTTTTAGTAATAATACTGCGCCATACGAGTACCTGATGATAAATGTGATCAAGCTTTCAAGAGGTAGGCACCCAAGCTCAACAAATAGACTATTCATTAGAATGACTATCAAATACCTATCCGTTTTTGTACCTGGTTCCTTCCAAATGCCACGAATACGAAGGCATTCCGCAAGATCAAAGGCGAAAGTCACTACATGTACAATATTATAGAGACGTGACCTATTTACAAACTCTGTTAGCTGGTTTAGTATGATCTGCCTTTATTTTTAATTTAAAAAAATGCGAATATACAAAAACTTGTTGGTGTAATGAAATTTTTGTGTTACCATTTATTCCCTATAGAGTTAACTTCGAGCTTTAGTAAGTTCAAGGAGCATGTAATTGTAAGGTTGCTGTATGAAACAAATTATTTGTGATATACAATTAAATATTATTAATTTGACATTTTTAACATTGAACTCGCGCCTGTCGTCTACTCACCCACCGCATCAAATCTAGAATTATCAGCAACGATCCCCAGTGGTACAAATTGATGCTTGATTTTCTTGTTGGTAAACATTTTAACCGTCCCAGTATTTAGGCCAGGACAACTTTACTCAAAACTATTTCATTCTATATATAGGTCTTAATAATCGGTGTTATATTATGTGTATACCCAGATTGGAATCACTATGGACCCTGTCGGGCATAACAAAATGAAAAAAAAAAGAACCCTTGTAGTTATTATTAATAATTTTAATGTAATGTTGTCGTTGTACTGACAACGTAGAGTATTAGGTACATAGAAAATATCATACTTTTTCATACTTTTTATGAACTTTTTATGATATCATTATTTTTTTTTTTGTAACTAGCTGGCGTTTTGTAGTTAATAAAAAAAAGAGACTATGTACCTATCCTATTATATCTTTAAGACCAGAGTGAACAAGCATCTTCTAGGAGAGCGTGTACCATCTTAGGCCACATCTTCGCTTCACAACAGGTGAGATTGTGGCCAAACGCTCAGCCTATCAAACATAAAAAAAATCAAGATAAAACTATCCTTTACCTAGTCTCAGTAGAATTAAGTAAAACATATTTTAAATAATTAAAAAAAATAGGTTCTGTGTTTCCGAGATTAGCCCGGACAACAAACAGGCAGACAATGAAAAAATTAAAAATTCGTTTTTAGGTTTTGGTAACATGCGAATACTTATATGAGTTTGGAAAGAAGCGTTAGTTTCGAAATCACAGATAGACACTTAAATTTTATTTATTTATATCGCAGGCAGATCGTATAGTACACTATACTACCACTTCGTATTACAAAACGGCGCGGCGGACTGTAGTGTGTGAGAATTGTTAACCAAATAAAACCGTTGGTTGATAAATCCACAGTAGATTCTATCAATATTAACATGTAGGTTAGTAGGTTCCAGTTATTGTTTTATGACCAAGTGGAGTTGAATTATTGTCATCATCATCTTACAGACTACAATCCGCCAAGTTCGTAATACGGCGTCTACGATCTTCCTGCTTCCTGCGTGTAAAATATATAAAAAAGATGTCATTAAAAAGCCAAAATTAAACTCATAAAGCTACGTGTCTCCAGAAATTGAATTCGAATTAACTGCTCAAGCTGAATTAGAAACTTTCAACCAACGTGACGTTGATATAAGGTTCTACTCAGTTTCAAGCATGAAAAGGTTCATTGCGATTTACGCGGCGCCTTTAAATGTGTGTTTGCTATTCGAACTATTTTATTTCATACTTAAAGTGTGCGTTGAAAGTTCGCCAATATCCTTTTAAGATACTTTTACGTGTGATAATTTTATAATAGAAATAAAAACTTTTGTTAGTGCTCTATAATAAGTCTTCGTATGGCCGGGGCTCAGTCTCCAATTTAGTCAAAATTCGTTGAATAAAGACGACAAAAGCAAAACATTCGCACCGAAAAATTAGAATATACTTAGCAGTAATACAAGAAACAATAGTTTTATAGCCACAAGCATTTTGCATCATAGGTATTACTGTTTTTTTTTGCAAATGGGCATTATAGAAATTGTATATTATTTAAAAAAAACAGTACGGTATGTCTATTCTCTGAGGTCACAAAAGTTCATTAATATAAAATCTATATCAGCAGGATGATGAGAAAGGAGTGTTTTAAATAAATTAGATTGAAAATGTAACCGAATCCCCGGAGATCTGATGAAACCGCCGTGAATTTTGGGGTAAATAAACATTTCCTATAAAAATAATCACCGGAGGATACCATACAATCTTTCTTTTTCCCGTAGAGTGTATAAAGTTTTTGTGCTAAAATGTAGGATCAGAGCGATGTATGTTGTTTACCCTGATATCGAATTACCATCCGCTTGCCATTAACTTAATACGAACATTCTACGGAAAGTGTCTGCAAGAGTGTTTCGGGTTGAATATTTGGATTAGCATTTGATTAATTTACTTAGGAGATAAACAAAATATGATCACATCAATTTATTGGAATAGTCAGCATGTCCGTGTGTGAGCCAGAGGGTGCGCACGACGGAGCGCGTCCTTCCCGCCAGTGGCCCTCTAGATCGCGTTGAGGCAGCCCGTCCGGCCGCGCCGCACCCCTTTGCGTCGACCTACCCGGCGACTCATTAATAAAACAAATTCGCCATCTAACCATTCAACTATCATTAACGAAAAAGTGCTCCGAACCTCTGGATTTCCTAGTGCTTTAAAATTGGAATCGTGTGCAAGTTCTGTGCAAAAGTTTTGTGTGGAATCTACATAAGTAGGTCTTATAAATTTGGTTTTATCAAAGTTTTCACATTTTCTTCTATATAATGTGGTGTGAATAGGATTATGGTCTTTATTGTAGTGCAACAGAGGTGAACCGCAGGCGTTTAGATACAGGCTCTTCTGCAATAAATTTCCCAGTTGGATATTATTGGATTAAAATATTGGGAATCGTGGTTTCACGTTTACAAATTTGAATGCAAAAAATCTTCTGTGTAATTTGATTTTTTATTCTTTATATATATTATTATAAGAAAACATTACTTCCCAAAATAACAAAAATACTTTATAAAATCAGAAGAAAAGTAAACTACTTTTTATGTTTCTCATTTTTTATTTCCTTTCTGAATCTTATAAGACGGAGGAGCTTTTTGTTTTAAATAAACTAGGTTCATTTCAGATACTTCAGGGCTGTTTTAATTTTCGCTAAAGATGAATTAGCATTTGAGTGAAACGTTCAGGCGGAGATATAATGAGCTCTAGTACGAAATTACTCTTAAATTTTGTTAGGTAAAGTTACGTGCTTTTTTTTAATTCGTCAAATTTAGATAATTATGTATACAAACACTAAGGTGTGTTTTTTAAGAGAGGTTGGAAAATCGCTTAAATTTAGAGTGGCGTCCCTCGGGAAGAACCTTACACTACCTTTGTGTAGTGATGGGTCTATCAATGAAATATATCCATTGCTCCACGAGTTAGTTGATAAAGATGGGACTAAGCAATATGCAAATATATAAACTATGCAATGTAAGCTAGGTTATGGTTTTGCTTTACAATCAAAGGAACCATATATACTTGTTTGTCATTTACGTGGCAATAAGGAAAGAAAAATCTAGAAAAAAGATGGAAGACAGATATGACGGCGATCTGCCGCTAGCCGACAGCTTTTGCCAAATATCTGCTAAAACAGTCATCTAAGTCAGTCTTTAGATGACTGTTTTAGGCATGTGCGTATACCGGAGTGAAACCGGTTGATACAAATTCGTTAGGATCTTCTCTGGTTAATGACGACTTATGATAATGACTGATTTCTATATTCTCTTCACTAGTAAAAGTAATATTGCTGAAGTTTGCCTAGCAATTATTGTTAAACTACTATAAATAATAGCGGTCGCTTAGCAACCAAACCCGGGTAGGGTCATCTATAGTTACAAATCGTCATCGTGAATAGAATATTGAAACCAGTATATAAATGGAATTTGAATTCCAATTTGAAAAATTTTATATACATGCACTGTAAATATGATACAGTAAAGTCCAGTTAAGTCATACTAACAATAATAATATTAAACGATACAAATGTCTCGTCTTTTAAAACTAAGTAGTCATCGCCCGCAGATATATTCAAAATTATCCTCTTCTTTCTGTATCAGTTTTATTTCTGGACTAACTTTCGTCCGCGACTTCGTCCGCGTGGACATTTTACCACCTTAGGGGTGTAATTTCCAAAAATCCTTTCTTAGTGGATGCCTACACTGTATAAGGTATCTATGTACAAAATTTCAAGTCTCTAAGTTCAGCGGTTTGGGCTGTGCGTTGATATCTCAGTCAGGACTTTGAATTTTTATAAAGATGATTAGGTACATGTCTTTCTCTTTACCCCTAAAATGTGAACGTTCAAATTCTCTGTAGCCCTCGTATTGCAATGAGATTAAAGTCAAGATAAAAATAACTATAAAACTATGTGAAAGGGTTCCAAGACTTTCAAAGTTATATCGTACTTAATAAGCAGAGACAGATTCGATGCCGCGGAAACTCGCATGCAAGTATTTTTGGATGGAATATAGCAAGCGCGCATAACTCAAATTTCTTCAATAAAAATCCTCCACGTCTCAGCTAAAATGTTCCACGTCAGAGAACTTGTACTTGTAGGATCCTAAGCAAATTCGAGACCGTTTATTATTTACACTTTGTTTATTACTTACAATTTGTATTCAAACCGTGCTTGCTCGGGCGTTTCTTTGATGTAGCATGTTTTGGAAACTTAATTAGTGAGTTATTAGTTATCTACGATTTTGTGGACTGTTATTAAAGCAAAAAAAGTAAAGGAAAATACTAACTCATTTAGTTTGTATTTGGAATATAAATGTGTTATTTTTTGGTGATACAAAGGCGACCAATTCTGGTACACTTTACATCGTAGCAACACCAAGTAGTAGAACAGTGTTGCCGCAATGAATAGAATCGCTGCAGCAATTTTGAATTTACGTTGTAGTTACTATTAGTAAAATGCATAAAGAAAATTGTCAGTTAGTTTAGTTATTGAAAAATTTTGTCGTGGTTGGACACAGCGGGCTTACTGCTCGTATTTATAGAGCAGTGTGCACTGAGTACTACCTAGTGATACCCACACCTTACAGAAGACCTCATTGAAATACCACTACATTTTTGTGTTATTTCTGTTGAGTAAGGTTCCCTGAACTCCACGGTCACATCAGTGTTGCAACCGTCTATAGGCTACGGTGCCTGCTTACCACCAGGCAGGCCGGTTCCTTGTCTGCCAACCATTTAACATAAAAAATTTCGATTTAAGTTTTCGTTTGTTTACACGAAATGGTTAGCTGCTAGTGCGTAGCTCGATGTGGTCGATACCAACCACACGCTTACGTTTGACAGCAAAAAGTGGTGAATTAAACTATTCATTTTCATACAAATTAGTTCCCAAAAATTGTGTGTGTTTTGTGGTTGACGCGTGGTTGTGCTACGTGTAATAATACATAATTTATACAGCTCTTTTAGTAGGAAAGTACAGTGCAAACATTATTTGTATAGATAGCATAATGAACAGTTTGTTTAGAAATGATAAGGAATAATAAAAAATAAATACAGTTGATTGATAGAAACAGGACTACAGCAGAAATACAATATTGTTGAGAATTGAAATGGTTTCTTTATCTTGACATCTTTTGGGCTTCATTGTAGCTGGTGATAACGCCGAAAGTAGAAGCGAAGCGAAAAATCACTATGTATTGTTATGGGCACATATTTTCATAAGTTTTTAACTAGCCAAGCCGGCTTGAAATAAGCCCAAACGCAATCCGTGTACTCAACGACAGAGGTGATAATGTGTGACTAAAGGTATGTATGTACCTAAAGTAAATTACCTTACAACCTCACAGAGAAATCCAGTTATTTTTCCTAGAAAAACTGTCAATAAATCTTTGCCAACTTCTTTTGAACCTTCTACGGTCGCAAAACTGAATTTTGACCATTCGTCCCCCGTCACTTTTAATGTATTTATTCCACGTTGTAAAAGAATTGTATACATTATTTACGTAGGCGGCCTCAAAGTCGAATCTCGTAAAACAAAAACAATCTTTTGTATATAAAATAATCGAGAATCAGAATCGAGAAACGTGAAATTTAATATGATTTCAAAATAACGAAAGTCATATCTAAAACTGCGTACGTTGTGTAGGTACTAAAGTTATTCAATTAAATATGTCTGTAACCGTTCAAATAGGGATTTATTGCGAAATAATGTTACTTGAAGCATAATAAGGCATGACGTATGTCCCAGGGGTAACTTATGTTATCATACTTTATATTGCTTACTCAAGAATTGAGGAAATGATACGGAGTTTTCACTCACGTTGTCTATTATAAATGAGTCCGATATTCTTGCTTAATTGTATGGGACTTCCACTTTTACAATATATTAAGTAAACGTTAAGTCTCTGTAATAGAAAATGCATGGATTCAGCTCAAAAAGCAAGATCCTTCCTTCAAATTACACAAAAATAGTATATTTAAAGTACTCTGGCTCTGAAGCACACGTATGTCGTTTTGATGTTTAATAAATTATTATTTTTTAATCTGGTCTATATCTAGCTCTAACACACTTCTTACGAATATAGTGTTACTAGGTGGTAGACCCATATGTAGGGTCGTCTGGGTAGGTACCACCGCGTTTATTTATTTCTGCCGTGAAGCAGTTCCTTTCAATCCGAAGGAAAGGCAGCTAGTGTAATTACTGGGCATGGAAGGCATATCATCTTAGTGTCCCGGATGGCAACGCACTTCCAGTTTTAAGTAATTTTCCCTTAATATTGCAAGTGTATATAGGCAACGGTAACCACTTAACACCAGGTGGGCCGCAAGCTTGTTTGCCATCTCGTAGTATAAAAAAATATGCCTAGTCTTAGATAATTTCTTTTTGCTTACAAAATGGAAAACGGAATAGATACGAAATTTGTAAAGTGGCTATCTGTATGATGACTAAGGACTGTTGTTGACTGAAAATATTTTGTGTAAAAAAATGTCCGCCGGAAAGGACAATTAAATTAGCGAACGGAGACTATTAAATTAACAAAGTTTTGTTTGTTCGAAATCACTACGGAGTCTTAATCTGTCCAACAAGCTCTTTGCTGGTTTCTTACGCCACCTCGGAATAAAGGAATAGTCTGCAAAAGTTGTAAACAAACAAAATGAAAAGAAGTTAACAGAAGCGATAAAACAGCTGTCATGCTGCTTTGATATGATGAAATGTGTTTTCTTGGTGAACAGGTTGCGAAAATCTAAAGAACAGAATAGAATATTATTCTTGTACGTTAACAAGAACGAAAATTGTGAAGAAATTGTCAGGTAGTAGGTATTTTATATTAAAATTTCTTTACTTGGTCTTTGTCGAGGAGGATAAAACTTGTTGAGTTTCTTGCCGGTTCTTCTCAGAACAAGGCCTCCTGGTAGTCTCGAACCGATGGCATCAAAATTGACTTTCATAAGTGTACAAATTGTACCTAAATGAATAAAGAAATTTTGACTTTGACTTTGTCATAGACGCAGAATAACAGTATTGAACTAATTTATTAGAAAGCATCAAAACATACGCTCATTCTAATAAGAAACTCGATTTTTCCCGCAGGCATACATACAAACACGCAGGCACACACACACAAACACTCACACGTACATTGAAGATATTTTATATGAAAAATACATCTATAATATCACTAACGCAACCACAAAGAAAATCTATAAGAAAGACTACAAGAAACACTTGATCGTAAGCATTAAAAGTAATCAAAAATCAAAACACATTTTTCAGTTTAGGTACTGTCCTAAAAGTATCTAGATACAGGTGCCTCATGGCGGTGGCAATAATTACTGTACCTACAAGCGCTGGCGTTGCTATGACACGGTACTAAAGTATTAATTTACTACAGAGGTCAACTATGTTCTTATGTAGACTTTAGACCCTTTACACACTGTGACTTTTAGAAGAGATGCAGTCGCGATGCAGCATCAGCATCGATGCAGAAGCTGCCTATTGTACTGTAGCCATGCAATATCAATGCAATCGCGTTGCAACATCGATGCTGTATCGCGTTAGCATCGCAGCTGTATCGATGCTAACGTGAGCCACGACGCGAAACTTATTTTGATCAGTCATTCTTTGACTACCACAGCGCGATGAGTTCGGCTGTAACTGTTTTTATTGGAATAGTTGGGTAGATGTGAACACCAAATTAACAATTACAGAGATCAAAAGTTCTGTGTCAAACGGTTACATTATGAAAAAGTAAGATAAAACGACAGACGTCAACACGGCGCGTGCGGCGTGACGTGAGTGATGACCGCAAGTGGCAAGATCATGCCCCCACTACCCCGCGTCGGCAATTCTGCATCGTGTGTATCTGCAGCGCGTGTGTATAGATGCTAACGCGCAACTGTATCTATACTAACGCGCGACAGCATCCGGAAGGTGTCGCGATGCTGTCGCGCGTTTTAAAAACGCGCGACCGCATCGATGCCAAAAGGCGCAGTGTGTAAAGGGCCTTAGACACAGTATAATTTTTAGACCCTTTCAACAACACGGCGTCACTTGTATGTGCCAAACTTCACCTCATCCCTGATGGACGTCTCCAATTTTTATTTCACATTATTATGTCTTATTATGTCTTACTACCAACTACTTACATAAGAAAATTCGCACAGTCATACATTATCTGTGGTGACCGCTCGCTGTCGAACTTCGTGCAGTCTTTGGTGCAATGTGATTTATTAGTAAAGCTTTCGCTGCATACATTTTGAGACGAGAATCAAGTGAAGATTTTTTTAAACTTATGTTGAATACGAATCCGCCATTCGGCGCCATATTCGCTATATACTTTTATGTAAGCAGTTTCGAAAAACGCGCGTTCGCTGATAAGTATCTAAATGAAGTAGAGTGTATTTGACTATTACCATCATCTGGTAGATCTAGAAGCCTCGGGCTTGGATAAAATTTAAAACAGCAATGGCAATTCGAAACGAATGACTTAATGGAATTCTGGCAACAAGACGAGAGATAATGTCCAAAAAAATATATTTGAACACGATGCCAAGATGTCGTAGACTCCCCGTTTACCTTTAAAGAATAAATTTCGCAAGATGGCATGGAGGCATCATAAATATTGCTGCATATTCTGATTAAATATCCAAAACCATAATTTTCCTTAACTTTTGTGCTCAGCAAATACTTACTTTAATGCGTGTCATTTAGGTTCCTCTTCCTATGGGCGAAGAGATAATTGTCCCGCTTAGTAAAAGATAAGAGGAAAACCTGCCAAGAGCGTGTCGGACACGCATTAACGGCAAAATAAAATGAACTTTATAAGAATAACACTTTACAACTGCAATTTTAATGTCACTTTAAAATAACAAAATGTTTCCAGATCTATCTTATTCAGATTTTATTAAATTAAAATTATAAAATAGATGAGATTAACGCAAATTCTAATTGTGTATAATAATATTTACAAGGTGATGACGAACAAACCACTTGCATTTCAGTGCCGATTAAAGCAAATTGTTTACTCGAAAACTAGGTATATACTTATAGTCAATGTTTTAACAAATTAATAAAACTACTAGTCATTTATGATATACCTTTATAATACAAAATATAAGGGAGGTTAGTGAATAAAATAAAAAGCAGCGATCACATTAATTGATTACATCATTCTTTGTAGAAAGAAAGTCTCTAAATTTCACTGAATAATATCACTTTAAAAATAAAGGTACTCTTATATTTCTACTCCAGAAAAGTATTTCTAAGTTAAGAGGCACGACGTTCCATTACGTGCGTATAAGTAAGAGTTGCTCTCTGTGGGAGTGGGAATATCAACAATGTAAGGGTGAAAACCTAATCTAATACTGGTACTATAATGGTGGAAGGAATTAGATCGTGTAATTCTTGTGACAATATAGTGAAAGTACAGAAGTCAAGCATCGTATGGTACGCGCTTGGGTCACTTGCAAACTACTACACTGACATTCTCACGGAACCTCAAACATATGAAACCCTTATTAAAAAATCGTCAGGCACAACTTGAGAGTAACTTACTTTTTTCTGTAGTAGCCTATGAACTTACTTAAATTTTCGCTATACAAAAACAGGTACCATGTCACACTACAACATAACAACCGTTTATCAGTAATGATAGCTTTTAATTTGAAGGTATCTCGCAGAATAACTAAGATAGTTTAGTTGACTCATCGAACGATATAAAATCTTTCAGACAAAAATAGGTTTTAAAAATACTAGCGCTTGTGTCATACTTACCCAGGTATTGAAAAAGTATAGCAACAGCAGAAGGTAATGACCAGAATTTCTAAATGCGTTTGTTTAGAGATATTCCTGACTAATTAAGATGTAAATGTTTCACAATCATAATGAATTTCCTTTGTTATGATTTATAGTTTTCATTTTATTCATTTGATTCTGTTGTTGAGTGTAGATTAGAGTTTGCCTTCTGTGTTCTTTTCATTTTATGCCCTTTCGCTCACTCACCGAAGTGTAACATATAAAGTACAGGCAAACAGGAAAAAGATGTTCGAGGTAAACTTATAAAATGTTTAAGGTAATTAGTTGTATTGCACGGGAAAGTTGTAATGAGCTTTATGGGTTTGCGAAACTTTTCTGATCAATACCGGTTAATTATCCATGGTACAGTTGTGATCATTAGCGTAAATATTTATTCCAACTGCGTTTGAGGTCTAGTGGTACACCTACCGATCTTAGATCTAGATTCCGATATGAATTTTTGTTCGGTGTGTTGGTAGTACTTCTTGTTTTACCACGATTGCCTAGAGAAATGGCCAAATCAATTGCGTGCGTTGAACGCTCAGTTGAACGCTTAGCGAAAAGGATATCATGGTTGACACTGACATAATACTGCGAAAAGACCACGGCAACCATCATATCGAGTTAACATTGTTACTCGTAGAAAGGATTTGCATCGTTTGTCACTTGTCTGGGCCCTATGGCCAGATTCTAACATCTTACATTAAACAGTTGAAAAAAAAAAACAGCTTTGACAGTATTGTGTTCCGAGAAATAATGAAAAATTTTATCGCTATGACTACATCTTAGATTAAAGCAATGCTTTAATCCAAGATTAAAGCATTTAATAAATTTAATACCTGTTAACTAACATTCGCTTCTAACTTCGGCATTATCATAACTATAAGTGATGATAAGGCTAAGAGCTTCCCCGTTCCATTATGTGATGGATATCTTCTATTGGTCCCATTTTGATTGATACATTATTCACATTACTGCAAATTGTAGCTTTGTCTCTAAACGTAAACTGTTTTTTTTCCTATTTATATCACCTACGAGAATAATTTCATTACCCTCAACTCCCAACACAAGATTTAAAAGTTATTTTGATGTTTATAAGTTCAGTAGGTGAAACAAATGTCCTGTCATACACATATTGCAGGGTCGCTGGGTCAGAATTTTAAGCGTGACATCTAAGAAACTAAAATAAGTATTTATTTCACCCACTTCTATATGTTCTGTATGTGACATTTTACCACAAACTAACATTGAAACCAACTTTTTAGACCAAACTTGTAATGTGCTTTCGTTTCTTCTTTATTTCTATCGAAAATTCAATGTAGGATTTTTTATAAAAAGGAATAATAAAAACACTTCGTTGATAAATACGTTTTGCTTTATAGAAATTAAATTTCGTGCTAGTGCTTACTTTAATATCAGTTTGTTTATTATAGCAAGCAACATTCCATTATGAATATGGATATTGATTTCGTAGTTATAGCAATCGCAATAATTGGTATTACTATCAAACACAAATGGGATTGAACAGTAAAAAAGCTCTAATGGAAAATAATACCTATACATATTCCCATTCAATTCGATATCTCGATTGTTAAATTAATCGAAAGCTTTTTACCTTGTCCATTATCGCTAATCTTGCTATTTGTTTAATAGGTTTGTATTCGAATGAGCACTATTACTAAGTAAACTTCACCAAGTCAATTAATAAGTATAAAATAATATATATCTTAAAAAAAATCTAATTCGAGAGCAGTTTGCAGCTGTTTCGTAATTCTATTTGATTGATATTAGATGTATTTAGGAGAAGCAAAAAGTGTAATAATGTTGAAAAAACATTTTTCTCAAACATGCATGGAAATACTGTCATTATTTCGAAAAAAGAACACGCGAAGTATCTAATTTACGGACAAAGAAAACCAAATCCATTGCTGGAGCGTTTTTTGAATTTTGAACATTACAACGCTCCAACCATGTTGTATGAAACGGCGTGCTAGAGTTATTAAAACTCTTTGATTGGACCTCTTTTATCAATTTTGATATACTAAAGTCTCTTTGCTTAGTACAAATTGCGTTCATGTGGCTGTATAGCCTATATGCATTTGCCTTGGTTATAAAAATAAAATTGGCGGCAAAGCTGAAAATTCGTCTTGATTTGTTGTACATAATAATATATTTATAAATTTAATATTTAAAATGAGTTCCGACGGTTCAGAGAGTGAATTGGAGATTGATTGTACTCCACCAGATTTAAACGACAATCGACCGGATTCAAAGGCAATTTTAAATTAAAGCCCCAGGTGATATATATTTAGTGACAAAGGTAAAGTATGTTTTATTTCTCTGCATTCTTTTAAGAAAAGCACTATATATGCCTCGGCCGAAATGGCTATTGTCTGTCTCGTATTAGTGAACTCCTTGCCTACGGCTCGGCCTTGAAACTCATACTCAAACAGCTTTCAAATTAAATCGGAATCTAAAATGGCGTAAGACGTCATCACCGCTAGGATAAATTGATAAATAATTGCTTTACGTAATTAATGTATTCCAAATAATTAAACATGGTAACACAAAACGCGCTTTCCTTTTAAATGTCACGAGTGAGGCTGCAGGCCACAATTCCGCTTTCTATTTCGTAGCAATTCCTTTGCTCAGTATTAACTAGAAGTCTCCCTCATTGGGAATTCCCGAGAATGGGAGCGTTAAGAAGAAATTTCTGCGCTGAAATTATGTCATGCCACTGATTTGGATGGATAATTTAACCTTGATTTATTTTTGAAATAGAAATTGTCTGTTCATTTCTAAAGCGTTGAGTAAACGTTTGCTTTTACGGTAATTAAACATTGGCCCTTTAATTTTTCCTACATTTAATTCCATTTTTGGAATTCAGAGTCGGGGAGATATAAGTACATAATTTAAAAGATGACACGATTAAAGGTCATCACTTGCTTCCACTGTTATGCTCAACAACGAAATGGCGCGCGACAAGCTGATGGTGGGCATTGTATTATGTATCTACCGAGAAATTTACATAAGTATGTCGATAATGACGTATTAATGATGTATGAGTATTGTAATTTTGTACTTAAAAATGAAATAAATTATGAAGAAAATTCAGAAAATAATTTACGGTGTTGTTGTTCTTTTCGTTTATTCATTTAAGCGTGTGTTGTCAGTGATGACCTATGGAACCGAAACGTGGCCGCTTACAATAGGCCTCATAAGAAGGTTCAAGGGTTATGCTCGGAGTTTCTCTGCGTGATCATATCAGAAATGATGAGATCTGCAGGAGAACCAAAGTCACCGACATAGTCCAAAGAATTGCGAACTTTAAGTGGCAGTGGGCAGGGCACATTGCGAGGAGGACTAACTTCCATTGGGGCGGAAAGGTTCTTGAGTGGCGACTACGTACCGGGAAGCGCAGCGTGGTAGGGCCCCATAAGGTGCACTGATGAGTCCACCTTAGTAAAGGTCGCGGGAAGCCGCTGGATTCGGGCAGCGCAGGACCGACTGGTTTGGAGGTCCTTGGGGGAGGCCTATTTCCAACAGTCTCATGGCGAAAATGATGATGAACTCCATATATTTCAAATCAATGTATCTAAAATAAAGTAATCTATTTGTCTATCCCAATATTCTACTCGTGGACTGATGACATGTTTGGGTATAACGTCTGTCCTGATGTCGGATTTTTTGTTAGTTCACCGAAGATTAAGTAACTACCGACACTGCATCATCCATGTTGCTAAATATGGCTTCAAATGTCACCTAAAGTTTTTCCTCGACCTCTTTAGGATTTTAAGCATGTGGTTTGCATTTGAAAACTTTAACTCGTGCATTTAAAAAAAAAACGAAAATTTTGTCTTTTAATACTAATGTTTATGTTAGTTTTAAAAAACACCGCTAGTTCGACTGTTTGAAACTTCCTTCCTTTTCAGTAAACTTTCATTACTTTATAAGTTGTGGCAAAAACCTACAGAAATGGTGTTATGTAAGCGAAGGTCCTGTCTAAGTCGAGCGGTAAAATTTCAGAGAAAATACTATCTTTCTTTTTTTATTATCTCTCCTTATAGCTGTTAAATATAAGAACCCATTTTTCTCTATTGGATCCACTCGATTAACACCGTAGTTTCTCGAAATGTAGAATGTCTTTTTCTTCTATCTATAACTGAGTGAGAACATTCACTTAGAATACCAGTACAAATGTATTGTAAGAACTTTCGCAATGTTCGGATGCAGTATTGTATTTTATTTAGAAATGCTTCCCGCCGGCGCCTATCCAACTACACTTTGATGGAGTTCCAACAAATTGTTGCTTGCATTCTCAACAACTTTTAACACTTCAGCCTGTTTGTTGTAAGTGAATGAATTGCGAAGGAACTTTATCTTCATACATCTCAAAATATATATTTACTTTGATAAAATAATACGCTATCAAAATACTTTTATAAGTTTGTAACCATATACTCGAATGCTTATGTGGTGTGTATGAAAATTCATGCCATATGAGTAAGAACTTTAAGCGTATACTTAGAAGCGTTTGAGTATTCAACTGTTAACCTGTGTTCCGTTTAGTTATTCATGCGCATTAGGCTTTGTGTAAAAGCGACCACCGTAGATAACCCGATCACCATATAAATACCATATTGGTTATTCATCAAATTTAAATTACACCTGAAATTTTAAATACCCGCACGCTATAACTTTATGAAGGACCCCAAAACGTGTACAAAATACGACTTAATTTTGTGAACATGTTATAGCTTATTTTACGATGCTTTAACTGTTCCTGTACGCGTGACTTGGGCGTTAATATGACATATAACCTACTTAATTGATGGCGAAGTATTTTCGTCGAGAGCTTTATGCAAATTTGACACGCTCTAATATTTTATCCCGCGGTCGCGTTGTTAAATGTTACTTCAATCCTATCTATGAGGGAATTTTAATTTAGCCGAGTGTGAAAGCCATAAATTCAGGTCAGTAGATTTGCGTGACACGTGGATTGACAGATAGGGAAATAAAACGAAAACGCCTGCTTTGGCTTTAAATTCGCGAATAAAGTGAATTTACCGTTTCCCCGATAGACACACAGGTGCGCCGTGTCTAGAAATAAGCTATTGCTTTTTGTGAAAGCTAGTATCTGTATAGACTGCTTATAGGTTTCGATTGAAGTTATTTTTGTTATATACTCGTATAATGAGGAAAAACGTCAAAGTGTATGTTATTGATACTCTATAACACTACTGCAAAAGCTGATATAGGTTAATCAATATAAAGTAGGTATTCGAAGAGTAAAAAAGAGGAACGTAGCGTATATACCAATGCGGGGCATCTCCTCTATCGTATCTATCTGTGTGTCTTTGGGCAATAGCCATTTAAACAAAAAAACTTTAATTAGTCGCCTGTTTAATATTTTAAGTCGCTCCTTTTGTATTTAAGTAGTTCCATACATTATTTTCCTTAATTATCATAAACATAAAGTGCATACAATAATGTAATATTTAATAGTAATTTTCGCTCCAAGAACCTGTAATTAAAGTCTGGAATATTTATTAAGTGCACGATGTAAAATCACTAAGCCGAAAATTAACGGGTCGACAGGTTGACAAGGGCTACGTCGATCATTTGATTGGTTGTTTGTTTGACATGAAAACTTATTGATTGATTCGCTAATAAACTAGCTATTTGCAAGGTTCGGCGTTTCATGCTCCGCCGTATTTAATCGGATTCGCTCCGGGACGTTAATGGCTATTTGTCAACCGTCATATGAGTGAAATGCGATTACTTAATTACTGCTGGAACACCATTGATGAATCATTATAGTCACATTAAACGTAATTGATGAACGGGATGGATGTCTTCTGTTGGGGTCTGCGTGTAATGCAAAGCCCCGTGTTATAGGAGAACTTATTACCTTTGTACCTACCTCTTTTAAAGAATATTGCGCGCGCGGAGCAGTATGTCATTTGGCATAATTCAAATTCTTATATAGAGAAGAGCAGTAAAATAAAATTTATGTCTAATTATGTTACAATAAACATGATTGAATAAAAGGGCCGACTAGTTCGGATTTTGTTACGTCATATGCATAAACGTTGTGTTCAACATTTATCGGAATTAAATTTTAATGTGATCTGTAACATATTATTTATTGTGAATGTATCAAATTGAATTCTGTAGTTGTGCCTTTAAGTAAATAAATAACTTTTGTAGCGGAGGAAGCACACAGTAGATTTACAGACTGCTATAATTCGGAGCAACCTTGCTAGGGAAGTGACCTCCACCTTAAATAAGATTTGAGTTAGATATAATTTTTTCAACACACTTGCTTATAAAACCGCCATTACTACAAAAACTGTGAAGATAAAACCAATGCGATCTATAGTAAGAAAGAGACCGCTTTCTATACTTAAAGTACTCTTGTATATAGCTGAACTATTATTTTGCCCATTCGACGCTTGTTATATCAACTCCCTAAAAAGGTATTTTGACTAAAGAGGAAATTTCCAAAAGGTTGTCACTTCGCCAGAATAGTACTAATTCGATGTGCCATGTTCTTAAGATAATTATTTCTGACTATAGTCTTCTAAAGGCTTTTGTGGCACCATCAGCACACGTAGGAAGTTGATACTCTCGGTTATAGAGAAGTCTGGAGCTCCAGGTTTACAGGGTCAGGTAACTGTGTACGGTCGGGCAAGATTCTGTATTAAAAAGTAGTATTTATTCATCACGGTAAGCGTTTTTCAGTGCTCGTGTAAAAACCCGCCAAGGTTATCCTTTGATTTGTTATTCATTGAAAAATGAGATTGTGTTACCTTTTCACGGCAAAATCAATTTAAATAAAAATTGGCGGATTGGTAAAATGAAACTCGATCATAAGCTTTGATGTTCAAACCCGGGATTACTTAGCGATATGAAAATTTAAGTTGAATGATGAGGAACCGTTTTTCTGTCTTTTTCATAACTGGAACAAAATTTGGTGTTAATAATTATATTCACAAAATTTGTGAATATAAATATTAACATAAAAATCCAAGATGTTAATTATTCATTCTTTTAGTAACATTTGTTTTAAATGCGCTTGACCAGAATAAAGCTATATGGTTATTCCTGTATATTATTTTTATTCTAATAGGATAATCATCTAAGCCTTCTCATAATAGGTATATAATACTGATAAAGGTAATGCGCTACACTATAAGTACAAATGTAAACTGCCGCGGGCATCTAAACAGCTTATGTCGTGACGTTGTGACTCAGATGACATGAACAGAAGTCACATACACGATTACTAAATGATATACGCTATAACTGACTAGCGACTGTAGTCTAGAAAAAAAAAGCTAATAATGTGATTAATGTCATTGATCCAGCTAACTTTTCTTAACAAAATACAAATATATTTTACACATGTTTGGAAGTGACACACAATACCTAAGGCTACGTACCTATGTGTCCATGGGAAAAGCGCTCACCGCTTATGTCTAGGGCCGTAAAGATGAATGTCTTACCTTGTGTTTTGTTAATTGCCATTTTAGGATTCACTATACGTATATATCCAAACCTTCCGTGTAAAATTATCTTGCTGAGGGTGAAAACCGTTTAGTTAGTGGATATGCAGACAGACGCGGAAAACAACTTTGTTTTAAACTATGTACAGATGATTTAAGAAGCAGTAGCATCTAAATTAAGTTTCATAATATAAATTAAAAATACTTGTCCGTTTGCTAATCCCTGCTTTATTAAAGTTCCGCAGTATATTCAAATTTTCAATCCTGAATTTCCAAGCAGTTGCTCACACCACTTATAAATTTCACACGTAAAATCATAGCAAGAGCAATAAAAATTCAACTTGACTATATTTCTCAAGTGAATTGCTCGAGTTGTGGTTCCTCCCAATAATTATTCTGGAGGGTTGAGCCGCATAACCAGGCTTAGTGATTTCCAGCTGTGTTGGTGTAAATGCGACCTTAAAACTACATACAGTAAAAAGGGACATATTTTAACAAATTGTTAGGTCAATTCAGGAACGGTATCTCTTTAACATCCATAGGAGACAGTTCTAGAGGATGGAGTAAATTCTTATATGGAAACAGCAGACAAAAAGCGCTATTCATCTTGGGCGGGTTAACGGGGCATAATACCACAAATCACAAAAAAAATGCAACGTTTAATATCTTCAAACTGCAGAGTATTTGACTGGGAATCAATGGAACACTTGCTATGTGACTGATATTATACTATGGAACACGGACTAAAATGGCTGGAGCAACAAAGAAAGGAGAGGCAGAAAAGATCCCGATGGATTTAAGTGCACTGCAAAGCCCCGTGATATGAGACAAGGCAACGGTTTCGACGTATTTACCTATGTTACAAAATATCAATATCAAATGGATAACTTAAAAAAAAACTGATGTTATCTAATCATTGGTTCGTTGCGCATCCCAAAGTACTAGGTACTATGTTAATTATACAAAAAATGTCTATAGTTTATAATGGTAAAATGATATAAACTTATTTCCATTAAATTAAATTGAAATAGTAGGTAGAAAGAAGACTTAAAATATAACTCTGAACAAATTAGGTTAAAGCGATTTATTTTTACCATTTCAATTTTCGGAAGAAGTTTTGTAGTTACTATTTCTAAGAACCAAGCATTATCCCACTCTCTTTTATATATAGATCATAAGGTTATTCAAATAAAATAGATTGGTTTCGGAAATTCTAATGAAGCATTTACTGTGGAATATTTAATAGTAGGTATAAACATGTTTTAAGAAGATTAATCACGGGTAAAATTTGTTCCGCAATTACTTACTTTCGCCTCTACAGCACTGGTACAGCTACAATATTGGATTTTCGTTTTTGATTAAGTTCCCTGGAAAATTTGGTGTGAATAATATTTACGTACTAAAGACTAGGTGTTTAGTAAGTAAATATTTTTTTTAAGTAGGTTATTTACGCAAGTCTTTTGTTCTTAATTAGTAAATGATAACAAAGGTACCTTTTTAGTGACCTCAGAGGATACTTCAAGCTAATCAAGTAAATGTTTTATGTGTTACTTACAATAAAAAATAAAAAATGTTAATATTCACATACTTACATACATACGATCACGCTCATAGTCCCAAGAAGGGTTGTGCAGAGTCTTAGGTAACATTTCGTTACACATAAAGGCACATCTGTTAGTATGGGCCATGCAGTGCATCCAAATAGTGACATGTTGGCAACCTGTCGCCTACACAAAATGGGTGCCAAACCCAAAAAGTAAGAATACAAACAAACAAAGACCAACGACCGGAACAGATGTTACACACAAAATCACACTAATGTATAACGGGATTTCTGTAAACTGATTATGTTTTACATTTAAATACTATTAAATATAACAAAAAATATTTTGAAATAGTCCATTCCAATTAGCGAAGTTGTAAAATTACGCTTTCGTTAATTTTCTTTGTAGTATTCCGTTTTCAAATGAGATGCTGTATAATATTTCCGTTTGAAATAATTGGCGTGCATTGCATGTTAAAATTTCATAAGAGGCAATATGCGAGCACGCTGAGAGCCGTTGAATGTTTTTTTGCCTTTTTAGTCCAAATGTATTCATCCAATTAGGCTGTAAAGCGATTAATAAGAGTTATTAATAGTATTACAAGAAATTATTTAAATGCATAAATATGAAAATAATTTAAGTTTAATAACCTCGCCTCTCCCTTTAAGGCTCGTAACATCTGCGCTCGGCGTTGCTTGGCCCATACGTGGCTTATCAAACGTTGGTACCTAAGACCTTTTGGCATTATGAGTATGATTGTAAGTGTATTGTTCATAAGTACAATATCTATTCTATTCTATATAGGTATTATTCTTTCTCCTACCCTGCTGACGATTTATTTGGTGTCGGTGTAGTTTGTCTTGATAACAACAATACTGCTAAAGGATTTGGAATTAGATTTTACGGCCGTGTGCCTGATACCAATCCTCCTTAGTCACGGGGTCACCAGCGTAACATAACTTAAAATCGAGTGAAAAGTCATCGGTTTACGTTTGATTGATTTGCGCAAGAAGTACCTATTAAAATGAAAATGTTTTTTAAGTTAAGTCCGTTTATATGGTTTTATTAATTATTTAGTATCTATAGAACTGTTTGAATGCAAATTTTAATTTAATAAACTTTGTGGTGCGTGTACTTTGTTTGTTTATATCCGCTAGAAATGAGGATCTAATAAAAAAATACTATAATATTTTTTGTTTCTTTGAACTTTTAAGCAAGAGTAAATTCTTCGTTTCGTGTTAATCCGTATTCCCAGGGAGGAATTTAATAACAGCTACACGAAACTTTGGAATATCAATTTACTGAGGTCTAAACGTCCTATTTTAGTATTAGTGTTGCCCGAAATATCCTGATAGCAATAAAGCATCCCAGGCCTGGCGCTGGTGCACAAAATGCTTATGCTATTTTTGTACACTTAGTTTGAAACACGAAATTTAGATTTTTTTTTCGTGATAATTACTTATCCGATTAGACGTTTAAAGCCCTGTGTACTCAGTGTAGACACTTGATCCTAAACGAGGCTTGACGCAAGTAGGTACAGACGACAGCAGTCTACATACTATCAAATTTCTCCAATAGACTTTAAACTCTATTGTCGTGGAGAAAGATTGAAATTTTCTTAAGAAAGTTAGACAGTTTGGGGAGATTATCTAGCGTCGTCTGTATATTAAGATTGACGCAAGTCGCGTAATTTTGTAACACGATTCGACATTATGCATTCGACTGAATATCAATTGGGTCGCCTTACGCACGTATTAGGTTGAGTTACTTTCAAGCTCTTATACGGGTGTCTGTTTCAATGTGATGAATCCGTCTAGCTTCCACGCTGCTACGGTAAGATACCAATACTTTAGTATCTTGTCACAACAATCATATATTATGTCCGATGGTAGCAACATTACTGTAGAAGCGCTGGCGGTGCTATGACATGGTCCGCACAAGTGTAGTGAACGCTTCCTTCCCTCCTCCAATCCACATCAGAGCCTACTTACAGAGCAGCTGTAATAGTATATAACCAATAGTTTTATTTGAAACCGATTGTTAAGTAGCTCCAGAAGCTTTTTAGGCTCTTCTTGTCTCAGAAATATAAAGACCTAACCCATTATTACCGTCTTTATAACAATCACATTTTATCTTTATTTAGCCACATTTTCACTTTCTCGTATACGTATACTACGTCTACGTCTAGAGGAAGTCTTGTAATCGTCAAAAAATTCGACCTCGACATTTTGACGGATTTACACGTTTTGGAACTCCCTGAGTCCAAAAAGACCGTTTTTGGAATTATGTCTGTTTGTGTGTCTGTGCGTTAGCACGATAACTCGAGTATGCTTTAACTTATTGCAACCAAATTTAACATGCATGTATGACATCAAAATATAAGGTTTCCATTAACTTTTGAGTCGTCGATCACGAAAGTTAAGCAACCAAGTGTGCGGTCGGTAAGTACTCGGATGGGTGACCAAAATTTAACATGCGCTTATGACATCAAAATATAAGGTTTCTATCAACTTTTAAGTCTTCCGTTTCCGGTATACGGAAAAGTCAAGGGAGACCACTCCCGATTTTTATTAATTATGTTGTACCATTCCAGATTAATATGCAGTAGACGATAAACGATTGGTCAGTTTACCTGTCTACACATCAAGCGGTCCGAATCCTGGTAGCCGCAAATATTTGTATGACGAACACGAATATTTGTTTGCGAGTCATGGTTGTTTATATATTTATTTATAAAAATATCTTAAATTATTATGTAAATTAAAAAATGTCCATTATCTAGTATCCATAACACAAGTTCTTAATATAACTTACTTTGGGCTAGATAATTGGTGTGAGCGTAGAAATAAATAAACAAATACATAGTTTCATTTGTGGTTTCAGAGACAAGCAATACTTTATGTAAATAAGTTTGCAGCAGTCAAGTCCCCGATCGCACTATTTGCAAAGTAGGTATTAAACAAATAAAAAACGCTTCCGTTTTCATACATTTTGACAATATCTTGACAGCTGTCTGATGTCAAACTTATGAAAACGTTATAACAGGTTATAACGATTTGATTATTTTATACATTCGTAACTAGCGATTAAGTTGCATATTCAACGAAATCACGTATAGGCGCTAAGTCCACCATTCCCCATCGAAATGAATTTCAGAATTGGCACAAACACTAACAAATTGTTTCAAGTAGGATGCGATTAAGCTGGAGGCCGGGGTCATACGGCGGGCTTAAACTTGAATGAACCTTACCTTTCTGAAAAGGGTTGATACATTTTATCCGATTAAGGTTAACTTAAGAGATAAGATTTAAACGTGTTTAAGTATGTTGAGATACCTACTGTGTACAGTCACGAACTATGTAACTACTTCTAACAATCTTATTTTCTTAGTCACAAGAGTCACGATCTGTCAAAAATTGTAAAAATTACGACCTTTGGGCCATGTACGAAACAAAATGATTGTTAGTAGTCTATTACGTAATCGTAATCGTAGGGCGAGACAAAAAAAATGTACATTATTATGTGTGAGTAATGCGCATAGATTTAAAACGTCAGTACATTCAACGATGTGAACTAGGCAACATAATCGAACCAATCACAGGGCTCTTTTCAATGCAATGCGTTTCTGTCCAAGAGTCGTATAACCTCATAGTAATGTTTGTGAATACGGGTGGTGTCTCTCGAAGTTTAAATAAAAAATGAACATGGACCTACCAATTCGATTTTCAACAACGTGAGAGTCGCGTCACTTTATCCGCAGTTATTCTTCTGTCAGTTCCAGCACACCACGTTGCGTTTTCATCTGAATTTAACGTCATCCGAAACCAGTAAACGGACGCTAAATCTTATAACCGTCACGCGACGGTACACCGACCGGCTATCTTGTTTAAATTGTGGGAAAAACAAATCCAGCCTGGACGCCCGTTGCGTAACATAACTGGAATGGAAATATTGTCGTGGAAACCGGTAAAAGAGCCAAGGTTTTAGATTGAACTCGAATTTAATTTAGCTCACACTTCGCAGTGAGCGGTTTTAGACGATTTTCAAAGTGAGCATTTTATTCGTTTAAAGTTGGCCTAAATCTTGCTGCAATTATTGTTTCTCATTTCGCTTATGTGAAACTATTTGAATTCCTATAAACGGTTTTGCAACTAAGTTTGCTTTAGCTAAAGTTTTTAATTTATATATAAATCCTTGCGGAAATTTAATCAGCAGTAATAAACCTGATTATTTGTTACTCCCAAGAACATATTAACGACTTAGTTGTATTATATTTTCAGTCACGTGCCAATAAATTTTATGTTCATTCAACAGCGAAAATCGGTGTTCTACGCCATAAGTAAAACCTTTTGAAAAAGAGCTTCGTATTATAAAAGGTCACGCTTACTCATATTATTATCTGTGCTCATATTAATCATTTAATTATTTCTGCAAAGAATTTCTTTGTCATTATCTTAAGAGCTTTTTTTTCATTAACTTCTACTCTTGACTAAACTGTTGATGAAGGTCATGATCTGCCACTTAGCAATCAAAATCTGACTTTTTACATTCCGCCGTTGGGCGAGGCTCTGTATCGTAGGCGTAGCGCGTAGTATCGTAGGTATCAGTAGGTATCACTAGAGGTATGTGGTATTCATAAGAATACATGGTCCATTAGCATGACATTATGTAAGAGTATATAAATAATAACATATTTTTTTTATATATAAATTCGTATATTCTATTGAATATATTCAGATCATACATCAAATGTTTCGAAATTACTTCTTGCCAATTCTAAATGGTAATGTGGTTAAAAAAAACTGCCCATAAAAGTCGTTACCAATAATTGTATTTGAAAATATAACATTATGTGTTCCTACAAAAATAACATGTTACATTGTTTTAAGAAAATCAAGTCATGAATTACATAGCTTAACGTCTATCTGCCTATTTTTTATGATGTCCCGCTGCGTCTAAGAATTATATCATCCTTTTATACGACCAAAATACTTGATATTCTAACCTCGCGTTGAAGAATAAGTATCTATTATACAATAAATTTCCTAACCGTAATGTCTCCCATTCTTCAGTAACTGTAGTTTATATCTATACGGTATATTGTAACACAAAATTACTAGTCGAATGAAACAAAGGGTATTGTTATCCACATAAATGTGGAGTCGTGTCACAGGATAATGGATTTTGACATGAAAGAGCCTCTTTTGAGGTCTATGATAATCCACGGAAGACAAAAATGTTAGGTATAAATTATTGAATAGCTTTATTAATATCTGTCCATAGTTAGGATTTCTAGAGAAATATTTTAATTAGAAACGCATTTCATATATTTGAATTATGTAATTACGTTCATTTTGTTATTATGAGATAACAATCCGTTTATTTAATCAACTTTGTCTTCATTATGTCTATTCAAAGTTTCCGCCACTCCGTTATTGATTAATTCACTAAGTTATATTTAATGTTTCCTTTCTCTATTCCCAATTTGTTTAATAAATTGCCGCCAGTCTGACTGTATCCTTATTTATTGGTAACTATATCTTTTTCTTTGCCAAACGCTCTCGTTTTATTTGTCACAATTCTCCTTTTTTATGTAGGAATACACGTTACCGTTGTAAGTAGAGAAGCTGACTTTTTGTCTGAATTTCGTAATAATATATGACAATACGCATCAGTTGAGTATAAATTCTAATGTCTATGGCCATTTTGGCCTAACACGTATTAAAGGAAAACAGTGAAGAATATCCTGGACTTACTGCCAGTGAAAAACGGTAACTCCAAAATAAATAGATCTAACTTTTATCTTGTCGCTGCTGGATTTCACACTATGAGACAGGAGAATCAGAGCAAAGTAGGGTCTTACGTTTGATCTAACGCAAATTGGAAAAATAAGACTTACGTATTCGCTATCGAAACGAGCAATCCTATCGACATTTCTTTACAAATTCATAACGCATTTACAATTTATACTGTGCATACAGATTTATTGACGCGATTATTTAAATACAAAGTAGTAAAATTACAGATATTTCTGTTACTAGAAAATTACGTGCCACAGATAAACTGTGCAATGCTATGGACTGTAAAACAGATGCCTGGGCAATAATGACACTCGAAAGCCAAATGAGATATTGAATAGGACAGTGGATAAGGAAAATACTGGTAGTCTGAACAATAGAGTGAAATATCTGCCACTACGGCCAATGAATGAGCGAAAACATCCTCCCGTGTGTTATGGAAGCTACGAGTATCTTGAGAAGGGTCGTTCCAGACAAGTAGGCTGACAAAGCGTTATTGACGTTTATATTGTATTAAATAAGTGCCCTTTTATAATGGCTTATTGTATACCCATTATATTAGCAGGGACTTCTGGGAGCTAAGTGGGAGCGCTTTGCTTTAAGAAAAGCCGCCGGGTCAATGATGAAGGTTGGCTGTTATGGCAAACTTCCTTCTTTAATTATACTTCGTACACAAGTTTTTTGAAGAGACTCGAGAAGCTGACATGAAATACTCCTTTGAAGCCAGATTGCATTTACTACATACATATTATTGTAAGGAACATGATATTACAAGACTTCACTTTGATTTTAATTTTTAAACATAATTATTTCTTTTTTTCACATAGTTATTCATATTTCCTTCATTGATTGAAAATTACAAGCCATTATGAGTTAGAAATATTCCTATGGCAAAATAGTAGCAATGAATTTAAATTTTAGATTTTGTTTAAAATCGACTTTCTGTATTTCTGTACAAAATCTTATTTGCTTCTTTTCAATATTTACTTCAGATGCACACAGAACATCTACTCCGACAGCAAAAGAGTCCATATTTTTCGTAACCATCTAAATATTGTCGTCGGAATTCAGAATGTCTCCCTATTTCCAATTAAGAGCATACCAGCGCACTATGACCTAATGCAATAGAAACGACTTTATTGTTCATCCATGGAGGTATCCACTTTCCATGTATGTAATTCCAATTGAACGAACGTATAAGCCAATGATTTCTACAGAGAAAATAAAAAGTTTATTAGAACATTAGCCGCATTGAAATGTATATACGTAGCATTACGTCGCTAACCGCTTTTTACTGAGTAAGCATTAGCAGAAAACAAAAGTTTATTTATATTTGAAAAAGTTTTGTCAGTTTAATTGTATTCAGAGTTAGATACCGTGACACCCCTTTCGTTTTAAAGCTTATACCAGAGTTTAAGGTAGGTATTTAATAACAAAGACAATTTTTAAGACTATTGTTATTTCCCCTCGTAAAAAGGAATTCATTGTAATTTGCACCGTTTATTTTCGTTTCAAACGAATCTCTTTATAGGTGGAATAATTAAATGAAAAGAGAATTTAATTATGACTAATATAAAACATTGAAGCGTTTCTTTTAACTTGTTAAATTATACAAAAGATAATCGTGGCATTTTTCGTATGTGACGATTGTGTACTTTTTAATTGTATCTGGAAATATTTTTGTACTGAGAGCGACGGAAAGCAACATCCGCGTCCGTTATGATTTTATTCTATCTAGTTTTTCAGAAATCACTTATTAAAATACAAAACTAAGGGTATATAATAGAAAATCAATTCGGGTCATGAAGTCTCCATTGCTAGCATCGCACATCGGCGCTATAGTTTGCCTTTTTCATTGCCATTGTCTTTCCAGGCTGTGTAGTGTCGTATCATGTAGTATCATCGTTTAGTATCATATATCGTGCAGTATCATGTTATGCTTTTTAAACATTAACTAAGTACTTATTTATTTTCTTACAACACATAATTTCGTGGCCCTTTTCATTGTCTCTTCATTCTTAGAAAATCAAATGAATGATAATTTAAAATTACCATTCATTAGATTTGTTATGAATTTACAGAGGCTATGCTTGTAACATAAATATGTTCCAAATATTGGCCCGCTATGTATTAAATGTTATTCAATCAATTAGTACATTTTTCTAATTTATTTGTCCGAAGCATGTGTACATAGGTGTTAGGTTTAATTCATCAAAAAACACGTCGTACCTTTATAGTGTACCTGCAAATTGTGGAATTCAAATAATTTAATAAAAAGTAAACTAATTAACATCTTTAGTCCAATTCAATATTGTACTTCACGTTAGAAGACACACTCTAAACGTTAGAAGAGATCTTATTAACCCAATTTTTATGAATCAAATCAATATTCAGACCGCCAAAATTAATGAGCGCCAAATAGGATAGGTATGCCATATCGTATTGATCTATAATTAATTTAGGCCTATTCCTAATCTAATCTTTAGTTAGGCCTTTGAATTTATGAATATTATCGTTAGGCGACTTGCGTATCGGTTGTTATAACGTGCTCCTTAACTACGTGTACACTAATATTAGCATAGGCCGAAAGAGACAAGCCTCTGATGACTATGTGCTCTACTTTCTGTTTATACGGTATGATGAGGGGTGACAGCTATATAGAAATGGCGATCCATCGATACGATCTATAGAGTAGAAAAAATTTTCTCCGCCAAATTCTAAGATATTTCACCTGAAAGCCCCTTTTTATATCGGACCTATTGAGAGCACGTAAACTTATGAAGCTTTTTCTCGTTGCTGTCACAGAATTCCATTTTTGAATCGCAATAAAAGGGACAATTCTACTTTTGAATTGAAATTAAACTTTTACGAGTTTGTTTATAAAACGAAGTTAATTTTTGTTTGCTTTTGTGGACGTGGTAAATTATGTAGTCTTTCCAAAAATACGCGCAGTATTTTTCTATTCCACACTGTCCCTGAGCGCAATGACACACACAGAGACATTGTATATTATTATGTATATGGGTCCTTAAATTTCAATGTAGCAACTCAATCTTAACCCAAAACGTAGAAATCATACATTTCCAGTTTATTACATATTGAAGGGTTATCTTTTACACGTATTTTTGTTGGTATTTTGTATGATATTTAAATGGCCCCAATAGTTGCAAAATTATTATGCACAACTGAAGCTGGAGTTGGATAAATTTGATATGGACATCGTCAGTCATGACTTGAATTTAGTTCTATAAGGCCGCTACTCCTGTCAAGTGACTTGTATGCAGCTAACCGTTCGGTATGGAAATCGTACACAACGTGCCCCGCAGTGGAGTAGTGGTATAACACTCGAATTTTTAACGTTGTAGGGATTTGGACCTGTTTGAATTGATTGACATATTAAATATGATTTCATCTTTTCAAATGTCATTAGAACTAAAATCGATAGTGTAGTGGAGATAGCAATATTTGAAATTTAACGACTCAACGTATACACAGCCTGGGCTCACTCGCGTGAGACAAGTATACTGCGTACGTTTAAAAATAATAAATAATGGAAGTCCAATTTATACACAAGTTAATGCCTTTGAAGATTATTTCACTCACATTTGTACTGTTGTTCAAAGACGAGAAAATATCTGTTTTTTTCTTTTTATAGAAATAATATGTAATAACCTTAATAAGAACAAATTAATACAAATCAAATATCTAAGGTTAAGTACTCCATAAATATATTTCCTATAGCACAAAAGTGTTATTAGAAATATTTCTGTTTATAGTCGAGAGGACATTTTAGCTAGTCGCTAAATCTGAGACAAATATTTATTATTTACTAATATCGGATTATACTTATATATGTGTTTGAATTCATTAACTTGATGTGAGACACTGGTTGGCTTGTACTCCATTTTGGGTTCCCAGCCCAGTTGGCATAGATCCAGCCAGATATCTAGTCAACGTTATTCGATAACAACAATTATTTCACATTTCATTTAGTTATTCACACTGTTAATTTAGTTTGGGAAGTTTTAAGAAATGGTCTTATTGCGTAACTTGTATAATTCGGACGTCTGTAATTTGCGTAAAAAAGTCGTTGTGATAAAACTTGTTACCGTAAATTTATATTGACTTTGTTTGTGAGTACGGATGTTGCCGCCATTTACAAATTATTGCGCGTTTATTTAAATGCGTAATAGAATAAAGGAGGCCATCTTAAGCCTTAAAATCTCCATAATTTCATAATATTATATTTAAAATTAGATTTTTAAAGGTATCGTAATCATATAATATTCTATGCAAACTTATTTCGCTGTTCTTAATGCTATATAAAATCTAAGTAAGAAACAACTGTTTATATATAGTAGGGAAGACAAAGGATTCAAATTCATGGTAACCTTCTTTTGTTGCTAAATTTTCCGTACTATGGAAAGCAAATCTTTTGCAGCCATATTAGATAGATGTATTTTTCTTAAGGTTTTAAGGCTGTAGACTTGGCAAGCATTTAAGGCAGACTTTATTGGCTTTAAATATTTGGCAATAGACTTAATAATTTGAGGACAGATCAGAAGGGAAGACCATTATAAAGTTCCCAACATCATATTCACAAAAAACAACTATATGTCTCGATTATTAATTGTCAATAACGATGCTTATTTATCAAAATAATATAATATCAATAAATAACATCACTACAATTCAGATACTATTTTTGAATTACTGAGATACAAATCAGAGCGAAAGCCATGAATGCGCGCCAAACATTCCCTGTAATAGACAATAATTTTAGAGAACAAAATTATCGCGCTTCGAAACTCACAATAATAGAAATACGACCATTGTAAATTAAAATGCTATTCTGAAATAACTCGTTGTTTCAGCAAACAAAAGGTCTTCTTTCATAACTTGCTGGTTTTCGGTGCCATCAATTTACTATGGCCTCGATTCCCTTGCAAACAAAGAAATTTGGTGACTCATTTATTTGTAAATGTCAGTTTTTAAACCTATCTCATATATTACTGTATCTTACACATAGTCTTTCAAACCAGCCTTGTAACTTGGAGAGTGGAGGAGACATAGTATTGTATAACAAACAAATTTGAGCCATATTTCGTTGGTCTTAAGAGTACACTCTTATTGTGATGTGATAAGGAATTTAATTTTTGGCTTCGCTCTGGAAAATTATATTTACAGAAACTCGGTTACAACCCAGGCCAGCATTCGTGGTGGTAAGAACGAAATGAGGGTGGGACAGGTTACGGAAAATGCTACTCAGAACACTTGCCAAGGTATTTTCAATCGAACGCGCTTAATGATGCTTTATATCTTACTTAAAGCTGATTCAATCACTATATGGACCAAATTTTTTATTCGTCAGATGTATTTAGATTAAAATTACTTTGTCAGTTATCATATCGCGACTTGTATTTAATTGCAAGTGACTTTTGCATTTGTAATGTAAGGCTAAAAATTGTCCAAAATGGTTTGAAACATTCCCCAACATAGTTACCATTTCCTGCAATTCCAGTTTACGTATTTGCTTATGGCAAAACAAAGCGTAAATACTTTATGAAAGATAAACAATGTATGACTTTTGCATACATCGCTATTGGTTCTGAGCTTAGACATATCCCGTGGGATTGTTTGTTCTCTGTGCTTACTTTCTAGATCGGGAAACGACGGCTCTTTTACTTACACTGAAAAATAAACGCCTCAAGCTAACTGATGTTTCAGTGAAAGACCAAGATCATGTTTATGTAGGTATGTTAATGCAATTTTTTCTTCCTATTCACATTATTCAGATTTTGCTAAGTATTTCAACCGCTTTTTTATTAATTCGTTTGTCCACCTTTAAATCAGACCCACGACTCTAGTGGGTCTCCAGTGCTATAAGTTTATGCCTCGGTTAGATCATTTTATCAATGCTGATACTATAACAGTAACAGTCTTCATAGTTGGTCCGATGGCTAGTGATTATCTATTACTGTTATTGAGATTTCCGGCTGAAGCTCGCTTTTAACTTTAGACCTTATCGTCGCTCACCATTAGGTGAGATTAAAATCAAAAGTTTTCCCTTCAAGTAGTACAAAAAAATATTATAGTAAACTTATATGGACATTTAATCGTTATATTCAATTACTCAGCGCCCAATTGTAGAAGATTACCCTTACACCGCTTCAGGGCGGATCAATTATAATAATAAAGAAAATAACAATAATTTCAATAGGTATAACCTAATAGGCTTTTTGTTATTTACACAAGTCGTCGCAACCAATTATTATTGACGCCAACGTGGTGGAGTGGTCAGTACAGCTGGCTACACATCAAGCGGTCCGGGTTCGAATCCTGGTCGCGGCAAATGTTTGTGTGACGAACACGAATGTTTGTTTGCGAGTCATGGTTGTTTATATATTTATTTAAGTTTATTTATAAAAATATCTAAAATTATTATGTATATTAAAAAAAAATGTCCGTTATCTAGTATCCGTAACACAAGTTCTTAATGATACTTACTTCGGGCTAGATTGTTGGTGTGAGCGTGAAAAAATATATATATATTATTATTGTTTTGTTCTTATGTCGGACAAAATATGATCATTTTTCACAGGTCACTTTAGAAAGTGGTTTAGAAAGTAGTAAGAAAACTTGATGATTAAAGAGACTTGGTATAT
Organism: Elophila nymphaeata; assembly: GCA_955850985.1. NCBI lineage: Eukaryota > Metazoa > Arthropoda > Insecta > Lepidoptera > Crambidae > Elophila > Elophila nymphaeata. The sequence continues at coordinate 16,780,386 of OY039068.1, forward strand.
CAAAATTATGAAGCTGCTTAGGTTGTGTTTCCAGTTCGCTGACGCCATAACAACGGCGCACCTGAGCCGAGGTTCCAGTCTTTTCAGGCACTCTCAGGTCTGCCGACCCAAACGTTCAAGAAACTCTAGAAGACAGGGGGGGAGATACCTGTTGACATAAAACCCTCTGCCGGAAGTTCGCCTACAGGCTAGAGAACCCACCAAGGCCTTCTTAAAAAATCTCCGTTGATGTTGTAAAAGCTATTTGCGAACAACAGCTGCACTGTTTAGTCTAATAAAAACTTCGCCGAAATAAAAAGAATAATAAGACTAGAAGTAATAATTACTAAGAGATACCGATGAAAAGGTGACCTGATTCGGCGTTCCTACATCAGCAAACACGTACAAAAAGTACGATGGAAGTGAAAAAGAAAACATCAAAGGCAACATTACCGTATATCCATCGCCTTAACAGTTTCAAACTTTGTAAATTCTGCCGGTACGCTGGCTGAAGACTAAAATTATTTTATCTCTTCTATAATGTTCTTTTGCGGTCAGTTTTATTGTTCTTAGGGGCTTGCGAAAGTCTAAGTTTGACTCAAGACTTTCATAAACGCCCTATAAAGTTATTTGCTGTCACTAACTTAGCTTTATTTCGGATTGACAGACGAAATAATATTACTACTTCGTAGTGTGTACTAATCAGTGAGTAAAATTCCCTTTGAAAACATAAATAAGATTAGAAATGGCAGCTCACGAATAATATCCTGCTGTATCTGTGGGTTATAATATTATGACATAATAGTATAATACAAATTTTAATGAAATATGTATAAATAATTTAAATGGTTAGAAAATAAGCGCTTGATTTTATGAAAAAGAATATAAGTAATAAACTTTAGGTACAGCTTAAAGTGTTTTTTTTTGCTATATCCAGTTATTATCCTCATTATCTAGGCTATCCATTCCTAAGACTCTTTTGAATATTCAATTTTTGATTTTCACAAATAATAAAATAGGAGCTACTTTTGAATATTATTTTCTGTGAATTAAATTTTTCAAGTCATGAATAGTTTAGTACTATTTTTGAAACTGTTCATTTATTATCGACACAGGCTAAAAATTCATAAGTTTTTTTGCGAGTAATCTTATTTGTCACTAAAATACATTTATCTTAAGATTTATTTTCGATATAATTTTGTGTGAAATCCATTCTAGTTATGAAAGGTAACATATTGGTACTGCATATCAATAATAGATTCATTCACAATTTCAATGGTAGAAAATCGAAAATAATGGAAATTAATATAAAAATGTAGAAGGAACAGGAAGAAACGGTAACAGCTGTGGACTTTATACCTTCGTAATAATAAACTTGAGTTTATGAATATCATTTTTCTTATCCGTACCATCAATTTTCTTTATCTCGATTGGAAATTTTCAGTATAATTATTGAATATCGTTCAGATTTTGATAAATTATCTGGCAATAATTAAATTTGATTGGAACTTACGTCATGGATATATATCAAATAATGAAATGTAATGGATATGCGCCTATATTTATACAAATAATTTTCATTTGTTACGTAACAAATCTCAATAGTTGAATGTTTATCTATATCGGGAAGAGGACGTGTTGAGAAGATGCAAAGAGCATCTTTTGTTCGACGAGTGTTGTTGAAGAAAATGTCATATTCAGGTGCTACATCGTCTTATATTCAATATACTGTCACTCTTCCTCTCTCACTTTCATTGCACTTCTTCATATGGATAAACCTATTAACAACAACATCAACAGCTCATATAATGTCCCCGCCGAGGGGCTCGAGCCTGCCCCACATTAGGAGTGATTAGGCCTTAGTCAACCACGCTGGCCAAGTGCGGGTTGGTCAACTTCACACACAACCTAAGAATTTCCTAGAAACCCTATCCTATTTTCTATTATATCCTATTTTCTATATTTCCTATTTTCTAAGAAACCTATTAAGCAATATAGTATTATCTTTACACGATAATATGAAGCACACTTCATAAATAGTTACGTTTATGATTCAGTCAGACGCTCTGCTACGAGGATCGAGTTCGAATCCTTGGTTTTTGTCGAGTTACCATATTATTTCTGAAATTGTCCGTAGTAAACATGCCAAAATCTGGCAGCTGAAAAGCAAAACCATCCATCGTATTGAAATTCAGCTCCGTAATCAGGTTTAGGACTGCTCAATCTTCTCGTCGCAACGAAAAATGGAAAATAACTACATAAAAACTAAATAATTCGCCTTGACTTCGAGCACATGCTCGAAAGAAACTTATTCATACGCGCGACGATAAAGTTAGTTACAGCAGTTTCAAATTGTTCGTGAGTTTGCAAACAAAGGTCATAGGTGGGAAGGTAAAATTTAGTGCCATAGTTCAGTTAATGTCGAAAAGAATTTGCAATAAAATACTGCGGTCATTTAAATATTGTTTGATAACGATTTTCCCAAGGTTTTTGATAGGCAGGCGACCAGCAGTAAAAATCGGCTAATTATTGTCGAAGCGACTAACAAGTTAAAGGACGACTAACTATTTTGTTACTAAAAATTAATTTAGTAGCGATTTAATATTTTAGCAATGATTATAATTCATGAGCTTCAAAGTGCAAGGATTTATAAAAACTGAATAATGGCTGCTACTTTAAGGTAACAAACATATTAAACAGGGCCAATGAAATTATTCGCGAGGTACTATAAATAATGGCGACTATAATATTAACAGTGGGATAACAAACATTGTATTATTGGCAACTACAGGATTTTATACAAGTAAAGTAATTGTTTACCGATTTACACATTTTTTTTTCTGTGATTAGTAGATTAGGGTTATTTTTTTATGACCAAGCAGAGTACACTGATTTTGGGATTCAATATCAGTTTAAAATACATCAAAGCTTACAACTGATTATTAAGCTGCTACATTCTTCTTAAAATTATCCTTCACTGTAGCTGCCAACCTATTATTTTTGCTACCGGCTTTAATTTTTTTTAAATCACAAATTCAGAATAATTTGATGCCAAATACATGCCGTAAAATATAATAATACATAATAGGACAAAGAAGAAAGATTTTAAATCCTTTGATAAGCGTCGTCACCAAGAACGTTGAGAGATTTCGTGTCTCCTCTTCTTGTTGTATTGTCTTTAACAAACCTTTAAAGAAGACCTCACTCCACTCTAAAGAAGATCGCAATCAAATAACGATTTTTTTTCGTAAAGTTGTGTTACTATCGATGAGGAAGGTTGCAAGAGCTGGCAACGCGGGAGTGGCACCGCAGTGCTGTAATCCTCTATAGACTGCGGTGACTGCTTGTTGACGAGCTGTATGCTTTATTGCCTATAATATAGAATAAAAAATTGATTAAGCCAGCTCTTTCTCACTTTCCCTACGAAAGAGTTCATCATGCAGCTACTTCGGCCCAAGGTTATTTAGAGAATTGAAAATCAGAGATTTTAAAGAGTTAGAACGAGACATGTCCTTAAATTCATTAGGTCTATTTCAGTAGGTTTGTAGTCAAATATCACTAGTTTCTTTTTATTTTTGTAAGGTTTCCAGAGCTTTATTAATTAGCGTATACCTAACGTTTGTGATGCAAGTCTCTATAGACTATGGCGACAGCTACTATCAGGATATCCATACTTATATGCATGGTCTTGTAGCATTAAAAATAAGGGAGAGATCAAATAAAATAAAATTTAGAAATTTAAATTTTACAAAATGTCTATCTATGGTCTATATGATGAGTGTTAATACTAATAGTGTTAATACAACAATCGGAATAATATTTTCTTTATATAAAATGGAATGGACACTTTAATACTGTTCAGTGACTAGCTTTAAAAAAAAATAACCTGGCTTAGGCTGAGAATTCTGAACGAAATTGTGGTCACATACACTGAAGCTCGCTTTATTTCTCCGATACACAGAATTCGTATCCTCTTTGTTCCTCCTAAACAACTGACGCGTTAAAATATGATACTCGTAATAAAAAAAGTGAAGACAGAACGATATTAAACAAAGTATAATATTGGAACGCTCACTATTTACATTAGAAGATACCAATCCTTTAGTAGTCAGCGCGTTCATGTTTGTTTCAGAAGGGTAGCAAAATTTAAGATAAATACACCTAACTTCCATGCCATCTACGTAATTTGATTTATCTGTGGATCGAACCTAGCTTCGGCGAGCGATTCAATAAAGTAAGTACGTAAAATAAAAGGCTTTGTGAATGAAATGGAAGGTTTTTATTTGTGATACAACAATTGGAACAATATTTTAGTGTCAGTTTCTTGGCCATAGCTCGGATAAGAAATCGATTCACATTATTTTTTGTCAAAAAGCTTGGTTGATAAAGCACCTTAAAATGAGGATAACAAAAGGTATTGTTACTATACAACATTATTATATTCGCAACAATTGGTTTCCCTTCGTATTTTAAAAACTTAGTATTTCATAAAATAACAAAATAATTAGGCATGTAATTGGGGTTTTAAGGCTTAGCGTTTTCCAAGTTCAATAGAGGAGGTCGCGGGCGGAGCGCTTGTATTTAATTTTTTCAAAAACACATTTGTAATACTTATAAGCCTTATTTTCGTAAAATTTGGTTTTTAGATAGATCGATAAGGCCCATTCCGTGTCTGGTTTAAGCGATGAATTGATAATTAAACCCACTCGCTTAGAAGTAACCTGTGTACGTACTGGAATTTCTGAAACTACTCAAACCGTTTGCCCGAATGTGTTTGTCAGTCCAGTATGGTTCACTGGGCAAATTTGGCAAAATCGCATTTGAACATGTCATACATTTTGTTTGTGTATTTTTATCTGCCCACCCGACACAACGTTTTAACGGTCTGAGAATTGTGTCCGCGCATATCAAAACGTTTAATGAATGGCTAAGGTCTTTTTTCCATTTATTTGGGAGACACCGTTGCTGGGAGGGTTGGTAAAGTTTTGAATTATTACAAAGTCGGTGCTTGCAAATGGGCAAATCGTGTAATAGGTATGCTAATATACTAACCCGGACAGGGGAAAGACGGTTAATTAGCATAGAGGCTCTGGCAAAAGGAATAAGGCCGCTTGGTAATGACTTCTGGTTGGCTCCACTTTTGGATCGCTCAACATTGGCGTTGCTTTTAAGCTGGTGTGCTACGTCTATTAAATATTCTTTTCAATATACCTCTGCTTTTTGATGAATATATTCCCATTTGACTAATCACGAAATAAGTATGATTTAAATGTATATTTTATTGCTACACATGCTTTTATAGAACAGCCCATAACTTTAGATATTATGTTGATGGTAAAATTATTGTTTGTTAACACAATATAGCCAAAAAAACACTAATACTTTTAATCAATAATTATATAGGTACTTGTACATGTGGCAGTCTTATCGTTAAGGTCAATCTCTTTCTTTTTTTGAATTCATTCCCCTTTGAATTCAGATAAATATATTTCATATTTAGTATTATTCCATTAGCTCAAGCTATATACCGAAAAATTTGTAGAAGCCTTTTAGTTACATCATAGGTATAATTATCGCCGTTATTAATTTGTGTGATTAAGATATTTATTTGATGTCTACAACAAAGAACCATGTATTCACTTTTATACCACATAATATAATGAAAATACTAAAACACCGGAACAAAATTGCAAATAACGAGAATGTCTTTTCTGAGGGATTTTTTAGTTCCTCGAAACAATTCTCCTCAGGAAAGTGTATTCAAGTTGACATACTTTTGCATATTCTCACCCGACAGTTCCGTGCTCCGTACACGGCAACGTGCATATGTAGCATAATGTAGAAGCTTGTTCCTCCCAATCTAATTAGGAGGCGACTGTGAAGATAGCAGCGATCGAAACTTGTGGCTTATGAGAACGACCAACATCACTGACGAGATTAAGAAACTTTCGATGCGAGAACTATGACCCATTAATATTAGAACATATATACTCAAGGAGATAGGACGGTTACGTACTCAGTCGCATCCTCTGATTTTCTTTTTAAATAATAAGCCTCGTATAACAAAGCTACGCCTTCAGTCGGTTCAAGATGGGTGACCAAAAAGTTACAATCTCGAGAACCTCCGTGTTTCAGATGGCACTTTGAGCTGTCTTTCCCATGTTATCTCACCAACTAGGCCAACTTGCTGCTATTAAGGAGTGCAGACTCCTAATGTGTTACTTATACATCCTGACGATCGTACTCCAAGAGATAGTGTGTTGAATTTTCACAAAATCTCAGTCGGAGTTACCCGTTTGAGTATATCTCCGACTATATAGACCTAGGTGTTCACCTGATTTTCTTTTACATACGAATAATCGAATGTTTTTCATCGCTATTGGCCTATAATAAATTTAGTTACCGACGCTTCATGGGATGCAAAACCATAAATTCTCTTCTTGATTTACCTTAGTGCCGCGTATCCAATGGTCACATACGATGGCATGTGATCTAAGTGGTCACATCGATGTCATAATAATAAAGTCCAGCAAAACTTTGTTGACACAAAAATATCTAATATTTTAGTCATTTGCAGGATGCGGTGACTCTAATGTTGTTTATGTTTATGTCGTGGTGACTTGTGTATATAGAGTGCAATTCCTATGTGGGTTTCTAATAAACAGGTATCTCATGCTGGGAAGTCTCACCTGTCATTTAAAATTTCGAAAAGAAATAGCAGATCTTATCTGACTTATCAAAAAGGTGGTAAATAATTTGTTAATAACTAATTATCGATATTCTGTTTTACAAATATAATTATAATAGTCTCTACCTATGAAATTGCTGTTTTATTTTCTTGTACCAAAACATGCAATTTCTTTAATTTAATAGTTGCTTCAGGTTCTTATTTTACGTCTTTTACAAGATTTTTGTCTGTAATTAAATTAAATTTATATTGTTAAGTTCTGAAAAAAAATGTGAAAATTACCCTTTAATCTCGTCATCAGAATTAACGCCTACGTTTCCTACTAACTCATGGACAGATTTGTTTTTTTTTCATAAATGATCGATGCTAGACTTAGCCAAGGTTTGATCGTTTATTTGCTCCAAATTTTACATTAGGATTTATAGTTAAAAAAATAGAGTTAGCATGGAAAACGCCACGAAAACGCCATATTTTAATAAAGATTAAAAAAACATACTTATTATTAAAAAAATACACAAAAATCCATTTCCTAATCTTTTCAAATTTGAAGTGTATAATTGGGCCAGACTTAGTTAAATATCGCATCAATAATCGCATAAATTTAGACTTGCATTTAGCCTGTGCATAAGTTACAACGATTCTAAAATAAAAATTGATTCTGCTGACCAAATAAAAGAGCCACTTCATTTTATTTTCTTAAATTAAACATTTAAATAGTTATATTTGTTAAAATAGTTATATAGCTACTAAATAAATAGTTATAATAGTTATATAGCTACATGCAAATCCGTAACAGTATAGTCCTTATTTATAATAAAAATGTAAAGCTCAAACAGCTACTAAATCAAATAAGTTACTAAGCTAATAGTGTCTAAGAAAAAACGGCAACTTCATAGGTAAATCTAATATTATATTATTGTGTGATTATCTTTTTTGTAACCAAATGGAATGAAGTATGGGGAGCATTTGCGGAACCGATTTTCCTATTTTCGTTACCTATACAGTAGTGTGATCTTAGTGTAATAACATTACTCTTTACTTCTGCATTCCACCCTTGAGGTTTTGGCATTTAAGAGCTGCATCGACTTGCTCTCCATATCGAAGTTCCATTTAGTGCTATCAGTATTTGAAGACTCGCTGTTTAAGTACGTACTTGCGACGCGTGGAAATAGTGTAATATTGAGAAGAATTTACTTGGCGTAACTTTTCTCAAAGACTTTGGGTAGATAATGGTGTGTTCCTGAATTGAATAATCTGTTCATTGTTTCTGGGGAGCGTAGCTTAGCAGTTGTTCTGCAATATTTTTTCTTTAAAGAAGGTAAAGGATTCCAGCCCATACATACTCTTTATCTAACATAGAGTATGCCTGAGGTATTCTTTATTCAATATCCATAATATGTTTATGATTCGAATGCTATTTATGATACAAAATATTTTCCATTATAGCTCTGTCTGCAAGGTTTGCGATAAGCAAAATAACCCTTAATTATGGGTGAATACGACTTACCATATAAGTAAACCGTACACCATTAAAAAATTCTGCTTACTAGGGTGGAAGTGGAGCCATTTGCTGGATCTTTTTAAGGAAGAACAAATTTTCTACGTTGTAGTTGCTTTTTGTGAAAAATTAGGTATGAACTTAATTTTTCGCCCGTATTATTCATAACACATCCATAATTTATGTAATTGTTATTCCGTATTTCGTACATAATCGGCGTTTAGTTGTAATAAAAATTACTTACTATTATTATACACATTTCACTCGGACACACATACACATTTTATCCGATCGGAATCCACGACATATGTATATACTTTTTTTATTTTGTGAGTATGGCTCTTTTAGCTATTCTGCTGTCAAAAAAAAAAATTAAAGGTGCCAATTGAAAACCAGCGTCAGGTATTGCTTTTAAATACCTGACAATTATGCTGAATTGGTCACCTATTTTTGGCGCTACAATACCTAAGTACGTACTAATTTTGATATTTATTTTTTCATAATTTACAATGTTGCATCTAGTGTCTCATGTCTGTGTTAAAATGAAAAATTTCTTTCATTCTTTCTACTTTCTTTTGCCATTGAAAATGCCTTCTTTATTAGTTAGTATGCTCCTTTAAGTACTGAATAAACAGCGAATCTTTAAAAGAAATCTTTTTGTTGTTTACACAAAGCCTGGCATTGGGGATCTTGTAGAAAGCTTATCTTATCTCAAAATATTCTCATACAAAATTTGATGAATGGACGTGGGCTTAACTGTGTTGAGTAAACAAAATGTGTGCCTCATTTAATTGATAAAGCTATTCGGAGTGTTTTCCTCGACAAAATGGACAATTGTGTTATATTTATAGTTAAAAAAAATATAGGCACATTATTTGTATTTATAGAACAAAAATGATGTTATTGTGTAATTAAATTACCGTCTACGTTACAGATAACCACGGTCAAATGAAACCTTTTAGTAGTGTTATGTATCTGGATAATTTTAAAGCTCCATGTCGTCTGAGACTATGTTGTCTATATACGAAGCTGACCGTTTACGATCAGGGAAACCGTTTGTTTAAATATCAAGTTTATTTTTTTATTTTAACTAGCTGCGACCGCGAATTTGTTCGTGTGTTATGATGTTATATAGCTAATAGCCTTACTCAATAAATGGACTATCCAAGATATACAGAATTTTTCAATTTGAATCATTAGTTCCTGAGATTAGCGCGTTCTAACTAACATACAAACTCTTCATCTTTATAATATTAGTATTGATTATAGTGTTAAGCTGTCTACTATTTGTTTAGCCATACATTTTAGGGCAATCGAACATTAAAAAGTTGCTAACTACTGCTTTTCATTAGAGTATATATGTATAGTACCAATCAAAAAGGCCAACATAATGTGACTCTCGCTTAATTAATATAGGTCATATGGTCTTGATTTATGTATTTGTGTATTCGAGCAGTACCAGCATTAGTGCAAGCCTCTTTAAATTGGTAGGGTATATACGTACGTGTATGTGCGTAATTATAAATAAACATAAGGTTATTACCAAGTAACCTTTTATGTATGCATACCTAGTTAGGTACGGATACAAATCACAGAATTTTGTTCAGCACGATTGAGATGTTAAGTTTTTCACTTTTAGGTTCTATTTAGCATTACATTGTATATTCCTGTTCAACTTAGTTTATTGAGACAGGATACTTCACAACAAATAATGTTTTGTGATCTTCATCAACAATTGTCAATAGCTGCCTAGAACTAAATTAATAGCTTCAAATTTTATCTTACACACCCTAATACACGGCCTTTTCGATATAATTGATATAAAATGTAGAAACTCTTGTAATTCATACTCAGAAACAATCCAAAGTTTAAGAGCATAATTGGCAGGAATATTTTTAATTAAAGTATTTGTGTCGTAATGAGCTTCATAATGTGAAAATTACAAAACGTTTCATCTAAGCCCTCTTAAACAAAGAAAAAGAAAACCTTTTATACTGCAGATGTGGTTAATTACGGTTCATTTCGAGTTTGGGCTGAATGGCTGGATCCAAAAATAGAATCCCAATTTCACCTGCGATTAGCGACACTGCAGTTATTACGAATTACAGCAAAAGTCTGTGCCAATTCGTATTCCAATGGATTAATTTGTTCGTAAGTAATTGTTCAGTTTAGTCTATTTTTGACTTTTTGCTTATGTTAGATTTTTGATTGTTTTATTTTAGTTAACAAGATTTTTTACAATGTTATCTACATAATAATTTTACAATGAATACCTATCCAGCTAAAACTAATTCATATATTATGTCTACAAATGCATCATTATAATTAGTTTCTAGTACCCCATCTAGTACCCCTAAAGGGGTACTAGATGAATAAATTATAAAATATATCCATATAGGATAGGTCATATACGGATATTTTGTTTTATTTCATTTTAATTCGAAACATTTATTGGAGAAGCCGTTATTGGAGAAGCGAAGTTGTAGTAAACCACTTCGCTTCTCCAATAACGGCATATAAATTCAGCCATATGTAAAAAAAGTTAAATGTTTGTGTATACAGGGTGTAAAAGACATGAACAGTCAAACGAGAACCATGTATTCTGCTCACCATCATAACATTTTTTTTCGTTTAGACTATACCTGGGAAATTGATAGTTACGATTTTATTGAAGGTCAAAGTTATAATTTTTTTTTTATGAAAACGTATTCTATACGATATTTTTTAATTATTGTCCAAAGAATTATTATAATTTTTTTAGTATTTCATAACAAAAAATGATTACAAAACGTTAGTGTTCAATGTAGCTCACTCGATGCGCACGGACACGAACGAAAGAGGCCGCCGCCTGGCAAAATTATCGCGGTTTTGCGAATTGCGTGCGAGTTGAGTCCTTTACATTGCGCGGTACAAATTGCAACTTTTTTAACACCAATAAATAAAATCATTTCCCAGCAATATTTTTTTTGAAATATGTCTTATTTTGATGTATAGAATACATGGTTCTCGTTTGACTGTTCATGTCTTTTACACCCAGTATATGAAAACCGCTATTAATGCATTCATCAATGAAGGTATTTAGCGCTACAATTCGTAGCTACCGTTGCCAAAGTAAACTCATACTATACAGTTGTCCTATCACAATGTCACATACTTACAATGAATTTTTGTGTGGGCCACACCAGCACACCGTGTGGCGCGCGAAAAAATATTAATTACCTACATTATTGCGCTCTTTAATATTGCTTATATTTTGAACTCGCTGTCAGAAACTCGTAATGCGTATACTACAGCTGGGAATTAAAATCTGAGCTAGACAAAATTCTTCCACCATAGTCACCAAGGTAATCTTTACCAGCATAATCACAGAAGAAAACCGAAGGTGCGAAGCAAAGAGTTCCTCGTTTCCATAACAATGAAGTTTCATTAATTTTACAAAACTGCCTGTTGTCACAAGTTAGTGATTGGGATAGTTTAGCGGTAGTTCGTTGGGTAATTAAAGTACTGGGTTGATTTTACATTGGCTTTTAAAGTCAAACAACGGGATGGGCGTGGTCAATCAACCGTTGCTATCGTTTTGTATCAAGTTACTTGACGACGAAGAGATTATGAAGGCCTTAATTTCATAACTGTTTAAAACTTTCGCTTGCAGTTTATACACTAGTATTTTACAGAGAGCTCGATCTCATGTACGATATCAATACAATGTCACTATCATCTAGACCCGGAACTGGTATGAAACAACAGTAAAATGAATTAATAGCCAGGGACTTTGGCACTACGTCCTCCTTCTTTGACATTCTTAGCCCGCGGCTCGACGAGACTTGCTTGTTTGTAATGCATCAAGAGGCAGCAACTCGAAAGCCCGTATTACAGAATGACACTCAGAAATCAACCATGACTTAAGAATCGTTTGTCACTTTCTGTCAAGAACAAAGTGATAGAGACGTATAACGCTCAGTGCGGCGTTGATTCTTGAGACTATGTTTGGTTTTCACAGACGATGTGAGTTAGTAGACTTTAAATCTAATTTATATCAGTAAAATCCTGCCTCTCGATGTACTAATTAAAACCACCAACCTTATCCAGCACCCTCACATCAGTCGGCTGGAGCTCTGATCTTAAGTGACTTGGCACGCAGGGCGATACAGAAGTGATTTGTTGTGATCACAATAATTTCACAAGGGTCTTCAGGTTTATTAGTGCATGGCACAAGAACTTATAGTTTAAGAGTTTTGGACATCCAAAAGTTAGTTTCTTTAACGAGATTAGTACAAAAACGTTTTGTCGCACTCAGTAATAATCTTATTCATTAAAATATTAATGTACTAGCCTAAAAGTACTGGACTAGATACCTACTTAATAAGATCTCTGTCTAGATATTAATCAGCGTCCTGAGCATGAGTAGAGGAGAGTAGAGAGAGAGGAAAAGTAGAGGCATTTATGTAGGCAACAGTCTGTCACTATTTTAAAGCACTGAATGACCCATAATACCAGAAGTGGTTGCAGAACCAGAAATTGGTATACTAGCATGATTTTATGTATGTACTAGCTTCTGCCCGTGACTTCGTCTGCGCAGTATTAGTATAAAGTATAGCCTATATATTATTCTGATGTATGACCTGTATTATTGTAAGGTTTCATTATAACCCAGTCAGTAGCTTTGGCCTGAAAGAGTAACAAACATACATACACACATCCATACAAACTTGCGTTTATAATATTAGTAGGGTGTATCCTGATAGTATCCAGTCACGGGAAAAGCTTAATTCAAGTTACTGAATTACGTTAATTGGACACGCGGCGATCAGTTTCCGCAATTTCATTATACGCTTTTTAAACACAATTATGATAAAATCGATATCATGAAAATTTTAATTTCAATGCAATTGATGCATTATAATTAGCGCATTAAATTCCACTTCAGGGTACATGTCTACTTGTTAAGAACGTGTGAGGATTTAGCCTTATCACTATAATGCTGGTTCTATGCGGCTTGGCGGGAAGGTAGAGAAACAATCAAGCTTGACGTCGTATGGGATTCAAAAGTGGGATCCAACAAAAATAAATCGTTCGTAAAAGCAGTACTCGCAATATGCCCTTATACTGAAAAAAACATTTCTTTTTAAAATCGAAAGCTGAAAGTGAAGTTACACTAACGACCTACTCTAATAGTTAATAAAATATACATAAAAACATACTATGGCCTTATGGCCATATGGGTTAAGCCAGAACTTAAGGTAACATTCAGTTACACGCAATTGCGTGTCACACCAGAATTTCCGATTTTGGGCTTACAGGGGCTTACGATCATCAGTGGGTCGCAGGACGTCCTACTGCTCAAATGTGATTTCCACTCTTAATGCCCACATGAAAAGGTACAATTGCCGTCAATTGATACAAACTGGAACTCCTGTGTAGCGATGTTTTTTTCACGTTTTCATTTTTTGCCTATCGCTTTATCAACAACACAGAATTTTACATAACCACATACGAATACGCACACATAATAGGCATCAACATTATTTTATTCTGCTGAGGTATACGGCTCGATGTAAGCTTTAGGTAGTCGGTGTTTAACCTTTCCTTTTTACTTTGTATAGTACATTTATGAATAGGCAGAATTAAATATGCTGAAACTGATAGATTGTATTCATAATAAATGTACGAGTTTTTTAGTGATTGAAAGAAGATTCGTTATTTAGGCTTAAAGATAAAAGTAAATTGCGTAAACGAGATACGAAATACAAATAAAACATTAATATAATCTACCTAAAATACTTATAATTCCGATAGAAAGGGACTTTAATAGCAGACCTATTTTCTATCTATTTAATTTTGCAACGATAATAATAATTTATGACAATTTTCGTTCTAAATTCAAATTGATCCTCAATGTGTTTTAGAATGAGTTGCCTGCCAAGGTTTTCCCAAGAGGTTGGGGCAGGAGGTTTTTCAATAAAACCAGAGATAACTTTTGTGAGACCGTGCAACGCATGAGTGATACACTGATTTAAGTTTACCATCAGGTGAGGCACATTTATCTGTTTAAACACTTGGAGGCTTATTTTGGAAACCAATAATACGAAGATTGAATTCTTTATCCGATAGTTAATGAAGTAAGTGAATAAAAAAGTAACATTCTTGATAGACCTGAACTGAACACGCTTGTTTCCGTTCCTATGATTCATACAATGCAGTTTAACTATAGAAGAAATAACTCTGCGATTTGTTATTGACACTGCATACTAATGCAGTGGGAAGTCGACTTTGAAGTTCTATAAAGTATAATTATACTCTAAGAAATATCTCTATATGGCTCAAAACTTCAGAATAAGAAATATATTTTGAGGCAAAGCTGTATAATAGAACAAAACTGCTAAAAACACTCGGGAATTTCGCCATATCGGTAGATCAATATTCGCTAAATTATTGAATTAGGGACTTACGTATGCCTCTAAATATGTCCAAAGAAACTACAAGCAAGATTTTAAAGCTAATTAACTTTTTCAATTTGAAAAATAAAAATCATAAATTATTTTAATTTTACCGGACATGAAGAAATTAAAATAATTTATGTTTGTTTTCATCTGAAATCGAATCTGTTACTTAAAAGATTTAAATTGACTTGATTGATTAACCACTTCGAAATTTTGACATTGAAAAATAAATTACCGAAGTAGTAACAAATATTGATGTCAAAACACGATTTAGCCTCCAAACTAGAATTCACAGTCACAATCTAAAATTCTTCTAAACATCTTAATACCTATATACGTCTCTATAAATTATTGCCAAGATTTTAATAAAACTAAAACGATACTCAAACTGTCAAAGCCATCCTGACTTATTGTTCAGTAAATCGAACCGTACACTATTGTTTTCGATCACAAAACAGGGCCGTACAAGGGTCTTACAGCAAGGACGACGGATCGGGAAGCAGCTCTAAAGGCGGATGTTTTCCCGAGGCCTCGCTTCCGACTCCCCGCGCTCTTTATCAAAAGGCAAACTCTTGACTCTAACCATTTTTCCTCAGCCCTTCTGGGTGACTAATGCGAAATTATTTATCTTGAAGCCTTTTCACGAAACACTGAACTGTATCCTACTATATTATAAACTACAGAATCTCTTTACGGAATAAATGATACAGCGAGACCGCTCGTGTATAGATTTTTTCGAGTGCAAGGTAACTTCGTTTCCATGTTTTCGCCTGACTGTTTGGATTCGGATCTTTCTCCACTCCCGCGATCGATTGCTAGTGTTTGACTTTAAACGGACCGTGAACAGTTTTGGAACCGATGTTTGTATATCCTCTATTTTTGTAGTATCTATCTACAACCAAGCTTAATGTTGCTGAAAAAATTGTACGGTGTGAAAAATTGGAAGCCTTTGTACAAATCCGATTCATTTAACTTTACCTGAATGAGACTTATCTTAAATGTCTTAGTTTTTAACTACATAATAGGTAATGTTCTGTTAGATTTTATTTATAATACATAATAGGTACTTTACCGTCTTAAGATTATACTTTTTCATCAAAACATTTTGATTACTGTATTACTTTAATTAATAAAGCTTTTAAATATTATTTCTATTATTATTATCAAACTTATAGTAGTCTATAAGCTAAGATGAAAGTGCCAGAGATCCGTGTGGATCAAAAGTTTTAAGCAAGATCCTTCAAATGCATAATACTCTTGATCAATATAAGCAATAAGCATTGGCTGCTTAAGATAGGAATTCCGTTAACTCCGTCAAATCTGTGTTAGGTAATAATAATATCCTACCTCCTACATAATCCTGATTCCGTTAAATAGGTATTCTGTTAGATAACGGAGAATTAAACCCGCGCTTCCTGCAATCACCGATGCATTGGCGCCTAATATTGAAGGAGTAGCGTCTGTTTACGTTGATACTTAACTTAAATTATTAGCATCACGATACCAGTCAGTGCCATAACTTGATTAGCAGCTTTTTCAAGAGCGCTTAAATAAAATTTTCACAACACAAAACTACGTAACTACGAAATGCAATAACGTTAATATTCTTTGTATTTGTAAATCTCATTTTCATTGATTTATGTTGCACTGAATTGGTTTATCCAACACTGTGATTGCATCAGGGATTCGATTTATTGAAGCGCGAACCGGAAACTTTATATTTCGCCCGGTATATTTCCTCTTATTAAGTTTTATGTTGGTTTTATTCTATACTGTTAATTGTTCAATAACTCAACTATTTTGCTTTATCAAAGAATTTACTATAAGCTACGACTTGTTATGCTATCGATCATTCATCTTCTTCCTAACCTGGTTCTGCATATCTCAGCTGCATACTGTCATTCTTATGCTGGGGCCGCACTTGCGCCTATCGTCCCGAAGTAATGCGTGGCGATACTTCGTACGATACACGCAAGTGCGGCCCGAGCAAAGTTATCGCGATAAAGCATGTGGCATTTCTTTATTTACACGAACTATCGTGCAATAATCCAAGATGGCCGAAATCATTTCCAGACGTGTAAATTGCGTAGTATTATTATCCTCCTTTGCGTTTAACTATGCATAATCACTTTCTTTACTTCTAAATTGTGTGCTAATAATTACGTAATGCATTTATTATAAAAAATAACTCAGCTGTATCGTATACTTAGTCACCCGTACGCGTCTGAACTAATGGAGAACAACCTTCGAAATGAACAACGCATGTCTGACCACGCAGCGCGATATGTTAGCGCGCTAAAACCCTGACGTACCGCCTCCCGGCCGATAACGCACAAGCAACCCGAATATTCGTGACGATAGCCGATAACGGCCGGTCACATCTGCGTGTATCGTGTCCTAGCACGAAGGTTTGTGACGATAGGCGCAAGTGCGGCCCCAGCATTACTGCTATATAAACTATTGTCATAGGTTTATGACCAACCGCTTCTTCTTCTTCTTTTAAATAAATGGCGATCGCGACACTTAAAGATTACGCATTTCGCCAATGTCAAGTGAAAATATATATAAAGTTAAAAGACAATTGTAAGGTAAAACGAGTTAAAAATGGAGTCTCTCAACACCACCACCACGTGACCACTTGATGCTATGGTCTGAACAGGGCTCAGCAACTACCTCAGTCCTAGCTCAGTCAAAGCACCGTAGCGGAGGAGTTTTTTTTAGACACTTAGATCATTAACTTTACCACTATTGATATAAAGTGCAAAAATATCAAACATTTTTGACATGACAAAATCATGACATGACGGTCTCGAGGCCACGCGACGTGCGCGGGCGGCGTACGCTTGGCTCTCATTGTTTTATTATAATCTTCTTCCTTTTCTTCTTCTTCCGCCTAAAGCGCAATAATAATAATTAACACGTCTTTTTGCGTATTTTTTTTTGGTTACAAACTGGGATATATACGGTAGATGGTAACTCAGAACGCATCCATGAGTCGTAAAAAGAATACCAGGGACAGCACGAGGATTATTCCTCTTGATCTACGCTGAGCTTTACTAACCGACGGCATGAGAAGGAGTAGTTAATTGTGACCGGGAACTCCATCTATTATTATTTATTAGATAATTATACTAATTGGAAGTCTTAAAATGAAATGGGAGCGGTACTTACTATAATAACTTTTACAAGTACAAAATAATGAAGATTCGAAATCCAAGTTTCAGTAAAGATCCTAACAATTAAGATAAACTCTACTCTGGGGTATAATTTCGTCCCAATTATACGAGGAAGTTATGACTCGACATTATCGTTAACCTTGAGATCAATATTATAGTTTATATTACGTAAGTACAACAACTTCAAATCCCATCTACCTCAGTTCAGGTTGGAAGTAATATTTTTTTGTTAAATTTTCATGTTTGCTTATTAGTTTAATAATCCCATATACACGGATGTTATGGAACGTAAAAGTTGTGAGTCAGTATAATTCAACAAAACAAAACCCTTTTCATTCTAGACAAAACGATTATATAAAGAAAGTCTCCGCTATAACAACGAGCACACAAAAAGTTCTTTTTGTCCGCTATGCGTAATTCAACTATACTAATCCGCTTTCAAGTAGTTGTCAGCTAGCGGCAATTTACACAGAGGGGCTATATCTTTCAAGTCCGCTCAGTAGATTTTCTCTTTTTATCTGGGATCCGTCCCATCTCCCGCCCCGGTTTAATGGGCAGCTGCGGGAATCGTACAACATCCCCTATTTTCCTATTCCTTGCTTACTCTGCTATTTTCATTTGACCAGTAACGAAAAAATACGTCATCACTATATCCACACATCGTTTGTCGGAAACCTTTGTATTATTCTTTTTCTCTTCAAATTTCTTCTTCAAAGAGCTACGGAAATATAATGTGATATACACCCTCTCCATATTAGAGTAGTTTACTTTATCTAACAGGTTTACAGAGAAGTTAGATAAAGAGCAGCGAAAGTTACTTTAATACTTTCTGTTGCCCTCCATCGTCGGTGGGATGTAAAAGTAATAACATATTGTAATATGAACATTCAGAGTATGAATAAAAGTTTTGCTTAGTTCAATCATCGCGTTCATCTGTGCTGGCTGTGTGGTTTCCGCGGCTTTAACTCTAGTAAACTCGAACTATCTATACTAGAGTTGAAGCCGAGAGCCAACATCCATATATAAATGTGGAAAAGTTTCACGACCGATAAGTACCGCCGATAACGGCTCCGCAGGTGAACTTACATCATACTTCACAAATGAAATTCCTCGCTAGTCACCCTTAAGTTTCCTGTCGACTGTTCGGAACAGATATTTGAATACAATACGGTCACACACTTTCCAACCAGTCAAATTAGATTTGGGACAGCTGCACTCTTTCTGCGCAATACAATGTTTCAGAATAGAAATACCAAAGTTGCGAAGGATTCGATTCAATCTCAGGTTCTCATACATATAGCATGTATATAACACCTTAAAATGTTCTGTCCCATTTAAATACTAAAAACTAACGTCCTGAAGTGCTCATGATTGGAACTGTCGATTCCAATCGACGCAAATTCGACGGTAAAAGAGCGCTCGAATATCTCGGGAAAACTGTGTCGATTCGGTTAAGGACGTTTTATGCATTCAACTAGAACGCTAAAATGTCTATTTGTCTTTGCCAGCAATACGAAACGTAAAACGCCGGCCAGTTTACTACTAATTTAAGATAGACGCTACTACCGAATTGGATTTCCTTTGATGGTTTCGGACTTATCTGCTCGGGTTGAAGCTTCCCGTATTTACACAAGTCAATCTGCGCCGAAAGAAGTACGTCGTTGAGTCGTCCCGCAATAATATGCGGCACTCTTTAAATATTAACCCTCATTTATAAGTCGCTATCGTGTTATGAGAGGCCCCGCTTGAAGTATCTACACTTATAACTTTTGGTTTGCATTAGTATTTTGCTTCCCAAAATATGACAATGGAATTGGGCACATAATGGACAGAAGGAAAACTGTTTGATATAGTAGGGTTCGAGACTATGGATAATAGAATGCTATAAATTTAAAAAAGATAATTGAATTATTCCATTTACAATAATTGAACCTTTCAATAAAAAGTCGACATTATCTTTAAGGTATTCGAAAATTGGCAATAATTTAGTATAATAATATAAGAAAATTACCCTCTTCTTTCTCGTAACATCAATCAAGCTAATAGATCTTATGGCTTTTGTGGTTTATTCCACATAAAAAATCCTTTTTGTTTGTTCACATTTGAGAACCTAATCTTTTGTCACATCCTCTTCCCACGGAATGGAAAATAAAAGATCTTTTCTTTTCACATATTATGATATGGAGCCGTTGTCTACATTCATCACTTTCTTTTTTACCCTCTTTAGACCCTTTACTTTCAGATAGCTTCTGGCATACCTATCGGATCGATATATCGGCAGACTTATGATTTTAACTCGGGTTAAAATATCACAATTAGAAGGGTTCCGATCTGAGGTTCCGAAGGTGTCAGATGTGGCAAACGGTATTCGAAAGGAATTTATTTGACCCCAAACAAGAGCGGACTATTAATAATGTTGTATGTATATCATCTGTGCCGTGCCGGGCAACCTCTCGACCCGTACCCATTCTGCGCCCATTCGCCACTCTTGTCATAAACATATTTCCACTAATGGACTTCTGTATACCTAACCGTGCTTGAGACACGTTGTTTTTGTCTAACATTTATGTCATTGTAGCAAAGCGAGAACGTGCAAAATACGAATTATTTGAATGTAATGGAGCGTTTATGCCGCCAGAAAAATATGGCCTCATAAAATTTCCAGTCAACTTCCAGAAGCAATTATGCGCCCATTAAGAATTAATAATAGAAATACCTACTCTTCTTTGGCGAATGAATCATTGATATTTATGGTCCAGGTTTTTAAAATTTATTAATATGAAGAATAAATTCCTACGTTTATTATAAGAAAAGTTCTTTTTGATTTTCGGATACGAATTATCTAATCTTGGATATGTATGAAGTTATTAGAAATATAATATATTTCTATCTAGCTGTCCAATTTATTCAATTGGATAGCTATGCTACTATCAGCATCATTTACGTTAATGTTATCACAGGCTCCTCGAATAATCTCATAAATTTTATGACAATTTGTCGCGGATTTTAGGAAAAAAATAGGACCATATTATAGTAACAAAGTGACTGCTAGCGAGTTATCATCATATGTGTCGTAAAATATAAGGGTTTTTCCAAACGAGTCGACCTGTACAATTATATATTTCCAAACAATGTTGCGCGAACCTTACTCAATGGTAACAACTGTAAAATTTCTCGCGGATTTTAGGAGACATATAGGACCATTATTATAGTAGCATTGCTGAAAAAGTATAAGTGACTGCTAGTGAGTTATCATCATGTATCGTAAAATGTAAGGGGTTTTCCAAACCAGTCGACCTGCACAATTATATTTTTCAAACTATATCTACAATGTTGCGCGAACCTTACTCAATGGTAACAACAGTAATGGGGAGATGACATTTTTCCTCCATTTCATGTGTTGTTTAGAAGGCTACCGTTATCTCGTTGTCATACCGCTATAATTGACATACTTTTGACTAACAACACCAATAATACTACGGTGGGACTAGTTTAAAATGTTATAATTTTATAATACAGTCAAAATTCTTTTCTGATTAAGTCGCGGGTAATTTGGATTAAGGTTGTTCTTTGTCACAGATGGAATAAAAGATTGCTTGACATACTAATGTTCGTATTATAGAAGGAGTTTCAAGAATGAACGCCGACTTGAGCGTCCTACGTCTCTATCACTTTGTGAGTGATAGAAAGTGACAAACGATACTCAAGACATGTTTGACTTCTGAGTGTCATTCTGTAATACGGGCCATAAACCCATAAACCACAAATCTCATTACTGTCAATATAACATGAAATGATGCCTTGACTTCAGTTCATACTAAAATAAAAGATCCAGTCTCACTTATAAAATTATCATAGAGAGGATATGTTTATAAAGAATTACTTATGTGTATGTTTGTCCGTATTCTAGAAACAAACAGAAAGCTGACTGTTTCAAAAATAAAGTCAATCGTTTATCGGTTAAACGATATTTCCCACGATTATTTGACACGATGTTGCGTGTTTTTGCTAGCTGTCCATATGTATTTTGTTGATGGCAAGTTTGTCTTTATTCATTTAGATCTAGCCATCCTTATTACGGTCGAAGTGAGTTCAATCTCCTTTATCGCAGCAGTTAGGTACGGGCAGCAGTTTTTATATAGTATCTTCTCGTATCCCTATTATCAACAACTCATTCTGTGCAGAATCTAGTATGTAGCAAATTATGTATGGTAGTTATTTTTTAACTCTTCTCCTCTGTTCATTATCGTTGTCGAGAAATAAATGTTGATCTCCCTGAGAATTTCTCGACGTGAAAAATTTTATACTAAATCGAATTAACTTAACGCCGTCTCTTTATCTACTTTCCTAAACATTTTTTCTAAACGCATTTCTGTAGCAGGAGGTCAAGATATGGTTGGCTGATTTTTATTCCTTTTATGAATATTTTACCAAATACCGCTGAGTATTTAATCATGAGATTGGTCAAGATTGACACAGAGTTTGGTAAGCGGCACGCTTACCTTCACATAAGATACGCGCACTTGCCTACACAGATCCAGACAATCCCACCAAAAACATTTTCATGTAAAATGTTGCCAAAACGAGGACATAGGGCTCGCACTGTCAAAAATGTTATCAAATCTCAGCTTGGGCTCTATAAGCCCAAGCTTTTAAATCTATTTCTCATTTTGCATGAAAATATTTTTGGTGGGTTTTCACTTTTTTTGTAAGTTTCTTATGAAAATATTATTTTATGATATTATTATTTTCTTTTTTAATTTACTAAAACTTCTGAAATATGCATTTATTATTTATAAGAACGAGTTATAAATAATAAAATACATATATCAATTTTCAGACCAGGCATTAAGCGTTGCGGAAGTCATACAAACTTCCATCCCCTAATTTGAGGGATGGGAAACGTTTCATGTTTTAGAATTTTGGTTGTTGTTTATGTACTAATACTAACTTACATACCAAACAGCTTTCTAGGACTTCAGAAAGTACCCTAAGGATTTTTATGATCAACAGTCAGTCAGTGAAGAAATCGGTGATTTATAGATATTAATAAATTCTAATCTAAAATATAAGAGCTATGCAATTTTGTTTATCTAAACCAAAGTTATGAGGGTTCAAAAAAACAATGAAGCACTTCGAGAAAAGGTAGTGCTCTTGCGTTTCGCTTGGTTCGTCTTTTTTTATCTTACGAGATGTTAAGTGGTTACCGTCGCCTATAGACACTTGCAATATTGACACCCGTTATCACAAACATACTATGAGATCACTCGACACTTGGATAAGAAACGAACAAATCACAGAGCTCTATTCAAGGCCATTGCGTTTCCTTAGAAATTAGATGATATGCTTACCATGCCCAGTAATTACACTGGCTACCTTTCCCTTCAATCCGTAACACAGCGAACTGCTTCACGGCAGAAAAAAGAAAGGCGGTGGTACCTACCCAGACGACCGTACAATATGGGTCTACCACCTAATAAATTCTTGGCGGAGCACTTCTACCGTGCCCCAGATTTATGTGTTAGTTCATGATTGATAATAATTTACACCGTCCGAATTTGACACCGTTGTGGTGGAGTGGTCAGTAACGCTGCCTACACATCGGGCGGTCCGGGTTCGAGTCCTGGTAGTGGCAAATGTTAGTGTGATGAACACGAATATTTGTTCACGAGTCAGGGTTGTTTATATATTTATTTAAGTTTATTTATGAAATATCTAACCGTCGGTGGAGTAGTGCGTAAGAACGTTGTCTTCCACCCGGGAGGCACCGGTTCGAACCGCCCCACGTACCAATGTGTTTTAAATTTTTGAATTCATATGTACGTTTAATCGACGCTTTTACGGTGAAGGAAAACATCGTGAGGAAACCTGCACCCACGTATGAAGAAATTTTTAGGATGTGTGTAAAGTCGACCAACATGCACTTGGCCAGCGTAGTTGACTAAGGCCTAATCGCCCCTAATGTGGGGTAGGCTCGAGCCCCTCGGTGGGGACATTATATATGCTGTTGATGATGATGAAATATCGAGATTATTATGAATATTTGTCCGTTATCTAGTATCCATAACACAAGTTCTTAATGATAAGTACTTAATTTGGGCTAGGTGTGAGCGTGAAAATATATTATTATTATTTACAATTTAACAATGTATATCAACAAAAAATGGCAAACTTTGCAGTGGGTACCATATCAAATTTACCGTTATGTCCAACAATAAATATGTATGAATAAACTATGTCAAAAAAATGGCAAACTTTTCAGAGGGTAACCTACCTTATCAAATTAACGTTCGTGTCCAGCAATAAATATGTATGGTGTTGCCACGTTGGCAACATAAACTTAAATTTTGGGAAAAAAGATAGGTTGCCGATTACGCGGCGCACCGCGCGTTCCGTAATTACGGCGTCACTCGGCTAAAACGGCGAAATAAATTGAAAAACCGAGTCCCGGTGAAATTTTGAGCCGGAAAATTTCTCTCAGCGACTCTTGGGCCACCCCGCTCTGACAACATACCGGATAATGTATTTGTTTTTCACAAAATCCCATTGTTTTGCGAATAATAAATTTTCTTTTCCGGCAATTACACAGGTCTTTTAACGTTAATAGGTTCGTTAATGTGATAACACAATTATTTGCCTACTCTTTAGCATAATTATTTTTGGTTTCGATGAATCTATATTGCCTTTTGGTAAATGGTGCTTAACGTTTGTAATTGAGTTTCTAGCTTTGTGTGTTTTTTGTTTGTTTACCGGTAGTATTTATTTAATGTAATTGAGGTTTGAATACGAGTAAGGATCAAATGGTTTATTTTCTTGCAAATAGAATGACAGATTAAAATGGTTTATTTTCTTGCAAATAATAATGGGAAATAACACTTAGTAGTTTAAGTGTAAGAGAATATTGAACTATTATAATTTGTAAAGATACCTCTCAAAAGTGTCGGATGTTTCATTGCATTATAGATGGTTGACATTGCATTTAGTATTTGGTTATCGAGAAACAAAATTAGGTACATACATTTTGCTATTCACAATAGTAAAAATGCAATCGCAACGGATAAGGTAATCAAGCATTCCAACCGCGAACTGCAACTGAATGGACAACACCTTCCAACAATTGGGAGTGATAAAGGCGAATCAGTATGCCATTTAACCGGCAAAGCAGTAATTATTGCCGCTTGTATAGGTCTTGTTAAGGCTGAGCGTGGAGCGTCTGAATCTCAAACGTAACATTGTCCCAATAATTGTATAGTGGCCAAATTAAGAGAAGTGTCTCACATTTTAATAGTTGTTCTACTGTTAAACTTCTTATATATAGGCAGATAGATGAAGTGTTCTTTAATGCACACCAGTAAATTTTTAAAGCAAACAAAAACGCTGAAAATGCACATAGTATCTCGAAGTTTTCCAGACTTACCATTGGATGAAAATCATGCTAATAGTGCAATAGATGACATGAGTTATTTTTGCAGTCTCAATTAGGTATTGTTAGCTGTTCAGAGATATGAGATATGAGAAAAGACTATTCATTCAAATATTCGATTCGAAACGTAAAAGAAATATTGTAATATAAAGTAAAAACGTTATCTACAAACAATATAACATGAAAATGTAACAATACTTCTATTTCATTTGAGATAGAAGTACCCATAGCAATTTTGTTAGAAACTTCTGAATAACTAGAAATTATTGTGCATAAAATAGACTTTTAGTTACTAGAATTAATACAACATGATAGACGAATTTCAAATATTATTCAAACTGTCGAGTGCGCCATTTTCCAACAATTCCTAAAACTTCAGCATAGACAAGCATGTGTAGTGGTTGCTACTTCAACAATCTACTCTAGTTAATAACAACTTTGGCTCGGTCTTATCGACTGCTCCCGTTTATCCTATAAATATAAAATAAGGAGTTCTTGAGCTAACCGCGATAAATTATCTATTTTGGGCTTCGAATTCAACAAGAACCGTTTTTGTTCAATTCTTCGTCGTCAATGGGAAATTTATTACCGGCTCCTCTGAATTTAAATATTGGCGATTATATCAGGGTGCCTAAATGCCCCGAACGCAGTCGACTGAAGGTGGTAATTTTCTCATTCTGTTACTCACCTTTTACGTGAACGTACTTGCTATCGCCATTTGAGCTCCGATTATTATTCCCTCAAGTGTTATTCCATTGCCAATTCCTACGCTTTCGGCTTACTACTTATTGATAATTACTTAAAGCTGGCGAATTAGTTTAGTACGTGCTTCTAATTATTAGCAATACTAACTGCGTGAACAATCATTGTAGTTATGAAATTAGACACCTGAAACGTGTGTTTCTACTTGATGAAGTTCGTTAGTGTATTGGAGTGTACGCTAATGTGGCCATTTAGTTCTAAAGCGAATAATAGATGACACAATCTATTGTCAACAAAGTTCCGTACAGCAATTTCGAGTTAACACTTTGACTAAAAACTTTTATTCGAATTACCGATTAGCAAACGGGGAAGATTTATAAAAGAAGCTTGTGTTGTGTAAACAATGACTTTATTTTTTATTGATCTTAAGTAGGTATAGTATTGGGCAGGTTGAATAAGCTGTAAGCGGTGACCGAAATCTGTCGGGTGCTCGATCCCGACATGTGACCGCCGTCAGTCCGCTGACCTCTCACATTTCTTGTATTTGCTCCAGTCCGTCGCTACTTTTGTGGCCACTCGGATTCCATCTATCATTTCTCCTCGAACCTATGAACTTTCGCTTGACAGTCCGAATATTTTTGTGCGTCAATAGGCTATTCTGGGAGAGCAGATAATGATAAATAAGATTCGGCAATCTCTTTATTGGTGTGTATTCAATGGAAAAATGTAATTGATATCACTTGAGCGATTTCGAAATTTAGTTATGATTTAAAATATTTCAAATTCAATTGACATTCTTTTGTTATTACTCTTAGGGACGTGAAAATAGGAGAATATTGCGAATCTGTCTACGTGTTTTGACTATTTGTGACTCCAGCATAATTAAATAATGAAGTATATACTTACGAGATTGAGAATATATAAACGGCATAACGTTGAACTTTTTTAGTCAAAAGTTAACATATGAACCATATATGAAAACTCGAAACCCTGCCAAAAAATATATCAAATGATCTGAAGTCTGAACTTATATCTATGGCACAAGATTGATACTTTGTTGAAAACACTAATAATCCAAATCTTGGATATCTAGATAACAACTTTTTATATAACCAGTTGAATTTATGTAATATCACATATGATACATGCCTTGTGCCTTGTATTGTCGAAAAAAGAAACTGATTTCTATTAAGCATATTGATTTCTAGAATAGAGTTCTGAATAAAACTTCTGTCCCTCTTCATACTTCTCTCGACTGCCGTAATAATGGCAATCATCGTCTTTATTTAATTAACCAGTTGGTACTTTTATAGTCCCAGGCTTATCTGCTACAAACAGTCTTAGCTCCACTCGGGTTTCGCTTTATAGACTACTCGCCCCTTTTTGGGTGTTATGCCGGACGAGTTAAATTGAAGTAACTTTGTGATATTTGCTGACTGAAGTATTTGATTGTAATAGGATTTTTTTATTTGATTAAGTTGTAAAATCCACCACCACCTTCTAATATTACAGTGAATATAAGTCAATACGATTTGCTTCTTTCGGCACTTCTTGTAACTCAACATGTGTGGGAGTCCATATATAAAATGCTTGTCTAAGAGAAATCGTGTACGTTACAATTTTCTCGAAGACGGGCAATAAATCACAGTGGGTCTGCGACAATAAGTTAATTTTCAGGACGGACCTTGGCCGCACTTGCATAGAATATAAAACAGTGGCCATAGTAAATAATAACGGGAATTATTCCAATCATAGGGTTTCGGCCCTCGATATATTTCGACGTACATTATACGTGGTTTATTATCCTAATCACGTGGGCGTGACATGTCAATGGCCGACGTCCACAAGAGTCTAATTTGTCATTCCCATGGCCACTTGATTATACAGCGAAAACGGCTGCCAGCGCCACACGCTCGAACCACTTCATCATTGATTAATGTTACATATTATTTCTACCACGATTAGTTCCGTAAAGGTAAAAAATCAATAATAAATTACCTGCTGAAGGGAAATCGTTACATCAAATATTGGAACACAATATTATGGCAAATAATTTGCCATTTATGAGCAGGAAATTTTGTATTCCTCAAATACAACGAAGGACACAGACATAATTATGTCTTCATATAGTAACTGAGTAAAACTTGATTTCGTTACATTTCTATAGAAATAAAGTACCTATTAGGTATGTGTATACTGAGTTGGCCCATCACCGCAATCAAAAGGTACTCACCTCTACACATAAAGCGCAGAGGAAATTGAATACCTTATTTGTTTCGCGTTTGGCTCGCTGTCGACACGGAAAACTACCTATAGAATTATGCCCTTATTACATTTATCTATTTGTGTTTCCTTTCGCAAACGGAAAAGCTGTATATTCTCGCAGTGTTAGGGTGACTTCGTAAGCGACGAGAAGCGGAACTAACCAATCAAATAACGTGATTTAAAGCTCCTCCCGACCTTTATTGTGTTGCTCATTCCGAACTCTGTAGCAGGGAGATGTGTTTAATGTTTTTGTACTGAACATTTGATAGTATTAGTAAAAAACTATATTTAATGTACGGAGGAGCTTGATGGCGTGTAACAGATTATGTAAATTCCAAGATAAAATCAAACACGTGCAGTTTTGCAAAAGTAGCAGTTTTGTAGGTTCTCCTCCGCGCTTCCGAATACACATGAAGAAGTTATCAGAAAATCCGAGGTCTGTGACTGGTTTTGAAGGTCTATATCAATAAATGTCTTACAAATTATTTGCTATCTCAAGTCTTGGTTTTTTATTTATTTAAATACTTACAATATTTCTTAAACTAAAACTTAATTTCTGCCGTGCACTATAAACCATAATTGGTTTTTCTGTGCACTACATCCGTATCGACATCTCTAAAACAATATGCAGTAAGATATAAATATTACGTTACGTGGGACCGAGACGTATATATTTTCTATACCTTTCTATACAAAACGAAACACTACATGTCTTGCTATTTCCACTCCCAAGATAGCACGTGCACTAGATACTCTTGATTATATTTGATATGATCAAAGCTTGAGTTGGAGCAATTTTAATACACACACTATCTTCCTGGAGAAATGCGATGCGTGACAATGAAAACAGCATAATATCTAATTAGGTCTTCTCAAGATTGCCCAGTCAAGACAGACAGAGGAAGCAACGCGTAATAAGAGTTCCAATGAGCTCTTGAAGTTTTTATAGAGGCCAGTGAGGGCAATCCACCACCGCATATCGGTAGTGATAACCGCTACATCAAGTAACCTGATCTAGGCAGGGGCTGCTAGTCTATAGAATCCTGGAAAAATAGCTCTGATCGGAGCCCGAAAAGCGTTGGCAGAACAAAGTCGGTAACCAGCTTTCTTTATGTATACGTTACGCTCAAAGACTGATAACGCTCATTGAGCGAAGAAATAGCTCATAGCGCGTTGTGGTCACACTAAAACAACCACATAAAAGTACACTCCGACTAATAAAAAAAAATTTACCCTAACCTACCTATCATTCAGCCATGTAGTTGCATAAAAGACTACTCTCCCAAAAACATTACACTCTGTGTGGTCATAAAAAAAAATACCGCGTTATGTTCACTCCGCCACAGGGTTCGAAAGGATAATTATCAATAACAGATATGGATGTTAAATTGTGACCACAAGGTGTTGTGAGCGTTATCGGTAACATATCTATTCTTTGTTTCGAACCAGAAATACCAGTAGCAAAGCTTCTACAATTTGAAATGCTGCAATGACGTAGTAATTATGTGTAATGTAATAATAAGAGGATATTATTATTACATCAACTATTTTGTAAGTTTTTTTGGCCATCTTCGTGTCACGCACTACTAATGTCGTGTCTTTGTTAGGAGGTGCTTCAAGTGTCATCATCATCAATCTCTTCTTCTTTTTTCTTATCGGGCACTTGACCTGGTTTACCTGTTATTAGAATTTTACAAGTCACAGTTCGATTTTTATAAATATTATCCTTCATCAACAACCGGGACCATCACCTTACCATGTCTTCCGAAGTAGGTAGCCAAGAAAATTGAGTAGTTGTTTTTTTAACTGTTTTTAAGCACTTTTTTATTTTAGATAAGGCAAAGATTTAAAACCTAAATCTGAAAGACATTAAGGATCTGATCGACTGATAGAAACAGACAAAGAAGATTACTGAGATAAATTAAAATACTCACTTGAAAAAATCATAAAAACGCCTCGTTAAATTGTATTTACTCGCTCGTTAGGTATTCAATTATTAGTTTTAGGCAAAAAGATATGTCATTAAAGAAGAAAACTTTATGTAGAATTGCTTCAAAGTACAACCTATTTGTTATATTGAATATCATCGCGAAATATGTTTTGTGCATTTAATAAAATTAAATCAACAACTTTATTTGATAAGCGATGCCAAGATTTCGTTTTAAGTACTTTGTTAATTTCGTAATATTCAACTTCTGAAATTCTCTAAGTGGAAAATTATTTATTGGAAAGCCGTTTTGCTTAAACGTCCTTCTTGTTTTCGTGTATAAGAACGAGAGTCCGTGGGCTTAATTATTGCCAAGTTAACGAAAAACATAGCTTATTCTCTTTGAAGTAAATATATAAATACTTTCACGCTCATTACTCCAAAGGAAAAATATTGAGCAGAGCTTTAGGTAACACTTGGTTACACAAAAAGCCACATCTGGCCGTATGAACCATACGGTCCTTCAAAACCGTGACAGGTTGCCAACCTGTCGCTTAAATGAAAGGGACATAGACATAGACTAATATTTCAGTGAAACAAAAGATGACAAACAGGACAGATACTCTCGAAACATTTCAGCACCCTGGTCAATAAACTTCGTTTATGTAAGTCAAGACAAATATATATCATAAAATATTCGTTTGGAAAAACTCCGTATATTAAAACGTTGTTGTGGCATTAATTAATACGAAAATACATTTCGAATTAATTAATGCACGACTGTGTCCAAAATAGACGTCTAACTTTCATCGAAACGTTCTTGTTGAGTAACTAAGAGGTTCTGTGTAACGCGCCGGTTTAGGAAACCCTTGTTTTGATTTCAACCAGGTAACGTTCAGCAAAATCCATTTACTTTAAACCAAAGTTCCAACGTATTTGAAAATTCGTGGACCATTAAATTGGTTATTGATTCATTCGAATATGATTGTATTCGCTTGTACCTATTTGTATTAATTCAATATAGCAGGATTGCGTCTGTTTCGAATTTAAAAACGTGTTGCTTGCATTTTTAGGGTTTCGTACCTCAAAAGGAAAAAACGGAACCCTTATAGGATCACTTTGTTGTCCGTCTGTCTGTCTGTCTGTCAAGACCCTTTATCTCAAGAACGCGTGGACGTATCAAGCTGAAATTCACATGAAATACTCAGGTCTATTGTCCCTTTAAGCTGTGAAAATATCAAACTTCTAAGCCAAGCCAATCAAAAGATACAGCCGATTATTTCGATATTTTTAACAAATTTCCGACACTCGCAAAGGAATCAAAACCTACAGGATACTTCCCGTAAATTCAGAATCTTGAAATTTGGCATGAAGCATTGTCATGTAATGCAAATATAGGAAAAATTGCGAAAATCACATTTTTTAGTTAGATAATATAATAAAAATATTTTAATAAAATGAATCTTACTACCTTATTTCTCACGAACGAATAAAGGTATCAAATTGGAATTTATACCAAATACCTAGGTCTATTGTCCCTTTAAGTAGTGAAAAAATCAAACTTCTAAGTTAACGCGATCAAAAGATACATCAGTTTATACCGAGGAACCCTCGGTGTGCGAGTCCGACTCGCACTTGGCCGGTTTTTTGTCATTAAATATTATTAATCTTGGATTGATAATTGAAAAGGAGGTAAGCTTTTAATATGTCCTTGGGAAAGTACATTTAAATAAAGAACTCTATTAAGAAGAAAGATCAATCAGCGGTTGGCGTCGTTGAGGTAAGAATTGGGCTTTATCTAAAATCCTTAAAAGACTGATCTCTTATAAATTCCGTAACACAACATTTTGTTTGACACCAGGTTTATGTAAGTCGGTGGTAGCTAACCAGGCAGATTTAAAATAAGTCCTGACACCAACCTACCCGAGCACCAACTTTTTCCATTCCTCCATTCACCTCTGGGTCTGAGGCGAACCAATTGACTACAGACAGGGTTGAAAATTCTTTCAATATAATAGAAATCGTTTATTTTTTACAACTAATTAGGACTACCTAGGTCCCAGAGGAAGTTGCCTGGAGGAGTACGATTATCTTCTGCAATTGACAGCGAACTGCTTTACGGCAGAAATAAGAAAGGCGGTGGTGCCTACCCAGGCGACCCTACATATGGGTCTACCACCTAGTCAAATGTATAATTTACCTTTTTAATATTTACAATAAATTTTTGTTTTTGTTTAAAAAGCAGTATAACTTCCTTCGTGTAATGATTATAATTTAATTATTAACGAATTTTCTGATTAGAATATAATTGATCTCAAGCTAAATAACCTAAATTAATAATATAAAATGCGGTGCTACACTGGATCTCATTTTATTTATACAACAACTTTTTATAAAAAGGATCGTAAAATTGTATTAAAATTGGTCCTGGTATTAATTTCTTCATATATTTTGTTCAGCACGGCTAAAAATCTTAATTTAAACTTGATAATAGGTATTAAATATATTGCTGTTCTTTTTATATAGGATTTTAAAAAGACAAAGGAATTGTTACGCTGTAAACTCAATTTTACATTAACACAGTCACGAGATGTACATTCTAACTTTTGGAATTCTGACGTCCTTATCCCTTTAGCAATAAGGCAAGACGCAGGTTAAATTACCACCCTTAAGTTGTTGATGTCCCTACCATCCGCACAAAGCGATTTGCTAACTCTTTTATAATGCGAACAGCTAAGGAGTGGAACTTGTTGCCTGCTGATGTGTTCTCTGATATTTATAACTAGGGTGCCTTCAAGGCGACAGTGAATAGGCTATTTCTAGGTAACGTGTAACATCGCCACATCTTCACTTAAGATCAGGTGAGAGTGTGGTCAAATACTTTCCTATAGTCACTAAAAAATGTAATTATTCTCACTCAAAACTGTACATATCTAAAGGGCAAGGAAACGAATGGCGAAGCAATTTATTGGAGGACAAGGCTGGGTTGGTTGTCATTTCTTACAGTCTCATGGGATTAGTCTTGCGAGTCGTACGCTCCGGGTATATCATTAATTACTATCAGACATTGGTAGGCCCCCCACAAGGTGGACTGACGATCTGGTAAAGGTCGCGGGAAGCCGCTGGATGCGGGCAGCGTAGGACTGAAAGGTTTGCAGATCCTTGGGGGAGGCCTATGTCCAACAGTGGGCGTCTCTCGGCTGAAATGATGATGATGATAATCCAAGTATTTGCTTAAATATCTATTTACTTGGAGAAAGTTTTGCCAATAATTCATATATGCACCAATAATGTTTCGTTAATTTAATAGGTAGATGCGCTTACCGTTTTATTCGCAGAAATAATGATAAACACTTTATTATTATAACTATTATTATTTCTGTGGTTTTACTTCTCTTTTATAAAATTTAACTACTCTCACGTGAGATTTGTTTTTATTTATGAAAAATGTTACCGGTGCATTTATCTTTGTGGAACTCCCAATTTGTTTTCGAGAACGGACTTTTTGCAATTTCGAATTAAATTTCAAATTGTTACAACAAATAAATACGAGTCCTGACAATAATGTCGAGTTAACTTAGTTCGAAAACTATTACGTCCCTGTGAAGGTTATTAAATTCCTCGCAAAAGTTAACCTTCCGCGGACGGCGAAAATTTTCCGGTTTGTTGTTCATAAAAACAATGGGGCTTCACTTCGTCGCACATTGTCGTCCGTGGTCATCTGAATGTCCGCAAAGCTTTGTAGCAGACACACGATAAATATCACAGTATTCTGTGTGTTCACAGCCGTCTGCGGCGGACTTAGCGAATTCAGTTTCAAGCAAAAGAGGCTTAGCTTTATTTAGAAGTTGGGAAACTCGTGAATTACCTACCCTTTTGTACTGTCGGTACTTTTTATTATATTTCTGGTTGATGATAACTCTTAACGCGTTGTGAATCTGGCAAGGGACATCCAGAGAAGGTTTAGCACAATAGGCTTATGTGTTGTAAATGTTTCGGAATCCAATTTCAGATAAAATTGTGAGAGCTTCTTCAATACGAGATATAGAATACAAAGAAGAATCTTCTAAACCTTGCAAAGGATAATGCGTTTATATTTATATTATTTTAACACATCAACTAATTTCGTCTTTGGCACCTACGTTATTTACGTTTGTGATAGTAGAATTTTACAATTCAAGCTTGCCTAATAGAAATTTGAACGGGAATTCGAAATCGCCCGTGCGGTAAAATAGCTTCTATTAATATAGCTCTTTTCATTAAGAATACCTTTAATTAATTATACCTTAATTTCTGATTGGCTGAAATTAGGTAGCGAGAGCAGTGGGGTAGTAAAATCTAGTTAAGGTAACGAAAACTAGTCACTTGTAATAATTGAATAGACTTATCATTATTGCAGCTATTATGATTAACAACATATCCCTACAAAAGGACTCAAATTACGTTTCTAATATAATAATGTGCATCCACGTGTAATAAATTACATAATTTATTTCATCTACAAGTTTTTTCCAGGTAAATTACAAATACAACTTATTTTTCGCACCAATGTCTGTGAATCCTGTGGCAGATAATATGAACGCAATCTATCTTGTAACAAGATTGATGAATCTTGTTACTTTAAGACTATATTTAGG
Organism: Elophila nymphaeata; assembly: GCA_955850985.1. NCBI lineage: Eukaryota > Metazoa > Arthropoda > Insecta > Lepidoptera > Crambidae > Elophila > Elophila nymphaeata. The sequence goes on from OY039068.1 coordinate 16,815,121, forward strand.
TATGTATGTACAAGTAGTTATATCAATAAATTAACGCTGAAAAGTACTACCAGAAATAAGAAATACTGTTGTCTTCCAGATAGTTCCATTGTTTGTACAGCAGTAGATATCGGGAAAGGTAATATCAATCTGGTTCGTCTGTTATTAGTGGAAAAGAATGTAACCTTTCACTTTTTAATAAAACTTAGTTTATCTCGTTCGCCTGCGTTATTAATTGTATTTTTATTTAAGTGTATTAAAAAAAATATCAAAATCTTGATATAATAGTAAATACTAAGACTGAAAACCAATTATAAGTTATAGATATTCTTATTCCAGAAGTCCATTTGGCTATGGTTGTAGTAACGTGTACTGATAAGCGCGCGTGTGTGTGAACGCACCCGAAGATACGCACATTGACATAATGTACACGCACGCCAGACAGACAACATTCATAGCAAAAGACTCTTCGTGAGATAAAATTATCTATAGGAGGTTTGAGGATGCCAATCGTATAAATCTAATCAGCTCTGATACAAGACTAACAAGTACTAGTTAAATTTCGCTATAAGACAAGGAAATAGTACCAACATCATTACACAATTACGAATTTTATTTATTTTCACTTTTCCAGTTAAATACCAGTGTGCAAACTTTGGTACAGCAAACGAGTTAACAAAAGTAAACCGTAAATGCTTGAAACGAAATGAAATTTTTATGTTGAGCTATTTTGCTTGTTTTGAGTACAGTAACCGATTTTCCGATAGCTTTTGGAACTGTCGAAACATATCACAAATAACGGAAATCTAGCCCATTCAGGTGCTGACCATCATTGAAGTATTGTTTAAACCTGTTAAGTGAAGTAAGCAATTAAAATATCGTTTCTTTATCCGCAGAAAAGCAAACTCGACACTACAGATTATGAACTTCTTAATAAAATCTTTTAGACCTTTAAAGAGCACCGCTTTTTTTAGCGTTTTTCTTCGATCTTGCTCAAACGTTTTTTTTAAATTGTTAAAGAGATACTGTTTTTTGTTCTCGTTGACCCATTTCGAGGTATTAGTAAAAAAATTGAAACGTTTTTCGAAGCGTTTAAAAGAGAGACCGGATTTTTCAAACAAATCCCACGATCGTTTGTTTACTCTGATTTAGGGGATTTTAATTTGAATCACTCGACTAACCTCAGAGGTCTTCTTTTTGTGGTGTTCACGTGATGAGTTCTGAAGCGATTATATAAACGAAAAAGCTGTCAATGCTATTGCCAGTGTAAGTTGAGCCACGATTATAGAGAATACACACTGTGCTGTAAAATTATAAAATACACGTTTATTGCGCTCGTGCATAATAAACTGAATTAGAAGCCCTAGTCTGATAATAGTTGTCTAAAACGATGACAGAGATCAACTGATATGCGAATGCCAACAGTACGGAATTCGTGTAAATAGTTCCGTGTTCCTAATCCTTTTAGAGAGTGACCGACGCATTCATTTAAGCCAGCCAAATTAACCTAAAATTCTCCGGATTATGAAACCACTACTAATCTGACAGTGAGCAGACTAAGCAAAGGTTTAAATGTTGCTGTTTTGTTAACCCTACCCTTTATTAAATCATAAAATAAAGGGAGTACAGAAGGTAAACTATATATGATTACGCGTTCGATCAATATACTGACGGACACATAACTTCCGAAAATCCCAGCAACCAAGTTATTCGTGCTATAGAGACGCACGTCCGCTTTGTATCGACTTTTAGCAACCCAATTCTACTACTACAATGAACTTTAACAGCCTTTCTGGTCTAGTGTTTCGCCCAACGATCTCATACGGGTTCGATCCTGATGCAAAATTGTGCCCAGAGTGTATAAGTAGCCGTGTGATGTCGACAGAGTAGAATAGCATCACCCCATATCCTCGACTAATGGACCAGCAAAGTGGTATTGATCACCTTATACTCCGTCCACCAATCCGCATTGTCCAAGCATGGTAGACTAATGCCTAAACCTCCTTCGATAACAAGGAGACGCATTGTGTCCCAGCAGTAGTTTGAATCATAAATACTGTTATGATGATGATGATTGTATAATAGCGGTAGGTGTTGACGCGTAAATGCCTTCGGGAGGCATCAGCGGCACTCGGCGGTCTTTGGTGGCTGCGGGCGACATCGCCGGCCGGCTGGCACCGGCCACACGCTACTCAGCGCAACCTCTTCTCGGGCACCGGCCGTGTCTCGCTCGCGTTTATAATATTACTTTTGAACCTATTAAAAAATCTATGAATATATAGTCCTCTTTTATTTAACGTCCCGTAGCTTAGGACCCTAACAGTAGGGCTTGTTTTTAGTTCATCTGAATTGCTACCATCATATTATTTAAGCATTCATAGTTAGTCATGCCCTTAGTGGTTAAAGGTTACGGGAGAAGTTCGCATCCACTTTCGGCACCATCATCACTACAGCTGTCATCTTTGATGAAGACTGTCATTTTGATTGAAGAAGTTTCTCAGACAAGTAAAGAATAAGTATACACTAATATAAAGTACTTGTACGCAAGTACTTTGCCTTCTGCCCTCTTTATTTTGTGATTATAGTTTCGTATTTTTATCTTGCCCGGCAAACTTTTTTTGGTAGTCGATAGCAGTAATGGAAGGGATTTTTTATCAGTAGGTACTTTAGATACTGGGGTTCATTTACATTTTAATTAATAGGTATTGAGCGAGTCTAGTTGTAATGGTCGAGTTAGATAGAAATGTAAGGCATTTCTATCTTATTTTCCTTTACTATTATATTGGTTTTCGGAACCTAAATTGGAATAATACAGTTTACCAATGTCTCCACAGGATCGAATTGGAGATAATATAAATTATTGATAAAGACTCGCAGATGAATAATTGTGATAAAACCAGGGAACCGCAACTTGGGGTTTCTACGTTGTAGTAAAATGATAATATTGAATTGAGCTTTAGTGAAATAAAAGGTTTTAAACTATATACCATTTTTCATTGTATCTATTTAGAGGCTTAATGATTCTATACTTTTAAATTAGCATTTTTATTTTATCCGTATTAGTAAAATAAAACCAATTACAAATCATGGATAAGTAAATCATATTTCTGCTCAGTGGGGTATTTCGACAATATCTATTTCACTACATTTTATATAAAATAGAAGAATTAATAATGAATAAATAATTAATATATAAATCAAAGTCGACTTGAATTAACTATCCACGTCGATTAATGACTGAAAACCTGCGTACACAAGAAAAATAATATAATTTGTTATCAATTTTTAATTTGGTATCAATTTCAAGCATAAATAAAATAAAATAATCTTTCTCTTTATACAATCTAACAGTAAATTCGAGGAATAACCTATACTTACGTTGTTACTACGGCGCAACATTTGGTCGAAGCTGATAATATATTATGAGATTATACTAGAATACTTGTGGAAGGAGACGACAGAACGTAACCAAACAAAACGATTGAAACATGTTTTATGTATTTGTTAAAATCTTTGGTACTATTCTGCCAGTCGCATTTAATATTTGTGGTTTTTGAAGCTCGAAATAAAATATTATTTATTATTATTATTTACCCCCTGGTTTTCTTTATTGCGTTCTTAAGTAGCTACGAGCACTTTCAAGTACGTGGTGATTTATTTCGCTAGTGGTTAACCACGCTCCTTACCAAGTGATTTTTCTCCAATTCTCAGCAGTTGCAGTGTTGATCTTAAATTTATGTCTCAATTCACTCCTACTGCGTTTGTCGCATGAATCAGACAGCGGGCCACTTTAAACAGTTTGAATCGAGATTTATTTTGCCCAGACATTATCCCTGCTTCTAATCCCTGTGTGAATTATTCTAAAAGTTTCCTGTTAGTCGCTTTAGTAATCCGGAGAATTACAGTTGTCCCACGGCGCAAGATAGAAGATTAAAAATTAAAAATCTATGTTGATGCTAGTTCATATTTTATCTTTGTTATTTGCTCTCTTAAAGTTTTTTCTTTAGATTTACGATAGACTATTATTAATAATTCCTTCAATGCTCATATTGAAGGAATTATTAATAATAGTAAAGTTAGATTTTACAGAATAAATCATCCCTTCAAGCTATTTAATTAACCCTTGGGGTGCCTGGTGGGTAGAAATTACACGGCGTGCCTGCTGGGTCTGTCGGACCCGTAAACAAAATCATCATTTTTTTTGCAGTTTAGTATTCAAAATGGCAATAAAACAAGTTTTTATTTATTTTGGATCTTATTATATATGATAAAATGAAAAAAATAAAACCAAACTGTATTTGTAAAGTTTTATTAAATAAATGAAAATAGCTCTAATTTTAGGAAACAAAAATTAACACTTATGTTTTAAATCAACAATAATAAACTTTTTAATAGAGATCAAAAATCAGACTTCAAATTCATAAAGGCACAATAGAATCAAGAGAGTATTGCAACGATTTCCGCATATAAAATTTGTTGCTTTATCCACGTTATCTACGCCACTTGTGCCGTACTGTGTTATCTTTCCCTTTATATATTGATCACTCAGAAAAATTAATCAATGGCTGAGACATCTCAACATCACTGTCTTCACTGTCACTCTTATTTGGTTCATTATGGCCTTCTTCTTCTTCCTTAGCACCATCTGAATCGTTTTGAACACTCACATGATCCTACTCTGCTCCACTTTCATCGAAAATCACATCTTCATTTTCATCTTAGTAATTCTATTTCTAAAGCTTGGCTTATCACACTGTTAGTTAAACGCCTGGCCATTTTAACTGTAACAATATTATTTACATATTTTTTTTAACACAAAATTATTATATACGTCAAAAACAAAAATAATTACTTACCGCGTAAAAGTTACGCCGCGTGCCTGGTCGGGTCCTGCAGACCCGAACGCACTTAAAATGCGTATATCTTGAACGCTTGCGAGTTGCAGATTGTGGGAGGAGCGCCAAAATTACCGCTAGTTTATATCGCGAAGCTACTCAAGTGCGTAGCGGGCTTCACGAAGTATTTCAAAAAATATTGTCGATTTTATCAAGTGACGGGTCTGTCAGACCCACCAGGCACCCCGAGGGTTAAAATGAAAGTACGGCTTATGATGGTTGATCACTTATTAACTGTACACCGATTAAACGTCTAGCTTTCAACGCTATTATGTGGGTCAAAATTCCTACCTGATCTACATGCGTAATGGTCGGAAATGAAATCAGAAGTGGATGTAATGTTGGCGTCACGCGACCCTTCCGCTTTGTTCGAGGGCTTTTCAGTAGCGTCGGCAGCTCTCGAGCGACCCGCGTCTGTTTGTATTTTGTTCACGAACGCCGGGAATATATTATTTTGCAGGGCCACGCTCATGTGGAAGGAACTGATTTAGAACCCTCATTCAATAGGCTCTAAAAGGATAAAATTCTTTACAGCTCACACTCGTGTCCCACTAAGGCGCGAACGCTGCCTATTGTCGGATTACCGTGGTCCACAATATATAACTCTATTTATTGAAATTGTACACTACTCTCTGAAGTAATTTACCCTAGGGTAGAACTAAATTTGGAATCAGTTTTACAACAAAAAGGACGAGAAAAGTGGCTATAAGCTATTTTCCTTTGAAATAAACGCCACAAACATTTTATGTGTAGTATTCGAAATTTTTCTCCTAACATATATGTCAATGCTTCTAATACATTCTGAACAACCCGTCGACCCGTATATAAAGTTATGAACTTGAGAAGCTTTGTGCTACTGGGCAGTATTTAGGGAGGGGAATGTATTGCGGCGCCTATAAATGAACGTTTAGCATTTTTGATGTTTTCACAGAGCCTGCATAGAACTGGCGGCTAGTGTTGGTAGGTTTACCCCAACAAAGGACAACAATTTGCATTTTAACTAACTGATAACTGGCCCAGTTCCACCTCTCGTTCTCTAATTTCCTCTAGACCCTTGGAGACAACGTAATTTTCTTTTTCTGAGCGCGCTTACAGATAAAGAAATACTATTATCTTTCGTCATGACAGCGAGATAAAACTTTTTCTTTTCCCTTTTAAGACTCTATTTTATGTTCGTCGTAATCTAGATGCTGTAATTTATAACTTTGATTATCTATCATTTATGCTTGAGAAAGATGGAACTGCGTCGAATGTATATGTTCATTCAAAGTTCTCCTTGCCGTAATAGAATTGTAGTGATTCCACAAGAAAAATAATCATACACAAAGAGTTTCTTTTCGTGTTTTCATTCCTCACTTATCTTACCTTCAACAGAAGTTGATTATAGATGCTAAATGCTTTTGTAATTCGGATAAATGCCAAAGCGATTACAATTTGTCGGGTGTACTACCCTACTTTTTACACAACATTGGAGCAAATAAATCACTGAAAAACATGCATTTATTCCGAGGCGTAAATTAAAAAAGTTCCACCAATTTTGAATGAGTTATTATGCAATATTACGCTCTGTTAGTAGAATATGCCAAACATTTCGGTTTGCACCATACATTTGGATGCCACTTAGCTTGCTATTAAAACTTCTGTAACAAACTTTGGGTAATATGTGTATTATGTAGATATTGTCTGATAAACTGCACACTAAGACATCCTGCACACGATTCTGCCAACAAGATGGTTTGTTCATTAATCTTGCTCCGGGATTTTACCACATTCATCAACAACCATACAGATCCTAATTAAGCACTGGGAGATTCATTTCTTCAATATTTATTTGTTATCGTAAAATGATTTATTGACTTGCACAACTTTGGCTAGGAGTTGAGATGAAATTAATTATAGAAGAGGTAAACAAGGAGTTGCTTTGGGAAGGTACGGAGGCGCGGTCGAGTATTACAGAACAGTGATGGCTCCTGATAGTGCGTACTATGTGCGTACAGGAGTGATCAATGGCTAATTCTGCAGACCTGGGCCTGATTGCCGCCAACCTGCTCCGCCTTATAATAGGTAAGTTATTGTTTATATGTATTTCTAGTAACTATGCTCGCCTCATTTTATGAATAATGTTTGAACTAGCTAAATAGTTACTGAAGAAAAAACATCAGTATTACCAAATAAATATAATACATTTTTGAGCTTTTAATATTCTTGGTTCGGTAAAGGAAAACTTATACAATATCGACAACTTTTGGGAAATTAACCCAAATTCAGTATTTTCCATTTTCCGCTGAAATAATGCAATTCGCAATGGCGGTTATGTATTTTAATTTTATTAGTTTAATTTCCGATAAATGGCTGGAACATTTTATGTCGAAATTATTGCGATAAAATTTATTTAAATATTAATGGTCGAAATATAGAAAATTAACGTAATGAATTATGAGTTGAATTCTTTTTCTGCAAATCGTAATTCCTTTTAAATTAGGTATGTATTCAAATCTGTAGGTAGTTTTAATATTCCATGTTGCTATCTAGTCAAATGTGTCTCAATTTCATTTATGACTTGTGTCATCTCGTGTTTGAAATTAGCCAGGCTAGCACGGTAGCGCGGTGATAGGACGCGCCGTGTAGTCTGTCTGCCATTCAAATGCCTTTCGTGACAAATTTAGCATTTCATTGCGGTCCTGGCTCTGGTTCTTGTAGTAAGTTTTATTACACGTGTTATTGTAACTCTTTTATATTATATACAGTGGTCTTGTTGTTGATGTTTTATGATAGCTATGGTTTAATCAAAATGGTAATAAAATATTGCTTTTATTTTCTTAGTTTGTGAACTTGACATTTTTCAAATAGATTCTCTTAGAATAATTACATCACAACATAAATATTACTGGATTTTGTTCTTCAATCTAGATTATGAATAGGCATGGGTTTTTTTACTTAAAGTTAGTGCTATCTCTACGGAACTGTAGTCACGTTTTGACGGGCTTTTTCTTATATAAGCACTTGTTACAATTCCATTACTGTTTAAGAGAAGTTTGATAGCTGTAATATTGTTAAAAAGCTACATCAGGAACCCATGTTGATAAAATTTCCCATCTCTCACTAAAATGTAATAAAAAATTCTGAGTGATACATAAGTAAATAGATCGGGACAGATCTTATATGTTCCTTGTGGTCGGATTACATAATCGTCCATAAAGATAGAAAGTTCCATTAAAATTAGGGCTCTTGCATAGATAATCTCTTCATTCCTTTAAAATAATATTTAGCTTATTACTGTTGATATAAAGAAGGGATCAAATATTTTCTCGACTCACACTAGGGTCACGAGCGAGATTTATTTTTATTCTGTCGTTGTTTTACGTTTTTGACAAATAATATTACACAGTGCTGAAGCTAAAATTTACTGCCTACAAACACAGCATTTTGTTATAAACGGCACGTGAAACGCACTTTTGAATCTGAATTTCATATGCGAATTATCGAGAAGATTGATGCGAACGAAATATCGCAATGGCTCGCCTCGTATTTTTATTTTAGCCTGTTACATGGGCTCGCTGGGATTTTTTTATATTGTGGACAGTTTGTCCGGCAGTAATTATGTAATCAGGAAGGGATAGCACATCGACGTGCATCATCATTATTAACCGTGTTATTATTGACTTCTCACTTGTCGACGTCTATAATTATATCTAGGTGGTAGACCCATATGTAGGGTCGTCTGGGTAGGTACCACCGCCTTTCTTATTTCTGCCGTGAAGCAGTTTGCTGTGTCGGATTGAAGGGAAAGGTAGCTAGTGTAATTACTGGGCATGGAGGACATATCATCTTAGTCCCCAGGATGGCAAACGCACTTGCGGTGTCAAGTGATGGACACTTAATATTGCAAGTGTCTATAGGCGGCGGCGACCACTTAACATCAGATGGGCCGCAAGCTTGTTTGCCATCTCGTAACATAAAAAAAATATATATATTTCAGCGCATGCCTGTCACTCAGTTTTTATCATTGGAATTTCTACATTCTGTTTTCCAATATCAGCTATTATGTTTTAATATAGTATACCTTCTTACCTTCTGCGAACAGTTGTGTACCTAAAGGTGGAATACGACAGTCAAGTTTTTTATCTATCCGATTTAATATTTCTATACCATGTAAATTCAAATATTCTTTAACTTTTTCACTTTGGGGAACTGTGCAACTTTATGACTATTATTTTTTACTTCTCCAGCACCAAAAGACCTCTTTTGCTTCGAAAATCTCGAAACAAAAACGCAGCGAGACAAGTCTCTAACGTTCAACCTACACAATGGCAGTAATTTTACTTTCATTTTTAAATTTTAGCGTAATAAATATGTGTTTAAATAATTTCTTGTTTTTCTCACCAATAACAATTTTCTCGCTGGAGAGGTGAAAAGTTGTATGTTTCACACGAGAGCAAATTTTTGGGTCTCGTGCCTTTAAATCACTCATTGCGCTCAGTAGTCAATTCTAGACTACTTATTAACTTTGCTAACTTGTTGAACAAATAACTGTTAAAAGTGATGCCATCCTAACAGTTTAGAAATAAAATAAATCTTATTTCACAACTGTAGCAAATTCAGTCCAATGATTTTCTTTTGTCAAAAATGCTTTATTTACTGCGATATCTTTACCAGACAGGGTTGAAAGCTAAAGTCAATGAAGCCTCGACGCACACAGTAGAATATAAAAGTCATCACTTTCGGAGTTGATTGGGTAATAAAGTTTATGTTTCACGAAGATCGAATATTGCGTGTCCCCGTCTAAATAAATTTTGTCGTTGCGGTTTCTTTTATCTTCTTTTCTTATGATTAGCATTTGAGATTCTGGTGAAAGAGATTTTAGTTCCTGTTTATATGTTTTATATGCCTTAACTAGGAATTGCCTTATCTTTAGACAGCAGTCGGAATTGGTAAACAACTTTGCTTTGAGTATTTAGAAGAATGTTGTTTGTAAGAAACACAAACGGACTTAAATACTAGAGTATAGGGATGAATTTTATTTGCACAATGTTGTAGTATTAGTATGTGAGTTTTTGCAGCCATTTACGAAATACAATTACTTATAAATTGGAGGAGATTATGGGTAATAATAATAATAATGTAATAATAATAATGTATGTATTTATTAAAGCTTCCATTGGCTCATTTTTGTTAGTATACAATCCCTTAATATCTATATTAGTGCAATTTAATTTATGTAATTATTATTAAACAATTTATTCATTCAACTCTATTTCAATTATCTAATTTACATACAATATTTGTGGGTCACAATATGCTTGAAATTGAAATTGAAAGAATGATTTGGGGAAGAACTTATTTTATATTCCTTTTTGTTACATTGGCAGTCTTATTGTTTGTAAGAGACATAAAGTTCCTATGGACAGGCTACGGACAATTTCAAGAGGCGTTTATTTAGAAATGGCATTTATTTAAAACGTAATAATGTTTAGTTTTGATCGACCATAAATCTCAGTGGCTCTCTCCTCAACTTAACTGGATTGTCGCCATTAGTAAAATCTGTAATTGTACTATATATAATACCTAGTGGCGACGGATGCTTCAAACAAAGATTAGTGGAGTCTATAGAACGTTTGTAACCAAGCTCTCTTGGATTCCGAACGAGGTTTCAATCAATGAAAGGCTTACAGTGAAACTGGATTGGATTTTGTATTCAGATAATACACCCCTTCAACAAACTAAAAAGGTTCGGTGAAGTTCAAAAAGTACTCCCTAAAGTTTGAAATTCCCTAATATATAAATAACAGAAATTTCTACATACAATTGAATAAAAGGTTTCATTGTTCCGCTGTTATGATTACTTTATTTTGTTTGAATTTATTTAGTTATTTATTTTGAGAGCGGTCCGAGTGCCCTTAACAAATTCGTCCACTTTATAGAAGACCGCAACCAAATAACACTATTCGCAGTGTCGTATTTCTGTCGAATAGTGAAATTCTAAAGCTCAACAGGGTATCGAATGGGGTTAAGATTGTCAGCGTGAAAGTTGCTCCTCAATAAGCAAAGATCGGTAGGTAAGTATACTCCGATCAACATCGTCGGCCCCGAGTACTGTAGGACATTCACGGACTCGCCACACACCACAGTTCCTCGCCACTTCTCCTCGATCTGCAGATGCACACCTGAGCTGAAGTGCAAGCCTTTAGAGGCGTTGAGGTATGAAGCCCCCTTTTGACTTGAAACCTTCTGAGAGTCTGAATGATATTGATACTCTTCTGGCAGACATGCTTAACGATTAGGAAACACTCTACTCGAAGTTCGTTCGAAGAAGACCTACGGCAAGGTCCCAAGATACTAGCTTTCTTAAAAAATCTCTGGTGATATTGTAAAGATCATCTGCTTCCAATAGCTTAAATTATTACCCTTACAGTAAAAAAAATATTACTCGTGGATATTTATATTAAAGCTTCCTTCTGGTGTTATAACATTAGACTGGATAACGCCACTAAATTCCATTAACTTGTTACTTTACAGTTCCGACTTTGGTTTCGGTCCCATGTTGGGCGCCAATGTGATGTTTGGTACCCTTTGTAATTAAAGTTCGAGCTGCGATGCTATTTGATTATTGAAAGGCGGTTAAACTGGTTATACAAAATACATGGTTGGCTTTAAGAACAGTACTTTAGATTATTTTAAAGAAAGTCCCTTTCTATTGAAATTCATGGAACGTTGTACGAGGTATAAATTTTGAAACAAACTTGGATAGGCTATCTTTGGAAAGTTTCATGCGAACTTTCATCTTGCAAAATAATGTAGGAAAATTAATATTCGCTTTCAGTGTTGCTTCGGTCGAACAGTAAGATTTCCAGAACTATAAGGGTTCTAAAGTCACTCATCGGCAGTAATTGTGTTTCCACCATCTACTATGCTTTATGCTGCATTTAATCTATAAATAAATAATGCACTTGCTAACCTTTGTTAAGGAAACAAAAGTTGAATGATACAAACTGAAATCCCTTCTTCAATTTATCCCGGTTAAACTTTTCCAAGATCGATAAAAAAGACGATAAGGTTACGTGCGACTTATTGTTATTTATGTATCAAATGCCTAAACTGCCAGGAAATATTCCTTCACTACATAGAAACCGAGTCAGGCTACGCAATTTCTTTACAAACGTAGCTACTTCATCTTACGTCTCGTGGTCACTTATCTTTCCCCGAGATGGATAATAATACGTATTATTGAGAATGACGAAACTTTAAGAGCAAAGTATTTTAGGAGAACTGTCGTAAATTGTATGATGCGAACAGAAAAATATGACACAGTCGGTAGCTACTTACGTGAGAAGAAACTTTGTGATTTAAGATTATGGCAGAAAGTGCAATAAACTATTCCTCTTTAGAGGCATCAAATATTATGATATTGTACATCGCCGCCTAACTTGCAATATTAAAAGTAATGACTTTCGTGGGTTGGTTGTACCAGGATACTTGAAATTTGTAATTTCAGTTCTCTGATCAACTTTTCTTTAGACGTTTCTTTGTTCAAAATATCATCTTTCTTGAATCCAGAAATAAATGTACAATACTGAAGGCACGTACTCAGAACAGCCTTTGAGCATTATACAATAGCTGTCTCAACTGATGGCACATTCTTTGTGTGTTTGATTTAATGTACCTTAACATTAAAATATCATAAATCATTTAAGTTTCAAAAGTCAGGAATATTTTGATCTCGTTCATAAAAAAAATATTTTTTACTCTCAATCATATAATTATAATAATCATCATAACAGCCTTTATAATTCGACCCACGGTTGGGACACAAGGCCTCGCCTTGTCATCGATGGAGGTTTAGGCAGTAGTCCACCACGCTTGCCCAATGCGGATTGGTGGACGGAGTATAAGGTGATCAATACCCCTTTGCTGGTCAATTAGTCGCCTTCTACGACACCCATTGGAGGATATAGGGTGATGCTATTCTACCATCTCTATATCCAAATGAAATCTTAATTTATGCACAAAGTCGCGGAATTCCGATTCTAAAATTAAAGATTCTTTCGTAAAAAAAATTAAACAGTGTTTGCCACTATACGGCTAAAGGCAAGGCTAAAGAAGCTTTTGATATTTTATCTAATATTTATCTACAAGCAGATCGAGCGAGAACGGCTTAGATTAATAATTTGATCCGATAGCACATTTATTTTCAACAGCACAAGCTCTGTCGTGCCGCTGTTTCTAAATAAAAATTGTTAATTACACTTTAATGTCTAATCAAATCACATGGCAATATTTTTATAACCATATTATTTTTGTTTTGCTTGTGCCCGTCCGTCTATATTTGTATTTTAATGTTAAATATTAGATAGATAAAGAAAGAGCCCTGTAAATAAAAAAGTTAATAAAACAGACCTATAACGCAATTATCTATTTACCGAGCTTGAATAAACAAGGCAAAAGAATATTGTTTTGAGTTACAAAGGATAAATGTTATTTCGCTAGCCAACAAATATTAAAACAAAAACTACGACTAAGACCGTAAACATATTTCCCGTGTTTTACTTGTATAACTACCACGTAGAAACGAATTCAAAGAAATCAGAATATATTACCAACTGGAACACAGTGTAGTCCAAAACGGAAAATTTGTGAAGTCTGACCGTAACTTAGCTGGTATAATATGCAGGCTACAAACATATGTGTAGTTCCACTGCGAGACTCCGCTTCTTTGCTTTTACAAGTTTTAATCTTCCTAATGCGTCGTCTGGTGTGCACACTCTACAAATGGTTGTGCCGCTTATGCTAACCGGAACTATGGCGATGTTTAATTTGTCGGCGCAAGGATATTGTTTTACTGCTACGTTTTTGTCTTTCATTTCTTTAAAAAGTTCCTGAGTGTGTAAATCGTTCTAAAAGATTTGATTGGAATATACACACTTTGAACCGGAATTTGGTCAATCTGGAATTTGGTAACCCAATACACTTTTTATTCCGGAAATATGTTCCTTTTGGTATGAATTTGTTGCTTTATATAAAACTACACACACGCGGATGAGGGCACAGACAAAAGCTAGTATTATTAATGGTTATCTACATATAAAGATAGTAACTACATTAAAAAATACAAATGTATCCGTTAAATTAAGAACTGATATTAATAAGATTATGTTATCAGCCTTATTTGAAAATAGAACTATCCCACAACATTTGAATGGAATAGTGATAATCTCATAATAGAATAAAGCAATACAGAATCCTCGGAAATATAATATTAAAATTTCAATATTAATTTGGTTCTCATGCTAACTATGAATTATTCTTTTATATCGCTTCTCATAGATCATGTTAATATATTTGCATAAAGTATGTATATACTTATGTATATACTTGAAGCGTCGGTGGCGTAGTGCGTAAGAGTGTCGTCTCCCACCCGGGAGGCACTGGTTCGATCCCCGCCACGTACCAATGTGTTTTCAAATTTTGAATTCATATGTACGTTTAATCGACTTTTACGGTGAAGGAAAACATCGTGAGGAAACCTGCACACACCTATGAAGAAATTCTTAGGTTGTGTGTGAAGTCGACCATCCCGCACTTGGCCAGCGTGGTTGACTAAGGCCTAATCGCCCCTAATGTAGGGTAGGCTCGAGCTCTCGGTGGGGACATTATATGAGCTGTTGATGATGATGATGTATATACTTTAACTTGTTTATATGATTTAATCATCTCCATCAAAAGGCCGCCCGGCCTTGTCGCTTTGAGCGATTTCTACCAGGTCATTGTGTATTGTACTGTAAATGTTGATACTGTAATCTTTTATATCTGTGTCGATGTGCAATAAAGATTAATTCTATTCTACTTTCGTGAGTAAAACTTTCAGTTTCCACATAGTAAATTGTTCCAATGCAGTTTCTCTGCTTCCCTGACTTAATCATAAATACAGCTAAATCCAACGCAAAGGAATGTCCGACGACTTAGATTTTATCTTAAACAGACGATTAAGTTGAGACTTGTGGAATAAAATTTTGCATTTTCCCGCATTCTAGATGACAATTTAAAACTATTCTTCCCAACTGTACGGCGAGTATTGTAAAGCACGCAGTGAAGATAGCGCAAGCTGTTTCCATCATGACTGAACTGTTTTACTGGCTTACTTTTGCTCACTTGCCCCCACTAAACTTTGTTTTATATCCTTTTTAGTTTCATTTTATAGTGAGGTTTACAACTGTCGTTGTAACTAATACCCGGCAACGACAATTGCCTTTCGAGTCTAGGTGACAACAACAACTGTTTTGCCTCATATTGTGGCGTGCAATTTCATGTCAACCATTTTCTTTTTCCTTAGCTCCTTTGTTTCGAAATGTCACTGCGGATGGTTTTTTTTGTCTCTAGACATTTTATCGGTGTGCGCAGAGGAACGTGTGGTTTTATAGTATTTATATTGTCTTGTGTTACGGAATAGGAATACGAAAACTTGTAACTGATAAACAGTCAGATAGGGTTTATTCAATAGGTAGCAAAAAAGTAGGTCGTTCAATAGTTACTTTATTCGACGAATAATTCACCTATCTTAAGAATAATAATTATTCTTAAGATAGGTGAATTATTCTCATACCATAGATAAATAATTATGACGTTAGTTAATGTGCTTGTGTTTTTTAAGTATACGGTTTAAACTAAGGTTTTAAAATGGATATTTCGATTTGACGATATGGCAATCGAAGAAGAAGCCATAGCAAATTAAAGTACCTATTAATCCAGGTGAAAAAAAGAAAGAATTGTAAACCGAGCGAGGGTAGAACACTAACGAAAGGGATTCAGAAGAATTCTATCATCGATTCTGACACAGAACACAGAAAGGATTCTTACTTATTAAAGAATCAGTTCAATATTTGCTAAGTTTTATGAAAAAATAATAATGCAATGAAATCACAAGAAAATACATTTTATTTTTCAGAAACCACTGTATTCAACTCATGTTTCAACTGCTAATCACTTTTAAGATTCTTTGCCACAGAAAGTTTCTATATTATAACATTGGCGGTAATCATAATTCACAGTCAAATCAGATCTTTCACAGAGCAAACTCGTAATTATGATGCCAGATGCTTGTTTGTATGACAATAGCTATATTCTAAGGCTAGGACAATAGATATGAAGTTGACAGCAAAGAAAGAATTGGTCGGTCCTGGAGACGTATTTTTGTAGTTTCATTCGAAGTGAATCTTAAATTCATGCAGGAAAGCAAAACGTATACGACATTATTTTTCGATTGCTCCCAAATTTAAGTATTTTTGAAACATTAGAAATGAGTGTTGCTGTAAAACTCTAATCTTATAACATTTTTCATTTCATGCAGAAAAAATTAAATCCGGAAAGCCCATAACTCGTTGATTTAAAAAACCGGTAATAAGTTACGGGGTAAATTATTAAGTTATAATGTCACTGTCAGTTCTTTGATTTTCTACTGGTAGAATATCGGAAACGAGTAAGTCGGACCACTAGTTGCAAAATTCACGAGTATGAATATTCAAAAATAGCGATTTTAGTGATTCGCATACGAATATTGCGATTTCATACACACAAAAATGCGTCTCCTGCTCTAACGTTCGTGTCTTCTATACATTTGTTTCAACTACCTGAAGCTGGCGTTTTTATGGATAACGATCTAATAGTTATTCTCAGGATAGATGTTGATTGAAAAATTGACAGTCACTTACCAGACAAATAAACAGTCTAATAACTTTATTTCTTAGTTATCTATTTGTACTTTTATCAGGGGGTTGAAAAATTGGCTCTTAGAATTAGAAGATCTTTGCCTTCATCTCTTCGGTGGTAAGTGAAGATGATTCAAGACGATTTAGATTTTATTTTTGTGATTTTAGAAAGTTTCTTGATACGATTACGTTACGGATCTTTCAAATATTAGCGCTTGGGGCATAGGTAAAACCGGGTCCAGACGTGTGTAACGCCCTATGTAATTTATTCTGTAATATATAGCCAATTTAGCGTGTAGATGTCACGACAAGCGTTACTGTAATGCTCCACCCGTATTCACAAACAATTACTAAGAGGTTCCTCGACTCTTGGATAAATAAGCGCATTGCATTGAATAGCGCTCTGTGATTGGTTAGATTCTGTTGTCTAGTTCCCATTTTGAATGTTCCCGTTTTATTACTTCAAACCTCCTTCAAACTTTAAACTTTTGACATCTGGACGTTGCTTTTGACATCTCGACCTGTGCGTTGTGTAATATAGCTAGCTAGCTACCTAAGCTGTGCATTCATTTTAAAGTACGTACTTAAGTATTGTCTGTGAATAGGTTTTGACGATCCTGTGCGTCCACGCGCACTATGACTCTTCAAAATCCTTGACATTTGGCACGCACTGAGAAATGCCTTATTTTGCATAGTATTGTTTTTTACTATGTTATAATGGAATGAAAAAAATAGTCCTATACAAGAGCAGGAACTATATGGCTTTACTGTATTTATTGTAAAACAGGGCCCAGACGTTTGTAACGCATAACGTAACGCGAAGTTAGCGTGTGGACGGAACTAATGTATTGTTTGTGAATACGGGCGTTAGTTCCGTCCTGTTTTACAATAGTTCCGTCCTGTTTTACAATAAATACAGTAAAGCCGTATAGTTCCTGCTCTTGTATAGGACTAACTTTTTTCATTCCATGAGTGTCGGAAAAGGTCACTGGGGTTTTCTGAACCATATGAGTAAGAATAAGAAGATGGCAAAACTTTATTCTCAACTGTATTTTAAAATCATAGCATCGTACATAGCATTGCACGTTGCACAGTAAAAGGGTACATATTATTTGGTATTTACTTCGGTTGTTAGTAATTATTAAAACTTAATTTAAGTTCTGAAACCTCCATCCACATTCTAAACACCTAATTGCATGCTTGAATTTACTTGGGAAAGCCTTGAATGGAGTGCCAAACTCAGTATAGGGTAACTTGAAAGTTGATTATTAACTTTAAGATAATTAATAGCAGTAACTTTACCCCTGACATGCGGGATAATGATAGGTTTTGTTGTGTTTTATTGGCGCGACAGAGGCTGATATACTCAAAGTGTTTTATGATATTAATGTTCTCGAATTCACAGTAATTATCTTGCCGAAATTAAGTATCATTTAGATTCGGGTATAGGGTGTGGCTTGGATGTTAAATTAGCGTCTACTCACCTTAGGTTTATTTATTTAGGGACTTTTATACATGTATATGCCAGTCCTATAATAAACTTACCCATATGACTATACTATACAATGTTAAATCACTTATATAAAATGTATAGCAAATTCCAGTATCTGATGCAATAGGCCGGCATCAGACTGATTCCACCGTAGTTTTATTAGGAGATCTTGCCTATTTTGCCTGTATATAACACATTCCATCAAAAGATGTTTTACATCTTTTATGCGATTACATACCTCACAGTTCGGTCAGGCTACTTTTTTTATTAAGTACATAGGTACTTAATGAAAAGTAGCCTACCTAAGCCTACCTAGTCTAAAAAAGTAAGTTCAGATGTCAGTCGTAGAGCACTCACCTAAGGTTGTGGTGACTGTCTACGATAAAGTGGGCTGGTATAGGTAATTAAATAAAACTTATTACGTATAATACCTATTAACTACTATAATTATGGTCGCTTCGATCGAGACGATTTGATTATTTTAATAGTGTATAACACAAATAGAATAGCAAGAATAAGATGTGCGTAATTATATTATTGTATTGCGTAATAAGTTGGTTTCATATATTTTAATAGATTAATAATGTATTTAGAACTATTGAGATAGACATAAGGATGAGTTTATTACAAAAAAGTAAGTCGGTTCAAAAGTACTTCTAGTAATCTGAAGAATATCTAAGCTGAAATGAATGTGCCTTCATAAATACATACTTATAATCACGCTCGTAATCTCAAAAGGAGTTGAGCAGAGGCTTCAGTAATACTTTTTTTTTACATATAAAGCTACATCTAACTGTATAGACCCAAAAAGCCCCTCGCCTACACAAAAAGGGGCATCAAACTCAAAAGCAACTACTTTAACCAACCGACAAATAATAACCAGTAGGTACCTTCATAGATTTAATACCTACTTATTAATATTTTAAAAGATAATACCCACAGACTATTTAATCTATTAATACCTAACTTCGATCATATATACGGTATATGATCGAATATACCTAAGTCTTGATAAGGACACATTATCGTAATTATATTCGCCATAAAAGTTATTGGTTTCTCCTTCTATTGCTTCGTCCATATAAATCTGGCCTGTCATCTTTTTGTAGATTATATTCTTGTTATGTTTGTGCGTCCTAATAAATATGTTGGTTAATAGCAAGTCTCTAAGTTAACAATATTACGAAAAAAACTGAAGTTTAATTAGCTAATTGTTAAAAGGAACGTTGAAATTCGTAACACTATCAATATTTAATATTAAAGGCAGTCCCGCGAGAACGTCTGTCTCGTTGTCTGTTACAACGCTATCTTGAGAACAACTGAACATGTTTGCTTCCGGTGTTCACTATTAGATTAGAGCCAATGGTGTTTTAATAAAGAAGGCGCAAATATTATAAATAATGTTCGTGACGGAAAGAAAAAATGTTGCGTTAGGCCTAACGAAATGACATCAATTGCCCGAATTTTGAGGTCTTACTTTCGACGTGCTAGTGAGATATCCACCTCAAGTTTGTATATAATATGTTACAGCCATAGTGATTAATTCGTTATTAACCATAATGACTGGTTATTATATACAGGCTGTAAAAGACATGAACAGTCAAACGAGAACCATGTATTCTGCTCACCACCATAATTTTTTTTTTCTTTTAGACTATACCTGGGAAATTGATAGTTACGATTTTATTGAAGGTCAAAGTCATAATTTTTTTTTTCATTTTTTTATGAAAACGTATTCTATACGTTATTTCTAAATAATTGTCCAAAGAAATATTATCATTTTTTTTAGTATTACATAACAAAAAATGGCTTCAAAACGTTAGCGTTCAATGTAGCTCACTCGATGCGCACGGACACTAATGAACGGGACCGCCGCGCCGTCTGGCAAAATCATCGCGGTTTTGCGAGTTGCGCGCGAGTCGAGCCCTTTACATTGCGCGGTACAATTTGCAATTTTTTTTAAGACCAAAAAATAAAAATCATTTCCCAGGAATATTTTTTTTGAAATATGTCTTATTTTGATGTATAGAATACATGGTTCTCGTTTGACTGTTCATGTCTTTTAAACCCAGTATAATTAACAAATTGTCTAGCCAATGTTATAAACGTGTCACTTTATCCGGCTATTATTCATATAAGCGGGTAAAATTTAGTCAAAGCAATAAATAAATGCACTCTACCTTTTCATAAATAAAATAACTCTAGCCTCAATCAATCAGCCATGTAGGTGCATAAACACTAGACTCTCTCAAAAACAGTGCACTCCGCCTGGTCATAAAAAAACCCTAACCATAACTAACCCTGACTCACCACTTGTTTTATTACATCCAAGTCTTCCAAGATATTATATAAAATAGCTAGTTAATGCCGTTAATTCTGTGTCCTTTATCATTTTGTCCAAATTGAGTACATACATAATATGTACGTAACTGCTGGATAGTATACAGGGTGTAAAAGACATGAGCAGTCAAACGAGAACCATGTATTCTGCTCACCGTCATAACATTTTTCTTCCTTTAGACTATACCTGGGAAATTGATAGTTACGATTTTATTGAAGGTCAAAGTCAAAATTTTTTTTTTCATTTTTTTATGAATACGTATTCTATACGTTATTTCTTAATTATTGTTCAAAGAAACATTATCATTTTTTTTAGTATTTCATAACATAAAATGGCTTCAAAACGTTAGCGTTCAATGTAGCTCACTCGATGCGCACGGACACTAACGAACGGGGCCGCCGTCAAGCAAAATTATCGCGGTTTTGCGAGTTGCGTGCGAGTTGAGCCCTTTACATTGCGCGGTACAATTTGCAATTTTTTGTAACACCAAAAAATAAAAATCATTTCCCAGCAATATTTTTTTTTAAATATGTCTTATTTTGATGTATAGAATACGTGGTTTTCGTTTGACTG
Source organism: Elophila nymphaeata (assembly GCA_955850985.1). Taxonomy (NCBI): domain Eukaryota; kingdom Metazoa; phylum Arthropoda; class Insecta; order Lepidoptera; family Crambidae; genus Elophila; species Elophila nymphaeata. Next base: position 16,836,100 of record OY039068.1, read on the forward strand.
CTCATGTCTTTTACACCCAGTATATAATATCCGGATTTATTACTTTGGCAGTGACATATATAACGGAAAACTCTCGTGTGTACTTTATATTCTTCCTTTCTTCTTAGGACCATATAAATATAAATATGAGTATATGGCTTCATCTGTCATGGTTGTTTTTATTTATAAAAATATCTTAAATTATTACTTACTTTGGGTAGATAATTGGTGTGAGCGTGGAAATATATTATTATATTATTAATTTTATACCTGTTACCTATCTATGTTGTTGCCTAATTTGATTATTTATGCTGTTTACACATATTTGTGGAGTTCAAGTCTATAATTGTTACTCAAGATGTCGAGTCCTACCTATTAATATAATATGTTGTAACTCTGTATTAGAGAGTTCAACCAAACAAACAAATTCTTCAGCTTTATAGTACTTATTAGTTTTTAGATTTAAAACATTACTTTTGTAGGCAAGATCGATCTTTTAATTGTTATAGATATTATAGACTAGGTTTTGCCCGCGCCTTCGTCTGCGCAACATCAGTTTAAATTATAGCCTTTAAGTATGTTATTCTGATGTATCAACTATAGTATTGTAAAGTTTTTACACATACATCCATACATCTATACAAACTTACGCGTTTATAATACTAGTAGGACTATAAAAAGGATTTTCACCCAAGTTTTTGATGTAATTATCAACATCTCATACAATGTCCTACCTAGGGGCTCGAGCCTTCCCCACATTAGGGGGCGATTAGGCCTTAAACAACCCCACTGGCCAAGTGCGGGTTGGTCGACTTCACACACAACCCAGGAATTTCTTCATAGGTGTGTGCAGGATTCTTCACGATGTTTTCCTTCACCGTAAAAGCGTCGAAAAACGTACATGTGAATTCAATATTTGAAAACACATTGGTACGTGGCGGGTTCAAACCGGTGCCTCCCGGGTGGAGACAACGCCCTTACGCACTACGCCACCGACGCTTTTTGATGTAATACGTGTAATGTGAAACTCAATTTTTAACTCAATCTACCGTACTTACATTGTTTTGTTACTTTAAAATACCTACATAATTAAAAAAACAATTGCGAAAAATGCAAAACCACACACCACAAAAACATCGCGAATAAAATTACACATAACTGGCAATCGTCAAAAATTCCCTCGGTAAGTGGTTTCCATCGCTCTACCTTTGAAAGCGCAAATTCATTTGGTAAACATCAGAAAAATGGCGTCTGGAGATTTGCGGCTGTGTTCGTAGCTTAATGAAAGCCACTGTAGGGTTTGGAAAAAGTTTAAAAGCCAAGCTCAGGTGGTGCGGGTCGAGTACGCGTCATAGACCCTTGACCCGGCGTCACGGCGTCTTACGTTGAGACTGATAAAGCCGCGTTCTCATCGGCATTCCTAGTTCGCGATTCATCAGAATTTTGTCAGGTCAAACACAGCTTCAAAGACTGAACGCTCATTAGGAAGGCTTGTGTTACAATTAGGTGCATATTGTTACTTTATTTGTACAAAGAAAGTTTTTTTAGAACTATAGGTAGCGTATATAGTTGCCTTATGTTAAGCAGTACATCTGAGCGAATTTAAATACAGAAAACGTGGAATAGCTATTGACTGCGATGGTATGTTAAGCTCTTGTTAAGCTAGATGTCCACATAAGCGGCGTAATGCGAAGACGAGGTGCCAATTTAAAAGTTGTTAATACAAAATCTATGAGACGCGCCACGCCTCTACCATAGGATGAGGATCTAAATTGGAGTAAAAGTGTTAATATATCTATATACCATTAGAGGAGTAGCTCGTCTTATCATACCATAGTCGTTCCATTTTATTTTCACTACCTTTTTCTTTCACACCGAAACACGGAACGCTGGTTCACGGTTACAGTAATGATTGTTAGGAATTAAAATAATGCAATAATTATCAAATATTCTTTCATCGCAAGCCGCCCTCAATTACGCCTATTATATAAGGTACATTACACAAAACCCTAAAGTAAAAAGAGAAAAGATTAAAATTAAAATCGCAACCTACTCATGACAAACATACAAAGTTTGTCATGAGTAGGTAGCGATTTTAATTCTTTCATTGTTTAAATGCTTAAAACAGAACGAGACGAAGTCGCGTATTGCGTACTATTTAAATATAATTAGTAGACAACGCCTCGGTTCACAACAGACCTAAGGACGATTTTGCTTGCGAACCGTGCGAGTATTTTGTATTTGTATGGAAATTCCAAATACGCCAAGCAGGCAGAGCCTGTACAGTTATTGAAACCCAGCTTTAGTCGTGAAATTGAAGGGAGGTAGGCCGCAGCGGATTAGCCGCATTTGGAACACCTGACAGAACAGTAATATCTTTGTGTTCAAGGTAGTCTACCGGTGACTTATAAATGCAAAACTCAAGGCAATCGGAATCTATATGTCATAGTGACAGTAATCAATACATACATACATAAAACTTACAATACATACATACTTAACAGTTGATAGAAAACGTTGTGATTAAGTTATTGACATGAAATTTATACCGTTAGAAAGGAAATACGATGTAAAATAAATTAAAGTTATAAGAAAAGTACGTAAAGTAGGCATTTTATTGAGCAATTTTTAAATTATTGCAAAAAAATATTTAAAAAACGGTTTTTTGAAAATTTTTAATTCAGTGTATTTTTTTTTTCAACTAAATTTTGATTTTATAAAGAAGTCCTATTATTACCAATCATTAAACAGTTTGTTTCATCCCGATAAATAGATTAGTTTAAAAGTTACACTGTTTTGTCTACACCGAGGTCGTTTATAATCCTTAAAATTTTAAAAAATCTTTTAAAAATTCAAACAAGCATACCATTGCTATATATTCATATCGTAGTGTATTACAATAAATATGATTTATCAAAAGAGGCGGCACTTTTTCCGACTTATCGGCGACTAGTAGGTAGGTACTTAATAACACATTTCAATAGTCTTTAGATAGGTATTCCGTGTTCTTATTATCTTATCCTGATTATACATATATATGTTAAACTGTATCATAATTTTAGTAGCCGATATTTTATGTTTTTCGACAGTAGCTGAGATGTAAGCTAAATGGTTTCAGAAGCACGGCGGGCGTATAAACGATTATTTTTTGATGATAAAAATACATAGGTAATCTTAGCTATTGTTTACTTACGTCATATTGTTATTTGGACATTAATATATAGTGTAGCAAGAAAATGAAGCGGCAGCCTTAATGTAATATAAGTGTTAAACAGATATTATCCGTACTTTCATTTCGAAAACACTAAATTTATTAGGTAAGAACGTGTCGTCACTGATATTGCGACAAGGATTTTCAGGTGTCTTAACGCATAAGTTGTAAACAATCTTATCTGACATGTCAAGCCAGGTCTTTCCATTAAGATTACGTAACGATTTACGTAATTACTTATATTAATCTATCTAACGATTTCCATTAAATAGTATGAATTTTCTGTATGTAATTGCGTTATGAGGCGAGTTACAATCAATTAGCTTGAAAAGAAGTTTGTGTTACAGAGAAGCTAAATTATATTTAATATTTTTGAATATAAATTGGGACATTTATATTTCGGTCGGTTCAGTATATCATGATATGGACAATAATATAATACATTTTACCTTGACTCATGAACAAATCTTCGTGTTCATCACACAAACATTGACTACCGCCAGAACTCGACCCAAAACCGCTGGATGTTCAGGCTGTGCTACTGAGTACTTCACCAAGATGGCGTATTAGCAACATGAACAAACTTCCACCTCATATTGAAAAGCAAAATAAACTGCCGTTTAAACATCTGGTTCGCGATTACTATTTGGAATCTCCTACATAACTTTCATTAGGTATAATCACCTGACATTAATATGTATTAAGTATTATATTTCGTATATGTTATTATAATTATAATAACATACGCGCGTCGTATAAAAGCGTCGGTGGCGTAGTGCGTAAGGGCGTTGTCTCCCACTCGGGAGGCCACGGTTCGATCCCCTCCGCGTACTAATGTGTTTTCAAATATTGAATTCATATGTACGTTAAATCGACGCTTTATTGGTAAAGGAAAACATCGTGAGGATACCTGCACACACCCATGGAGAAATTCTTAGGTTCTGTGTGAAGTCGACTAACCTGCACTTGGACAGCGTGGTTGACTAAGGCATAATCGCCCCTATTGTAAGGTAGGCTCAGACTCTTGGTGGGGCCATTATATGAGCTGTTGTTGATGATGATGATTATAATTATGTGTATGTATATATTTATTATATTAGTATATATATATTTGTATGTAGGTAGGTATATTAATATTAAGTACCATTGTTTTTATTTACTTATACAGCATTCACTTTCTGCACCGCATATTGATATTTCTGAATGCCTTACGGCATTAAGTCTGACATTTGTATCCTTTTGTGTACAATAAAGTTTAAATAAATAAACACACTATATACAATAACACAAACATACATTTTATTACGTGTACCAACAAACTTATAATCTAACGAATTGAAATGATTTTGAGGCACGAACGAATATCTAATTCGATATGTAGGATTCTTCGTGCAAAGCTTGGTCTAATCCTCACGTAATATGATATCCAGTTTCCAACAAAGGATTTACATGTACCAAATGCGCCGTAACAATATCATATACAAACCAGTAATCTTAGATACTTTGTCCGTTTGCAAAGGCGGCTGTTTGCTTCCAAAATGCATATATAGTCGGACTAGCTCTACGTGCTTTGGAGATTTAAGATTTACAACGTAACACATGCAAGTCATAGGAGAATCAATGCTACTTTCGAAGGATTGAACATCAAATATTTACAACAGGAGAGGTTTGCAAGTTTCGTTGCTGTGGTACTGAAAGCTTGACGGATCTCAAACTTTACGATAAAAAGGGGAAGCTCCGATCTAATTTCTTTTTAGTTTCGGATAGTACTTGCGTATCGAAATCGATGGAACAACTCTAAGTCACCTTTCCTATATAGATCGTGAAAAACTTGGTACATTACGCGTTCACACACACATAGATAACTCTCATGGACATGAGAACTCAAAGAGTTCGAGCGTGAGTGTCATGATGCGGACGGAGATTCACTTTGTTGATGTCGTCTTTAGTTTTAAGGTTTATATAACTAAGAGTTTTGACAACACTAGCACTAGAGCCGGACGTTGGTATTTTTTTTATATATTACGTAGCAAATGTCACCATCCCACCTAATGGTAGGTTGACGTGGAGTCCGAATGCTTAGATAGCTATAGTTCGAGAGAAAATACACCTGCCGCAGCAACAACCTTCGCCCTGGTGATCAAAGTACTTTTAGACGTCTCTTTTGAAGGATCCAGGATTGTAAAAAGAGTACATGAGAGTACAGAGATTTGCAATTCTTGACAACTTTTTTTATTTGTCTCCTAATCTCAGGAACTACTGATTGCAATTGAAAAATTACTTTTGTGTTGGATAGTATATTTATCGAGGAAGGGTTAGGCTATTATTTTCGACATCTACGTGAATGAAGTCGCGGGCACAGCTAGTGTACAATAGTGTGAATTGAAATATAATTAGTTTTAATTTCATTAGATACCTACATAATATAATGAAATAACCTTTCGCAGGACAAACGACTTCATATTATTTTAACTAGGTACGCTGAAATAACTGCCACAGTTTAAAAAACATTTATTTTAAACACGAAACGAGAACCCTTTAATAAATACACATAATTTTCGGTGTACTATTGAAACCTGAAGCTATTTACAGTTTCGCTTTTCTGGTAAAACACCCAAAAGTATGACGTTACTTTATTTTCAACAAGGGTTCCAAGCCTGCCGCTTAAAACCAATTATTTTAACTTTTTGCGCAATTCTTCGTTGCTGAAATTATTCTTGTTACTCTGTAGTCAGAATTAAATCGGGACTGGATAGATTTGTGTTACATAAGGTATAATTAATAAATATAAAACAGAATATTCTTTATTCTACATCGGCATTCATAACTTATGATTAACATTTATGTACTTATCTTTAATAATAAAATGGTGCAATCAATAGGTATGTCTTTATTAATGAGCACATAAAGTCAAGTTTTTTTTCCCATAAGGGTTAAGAGTAGACAGAGATCACTTATGTTTCCATTTCATACTAGGATCCTTAGATATCCTCATACACGCTCCTTTACGAGTACTTTCGACCTGGCCCCTTTGTATGTGGTGTACCTAATGTAGATTTTAATGACTATTGATGTTGGCCGCAGATGACCTATACAGCATCGCTTGAGATTTTTAAGAAGGAGATCAGTTTGATAGTTCCTATAGTCTCTAGGGTTTCTTTTCTCAACTTTTCGTTTCCCGGGTACGTTCCGGTGAGAATGCATACGTAATTGTACCCCGATCCCGAAACGCTCCCACTAAGGGCCTAGAAATAAGTACCGGTGGTTTTTAGTGGGTAGGACCGACTTCTATGCCAAGGCTCCGGGAAGTCACACCGCATCGTCTAGTCAGTAAATCGATTTTTCGTCGTCATAAAAAAGGTCTGTGTTTCGTAGAGTCTTCTAGTCGACAAGTATCCAATGCGAGAGAGTCTCGCCGCCGTCTGCAGAGTTCGAGACGTAATCGAGCGGCAGACTCGAGAGTCCCTCTCTGACCGACTCGGATCTTTCATAGTGTGTGTCTATTTCTCAGTTAGTAAAGAAGGAAGATAATATATTTTATAAATTAATTCACCCTTGCAAACTTACTTTGTTTGTTAATAAGTAACTGTGACACTTCACAATAATAAAGAGTTTACAAGGATTGCTGGGGTTTGGAATTATAGACGCCAGGTTTTGCGTTACCCCAATCTTCATGTATCTAAAGGTTATATGAGATATATTGTTAAAAGTAAAAGGGTATTCGCAAATGACCCAAATACCAGCACACGTTACAAAAAATTCTCAAATACATCACAAAGTAAAAGGCTACGTTCATAGAATTCGATATATCCAAACGTTATTACGTATCGACGTTTCACAGTGCTCAATAATGTGATAAAAGTATACCTTTTTCATATATTACCTGCGGTACTTACGACCTCTTAGCGTTGCCATCTAAAATAATTAATTGAATATTAGTCTATTAGCGTCTTCATTACTACTTTCACTCCACGGAGCTCGAAGTACTTGCCTGCTTCTTGTTAACCGACTCCACAAAAAAGAGGTTGATGATTCTATGATGCTTTTTTAGACAGAAAACGATTGATGACGCCACTTGGAGATGAAAGACGTAAGCCATCAATCATTCGTGGCAACGATAAAGTAGAACGTGAACCATTATTGTATGATAAAATTTTGTAGCTACGGTATCGGCTGAAAGGGCTGCTTGTTTGGATCCCGAGTTCGAGTCCAAATTTATGTCGAGATTAATTAGTGATTTTAAGTCCTGGTTAGCAACCACCATCTTAAATAAGTCTGCTGCTATAACAATACCTCAGTAGTCAGTACCTCAGTCTGTTGAGGGTCCAGGGTGAAGTGCGTCTCTACGTTATCTTGAATTAATACCAGGCGAGAATAAATACATACAGTTATAGGTACATATGATAACGCTCGGCGCTCGTAATCCCAAGAGAGGTTGAGCAGAGCCTTAGGTAATATTTTGGTACACGCAAAGCCACATCCACAAGCGTTAACAGAGTCGGTGGCGTAGTGCGTGACTGCGTTGTCTTCCACCCGGGAGGCACCGGTTCGAACCCTGCCAAGTACCAGTGTGTTTTCAAATTTTGAATTCATATGTAGGTAAGTATTGGACGCTTTTACGGTGAAGAAAAACATCGCGAGTAAACCTGCACACACCTACGAAGAAATTCTTAGGTTGTGTGTGAAGTCAACCAACCCGCACTTGGCCAGCGTGGCTGACTAAGGCTTAATCGCCCCCTAATGTGGGGTAGGTTCGAGGCTCTCGACATTATATGAGCTGTTGATGATGAAAGCCACATCTGGCAGTATGGGCCAAGCAGTGCCTTCAAATAGTGACAGGTTGCCAGCCTATCAACTACATACAAGGGAATGCACTACATGAAGCGAAATTATCACAGCAGTCCAGATGAGAATAAAAAAAGGACAAAAACCAAGTACTTCGTAAAGTTAGTTTTTATAATATGAGCTTCTTATATTTCAAACATAAGAAGCTAATTGATAGACTACCTTTACTGTTCACGGTATTTATGTTCATCATACAGCCGACCGCAGCTCGTGTCGCTTTGAACTTTTTACCAGAAACATATTAATAGGATAGTACCTACCTGTTACATTAAACTTACACGTACTTATAATATATTACACAGTTAACCGATTTCATCTGTGGCTTATCTTAAAACTTTGAGACAAAAGGTAGATCATCAATAATCGCCTTAAATGAAAAGTACATGCGGCCTTACCGCAAACTATCAAATTTCTATAATCTATTTTCAACCTTCAAGGCCTTCATATAAAGTGCTAAATCGACTGGGACTGTGCTTGTACCATTGAGTTCTCATATGCTTACTTTTGACGGTTGATTTTGCAAACCTTTCAAAGCCACTTAAAATTTTCGGCACGTAAGTACAGCAAGGTGCCTAATAACGTAAACAGTGAGCTAGATTTGCGAAGTTTCCGGGGCTGCAAAGGGTGTACTGTATAATTGGTCCCTTTGTGTGGGAATTGCGTGTTTTGTCCGGAGCGATCGCAGTGTCCGAGCATAGGTTCAGCGGCATGCCTACGTAATATGGGATTTAATAAGAGGCCCTCCCCCCAACTCGCATACGGAATGTTGATGCGCTCCTTTGTATTACAGTCTAACTTCATTCTCCGAGATGACTCTCCCATAAAGTATCGTGCGCATAACTTATCCCCCAAGATTTATTTGTTCTCTCAGAAAAAAAAACAGGAAAATCACTTGCAAAGGCACAACTATTTCTTTCTATTCATTGTTACCTGCTTCTATTGAGGTTGTGCGGAAAATCGAATCGTGTTTTTTTACTGTCTGTAAGCAGAATGTCTTTAGAAACACGATACTTGAATAATGTGATTACATTTTCTCTTTTATGCCGCCACATAATTGCTTGTAACGCACCTTTTGCCGCTGTGAAATATTCGTTGCCTTGATACTCAAATAAGTATATATTTCAGAGCTGACATTGAATATTTGTATCAAAAAATAAATGGAATATTTAAGAAATGGCGATGGTTATACCACATGAATGTCTTCTGTGGTAATACCGTCTATAGAAGGTTATGAAAAAGCGTCATCCTTATACGTGTTTTAATCTGAGAAAAAAATAAAAAATAACATCTTATCCCTCTGAAAATTCTTCGTTTCCTTTAATGAAATATCTAACTACTGTAGCTCTTTTAATTAAGTAACTAAGCAAACCTTTTCTTTTTAACAGCATGATGCACGTTGCTAAAGACAGGAAACTGGCGCTAGCCTTGCTCTGAACACTATTAAAATAACGCGAGTATTCAGAGATAAAAATGCTCCTTAAAAGGAACACACTAAATCGGAGAAGTGTGCGTTGTTTTGTCAGAGATCAATTATAACTCGAGTTTATGAGTCTAAAAGTGAGCCTGTGAATAAGCGAATTAATTAGCAAATTCGGATGCTATGGAGACCGCAGCGTCCGTTGCATTGCGGTCTGGCGTGTATGCCCGCATGTCGGGCGCAAGCCATTGTATCCGTAATCCACTTACATTCCTGTACCTGATAAAAACGTCTAATTGTTCAACGTGCTAGCAAACCGAAAGTCCGAAGTTGTTCTGTGCACATTTGTTTAACGATAAGTACCCCTCGTTTTGGTCGTTTGGGCTCGCGTAGTGGAACGTAATGCATCATTTGCGAACGTAGAACTCAGGTGGATTCGGTGCAGTATTTCCACTGCAACATCCAGTAATAAACTCGGCAAAATAAATAAAGCTCCCACAACTCTCATCTCATTACTAATTACAGTTAAAAGAACAACAAACTTGTTTAATTAATTCTCGCAATTGGGGATTTCGTGTCCGATAATAATTATTTGACCTCAGCCAATCAGAGCCGGTGAAAATCACATATAAATTACACGGAAATCAATTTAACCCAAACTTTTGTTGATGAATCTCGAAAATAAATCAAAAGTTTCCATAATGAGATCGCAGGTTACACGATCGTAATTTCGAAGGAAAATGTAGCTAATAAAATTGGTTGTTAATGCAAATGAATACGATTAATTCGTAATCAGAGTCATATAGCGGAATTCATTATAAGATTGGTTGAAATTGTTTGCCTGGTATGACGCCGGTGGTAATAATTGACTTGAATCTCATTACTCTTAGGAATTACCGGCGTACGCGTTATGAAGGTGGAAGTTTCGAGATATCCTGCACTTAGCCGACTCACAGTCCCAAGTCTAGTTTTCATTAGAATCAAATTACTTCGAGAGCCTATTTAATTTTGAGGTCAACTCTAAGTAGGTGGATCTTCAGTAGAAATTCGGTGATAAGATCCACACCATAGAACAACTCAATTTAAACTTTGGTATATTTAATCGGAGCGTCGCCGTCTTCTAAACTATCGTTTCATTATTAAATATTAGCTTTGGTCTTCTTAAGTACGGCCTGATTTTTATCTAAGGAAACTAATAAGTATGTGGGTTTGTTTTAATACGATTAGTCCTAGAACACATACCATCACCCTTATGGTAGGTACAATGTACTTACCTATATTTTACTTTTACACACAAGTAGGGTCTTTACGTCGTTGTTAGATAAAGCGTACAATCTTGATAAAATTATCACTTAGGAAGTAAGTGGTGGACTCTAATTTTATTATTAACGACTATTCTTACACTCAGATTATATATTTTTTATCTAGGCTTGCAAAATCTACCCTCAACATTGTCTCTACGTATATAAACGTTTAGAGACCTAATTTTAAAAATAATTATCTTGGTACAACGACTTTATGTCATTAATTTCCTTAGAAACTTTAATGCCTGAACATTATTTTTCATCACTTTTATTAGGTACTTTATTTGATTCTTACAAAAAAAAACATAAAATTTATGGTACCATGGTAAGTACCTATATGTAGAAGTTTTCTTCGTAAACAAAGTTTTCCGACATAAACCTTTATCAAAAACAAACCTTTATCTTTCAAGACCTTTGTAGGAATAACGACATATAACTTTTTAACAAGGTTTCTGAAATACCTATTTCATCGCTAGAACTTTTTATGCAAAACAAAAATCAATACATATGTGGCGGGCAGGCGATTAGGCTTTTATATTTATTTTGAACTTTTTATTGGTGAAAAGTAAATTACAAAAAATATAAGTAATATCAACCTATAAAAGTCATTATCAATACAATATAAATTTATTTAGCATTGATAATGTCTTTTTTACGGTTTTAAAAAATATTATTTTGCACCCTTAGAATACAGATTTGCACCTCAGATCCATGAGTCTTGCACTTACTAGAATAAAACTGAGCAGCGCCATCTACACAACCCTTGGAGTATTTAATTCCTTGCGGATATAGCGCTACCTATGAAGATTTTATGGAAAAGCAGTAAGATGTGGAGTGTGATCCACCCCCCGCTAGATGGCGCTGTATGTCCGGCTCTGGAGGTTTCAAATGTAGCAAAGCCTTTGCTGTGAAAAGCACAACCAAGAGGACTGCTTTAATGATTCGCGTAGTTTCAAAATTTGATTGTAGATGGCTGTAGTGGCGTACTCATAATTGAAATTGAATAATGTTTGTTTGATATTAGTTGATGTACTTAGATAAGTTTAGTGGTTAGTGAATACATATAAAAAGTACCTATTTTACAAATTTCAAATCATGATAAAAAAATATCAAAAATAAATAAATTACTTATTTAAAATGCCTTTATTTTAAACATTAAATTGTATTAAATATTTTTGTTGTGTATTTTTTATTTATGTGTAAGTACCTACATAGAGACATCCAGGAATCAATTTTCTATCTCATTAAGATAGCCGATACTTAGTCTATTTTAATGAGATTTTATGGCACCATCAATGTTAAAAAAAGATTTATCTTGTAAAAAAATGTTACACGACTTAAGTAAGCAGGTACGCATTAGCCCATTTTTTGCGTTAGTGATCCTGTTCAGTCGACTACGCAAAGGAAGTGTCATGATTTTAGCAATCTATGTATGTTTGTTTGTATTTACGTATGATTCTTTATTATGGTTTGCGTAACATAGGCTACATTTTAACTGACTTTAACAATAGGAAGAGTCCATTTTACATCGTAAATCCCGATTTTAACGGATTTCATTTCTTTTTTTTTTGTAGTAGCGTTATTGTTTCACACTTTGTGCATGTCTTAAATGTTCTAAACTGTAAAGGTTCTAATAATATTACGCTTTTGTTTCAGGTAAGCAATTACATTGAAGTGCATAAGGAAAATAGAAGCTTATTACTTATGAGACTAAACAGCGGTAAGTTGGTTAAGTTTTTCATAAATATTGTATTTATGACAAATATGACAGTTTGAAGCAGGTTTTACTTACCTAGTATCTTCTTCATCTAGGTACTTACTAAGTAGGTATACGTTGTTCTGTTGGTATCAGGCATTCCTGATATATGTAGGTAAACTTCTATATTATAGAATGTGTGAAGTCGTAGGTAGGTACAGTATCAATTTAAGGAAACCTATCAAATTAAACGAATTGATGTCAATTGACTCGTTTATCATCCGTCTGGGCTCAGGCTTTCCTATTATGGTACCTAGTAGCAAAAATATGTATAAGTCGGCCATCACCCTGGTCCAATGGGCATTGAGTAATAGTAGAAGCGATTTAGGAACCAATCCGTCAAGCAGAAAGGAAGTTCGTCAAGTGTGTTTTTACCGCGTGTTTTGGTTCTGATTTGTCAAGCAATGCAAAAGTAATAATAGTCAAGTCCCAATTTTGTTTCGATTTGCCAAGCCCTATTGTTGTTTAAACTGGTCAAGCCAATAAAAAGTTCTGATTCGTCTAATGTTTTTATTTACTTAAACATAATTACTAGTGTATTTGAAGGTATAACTTCATAGGTATGTCTTCATATTCCCATTAAAATAATGTGAGAAACGCCCTTAAGTCGCTTCTTCTTCTAAATTTAAAACGAAATTCCCTCACAAAATACTTAATACAAAATCTATTCCATTCATAAAGGAAATAGTAAATTGAGTGAATGAAAAGAAAAAAGAATGGAGTCTCTCAACATGTGTTATTACAACAAGAAATCGGGTGAAACTTTATACAAAATCAAATCGTGCCGATTATAAATTCTTATTATGATTGCGTAAATAATTGATCGTCAACGTCAAAATGCGTTATAAATAAAAACAATTCAAATTTTTGACTAACAACATGAAAGCGTGCCACGGGGGTCTGGTTATTGCGATTAAAGTAAAAAAAATACTTATTATTTTTTTATTAGTACAGTCAACAGATTCAGTAAATAACTTTCAAAATTGCTGCACAGAATTGGGCTGTAGAAGATTTTTTGAGGTTAGTCTTATTAATTGCTGTTACCTATCATATGTTTAAATACGGACATTCGTTTCTGTCTCTGAATATTATTTCGGATTTTGCGTGGTATTCTTTGTTTAGGAGCCTATAGACGTTTGCGAAACTGACGTGACACTCACGCGCCTGAGTCAACCTCAACCCAGTCCCTGTTCCTACCCCGTCGAGCTCTGGCAACCTTACTCTTCAACAGAAACTCAATGCCACACAAATGTAGTGTTACTTGACTGTGTTCTAGTGGAGTATTACCCCAGTTCAGGCACTCCAAATTTGAGCTGCTTGTCCTCTGTGCCTTACCTCCAATAAGTTGACGATAAGGTAAGGTAAGTGAGTTTCACCCGGAATCGTCGGAATCAGAACATGGACTGGTTATCTTGATAACTGTTAACTGGCGAAACATAATGCTGTTAAGGCTATTGATAAAGCGAAAGATTTTGTTAAGATTCTGGTACTAGCTACCAGGCGGACTTAAAACAAGCAACATCACGAACCAAGCCGAGCAGATTTGGACCACCTTGAGGTTGGCACCAGGAGTTACAATATATATAGAATATGATAGTCTCGCTATGTTATACTAGGGTAAGTAATTTTACCGCGAAATATGTTTGCACACTTTGCGACCTATGCTTAGGCTGCTAATATTTATTTATTTAATAACAACGGCACAATTACAGATTCCAGACAAAGTAATGTTTATTAAAAAATACTATTAAATAAATCTAAGTGCATGCCTGTACCCAATTACAATTGTGCACAAAATTATATTAGTATGACCAAGTTATATCAAATAAGGTATTTTTTTCTACTATTTTACTTTTACATAGATGATTTTGATCAGATATTAGACCGGAAGGCTGTCGCCAGTGCTCTCTTATAAAAATAACATTACCGTTAAATATATCGTAATCTGAGCAGATATTATTATAATATGAAGACCAGTCTAAGTCCTTAATTCCTAAAATGCCTTAATTTACTCAATGTCTGTTATTATTTATATTTTTTCAACTATCACATCAAATAACAAGCTTCACGAACAGTTATGTAAGGTTTCTTTAAAATTTTGACCTTCCGTTTAGTAACTGGGAATGAATGAACAATATCGTTGAACATTGAAGTGGTGTCATTACTTCGTTTGTGCCTAATCGCTCTAAACACAACCCACTTGAGTTAGGAAAAGGCCTTGTAATTAGTTTGCTTCCACCAAACCAGGTGTATTAAGGCAACATTGTTAATAAGCAACAATCTGTGAATTCGTTGGCCATTGTCATGTAAATCCCTTTGTACTGCGAGAGTTAATTCGCAGTAAATGCTTCGATAAAGTTCCCGATTAAGTTAATGGAACAAATTGTTAAGTCCAATGTTTGCGCTAAATGGAAATCTATTAACGGATATTCTGTATTTCTGACAATTTATAATACCTATTGTGCTAATGAGATGTTTTGTGTACAGTATTTTTGTTTCACGAATATCCCACCACGACACAGCGCGCCTAGCTCCGAGCCTTCAGAAGGTGTTCAGCTCCCTAACCCTATCGACTTAAACACCCTATAGAGACTCAAATCGGTGTTATAACCGCCTCCATGGTTTATCTAGTAGTTCGCCCACCCGAATTAGATCCAGAGGTTCCATCCCTAAGGGGAGGACAACTTTGTACTCAGATTGGTCAGTGGAAGGGCTTTTTTCAAGTCCGCTTGGCTGGTTACCACCATTTCATAACTCTTCCGACTCGGACGCCCTAGGGACGCTAGGCAGTCGAGAGACTCCCGAGAGGGAGATGCTCGGTCGCCCAGTAATCCCCTAGGAACGATCGACCTACAGGCTTGAGGACCCCCAAGGTCTTCGCCTTCTTAAAAACCCGGTGACACAGAAAATGTCAACAGAGACAATCTGCAGTAGTCAATCAAAAAACCATCTTATCAAATCTGTCGCCATAATAATAATGTTAACAGCATTCCATCTTACTCAGCTGGGCAGCGTTCGGGAAGCAACGCGGTATATTCTCGGCCCATCTACCGCAGTATCTCAAGACGAAAGTTTTTAATTCGTGTGTATTGCCAGTGATGATATATGGAACCGAAGCGTGGCCGCTTACGATGGGCCTCACATAAGAAGGCTGCACTGACATCTACACAAAGCCTAACATAAAGCCACATCAGGCAATATGGGAAGTGCCTCAAGTGCGTTGATTGAATTTTAAAATCTTTTCTAATAGAGTTGATGGACGGTCGGATTTGCATTTTTATTACGCAAAACTTACACACACATTCTATATTTTTAGGTTACCGTGTGGTTCATCGAATAAAACTTTTCTTGCTATACACTTTTTGATTACTTTCTGACGAGTTCTATAGCCAAATATCTGGATAAAATATAGGACACTTGAAGGAATCTTCATATTTAGGTTGGTTTTTCTTCTTGACTTTAATAGTGGAAATAAAATTAGAGTGTAAAAAATGTGAGCTCGAAAAATGAGGTCGTTTGATGCAGGCATTAATAAGCACAAAATAATACTTTATTAAAAGCTAGGTAGTTTAAACTCACTTAACACGCGGTCGATTATAAGAGGGTCAGGATTATTTGTCGTAGCCTACGCTTTTTAGTACCCACCTAAATAAGCACTAGTGAAAGTCGTTTCCAGTAGTTAAAAAGTTATTTGCCCCTTGACTTTGTTATTCATTGCGGTTCAACTAAGCTAGCGCCAGACAGTTCACCACAACAATAAAAATAACCGTTACGTATAACGATTACTTAGTATTCCCATTTTTCAAAAGTTACAACAGTTGTAACTTGTAAATGGGTCCCTTGGTTCAGTTTTGGACAATTTATATTTTATAATGGAGGAGGTTGGACGACCTAATTTTCCATCAAAATGGCTGAATTTTGACAGCTATATAATAAATTTTGATGAATTATTTTGCGCTTAATCTGTAACAGTGATACTTCTTTTGAAGATTTCTCTGGGAGATGTAATTTTTTTGAGATTGGAATGCATTTACATCGAGATGAACGACTGTATTTGCAAAATATTTACGTTATTTTTCATTCTGCGATTTTTCCCATTTAGATTTTTGCATACTGTTTTTATGTTTTAGTACCGCTCTCTCTGTATGATCAGCCCGAGTCTGTCTTTGAGATACTGAGATTCTGGATGTTGCCTTCCAAAGACTATTAGTACTCCGTGTTGCCATCCCAACTAATCAACTCCTAATATCCACGGGAACCATAATTCTGTTGGCTTAATATTCAATAACAATATCGCCACAAGGACTACCAAACATGAAAATAACTAGTAAAACTATTGTTTTTGTAATTATAGGTTAAATGTCCTTTGGAACATAACCTTATTACCATTGTTGTTCTTACCGTCAATTACAGAATGTTATCGAAAAAAATAACAATGAAAATCTTTTTAAAAACACTAACATCAAATGAGTCATCGATAAACAGCTACGAGCCATATATTTTAGCCGGAATACCTGTCGCCGTTGCTTACAAAGTGGGTCACGAAAACAAACATATTTTGCGTCACATCCCACTCATCGATGGGACCAAACTTGAGTACAAACAGAATCCTTCGAAAATATTTAAATTTTCTCTACCTTTTATTAGCATACTTTGAATTTTTGTTTACTCTTTTTTATACGAAAGAGGATGAATATTTATAACGTCCAATTTTGAAATTTCGCCTTCTCTCTGCAATGTATTAAATTCTATTGTGCAAGAATGATTTTCTTTTTTCAATTTACATCGTTGTAAATAACATTATGTGTTCGACACTTATTTTTACACGACAGTATTTTATAGGAACCAATCCACTGGCGCGCAGTCACGTTGGAGCAAATTCATTTATGAAGGGAAAGCGACAACCTAATACGTGCAATAACACTTACAGTCTTTGACATTAAGCAGTCTCTATTTTGTTTTCAAGAAAGTTCCTTTTTTTCTAATATTCTTTAACGTGAAGCTTGTTTATAAGGATAAATTTTACTGGACATCATTATAGGAATATAGGAATTGCAGAAACACTATACCTGTAATAAATTATGAAGGCTATATTAAATTCTATGCCATAAAATTGGTAATAAATTCAACTTTAATAATAAAAATTAATCATCAAAAGATAATGATAGAAGTTTTACTTTAAAATTACCTACTGAGAAACGTAGATAATATTAATTGCACTTAAAATATTTAATAAATATCAAAAAATGCGTGCGACTGCGCACCGTATTGCATTATTACTAGTATGACGCCTACAGCTCACGCAAATATTCGCCTTATAATATTAAAGCATATTTTAAATAATAATGAATATGCTTTTTTTGCCGTCTTTCATTTTATCTAAGTATAATATTATAGTGCATATCACTGGCACGCTGTCAATCCTGACGATTTCGTATCACACGAACCCTTACTTAATGAATAAAATTTTAATAAAACGTGTCATGATCGAAAAAATAAATATTGAACGAATAGGTACAAATTCCAAATCGTCTGCACCTCGCTCGAGGTTGATAGCTGCGTGTGCCGTCGATTGTTGCGGCCGGAAGCTGCTGCCATTTCCTTGTTCCTGGCCACTCGCCGAATGTTGCACGTCCAACTACAATTATCACTTTTATTTCATACCTTTTAAGCTTTATTGTACTTTGAAATATTAGGCGCCACACAATACATTGTATATGGCTCAAAAATTAGCAGCCGTCTTTTGCAGATTTTGTAATGTTTTTATTAAACGTAAATTACACTTTCACATACCTACCTATTTAATCTCTTTGCCCATTTAACCAATTTAAAGCATTGGCGTGGTAAAGTAAAATGAATGGAAAATTGCTTCTGCAATTCCTTTTTGATCCGATTATTATTGTACGGAAATGTGTTCATAAACAGACAGTATTTTACAAAATAAGGAAAATTTATTTTGTTTTTATTTACTTAACTTGCTGGTTGGACCATAATTTTATTTATTTCGTTGGTTTAATATTTGATATGTAACTTCAGGAAGTTAATTAAAAATGCCTCTTATTTTTTTAATTTAATTTTTTTAACCAATAAGCCACATGTAGGTTTTTACTATGAACGGTTAGAGGTCGTATCACATTTATCGACTCGGAACGTTGAGACAGCAACTTCAGGACGGTTACAAAGAGGGAGGAGATGATGATACCTAGTTCCAATCAAAGTATAAGAGCTTGGATGACAAAGGTATGAATTTCCCCTGGATGATTTCAATACGGTTGACGTAAACTAAATATCTGGTGTTCCATACTTGCGATGCATTCTCCAAATTGCTACGAACAAGAGCAAAGTATAGTATTTTCAAAGTTTTATCTTGTTTAAAATCTTTTGAGCTACGTTTACACAGTTCGATCAAATTGAAGCAATGCCATTGAAACCGACGTTTCCAATTTACACGTATGTAATTTCAATGACATTCAATGCTGACTAGAGCGCAATGTCGCGTCAACTCGAGGTCGCGAAAGCTTCGTTACCGTGCATGGAATGAGTTGTCGTTTAATCTTCATGTTTACACATTTCAATCGCATTGAACATTGACGTCAATGAACAATATTGAAACAATTCCATTGAATGCGTTCGCTAAATTTAAGCTTTCTATGAGATTGGGCACTCGCATTGAAATGTATTTACCCGTCTCAATGCCAATGAAGCAATGTAATTAAAAGCAGTATTGAACCGAAATTGACCATGTAATTTCGGCACAACCGACACTTTATTTCTTAGACATTAATTTTCTCCCAAATATCCTTTTAAAGGAAAAATAATTAACTTTAGTACACGGGTGTCTGATTAAGTTAATTAGTTACTCATAATTAATATTTATTCGTCAAATATATCGTTTAACTAAATTAAACTTTAATTTAATTTGAAGCACATTCGCTCCAAACATACAAGGGTTAAGCAGAGCTTTAGGTAACATTGGGCACATATGCATAAAGTCACATCTGGCGCAATGTAGTGCCTCAAAAACGTCACAGGTTGCATGCCTGTCGTTTACATAAATGGGACATTAAACCCAAAAAGTGGGTATAAAAAAACTTTAAATGAACCAAAAAACAAAAGCCGACCACCAGTATGCTTAGACAAATGGCAAACGCTTCGAAGCGCTCGATTCTGCGAGAAAAATGAGAACTAAGGCCACACATTGGATGCGTTTTCGACGAATTTGACTGATATGAATACGTACGAACGATCCCGACTCAACGAGTACTTCGGTGCTTCACGCACTATGCGAACTAGTCGTGTGTACAATTTCATACAATTACATTCGTACGTGTTCGTACGAGTCAAATTCATTCATTCAGACGGAAATTCATCCTAAGTGTGAGGGTCGATATGGTGTTTTGTCAGTAATATGTCAATTTAATACATAACATAATTATTTGTAAAGGGCTAGATGGTATTACACTATAAAGAGTTCGAATATATCCAAAATGTACAAACATATTGCACGGCTACTTGCAAAAGTTAATAGTACATGTAAAATTTCGCGTAAGTATAGCAAATGGCGTACTATTTCTCACCTGGTACTTTACGAAGGAGATTAACAAATACCGAGGGTCACGGAAAAGAAATACCGGCGGGAAATTCCATTTCAGTTCAGTTGAGATTACGTGATGAATTTTCTCTTTACAAATCAGCTTTAATTTTGGATCTTTATTTCTTATTTCCTTGCAAATCTTTATTTATTTATTATGTAGTTGACTTCTAGCCTCTGAAGTCGGGGCAGGTTTTTATCCCTTAATTCGAAAATGCTATCTTAATGGCAGAGTCTTGTTTCAAAAAGTTAGATTCATTTCATTCATTACTTTTTTCAGTGTTCTTTATATTTTTTTATACTCTGACCTATAAAAGCAAAATATGGAAAGATATGACTGACGCCGTCGTGGTGGAGTGGTCAATATAGCTGCCTACACATTAATCGGTCCGGGTTCGAATCCTGGTAGCGGCAAATATTTGTGTGACGAACACGAATATTTTTTGGCGAGTGATGGTTGTTTCATATTTATATAAGTATATTTTATAAAAATATCAAAAATTAGTATGTATATTAAAAATGTCCCTTATCTAGTATCCCTAACACAAGTTCTTAATGATACTAACTTTGGACTAGATAATTAGTTTAAGCGTGGAGATATATTATTATTATTATATTTATGACATATGTTATTATTTTTTATACCCTAACCTATTAAAGCAAACTATGGAAAGATATTTACGTGACAGGATTAGGGGTAATCTTGCAAGGGCGGATCCAGGGGGGGGGTCATGGGGGTCATGACCCCCCCCTGGGCTGGGTCCAGGACCTAGGTGGACCACTAATTAAAATAATGTTTTTATATATTTTTTTTTTTTATTAATTAAGTACTTTCAATATTTAAATAATTTAATATAATACTTTGACGGCAAACGCATTATTCGGGAAAATTTGAATTTACCGCGCCATGGCCGCCATGCACCTTCGTGTTTTTCTTAATCTGAGGTTTTTTGCCATGTTTCGACAAGGTTTCGACTAACGTCTAGCTAGACCTAACTTCAACCGGTACGACTAAACTTTAGTAATAAAGTACTAAGTTAAAACATTTTAAAATTTCAATCTGTAACAGAGTTTTTAAAAATTGTTGCCACAAATGAACGTGTTATCTGTTTTCATCCATTCGCTTTAATGCCAAACTTTCTGATCCATGCAGGACGACAGATCTCAAGATGCTTTTATAGATTTTGAGGTAATCAAGGGGAGTGACATCATCATTTCAGCCCAGAGACGCCCACTGTTGGACATAGGCCTCCCCCAATCATCTCCAAACCGTTTGGTCCTGCGCTGCTCGTATCCAGCGGCTTCCCGCGACCTTTCCCAGATCGTCGGTCCACCTTGTGGGGAGCCTACCAATGCTGCGTTTTCCGGTACGTGGTCGCCACTCGAGGACCTTTCCGGCCCAACGGCCGTCAATCGGGCTACGTCGGTGACCTTGATTCTCCTGCGGACCTCATCATTTCTGATATGATCACGCAGAGGAACTCCAAGCATAGCCCTCTCCATTGCCCTTTTCGTGACCTTAAGCCTTCTTATGAGGCTCATTGTAAGCGGTCCATTGAGGCCGCTTACATACTCCCATTAAGGGGCCTCAATGGGAGTCCCATATTATCCCCGTAACCTGCCGCCATTTCATCCATCCTGAGCTTACTCGATGATTGACATCTTGGTCTATATTACCGTTGTGCTGTATGTAGGTATAGCCCAGGTATCGGAATTCAGAGCAGATTGATACAAGCACTCCGTCGAGAGAACCGGCTCAGAACATTTTGGTTCTAATGGAATTCTCCATGACCAGAGGCTTTAGACAACATGCATTTCGACAATCGCTCTCGCTATCGCTTAGTAAAAAAATGTATGGGATTGACATAAGCAATCGATCACTTTTCGATTGCTTATGTCAATCCCATACATTTTTTTACTAAGCGACAGCGAGAGCGATTGTCGAAATGCATGTTGTCTAAAGGCTCTGGCGCCACTTTTATCATTTCGTTGTTTCGGGGCGATTTCCATCACTGCTGGTTAGTGCGCTTACAGGAGTAGGATTCGATTTTGAATGTGTTAACCACAGAACATAGATATAAGAGGTTATCTATGTTCTGTGGTGTTAACCCAGGCGTTCTTGGCCAGTCCGCTTTTGCCTCTCAGAGGAGGTGGGTTTTTAAGTATTTTATAGCCTGGTTCTTTGGGATACGACAGAAAGGCTCTGGGCCAAATTGTAGTCCTTGAGTCCCAGGCCTTGCTAGCTTATTGACTTTTTCGCTACCGATGACCCACTCTTACAGCTCAGACCAAAAATTATTTTTATTGGTCTGAGTCTTATGGTTACTATAACGGTGTTGTGCCCAGTCCACCCTTTTCATCAGTTCCATGGTACTTCTTGTGGAAGTTAAACTCTAGAAGCAAGACATCTGATGTCATTGCGAGAGCGTGGACATTGAAACACTTTTTGAAGTAAATCAATTTTACCTCAAACCTGAAAAAACCGATATAGCCGGTTTTTTAAATGAAAATCGGAAAAAACGGTTTTCCAAAACCATCCGGTTTTTGCAAATTCATATACCCCCCCCCCCCCCCCCACAGTTTTATGTCAGTGACACTACCGGGGCCCCTATTCCTCGCGGGGCCCGTGGCATTTTGCCACCCATGTCACCCTATAGTTTGGACTTGACCACGACTATGTGACCCCCCCCTGGCGCCAAAGCTGGATCCGCCCTTGTAATCTTGTTACTTTTCATTTTACCTGATGTTCTTTGCTGATAATACTAAATGACTACATACTTCTTATACGATACCTAAATTTCAGTTCCATACATCAGTGTAATGTTGGGACCAGCAAACCGTCTTGCTCAGCCAGTATTATCAGACAATATTTACTTTCTAGTACTTAGTCGCTTAATTTTTGGCGATCTCGGATCAATCGTTGTCCATAAGTTGGTGTAAAACTTCTACGCAACATTCTACGTAAATCATGTTTTTACACTTACAATTGAAATCTGATATCTGGATCAGCTATTTAGTGTAGGTACTGTTCAGCTCTTAAAATTTTGCCATACATCCAAATTGCTGTTGTTTTAGATGTTCGGTGTTTGTAAATGCGAGATGGCGATATGATTGCATATATCTATGTTCTGTGGATTGCATCATCAATCTCGTATTACTCGTAATGCGCCAGCTAGATAACTTTTAACTGAATAAATTTCTATTTACGGTAGGAGGCCAATGGCGCCGCGGTCGTGCGTCTAAATGACGATCATGAAAGTTAACTAACCAAGTGCGCGTTCGGTACTCGGATGGACGACCGAAATTTTTTAAAATCGATTTTCCTCCGTGCTTCGGAAGGCATGTTATGCTGGTGGTCTCGGGTGCTGTCGAAAGATAGCAGTCGTTTCGAAGGGGGTTGGTGTCAGGCAGGTAGCCGCCCGTAAATATGTAATGCCAAATCCTTAAGCAGTATTGTCGATATCAAGGCTGCACCGACCCAAAACAATTTGGGAGCGGTTAGGAAAATGATGAAACTTTCTATTTACGGAATGAAATTTTAAAGATTGATTTATGAAATACCCACGTTTCTGATTTCATAAATTTCATTAAAATTCAACTTATCTTCACTTAATCATTCGCTTTCTACTCTATCAAATACAAGACTGTTGACTTCGATACATTTTATTTCACGTGCAGGATTCTAAATTGGGAACATAAGTATTTCGTGACATGACTCCATTTCTTACCGGTTGGTAATGAAATTGACGCATGAATAAAAATGTATTCTTAGAAAATCTAATTTGGAATTCGTCTATTATTATTCTCGTTACCTATAGGGCCTAACTACTCATAAAAAAGGTCAGCAGTTGACTGACATTTAATAGTTCGTATTTATTCCGTTTTTCCGAGTTTTCTTTAATACTGAAATGTCTTGTATAATTTTTGGGGCAGTAACTACATGATCTATAGCTTTAACCTGGTTAAGTTTTGATATTAAATAGTAGCTCAACTGTTTTATACCATGCCAACTTTGATCGATTACATTAGACAAACTTCTTAAGAGAGGAAGCCTAAATACCATATAATTTTTTGCCCCATTATGCTGACCCGGACTACCTGCTGAGATGTTTTAGATAGATTAGATAGAATAGATGTTACTATTCTGTTTGTTGACTCACTGAAGGGTTGTTACTTGAAGAGATTTATACCCCTTTTATGCAGGCGACAGGTTTGAAACCTGTCACTATTTTACACTGCACGGCCTAACTTTCGGATGTTGCTTTATTTATAACAAAGTATTCATCATCATAACAGTATTTATAATTCGACCCACACCTATGACATAAGGCCTCTCCTTGAAATCGAAAGAGGATTGGGCAGTAGTCCACCACGCTTACCCAATGCGGATTGGTGGACGGAGTATAAGGTGATCAATACCCCTTTGCTGATCCATAAGACACCCACTGGATGATAGGGGTAATTGTATTCTACTCTGCCGGCATCACATGGCTACCACGAACCAAGTGTTTACTAAGCCTTAAATTTTTCAACATCTTTTGGGATTATGAACGTATACGATTGTAAGTACGTATACGATTAATGTGTATATGTCGTTGAGAATTTGCCGCATTTTACAAACGGTGTCGTCTGTGTGTAAAACTCGCGTTATGACATGTGCCAGAGACAATATGTAGGTGCATAAGACATTAGATTCTCCTACAAACAATAAACTACGCTTGTTCATGAAAATAGCCTTGAACCTACCGATAACTCCTGACCAATACCTTTTTAGAAAATGCGTTAAAAATTCGTCAATCGACCAGTAGTCGAAATTATTATGGTCCAGTAGCCACTTAAGCCGAAATTGTTACGTTTCATGATATGCCAAGGCATTTGGTTTACATGCGGAATCATAATCAATATCAGCTAATATAATATCTACGCTCTTTATAAAATATAGGTAATGTGTATGCTTAATCTTAGTTTATATTGTAACAGTTCTTGCCCTGTTTTAATTGGATAATCAGATAATTAGCGGATGTAAAAGCTTAATATAATACAGGTAATGGTGTCCGCGAGCTTTTCAACAAACTAGAACAAACCCAGCCACATTGCATTGTGTGCAGACGTTAGAAATGCTAGAATTAAACAAAACTATGTAACCAGAACTACTATTGGTCGTATATGTTGACGGATTTGCTGGAATAAGTATCATCATCTGAATTAGAACGTAACAATTTGAGTGCATTGTTACTCGTACCTATCTACTTTGCAGAAGATTCTTTTTCGTTTGAACCGTTGATCAACTTCGTCGTTAGCTTAAAGTCTTGTGTTTTACTAACCGGAATTAGGTTCAAGAGTGTTCAAATCAAATAAGGAGTACAATTTTGGCACGAATGTTATTTACGTTGTTTCCGAATTGTGAAATATAATATAATATTTATACGCTTCACACCAATTATCTAGCCCAAATAAAGTATCATTAAGAACTTGTGTTATGAAAACTAAATAACGGACAAATTTTTAGATATTTTTATAAATAAATATATAAACAACCATGACTCGTCAACAAATATTCGTGTTCGTCACACAAACTTTTTCCGCTACCAGGACTCGAACCCGGACAGCTTGATCTGTAGGCAGCTACTTATACTGACCTCTCCACCAAGACAAAATACAATATTATCATTGCTGTAGACGTATTTCCAAATGTAGGCTGAATCCTCTTCTTGTTTCTTATTAAGTTATAACTAGGCCACTTTGACTATTGTAAATAGTTGTAATAGGTCGTCGTCTTTCTACTACCTTGCACGACTGCTCCGAGTACCAACCGCCCATTTGGTAGCTTAACTTTCGTCATTGTTACGAAGCTCGCACGATATCGATGTTATCGAGCTACTCTATAAATATTCGTATAGAGTAATAAATATGTATAAATAAAACGAGACTTAAGAACAGAATTGGTCACGTACAGTGCGTTTGAGAAGGAAATTCCTTCCGCGTACGCGTCTATGTTAACGTTTTCCCAAAGGACTCCAGTATGACTTTCTTTGAGAAAGGCCTGAAAATGGTTTTACCTCTATCGGCAAAGTATGTGTGACACCTACACCCGGTATTACAGGCGTCTATAGGTTGCTGGGATCTCTGCCCATTAGACGTAAGTGTGTTGCGTGTAAAGTAGTAATAATTAAAAAACTTAATAATACAAATGAAATATGTAATGAAAAGAAATAAAACGCAACTGAAACACAATTACAGATATCTGGATTAAAACCTCAACCGCTCATTCATCCAAGAATATTAGGTCGCCGTGTTCCAAATTAATATATAGTAAAACTACTATTGTATTTTACGCGATGACTGTCGTGACTTCTATACGAATTAATTATTCTAGGAATATGCTTCAGATCTTTTGATTTGTTTTTATTTAATAAAAAGATTTTTTGTACACGACAATTACAAAAAAAGTAAATCACTAAATAAAAACAGTACAAAAGAACTCTGTTTCAACCCACCTGTGATAGGAGACACCCTTAGATACGTGGATCTCGCGTGTATACCTACTAATATATTAAACTTACATAAATATTATTTTAAGATACCTAAAGTAAATTTAAGGACATAAATCTATATCATACATTTATATAAACAATTTTATATTATTATATATACAAATACATATGTATATAGTATTAGGAGAACACATTTTAAGGAACTTAAATTCTGTTAAAAAAAACTATGTAAGTATGATAATATCAAATACGCTATGGTTGTAACAGTAACCTAATTATGTACGATGTGGTAATTAAACTCGAATAAATTCCATTCCATTTCATTCTACTTACTTACATAATACAACGTGTAACAAGATTGCCTTGACAGAAATTAAACAGTGCTACAAAATAACATATAATAAATAACCTTTGTTTGTAGCTGTGAATCAAAGCGGATAACTGAAACAATTTAATGGTTATAAAGCAGTAATTAGTGCTCGTTTAAGTGTGAATAAAGCATTATGCTGTAGTGACTGTGACAGTGTATAAAAGGCTGTTTAGATGACTGTTTGCGCGGGCACTAGCTTCGCAGTCCCCCCAGTTTCGACGCCCGCTTGTGGCCTCTCATAATTACAGGAATGCATTGTGTGAGAGCCCGTTCCCCGTAATTTGCGCAAAAGCAGTCAACTGTAAATGCAAAGAGATGGTACCCGCATCCTAAACATAATTTGCCCTTTGTGATTTAGAAATAACTTTTACCAATCGAAATTTCCTCAGCGTTTAATTTTGTTTACCATTTTTTACTTTCTCGCATACGTAGTATAGAGGAAGTCTTGTAATCGTCAAAAAATTCGACCTCGACATTTTGACGGATTTACATGTTTTGGACTGACTCCAAAAATATTTTTCTTGGAATTATGTCTGTGTGCGTGTCTGTGTGTCTGTATGTCTGTGTGTCTGTGCGTTAGCACGATAACTCGAGCATGCGTTAACTTATTGCAACCAAATTTAACATTCGTTTATGACATCAAAATATAAAGTTTCTATCAAATTTTGAGCCGTCAATCACGAAACTTAAGCAACCACGTGCGCGGTCGGTACTCGGATGGGTGACCAAAATTTAATACGCATGTATGACATCAAAATATAAGGTTTCTATCAAAGTTTGAGTCGTTTCCGGTATACGAGAAAGTCAAGGGGAGACCACTCCCGATTTTTTGTGTTACGTATCACCAATATTCGGCACCGATTTTGAATAGTAAAATGTTCTATAACGCGGTAACATTACTTGTCTTTATAGTATGACTTCGAAATTGAAAACGGCTTTGTGTCTAGCACATTCCGACAAATAAGATCTTAAAAATCAACGCGTGTTCTCCTTTATACCTTTTTCGACGTCGAATTCTCTTTATAACGCCCTTTGAATCGGTTAAGTATCCATTTTAGTAATCGAAAGAAAATGTGTTCGGACTTAATGCAGTAAATAACACCTTATATCATTCTCAATCGATTACAGCCGCCTATAAATATTATGAATGAACACGATTGTAACAAAGATAGGATACAATCGATCCCACTTTTCGTAGATTAGAATCTATTCGAATAATTATTTTCACTCTATTAATCACGCACCAGAGCCGATAAAAACCTTAATGGCCGCCGTATGTGCACGAATTTGATGCATGGTTCCGACCGCTACGTGTTGGCGTGTGTAAAAGCCCGGAAAGTGAGAATCGTGGCACAGTAAATAACTACTCCGCACCTTAGCTAATAAGAAAACGACCTACATGTGTCTAGTTTAACGACCGGGAGAAATAAGTCGTCTCGACACGCGAACAACTAACATACCCTTTGAACGCTGCTGTCAAATAATGGTTCCAATAACACTTTGGTCAATAAAGGAATATCATATGCTATTGTTATTGATTGAGAATACTTTTGTATTTATGGAATTTACTTGTGTTATCGTTCGTAATTTATATGTATGTGTTAATTTTGTTAGAAGTGTGCACTAAGCCAAGATACCGGATGTGTACTATTTATTGCAGTCAGTGTCTGTATGCGTAATCGCCTGCCGGAATGACGTTATTTCGCTGCATCATAACCCGTCAGCCGATATCGTGTAGGTATGTGGTTGTCATCCCAATCATAGATGTTTAATCATCCCTGTACAGTGAATATTCGCGGATTGAAGCTTCAATGAACGTAGCGTAAAAATTTAGCATGTTGATGCCATAGTTCAATGTAGAACTATAATTTTTGTAATAATCCTAATAAACATGAAGACACCTTCAGTAGGATTATTACAAAAATTAAATAATAATTCCGTCGACTTACGACGCCGTCGTTGTGGAGTGGTCAGTATAACTGCCTACACATTAAGCGGTCCCGGTTCGAAACCTGGTAGCGGCAAATATTTGTGTGATGCACGCTAATAATTGTTTTAATTATAAAAATATCTAAACTTATTTTGTATTATTAAAAATGTTTTGTTATCTAGTATCCATAACACAAGTTCTTAATGATACTTACTTCGGGCTAGACAATTGGTGTGAGCGTGGAAATATATTAATAATATTATAATTAAATTTAGCTATGCTTCAATGAGGATAAAGTAATCATAAATATAATAAAAAAGTTCGTTTACGAAATCATTTCAGATTCAACATAAGATTCGCAAGTCATCCAGTTCCGAATTAAACCTTTAATAAGTTATTCATTATATACGCTGAGCTAAATATGAGATTATCGGATTTCCTTTGAGGTTATACGATTAACTACTATAATTGCCTGTAATGTATAGAAGATATAGTCCCTAATAAATTATGATTGTTGAATCCTAATTAACTTTTTCATTGACTGTCATCTAATATATCTAACTTTGAAAGTAGATACCGAGATAATAAGTAGATATTCCTGCAGGCATCAAATATTGTGTTTTGTCCAATTTTTTTTAATAAAATTGTAATATATTAATAGCCTTTATTTCTCCTCATAATCAGGTACAATTGTTCAGTTACGTTGAATAAAATTTATACAGATTTTGTAAAAAACTCACACGTACGACAATAATTAAACAAGAGTGAAAAAATTATACAAAAAAAGGTTTTGAGATTCAGTTTCAAACTTTCCGACAATGCGTACCTTTTTGCCGTATGAGGCGCTACACGAGCAAAATTGCAGTTCATATTTTGAAATTGAATGCGCGGTATCGGCGCATTGTTGGACACATCGATCGAAAAAATTTTCATCGTTTTCATCACACATGAATACGAGATCATGTAAGGGTTTAACACGTCATTTACTCAAGCAAAAATTGTTGTATGATTCTACTAATTTTGACTTGATAATTTTATGTACCACTCTAAACTGTCTAAATAATATGTAAAGATGTATCGGTTACTGGATGTACCTATATTCCAATTTACATATACTATATATTTATAGTTCCTATTTACGACCGTGGTATTAAGAAAGCTTATTAGCTTAATCACATTGTTACTAAACATGCAATCTCAAAAATCTTCAATTTGTTAGAAAATACACCAAATAGTACATACTAGCTATGTACCTATTTTTTTAATTGCCGTAATCTTATAGATAATCTGCTGTCACTCATAACTGAAACATCCAGACAGTGATTTGCGTCAAATATTTCGTAAATATTTATTATTGGTCTGGACTCTTTCTGGTTAATATAGTAATTCCATCTTATACATGCCGGTGTTTCTTTGTTAGAAAATTGTTATTTTCTTTGAATAAACAAATTTGAACGCCATTTTGATAGCTCATTGAGTATTCCTGAAAACATGATTCCTTTTACAGCTGTTACGTGTAGGTATAAAAATAAACGAATTTTATTTTTATGTGCTGTTCGGTTTAATGTTAGAGGTCAAGTACGATTCAAAAATCCGTGTAGTACGTGGGCCAATCCCGATCGCCGAAAATTCCTGGTGTTCCGTTTCACGCAGTACGCGACATGCCCCCAGCCTTGGAAGCTACAGGATTGATTCCAATTGCTGCGAAGATTACTCTTGAAACAAAGGACATATCTTGGAAAAGGCTCTCCTGACGGTGCCAGCTGCTGTGCGAATGTCGGCTACTCTTGAAACTCCGTCGTTGCCCGGAACAGTGCTGATGATGCGCCCCAAATTCCATTTCAAAGGAGGCAGATGATCATCCTTCAATAATACAAGGGTGCCGGGTTGTAATGAATCGACATTCTCCTTCCATTTGCATCTGGTTTGTAGCTCAGAGACGTACTCCTTCGCCCATCTAGACCAAAAGTGATGACGGATCAGCTCCACTCTCTTGTATCGGTCAAGAATATTGCCAGGATCATTTCTCATGTCTTCATATACTGGCGCTGTAAGGGAACGACCGACTAGGAAGTGTGCAGGACTTAAAGGTAAAAGGTCTTGAGGGTCTGCGGACATAGGTGAAAGGGGTCGTGAGTTAAGGATCGCTTCTACTTGTGTTAGTACTGTAGTAAACTCCTCAAAGGTTAAATGCGCATTCCCTACGACTCGCATCAAATGATGCTTACTCGATTTTACTCCAGCCTCCCACAGACCACCAAAATGAGGCGTATATGGTGGAATGAAATTAAACTTTATCGATTGCGTAATAGCGTAATTAGATATATCTTGTGAGCAATTTGATATAAATTTTGAAAATTCTTTCATGGCTCCAACGAAATTTCGACCATTGTCTGAATAAATTTCAGCTGGTTTTCCACGCCGTGAAATAAAACGTTTTAACGCTAAAATATATGACGCTGAAGAAAGATCGCTCACAAGTTCCAAATGTATGGCACGTGACACAAAGCATACAAATAAACAAATATATGATTTGCAAGTTTTTGCACCTCTGCCTTTACGATTAAGAGTGAGCACTGGTCCTGCGTAATCCACGCCACAATACAAGAATGGGTAAGTAGGAGTCAAACGTTCTTTGGGCAAGTTACCCATAATTGGGTTAAGTGTTTTACCTAAAAACCTCTTACAAATAATACAGTCGTGTACTATTTTTCTAACTACGCTCCTACCACCTATTGGCCACCATTGTTCTCGAACACTGTACAGGAGTGCTTGAGGTGCCGCATGAAATAAGTTTATATGCTTGTGTTTCAGCAGTAGTATAGTAAAATGGTGCTTAGAGGAAAGCAGAATTGGGTGTTTCTTACTATACTCAAATTCTTCAGAGTTACTAATACGACCACCGACACGTAGTAGTTTAAAATCGGTATCTATAAATAAATTTAATTTAAATAGACTTGGCTTATGCTTTAATGATAACCCCTTTGACAAAATTTGATATTCCTCGTTAAATGATTCTATTTGTGACAGCCTAGCCAAGCGCATCTCAGAATGTCTAAGCTCGCTTATTCTTAGCTCACCAAACATTTTATTTGTATTGGACGAACGAATATTATTGATAAAACGTAACACAAATGCGAACGTACGTAACAAACGTTGATATTGGGAAAACCGTGAGAATGTAATTATATTTCGCTCAGTGTTCTGTTCAGAATGAAACACACGAACTACACCTGGCCTAAGTTCAGGCAAGTCGTTACTCAGCTGTAGTTCAGTAGAAGTTAACCCTTTACAAATGAACTCGGCGCTGCGCAGAAATGTCGGACCGTTCCACCATAGGTTTGAAGAAGCCAAGTCAAGAACGTCCATACCGCGCGATACCAGGTCTGCAGGGTTATCTTTGCCGCTTACATGTCGCCACGACAATCCTTTTGTGAGGTCATGTATCTCAACTACCCTATTCTGAACGAACGTTTTTAATAGATTAGGTGCCATTCGTAACCATCCTAATACTATCGTTGAATCTGTCCAGAATACAACTTGAGCAAATTCACATCGCAACGATTCTCGTACCCTCGCATAAAGACGTGCGCCTAACAAAGCACCGCATAATTCTAGCCTCGGTATGCTAACAGGTTTTAACGGCGCAACCTTCCCTTTTGAACAAAGTAATTGATTTATTATAGATTTATTACCGTTTGTTTCGATAATAGATCGAACATAGATACATGTTCCATACGCTGTTTGAGAGGCATCCGTGAATATGTGCAGCTCGAGACGTGTGTAATTACTTGCAATTACATGTCGCGGTATTCTTATATTCTCGAGTGCAGACAAACTGTTAGCAAACCGGTTCCAGTCAGCTGTGACGTCACGCGGAAGCGCGTCGTC
This sequence comes from Elophila nymphaeata, assembly GCA_955850985.1. Taxonomy (NCBI): domain Eukaryota; kingdom Metazoa; phylum Arthropoda; class Insecta; order Lepidoptera; family Crambidae; genus Elophila; species Elophila nymphaeata. The sequence continues at coordinate 16,868,888 of OY039068.1, forward strand.
CCAATCCAATCTGTGTAGCCACAGTTTCTGGAGTAATACTTTCGCTATAATAATTGCGGGACTTAATAAACCCAAAGGGTCAAATATTTGTGAGATATGCGATAGTATAGTGCGCTTTGTAATTTTACAGTCGTTATTAAACTTTGATTCGTAATATAATTCATCAGATAAATAATTCCATCCTAAACCTAAAGTTCTGTTCTTGTGATTATTATTCATGTTTAAGTTTTTGGTATCACTATGATATTGAATGGATTGGTCGCATTCAAAATTAAATATCCATTTTCTTAATGGAAAACATCCCGCCTTTAACGTATTTGATATTTTTTCGCATAATTCGCTTAATTTATGTTTGTCGTCCAATCCAGTCACTAAATCATCGACATAAAAATCTTCTGCAATCACTTTCTTGACGTCACGATCCTCACAATCCATAGACAGCTGTTTCAGACATCTTACAGCTAGAAAAGGTGCCGAAGCCGTGCCATAAGTAACAGTGTTTAGCCTGTAAAAGTCTATAGATTCGGTCGGTTCGTCCCGCCACAGAATTAATTGCAAATCGCGCTGACTTTCTGTCACTAGCACCTGCCTATACATTTTCTCGATATCTGCACACGCTATATATCTGTGCTGTCGCATTCTAAGGAGTATAGCCAGCAGATCACCTTGTAACGGAGGGCCTACGAGTTGTAAGTCATTAAAGGACCGCCCTGAACTTGAACAGGCACTAGCGTCGAATACCACACGTAATTTAGTAGAGGAACTGTGCTCGCGCATTACCCCATGGTGGGCAAGTATATAATTTGGTGTTCCATATGCATCAACACGCGTCATATGGCCCAAATTTATGTATTCATGTATAAAATCGGAGTATAGTGTTTTATACTGAATATTATTTTGCAGACGTTTCTCTAAAGATAAAAATCGCTTTAAAGCTTGAGGATATGATTCGCCTAAGTTATTTGGTGATGATTTCAAAGGAATAGATACACAAAATCTTCCATCTTTGTCGCGCCGTGTAGTTTTGATGAAAATATTTTCGCATTCCTTTTCTTCATCAGTTAATGTCTCACATGGACTTGTTAATTCCTCAAGTTCCCAAAATTGTCGCAGTTGAGTATCAAGATTTTGAGAAAAATTACATTGTACATGTCCTGCAGTACCGCGCATACTAACGCCCACGGGACCCGAAATTATCCAACCTAATCGTGTATTTTGAAGGAATGGGCCGTGGGGCAATCGCATTCTACCATCACTCAATAAATCCCAAAACTTATCAGCGCCTATTAGGATATCGATGCTTTGAGGTTCATTAAAGGATGGATCCGCCAATTGAATATGATCGGGAATCCTAATTTTCGAATATTGTATAGGTATACCCGGTGTCGTAGACGATATGTTCGACAGCACATAACACTGCATACGCGTTACGTATGAACTGGTGGAGGCTTTAATTTCGATCTCACAAACTTGTGACGATTGTGTTATCGAATTACCAACACCACGTATTTCTTGTGTGGACTGTATCATAGGTAGTTGTAATAATTTGCATAAAGAACTAGTAATAAAACAACGTTCGCTTCCCGAATCTAAAAGTGCGCGCGCTTTATGATAATTATTTTGTATATCGCTAACTTCAACTATAGCGGTCGATAACAAAATCGCTGAGTAGTGGGAGCATACGTCAGTGTTCGTATTTGAATAGGTGGGACAAGGCGGCCGCGCTGTCTTAGACAGGGACGAGTGCATGGCCAGAACCTGTTTGTTGTTTTCGCAGTCGCGCGGTAGCAATGATGTGCCTAGTTGAACATCTCTGTGCAACAACGAATTATGTTTTTGATTACATTGTTTACAAGGACCGAATCTACACACGCTAACGTTATGTCCCGGGCGCAAACAATTCTCGCACAGTTTATTATCTGTAACAAACTTAAGTTTTGTGTCCAAATTAGTGCTTAAAAACTGTTGACATGTAAACAATCGATGATACCCGTTATTACAAAATGAACATGATTTCTTAAAGTGATTCTGTGGCTTATTGGTGGAAACATTACAATGAACCTTGGTGTTATATAGTTGTGATTGCCTTTTATGCTCAGTTTTGACGTTGCTATGAGAGTGAGAAGTTTGATTCGCTTGTAATGTCTCCAGCATGTCCGCTCGGTCTTTTAAAAACGATAGAAGTTCATCTACCTTCAGCGGAGATTTGGAATTGTTAGATTGTTTTAAAATTGTGTTTTTATACTGTTCCCATTCTCGTTCGGAAATTTTATCTAATTTGGACACAACTAAGTATATGATGAGTGTATCCCAGCTGTCTACTGGTTCACCCAACTTTTTTAAAGACCGGAGATTCTTTAAAATAGTATCAATAAGGTTACGCAATGAATTTGTTTCCCCTTTAGTAAGAGTTGGAATATTAAATAATGCTTTTACGTGGTTATGCACCAAAAGCCGATAATTATTATAACGATTCAACAATAACTCCCATGCAATCAAGTAGTTATCAGCACAAAATTCTATCGAGTCTATTACTAGTGCTGCACTGCCTATTAAAGAGGATTTTAAATAGTGAAACTTTTGAATATTACCTATTTGATTCGAATCATGTACTAGAGAGGAAAATGTATCTCTGAACTGCAACCAATGCTCACTTGTACCGTCAAAGGTGGGTACAGAAATAGTAGGTAATTTAACAGAATTACTTGTACATGTTTTGGAACCTGAAGCAATGCCTTCCTCTTTTAGTAGACATTCAGCTCGAGCCAATGTGCTGTAATAGCAATCCTCAAATTGTTCGCGTTGTATTAATTGTTCTTCAAGATCGATTTCAAGAACTGATTCTTCGATTTTGCTTTGAAGATCGCTAAATTCAGCAAACAGTTTCGAGCCACCCTGGATTCGTAATTTCAAATCCTCTTTTGAGTGAAGAGACAAAACCCTATCACTTTCGGTTTGTAAAGCATTTACGAAATTAGAGAATCTTGTGAACCGTCCCTTAATTATGCCCCGTTTTTTGACTAAATCACGAATGAGCAAATTTGCGCCTTCGTCGTTCGTTACGGTTATTTTCAAAGGCGACTTTGAACGGGATCTACTTGTGTTTTCCGCTTCGCTTGACATCATGGTAGTTCGTGAAAGTTGGAGTATTGAAATTTGGTAATAGAATAGATGATGCTAGCAAACGGCACCGTCTAAACCAAACAGGTACTCTCCGCGTATCAATCACAAATTGCAAGTAATTTACCACAATACTAAACACAAGTTAGCAAGGAGATGACTAGGAAAGGATGGGAGCTAGTGGTCGTACCTTATTACGCTGTATTCTTGGCTTGATCTATAGCTTCGTATCCTCGCGTTCTCTCAGTCATCCACTTCTTCAAAAGAAGTTCCGGATTTTCTTAGTATTTGTAGCAACGCAGATCCAGATTCGGCTAACGAAGGTCCATATGTTACGTGTAGGTATAAAAATAAACGAATTTTATTTTTATGTGCTGTTCGGTTTAATGTTAGAGGTCAAGTACGATTCAAAAATCCGTGTAGTACGTGGGCCAATCCCGATCGCCGAAAATTCCTGGTGTTCCGTTTCACGCAGTACGCGACAACAGCTTATTTTATATTCAGAAATTATTTCTCATCGTAACACCAGTTCAGAAGTAAAGAATCGTAAAATTTAACATTGTTACGCTTTTGACGGACTTGCTTCGGTTTTTTAATGAATACTTTCAATTCTGAAGGACTCCCTTTATTGTTCCTGTGTTCTTTGATTCTTTTGATTCAGTAAATCTGACTTTATATTTTTTTTGTTGCATTCAACGAAGTAGGAAGTGTTATTATCCTTCCAATAGTATTTTTAACAAAAGCTAAGCAATAAATTTTTTTGATATAATTTTAAAGGTTAAATCTAAATGAATCTTATTTTTGTCAATTGAATTTTCTTACCAAAATTTTACAACTATTACAAGAGCTTAAACTACAACTATTTTATTTCTTAAATATAAAAAGTATATCTAGGGTAAAAGCCGGATAGTTGCGCCAGTTTGATACTTGCCCCGGTTTCGAATACACAATGCTTGGGACGTTAAATTGTAAGTTTTCCAACCCTGATTGTAAGTAGCCCTCCCGCAGACCTTAGTGTCATGTAAACTGTAAGACTCACACGTCTCGTCCATGCAAACGAAAATCTTCCGCGGCGAAACTCCGATAGGCGTTGAACTTATATTGGTAAGTAATTTCTATTAAATAATTTTATTTATGATTGTAGTTTAAGTTTACTTTTTGTTTCTTTGCATCCATTAAAGCTTGAATTATAGTGTTTATAACGGTTTATTTCTAAATACTTTTTATTTATTTTGCAAATAAAAAAGGCAAATATCCGTATCAAAAAGGATAGTTGCCTAGCTACTATTCTAAATTCTTTCACGAGGAAAGATCGATTCTTTTCTTTTAGTGTTTTTTTCTAACTCATTGTGAATATAACTAAGCTTAAAAAATACTTATACAACTGTTTCATGCATTAATTGTAGGTGAGCAATATGCCTCACAAGTATCAGCGTCAATCAAGTGTGGTGCCGCGCTACATAAGCTGGACAGAAGATAACAAATAAAAAATAATAATAGTTTGTTATGTTAACTAGTACATAATAATATATTGCTGTAAATAATAACCCGGTAAAGCAGTAAATGCCATCACCGGCAAACTGTAGTAGTCAGTAAAAAAAAAAAGATTGATTCCTTAAATTGATATAAATCTGATTATTTTAATCATTATTAACTTTAGGCTACTATCCGCCATAGTAGGCAACTATCCTCTTTTTGAGAGGTCAAATAAAAAAGGATTTATTCAAAACCATTAACAGAAAAATAGGCTAAGACAATAGATCAAAGACTTAAGTTTTGATAAACATGTTGCATTATCCTTAATAAGTACATTTTTTTTATAATAGAGCTTTATTGAAAAGTGGGGCTTGAATCCGGCTTTTACCCTAGTAGAATTATTTAAGATTTCAATACTTTATCTTTGACGAATATAAGTTAGTAATCCATCACGCTCGGAACAAATATTTTGTAAGTATCGATATCTAAAAAAAATCACTGAAAGAATTTACCACGTCGCTAGTGAATGACAGATCGTAAAATGTACAACCGAAATCGGCGCCTGCAATAAATAGGGTTTTAAAAGAAAATTGAGTTTTGTATTAAATAAACTAGTATTTTTTTACATCATCTTATTAAATTCCCAATCATGGACTTAAGATACGAATGATAAGCTTTTTAACATTTTCGTCTTTATTAACATTCTTGTTGACTCACTTTTAAATGATATCTGAATTAAAAAACTAAAGGAAAATTTATCCGTTTAATACCTAACAAGTTTTATAGCTGTTTGTTTGAATCTAATTTGGCTCGACCTTTTAATTTCGTAACCCGGTTTCGTTCACGGGAGACAAATAAAACAAACTTCATCCCCGTTATCGTGATTGTGACTCCGTTTTAGCATAAGTTCATAAGAATGTTCGGGATTTTCACAAATTCCCCGTTCGTTAAAGATAAACTTTTTTCCTCAATAGTTTAAAACTTAACACTGCTTCTTTTTTTCTACTCACGCATTAAGAAATACCGAAATGCTGAAATGATTTAGAGAGGAACATCTTTCCTGGTGGTTGACTTTTGTTTTTTGTTCGTTCGTTATTTTTTGGGTGCTCATTTGGGTGTGATGTTCCTTTACGAGGGGCGTTCAATAAAAAGTGAGAATGAGTATGTTGCTGGTAACTTTAAATGTTAGTTTATTTTTGGATTAAGTTTTTTAGCATTATACACATGGAATAACTTTTTTCTAAGCTTAAAATTATTGTCTTAAAACTCTTCATCCTGAACACCTAAAATTCCTGTGCTGTAGCGACTACTGTTTCATCACTTTTGAATCTCTTTCCTCCCAAAGACTCCTTCAACCTTGGAAAAAGCTAAAACTCACTAGGGGAAAGTTCAGATGAATATGGAGGATGCTCAAGTATTTCGACGCCAGCATCTTGAATTGCAGTCATAGCAACGCCGGACTTGTGGGTTGGGTTGGGGCATCTTGATAGAACATAAATGATTTTGCTAGTTTGCCTCGCCGTTACGAAAATTTAGCTACGCATTTTTTTATCAGTTATGCATACAAATAGCCTGTAATTGTAGCTCCATGATCGAGATATTTCATCATGACCTCCCCTTTACTATCCCAGAAAAAAAGAGATTACTACCGTTTTGAGACCGGAGCGAGGGTCATCTTTGGTAAATATTTTTCCATGTTTCAATTCGGCGCATCAACGTGAAACTCTGGAATACAGTAATGTAATAGGGGTTAAAGTATGATGTTGCCGATTTTTTTCTTCATTATTTATTAGTGTATAATTCCTTTAATACAAAAGCTATGTCCATTATTCTTTTTTTATATTTTAACTTCATTACAAGGACTTATATTTAAGAATAAAATTTTATTCTTATTTTTATTTTTTTTTTACTAGAAATACATCTTCAAAAACACCTCGTCCTAAGAGGTGTCCGTCTTCGTTATAGAAATATGAATATTTTTTTACAGGTATCAATTCTCATTTTTTTTCTCTAAGTATCCTATAGCTTAATGTTGTCTCAATATATCCACAAAATTGCACAAAATTTAGATTTGTGGTTCCTTAAAAAATCGTAAATATATTTGTATGGAAAAATGAATTTTCGTAAAATTCTCCATACAAAACGGCAATTTCATACTTAAGCCCCTAATATTTGCTTCTCAAGTATTCTGTAATTCTTGATTATGTCGTTCTGTAGTGACATTTTACAAGCACGCGCTACTATTTTTTTCCATTTCACATGCTACGACAGACTACAAACAATCGACTTACCTTTTTAAAAAACAAAAGATATTTTTTTCTTTTTTAAACGAATTGGTATTCCAGCCTTAATAGTCCGATAATATTTACTTTTTTCGGTTTCAACGAGTTCGTACATCATTCTCACTTTATATTGAATGCCCTATATATGACGACGTCAAGCTGGCGATGTGCATCTACATATTTTGAGGCATTAGAAGGCCCTTATTGCTGGATGTAGCTTCACTACATAGTATAAAACAAAGTCGCTATCAGCCGTCTGTCTGTCCCTATGTATGTTTAGATCTTTAAAACTACGCAACGGATTTTGATGCGGTTTTTTTTAATAGATAGAGTGATTCTTAAGAAAGGTTTATATGCATAATACATGCACATTTACATAAGCATTGCACCCGTGCGAAGTCGGGGCGGGTCGCTAGTTATGTATAAGTAAATGTTACCTTAAGCTCTCCTCAGTGCTTTTTGTGATCATCAGCTTGATTGTATTTATTATATATTAAGAAATTATTCCATACAATCTCTAATGACTTGTCTGTGTGGTTCAATTTACAATAACTTGTGTCCGATTAAAATATATATGCTATATTATTACTACAGTGTATCTTTATGTCAGTTAGCCCCGAATTGGCCATTAAGCTGAGTTAGTGGTTTTATCTGACAGTTATAAGGTTACTCATATCCATCAAGTACTATCTGATCCAGCTATATACCCTATCGCCCTTTTTAATCTATGGTCAGAGAGAATGGAAACCTTAAGATGAATTCCTTTCTTTCTTAACAACGACGAAATTTAGTATGTACAAAAATTATCCGTTGAAAATATTAAAAAGCCCTTTTTGATATCAACGTTAAGTTTCAATGCAAAAATGGATTTCGATGTTGCAAAATAAAAATATATTTTTTCTTTTTCTATTGGAAAAGTTGGTATTCATCTTTTGAATAAAGCGAAAAAAGTACTCTGCGACAAAATTATCGTAATTTAAATACTTACCCAACAATGTAACTTTCCGTCTAAATAATGCTACACAGCTTGGGGATCTTGAATAAATTGCCTTTCGCATAAATAATAACATTGCATTTCCATTGTATCAAGCGTGTTTCCCATTTTGTCAGTATTACCATCAAGCCCATAGTAATAATATGCTTGTCACGTTGCCGATATAAGATTGTTTGTTGTGTGCCTTATTCAGTATATAAAGAACGTGCATATTTGTGATGATATTTCATTTAGGCAATGTTCTCTCCAAATCTTCTACTAGAAGAAGGTTTCTTTCACAGTACTAATTAGATTTCACATTTTGCCCAATTGCAGCGTCCTTTTACGTGCTACTTGATGCTGTTATTTTGTCCCCACTTAAATTTCTACGGTTTTCACTGCAAATCTGCGTCGCAACACTTTGTCGTGTTGTTCCGTTGGATTAAATGAGGCTGCCAGCTACTTTGGTACTATTTTGTTTAAGCAATTGTGCTTTGTTTAAGTACCAAATAAATTTTCGATGGTCTCAGATGTTTCGAGCGGTTCTCTTTACTTTTAGTCAAGCGAAGCGTGAAAAATATGGATGACGTCTATTTTGTACACAAGAGAGCTAGTTGTTGTGTAGCATTATTTTCCTGTCATAAATAAATAAGTAAGCGAGTGTTCCTAGAGATAGCATTTTGGCACAAGAGTGCTTGCTACGAGCGTAGTTCGTCCCTCAAAGTTGTACCAAACAGGGAAAGCTTAAGTGAACCTCTCAATATATGAAGCATAAAATATAATTTCTACACTTTTACCAAAAATTTCTCCACATTCCAGTTATAATGTTGCAAAGTTCTGCTAAAATGTCTTTTAAGATTCTGGAAATCTGTACCGGATTTTGCAAGACCGTGTTAAAAACTTGTTAAAATTATGACGCTATAAACACACAAACTAGCTAAGTTTCAGAGTTAATGGTCCCTTCAACGTGACCCTAATCTCTGCAATGTCAGCTTTTCGCATAGGTTAATATTTGAATAACCATCTCAATCCGGCTAATCGCGCATTGCTGAGCGTGTTTGTTTTATTACATGTCAGGGTCATGTAAGCACCACACTGATATATACAACTGCTATTTGTCTCATATTAAGTTAGCACCCTTCATAAATTTGCGATAAGCTCTTGGAATAAGCTCTAAATAAATTTGACTCCATTTTGAAGGTTTAGGTTGTTTGCGTTCCAAGCCCTATTTATATTTTATTTTTAGGTCGTGCCCTCTCTGTAATGATCGTAAATGTTGTGTTACGTCCCTCTCAGATGTGTAACCAAATTTTAACAGCAAGCAAATATTAAGGTAACAAAGTAGTCGTAGATATAGACAGATCATTGCTTGAACAAGCAATTTATATTAAATAGACTAGACAGTTCCATCCACAGATTTAATAATACAAGGAGATAGGCCAAGCCGGCGTTTAACTTGTGACAAGTATATGCCCTGTGGGCATACATTTCCGCCACTTCGCCTTCTGATAAAATCAAGTGAATACGTAACAGCGATTCGACCGATCTCCTTTGCGGCTGTGCTTTAACTTTCATCGCTTCGCAGTCCTTAAGACGCGCGCAATGAATAGTGTACATATTACGGCTTGCTCAACTAGAACCATGTTATGTAGTACGGCCGCTGATCGCGACACTCGGTCTTCCTATGAACTCGGCGATTCGACCGATCTCCTTAGATTGATATATCTGTGGTTCCATCAAAAGGAAAAAAATAACAATATAAAATCTTCGTTAAATGATATTATATTCTATTTTTCTTTATTCATTTCATTCTTTTACTCTTTTTCACTTATCTTGTTAAATATTGTGAGATATTTTATCATATTTTTTGTACATAATTTCTGAAACCGCATAAGTTAATAATGTCTCCGAGGAGGCTCGACTTTGAAAAGGGGAATTATAATTTATCGTTCTGATAACATCGGATTTCTTTTTGTGGGCTCTAGTTCACGAGAAGCTTCTTAATTTCCCGACATCGGGAGCAATTTCCTTGCATTTGACGCTATGCGCTACGATTCCGAAGAATATCGTCTTGGAGTTGATATGAGTATGTCGATAATACAGCTATGAAATTATAGCCTTTTATTTAAACGTAACCTATATAAGAGTTTGGGCCTAATTCAACGGTTCCAGATAAGTCAATTTACCTTATACTGCGTACACCAATCCGCATTGAGCTAGCGTGGTGGACTACTGCCCAAACCTCCTCCGATGACAAGGAGAGACCTTAGTGTCCCAGCAGTGGGTCGAATTATAAAGGCTGTTATGATGATGATGATGAGTATAATATAATAATATTCCTCGACGATTGGGGGACTGTTAATATTATTATTATGGCGGCAAACTCTTATATGATGGTGGAAAGGAAGGTGGTAATGGTGGATCTGGTATCGAAGGCTACGGAGGCCTGACGCTTTATTCTATGCTTCGGAAGGCATATATGCATTCATCGAAGTACTAATAGTATTTTTTTCGCTGTATTGTTGTTAGATAGACATGTCTATTTAATCCCATACACACAGACATTGCTCGCAGAGCGATAGGTTCACTAACTGGGAAAACCTGGGGTGTACGATCAAAAAGTGGCCGCGAGTTTGGATTTAGACAATTTTTCAAATAATCATTAAAATTATCGGCGTGCATCTAAAAATATTATAATATCATTATTATGTTAAGCGTTATATTTATTTTAATGTAATATGTTTATTAAATGAGTTTAATTTCAAATACATTGTAAAAATCGTCATTTATATTTTTTTTTATGTTATCTGATATTCATTCCATTTTTAAAATGTTATCTCATATTTTTACTTATTTAGGCTTAGCGGTTTATTATAGTGCATTTGCTATTAGAAAAACAATATTCGCAAAGTATTGTTTGCCGTTATAATGCCTGTATTTCATCTGAAATATCGGTCCAAACTGCATTTTAGTGAAACAGCGCTTTAAGATTCTCCACTCGCTTTTCAAAACTAGTATAAATTAAAATATCTCTATAGCGGTTTTAATCAAAAATCAATCTTCCTATATGATATAAATTCATTGCAAAGTCAGTTCACATTGCTTTTAAATAGGTTTGAAAAATCTACAAAATTTGACAATATTGACATTGTATCAACTTTGCCTGCAATTATGCCTACTTATCAACCAGCATTAAATCAGCACATCTGAACACTTCATTAATTTTGTTTCTGCTTTATCCCTCTGTCAACAATGACACATAGGCTGAGGATGATGAGAAAATACCCTTTGTGTTTTGCCACAATAACTCTTTTACCTTTTAATGTTATCAAGAAAACAAAACTTGCTTTAGAAGACTGTGTGTCAAAGTTTGCCTATGAGAAGTTTAGTAACATGAAACATGTAGGGACTTTATATCAGATTGGGAGTTCTCGTACAATATCCGGCAATTAATGGTCTCATATGAATTCATTACGTCTCTTTAAAGTTACAGGAGTTACTAGGCATTGTAGGTGACAGCCAGATAATTATATTCCTAATCTTGTTCAGCCCAGTTAATGTTTTTACTTAGGTACTCTCACTTGACTTAATTTCAATAGTACCTACCAAATAAAAATACTATTAGTATACAAACTTATATCTTGGAGACTTGGCTTACATTAGTTGTTAAAGAAATTATCTGAAAATGAAGACTATCTACCAATGTTAATAGCAATTTTATGCCAAGATTTTACTAATACTAGATTACTTGACTAGAAAGTCGACTTTTCAATAACCTCGAATGAAGACGACATGTCTAATATTTGCAACCGCTACTACGACTCAGTCCTTGAGATGTTATTGTCTGTAACCATAAATTTATCTATGATAATTAACTTCCAACCCTACCTTAATATATACAGTATTGATAAATTTCATGCTACTCTGTAGTATGAAGTAGTACCGTCGTAAACAAACTTCACATTAATCAATCAATTAATAAGTGCCTCGGATGTTGTAAGTGACTCAATGGTAACCGCGAACGATCCATCTAATTAAATCAGTCTCCAAGTTCTTGACAAAATTTGGAAAGTTTCGATTTATAGAAAAAGTTCATTAAAGGTAATCCATAAACATGATGATACATATACCTAGAATTCGATCAAGAATTTGATGAATGGATTGATATGGGTATGAGTTCTATTTTTATGCGTAAACCAAATTCGTAGATTTTTTTTCTCAGTGTATAACTTATATACGTGTTGAAGAAGGAGTTTCACCCAAGTCCTTGTTATAATAACACGGTGTTGTTAGACTCCAATTTTATCTCAATCTACCGTATAATTTATTGTTACTTTACATACATTTCCAATTGACATTGGCCAAATACGTAATATTAATTCGCGAAGCCATTAAAAGTTGCGAAAAGAAATTGTAAATGAAAAATATTTGCGATATTTTATGTTTGTTAGAAACAAATTGTACCAAAATTTTAGTTATAACACTAAAAGTTGGTAACACTCGTTTGATCATCAACAGGTACTTCAGACTGAAGTGTTATCGAACCTAATTTGCGATAAAAAATGCTGCGAAATTATTGAATAACAAAGCAATAAAAGACCTTTGTATGGCTATTACGTTTTATTATTTGCGAAAGCAGTATTCCGAGAGAGCACAAAGGAATTGTGTGACTAGAGATTTAGAATTTCATAATTTTTATTCGAGTTTGTCGTGAAATATTTCTCGTAGTCAACCTTGTGCTAGAGGTTAGTGATATTATTAGAAAATGCTCCGATCAAACGCGGAAACCTTATTGAATATGGCATAAATAAATACCTAAATAATTTTGCCGTCAGAGCTTCAAAATGCCTATTTATATTCGACGGGAGTGGATGAAAGTGGAATGGTTATCGCCACTTACAAGTTGGTGCCATGATTTTTGGAAAATGCTAAGTGCGCGTCTGTACGAGTTTTATTTCCCACTGTTGACGTTCTTCAGTGGGTAAAAAATATCTGGACAAAGTAGACGCTGCGGGCAATGTGTGCTCTGTTCTGACTCAGTAGTCAGAACAGAGTGTTAAAAAGAACTAGTTCACCACAGTCGCCTCGAAATTGCGAATCGGAATATTTCTGTGCTTTTAATTCAGAAAGTTTTAGTAATAACGCATGAATATTTATTTGTGCTCAACTTGAAATGTTTTGGATTCTTTATGTTTGTTTAGATCTCTAGTCTAAGTAATTTCTGTAAATTAGTCTCTTGCTGTTTACATTATACTAAGTTTCAAACGGTTGTTATTATAAAAATAATTATACAAGTTCCTATGGTTGTTTCTAAGCTAATGTGTTATGGATTTTTTCTGCTTCCTTTTAAGATGACAACTTTTGATAGATTTATTATTGTCTTTTATATTTATTGTCACTCATACTTATTAATTTCTAAAAGTGTAAAATATAAATACATTGTTTTGTTTTAAATACTGCTGTCCACATCATAAATGCGTTTCACCAGGTTTCTTTCTTACTATTACATTTTAATAGACTCAATAATATAAAAGGAACTGATAAGTCTCTTTATTTACTATTCAGTAATGAAAATGTCGGCTTTGTTTATTAATAATTTAATTTAAGGTAGAGGGCTCTTATTTGATTAAAATAGTTTTACGCCTGAAGTAATGAATCGTGCTAAAACGCTCCGCAAACATTATTGTAATGCCAGAGTAGATAGCGGAGTTTTTAGCTTACATTTTTGCTTGGCAATTTCGGTGGCCAAATGAAAAGTAATTACTTTGTTTATCTCGTTGACCTTTTAATGGAGTTATATTGTAACTTTTGCTTAGGTCATGCTATTGGTGAATGACCAAATATATAGTACCTAATCTGCATTCACCGCAGTCTATATGTGCTTGTACTAGAGACTATTCTTCACTAATTCAAATAATGGGTGATTGATGAAAATATAAGATAGTTAATTTATTCAAAAACACAATAATAATAACCCAACCGTTACGAAATTCGATTAAACTCGTATGTAGGTATAGGTAATTATATGAACCATAATAACTCGTACTTAAAAAAGGGTTAAGAGTTTGTGAATATTTATTAAATGTTTGAAGAGTTTTCAAATTTGATATTAATTTTAGAACATTTTCGAGCAATATTTTCGTAATTTGAAATAATATGTACCTACTTATAACTATGTAATCGTCTGTATGGTCTAGCCTCTTGGGACCGCGTGGACTCGTGTGAGTACATAGATAATTGAAGGTTCTACGGTCGTCCTGTTGATTGATTTAAAGGTAATGCATACATATTTAGGCAGTGTGGGCACCTATAATATATATATAAAAAATATCCCGTTTACCTATTGAAACAATCAAAACTATTAATTTTAGGTTTTCCTTAATTATTTCTATTAAATTTAAAAAGGTATGTTTTGTTTATATTTATATAAAAATATCTACAATGAAACTTTTAAAAAAGTTCGTAATTTATGATTAATATTCAGACTGCTTGTATAATTTGCAAGTTTTTTGTATTAGCCAACTAATAAATACTATTATTAAAAAGTTTTTTTTTATGATTATTATTGAGATTTCTTATGATTATTATTGAGATCTCATATATTGAGATGTATATGAGTATATAATTGGCAAGTGTTTTGTGTTTGTAAACTATTAAAGTCGATTGCTAAATTTTTTTGTCTTATTAATTTTATACGTAATTTAATATACTAAATTACGTACTTGAACGAGGACACGATGCTGGTGTATTCGTCTGGGGACGTAAAGAAAATTCCTATAATTTTTCAACTATTTTTTTTGAACTTTTATATGTCTAATACAAAGGACAAATTACAAAAAACCGTTTAATTGCTTAAAAAAATCTCCGGACTCAGGAGGCTAGAGAGCATTATTTGATGCGTACTATTTCAACCGATCCGCGTACCTCTCTGCCCCAAACATGACTGTGTGCTGTAAGCATTTTGGACTGCCACGGCAAACAAAATTTTTAAGCAGTATGCAACGAATTAGGAATGATAACTGATTCGTTGGCGGTATGTGTATGTCTACGTCAATTACTTAAGCTGTCGGCACTGCCTGTTACTACAAAATTCGAAAAAGGTTAACAATAACACGTACATTGTTAAGTACATTTCTACAATTTACCGACCATGTGTAACAATAGTATAGACAGCATTATTGTGATCCTATTGTGACCGATCAAAGAGTATGATTAAAAAAAACTTGATTAGATAAATTGCCTTTATTATAGCTTTGCTGCTTTCGAAGATTTGCCGACAATATTTTCAAAATAAAATCGTATTGGAAAAAAATCAATAGATTGGAATTGGAGGAATCTCGTTTGCACGGCGAAATTAAGCTCCAAAGCACCTCCAAAGCAATTACTTTAGTTATCAAAAACGCATTAATTAACTACTCATCCGAAAAAACAATTTACGTACGTGGTAAAACCACACTTTAATTATATTCGAAATAGTTTCTTTTCAATCGAAATATTTTATTGATATTAATGTTATATTTTCTCTTCTACCCTCTCTTTTCTAAGGCATTACAAATAAATAATGAATTCGAACACCAAAATAAATTGAGTGCGAAATTATTTTCTTCTCTAAAAATCTAATGTCGTACCAATTGTTGTATACTTTTGCGTAATGAACTAATTTATTCTATAGACGAATCTGCTTGCACAAACCACAAATATCTATGAGTAACTAAAATTTTCTTGGAATTTTGCGTTACCGAATGTCCACAGTAAATTCATAAAAATACTCTTTAAGTCCTTGTTAAAAGTTTCAGTAACCATTACTATAGGTATCCCAAACCTCACGAACTAGAAATTATCACAATATCAATTTTTATATTTTCAATAATACAACTCAATATTTTGTAATCGCTGATTTAAATAAAAAATGGTCAAAGAAACCTTCATTTCATTTTTAAAGAGCACTTCGACAGCACTTTACTCGATAGCAGCTTTAAGAAAAAAAATCACTCCCTTTTCCTTGTGCGGGAGTGTGCTTCAAATTCCGGTGAACAATTTTTGTGTCTTCTTTGTAGAGTTTTGGTATACACTCTTTGCCAAAGAGCTTGGTACTTAAAGATGACGGAATAAATCGGCTGTGACAAATTGATGACTGACGAAAATAAGCCCCAAACAAAAAGATTGGTAGCTAAACTACTAATTTTTTATTTCTGACACGAGTCACAAGAAAGATTTATTATTCTTAGTGGCTTATACCTGATTTCTATCTGCTAGTCATCATATATGAAGTTGATGAAGTAGCCAAGGCACGCTAGCAGCATAATAGCACAAAACTCGTTCTCATACTCCAAGGACGGATGCTCCAAATTGAAGTTTGTTTGGCCTTTCTCTCTTTAGACTTTCTCATTTGATTCTCTTTGGATAAATAGAGACAATGCCGCATGAATAATGAATATACCTATTAAGTAGATCCAGAATAGAAGACCTGATGCAGGAATGCCAATACAGTACATCTATTTCGTCATGATCAATACTAAATGAGTTGCCATCAGTTTAGAACCATAGAATTGAGAATAGAGTATTCTCCGAGGGAATCGAGTAATTTACCAACGTTCGATGTGAATAGAACTTGGAAAGCTGTGATCTTGTCAATAAGATCAGTTTTAAAGTCTTCGCATCAAAGCAACGCATGTAAGGCGCTTAGTGTCAAGATGTCTAAACCATCCTATTTATGTAAGTTTCTGTAATGCTATTAGATATATGATCAGTACTTACTGATAACTAAACTTTTAATAATAGGTTTTGAATAGCTACTTTAGTATTTTAGCGATACAAATATGAATTTCTTTAAGTAGTTTGCCTTTCAGTTGCAATTACATCTCGTGAAATTTGCATGTACTAGTAGGAAGTTTTTTATGGCCATTTTAAACAAATATTGAAGATATCGTTTCTTAAATGATTGATGAAAAAAGAAAATGTTTATATCCTTTACTTACTTTAAAAGAAGTTTTTTCAAGTACTCGTAATATACTCGTACATACGATTACACTAATAGTCCCAAGAGGGGTAGAGCAAAGTCTTAGGTAACATTTCGTTTCACATAAAGCCACATCTGATAGTATGGGGCATGCAGTATGGCCGTGACTCATCAAATGCCTCAAAAATATATTTTTAATGTTGACCTTTAAGTATTAAATTAAATAAGTGTCTGAAATGAAATTTAGAATGTAAATCAGACTAAAAGTATGTTTAATTACTTTTCATAATAGCAGTTTTAGAGAATTTATTATTCTCAGTAGTTATAAATATATATTTATGCTATTCAGTCAATTCATATTAACTTGAGCTTTTAATCCATTTGCAAATCGCAATTTCATAAAGGACATGTTGAAATCGAATAATTCGCTCATACTTTAAAATTATGATCAAAATATTCAGTCTGATTGCTCTTTTATTCGAATGACGCAGTTTCAAGTTTGATAATATTGCGATTAATATATTTAAAATTCAGCGGTTACAGATTTTCAAACTACAAAAAACGGGGATCTTTATTAATAATCCTCTATTGAAGGTGGGTGGCACAGGAAACATCAGCAGTTCGATATGGATTGCCCCCACTTTTCTCATCTATATACTTAGCTTGCAATTTTTAGCTAACCCACTTATCTGAAACACGATAGTTTCAAATAAATCTGTTGTTCCCAAATACCATTTATCATTATAAAATATTTGTTTTCCACTATCATCATAAATAATGTAAAGTAATGCAACGTTGCCGTTGCCGTTTGTGTTATCATTAATTTGGGAAACAGAACTTGTTATTGGTTCATGTTTTGTTATTTCATTCAATTCTGTAAATGTTTCTACAAATTTTGATTAATGTTCTTTGGCTGAAAAACATACAGTTGTAATTATATTTATTTAACGATCAACTTCTGCTCGCGAGTTTGTTGCGGAGAATGACTAAATAGGAGAATTTGACAAAGTTACTCCACAGTCGCACATTACTCGGATGATAAGTATTCTACTTGCAAAACCAAGTTATGTACCGTCGATTTCACAAATTTCATTCAAGTCCCTTTCTTTGTCATGTCTAATTAAATACTTAACAAGCTTTTAGTCGCACATTTTTTTATAATAGATTTTTTATCTCTATGCGCACCCGCGGTTGATACCGTGAAGAGAACTTTCAAGCTTAAGTTTTAGATTATTTGATGCGTATTTCGTATTTAAAAATGAAATAAATTGTTTTATTTTGTAATTTAGATGCGAAAATAAATAATAACAGTTGATAATAACAGTACGAACCAAACTTAATAATAATACTTAACATATATCTAAGAAGAATTATTAAAATTATGAGTTTTCTGTGAGTATAATAAAAAATACAAATGAAATATTAGGTAGGTATAATTCAGAATTTTGAGCAGAAAAGCAAGTTAGGGATGCGTGAAAATTCGTTGTCATAATAACGCTATTGTTTCACTGCAAACCCAAGAACAAAGGTTAAAGTTCACGTATGTAAACGAAAAGTTATTTCATTCTTTCATAAGCGCCTCTCTTCTTAAGTCACCGGGGCGCGTTCAATATCCGCGATGGGTCGCGTCCTGTCACGCCCTTTCTTTCGAGATATTAAATTATCCACAACTGTACCGTAACTAATTTATTCCATATATATCACGTTGAACAATTTCAATATTAGATTAGCATTCCCGCTTAAACTACGAGTGAAATAGATGTTTCTGGTTACAGGCCCGCGAGCTGTTTGCTAATGGCACGGAAAGTTTTGCTCGTATTGTTGTATGAATGATCATAACTATTAGATTTGATCTTAATGGTACAGCTAGTGGTTTCAATGTAACAAGATCGAAGTGTTTCACAAATACTTTGAAGTTAAGTCTCGTGTATACTTGTTGTGAATATGTCTATAAATATATCTGTTTGTGTGCCTATTATAAATAATTTAATAAAAACATGATAAGCAGCACTCAAGCGATATTTTTACACACTAAAAATAAAAAGCACTATATAGTAAGTAGCTATCACTTCCTTACCTGCTTTAGTAACAAGATATTTTTTCTTTTAATTTCGCTTATTTCTTTCACTTTCAATAATTTCACTTCACGCTAAATAACAAAACTGAACTCTAATATGTATATTCATTCGTGAATAAATATTCATGTTGATCCTAAAAATATTTATCCATACCCTTAATAAAACTATTAAATTTTAAGCTTTTTTTATCAGTGGTTAGTAAACCATGATGATAAATTCTTCGAAATATACTATTCTTCTTATTTGATAAGTAAGTTCAGTTTGTGCCCAGCGAAATGTATTTTCAACTCATTTCACACAAATTGGAACAAAAATGTTTTTCTGTTTTGTTTTCGAGTAATGTGTCGGAAGCTACGTTCACGGATGTGCGAGCACTATATGTAGTAACTGATAAATATTTTTGTACATAGTGTTCCAGGGCTAAAGTTTTATTTATTACATTCGGCATATTATTGATAATTTGGTCGATCTGTAATTTATTTTGGGATGCAATTCCGCGATGTTTCTTTGAGTGGACTCTTATTGGAGGAAAACAGATTTAATTATTTTTTTGTCAATACATATCTAAGATATTAAGATAAAAGAACTGGGAGGCATAATTCTCATATAAATACTTTGCGAAGAATGCGAAAGATAAATGAAATGTAAATCACAAAGTTACACACAACTGTGTAACAATGGGCCTGGTAAATTTTCAAGCCATGTTCTATAACTTTAAAATTTTATTACAGTCGTTGATTTTGTAGACACAGAGTTGAGAATATATGTAAACGGAAAACTTTCTATCGTTGTTACATTGCGTCACTTCTATATGTGCGCCGTTGATACCCCATGCCCCATTTTAGCTGTGGTGAGGCTGGCACGCCTCCAGCCGTTTCGAATCTTGAATACCGAGTCATGTCTTCATTTATTGCTTGTACGACTACTTCTGAGGTAACAGTACAAAAAATTTAGCAACTGAAAATAGTCTTAACAAGTATGGCATTGAATATCTTGCCAAGGAATGTTCCGGATTTAGTCGCCCATAAAAGTGGAATATGTTAAGAATATTCACATGCCAATAGAGTATAAAACTCTCAAATATGTTTATGCTAAGTTTAATTATATTAACATGTATTTATTGCTCATTACTATTCTAACATGACACCCTAATAATATAAGGGCGTGTAGGCGATCTGTATCTATTAAATAATGCTCCAGTTAACATAATTTGCTAAAGCTTTTACGTAGAGGAATTAATGAAGGTAAATTCAGGAACATCAGTGTTTGATCTTGCCTAATGAGTGCGGCCAGGGATATATGTATCACTTAAGCTCAGGAAAATCAGCCAGGCTCAGGAAGTTCTCTCTACTCTATGTAATTTGGTGAGTGCCACCAATATATACACCGATCTTATAACGTCACAATCACAATTTATGAAATGGTTACGCGTCATGTCGTCTCTTAAATGGAATGTCTACTGTCTTATATATTAGCTATTGTACAGGCACCTTCATCAGGAATAACGTGGGTTATCTTAATAAATAGTGCCCATCGTTAAAGTGCCGCTGTAAATTACGACATTGATCTGTTTCCGAATTGGACTGGCTTGATTGGATTGTGTTTCATTACATTGATAAAATAGTGGTTACTTATTAAATTAGATTTGTTAAACTTTGACAGTTTTGAAATTTAATTTTAAAGATTTCTTGTAAATGTTGATGCCGTTATTAAAATTCCTAAAGTTTTAAGTTCTACTAAAATATTTTAAGTGAAAACCGAAAAGCGTTACTCTTGATAATATTTATAAATTCACTGTACGTGATATGTGAGGGACATCTAAAGAAGAATGTATAGACGGCACTCGTGTCTAACCAATCCAATTTTCTAACGAAAATCCTGGTCTTGAACGCGACCATTTACCCGCACCTCTGAATGACAGTGAACACGGCCGACGTGCATTGTATCCCATCCATTCGCTGCTCTGACATTCTCTAACAGCTCTATATTCACATATAGACTTGTTGCTCTGTTATTGGGCTTGTTCCTATATTCCGGAACCACAATACGTTTCAAACCCGAATATCAACGGAAAATCTTTTGATATTGATATTTTACTAACGCCAAATAAGTATCTATGACGATATTAACAAATGGTACTGGTTTCAAATGGACTGCAAGTCCCGGGCTTTAATCCACTTCGATTTGTAGACCAAGAGTTATATCTGCGAGAACCTCATAGATCACTTCTTATGTATGACAAATAGTCTCAAGTTAGACAAAATTGCTTTTCGATCCACTGTGGCAAATAATGTCAGGCTAGTGACGCGTGACGGTAGACTCGTTTTCGTGACGATCAGAATTTGCCTATACTTTGATTTCGGATTCAGGATAGGATTTTATTTGTGTATTCTATGGGCGTATGTATTCGTCCCTTTATCCGCTCTGCCCACCAAGTACTGAAGGGGGATAAATATACTTTTTGTTGTAACCCCTGTCTTTTCTAACTTGGAAACTAGCGATAACTTTTGGCGGACTTTAACTTTTCTTTCTAGACGAAATCGAATACGTAGAACGTTTAACACTGTTTACGTAAAAATAATTCTAGTTAAAGTTTTTTTTTCCCTCGTACTAAAATGATCAAATTCAAGTTCGTAATTTCTTAGTTCCATCGGTTCCTTGGATATATCTTTTGAGTTTCATTTCACTGGGACGTGTATTTGGTATTCCGGGCGAACACAGCGACAGTTAGAAGTTCTTAGTTATAGAATCAAAACTTTGAAGCACGACCGGCCGACGTAGGTATTTAAATTTACCTTTAAATTAGATAGAAGGTAGAGTACTCTATACAATGACACAATGCGGTCGCTAGCCCGCTCACTGAATTACAGTGAGTGCGTCGCAGGCTTATTGTATTCTGAAGCTGGGATAATATGCGAATCTTTTATTCAACTGCCTTGGCCCCCAAACGTTACAAGAAATAATACTGAGGTGGAGTCAACATTCATTGTCCTCTCTCAACAGAATTTTACGAATCCACACAATTCCAATGCGAAAAAATACTCTTTGAAATATTACTCCTGATTAAAAAATGTTGTTACTTATAATCTTTCCTGACGTGTGTCGTGAAGTATCTTTACGGGTGTTTAATTTATTAAAAGGTAGTATCGTAATATTATTATTAAGATTTGCGTTAATAACTATCAATAGTAAGCCAAGTAAAAGATACTTTTAATAAATTTATCAATTCAACATACCTACATTTTATCTGGTAAAAGCAATTTTTGTAGTAATACATTTCGGTCAATTGTTTTGTTGTCCTGATCAACATTTATAGGCTGATTTGTATGCGGGTCCAAATCTAAAAAGGTTTCGGAACTTCCAATAACATTTTATTTCTTTTTAAGAAAAATTACCGATTTCGTTTCGCAAACACACAGACTAAACAAAGTCGCCTGTTCATTGCAGATTATACGCACGTGATATCAGGCTCAATGAGAACTTTCCGCGTCTGTGCTATTTTCATTAATTTCTAAAATTAAAACTGCAAAAACCTAATAGTTGAGTACCTATTTGATAAATTGTTTATGTACATAAAGTAAATTATCAAAACAACGACATAATTCTTTTGACCTTCCACGAAACAATAAAAGCTTAACTATTTAAAACTTGTTTATATGAGATACCTATGTCATTTTAAAAATGAGTCATAATTATGTTTGAGAGTTCCGTCTCATTTATCATTTAAATACAGATCACATTTGACATAATTCCCAACAATGTTGTAAGGGAGCATTTTATAAACATGAATATTTTGTTGTCCATTCAAGTTTTCTAACCGCCGGAAATGGTGACTAATGTAGCTGTCTCCCAGCAATTTGCATTTAAATTGGGAAGAAATAGCAAAAAAGTTCTAGCTATTAAAATGCTGGAATTTTAATAAAGCAACCGTCAGGCCAGTGTCTTATCCATGAGTATTGTAATTAAAATAACCATAAGTCATTATTTGTTGCTACTTACTTTTTTCCTGTTTTCAAGCTCAATCAAAAGTTAACATTCTTGTAGTTTGTTTGTGAAGAAATAATTTTTATTATATAAAAACCTTTATTTGTTCGAATATTTAATGTAAAAGTATTGTTAAGGAGCTGGTTTGAAGGTTGGCAGTAAAACGAACAAGTTTTATGCCAGTTGTGTTACTTGAGAATATCTTGGATCGTAAGCAAATGTAGATGGTTAAAGTTTAATGAGCCGTGTGCTCTCCCCGTATTAAACTTCATGCAAACAGCTATCAAGCCATCGATTTTTAGGCATAGGAGAATCGAACAAGTAAACCCTTTTAGTGGAATTTTGATAAGCTTTCGTAAAACCGATATATCACTCGGTTGCAGCATATAAGTGCGTCTTAATGTATAAGCCTGCGCAGTTTCTTGGATATGTAAGTAAAAGTATAGATGAGACCAACTTTTCCGACCCGCATCGTTACTAAAAGGTAATTTGTGTGTAGTGAGGCTACATCTTCGTTTGGAAATCCTTTTTCGGCTGGTTCCCTTGCTGAAACTTCACAGGCTGCCATTAATCATAGATTGGTATTATCTTGTGTTACAATACTTATGATACATCGACTTGGTGTGATATCCGTCGTGATTGAGCCATAAATTTTGATAGGAGAACATACGTAACGCACTTAGCACCGCTTTGACTTAGTAAATGTTTACGTGAATTAACGGAACGGGTTTATTGTTCATGTATTTATTTGTATTACCTATTAATACCGTTAACATTATTTGACTATGATTGTATTAGTATAGCATATTGTTCATTCATTATAACATAGATAGTTCGAGAAGAAAGATGGTAGAGATATGAACGCAGCGAGTCCCTCGTTCTTAAATAGTTTATAACAGGTTTTCATTACTTATTAAATATAAAACAAATCTTGTGGCATTTAAAAGTACCTACATATTTAAGTAAATGAGAAATGTACCCCAACGTTGTTAGGCCTCTGGGTAGAAAGTTAAGCAGCATAAACAAACAATATCTGAGTGCCGACTCGGCAACTTTGATAAATGAATTGTATTTCGTATAGAATTATTTTTGCTTAGTTGTTGTGGCGTTTAGACGTTTTGGAAGGGGAAATATTTAATTGAACATATAAATGACAACTTAAAACCACTTGGGTCGGCCAATTTTGAGTTTTAATCGTCGTCGTCGTGAATTTACTTTTATTTTTAACTTCGTCAATTAGTAACAATTACTCGTAAAGGTTAACTCTGAAAGTGTTCATAAATGATTAAACGAATACCTAATTCGAATTGTTTTATACGTCTAACCACAGAGTTTATTTATTATTCTGCTTCTACCTAAGCTACTCCGGATTCCTGTATAGTAAAATAAGAAAAAATATTCTTCATCATCATCATTTCAGTCGATGACTGCAAACTGCAACTGTTGGATTAGGTTAAGAAAAAAAATATTCTATTAACGACAGATATTTATTTACAAGATCATTTGAGGTACTGAACATTTTTAATAAACGTTTATTCACAAAACTTCATACGAAAATAGTAAAGCATCAAAATTACATTATCGTGGTAGGCTAATATTAAATGGATTTGAATAATACTCACGTGAATAAGATCCTGATTAATTTGTTTAATCTAGTGCTTAGCTATGACATTCCTTGACTAACTCTCTTCAAAATTAAACCGAAGGAAACTAAACTAGTTATTTTTTTAAATTAAAGAAGCTGGAATCTTCAACTATACCGTATTGTATGTGATTAAATATAAAACGTACAAATGCTTTTATGTATATGTAGTTGAGATTTTATAGAAATATTGTATCCAGAGCAGGTCCAGAGAAGTAACAGTATCGGTATCTTATAGATTCTTTCTTGTTCGAAATTTTAGGAAATGGCTAATGATAATAACGGCAATATTATTTGCAAGTTCTGTCAATAATTTTAATGGGACTATTATTCAAGAGTTAGGAGGTGTAAAATACAGCAAAACTTTCTTCTCTCGCTAATATGGGAATGTTTTTCAAAGGGAATCCAGGCTTTTAAAAGTAACAAACATCACATCCATAATTTTATCAGCCTTGACTATTCGAAACAGCGAAACAGTACTTAGATACACTAAATTCTGATCTCACAACTGCACCCTGAGACCTGTGTCTATAAAATTTATATTCCTTCCAGTTTCTTTTAGATCTTCAACTTAGCAGTTAGAAAAGTTGCGAAGAATATATATCCCAGACAAAACCAAATGAAAACAAATAGCTGGATGTTACATGGCGCAAGGGGCGGACGTGCGTGCTCTCGGCGCCTTCACTGCAAATGTATGAGCGGAAGGAGCAAATTGATGTTGCCCGCACTATGTGGTGTGTGCACTTGTTTACCCTATCGATGATCGCAGCCATATTTTAGTTTAATGATAGTGTGTAGCCTAAAATACGCAATGTCAGGTAGGCTGTTCGCAAGTGAAATTGCTGAAGTTTGAGTAGAGCTTTGGGTAAATTTGGTTATACGTATAGCACATACAGGCCATGCAGTGCCTCAAAATAGTCACAGATTGCCAGCTTGTTACCTACATAAAAGGGGTGTCAAGCCTCACAGATGCTACACACTCAATAATCTTAGAAGTCCGGATAAATTTTATTTACCTATTATCGAAAAATATCATAATAGGTTTTTTTTTATGTTACGTGATGGCAAACAAGCTTGCGGCCCACCTGATGTTAAGTGGTCACCACCGCCTATAGACACTTGCAATATTAAGTGTAAATCACTCAACAGCGCAAGTGCGTTTGCCATCCTGGGGACTTTTTTTTATATTTGATAGGCTGAGCGTTTGGCCACAATCTCACCTGATGTGAAGCGAAGATGTGGCCTAAGATGGTACACGCTCGCCTAGAAGATATCCAGATTATATTGATCCGGGAAAACAGACCTTGGCAACGAGTTGGACTAAGATGATATGCCCTCCATGCCCAGTAATTACACTGGCTACCTTTCCCTTCTATCTGAAACACAGCGAACTGCTTCACGGCAGAAATAAGAAAGGCGGTGGTACCTACCCATACGACCCTACACTTGGGTCTACCACCTAGTAGTAGGTTGACATTTTCAACCAAATTTTTATCATAATCTGATGTTTATTTTCTCATTATCCTGAATAAGATTTTGCAATATTGTTCTCGAGTGGCGTCGGTGGCGTCGGTGGCGTAATGCGTAAGAGCGTTGTCTTCCACCCGGGAGGCACCGGTTGGAACCCCGCCACCAATGTGTTTTCAAATTGTGAATTAATATGTACGTTTAATCGACGCTTTTGAAAATTGAGAGAATCAAAATATGACATTGCTTTAAAGAACAAACCAAACCTATCTCACGTCGACTTTGATCTGTAAGTATTTTATTTAACTAAAACTGATCTCAGTTTATATTCCGGTCCAGTTTAATTACAGCTAGACATCTGTGTAAGCTTTGACCGCATATCGTACCACTAGGGTTAACATAACTGTCATTATTATTCTGTATGCTACAATATCAATTCAGCTCTTCCCAGAATCTGGGTGTGACCTTTATTAACCATCTGATGGGTAATGAAGGTCACACCGAGATATATTATTCATGGAAACATATGGAAACTTTGTTTTATAATTCATTTCGGGAGCACTTCACAGGGAAGCAGTCATGTATGTCAATGAACGTAACGAGTTTATTATTCAAATCACGTGCCTACAATTACTACATAGTTGTCAGTGATATATTAAGCCTTACTTAACTGACATAAGTCCGCGATAATCCTATTAGTTTCGCAACATGAAAGTGTTATAATATTGTGGAGTCAGCCATCTACAATACCGCGAAATAGCATTTTCTCTCGCAAACGCTTAAAAGCGCCAGTGCCATATACAATATGTATCTAGGATTTTGCTTTCTACATACGTGTATTGTTCCACTTAGCGGCATGGGACCATTTTGTTTTGAAAGAGGTTTTATTGTTTGCACAAAAGATGAAAATTATTAATAGGAATAAACGAAACGGGCTTAGTTTTATTGTCATCTGAGTGTGTTTTATGATAAATGTACGCTTAGGGTTGACTCTTAATGTCTTTGTTTTATAGATAGAGACAGTTATATTAAAATACAAATCATTAATATAAATTATAAGTGGCTATATCTACCAAAGTTATTTATTTCGTATGATAGGATACACAAATAATTAACGTGTTACTTCTTATTTTTAATCCTACTGTATCTCTAGACTAGGTACTTTTTTCTGGTCTACTTAATTTTATGTGTGTGTTTAAGGAGCCTATACTTTCCTTTGTTTTTTTTTTTCAATTTTACACATGTGTTCCTTATTCTTTTGTGTGTACCATATTGTTATTTTAAGCTAGGTATTTTAATGTTTACATTTCTATTCTTGTATCTAGGCTACTAAGGTGTATATTTTGTTCTTCACATTTTAAGGACTTATTAGTCCACCTGAGGGTATGCGGCTGCCTTAACATATTTCATAAAGGAGATAATTTTTATAACATTCTGGTAAGAACACTTGCAAAGCAAGTAGCCTGTTGACAAAAATTCTAGTTCCATAAAATAAAGCACAGATTACCAATACGTAGATTGTATATAATCCTCAACAACGAACCAATAGATTCGATAGAATTCTAGTATATCCAATAAAACTGCATTATCTGTTTGGTGCCCATTTTATATATGTGACAGGCTGGATACCTATTATTATTTGGAGTCGGCAAGGCGAGAGTGGCTAGTGCAACGGTATCTTCGCATTTAGACTCCACTTCTGCTAATCATCAGATGGAATAGAGACAATAGACCATCTATACTCAACCTGCGGCCCGCTGGTCGCAAGTGGTCCGCTAGCCACTGATATAGTATTTTTAAATTAGCGGTAGTATTTTATTGATGACGGTCGTAAAATTTTTGCGTTTAATTGTGGTTTAATTTTATTGTTATGGTATACAGTATAGGCTAGATTATTGCGGCCCGCTAAGTGTAGCATCAGTGGCCACGTGGCCCAGCGGAAAAATAGGTTTGAGTATGGCTGAGCTAGACGTTTTTATAATAACCTACTAATATGCAAAAGAATAATATGTCGGCTTTGATATATGCAATTACAAGTTCCTACCTTATCATCATCATCATCATTTCAGCCGATAGACGCCCACTGTTGGACATAGGCCTCCCCCGAGGATTTCCAAACCGGTCGGTCCTACTTTATGCAATCAAGTATTTGACGTAACTACCCGGTTTCGTATGTGCATAAATTAGTAATGGCGTTGTGTCAAGAGCTAAGTGGTTCTGCTTCAGCTCATTAACTTCCAACGAAAATGAATAACCATTTAATAGAAAGTTACCCCTGAGTTGCCCGTTTTTTAGGGATTTATTTTCTGACGTGGCAATCAAGTTTATGGTCCTTATGATACGGGATTACAGTAACTCACCGGATTGAGACCTATAATTATTCAGAATCTTCTTTGTCGGTAACGCTTTCGACTTGAGTGTGATGGGTATAGATAGGTACTTTGCTTTTTATATGGTAGGTGTTTATTTATAACTGTTACGAATTAAATGTTTAAAAAACTAATCAAATTTAAGAGAATTAAAAAAAAAACTGTCATGCTTATACTGGTTAGGTGTTGAGACGTTCACAAACCCATCTTCGGTCGGTTCAAGTTTGATCCAAAAAAATGTTTTAGGAAAAACACTTTAGTGCTTCCGAGGGCATGTAGGTAAGATGTTGTGCAACTATATGCGTGAGTATACTACTAGTAGGGATCGAGGAGTATTTCGGAGTGATCTAAACGTTCCAATAAAAATAAAAAAACCGCCTTCAAAACTAAAAACGGGAGAAATAAAAATTTTGTTTATAAAAATCTAAATGTTATTTTGAGGTCGGTCCCAAACACAAGTGACAACATTTATTACAAATATTGAGGTTGGCCTACCTCAAAAAAACATTTTAGATTTTTAAAAACAAAATTTTTATTTCTTTTTAAATTTTTTTTTCTGCTTTTTAGTGTTTTAACTATAGAAATTTTCAGGAAACTACCTTGAGATCTTTTAGACACACAAGTGATAAAGTTACGATATCATCAATGTCAATTAAATAGGCATTACTAGGGATAAATCAAAAACTACTCGTCAGATGTCGATAAAATTTAAATGGGAACCCATGACAAGCACCAGCTTCCAAAGGTCAAAAGAATCTTAAAAATCGGTCCACCCAGTAACGAGTTATGGGGTAACAAACATAAAAAAACATACAGTCGAATTGATAACCTCCTTTTTTGAAGTCGGTTAAAAACATTGAACGGTCGGCGTCAGTTTAGGTATGGTCTCAGAAATAGATAATTTCTTTAATACCTTGTGATATTTACTCATACACAACCATGGCAAATATTACTGCAGCAAGCGCTGGCGTTGTTATGACATGGTACCGAGGGCTTTTTGCGTATTCCTAGTGTCGCGCACTATTTTTTATTATTATTTTTCGCACAATATTTTTGTTCAGTGTATTAATTGCACGTGTAAACAGCAAAATTTGACCTATCATTAATTTCGTAATAGCTTATTGGCACAGGGTTGGTGCTTATTTATTTTGTCCTTCTATTATTCGAGAAAGAAGTGAGAGCTTACAATATTGTCACATCTACGACAGTCTTACCCAGTATATGGCTTCACCGCTATTCAATATTGTAGGACAGAGTCAACACGGACGAGTCTATTTGTACAAGACACAAAGAAAAAGGTTTTGTACAAATGTAGGAAATTTTTCAGACAAACATATTTATTGTGACAACACTACATAAATAAGCCAGTCGCGTTTTTCTGACTGTAGACGTAAATTGACTTTTTGTCACATGAAAAACGTTAATAAACTCGTCAAAGAGCTTCGCGCAGCAAAATATCGTTTGTTAGATAGACCTTCGCAATACTTTGTGATTTATATTACCTACACTAAAAATCTTTTTGGTTTATAATTATATTGGGTTCATTTTGGTCTAGATAGTGAATACAAATTATCCCTCAATTTCTGATTTTATACCTTTGGTTCTATAGACACTTGCAATATTAAGGGTTAAATCACTTAACACTGTAAGTGCGTGGCCATCATAGGGACTAAGATGATATGCCTTCCATGCCCAGTAATTACACTGGCTGCCGCGTAAATATTTTTAATACTAGAAAAATTCCCGCCTGAGGCAAGTCGATTTTTTTCAGTGCATTTTTCTAGTATTAAAAATATTTACGCAAAAATAAAATTATTCCATAAAGAAACTTTTATTAAATTTGCTCTATCTTCTTTATTGAGGACAATGAATAAATAAATAATCTTCTTTTGAATCAGTTGCATGTAACGCTTGCGTCTGGGGAAGTGAAATCATGGAATTATTTTTTTATTATTTCCTCGCAAAGGGTTTCGTATATGAAGACGAGTTGAGTTAAATTTGAAGCGGGAAACTCCACTTAGATTTATTTCTTAGCTGGTGAAAAGACGAGTTGAGTTGCGACCAAGTTTCCATATTAAATTAAAACCGAGCTTCGTAACTTCTCGATTTACTCAACGATGCTTAATTGTAGCGTTGATTCGATTGGATTTAATCATTTAGCTTGTTTGATCACATTTTATTACTAGAACTTATTCCCTTTGAAAATTATGTACAAAGAGTCTACTATACTTAAAACCATTACATTACACGAGATAAATAAGAAATGTAGTCGCTTTGAAACGTTTATGGAACATCTTCTCAATTCAAATTTTTCTCCTCCTATTCGCCATTTTGAATTTTAGGGTAGTTTATTTTTGTATATTGCATATTGCGTACTTGAGGTTGAATGTTATGGAGATAACACAAAATTACTTATATACGATATCATGTTTCTTTAAAAGTAAAGTAAAAATACTATTTTAATAGAAAAAATAGCGTTAAAATGAGTTATGAAAGTAGCGACAGGCGTCAGCTTATAGGATAGCAGAATTTTGAAATTAACAACTGCGAATTTGGGTTCCCCTAATTTAAAATAATAACTTTTAATTGACGCAGTCCGGGAGCTTAGCGAACACAACGTTATTTTAATAATTTTCCTACCTACTTAATTAATTAATACAAATATATAATTCGTTTCGGACTTTCGGGTGTTTTCTTTGTGTTTATGCCCTGAGCTTGTTTGTAGTCTCTGCGTTTACGAAATTTTGTTGATCTTGTTAATTAATCGTTTTGTATGCAGACAGGCTCTGGGACCATCTTGGGAGAGGCTTTATTTTTAAAATTATCTCAATCTGAGCTGCGTGCTACAAGAGGCGTTTCATATTTGATAAACCATCTTGAGCTTTAAATTATACAAGCAGGTCTGACATTTGAAAGGAGTTCGTTTATGCAACTGTGACTTTTTTCAATCTTAACAAAATAACGATAACTTGTAGTGTTGTGTAGTGATACTTGCGAACATATACGGCCATTGATAAATATCGATGGCCGTATATGTTCGCAAGTATCACTACACAACACTACTAGTAGTAGCCGCTTGTCAAAATCTGTATTCATATTCTTCCATCTCCAATACCCAGAAGATTTGTATAATTGTAGCACTGTAGGTATCGTTAACATCGCTTTACAAATCAAGCGTTGAGTATTGAAAATTATGGCAGCTGTCTTGCCAAATGGCGGCGTTTCTCGATAGTATCGAGAAATTTCATGATCAGCTTAATTAAAGTACTGCATTTTTAACGAAAGAAACTATTCCCGATTGTATTGGGAATAGTTTCTTTCGTTAAAAATGCAGTACTTTAATTCGCTGTGCTTTACTTCTGTACATTTTCGAAATGAAGGGAATAATAAAATTTTATGGTGTTGTTTTGAATGCAACTTCATACTATGTTTCGATGTTTAAATCAACTGATTTATAAATATATACCTACACGATTTTCCTGTCGTACTAACTCCCTCGTGGGTGCTTAACAAAAGCACCCGTGTAAATACACACATAGGGGAGTAAGGGGAGAACGGAACACAACATCTTTCCGACCCAAATGTCAACCTCACCTGCACGCGCCGGATGGCGGCGGTCACCAATAGGTGGCCGTGGTGCTCCCTGCTAGACAACAGAAAAGGCTCTGGCGACCGAGTAAATGGCGGGATAACCATACACCTAGCCGGGTAACCAGCTAGAGGAGGCTGCAGCAGCCTTGGGACATAAATGGTTCCTAAAAAATTCTGGTGCGGAAAGGAATGGGACACTACCGTAACTAATACATCCCAAGAAAACTATGATGAGGTCAACACAGAGTAATAGTTTGTCATGCCACCCGGCTGACCCCCGGCGCCAGGTGGATTCCGGGTCTCCTGGTGTGAAATTGGCTACCGGCTGCAAGGCAGTGGGTCACCAGGCTTCTTGCAGAATTTGGACTACTGCTGACAAAAGACTTAACACCAGACATCAGGCTCTAATGATAGGCACATGGAACGTACGCGGACTGAACAAAACGGGAAAACTGGAGGTAGTGGAGGCAGAAATGGATCGATACAAACTAGATATACTGGGTTTAAGCGAAACGCATCTTAAGCAAAGTGGGCATTCGAAGACAGGCAACGGAATGACTATGTTAAATGCGGGTAGTGAAGTTAACAGTTTCAGTGGAGTCGGTTTTCTAATTGCAAAACACCTCACAACCGCAATTTTGGGATATGACCTCATAAGTGACAGAATAGCCCGTTTGAAGTTGGGAGCGTGGCCTCACCCGATAAATTTGATACAAGTGTATGCACCCACATCTGCGTCTGACGAGGCAGAGATCACTGACTTCTATGATGCACTGAGTCGAGTCTATCAAGGCATACCCTCTAAAGAGGTTACGGTTCTGCTGGGTGATCTTAATGCGAAGATAGGAGCCACTTCATCGGATGAGCACTTGAGAGAAGTTGTAGGCAGATTTGGTTTGGGTGCACGGAATGAGCGAGGGCAAATGTTGCTAGAATTCTGCGTGGAGAATAACTTAACCGTCATGAATACGTGGTTCAAACAACACCCGCGCAGACTTTATACCTGGACGTCACCGAATGGGAAACATAGGAACCAAATCGACTACATTATGATTGGCACAAGATGGAGGTCGTCAATCACTTGCACTAAGACGCGACCGGGAGCGGATTGTGGTAGCGACCACCAACTTCTAGCAGCTGCCGTCAAAATCCGCCTGAAGGCTGCTCGTATAAAATCGTCGGAGAAACCCATCAACTTACCAGTGCAGGCCGAAGATGAATTTCGGAGGATGGCGCGACTACGCCTTAAGAAGTTGAAAGTGGATCCATTTGATTCGGCACACGCTTCATGGGAGACCCTAAAGTCTGTTACTCTGGAAACGGCTAAAGAGGTAGCAGGAAGGGTTAGACAGTCGGGTCCCAAGGCTGACTGGATGAAAGGGGACACATGGTCGTTCATTGAGGCCAGAAGAAGTCTTAGGGAGGGTGGACTTAGTACGGAGTTGGAGAGGCAGCGGTATCGGGAACTGAATGGCATGGTTCAAAGGTTATGCAGGAGGGACAGAAACGCTGCCATCGACGAAGTATGTCAAGATCTTGAAAGCGCAGCAAACCATGCTCACACCAAAGACATGTTCGCAAAGGTGAAAGTCCTTGCTAAGGATTTCAAACCAAAAAGCTGGACAATAGAGGATGAAATGGGCATACCACTGATGGATAAACATCTTGTACTGGAGAGGTGGCGCCAGTACTGCCAACAGCTATACAGTGCGCATAATGAATCCGTCGAAGATCGGATGGATTTCACTGAAAGGGAGCCGGACATCCTCCTACATGAAGTGGAAGCTGCGGTTTCGCGCCTAAAACACAAAGCTTGTGGTGGGGACGGAGTATCCGCACAAATGCTTAAGTGGTTGGGTTCAGAAGGCACAAAGGTTCTTCATCTCATATGCCTGAAAGTCTGGAGAACTGGGCAATGGCCTGAGGACTGGATGGAGTCAGTGGTGGTTCCGCTGCACAAGAAAGGTTCCACGAAGAAATGCGAGAACTATCGTACCATCTCTTTAACATCACATGCGAGCAAAGTATTTCTGCATATCCTTAACAAAAGGCTCGAAAGTTTCATCGCCGGTCAGATTGCAAGGGAGCAAACAGGCTTTGTGAGAGGTAGAGGTACACGCGAACAGATACTGAACATCAGGCAGCTCATCGAAAAGGCCAGAGAGTTCAATGTGCCTATGGCACTATGCTTCATTGACTATGCTAAGGCCTTTGACTGCATCAGCTGGAGGAAAATGTTCGAGGTCATGAGAGAGATGGGTATACCGGACCACCTTACTTTTCTTGTGCAGAACCTGTACCTCGACGGTAATTCAAGGATCAGAGTCGAAGACAATGAATCAGATGCCTTTAAGACCAACCGTGGCGTTAGACAAGGGTGTATTCTTTCGCCACAACTATTTAATCTCGTGGGCGAACACATCATGAGAAGGGTTCTGGAGGATTGGCATGGGGGCGTGCGGATTGGAGGACAGCTCATTAATAATTTACGTTTTGCAGATGACACTACTATTATAGGCTCGAACGAAACAGAATTAGCCGAGCTTCTGCAAAGAGTCCAAAAAGTGAGCGTGGAGTATGGCCTACATATCAATCGGACTAAGACTAAACTCATGTTTGTGGATCGTGCGGGCGCGTTAGAACGAACGGGAGCTCTGTCTGACCTTGATACGGTGGATAAATTTGTCTATCTTGGATCTCTGGTTGCTGCGGACGGTGACTGTGAGAAGGAGGTGGTAAGGAGAGCCCAGATTGCAAAAGCAGCAGTGAAGCGACTAGAGAAGATCTGGAGGAACAGAAGTATTAGCAGAAGAACCAAAACGAAGCTAATGAGAACCCTGATCTTCTCTATATTTCTGTACGCTTCAGAAACTTGGACTCTGAAGGCGCGAATTCGCAGCAGGATTGACGCATTCGAAATGTGGTGCTGGCGCAAAATGCTACGAATACCTTGGACGGCGCGTCGCACCAATGCGTCCATCCTGGCCGAACTACAGGTCAAGTGCCGCTTATCGACCATTTGCCTCCAGCGGATCCTGCAGTACTTCGGTCACGTGGCTAGACGTGAACCAGATAGCTTGGAAAAGCTTATTGTGGTTGGCCACGTGGAAGGAAAAAGGAGTCGTGGAAGATCACCGACCCGGTGGACCGATACAGTGAAGGAAGCCTGCCAGGGAACTCTACAGACGTCAATCCGGAAGGCGGAAAACCGTGTGGAGTGGAGAGCCTTGGTGCACAAAATGACGACCTCAAGTGGTCACGACCCTCAGTCATGAGGAAACGAGGAAGAAGAAGAAATTCACACTTTAATAGCTGTGTAATTATTACAGAATAATATTAACGTAACTGTTAATATAATAATTACATTTGATGACGAGAGACAGAGTGTTAAGCATATTACAGTAGACAATGCTAGTCTCTCACAAATGAATTATGTTTGCTCAAAACAAATATGCTAATGATAATTTTCGTATAGAGATATAAGTAGCATCTAAGTACGCTTACAAGTTTGCTTGTATAAGGTAAGTATAAACAAACACGTTACTCGCGCTCACGTAAAGTCAACGATCAGTCACGTCAATGCAGGGATAGTAATTGACGAGAGTATCTCAAGAATTTTTAACCCATATAATAGTCTTTGAATGTCATTGTGACGCAATGTTGTCTAAAAGACTTGTCGTAACTGAAATGTAGTCTCATAAAACAATTTGTCTTTTTTGACGCTACTGGCAAAGAGTGACTTGATTTATGTGTGAATGTCCTCAAATTTGAAAAGCAATTCCTAGAGAGAATAAATGAAAAATAAATTAAAAGAAATATAATATCTTCCAGTTAAATTACCAGTTTCGTATGGACTGTCTGACACGTAAACGCTAGTGGGAACCTGTAAAACAGGCCCTATACCTTTTAACTACAAAGCATTGAAGGAAGTTCTTTTTTTACCCAAATAAAGTATGGAGCCGTGTTGTCTGAGTAACTGGTGTGCGCAAACTACCCTTAAATTTTGTCATATGACGCCAATTTTTAGAGTGATATAACGTGAAAGCGTATGAATACATTTTATAAGATGAAACAAAAACTCATTTAACAATACTTAATTTGCCAACCCTACTGATTTTAATTACAAAGTTTTTGGTTCGCTGGCTCACTTTGGGACCAAGGGTTACGCTTTGTGAAAAGGTCATTGTCAAGTCATATAATGTTATTATAAGTCTGTATGTATGTATAAAATTATACTTAGTTTTTAGTGCTTCAGTGGTTTCGTGATAAACAGCAAAACCCAGGGACCTTTAAGTGAAAACACTTACTAAAAAACCTGAAACACAAACTAAGTCTGTAAGTGTCATTGCTTCTGACAAAGAGCAGTAGGTATTTAAATGATGTTTGTGCATGGTATGACAAGCTGGCACGTACCCACGTTTATACTATTGCAAAGACGGTAGTTGATACCTACTCAGGGCTCAATTTATTTATTTTGAGGTCGATATAAAACCATATGTTAAGAAACAAGTGTAGTAATAAAGTACATAACTTTAATAAAAAAAATTAAGATACATATTTAAGTAGAATTTAAGGAAAACGTTTTCCACGTGTCTTAAACTACCTTTTTGAGAGTCGCGCCTAATGAATAAGTTCCACAATCTAACTGCATGGACGTAAGAAGTAGGTAGTGTAGGGGTTTTCTAAAAATATTTAATAAAATATAAACTAGTATGAAATTTATATAATAAAATTTAATTAATACTATATTTCATAAAATACGTCATAAATTATAAATGGTATCACTTTCGATTTAATAAATTGCACCACAAAGTTATACGGCAAAGTGGGGGTAGCGAACGTTAAAAAGGAATACACTTGGCCGATGTACGGCATTCTGTGTTTTATTACAGTAGTGAGTAGGAGTAAGAATAAAATTGGTTTTATTATGTAGAAGTGAAGCAGGGGACACCATGATACCTGTAGAAATATAAACGCGCGCGAAGGTAGATAGGTTAGGATGGATTGTTAAGGATGATGTTGGATTATTGTTATTTGTTGACTTATGATGGGTTTCAATAACATAGCTACCAATAGTTTCCTTTAGTAAGGGTAGAAACTGACATATTTTGTACAGGATATCTGCAGGACATCAAAATCTTATATCTGCAAGCAATAATCTAAATAGATAAGATATTGGATACAGCTCATTATTAGTAAATAAATTCTCTGTTTCTTTATTTTAAATGGCTAAATGAAAAGTCGCTTTTAATTTCAGATTTTCTACAATAATGCTAATGTTGAACTATTTGTTTTATTAAATAAATATTTTGATTATACTTCGTTTGTTCTCGTCTTAAATTGTACGCTACGTTTATTTTAACAGTGCACTCCTTGAACCAATTGGTAGCCATCAGCCTTTTGGGAAATGAAAATCGTTGAAGTTAATTGCGATAAAGTGATGGGTTCGCTGTTGATATCTAAGCCAAGCAATTTGAAAGAAGTCCTACCAACAACCAAAGGTTTCCGGTTCAAAGTCCAAATATATTCATTTATAAACTAAAACTTAACAAATTACTAACTGGATTCCCCCTTTTAACCAGGGGGCACCGATTTTCCATTAAATATTTTTGTCTTAGTAGTATTTACTGGTTGGTATATGTTGCTTGTATACATTGACTCTTAATTAGCTTCATTTTTATATTTAAATGACATTATACGATAACGCTTCATACCAATGGGAATGCTATTTCGATAAACCCAGTTACGCAAAGATAAAGCACTCTACAGGGAATCGTTTTAATAAATGTTGTATCGGCACTTATGTTCTTTTGCTGGTTTAATACAGGTAGTGGGGCTGTTTAAGAGTGTTAAGCATTAGTATACAGGAGGTACCACTGAACCCGCAGTCGGAATTCATTCCCTGATTAATGGCAATATTATCAGATTCCAACACCACATTAACCGACCGATCGACAAGACCGCTTAATTGATGACCCAGGAAGCTGCAAATTAATAACTGACACCTCTGGCCCCACGCTACGTTAGATTCTAATTATAGCTAGCCATTTGTCTTATTAAATTTACCGTTTGATACCATATTAATTAATTAATAATTAATTCTTTCTTGTTATATTGAAGAGAGGTGGTACAGCGGATTAGGCGCTCGAAATTGGGGCGTCCCGTGCTGGATTACTACCTCCACCTGACAGAAGACTATATATATAAGGGTAGATAGCTTAATATTATTATTTATTGTATAAACGTTCTAAATCAGTTAGCCTTGAGTTCAAAGAGTAAATATTGTGAAGCTAGAAGGGAGTTAGCAGTTGACAGTTGCAAACTTCTATAGGCTACAGTGTCTGTACCCGCAGTGTAAGGTTGCAAATAATTTAGTTGCAAAACTAGAAAAAATATATAAAAGAAAAAAAGAAACCCTATATAAAAGATCACCTTAGAGCCAGCGGCCACTTTCGAGTGCCGTGGGATAGTGAGCATGCAAGGTCTTTTGCGGTTTTGATTGGGGGATGTTTGCCGTTTGTCAGGAAAGATCCTTTTCAGCGCCAACGGAGTTTGTGGTTAGGCAGACTTGAACCGAGGTCCGAACCTTTAGATGCTTTCTTATAGGTCTGCCGCTCTCTAGAACCTTCTAGAAACTCTAGACTACTGTAAGACGGGAGATACCTGTCGACTAGAACCTTCTATGAAAAGTTTGTTCAAAGGAAGGACCAAGATCCTCGTCTTCTTAAAAATCTCTATCCAGCGATGCTGTAAAGGCAATCTGGACCCAACAGGTAATAGTCATAAAAAACTGTAAATATAATTTTCTAAATGCGCAATTGTAGTATGCGAAAATGTAGTTAATGTAGATATAATTACAGTAAACACAGAATTTAAATCTCATCCTTATGTAGTGCAGGAGCTGTTCTTATGACTTGTGTTCTTAATAATATACTTATATTTAAAAAATATAAAAGCAAGTGTCTACATAGGCCCTTGCTTTTTTGTTGGTATTTAAACTTTTACTTCCAATCGAAGTTTCACTTATCTTAACAAACTTAAAAAAATACTAAAAATATGAATGAGTACAATTTTAATATACAAAAAATCCGCAACTTTTTTAACGTTTACTAACAAAATATGGCTCACAGAAAATAGGAAAATGCTTTGAAAATGCCAAAGAATGTTCTGTCGTTCTCTATTAAGTCCTTGTTTCATGACGGGAAAATTCGAGTCTCTCGAAAGTTTGCATGTAGTAAAATATATCATTTATGGCGCTTTTACGATTTTGGTAACCACGTAACCCCTTATTCTTCTGCGTGTCCTGTTTTTACATGGATAAACCTTCAATAATTTATTACGTATATTCAATCACGCGGGGTTCTTCAGAGCCTTAGAGCGTAACATTTTGTTACACATGAAGCTATAACTGACAGTACGGGCCATGCAGTACCTCCAAATAGTGACAGGTTGCCAGCTTGTCGCCTACATAAAAGAAGCACCAAACCAAAAAAAAAACAATCCTTTAGTAAAAAATCTAAAGCAAAAGCCAATAACCGGAGGGCCTAGACAAGTAGCAAACGATTCTAGGCCCCCTGGACAGACGTTGTACTCAAAATCATTGCAGCAGTCCGGGTTTTAATAATTTATTAATTATTTATATTATTACAAAACTACAATTGCGTACGTTACCCGATATTTTAATATTATTAAATTCCTAAATATATTAAATCACTGTTATGTAAATGGATTGGTAGATATAAAATCAACGTTTACGAGCGTTTTTATATTTGAATGCAATACTTTATTTCAAATTGAAAAGTGAGAAAGTAAAATATAAAACGTAATAAATTTCAATCAATCGACACAAGTCTCGTCCGAACACAAGTTATTTTCCAATTCCAAAAGAAATGTTGAGGTTGGAAAATATTCTATAAACTGTAAAAGTTGCCGGGATACGATAAAAGTTTGTAGTTTAAACGTTGGGTAAAGTCCCAAGTGACAAACAATTTTCTATCATACCCTCCTTTTTGTTTTAAAATTAAAGTGGTAGAAAGTAGAATTAAATATCAATCAACTAGTCCTTGTGTAAACTAATCTTTTATGTAAGCGTTAATTGACAAAGAATTGTAGCCTCTGAATTAACAGAAACAAGGGTCATTTTGGGGACATAAACTTGCTTTGGTCATGTAATCAATAAACGTTATTGTCTTTGCTTTAAAGGTTATTGACCAAAGCTCGTTTTTATATTACATAGTAGGTAATATTGGTAATAACAAAATAATATTATCAATAGCTTCTTAGGTTGTTGACCAGTCGCTGTCTCATATTGCAATATTTATATAAAAGAAGCCAATAACAATCTGATGTAGTAAAAAAAGTTCTATCATTAATAGATATACATATTAAAAGGCTTTTACCCAAATAAGCACAATATAACAGGTAATTTGATATTCTCGATTCAAATAGCCAGTTCCATTAAATTTAAAATTCAATTTTCTCATATTAAAAATAGTGGTTACGTTGAATTATAAAAAAAGATAATTCGCATTATTTCACATAATTTTCAATAAATATTACTAAGTATTAAAACTATTTTGATATAATAATTGACGCTGCGGCGCTTGGCGGGCCCGTGGCTCATAGGGCGGCAGTTCGCTGTGGGCCGCATCTCGGCCGCCCGTCTCGCGAGTGCTCCTCAGAGAATACCCGTGTTTGCTGTGAGAGGAATGGCCTGTGATGTGCTGAATAAATGTGAATCTGTGGAGTGATATCTTTAATAAACGCGCCATGCGGTGAGACGCTGGCTCCGCGAGCAAGATATGGTCGACCCTCTGAAAATCTTTTGGGTTCTCACAAATAGCACGTATTTAGGTAACTGAAAGTTTTACTTTACGCAAATTGTTTTCTTTGTATCGAAAAAATGCGATGGAATTTACTCCGTTTTAAGACCGGTAAATTCTTGAAAGTCAATTCGGGGTAATACACATTGAAAGTATTTGCTGTTCGTAGAATAAAAGATCAAATAAAAAAAATGTTTGTAAAAGCTTGTTGCTGTTAATCTTCAGCTTTTAATTTTTTTAATTAACCTTTTATGTAAAAGCAATATAAAGAAATAAAGTGGAAGGAAATTGTTCTACGTATTTCATTAAAATGTTTATTATCAAAAGATGAAAGGAGGGTTTTAATAGACGGTCGGATTATTGTTTGTTGTAGGCAAAAAAAATATTTAATTAGTTTACGTAAGCAGATAACAAATTATCCGGTTTTAAAAACACCCTAGCATTTTAAACCTGCAATAAATACTAAGTTATCTTCTTAAAAATGTTTTTGCTAACTGTAATATATACTCGGACCCCCTTTGTTTGTTAACAAAGCATATAGCTTTCTAACTACTGGGTGAAGATCGTTTACGACTGTTTTTATGTGTCATTCGGCTTTCGATTTGCAACCAGACTCCGTTAAGCCAGTCTAAATGATTCCTTTCAACTCTACAAAAACATTCTGAGGCGGTGGGTATTTGGAATTTTACTTTTCAATTTTTTTCCATCCATTGATGGAGGCTAAGAACGCTCCAATAGGGTTGTTCGAAAGGTTGTGCCTTGTTTATGTGTCATATAGAAATAGAATGGAATTAAAGTGTGCTAAGTTAGTAGCTACACTAAAGTGCTACACACAGTTCTTTGTATACAATTGAAAGAGGTGCCGGCACGTCCAATGATAAGGTACCAGAATTCTAGCGACACCTCTGGTACTAAAGATACCAAAAGCAAAAGTAGGTAGTCGATGATTAATAACTGAACCTCAAACTTCACTAGCAAGATAGTTTTTTCTTACGGAAAACATAAATTAAATATGCACATAGCACACAATAATTTTAATAACGCACCGTTTACTTAAACTTTGTCAATTCTATAAAATTTGGTTAATTACTGTCGCTCTTGATATGAAAAACCAAATTTTCACTATAACGAAATAATTGAATAAAAAATGAGAGACAGTCCAAAATGGTAATAATGTCTTTAGCCGTCCGATTATCATAATGACGGGTTCAGTAAAAAGCATTAGCATTAATTTATTTTGGCAAATTATTGTCTGTTTTTCAGTCTCCTCTGAGAATTTTGTTAAAGTGTATTTAAAATTGCGTTATTATTTTCATTTCGAACGTTCGTCGGGATCATTTATAAAGGACCTTTTTTATACATTTCCCGGTTAAAGTAAATAGGTATCATGTAAATCAGCCACTTCGTAAAGGCTATTTGTTCTTGAAAAGGTTTTTTATTAGGTAAGTTTTACACAAATTTCAAAACACATGTTATTCCAAGAGATTTAGGGTGTAGTCGCGTGAATTCGGAGCAGACTTGGAAAAACTCTACAGAAGACCAATTTTAAATTATACTACACCTTTTCCTAATGTTGTCCATTTCTGTGTGTGTTCGTATGTTTTTTACTTCTCCAAAGTCATCCATACTAATTTATACATAGTATAAAACAAAGCCGTTCTTTGTGTACGCATAGAAATTTTAAACTGCGTGACGGATTTCAATGCAGATTTCATCAATAGATAAGGTTAAAGTAAGTACTCTAAGTTCTATCCGTGCGAAGCCGGGGCAGATCACTAGTATTATTATAAATGAATGTAACTCTGTCTGTTACTTCTCACGGTTGAATCGCTGAACCGATTTAGATAAAATTAAGTACGGAATTACTTTAAGACCCTGGGTAGGACAAAGGATAGTATATTTATCCTTTAAATCATCCCACAGAGTGATGAAAAGAGGGTTGGAACTTTGTATGGGGATAAAAATCTCTCAAGTAATGCGGGCGCGATAACAAAAATCCATGCAGACGGATCCGCGTTCTACCACTAGTAAGTAGGTATATATTTTGGGGGTCCGCATGTGAATATAATTTTAAGCGTTCATAGAATAAATCTGATTTACCTAATCTATATGAGTACTTGGTATCATCCTTGTTTATACATTTCATTATTGATATAAATCAATAATGACATTCGTTAGCTATCACAGATATCGTACAGACAGCTTTACCACAAACCATTATTAACATCTGTTTAAGATAAATAATGTTTACAACAGACGACTGTCGAACCTCTTAATAAAGACAGTCCTCTTTAAACAATGTCTTACAAAAGAAGATAAACGATGTTTCGCGTTGAGGCTGGAAAAGTACATTTAACCTTATATTTAAACAAAAGCGTATCTAGGTATTTGTAGCGTATAGAGTGAGGTCGAAATTATGTATAAAACGGATGTTCGCCACATCGGCCCTGTCATCCCTTTGATTCCTTAGGGATTTCTTCCAATCCTTTCCGAGCGAGTCTTCACGTCACAAAAGAAAGCTCTCGTCGGAATTTCATGAATCTAACGTCATTAATATAGGCCACGCATCAAAATTTTATTTAGGAGTATCCATATCAAAAATGACATATAGATCATTTGTGGGTACTTAGTGTGCTATATAAAAACGGCGAAACTAATTTATTTTGTCGAAATACGTAGATTTTGTGTGATAAATAATTTTCTTACTTAAATAGAGTATTTGTGTCGTTGGTCGCAAGAATAGTGTTGCAACAAAAAAATCAACTTTTGTATTGTAATTTTTGGATTGTGCACAAATCCAAAAATTACAACACAAAAGTTGATTTATAACATACGTATAAAACCTAAAAAAATGTTCTTTTTTTTGATGCAACACTATTCCTGTGAATAGATGTTTTGTGTTCACTGAATAGGTTAGTAGAGAACATAGGATAAATGTTATTGCACTTGCTTAGTAAGAGCCATTTCAACTCTTTTTAGCAGACTAAACTCGTTTGCTGTAAGATTAGAAATACTAACCTGCTTCTTTCTTTGCTTTGGATAGTTCTGACAATCAATAACTGACAATAGTTCTGACAACTGACTACTAGGTGGTAGACCCATATGTAGGGTCGTCTGGGTAGGTACCACCGCCTTTCTTATTTCTGCCGTGAAGCAGTTCGCTGTGTTTAGGATTGAAGGTAAAGGTAGCCAGTGTAATTACGGGGCATGGAGGGCATATCATCTTAGTCCCAAAGATAGCAAACGCACTTGCGGTGTTAAGTGATTTACACTTAATATTACAAGTGTCTATAGGCGGCGGTGATTAAATATGGTATCTATGTACAGTTCATAGAATAATATAAGTACTTACGTAGTACAGTTCACCTATATATGTTTCGAGTGGTTCATAAAGTCTGGTCAGCAAACTATTTACTTTGGGGTTGTGTAAATAATCTAATGTCTGGTGACTTTCAAACTTGCGGCATCAACCTCATAATTTGAAATTGGTAATCTGAGAGAGATGTAGAAAATTTGATGTATTTAATTCACGCTTATAATATATTAAAATTGCGACAGTAAATCTGTCTACCTTTTCTCATGAAACCGCTGCAGCGGTTTACATGGAATTTAGCATGAAAACAGTTTAAAACCCTGGGAAGGACATACGATAGTTTTTACCCCTGAATCCGGGATGGTCCCTGAAGGAGGTGAAAAGGAGTATTAAATTTTTTATGGGGAATCAATAATTTCTTAAGGAATGCGAAATCCACGTGTGCGGAACCGCGAACGGCCACTAGTTAACATAAGGTATCCGTTTAAAACTGTAGCGAGGTTCTAAGGTCTATCTAAAAGAAGACTGCTGTCCCAATATCACTAACAAACTTTACTTCAATAGGTGTAGTAATTATAACTGTTGTCTTGCGAAGAGATAGACCAACAACTTAGAGGCGTTTTTGGTCACCCATCTGAGACCCATCAGCCTTAGTAGTCGCTTGACTTTTACTATCTAAATTTTAATACCACCTCATCAATAATATTAGTTGGCAATTGATATGAGTTTAAAACTGAAATGCCAGTAAAATGATGTAGTGCCAGTTTTCAATTATTCCATGAAATCCTTTCCAGCGGGCGATTGCTCGCATGTCAAAGTCGATCATTAGGTTTATCAGTTAATCATGCCTAGGTTCGGTATTCTGACACTTCTCATACATGGAAAGCTAATCACATTACAA
This sequence comes from Elophila nymphaeata, assembly GCA_955850985.1. Taxonomy (NCBI): domain Eukaryota; kingdom Metazoa; phylum Arthropoda; class Insecta; order Lepidoptera; family Crambidae; genus Elophila; species Elophila nymphaeata. Next base: position 16,913,865 of record OY039068.1, read on the forward strand.
TTTTATTTTCGCGAGAAGTTTTTAGTTAGATCAAAAGTTCGAGCTTAGGTAATCTAAAATAATAATGCAAAATACTTTTGATACCGCCTTAAAACAAGGTGTCTTTACTTTGGATCGAGAATATTTTTTTTAGCTAATCTACTTTTCTACTCGAGTAAACGCTATCAATCCATTGCATGGTAGTTCCGACGGGAAAGGACTTTCAACTTATTAGAAAATCCATAATATTTATTACGTTTTTGTAGTCTATAGACAGGAGTTAATTGCCACGTCGCTATTACAAAAGATTCGATAGTAATCCGAGAAATAAAAATAAATCTATTACCTCAATCCACGAACATTAATTACAATAGTTATTGGATTCTAGGAGATGTTCCTTAGTGCCCAGCTGTGGCGAATCGATTCCACCTAATGATTTACGAATAGAATATAACTGACGTATTACTGACAAAACACCAACCCGACCGTCGTGTCAAATGTAGGCGTTATTATTCGCAGAAATCCTTAGATTATACTCTAAGCAGAAATCTTTGCAGCGTTTGTCATTTGTCTACCTACCTACTTTTATTTAAATTCGTTATAGAAGGAAATAAACTTTATTCTACACCTTCAATATAATTAGGAAAAGTAATGATAAATTAACAACATTCATCATCAGCATTCATTCAATTTCAGCCGAGAGATGCCCACTGTTGGACGTAGGCATCTCCGAAGGATCTTTAACCCGATCGGTCTTTCGCTGCCCGTATCCAGCGGCTTCCCGCGGTCTTCACCAGATCGTCGGTTCAACCATTATTCCGATGTAATTGCTCTCTTCCAGACAAGAACATCTTTATTATTTAATGATTATATTTTACCTATCTTCTCCTAATGTTTTGTTTCTGTTTGTGTCAGTTTACGAAGTTCCACGGGGTAGGAGATAAGGTTGTGTGTCAGGGAATTTTAGAAGTTACTCAAGGTTTGGAATAGGGTTAGGGTTTGCAGTTTGCAAATTACGCCTAATTACCATCAGATGGACAATTGGGTTGTTTGTCATCCTTGTTGTATAAATACATAGAAGAGCTATAAAACTCAACATTCCTGTATTCCCTGTATTCTGGAAGATGAACCCCAAACTTTATTTAATGTTCTACTTTGGAATATCCCTTCTTAGTGCTCTGTTTCTATTGAGTAAGGTTTAATGTGTTTTAATTCTATATTCTATTTTAAATATTTCATTCAGTCAGTAAAATATGTGTAAAAACCAACCCTTCTTTATAAAATTCTTTGCAATCTAAATTCTCCGTCATACCTAAAACAACGTTTTTGCTTTGTTCCCAAACACCTCACTTTAGATTTTTACGTCTATCTAGTAATCTAAGGTTGGAGACCCCTATGCATTTCCTAGTCCTTCAGGACTTGGTATATAAATCTGGGATGATAATGATGATGATGATATAATGTGAACATTAAATTCTGCTAGTTTGTGCAATGTGTTGCTATTTGTAAAAGACTGAATCTCTCAACGTTCTTAAGAGTAAGTAAAGGATCATTATCTTTGCGATAGGACAGCCAAAGATTTTGTATCATGTTTTTCATTTATTCGTATGCAATAACGAGAAAATAAGTAAATGTTTTGTAGCTCCTAGTTCAAAGACCTTTTGCTACTATTGATATTATTTAACACACTCGCAGACCATTCTTTTGGTGTTTTTGAAATGGATATAATTGTAATCTATATATCAACTGTTATAAAACACATAGCAACTAAGTATACAGATCTCGATTTGTTTGCTATAAGTCCACACAGCTTTATTGTGTTATTTAGCTACGACTCTGTTAGTATGCTTCAGTTAGGGCCGGCATCGAGAAATTAGAGCGTAAAATGCTGATCTTCAACATAATAAAAATATTGTATCTTTTAGTAGGTGCTTTATTATAGATTTTTGTTTTAATGAGAAAGCAATAAGAATTGAATCATTCATTCCACTTTCTCTGAAAAAAAAGCCATGTTTTTTCGTACCACTACTGTGTAGATTCAAGATCACGTTTAGCCTTGTCGTCCCTACAATGGGCGTATAAGAATAAATGTAAAAATGTGACATTAATCGTAATTGTCAGCTTTTAAATGAGAAAGACCATTGAAATAAATTCAGATAGATTTCAATTGCTGATTACAGTACAATAGGTATGAATTAAGAAATTAAGGAATGGACATAAAATATGATGTCCTACACAAATTGAACTGATAAAATTCAACAGTGAATTTCAAACGTCGGACTATCTTTTGTTGGCTACATAATTATTTATTACAGCTCACTTGTAATCCTTTCTTTTGTTGCTCCTTAATAAGATTATTGGCTACACTTCACGTCAATCTGGGTTCGGGGTCTAATTACTTCGAAATTTATTAGCGGCGAATAGCCTCGACCTCTTGCGTCGGTGTTAGCATAATAAAGGGAAAACATTGTGGATATATCACGCAAATTATCGACGTCGGCAGCTACATCTCTTCGGAAAATTTGTTAAAAATTTCCTGGTGAATATTGAAATGTAAACAGAGATTCAAATTTGCAAGTAGCCGAGGCTGTGCCGTTACAAGAGTTTTGGAGACTAACAGCTTAATTAAGTGTTTAATTTAAAACTTTTAGGCTTATATCTGGTTTTACGAATTCGTTATTCGGAGTTTGATGATTTACATTTAGTATCTTGTTTCCTAGCTAGAGTTATTTTATTCCAATGAGGCAATTAGCGCAGCGGTCGTGCCTTCTACGGCACGTTAGCATTTAAAATTAAATCAAGCAATGTAATACGCAGTTGGTGCAATAATAAGAGAACAATAATCTTACATCTCAATTTCTCTCCGTGTTTTGGAAGCCACGTCCCTTCCTCATGGCTGGTGACAAGACGGCAGTCGTTAAATAACAAGTCAGGTTAGAGAATGGAATAAGCGACTCGCGAAACTCTGATACCAAGATAGTCTGTGCTATAAGATAAAAATGAAAAAACGCCATAACTTATGTTGCTTATTTTTTTTTATTCTTTATTTAATTAATAAAACATAATTAATACATTTGGAAGAAAGGAAAAATCAATGACCGCATAAAATGATGACAAGCATTTGTAATTTCAAGTTGGGAATATTACAATAATTATACTGGTACAAATTGATTTGGAAAACATTGGAAAGTCGCTCAAATAGTTTTGAGTATTTGAATAAAACTTTTGCTTGAGGAAATAGAACTTTGTAACACAATCCGTCTTAATGTAAAATGAGATTTCAATATGTGCAATTGCATGCAATTATGAAGATAACGATGGTCAATACTTGGTAGTAGGTATTTATATTTTTTGACTTTAAAGTTGTTATCACTTAGTTCTAACAGTTTTACTTATGCTAAACCCTACCTGAGATTGAAGATTTCTTACGAACGAATGACAATTTTAGAGTACTACTCATACATTTGACATGACGGTCGCTATTGAGCTTTCTCAGTAATACGTCAGTTTCGTAAAATATATTATTGTCCGACGCAATCGATTGGCCACTTGGCAAGGCCCTCTGCAGTGATTAAGAGATCGTTTCAGATTCAATTGCAAATTCAATACCTACGACGGGCAAATACAACTGACATATAAAGCACGTTTGAGTGCGAGATAATTATTAATTTCCATTACGCATTAAATAATATTTTGAGATAGAAATTTGGCCACATGCGTTGAAATCTTTATGAAGGTTCAGCAATTGGAACATTATTAATAAGGTTTCAGAAGGGTTATACGAGTATGGTACGATGTATATGAAACAATTTGTTATAGAATTTCATTTAACGGAGTCGTGCAGAACTCAAGATAACTAACTTGTGAATAACTTTTGGACGTGTTAGATACAACGAGTACTTGTTGCCGTCAGAACTTTATAAATGTGGGCCTTGGATGCCAAGATAAAGAAAACTCGCACTACACTCAGCTATCAGTTTGTAGTGAAATTTTATATGTAAATTATTGTCATTTCCTCCCACTGCAACACGAATTGTAGTTATCATAATATTGGAATAATCTTCAACGTCATAACAATCTTTATAATCAAACCCACTGCTGGGACACAAGGCCTCTCCTTGTCATCGAAGGAGGTTTAGGCAGTAGTCCACCACACTTGCCCAATGCGGATTGGTTGACGGCGTGTAAGATGTTTAACATCACTTTGCTGATCTATTAGTCGCCTTCTACGGCCATTGAGGATATGGGGTGATGCCATTCTACTCTGCCGGCATCACACTGCAAGTAATAATCTTACATTAAAGTTATTGCACATTATTATCGCGTTGAAATATGTATCTAGTACGTACATCATTATTATGGGCTCATAGCAAAATTAAACGTACTTTCACAAAGGACGCTAATGATAATTAATATGATTAGTCAAATGCACTCGCTTTTGATATCCTTTGGCTTAAAACGTATGTGATATGTCAAGTTATTAAAATTACTAATTTAGATGTCCAAAGTCTCTGAAACTGTTTTTTAAATGTATATATTATGTTATAATTACAACTACGGCTTCTTCCGATGCGACATTGCTTTCGCAGTGAATTTCTAAATGGTTAGAATTTCTTTAATTTACACTTTGGTAAACCTGGTTTATGAAGGTCATAGTTTTCTTATTCGTCATATCATACTCAGTGCAATTGGGACCACCAAGTTATCGAGCTTTCTGACGCACAGAGGATAATCGAAGATTTCATCATTTATCCGAACACTAAGCGTGGAATTTTTAACTTTAACCGTTAGCCATAAATAGTTTTTACAGCGTCGCCAGAGATTTTTAAGAAGACTTTCTGTTGGACTTGGCGGGCATACCTCCCGTACAGGGTTTCTAGTCCACAGGCATCTCTCGCGAGGAAGCCTCACTGTCGTCTATGTGTGTGCAGGGTTCTGTCAAAAGGGTGCGGCTAACCTGAATGTGCCTCTAAGAGGAATCAGGGAGAACCTAGAAATATCAGGAGATGGAGTAGCGCGTCGTGTGTGAACTGGTTCTTTAATCTGCAAGAAGGTGCAGCTTGAGCGTTATGTTGTCTTACAGTAGGGAAGATTTGAAAGTAACTTTCGGAACGTTCTGCTCATTCAGGTTATTTTAAAACATGCGGTACGCGAGGGCTAACAAAAATAATTAATGCAGGTAATTTAAAATCATTACAAAAGAACCCATAATCGCAGTGCGATTGTTCTCCTCCACATCAATTCCTTCTTAGTATCGTAATAAGAAAAAAGCGAATCGTACAACAGGAATTATTATATATCTTATTTGTAGAAAGACCACAAAGTTAAGATGTAAACGTTTTTTTGATGTCGAAGGCAATCATATTTGAGTAAGAACATGATTACCGTTTTGAGTGGATGTGACATTTAATTTGTGAATAAAAAGAATCCCTTTTATCTGCTTTTCTCTTTTTATTTACTATTAAAATGAGGTTAATGGAAGATAGCTAATTTAATGTTTTAGCTATTGAGGTAAAGAGTTTTGTAGCGAGTAGAATGCTTTCCTTTCGATTTCGAAATTCGTCTTTGGAAAGTTGATCTCAGTTGTTGCTGCAAATATTTCTCCCAACTTCAATTCACTAATATCTGCATTAAGGCAATGTGTGCTATTATGACTAAATATAAATTTCTCATCTGTTTCTTCTTTTCAAGGATGCCTACTGTGTTGTTTATTTTAAATTGTAATTAATGGTTTGCAGTTATTATGTATTACATAAAGATATTTTGCTAATATTTTTCAATATCCTCGTGTTAGGCGGCTTTCATGTTTCTATCAGTAGATCCGATTGTAAAATCTTCGTCAATCCTAAATAATCATCTGAAACTTAGTGGTTGAGTAAAATGGTTAAAAATCAAGCTTGGATCAGACTAAAAATAAAATAGAAGATTCAAGATTGTATTATTTTATGAAACAATGAAAAAATATTGAAGTTATAAAATGACGGAAATCGTTGTTCTAAATTCAATGCAAATTTAGAAGATTCTTAAAAGACTTGACCATTTTATCAACTCATTTAATTTATCTTTAGCTCTCTTTTAACTGTAACGATTAAAACCAAGGTTTCTGGTTGATACTAGAAATAAAATAGAAGATTCAAAATTGTAATATTTTACAAAACATTGAAAAAATATCGAAATTATAAAATGACGCAAATCGTTGTTCTAAACTCAATACAAATTTAAAAGATTCTTAAAGAGACTTGACCATTCTAACAACTCAGTTTATTTTCTCTGTAAAATTAAACTAAAACGTTGATAAGAGGTTACCGCACTGACATTGTGTCATAGAATAAAAATATTAGCAATTTAGATATGCAAATTAACCTGTGATAATTAGTAATTAAATAAGGTCGTGAGAAAACGCTGGATGCGGGCAGAGCAGGATCGATCGGGTTGGAGATCTTTAGGGGAGGCCTATGTCCAAAAGTAGGCATCTCTTGCCTGAAATGATGATATTGAATTAGTAATTCATTCATTTCTTACACAAATGCCTTCTCAATTTTAATCTGCCGCTGCCTTTGATACCAAAGGTTCTTTAATTTCTGCCTGAAGGTTTTAGGTTTTTAAATCAGTTATGAATTTTGGCGCTTGCCACTTTTGAACTAGTTCTCAATGCATTTTTGTATCCAGTCAATAAACCTCATTAGAAAACTCAAAGATATCAAATTCTCGAAGGGCGGCTATTCTCGAAGTTTGCGGGATCGCAGAATCGCAAGAATCAGGAATGAGGAGATCCACAGTATAACCAAAGTCTTCGTCATCGTCTATATAAAGAATTATTAAACTTAAGTGGGAATAGGTTGGGGATATTTGCTCGGATAGTGATAGCCGATGGAGGAGGAGAGTTCCGGAGACAACCGAGCACCGGACGTAGCAATGAGCTAATACAATTTGAAATAAGAACTTACTGAAAGACGTTAATAACGTAATTATGGGCACTGCACATGGTACGCATATGGAAGTATTCTTTGGGAATGCTCATTTTAGCGATAAGACCAAGCGTTGTAGATTTATTATGTACAATACCTATACATATTTAGAATGTCATATTCTAATCTATGGTGTATTTAAAACAGCCGGTGGACGGCTAGGGCTAACTTGAACATTATGATAAAAAAAATCGTAGATTGATACTGGGTCCTGCCGTTAGCCTACCGACGTGTACCCACTCCTAAGCTGATGCGCTTGTACTATAGCTTAGTAGCAGAACATTATTATCATGCTTTAAAAAAAATAAAGAATATACCTAGAGGATTTAATTTCGCTCCTACTTTTATCCCCTTCAATATAAGAGTATTTGGTACGCAAAGAAATTATCTAATTGGGTTGGGCTGTATTGCCGCTTTGAAAGAAGTCGATACTTACATTAATGATTACTAATTGTGTGGTTTTTGTGGTTGTACGGTTTCAATGTATACTTTTGCGTTACCGATGCCATAGACAGGATCAATATGTCGATATAGGTATTGAGTTGGATACTATAACAGTGCTTAGGTAATTATTATTAATCTTAATAGGCTTCTCCTTATTACTTATATAACTAATGTCAAGTAAAAGTATTAGTGATGATAAACTTAAAATTGCACGGTCGACTGGCAAATACTTGATTGTTTGTTTGTTTGCATTGAATAGGCTCCGAAACTACCAATCTGATTTTGATGGAATTTCGTATGGAGATACCTCTATGTTGAGACCCTGGGAAGTACAAAGGATACTTTTTGGCACGATAACCGACTTAAACGTGAGTGAAGCCGCAGGCGACCTCGTGTTTTAATAAAAAAAGAAAACTCATCAGTATATTTTGCCAAATTACACCAATATTATTTAATTTACGTAATGTTCCTATTTTAGGTAAAGATATAAAATATCTCCTACCTTGCGAGGGACGGTCTTGAAAACTTTTAAAAATGTCGACTCAACATCACTGCTGATAGATCTTCGCAGAACGCCGAAGCTTAATGCATAGAAAAGTTCTAGTTCCATCAAATATTGGAAGTAGTCGTATACGTCAAATATTTGGGCAAAAACTGGTGTTGGATTTTTCGATTTTGAAATTAAAACTCTGCTTCCGAAAAGTGCTTATCGGACGAAAAGTGGATTCCACATTTAAATCAGAAATAGATCCCGTCCGCAGCCCTCCAAATCTAACCTTTACGAATCCACCTTTTCATTGAAAAAATATAGCGGAAAGCCAATCTATTTCTATTCTATCCAATAAAAAAGTCGCACTTGTATATTTCGGGAGCTTTTGAGTACAATAACTCAATCCGGAGCTGCTGTTCGCAAATGTAATCGACACGGGCGCTAACACAATCGCCAATTGGCGACCGGCGGACCCACTTATACTAATACGACCTATTGAGCGCGCCCGCCGCTAACGAGACAGGCCTCAAAAGTGCGTCAATGGTTTTGCTCATCAACAAACCATAAATCGAAGAGAATTAATGCGATGCGAATTACTCCGGTATCGATTAAACGAACTTAGGAAGTGTTTTATTTGTCTATTCGACATGAATGGGGAGTAGTACCATAGGTAGTAGTGGATGTTTTTCACGGTCCGGAACTTAATCACGGCTTTATTACTGTTCAGCATTCATAACAATTTTAGTCGAAAGACGAACTTCAGTAAATACACAGAACGAGGCATCTCTTCGAGAATTAATTAAATCCATTTGTATGTGTTAATAGAAATATAAAGAACTGTGATTGTGAAATCTTAAACTTAAGTACCTAAAACAATATTCTTTTTTTTCTAAGCTGGTCCTCAATTTATTTGAGGTCGGTGCAAGTATGTCACCATATTTTTTGGCATAGCTTTATGGCCAAGAGCCTGTCTGATGCCAACCCTCCTTGGGTATGCTGTTGTGGATCGTCTCTAGTTACCGTGCGAGTGACTCCTTAGTAGTCTGCATGGAGCGCAAAATCTCTCATTCGGCTTTCAAAATACCCACGGGATGTGTGAAAAGGGGTAGTCGCAGGGAAGTAGGTTCCTAACCTACTCCTATAGCTCGAGGCGAGCTTTTGCTCAACTGTACCCGCCATATAGGAGGTTGCCGGCGACGGAATGGGTTTTACTGGGCGCCATTCAAAAGCGTAGAGGCCCAATGGGGTCGAGGGCAGATGGAGCCCCACTGATGTCTATACGTACCCTACGTTCTTCACGCTGGAGTCAACATGCGGATAGAGTACACCAGTGGTTTTTAGTGGGTGTGGGTCTCTAGTGTATGCATGGTTTAACCTGAGACCCTTACATAGTGGACCCTATTCACAGTCAGGGTAGCTATAAAGGTTTTTCTAGTGAAAAAAAGGTAGGTACTCCTATTTGTATACCACACATTGTATTCTTATAACATTGCTAACCGGAGGATCTTAAATGTATGCTTACCACTTAAATTGAAAGGAATATCTGTAAGTACCTATCTAACAATAGCATAAAATGGTGGTGGGTATCAAAATTTAAATTGCTTAGTTCAATAATATGATTAATTGAATTATATAGAAAAGCTTTTCACAAGATAAATAATCCACATGCGTGGGAGTAATAACTGCCCAAAATTTACGCATGTTAAAATGTAACTTAAATTATATTGATAATTATTTATTGACTTGTATTGATGTTTTGAAATCATTACGAAATTGTAAGCTGTGGAGTTTCTTTCGCCATTTCTTCTCCATCTCAGCATAATAATAATTATTCGTCCCAAAATGGTGGTAGGGCTTTTGACGATTTACAGATAATATAATACTATTGATACCATTCTTACCATTGATACCAATCTTGTCAACGAAAATAAAATATATTTCATTATTAGCGTCCGTATCCTAGCTAACCTTCTAAATAAACATGACGATATCTTGAATAACTGATAAAATAAATAAACCCGAAGGAAGTCGGATCACGACTGCAAATGCGTATCCGAACATGTATTATTCACAAAATACATAACCACATCCCCATATTTTTAAGGCTCCGCTCAAGATGGAAGCTCAACACGCGAAATTAGTTTCTTTATTCTAGCGGAGTGAAAATACGCCATCGGGAAACTTATATCACCTGAATTCGTAATAACGTATAGAATACGTAAAATATTTCCAATAAACGTCGCCGATTGCCCTATACAATGTCGCTTCCTTTTTCGGTCCGTTGAATAAGCATAAGACATATGTTTTAATATAACACGCTTAGTTGTTCATGTGTAGGTAATTGCTTCCATGGCAACCAGAACGAAGCTTAGTAAAATGTGGGATCATAGGAAAAAATAGGTACGGTCAGAAGTATATTAAAACTTTACTACCTTGTCACAGCAACGTCAGCGCTTGTGAAATTAATTGCCATGTATTAATTATTATTATTATGATCAAAAAAGCGTCGGTGGCGTAGTGCGTAAGGGTCTCCCACCCGGGAGGCACCGGTTCGAACCCCGCCACGTACCAATGTGTTTTCAAATTTTGAATTCATATGTACGTTTATTCGACGCTTTACGGTGAAGGAAAACATCGTAAAGAAACCTGCACACACCTTTTTTATTGTTCATTATTGTTCACGCTTTTCTCTAAATAATAATTATACTTTTCGTTCATCATTTAGTTTCTAAACTAAAAAGTTATGGAATAATTTTATTTAGACATTTTTCTAGAACTAAAAATGTTATTTTTTACTATTAACGCTACGGAAAAGCAGCTACGATACGGCTAAGAAACGTAGCGCTTCGCTTCTTCTCTTTTTTTTTCATAGTAAAAAGAGGCGATACCTCAGGGCGATACGGTCCCGAGCTGATAAGTGTGCTACGACCTTTACTAAACTATTGTTGTCTAGCAATTATTGTTAAATTACTAAAAATGACGGTCACTAGGCAATAAAACTCTAGTATGGCGCTCTCTATCTTTGATTGAATATTCGAATCGGTCGTTAGTCGACCAGGGTATATTAGGCCCGTATTTAAAGGTAATAAACGTCACTTAACAAATATTTATAAAACAGTCTTGCTCTTCCCACTCTCAAAATGTTACTTTTCCCGAATTTTCTTCTTTCTTCTCTTTCTAGACACATTGTTACATCTAAGTCTTATTAAAATCTTCATGGTAGTATTATTAGGTACTTGCTTTTATTGTCATACAGTTTCATAAAGTCATAGACCAACCTTGCACAATATCCAGCTTTCGAGTGGTGACTACCAAACTTATGGCTATTAATTAATTATTGCAATGAGAGGCGTTCGCAATTATTTCGTACAAATTCAGTTTTAACAGCAATCTTGTAAATCATCATTATGGAAACGTGTCAAGTGGCCACCCGCTCACCCTCACCACAGTTCTTTTTTTGTGACTGTCGCCTAGTCTAGGCAAGAACTCGACCTCTTTGTTTAGTTCAAGGCCTGTGTACTAAATTAGTTCAATCGTCCGTTAGCATGCGCCAACAATGCAGTTTACATTATGCATATTTCTAGAGCTACCCAAATCGCTAGCAAGTATCCTTACATCCAATTGGATACTGATGAAAACACATACAATCTCTTTTATGCCGTGTAGCCTCCACAACTGCCGATATAAAATTCTACTGTTTCAATATTTCACAAGGCGCTTCGCTATATAGGGTCCCGTTACGGTTGTTGAATTTAATTGTACTTGAGCCTTCATTGTTGTGAAACAAAATGGCTTTTCTGGTGATGAGGAGGATTTGGACCACACACTGCCAATAAAAAAATGAACGTCCGACATGACCATTCAGAACGAAATGTCGACAAAATGGATTGACGGGGTATTCCCCTGGTTAGGTACATAGATATTAGATTTTTTCCGGTTTATATGGAGTGTGATTTGAATATAAGTCTCTCCCATTAACAACCAATTGGATATCTCAGAGCCTATTCCATTGTATTATTGCGAAGTTTACAATTTCCAGAATAATGGTGGTTATGATAATAGTGTTACAGCACAATTTTGTTTTGACAATTCATCAGTGATTGAAGCCCCCGGGTGAAGCTTATCACCACTTACTGTCAATCTAGAAAAAGACCAAAGCTGTCCTGGAGAAAATTATAAATAATTTATTTTTATTTATTAACTTCTCGTTTAGTACGCCCGTACTTGTATTTGGTTTGGAAACTATACTTGCAGGAAAATCTTGACAGGTCTCCCTTAGGATAAAAGCTGGTTAAGCCCATCGGCTTGTGGATCACCGTGTAATTCGATTAAACAGTTTGAACATCTCGAGAAGCTTAACTCACTTCTAAACTCATTCGGGTTGTCGAATAACTTTCGCGCGATTCTACTTGTCTAAGCGAGTTTGTTAGTGTTTTTGACATGTGGTTTAATTTTCTGTTTCTTGTCTTCACTTCTGGTTTTCTTTCATACTGTCCGTCGTTTAGTTATTTTTATCTCTTATTATTTTCTGTTTCAAGAAAGTGCCAATACTTTCGAAAAATATTCTCTTCTTTTTCTTAAAGTCTCGCTAACCTCACCATTATTTGATGACGGTTCACCTGTTATAGGACATATCCTATGGAGAATTTTGTCTATCTACAAAAATTGCTTCCTTTTTTCCATTTTATCTGTTACTTTAACCTTGTTCCCGCAATATTTGCCGCGGGGAATATTGTTACGGAAAAGAATATTTTTACACTTTTTTACCAAATTTCGTACACAAACTTGAAACTTGTTATTGTTATGCACGCTTTTCGTGTTTATGTTGTATGATATGGAGATTAAAATATTGCAATTTAAATTTTCCGAAGTTTTACCTGATTCTGTATACAATTTTATTCAAGATTCGTCCAATATCCCAAATCGAATCGAAATCGAAATTTAAAGCATCCGCATTCTCGCACCAACGTTATAGTGGGGGAATACAAACCCTCGTAAATTTGTCTTATTCCATCAACGTTTCAGTAAGACGCTTTATCTGATTTTCTCTTATAAAAACTGCTTTTAAACACATACACGAAAAATCTCTAAAGCATAAAATTATATTATTGTATACTTTTGTATGATAATTGTCTAACTAAAGGCTTTTAATAAAACGAACTTTAAGCTAATTTAAAGAAAAGTATAAATTATGTAACAATTTAAATTATATATATTCTTTACTGTACCCATCAAAACAATGAAATAAATTAATAAAGACATGTTCTAAGGTGAGGTGATTCTTATCTCTATAAAGTTATAATAGGCTTTGATAGCAGAGTTAGCTTAAACGGATAAAGCTTTAAATTCCGTAAGTAGAATAAACATAATTATGCAGTACCTACTTAGGTACTTCTCGGTGATAATTTTCAAGAGGTAGGTCAACGGGAAGTACCCCATAAAACTTGATGTGTCAGTTACCTAGTCTGCTATTAAGTACTTCTCTAAGAGATGGTTCCATTCAACCCGCCTTCTCAATTTCACCGTTACAGGGCAGGTACGGGAATATTTCTGGGAAGGATATATTTGCATATTTTTTCGGATTTTTTATTGTAAATATTTTAGCGATCTTTGACAATAAAATATTAAGGTCGCGATATTTGAATGCTCCGTGGACTTCTTGCTGTCTGATCGGCAATGACCTGGGTCCGTGCGCTGTCTCCTCAGGGAAATCAACACGCGATTTGCGACATTCAGCTTTCGCTTTTGTTATTTCCGACCATGATTTACCTTGCTCTCTTCGAGTCAGGTCTAGAGTATAGAATACATTTTGTACGCTACCATTTATCCGAAACATGGCAATACGAATGAGAATGTAATTAAAGTAAAGGTTTTTATATTTTCTACTCACTTGATGTTTCATGATTCTTTCATAAGCTACTTAATAGAAGGAAAGGGGGAAAATGTTAAGGCCAAGGAGTATCAGGACAGGAAAACCCGTGCCATATGAAGTGATAAATAAAAGGATTGATTGGGAAAACGGAACACTGACGAATACCCGAGAAGGTGGTGCCATTAACCCAAAAAATCTATCTCCAAAACCATTGCGGTAATCGTACTTTTTCTACGCTGAAAGGCCAATTAGCAACACACACTGTATTCAAGTTTAGACACAACTGACAGTGTGGATGATAGCAGTTTTAGGCTGTCGAGGCACACCTCGTCATCAATCCAATTAAGGAATTTTACACTCGCCCATTAAAACTTTGCTGACCCGTTTCGGAAGTTGTAAAGCGTCGAATAACGCTCCACAGGACCGGTGGGGGGAGGCCCGAACTGCCCAGGGTTGACGTAAATCCAATTCCATGCCGGGCGTTAGTCTTGAAAATTAGTGGAATAAAACGGATTGTTTTCCGCCCTGAATGAAACTGACTTAATGTTATTTGTTTTGTACTTACAAACTAGTTGCCGAACTTATTCAACGCTGTGTCTTTGATTGTCCTCGTTTGAAACTTTAAATATTATCAACAAAACAATTTCTTTGTAACTGTTTAAAGTAATTTAAAAGTTTCATAACCAGATACAATTTATAGGAGTACCCAAAGGCTTAGTACTCCGTGGGAGTACCTAACATTATTCTGTTTTGGGATCGTGTAGGATTTTGAAGAGCCACTTGTATTTGTTCCAGTCTATACTGTCGTTTAATTAAAACAGCATAATCCAGCCAGAAGTTTTATAAATGATTTTCATTAAAATTCTCTTGACCACATAGGTATATCAATTAATCCGCGCTATATTTCTGCGTCATGAACGAAATTGCGAATCTATTAAACCGCTCGTGTTTTATTGTTCTCGAGACCATTACGATACACACCGTTAAACGCAAAAAGTGAAACGGGCGCTGGTAGCCTAGTGAAAAAATCGGTACACGTCATACTCATAATTGAAACCGGAGCCAATATGTAATGAATGGATTCATAGAATGCTTTACTCAGCATATTTTTCCAAGCTATCCGTCATTTTACTGCCGAAATAAGAAAACAACGCTCAGGTGTATTTGGCTATAAATCTCTAAAAGAGTATTTTGCAGTCCAACATTAGGTTTTTCAATCGCATTTGCTGAGAGAGAACAATCCCCATTTATCTTCGAAAGTAGTTCAAGGAGATCTGATAAGACGATCAGACTAGAGGACGTTGAATTTTTACGAATTCGGTAGCGAGGCGCGAATTCGAAGCTTTACCCCGAGTTCGTTTATCGGGAGTAAACGGACATGCAGTGTCGTGCGCTCTTGCGATATCCCCGTCTCTGTATAAAAATAGTCGAACATGTCGGAAAAACGTGATTAATCTGCATTTTGCTATTATAACCGTATACATTAATCATATTTATTCTATCTACATTTTATGTAACACACGCAACGCAATTTCCTACGCTCATTTTCTTAACGATGTAGCAAAGCTTCCCATGTTGAATATTATGGCAATAGTTATACATTTACCTGTCACTGTAGATGAAAGACAAATGCTCCTTAACACAAATACAGATTACTCAAAGCGGCCAATAGGACTTGGTACGATGCCAAAGCTATATTTTTTAATAAAAAAGATGAACATGGTTGCTATTAAGTGCTACTCGAACTCATTAGCTCTGCATTAGCTTCAGTCGAGGCTATCAACTTTTTACATGGCATTTTTGGAACGTGTGAAGCGTGTTGAGATGAAGCGTGAGCGATCGGAGTAAATGTGATCATGTAGTAAATTCCTTATGTTCTTGAGCGAACAGTTTTCTAACAATGACTTAATACACTAAAAATACCCCTTCTGGTATCGTCTTTGAAAAGAATTGTACAACTAAGTATCGTGCGGATTATATTTTCATTTCATGAAGCTTATTCACATACGTAATCTTTCAACTACGTAATTCTTTAGCAGTGTGTATGATTTTTCTTTACTGGCAGAAATATTTTCTTTGATTAAATTTCAACAAGATACCAAATTTCCCCCGAGAGCTGTGGTTCCAAGCTCGGCTAATGCTTAGTCGCTACTAAAATCAAGTCAGTTGTTCTATTGAGACTAAATAAAGTTTGGATGTAGGCCGGAATGCTAAGAGACCTTTAGAAATTCAGACAATAGACATTCCTGATGATGGAACAAGTCTTGTCCACCAAGTTGTTACTTAGGCGGGTATCAGAACATGTTGATTGGATAGCCTATTACAGTTCCGATAGACAAAACCGTCCTTTGTTTCCTTTGTAAATCGAAGTTCAGAAAATTGTGTTTTATTTTATCCGTGCAGAGAATAGACAATTTAATTAGATAACAAAAGCTAGAATATGTACCGAGCTTTGTTCAAAATTACTTCTTACAATAACACAATAAATTCTAGTTTCATACTAGTTCAAGATATGAAAATGAATACTCGATGCTTACTCTTCCACGATTGATGGCGTTTCTTGGTATAATACTACTATAATACTTAAGTGCTTTATTTCAGCATTTTAGAGAAAACACTTATTGGAAAATTTGAATTGATAAACTCCTAACCTGAAGTAAATTGTTAAAAGAAAAAAAAAGTACCTATTGTTGGATATTGTACAACAAGTTCCGTGAAAAAGTCGTAGGCATTATTGAATGGAAATTTTAATAAGTTCGGCTTTTAAATTAAACGTATATATTTTGAAGTATCGTTACGTTATTGCTGTTTAAATTAATTATTATAATACTAAATTCTGCGAATATTGTATATAAATAATATTTACGCTCATTAACAACAACATTGAAGGAGAAGTAGGTAATAACTAATAAATTTGCTGTCATAAGTAGCATTTCTGATGATACTTAGTCTATTTTTGGAACAATTTGTAAGGTATATTAATACCTGGGAAGATCTAGACGAACATTTATCGACCAAATAAAAAACTATTTTGAAGAGAGGCCAGGTCAAAAGTACTCGAAACGCTGCATCATGTATGAGGATTGTAATAAGAGTTGAAGAAGCAAAAGAAAATAAGGACCACCGCCTTTCTTATTTCTGCCGTGAAGCAGTTCGCTGTGTTTCGGATTGAAGGGAAAGGTAGCCAGTGTAATTACTGGGCATGGAAGGCATATCATCTTAGTCCCCAGGATGGCAAACGCACTTGCGGTGTTAAGTGATTTACACTTAATATTGCAACGCAGCGGTGATCACTTAACATCAGGTGGGCCGCAAGCTTGTTTGACATCTCGTAACATAAATAAAACAGTAGCTATTGGCTAAATACTTATGGCTACCTCTATGGGAGAAAGGATGTTTTTATGTTTTATACAATAACTTCACCGTATAAATACCGAAAACTCGTGTAATACTTTTACTATAGTGAATTCCGTCCTCACGATGATCCTATCATGTACCTTGTAATACCATAGTGTGTAATACGTAATAATCTTTGGGGGTTACATTGCAAGTTTAATTATAGACCTGTCCAGTCCAGTGCCCTAAATAAAAATACCAGATCCTCATTGTTTCCGACCGCGGAGTGTCGCCGACGTAAAGGCACGTACCTCCACTCTGTGCACCTCTTGATAAAGAATTTCATTATCAGCACGACCGCTATTTATGTTCCGGACCGATCGCCGAACATTGGTAGCTAGGCACGCTCATGTTTTATAATAAAATGCCCGCACATGTTTATATACATCAAAAATTGTTATAAAGCTGTCTTTGAGCATTTGTTCCATTGTTGAACTTAAGTCTTTCAAATGTTTTTAATCAACTAAAGAGCGGATGATCAATACAAAGCCTGCCTTACATTAAATTCTTTTATGTTATTCTGTAATTTTTCTTTTGTCTAAGCGATTGTAATTTTCTTTTGATAGAAAAGTAAATTGTAAATTGTACCTACTGGGAGCGTTGACGTGAATTTGTACAACCGTTTTGACCACATAAGACGTAGCTTTGTTCTCTCGCAAACTACTTTGATAAGTGTTGTTTATACAAAATTTAATGTTCTCTGTAATAACGTGAGGCTTGTGCTTTCCGTATTCAATGCAGATTTACTTGATTTTTTGGCAACAAAGCAAGCGCATTTAACTTTGGCAATTAATTCTGTGAAAAGGAAATATGAATTACGCGTAAAGTCGTTATAGGTGCGCAGAGCTTAATGTATTATTTTATTGAGAGTCGTGAGATGTTTATTCGGCTCGCAAAGAGGACATCTCAATAAGAAACTTTTATGGCAAAGTTATGAGATTATAGCCATCCAAGTTTCGTTCCATACGCATGATAGGTATTGATTCTTTGCCAAAGTTGATTTGGTCTATACTCCTCGGTGTCGGCGTTTGTAGTGGCTCGTTACTGAGCCGTGCCGTTGTATTTGATTACCCTGCATGGGGAATACTAATGTTGATAGTTGTGCGATATTGGTTAGACACACCCACATACAGCTCGATAGCTTGTTTACTGTTTGCTGTGATCGGAACGTTCTTGTTTGCAGCTGTGAATACTCTTTCCATACATTCGAAATGAGCTTCGCGAATTTGATATAAAGTTCCCAGATTGTGTCCACTCTACAGATTTAATACCTTACCTCCAATAATAAAGTTTGAGTGAGGTGCCCTCTTGAATTGAGAGTTCATTATTTTCTGATATACCTACCTAGATTTCATTGAATGTGTTCTCTTGAAAGTATTAATTTATTTTTGGGCTACGCGTACTTTATTACATAATTCTTGTGTATATTTCGAATTGGGAAAAAGTATTCTCTGCGGCTGACGGTGGTCGCTATATTTAATGGACCGTTGCAAAATTAGCGCGTTGTCAACTTGCAGAATCTCTGTATAACTCATTTCATTTAGAAGATTAAAATGAAATTAATATTCTACGGCCGAAGTCGCTTTTTCGTCACCATCGATCGCGTCGGATAACACTAACTTACGTAATTATAAATAAACATTGACAACGAGTCAAGTTCGTAAAGCTGATTATCTCGATGAGGCCAAGAGATTTGGCGTTCTGTAATGAAAAACATCTACTGGAAATATTCTCAGTAAATATTGACAACTTAAAAAGCCCTTGCAAATACCGTGCGATGTTGTTGCGCACTAATTAGCTTTTGTTTCAAAAGAAAAATTTTAATGAACTTTCAAAGTGCATACGTCGCAGCGCCGAGTTAAGGAAAATTGCATTACCTCTTTTTACGTAAAGAAAAAAGATTGCTTATTTTTAATGAAGTTTATTAGTTAGGAAGTTAGGTAGTGTTTTAAAATAAAGTAACTTCGTTTATTGTTGTTTTTTCAATCATCAGTAGATATATCTTGCTACTATTTGGCGACGGCTTCGCTCGCGTTATTGTAGCAATTGTTAAAAAGATAATTTTCTATCCCTCGAAAATAGTTCCTGTTTTCTAGTTGAAAGGTCTCAAAACAATATTTTGTTCGTCTTCTGTCCTTGAAGTTATCATTTCTTTATAAAATCGCGATAAACTACGTAAAAACTGCGCGGTTAAAAAAAATATATAATTATATATTATTTTTAACTGCGCCATTCCGCGCGCAAAAAAGTAACAAAGACTATACAACCAGTTTTCAAAAATATTGCAATAAAATATGTACTATATTTAATAGATATTATAAAAAGGTTGTAAAAAATAAATTGTTGTAAAAAAAAAAGGTTATAAATAAATAAATAAAAAGTTAATATTTAATTGACTGTTATAGTAGGTATTGATATAATAGGTTGGGGAAAAAGTTTCTTCGCATTTTTTAAGAAAATTCAAAACATTTTTTAATATAGTTTATTTACATTTAACTAAAGTATGTAGGTACCATTTTGTTCGATAACTTTTTGCCATCTTGTAGGTAGGGACATGATCCCATTGCTATAGAAATTTTGGGATTTCTGGTCAAAATACCGCGACAAGTGGTTTTGGCAGTCCTCTCGTGATGTTAACCTGACACTGCCTAAAGAATTCTGAAGAGACCGAAACAGGTGGAAATCTGAAGGTGCAAGGTCAGGACTATACGGCGGATGCATTAACACCTCCCAGCCAAACTCTCTTAATTTTTGCTGAGTGGCTAAAGATGTGTGAGGTCTAGCGTTATCATGATGAAAAACCACACCCCTTCTGTTGATTAATCCCGGCCGCTTTCTCTCAACTTCTTGCTTTAATCTCATCAGTTGTTCGCAGTAGAGTTCAGAATCGATGGTCCTGCCTGGTGGTAACAGCTCATAATGAATAATGCCCTTCCAATCCCACCACACACACAGCATCACCTTGTTGCGAGTTAACCCGGGTTTCGCCACAGTCTGTGAAGCCTGACCGGCCTTTGACCACGACCTTTTTCGCACGTTCTTGTCGTACGTGATCCACTTTTCATCACCAGTTATCAGCTTCTTCAAAAATGGTTCGGTTTCATTACGTCGTAATAAAGAATCACAAATGAGTACACGGTTCATTAGGTTTCTTTTAGTGAGCTCGTGAGGTACCCAAATGTCGAGCTTTTTTGTGTACCCAGTTTTTTTCAAATGCGCCAAAACTGTTTTGTGGTCAATTCCCAGTTCTTCAGCTACGTCGTAACTACTGACATGCCGATCTTGCTCCACTTTTTCAAAAATGGCATCCATTTTATCTGTAATAGGGCGACCAGAGCGACGTGCATCTTTGACATCAAAATTTCCGGATTGAAAACGCTTAAACCAAATTTGTGCTACTCTCACAGACACTGCACTAGGTCCATAAACATCGCAATTTTTTTTCGCGGCTTGCGTTGCATTTTTACCTTTTTTGTAGTAAAATTTTAAAATGTATCGAATTTCTTCATTAGATTCACTCATCTTGGCGGTACGAAAAACAAATGAAAATCACACATTTTCCTAATTTGAATTTGGAATTATGTTCTTTAAAATTTAAACTTTCAATGATACCAAAACCAGCCAGATACAAATAGTATAGCCAAAGAGATTTTATTACAAGTTTATACATACTGTAATGCGAAAAGACTTTTTCCCCAACCTAATATAAATAACAAACAAGTTGGATTTATTTTGTGCATAATATACTCCATTATGATACTGAAAACGGTGTGTGTTGAAAAATAGTTTTTATGCCACACCTGACCAGAAAATGGCATTCACCGCACCCTATACGTAGAAAATCCCACTTCCTAGTAAGGGGGTGAATACAATCGTCTCAGAAAAGCCTCAGATCGCACGCTTTTAATATTCGTTAGACATTCTTTGTTTTACAGCCCGAGTTAACAATGTACTATTATAGTTCATTTATAAGGATACTAGCTAGTGATTATGTAGCCTATAGGTACTAACAGTTCCACGAATTTATCTTGGCTTTCCCTCAAACATTAAAATTAGCATTATGGTCATCATGATTAAACTATTTTTATTAGGACCGTCTTCTTTGAAAATAACGGCAGTTCTTGAAGTAATTATGATAATGCTTTTTTTCTGCTATGTCACGAATTAATTAGTAAACTTTAGGGTTTTTATCACAAAACTTCAATCCCTGGGTGAATTTAAAATTAAAGACCTCTTTCCTTTTACAGCATAATACATTTGATGAAGATGACGCAGTCAGATAATAAAAGTGTGCTTGTCTGAAACTTGGTACAAATCGTACTGCGTGTTTGTCAAAAACTTGCTTCGCTCGCCGTTAGTTAGCCGTTTAACGCTGATTAGTTTTTATGAACGCATTCTGAGGAAACTTGGGAGTTTTTACGAGGGAAAACAAAGCCAAGAATGTTGCTCCAAATTATAGCGAGTTGAAAGAAGAACGATTTCAACGGTTATTACGGAAATAAACTGCATACCGAAATGGCATTAAGCTTTTATAAAAATGCTTTTATTGTTAATAAGCTACTTTTCAAGTAGACGTGTTTAAAATATTGCACGGTATTAAACTCACAAGAAGTACAAAATAATAACATCACGCGCTCGAGTAAGGCGCCTTCCTCACCGGCTTGTTTCAGTACCGAGTATGTATAGATTTCCTACAAATTCTTTACCGAGTGCATGCAATACATTCGGTACCGAAACGAAAACGCGCCGAAGCCGATGAGGAAGGCATCTAACGCACACTCTTGTTACATGAAAATGAAAAAGCTCTTTATTTAAATGTACTTTTAAATCGTCAAAAGCCTTACCACCATTTTGGGACGAAATAATAATTATAATGCTGAGATCCTAAAACAATATTAATGTGTATAAAAATATCAATATTCGATGCCATAATTGCTTGGGACAAGAAGGTAATTTATCTTATTCTTATATTTTGAATAGCATTTAAAGATAAGTGGATATTATTTTCATTTACGGATCAATCTAATCAGATTAATGAATTAATATTAAACCGATCCGAGCGAATGTTCGCTACATCCATTGGTTTTTTTGTAATTATAGTGGCTTTATCTCATTACCGCGATCAAAAAATAACTTAGGATAAAGTTAATTTCGTCTGAAAACTACTGGTAAGCATAAACAAGCTTTGAAAATAATATCGAGCTGCCCCTACTTCCCCTGCTTACACCATAAGCTATATCAAACCTAATTAAATTACATACATTTCTACTATCAAGCTATAAGCTCTTAAAGGGTTGAACAAAGATTTGTAGCATTTGGTTACCGAACCTCAACCACATCCACATGCCATAGAAAATAAACATCCACATACCCACATCCTTTTAAAAATCATTCGGATTTTTATGAATTTAGTATTTAAGGGTACTAAACCCCAATCAAATATACACGTCTTTTATTAAAGTTGGATACTTGAACTCTTTTTATCGCCAACAAGGGAATAACACTGCGATATACTCAAAACCAGACGGCCCTTTGGTCGTTTTCAAAAGATTTACTTAGCAAAATCCTAATTGAGCCGCACCAAATGATTACTAATCTGACTCCTCCGGGGTACAGTATCGATAAAAGAAATCTAGACGGAAATTGCTTTCGTTCGAGGCACCAATCTAACAATGATAAATTAGGACCCCGCTGGGCCGAATGTCCGGCGACTTTATTAGGCAAGCCCACTGCTTGTTTAAAGCCCCTTTTGGTAATATGTACCTTCTACCCTTGACATAGGGTCCTGTGAATTTGGCGTCAGTCCCTGTGAAGTCGTCGTGGCAACGCTACGGAATCCGCTTATTTCAGCTACGGTAACGGTTTAGTGAGAACGGACCCGATTAAACTAATGCCGAATTTATATTCTGCTCTACATCAGTTGTATGCAAATAAATTTCAGTATGACACACAATAACTGTTTTCTGACAGTGCGCGTAGTATTCAGGGAGTATTTCTAGTTGGCAATTCTATTCAATGTGAGAATATCTTGGTTCCATATAAAGTTGCTTGCAACACCATGATTTCATTCCAGTCACTCGCACACTGTCAATGCTATATATCCTTATGAGTTTCTCCCTAGTTCTTTTTGTAATAACACGTGTTGTGAAACACCATTAACGCAAACTACCTTACAATTAATTGTTACTTTAAATTCACTTTCACTTGACATTGGCTAAATGTATATTTAATCACCGAAAAGCCATTAATTAAGATTTAAGAACTATCCGTAACCTTACCCAATGACACACACATAATACCGAAAAGGTGTTTTTAATAAAAACAATCAAAATGCTAAAATAAGGCTTCCTACATAAACATTAATAAAATTTATAGATAAAATAATAATAGAGTACCTATTTGTAAACTACACCAGGCAGCAGTAATTATTGTCTTCAGTTTTTCGTTCCTACGTCACGCCCACAACTTCTTTGGAATATGTACTGATTATAAAATACAAACATTTCTCCCTTCATCGAAGCAGTGATATTGTTTACAAAAACTTATTCATTTAGAAATGTAATTTCACGTTTTTCGAACAAAACATTCTTTTTTAAAAAAAATGGCGGATGGGGCATGGCTGGATTAAAAAAATCAGAGTAGCATTTCAATTATTTACGTCTGTTGAAATACCCATTAGTATTATTGAACGTTATATTTGTATAAAAGAGGAAGAGAAATTATGTTTGCTTTTTTTCGTGACTAGTGAGCGCCTGTGTATTTTTATTATTATTATTTTAGACAATTCGGGGCTTTTTGCGTCACTGCGACCTATAAAGATCTATTGTGACTAGCCTCCAAGTAAGTCCTATTGAGGCCTTACATGTACCTGTGTATTCATTTACATTTTGGTAATAAACGAACTATGTCATATCGTTTGTATATTATTCTATCTTAGGAAGTGTTCCAAGTAAGGTGTGAGTAAGAACTACAAATTTAACAAGTCATCTGACTTGTTCTTTTATTGATTCTTACTGATTCACACCATAACACATCATTTACTTTTTACTAGGTGGTAGACCAATATGTAGGGTCGTCTGGTTAGGTAGCCTTTCTTATTTCTGCCGTTGGCTGTGTTTCGGATTGATGGGTAATTACTGGGCATGGAAGGCATACAGTCCCCAGGATGGCAACGCACTTAAAGTGTTAAGTGATTTACCCTTAATATGCAAGTGTCTATGGGCGACGGTAACCACTTAGTATAAAAAAATACGAACAAGCCTTGATAACTTTGCACATAAGTTTCATTTAAAAAAAAAATAATCCACTTTATTTTAATATGACTAGTAGGTACTTAGACAAGTGACAATACTCCAAAACGTTTCTGCTAGTAAAATGCCTTCTTCTTCGTCGTACGGGCTATTTACACAACTCGCCGACTTTGCGTCGAAGGGCGAGGGGCTGGATCCCTCCAGCTAGCTAAAATCTTCTAGGAAGTCTCCTAACGCCTTGAAGTCTCTGAAGACATCCTAGAGTTTACCCGGATGGCCCAACCTTTTCGTTTCGAAGAAGCCATTTTATCACCCTTAAATTACTGTCGTAAAATAAACAATCTCATTGCAATCAGCGACGTGCAGGCAAGGTGCGCGGGGCTGAGATACCTACGATTTATTTGTGAACACGTCAACGTCAATGCTGGTCGTCGTTGTGACCGGACAATTTTATGTGAAATTCCGCAATTAAAAAGGGTCGTTGTAAGCAGAGTCGTTAATAAACGAAATATACTTTATATTATTTATTAATCTTATGCTCATTAATTTATTTCTCTTGTTACAGTGACGAAGTTCATCCGTATTGGCATCGCAGACAAAAATGACAATCCACCGTACTTCGACAAGGAGCTTTACGAGGCTGAAGTGGATGAGAATGAGGACATCCAGCACACCGTCCTCACTGTCACCGCCAAAGATCACGATGAATGTGAGTACGCATGCTTTTTTCCGACAAAAGGGCACGTGCATATCGTCGAGTAATTTGGTCTTGACGTTCCTAAAGCATTTTAAGAAAAAAAGTTTATCCCCACTAAGAAATCTATCATTCTAAAGCTAGGCAATCAGTGTAGTTATCGACTATTCACTCAAGGCTGGTAACGTCGAATGCTGTAATTTTGTCTTCATGTAATTATTTCGCCTAAATTACAAAGTCAGTAATTATTTCTGTGGCATTTTAAATTTTACCTAGTATCTGGTGTTTTATTAGGGAAACAACAACGTATTGCTTGAAAATGTAAAGTCGGCCATTTTTACAGTGCCACGAAAAACGTAACACAGCGCCGATGTTTTTTGCGGCAGATCTCTAAAGTGACCTGTGAAAGGAAGTCGGGTGAACGCACGTAATTGTTGTTGTCGCCAGGACGTATTAGAGACTTGCCTGGCATATAAGAATGTCAGCAAGTACCGAAGCGAGTAAAGGTAGTAGCTCATTTTTACCGCACCGCACGACAGACAATGATCATTCAAAATAAGCATAAGCACATACAGTGTAGATAGATTTTACATTGACAGAATGAAATGCAAACAACGCGCGGTAAGCAAACCTACCGCCTCCTAGCCACCGCAAAGTTACCTACAGAGAAGAAGCTTAAGCCCATTACTTGCATGCTCATTTTAAGTCGTGCGGGAGCGGTGCGGTACAAATGGGATACGACCTTAAGCCTTGGATGCGTACTCAGAAACTCTCTTGCTTCTTTGTCTGCTAATTCGTTTTAGTTCAACTCTAAGCATCTCACTTATCTTCGATAATAGAATGCAAATCTCAAACTCAGACAGGCAAACAAGAATGAAAATTGATTTCATATATAAAAAGAAAGACATTGAGTTTCTTCTTCATCTTTTAAATATCTATAATCTTTGAATTATTTACACATTATAAGGCAATTATCAATTAATATGTAAATAATTCATGAGCAAGTGTTTTGAAATGTAATTATTGGATTTGTTGAGTATATTTATTGCTTTGTGAATCCATAAAAAACCCGAAAGTCATTAAAGGAAATATCAAGACTTTATCAATCAAATATTCTGACTTTTGGCATCAATTTCATGCAAATAACATCGCAAAATTTAAATGAATGAACGGTATTAGATTACGATACGGTTGAATGGGACTGCTCCGAGCGACATCGTGAGTATGCACGTGTCCTGAATATAAATTTGTATTTTTAAGTGAATAATTAATGTGTACCAAGCTCAACATTCTTTATTTAATATTCGCTGGAAAATAAATCGCAGTCTGACGAATAGATAAGATAGGATGATATTTTATGGTAAGACAATGATTTTCACTATTAATAAAGAAAATTATATTATGTACACGGCAAGCTTCCTCTAACTGCAAAATTTTCTCAATAGACTTTAGACTCTATGACTAGGAAATAAGGTTAAGCGACGAATTTGTGGCCGCAAATTTGCCGATTTGTGTGTTTGCTATTATGAATTGTTTAATTACTTTGCCACATTTACGTCTTGAAATACGTTTCAAAATCCTCTCAAAGCATGTTGTTGACATCTTTCAAATGCAGAAATTAACATCTACATAATAGCCGTGGAAATTCATGGATTCTGCCTATTGATAAATGAATATAGTATGGCGATGTTGGAGAAATAAAACAAAAAGTTATAGTGGACTGATTTGCTGAACGTATTATTAGGATCTTATCAGGTTAATTCTGAAAATGAAACTTTGTACTAAGTCGTAGTCTTTGTAGAGACGTTCATATCTACTATATAAAAATGAATCGCTGAATGTGTTGCTAAGCGCAAATCTCGAGAGCAGCTGAACCGATTGCGCTAATTCTTCGGAGAGAAAATTTAAAAAAATTGGAAAAAGTAAAGTATAATTTATGGCAAATTTATTTATTTTTTCTTGTCTTCGCCAATATTACATAGATAGACATTACGTTAAGAAATATACAAAGGTTTTGGTAAAGTATGGTATTGCAAGCTGGTTATTTTTTACGATTCAGATTTTTGATAACATCGTATTAATAATATGTTGACATAACATAATATTAATAGTATGTGGGTAAGGTGTTCGCTATACCAAACAATCTGTATGGGCGCATTTTAATTGGTCGATAAGTCTGTCATTATAAAGCATTCGGAGACTCAGTTCCATTCCCATATCACCTCAGTCATGAGACGTTATCAGTCAACTCGCTGCTGCTCCCTATTAATGCTCATTGTGTTTAATTACGCTGCGTAGGAGATAAATGGCTGAACGGTTTTCAGATGCTCAATGTTAAAACTCGTCGAAATGTATCGAAACTACGAATGTTTGTAAGCAATAATTGGTGATCCATGCCTGTACGTTTGCTAATGCCATTCTCTCAAAGCCAATTGCCAAACTGTACCGTATACCGCATAGATTCTCTAGCACATGAAATACCCGACTAATGAAAATAGTTCCCCGCACGCGGGCCCTATGGCATGCGTTAGAGAAATCTCACGCACCCCACGTGCGGGTGCTAACGCCCAATAAAAATGTGCCCTATGGGATGTTCATGTGTAATGTTGTTTTAATCTACCAATTGGTTAATGAAAAAATATTTTATTTTGTGATGCCGACCTTAAACCTACACAGAAAAGCCTTTTTAAATATAAATTATAAAGCATTTATCCCAGCCATCAAGTTGGCTGCAGACTTTCGTGTCCTTTTACCCACGAATTATGTTATCATCGTACTGTAATTTACGTGGGAGTTTCGTGAGCCCTTTCTGTCATGACGACTTTAAGAAAAGTTTCAAGGACGTAGTTTTATATTTATCTTTACTGGGAAATGAAATCTGATAAAAGCATTGCATTTTTTCAAGTTTTTAATAATTTCATAAAAGAATGGTGTATGTTAGTTTGCCAGTAAATATCTCTTTGGTACCTACTCCAAATTCAAGCGGGTACACCTTGGTTATGGTTTAGCTAGCTACAGTAACAGAAAAGACACACATTAAGAATTATCAAATTACTACATATCAAAGGTTAAAATTTAATGTCTTTTTAAAATATTCTTTAAAGTGCTTATGTCTTTTTATATGTCAATTTGCACATAGCCTGCCTTGTCCGTAGCCTATAGACGCTTGCATAACTGACGAGACACCTAAGCCAACCTTAGTCGCTTCCCTACCCCGTCTCAACATTTAAAAATAATCTGTGTACAACAAATCTCTAACTTCAACCAAAATAACAAACGACCTTTTTATTACGCTGTTGGAATTCTAAGGACAAAAATGTCGAAAAACACCAATAAGACTGTTTGAAAAGTTTCATTCCAATCCCTCGAGATATTTAAATGTAAATGTACCACCATAAAAAAGCGGTCTATTCATTTATCAGGCGTTGCTTTAAACTTGATCGTTTATAAAGAAGGCCATTAGACGCCAAAAGATTATGCTGAAAATTGAAGCTCGGAACTGCTAGGTACTATGTAAAAGTTACACAATAAATTCAGTAAACTTGAAAGCAGTAAGATAATCTCAGTCTGTCACAGTCAATATATTGGTTAAGCCACAGATTGAGTCAATGGATCAATGTGCAAGCCAAAATCAAAAATTATATGTATTTCGCCATTTTTTTGGGCAGCTGATAAATATACCCAATACTATTTTTAATTAGTAGTAACATTTTATAGCCATTAAATTGCGCTTTGAGGCTGACATCACGAGGGAGTATTAACTTTGTGCTGGCTCTTTACTGTTCATGCGAAAATCGAATTTTAATCATGACTATATTTTGAACGCTTAATGAAAGTTGTTTATTAGTTATTAGTATAATCACCCTTTAAGTTATTGTGACTAGGAAGATCATGAGGTTTTGATAGTTACTGTTATTGCAAAGACAATGTATGAGTGGTATTAAAAGCTAGTACTTACAAAATATATTTCTCAGACATAACTAAAGCAGATTTGACTTAGTTGACACTCTTATATTAAATTTTCGCTTCCAAAACCATGTATGAAATACTTTCTCGAAAATATATTTCGTGGCCAATGTATCTTTTCGTGAAAAGGTTCATATTTATATACCTGTAATCTTGTGATATGTATACTTTAATACACATAAAGATGAAATTCTGGAAAAGGCCCGAGGCTCATATTAATAAACCAAACTCATAAAATATATTCCATAATAAGATCTACTTGGAAATATACTACCTACTTCATAAATAATTCGTGTGAATAAATAATGTCGATGAATTAATCCAAATCACTTAACCGTTCTTCAAATAAATTGACTCAATCAAACCCATATTCTGAATAATCTTTATACGTCTGAATAAAGTGTATTGAAATTTATACCTAACAATTATTTACCATTCAAAGGAGCAAATTTGAACGACCTCCTCTAACATAATATTAACCACAAATTGATTATAGAATCCTATTATTGTGCCTGTATAAGCTGCCAGCTTAATGTTTGCTGTTCATAACTCCGAATATTGCATTTATGATAGCCACGGGCAACTTACGCATGAACAGTCAAGTAAGTACTTAAG
Organism: Elophila nymphaeata; assembly: GCA_955850985.1. NCBI lineage: Eukaryota > Metazoa > Arthropoda > Insecta > Lepidoptera > Crambidae > Elophila > Elophila nymphaeata. The sequence goes on from OY039068.1 coordinate 16,943,539, forward strand.
TTATTGGAGAATTTACCAGTAAATATGACCGATTTTGAACCTAAAATGTTGACTGACGCTGGAACTAAACATATATTTATTTAATCCCTGATTGAGTATTCCTCCCCGGACTTGTATTCGTCCAGATTTTTCCACAAAACAGACTTTTAAAATATTATTTTCTAATGCTAAGCCGTTTCAAGTGGAGTAACGAAGATCTTTATCTACCCTCTTGAAACAATATTGTACCGAGAAACCGCTCTCAGCGTAACGGTGTGAGCTAACTATCAAATATCGCATAGTTCTCGAAGTTTCTATGTTAGATTACAGTGTTCTATAATTATTTTAAGAGCCCGATACCCTACTGGTAGAATTTAATTGATGGTTTTAGATGACATTAAAGGTTTTCATCTACACTCATGTCATAATATTCGAATTAGGATCTCAATTTTTGCATGAAACAAGTTAAAGCAAATAAAATAACTTTTACGGATTTAATTCGCGGAGAATTATATTTTTAATTTTGTTATTATTGCCCGACGTTTCGTAACACATTGCAGCGTTCGTGGCCACGGGAAGACTTAAGATGTAGGTTGTTAAATTTGATGAAACTGGTAAATATAATCCAAATAATACGCCAATAATAATTAAAGTGACGGTAGATTTAACTATATACATATTTATAGTCTTCCCGTGGCCACGAACACTGCATAGTGTTACGAAACGTAGGGCAATAATAACAAAATTAAAAATATAATTCCCCGCAAATTAAATCCGTAAAAGTTATTTTATTTGCTTTAACTTGTTTCATGCAAAAATTGAGATCCTAATTCGAATATTATGACATGAGTGTAGATGAAAACCTTTAATGTCATCTAAAACCAAGTTGTTTTCCTTAAATAATGACCGATTTAAAAAATTGGCCATTATAAGTAAGGTTAAAAGTTTCTTCTTTTGATTTTATGCAACAGTCAAAGTTACATTGTTTGTCAAAGTGTCTAATAAAAAAGTACAAAATTCAAACTTATTTTTGTTTAAAAAAATAAGCTGTGGTTCCCCTGGACTCACCACTGTAGAAGCGTGACTATATTTTCACCGCTACAGTTATTCTACGTACCCGAACAGTGGACTAATTAGGGTGGGCAATGATATCCACCCACACTACTTGTAAATCCAGTTTACATAATTTAAACCGAGCTCATATTTCATTATCTCTGTTACAATGTAGAGCTTATACGTCTTACGCTGAGGACTGACCTTTACAGATAGTAGAAATAATTCGTTTATTTCTACTATTTGTAAATCATCCGTCATCTACTTACTAAAATTGTGCATTGTTTCGTTAAACCAATGGCGGTATGTTTGCACTAAATAATGGCAGAGCGCGGGCGCCCCGCGTGCCTGCGGGAGGGAGACTGACATAGGTCTTGCTTGTGGTCAATTGTTTTCGCTTATCCCCTACCGACTTCATTTCAGCGCGGTGTGGAAGCCTCGCGTCCGTCTGTACGTCACTTGAGGTTCACACTGAAAACCAGCTCTGTGTTGCGTCTTGCACGTAGCCATAACAACAAGCTGAGTATGAACCTCGTTACCATAACCTACCTGTTATTTATTGATTTATTTATTGTAATGTGTCACGTGCGCTAATAGATAAGTTGCACGTCGTTTGTTATGGAAATAAAAATTCTATCTATTCTATTCTATTCTACTCTATCTCAGTATTAACACCTTTCTTTGTCATATCATCATTTACACTTTCTATCCATATTTTTTCTTCTGCCTTCCTCTGCCTCTATATTCATCAACATTATTTGTTACATGCTCTTCTTCTCTTCTCGTTACATGCCCATACCATGCCAATATATTACTTCTCAGTTTTGCTACCACTGGTACTACTTTCAAACTTCCTCTACTCATTCCTCACTGTGGCCATTCTTGTTACTCCACACATCCACCGTTGCATTATTATCTCAGTCACGTGATTTACATCCATCCGCTATAATGCCCAACTATCTGATTAATAAATAAAAGTATACATCAAAAGAAGTCTTTAACTTATAAGTCTTTTATAACTGACTGTCGGAACCTCAGATCTGACGTTCGAACACATAAATGCTATTAAGGCGATGATAAGTGCTGGCAAAGTGAAATAGTTATAGTGAACGGAGCCTGTATATCTCACTCAGAAAACGACAAAACTGTTGATTTTTCTTAACAAGTTGCTACTTTTTCTCGTATAAATTATTTAATACTGAAATCGCTAAAAGTAGTTTTAGAGCTATGTCATATCTTCCAGATTTTTAATAGACTTTATTATATGCAAATATTGAACTGTTTTATACCGGTTTTATGTATAAGTAGGCCAGTTTCACATGTAAATGTTATTTAAACTTACGGTCTTATTATTAACGCGTAATGATCGCTAGTAAGTCAGTATAAATTGCATCTTACCACTTAAACTCCCCTTGACGCTATTGTAATGGCGACGACAACGAGACTGGCAGCTAGTCAGGACTTAAAATAAACCCTACTACCATTACTATAATGACTAGCTGTTAATATCAAATTGCTTACGAATTCCCAACGACGGAAACATATCGCATATTCTGTTTATACGGATTGAATATTCCTTCTATGTGCTTTAACTGTTCACTGAACATCTGAACGTGCCCGAAATCTGTGTAGTAGAATGTATGTAATTTTTAACGTAACCGCTCATTTTCAAATTCCAGCAAAATTTGACTGCCTGAAAGCTGCTGACAATATTTAAAATAAACAAAACATTCTCGGACCAGTGTACGTGATAACACTCGGCTCACATAACGCAACCTCTTCCTTTTCAACTGAATAAAATTTTGCCGAAAATTATAAAGCTATTTCAACTCGTTATGCCGCAAAATAAATTGTTACAACATTGGTCAAAATTGCACCGGAACATTTCTTTGTCTACGAATCGCTTATCTGCAGAGACAAAATTATGTATAAGCAATAATGAAAAGCTATTTACGAAGCATTTTGTATAGAGTATTTATTTTCTATGGCATTGTTCTCGTCCTTTGTTATCGGGTCGCTTTGTTCATTTTCTTTCAAACCGTAATCAGTACTGTAGTGATTTTAATCGCCTAATTTACGCCAATGACTGGTATCATTAAAATGATTATTAACGGGATAATTAATTAATTGCATAATACGTAAATAATTGAAAGTGGTTACAAATAATACCTTTACCAATTTACGAGTGGCATAAAAGCGGATTTATTTTCTTACGAGCCCTTTAGATTTTCTAGTTTTTCTAGATAATTGAAACTAAGAGCTTTAGTAAGGTAAAAACAGTTCATAGTAAGAGCTAAAAAGTTAAATAAAAAAAGATAAAAAAGCACCTCATAAAATTTTCTAGGCTTTGGATCCCGTCCAAAAATAGTTATCTTACTCCAAGATAAATGGTATATGTCTTATTTTCTACACATACGAGTAATAATATGTTTTTTTAACACGTTATTTAAAAAAAAATTAAGACAGCCACGAACGAGATTGATCATGTGTATTGATCCTTATTAATAGCACATTTAAAGTGGCGAAATAAATTTCATCACACCCATCTGTTTGTCACCTACAATGTTTTCCAAATAAGATCTTATTAAAACAAGAGAAATTTTTGTTTTTGTTCCTCAAAGAGAATTTGAGAGACATAGAACGTAAAATCAAGCAATAACTTGGTTTATTGAGCGGTTGTCCTGTTTTATCCGGCTCTTGCACACAGCAACTGATTTTAAATTCATGATAAAGTCAAATGAATCACTGTTGCCTACCCCCGAAATCATTTCATATTCGGAACGAGAGTTGTGGAATTTCTCTGGTTCCTAGTAGCCGTTTTGTCAAGTTAAAGAATAGTTCAATCGAAAATTCTAGTGCGCGGTAAGTTTTAGATACGAGGCTGCCATTGTGCTAGCGATATCTATAACTTTTCTTCCTGCTCTTCCTAAAGTTCTGTAGATTAGACCATAAATTATTCACGTTGATAATAAAAGTACAGGAAAGACTTTATAAAATAAAATACTTCTACTCGTATATTTCATTTTGTTTACGATTTGAGTTCTTTTGAAATTCGAAATACAAAATAATTCTTTCGTTTTTAAATTACTAACGATGTTCTTTGACAACCATCATTCAGTTGTTCTTGTAGATTGAATTGCAATTTTTTTTAACGAAAATTTTAATGGCTTTCGTACTTTATTTTCTACCTAGACTTATGTAGTCGCAGCAGGTAAGGTAGCTCATAAAGTCGAAAAATCTCTTTTACTTAAATTTGAAACGTTTAGGTGAAAAACTACGTTAAAATTATGTTAGCTTATTTCAATGTAACCTTTCAACGTTTCTCTTCAAAGAAATCTTTATAGCAACTTTTCTAATCAATAACAAAATTGTTACAGGAGAGTTTTAAACTTCTGACGACAGTACATCAAACTCGCTTTCAGGGCGTAAAAATCGTTTACCTCAACAAAAGAAATGTGTTAAAAAGTTGCGTGCTCTATATTTAACTTATTATTTATCTACATTCCAATGACAGCTTAGCTTATGTAGTAAGTATAAAAAAATATTTGCTAGAAGATTAAATTAACAGGACCTGAACTTTCCAGGAAACTGTTTGGTACAGAGGGATTAAACTCTCTCGTAGTGAATCATGTATTTAATTGGAAGGCAGTGTAGTAACTGTAAAATTAATACCCTTCACATTTGTCCTGTCGGAATAGGAGCAAAGAGGTTTTAAGGTCGTAGCCCTTTTATACGCACTACAGAAAATGAGCATTCAAATGTGAGCTTAAACACCTACATTGCAGATACACTTTAAATTGACAGAGTAAAGTAACAAACAACGCGCGGTAGGGGGGAGCTTGCCGCAATCTAGCTAATGGAAAGTGTATCTATAGTGTATGAGTTTAGGCTCATATTTGCATGCACATTTTTCTGTAGTGCTGGAGCAGTGCAGTGTAAATGAGCTATGACCTTTAGTCTTGTGTGCCGTAAATGGTTATTTCTCTGAATACTTCTATAAAGGTTATATTCCAAAAAAAGTAAGTAAAACTAATCACCTACTAGATAGACAGTACAGTTCTATTTTTACTTTCTCGTATACGTAGTATAGAGGAAGTCTTGTAATCGTAAAAAAAAGAACCTCGAGATTTTGACGGATTTACACGTTTTGGACCTCCGCGAGTCCAAATAAAATAGTTTTTGGAATTATGTCTGTTTGTGTGTCTGTGCGTTAGGACGATAACTCGAGTATGCTTTAACTTATTGCAACTAAATTTAATATGCATGTATGACAGTTTCTATCAACTTTTAAGTCGTTTCCGGTATACGAGAAAGTCAAGGGGAGACAACTCTCGATTTTTATATAATAAATCCTTATAATTCTCGTGTACATGTTTCTTATGAGGCTTCTACGGGTTTTTTCTCTAGCTCTACTATTTATTTAACAGTTTGAATTTAACAAACACACATACACACACAAAATAAAAGGGAATAATTGCGTTATTTTGAAAGCACCCATACTTGTGGTGTAGATTTCGCAAAACAAAAACATTGGGCAATAATTGTTGACGTTGGTTTAATTGAACCACATTCGATTGATTTAAAATGTTGAAAAAAGGCTTTAAACCTATTAAATTGAAACTCACGAAGACAGAACACAATTATTTCAGTAATTACTATCATTTTTTAAATAAAAGATTTAACGGTTTACCTCAAAAATGTCACCCGATGCATTTCTTATGTGAGCTCCTAAAGATAATAACAGCTTTCTAGTTCACGACAAAAGTCCGATATTCTAGAAATGTGTTTCTGCATTTCATTAAAATTGCAAACTATTTTTAGACGACACGTTATTATATCACATGCAGCATTTTACCCAACCTCTAACGTGTCAATTCATCTCTCGCCCGAGTTACTCCAATAACCTCAATATGACGTTACTTGTCGGCCGAATATTTTATGTGCATGATAAAATGTTACATGTCCACGAATTTAATATTGTCGAGCGCGATAAGGATTTTTGCTGTGAAAATATTATAAATGCAAATGTTAGTTTGTTTGTTACGTTCTCATCATCATCATGACAACCAACCTCGGGCCTATTCGCAACCTTTTTATGACACATGAAAGTGATTATCACCGAACTATTTACTGATCCACTACTGTAACGCTATTGTGACCCTTGTCCTGTAAAAACAGCAATGAATAAGTTAATAACTCGATTAATAACTGGATTATCCCTTTCATGTGTCAAAAAAAGTTAGCGAATAGACCGGCAGATATATGCTTAGGCAGTTGGATATATGCCTCCCCCCATCACCAACACAATCGGTCCTGCGCTGCCCGTTAAGTTCTCGCGACTAAACAACTCGACTGATTATCATGAAAAGGAGATGGCCCTCTCTCCATACAATGTTTGCCCCACAAGCAAAAATCTATGCGTCACGATCAAAGTTGCATTTCTGAGTTAGTTTTACACTCTATTAAAATATTACATATCAGTTATTGCTGTAAATAGTGGGGTTTTAAAGTTACAAGCACATTTGGCACCATAAAATTGTGATCATTTTAGTAAGTAAGTATCTACGAGTAATATGCATTTAAATATTATTATTATTATACATTTATATATTTATTGATATATTATTTATCTTTTATATGAATAACATTATACTTATGTACACGTAATTATTACAATAAAAATCTTAACCGCCGCCATTAAATGGCGGCAACAATGCCGTTTTATAAAGTAGGTAGCGGAGAATCAAGGGAATTATACTTACAGCCACATGAAATCCGAATTTTGCCTATTAAGCAATTATAACATATCAATTAAACGTAAATATTTTACTAATATGTATTTAAGGTCTACAATATTTTCAAATGGTATTGTTTTTGTATTGGAGTATAAGATATACCGACTGATGAATTACCTGTGGCTCAAAAGCCTTTATGACATAGCCGTAACGTAAAGGAAATGTATACAATCAAGAGCAGTTTAAATCCTTTTTCAATTTAATTTTGAACCCCGCTAGATACGTTGTTTCCATTTATACACTAGCATTCTATAATTTAAATAGAGTTATTTTAAAGTAACATCATCTGGTCTCTTCATGTTTTTTTGTATTCAAACATAAAACGACTCTGGGGCAGGAATGGGCCATCTCCTTTGTACACGGGTTTTAAAGGAAATCGAGAAGCATATAGGAACCCTAAGTTTTCATATAATAAGAAAGGACTGTTATTTGATTGAAACAGGATACTCTATATCCGGGTAATATATTCCCGTGGAATAAATTCACTGCTTTATAGAAAACTAGTACTTCGCTGACATTAATGTCGGTTATTATATAGCATATCCTTTACGACACGGACGCCCTAGGGACGCAAGGCGGTCGAGAGACTCCGCACGGGGGAGATGGTCGTTCGCCCAGTAATCCCCAAGGAACGTTCGACCTACAGGCTTGATGAGCCCCCCTAGGTCTTCGAATTCTTAAAAACCCGGTGACGCAGAAAATGTCATCAGAGACAATCTGCAATAGAATATCAAAAAAATAATAATAATATAGCATATAGCCTCCCTTGATAAAATGGAATATCTAACACAAGATATTTTATACTTTATTTTGAATCAGTAGTTCCTGAGATTAGCGCGTTCAACCAAACACACAAACAAACTCATCAGCTTTATGTTTCAGAGTGTAACAACTGTCCTGTTGGTCGGCTTTTTTTTGTTGGTACACTGAAAATTTAGTTACTTTTTGTTTTTTTGGCAGGTTGGCAATTTGTCACTATTTTGAAGCTCTCCAGGGCCTTTATTGCCAGATATGGCTTTATGTGCAACTAAATGTTACTTAAAATAATGGGATGTATGTATTAATAGGGAAAAGACATTCACTGAAGGTAATCCAGTAGCAAAAGTGTGTCATAAAAGCTGTTAATTAGAAAACGAAAAAGGCGAAGACAGCTAAAGTTTTTAATATTGCATTTCTTTCGAAGAAGTAATCGTCGGAAGTTTGTTTAAAAGAAAAATAGTTAATTGGAGCTTTGGCGCGCTATCCTATATACCCGCGGTGCCGTGCTTACCGTTTGATCGATGACTTTGCACAGTTGCCACGATATATTATACTACAATTTTGCCTCTGTGCCGGTGGAGGTCTGCCTTATCCCGTCTTATTAAACTTCCGACCTTTTCCAGTGCCTTTTCTTAATGACGTTAAAGTCGAAATTCTCTCAGAGTTTCTAATATAATTAACTGAAGGTAATATTTAAATTACGCCTTCGCTTTGCCAATCTGCTTCGAAAGAGGAATTCGGCGTCACAGAAAATGCTCTTAATCTTTTACTATTAGGATTCTGTAAGCGAAGTATCTCTTTTGATTGTATATTAAAATTCATAACATTATTCAAACTGTATTACGTTAGAAAGAACAGGGTGTAAATAAGGTTTGCAATCAAATTAAAGTAGAATTAACATTTCCTGTGTTCTGCCCGAGTAGATTTTGGTTTTATAAATAATAGTACATTGTTCACCGCGGGACGAAAGTGACAGATTACCAACGAGGGAGCAGATAAATAAAAGCAGGAATCGAACTTTCTCCCAAGTGTTACATAGTGCTTTATACTACACCTGTGAGGAACATTCAAAGACTTGTTAAATTTAAGTTAGCAGTACCTATAATAAAATTATAAAGAGATTATGATTATGTAACACTAGTTGCAGATGTTCTTCGAAAAACAATGGCCTGCAGATATGCCGCGGCGCTATCGCGTTAGAAATAGATTTTGATACAACTTTTCCTCCCGCATATTTAGGTCGAAGAAAAGATCAACTTTCTCTTTTCAATTTGAAGTAATAATAGCTACTGTTCTGATCAGGTGTAGTATAAAAATTATTCTGTTCCAGTTCAGTAATTTCGCGTGAAAAGATAACAGACTGACAGAATTACTTTTGAATTTAATACATAGCTATGGTTAAAATATTTTTTTTTCTACATCACCCTCTTATTACCAATATGAACTGTAAAGCTTGATGCCAGATTTAAGTCTAATTTTAATAAGAATTAATAAGGATTACCTTTAATTCGTTTAGGTCGGGTAGGGCTAAGCTAAGGGAATTGAAAATATTTCCACTCTTTCTATTCTCTTTTTCCTCGGAACTTCGAAATGAAAGTAAAATAAAATTTTCTCTTATGGCATCGTAAATCCTTTTGTGGCGGGTCGATGGTCAGCCGTTTGTTTTTGTCGGTGGTCAGCCGATAATGAAATTGTTTTTGTTTTACGTTAAATTGATTCGCTATGCCGAGGTTTATAAATTATTACGTACGGTTACGTGGCTAAAATAATCTGTCAACGCCAAATTTTTTATGTTCAATTCATTTGTACTACCTATATGCTTATTTGCCAATATTTTTTGTATAAAAACGAGGCTTTTGAAACGTATTCAAAATATCATGCAAACTACATAAAGCTGGAAAGGTTTCTGTTGATAACAGCGACAAAAAGCGACAGTACACACCTTTTTTTGTTTTTCAGTAAGTAGCTTGTTACGTAAAAACAAGGGTGCACTAACAGGGCTATGTCCGAATTTTGGTTTCGGTTGTACCCTTATGCACTAAAATCAACTTATGCATGTATTTAAATTAACAACATACAAACCTAACCAAACAAAAAAGGATAAAATGCTCACCAAAAAGTGTAAAATATCACTAAAAGTTGTATGTAGTGAGCCAATGTCCATTTTGGTGAGCACTGTACTATTTTTTGGTTAACACTAAAATTAATTCTCAAATCAAACGGCACATTTGGAGACGCATTTTTGAATCATTCGAAGTATTTTTGAAACATTAGAAATGAGTTTTGTCCGAACTCGAATATTATAACATTTTTCATTTCATGCAGAAAAAAAAACCGTCAAGTCATAACTCGTTGATTTTAGAAAACAGTAACGAGTTACGAGGCAATGGAAAGTAAATTAAAAGTCACTGTCAGTCATTTGATTTTTTACTGGTAGAATATCGGAAACGAGTGGGTTGGACTACTCGTTGCAAAGTTCACGAGTATAAAATATTCAAAAATAGTGATTTTAGGGATTCGCATACGAATCTTGCGATTTTAGTTCGGACACGATTTATATCAGAAACAAGTGGTTGTACCACTCGTTGCAAAAATCACAAGTATAAATATTTAAAAATAGTGATTTTAGGGATTCGCATACGAATCTTGTGATTTCAGTTCAGACACGATTTATATCGGAAACAAGTGGGTTGTACCACTCGTTGCAAAATTCACGAGTATAAATATTCAAAAATAGTGATTTTAGGGATTCGCATACGAATCTTGCGTTTTCAGTTTAGACACGATTTGGAATTCTCATGCGTCTCTTGGGCTGATTTCGGAATCCTCATCAGTCGCTCGGTTTCGACTCGAACCCTGTTGAGATTTTAGATGACATTGAAATCCTTTGCGGGAGTTAATTGTCCACTAGCAATATTTAATGATAGTCCGCCCTCCAATCTTATGTACGCACTCACCTACTTAAAAATCTTGTTCAAAGTTTTATTGGTGTGGTCATCTGCGGTAATCTTCAAAAAATCACTAGTCGACTATTCGCACTTGGTTGCGCGGGAAACTCGAATCGACTTCATGTGGTTTCTTTAGAAGCCTTCTGGATATTTTCAATACTAATTCGCAGCTATCTCTAAATTTCTTTTCTTGGCGGGAAATCACAACAAAATTTCGATGTTTACCGTAAATATGACAACGAATATTCGCTCAGATTTTATTCGAATTTATTTGAGTTTACATATTATTACTTTTAAATTTGACATGTTATAATAATTCCAGCGTTGTTACGAGAAAGCTTCCACCGAAAAAAATAATATAAAATAAAAAGTGTACATCTTGTACATGTCTGTTCGTATTACGTCGTAATATGCTTTTACGAAATATTTCCAATAGAATTCCGCTCCCTCATTACTCATCGAAGAAATTGCAAAATATTGTATGGAACTTTTTCAATACTGCCATTCTTTTTCATTTCGAGCAGGCAAAATTATGTCGATTAATACGTACCGTAGTTAATCGAAGAGAATATTTCGAATAAATTACTTGGGGAACGAGAACTTCGCATGTTGTCGATACTTTAATTGATGAGGGAGCAAAATCTCGTTCTCGAGAAGTTGTAAATTCCATTCGTCGTCGGAAAACTTATGGGAAGGTGGTCCTTGTTTAACTTCTAGAGCTCTCGCATGGCCGACTGGAATTTCCAATCTTCTATTATAACCGTCCCTCTTTTGTCTGTCTTCAGATGCGTATTTTCCTTGCCTCTTTTTATAATTCCTATTTAATTTTGTTGTGTCGTTCGTTTCGTAGTATTTAATCTGGCCGAAATTCAAGTTGCTTTTATAATTTTTGCAGTGTAGCCAAATTTTATTCTGAAATATTTGAACAGTGAAATTTTGCGGACTGTTTTTTTAGTGAATAATTGAGTACTTAGTGATATGTTTGATATTGCGATATACTATCATCATTTCCCTGCTTTATTCCAAATTTGATTTGGCTCGGAATAATTATGTTTCTATGTCCGTAGAACTCGTTCAGCCGTTAATTCGCTATTTACTCTTCCTTGGTTATATCATCAGGTAATAGTAAGCCGATGGCTGATCAAAATGTATGGAAAAAAAATCATATTACGCCGCCTCACACTGTCTATACAATCCTTCTTCAATCTTCCTCTCCCTCTGTACCTATCTTCATGCTAATAATTTACATCCTCTTAATAAAGTATAACTGTAAAAATTAGTATAATAATTGTGTCTAAAAAATTGGTTGTCTGTAAAGTCGGCTTACGTACGATAATTTTACGTGATAACGTCATACACAAGCCGAACCTCAGACCAATCTTAGGCCGATCGTGCCTCTCTATCGCTTGTTCCGCGCTCTCTAAGGCGCTCTAGCTGGTTCCGCGCTCTCTCTTGCACGCTCGGCTCAGGTGGAACGTGACACTTTTTCGACAGCCGGCGTTAATCGATGTATAAGACGTCATCACGTCAAAAATGGCGCGCCTGGTGTGACGTCATAGCCAATATCAACAAAACAAACAATATTATTGTTCTAGGTTATGTTGCCTCACGAGTATATTTGATTTTGTCAGATAAATTAATTATGTTAGATAAATTGGTTGGAGAGTATTGTAAAAAAATACCTTGAAGCTTTTACCCCATTTACACCTTTGATTTAACAGAGGTCAAATCGGTATTTGACTTAGACAAAGAATTGTCTAAGGTATTTGATAATAAAAAAGTAGTTATCATGACATTGACATGATATTTGTTTATGGCCTTCTACGTCTCAACCGTTTTTCGTCATATTTCAAATATATATTTGAATTTCCCACAGTTTTTTCGCTCTTTTCAATAATTAATTTCTTGCTCAAAAATTAAATTTATTAACAAGTACAAGTATATAATAGGACAATTCTAAAGTAATAGAGTTTATATTATATAAAATAAATTGAGCCTTACTTGAATTACATGCATATTCCATGTTATTAAATTAGAATTGTGTAAGTTTTGGATTAGTTCAGAAATGACTATTTTCCATACTATATCACTTAATTTATATTTAGAAAACATGATGGATATCATATGTTATGTATTATTTTAAGAAAGTTGTCTATATTACTTCTCCTTGTATTTTTGTTCCGAAACAATATATACATACGTAAATGACTACGTTGTATTACATCCTTATCGATGTACTTAGTAGTACTTAATAGAACAGGCTTTCAAACAGAGGGGGAATTCATAAGTAACTTTTGCTTTCAAGATTGTTAAGTTGATCTTTACGTTTACTAAATCATATTAAGTACTCAAGTCCTACGTTCGAATATTTAATAAGGATGTGTAACCCCTTGAATAATACAAGCGGAGAACTTTATTTGTTCCCGCTTCTTGTATATTGAGTATCTCTCTGCGGTGCGGTGCTATCGCTTAATTACAAACAATTTTGTTATCTTTTTAGCCTTAATGGGTAACACTATTCACTATTCCTTCTCGTAAACGTATAAGTAGTTCATTAAAGCTTTATTGAATAGATAATAGATGTCGTGTCATCATTATAGTAGTTTTTGTAACTATTACATAATAGGGTTATGAAAACACGAGTGTGAATTTAAAAAAACGAGCCTTAGTGAGGGTTTTAATAGTATAGTAATAAAATAAAATAATAAAATAATTACGTTTTCCAAAAAAAGGTGCTTTTTTAATCTTCCAATTGAAAATGCTTGTTCGTGTCGTATTCGATACACAGGTCCGTGCATTTTTACCAATCGCCAAGCGCTCCGCCAGAACTGTCTATATAGTCGGAAGCGCCACACCACCACCGCCGTGATGCGCTATGCAGCGAACCAATAAAAGGGCGCCGGATAACGCGACCAATCGATCCAATAGAATAATTACACACTAAAATCTATTGCTCGCCAATTTTCCGTTAAATTCATTTTAAATCCTAATTAATCATTGTTTCTTTTTCTGAAAATTATTGCAATGAAAATTATTAGATGTTTCTGGCAACTATTTGTTATCTCAGTGGCTTTTTGCAAATTATATGGTGGAGCAAAATTTCCGGTATGGGTTACATCCCTTTGCCTTCCTGTTTTGCCTTATGTTTGTTATTTTTTAAGAAAAATAACTGTAACATAATGAGTCGACGCGGTGTTTTAATTGCCATTATCTCAGACGAATAATCTGCGTCATTATGTTGGAGGTTGTTTTTTTTATTTTCATTCTAATAATCTGTATTAAAAATGATGTCATTTTATTTTCAGCTTTGAGATCGTAAGAGTAAGTCGAAAATTTTGACATAAGTGTAGGTAAAATTAATTTAACAATCCATAACTTTTTTAGTTTGTTTTAATCGAGCGAGTTCATATTGAGCCGAATTTCATAAAATGATAATTTTAAATGAATTCAAAAACAGATGTCATAACATTGAATTGTCGACCATATTTAGTAATAGTTCCCGTAGAAAACTGGTTTGTCTTCACACTATGAAAACTCTATATCAAGTTAATTTCCAAATGATTTGCATCTGTGAGCTTTGTGTATGAATTTAAATTTCAACAGACGTATTCGAGCCGACGATATCAGAGGTGGCAAACCACAAAGGGACAGCAGGTATTCACTGAATGTTGAACATTCACGTCAGCGGTTCCTAAAATGAAATGACGCCGAAATTCAAGTCGTCTTAAACCCATCAAAATTAGACTAGGGTGTCATGTAGACGAATCTACCTACATGGAACGAATCATAATATAATCGGTTAGTTGTAATTTAATATAAGTTATGCATTATGGTGGTTGTGTGTTTTAAAAGTTTGTACCTACTTATATTTAATTTAGAGGCGTCGGTGGCGTAGTGCGTAAGAACGTCGTCTCCCACCCGGGAAGCACTGGTTCGAACCCCGCCTCGTACCAATGTGTTTTCAAATTTTGAATTCATGTGTACGTTTAATCGACGCTTTATTAAATCGGTGAAGGAAAACATCGTGAGGAAACCTGCACATACTTATGAAGAAATTTTAAGGTTGTGTGTGAAGTCGACCAACCCGCACTTGGCCAGCGTGGTTGACTAAGGCCTAATCACGCCTAATGTGGGGTAGGCTCGGGCCCCTCGGTGGGGACATTATATGAGCTGTTGATGATGATGATGATGATGATGATGATGATGACTTATATTTAATTATTTTTTTTGTGTTTGGTGGCCCTTTTAAGCAGGCGACTATTTTGAGTGAGATGTGATTGTATGTGTAACCAGATGTTACCTAAAGCACTGCTCTAATCATTTGGGGTTCAGAGCGTGATAGTATGTATTTTACTAGTTAAGCATTTTATTTTTCACAACAGATTCCAGATTAATTTTGAGAAATTATCTAGTGTGAAAATTTACAGTATTTGTAATGTAGTTTTATGTACATTTTCTGTAACCAATAGTTAAATTATCAAAGTGTAGTTCGTAGTAGTATGTTCTTATTTCAGGTCGGTCTATGTTTTAATATCGACATTACTGCTATAGGTTTTGGCATTATATTTTTACGGTCGTGTACCTGCCTGACACCAACCCTCCTTGGGGACGACTGCTATCTTTTAACAGCAGCCGGTACCACCAGCTTAACGTGCCTTCCGAAGCACGGTGGAAAATCGATTTGAAAAATTTTTAGGTCACCCGACCGCTCACTTGGTAGCTTAACTCTCGTGATCATCACGAAGAACACATGACCACGGCGCCATCGACATTCTCTAGTACTAAATTTTGATGAAAATATTCCTCCGTAATCCGATAAAGTTCCAAAAAACACTTCTTGAATATTACATTTTAAGCGCGTAGTCTACCTTTTTGTTTGTACTTTTTTTTGCTTTATGTCCGAAAGCTTTTTAACCCTAAAAGCATCGTACCAAAAAATTCAAAGAGAAAGCAATGTTACTATTTATTAAAACCTGTATAGAATAATATTCGACAAAGCTTCTTTAAATTATAAGCAAGTGTTCACAGAGTTTTATCACGTCAGATATTCTCCGCGCCTGCGGACTTCATTGCATACTATTTTCTTATCCTGCGGTATTAAAATCTGTAAGCGTCGCAGACAGATGCCTTCGGAGCGTCCCAATTCAATCCCATTTAAAACAGCCCCTATTCTCTTCCACAAGAAAATTAAGCACGATGCCGTCTGCGTACCTACAAATGCAGCGCAGTGACAAATTAGATTTTTATCTGTACCAGCTTCATTATGTTGGTATGAAAAACTGCTCATTGCGGTCTGCATGCGGCGGCAATAAATATTTTGTAACGATTTTAGCATCGTTAGTTTCGGAAGTTCGTTTAGCAGTTGTTCAAAGTTACTCACGCTAAGATAGCGTCGAACAGTTATCAACAATGTGTTGCATTGGCGCAAACTTTGGTACCACATCTACTAAATCGATGAAACATTCCGATGTTAATGACGCGATTACTCCGCTAAAATGTTTTTGTTACGGGATGAGCAGATTAAAGCTTGGCGTCGCTAGTAAATTGTTACTATCCAAACGACTCTCTAACTCCATTAACTTGATAACTCCATGTAATTAATATTACAGTAGTAAGATACAGTTTCGAAGAAAAGCATGTTATTAGGTATGTGAAAATGAGTTTTAAAACCTCAAGGAAATGAACTCTCCTATCATGAGTTATGGAAAGTTTAATTAAATTATGTTAATACTAGCTGTGCCCGCGACTTCGTCCGCGTGGATTTCCTATTTTTGCAACATTTTTCATTGATGCTCAATTCCTATTAGTCGTAGAGTGATGCTATGGAGGTATATAGGCCTATATCAGGGTTTCCCATACTGCGCGTCGCGATGCCCTGGCATCCCAGGGTTCGCGGTTCTATCCCGGGGGCGGGCGTAGTGAGACGATCCACATAGAATGGCTGTCTAGCTGCTATGCGAGCTAGTAGAACGAAAATAAATGTAGAGATAGAAATGAAAGTCGCAATTTCAAAACTTGAGCCCGGATCGACTGTCTATGGCGGGCGAAAAAATCGAACACAGCATCTTTCGCAATCCGGGCGGCTGCGTCCGTTTTTTTTTGTTTTTGTAGGTATGTACTTAACTTTGCTGTTACTATAACGGGGGGAAGGCTCGTAAAAATTGCTAAGGGCGTCACTATGAAAATAAGTTTGGGAAGACCTGGCCTATAGTCTTCCTCGATAAATAGACAATCAAAGAATTTTACAATTTGAATCAGTAGTTCCCCTTTTTAGGGTTCTGTACCCAAATGGTAAAACGGGATCCTATTACTAACACTCCGCCGTCCGTCTGTCCATCTGTCACCAGGCTGTATATCATTAACCATTATAGTTAGACAGTTAAAATTTTCTCAGATGACGTAGTTCTCGTGCCGCTATAAAAACAAATACTAATAAATAAAATAAAATAAATATTGAAGCTGCTCCCATAAAATAAACGTGACTTTTTTTGGTCGACTTTGATAACGGCAACAGATAGACGCTTGAAATATTCACAGAATATTTAGTTATATTATTCACTTTAAAAATAAATAAAAATAAAATTAATATTTAAGTTGGCTCAACAACAAATGTGATTTATTTCTCGGTCTCAATAAGGTTCTCAATCTCAAACAGGTAGAAACTTGAAATATTAACAAAATATTTAATTTTAAATTCAAATAATTTTCGGACAGTTTTGATAAAATCTATGGCACGGAACCCTTCGTTCACGCATCCGACTCCTTCTAGGCGGTTTTTTTTACTATTTTTACAGGATGTCTCTGATGACCTTCTTTGAGTCACCAGGGGTTTTAGTAAAGGAGAGAACCTCGGTGGGTCCTCAAGCTTTAAGGTCGAATCACTCCAGAGAGGATTCCTGACCGGTGAGCTAAGGCGTCTGAATTTGACGGGATCAGTAGTTACTAAGATAAGCGCGATCAACCAAAAAAAAACAACTCAGTATAGATGCGTGCGTAGTACTTGATCATTATTTAGCTGCGGAGTTATGTTAAAACTATGATATCTCTGAAGATATTCATTAAAATCTAATGATGTAAAGAACAATTTTGTACAAAATTAAATACTTGTGATGAATAATGTATTCATTTTGATAAGGGATAATATCATGTTTACAAAAATACCTTCGCATCTTAAGCATTATTTTAGAACAAAATTTATTAGCAAAAATAGGTTATATCGAGTCAACCTTAAGAGATAGATAAATGCTGTCTTTAACTTGTTTTTAGAACTTTTAAAGGAGAATAATTCCGTCATACATAATTTTTGTGTAACTTTAACCGTTTACGCAGCGAACGCAAAGAAATCTCTGAAAATCAAAATTTTTTATTTTGTGTTTATTTCAAACTATGATATTTCTTAAGATATTCATTGAAATCAAATGAAGTCAGGAACAATTTTGTGCAAAATTAAATATTTGTGATAAATAATGTATTTATTTTGATAAGGAATAATATCATGCATACAAAAACACCATCGCAGATAAACTTTTGATTAAAAAAAAATTTTATTACCAAAAAGAAAGGTTATAGTGAGCCAACCATAAAAGATAGATATATGCTGTCGCGGACTTTTTTTTAGAAAATTTAATGGAGAACAATTCCGTCATACATGATTTTTACGTAACTTTAACCGTTTACGCAGCACACGCAGTGAAAACTTTGAAAAGAAATATTTTTCTCCCGTTTTTTCAACATTCTTCATTGATGCTCAGCTCCTATAGGACGTATCGTGATGTTATATAGCCTATAGCCTTTCTAGATAAATGGACTATCCAACGAAAAAAGAATTTTTCAATTTGAGTCAGTAGTTGCTGAGATCTTAGGGTTCAACCAAACAAACAAACAAACAAACAAACAAACAAACAAACTCTTCAGCTTTATTATTAGTATAGATAAAGAGGTGACACAATAATACCCAACATTAGTCACAAAAATTCAAATATCGGTACATTCGATATTTGAAATTTGTAAATAACGAGAAATATGCAAAGACAATGACGACAACACCAAGTGTGATCGAGTGTTATTGTATCACCTCTTTCGCAATTTAATTAAACTTTTCATAACTCGATTCGAATGACTATTTTATGCAAGAAGAGTTTCTTATGTTTCTTTATTTGAAATCCGCGGGCTTTATAAAGTTTTTAATTTAGATGAAAAATGTTATAACATTAAGCCAAGTTATAATAGGTAGATTATTATGATTCATTTATTTCAATGCTGGCTGTAATTAATCACTGTAACAACTCCGACATTATCTCGTAACTTGTTAAGCTATAGCAACTTGTTCACTGTTGTTTCAGCTGTAATATGGCTGCCTTTTGCCGTATTGTTTTGCGCCAATGTTATTTGAACTTTTGTTTGTCACGATTACATTTTGCTGCTCTACTTAAAAGAGTTATACTAATACCACAGATAATATAATTCTTTACTAATACTAGTAAAACATCCATTATAATAATTAGTGAATACGTAGTCCCTGATTGTATTTTCAAGCGAAAGTTTCCGACTTTAAAGCTAATAGTTTGATATAAGCTTTTGGTTTACTTGCCGCACTGACCATCAGCTACGTTCCCACGAATAACGACGGGATCTAGATTTTGCCTCAAAGGCATATAAAGCTTCTAACCGCATCTTAAGCAGGTATTTGCGTTATCTACAGACGAAACTGTACCGAATGTTTGAGTGAATCTAATATTTATTTCTTCTTAAAAATAATTACTCTCTGAGTGTAGGAATAAAATGAAACAATAAAAATTTGACGTAGAAAATATTATACTGGTGTCGTAACTGCTTGGGACGAGGTACTTAGTTTAAAATGTGTCTGGAGTAAAGTCGACTTTATTCTCTAAAATATTAGTCCATCAACACGTAAGTACGTTAAAGTGTTAGTTAGTCTTTCGCAATTTTCAGTACAGAAAGCGTATTAAACTTAACATGCTGTTTTGTAATTAATTTGAGATTCATTAGTTATAATAAACACGAAGTTGGTATACTGATTTTGGTTGTTGTAACAATTAAGATGTTAGACGTGCGCAAATTTATCAAATACTGTCTGGAGTTGACGGCTTGTAAACTTTCCGCTGAGGAGATCCCACATTAAAAATGAGAGGCGTATAGGAATAATAAATATTATGACACAATTTAGTTATAGTATTGTTCCACATAAAGATCAGTCTTTAAAGCCCCGCGCGGCTCAAAAATAAGCATACAAATATTTTATTAGCTCAAGCATCATCATCATATCAGCCGAGAAACGCCCTCTGTTGGACATAGGCGTCGCCCAAGGATCTCCAACCCGGTCGGTCCTGCGCTACCCGCACCCAGCAGCTTCCCGTGACCTTTACCAGATCATCGGTCCACCTTGTGGGGGGCCCTACCAACGCTGCGTTACCCGGACCGCGGCCGCCACTCGGGGACCTTTCCGCTCCAACGGCTATCAGTCCTCCTCGCAATGTGCCCTGCCCACTGTCACATGGTTCGCAATTCTTTGTGGTATGTCGGTGACCTTGGTTCTCCTGCGGATCTCTCATTTCTGATATGATCACGCAGTGAAACTCCGAGCATAGCCCTCTCCATTGCCCTTTGAGTGACCTTGAGCCTTATGAGGCCTTTTGTAAGCGGCCACGTTTCAGTAAGCACATTAACATTGAAATTCAACACAACGGTAGATTATCGGTCTAAATATTGTAAATGATTTATTGATTCCTCATTCAACTAAACTTTAACTCAATAAACCTCGAAAAAAATTTACGAAATTCACACATCTCTTTGGAGCTATGAAAACAAATTGTTTCTCAGCGTCGGTCGATAACAAGCAAAAAAACATTTTTTTATTAGTATGTCGGATATGCCGACCGCTGTTTAGAAATGAAACTCGTATTTTCTCTCTGTCCCGTGTAACACAAAAAAGATCCCATTAACAAGCAACAAAGCATTAACGTTATGATTACGTACATTCTGTAATCAATTCATAATACAATTACGATAGTCTGGGTAGCAAAGAAATCTTATTAGCTTTGGCTATCACGCCCGATTATGAGAGAAAAGTTTTGGTATATTTTACGTCACAAAACCAGTAAGCATTCTGCTCCTGAAAGAGCTGATAAATGATACTTTCGAGTCATTGGTAGTTTAATATAAATTTCAGAGAATGCCTTTTAAATATGCAGCTTATAGTTGGATGTTTTTTCTATAAATCGTAAGAGGAAGTGCAAAATAGCCATTGTTAGAAAGACGAATAGGTTATAAACACAGATTTAATAATACAAGGAGATAGGCCACGCCGGCGTTTAACTTGTGACAAAGTGTATGCCCTGTGGGCATACATTTCCGCCACTTCGCATTCCGATAAAGTCAAGCGAATACGTAACTCAGCGATTCGACCGATCTCCTTTGCGGCTGTGCTTAACTTTCATCGCTTCGCAGTCCTTATGACGCGCGCAATGAATAGTGTATATTACGGCATGCTCAACTAGAACCATGTTATGTAGTACGGCCGCTGATCGCGACACTCGGCATTCCAATGAACTCGGCGATTCGACCCATCTCCTTAGATCGATATATCTGTGGTTATAAACAAGTTAATAGATGATGAGCATATGACAAGGAAAGTAATAGGCATAAATGTAGATGGGTGTAGAGGAAAAGAAAGACCGACGAAAAATGAAGGGATTATGTGAAGGATCATATAGCACATAAGTGTTTATGTCAAGATGTCGAATAATCCAGAAGTATGGCAGAAGGAAACATATTACGCCGTAAATAAAACTAGAAACAGATGTTTTTTATCAATTTCTTTGCAAACTATATAAGATTTTTCAATTTTAAAGCAGCTAGTTAGTGTATTAGAGAATTATATAACTAGGTCTAGCTATATTTTATTGGTTGTACAGCAAATGGCAAATAAATTTTCCCTTAGGACGCCCGTAACGGGAATCGTTCTTCCTTCGAGTCGAGACTTTTCTTATTTCATGTCTGTTTACAGATTGGCATTTTATTTCTCGAAGGAGATGACCCAAAATTGCCCCAAAGTCCATAGACGTTTGAATTGTGAAAGGGAACGAAAACAACTGAAGCAAAGCCAAAATTAAGCAGAACTTGAGTCTTGACTTTTCTCTTCGCAATTAGCTCATTGTCTGTAATTAAGAAAACCTGTCTATATAAAAAGGAATCCCTTATTCCCTTGGTCACGCCATAACTTCAGAAGGCCTTGACCTATTTCGTTCGTCTTTTTTAAAAATGTTTTCTATTTAATTCATGTTTTTTTAAAAATTATTGAAATTATTACAAAGGAAAAATATACTAATAAATGACACAAACAACCGTTACTTACGAGAACGCACAGAGCTGCGTTCTCAACACATATCCTAACTAATATTACAAATGCGAAAGTGAGTTTGTTTGTTTGTTACTTACTTTTGGCACGATAACCGACATTGACGCGGGCGACCGCTAGTAATATTATAAATACTGATAACTCTCATGCATTAGCATTATTCATTAGATTCCAATCGTAAGCATCATTATGTAAGTAAATCAGTAAAATTATATCCTAACTGATATTATAAATGCGAAAGTGAGTTTGTTCGTTTATACTACTGTTCAATAATAGAGCAATACATAATATTAAAAGTTCAACCAACTAAAAATTTTAATTAAATATTAATAACATTTTTATGGATCAATAATATAACTATTATCATAAAGAGAAAAGATTTTTGTGTTTGTAATGATTAGGCTCAAAAAACTACTGGGCCAATTAAAAATTAGTTCACCATTGGTATGTTTTTTTTTTGACACAGTGACATAAGTCTATATTTTATTAAAAAAAAATTCATGCATTGTCGCGATCGGAGCGCTGCTATAATATAAAGACGTTATATATAGGTATGACGGATGGATTATATTCGTAAAGCCTTATGTAACAATTCAGAGAAAGCTGTCTCAATGTCAACTGCAGACATCATCCTTCTTCAGTTCATGCTATTGAGATCACTCTTGGCGATAAGAGTGCCCTTTGTCCGATCAACATTACAACATGTAGCAGAAAATTATTATCTACGCTACTTTAGCGGTTGATGATTCACAGAGTAAACTTTCTGTTGAAATAATATTTAGTTAGGTAGTAACGTAAAAGTAGTTTTTTTATTTATTTTGTATTTTGTTGGTCACCTACATTACTATTAACAGTATCTCTACCACTCATGGGTTGACTGGAAGAGATCTCTCTTAGAGATAAGTCCGCCCTTGCAAACTTATTATTTAACCATAAGTTTTGTTGTTTTTTTCAAGTGCAATAAAGAGTATATATAACGTTGAAAACCGATGGAAGTTCTAAGACACAGATTCAATCAGACAAATATACATAATAAATTAATACTTATTTATTTTAATAAATATTTAAAAAACCAAGCCTGGATAACTGTTTGTATTCATCAAATACTAGCCCACAACAACATTCAAATTCGCGGTCAGTAAAGGTGACGAATCTCTTCTTACCCCGACTGTAAAACTACGAAAGTTACTTTTCGAAAATGTACTTGACAACATTTCATGAAACTTTAAAACAAGGCACGAGAGCATTATGTTCTAATTTATTTTATTTAAAATGTTTTAATAATTAGGTGTTCTTTTCAATAATTCAAATAATGACAAATAAAAAGAAAAACAAAAATAAAACCAATCTATTTGTGTATTACGTCATTATATAAAACATTATGTAGGTATATTTTCCATAATCTGGTATTTCATCAGCAATTTACCTAAGTAATTAGCGCAATGTCGTTATTTATTACACGGTCGCAGGTGGCTGTGTTATCTAGAATCGTCTATCGGATAGCACGATCTTAATGATAATTATTGGGTTTAATCAATATAGGTGAAAGAGTACTGTTGTATATGTTTCATACGTGCCCGTGGACAGGGTTAGATGAGAGTAGTCAATATTGGACCAGCATTGTATGTTAATGTGATGATAAAGTTTCGGACAAAAGAGGAACAACCAAGTAGCGCATTAGTCAATCGATTAATTTAATAGCCAGTAAAGTGTAATAGTTTCGTTAGGTAGAAAATACAATGCTAGTAGGTATATTATACTATAGGAGACGGTTCAATATTGACTACTCTCCCCTTTATAGGAATCACCAGCTCTATCGATAGTAAGTGATCGGAAGTCTTTAAAGACGACTCTACTAAAAATAGAGTCATAAACAACTTTTATATTTATATATATACCGCTTGAACTTTATATATCTCGCAAGACGAAAACTTCCCAATGTCGAGAAATTCACGATTCATTTTAGCCCTGAGTAACCAATCAAGGGCTTCCTAATAGCCTCCATGAATCAATGTTATTACGATAGAACGGTTTTTCATTTGACGCCGAAAAGGTTGGGTATTATAAAAATAATTCCCAAAACCGATCTGGGTAACAGAAGCCTTAGAATAATTACATAATAACAGGAGAGACAAAGTGTCGGTACATTTAACACGAGGTCTGGTTGTAAGGGTCCTGCGGCGAGGTACTTGTCGATACGCTCGATTTCAAGGGTCAAACGATCCGTTATAACTACACTACAAAATGGCGTACTTCAATAAGGAGTACAGGCACGTACAAAAATGTCGGACTGCTTTTGACTTTTATTGCGAAGGGGAAACTTTAAGGAAATAATCTAAAAATATGTGGCGAAATAGCAGGAAATCATTAGAAGAATAATATTTTGCACACCTTCTTCTAGAAATTCGATTCGCCTTTTCCTCTGCTGTCCCTGACCTTAATTTTGTCTTTGTATAATTTAGTATCCATATTTCTCTCTCACTATATAATATAGTTGCCTCTTTTCTATTTCCATTATCGAAGCTTTTTGTTTAATAACCAAATAAGTCACTTTTAATTTCGTCGCTAAGAACGTTGCGTTACTCAATGTTACGACACACCCGTTACATTAACGAATGAGAATTACTTTCGCCGAGCAATTGATTGCAGACTATTAGTGTCAAACCGAAAGTCTGGAGACCACAGCTTAGTTAGTGCCATGACAGATATATGTACCTACTTAGAAGACGAAATTTAAAATATAATTTTTATGTCATGAATGGTGGTGCGCCATTACTGTTCGTGTAGATAGAACACTTATCTTAAAAAGATACTACTTTTTTGATTTAATATTAAATTAATTACAAGATGAAAAAAGTTTTGTGAAAATAGTTTAGGTATTTCACAGTAGTTTCAGAGCTATACAATTTTTTATGGGAATTAATCAACCGAGTAGTTAATTAAAAATTCCTAATTAAAAATTCCAGAATGAGCGACTAAAAATACTCAACGGGCGACTAATCAACTCATTCTGGATTATCTGCTGACTACGTTTTATAAACTTAAAAGTTACAAATTTTGAAATGTTTTCATACTGTCGTTTAAATAGTCTTATTTAAATAGTATATTTTTTAAAATTTTCCTTATCGCCCCCTTTATTTTTATTTCCTAGGCAACTGGCTAGACAAATTCAGATCATGTCATTTATCATATATGTAGTTTAGTATTCGCACCGGTATTAGGGCTTAGAGTTTTTTTTTTATGTTACGAGATGGCAAACAAGCTTGCGGCCCTCCTGATGTTAAGTGGTCACCGCTGCCTGTAGATACTTGCAATATTAAGTGTAAATCACTTAACACCGCAAGTCCGTTTGCCATCCTGGGGACTAAGATGATATGCCCTCCATGCCCAGTAATTACACTGACTACCTTTCCCTTCAATCCGAAACACGGCAAACTGCTTCAAGAAAGAGAAGTAAGAAAGGCGGTTATACCTACCCA
This sequence comes from Elophila nymphaeata, assembly GCA_955850985.1. Lineage (NCBI taxonomy): Eukaryota > Metazoa > Arthropoda > Insecta > Lepidoptera > Crambidae > Elophila > Elophila nymphaeata. The sequence goes on from OY039068.1 coordinate 16,968,929, forward strand.
GACGACCCTACCTAAGGGTCTAACACCTAGTAAGAGTACATTGAATAACTATTCGCTCATGTGCCTGGAGGTTGTTTAGGTCTCCGAGAAACAAACCTCTAGTTTGTTCTTGGTTGCTTAGCGAAAAGCTTGTTCTAAGTCCATCTGACTAACTTCAATATAACTTCTGACGCTGCAACAATAATTCAAATTGTTAATGTTCCGGCGTGTAAACTTAACCTCCGCAGTCTTGGGGTTTGACCACAGGAATCAAATCAAGAGATCCCGGGTACGATCCACGAGGAGCACCAATTTGTACTCAGATTGGTTAGTGGTAGGATTGTTTGAAGTCTATAACAGGAGAATGCCCAAACCTGCCCATAATGCGCAATATCGAAATATACTTCAAAAATTTATTATGGTTTCTTATTGTTTATTTTTATATCAAAAATGTGTGAAAATGTTATATTTTTAGCCAGCATGTTTAGTTAGTTCCATTAAAAACAATCATGTTTAAGTTATTGGCCACATGGCTATCCAATTAAGCTTAATAATGTTGTTTTATCCGGGTGGTATCACGCAAAACGAACTTTTGCAATGCATGCAAAACGAAAATACAAAATTCAAGAAAGTCGGCTGTATGGGCTAGACCCCTTTTGCCTTCCCTTAAATGGGAAGAATTTAACAACAAAAAACTACACATGTCATTCTGTCAATTATTTAAATTTAATATAACCTCGAAATGACTAATAACAATTATGATTTCTCAAAACTTACCAAAAATAATTGAATAATATTTTCCCCACATAAATTATAGATTTTTCTTAGTCTTTTGCACTCATTTCATTAAAACGCAACCATTGTCCAAGTCCCATACTAAATTGGGCATTCTCCTTTATTTATTATTATTATTCGGATGTTACTTTGCTCAGCCTTTAGAGTGTAACGCAACAAACGTTCTGGAACGCTGCTCGTTTTTTTTTTAAGTCCTTTTGTATTGTGTTTTCATAAATCACACACCATTTTTCATAAAAGCGAATAAAATAATGGTATAGCTAAACATATAGCATAGCATTCATGCAACTCGTATAAAAAACGAAGAAAACCAAACGCGTTTAAGCATTGTAATAACTAAAATATGTGCTACAGTATTGTAATGCAAACAGAATATATGTATGTCGGCGCAACCATTATTCTACCGTAGTAAATTAAGGAAAAGTAGTGAAAATTATGACGTTGTCTCTTCTAAAACTAAGATTAAATAATGTTACTGTTTTCATTTAATTACGTTCTTTAAATTCGTAACCATCGAAATTAAGTGCATTATGACAAGTAATAGAATATTTCGAATTAGAATTTTATTGGGTCGTAGAGACTATATTATCATATTTACAGTGGATTACACTTGTACAGTTTAGGTTTATCGTTTTTATAAAAAAAATTGCTTAGCCCCTCTTCTACTTATCTATTGACCTCTGTAGATAAGATATCAGTAATTAGGGTATACAGCCCCTCAGTGGTTGAGGGTTCTTGGTAAAGTTTGTTTACCTCTTCGGCCTTCTCATCAGAAGAACGCTGCTTAAAACATAAAAAAAAATATTAAGACTATGATAGTTGTCGTGTATATTTACCGGTTACATGACAAAAATATAATTCACGTCAGAAATTAAGTTTATCGCGCACCGCCTTCGCAACTTATGGCAATCACACAAACGATCTCGTTGAATAAATGAATGAAGAAAAGAATGGCAGAGTTGTTGATGACTTCCCATTATTACGGATATATTAATTAACTGAGGCGAGACCGATATGTGTTGCGTGCAACTAATACAAGCGCAAAATTACAAGTTACGGCGGCAGTAGAAGGTTGCTACTAGAACACATGCTACCTCATTTTAGCACGTTGTACCTTGCTAGCAAATATTTGGCGTCATATTAAATTAAGTGTGACTAAATTACCAGTGACGCCATGTTCTGAAATTCCTTCCGTTATTAAACCTGCATTATCTTGTCGCGCGTTAGGAAATTTAGTCGCGGGCTAGAATATTTGGGTTGCATTGGCGTCGCTATAGAAAATGTTCGCGTTCAATGTGGCTATTGCTATTAAGCCGGTAGAAAGAATGCAAAGACTTAAAGAGATATACTATATAGATATAGTAGGTAGCGAACAACATTAAGTGATTCCGCCGTGAATTTGTATAAAGTTTCGCAGCTAGTGCAAAAGCGGAATTCTTGCCATTATTGCATGGGTAGGCGGTATTGTTTCGCGTAATTTGCGAAACAGTTATCTATTATGAAAATAAAAGTTTTTAATTTCACTGGTCACGCACGACAACCTGATGTTCACTCACGGACAAGTGACTGCTCTCAGTCATTAGTCAAGTTTAGCTGGTCTAAGCGAAATGTACCTACTCTACCCATTGAGGTAGCGAAATTACCTTCGGTTTGAAAAGTGACAATACCGCTAACCATCCCTGATCCCACCCCACGGAATGGGAAGGGGTTCTGTTCCTAACGGGGAACTTTCCCGGCTGTTTATTTGAGCATTAAAAAAAAACAATTTCAAATACGAAATATTCAACTAAAATTTGTAATGTTCGTTGCTAGAATGATACTATGCTATATGTAAATATGCTTATCGTCTGCAACAAAGAAAGTACTTTATGTGTGTGACTTTTGTAATACCATAAAACCATTATTATTATTTAAGGGCATAAAACTCAATAAAATAATAGAATTTTCGAATAACAGGATCCACTCAAATGGTTATTCTTTTTGTTTAGTACATTTGATCCAAATACGCCAAGGATTAATTACGTGCAGATATTATTAATGAAGGTTCATTACGTTAAGAGATTGATAGTAGGTACATACGTAATCTCCAGCCTAATGACTAGGACTAGGTATTTATTAATTTAATTTATTGTAATAAAAGCAATAATTCCTTTTTAAGATTTTTTTCAATATAAGTACGTTTTTCAGGTAAAGTTGAAAAATAAGTTTGGTCAACCTTTACCTATTATTTTTAAGCCCAATAAAGCAGGTGCATAATTACCGTTTAGTTTCTGAGACATTGCTATTATTATATTGTTTTGTTAGATATCCAACTCTATAATAAAAGGACTATCTACTTGAAATAAATGACTCGAAAGTTCTATTTATTTATATATACAAGATAGGCACATCATCATCAATACACGTTATACACAATAAACATTCAAAGGGTTCAATCTATATGTCGCAGGCGGATCGTATGACACGCTGTATTACAAAAACGTTGGAGTAACATTGTAGTGTGTGAGAATGGTTAACCAAATAAAACCGTTTCTTGATAAATACGTAGTAGATTCTACCAATATTAGTCTGTATAATCGATTGGAGATCGCTTATTATTGGCAGGTTCAGGTTATTTTTTATTATGACCAATCGGAGTGGAATTATTGTCACTCATCACTCTCACACACTCCGTCTGATCCGCCTGCGACATATACATGTTCTGAAAAATGTATACTGTTATCTAATTTCAATCTTGAACTTCGTATCTAGTAAGGCGCTGTAAGCCGTTCGTTTCAGCTACAATTATATGGTGGTGGTCGTTAAGTGGCTTGAACTACTCCGACGGCGGGTTCGCCAGTAACTGGTAATTAAATAAATACGGTCGACAAAGCTTGCGGTCACTACAGTTGCAATAATTACAAAGGAACGAAGATCTTAGTGTGCTGACAATATGTCATAGTTTTATATATAGCCATTATTCTTAATAGTAACGTAGGATTTCACGTTACGGTACATATGAGCTGGTCTAAGCCTTTAGAGGCAAGGTCAGCTTCGTCGCTCCCTGCAGAGACTGAGTGAAACTCCCTCAGATAACTGTCGACCTCAAACACAAAGTCCTCGCTCGTCTTCCAAGAAAATACCCTCTCCCTTCATTTTAAGGTCTACACGTGCTGGCTAGCGTTGCCACCGACAAACTGTAGCGACCATTCCAACGCGATCTTAGAAAGTTGGGAATTCATTTCTAAGTCGCACAATCAAGAAATGAAATTAACTGCCAGCAGACGTGTCCTTCTCACAAACCTGGGTCATTCGAAAAGTGTGTAGTGTGGCGCTTTACCTTTCACACTACCTATCTTTGTATTTTTGGTCTCCACTTCTGCTTAACATCAGGTGGGATGGAGTCATTTGTTGGACATTTTTATAGAAAAAATACCTCAGATTTTTTATAATAGCTACATAGTTATACCTACTTTATGCTGATTATTTATAGAAACTCATTTTTCTGTTTCTGATCAGCTACAATCTTGAAATGAACGTTATAAATCAACACGGCATGCACTATCCGCCAGAGCCAGGGAACGTTATAATTAATTCAACACCAGACACATTAATTACATTCTTTAATTGAGTATATCTTCTGCTCTCTGCCTTCATCTTTAGCTTCCGTGATTACGCCCTCCCTTCCCCGCTAATGGAAGATAAAACCACGTCAACCGCGGCTAACAACGGAATAAATTAAGAGAACGCCCCGTAATACCTTATAAATTACGCGAGTCCATATAAGTGTGAGGCAGCATTCACGTTAAAGCTAAATAGTATGATTTTACGCATCATTAGCTCTGCAGTCGTCCCTGTAAAGCCTAATAAAGGATCCCTATTAATAATTACAATCCAAGTACTTTTAGCGAGATTAAAAAAGTTTTTTGCGTTTCCGAGCGCCAGTGAGATCAACGTTTTGTCACTCTTGCGTATCTACGAAATGAAGTAGGTGCGCTATAAAATGAAGCAAATTAATATCCAGATTTTCTCTGTGTTTTAACTCGCTCCAAGTTTTGTGTTCATGAAGGAAACTTATGAACGCGTTCCTTCGATAGAGAACGCTGCTTCGCTAACAGCTACGGCTATATAGTTCGTTATCCAGATTAATTAATCTTCACATGCGAGCTTGCCTATATCGAATGCTCTTCCAAATGATGTATGTTCTCATCTTATATACAATAATTTTCTGTTTCATCAGTGTATGTCGTGCGTTCTATTAATAATAATCATTCGTACAATAACGGTTGCAACTAGTACTGAACGAGCACTGGTGATGCACATGGTATGTACTAAAACGTCAATCTACTTCTGAAGTAGACTGTTTGCGAAATGTAAGCTAGAATGTGTTTTATATAGACTGTTATCATAGTATACTATTATACTAACTTATCTCATGCCCTGACTTAAAAATATGATTTCAAAAATTTATTCTAGCCAAACAAAGGAACTGTCAGTATGTATGTACTACATTTATACCAATTGCACCAAATATTATAATCTTACCATCAGTTGACGCTTAGGAAAATAATGCCTTCCGGAGCTGAACATTAATCTAACTGTCTAGACAGAAAAATTTAGGTTTACAATACGCTGAAGTAAGTGGGTTGGCATCGCGTGGTAGAGGATTTTATTTCTTAATAAATATCTTAACACCTATCAAATATCATTACTGCTTTCATTTACGCATTCTATTTGATGACGACACTGTAGATTTATTTCGTGACAATTGCAGGTAAATAGGTCAAAATATTAACAATAAAAAATTCCCAAGTACATTGAGTTGGACTTACTCTGTAACTAAGCCAGCGTTCTTTAAGAAAAAAGCAAATTGCTAATGCGTCTAGACCACAGATATATCAATCTAAGGAGATCGGGCGAATCGCCGAGTTCATAGGAAGACCGAGTGTCGCAATCACCGGCCGTACTATATAACATGGTTCTAATTGAGCATGCCGTAATATACACTATTCATTGCGCGCGTCATAAGGACTGCGAAAGTTAAGCACAGCCGCAAAGGAGATCGCTCAAATCGCTAAGTTCATAGGAAGTCCGAGTGACGCGGACTGCGAAATGGCGGTAATATATGCCCACTGGGCATACACTTGTCACAAGCTTAACGCCGGCTAGGCTTATCTCCTTGTATTATTAAATCTGTGGTCTAGACACTGAACTGTACCTAATATTTACGTTTATTGTAAAATATATACAAATTTGTACACCCCTGGGTTACCTGGTTATGTAATTCCGGTGAGAGAACCACTAGACTAAGAGAGATTTAAAATCAATTGTGTATAGTATTGCGGATCAATTGTATAACAGACTCCTAGATTATGACGAAAACATTTTCCCGGTAATTTTTTTACAATTTCATGTCCCGTAGTGGGTTGTCATCGCCAGCAAATTATCCTGCTCGTATTATTGCATCCATCCAGGTCACGTGAGAATCAATCGTCTGGAGTGTAGTTGCCATTAATTACGTTCGAAGGACTCGATCCGCCATAACGTCTCTCTGAGTGATTGTTCCACTAATTCTGTGCAACGCCAGATCATTCAGCTCACCGCTTTCCTGATCACTTGAATTTAAACCTTAAACAATGCAAACTACAAAGAAGCTTTCATGTCTGATTGAAAAGACTTTATTTTCAATCAATCAACGCGAGGTAATTCCTACTGACGATTTTTCATGATTACAGTGCTCGTACTCTCATCCTTGAGATCGAAAATGTACAAGGTACATTCAGAAGATTTAATATGGAGAGAAAAAAGTAATATTGTTATTTTTTATTTAATTTTCATATAAATAGCACAGAACCTGTTCCAGTCAGATTCAATTAAAAATATCTTAAACAGTATGTCCAAATGTTTCAATATAATTATTTAAAATAATAATGGCTTGTTGAACTTTCCACACAATTTGCAGTGCTATCGATAATATAACCTGTGACACTCAATATAAGTAAGTATATACAAAGTACCTACATAGTTTACCTTAGCCGCAACTCCGGTGCAATATTCTGTGGGTATATTGACTTTAACTTGTCCAGACCGCCCAAGCGCCAACACGAATACATTTCTCAAGTGTCGCGGCGTGTGGAACTATCAAAATTAGTTCGTTGGCTCATGGAAGCTTCTACGAGTCAATATTGTAATTGAGACATACGAAGGTCCAGAAAGTTCATACAATTAAAGTGAATTCGCGCACGGCTCGGCTTTTATTTACTCTTACTACTGTCACTGCAAATCAAATGGCGGTAGTCGTAAAAAAGGAATCGACTGCTTAAGTAGGTGTCCTAAAAAAAGGCACACGAGTCTAGAGAAGATAATAATAATACCCCGTCCAATCTCCGATCCTACTTTCAACCTTTACTCGAACGGTCCCGACCTCAACGGTCGTGTATCACTAAAAAACTCTAGATACCCAAATGTAATACAAATTTATTTTCTCACTCGTTTTCTACTCGTGCTGCTCAGTTGTGAAATCAGCTTCCTACAGATATCCAGGAGAGTCCATCGACTTATACTTTCAAGTGTAAAATAAATAAACACCCAAATCTGCACGTCACAGAGTAGATACCTACCTATATTTTATTCACATTTATAATTTGATTTATTGTTAGTCTGACCTCTTGTCATGTGAGTAATCATATATTTACTATAAATAAGTATGGTATATATTTACTATAAATAAGTATGGTATATAATTATACATATATTATTTTATTATGTATTGTATTGTATTATGTATGAACTTTTAATTTTAGTTATTGTGATTATGATAACCTTTTTTTAAATTTGTAATGCGCTTTTGTATCTCCCACCTAACAATTTAGTATCTCACCCACGTTTTTGGGTTGGCTGGAAGAGATCTCTTATAGAGATAAGTTCACCCTTGCAAACTTCATTGTTTACTTGTTATTTTTATTTTTTTAAGTGCAATAAAGTAATATTGAATTAAAGGAATTAAATATACCCCAATATAAATTATTATTACAAAAATGTGTTAGGCATTGGTAACATACAAAATATAAGGAAAACGTTAATATCCACATATTGATTACAATGATTTTCTCTTTGCTGTATTCAGGATAACTTAATTACACCAATTTAAAGATTAGTTTGCTTCAATAAATTGGTAATGAAAAATAAAATAATGTTGTTAGAGTTCTCCGTATCGCTGTACATGAGAAATCAATTTCAATATCTAATACTTTCTTTTATATAATTTCGTTTCCATGAAACAGCTTTCATACCTTTTACGTACTTAATTTGTGTTCAACTTCTTACCCGGTACTAAAGATTATAGGGTGATTCATTTTATATTAATTGCTTTAAATATTCTTAGTGGGAAAAGCTCTATAAGTACCAGAGAAAACATTAGGAAAATTCAAAGTCTTTGTCTGGATTAGCAACTGTTAAAACAGTTATATTAAAGACGTTATGGTAGAGTGCTTAGTCTGTATGTTACGGTACGTGTGATCAATTGAAAATTAATAATAATTATCAATAATTACCAGAATTGAAGGCAAAAGTAATTAATTATTTACTTTTACCGGTTGTTATTAATAATTATCAAATTTTATTGATAATTATTTTTTCGAATCCTATGGCTGAGTGATGAGTAGGTTAGGGTTATTTTTTATGACCAGGCGGAGTGCAATGTTTTTGGGAGAGTAGTGTTTTATGCAGCTACATGGCTGTGAGATGATGGGTAGGTTAAGGTTATTTTTTTACAGTTATCATCGCATTGACCAAATCACGAGGTAAGTATTGACAATTACTGGTTATTATTAATAATAACCATAGTATTATATACACCAAGCGGTCCGGGTTCGGTCCTGATAATGACAACTGCTTGTGTGACTTACACCAAAGTTCACGAGTCAGGCTATACATATACATATATATTATACATTCACTATCACTTACGTTTGGTTTTAAAAATATTTAATTATTATGTGTATTTGTATATATATATACTCTTTATTGCACATAAAAAAGTTACAATATTTATGTTTGCAAGGGCAGACTTATCTCTAAAAGAGATCTCTTCCAGTCAACCCATGAATGTGTGTGTGTGTGTGTGTGTGTGTGTGAGATTAAATTCACTTGGGGACTGTAAAGTGCTGAGCAAACAATAAAACACAAAAAAAATACTTGTATGTAATTACTTGTCCACTTGTAAAGGTAAAATAGCAAATACATGCATAGCACCGTGCTTGTCATACGGTTCTATGTTAAGCATGATGTTATGGTATCATGATCAGCAGTCATCTCAACATTAACACCCTTCTTTGCATCTTTCACACAAACTATCCATCTTTTCTACGGTTTCCTCCCCCTTTATGTGCATCCTCATTCATTCTCGTGATTATCTTTGTAACATGCTCATCATCATGCCCATGCCAATCTGTTACCTCAGAACCTTTTTGCGGCTGATGCTACTTTCAAACTTCCTCTAATGTACTCATTATTCACTGTGTCCATTATTGTCATCAATTCTTGATAGCAATGATGTTAATGCATTGTTTTGTGTTAGAGTTTTACTAGGTGGTAGACCCATATGTAGGGTCGTCTGGGTAGGTATCACCGCTTTTCTTATTTCTGCCGTGAAGCAGTTCGCTGTGTTTCGGATTAAAGGGAAATGTCAGTGTAATTACTGGGCATAGAAGGCATATCATCGTAGTCCCCAGGATAGCAACGCACTAGCAGTGTTATGTGATTTACCCTTAACATTACAAGTGTCTATAGGCGACGGTAACCAATAAACACCAGGTGGGCCGCAAGCTTGTTTGCCATCTCTTAGTTTGTATAAATTCTTCACTTTATGTGACTACTAAAAAAACTCCTTCAAAATCTTCGTCGCCATAAAAATAAATAGACCTAAATTTTGCAAATGGCGTCCGCATAAAATGACAGTGTTCGTCATTTGAGTAAAAACAACAAGCTTGGCTCCATCGGGAACAACATTATTGGCGTTCCCCGAAATGGTAACTGTCGTAATACTTATCCGACTGAGGTGAATTAATATCTCCGTCAATTTGAATTTGTATTTCAAATTTTCCAGCTTCCGTAGCTATTGACCGGCAAAATTTAGTACGTATTAAAATTTGCTAACAAGGGTAGGCTGAAATTGTAGTCTTTATGAGGACATAAACCTCAGTCAGCCTTCAATCTGGTCGCCTATACATCATCAACAGCTCATATAATGTCCCTGATCATATAATGAGAGGCTCGAACCTACCCCACATTAGGAGCGATTAAGCCTTAGTCAACCAAGCTGGCCATGTGCAGGTTGTTCGATTTCACACACAACCTAAGAATTTCTTTATAGGTGTGTACAGTACAGGTTTCCTCACGATGTTTTCCTTCACCGTTTAAAAAAGCGTCGAATAAACGTACAGATGAATTTAAAACTTGAAAACACATTGGTACGTGGCGGGGTTCAAACCGGTGCCTCCCGGGTGGAAAGCAACGCCCTTACGCACTACGCCACCGACGTTGTTATGAATAATTTTAGTACACAAATTGTCTTACTCGTATGTATGTATTAACAAATCCTTCATAATAAAAATTGATTATTAGTCATACAACAACTTTTATTTCAAATCAGATACTAAAATCAAAGGTACTATCGTTTCTTTATATTTGGTAAGAAGAAAAAAAAGAGGTTCAAAGCATTTGTCCCGCGAGTGATCGATAACTATCGAGTATTTAATCGTTCAAGAAACGTAGAACTAAGTGATTACTTATCAACAAATTACGACTTTATGTGTAATTACAAGAACTTACAAAATTGTATTCTTTACCTACTGTAATTAGTAAAACGTAAAAAGATATATGCTTCCGACATTGGTATTCAATTTTCAACCTTAAATTGGTGTAAATAATTCTTATTATAGAATTCAATCTAAATTCATTTATTCGATCCTTTGTTCAATAAAAAAACGAGTTTAGCTTTGTTGTTTCTAGCTGGCACAACGGTATCGGTCTCGGGCGGATATTTCGAAAACGTTATTACCTTTGCGGTACCCGAGGCGCCAACAAAGGGGTATTTTTTGCGACATGATACACCACAAAGTGAGAATTAAAAACGTGCCCGCCACATCTTTGAAGGAATACGATAAATAGAATTTTGTTATTGTTTGTCTTAGGTAGTTTTCACGCCGCGCGATGATAAGCGCAAATCGAGCAGGGAAATGGGTTATAAAGGTTTCGTCAAACAACGGGCGTGGCGTGAACCGGCCCTTAATTGTTTGATTGACAACGCGCCGCGGCAAACTGAGCGAGTTTCTATGTGACGTTTTTCAGACTACTACTTAAGTAAGGTACAAAAAGCACATCCATAGATTAATATAAGTACTTACGTACATCTGTCTGACTGTTTGACAAAGCCTCAAATGAGCGTGCGAGAGCGATTGGCGATTATGTCACTTTAGCTGGACTGTTTAATAATCGATGGTGTATGATGGAGGAACTATCGTATTACAAATTTTAGGTGTCACAGACGCCATACAGTATTTTGTGACTGTGATAAGCTAGGGCGGGAACTGCCTTTTCAGAATTTTGACTAACATGAGAATGATGATGACAACACACAATTGATATATCGTTTGTCATATGAATAAATGACATCCTATACTAAATAAAGATGGAGTGTTTAGTAGGACAAATGTCTTAAATTTTTACCAGTTCCTAAACTTTTATGGTTTGAAAAGTTATTGCGGGGTGTGTATGTTTTCAGTATATAAACTCACATTACAATAAAAGTAAGTAGTTATTTATTTGAAGGCGATGCTGATACGTTTCCAACATTTATATGTGTAGTATAAAGTTTAATGCGCAAACAATGTTTAGAAAAGTTTATTAATTAAAATTTATGTTTCATATGTTTCTAATGCGCTTTTAATTGCTGACTTGAAGAAGTATTTTCCTAGTATTGATTTAATTATATTTTGTATGGTAAGCTATTCTTATTTTAAATTTAAACAGTCTATTTCAATATTTGCACAGATACACAAAATCACTACGTAAAGATAACAGGGATATAAAATATACTGCCATATTCCTTCCATTCCCTCTGATTTAAGTAAAGTTACATGTTTGTTTACTATAAAACGTATTGATGTAAAATAGAGCAAATTATGACACTATAAAGTTGAATTCCTTAGCATAGTATGGAGATTCTCCCGAGTTCTTGTTGTAAAAACACGTGTTGAGAGACTCCATTTTTAACTGAATCTACCGTACAATTGTCTGTTAATTTAAGTACATTTCCACTTGATATGGGCAAAATGCGTAATCTTTAATATGTCGCGATCGCCATTAATTTAAAAGCAGGAGAAGCATAATCTTTACAGAATGTCAGGGCAAACTCCACTGGCTGATGATAGGAATATCAATAAAACTGAATTACTTTCTTTATAGCACAGGGGCTGCAATCAAACATACATCCAATCAAACCAATCAAAAAGCATGCGGTTACAGTAGCCGTAGATCCGTATTAATATCCTCACATAAAACGCTCATAGAAAGATTGTGTGAAAGTAGATTGACCAATAGGATATATGAGTCGGAGATGACCGGGGATGCGCAACGGGAAGAACTCGGCGATCGTATATTGATGAAATTATAATTTCTTAAATACAAACCAGGACTTTAAATCGTCAAGCATTATGAGCAGTTCTTATACATGGCGACAATAACTTACAAAAATATAGCAACGAAGACAATAAAAGGCAATCCTGCAAAACAATTGTATGAAAGCAAAATATTGAAAATGGTGATTACGAGCTACAGTATTTGCTCTATTATTCAATTCATTAGCTTTGAAAAGCCCAGAATTATGACGTTTAAGTAAATTCATTGCGCAACCTGTTAAAATGGAATGATAAATGTAATTCTCTGACTCAGAATAGAAAGTAAAGCTGTTAAACGCGTACCTACTTAACCCTGTAACTGCTACAGTGAGTATAATCCGATCATAAATTTCTTGTTCGTCCAGTAGAGGCTTTCTCTCGTAAAGGTTCAGACTCAGTTTTTTGCTTCGTTACATTACTAAATATACATAAAAAATGTTACATTATTAAGAGAGGTTAAGCCTCGGCGGATTAGCTACTAGAATTTGTAAGTTTTCTAGACTGGATACTTCAATTTTTACCGAATGAGCAAATAATACACCTGTATATATACTTAGTTGCTCCCCACTAAGTCCATAGATTATATGGATTTACTGTAAATAAGAAGGTACGGCTATTTATTGTAAACTATAGATATTAAATATGCTTACCTATAGATATTAAATAACATTGAATAAATCAACAATTATTATTGTGAACAATTAAACCATTAACAACGAAATAATTATTTTTACAGAGCAGTACTCAAACTAACGATTTATATCATAGTACCTATACTAGTGCTCGAAAAAACTTTAGCTTTATAAACTTTAATCGGTTGTTATGAGGGCAGTTTTACAATACGACTGCTAAACTCGATACCCTATCGATTAAACATTTCACTGAAAGTCTTAAGCAATTAAGTCACAAGTTTATGGGGATAAACTTACGTGTTAATTGTTTGAAACTGTTCTGCGACATTTGACAAATTACGTTATGATTTTGTTTTCATAACAATGTAAGTTAATTTCAACTTAAACCGTGTTATGCTAAGTGACAAAGTTTCCCTCTTCAACTTGATTTATTTTTACTTGTTTCGAAAGTTGTGTGAAATAACTGTTGAGCCGGAATACAATTTTGAACTTGGTAACTATATGGCACTAAATTTAAATAATACGAATATAGTGTAGTGTTGAAAGTTAAGTTCCAACTACTTTTTTATATTTTATAATAATGTCTAGCAAATGACTCGCATCTGCTTGATGGTAAGCGTAGCTAGAGACCAAGTACGAACTAGCCACTTTTGCTTGCAACGTGCAAGTTGCTTCTTCATGCTTCTCTTGAAGCACATTGCAATCATGTATGCTTACTCTAATATTTTTGAGGCGTCGGTAAACGTGCTTGCAGGTGGACTCTGCTTCTGACCGGAGACAGATCCCAGCTGCCGTTACGCCGTTGACGTGAACCCACTTCTAGCACAAGCGCATTAGCTTAGTTGGAGAGGTTAACAGGGTTAAAGGCCTGCTAAATTGATTTAGTATTATCAAAGAAATATAATAAATCATTAAACACGTTAATGTAGTCCACTTTTTAAAAATATAACACCTAATTTCAGAAACTCATTAATATACTACTTATCTTAATTAAAAGAAACTTAATCATCTCGAGAACTAAAAATACTGCTGAGTTCTCGTTTAGTTACAGAAAGTCAGACGTCGTTCTTTGAAACAATTTTTTACGCCATCTTTTTCTACAGGCAAATAATTTTTGCTGACTTAAAAATATGTAGAGGAGTCTAGTTGAAGACAAATTTAATTTATGGGTGTTTGCTTCAAAATCCGTATTTTAATTGCCACTTATAAAAAAACAAAATCTTAGAAATGTTACTTTGAAAAGCTTATTTATTTGAAACGTTCCAAGGTACTTCCGTCTAGGCTTGTCGAGGGAGTTGCTTAAGTTGTGCTACGAATACAACAATTCTACGAAACTACGAACGTCTACATTTATTGTTACGAAAATGCTACGCCGTAGCATTTGAGAATTTCCTAGCATACGTGAGCGTAGCGACTACGACTGTCGAAAGACCGATGTTTTTCATTGTAAGGTATGAAATATTTTATTTTCAACTTGTAAATCTCATAATAGCTAGCACTAATATCTTTTATTAATATGCAAAATTTTAAAATTACGCTATGTTTAATTTTTACACTTCATATTTTGTAAATCTTGAGAGATCTCGAGATTAGCCGTGTGATGCCAGCAGAGTAGAATAGCATCACCCCATATCCTCCAATGGGTGTCATAGAAGGCGACTAATTGACCAGAAAAGGGGTATTTGAACACCTTATACTCCGTCCACCAATCCGCATTGGGCAAGCGTGGTGGACTACTGCCTAAACCTCCTTCGATGACAAGGAGAGGCCTTGTGTCCCAGCAGTGGGTCGAATTATAAGGCTGTTATGATGATAATGATGATGATTTTGTAAATCTAGCGTTGACTTGTTATTACGTGTGCTAAAACTTGTAGAAATGGTTCACAAAAGTAGCAAGGACTAGATAAATAAGGTGGGTCACACTAAGATTGTACAGCAATATTTCTCACAGACTTTATTCGACCCATTTCTCTAGTTCTGTGATGTCGGTTTCAACTGAACCGATATGAACAGCCTTCCTACTAATCTTAAATCTGGATTATCTTTAACATTCAAGGCAACATAAACATTATAAGCAGTGTTAGACTTCATATTTGAGTGCGCTGCAAGTACAATTTCGTACTTGTGACAAACTACCCACATTAAGCAATGGTAATTAGTACATTCGTTTTAATGTCTGTCGCGGCGGGATTTATCGTATAGCGGTATTGTAATATACGTATAGGAAGAGATTTAGAATAACGAGGAGATTAAATTGAGTAAAGCAATATAAATCGTTAATATCTTTGAGTTTAATGTATGCCACAGTTTAGGCACAATATTTTATTACGTTGCTTAGTCTCGATGGATATACCACCACTATAACTCTATTTATTAGCCTTGTCTTATCTTATCATGGAGCCATGAGTTTAGTTACTCTGAATCGTTGATTGAAATATTACTTGTACTTAACAAACAATACAATGTGCCTAAAATAAATAAAAATACTTATATAAGTTAGACTAGTCATCGTTGGTAATTTCTCAAAAAATCAACATGGTAAATGTGAAGAATGCGAAAAAATCGCTTAATAAACTGAAAATCAGAAATATGTAGACTACATCAAATTTTCTAATTTTAAAAGTTTCAAAAACATCTTATTAATTTAATTATATTTTTTTAGTTAAAATGCTGCTGTAATATTTTTGTCTAAGTAATTTATTCTAAACAAGACATAATAGGTATTTTGAAAGTTTTTTTACTAGTTTATACCTGGGAGTACCTATCCATGAACATCGTAGTAAATTTATTGTTAAAACATTGTGCGAGTATTTCTGAGCTATAAAAAATATCTGTGGTATTTATTTTTCTCATCAGATAATTTTAATATGTTTACAATCTGGGACATTACTTGACCCAATTTTAGTATAACACATTAAATCAAAGATTTTCCGCTTTCCTTACATTAGACGCTCGTGTACATCCTAAGATATATTGAGTCGGTATTTTTATATCTAAGTTTAATTCGGCTGTGTTTGACCCACATGTAAGAGCCCTGCTAGGCTTTTAATCCTGTGGGCATTAAGTCAACCGATGTGCGTCTCTTTGCATAATTAATCTATTCCGAACCTTTGTTCAGTAGCGTTTCGTTGCAATAAAATGTGTAATTAATGTGTATATAAAGTACAGGCAAAATGCCAGGATATACTAATTTGAAATTAGCGTACACCCACTGTGATACGTTATTGACGTGTCTCTATAGAAGATTTTAATATTGATTCACAGAAATACTGGCTATTAATATTAATACGGATGTCCTTGTAAATCACTGCCTGGAAAGTTGTGGTCATTAAATTAAATATTTTCAACTTTTCAAAAAATGTGTTTGTTTTTCTTGTCGTATTCTAGATTCTAGATAGATAGAGAAGGTTCTCTAAAATTTGAAAACACAGAGGATTTACGGCTTAATAAGCCTTAAATCCCCTGTATACTAGCAGAGGCGTTTCAATTTTTCATCTCACTTGGTGTCATATTAACATAATACCGAAGGTTGAAGATATAGATATAATGATATTCTCAACAGATTCCGGGACTGGCTGTCTTACATCTAAATGCCTGGAGACAACAATTCCAATTTTTGTTTTGACGTCAGTCTAAAGAGGTTAATAACAGTCTCAGGACTAGGTAAAACACTCAGATCATTTAAGTAAATGTAAAACAGGACTACCACCAACCAAATTGCGCAGAATTGAGTACCGTCCTGGGATCGAAGTCGAGCTAGCTAATCGAATAACTGATACATGGTCTTATACTTGGGTTTCCATTATCCAGGTCACAATATTTAATGAAAATGGGTTATTCGATAAATATTAGCTTATTATTAGTCGGTCTGGCTGCACATAATACTTATATTTTAACGTGTCTGCCGAGCACGTCTAGTAACAAAGGTAAATTGATACAATTTTGGACTGAAATTCAATATAGTTATTATAGTTCGTTGCTTCATTCTTTAGATATATGAGAACAAATAACACTGAGAAAATAATTCTCAGGTTAAATAATATCTGTCCTTTTTATTGAGAAATTGAAATGTCCTGCGTCAATTATGTTTGATCTAAAATTTCTATGAAAATGAGTCTCAAATTAAGCAAGCAAAATCACAGTTAAGTGTGCGGTGTTATTTTACGATCCCACAGCTATTAAGGTTGGGATTAATTATTGTGTCGAAAATATCCCTTCTCACATTGTTGTTACCTAAACTAAGTGTCGAAATCACTTTGATATCGATTACAAAGAGCTTATGAAAGAGGAAATCGTTTATTAATCTACTTAATACCTTACCCGTGTCCGTCCATATTACATTTTTGGTACTTATTTATTTTATTATTAAACCTCCGTGCTACAATTCCGGGTGAGTTCTAATTAAAATATTAATTATAATAATAATAATATATTTCTACGCTCACACCAATTATCTAGCCCAAATTAAATATCATAAGAACTTGTGTTATGGATACTAGATAACGGACCCATCTGCTGCCTTAGTACGAGTTTGTTAGTTTTCGAGCTCGATCAAACGTATCGTCTATACGCCCCTAGCGTAAACTATCAGAAACAGTGGCCAATGTATGAAGAAAGACGATACGTTTGATCGAGCTCGAAAACTATCAAAACTCATACTAAGGCCTCTGGAATGTTAGCAGCCGGCCGCACTGCTCGCTCGGCGCCTCTAGTCGCAGCTCCTCCGACGACTGTCGTTACGGCTGTAGGTTCTAGCTAGGCGTTAAGCAAGCCATCTATCAGTGCGGGCGTAGCCTTAATTACGAAAATATGTTCTTCTGTACGCTGCAGATTATTTTTATAATGTTCATTAGCTGTGTTTTTACTAATATTCATATTATTTTTATATCTATATAACTTAAGCTACACCCAGGAATATCGGATATTGTATTTACCTGCTTAATTTTACGTTCCCTTATACCTAAAAATTATTTATTTGTAACAAATGAAGTTGAATTTTGATTAAATTAGTTCAGTACTGATAGCAATTTTCTGCTTTTTAAAAACTTATTTAATGAAATTTATCCGCTAGGACTTAACGCTGTGATTGGTGCCTCTTGAGACAAGTTTAATCACGAGTCAAGGAAAGAGTTTTTCCAAAGTTATTCATAAAATCTTTGAAAGAAACTTTTTTAATTTGGTACTTGTATATACCTAATATGGAGACCCTTTTATTTGCAATGTAAGGTATTTAAATCTTAATTTCTTAGATGTCTTACCCAAATGTAATTGGATTTTTTCTTAATATCCAAAGATCAAGCCCTGAGTACAAGTGGTCAATCGATTGCATTGAACGCTTAACGAGAATTATATGTATAGTAATTAGGGTTCCCAACTATACTCTAAAAACAGTACTCGTACTGATTTTCACTGCAATATATTTTTATATATATACATATATATTGTTTTCAGCATTGACCGCGGCGAGGCCTATGAGGCTTTTAAAACGATACTTTAATTTTAGTGCTTCTCGCCCAACTTATCAATTTATAAATAATATTTTTAGTGCTTCTAAACCAACTTATCAATATTTTTATCAAGACACATGTCTTTAAAATAGTAATAAAATAAAATACCTCCTGTTCATTTTTCTAAACTACTGTTTATTTTCCTTCTCAGACTTTTTTTGTTCTCGAAGAGGTTAAATGCATTTACGAATCATTCCTGCAGTACGATGCCACTGCAGCCGATCCTACATCGGAGTAGGACCACACCGGAGGATCATCATTTAGTGGGAAGGAAGAACGACTATACCTCGAGTTGTGACTATCTATGATTAGTATCATTTGCCTCTTGTCTATACACTCTGCTTTAATCAGATGATTATGTGTTGGATACGAATCTTTACTCAGAAGTCATGTCATAGACATCTTAATGTTATAACTGTCATCAGTTTGTTTATAATTGTTTTATTTATTATATAATATCACGCTTATAATCTCAACGTAACGGTAGTTTACACATAAAGTCACATCGGGTAGCAGGTGTTAACCATGGAATGTGCTCAAAAACACTTTAAGTAAATGCTTTCTTTCTTTCAATGTCACGAAATATTGATTTCTCTATTTTAGACACATATATTAAGCCCAAAAAATAATGAAACTTTCATTGAATCAACGAACTAAACCCGGCAAAAATTTTTTTAAAGTAGGTAATTACTTTATTCGCGAGAATGCTTGTTTTGATAATACTAATGATCATATGAACATTTATAAATTTAGTGCTTTATTATTCGCGTGTAAAATGAAAGTGCATAATATTTCGAAAACGTATTGTATTATTCGTTTCATAAAGAAATAGAAGTTTTAGCACAAATTAATCCTATTAATAAAGTGTTTAGCACGCTGATAATTAATGTACGATCTTAATACATTATTACTGCTTAATAATATATTATCTATATTCCAGTCATGTCTGTATAACGCACGTAGGAGAGAAACTGTGCTCATTAGAAGTGGGAAGATTGATTGAGTAAAAGAGCCGGAAATAAATTGCAACTTACAATATTTGGCAACCATTGTGTTTTCTTCATCAATTGGAAATTAAATCAGGATTTCTTTCGTGATAAAATATCTAAAATACGTTTTTATAGCACTTAAAGAATGTCTGGGCTGGCTTTATGATCTTGAATGTCTGTACTGGCTTTATGATCTTCAAGTATCAAGAGGACCTTGCTTGTGCAAATCAGTCCAAATCTTTAAAAGTTTATATATCGCACTAGGTATCTTCGTATTTGACTCTACTTCTGCTTACCATCAGGTGGAATGGAGTCATTTGCTTGACTTTTAAAAAAAAAACTATTTCAGTTTGATTGGTAGCTTGCTTTAAATTGGCATAAGTAACTACTTATATCCCAGGACTGTCAATGATGTAATAGTGATGATAAGTCTAGTTCGTCAATGGTTCAAGGTTGGTGGTGATCACTTACTTTGAGGCGCGATGGAAACCAAGAGCTTACCCGTTAAGATAAAAAAAAAATTCTCTTGGCCTTCATCTTACCTGATAGTGACGATAAAGCTGAAGTTGGAATTTGAATTGGAGCTTCATCTGGAACCCTCAACCACCTCAAGACTGACTATTATATCATTAAATTATCATAACAGCCTTTATAATTCTACCCACTGCTGGGACACAAGGCCTCTCCTTGTTAACAAAAGAGGTTTAGGCAGTAGTCTACCACGCTTGCCCAATGCGGATTGGTGGATGGAGTAGAGCGTGATCAATATCCCTTTGCTGATCCATTAGTCGCCTTCTACGACACCCATCGGACGTTTTGGGGTGATGCTATTCTACTCTGCCGGCATCACATGGCATTAAATTGTTGGAACACAATTATGTCGTTACTATTATTATAGCCTCAAATTTTACTAAGATGGTGCCAGGCGGACTTGAAAAATGTCCTGCCACCAGCAAAACCGAGTACAAATTTGCACTCCTCTGGGGATTGAATCCGGGATCTCTCCGGTAGACGAATCACTAGTTCACGGAGGCGGTTGCATATCCTGGCACCATCATGCTTATGAGGGGATGAGGGATGAGGAGTAATAACACCACCAAGCTAGGGCGGATTATTTTGTAAAAATATATACAGAAAATACCATGACCAATTGCTAAATTAACTTGAGGAACACTAATTTTTAAGTGACTGATCATTATTTCTATGAAGACAAAAATGGCTTGGTTTTATTTAATGGAAAATAGAGATTGATTACTTTGTTTCATGGAATTGAAAACTCATTTAAAAAACATTAAAAACAGCGATCCACGATCCATTGAAACTTGAAGGACGATAACGTTTTGAACACTGTTCCGCGAAGATATTCAAAAGAAATGGATTGACGCTATTACTAAACGTCAGAAGCAAAACAATCAGTTTATACAGCTTCTTTGCCCCTTCTAAGTAAGACTAAATTGAATGAATAATATTTACCAAAAACATTTCTCAGAAACGATTTTATATTTTCATCAGAATTAATGGCTGTAATAACGACTTAATTGGTATTTTCCATTGAAATTTGGAGTAGCTTGAAGGACAAATACCACTCTTATAAGTCACTATTTATAAAACCTTTCATAAGTGCAGCCACATTGATCCTATTGTTTCTTCGAATATTTTATTTACGGCTTTTAAACTCACCTTACTTAACTTATTGTCTTTTGAAGCAGTATATATTTGATAATCTAATATAAATCTCGTGTCACTGTGTTTGTGTCCACACAGCTCCTAGACGTCCCGACTGATTTTGATGTTTTTTTAGTATATATTTGGTAGGTATGAGAATAGGTCGTAAAGTATAATATATTACATACCGCTAAAAAAAATATACGTGCCAGCTAGTATTATTAAAATATTTGACTAAGCACGTGGCCGAAATACTCAATTTTGGATTTTCGGCGGTTTGCATAAAATTATGGTTCATGCAGAAGTGTCGGACAGCTCCGTATATGAAGCTCTGCTCTGTTTTCTGCTCTTAAGCTGAAATCAGATACAGACATCTTACGTACCAGCCGTTCAAATGTACCGCTCTGAGATCAACCCAAGTACATTTTCCTAATACGGCGTGGGCGTAACGTAAAGCCTTAATTTATCTTACATGTATACGCGAGGTATTGTGGTTCGCATTGGGAAAATCTTTTACATGATCCAGCGGCTAATTCTGCTTACTCAAACCTGTATTAGATTTGTCTTAATTAAAAACATTTTCGGGTTTTCCGATATTTATATACAGATTTGCTTTAATTTGTAAGTATTCTTTACATTTCGTTTATAAATTTATGAAAACCAACGCAATTAACAACACAAGTACCTACTAGAATATAATTTAACAAAAATAAGCAACTTAGGTGTCATTATAGTTGAAGACTTTAGGTGTTATATAATTTTTCGTATTTTTTGTGACTGACTATTAACTCTTGATTGTGCGTAGGAAAAAATACAATGATACAATTCACAATAGAACTTATCTCTATGCGAGATCTTTTCCAACCAACCCAAAATGCACAAAAGATTTTAGGTCAGTGCGTCCATTGAAACTTTTTCAAGATTCTCTTAATAAAGCTGTAGGAGCGCAATTTTTATATTATGTATAGTTCTTTATACACATATCTACCATATTACCTCAAAATGTTCGCTGTTAAACAGTGTTATTGCGCAGACTGCACCCACAGCTAACACACAACCTTCTCTAAATCGTCCGTCACCTTAAAGTTGCTTTGCTCTGCGTTTTCCGGTAGACATGTCGTCTTGCCAGAACTTTCTCACCCCAACAGCTATCAATTCTGCGCGCCGTATGCTCTGCTAATTAAGAGTAACTTTGCGGTGCTTTGAGTTATATTATTTTGAGTTACTCTTGTAATTAGTAACCAATGAGAGAAGCTGCATATTCGATCCGCTTAAATTAGACTGCGATTTTCTTCCAAGTGGAACTAGTTGGCCAGTATGGGGCCTCTAACTTAAACATTCCTAATACAACCATAGAAACGTTCGCACTCAGCGACGCCGCAAAGCAGACTGAGCTCTGTCGAGCGCGCACCGCTAGAACAAAGGCAAGCTCCACCACTATTATGTCACATCGTACGATAGCTCGTGCGGCACTGACGTCACTCGCAATCCCACGTGGACTATTTCCAATGAAAATAACAAATTCAATTGAAATTGAACCTAATAATGTCATAGCGCCGTCATATATAAAAAAACTGTTTTAATATGATTCTGATAGTAAATATATGTTGCTGTTAGTGAAGTCAATCAATATAATTATAGTGAAAAGTAAAGGTTCCTTATAATAATCGTGGTATTATTCTGCGCCGTGGTGTCATCGTCACCGAATTCATCCCAGCGGGCAAAGTTTGCGGTGCGCTCGTTATTACTGATGCCTAGAGTTTTATTAATGTCCGAAATGATAACGACATGTCGCCGGCCGCCAGCGTACCCAGATTACCAACACCGACCTGAATTAATAACTCCCTCACTGTACAACTCCACCCGCAAAACGTATCTCTGTTTTGGAAGGGCGTGCGTGCCCGAATTTCAAAATAACACAATTTTAATTACCGCCTGGGGACCCGCCGTGGTAACTTTTACCCTATATGACAATTATTATAATACCTCCAATTCTGTGTTTTCATAACTAATACCGTATGATGTGTGAAATTTATAGAAATAAACTGGACTGTATCACAATACTACTCTCTAAGTAGAAGTAAGAAGTGTAAGTAAAAATTACAATGCTTACAAATAACGAAAATACTAATACTATCTACGATCAGAAAATAAGCACAAATTTTATATTGTGAGTAAAACAACTATCCTTACAAAACTAAACATTCAAAGTAGATAAGATAAGCGTCTTAAATAAGAATAAACGGTGCCACTATGAAAAACAACCGCCAAAACACGAATAAATTTATCTACGTTCAAGTGCTTGAAGCGTACAAAAGGAAAAAAGACAAAAGAAGTGATATTGTCGCACGATTACGAGCCCATGTCAGTTCACGTCTTTGGCCGAAGATTTATGTCGTTGCAATAAAATCTCCTCGTTTGAATAAACATCGCCTTTGGGGCTGTGACAAATTGCCGAGTTCGCCGCCAAAAACCGAGACGAGCATTAGCCGGTATAATTCTTTTTAACGGCGGCGAGTGGGCTCCACTTGTGCCTAATTATTCATGTGAGACCCGTGCCCTGCCAGCCGACCTCCGCTCACGTACTAGTCACTAACATAGCATAGATCCTTCGTGTGAGCTTTAGACGGAATTAACGTCCAAAAAATATATATTTTTAATTAAAAAGGTCAAGCAATTTATCGAAAATATGCTTCTGCAGGCCAAGTGGTTGATTAATCTTGCTATCAGCCACAAATTTCCTCTCTGTGCAACTATCTTGGCTTTACTATCTATGGGCTTGAATAGCGAATAAGTAGTCTTTTGTTGTTGGTTACGTTATTCCCAGGAAATTATATTGAGACCCAGTTGGTACAGCATAAATCTGTAGGTCAATTTATTGACGTGTCCAGCAAAGCTGCCTAAGATTACAAACGCTGGACGCCTGTTACTCCCATATTTAAATATAACTTCATTCTATGTATAAAACTATTTACATCATAGGAAGGATTGCGTGGGCTTTTTAAACGTTTTAGAGTGTTTATTCGTCCTGGTTGTCGACTTTTGTTTGTTGTTCACTAAAGGTTAATTTCTTTTTACGTTTACTTGGCCAAATTTCGCTTTCAACGATAACAAAAGCTAAGCTACTATATGCGCGGTCAGTAGTCGGATGGGTGACCGAAAATTTTTCAACCCGATTTTCCTCCGTGCAAGCATCCGATGGTTCCGGCTGGCTGTCGAAAAGTATTTTTCAACGACTGCTAAGTGCCGAAGGAGGGTTAGTGTCAGGCTGGCCGTAAAAATGTAATGCCGAAACTGTCTATATCAATTCATAACTACTGTACCGACCCCAAATAAATTCGGAGCAGGGTAGGAGTAAGAAGTATGCGACAGGCTGGCTACCTGTCACTATTTTGAGGTAGGTACTGCATAGCCCATATTGCCGCATGTGGCATAACCCTTGCTCCGGATCATAAAACTGTTATTTATTTGCTGTATTATTCAGACAAGTGGCACAAAAATAAAACACCAAAATGGCGCTGAGTGGCAGGCCCCTCCGATGGTAGTATGAAAAATGCAACTGACAGGCAGACATAATATGTCTGCGTGCCACCCGCGCGATATAAACTGTCAGACATATTATGTCTGACTGCCACTTAAGGGGTTAAATTAGGACAGCCAATGGTACATACAATAAACTTTAAAAAAGCACTATAAAAACAAAATTAAAAATATTACCTTTGAAGGCAGCCACAACAGGAGGAAAAAACTATTGAAGAAAATCTAACATAATACCTTAGATAATAATATGCTATATAGGTTTTTGTATATATTTAGGTATTTTTGTATCAAATATTAGTCATACGCTAGTTAGGCAGTAAAATTAAAGTACATAAGGCTCTACTCAACCTTGAGCGTGATTGTACGAATGTATGAATAATTCGAACCCAATGACCTTTATAATCTCTAAATCTTTTTAAATTTAATTGTTATTATACGAAAATGTACGTGAAAAGAATTTTTCTATTAATTTTTCAAGTTTTATAATTTTTCAACAATAGCTAATCACAATTTTCAGTACGCTCATTACTCCTGAAATTTCTTTAGCAAATTTTCAAAGTCATGCAATTAAAGTGATAATAAAATTAGAATAAGTGAAAGTTCGTAACGCCGGCCTGTCCGAGCCGCGCTAAATAAATCTCTAATTTCTTCCAAAGTGAGCTCGTCGTCAAACAGAAACTAATTAAACCGAACACCGTGCATCGGCATGTGTACCTATACCTTGAGGTAATGAATAGTGGGATCGGTCGATTCCGTCGATTGCTCCACTGAAAAAACAAGTTTAATTAAAACACTTCTCGATCCTAACGAGATTCCTATCATCTTGCTCGATAAAAAATCCTAATTATTTCTCATAGTTATGCATGCATGCAAGATAATGTTATGGTAGTGCATAGCCGATTACCCAATCGAGCTTCAGTCTTTAGGAAGTACCTCCACTTTACAGAAGCCCGTATTTAAATAACCCTCTTTTTCTTTCACTCTTTGGTAGTGTTGTGTGACGAGTGTAGCCAATGCTTTCTTTCTTTCAAATTATGGGATAGTATTCCTAATCTGGATTACTTTCACTTAGTTATTTGTTTTAAATTTTATGAAAATTAATATGTGTAATGTTAGGAGAACAGCAATATTAGGAGACGAAATACTGGTATTTAATATACTTCAGAAATTGTTTACATACCTTTAATGTTTAGATGGAGTAGAGTAGAGTATTCAGTCAGGACAGACAAGCGTTTATGGTGACGGCTTACCATTATGAAGGTCGTATGTTTGTTGATCACCTTTTTTAAAATGACTATTCCTGTTAGCCGTAGATGACTTTTACATCATGCTGGGGATTTTGAAGCAGGCATGATCCTTTTTAAAAACGTTGTAACCTATTCTTAGCTCTGTCGTATTCATCCGACAAATATTTCCGTGGCCAATATAACACTCGCATTTTTTAAAAATAAAAATATAAAACACTATACAAAAATTGCTCACATTATATTAACATGGTTATACGATCAC
Source organism: Elophila nymphaeata (assembly GCA_955850985.1). Lineage (NCBI taxonomy): Eukaryota > Metazoa > Arthropoda > Insecta > Lepidoptera > Crambidae > Elophila > Elophila nymphaeata. Next base: position 16,995,202 of record OY039068.1, read on the forward strand.
TTTTGTTTTGTTGTTAAAGTTTTATAAACGAAGCGTTTATAAGGTAAATGTAATCCTATTTAGATACGACCAATCGTTAACTATAAAACTAATGCCCCTTTACCGCAGTATGATATTACGTTATGCAGTATGATAATAAAAGCATTCTAATGTAATTAATCACGTTATATCAGTCTAGTAATAGAGTGTCCACAAAGACTATATCCATGAGTGTCCATCATGAATTCGTCTATTTCTCGACGACAGGAGCGAGCCTGTGGGAATATTCACTCGCCGATTTAGATAGGATTTGCCTAACTGAAAGTTTTTGCTACAACGAAATAGAATGCATAGACGTTCCTCGTCTATGGCAATGTCTGTTTTTTATTAGTTCTTTATTGCACTTAAAATAAACATAATAACTTTATAGTAATACAGTTAGCAAGGGAACTTACGTCTATAAGTGTTCTATTCCAGAAAACACAAAACAGTAGTGAGATATTTTGTTAGTATGTGAGAGACACGAAAGTGCATTAGAAGATAAAAATTATTAGTGACTATCAGACTTACTACATTAAATATCCTACTAATATTATAAACGTGAAAGTTTGTATGGATAATGTATAGATGTATGGATGGATGTCTGGATGTGTGTTTATTACTCTTTCACGCAAAAACTACTGAACGGATTTTGATGAAACTTTACAGTAATATAGCTCATATATCAGAATAATATATAGGCTATAATTTAACCGACCTTAACACGAGAGAAGCCGCAGGCGACCACTAGTATACTATAATACAATACAAAATATGATAATAAGGTATGTATGCCTTTGAACATTTACTTCCGAAATTTCACTAACAACAATAATATTCAATTATAAACCTTCGTTACGATAAGTGTGAATGGCAACTGCCTACTTTTAATTATATTAATGGTCGGCAATCCCTCGCAAACTTGAAGATACCGAGCGTGAATGTTTCGTAAGAGGAACGCCTCCAATTAAAATCTGACTGACGCTACATATGACTGTCTCATTATTAGGGTTGAAATCTTAGATTTGTAAAGGAAATGAAATAAATTAATTAAAAAACCAGAGAAAATTTCAGGACGTCTATATATTAAATACGTACGCATCTATAATTAATTACGTGAAGAAAAATTTTGTACCCCTTTTTAAGTTTAATAAAACCCTTTATAAGATAATGCATAAAAATAAAAATGTTTATTATTTGTTATAATTGTGGTAATTCATACAAACCATTTAACATTCCTTTTGTACAAACAAACTACAGACGCAATAGTTTTCTCATTAGAGCCTGTATGATTGTTAACAAATCTGATGCGGACATAGATATTTTTCACGATAGTATCAATACTGTAAAAAGGTTACATTTGCGCTGACTAATTGTTATCAACAAGACTGCGCCTAGCACTTTTGTATTTTAAATTAAGAATCATAGATTATACACCTGTGATCTAAGTTAAGAATCAATATTGATATCTATATGTGGTAGCTTATCAATAGCTTTAAGTATCAATGATTTCTAATTATATGAGTGTTTATAAGCTGTTAGCTATCCTCAAAACATGTAAATAAATAAATAAATAAATAATCCAAATATGGAATTTTTACCATAGGTACATGAACTGTAATGGTAATTATTATGGTAAGAAATATACGATATTATTATTATACGTCTTGGTCTAGTGGTCAGTATAGCTGCCTACACATCAAGCGGTCCGGGTTCGAGTCCTGGTAGCGGCAAATATTTGTGTGATGAACCCGAGTATTTGTTGACGAGTCATGGTTGTTTATATATTTATTTAAGTTTATTTATAAAAATATCTAAAAATGTTATGTATATTAAAAAACAAATGTCCGTTATCTAATATCCATAACACAAGTTCTTAATGATACTTACTTTGGGCTAGATAATTGGTGTGAGCATGGAAATATATTATTATTTATTATTATTATTATCAATAAATATTTAGAATAAAAGAGTTACTTTTTGCAAACTAATCAGCGACTAGTTTCTATAAATTATGAGCAGCTCGAAAGCTTCCCTAAAAATGTTTTACAATAAACATAATTTATTTGGCAACATTAGTAGCAACATAAATCTATGTACCTACATAATTACATGGCAAACAAAGGACATGGTGAGAAATCTTAGTGGATTCGACTTAAACAATTCGACACGGAAAGAGGAAAAGAAAACAGTTTTTCTCGCAGTCAACTCCAGTAACAGGCAAATACAATTAATATCACATAGAACTTCTGATGCGTCGAGTATTATTTTTTGTTTTTTAACTCCCGACGCAAAAAGAGGGGTGTTATAAGTTTGACCTGTCTGTGTATCTGTGTGTCTATATGTATGTGTGTCTGTCTGTGGCATCGTAGCTCCTAAACAAATAGACCAATTTTGATGCGGTTTTTTTTGTTGGAAAGCTGACGTGATCGAGATGGTTCTTAGCTATAAATTTATGTCGGGAGTTACATGAAATTTTCAATTTTCATTTTTTTTTATTTATCATTAAATTCATTATTATACCAGGACTCCTGAGTAATGTAGAGTGTAACATCTGTCCAGTTTGTTGGTTTATATTTAGTGGTTTACTGAAGGTTTAGCTGCTTTTGGGTTTCATGCTCCTTTTGTCTAGGCGACTGACTGGCAATAGCAATATGTCATTATTTTGGAGTACTGTATGGCCTGTACTTTCAGATGTGGCTTTATGAGTAATCAATTCTTACCTAAAGTCCTGTTCAACGCTTTTTGGAATATTGAGTGTGATTGTTTATGCATGTATAATGTAAACAATATAGCATTTTTCACATTTTTCAAATACTAAGTCTATTGACGTCTATTGATAGTTCCCTGAAACTTAATATGCATGTCACAAAAAACTAATTGTATATTGAATTACAGCCATAAATAAGTAAAACTGTTTTCTCGAAATTTGTTTTGCGAACTATTTGCATTGCTGCGACAACTATACACACGGTTACTAGCAGAAGAACACCTGCGACTCGCAAAGAGGCATGGCCGGTCTTGGAATGCTAGACACGCCTTTTACGAAACCTTCACAAATATGTGCCCATTATCATAACTGTATATACGTAACAGCTAAACAGTAAGTTTCAGAAAAGCATAGTCAAATAACAGCGCTTTTTCGTAGTATTATATTTCTATAAGTGTCTATGGTTTGCAAAAGCTCATGGATGACTTTCTGATATAAGCATCCAAATAGGCTATGATGATGCAAGCCTTATGCTAGTTTGCAAGTTTTAACTATATGCAGAAAACAACTTCCTTCGTTTTTAAAAGTTTTTTATTAAGGTGCTTCTACCACGTTACTAATAATGCCATCCTCCAACTAAGCTAACGCAACTGTGAGGAATGCATTCACGTCAGGCAGCCTAGGGTTAATTTAATCCCGGTTTTCCTGCGCTAAAGCTGTCCAATACTTGCACTGCTCGACTACATAGGTTTCTTTGACAAACCATGCAATATATTGGTGCTTTTCGAAATCAACAAAGCTGCGAAATCACTGAATTTTATTTAGTCGTATTCGTGTTATAAATACGCATAGTATATTTTTTGTTAGTAAATGCCTAAACCCAAAAAAGGTATTTCACGGTGACCGTCGTCGTGTGTAATGGCGTAAACAAGTTTAATGTTGTAACACCTGTGTCCCTTCGCAAGTATACAAATTGAACAGTGAATATAACACACATTTTTCTCTACATCGTCGCTTAAATTTTGTTCAGCATTTTTCTGTATAATTTTGAGCAGTGTTTAAGTATCTGCAATAGATTCGACACATCAATTTGCATAGAGCTTATTAAGTTATGACTCAAAACTGCTTAAGTATATTACATGAAACCTTTTTTTATGACGATGGAAATACTTTTGAGGACCGTCCGCACGCTGGCGAGGCGTACGTCGTGTGTTGGGCTCAGCCGGTGCGGAACAACGACGGTCCTACGCATTAAAAACCACCGTGTTAACTACAATATACCGATGGCAATCACTTCGGTTTTTGCAATGCCTCAGTAAGCGGATTGAATTAGCTGAGTGATTATAGCCTACGCACATTTCACCTCAGATACGTAGTACAGTACCTTCCTAAGTCTTGTGTGGGCGACTCAACAGTGAGCCGGGCGACTGTGGGGGATCACGCTAGGGTACTGCACCACGCCACATAGGGGCCAACCCCTGTGTAGGCCAATCTAGCGTGAAATCTACTCGTCTTAATAGATTGTAATAGGGCACATGTAAAGTAGATTACACATTCAAGTTACAACAGCATTTTGCTAATTAATATTAAGTGATTACACAAACTTTTGTTATCATGATAAACTGAGACATAAACAGTAACTTGGAAGAATAATCTATAAAGTTTTGTTTGTGTTTACGTTCCGTTGGAAGTTTGTAAATATAAAATGTTAATATCAACAAAGTCTTTAAGTTAAACTTGCTCCATTTGTGTCAATATTTTCTTATGTAATTTTAATCTGAAATCGATTTAAAAACCATATTAAAATTAAAGATAAAGTCAATATTTCTCTGTCCTGAAACAATAATAATTCAGAATTCAATTGAAGAGATAATAAAATCTCTGCTCAGTTGCTGATGCTTTTTGAAATTGAAATTAAAAAGGAAATCATACAATTTTTCTTTTATTATACCTACACAAGTAGCTTCTTTATGCATGATTAAAACGTTTTTTACTTCGACTTGCAGTTCATGCCAAGTTTGTGATTCGACGAAATTTATTACAAACTAGCTTTTGCCCGCGACTTCGTCCGCGTGGAATAATAACTTTAGGCAGCATTTTTTTGTGTAGGTACTTATTATGCAAAAAACACAGATACAAACTGCAGTGCACTACAGTAAATGGCATATTTACAATCTACCATTTTATGTTTTTCCATCCTTTGCTACTTACACGCAACCTTTCATCCCCACATGGGTCAATATTTCAAAAACGCTAGAACAATATTTGCGTTTCATGATTTTATCTTCGGTAATGAGGAATCGCATAAAAATTTTCATCTCATATTTCAACCCCTTCATTCCCTTTTTCACAAAAAAGGTAAGTAGCTTTTATTCCATTTCGAGGTTTCGTCTATTTTTGTACCAAATTTCAATAAATTCGGTTCAGGTGTTAGGCGTGAAAGCGATTAAGTTAAAAAGTCACGTCCGCCATCTTGGATCTCAAAATCGATGTTTTATTCGGAGTCAGAACCCCCAAAAATCTCGAAAATGATACCCATATCGATTTTACATTAAATAGTCGCAACCGCCATCTTGGATCTCAAAATAGATGTCGTATTCGGAATCGGATCCCCCGAAAACCACGAAAATTACACCCATATTGACATTTTGTCAAAAAGTCGCGTCCGCCATCTTGGATCTCGAAATAGATGTTTTATTCGTAATCCGGACCCCCAAAAACCACGAAAACCATACCCATATTGACATTATGTTAAAAATTCGCGTCCGCCATCTTGGATCTCAAAATCGATGTTTTATTCGGAGTCAGAACCCCCAAAAACCACGAAAACGACACCAATATTGACATTATTTTAAAAATTCGCGTCCGCCATCTTGGATCTCAAAATCGATGTTTTATTCGGAGTCAGAACCCCCAAAAACCACGAAAATGACACCCATATTGACATTTTGTCAAAAAGTCGCGTCCGCCATCTTGGATCTCGAAATAGATGTATTATTCGTAATCCGGACCCCCAAAAACCACGAAAACGATACCCATATTGACATTATGTTAAAAAGTCGCGTCCGCCATCTTGGATCTCGAAATAGATGTTTTATTCGTAATCCGGACCCCTAAAAACCACGAAAACGATACTCATATTGGCATTTTGTCAAAAAGTCGCGTCCGCCATCTTGGATCTAATCGGGACCTCCGAAAACCACAAAAGTGATACCCATATCGATATTATATTAAAAAGTCACAACCGCCATCTTGGATTGGATCTTTATTTCTTATCAAGTGTCTAAATTCAAAGTTTCATGGTTTTATCTTTAACCATGACGAACTTCCATACAAATTTTCATCCCCAATTTCATCCCCACACGGGTCTAAATTTCAAAAATCCTCGAACTAATATTTCTTTCTTTCTTATTAAGTCCCTAATTTCAAAGTATCATGGTTTTATCTTTAACAATGACGAACTCCCATACAAACTTTCATCCACTATTTCACCCCCATACAGGTCAAAATTTCAAAAATCTTAGAACAAATATTTCTTTTTGTCTTATTAAGTGCCTAAATTCAAAGTTTCATGGTTCTATCTTCAAAAATGACGAACTTCCATACAAACTTTCATCCCCTATTTCAACCCATACAACCTTTTTTTCGCAATAAAAAGTAGCCTATGTCCTTCCCTGAGATCTAATCTATATTTGTACCAATTTTCATCAAAATCGGTTCAGTGGTTTAGACGTGAAAGCTTAACAGACAGACAGACAGACAGACAGACAGACAGACAGACAGAGTTACTTTCGCATTTATAATATTAGTAAGGATGTACGTGCGTTGTGTTGGTACAACATTTTAGTGAATTCACATGAAGTTGAAACTCAAATCGCCGTATTCACATAACCTGGAGCTAGCTGGTAATAAATTATTGTTAATTAAAATGACATTGTCATTTGCTTGTACATTTAAGTATTGATTTTAACGTTATCATACACCAATTTATCTACCCACATAAGTACTATCATGTATACGCCACCATCTCAAAATACTACTGATATATTCGTAATATTCTAACCCTCTTATGCTATAAGTTACATTACGTCTAATATTCACTTTACATACGAGACGTAAGTAAAGCAATCTTCGCGTTTATCATCACACAAACATTTGCCTCCAGTATTCGTTACTAGAGCGTAGATTAGTAGTGAGAAAACTACCTACGAATGCATCGTGGGTAATTTTCTGACTACTCGAGCAACGGTCTATAGGTCGCATGTGTCATTTTTGTAATCACATCAAATCTTTTTGATTGGCTATTAGAAGTGGTGGTTTCATAGCAGCGGACGCCCGGGATATTCGCTGACGGTGTGCCACTTCATCTCCCGAGTTGCTAAGTCAGCTCCGAGGCAAATGTCCCAAGACGTCACCCGACCCCAATTAACCCGCAAACATTTTCTCGCATACTTCTAAAATTATTCCATTATTTTGAACAAGGTAGCTAACGTTATCGATATTACGAATATGTTTGGCAAGCAATAATTTTCCTTATTTATTTAATGAAAGCACTTATGAGATTAATTTCAAAACAATGTCGTATTTAAAGTTAATAATTAGAAATTAGATAAATGAACAAATTACATTAATTCTCAATAAATTACATTAGGTCAAGATTAACAATACAAATAATATTATGTCAATAACATCAATGTCAAAACTATGTTCCACTAGATCAAAATTAAACAATATAATAATAGAACACTATCATGTCAACAAATAGACGTCAAGATTACACATACAAATCATATTATGTCAAGAAAATCCATGTCAAAACTACACAATATATTAATAGACTATCTTGTCAAATAACAGATTAATTATTGAAATTAACAAAATAGCATTAGAATGAATGTCAGTAGTAAATGAAAAGATTTTTTTTTTGAAAAGATTACACAGATGTCTTGAACTATCAGCAAACAAGTCGGTTTCATAGTGCTGAGCAAGATCTGAATGTCGCCGACCGTAACGCATGATTAGTGGGAGAGTATATACCATACTTAGAATACTTAAACCCATTCCAATTTCAAGCGTTGTAACGAACTTCCTACCACTTTATATACAATCTCATGTTGTTAGGTACTTTGTAAGTGATATTGTTATTGCGTCAGCAAATTATTACGAAAGTAGGAACGAATATTTCGTATATGTATGCTATTACATCTCTTTGGCACACTTTTCCGAAATTGTTATTACGTACAAATGAAAACAGCAACATTTACTTGAGATGGAATCCTGCCAATTTTCTTCAACGGTTATACATGAATAGTTGTGCAAGTTTAAATGCGTTTGAACATTCTGAAGTTTGTTCAATGACGCTGAAACGTTAGGGTTCTGTGAAAAGTTCACCTTAACTTATTTTTAACCGATTTCAAAATAAGAGGAGGTTATCAATTCGACTGATTTTTTTTACTTATGTACCTTAAACCTCTTTACTGGGTATTGATCTATTTCTGTGGTCTATTTTTCCGTTATTGAAAATTCTTTCAAGAAGTTGGTTCGCGTAATGCTTTACTTCTGTAATTTCTATCGAATAAAGAAACTTTTCTTATTATATTATTTTGACGTCATAATTATCTCTACAAGTATGTCCTACTTTGATTGGTATTTTAAAATAAACGTAACGGTTAAAAGTCTAATGCCAAAAACACAGCAGTATTGTCATATCAAGACATACTTCACCGACCCCAAATAAATTGAGATCAGGGTAATAGAAAGAATATCTTATTTGGTATCTTAGCTTTGAAGGCAAAATATGCTAGTTGCAAAGCAGAAAGCTAGATGCTATAAATCACATATCTTATTTACGTACGAAAACTTCTACGTTCAATTGTGAATACTTTCTGCGATAAAGCTGCTAGTATGAATGTAAAGTTTCCAACTCAGTATCAAATAAACTTATAAAGGTATTACGTAAGTCCACTGTGATGTATCCTTAAAATCTTAGAATACATATAATACCCTTTTTATATCCATAAGTATTTACTAAGGATGGTGGTGGTGTTGTTAAGAAGACGTACTGCCCAAGATAAATTGAGATCAGGGTAGAAAAATGAATACAGAGACATAACCTTTCTACCTCAAATCTAAATATTTCGAAATTAATTCCGTAACAATTGTGTATATTCCCAGTATATTGTACCAGTTAGTAGGCCCATTGCAGGTAATCTGTCTGAGTAAATAAATAGCACTAATTTAGGACGTGTTTCCTTATGAATAACAGTGACGGATAGGCAATACAATGACACGGTTATTAACATCAGAGTCAATGCAGATCCTACCCTTCAATGACAGCATCTATTTCTCATCGTGTTTATTATTCACGATTTCAGATGTCCGACGTCATTTCTTTTTTTACGGCTACGATCTTTTTTATCGTTATGACGACCAATTAGGATAAGATAGTGGTAACCGGTCAGACATAAAATAACAATCATGTAAACTCGGTTTGTAGCCCGAATTAAGTATCATTAAGAACTTGTTTTATGGACACTAGGCAATAGATGCATAATAATTTAGAAATTTTCTTAAATAAACTAATATATATCTGAATATCGTGGTTGTGAGGAAACCTGCACACATCTGTGAAGAAATTCTTAGGTTGTGTGTGAAGTCGACCCACCCGCACTTGGCCAGCGTGGTTAACTAAGGCCTAATCGCGTCTAATGTGGGGTAGGCTCGAGCCCCTCGATGGAGACATTATACGAGCTGGTGATGATGAAGTGGTTGGCAGACTAGTATACGGCCTGCCTGGTGGTAAGCAGTCACTTTTGCCTATAGACGTTTGCCACACAGAGGTGACACTCATGCGCTACCAACCCTAGTCCCCTTCCCTACCCCGTGGAGATCTGACGACCTTGCTCACCAACAGAAACGCTAATACCAAAAAAAAATTGTGTTATTTGAGTGTGGTCTTCTGTAAGGTGCGATCCCAGATCAGGCAGTTACTACCAAACTACGACTAACGACTGACTAACAAATTTTCGTATTCATCTCATAAACATATTTTGTCCCTACCAACGTTCGAACACGGACAGTTCGATGTGTAGCCAGATATACTAACCATTCCAGCACCACGGCGTCAGAGTCAAAAGTTATCCCGAATTCCAACTTGATAGTAGGTACAGTTTCGATGGGGACTTACACTAGTATACATTGAGTCATTCCTTTCTTCCATGCGGGTAGGCAGAGATCATCTTATTTTCACTTGCAACGATCCTTACACATTTCTTACCACACTCATAACAGTCATCATACACAATCGGCGATTTACTTCTAAACTGGCCTTTCTCTCGGTTCAATCTATAGATACAAATAACTATAAAGCAGCGGCTTAATTAATCTTTGATATAGATAAAGAGACGACGTGGTTGGATCGTTACCACAGCGTACATTCTTTTGCCACGCAAGCCGCGCGTGACAGGCGCTTGGCGGCGCCGGACTCGCCTTCGCCCGGATATTATTCCGGGAGTGGAGTCATGCATATTCATGTGGTCCATCCAGAGGCGCGTATTAATTTGCATGCCGATCCGTTGGACCCGCTACATTGTCCATTTTCGTTTCTTTCACACAAAACCTCTTGCGTTCACTAACCGTCGCACTGCTTCAATGAAACGAGAAATTTGATCAATTCGACACAAGCAATTTGCAACGCAAATACGTTGCCGTGGTTTTGAATGATCTGTTCTAGGAATATAGTTTAATAAGCGCTATTTTTCGGACTACGTTGTAATATTTACGTTTCTAGGATAACAGCATTAAAGCTTAAGACGCTCCATCAAGTTAAAGTAAATCAGATTAGGCTCCGAATTTATTTTCTTATGTATTTTGCGTCGCAATATTAAGGTTGGAATTTAAATCCGCCAATCTAGCTAATACCGCCATCTTACCATAACAATGATGCTTTGTACACAAATAAACAAAAAATGGAGAACACATTAATAAAACACGTAGAAATAACGTATGTATACCTAAAAATAAGTACACAATACCTATAAATACAATACTTAAGATATAATTAATATTGTTAGTGGTCCAAAATTAAGAATGAGCTTTAGATCAAGTAAAGATTGCCGGCTTTAAATCTTTCTACGTGTCGACCTTAGGTCGTTACTATCTAACAAATCTTACAAGCGATGTCGGCTACGATCGTTATCAAATATTTATTATATCATTATAAATCAAACATAATGTCTGTAGGGTTCATTTTAAAACACTCGCGCTCTTACTAAGGACATTGGTCTAAGTACCTCGTAAATCAGAAATGTGGCGGTTTATGTGAGCGCCGAGCGATCCTGCACTTCCAAAATTCACAGTACACCGACATTGGAACAGTTTCAAAGCTGCTATGGACATCATAATAAATTACGCTGAGGGTACATTTAAATTCCATTTAATTAACATGAAAGTTTATAACCGTTTAATAAAACAACATCAAACAATGTTTGCTGAATGCGTTTGACACGTTCGTGACAATGATAATGAGTTAGAAATTAAGAAAGAGGTATTTTAAGATTTTTGGAATTTCAATCCCTAAGGGGGTAAGATGAGGGATAAAAGCTCGTATGGAAATCTGTAATTTTTTAAAGTAAAATCGATGAACATTGGGTATATGGCGCTTGGGTTAGAAGAAATAAGAAGAAAATTTAAACGTTGCCCAAAATAACTATTTTACGCGGACGAAGTCGCGGGCAAAAGCTAGTATATATATAAAATTCAAAGTCCTGACTAATTGACTGAGATATCAACGCACAGCCCAAACCGCTGAACCTACAGACTTGAAATTTTGCACATAGATACCTTATACAGTGTAAGCATTCACTAAGAAAGGATTTTTGGAAATTCCACCCCTAAGGGGGTAAAATATCCACGTGGACGAAGTCGCGGGCGGTAGCTAGTTTTCATATAAACAAAAGGTGCTGAACTAATTTCGATATAATTTATATGGACCTCTGACCTTCGTATGGAAAAAGAATCATCAAAACCGATTCTGGCGGAGTAATCTAAATATGTTATGCACATACATAAAAAACATGCAATCCAACAGAGAACCTCCTCGTTTTTATGAAGTTTTTGGTTAAATGTTAGTTATCTTATAAAATATACGCTGACTTTACATAATTTGCATATTATCCCTAAACATTAAATCTGAACTAAACTTTCTGTCCGTTTTAACATGCCCTGATCCTTCACGGGTTGAAATGAAATAGCATTTATTGCTCTCTCGAGATGTGTTCCGTTAAACATAAATACGGTAACGCAAAACAATCTTCGCAATTCACATTCGAGAACTTTTTGCGATGATAAAACGATGCTATTTTTTACATTGAGGTTTTTCGTCTTCGCAGTTCATTTCTGGTACTTCGTTCTTCTTCTTTAATCGAGTCTCCTTCTTAGCTTAGTACATGTTAGCCTGAGCTCAGAGCTTGATATGGCATAATTTCTGCGTGATTTATCTTTATGACTATATCACTTTTTAAAGCAGTCGGATCCTTCCTAGAAGCCTCAAATTAAGATAAAATAAGACGAGCGCGTTGGCGCTAATTCGTTCTTCATAGCGCGCTGTATGTCTATAGAAGTATATGCATTGCGTTGTTGAGATAAGGGTCAGTTTGCTGTATAATTTTTAAGTCACTTTGACTCTTCGTCAGTATGATTTTACCATAATTTATTGCACCCTCGAAACACGGTGGAAAATTGCGTTGTAAACTTTGTGGTCACACATTATACGAAGTACGTACGAAGTAAGTATGAAGTACGAATCCCTTATTTATTTACTAAACTTTTGCGATCGATACGAAAGCACGATTGACCATCGACCTCTTCAAAAGTTTTTACTGATAAGTAAAATGTGTATTAAATTTGTGGAAATACGATTCAATGATAACAATGGAAATATTTATCTAACGTGTCCCACGGACTTTATCGCCTTTCATTTCGCTGACAATCGGTGTCATAAACAGGTATAAAGGAGTAGAGAAAGCAATATTTGAGTAATTATTGGAATAGCTTCATTTTATACTCACTATTAATAACGACTAACGGTTTTCAGTTAGGTCCGTTAAATAATCTACATGAATGGTTTTTCTTCCTTTCTTTCAGTACCTATCTTGTATAAAAAAACGCATGAATGTAAAAAATCCCGGAATTTTTATCAATTGCAAATTTTATTCCAGATATTTCTATTTATTTATATAATATAATAATGAAAGGATAGAAATGAAAAATACTTAACACAATTGAGTATAATGTACTTATTTGACACATAATAAATAATATATAATTTATTTTATTCATGTCAAATTAGTGAATTTTAAATGGCTTTATACCTGTCTGCTAAATGATAAATAAGTTTACCCGAAATTAGGCAAAATCAGTACACATTAAAATTAAACAACCTCGACGCGTGAAATGTTCTTGCTCACTTTAATGCCTTGGATCGAAAATATTTGTAATATTTTTATGTGTTATTATTTACAATGTTTCAAATATGGTCGCTAGTTCTATTCCCCTCTCAGTACTTGATCACGTTACAAGATTTTTTTTTAGTTTCTTTCATTTCAAAATGTTTAAAATTAAATTTTGTACAACTGCGTTTTGTACAATTGAGTATTCAGTTCATTCCAAACATCTCATTTTTGTTAACCTTCTGAGAAAACTTATTAAACTCTTAGAGAATCAACTCTAACTGCATAAATTCAGCGTTGGCAATGAACAGTGTCAAATAGATATATTGTTACTATGCTTGTGGTGCCAATATACTATCGAGCACGTGCACCTAATGCATTCGCTGCTTTCAAACCTTATCAATACATAGATGACGATTGTAGTTTCGAACGATTGTGGTTTTGATTTGGTTAGCGTTAGAAACGTTTTTTTATATTATGGGATGGCAAACATGCTTGCAGCCAACCTGGTGGCAAGCGGACACCCTCGACTATAAACTAAAAATTTTAAAGAAATCTAAAATTATTTAAAATAACATTTTCGCCATAAGTTAAACTTAAGCATCAGATGTATCTACTCTTTAATGCAATATTTTTTTTCATTGAAGCTAAAAATAAATAAGCTATTGTATTTGAAATTCTACACAATACCCTTGTAAATATAGTCGGTGATGGCAATGAATTGCAATTCAAATGTCGACACGCGGCATCGCGCAACCGAAGAAAATAAAATTACCATAATGATAGGCTCTGTTTAGGCGTCACGTCACAACAACACGACTGTAACGCGAACGTTTGGTGTTCCAACACGACTAGTGATGTAGAAGACTCGAGTCCTCGAGTCATGAACTTAAAAACTCGAGTCAGATGTGCAGGCCTCTATGTGATAAGCTCGGAGTCCTGAATCTAGTAGAGCGCAGCTCTCTGAGCAACGGCTTGAGCCTTCAAAAGAACTCGATCTTAAAAAGAACGTGAGTCTTCAATAAAAGCTCGACCTAAAAAAAGCTCGAAGCTCAATAAGGACTCGAGGCGAAATTTTATATGATATTTTTATTGTAAGCGTATATCTATTATTGTAAGCGACTCGTCATAACTAAAAATTAGAGCGCAGAAAAAGACTCTGATACAATAACAGACTCGAGCGAAAGAAACTACTCGAGTCTAAAAAGGACTCTTTACTAGGTGGTTGACCCATATGTAGGGTCGCCTGGGTAAGTACCACAGCCTTTCTTATTTCTACCGTGAAGCAGTTCGCTGTGTTTCGGATTGAAGGGAAACGTAGCCAGTGTAATTACTGGGCATGGAGGGCATATCATCTTAGTCCCTAGGATGGTAACGCACTTGTAGTGTAAAGTGATTTACCCTTAATATGCAAGTGTCTATAGGCGACGATCCCACTTAACACCAGGTGGGCCGCAAGCTTGTTTGCCATCTGTTCAAATAAAAAATAACTCGAGATCTTATGTCACTCTCCGAGGCTCACTTAAGCTCGAAGTCGTCGAGCTATCTATTAAAAATACTCTGTAAACGACCCCGAGCCCTGAGTAAAAGGACTCGAGTCTTGTACATCACTCAACACGATACATCGAACGGTTCTTATAACAAGAAGCTCTACGGCACTACAGCGAAAGTGTACAAAAAAATATCTGCCGAGAGAAAATTCATTCTTGCGGAATTCGGATAAATGGAAAGATTTACACGGCACATAAATTTCGTACTCCGATTAAACTGAACTACTGTACACTTCCGACGGCTAATTAAATGTTTACTTTCCAGGAAAACAATTAAATAAGAAAATTTCAAAGTAATTAATGGGAGTAATCAACAATATTTGTTTCAGGATGATTTCGGCCTTATAGTTGAGAAAACAGCTAATAGCTGTCAGAAATGTTTGCTTCACATTTTTTTAATATAATATAATCCTGGATTCCGGAGCGAGTGTAGAGCGATAACGAATAAACTGAATTCTATTTGCCAAAATATTGGATTTGTTTAGGATTATAGCTTTATTTACAGTCCATGCGAGTTGAGTGAATGCAAAGCAAGGGTAGTTTTATAGTTACAATATAAAATGGGATTTTGACAATTTTAAAGATTTTGCAGTCCATATAAATAACATACGTAGAACGTTTTTATTGTTTAGCACTAATATTCTTGTACAGTATACACTCCTACAATACATTATGTTTTTAAACGGTTCATGATTATATCTGCGTACTGTATTATTCTAGACACTCATGTATGTACGTTTCTGTGAGTTTTCATTAACTTTGACGGTTGGCGGCACACACACAACGTGTCAAACCTAGCAATATTTTGCCTAGTACTCAGATCCGTTGCAAGTGATATTGTAAAGATAGCGTCGAAGTGATCTTCTCTTAAGATCAGTGCCCTAAGCACGAATGAAAGGAATGGAAGATAGGAATTCCATCAGGTGGAATGGAGTCATTTCCTTGACTTCAAAATTGGTATGATAATTTTTAGTTCCTGTTAAGTCTGATAGAGGCGTTGCAAAATTTTCAAACAAATTTTTGACAAAAGCGATACGAATACTTTTTGAAAATAGTCGAGCTCAGGGTACAAGTGAAAGTATGAACAAAAGAAAGTCTTATTATTACACAGGAAGTAATGCACACAAGACAGTTCACTGTAACGAGCGATACCTCCTATATTTTTTTGTTATCAGAATGCTTCCAGAAGATTGATCGTCATTGCTCTATTTCAACGTTTTATCTAAGGTGTCCATAACATGATCAAAGAGGCCCACCTTTTGCTAGTATTCTATAAACACAATACAGTCTATTTTGTGACCCACGTCAGCAGCTGGGATCTAGCTTGCAAATGTGTATAAAATAAATTAGAATTCTCCAATCTGTCATCGTATCTAAATTGAAATATTTTGTTTTGATCACGGATTTGGTTCAGTATTCCAAAATAATTATGTATTCTATTTGAAACAATGCTGGATTCATACAGTATTATTTATAATGCAATGCGCGCTGAAACATGCACAGAATTGAGCGATGTTCGTCGTAAATCGGGGCTTAATAATGCTATGACATTATAGAGCGTAATAGTGTTTTAGATTACGTCCGTAACTCAATCATAACGACCAGTGCTGGATAATAAGGATTTGACTTCAGTCTACATAGGTAATGAGATTGGGGATGCGAACGATACATATTGCGTATTAATCTGTACAATATATGGCATATAGATGTGATACCGTATCTCACAGCTCAATAGACAATTTAATTGTTCGGATATAATCGGCTCTGAATCAAATACAAAAATGATATATGGCGTACCTAATACTTTAACGCGGCTTAATAGGTTTTTGGGATCGTCACGTTATCCGTGGCTTTGAGGCGGAAATAATGGTGGGTTCCGTGTTTGTGTTAACACTGGATGAATTTATAACGCAACGGCAGACAACTAGAGCGGCGATGACAAATCGCAGCTATCAGTTGCGGGCAAAATTCCAATTCATTGAATCTATGAATATTTTGATACGTCTGGCTTGTTTCGGTATTACGGTAGTGTTTTTGTGTTGTAAATAATACCGCTGTAAAGTTTTGGTTTATACAAATTTTAACGTAGACTTTTTAAGGAAAATATGGCTATAGTGCTTTTCGGTTTGGTTCGGCAACAAGTTTAGTGATATCTGGGTTCCAATAATAATAGAAGCGTTTTTGTCATTTATACAACGTAAAAAAATATTTACTTCAGATATCAGCTCCGCTCATGTCAATTAAACATTTAATATTATACAGAGAATGTCTTCATGCTCCATTTATGTAGGTGTCGCCTACATCTGACTGGTTGGCAACCTATTTTGAGACACTACATGACCCATACTGCCAGATATGCAGTAAATACTTATGTGTATGTAGACCCTTAAATCGCAAGGTTTGCAGTTGGCATTCTAGTCCCCGTAACCATCACTACAATTTTCATTGAGTAGCTATAGAAACAATTCAAAATGTTTTATCTAACTTGTCAAATAAAATAAATCGCGTTGTGTATCCAACTCCCTTGTCAGAGACACTCGCACAGTGGGGCGTTGCATTTAAGCGCCACATTTTTATTGGCATATTTTACACATAAAATATTGGTTATCATTTTATAAGCTGCATGACGCTGTTAATTTCAAAATTTAAAAAATAGATGTGTACGTTTTAGTCTTTGTAATAAATGGACTCTAAAAGTACTGGACTGATTCTTAAAACTCACTGCTAGACAAAGAATTAGTAGTATATTAAAAAAAAAACAAAGATAGAGCGCTATTTAGTAAATATAACAAATAGAGCAGACAATGTTTTCTTGATAAATTCAATATTTGTTGAAGCAAGGTTGTAAGCACAAGATCTCTGTACATGTATAATCACAATTACCTTTATCCCTTAGAGTAAATGTGAATTACTGAAAAGGATGCGACCGATGCGTTAACTTGGGCACCTTGAAATCAAAACAAGTAAATAGCAACAACCAAATAATAATCCCATTTTTCATATACATTTTGACCTAACGCGCCGCCGGACCCCACTCAGACAAAAGTCGTGACCGGACCGTAACATACAGATGTCCTTTTTTATTGGAGTTGGCGAATTTTACAACATTCTTAACAATATCACTATTTGACGCACCGCTGCACCCCACTAAGTCAAAAGTCGTGGCCAAGCCGTAAGATACAGGAGATGTCCTTGTTTATTGGAGTTGGCGAATTTTTAAACATTGTTAACAATGTCATATTGTTCTTTGGTTTGTAATGTTTGTGTTGTGTTGTTTATTTTCTTGGAATATATTTTTATTAGTTTTTTATTTATTATTAACTACCTACCTATTATTTGTCAATCATTTCAGCTGAAATGTACGCGGAAATTATTCATTTCCTCAACCTAATTGTCTTTATAAGGTATTTTTTCACACCAACGCGTACGAGTCATGTTTGTGTAGATAATTATACATGCAAATTGTCTTCGTGGTGTGTGTACGATAGACTCGCAACCTGTCACTATTATGGGACGCTGCATAGCCCATACTGCGCATACTGCGCAATGTGGCTTTATGTGTAACCAAATGTTACCTAAGGCTCAACCACTTTTAGGATTATCAGCGTGATTGTATGTATGTATATTGTCGCTATGTGAGACAATGTGCGAGTATATCTACAAAAACAATCACGAATAACCTGCGTTCATGAGATAAAAGTATCTACCCACTTTAAAAAATATCGCCAACTGGTGCCATGCCGAAATTTATTCAAGCGATAAAAATGGAATAACGCCAGTATAATTTTATCTCATTTGAGTGGAAACTTGAATCAATTGTACCCGTTGCAAGTCCGATAGAGGCGGGCCGGTAATTTCTTTGAGCGACGCACCGCTCCGGAGCAGACTTCCACAAAAACTAATTAAAGCGAACATCGTGCAATCGGGCGAACTCACTCGAAACCCGCCCGGAGCAACATAAAAAAAACTAGCCTCGCTGGGCTATATTCATATCGGAATTCAATGAAATTAAGCTTAATTTGATCGGGAAATAATTTGATTTTCAGTATATGTGGTTCCCTTTTGTAAAGTTAAGCGCGTAATCCCACTGTAGGGTCTTTATGTAATTTATGATGTTGTGTGAACTCTATTATTGAGGCCTCGATTTGCCATTTGTTAACTTTTGAACTTGTGATTGGACTTCAAATGCGTACATGTAAGTACTAGGTAGGTGAGCCTTGATGTCCTGCAAGGTACTTCACGCCTCTTTGATTCCATTTAATATTAATGTATTATCCTCCTGATTGGTAATTAAGATCTTTTGTATTGTTTTAAACTAACGTGCTCACCATCATTTAAATGAAAGAAAACGTGAGTGAAACCACGTACCTCTAATTTTTGGTTAATCCGATATTTCAGCTCAGTTACATGAAGGATGGACTCCGTAATCAAGGCGTGGAGTTCGTCCATGATCATGGAGCAAGTAACTGCGCTGAAATATTGGATTAACCAAAAATCAGGGGTGTGTGGTCGTGGTTTAAATCCCGTTTTCTTTCATTGATAGTTTATCTCCTTAGTTTGTTAGCAGAGCGTTGGTACCTAGGCCTTGTCCCCACAAGGCACCGACGATCTTATAAAGGTTGCAGGAAGCCGCTGGATGCGGTACAGCGTACCGATCAGGTTAGAGGTCCTTGGGAGAGGCCTATATCCACGTGGACGTCTCTCGGCTGATAAGGAATCTGTTAACTCACCAGTTTTGTGTTGTGACAAATGTAGGATTCCTGGTCTTCGTATTAAATTTTATTCATTTTTCAGTGTTAAATATATTACATCTTAAGTACCTACATTATAAAACATGTTTTATGTTTAAACTCTATTTGTTCCCAGGATCTGGATATCTAAAGCGTATTATGTATCAAGAATTTTTCCCTCCGCTGTCTCAAAGCTAAATGATCCTTTACTCACCTTCAGTATGAAATCTCTCGTTGCTTATATTTTAAACATGGGATAAATGAGCACGTTGTTAGTGCAAAGGATGGCATATATTTATCATATGATAAAAAGACCTCTTTTCTTAGTCACTAGTATTATATAAAGTATATTCGTATACTTTTCTCTCAGTGCAAATCGTTCACAGGCGACCTTAATGTGTCTCATATATTTTAAGATGTATTTACCTTTGTACCTACATTACTAGAACGAGAAGTAATTCTGCTGATCTATCATTTCATTCTGGAGTTTATATTCTAATACTTTTCTACTACTAATAATCGCTTTTAGCACCTCGCACGCGACCTAAATATGTCTCATATAAGATGTATTCACTTTTATACTTTACCAGAAAGAAAAGTAATTCTTTTCGTTTGACTTTTCGTTTAATTCTTAAAAAAAATCCACTCTTAGGTACCTAATTCAAAAAAATGTTTATTCAGATCTAATAAACAATATATTCACGAGTAGAACGTTTTTGAATATATAATAGACTTTCAAAACAGAAAATACTTACTCATTATTAAAAGTAATTGGGAATTAAGTTATTCTTAGAAATATCCCATATATGTCAATAATATTTATTGTCCATTTTAATTATTATAATGATTTGCTTAAAATAAATAAGTAAACATTTATTTTATATCTCTTACAGTCGAATTACTTGTAGAAGTTAATAAGGGCTCTTTTTTTGTAAACTACATATACCTATAGTTGACAATTTATTATGTGTTTTTTGACATAGCAATAAATTACTTGTGGTGTCTTGATTGTTGTTAGAACATTTACAGTTATTAACATCGTGAGATTTGTGGGTCACGATCGTTATGAAATGTCCAATAACCTATTCATTAAACTTATTTCTTTATTATCTTCAATTATCTAACTAAATATCTTGGACTTTTCTATGCATTGTTCTGTCAAGTACTAGCCTAAGTTTGTACTATAAAACTTAAGCAGCATTTTATTCTGTGCAAAGCTATAATAGTATATCTTTCGAAGCAAGAAGAACTTGTGCAAAGAATGCTAGCTAATAGATAAGTAGCGGACAAACTTTATAGTGTAACTGTACAAAAACTTAATAACTACCTTCTCCGGTTGAACAAAGAATGCTGGCTAATGAATAGCGGACTAACTTCAAAGTTTAATTTTACAAAACGTATTAGATTCCCCATAAAGAAACATCTGAAACGTGTACAATACAATACAAATCCATTCAATAGCACTGCAAAATTTTACGAGCAACTAATTCATAATAAAACCAAACAATGAAAGTCTATAAATCATCTGAACAACCTCCCAGTACCTATGTAAAAATGGCGAAACTACAGAACGATTTGGCGAGGCGTTATTTGCACATGTCATATATGTAACACATAACCGATTGGGCTTGGACCTATCACAATCACACTTGTTTCACTCAGTTTTGGTCGACATTTTTAGGCTTCCATTTTTTATGAGCGCCAGGTGCTGCGTCGATAAATAAAATAAATTCCGATCGTCATATTGGTGCAGTATTTTTACTTCACGATCGCGTGTGAGGGATATACATGCACCCAGGACAATGTGCGTGTAATTATAATAATTTATATGTCTTTGATAATAGAATATTTTAAGACCTACAATGTATCCCGTCATATACTGGGTGTAAAAGACATGAACAGTCAAACGAAAACCACGTATTCTATACATCAAAATAAGACATATTTCAAAAAAAATATTGCTGGGAAATGATTTTTATTTTTTGGTGTTAAAAAAAATTGCAAATTGTACCGCGCAATGTAAAGGGCTCAACTCGCACGCAACTCGCAAAACCGCGATAGTTTTGCCAGACGGCGGCCCCGTTCGTAAGTGTCCGTGCGCATCGAGTGAGATACATTGAACGCTAACGTTTTGAAGCCATTTTTTGTTATGAAATACTAAAAAAAATGATAATGTTTCTTTGGACAATAATTAAGAAATCACGTATAGAATACGTTTTCATAAAAAAATGAAAAAAAAAATTATGACTTTGACCTTCAATAAAATCGTAACTATGAATTTCCCAGGTATAGTCTGAAGGAAGAAAAATGTTATGATGGTGAGCCGAATACATGGTTCTCGTTTGACTGTTCATGTCTTTTACACCCTGTATATAAATAAGTATGCCTAATCATAACACGCAAATGTCATTTTGACATAAATTGCTAAAATAGGTATATTTACATAATTAGTAATACAAAATTCCTAAGCAAAATTCACACTGTAGAATACTCCGACCGATAATTTGTCTGAGGTAGAATACCTACCTTTTTATATTTCTCCATTCTTAATAAATGGCCTCGTGACACAACCTAAAGACTACGTATTTCGACAATGTCAAGTTAAAATGTTGTCAGAGTAAAAATAAATTGTACAGTAGATTGAGTTAAAAATCTTTCAACATCAACACGAGGTATTATAACAAGAACTCGGGAGAAACTCCTTAGAATACGTATTAATTAATAAATTTTCGAGTCAATTTACTTAAATAGACGAAAAAATTTTATGAAAAAATATGTATGACATATTACTTATTAAATGTCAGTATCAAAATCAAAACTACAATGCTTATTATCAACAGCTCATATAATGTCCCCACCGAGGGACTCGAGCCTACCCCACATTAGGGGTGATTTGATTAGGCCTTAGTCAACCACGCTGGCTAAGTGCGGGTTGGTCGACTTCACACTCAACCTAAGAATTTCTTCATAGGTGTGTGCAGGTTTCCTCACGATGTTTTCCTTCACCGTAAAAGCCTCGATTTAAGGTAAATATGAATTAAAAATTTGAAAACACATTGGTACGTGGCTGGGTTCGGACCGGTGCCTCACGGGTGGAAAACCACGCCAAGATAAAAATACTGTAATAAAATATGATGCTCTGTTTTAAATGTTTTATATGAAAGATCAAAATAATGCTCGAAGTGCCGTAACCAATTAGTAGGAAACAAGTAAAAATAATATTTTTTGATGCGAACAACATCCTCGCAACATTCGAATAAAAGTTGGGCATTTCAATTCACATCAATCTAAAGAACAAATCTCGATTAATGGATTTACAAATAAATTAGATTTTTCGTTATACATTACAATTTTCTCAAAAATTTTATTTGGGCAATCTGTTTCAGTTGTACTTTCGCTATTCATCAATAATGCTGTCCAAAATACTAGTTTACTTTCGCTCGGTTATACAGACTTTTCGCAAAAAGTGGACTGAACCAGTTCACTAAAATGCAGCGTAAAAGTAGTGAGCAAATTAATAGCTAAGTTTAGATTTAGTTGGTTGGTGTAGATGGCCAGCAACCGACGTATGCACTTAGCGTAGTTTATTGAACTGACTCTGACATTAACAGCCGAATACCATTTTCGTCTATATTTGGAAGTACCAATTAGTTTCTCTTGCATTTTCTAAGGTATATTCGAGGTCGAGCAGTATTTTCTGTTTGTTGTAGTCCTTATCCAGGAGACGAAGCATTTCAAGAATTCACCGTGCGAGTGCCGGGTCCTCGTCGTGCACCCGTATATGACATAAAATTTATATTGTAAATACAAATCTTTTTGGGGAAGAACTTGGCCTTCGTCTCACCTGATGTTAAGTGATCATAAAACTGAAAGTACGAGCTCATCATCATCATCAACAACAGCTCATAATGTCACCACCGAGGGGCTCGAGCCTACCCCACATTAGGGGCGATTAGGCCTTAGTCCACCACGCTGGCCAAGTGCGGATTGGTCGACTTCACACACAACCTAAGAATTTCTTCATAGGTGTGTGCAGGTTTCCTCACGATGTTTTCCTTCACCGTAAAAGCGTCGATTAGACGTACATATGCATTCAAAATTTAAAAACACATTGGTACGTGGCGGGGATCGAACCAGTGCCTTCCAGGTGGGAGACGACGCTCTTACGCTCTACGCCACCGACGCTTCTACGTACTTACGCACGTACGTACGCTACTACGTACGAGCTACTCCTAATAAACCCTCAACCACTCAGGGACTGGGCTACCTTATCACTAGGTGGAGGAAGACAAGGGTGCTGGTAACACTACTGTTGTATTTTTTTTTAAGACCAACCCGTGCCTAACTCCGTTTGGGATCGTATCCGGACTTCTTAACTGCGATTAACTGAGATTAATAAAGTTACACTGAACTTAAAAGTAACTTAAACTATGAATCTCTAACATAAACCTGACATTTGCACTTTATGACTATCTTTCATGTTAAGGAACAAACATTTATTACGCAAAAGCAGACGCGTTGAAATAAACTGATTTTCTTTGAGAAACTCATTTGTATAGAAACTTGCAAATGTTCTTATATTCAGACTTTTCAAGGGCAATGTAACCCATAAAGCTTCATGACTTCTGCCATTAGATATATACCGTTATTTACACTGTTCTTAGAATATAGTTTAATTAGGAATAATTTTATTTTTGCGTTTACAAACGCGTAAATATAATACTAGAAAAATGCACTGAAAAAAATCGACTTGCCTCTTTCTAGTATTATATTTACGCGTTTGTAAACGCAAAAATAAAATTATTCCATAATGTAAGGTAGTTTCATCTTAACTGGGCGTCAAATATTTGCAAAAATATTTCGTTCGGGTCTTGGAAGTGCAAATTTCAAAGATTTGATGAAACGATGTTTACCATAAAAACATAAGCACCAAGCACTGACAAATTTCGACAGCGAAAAGCAGTGCCTCGGTGGCGAAATTGGTCAACGCGTCCACCCGGATTGTGGAAGGTGCGGGTTCGTGTCCCGCCTGAGGCAAGTCGATTTTTTTCAGTGCATTTTTCTAGTTTAATTAGTGTAAACTTTTTCCAAATTTTAATATTAATTAAACGTAGTCGCTCTGCAATATCTCGGAAAAGTGGATGTGCTCCTGGACCCAAAGGTTTCTACTCCAAGCGGCTCAAATACGTAGTCTCCTGATAGGCCAGCGTGTTTGCGCCGTTTGAGAAATTTAGTGGAAGCTGCTGCCGATTTGGACATTCTTAAGGTAGTTGAAACATGGGACATGGCTAAGGTGTCACAGAGCGTCACACGCCAAACATTTTCCCATTTTGTTCATTATTATAGAAAGATGACATGAACCTGCAATCGTATTTGTTACCCTTGAAATATAAAACTTAAAAACCAAATTAAATAAATAAGATAACAAAGTTTTAGTTGTTTGTTGTTGAAATGTATTGGCATAATCATCTCGCCGAGTTGCTTAGCGAAGTCACATTGTTTCAAAAACCTTAGTTCTGCCTCTTACAAATTCACCGCTGTTTTTATCGTTTTATTAGCTTTGTTTCAGAGAGTTTTCTTGGCTCTGCTCTCTTTTGATTTTTTATCTTTGATGTTAGGTTTCTCGCACTTGCTTTTCTTTTATGGCCGCAATAATATAAACAATGTTTAATTTTATGTCGAATTACTCCTGCCTTTGATCTTATATAAATAAACTTTATATCGATTTTGATTGCTGATGTCGTTTCGTGCAGATAATGACGTCATAATTTGAGGTCGACAACGCTAGTCCTACATTCATTATATTGCAAAAGTTATGCAATTACGCTGCTTACCACCAGGCAGTCCGTAAGCTTGTCTGCCAAACACTTATAAAAAATTAGGAGCGAATTTGGAAGGCAAATCGTTACTTTATCCTAATTTTTAACAGCCCTTTCACAACCTTTACATATTAGCAATACTACCTATCAAAATATATAACCAAAAAACATAATTTAAAAAATAATTAACCAGTTATAAAGTGGCTTCAGATCTAGGATTGCTCAGAATTACGTTAGTACTATTATACGTATTATATTAATCTATGCTCAAAATACTCTGGACAATACTAATATCTTCTACATCTGCCAGATATTACTCATGTTATCAATACAATATAGAGGCTAAAATATTAAAAGTATCTACATATTACGAAAACAGTAAAAAAATGCTACGTGGACTTTAAGTTAAGCTTAAAGTTAAAAATCCGTTCCACTAGGTGTTTTTACCATTAAAAACCCCGATCGCAAAAACATTGAACTCCTAAAACGTTATAAACTTCAATTAATTACTCCAATTATAAAAGTTATAAATATATACCCTATTAGACGCTTCTTCGTTGTTATGACGTAGAAACTCGTTAAGAGGAAAACCTCCCATAGGAGCCAGGCAAATGGAGGCGAAATCTCAAGAGGGTGACCGAATATATGAGTAACTTTCATTAACAACGATGCTAATTTATCTCAGGGTAAATCATGTTAAAATAAAAGTACTCAAAAAAACACAACTCAGTATTATCTGTTATTAATCATTGTCTCAAAAGCCCGGTACTTAAATAGTACTTAGATAAGTCTGGGCTGTAATGTATTGAACTGAACTGTCGAGATAAAGTTACATAATTCTTTTGTCTATATTTAGTTCAAGGAGATAAATATTCTAACTGCGTCATCAAAATATACTCGTATACTGGAAAACATTGCTACTTATACAAAGAAAAATAAATCTTATGCATTTCTCTGAGAAATGAAATACACATAAAATTATTAGTAGGAAAAAACAAGATCTGGTTGTAAAACTCGTCTCCTTACACTTAATAGGTAATTAATTCTTTTGTAGGCCAATGTATATGTTCTATGCTCGATCGTATTATTGGACCGATCGTAATATGCCCGAGCACATTATGTCGTAGGCCAATAGACTCTCCCATAAACAGTCCACTCTGCTTGGTCATAAAAAATAGCCCTGAACCTATTGATCACTCACAGACCACTACCATTTTTATAATAAAAACCATTTTTATAAACTCGGCCAGTGGTCGAGCTTTTATTATGGTCCAGTACTTCACCGTCTGGCCAACTATACGATCGGCTCACGACATACAATACACTAAGCTTCCAACTAATATTAGAGATTTACCTAGTAATAAATAAAAAAAATATACAATAATTTATACATAAAACATTATTACAAGATAATTATTTAAATGATCCAAATGCAAGGGAGAAAAATGTATCCATAAAAAACTGTAATTTAACTTTTTTTGGTATATGTCTATACGATGTTTTGAAATCGTTAGGTACGAAGTTTCTTCTCTGTTTTAACAAATTTATAATATTTGAAATAATCATTTCTCTTTTCTTTCTTTCATCTTTCGGACCACTGATTTATTTTTGTACCTAGTATATATTTAAATTCCTAGTGTCAGTGTGATATAAAAATCCTGTACATTGCTATAAGTATCCGTGTCATAAAAATACATTTTAGCTTTAATAATAATGTTTCACTAGTATACCATATAAAAGATTTAGACGACGGAATTTGGAATACACTAATGTATTTCAATGTCTATTTATATTCTAGTACCCTTGTCTTGCGTCATTTAGTTACAATTCTGTGACAGACGAACGGGCAGTGTTGATACAACAATACTGTTACGGGTTGCCTTTGGTCATGAGCCCCTAAAAAGGTTCGATTACCGGTCAGATCAATTAAGGCACCGACCCCGTAATTAAAATAACCCGAATCTAGGCCTTTTACCCTTTACGAATTCTGCTTAATGATACACGTGGAACGAGAACAAATACATTTTATTAGCCCATGTTATAATCACTTCAACTAAGAGTCAAATTCTGTGTCAGTTCTTTTCTCTTTTGGAATATGTATCACAAAATAATGTTTGGTAAAATTAAATATTTTTTGATAGGGTAAACCAGGCATATGTACCCCAGTCGGAAATGTACCCCACTAAAAGTTTCATCAGCATCATCATCATGTCAGCCAAAAGACGCCGACAATTGGACATAGGCCTCCCCCAAGGATTTCCAACTCGAATCTTTTATTTCAGTCTTATACTTTTGTTCAAAATTTTATGCTAAATTTGAAATATTTGTGTTTAAACTTTTAATGGGGCACATTTCCGACTGGCGCCTTGTAGTAAGCGCGTGATAACATCAGAAAGAGTTTTTGAAAGTGGTCTAACTGACGCTCGGCGCCACCCAAGATCCTGCGTCCATGTACGCCGTCCCATACACTATCATATGCTGGTAGTGGACAGACTTGAGGAACAGCGGGTAGCCGTTAGAAGGTGAAGTCCGTCCTGGGAAATTTCGCTACAAAAAAGAATTTCTAAGAGAAGTGCCACTGTCTCTCACTACCTAGATTTTTGCATTTGCTTCTCTTTGCTCTTACTCCTCTTCTTCGTACTACCAGGTGGAATGGAGTACGTGGGTCATAGGGCAGGAATTAAAGTTAGGATTAAATATTATGAAATAAAACATTTGAATTTTAAAAGATATTCGTGGCTGTCGTAATTTCTTCGCCTTTGATTCCCGGCTACACTTGAAAACAATTTCTACTTTTCTTTCGATACAATTCTATTATACAGAAGAACAAAATCCAACACGTATTGTCAATAGATAAAGGAAGCGTTGATCCGCAGACTGTTTTAAACGTAATCCGCAAAGCGATTTTCCTAACATCATATTAAGTATCGGTGAGATAATTCTCGAATGAAGCCGAGCGATTGTGTCCGATTCGGATCCCGCCGATATAAGCTCAGATGTAGACCAACACATTGTTTCATGCGAACAATTTATAAGCCCGTGAACAGTATGACCTGAATAAGGTATGCGTGTTTCCAGCGTATATGCAATATGATCCTGTTAAATGAGTTCGATCGATAATGCCGAATAATATGCTCGGTTAATTTTTAATCACGTGTTCTATTTATATACTGAATTGGCTTTAATTAAGCGTGAAATACTGTTTAATTAAGTCCATAATTAAAGAAAATGAAGAAACCCTTCGAATATTAAAAAATACTAAAAATGGTAAATATTATCCTCTTTAAAAATAAAAGAGGAATACTTAATGAGGTATATGTATTGCCTGGCTTTATTGTAATAGAAAATTTAATAATTTTATAAAATAATGAGCATTTTACCAATGTTTTTGCGATTCCTAATAATGTAACTTTTCACGATTTTTCCCAAACTCTTTGGTACATAAATCTTGCTTCGTAGAATCCCTTTGAGATATCAAAATCGTTTGCGCAAACTTTTAATACTTTAAGTTGTATGTCCGCGCCGGTACGTGCCGAGTTAACATGTAATCCAGCTGACAAAAACAGTACCGAGGACGAAGCTTCAGTTGACACGAAGATAAATGTAGCCTAATTTCGGGCAGACGCTCGCTCAGTGTGTGCTGAACTTTTTTCTCGTTACGCAAATGTGGGGTGTTGTTACAAATCGCTGGTGACGTCATCTGGCGCTCTTGAAAATATGACGAATGTTCGTGTACCTTGACATAAACAAAGGGTTATCATTACACGCGTGTACTAAAAATGATACTGTATTTTCTCCAAATGGTCTGCCAAAGTCTACGCGAATAAAGTTAAGTAGCCAGAAATACCTAATAGTTACCCCATCTCAGCTCAACCGTAGCAAACGATGTTGTGCTTTTACGATCGTCCCGTAATGCCTCAGGACGCCACAAAGCTCGTACCTGAAATTAGTTTAATAGTCATTAAAATTTTATGCGACAATAGTGAGCGCAACAAGAATTTCAACGTTGTTAATTTGTAAATAACTCTCTTGAACAATATCCGTTAAAGGTATTTTAAGCTAAAGAGTGCATAGCTCACACAAATGTAACCAACATTAAATGGAGAATGTTTGTTCTCACTGAGATTGCTTGCGCGGGCGCGTAATAAAATAAATATTAAACGAATATTACTGTGTTTGCGCACACGGCTTAACACTTCTGAATCTTGAATAATTCAAAAGGGAGTTCGCCCCGTTCCATACTACCGACTACATAAGATATACAACAAAACCAATTGTTTACCCCATGGCTACTCCCCGAGTGTTTTACTGCGGTTACGAATTGCTTTACTGGATAACGACCTCTCAAAATATATTACCCTCCACCATGTCTCTACTATAACTGATTTTAGGAATCCAGTGAAAGCGTCGTAAATATAATCGTTGCTTTTAAATTTACTTTTTATTATCGTCATTCAAGATTATTGCCTTATTATTAGGGCATTGCGTAGCTGTCGTCGGAATTCAGTCATGACTATTTATTACTAAACTTAAGCCAGTGACATTGCCTACGTGATCAGTATCTCATGGCAGCAATTTTTCCGGTGTTTCCCAAGTTCTTTTTTTATATCATTAAAGGCTGTAACAAACTTATCAGCTTGGAAAGGGAACGCCTCTTTTTACCCGACTACGGCGATGCCAAAAGGAAGGGTAATGATTTTAGCATTCTATATATGTATGTTTGTATTTAAGTATGTTCCACCCTAGCGCCTAAACTATTCATTTTGAGGTGTCAATCAATTCGTTACTATGATTCGAGCAACATAGGCTACATTTTAAGCGACTTTAACAAGAAGAGGAGTTTGAGAATTTTTCCTTGTAACCGATTTTAATTACATTCCTTTGAAGTTTGTACACAAGATCTTGTGGTGGTTGCTAAGCAATGTGAAATGGCCAAAAATGGAACTACGACTGTCATGTCAAAAATATGTTTGATTGTCGATTTCTATTGAAATCGAGTGCCGTTTAATAAGAATCGGGTTACAGTGTTTTATACCTTTTGCTTGTTTACTATGAACGTTACGGAACCGCAACTACGAAACGGCTACGGATAGGCGATGCGCTACGGTGCTCTTTTTACTATGAAACGAGGCGATACGGTTCCGAACTGATAAGTGTTATGCAACCTTAATTACTTGCCTGATGGTAAGCATTCACCGTAGCGTTTTGGACAGTTGGAAGAAATAGGTGTCACTTACTCGCGAGCAGCAACTCTAAGTCCAACCCCTTTGGAAAACCGATGGAAATAGCGATCGAAACACAATACTTCGAAGGGTTAGTTTTATATAAAATAACTGCGGCCTTCTAAGGTGGAGGTACTTATACGGAATGGGCGCTTCATCTCAAGTGGTAATATGTTGTGCCTCTCTTAAATACGTGAATCCAGATAGTCCAATTCTGTGTAAATATTCAATTCTTAATCAACGATTATCGTGCCATTAAAAAGCAAATAAACATATTTAGACACATTAGTGCTTGAAATATTATTTATAATATAAATTACTTTCAAATATAAAGTCACTTTAATCGCTTCAACTATTAACTAACTGTCAAAAAGTGGTAACAGTGTCCCAAATATCAAAAAGTCATTTCGCCTTGGGACTGAAGTTATAATGCGTTTTTAACAAACGCTAATTATAAACGTATTTAGAACTGAAATTTCTAGTATGAGTAAAATTTGTGGTAATTGGAAAAGTTAGTTTTGAAATTCGGATGTTTGCGAGTTAATGTACCTACAATGCTAGTGATTGCATACTGGCGGCGCTCGGCCTTTCAGATAAGCCTAAATAACCATCAACATGCCGGCTGAGCCCTGCCCTCGGTCTCTCTACTCATATTTAAACTTTTACAATAGCAGCCTCGCGTCCAACATAAATCACCCCAGCCTTCCTTCACACATCTCGCCTGAATTTAAATGGCCCCCTATACGATATTCCTTGATTTAGGATCTACTTACCGGCCCGTTTTTACATTTTTCCAGCCTAGCCTGTGAATAGATTTCTAATGCAACGAAATTTATCATCAACTTGAATATTATACATTATTAGCTGACCTTACAAACTTTGTTCTCGTTATATTTTTTTAGCGGTATGAAATATACTTTACTACCTATTGTCTTAACTACCAAATACTTACACAAAAAAAAACGGTCGAGCCGTTTCAAAGGAAAGCGACCACAAACACCGTGACACGAGATTTTTATATATTAGATTATTGATCACAATTTTGACACTGCAGACTTCTGAGTAATTAAGAGTGTAATATCTGTCCTGGTTATTGGCTTTTGTATGTTGGTTTATTGAAAGTTTAGCTGCTTTTGGGTTATATGCCCCTTTTTGTGTAGGCGACACGCTGGCAACTTGTCACTGTTTTGCGGTACTGCATGTCCCGTAGTGCCAGATTTGAGTTTACTCATAATGTAACTTTATTTTCTTTTAGTTACGACTATACCAAACCTTCATAAGATCAATATTGAAATGTATGCTTTTTAGATCCGGAATCCATATTTTATTAATGGTAATTATTATATTTATAATATAATATATTTCCATGCTCACATTAAGAACTTGTGTTATGGAAACTAGATAGCGGACATTTTAATATACATAATAATTTTTGATATTTTTTTTATAAATAAACTTAAATAAATATATAAACTATCATTACTCGTCAACAAATATATGCGTTCTTTACATAAAGATTTGCCGCTACCAGAATTCGGACCCGGAACGCTTGATACTGACTACTCCACTACGACGGCGTCAAACGTCGTCATCGTAACTAAATGTTACTTATGGCTTTGCTCAACCCCTTAAGGGAATATGAGCGTTATTATATAATGTTTGTGTATAATTTCGACACCAATACCTAAATATATTAAATCCAAAAATGATAACCGCAAATATAATAATAATAAATATTGGGAACTCATATCAATGCTGTGCTCACCGCAAAGCGTTTAGTATTTCTGAAATTAATGAAATTTTAAAGTCAGGAGATTATTAGGCGTAACCGTATGTATTTCAAAATGTAAATAAATGAGTACCTAAGCCCCAAGGCAGGCATATTTTCAAAGTGATGCTCGCGAGTAAATTACAAGACGGTGCCTGCCGCTTACCTCAGCTCTCGTATTTAGAGGACTATTAAACTCCGCCGGGAGTCCTCCAGAGATTTACATTGAAATCCATGGATTACATGCGCAATAAAACCTCTGCAAAGATATTTTTGTCTTACAATTAATTTATTGTCGAACGGTTGTACTAATCTCCGAGCAAACGGTCGCATTAATCCCCGCAACTTAAAAAAGAAATTCGGTGTTCATATATTTATGACCTATTTAAGTGTAAGTATAACATTTTCTATTACCTACTAAGAACGTAATTTAATATAACGTAGACCTTTGATAAAACTCGCTGAAGTTTTAATAAAATTGCCGTGATCTTATCGCTTACAAAATGTATTAGTTCTAGGAAAGTTATTTTTCTAAATCACCAGTATTTCTTCGTACTTAAATGTTTTATAAAAATAACAATGTGTTACACATTTAGTGATAAAAATAACAATGAAGTCGCGTGTTAACTGGCAGGTACAATTTATTGTTTTAACCTTTTCCAAAAGTCAATGGCGGTATTTTCGGAGTACGTACTTATGACGTGAAGAAAGATCATGAATAATGTATAGATTAGTACTTTGGTGAACCATTTGATCGCTAGAGACCCTTGTTTACACTGGACTTGCCTAATCCTGTCTACCAAATTTTAACAAGATTTGATCTTTCCTATCTCTGCCTCCCTCCCTATTGTGCACGGTACCCTAGATAACAAAGATAAATTACTTCTATCTTCCCTTGAATTTGACAAGCTATTTGTTGAATTCTTTAAATAGACGCTTGTAACTTCGCCCGTTTTGTTAATTAAAATTCGTAACTTTTGCTATTGGCAATTTTATTACTGTTAAGGTTTCTTTATTAATTATGATGTTACAAACGAATTTAATTTTTTTATTTTATTTTAATATTTGACCAGCTTATCGATTGGCGTTGTAACAGTCAGGAGCAGAAGGAAAACTTCCGCGGAAAATAAAATCGATATCTCTTTTCCTTTTGGAGATAAACTTGTATAAATTCGCCTTTTGACACGGCAGATACAGTTGCTGGTCTTAGATTTGAAACATGACATAAATGATGTATTAACAATCAGCAAAAATGTATGGTAGCACAAGTGACTATTTGCGCTAATGCCACTATCGCCCCTATTGTGGGGTAGACTCGAGCCCCTCGGTGGGGACATTATATGAGCTGGATGATGATGATGATGAGAGTCATCTCAGCTACCTTCAACTCTTATACCCTTCCCATCTTAGGAGAAACACTATTCCTAGCCAGGGGTTTATTGGTCCCTAATATTTAAATCATGAATACTTGAGAAATGAAAAACCATTTCATACAAATACTATTCAGTTTTGCAAAAAGGTCATAAAAATCATTAAAAAAATGCTTTTACTTTTGAGTGACACATCCATCACATCCTAATAAATTATGTTTCACCGCAGAGCGGTTTCGGCACATGCCACAGAAGAAATTTGTTTCCCGGTCCTTCTTTTTCTTAGGGCAGACGGCACATCCTTTTTCCTCCCGTTGGAACAGGACAGCAGTGGTGCTTAAAGTCCTCCTAGGAGGAATTTTACAAAAAAAGTTTTTGTAAAATTCCTCAAAATTCCTTCTTTCACAGGATGGCCGCCTACATCGTAGAGGATTAGCTTGAGTTGCCTAGCCGTGCTTTTGGTAGCCGCTAAGATACTTGAAAAAAAATGAAACACTGGGGTTTGCTGGACCCCAGGGTAGGGTTTAAGGGTTAATTCAATAGTTAATTTATATTTCCTTACTGCGTAATGTGAAGTCCTTAAAGAAGCTTAAGATATATTTAACAAACGCTTAATATAGATAACGCATTTTGTTTTCAAAATTTTGTTAATTTGGTTCATTTTCCCAACCATTTCTATTTTTATTTTCGTGTTCAGAGAATGTTACAAAACCTGGCATTTACTAATGGTTTAATACACCAGATATAACATTTCTCGCATAAAATGAGACAACAATGTTACGCACGCCACCCTAACACGACATAAAACTTTCCATGTTGTGTTTCATTGTTATTGTAATATATGAAAATTTGTCACTGGCTTATTTCCCTACCATATAGCTTTTATTGCGCCATTATATCTATTTGTTTTAGTTAATGGTGTTGGATAGTTTATTTTGATAGGCAACAATGGAATATTCCTGTGGACTTTTATCAACTGTTAAAACATAATTCTTACTCGTATTAGGTATTTTGTATGGCGTTACTTTTTGTAATAAGTTTTCTTGATGTGGTTCAAACATAGGAAACTTAACTAAATAATTAATGTTAAATTATACATATACTGGCCAGGATACCTATGTGGCTACAAAATTTATTCGAACGTTTATCGATGACAGCAAAACCATCTTTAAAAATGGAAGGTCAAAAGTACGCGCAAACGCCGACTTTATGTATGTACGTAAAATTTATTCAACCAAGTAGGTGTAAGAATCTAAGGCTACATACTCAGATCCTCGTCGAGATTACGTAACGCAGGGCAAACATGCTCCGTGCGTTTTTCACTGACGTCCTGGCAAGCGTCCAACAAATAATATGGGAAGCACGTGATACGAGTTACTTAAGAGGTCCTTAAATATACTCCACTGTCCTATTGAAAGTTCCTCGCGTATAAAGGTGATCTCTATGAAACTGGCAAGTTATTACCCAGTTTTCTATTGAAACTTCAACAATTACACTAATGTAAACGCTCCGCCGGTGCCTACCGTAATTTGGCAGGTGTACTAATTGGCATACATACATAATTACAATTGCTAATGGCATCCGCTTGTACATCCCCATGTAGTTAAGTGTCGATAAATTTGAGCTCGCCGTAAATCTGCAACGGAAGCAAGCTGAACCGACTCGGGCTCAGCCGGAGCAATCGCGGGTTAACTAACCATGTCGTGTCCAACCCCCCACTCCCGATTCTCCCGTAATGAGCCTGAGACAATCTTTTATTGTCTGTTTGGACTGGGATAAATTGTGATAGATGATACTCCAAGTTTCCAGATTCCGAGCGATCTCTATCCGTCTTCCAATTTATATTGAGAGCAGTCGCTAAGCGCTTATCCTCCGCATAACGCATCGTATGCCGCTTTACAAAACACAGCCCGTTTTCCGCATTCATTTCTCGCCTAATGAAATGCGAGCATCGTATACTGAAACTTTTTATTTTAGATCCCACTCGTCGAGAGATTCTTTTTTGAGGACACGTTGCGCTTATGAAAAATACGGAACATTACCGCGCTCGTTTTGTAAAGCTGCTAGTGATGCGCAATTGCGGTCCAGGCATCCTGGCGACGATGAAGACGATGCTATTTAACATTGCGCCAACGACGTGTTTATACATGGTATAGCACGTTTACTTTATAACGAAGTACGGTTTTTAAAAAGCAATAGCTTTCATTGTTGCTTAAAATATTGCTTAGACACACGTTTCAAAGTATATGAAGCTGTTTTTACGTACTTAATCTTTGTCATAGTGAACGATCGTTCGTACGTGATCGTTAGCGTGTGTAAGTAAGCGTGATCATGGCCCTTTGCGCAGTTTCGACAGACAAATTAAGAAGCCTTTGGGAGGTACAAGGTCGCTCGGATCATTGCCGGTGACATTTTGACCGAATGCTCACCTCACGGTTGACGGCCTGTAATTTCCGCCTACCGAACAGCTCCCTTGTCTCTGGACTCGTCCGTACAAACACACCGAGAAATCGCGCCGTTACTTTTTTATGACTGCTTATCTTGGTACCAAAGAGGCGTCCTTCGCTTAGGGTTTCAGACCTAAGCAATATACTTTTTATACTAAAAGCACAGATAATATAATACTTAAAGGAAGGCAACAAGGATACAATGTACTTATCTCATGAACGCGGGTTACGGGAGCCATGATTGTGTGTATATGTGTATCAACAGAAAAAAAATGTATGTTTTTACTATTGTTAAATAAATAAAATAAATTAATATTGACATAAAATTTACTATACAACTCGCTTGAGTGTACATCAGTCATTACTTATGAAATCGGATTTTAATCTTTAACACTATTAACTAAGTTGGTAGCCTCAATGAATCTATAAATTTTGCGATTCTATGATCGCAATATTTAGAGATCACAGAGATAATTAATAGAAAATTGTATAATAAATTACTTATGTGTTTTCAACGTGGGAGAAATTAACTTGCCTAACAGTAGGAATCACTGAGAAATTTATAAGTAAAATCGTTATTATACAAAATGTGCATTCGCTATAGATACACGAGAGTTCCATATGCTATGGATAAGTACGAGACACAACATTTAACAACATTACAAAAAGAATAATTTAGAGCAGTTCCGTAAACGTTTGACTTTCAAAATCGCAATTAGAAGCTAGCTTAAAGCGCGTCTCCATACAAACGGAGAAAATATTTTCCAACCCCTATTGCTTATCCGATTTTTAATATGCTGTTAATATAAATTAGAATGATTTAAATAAAAAAAATATGCCGGTAGTTTTCTTTTTTTTAAAATTTGACATATTTCGAAAAAAACCAAATGAATTCTGCAAAAAGGAAAACCTACAGGCACGTACAGTGATTTTGGTATGTTAAAAACATTCTAAAACATACTAAATATCAGATGAGAACGTATTGGATGGAAGAAACGTATTCTCGTAAGAATATGTTTTCTCCATTTGTACTATTTCGTATGAAGACGGTGCTCGCCATACCTACTTCTCTTAACAACCACACAGTAACACCATTGACTACAATATACTGCTTTATCAGTATATAAAATCGTTTTATTTATTGCCATATTATTTTTCATGAAAGCTATTGCAACGAGGAAATGCCGTAAGCCGTATTGGAGTAATACCTTTTTAATACCCCCTAGAGAGAAATATAAGTTTAAAGCCGTGAGTACAGAGCAAATTTTATATGTGTCGTAAATATATTTTATATTTACTTTTACGGCAGTAAGATATACTATGTAGTGTAACTATTTTCTTACATACTTAGCGCACACATCATTATTTTTGTTATGAAGCTATTTATTTTATTCTACCTGTTATAGAACGTGCCCCAAAATTCATTCCAGAGGTGGGCCTGCTCATGAGTACCTATTTGAAAAAAATTGTATAGATACCTCAATTTTTTCTAATTAAAAAAAAATAAAAATCTTTCACTGCGTGCGCTGCGTAAACGGTTAAAGTTACGGAAAAGTCATGTATGACGGAATTGTGCTCCATTAAAATTTCTAAACAAAAATCCGCTACAGCATATGTCTATCTTTTAAGGTTGGCTCACTATAACGCGACTTTTATTTCTTTCTCGACATTTATTTTCGTTCGACTAGCTCGCATAGCTAGGTAGACAGCCATTCTATGTGGATCGTCTCACGACGCCCAGCCCCGGGATGGAACCGGGACACCCCTGGGCGTCGCGACGCGCAGTTTGGAAAACCCTGATATAGGTTCCTTATCATCACTCTACGACTAATAGGAGTTGAGCATCAATGAAAAATGTTGCAAAAACGGGAAATACACGCGGACGACGTCACGGGCACAGCTAGTCAATAATAATTGTCGAAATACATACCATGAACGACCACTTAAGAAGCGTTAGTTTATTCGTATGATAGTTTTGAATTCCCTTTTATATTACAACGGTAGAAATCAAGCTATTAGTCTGGTGATAAGCGATCTCTGTAGTCTGGACCTATAGACGCGTTGCCGATAATGGGATAATATTTGAATATTATCCTATCATCGCTTGATCGAATTAAGTCACACTTCATGACGAGTTTATCTGATTTGAATTTCGAACAATTTTATATAGCAGTCATAAATTACGGTTCAGTAGTAAATTTATAACTTTTCTTTATCAATAAAAATAATCTATAAAAGCGTTTAGAAAACTTATACAGTCTTTATTGGTTTCCCGCCGAAGTTTCTTAATTCGTGTCAATATTCACGGATACCTGTCATAAAAATGAACCATGCTGTATTATAACATGCCATACAATGAAAAATATGATGGATTGCGTTTTTTATCGCCAGAAAATCCCCAATTTCGACGTACAAAGCAGTAGACGGTGATTTACCGCACGGCGACCGGCGATCTCTTATTGAATACCGCTTGAAAGAAAAATCGTATATTTTGACAAGGCCTCGCTATAATTTATGACTACCATTTATTCTTCTGACAAATGGCAATTAAAAGTCTCCCGTGGTTTCTCGAGTGCTCGAGTTCCGCTTCTAAAGCTAACATTTTTATTTCTATCGTAAATTGAAGAAACCTGTATAAGGTCAAATTCTTGAAAAGCATTTCGCGATTTCCGAATCCGGTCTCTTATTTGGTGAGAATAAGGAAAATTTAAGGTTCTTTATTCTGCACCGAATTAATATCTATTGAGTGACTTTGTGAATTTCCAATAACGGCGTCGAAGTATACCATTTGAGATAGGAGATGGAAAGATCTGAAATTATGACGATAACAAAGACTAAGTTTTAAACAGGCTCGTGCTAGTTAAAAACTTATAAGTTAATACTTGTTTTCTGTATGTATTATCCTACTTGAAAAACTTTGTGAAAAGTTTGATGAGTAATATAAAATGTTATATAAAACACTTTGAAAAACTGGTCTGCTCAGTGGTAAACTATATCATTTATTGATGGATGTCAAGAGAGAAAAAATATTTTGTCGTTTCCTTGTTCTCTAATTTTATTGAATGTGAAATCGTCTGTTTCAGGGCCCATATCGAAATATATTATTTGAAATACACATAATAAATAAACTTACTAATTTTGGATATTGAGGACGAACTCAATATCCAAAATTAGTAAGTTTTTTTATTTTGCTGATTATGATTTTGTCCTATACTTAATTCTAAGATAGAGATATCACGAGTACCAACTTACTCTTTTTGTGTTTTCGATAGTTTTCCTATTAATAATTTTATACTTATATTTTTATTAACCTTTTATTTTTCTCCCTACATCGTTCACCGGTATTACCTTTAAAATATTCGACTTGTGTGCGAGTATTGTAGCCTTTTTTGCTAGTTTGTAATATATTATAGGTAATCCAAATGTAAAGTATTTGCACTGTGTATTTTATAACTGACTATCTACTTTTTAAACATTATTCTTGTTCAGTTTTTAAATAAAATGGTACTGGTCTGTAGGTACTTAATATTCATACTAAAACACTTTAAATTATCTCCTGACTCCAATAACCCTTATTACCCACTTCCCAACTATGTCAATTAACTCAATAGCTCTACTTTGGGTCCGTTACCCGTAAAATGTTAATACCTATCCGCGCCAAAATCCCTCTTATCTCATCTCATACCCTTAACTAGACCCATCTAGTAGATATTTCTACGGAAAAATCCTCAGTCTAGAAATTTAAGCCGTGAACCTGAATATTCCTTTCTCAACTGCGAATTTTGTTTGCATAAAACTATGAAGTTCCAATTAATACTAACTTAGCTTTTACTTAAGCCATCCCTGATGTATCCTTTTTTAACCGACTTCAAAAAGGAGAATGTTATCAATTCGACTGTATGTTTTTTTTTTTAATAAAAAGATCTAGCAAATGTCCCTATTCCACCTGATGGTAAGCAGAATTGGAGACCAAATGCAAACAGATATAACGAGATAAAAGATAATGTAAGAGACGCACTAGCCATTCTCACCTTGCTGACCTGCAAGGAACGTCTTCACGCGTCTTTTGAATGAACATGGGAACACGTGTGCCGCAAGTGAATTCCATAACATAATTTTGTGCAGAAATGAGTGTGTGTTACACTGCATTCTGTTTGATGTTTCAACAAAGCAAATACCTTTATACGTATAGATAAATGTAGTGGCGTTAGCTACAAAGGGTTAAACCGGTGCATTGCACCTGGGCTGGGGCTCCAAGGGCAAACCTCGTAAAAAAATTATAAATTTGAACCGGTCTTGGGGTATTAGGGCCCATTTATGTTACCTATCAAAAATGTATGGGTATACAAAATAAATTTGATTGAATAAATATGTGTAATGATTTCATTAATTATATCTTCTAACTTAAAGAATTCAATAAACTTCTCTATTTACAAGCCAATAGAGTAACGCTTTTAGAATTACGTCGTCATAATAACACTATTTATGAGCGTGTCGTTACTTATATAGCCATAGTAGGAACAGTCATTGCCAGTAATAATTATTATGATCAAAGAGGTCCTCACTCTTTCACCATTACTTTGATCATTATCTCCATTATTTGCGACATTGAGAGGTCGATTTCGGAAGACGCGAAATATATATTACTACTATTTTACAGCCTGGCTTTGCACTTACTACTATTATTTATGCAAACCACGATGTGTGTATTAGAGGGAGTGCAGAAAAGAGAAATTCATGAGTCATAGCGCATGGCTGCGCGCGCGACAATTGACGATCGCTTTGATTGTGTGCTTGCACTCGGAAAGGGGAGAGGGACCAGTGTTCAATTAAAATGCAAGCTTCAAACTGTATATTAATAATTTATTTGAATTAATTAAATTATTTACATGTTGTATGCAGCGGAGTAGAAGTGAGAGCGAGTTGCCACATGTAAAATATAGAGTCGATTATGTTAGTGTGGCAATATAAAAATACAATAGCAATAAGGTTTAATGACAATTATATATTACTATTTAATTATTAATTAATCAACCAGTGAATGTTTTATATGCGTTCACTGAGAGGGACGCTCAAACAAAGTATGGTGTTGTACACGGGATTCTTTTTATTTGCGATTAATTGCGAAATTTTATTAATCAAACGGGATCCCGCAGATACTGAGATTTCGCGGGCATCGAAAATTTCCAGTCCTGAAAATACCGGGATTGGGAATTTCCTACGGGATTGCATTCCCTATCAGTACCTATACACATTGCATTGACCCCAAATTAATTGAGACGAAAGTTGGAAGAAGAAGATATTCGTTAGCATTGCTATATTGCCGTAAAATCTACTGCACCAATATAATAGCTATATATTTTACGGTTTAAAAATACCCCTTAAGCAAAATAAAAAGACACGACAAAGTTCATTCGTTTCATCGATAATTTATGCACCATAAAACTTGTTTACGGAAATGTCATAAATAAACATTTCAAGAAAAGTGTCGCCGTCAATATAATTGGATACTGCAAAAACTTGAGTTTATTTTTAGGTTTTTGACAACATGATGTTCTGATATAAGTATGCGCAACACTTTCTGTCGAATGTCGTGTTCTCCCTTCCTTCTTGCTACGCAAATTGTTCCTGAATACAAGTAATCGTGGCACCTATTGGAACACGAACACAGAATTTGGGAACTCATTATTTGCCAGTATACGTGTTCCTTCTAGTGGAATTGTCTAGTTCGGCGCGTATGCGCGTTAGTGACTGATACTTGTACCTACTGGCTATCAGCGCATTTTGGTTTATCAGTAGGGCTAACAGCTTAAAATATCTACAGATTACAATTGTCATCAACTGTTAAAAGCTATTATTCTATTTTCGGAAATGTATGCTTGTTATTCCAAGTGCATCGAAGTGAGTTGGAATATGACTTATCCAATAGAATCTTTAATTAGTGTTTATCAATAACTCCTCTGTGATTTTTTAAGTCCATCTAGCTAGCTACCGCCATATAATCAAAGTTTAACGAATTAAGCCTTAATCTTTTTCCGAAAATTACTGATTAGATCCAGATAGTTCCAGTGGTTGAGAGCTGCGGGTGAAAATTGTTTTCAACTTATCATTACTTCAATATCAACTGCGACGAAGACCAAGAGCTCCCCAGTCGAAAAATCTACAGGAACAAATAATTGAATTTTTAGCAAGCAAATACATTCTAGATAAAAAAGTAGCAAGCATATGCATGCTTAATTGCTACTTTTTAAGCTTGAAAATAAATATAAACTGTCAAAGGATACATAATGGCAAATTTTTCAACAAAATTACTTTTCGCATAATCTGTGCACATCATACAGAGAGAGTAGCAACTGTTTATTTATTTGGATCAATCAAATGCCTTTATTTTGTCATTTTAACTCAAGTCTAATTAGAAAAGTTTCAGCATGAGTATACGCTGTCCGACATTTCAGTTGATAACGTCAAATCGTCTATCGAACCTTTTGAAATTGATTCGGCAATTCGTGGGACAGTTTCAATTTGAATTATCGACGGAGCGTCACTTGTTTCATCACTCTTACCATAAACTTAATTAATTTCTACGTAGTATCGTAAAGATACGGCCTCTAGCGATCTTTCTTTGTAGATAACCTAAACTACCTATACTCAACTAACACTACAGCATAACTCGCATAATTATTTTTATCTAATTATGAATTCATTAAAATTTTTTTTAATTATAATTTAATGTCCCCGATCACATCATTTATCTAACCAAATGAAGTGCCTATTATTAAATCTCAGGCTTTGGATTCTAAACGGCCATAGATTTTTTTAAATAGACTATATGTGGTCCAAATAGTAATGTCCAAATTCTATAAATTTTATTCTTTGCATAAGAAGACATTTGACAGTTTTAGATTGCGTGGCTCAGATTTCAACGCGAATTACTATGAACGTAACATATCTATAATTTATAATTTCATTGGTTTACCTACTCCATTATGCTGAATAAAGTATCTTCATTGTTTTCTTCCAAGTTTAACATAGTTATGTGGGCTGTGGGACCACTATGGGCTTTTTGTTGTTATCTGAAATCTAACATAACATCCAACAATATTTTAAGTTATTACAAGTATGCGAATAATCTGAACAGTAACAATTCTAATTAAACGCAAGTTAAATCCGTAAAAGTTGTTTTATTTACAACAATTTTAAGGTTTCTCTGCTAACCGAATAAGATTCAACCGTCTAAATAAATCTTACGAATTTCCTTATAAATCACTTAAGAACACTGAAATAAATTAATTCATTATTTCATCTTGCTTTTACGTAATGTACTAAGAACCTATTTAAGGCACTTCAACGTAATAAACAAAACCATTCACTACACAGAACCCTTTACTTGTAGTACAGTCTGCAACAAAAGCCGCTTATTTCATATAAAATAACACTATACCGAAAAAAAAATGTAATAGGTAGTAGGTAGGTAATAGGTCATTTGCGGAGTCGAGGCGTACACCGTGCCCCGTTCCCGAAACGTCCCCACAAAGGGCTGTGAGGGTGCCGATGGTTTTTAGTGGGTATTCCCGGGAACCCCCGGGAGAGTCCCACATACGCCGCACTGTCTAACCCACAGTGCGGTACGGTCCGTAAACCGAGGGGCACGAGCCTACCACACATTAGGGGCGATTAGGCCTTAGTCAACCACGCTGGCCAAGTGCGGGTTGGTCGACTTCACACACAACCTAAGAATTTCTTCATAAGTGTGTGCGTGTGTGCGGGTTTCCTCAAGATGTTTTCCTTCACCGTAAAAGCGTCGAATAAACATATTGGTACTTACGTGGCGGGGTTCGAACCGGTGCCTCCCGGGTGGGAGACAACGCCCTTACGCACTACCACCACCGCCACCGACGCTTTCACTAGAAATATGATTGAAATTAAATAGAAAATGAAAAACATGATAAAAATCCTCAGTCATGGAGATCTTTTTTTTTCAGGCCATAACTTCAGAAGAATTTACCTATTAAATTCATCTTTTTTAAAGTTTTCTAATACTTTGTAGTAGGTTCTTACGGAAAGGAAAATTAAGAAATATGCGCAGAAAATTTAATAATTAGAACATTTAATAAAATTATTACATAGCGGAAATATAAGTGACACGTACAACCGTTGCTATGCAACGAGAATGCTTACAAATTGAAACACGTTTGGGATTGTGAGCGTGATTAAACTATATATTGCAAGTACATTGTACAGTCAACAGCACGTCGGGCTATACAAAACTGTCAAATTTCACCAAACGATTTTCAACCTAACGCTGTTGAATATTAAGTGCATAATCGATTGGGAAAATTTGACAGTTTGTGGTAACCCAACGTGCTGTTGTCTGTACACCTACTTGCTATACTTGCACTTTTCAAAATTGTCTTTGCAATATAAATTTCAATCATATATAAACATGCCAAATAAAATAAGAAACGAAATTAGTAGTATTATATCTATACATAGTATAAAATTAAATCGCTGTTTTTGTATGTGC
Source organism: Elophila nymphaeata (assembly GCA_955850985.1). Lineage (NCBI taxonomy): Eukaryota > Metazoa > Arthropoda > Insecta > Lepidoptera > Crambidae > Elophila > Elophila nymphaeata. The sequence continues at coordinate 17,039,808 of OY039068.1, forward strand.
TCTTGGAACTTTTAAACCACGCAACGGATTCCAATGCGGTTGTCGGCAATAGATAGAGTGATTCAAGAGGAAGGTTAATATGTATAAAACATAATTAATAATAATAATAATAAATTTATAATCTAGTGCTCGGTGTCAGTATGAAATTAGGGCACTCTCTCTTACTCTTACACATACACACACACACACACACACATATTTTAACTCCTCTGTGATACCTTGTCCAAATTTACATTGGCCACAGCGCTGTTTTAAAATGAAACCTAAATTCTATTCGGTTCTAAGAAAAATACTTGACCGTAACCTTTATTTTCTTGGGACTTAACCCGTTTTGTAGAAAGTAGATGTCTTTAATTACTTTCGCTGCTGACCGTACACCAGAAACGGTTGGTAAAACGAAATCTCAGCTCAAAGGGAGCCAAAGAGTTTTCGTTCTTTATGAGCCAATTAGTCTAGAAGGGAACAGGATGCGTTCATTGCGGCTCCTAAGATTACAGTACAATGGTAACCTTCTATACAGAATTTTCATATTATGTGTTAAAAAATGATCATTAGCTTTAAATACATTAATGCTAATTTCGCTTAACCATTCTTTACTAAATTATCTACTAAGTGATTATGACAATGATAAATACTTTTATGAACTCATACCGTTCGTAGTCTACTTTAGTTTAATGGAATAATAGAATTCGGCTATAACATTATGGCATTTCAGTTGAGATTCGAACCCTACCTATTAGCTATCTAAATTGAATTCGGAACGACATCGACAGCCTCCAATGCCAAATGGTTATGCTTTCTGACCTAATATCCCCGATCCTCAAGTCTATGGCATTTTATCAAATAATAGTCTTACATTCATATATGTCACTATAATATGATTTAATAAACGATAATTTTATTTATAGTCTGTTAAGCTCAGTTTCAAACATATACAGTAAAGCTTATATCAAAGCAAAGTAGGTAATTAATAAAGGGATTCTCACAACACCGACCTCAAAATTAATTTTTAATTAAAACATAACATGTTACGAAGGTCGATCAAAGAGTGGAATCACATATCGCTTTCCTTGAAAATATATTTTTTATATTTTTCTAAATTTATCCGCCCTCATTTCACTGTCCTAGTTTATATATTAGATTATACACATGTTGGTAAGTGGTTTTGAGAAAACCTCTTACAAACTTTCAATCTTTTATTTAAAACACAACAAGTTGACGTTACGACAGAACAAATAATTTGAAACCGAAAGGAACCTTTGGTTGCAAGGAGGTCCGCAAATAATATGTAATAACAAAAACCCTCAGACCAATTATTGGTCTGAGCAGAAACCTGTATACCAAATTGTTGTACAGGATAAATTTAATGGCAGCAGCAACTTAGTATTTGATGACGTGATTTTTGCTTTATTAATTAAAAGACTACAGCAATCTATTACGTCACAGATTAATATTTATTATATAGAACTAGCCTAGATTTCGTAACCAAAGAGGGCTTTGTGTTCATAAGCTTCTCAGTAAGATGACTGAGGTTTCGCCTGAACTTGATGAGTAGACTGGCATAATAGATACCTATGGAAAGTCATTGTAGAATTTTCTCAGTGGTATCTCTCGTAAGACACTTCAGTTGTTGAAGGTTTCCTGATGAAGCTCGCTTCCATCATTCTTGGTTTTTTTTTTATAAAAAGGTCAAGCGAATTACTCCATTCCACCAGATGGAAAGCAGAAGTGAAAAAACGGTTCAAAGGAAAGGACTGCTGAGATAGTTAAGATTAGAGTTTAACATTTGACCTGGTTGTCGGGTTTTGTTTGTTGGTTCACTGACAATATAGCGACTTGTCACTATTCTGAGGCACTGCATGGCCCATACTGCCAGATCTAGCTTTAGTTATAACGAAATATTTCCCAAAATTTCTCTGCTTAATCTTCTTAGAACCTGTTAGTATGTATGAGAGAGACGAAAGCTCTTTTCATTCCTTGGACTCACTGTGTGGGTGTCAGGTCCATCGCTTTGTAGAGAGTGGAGTCAGAAGCAGTGCCCGGACTTGTGTCCGCAGGCGCAGGGGAATGCCTCCTTGAGCCCCGGCCCCTCTCTGCCTGCCTAACCATATTTAATACGATATGTAAAGGAAATTAATATATATAAAAGGGAATATTAATAGGTTTGTACTTTTATGCTTTTCCATTAGACTTTTGTAGAATTATGTATGTTATTATAAAATTATTGCGTAATATTTGCTTACCCTTCGAAGTTATAACCTCTTGTCGCAATCAAGTCTTAAAATTTACTGTTCAGATCTTCGGGAGTAACCGCGAGAGTTAATTAAAATTTGATAAAGATAAATAATTAGCCGAGTCTGCAGTGACGCTATAAGCGCGCAGCGTGTGGTAATCACACACAGTACAGTCACGAGTAATAATATATATACATTGTCACTTTTTCTAAAATATCTTCCCTTAAACCAATCTAGAAAGAAGTGTACAACAATTTGTTCTAAATTATCTAACCATTAAACTGTGTCAAAATTAGGTACACATTTATTCCACATTAATATAGTCGAAACAAATTCAGAAATAACTTCACACTTCCAAAATAATATTTAACTATCCATGACAATTTCTGTAATATGTATACAATTGTACACATGTAATAGAAACTGTCATGGATACATTAAAATGATATTGGAAGTGTATACCTACTTTTTCCCGTTTTTGTTACTTTACTCGTTATTTAAGTGGAATTCAGTGATGATTGAAAGCAAATATTGTACACGTGTAATAGAAACTGTCATGGATACATTAAAATGATATTGGAAGTGTATACCTACTTTTTCCCGTTTTTGTTACTTTACTCGTTATTTATGTGGAATTCAGTGATGATTGAAAGCAAAAATTGTACACGTGTAATAGAAACTGTCATGGATACATTAAAATGATATTGGAAGTGTATACCTACTTATTCCAATTTTTTTAAAAGCTTTTATTTAACTTGCCATGTTTGTTACTTGTATGTACGTTTGGGTGAAATCTTGCAACTGATTTTTAAAGCAGTTATCCTCAAACGATTGTGACGAAGTTTTGCATACAAGTTAGGTTTGGATGACAATGCATGCTTAGCTAAATGGTTTCATTCTAAATCCAATATGGCAGACGGCCTAAGAGTGCGGACTACTTATTTTTTATGCACTGCCACAATATGGGTATTAAATGAAAAGATTTGCTGAGTAGAATACGAATAAAGTAACTAAAAAAAAGAATAAATGTCTTTAAAAAAAAATATTGAGTAATCGGGGCTACTGCAATAGGTATTTCCGTAGGAATTTAACAGAACAATAGCTTTAGGGCGGTATACGGAAATAAGTATAAGAAGCCGACGGGCGAGCCGTTATGCGACGCATTGCCACTCACTGATGGCTACCTACCCTCTTTACTTCAAATATTAACTTTTTTCTTTTGTAACATATCCTAATGACGAAATTAATAGAAAAATCTAGAAATAAGTATTTCTATTTATTTGTTTTGATTGATTAATAATATTTAATAGTAATTGTTTACATATTTTCGAAATTGTACTGTGTACATATTTTTGATTTGCTTGGTGGGTACATAATTATGTAACTAAAAGTTGATATTACTTTTTGATTACCTGTTGTTTACAATAATTTTATAAAAATGTGTAGTTTATTTTGATAAACTTTAGCGTTTACATAATTATTGGCTAAAGTTTAGCATACTTATTTTTGCGATTTAATTTAGCTACATGAATATGAACTTTAAAGATGTTTCTATGTTATTACTCATGACTGTACGCTTTTCTACTTAATTATATTAAGTTTATTACGCACATTATGGCTTGTGTAGAGCTGTGATATGACTTCTCATTATGAAATAACGTGGTTAACATCCAGTAAGCCCAGAAATTAATTACTTAAAGTGTACTGAACATCAGGCACTCTTCGGCGGAGTTTAATGGTTTTAATGAGTTAAGGAAGTATAGAAACAAATGAGGAAGTTAAATTATTTGCTATTAAAGTATTTCGAGATAACTAAACATGATGCAATTTATACCCATTTAGATTACATATAGTAGAAGGTAACGTTGTCGTAGATGTTTTTTTTTAATTAAACAGCAGTTGTCGTCAGTCCTAATTATATGGACCGAGAAATGCATCTGTCTTTTTCTCCTTAAGAATATTTGTCGAATTATTCGATGACTGTAGATTGTTTTACTGTCAAACTTTGATTATGTATTGTTTCGTTTTTGTGCTCGCATTTGTGCTATGGTGTTGAGACCAAAGATGAAAGCACACTTCACCCGGAATAAAGTTTGGATATTGTGTTTGGAATTGATATTTAAAGTACCTATAGTAAATAGTGACAGGTAGCAAGCCGGAAGCCAAAAAAGGCATTAAACCCAAAAGCAACTAAACCTTGAGTCATCATCATCATTTCGGCCGAGAGAGCCCATTGTTGGACATAGGTCAAGGATCTCCAAACCGGTCGGTCCTGCGCTGCCCGCATCCAGCGGCTTTCGCATTCAATGAAGCAACTCAATTAAATTATCAGCCCGGGTATTTATTATTAACATCATCATCATCAAGAGCTCATATAATGTCCCTACCGAAGGACTCGAGGCTCGAGCCTACCCCACATTACGGGCGAATAGGCCTTAGTCAACCACGCTGGCCAAGTGCGGGTTGGTCGACGTCACTCACAACCTAAGAATTTCTTCATAGGTGTGTGCAGGTTTCCTCATGATGTTTTCCTTCACCGTAAGAGCATCGAATAAACGCACTACGCCACCGACGCTCTTTATTATTATTAACATGTAAACATTGAATTGATCTAGGATTCATTTTGATACTGGTGATCTATAATAAGACCTCATTACACATGATTGCAATAACGAATTGAATGGATTTGAGTTTCTTAACTGGTACAGTCAGCTTCATAATGATATGAAGTGCCAAGGTGGTCAAAAACATGTTAGGAGCAAAGTTTCAATAATATCTTTTCATTTAAAGTTATCAAAATATTGTACACTAACAACCAGTCTTATATATCTTCATACCATAAATCTCCAATTACATATATACGATTAAAATGATCTTTTATATGTACGCATCGTAACTGTTCATTGGTATCTAAGCGCTCAGAGTACTCATAAATATCTTCACTTACATAGATTATTCCATTTTCAATAGATTGAAAGTTAGACATTAAGGGCCTTCACAGATTTTTCTTTAAATTGGTATTTTTGCGATTTGTTATGTTTTAATTTAGTTAAAATTTTCAGACGGAATATTTGCCATGGGAACTTGCCCACGGTAACAAAGAATTTTTATGACAACTTCTGTCAGCGATTTTGTGAGCAATTTTGTTAGCAAGTTAATTTCCGTTCGTTCCTTTTTAGAGCGACAATCGCTTCGCCCGAGATACAGACCGACTTTAATGATGAGCAACTTTTTGTAGCAACTAGGCGTTTAAGTATGGAACTTTGATTATTTTATATTCTATAACAAAATAGCTCAGCGATTGTCGCTAGTGGACTAGTGGACGAACTCCCTAAACGATTTTGAATTGATGTGATCAGAGATTGATAACCAAAGGTAACAAAATATAACGCAACAGAAATAAAAAGATCATCAATATATTTTAATTGAAACTCTCAGCAGTGTCATAGCAGATGATTGCATTATTGTGAGCAATATATCCTAAAAGACTAGGAAAAATGTATGTAGTATTTAATTTCATTGATGATTTAATATACAGAATTATAAAATAAACTAAGCCTATAGTAAAAGTTCTCGAACAATTGTAAATTCAACCTTTCATTTGTAAAAGAAGATACTCAAAAGTTATAATCGGTTAAAGGTGGTCCCTCAAGCGTGACTGACAGGTATCCATATCTTATAATCTAGGTATTTCAAATATTATTGTGGTTCCCACTTAACACACCTTCCTGTTCACTGAATAAATCGGTCTCTAGATCGAACGGCATAAGTTCATATTAAGTGGGAACCACAATAATATTTGAAATACCTAGATTATAAGATATGGATACCTGTCAGTCACGCTTGAGGGACCACCTTCAACCGATTATAAATTTTGAGTGTCTTCTTTTATAAATGAAAGGTTGAATTTACAATTGTTTGAGAACTTTTACTATAGGCTGAAGCATTCAAAAGTTTAAAATTCCAATGTGGACCCTCAACGGGAACGCAAACGGCCAACCCGCACTTGGCCAGCGTGGTTGACTAAGGTCTAATCGCCCCTAATGTAGGGTAGGCTCGAGACCCTCGGTGGAGACTTATTATGAGCTGTTGATGATGATTTATTCATGACCCATGACATACTAAATTCGCTTAAATATGCAGCCTTTTATCCAAAAACATATCTAAGTTGCAATAGAAAATTGAATTTAAATCTATATATTTTCTTTTTATTGATTGATATTTTAATCAGCATTCGATTTCAGCATTTTAGGAATTAATTTATATTAATAAATATAATGATATGTAGAATTCGGTAAAATTAATACCTTAGATTTAGAGCCCCTGCATTTGTCATATGACATATGCATATGACAGCTCAGGTTAGTTTACCTTGGTTTACAGGAAGGGAGTATATGGACCGTAGTACCCCGGATTAGCGTTTACTTTTCTTTACTACCAAGATATTTTTGATAACTTTGAGTGCTTAGATACCATTGAATAGTTATTCGCGAATATATTATTGGTCATCTTAACACATTACATAATATTGGAATTGTGTTGTTAAGATAATATTGAGTACTCTGGATGGTTACAACAATAAGATACTCTAACAGCGCATATAATATTGAATTTTTGTCTGTTAGATAATTTTGATCAGTCTGGACACTCAGATATTTATGAAGCTGACATATTTGAAAATTTCAACCTTACGAGTTGAGCTAGTCAGGTGACAAAACAAGCCCATCTTATCCCCGATTCTGAGACAAATCCGTGGGTGAACCGTTAACTCACACAGACGATAAATTCGAGGTTCAACGTTCCGGTGCTAAGCGAAATATTACCTAAAGTTTGCTTTTGTCCAATTGAATTCCACAAAATCGTTTGTTACTGTTGAAGAACAAAATACTGAAAACAACATAAGCTAAACCCACAAAAACATTATCATTAATTTAGTTATACACAAGTTAGACATTGAGCGATGTTATAGTTGCGCGACCGTCATTCTTGTTTATATTTGTTTCGCCAATGGCCAGGCCTCTACTCTCTTTTTTACTTTCCCTGTGTAGTTATGGTGGCTACGCCAACGTAATGAGATAATACACATCAACTGAGCGACGTATATGTGTAGGGTGACCACGCGCCGCACCGGCCTAATGGCCCGCTCGCAAGTTTATGATTCTTCGGGGCATTGCATTAATAATGTTAAGTACATATTGTTGAAGTGAAACTTCTTGATCGACGTATGGGAGAAATCTTCGTCACATTTTTAGTGGCCGCGCCGCCCGTCTTGAAAAAAATCGTCACATTTTTCTGTCACTTTGGACCGTTATTCAAATTCACATGGAAGATCTAATAGTGAAAGTGAGAGATATTATTTTTATCTTATTGAAACATCATCACGTGATTGAAATTTGGGTATTAATTTTATGTTAAACTCACTTTTGATTGTAAATATTAGTCAATGTACCTATATTAATTTATTGAAATTAATCATTATTTAATAATATGGCTGTAAATTGAAGGCCTACTTTTAGAGATCATAAAAAAAATATAAAAATGATAAAAATAACTAATATGTCATGAATAAGTTTTTTATTTATAATTGACACTCTTGACTTCATCTAACCTGATGGTAAATGATAACAATGCCGAAGGTGGAAGAAATCTTTACTTGGAATCCTCAATCATAGAGCGACTGGCTATATTTGTTTGTTTATTTGATAAGATGTACAAAACAGATAACAGCCATAAAATATACAAAGAAATAAAAAAATAAAACTTAAAACTAGGTTGAAACCCTTAACATATTATATCATCAACTCTCTGAACTTAATACCTAGAAACAGTTATCACTATTATTATGCTGACATGTTATAATAAGATGGTGGTAGCTATCCAGACGGGCTTAAAACATGCTACCAACAAGTAAACCAGTGTTGGTCAAAATTAGATCTTCCAGATCTAATTCGAACGTTCGTGGGCGAACCACAAGACCAAAATCTCGTATTACTTTAGTTGTTTGAGTGAAGAAATCTGCAATTTTTATCAAAACCTACGCTTTAGGCTTACTGTCCACGTAAAACGCACATCATACGCACGCTATCGACAATTGACGGTCGCTTGTATCTTGCATAGAAACAAATAAAACCGTGTCAACGGAACGCCAAAGTCCCATTATGCATTCGTCAAATGACGCGCCGTGGACAGTGACTAGTGTTACACGCTCAGTTATATAAATAAAAAATATAAAACACAAAAATACTTTATTTCTTCTTACCATATATTAACATAGAATTGGGATCCCCTCTGGTATGTTTATTATAAACCTGTGTTAGAGAGGTCCCCTCTTTTCCGTGGTTGTGTGAGCAGTGTAAGAAAAATACAAACTATGATAAGCATAATATAATCTTACTACCTACCTTAATAAGACTAATAAGAGAAAAAGAGACTTAATAAGAGTTACATATCCTTTTAAAGTTGAGTAATAAGAAACGTTTTTCATTTATTTTAGATATAATTTACTGCTTTGTTACGCCTCCAGGCGCGTGGGTTTCTGAACGTTCACCTCTGCTTCTCAAACACGAGAACTCTCATGCTACTGACAAAACATTATACGTTAGTAAAGTTTTTGACTTAAACTTGCTCTTGGCGAGATGTGCTTAATAAACTTTACTGGGTAATTAATCCTGTTACTATTTTAACTTAATTAAGATATCTAAGAGAAGAACTTTTCTAATACTTTTCGTTGGTAGTTGTAATTATGATACCAAAATCTCTACGTACTTACTTGTAAATCCTCAATACGGGGAAGACTTAATCGTAATAAGGTCGTACCTGACTTATCAGCTCGGAAAGTGGACGGAACCGTATAGCCCAGGGCTTCCCAAATTTATTGTTATTGTGACGCCCTTTAAGAGATTTGCCATTTTTAGCGACTCCCCCTCCCTACTAAAACAAAACTTAACTATAAATATGAGAGTTATGTATTTTACTTTGTCAGCTGACTACTAATGTGAAATATGTGCTTGCTTTTCTGAGTATAGCTTTACAAAACGGAGGTCATGTTTAAAAATCGCTACTGTCATTTCTTTCTCTACATTACATTACATACAGACAGCCAATCTATGAGGATCGTCTCACGACGCCCCTGGGATGATGCCGCAAAGCCATGAGGCTGCGCGACGCACAGTTTGGCAAACCAATAGCCATAGCCCGTTTTTACTATGAACGGCACGGAACGGCGGCTACGGAACGTAACGCGTGACCTCTTTTTCATAGTAAAAAGAGGCAATACCGTCCCAATACCTTTTAGAGCTGAGTGAGCTACGACCAATAATACGAAGGTTGTTTACCAAATCGCAAACAATTAAAATAGGGCTAGGTTAACCCTAGATAGCTAACCTTCTGGTGTACCCTATTAAAGCTAACCATCCGCCGAAACGACGGGTTATAGAAAAAACCGTTATTATTTCATAATAATATATACTTGATAGAGGTTTTGATGTTTATTACCTTTAGATATTGAAGACTTACCAATAAAAATACATTTTATAAATCCACTTTATTTATTACCGTATAAAATTATGGCAACTTTACTTAGACCTCCAAAAAAAGGGAACATTTTTTCATAAAATATTTTTTCGTGCAAAATCAATTAAAAAAAAGACATAATATTCAGTATTTTGACGTTACATGACATATTAAAATACAAAAATGTAATTATAATATAAATTAATCTACTTTTTTTTAGCACCAGTACGAAATATATACTGGTATTAAAACTGACGGTAAAGCTAACCATCCGTCGAAACGACGGGCAACAGCTACGTATCTCAAAAACTATAACACTTACCTTTTCGGTGCATATAATTATATGCCACGGCAGCGACCTCACCAGCAACTGAGTTGACTAGCCGAACCACGGCATTCGGATGCATCGTTAAAAAGATACAGCTATATTTTTTACGCTACCCGTCGATACGACGGAGGTAAGCTATCTAATCGGCGTGCATGTATAAGGCCTGTGATGAGAGTAGGTTAAAGAAATATTTAAGGATCGTAGCATGTGAAATAAGCGATCTCTGTCTTACCTTTTGTTGGAAAGGCGTAAGTATGTATGAATCCTAATAATTACGTGTCAAGGCCTGTTTACGTAACTGCAAATACTTTACCAAGTATAGATATAAATATTTAAATTCATACATTCCTGCTCGTTCACGGAATTGGGTGCAAACAAGTAGAACGAAACAAGTTGGGATAGTTGCCAGAAATATTACTGATTAATCCGTGTTCCAACATTTTATATGGTATCCCTACCTGACCGTAAGTTTGTCCATACAAAAATACGCGTTCAGATTACGCCCGAAGCCAAAATGAAAGCAATCTTCCGACAATCATGGTCGGGCTGGGTCGCTCCCGACTTGCAGCCCTTATCTACAGCCCCTAACCATTACTAGTAATGGAAATCCAATTACTATTGAAGCAAGATAAACTCTGAACGTGCACAACGGACCGTCACCTGAACGGGTCAAAATCACACAAGAATATTTAAACTGAACAACTACATGTGCCGGCTTACGGGACACGAACATAAATAAACACGGTGATTTGAAACTTTGTAAATCATCCTCCTATGTATTAAAATGTACGCTATCCCTTACACATACTAACACAAGACCCTAAACTTTGGATTAATTAAAATGTGAGATGTAGGTATACCCGTGCCCGATAATCGTTATTACAGTAGCTTTAATTAACGACCTTCGGAATATAAAATTTGAACACTGATATGATATTGGATTATGCGCATGAAAAATTGAAGATTAATCCTATACGTCGCCGCAATAAATCCGTTAAGTTTCCAAATTCTCTTTTCCTCGTCCCAATTTGCTAAAGTACCTCTACGCGTGCTGAGAAAGAGCTATGATATTTCATGCTGTCATCCTAACCGAACCATGAAGTTTAACTTGAACGATAGATCGTAATAAAATATTTCATGTGATGACTTCATTATAGTTGTAGTAGGTATACCTTTTTATTCAATTATTGTACACAAACATGGTATTCGTATTAAAATTTAACACGAATAAAAAAGGTACATAGAAATGCTTCGGCGTAACCATAGAGAATATGTAACAAATATTGCGTCACAAAAAAGGACAGAGCATTTTCTTTCAGCACTTAATTTTTACTTTTAAATGGATTTGTATTTATCAGAAGCACAACGAAAATATTGGATGCTTTTGTAATTAAATCAGAATTAGGTAAAGGGAGAACCCATTTTACTAGAAATATTTCACTGAATCGAGCACAATCAATAATGGGAAAGGAAATTTATTTACCTCTGAAAACCATCAGAAGTGTTTGTGTGATTTGGCATACTTTTCATCAAATGTAAAAACATGTAAATTGTATAATATGGAAATTTCGAGACTGAAACCAAAGTGATATTTATTATGTTCTAAAGCTATGATTTACGTTTCCGCACCCCCAACAACATTTTCACATTTCGGTAGGTAAACATAAAAAAATAAATTAAATATTTCTAATTTTATTTAGAGTTAAATCTAATTACTTTAAAGATGTAAAACAAACTATTTAGTTAAACTACTGCGTAACACATCACCTCACCACCTTTAGTTTAAGCTCAAACAAAGATAATGTTGTTTAAATACTATTTTACAGCTACCCCACATTACTACTCGGCTTAGAGCTCTCCATTTGAAATACCTACTTATTTGAAACCCCATTTTATGAGCATGGCTGCGAACGTATGAGCACACGTCGTATTTTAGGGATGTGCCACGTTGACAGGAAATTTATGCTTGCGAAATTGATTTTCGTAAAGCTTTTTCGTAAGTGCTCCCACGTTGATGAGATATAAAATAATGCAGGAACGACATATCTGCATAATTTCGATAAAAAATTTCAGTAACTTCCGCGTACTAAGTAATATTTAGACATCATATTATTCGTGTGTAGAAAGGACATGACGATATTACTAAGGATGGGACAGTAAACGTATTGGATCGGCTCCTAAAAGATACCTTGATAAGTAACTTGATAAGTATTTCCAAAAAAATATATCTAGCGAGCTGTCTTATTTTTACTTTCCCGTGTACAAAGTATAGAGGAAGTCTTGTTTAATTATGTACCAACAAAATAGCGCAGAGTCTGTAGTCGATTTGCTTTAAGTGAATTGAGTGAAGAATAATACTGTTGTTTGGTGGCTAATAGAAAGCTGGTAAACTTAGAAACCGCTACAATATTAGTTACTCTTCTAGACATTTGCGAAATTATTACTAATATTTTTACATAACAGGGTAGTAAATGATATTGACATAACCGTGTATGGCGGGGCATCTAATTTTCTTTCGTCTACGTTTAATGAAATTAAAGTTTACTCAAACGAGAAAAAGGTCCGCTTGCCTAATTTTTATTCCTAATCTAAGGGATTCCAAATGCAATTATGTATAAGGATGTATACAGAAAATGTTTGTTTACTTTAAGCTTTTCTTGTTTATGTATCGTGTGTATCGCTAAACTGTTTATCTATCCAAAACATAGTTAATGACATTTTTATCATCTAGGCAAACAGCTTTATACCAGCTTTAAGTAAGCATGCGGGAAACCTAATCGGCATTCCATTATTCCGTGCACAAGGGTGATTCGAATCGATCCCTGTAATCGATTACGTCTCGTCTCACTAATCGTATTGCAGGCAGTTTCCCGTCACTAACGCGTGTTTATTCTATTGCAGCATCGCGTATTCGATACGAGATCACGAGCGGGAACATAGGCGGCGCATTCGCCGTCAAGAACATGACCGGCGCCATATATGTGGCTGGCGCTCTCGATTACGAAACCAGGAAACGGGTAAGTTGATTTTTTGCATGCACGAATAATGCGTCTGGTCTTGTCGTGTAAGAAACATGCGGATTTCTTTCGGCGTAAAATTTGGGTGAATGAATCTATTAGGTAGTTACGTGCGGCAAACCCCACATCAAGCTAGGACCCTCTTTAAATATATCCTTTCGGCTTCAGGTAGCCAGCTACTCTGGCATAATATTCAGGTTCAATAAATTTGCTTACACTATCGAATTTTGATTAACGAGAATAAGCTACCTAATGGGTACCTTGAAGAGCCTGTTCGAAAAATTAATTTCAAGAAACGACATAGAATCAGAATTCTGAGTGTACTTAGCAGAGTTCGAAATTTTGGCCGTTTTAAGTAAGAATTTTCAAGTCAATGCGATATTCATGACTAATCAAATTCACTGTTCGTTTGGCAAACAAATAACAAAACGTGATTGAACAGAGCTCGTTCTCCGTTTATTGAATGTTTTCCCAGAAAGTACGATCCGCCGTTGTTTTCTTGTTGACAAATTACATTGTAATTCAAGTTTGATACAGCGATGTCCTTAATAAAAATAGAATCAACAATTGTTATTATGGATCACCAGTTACAATGTAAAAATTGGACTTCAACATCTGAATTTTCAAGGGAAATGAGAATTCGTAATGGAAGATAATATTTACCTGCACACTTCAAACTAAGCTTTTAATATTGATAAATGGTCCCTGAGAGGACCGATAAAGAGTGTCAGCACGAATATTTTGGGATAAAAACGTGTTGCAATAAATTGATATGCTACTTATACGGGACGACATGGAAACGGGAAAGTTTTTTTATATAGATATTTGTTCGTAGCATTACGGTGATGTGAGTTCGGAAACACTAATGGAAGTTGTAAGTAGTGCGCGGAGTTCCCATCGTTTTCTAAAACGGCGACTTATTTGTGTTTTTCGGAGTTGCAAGTCGTCGACGGAACACAACTTTTATTACTGCGAAGTAGTGTACGGATCTAGTTTGCACATTTATAGTTTCAGCCATTTAAATAAATTCAATCAAATAAGTTACTTAACCCACTTCACCTATTTGATTCTAAGTCAGAACGTACCGACTTGATTTGAGTGTTCAGCGTTGTTAGCATGTGTTACAGAACTTTTAGGACAAACATTACAAGCTGTTAAATTAACACAGTCCCATTAGAATACATTACAATAATAACGTTACGGACGAGTAGATCGAAATTGGTAGAGGAATGTGACTTTTACATTAAGAAATATTAGCACGAGCACTAAATGTTTTGTCATGCACTAAATAATTTTAGAACATTATTTACAAATCACTTAGTGCTCGTGCTAATATTTCTTAATATAAAAGTCAAATTTCTCCGCCAATTTCGATCTACTCGTCCGTAACGTTATTATTGTAATGTATTCTAATAGGCCCTTATTGCAGAATGACACTTAGAAATCAATCATGTCTTGAAAATCGTTTGTCAATTTCTATCTACTCACTCATACTATAATACCAGCCTAAGTCTCACAAAGTCCTTAACACCTATTAATTTATTTAAAAAGGTTTGTTATTTATTGAAAGTGCAGTGGGCGGATTTAATGCTATACAGGCTTATTGATAAAACACCAACAACCTTCAAATCGTGAAAAAATAATCAGCTGTTTCATACAAAAGGCAATACCTACGAACCAAAATGTATGCAACAGCTGATGTTTTTTCGCGATTTCAGAGTTGATTCCATGGCAAAAGTGGTTTGTGTTGATAAAATCTTCAAATGGTTTGAAGATTGTTGGTGTTTTACCTCATTCTCTATCGGTAAATCAGTAAAGCGACTTATCACCATAACAGCCTTTATAATTCGACGTACCTACTGCTAGGACACAAGTTCTCTCCTTGTCATCGAAGGAGGTTTAGGCAGTAGTCCACCACGCTTGCCAAATGCATATTGGTGGACGGTTTTATATAAAAATAAAAAGTCAGTAAAATATAATGAAAAACACTAGAAAGATGTGAGTTAACGATAACAACTATTGACTATGTAAATTATAATAAAAAGTAACATATTCGTACAAATTTGATATATCTCAGTTAAGCAACAATTGGTATACAATCGTTTACAAACTCTGAGAGTAAAGCTTTATTACAAAGTTTAATTTGAAAGGAATCCATTTCCAAATCAATCCAAATTTCGGCCCCTAAGTCTTATAAAATTGAGAGACTGCTAAATTTAAATTTTATTTACGTTTTCCATTGTTAGCGAAATTGAGAGTACGTATATTCGTAACAAATATTTCTACAGAGCTTTGGGACTGATCACTTTCAAACAATTGAAAGTAAACGCGCTTTATAATTATCAAACTTATTTTTGGAAAGATAAATCGAAACTACCCAGCTCCAATATCCTAGGCGCTTGGGTACATATATGCTTTGATCAGGAAAAAGAGGAAAGTTGGAACGAATTCATACTTCTAATTGCTTTAATACAAACAGACAAACGATTCAGCTACAAATGTTGGATGTGTACCTAATACAGTAGAAAGTTACGCTTGAGGGATCCCCTTAGGATTTTATTTGCCAAACTTAATCGTTTCATTTCACGTCTCACGAGATAAGAGTCTTTTAACTCTACATACAAATTACGTGTTTTACGTGTTCGACTGTCTATTATACTCGCGTGGTTCGAGTAACGACGTCACTTGTGGCCGCTCAACCATATAACGACTTCCTCGCGGTTGATACTTTCTCAATATCGTCACAAACTCCAGTGATCTCGAAACAATATTATTCTCACACTCACGTAGAGTCGTCAAATCAGTAGGTACAAATCAAGCTTGTGTAATGGATGTTTAGATATTATCCTACGTAAATGTAAATGCCAAACAGCTCAAAAATACTTTGTATGGAATATCTGTCAAAATTGTATGACTAGTAAGCAAAAGTGTAGATAGATAAATTAGTGAAATCAGGCTTAAGGATACGGACATGAATACCAAAAATTTACGTTTCAAGCGGAAGGTATATTAAGCTACTTAGCTGTGCCTTCTGAAGCACGCACAAAATAAATTAACAAGTTTTTTATGCCATAAGATCGCAGTGGTAAAAACATTACGTCAGAGATCAGGAATCTCTGTGACGTAATCATCATCAAACTCTAACAGGCTAGCCTAACAACAAATAAAAAGATCTTTATTAAAAGAAAGAAATAAGTTGTCACGTGGAACTGAACCTCCAGTGTGTTCTAATTTTTCGTTTCACTAACTAGCTTGGACAAATCGCACATAATTATATCCACTGTTAACACAAACATCTGTATCTATGGAGCTAGCTTACTTTCCATTAAACAAAGATAACAAAATCTATTTTCCATAAAATTCAATATCTTCCCAAATTCATATGCAATTACTATAAAAAAGAGTGCGATAATCATTACTATTTTTAAGAAGGATTTAAATGTTATTAAAAATTCTTTGAACATAATTCTACTAACATAAACGATTAAGCGTCGGTGGGCGCTTTAGACGCTTTGTCCCGCGGCTTTCAATTTAAAAACATCGCGTCGAGGCGTTGGCTGGGCGCGCAGTCAGATGGTCCTCTTTGTTACAGCCTCGGCAAAGTTCCGAGGGAACTTTCGCCGAGATAAATAATTTAATCTTTAATACCTATTTAAGCGCGCCGAGATAGTTGCTACCAAAGACTGTTTCGCTATTAAACTGCAGATCCTCTGAGCTTTAATACGAACAAGTTTGCTCTCCGATATCCATTCCGTTACTCTGTTTGGCCTTTTTTCTGTTCTACTTTGAGCAATACTATAATTAAAGACCTATAGAGATTGAAAAGAATTTTTAAACAGCTCGTTCTACTTAGCTACGTGCTATATGAAACAATCATATTCTGATTGAAATGTACACTAAAGCTGCTACATCAATCTAAGTAGATATCCCTTGAGCTGCTAGTGCTATGTTCGTACGTTGCTAGCTGAGATGAGATGGGCAAATCTCTTTAGCTAACACGACGTACCTATATAAGCTCGGCATTGTGTTATTTCCGTAGCTTCTAGAGACTTTGCTCGCCTGTATACTGGCTGCGAACGTCACCTGAGCCGACCTAAGTTACCTAATAGCTCTGCGCAAACTGAATACTCAATATAATCTGATTTACGTGGCCGCCGAAGTCGAGACCGCGAATGATAGATTAGTATTCAAATCACAATCAAATGACAACTACCCTATATTCAGCATAAAGTTACAGAATAAACACTCATACCAAAAGCAAGGAAGTACTTTTCGTTGACATAGACAAATGACTTCGGTGGCTCCCTTAGGTCCGACAGAAACTCTAAGCTCAAAACTAAGAACAACATATTGGACACATGTGACGCATGCTGTAACTTTGTTGAAATAGTCTCGCCGCGTATGAATATATATTCGTCCATAATCTGTATTCAACACAAGAAAATCATACACATGATATGGTTGAACACTATTAAAGAAATGTTAAACAAGTAAATAATTAACGTGGGTAATAAGACGACGCACTCATATCTAATGAGGTTATAAGTTGTTTGTTTTATTCCGAAATCTTCATTAAACCCTCCGTCGCCATTTTATTTTAAGACGGTACTTAATACATATTTTAATGTTAATTGTGAACAATCACAGAACACAGAAAGTGTGTTCTGTGGGAACAATAAATAAAAATTGTTTTGTGTAATAATTAAGATGTTGCCAGATCTTCCGCAAACATAACACTTACTACATTTTTTGTTATTTCTTAAATTAGTATCGACTACAGTATTTCTGACATTAAATAACAGAATAAAGCTATATAAAATTAATTTCTCGGTAAAATGCTTCTCTGAAACCAATCCCTAGAAATAGATGTCAAGTAGAAGTAGACATATGTTTTTCTGACTGGTAAATTTTGGTGGGCAACAGTACGAACTGAAGTTGGCAGCGTCAGACAACTTGAAGGAAAACTATACAACAGTGGTGATCCACGTGAAGGATGTGAACGACAATCCACCGGTGTTCGAGAGACCCACATACCGCACGCAGATCACCGAGGAAGATGACCGCAACTTGCCGAAACGCGTATTGCAGGTCCGGGGTAGAACAGGCCACACGCACTGACAATACTGTTTCCTATCACCTCGAAAATTAACCCTGAGCTTTAATTAAGAAGAATTGTGATCTGTTCCACGATATTTTCGCAACCGCTGAAATGTGGCAAAGCAAGGCGAGAGTGGTTAGTGCCCCGCTTAAATGATCTCTCGTACTAGCTATCTTTGTATTTGTGATATTTTAGCCTACCTTACCTTAGTTTCCATGAGCGGGCTATTTATAAGGTATCCTAAAAATCACGTAAAAGCTGATATTTTTAGTAGATTGTAATAATTTTTGTCCAAGAATGGGAAGAATTTTTATCGACATAGATAAACATAAATTACTAAGTAGTAACTCTCATCAAATTAGGTACTAGGAAGGTATTCTCTGTAAATGGATATATCTTTCAAATGTAATAATTGAAGTAATATAAAGTCCGGAAACTGAATCCCCATTTTGGACAATAATTTAAAAAAATACATTGATGAAAATAATGAAGTAATATGTATGCCCCTTGAAATGACGTGGGAAGAAAATCTAATATTACTGAGGTATCCTTACAAAACAGACCTGCACTAAAACATTGTCTACCTGAAAAGGTTTACGAAATTACATTCGGAACGGTGATATAAAACAGTTTTGTCGTAAAAGTGCGCTTGCTATAAATCATCCGATACTTTCTTGAAATTTTATAATTTCACAAGGGATCGGATGTATTAGTAGTTATGTTTTTGCATGGCATGTTTAGTAACGTTTGTGGCACCATTTTATTTCGTAGAACTGTCTCGATGCTAGTGTCCGTCTTGTTGTTGTAGTTTTTTTCTTTTATTTGCATCCAACTTGTTTATTGCGCCCGTCTGCAGTTCCAGAATGAGGTCGTCGTCGAATACAGTGTCTTGTGCTCGGGTTTTTTATGTTTCTTTTATGCAACCCTACAATGGATTTAAAAGATGTTGTAAAATATTACCAATGTGACGAGAATACTCTTAAGTTTCTCTTGTTGGTATTTCTTCTCCTGAAATGAAGCTACAGATTCACATTCTTCGCTTTGCTGGACAATGCAAGCAATATTATTATTTTATATGATTGAGGTTTTTTTTCAGCTGGTTTTATTTTGTTTTTTGTGTTATTATTGAGTCGTTGTTAAAATTTAATACATTACAACGCAAATGCATCGAAAATCAATTCGAAGGGCGAAGTATTTCATTTCGAAATTGAAAACGAATCGTCTACTTTACTGAATTTTTGTAAAGAATATTGACGGGAACGTCAGCAGCTGCGTCCTACAAATTGGGAGGGCGCGCCCGAGGCAGCGGGCCGTTACGAATTAGTACTTTTCAATTATTTCACAAGACCTAAAGTAAAGTTCGTCAAGTGCCACAAATTAACTTCTTCATTCGGATACATCCGCTGTGGCTTCCGTCGAAACGCTTAGCTAAATATTTATGGAACAAACATTTTATATGCTCTAATAAAACGAACTACGATTTATCATTGCATCGAGTGATTTATACCGCCCAGTATCCGCAAAAACGTGAAGTATAAAATTGTGGTGTAGCTTATCTGTATTAAATCGCAATTTTACGGTACAAGCCCTCTAGCGAAATGCGTTTTATGATTTTATTTAGCGTAACTTTGTCGGAGATAAAAAAATATTGACAATGTAAAGTTCCTGGTAGTAACAGCATCAAATTAAAAATTGCATTACGGTTTTAACGGATTCAAAGGAAATGTACTTCATTAGCGAATGAAATCCTTATAATACTGAGAATGTAAATTTTTCTTTTGCAATAAAAAACTACTTATTAAAGTTTTTAGCTTTTAAGGTCTTTAATTTTTTATTTAATATTTTTGTGATTTATTTTGTTTTAATTTCCCTTTCATTTTAAAAATGTCCCGTTACCAAGATATTGTAATAAGACAGTGGTATGCATGAGCATGTGTGTGTGCTAACGTGTGCGTGTGCGTAGTACGAGCTGACGCTGGTCGCGTCGGACGGTCGCAACGAAAACTCGACGCGAGTACTCGTGCGAGTGCTGGACGTCAACGACATGCCGCCGCAGTTCTCGCGCAGCCAGTACGTGACGCAAGCACTCGAGGAGACTGGACCTTACCCCCATTCCTTGATTCAGGTTTTGTTTTATTTTTGTTATTTTTGGGCGCGGTGTATTTTTCTTTGGCATTATTCTAAGGTCAGATGGCGTCATTGACGAGGTATACTTTTAATCTGCATAAATTTTTGTGGTACCATATATTGACAAATTTATGTACCTCTGCAGTTTAAGAGATACAGTATCTAGTATCTTTTTTTCCTCATCTAACCTCACTTAGAATATTTAAAAAATTGGAATAGATATTGAATCTGATATAAAGGAAATTCTACGTAAGAATACTAAGATACCCTTCTATCACAAAATGTGTTTAGTAAATATTTTTAGTTCTGATCTTTTTGGTTAATATATTTTTTCTCTTCAAAGAAAAAAATATGATTCTGACGTTGGCACTCACTATTGATGCGGCCTGGAAATTGGATAAAGCAAATAATATTAGGCAGACAGCAATGCCGCTGTAACACAGAGTGGATGAAATGTACTGTTTGAACTTGTCTTTAAAAGGCCACAGAACAGTCTGTTTTAATTTTTCTTTTCTTTTTGCAATTTATTTTGGGACAATATAATTTTTATGTTATTATTCTTTATTATTTTCACTCCCATGTTTAATTGAATATTACAATTTTGAGGTAAGTATTGTTTAGTTAAGTGTGCTGGAATATGGTGTGTATGTTTCTAGAATGGTAAATTTAAACTACCATTTTCTAAGAATCTTGGCTTTCCATTACACGATTGTATATCATTTTACAATTAGGTACTTACGTCATAAATTCAATTGCCTTGACTGAATGATGTATCACTTCTGAACTAAACCGAACTGAAGCATCTGAATAATGAACTATTACAGAAAAGGGTCACGTATGTACATTGATCACGCTATTGACATTACTCTCACGTGTGAGAATAAAAATACTCAATCACCTAAACGTCCGTTGAGTGCCCGGTAAAGCCCTCGTCCGGATTCGTTTGTAGTGACAAGCTTTTTTATAATTGGAGAGAGATTCGCAAATGATCCGAGTAATTACGCAAACGTCGACCCTCTTCATGCCAGTCCGCTCCATGGTAATTGGAGACTTCCCTTATTACAAATACGTCATGGAAGTGAAAACTTGGCACAATGGAAAGCGTGTGCATCTAACGACCACGTTCCTAAGCAACTCAGTCGAGTCCAGTAAACAATTAAGTGCACTAGTCTAACCACTGTGTTCTGACATCGATAACACTGATAAGTACCTACGCTACGCTTTTGTTTCTTTAAAATAAACTACTGTTATGAAGTAATAAAAAGTCTATCTGTTCAATATCAGCTAACTAATTCTTCCCAAAAATGGTTTATGACATTTTCCTCAAATTCAATCAAAATCAAAAGAGCTTTTCTAAGTTGTGGACACAAATCGTACTTTAGTTTACTTTAAGGGTGTATAAATTTATAGGCCCCATTTTCAGCAAAATCTTTGCCACATCCCTTCTTAAATAGTGTACTGAAACTTTTACGCTTTCACAGCTTCTTTGTAAGAAACCTTAAAAAGAAGAAAGTTTGCGGTGCTTCCGCCGAGCACCGACGGACGCCGGTGCAAACAATCTGGAGTGTTTGTGGGTTCATAAGTTTGAAAAACTTCCGACCTCTGCCCGAACTATGAAATAATAATTCTATTATGGTTAAACCAAAATGCAGTGAACTCTCTCATAAGGGCACATGCGTACCATTTTCAATGTTTTAAACTTGATGCTATAATAGTAACATGTATGATGTAAAAATGTATATAAAAAATATAATATATTAACTTTAAAAATATATTGTTTTCCACAAAGAAATGTATTAATAATGTAATAAAATAATGTAAAGTAAAGCCAAGTTTCATAATCATAAAATAAGCACATATGCTTAATATATTATTTAATTAATACTGCACGTGTTGTACAGAGGTTGAACGCTTTTTATAATACGCATTTGATATTGGATTTTTTGGCTTAATTTTGTATATTGAATTTGGAAGTAATTCGCTATTGAATGATTTTATATATAATAGCCAGTTACTTATGTAGATGTATTCTAAATGTCTTATGAATTATTTGAAAGTAGTCTTGTTAGAATTTTTATTAATAATATTAATATTTACAGGTGACGGCCACAGATGGTGACAAGGACAGACAGCAAAATATTGTTTATTTCCTTACTGGACAGGGTATCGACCCAGACAATCCAGCCAACAGCAAATTTGATATCAATCGCACCACAGGCGAAATTTTTGTGCTAAAAGTAAGTTGATTTAGGATACGAGTATTTGATTTAACATTATGCAGAAACGTGCCTGCTATGTACAGATGTCGTTTGCAATATGCCCGTTGTTGGCGAGGACATAGACTCCACAGTTGAGATAGCCAACCAACATCAGAGCGTGCTTTGCATATACAATGCAATCACATTTATTGCGTTACACTTGTGCCATAACCTGAACATATCTATATAATGAGAAAACGAGAATGCCCGTTGAATATTAAACGTTTTACTGCAATTACTCTTTTCCCATACATTTTACAGTGCGGTAGCTCACATAATTTCTAATGTTCCAATATTTCCACAGCCTTTAGATCGTGATCAACCCAATGGAAGACCACAGTGGAGGTTTACAGTATTTGCTCAAGATGAAGGAGGTGAAGGTCTCGTTGGATACGCAGATGTCCAAGTTAATCTTAAAGATATCAATGATAATGCCCCTATTTTCCCACAAGGAGTGTACTTTGGTAATGTTACTGAAAATGGCACTGCCGGTATGGTGGTTATGACTATGACTGCAATAGATTATGACGATCCAGCGGAAAGTAATAATGCCAAACTTTGGTATTCAATTGAGAAAAACGTAATAGAAGAAGAGACAGGATCACCAATATTCGAAATTGAACCCGAAACAGGTGTCATAAAAACAGCGGTTTGTTGCTTAGATCGTGAACGAACACCTGATTATTCTATACAAATAGTAGCATCAGATGGAGGGGGGTTGAAAGGAACGGGTACAGCTTCTATACGAGTGAAAGATATAAACGATATGCCACCACAGTTTACCAAAGATGAATGGTTTACAGAAGTTGATGAAACTGATGGAACCAACTTACCTGAAATGCCAATTCTTACAGTCACGGTTCACGATGAAGATGAAACTAATAAATTCCAATACAAAGTAATCGAAAATAGTGGTTATGGTGCTGATAAGTTTACTATGGTTCGAAACAACGATGGAACGGGCTCACTCAAAATAGTGCAACCTTTGGATTATGAGGACCAACTACAAAGTAACGGCTTCAGATTTAGAATACAGGTTAATGATAAGGGGGAAGATAATGATAATGACAAGTACCATGTAGCTTATTCGTGGGTTGTAGTAAAACTTAGAGATATAAATGACAATAAGCCACAATTTGAAAGAGCTAATATAGAAGTATCTGTTTATGAAAATGCTGAAGTAGGCAAAAGCTTAGAAACATTTAAAGCCACAGATCCTGATCAAGGCGGAAAGAGCAAAGTTTCGTATGCCATTGATCGATCATCAGACCGAAAACGGCAATTCTCAATTAATCAAGAAGGTACAGTAAGCATACAGAGATCTTTAGATAGAGAAGACACTCCACGTCATCAGGTTAAAATTTTAGCTATAGATGATGGTGTTCCCCCCAGAACAGCTACGGCGACATTAACAGTAATAGTTCAGGACATAAATGACAATGCACCTACATTCTTAAAAGATTACAGACCAGTACTAACAGAACACATTACTCCTAAAAAGGTTGCTGAGATATTGGCAACCGATGATGATGATAGATCTAAAAGCAATGGTCCACCTTTCCAATTTAGATTGGACCCTGGAGCAGATGACATTATCAGAGCTTCGTTTAAAGTAGAACAAGATCAAAAAGGTGCTAATGGCGATGGAATGGCCATAGTTTCGTCCCTAAGGTCATTTGATAGAGAGCAACAAAAAGAGTACCTGATACCAATTATTATTAAGGATCATGGAAATCCAGCTATGACGGGAACTAGTACGCTTACTGTCGTCATTGGTGATGTAAATGACAATAAAATGCAACCCGGGTCGAAAGAAATTCTTGTCTATAATTATCAAGCTCAAGCACCAGATACAGAGATTGGACGAGTATATGTATATGATCTTGACGATTGGGACCTTCCCGATAAGAAATTTTTCTGGGAAAGTACAGAACATCCTAATTTTACTTTGAATGAGGAGACTGGTATGATACAAATGAAACATAAAACTCGCGAAGGACGCTATCATTTGAAATTCAAAGTATACGATAGGAAACACACACAAACCGATGTACCAGCTAATGTTACAGTATACGTTAAAGAGATATCTCATGAAGCTATTATTAATTCAGGATCAATACGGATATCGGGAATATCAGATGAAGACTTTATTAGAGTTTGGAATTATAAAACGTTAAGCGTATCTAGAAGTAAATTAGACATATTCAAAGATAAATTAGCAGATTTGTTAAACACTGAGCGGGAAAATATCGATGTCTTTAGTGTACAATTGAGGAAAAAGCATCCTCCAGTTACAGATATACGGTTTTCAGCACATGGTGCACATTACTACAAACCTATTAGATTAAATGGTATTGTATTAATGCATAGAGAAGAAATTGAAAGAGCTGTTGGAATCAATATTACAATGGTTGGTATTGATGAGTGTTTATATGAAAATCAAATGTGTGAGGGATCCTGTACTAATGTTCTTGATATCAGCAATTTACCTTACATGGTTAATGCCAATAAAACCGCATTAGTAGGTGTTCGAGTGGATGTTATTGCTGAGTGTACATGTGGTGCACGAAATTTCACTCAAGCTGAGACATGTCGTAACTCGCCATGCTATAACGGTGGGCGATGTATTGAAGGAAAATATGGACTTACATGCTCATGCCCACCTGGCTATACAGGACCAAGATGTCAACAAACTTCCAGAAGTTTCCGGGGCACTGGATGGGCATGGTACCCAGCTTTAGAAATGTGTGACAGTTCCCACCTAAGTTTTGAGTTCATAACGCGAAAATCTGAGGGTGTTCTAATATATAATGGTCCAATAGTACCACCAGAACCAGAGGAAATTATGGTATCTGATTTTATATCAGTCGAATTGGAAAGAGGTAATCCAAGGCTTTTAATTGATTTTGGTTCTGGAACATTGGAACTTCGAGTAAAAACAAAGAAATCCCTTGATGATGGCGAATGGCACAGAATAGATATATTTTGGGACACAGAAAATGTCAGAATGATAGTAGACTTTTGTAAATCTGCTGATATTCAGGAAATGGAAGATGGAACTCCTCCCGAATTCGATGATTCGACTTGTCAAGCTACTGGAACTATCCCACCATTCAATGAATATCTTAATGTCAACGCTCCTCTTCAAGTTGGTGGTCTTTATATAGAACACTTTGATCCTACACACTATCACTGGCAATACATGCCAATTGGTAAAGGTTTTGATGGGTGTATACGAAACTTAATTCATAATAGCAAATTGTATGACTTAGCACATCCAGGTTTGTCAAGGAATTCAGTAGCAGGATGCCCACAAACTGAAGAGATTTGTAATCAAGCTGATACTACTTCAAGATGTTGGGAGCATGGAACCTGTGTGGGAAGTTTTTCTGAAGCCCGCTGTCAGTGCCAACCTGGATGGACGGGCCCGTCTTGTAATTTACCCACGACACCAACTAACTTCAGACCACAGAGTTACGTAAAATTTGCGTTGAGTTTCGAACCAGATAGGTTTAGCACACAAATTCAGCTTAGATTCAGAACTCGCGAACCTCATGGTGAGCTTTTCAGAGTCAGTGATCAGCATAATCGTGAATATGGCATTTTAGAAGTAAAAGATGCGAGATTACATTTCCGATACAACCTTAATTCGCTTCGCACTGAAGAGAGAGATGTTTGGTTGAATTCCGTAGCCGTTGATGATGGCCAATGGCATATAGCACGAGTTAGTCGTTACGGCAGTGCTGCTACTCTAGAGATTGACGGCGGTGAAGGAAGAAGATATAATGAGACCTTTACTTTCGAAGGACATCAATGGTTATTAGTAGACAAACAGGAAGGTGTCTACGCTGGTGGTAAAGCTGAATACACAGGTGTTAGAACATTTGAAGTATATGCTGACTTCCAAAAAGGTTGCCTTGATGACATTCGATTAGAAGGAAAACATTTACCTTTGCCTCCTGCCATGAACGGGACACAATGGGGTCAAGCTACTATGGCCAGAAACTTAGACCGCAATTGCCCCTCCAACAGTCCCTGCATTAATGTGCATTGCACTGAACCTTTCGTCTGTGTTGACTTATGGAATGAATACGAGTGCACGTGAGTATTATTACTATTAGTAGGTATATTTATTTCATTTCCGAATATTAAATTGATTAAAACTGTTATTCAGAAAATAGTAAAAATTTTAATTACTTAATCATTAATTATTGTTCTTTTTGTTATTTTAAGTGCGCGCTGAGTTCCACATAGTTCTTTATTTTTATTTATTATAATCTTATAATATTGGGTATTCTATCCCATGCTTTCAATGAAAATAAAATATTATTTTATATCAATCGCATTCAACTTCTATAATATTACTAACAGCTTTATTTTATAATGGTTTAAAGTTCTTATTTAATAATATTATTTCATATAAAATATCTGGTAAATAATGTTAGAGCTTTTATGGATTATATGTGTATGACTAATATAATTAATACGTATATTGTTGGAATGGTGTTTAGTTGCGGTGAGGGTTTGGTATTGTCGCCGGATGGTAAAGGTTGCGTAGACAAGAACGAATGCCTTTACTTCCCGTGCCGGAATGGTGGATCTTGCGTCAACCGCGAGCCCGGCTACCGCTGCCACTGCCCCGAAGGGTTCTGGGGCGAGAATTGCGAGCTCGTCCAAGAGGGGCGCACGCTGAAGCTCAGCATGGGCGCGCTCGCCGCGATCCTCGTCTGCCTCCTCATTATTATGAGTGAGCACTTAGCCACGCTTTCCGCGTGACCCGCTAGATCATCGCACTATCACTCTCGCACCCACCATCCTCCATTTTATAGTCTATATGTATATGTAGCGTATGTAGAGCATGCTTTTGTGGGGCTCAGTGCGTACGATGGACAGTTGATCAGGTAAAGTTGTGTAGGTGTCCCGGGGGCTCTGTCCGCGCTGGCGGCACGTGCATCAATGTGAACGAGTGCCTGGAGAACCCTTGCTTGAACCGCGGCTCGTGTGTAGACCGCGAGCCCGCGCGACGCTACGACTGCGTGTGCGCATTTGGCTACACTGGCCACGACTGCGAACTAGAACTACTCGCCTCCGGCATCATCACGCCCTCACGGGATTTCATTATAGCTATCATTGTCTGTTTATTTTTGCTTTTAGGTGAGCACACCCAATCATTTTTAGCATGCTATGTTTTTTTGTATAAATCCTGTGTATGTGTTTCTATTATTCAAAACATACGATTTCTTTCGACATCTCAAACCCCAGAGAGTTTAACATTTTTTATATAGATTGATACTAGTAAAATGTTAAAATATTAAATGACTTTTAAAAGTAGAAACACACACATTTTACCAATATTTTTTCTCATAAAATGTTAGCTCATTACAACAGTGTTTTTTTTTATATAAACACTCATCATTGTACCTATATCAAAATGAAATGTTAGTGTTGTGTGTTAGTTTTTTGGATTAGTTACCTATACTTGTTATCTAGTTCGTTGAGTAAGAGATATAAATCATAAGATATATTAGTTTAAACAAGTAGCTATTAAGTTATCTTCGTTGAACCAAATCATAATAATAGGTTTGCTAAACTACGACACCCTTGGGTCCCTTCCTTTGTTAAATATCTTACGGAAATTGAAATTACTGAAAACAGCCTTAAATCTTATCTTTGCTGTTACCAATTTCAAGCAACAAAACGTGCTCAATAAATCGAATAATTTTATACCCAATAATAACTTTATTTTCTATCTAAATGGCTACATAATTTTTTCATGAACCGAAAAGGAAAAGCCTCTTGCTTTCATAAAAAACGAATCGTCTACAAAACCGATTTTTCTTTATCGATTTTTTTAGCGAGTGACGATGCGAGAATTTCTTTCATTGATGAAAACGGAAGCGCTTTGCGTTTAGTTCTTATATCGTCATAAAGGACCTGTGGCCTTATAGGTATAAGGTGCAGGTATTTCTAAAGATTGGGCGCACCTCTCTTACATTTAAATTCAGTTCACAGAAGACAGTCTTAGCGCAAAATAAATTTAAATAATTATTTTTATTAATAGACACAACTTTAGGCCCATCCTAAACAGGAATTTACGAAAAGTTTATGGAGTCAGAAAATTTCTCTTGGAGTATTATCGATCTTACCCCAATACTTGAACGTGAGGAGACTACAAATTTTAACTTTGAAGAGTTCCCCTTAGCTTGACTAAAGCACTTTCTTTACTACCGAGCACGTATTCACATCGTTGACATAAAAATAGGAATCATTTTTATGCAACCTTAACGTCGAATAGCAATCCAATTGACCGGCAAAAAATAAATGTATTTTATAACTATTTATTCTGCCTACATTAAAATTCTAATAATAAGTATAAGTTAAACAGTTTAGGTATATCTTCTTTTTTAACTTCTTAGCGGAATTCCCGTTGAAATATAAATAAAGGCATAAAAGGCAGATCCTAACATCATATCCTTCCTGTCCAAGGTTCACAGATTCCTTTCCAAGTAGGTACTATCAAGGGAATAGAATCCTGACCTCTGGTAGAACTTATCTCAGAAAAGTAGATGAAAGACAAATCAATACAAGTCAGTTTGATGAAGACAAGATCTACCAAAGCTAATTCTATTTACTGCGACTTGAAATCGCCGCGAATTACTCTTATATCATAATACGGTCTTACGACAAAATAGTTAAAACGAGGTTCCGTACTAAAACAATGGCATGGTTTAACAGTTCTGGTGCTGGTGTTCGTGGTTTACAACCGAAGACGCGAGGCCCACATCAAGTACCCCGGCCCCGATGACGATGTCCGCGAGAACATCATCAACTATGACGACGAGGGCGGCGGTGAAGACGATATGACGGCGTTCGACATCACGCCGCTGCAGATACCGATCGGAGGACCCTTGCCTGACCATGCACCAGCTAAACTGCCGTGTAAGTTACAAACTTTCTTTTACAACAATTGATATTTATCAATAGTCTAAACCTGTTACCTGGAACAGATCATTTAGTGCAGGCAACATCTGTCCTGGTGGTTGACTTTTTTGCTGGTTCACTGAAGTGTTACGTTTTCGGTTGTGATAATGTGCCCCATTTATTTAGGTTGGCATCACGTCCCTATTTTGAGCCTCAACGAACAACATTTTTTAAAATGTTATTTGCTTAGCAGACACATATACCCCGGCTGGCCAAATGGTAAGCGGTCACCCTAACCTAGAGACATTTGCAACACCAACGTGTCACAACCCTTATAATATCCCATCCTCGATCCTGTGCAGCTGTGGCAAGCTTAGCTGCGAAACAGAACATTACGATAATGTACAGTAATGTGTAGTGATAATTGACTGTTGTCTACTGTACGGTGGTGGTACTGTACTCCCGGTAGCGGGAGTACAGTACCACCACCAAAATAATAAAATGTATAATACCTAATTCCAAATCAATATCCAATACATACACATGGCGTTCAAAAAGCGATCACATTAAACTGGTCAGGTTACTGGCTAACTACGTTACCGGCTGATAATAACACAAAATATTAAGAAGTTATTCTTAGTCTCTACTAAGAAAATAAAGTATTCTACTGATAAAGCAATGAAAATATCATAGACGCACGAATAGAACACAGATGAAACGATATTAATTCTATTAGGTTACTTTATATCCATCATCGATCAGGAACAATTGAACTGAGTTTATTGGGAGAGAAGCCAAAATCCTCTTTAGTTCATTGTGTCGCCGAAGTTCCTCTATAATAAGTCCGTGAGTTGGATGCCCCTCTTTGTTTTGGTCTTTATTTATGTATTAAGTATTTATTTTTGTGTCGAAAAACAAAACTTGACAAACATATAATGGATTATTTTTCTCATTTCTTCAATTAATCAATATTCCTTCTCCTATCCTCTGTTTACATTATTTATTATCATCCTGGAAGAGATTATTTATTAGCATTAACGCCGCCTAATTTGTACATTGCATTGTTTTTTTAAGCTGGCAGAGAAGCTTAAGTTATTATTTAGCTTTCTTCTCACTGGAAGGAAGGTAATGCAAAGTTGTTTTTAGGTACTAGCTTCCCTCGAAACACTCACTCAACCACTACGAGACTGACTATTTTCTAATATCGTTCTTAATAAATAGATTTGCTTATGCATTTAGGCAATGATAATGCATTTAATGTAACACAATTTGTACGGTAGATTAAGTTAAGAATGAAGTCCCACAACACGTGTTTTTCTAACAAGAACTCGCGTCAAATTCACTGACTATTTTATCACTACCAGTCGGGACACAAAAATCCTGCTGATAAAGAACCGTTACGATAGAGCTAAGTTATGCAATAGGTCTAGCAAGTTAGTAGGTACCTATATTGTCAATTTGACAATTGCAAAACAGCATGATTAGAAACAACTAGTTTGTCGAAAAATTTAGGTTAGGTACTTAATGAATTTAAGCTACACGACATACATAATATTTTTTGTAAAAAGAACGATTTGCCAGAAACAAGCATATTTTGTAAAGTATTTGTTTGTTAAATGAAAGCTTGCAAAACGTTTGTCAAGTGACATTTTGTTAATAGTACCAATTTGTCAAACATTAGGGACCTCTCATCTGTCTAATTAATTAAGTTGAACTTGAGTGACGGTAATCTATTACCTTAGGTACCTGGCAATAAGTTACTATTTTATATTCTACTAGCTTTTGCCCTCGACTTCGTCTGCGTAGAATAGTTACTTCGGGCAGCATTACCAGCCATTACCCAAGCGCCATATACCAATTTACATGGATTTTACTTTAAAAATGACGGATTTGCATACAAACTTCCATCCCTTATTTTACTTCCTTAAGGATTGAATTTTCAAAAATCCCGAAATACGTCATTCGTAATTTCTAACTAAGTAGCTATATACCAATTTTTATCGATTTAGCTTCAAAACTTTTCACCCCCTTTTCACCACCTTAGAGGGTGAATTGCCAAAAATCCTTTCTTAGTGCACCCCTAGACCTCATAAGGAACCTATGTGCCAAATTTGGAATCTCTAGACCCAACGGTTTGGGCTGTGCGTTGATATGTCAGTCAGTCAGTCAGTATTCATTTATATATATATATATATAGATAGATTAAATAGATATTAGGTGCCTGTTTATTAATATTCCCTGAGACAGTAAAAATGTATGACTCTGTCAATGTCTTATTGTCTAGCAAATAAGTTTTATTTCTCGTTGAAAAGCTTGAAATACGTTTCAAGTAAAACACTTTCTCGGGCATACCTACATATTTTCAGTGAGGCGTAAATGTAATAAGTGCTCATATTTTCGTTGAATCAATAAAAGCTACTGTTTTGGAAATTTTGGCCGCTGTTTTCCTCAATGCGTTCCTCGTAAATGTTTGTTAACCTAACCGTTATATGAATTTTAACGGCGCTTTGCTCAGCTGCGTTTTAAAAACTTATCTATCTACACTTTTACTTACTAGATAGACATAAGGTTTTGACAGATATTCTATACAAAATATGTCAATATGTTATTGAATTAAACTCACAGTGGCCAGTGAATCATCATTTTCATAACAGCCTATAGAATTCGACGCACTGCAGAGACACAAGGCCTTTTCTTATCATCGAAGGAATTTTAAGGTTAAGGCACACAACTCGGGAATCGTAACACCTATTTTTCATATGAAAAAAGGCGTTACAGTCACGTAACGGCTTTCGAGTTGATAAGTGTGCTACGATATTTAGGCATCAGTGGTACACGGAGTATAAATAAGTTGATCAATACCCCTTTGCTGATCGATTAGTCGCCTTCTACTTTACCTATTGAAGGATATGGAGTGATGGTATTCAACTTTATTTTATATATTTTACAAGAAACTTACAGCTATCTTACATATTAGTACGTTTAGTAGGTATATAACATTATGTACTGAAGGCCAAAAATGGTACTTTGTCTGCATCACATGGATATTGTAATAATAAATAGCTAGGTACCTACTACACTTGCTTATTATACAGAATCGCTTATATTTTCATCAAACAATTAACTTGGGTAATTCAATTAAGAGCATGATTTCCATTAATGAAGCTGTAAAATACAAAATTCGCAGTGAAATTTAACAGCAAAATATTGTGATAAAATGTGTAAATAAAATTATGTTCTTGAACCGAAAGAAAAATAGTCTTTAAAAAGGAGGTATGTAATTAACTAAGTGGGTATATTACCTACGTTTTAAATATTTAATAAACTTAGGTAATATTGAGGATCACCGTGTATACATAGACATTTGCAAACAACAATGCCACCTGTAAAACATAACCCACCAGCATAAACACAACAAAGAAAATATGGTCTTCTCTAGGGTTCCTTCCCAGAACGGCTGCTTCAACTCTTAAGCGGGGCACTCATGATCGCTCCATTACTCCACTCCACAACATTCTAAACTTTCCAAATTAAGCCAAAAACGTTTCGTGTGTGCGAATCCATAGATTATAATTTATGGCGGAATCTTATGTGAATTGAATGGAGTGACGAATTATTTCGGACATCCAAAAACTCCAAATCCAACGCGCTTGTGTGTGGCGAAACTTAGCAGCTAATCAACTCCGCCCCCTACCTTTTAGTTTATTTTACAGCATGGACTAAAAACCCAAATTTTCCAGATCCACTGATAGGCGTCGGCTTGGGAGTGGGTCCTATGGGCGTGGGTGTGGGCGTTCCTCCCGGGGTAGGAGTCCCTCTGCCGGGGGAAACCAACGTTGGGTTATTCATTGAGGAGCACAAGAGGCGAGCTGACAGCGACCCCAACGCACCGCCTTTTGACGATCTGCGTAACTACGCGTATGAAGGTGGCGGTAGTACTGCTGGCTCGTTGTCGTCCCTTGCATCTGGTAAGTAAACATTAGACGTACTATGTCTGTTACGCAACCAGAATAGCGATGAAGCATACGGCACACTTTATGGTAAGCAATTACTGTATCAGCTGCTGGCAACACCAGAGCCTCTCGCATGCTGCGACCCTGTCCTTACTACCTTTCTTAAATCTTTCTCAAACACAAAATACAATACTTGATAAACTATTTGACTGCAGTATTTTGTAAGATATTACTTTAAAATGTACCAGGCACTTTACATTTTTTCTTGCTTAGGCACTTTACGAGTTAATCGATATAGCAAATAATCCCTATTTGATTTTGTAAAAAAATGGAGGTCATATATGTAGGTCATATATGACCTCCATTTTTCATACTGGTAACTTAAATACTAGAGAGTGGGAATATGTGTGGACATTTATTTATTTATTATGGTCTGCCAACATTGTTACATAACATCATGTGCACTTAAAAATAAAGTATAGCGATAGGGTTACAATGCAACAACAATTACAGGCAAACACAACGTACCCATATAATCTTTAAGTATTAAGCTATAAGTATTCGATTTCCAGTACAAAAAGTCATCTAAGAGGTTAGGTAATTGTTGAAGATACCGCATTTCGCCTTTTTAATAATATCTGGAAAACTTTTCCTCGGCGCGAGAAGGGTTAGCACTGTGGTTAGCACTTAAGTTCATCCAACTCAAGCTCTGTAGGTACTTTAAGTAATATATTTATGAACGAAACACTGTGCTCTGTTAATACCTACCATAGTCAAATACCATACTATAAAACCTATAGCATTCTCAGAGAGTATCAGTAGTTATGTTCTTTGAAATAGGTACGTTTTACACCGACCTGTGTGAATCGGGAGATCGTAACTGTAGTACAACCTTCGCACTAAAAGACCATAATTTGAACACTGAAATAACGTAAGGGTTAAAAATAAAAAAATAGGTAAGTACTGTAGAAAATAACCCCGCATGTTTGTCAATAGTATAGCACCTGCAAAAGTTTGTAGCTAAAATCAAATACGTCAAGTATAAGCCATGCCAAGTTTACATAATTGCATAGAGATTTATAATTCAGTCTTAGTTAAAAATTACCGATAGGTATGATTGTAACCGAGCCAAAAAGGTCCAAATGTTAGTGTAATGTTTTTTTCAGTGTGCGTCTTTTAAAATTATAATACCAGACTTTCTTAATACTTAATAAATGAAATTCAAATATCGTTATAGAAGATATTCTATAAAGATATTTGAATTTCATTTATTGATTGGTTAGTGAATGTCCTTTTGGCCACAGTTGACTTCATATTAATGTAGGTTCATAAATTGATGAGTATGAACTGTACCCTCCCGACTTGAATAACTGAAGTTGGGCAAATTCCAACCAGCTTTCGTCGCATCTACGGAATGTTATTTCGTCTTTGCCTTAAGACCTTTTAAGCTTAAAATAGTTATTTATTATACAAGAGTGGAAAGTTCCTTTTTAACCGCGTGCTCGATTTGGATGACCGAGCAAGCGAAGGATTCTAAAGTTGAATCACGAGCGCAGCGAGTGATTCTAAATTAGAATCCTGAGCGTCAGCGAGGGAAACAAACGAGCACAAGGTGAAAAATCTTTCCACTCGAGTGCAATACGTAACTTTTCATCCCACCTCAGCGAGGAAATGACAAAATTAGGTTACATTAAATAGGTTTAATGACGTTTTGAATTTACAATTATATTGAGTACTCATTATATGTGATGTTCTAAATTCAAATCTACTTTGCCGCTCAAGCGAATAAAATAGAATTTTCCAGCCAGATTTCGAAGCGCAAAATTACACTTTCCGAGGTGGTGGGATGAAAATATTGTTTAGGTACCTAATTTTTTTCTCAAAGTTTTGTACTTATTGACATTGTTATTAACATAAAATTGTGTCAAACATATACAATTAAATTCGATAATTACAAAGATTCCTCGAACTATTAACTGAATGAAACAGGTTAACAGTAACAGCGAACATTCATTCTTTAAATACCAAACCAACAACAAAAAACCAACTCAGTAATGTAGATTATAAATTCCATAAATTCTGCTCCGATACGAGGAAAAACCGTTAAGTACAAAAACTTTTTCAAAACAGGCAAAAAACAGAATTACTTTGGATACTTTCAAGTAAAATATACCTCGGGAAAGTGCGTAAGCGTAATACACTCGCAAAAATATTCTTTTTAATGTCAAAATGATAAATATTGTCATAAGGAAAAACGTTCAAATTAAAATAGGAGCTTTGTTTCTTTTTTAAGCCGTCGATCCTTTTAAAGCTAAGAAACTGAATAATAACTCCACTATACATTACAAGGTGTAAGAGGATCCACGCATTACATGGAAAGTAGTTTGATTGTAAACGGCACAGCACGCGCGGTGTGCAGACTGGCCATGTTATGCGTTTGTATAGTGAGGATAATTAGTTTATAAAGGATCAAATAATAAATGATTGACTTTTTGATCAGTAACAAACTATATTCAGGATGAGCATCATTTCTGTTGCACGTAGTACCTATATACCTTCCTACTAGTACTTAGACTACTTATGGTATTTTAACTTACACGGGTAAGCCATTTATATTTATAATGTATAGATATATGACGCACATTATTGTCTTTATGTGCATCTCTGCCAGCACTGAGCGTTCCAGCACTGATACACACAGACAATATGCATTTATCCACACACACTAGCGCCGCGATTTCACCCGCGTGTATCCCGTTACCCTTTCCGAAGAATACCAAGATAAAAAGTACCCTATGTCCACCCTGTAAGCCCAATATTGTTCAAAGAATTTCCAAAATAATAGGTTGGGGAAAAAGTTTCTTCGCATTTTTTAAGAAAATTCAAAACATTTTTTAATATAGTTTATTTACATTTAACTAAAGTATGTAGGTACCATTTTGTTCGATAACTTTTTGCCATCTTGTAGGTAGGGACATGATCCCATTGCTATAGAAATTTTGGGACTTCTGGTCAAAATACCGCGACAAGTGGTTTTGGCAGTCCTCTCGTGATGTTAACCTGACACTGCCTAAAGAATTCTGAAGAGACCGAAACAGGTGGAAATCTGAAGGTGCAAGGTCAGGACTATACGGCGGATGCATTAACACCTCCCAGCCAAACTCTCTTAATTTTTGCTGAGTGGCTAAAGATGTGTGAGGTCTAGCGTTATCATGATGAAAAACCACACCCCTTCTGTTGATTAATTCCGGCCGCTTTCTCTCAACTTCTTGCTTTAATCTCATCAGTTGTTCGCAGTAGAGTTCAGAATCGATGGTCCTGCCTGGTGGTAACAGCTCATAATGAATAATGCCCTTCCAATCCCACCACACACACAGCATCACCTTGTTGCGAGTTAACCCGGGTTTCGCCACAGTCTGTGAAGCCTGACCGGCCTTTGACCACGACCTTTTTCGCACGTTCTTGTCGTACGTGATCCACTTTTCATCACCAGTTATCAGCTTCTTCAAAAATGGTTCGGTTTCATTACGTCGTAATAAAGAATCACAAATGAGTACACGGTTCATTAGGTTTCTTTCAGTGAGCTCGTGAGGTACCCAAATGTCGAGCTTTTTTGTGTACCCAGTTTTTTTCAAATGCGCCAAAACTGTTTTGTGGTCAATTCCCAGTTCTTCAGCTACGTCTTAACTACTGACATGCCGATCTTGTTCCACTTTTTCAAAAATGGCATCCATTTTATCTGTAATAGGGCGACCAGAGCGACGTGCATCTTTGACATCAAAATTTCCGGATTGAAAACGCTTAAACCAAATTTGTGCTACTCTCACAGACACTGCACTAGGTCCATAAACATCGCAAATTTTTTTCGCGGCTTGCGTTGCATTTTTACCTTTTTTGTAGTAAAATTTTAAAATGTATCGAATTTCTTCATTAGATTCACTCATCTTGGCGGTACGAAAAACAAATGAAAATCACACATTTTCCTAATTTGAATTTGGAATTATGTTCTTTAAAATTTAAACTTTCAATGATACCAAAACCAGCCAGATACAAATAGTACAGCCAAAGAGATTTTATTACAAGTTTATACATACTATAATGCGAAAAGACTTTTTCCCCAACCTAATAGGTTCAGTACGTAGTTTTTGAGTTTATAGCTCACCCGCGTAAGTGACATAATAATGGCATAAAAGCTTTTTAATTTCACTGAAATGTTTATCTATTTTACGATTTTGAAGTATTTTTTTTGTATTAATGATAAACTGCGCCGAATTTGGATTAGGGAAAAGATAGGTTTCGCAGTTAGTACACTGGTTAACCTATAATGGAATAGGTAGTTATACAACAGAATAATTCTATAGGCACATATCTGAAAATTATAAATACAGTGCATCAGAAACATCACATTGTTATCCAAATCCAGTCAGAGAAAATGACGGGAATGAATATCCCGATGACAGAAGAAATTTTCATTTATCAAACAGATGTAGGAGTTTATGTTATATCAAAGGGCTGCGAAGAATAAACCTACTAACCATTAAAGGCTATAGATATCTGTTTATTTCCTTTGAGTTATGTCTAGAAAGTTTCAGCTAATTTCAACCCTCATATCTACTAAGTCCCAAAGCGTTTATTTCTAAATTTAACTCAATCATCCACAGTTATAAACACTTCATTTATATCTTCCTTTATAAACTTTCAAGTTGTTCTGTTCAACAACTGATACTGTTGTATAAATAAACGTTGAAGTAATTAATAATATTTTTAAACAAAATCGATAAAGTCCATGTCAAGAATATTTTCACCACAAATTAGCCTAATCCCATTTTTTATCTACCGTATTTGCTTAGGGCGTTCTTAATAGGGCGTTTATAGAATTCTTAAGATGAATTCCGCATTCTAATTAAAGTTTCTAGCTAAATATCAAGTGTCACCTACTTCTAAACTACGAGTATGTACTAAATAATCTATCAAAAATTGCAGGTACATCAAATCAAATCAAATCAAAATATCTTTATTGCGTATCACATAACACTCACAAGGGTCTTATACATAGGCTGTAGTTCCTTTCTATCTATTTTTTATTAAGGATAGATTTCTTGCATCTTTTGCTATCCGGCCACCAGGGCATTGCTTTCGCTGTCGAAATTTGTCAGTGCTTGGGGCAGGTCGATTTTTTTCAGTGTATTTTTTCTAGTTTTAAAAACTTAACTATTTACGCGTTTGTAAACGCAAAAATTATTCAATGATAGATTTCTTTTATGTAGCAGTGTTTTTGTCAGGTAGTTTATTAACGGATCTCAATGAGAGAAGAGTGACATTTTATATATTTTTTCCGGTATCTTTGTCAATAGAATAGAAATAAACTTTTTCGTACATATCGTCGTAACGTAAGTACCTATATTTGTGATCCTCGTCTTCAAATACCTTCTACTGATTAGTTTCCATAATTCGACGATAATGCCGAACGTGGAAGCTCTTGTACACTTTCAGAACATGACAATGTTTCTTAGTGGTTGATTAATGTACTTAAAACCCGTTCACGAATAGAACTGTATTTAGTACTACCCCTTTTCATCCCATGAGAGTCGAAAAGCCGACTAAGGGAGTTGCTGAACTCGATGCATACCATTGCAAGGGATCAAGTTATTCGTGTGGTGGCGAGGAAACCACCCACAACAACATTCCCAATGAGGGTTGGTGCAAGGCAGGCGACCGACCATAATAGTATGCTAAAGCAGTTTAGTGTTACTAAACTGCTAAGCGCTCTCTCTCTCTCTAAAGCTCTGCCCAGACCTGCACGTCCATGAACCGAACGGTAGACGTGCCTCTTAAGAACATAGTTTGGACACTCTTCGCGTGCAAGTAATAATCTCCATGACGCGAAGTCGTTGGCCACGCGATTTCAGGGAGCGGACGCGACCTGCGGAAGTGAGAGGAGTGAAGACGCTGCGCTTAGTCGCTGTAGAATGCCACGTTGAAGCGGCTGCGTGACTGCAGAAAGCGCGGAAAAATCAACACAATTTGCTAGATACATAGGACGCGCAATCACCTAGTATGTCCTCCGCTGGTCGCGGTAGCATGTCGCACACTCTAGTCGTGCCAACGTGGCTCCTCCCGTTCATCTCGTATTGTTATTTTTCACGCTGATCGCGGATGTAAAACGCATTGCGCTAGCGTGGCCAAGGCCGAACACGACCTGTGCGGTTCGCGTGCATCTTAAGGACATTTTGGACGTGATCGTGTGCAAGAGAATCTTTGCTGCTCTTGCGATTCTTCCTTGCACGGAAACTGCGCGTACCTTACACGCCACCTACTCGCTTCCAGTACGCGTCCGCTGATTTGGACGCGTCCAATAGCCGTTCGAGTCGCGTAGTTTGCACGGTTCGTGGACATGCGCAGGTCTGGACAAAGCTTTAACATACCACAATTATATTGTGATCATGATAACCGTTGACGAAACTTTCCGAAAAATGATATATTAGAATTCAAAGCACATACGATCAACAAAGAAAAGCTAGAACAATATAAATAGTCATAAGGTTTAACCTCGTCTAGAAATCCTTCGTCATCGAATGGCGAAGAGCGAATTCAAACGTGACTCCGCTTTAAAATTTATGACCGCACCGTGACTCAATTCATTCACAATGTATGAAGCGAAAAATTGAAGTCCTTCCAGTTTTCTTATAAAATATTCATCGGAAATCTCACCGAAATAACATGCTGCTGAAGGGAAGTGTTAATCAAAATTTGCAACACATCACAAGAAACAATAATAAGAACATGATTAAATTAATAACGCCTCTTAGCGGATGTTCATTAATTTACTATTGTAAAACGTCATCTGTAGGTAATCAGACGTAGATGTCATAACATACCATACGAATATTAAATAGATTAGCGACCCAATATTCACAATATTCATATGCATAAATGCAGAGGCATCTCTAGCCCATGAGAGGTATCCCATAAAAGTAAGTAAAAAATTACGCATTTCATCGAACAGTGGTTAAGCCGATATACTCGTAGGTACTATTCTGAATTAATGAAATAACAGGAGTTTTTTAATGGACTCGAAAAAAAGTGCCAGAAAACTGCATGGAATTTAATTAAATCTCCTCGGCGAAGTATTCACCACCTTACAGAAAACAGTATTCAAGAAGCACCGTCTTATCGTAGGAACCCCAGCCTGTTAAAACATTGATAATGGTTTCCTGGCGCCTCGCCGGATGCTACCGAGGCACACTCGCTTAGCTCGCGCTTTGCGTTGTCAGAGTTCTCTCTAACTTAGCCTAACCGCATCCACAAGTTCGTAATTTTACTAGTACCTACTATTTGATCACTTATACTGCAATTTAT
This sequence comes from Elophila nymphaeata, assembly GCA_955850985.1. Lineage (NCBI taxonomy): Eukaryota > Metazoa > Arthropoda > Insecta > Lepidoptera > Crambidae > Elophila > Elophila nymphaeata. The sequence continues at coordinate 17,080,615 of OY039068.1, forward strand.
TAAGCACACGATATGAAAAGCTTTCGATGTGATGTACTTTCAATCAATTGGACGTTCAATATTTTGATCAATTGACAATCAATGTTTTAACATTTGATCTAAAATAAGATACTCATAGGATGGTAAGGGCATATTATAAGGTATAGGTAGGCTGGCAGCGTGTGACATCCTGGTGGATAATTTTTTTTTTCTAAAAAGATCAAGCAAATGACTCTATTCCACCTGATAGTAAGCAGAAGTAGAGTCCAAATGCGAAGATAGCTGGAGCGAGAGATAAACTGCCGCGCTAGCCACCCACGCCTTGCTGACCTGCAAGGTGCTTCTTCACGCCTCTTTTGAATGACCCAAGATTATAGGAAGGAGGGAACACTGTCAACGACAATATTTTCTGTCCTGGTGCTGTAAGCTTCAATAAGTTTCGGTAACTGCTTACCATAAGATTGGCCGTATGCTCATATAGATACTTTTGTTGTATAAAAATCTGCACCTTATAATTTACATTTTATTTATCTATATATTATGTGAGGTGTGTAATAATTTTTTCTTCTATCATAGGTACTGATGATGAGACCCACGAATACGACTACTTGGGTGCGTGGGGCCCGCGCTTCGACAAGCTGGCTGACTTATACGGGCCTGAACTCGACGAACAACTGTAGGCCCCTCACCCCCCACCCCTCGTGCCTCCTGCGCACACTTAGTCAATTGTCTCCCATTATCCCCACGACCTACGAAGCTGATATCTCGGGAGAGGCTCCTTCACTAACCCGCGGAGTTTAGTTTTGTATATAAGCGAGTCGGAGGCTTCGTCTCTGCCGCATTTCGTAACTCTTATCAATTTTATATGACTTTATTTATGGTAGACATTTTTAGCTTAAGTAATCATTTAAGAACCTATTTAATTGCGTCGTTTTTACAAAGTCTAAAAGGTATATCTTCACCAAATATTTGATATAAGTTTTTATTCGATTAGCCATATTATGAGTCAGTATTTTATTGGAAGTTACTGTGTTAAGTGGATTCTTGCTGAAGGGCCAGACGTGAATCTGATCCGTGGGTGTTTGTAGATAGTGTGCTATAAATGTGAATAATTTATACGAGTATTTTGTAAGTCCACAGCTTTACGTGATATCACTTAACATAATGGCCCTTGAGCATTAAATCAATATTAGGATAAAAGAATATGTTATATTTTATGATAACAATAAAAATAGATAAAGCGGTCCATTCGGACATCGAGTTTATAATGCTCATTTGAAATGTAAACAGGGGGATGTAAATACGGTAATTACAGAAAACTACCCCTATTATCTTTAGCTAAATATGAAACTATAATTCAACTCTAAATTGTAAGTGAAATGTACAGTAACTGGTGTTCCTCTCGTAATGTCTCCGTGTAGTGTTAGTTACTTAGAATTGTCTGGACGACGGTGTACTAACTGTAGGCGAACAGTATCGCAACGTGGAGGGTTTTAAGTTGGACAGACATTGCAATGTGTATAGAGAGTGCATGTTTGGCGAATGTGGATGTCGTGCGAGATTGACGACGTGAACGTGTGGACTCACTCACGGCATTGCGGCTCTAAAGCGTCGAATGTCATCTGGCCGTACTAAATTTACAGCCGCTTGCTCTCACCGCTACTAAAATGTTTTATGCTTAGTAACAAAAAGGCTCTATAAACTGTTTGCCATTCTTATAAAAGGTTATCTATTTGACTTTAAAAATAAGTCTCTTTTTGCATTCATTCCATTCCTAGCTCAAATTGAGCAAAATCGATATTTAACATGAGTAATATTTATTTTTTTATTGCTCAAAACACTAACACTTGACACAGTAAAATGCTCGATTACTGTTTTTGTACATACGTTGACCAAAGTTCCCTTAAAGCCGCGTGGCCGTGCACACAGTATGATTGCGTGCATCTAGTTACCTCAACTAATGCCGATTTGAATGGGACTGTGCCAATTTATTAGCATTATCGATGCAGCTAACGTAGATTTAAGTGTTTGCACTTTATTTATTCGTATGTTTACATATTAAATTTAGTGGCACCTAGGAAAATATCAATAACTTAATAAGAGTGTTGTGCTAGAGTATTACCCTGTCGATTTTGACGTGAGATAGTTGTTCGAAGCCGTTAGAAGTCACTAATTTATAGATTAATTTTTAAGAATTTATAATAAAATATGTAATTTAATAAAATAAAAGTGGTTCTAGACACTGTCTCACATCGACATCGATTTAAGATCAGTGTATAAATTTTAGAATATACTGAATTGCGTTAAAATGACTGATTTTATTATGTGTTTGAAAGCCTAAGATTTAGTAGATTCGGTTATTTAATTATAGACTTTGAATACCTTACTGTAAGGTCACCCTCTAGTTTGCACGGAAGACAAATACTTATTATTAAAGCAATTCTATAAAATACATCCATATTAAAGCAATTCTCGTTAATTACTATTCGTGTAAGTAGACATTGAGACCTAGTTAGACTGAGGATGAACATCATGTTTCCATTATTATTTTATTTTAATAAATTATCATTACACTGCCAGTATCATACATATAGACGAACTACTATAGTGATTTCAGTCCGATTTTGTATTTCATGTTTTACAACAATTTATATTGTAAGTTTTTGGACTATTTTATAAAGTAAACCCTACTCAGCGAGCGTGCGATTCGTCGCACAACTTTTCTTTTCGAAGCTCTGGGTGTCTCTTGTGCGTGTGCGTTTCAACTTGGCAAGTCATGTTCGAAAAATGACGAGAAAATACGTACAGAAAATACCAAGGTACATTTTTAATCAATGTGTACCTACTATATAAAATATGCTAATGTGGGAACATCTCTAGCGCAGTTTCAGCTTCCTATACCTATTGTAAGTAGCTTGTCGTGGCTGTTCATTTGTTTATGACAGTTTTAATGAACTCGCGGGAAAAGCTATGTTCACGAGTTATTCCCGCTATTAACGATGGCACCAGCTGGGGACTCGCGACGGACATCGACTGTTTATGTTTGGATATTTAACATGGGCCAGTTGTTATTCCCGAATACTCTTATAGATTTAAATATTGTCACAAAATATGTTATTCATAATATTTAAATTTAATCACGCCAACTGCCAACAAATATCTAAGTATAAAATTCAGGAATCAACAAGAAAAATTTCGCTATTACCCTAAGTATTTCAGAAAATCTTAAGACAAACAAAAGTTTTCGAACTACTGTAATAAGATTGTGGAGGACGATATTCGATTTGGCGACTTTTCTTTCGTTGATTCTGTTGCATTAGTCGTGTTTCATCTTGTTGAAATGTGCACACATGGACAGTAATAGACAGCAGAGCACACATGCCCAGTACAAATAAGACAAGTGGCGATACTGAATCGCCGCCATTGCACTTATGTGGTTTATTTAAGACATTAATTATTATCTATACTTATAGTATGTTTTGTTTCAACTGTGATTATTTAGTTGTACAACTCTGACGATTACATAAAAGAATTAATAAAAAATATTGAAAAAATGCTTTGATGTTTTATTTCTTCACTCACTCAAATTCTGTCTATGTTATAACCTTTTAAAAGACATTCCTTAGAAGGATGTCTTGTAATAACCGACAACATTAAAAGTAAAAAATACCATTACACTTTACGAGAACTTGTGACGTTCGGGTAATTTACAGATCTCTTTGACTTCCTTATAATTTTTGAGGAAGTTTTAATGAATACTTATTTCTTCTTCGTAGGTAATTAAAGTAAAAGAACATTTTGGCCATGAAATGAGAAATGTTATCAACATGATAAAAGTTTAGATGCCACTTGTTGGTTATGTTACTACCTACTGAATTATTATAGTAGGTACCTAATAATTTCCTAATAAATTCGCCCAAGATTTGCTTCATTAAAATTTTGATGATGATTATTTGCTTACTTTCATTCGGGTTCAATTGGTTTTTTTAAAAACACAAATACCTACCAAAGTACTTACCTATGTAACATACATACATACCTATATACGTACACTCACGCTCACAATCCCATGAGGGGTTGAGCAGAGCCTTATGGAACACTTTGTTACACATTAAACCACGTCCGACAGTACCTACGGGCCATGCAGCGCCTCCAAATCCAAATAGTGACAGGTTGCAGCCTGTCGCCTACACAAGTGGCTTGAAACCCAAAAATAACAATCCTACAGTAAACAATCTAACGCATCAGCCAACATGTTACACTCGAAATCATCTGAACAGTCCGGGAAACATGATAATCCAAAGGTCGATGATTAAACCTTAGTCAAAACATATTTAAAGGTTTACTTTGCCTATTTACTATTAAGCGAGAATTCAAACAAGAATATAGGTAAATGACTCATAAGGCCAAGCAAGATAATCATAAAGGTCGTAGCACACTTATCAGCTCGTAAACCTAGCTCCTCTTTTTACTATGAATTAAAAGAAAACTAACAAAAACACGCTTATTTATATATCGGGCTAAAAATTGCAAAATTTTTTTTTAGTATACTTACCTACCTAAGTAGGTACAGACAACAACACGTTGGGTTACCACAAACTGTCAAATTTTCCCAATCGATTATGCACTTTATATTGAATAATCTTAGGTTGAAAATCGTTTGGAGAAATTTGACAGTTTTGTATAGCCCGACGTACTGTTGAATGTACATAGAAACAAAATGATCAACGCAGAGTTACTCCCGAGTTCTTGTTGTGAAAACACGTGTTGAGAGACTCCATTTTTAACTCAAATCTACCGTACAATTTTTAGTTACTTTATACATTTTCACTTGACATTGGCAAGATGCGTTACGTACTTAAATGTATCGCGACGCCATTAATTAAGAATATTAGGTTGGGGAAAAAGTCTTTTCGTAATATAGTATGTATAAACTTGTAATAAAATCTCTTTGGCTATACTATTTGTATCTGGCTGGTTTTGGTATCATTGAAAGTTTAAATTTTAAAGAACATAATTCCAAATTCAAATTAGGAAAATGTGTGATTTTCATTTGTTTTTCGTACCGCCAAGATGAGTGAATCTAATGAAGAAATTCGATACATTTTAAAATTTTACTACAAAAAAGGTAAAAATGCAACGCAAGCCGCGAAAAAAATTTGCGATGTTTATGGACCTAGTGCAGTGTCTGTGAGAGTAGCACAAATTTGGTTTAAGCGTTTTCAATCCGGAAATTTTGATGTCAAAGATGCACGTCGCTCTGGTCGCCCTATTACAGATAAAATGGATGCCATTTTTGAAAAAGTGGAGCAAGATCGGCATGTCAGTAGTTACGACGTAGCTGAAGAACTGGGAATTGACCACAAAACAGTTTTGGCGCATTTGAAAAAAACTGGGTACACAAAAAAGCTCGACATTTGGGTACCTCACTGAAAGAAACCTAATGAACCGTGTACTCATTTGTGATTCTTTATTACAACGTAATGAAACCGAACCATTTTTGAAGAAGCTGATAACTGGTGATGAAAAGTGGATCACGTACGACAAGAACGTGCGAAAAAGGTCGTGGTCAAAGGCCGGTCAGACTTCACAGACTGTGGCGAAACCCGGGTTAACTCGCAACAAGGTGATGCTGTGTGTGTGGTGGTATTGGAAGGGCATTATTCATTATGAGCTGTTACCACCAGGCAGGACCATCGATTCTGAACTCAACTGCGAACAACTGATGAGATTAAAGCAAGAAGTTGAGAGAAAGCGGCCGGAATTAATCAACAGAAGGGGTGTGGTTTTTCATCATGATAACGCTAGACCTCACACATCTTTAGCCACTCAGCAAAAATTAAGAGAGTTTGGCTGGGAGGTGTTAATGCATCCGCCGTATAGTCCTGACCTTGCACCTTCAGATTTCCACCTGTTTCGGTCTCTTCAGAATTCTTTAGGCAGTGTCAGGTTAACATCGCGAGAGGACTGCCAAAACCACTTGTCGCGGTATTTTGACCAGAAGTCCCAAAATTTCTATAGCAATGGGATCATGTCCCTACCTACAAGATGGCAAAAAGTTATCGAACAAAATGGTACCTACATACTTTAGTTAAATGTAAATAAACTATATTAAAAAATGTTTTGAATTTTCTTAAAAAATGCGAAGAAACTTTTTCCCCAACCTATTAGAATAGAATTATGAACGAAAACTAAGTACCTACCTATAATTATAATTTTGAGTAAACCTTGGGCACGGTAATATTTATTACCGTGCCTTGGGGTGCTCAATTTGATTACACCGATCGAATATTTTCAAGCACTGATATTATTGACAAGTTATTGATATTATTATGTAAGTTTTTATTATTTACTTACAAACTTTTAATTTATTATTCTTGGCAATCGTAATCAGGATAGGTAATGGGCTATTCTTGTCGAATTATTGTATGTCATCGGTCTTTGATTAGTCTATAAAGTTTAAATGAAATCTGACCGTTTAAAGTGATTAAAATTGCGAACAAAGTAGTCAATTACAAACATGCAAGCAAGCCACCAAACATACAAGTGAAGCTTATAAAGACGTGGTAAAAAGAGGCGATGCGCTAAGATTCGTAGTCGTAGTTTTCCGTAGCGTTCATAGCATAGTCGACCTTAAACGATAAAAACAATAGTAAGAACTAAAAATAAATTGAGAGACTTTATGAAGGAAAACATGAGCACAAAGAAAGTGTAGGTACTTAACTAAATGATAATGTTGGCTGATCGAGAAGTAGGTATGGAAAACGTACCTACGTAAAAATAAATGTGTTAACGCCGCCCACCAAAAATACAATTTGAGAACAGGATAGGCAAATGAATGATAATAATGTGTAATTTTCGGGTAAGTGGGTATGTATTCCTAGACCAAATAAAAATACATTTCAATTTCAACCCTTTGAAATAGGTAGAATGGATGTCTAAATACCTACCCCCCTACCATCTACGTGAATTAATATAGCTACAAAATTACTCGATTGTAAGTAATCATCTCTCACATGAAAAGTCCATAAGTAGTTACCTACCTAATACTAAAACCCCACTACCTACCCTTATAAGTAGGTTTGTAAGTACTTACTTATCACTGATGTACTTTCGCGTAGTGTCAATTATTCATGGATTAACGTCGATTTAAAGGGATCCGGGTGGTAATCCTCTTGCAGGAAAAATTTCGCGTGAAAATATTCGCTGATATCTATTATTTATACTACATACTAGGTACTATAGTATATTATCTGTGATGGTTTACCTACAAATGTAAATTGTAACGTGCCTATTTTTTTTATATATGTAGGTTGGTAGGTACTTACAGACCTTTTTTTGTTGACGGTGAGGTCAAATGCATTTACACATCGTCCCTGCGGGGTGGTGCCAACTGCAGGGGATATGTGGGAGTCGAGGTAAAGGTGTTCCCTCCATACCCACTAAACACCCTCCCCCGCCTGACCTTCGGTGCGTTATTACGGGACGGCTCGGGATCTGCGCACGTGAGTGGAACTACACCGAGACCGTCCCAACGCTGCCCGTCTAGGCACTCCTTGCACCAATTGGTGGCCAGCAGCCACTCCTCCACCGACGGCTGCTCGACCTGGCGCTCCTGCCGAGGACACTGGGAGTAGCCATCGGACTGAACCCGGAGTACTTCGGGCGCAGTCGCGGCCCTGAAAGGGGCTGTCCGGAACTAGTCGTGGTGGGAAAACAAACATAACTCTACGATGGCATGATTGGCATCTGACTTCAAATGCCAACGGGACACACTTGATATCAAAATCCACACACCCGCTGATAAAGTTTCCCCACCACGTTACCAGGGTCCGCCACGAGGAGGCTTCCGAACGTGGACCCCAGGTAGCTACGTACCTACTGTTTGTTTTAATATCAATGTTAAGTTTATCATCTGAAGTTTCTAGATGTAGGTATACCTATCCTCTTTTGTTTGCGATAGTAACCTCATCATAAATTAAAGGTAGCTACTTACTTAGATAATAATGCTACTTACTATGATATAATTTTGCTCCTCCTTTTAAATATTTAAAAACATAGATACAATTAATTATAATGAAATTAAAAAATTAAATTGTATGTTCTAAAAGTTAATAAAGAGGCTTATAATAAGTAATAATAATTTTAATACCTACATAACACTGAAATAGATACTTATTCGATTTTACTTTTGGTAGCTAATATCTACCATGTTGGTCGCATTTTGTACGCTTCAGAAGGAATTTTCATCCGCTAATGCATAAGTTGTGGAAAGAACGATGTTGAGGTTTTCTTTTACTTTCGTCGTTAATGCAGAGCGAGTACAGAATTATCGACAAACAAAATTTCTCAGTAAAATTCGCCTTAATGGACAAAATTAAATTCAATAGGTATGCGTTTGTCGATCGATTCATTATGTAGGTATACTTACCTACCTACAGGTTGTTTGGTACATGGTACACCAAAGGGGCACCTACCCATGCTAAACCTAGTCATATAAAACATATAAGGTAACCTACTATAGGGTTATCAAAAACACAAAATTGAGAAATTTTCATATTAGGTATTATTTCAGATTTTTGATATCGTATTAATTGTGGTATTAATATAACTATGTTAACATCTCTAGGTGTCCGCTCGATACACCATGTACCAAACACCCTGTATGTCCATTTTATGCTTATAGATACTAATAATAGTCAGAAAAAACATTGTAGTCAAAAGGTACAATAAATATAGCTTTATTTAATTTCAGGAGAGAGACACTAGCAGACAATGGAATTAAATACTCGAGGACGCCTCATTGATACTTGGACAGCTTTTCTTTATAAGTACGTGCTCGGAATATTTGTGTTTCTACGTTCGGAAAATTTCCACTGTTCAAAGATGTGAAATGCTAAGCGCCATACAAATAGCTACCTAGAAAAAACTCATGTAAATACTGGCTTCCAATGTCACGGAATGCTTACAGAATGAAAGCTTCTAGGCACACATTTAAAAAAACTTGATGAAAACCGTATTATAACCCGTTGCGTAGTTTAAAAGTTCTTAGATCTCTTCGACTTTGTTTTATACTATGAATATGAAGCGGCCGTTTCGTAAAACACGCCGTCCCTATTGCAAAAAGGCGCGCCGCATTTTAACTTCGCCGTAATGTAATGCGGCTACCTTACCTTCAGCCGGATTACAATTTGGCTGAAATAAAGTACGCGTGCGATTTTCTGCGAAGTAATTTCAATTTAAAAACTGCGATGGGAGTAAAATACATATAACGCCATAGTTTATACCCTTGGTCGTAGAAATAGCGTATCAGTATAAAGTTATGGGGTAACCTTATAATCGCATAATAAGTACATAGGTAATCCGAATAATATTTTCTTAGTAACGTGCCATCGTAGAAATAAAGCACATCGGAAAATAAGACACTATCAAGTCGTCGATTTATAGTTATCGCTGTAATGATCTTGGGAGACACGTAGGGTACCCCTGGTATTTGTGCTGGTTTTCGGTAAATCTAGCTTTGTAGTAAATGTGACAAACCCAAAGTAAACACTTAAATTAACAAACCACTTCAAAGTGCGCTAACAGTATTGCTTTCTGTGAACAAATTAAACCCACTAACGAGCCTTTTAGATTACATATTTAGGGGCGCTAATGCCTACAGATTTCGACTGATATTAATTAAAATTGTACAGCGTTAAATAATAATAAATAACGTACTTAGATGCCTAATAAAAATTAAATCCAAAGCACTTATCAAAGGTAAAATTTTATTCCAACATGCCTTATTATAAAATGTATATTTTCTCAAACATGCATGGCAATATTGTCATTGTTTTCTAAAAAAGAACACGCGAAGTATCGAATTTACGGACAAAGAAAACCAAATCCATTGCTGGAGCATTTTTTGAATTTGGAACATTACAACGCTCCACCAATGTTGTATGAAACGGCGTGAGTTATTAAATACTCTTTGATTAGATCTCTTTTATCAATCGTGGTATGCCAAAGTCTCTTTACTTAGTACAAATTGCGTTCACGTTGCTGTATAGCCATATGCGTTTGTCTTTCGGCACAGGTGATAAGTAGAAAATTGGCGGCAAAGGTTTGATTTGTTATTTACATACATAATATAATTATAAATGTAATAATTAAAATGAGTTCCGACGGTTCTGAGAGTGAAATGGAGAGTCGCACTCCACCAGATTTAAACGACAATCGACCGAATTCAAAGGCAAAAACATAAAGCAATTTTCAATGAAAGTCCAGATGATATCTATTTAGCAACAAAGGTATGTACTACAACATGTTTTATTTCCCTGTATTCTTTTGAGAAAAGCATTGCCTATTTCGCGGTCTTTGCAATAATGTAGGTACTATTAATTTCACAGACCATCTGCTATTAATAAATACGAGTATAATAGACTACTTTAAAATAAATTATGTAAATGTTTTGGTAGCCACATATTTTAAGCATTATTAGCCGACTCGATCGTCGTATGTAGGTAGGTACGTAATGTTTTTGTAGGTATATTTACTTACCTACTATTTTTTGTATTCTTATCTACATAAAGACGTATGATGCGGGCAGAATAGAATAGCATCACCCATCACCCCATATCCTCCAATGGGTGTCGTAGAAGTCGACTAATGGATAAGCAAAGGGGTATTGAGCACCGTATACTCCGTCCATCAATCCGCATTGGGCAAACGTGGTGGACTACTGCCTAAAAATTCTTCGATGACGAGGAGAGGCCTTGTGTCCCAACAGTGGGTCAAATTATAAAGACTTATGATGAATCTATAGAACGACGAAAGTAAAGTAAGTAACACAAGTAGCACCAACGAATAAGTCGGTATGACTGCCTGTCTAGGCCTGCCTGCCCTGCCTGACTTATGAAAAAATGGAGATTTTATTGATTACAATTATTTAAAAAAATGTGAAAAAATAGGTTTTTTCAGTTTTTTTTCCCTGATTTTAATTCCATTCTGATTGATCATTTAGTTTAAAAGGAACGCTATTTTATTTACAAAGTGGTAACCAAAATATAGCGTCGATAATAATTTTCCATATTTTCACGTGTGCACATTATGAAGAATCACATTACCTACATATAAACCGGGTTAAAATTGGACGCATTTTAAAAGCTCTCAACTCAGCTATTCAGTAGACCGTTGAACACAATTTACGACAATGCGACAGCCCGATCTTCAAATGGTGTTTATGCATTCGGCGTCACTAAATGTAGGAAGACCTACAACGTTCTTGCCTCCTTTATTAACACGAAAGTGCCATGTAAAGGCCTTTTCATCTTAAGTTTATTTTCGTGTTTCTTAATCAGACTTAATTGCCTCTTATTCGAATAATGAGCGTTATTTTTACATTTAATCCGTTTAGCTCAAAGGGATTAACCCAACAATGGGCTAAACAAACATTTGGGTTATAGGTCGATACGGTTAAACAGTTAAAAGGTCCTTAGCAGTAGGTAAGCATGTTTAATTTTATTCAAACGAGAACGGTTACTATGTTGAAAAGTAAGTAATTTAATTTACGTAGATGTTATTATGATTGTAATGGCTCTATGAGAGTGCCACTAAAGCCAATTTTAGAGAGGATTCGAAAATTATGCATGAAATTACGTTAACTTGACAATATTATATTGCATATATTAATTAATTTACTGGTTCACATGTGACGATGAATAAGTAGGTGCCTATGCTATTTTTAACTAAAGAGGTTTTTTATTTTGAAACTCATTAACCGAAAATATTATCCTATAGGTAATTACCACATAATTATTGATAGTACCTACTTAATAAAAAGGAACAAAAACTGTCGATTGATTAAAATTAAATTTTCAAGAAAGGAAAGGTCGGTAATTTTGTTGTCTTCTCAACCAATTTTAACTTTATTTATACACTAATGTGTTGTGAAGTTGTTGATCTGATGGTGTGAAGTATCGTGACATATCGAATATAATTAGATATATCGGTTTCATGTATTTGTGGTTAGAAAACGAATTAAAAATAACATGTGTGTATGGTCCTTTAATTTATGAAAAATAATATAAATAAGCCAATATTACCCACTTGAAAACATGTTTAAAAACCTTATACATACACAGCTCTCATCACTTTAGACGGTGCTGACTATGAAGCCAACATGACCAATAAAAGTCAACAATGCTGATGCAATGGAAAAGCTTTCGCCTTTATGTCTTTCAAAATGCATTCTCTCCACGTATGTACCTGCTATTAGGCACCTAAAAACACTGTAACACTGGTTCTAGGATCACCAACGTTGGTAACAAAAGAGTGGTTTTGCGATAGTGATGTCTCGAGTAAGCATCGATTATTTTTTCTATGAGCACGTACCTAAGTAAAATATTGTAGGTATATGTCGCAGGATTATAGAACAAACTACTGAGTGTGCGTTATTTTGAACGAGTCACCAAAGCAATTTTTGTAAGCCTCAATTACGAACACTGTCACATTCATACGGTATTCTATAAGAATATACTGTTCGCAAATGAAAAAAAATATTTGGATCATTTACACAGACTCATCTTGAACATACCGTATTGAAAACATAATATTTTTTCTAATTCTCAGCAAATTAAAATTGTAAAACAGCTACTCTTGTAAAAAGTTGTTCCTCGCGAACAGGAGCTGTTAAAAAAATAAGGTTATATTTAAAATCAGCGATGTTAAATTACTAAACATGATGTGTTATAAGACATACTTCAGACAGAAGTTGCAATTTTGTAGTGCAGTGTTATTCAATAAATTGGGAAATAATAAACCGAACAAATCCAGAATGAGCGACTAAAAATATTAAATGTATGACTAATCATTTGTTAGTCGCCCATTAATGATTTTTTGTCGCCCACTTAGTATATAGGTTTAGGTTAGGTTAATCTGCCGACCAGTTCCAATACGATCCATTAATATTTAAAGGGCCTGAGACACATGTATACACTTTTACCTAGTTTAGGTGTCAAATTAGTTAAGAACTCCTCGACCTCAATTTTTATTATGTAAGTAATTCTTTACCCAGCATAAATTAATTATTATTTCATGTATCACTATATTTTTGTAAATTACTTAGATGTTAACTACGTTATTTAGCCTAGTTTTATAAAGATTTTTTGTAATTTCATGAAGTGTACACTAAACTATAAATAAATAAGGAAATAAATTTTATCTTATCTTACCTTATAGAAGTACAGACAACAGCACATCAGATTACTACAAACTGTCAAACACCAATCGATCCTTGAAACTTGCTTGGAGAATTTCTCCCGAGTTCTTGTTTTAAAAACACGTGTTGAGAGACTCCATTTTTAACCCAAATCAACCGTAAAATTTTTGTTAAGTACTTTAGTTACATTTTCACTTAACATTGGCAAAATGCGTACGTTTATTGCGTCGCGACGCCATTAATTAAGAATAGAATAGAGACTTGTTTGTCATCGCTTACCATTAACTAAGTGAGAGAAGAAGTTAAAGAGCTTCCTTATAGAGTCCAAAAATAAGAATTCTCTTTTTTCAATTGAAGTCATCGAAAGTTCAATTGAGTGATGCTGTTGTTGAGTGACACATCACTAGTTGCAATTTTAGTCGCTAGGCACGTGTTATGGGGAGTTTCGCGAGGTATTCGCGCGGTTGTACTCGCACTGTTGGAACCTGAAATGCTGCGTGGAATTTTCACTTCAAAATCTATAGCCCACGGGCGGTAAAGTGCAATATCCGTTTAGCGACTTGCCATCTACTCAAATATTCACGGATTGGTATCTGGGTACACTTTCAATTTGGTTATTGGCTTCACAGCTATTGACGATTTTCGTTCTATGTTGTATGAACGCTCGGCCTTGTTAGTTCCTGCACGCGTAATAAAAGTTACGGGACTGAAGTCGAGTGTAGAATGAGGAACTTATCTCACTTAAGGAAGCGATAAGTGGTACCTACCTAACATGCAATTTTAGAACGATTTTCACGCTTTAACATAAGTTTTAAATAAAAGTTAAATAGTATGTATTTCAAAATATTAAGATTTTCGTGTATTAAAAAATATAGTGAACAAAAGGTCTTATAAAAATAAAAAGCAAGTCGGACTCGCGCACAAGGGGTTCCGTGCCTAATTCTATAAAAAAACCGCAAAAAAAAAATCATGTCTGTTGTATGAGAACCCCACTTAAATATTTATTTTATTTTAATTTAATTGTTTATTTTCAAAGTGCCTTAATAACCTTAATAAAATACCTTAATATTCTGTGAATATTTCAAGCGTCTACCTGTTGCCGTTATCAAGAACGAGCAAAATGAGCAAACAAAATCACGTATGTTGTATTGGAGCCCTCTTAAATATTTATTTTAATCTGTTTATTAGTACCTATTTGTTGTTATAGTGGCAACAGAAATACATCATCTGTGAAAATTTCAACTGTTTATACAGCCTGGTGACAGTCGGACGGATAGTGGAGTCTTAGTATTTGGCTTATCTTGTAGATAATTATGATTATTAAAATTAGAAAAAGTAGCATCTTGTTAAGAAAAATCAAGAGCTTTTTGAGTGTTATACTGGCGCGGGATGGTCCACGTACTATGGCCAAGGTCGCTAGCCCTTATCTTCGTCTTAAACAATACATTAGGAGCCGTGCCGATGTCTCAGCCATATCGTATAACACGCCGTATTACAAAACGTTGCGGCGGATTGCAGTGTGTGTGTGAGTAATAAGTTAAGAGATTTTGTCCAGAGCGGCAAAATGGCTAGATCGGGCCCTGAATATGAGACAATAATTCCACTGGACTTGGTCATAAAAAAATAACCTGAACCTACCAATATAATAATAATAATAACATATTTCCACGCTTACACCAATTATCTAGCCCAAAGTAAGTATCATTAAGAACTTGTGTTATGGACACTAGATATCGGACATTTTTAATTTTAGATACCTATTATTATAAATAAATTTAAATATATAAATAACCATGACTCGCAAACAAATATTTGTGTTCGTCACATAAATATTTGCCGCTACCAGGATCGGAACCCGGACCGCTTGATGTTTAGGCAGCTATACTGCAGGCAGATACATATCATTTGAGCTAAATAAAATATGTTTAAAAATTTGGCAGTTCTCTCAGCTATTCATATTTATTCTTGTTACATAAATAGTGTTTTTAACAGCGCGGGACGAATGATAAATGAAGAACCAACTGATTATTTTCTTTAAAAATACCACCACTACGAATAGAAACTTTACTCATAAGATTCCATTTATTTCAAAAGTAAGTACGACTGAAATTCAAACATTTATGGAAAAACACTTAGCTTTTCGCTCGCAGGAAACAGACCGCAAATAACTCACAAAAACAAATACTTTCATTTTACGATTTCTACGTGGCTCTTAAAACTAAACACTTTTTCGCCCTTAATAGAAAGAAATAAAAGCTCTTAATTTTTTAATGTAGGTATAACTTTGAATAGGGCAAAGAAGAAAACGATGGAGGTAAGAGGTAAGTGAATAATTTGGAAACCGTAGTACATAACATAGGTAGCAGGTACCTACTACACATTTACCGAAAAACTTTCAACTCTTTTTTCTTCCGTGCTTCGGAAGGCATGTTAAGCTGGTCCTGGCTGCTGTCGTACGATAGCAGTAGGTAGTTCCCGAGGAGGATTCGTGTCAGGTAGGCGGCCGGCGAAAATCCGTGGTGGGAAAACAAAAACAACTCGACGATGGCATGTGACTTCGAATGCCAAGGCGACACACTTGACATCAAAAGCCACTCACCCGCCGAGAAAATTTCCCCACAACGTTACCAGGGTCCGCCACGAGGAGGCTTCCGGACGTGGACCCCAAGCGTGATTTGTATTACGTATTGTGACATTTCTGTGTCGTGTCTTGGCTCCGTGTTTACGTTGTACTGCTTTCGCTAATCAACCGTTTCTCGGTTACTAGATACTGTCTGTCTATGTAACGCTGTGGCATAGCCGCTACAAGATGAACAAAGTTTAATGAAAATAGCTCAGCGATGTCACTTTTGTATTTTGGCAAGACCTATTTTTAAGAATTTATTAAAACACCAAAATGTAAAATTTTTGAATGCCCTCATACTAATTTGCGTGTTAGTGTAAGTAGTAAGTTTCATGAGTATATTTTTTCAAATTTTACGGTATTTTTATTAACGAGAGACGATCGTTCGAAAATTGTATGTTACCACTGCCAGAGGGAAACCGATTGACATTTTTGGGAGCTTAATTTCTGCTAGCTATGAAGAATGACCTCCTCAAACACTGCTATTGTAAGATCATTTGGTTGTTGTCTTCGGTTACACTAATATTTTTTTTTTAAATGTTTAATTTGTAAAGCTCAAAATCTACTGGACTGATTTTGCCGGTAGAATGCTACATATTCACCAAGTACCAGATGAGTAAAGGTGAGTACATTTCTTACTAGTGGATTAAGCATGGATTTATAAAATAATATTTAAGCTTTTTTATTGTATTATTTTTTAAATCCACGATTACTAAGTCACGGGTGGAGCGCTAGTCTTCTACAAGGAGAAAGTACTTTCCAAAAATGGCGCTTACGTTTTATTCATATTTTTAATTTTGAAAAAGTCAAGTGTGCCTAATTTAATAACATCTTATAATTTAATCCACACTTACGGCCGGTAGCGCCAATTTTACACTAACTAAATAACGTAAAAGTCAACACCAGTTCCGAGCTATTTTACAATAATTGCACTAATTATAGTAAAAGTCAACATTTAAAAATGGAACCACTCATTCCTAATTCCTATGCATTCATAGGAATGGGTCGTTCCATTTTTAAATAAAATCGGGAGTGGTCTCCCCTTTACTTTCTCGTATACCGCAAACGACTCAAAGGTTGATAGAAACCTTATATTTCATACATGCGTGTTAAATTTCGGTCACCCATCCAAGTACCGACCGCGCACTTGGTTGCTTAACTTCCGTGATCGACGGATCAAAATTTGATAGAAACCTTATATTTTGATGTGATACCCGTATGTTAAATTTGGTTGCAAGAAGTTAAAGCATGCTCGAGTTATCGTGCTGACGCACAGACACACACACAGACATAATTCCAAAAAAAATATTTTTAACTCAAGGAGGACCAAAACGTGTAAATCCGTCAAAATTTCGAGGTCGAATTTTTTGACGATTACAAGACTTCCTCTATACTATGTTACGAGAAAGTAATAATGTTATTACTTACGAAATTGTATAAAGGTTAACTTATTGCAACCAGTCGATAGTGTCCATCCTAACACTTTGGTTAGCAATAATAATAAATTATTATTTCTGTGGTTAGAACTGAATTATTCCGTAATAGCAAGGAATTTTCTTCCTCGTATCTATGTTTATGTTGTGAAAGGAACTCCCAGTAGAGGTATCCCCAAAGGACTAGAGCACTGCAAACGACTACTAAACTCTACTGGCTACGTAAACTTTGCCTTTGCTCGTGATACGGTCTACCCCAAGCTGTTTATTCCTACTACTATAAAATATAAGCGTTTATTTAGTCTGTATAAATACTATTAAAACTCCAAACAGTCGTTTAGCTGATCATTTCAGTGAGCATTCCTTTTGTTAATTATTACTTTTTTATGCGTCTAGCCTCTTCGTTTTCATGACGATTTTTCTTTTTTAAAAAACGACTGTGCCTTAGATCTCACGACTGAAGTAAAACTTCTATAATAATGATAAAAATAACAATATCTAATAATATACGAAACGTAATACTCTCTCTCTCTTCCTATTTTCACTAACTTATATCTCCCTCTCAACTTTTGCTCACCCTCTCAGCTTCCGCAACACTCTCATCAGCTTACTCCTTAAGTCAAGCGTGCGTAAAGAAGTTTTACTTCAAAAATGTTGGATGTATTTTGTAAATGCATATGGACCGCTTCATGAAAGTGGTCACCGTAGCCTATAGGCGCAAATTACAAGTGGACTCGCACGTTGCAAACCTTAACCCTTTATCAAAGACTATATTTTACCTTAGGCAGCTTACTCAACGGTAGATACATGCCAAGGAGCAGATTACCGGGGCCCCTATATATCATGTGGGGCCCGTGGCAAATTCATATACACCCCCCCCCCTAGTTTTGAAATTTTTCGTTCTTTAAATTTAAAAATGTCAGTATGTCAGTGACACTACCGGGGCCCCTATTCCTTGCGGGGCCCGTGGCATTTTGCCACCCATGCCACCCTATAGTTACGCCACTGCTACTGCGAGAAGCATTTTAGAAATCACTAGAATCACAACGACTGCAAGGCAAGTATATTAATAGTGGTATAGTATGGCGAAACGTGGCCGCTTACAATGGGCCTCATAAGAAGACTCAAGGTCACCCAAAGCGCAATGGAGAGGGCTATGCTCGGAGTTTCTCTGCACGATCACATCAGAAATGATGAGATCCGCAGGAGAACCAAGGTCACCGATATAGCCCAAAGAATTGCGAACCTTAAGTGGCAGTGGGCAGGGCACATTGCGAAGAGGACTGACGGCCGCTGGGGCGGAAAGGTCCTTGAGTGGCGACCACGTACCGGGAAACGCAGCGTTGGTAGAACCCCCACAAGGTGGACTGACGATCTGGTAAAGGTCGCGGGAAGGCGCTGGATGCGGGTAGCGCAGGACCGACCGGTTTGGAGATCCTTGGGGGAGGCCTATGTCCAACAGTGGGCGTCTCTCGGCTGAAATGATGATGATAGTATAAGTAGTCAATAGCAAGACATGCTGTACCGACCCCAAAAGAGACATGCCTACAAACTGCTACTAACTACATACTTTATAGTAGTTTCGGAATTATGTAACATATTCTGAAACTACTTTATAGTAGACTAGCTTCCGCCCGCGACTGTGTCCGCGTGGACATTTTACCCCGTTAGGTGTGGAATTTCCAAAAACCCTTTCTTAGCGGATGCCTACGTCATAACATCTACCTGCATACCAAATTTCAGTCCGATCCGTCCAGTGGTTTGGGCTGTGCGTTGATAGATCACTATGTCAGTCAGTCAGTCACCTTTGAGTTATAGTATATATTTAGATAGTAGCAATATATGTATATATAGTATTTGGTTCGTTTCCCAGTTCGGGTAAGGTTTTTGAGAATTCTGTTAATGCAGATAAATTTCTTTTTAAAAATAAAGGAATATTTCCTTTCAGCAAATAGAGCTATTTTAAAGATTTAAGGTACATTCTTCCCCTCCAGTTGCCATATTTTTTACCACTCTGTATATACCGTATTTTTTTTAATTTAACAAGCAAAAAAGTTTGAAAAACTGTAACCCGGCTCTGCTATGGCTCTCGATTTCACCAGAAATTTACAGTTGTAGTTCCTTTTTTGGCAATTTCACACATAAGTTGGTAGGACTACACTAAAGTTTCTCCCGAATCATGAACTCGGGAGAAACTTTAGTGTAGTCCTGTTGTGAGACTCCATTTTTAACCCAAATCAACCGTACAATTTGTGTTACTTTAGTTACATTTTCACTTGACATTGGCAAAATGCGTACGTTTAATGCGTCGCGACGCCATTAATTAAGAATAGAATAGAATACCTACACAAACTTCAAAGGAATTAGGTCCTTTCTAATCTGTGTAGGTACCTAAATCTGTTAAAATCGAGGTTACATGGAAAAAAATATTCCTTTTTTTTACAGTCAGTTAAAATATGCCTGCCTGAATCATAATAACGAATCGATTGACACCTTAGTCATAAAAATCGCATGAATAGCTTAGGCGATACATAGGTACATAGACGGCTAAAATCATTACCGTTCCTTTTGGGTTCGCCGTAATCGGGTAAAAAGAAACTCGGTTTGGCAACCAACATGTACCCACCTATGGCCTATTTTATTAAGCAAACAACACTTTGTACGAAATTGTGATTTTCAACGTGAAAGGCTATCTGGTATAAGGAATTTTATTAATTAGAGCAGAATACAATTGACTGTGTGTTTAGGTCTGAAGTGAAAATATTCACCCGGAAAATAGCAAGAAAAATTAAAGTTGAGCTGTTCTAAAATTCAATGTTGGTTACAGGCAGTGAAAACTTCGAAATATGAAGGGAAGCGATTCAATAAAAAAAAAAACATTATTTGGTTATTTTATTACTTACCAAATCTTGCTTCATCAGTTAAGATGCAGCGGCTGATGAGTCACTAGAACTGCCGTGTCATCGAGAAGGTGGGTGTTACGATGTTCCTCCGCAAAGATGATGCCGTAATATTCTGAGAGCTTATACCTGAATTTTGTACATTTAAATAAGCCAGTTCGCTTAGGCGATTCTATAACTTTACCTGCAAAGCTTTTGTTTCATTGGTCGCGTCGGCTCTCGATGGCTGTTATCATGTCCGTCCGTATCGTGTCTGTACCATGAACTTTTGTGTTAGAGAGAAGGGATATCGAAAATCACAACACATTGCTGCGTATACTTTAAAACGCATGAGCAGCAATGATTATGAAGTTTTATGTTAATAACGTATAGACCAATATTCATAGTAAAAGATTTTGTCAAGGGTATTTTGATAAAAACAGCATTACCTATTACATTAAAATAATACATTCGAAGGAACTGTGATCCCCTTATTAGTGTAATTACACACTCTGGATGAGGTTCCGCAATTACCAATGCCTCAAAACACTATTTTAAGGCATTTTTATCTCACCGACCGACGGTTCGAGCAGTACTGAGCCACGCGCTTGTGTCCTAAAGAGACATAAGTGCGGCACCAAAGTCACGCGACTAAGGCACATCTATTATTTCTGTGAATACCCCTAACGCAGTAAACATGTTAATACGATTGTACGAGCAGGTCGCGGCGGTTGTAAGGCGCCGCTTCCCTCAAGTACAAATGGATGGAAGAGGATGCTAGGCCAGGTTGTAAGGCTGGCCAGCAAGGATTTGTTGATAGGTAGGATCTGCCCAAGGAGCCCTGGCGGACAGCATGATGGTGAAAGGAAACTGCCCCAGAGAGTAGCCTGGCAGGCAGCAGCGGGGAGGTGGTGAGACCCAACACGGAGAGCTGAGATCTGTTTATTGTTGCTTTTGATAGTATTTTTATATTACACTAGCTGACCCGGCGAACTTCGTACCGCCTATTTTCTTTTCTGTTGAAATTTTTCCTGAATTTTCTTTGCTATAAACCTTACGGAGCCCGAGACCTTTCCAACGAATGCAAAACCGTGGAAATCGGTTCGTGCGTTCTGGAGTTATAGCGTCAGGAAGGAAAACCCGACTTATTTTTATATAGTAGATTGTTTAATGTAAACATTGATAGGTTTTTGTATGTCTCTCATAGGTGTAAGTAGCTGCTGACCCGCGGAATGTTGTTTGTTGCCGACGCAGCCGCAGAGTCCAATGTTCAGCTTGTGTCTCGAACAAAGATTTTGTTCAGTAAAATTTCTATTAAAACTACATTTAAAATTCGTTTTAAATGTATTTTTAATTACGTGACTAACCATCGTTCTGGAATTCGTGTGTGCGATAGTCAGCCACATTAGAATTTGTATGCACCATTAGTCATACAATATAATCGCTTTGTATAAGTCGAGTGGCTGCGTGTATTATATACGTCTGCCAGTAGCTATTCCCTTTGTAAACAGATATGTCAACATAAGGCATGAGACAACGCACATTCGTTACGTGAGACGCTAGTCATTAATTCACCCAGTTTATACAACAATAATTATATTAATAGGATATTGTTTTTACTTTTGTCATTTTTTTCTAGTTTCGTATCTAGGTTACGCGACAGAAGGGCGACAGGCTGGCAAGCTGTCACTATTTGGAGGCGCTGCATGGCCCATACTGCCGGATGTGGTTTTATGTGTAACAAAGTGTTACCTAAGGCTCTGCTATCCCAATGCGATTGATTATTTTTTATTATAGAACTAAGTACTAACACTTCCTTAAAAGTTAATTTTTGTAACTAATCCATGGACCAATGTAGTCTGAAAATAATGAAATTTAATTTTAAAAAAGAGGGGTGTTATAACTTTGACGTGTTCGTGTATCTGTGTGTCTATGGGTCTGTAGGTCTGTGTGTCTGTCTGTGATGCTTACATGATGTGGGAGCTTATTATATACTTGTATACATTTCCCCATGAATGAGTGACTAGTTTTATGAATTCGCCCCTAATGTGAGGTAGGCTCGAGCCCCTCAGTGGGGACATTTTATGAGCTGCTGATGATGTTCCTTTTCGAATCCGTGACTTTGGAACTTCCTTATTTTTCAATATGAGTTTAAGCTACCCTAAACTGTCACAAGCAGACTGTCCAACGAATTAAGAATTAATTCGTTGACTAAATTAGTTTTATTTTTTTTCATTTCTTCTTTATCTGTATACACTTTAAATTCAGTGCAATAAGGTTAATTTTCAGTTATCAAATGCTTTTGTATGTTTAGCTTTGATCTCAAAACGTTAATTAATTTGCTTTCACGGATATTTGGGGTATTTTATTATACTTACGGGGACAATAAATGGTAAATGGTTGAATTTTTTTCTAAAAAATATAATTAAAATAAATCAATTCTGTCTATAGATACTCTTCATTACATTTTCTTACTTAACTTATTATATATTTCCACGAAGGTTCAACGAGGCATTAAGTTGAGACTATTTATTTTATTCAACTCAGTGGCGTAGTGATTTGACCACCAGTTTCAGAATTTCTGAGGTCAATCAAATAGGTCGAAATTTGTTCTCTGCCTCAACTCAACATTTTAAATTTTCTGCTACTTTGACAAAGAAGATTCTGAAAATTGAGAGTTCAAATTCAGAGTTTCTAGGCTCGACCTCTAAAGTATACCTCCTAGTGAGTACCAGCCCTTTGTTTTAAGTTAGCTGAGCAAGCTACCACCATGGCAAGTGAGCCAGAAAACTGAAAACCGCTAGAGCAAACCACTCCTGGAGTGGTGTTTGGCCAAACGTACAGAACGCCTAGCTACCCATGGAACTAATGAACTTAGGCGAGGATTGCTGGCTAAATACTAAAAGCCAAAAATCGAGCGTTGTAGTGTAGCATGACGGAGGCAGTAGTCCAGCAGTGGACGGACACAAGGAGGACAGTGTATGTCGCAAACAGAGACAGCGAGGCACCCTCGGGCATGTCGCTCCCTTCCGATTCAGACGCCCTAGCGACGCTAGGCGGTCGAGAGACTCCTGAGATGGAGACGCTCAGTCGCTTAGTAATCCCCTAGGAATCCCCAAGATCTTCGCCTTCATAAAAACCCAGTGACTCAAGAAATGTCATCAGAGACAACCTGCAGCAGTCAATAAAAAAAAAACACAGAGTCATAGATCAATTCAGTTCAATTGTCAGTTTGTCATACATAGCCACAGATATATCGATCTTGTATTATTAAATCTGTGGGTAGTTAGGTAGGTACTATAATGTTACTTTGGCGCTGGCGCCACTCAAGGTTCGGCTTAGGCCGGCCCTGTGGTGGCTGCGTGGGCCTCACATCGGGCCTAAGTCTAGCCAATGGTCCGCTGGTCCACTAGCCAGCGATTTAGGGTATCGTCCGTAAGCGGATTCCACTCCGATAAAAAAGGTAGGTACTAATATTATAAAGCGAAAAGATTTGTTTTAACTACTAAGTATGTAACGAATAAACCCAAAAACTACCGGACCGATTCAAAAACTACCTATTTCATCATTAAAATGGTGAAAAAACTACCGGACTGATTCAAAAACTATTTCACCATTAGAATGGCGAAAAAACAAACGGACCGATTTAAAAACTACCATTAGAATGCCACCTAATGCCACATTATTCCTGAGTGACATACTTAGGTTATATACTGTATACAATTATTTGATTGGTTACCTATATTGTATTCAATTTAAAAAAAACACGGGGACGAAGTTGCAGGCGGAGCGCTATTCTGCCATAACAGTGAAAATAAAGAGAGTGTTTTGAATGTCTTTCTTGTTGTCTGTTACCTATCATAGAGCGAAAGCACTATTTTGGATTGGAAATGAGGACACGTGTAAATTTAAATCGAAAATTACGCGTTTTTGCAGACCGACGCGTCGGTCCGATGCTGAGTTTCAATAAATTATCTACGGTCTTGTTTACTAACCGAGGAATTTGACAGAGTTCTCTAGCAAAACAAACTTAGGTGTAATTTATTGAAACATTCCGCTTCCGTGTCCGGAAACATTAAAATAACTATTAAATAATTCTGTGTAGTACTTTTGCATAATTCAGAATTTATTGTTACATATTAATTTAACCTAGTCATACATCTCACTCTAATTATTATCTGACACAAATAAGACCTACCTATTCCTCCAAATCTGTACATCTTACTATACACCTGTTCGAATAAATGCACATTGAACCTACATGTAGGTAATAATTAGATACCTAAAGGTTTTTTTAAATTCATTGTAAAAATTTATACTTAAATCAAAACCGTTTTCAAAAACAAGCTTTTATTTAAATGCTTTTATAAGAAGAAATTAAATAAACTTTATATTAAAATGTCAAAAAGTTTGCCAATTCTATCGTTTATCTACACAAGTAAACCTCGCGAAAAGCTTTTATAACATTTAAATTTTATAAAAGTATTTAAAAACAGCTTGTTTTTATAAAAAACTAATAGGTTTTTTTTTATTTTTAAGTCGGAATTTTTTTACTTTATTACCCTTTCATTTGATATTCATATTATGCTACAAAATGCTCTTCCGATTCGGAGCCCTAAGCGGACGCTAGGCGGTCGAGAGACTCCTGAGAGTGAGATGCTCGATCGGCCGGATCGGAATCCCCTAGGAACCCCCAAGATCTTCGCCTTCTTAAAAACCCCGTGACTCAGGAAATGATATCAGAGACAACCTGCAGTAGTCAATAAAAAAAATCGCCTATTAGCAAGGTGCGCGTCGTATCGACCTAGAAATGAAAGTAGTCAAATTCCTTAGTTTGCTACGGTAGCCACAGTTTGAAGGTGACAACGCCTGCAGGCGTAGTCTTTAAAAGGACTAGAGAAGGTGAAATTAGGGAAAAAATATATCATCAGAACTCTTGCCGTAGTGTAGATAGAACGCTCTTTATGACGCAATTGAAATTAATTACATTTAAAAGCTAATATTATAATTTAAATTAATAAATATCTCTCTCTGTATTGAAAGGCCACACAACACAAGCCACAGCGTTTTAAATCAACAATTAATTACTACCTGTAATTCTGGTGTAATCGGTTTGTACCTAGTAATTAATGACTACCATTTTAACTAATGAATATAAATTATCTTTCGTGATACGTTAAATGAACGGATCGATCGGAAAAGGTCAATTGAATTTCATATAAGGACCAATTTGATTGTGTGAAATAATATTTAGTTGCATTCAAATGAAATTAAAATTATACATTTACACAATTTTTAACAGTGTATCAAGATGAAAGTCTTTTATACGAGCCAAGGTCACGTCACCCTGGACAACGTCTGAGCCAGACAAACGACTGACGTCGGAACGCAACTTTTCAGGGCCAGCGGAACTTTAGGTCGTGAGTTGACCGACCTATAGGTTGGTGGGCCGTCTTGAGCGGCACTGGGTGGTCGGTCACTCCTTTTCTGAAGAGTGACACGTCTCTGCTTTCAGATGTGGCGGATGGATGCGACCACTAGGGTGGTTTTCCGTGGTGGTGTCTCAGGTGACAGCGCCGCCCTGTCGAAGCTAGCACCTGGGCACACCTACACGTTACATCCATACTTTTTTTTATTGGTCTGAGCCATACCCAATGAGCCTCTCCTTTGATGAGAACCGGTATTCCGGATGGCTGTGGCCTTAGGGGGACCAACGGCTTAGATAAATGGCTTAAACTGCGCTGAGTCTCATCCAGCCGCCTTGTCACTACTAAGGGGACCCAGGAAAATACCCTTTTCAGGGCTAGCGGGAGTCTTGTGCTCGGTGGGGGCCGGTCGCCAAGACTGGCAGTTCAGTGTCCGGTACTTATGTCGCACATCGAATGGGAACAATACATCAATTGGGCCCGAAAGGGCGGGCACAGATAGTTTCCAGCAAAAGTGAAAGATTCACGATTCCGGGTTGCTGTCGCAGGTAGCCGTCAGAAAATAATGAGATTTGTCGTCTGATATGATGATGAATGTTTAACAATGTCAGAGTTCCCGTTTATCCTTAGATAATTTAAATGTAAGCGTTTCTTATTCTTCTTTAATTAATGGCGTTCGCGTTATTTATCGCATTTCGCCAATGTCAAGTGAAAATGCACTTTTAAAGTAACAGACAATTGTACGGTAGATTGAGGTTAAACATGGAGTCTCTAAACACGTGTTTTTACAACAAGAACTCGGGAGAAACTCCCATCTAAGCGTTTATCATATATTCAGCGTTTATTTGACAGATAGTCTATAAAAACTGTCAGCTTAACTGTCAAGTATCTCCTAATCATAACTTGTGGAACTGGCCCTTAGTACCCTTAGTACTTCTTTAGTATTTTTTTTTTTAAATTACAACCTCCTGTGCAGAAACATTAATAATTTTATTGCTTTAAAATGGAAAGTCAAAATGTGCTCCGTGTAGAAACCAAAGTTACGTACCTACCTATTATTAAAACACCTGACATCTCTTCTGTTGATTTTAGGGACGTAATTATTTTGTTCGTTCATTAGGTTTTTTCTCAGAAAACGGTTCAAAGAGATATTAATTAAACTGTAATAACACGAAATACCACAAAGTATAGGTAGGTACCACAAAGTACTTGAACTGTCGAATGTCGAATTACGAAATGTACCATTTGTCCATTTTGGCTTTCGTTTGTAGCTTCACTTACTTCTATAAGTACTTACTCTAGTTACTTTTTTGGGTTTGATGCAGATTGGCAACTGGTGGCAACCTTGTGACTGTGTTGAGGCATTGCAAGGCCCATATTGCCAGATCGGGTTTTATGTGTTGGGTGCTATGTTCCAAGACCTTCCCGCCCCGCGGTGCATAGGTACTGAGAGACAGAAGACGGCTGACGTCAGAACACGGAAAGGCCCTTTTCAGGCCTAGTAGACTTTTGGGTCGTGAGTTAACCGGCGAGGACCCGTGAAAAGCCCTTTTGAGGGCCGCTGGCCCGATATTATACTCTTTTATTTTGGAAATTTTCAATAAGTAGTGTTTTTAATACACTGAAATATACTTTTGCAATTTTCTCATAAGTACTAATTTGTTTTGTAAGTAGTATAGTTTCGTAAGTTTAATATTTTGTCGAAGATTCATAGTTAGCGCATGATGACCGTTCAAAATTTGCATGTTACCCGTTAACGCCTGAGACCTCCCTCTATTTATTGTCATGACTGCAAGCTTTGTTAACCCATTCATTGCCACCTCTAAAATTGTGTCTTAACCTAGGTGCCGCCATACATTTGTCAACGAGCGCCCATCGGCGGCCACGGCATCTTAGTTACGGATTTATTGCCGCCCATCGGCGCTTTCGGCATGAGGCCTTAGAACACTACCACGTCAATCAGTTTTTTTCTCTTATTGGTGTTTGTTACTGGGTTATAAAACTGCTTTAATGTGTAATTGTGTTATTATAGTTAAATACTGCAATTTTAACGGGTATTATATTTCAAAACAACGATGAAGAATAAAGGTGCGTTACTAAGTTTTTTTTGCGATTTAGATTGTTATGGAACATTATTTAGTAATTTTTAATTAAAAGAAAGATAAAACACGATAAAACAAAAGTTTAATTGTAAATTATTAAGCGTTATGTGAAACCAAGAAGTCCTCAACCTTTTTCCAAATAATAATAAAAAATATTTTTTGTTACACTTTCATAAAATATCTTTTTTTTTGTAGATTCTGTAAATCAATTTCTATACATAACAAGTATGATAGTTGTTCCGGAGAACACCAATTGGAGGGAGAAACTGACTCATTAAAATCTTTTATTTAATTTGCAATGTATATTTGTTCGGGTGGAATCTTGCTACTCGATTTTGAAGCAGATATCTTCAACCGATTGAGCTGAAATATTGTGTACACGTTTAGTATGGATGACAATATACGATAAGCTGTGTGAATCCAATATGGCTGACCATCCAAAATGGCGGAATAGCTATTTTTAATGCATTTCTGCAATATGGGTATCAAATGAAAGGGCTAGTTGAGAGTAACTCGAAAAATAATGTGATGTCATTCTAAATCCAATATGGCGGATCATCCAAGATGGCGGAATAGTTTTTTTTATGCAGTTCTACAATATGGGTATTAAATGAAAAGGCTTGCCGAGAATAATTAGAAAAATATTCTGACATCACTCTTAATCTAATATGGCGGACTTTTAAAGATTTTTATGCTTTCTTATAGTATGTGTATTAAATGAAAGGGTTCGCTGAGAATAAAAAGGCAGGTTAAAAAAAGATGATGATTATAAGCTCTGTTGCTCTAATCCATCTGAAATTTGATGTAGAGACCTCAATTATTCTTGAGGTAGAATTTTATTTAAATGCTCTAAAAAGAAGAAAAAAACATTTTCCGTTAAAATTTTAGCTATGAACTTATAACCTTATAATAGGTTACAGTGTCAGATAGTACTCCTTTACCAGCCTCCCGAAAACATTGAGTGAATGTACCTGTCTGATTACCAGTGGCAAAGCATTCCACAATCGCACAGCTTTAGCAGAAAACGAATTCTTGTAAATTTTTCGTGAAATGTACTGGCGTTGCTAAGCTTAGATTTTCCGAAAACCTTAGTACACGTGAATGGGTGTCATGATGTTGGGTGGAAAATAATGGCATATAGGAGGGAAAGAATGTGAGCATCCCGGCGAAGACGAATTGGCAACCACTTGCGTTTTAAGCGAAATTCGAAGACATGATCAAAACGTAAACCAAAGATGAATCTAATACAGACGTTTTGGAGGCGCTCAAGTTTAGTTAGTTGCTCTTCAGTAAGGTCAGGATAGCAGGAATCGGCATAATCAACGATAGGAAGAAGGGACTGTGCTAGTGCAATTTTGGTAGCAGTGCGGAGGAAGTTTCGAATTCTTCGTAGAAAGTCAGCAGGAAACTTTTTCCTGCTGACTTCTTGTAATTGAGGACCCCAAGATAAGTGTGTATGAAACAGTACACCAAGGTTTTTAACGGTCTGGCTGTATGGTATGCAAGTTCCATCGAATATAATCTGTGGCACCTCTGGCCATTTAATTTTCGACATCATCCTTTCTCATATTGATATTATATTAAAAAGTCACTTCCGCCATGTTGGATCTTCAACTTAGATGTTGCATTCGGAATTGGAACCCCCAAAACCCACGATAATGATACCCATATTGATATTATATTTAGAAGTCGCGTCCACCGTATGGGGTCTCGAAATAGATGTTGTATTCGCAACCGGGACCCCCGAAAACTACGAAATTGAAACCCATATTGATATTATATTAAGAAGTTGCGTCCGTAAGATTGAACTTCGAAAAAGGCGTTATATCCGGAATTGGGATCACAGAAAATGATATCCATAATATTAATAAATCACGTCCGCCATATTGGATCTCCAAAATAGATGTTGTATT
The DNA here is from genome assembly GCA_955850985.1 of Elophila nymphaeata. NCBI lineage: Eukaryota > Metazoa > Arthropoda > Insecta > Lepidoptera > Crambidae > Elophila > Elophila nymphaeata. The sequence goes on from OY039068.1 coordinate 17,110,171, forward strand.
CCGCCAAAAACCGCGAAAGTTATACCCATATTGATATAATATTTAGAAGTCGCGTCCATCATATTGGATCTCGAAATAGATGTTGTATTCGGAACCGGGACCTCCGAAAGCCATGAAAATGATACCCATATCGGTATTATATTTAAAAGTCGAGTCCGCCATCTTGGATCTCCAAAATAGACGTTGTATTCGAAATTGGAACACCCAAAAACAGCGAAAATAATATCCATATTGATATTATATTTAGAAGTCGCGTCCACCACATTGGATCTCGAAATAGATGTTGTATTCGAAACCGGGACCCACAAAAACCACGAAAAATATACCCATATTGATATTATATTAAGCAGTCGCGTCCGCCATATTGGATGTCGAAATAAATGTTGTATTTGAAACGGGGACCCCCGAAAACCACGAAAATGATACCCATATTGATATTATTTTATATTAAGAAGTCGCGTCCACCATATTAGATGTCGAAATAGATGTTGTATTTGGAATAGGGACCCCGAAAATCATACCCATATTGATATTATCCACACACCGGACGATCCAACGCGCTCCGATCGCGCGCAGCACAAACGCGATCGCGCGCTTTTGGCGCGAAGCGTGGACGTGCTGCGCGCGATCCAAGGACATACATTCTATTGTAGTATGTTAACGATCCAGTTCCATGACCCTGGATCGCGGGATCGCCGATCGTCCGGCGTGGACCCAGCTATTCGGAATTGGAACCGACCAAAAACCATGAAAATGATACCTATATTGATATTATATTTAAAATTCACGTTCGTCATAATAAATCTCGAAATAGATGTTGTATTCGTAATACCCCCGAAAAGCACGAAAAAGATAGGTGTACCTACAATAGAATAAATATTATTTTTTTGTTGATATTATATTAGAAAGTCGCGGCCATCTTGAATCTCGAAATAGGTGTTGTATTTGGAATCTCGACCCTCGAAAAATACGAAGATGATAGATATACCCGTATTGGTTATATTGAAAAGTCACGTCTCGCGTCCGCCATTATTGGATCTCGAAAATATCATGATGTTTTATAATTTTACTAGCTTTTGCCCGCGACTTCGTCCGCGTGGAATAATTACTTTAGGCAGCATTTTTTTGTGTAGGTACTTATTATGCAAAAAACACACATACAAACTGCAGTGCACTACAGTAAATGACATTTTTACAATCTACCATTTTATGTTTCTCCATCCTTTGCTACTTACTCGCAACCTTTCATCCCCACATGGGTCAATATTTCAAAAACGCTAGAACAATATTTGCGTTTCATGGTCTTATCTTCGGTAATGAGGAATCGCATAAAAATTTTCATCTCATATTTCAACCCCTTCATTCCCTTTTTCACAAAAAGGTAAGTAGCTTTTATTCCATTTCGAAGTTTCGTCTATTTTGTACCAAATTTCAATAAATTCGGTTCAGGTGTTAGGCGTGAAAGCGATTAAGCTAAAAAGTCATGTCCACCATCTTGGATCTCAAAATGGATGCTGTATTCTGAATTCTGACTCCGAATACAGCATCCATTTTGAGACCTCCGAAAACTACAAAACGGATACCCATATTAAGTTTAAAATTCGCGTCCGCCATCTTGGATATCAAAATGGAACCCTGTAAACCACGAAAATGATATCCATATTAATAATAAGTTAAGTAGCGTCCACCATCTTGGATCTAGAAATTGATGACGTATTTGGAATCGCGAACCTCGAAAACTACGAAATTGATACCCAAATCGCTTTTATGTTAAAAAGTCCCATCTGCCATCTTGGACCTCGATGTAGATGATAAAAAATCCCATCTGCCATCTTGGATCTCGACGTAGATGATGTATTTGGAATCAGGACCCCCGAAAACCTCGAAAATTATACCCATATTCCTATTAAGTTAAAAAGTCACGTCCGCCATCTTGGATCTCAAAATCGATGTTTTATTCGGAGTCAGAACCCCCAAAAACCTCGAAAATGATACCCATATCGATTTTAGATTAAATAGTCACAACCGCCTTCTTGGATCTCGAAATAGATGTCGTATTCGGAATCGGGACCCCCGAAAACCACGAAAATGACACCCATATTGACATTTTGTCAAAAGTCGCGTCCGCCATCTTGGATCTCGAAATAGATGTTTTATTCGTAATCCGGACCCCCAAAAACCACGAAAACGATACCCATATTGACATTATGTTAAAAATTCGCATCCGCCATCTTGGATCTGAAAATCGATGTTTTATTCGGAGTCAGAACCCCCAAAAATCTCGAAAATGATACCCATATTCCTATTAAGTTAAAAAGTCACGTCCGCCATCTTGGATCTTAAAATCGATGTTTTATTCGGAGTCAGAACCCCAAAAAATCTCGAAAATGATACCCATATCGATTTTACATTAAATAGTCGCAACCGCCATCTTGGATCTCGAAATAGATGTCGTATTCGGAATCGGGACCCCCGAAAACCACGAAAATTACACCCATATTGACATTTTGTCAAAAAGTCGCGTCCGCCATCTTGGATCTCGAAATAGATCTTTTATTCGTAATCCGGACCCCAAAAACCACGAAAACGATTCCCATATTGACATATTGTCAAAAAGTCGCGTCCGCCATCTTGGATCTAATGGGGACCTCCGAAAACCACAAAAGTGATACCCATATCGATATTATATTAAAAAGTCACAACCGTCATCTTGGATTGGATCTTTATTTCTTATCAAGTCCCTAATTTCAAAGTATCATGGTTTTATCTTTAACAATTACGAAGTCCCATACAAACTTTCATCCACTATTTCACCCCCACACAGGTCAAAATTTAAAAATTCTTAGAACAAATTTTTCTTTTTGTCTTATTAAGTGCCTAAATTCAAAGTTTCATGGTTCTATCTTCAAAAATGACGAACTTCCATACAAACTTTCATCCCCTTTTTCAACCCATACAACCTTTTTTTCGCGATAAAAAGTAGCCTATGTCCTTCCCCGAGATCTAATCTATATTTGTACCAAATTCCATCAAAATCGGTTCAGTGGTTTAGACGTGAAAGCTTAACAGACAGACAGACAGACAGACAGAAAGACAGACAGACAGAGTTACTTTCGCATTTATAATATTAGTAAGGAAAGGATTAATAAAATATTACTTAATATACAAAATTAGTTATATTTATAGTATTCGGACTCATTTGCTAAAAATCATAAAAAATATAATTTGATAAAAAAGTTAAGTATCTCTGAACTTTGAAGCAGGACGCCTATGGGCGCCGGCGGCATGTTAACTAAGAATGCGTATTTTGTTATTTCTAAGATATCCAGAGGCCAAATGAGGGAATTGTATACTAATGATTGAAAGAATTTTTTGGTAGTATTATTTCATTTTACAAATCACATTTGACTGAAAAAGTCGACCGAAAAAGTAGGGCGCCGATGGGCGTCTTCGGCATGTGCGTATACTCGCAAAGAGCGCCCATGGGCGTCCGCGGCACTGAATGGGTTAAGATAATTGTAGTTATCCAGGCGGACGGCTCCCTCTGCGACATAATGGGCCACCGGTGGCCAGTGGCCGCCACCGGCCACACGTGTGAGCCTCGCCGCGCCGTCTATACATAATATATGAAAAACGTTTAGGTACTGTGTACCTACACGTTTTTTCATACATTTTGTATAGAAATGAGTAGCTTGTAGCCCATTTGCGCGGAGCCTTAAATGAATCGACAACACCAACTAAATGTGATTTAAAATATTTGTAACTGATACAACCATTTATCCTTTATTTTACTCAGATACAAAAATAACCACTACTTGCATTGAAGCAAACTACATACCTACCTGTATTTTATAACACAGTGCTGCTAAAAATCACAGCTCAACGAGGTATTCTCGGAAAACCAACTTTATCGCAGCTATTTTTAAAGTTGTAAGTAGGTAGTATATGTAAATTTTGCACAATGAAAGTTAAAGAATGAAAATCCGTTTAAGGATTTATTCAAGTTAGAACGTAGATTATGCTCCGCGGAAAACGACTGTATACACATACTTACATCGCAGTTTTATTTTTCATTACAATTCCATTGATTTGTATCCTATTATATCCTTATCTGAATTCCGATAAGTGTAAAAGACAAATAATAATTACACAAAATGTAATCCTTTGTACACAAGCAACTTTGAACACGAGGTAGGCGTAGATATCTATCAGAAAAAGAGATTAGAAGGAAAGCAATTACAAAAGAAGGCTTTAGCCTCTATTATAATGAACATAGAATCTCAAAGACAAATTGTGGAATAATGAAATCCTGCAAGGAAATTTGTTGGCGGTAGTCTGAAATTCAGTATTTAATTTGACATAAATGAGAAATAATTGATTTATTTCCTAATTTTTATTTGGCATGTTTTAAGTTTTCGAAAAGCAAAGTCTAACTTTGATTTGATTTTTTTGATGATATTTGTAAAAATACCTCATCGGGATGTTGAAGATGTAAGTTTTCAACATTGTTAGGCATGTGTCAGCTTGATAAGCAATCCGAAAGAAAGGCTAATAAATTAGCCGCGAATGATAAGTCCTGTGTCGCTCAGATGAAAAAGGAATCGACCGCATCGCGAAATGTGGCAGTTCGAGTTTTTATAATGACAGGATTTTTTTTCTTGTCTATCGTTTTTTTTTTAATTTGGTAGAATTTTCAAACATTATAACGGGAACGTGGGCGACAGGCTGGCAACCTGTCACTATTTGGAGGCACTGCAAGGCCCATACTGCCTAAAGCTCTGCTCAGTCCTCTCATGGGATTACAAGGCTGATGGTAATGTATGTATAATGAGAAATGTTGGAGAAATAACTAATTACACTTTCCTACTTACATACGTTATTTTTAGTTTGTCATTAAACAGAGAGCTACTTACAATTTTGATTGTTATAAAGTGTAGATAAAAATATATTGATATTTATCGCTCGCAGCTTCGCTCGCGTCAATGGCCTCAAAAAGTATCTAGACTTTCCCAGGGTCTCAAACTATCTACAAACCTTTCATCAAAATTGGTTCAGTGGTTTCGGGGTGAAAGTGTACAGACAGACAGTTACTTTCACGTGTATAATATTAGTTGTGATTTCTATTAGTAGGTATCAAATGAAATATTATAAGAGATACATTAGGTACACATTATCACGCTCATAATCGCAGATTTAAGCAGTGCTTTAGAAACATTTTGTTTACACATAAAGTCAGATCTGGCAGTGTAGGGAAAATAGTGCACGTTGTCAGCTTGTCGCCTACATAGGTACTTAACCCCAAAAAACCATAAAACCCAAAAAGTAACTAAAACTCCAGTAAATCAACCAACAAAATCCGATAACCTGAACCGATTTCAAGTAGGTACCTACCTATTACACTCTAGAATTCTATAACGTCAAATATTGTAAAAGTAAGCCTAAAGGCGGGTCATTGGCCCGATCCGATCAGTGTATCCGTATCACGTATCAAGCCCCGTATCAAGTTGTGGACGCCTCGATTTGCTCCGTATGACAACCGTATGAAACCGACATGACAAGGGACGGGCCGTTTTATAACGGCGGCGTATCAAGATAACGTATCATCACCCGTCCACATATGCGATCAGGTGCCGCCAGCGGGGCCTGGTCATCTCATGTTTTCTTGATTGATGTAAACGTAGGTCTTATAATTAGTTGTTATCTTTAGATGGACAATTGTATGACACATGCAATAATAATATGTAATTATTGTTTTTTTTTTGTACAATGTGTGGACATTGTATTCTTATAACATTGTTAACCGGAGGATCTTAAATGTATGCTTACCACTTATATTGAAAGGAATATCTGTAAGTACCTAACTAACAATAACATAAAATGGTGGTGGGTATCAAAATTTAAATTGCTTAGTTCAATAATATGATTAATTAAATTATGTAGAAAAGCTTTTCACAAGATAAATAATCCAAATGCGTGGGAGTAATAACTACCCAAACTTTACGCATGTTAAAATGTAACTTAAATTATATTGATAATTATTTATTGACTTGTATTGATGTTTTGAAATCATTACGAAATTGTAAGCTGTGGAGTTTCTTTCGCCATTTCTTCTCCATCTCAGCATAATAATAATAATTATTCGTCCCGAAATGGTGGTAGTGACGATTTAAAAGTACTTAGCAAAGTCCATTTAAATAAAGAGCTTTTTCATTTTCATTTTCATTTCATTTTCATTTTCATGATACGCGTTGGCGATAGGGATACGCTGATCGGATCGGAAAAATGACAGGTACATATCTGGACTCGGCTTAGGCGGGCACTGGTGGCTTTTGTCACCGTGACTATTTCGTCACTTTTATCAAACCCGTGAATATGTATGGGGTTGCGCGCACGTTACGACGTGACAAGAGGGTGACGTTTGTATGTTGCATCTCCATAGATTCCATTTGAGTGAGGAAATAGTCACCGTGACAAAAGTAACCAGTGCGCGCTAGCTCTAATGACTAAGAGCAACCGCACACTGCTGACTTTTGTCACCGTGACTTTTACGTCACTCTTATCAAGCTTATGGATATATGTATGGAGGTGCGCGTACGTTACGACTTGACAAATGGGTGACATTTGGTGCATCTCCAGTGATCTCCATGCCTTCCACGAGAGTGACAAAATAGTCACTACTTATAATGCTCTGTGATAGTCACCGTGACAAAAGTCACCAGTGCGTGCCTGCTCTAACTATTTTCTGTAACGTAATTATATACTGGATTCTTTGTCTAAGTTTACATCACATTTTGAAACTCACTTCGATTTACGCATTTTGCCAATGTCAAGTGAAAACGTATCTAAAATAACTATATAGGGAACAATAAATTGTACGGTAGATTGAGTTAAAAATGGAGTCTGACGTCACGTGTTAAGTATTACAACAAGAACTCGGGAGAAATACCGACAAAGGTGGACGCACATTTATCCGAGCCGAACGCGCCGAAGAAGTCGAAATAAACGAACTTTACAATTCTTTCTAAGAAATCATATCCTATCAAATCTCACACACAGTAAACGCATACGCATGTAAAAATATGTGTTCACTGCTCACACTCCTGCCTGCGTCGAGTCGTCTGAATCTGGAACTGGAAGAACACCAGAAATCCTAGACGGATTCGGATGACGTTTGATGTCAATGACAGATTGACAGGGTCATCAATCATTGATCCATAGATTAATATTAAGTACTTAGGTACCTAAGGTACATACGTATGATCCCGGGCCCGGGTGATAGGGTCGACTCGACCGATGTGCCCGCATTCATTCTATTCAAATATAATAATACAGTAGTGTTCGTTTGTTTAGACCATTGTATAGGGTGGAGGGTTAATAAACTGAAACACAGGATTTACCCTAATTCAGATATTAGCCCGCCATAGTCCTCAACCTCACTATGGATTTACTACATAGCATTAACTTTACTGTGTCATTGAATGAACTTGTTCTTTATTGTAACCTACCCATATTTTTCTGTTATATCCTTATTTTTCTTTATGAAAACTTTGTATATTTTTTTGACTATTGTGAGAGTAGGTATAAACGTTATTATTATTATATTATTATTTCCTTTATTTCATTTAAAATACATACAAAATTATATTTCTAAATATTAAATTTTTACAATGTATAAACACTAAAAAATATAACATTTAAAAATACAAAAATGCAGTTCCCCATCGGTAGCAAGATCAGGGTCCCGGCTACAGGTGGTTAAGGATCCAGAAACAGGAACCTCCTCACTATACGGGCCGTGTCCAGAAGTACTGCCTTCTGCATCTGACTCTTGATCCAACCACCGATATTATTATTATTATTACAGTCCGTGCATGTGTAAAAGAATTAGAAACGATTCTTTGGCGCATTCGGCTCTTTCGGTGCCGTCGATTCTTTCTGTACGGATATGTGTGCGAGGCCTCTTTGCCTTCAATTCGTTAGACCCGTTCGGTTCGGATAAATGTGCGTCTACCTTTAGAAATGCGTTATTTTTGGCAGGTAATTTAAAACGAAGTCTACCTCCCTTATAATCGACATTAGATCTGTTTTCGAGGGTCGCTTCGATAAACTTTTCAACTTTAATGAAAAGTCCTTTGTGTTTTAAGCGGATTCCAACTGAAGGACGAGGTAAGATCTGATTTCTGTACAAATAACCTACCTATAAGTAATCCTAATAAAAATTGAAGATAAAATTATGTTCAACAATCAATAAGTTTACGATTTATAGGAGTTAGATGGCAACTTACAAGTCGAAATGAGAAGATTGAATGTACCAAATGTCCAGCCGGCCTATTAGCTAACTTTTTTTGACAGTTGAAAGTGATGATCACCGAGTGAATTACATATTCATTGCCGTTTTACATGACACGCTATTGAGACACTTCTCGTGTAAAAACAGCAATGGTTAGGTAATTCACTCAGGGATCATCACTTTCTACTGTCAAAAAAGGTGGATTTTGTTTGTTCGATTACTGGAAGTTTGTTACTTTTTTGGGCTATACAGGGTGTTTGGTACAGTCAACAGCACGTCGGGCTATACAAAACTGTCAAATTTCTCCAAACGATTTTCAACCTAACTCTGTTGAATATAAAGTGCATAATCGATTGGGAAAATTTGACAGTTTGTGGTAACCCAACGTGCTGTTGTCTGTACATGGGGTATGAAGCGGGCACCTACCCATGCTAACATAGTCATATAAATACTATGGTGATATTAAAAATTCAAAATTGTAAAAATAATTTTTGAATTTTTCATAAGTTTTGTTTTTGTGACCAAACTATTTATATGGAGAAAACATTTTATTTTTACAATTTAAAAATTTTGATATTTGCATAGTATTTATATGACTGTGTTAGCATGGGTAGGTGCCCGCTTCATACCCCATGTACCAAACACCCTGTATATCCTATTATGTAGAGAACAGCATGGCAACCTGTCAGTTTTTAAGAGACTACATGACCCACACTGCCAGATGTGGCTTTATGTGTAACGAAATGTTACCTTAAACTCTGCTCAAACGCTTTCGTTATTGAGCTATTGTATCTTAATAGAATATAATAGCATGATTCTCCCAAGTCCGAGACACTAGAAATAAGTGTAGAAATTATTTGGAAGTATGAAGTCTATTAAAGATTATTTTGGGCTACAAACTAAAGCGTATGGCTCAGCTTTAGAAAGAGGTACCTTATAGAATAGGTTTATACTTTTTGTGTATACAGGGTGTAAGGGACCCGCTCTCTAAAACGAAAAACATAAAGTCTACTACCTCAAAGTAAATTTATGGCATAAGCAGTTCTTTTTTAAATTGAATATTTAAAGAGTTGGTAATTTTACAACGCGCAATGTATTACGTACGTGCGGGCGGCCCGTAGCGGCCCGACGCAAGCGGCGGCGGCGCCCCGGCGCGCGACGCGTATCTAAAACTGAACAGGTTCGAACGCCCTCAGACTAAGCCCGCAGATCATGAAAACCTCTTCACAAATCTTTAGTTTAACACAGTTACAGTCATTTTTTATGTACGGACAACATTTAGTTTTCAACCTTAAACGTGTGCATGCAGGGGCATTGAACTCGTAAAGTAGGTAATGAAACTTCAGTAAAGTAACTAACAAAAGCCAACCACTAGGACAGATGTTACACTCGAAATCATCTTAGTAGTCCGGGTACCGTTTGATAATTTAAGTAGGTACTTAAGTATCATACAAATAATAAAAAAACACAAATAAATAATCAAAGCGACGAGTAACAACTTTTGTCTTATTAATTACCTACTTAGCAAATAAGCGAAAGCGCGCGTCATAAAATCAAGTTACCTACCTCAGATTTTATTTGGTCTGAGGTAGTTACCTACCTACCTTTTCACTAACTTGAGAAGCACCATGACATGCTGAGTGAAAAAAATAGAAAACGAAAATGATAAAAAATTCTAACATGATAAAAGCCCGAGACAGGACTCGAACCAGGGACCTTTCGCGATCCGGGCGAATGCACTCCTCTAAGCTACACAGGACTTGTAAGGTCACGAGTTACAATTAACGAATTTATTGAAGACATTATTTTACACACTTACACACAATCAGTATACCGATTCGTTGGTGTCCCTTTTTATGCCTTGTAGTCTTAATTGATTTAATTTCTAGGCACGAGTAATAGTTTAGCTATCTACGTTTAAAAGTAAACAACAAATACCTAGATGGGTGTACGTGAACGGAGAAATAAGCCAGATTTCAGATCCAGATTCGATTCCGCACTAATATTAGAAAAATAACGAAAATGACAAGGAAATAAATAAAACTAACAATTTGATAAAAACTACGTACCTACGTTAGGCATTTCGTCTAATGAGGTGCAATTAGCGCTCCCAGATTTGGATACCTACGCCGCGCTATCCTTAATGCAAGGAAGCATTTCATCCAGCTTTTCTGAGGCACATCCACTTAATATTACTTCGTATTCGCAAGCACTGTACGCCTAATTAGAGGCAGTTTAAAACACAACTCACACACACACACACAAATGAACTAGGTAGGTAATAACATTTCGTTCGTAAATCACATGCGTTTACGTTCGAAGCTAACAGCGAACTGCGCGTGCGTCCTGCGCCGTGCACCGACTGGGCGGCATTTTCATTTGTCCTTTCGGCAAATACAAAGAAGCCGCCTGTGATGCCGCTGTCTTTGTACTATCCGCCAAAGAATGCTGCCGCCGCGCCGCCGCGTGTTGGTGGTGCCGCGCAGAATAACAGCTGATCGGCCAAAAGTGATAGAATTTCTCCAAAAAGTACCTATGACTTTTTAAGTTTATAATGATATTTTATGTGTGCAAGATGCATTGTACTAAAGGTTATTTTTGTACCTACTTTTGTTTGTACAGCGGTTTAATTGTGTTGCATAAAGTTCTCGTCAATACGTGAGTTAAGAAATTTAGTTTGTTGAGTTTGCGTGAGAGTCTCCTAGCGCGTGTTGACTGGTGACGTAGATGCCTACATTATCTTGTTTACTAGGTAACATAATTAATAGCGGTATTTTAAAACTACGTAATAATGATGTAGGTATCCCCTCAGTAGTCTGTGGAAGAGTGGATTATTATGATGATATTTAAGCACGTAGGCGACACTGTGTAATGCAGTACCTACCTACGTTATTTTTGGTCATAATTAAGTGGTTATCCAGGCGAAAGAAATGTCGCCATTACGTACCTAGGTACCTAATAAGAATGATTATTCTAACTCAGTACTAAATTGTTAATACTTAGCTACTTACCTTCTTTGATTACATGGGCTATTTTACATTAGAAGCCTACTTTAGTCTGTCATAAAATTTAAGAAACGGGATATCTGTTATGCTTGTGAATTATGATAGGTACCTATCTAGCAGGTGTGGTAAAACATACCTAGCTTCCCTATCGTCGGGGTGCGTCAGAAAAGTTTAGGTAGTAGATGGCATGGCGCGGCCGGCCGGTATCGCTCGCGTGCGCTGACCTTGGTCAACGTGCGCGGGTTCAATGGGTCAACAACGGTCAAGGGCAAGGCCACGCAGCGGCGCTAGACGTTTCGCTCGCCCGCCGCCCGGCCCGTAGACTGCGCGTGATATTTTTAAGTACATTGCTTTTATTGTAAAAAAAATTAATTTGTGTTTGTAAATTTTAAATTATTGTTTTATTTTGTTGTCCTGGCATGATAATACACAAAATAAGTGAAAAAAAAGTGTTAAAAATGTAATTTATTTTTGAGATTTTACCTATGACATCGTATTCAGTATCACTAGGACTACCTCCTGTTTTCGTTTTAGGGAGCGTTTCCCTTACACCCTGTATAGACACACTATAAACTAGCAAATTAATTGCAATTTCCTTTATATAAATGTACAGATAAAATATTCCAAAATGACATAGGTACTTACAAATACAGTTCCAAAATATTTTATCAAGTAGTTTGACAGTTGTTGTTGTTTTAAAATTTTATCGATAATGGTAAAGCAAAGGAGATTACTTCATTCAGCCACAACCAAGCAATAATTATGTAGGTATAACATTGGTTTAGGTTAGGTTAGACTTGCGACCTATACGCGCGAGCCGAGCGAGCGGAGCGAGCGTGCCGCGGCAGCGGCCGACCAAGTTCCAGAAACGACTTTTTTATATTTTACTATAGAATTGTCAATTTGGCAGAAGTTGGGAGGTAAAAACAGATGTGTTTCTTGATGATATAATAGTTTTTTGAATTTTCATATTTAGTTTTCTTTTAATCTATGGAATTTATTTAAAAAAATGTGTAGGAGAGGGTTAGCAGCCTCCCACATCTATTTCCTACCACCCCAAAAAAGCGATAAATTTGGTACTTCATTCTAAAGTGCTTCCAAGCGTATAAATTGTATTTACATTGATTTTAGTCAAGGTAGGGCACAGCGAACTAATAGCCGCTCGAATTTGGAGTTCTCGTACGTCAGTAGTACGCGAATAAAATAAAAAATGTGGTGTTGAGTTTCTACAGGGGAGTAAGGTTGTCTGAGCTCCACGGGGTAAGGAAGGGGACTAGGTTTGAAGCGCGCAAGAGTCACGGCGTGTTAAAAGCGCCTGTAGGCTATGATGACTGCTTACCACCAGGCAGGACGTATGTATGCTTGTCTGTAACAACCTAATAATACCTAGCATAAAAATTGTTTTTCTTAGTAAAAACAAATTCAATCAGATATTTTCTCGAGCGACAGCCCTACGCATTGTTCGATAGAGGTAACGTAACATTGACTCCATTTACACGCTCTGTGGAGGGTAGAAATGTGCCTTCGTTCCATAATTAATTGGTGTTAGCGGGGACCAATTGAATGTGATAAGGAAGCTGTTATCAAGAGTGCCTAGAATCAATTGTCTTGTTCGACCGGTTACTGCACACTGAACACTTTTATTTCTCGCTGACAATGCACATTGAAACCTGTGGATATATCGCTGGCAATTTGTATGAATCCGCATTTTACAAACGATGTCGTCCGTTTGTTAAACTCGCATTATGTAATGTGCCGGAGGCAAAATGTAGGTGCATTAAACTGTCTTCTACCAATAAAATATCTCTGAACCTGCTGATGTCTCCTGACTATATTATTTTTAGACAATGGGTTACTTAACCATTGGTCGAAGTTTTAATGGTCCAGTAACCACTAGCCATATCACCCGAAATTGCGGCTTTTATGATATGCCGAGGCATTTTGTGAAATTTGGAATCATACAAATTGCCTGGGACTGATAATATTTATTTGAAATTCCAAGTCAAAGAAATCGTATCGGACTGTGTTCTCGAAAATAACGAACCAAGTACCTAAATGAATAGATTATTATAAAGCAAAAATGTTCTCCTTGACCCTATTCGACGTAATAGTATGCATGTATGTTATTGTAATTGAGCTAGACCAGTTATATTAACACGAATTAATAAGTCAAATGTTCGCAACTTTATTGTAAATGATAACAACGATATAGCAACAGCGGTACCTACAGCTTTCAACCGTTAAATCTGTTCGTTATCTGCAGCTTGCCCGATATATAAAACTTTACGCTTAAATCAAACTTCTCCCCAAGTCGTGGGTCACGTACGAGATGTGCGAAAGAATAATATATTTTACTTCACAATTTTTCAAAAGACTCACCATTCTTAACTTTATAAAAGTTAAGGCACAGATAAATTTTGGGAATTGTGCACATAAATACTAAAGCATAATTTACTGTAAATTGTGTGATTTGATTCGTCTTGGCGGATTTTTATATAGGCTTTATTTATTTATTATTGTGCTTTTATAACTGTAATACAAGCAAAATTGTGTAACCAATGAGAGAGTTTTGCGGATGGTGCAAAAATCAGTGGAAATCATATTGACTGTTTAAAGCGAAAGCTACACAATATCTTGGACATATTTAATGCGATAATACTATTTGCTCCAATTGATAATGCTGGTTTTCAGGGCAAACGACCACCCAGTAGGAAACGTACCTCGTGGCTCAAAATTCTATGCACTTGGTTCAATCTGAACACCTATTTCGCGCAGCTGTGCAAAGTTCGAATAGCCTTAATGATAGCTGATCTCCGGTAGCAGATGGCGCCCCAAGAAGAAAAAGATCAAGAAAGAGGAAATTCGCAAATGAAAATATGGCTTTAAAGGTCTTAGATACCAAGCCCACCCTTAGACCAAATAAAAAGTATAGACGGAGTGTTGCGAAAAAAGCCCTACCCTGATCAGTTGAGCTCATAGATTGAGCTATACCGGCGCACGGACCGTGACGTAGTAATAAATTGTGTTTAGATTTATTAGAAAAAATGCCGAATTGCGTTGTGAAAGGGTGTGGAAATTAGTCATCGCGAAACAAAAAACAGGATGGAATCACATTTCACACGTAAGGTAACTTGGGAACTAATATTTTCAATAAATTTAAATAGAAAAATGGAGGTTATCACTTGGAACACAGAACCTCAAAAGTGCTGCCATGACTAAGTGTTGTAGTTTAACATTGTTATTAGGTAATGTGGCATGTAACGTAAAATTACTTAATTCTTGTATATCATCATTCAATTATATTAAATAATATTTTATTAGTCTCTTTAACACACTTGCTCATAGAACCGGTCCTTATTGCACTGTTTTCAGTTTTGTTTTCTACATATACACTCGTGCGATAGTGAACATTACGGCAATAATGCCTACTTTTACTACTACTTTACAGGATTTTCTTATTGTTTTATCTAGATTAAAACTATCATGGAGGCAAAATGATCTAGGTATTCAATACAGCCATGTCTTCAGTATATTTTCTAAAGTTTGCAATAAAATGTTAGGAGTCACGATTTCGATAACTTCAACAACGCAAATTATAAATACCACTTATCTTCATACAGACACGACGAAGAAGAATGCAATGAAGATTATTAAATGTATATGATGATTTAAAAAAAAAATTGTATACATATCAAGGATTAGGTACAATGCGCTATCTTACTAAAATCATAAAATGTACTAAATGCTTAGAATAGTTGCACACTGATATGAAACTTGATTGTCATAAGCGGAATAAACTAAAAAATAAAGGAGGTCTTCGCTTTCGCTATTCGACATAAATTTGTGTTTGGAAAACTATTGGTTCAAAATATTGTTATTATCGCAGAAAACCAATACCAAACCATTGTTATGAATATCTTAGAAATTCATTGCTAACAACTGCATTTTTTAGCAATTTAGGTAAGGAACACGAATATGTTGACCTTAATTACAAAATTAATTTAATGACGTGTGAAATTGAAAAATACTTATTAGGTTCCATCATACTGCTAAGTTGAAGGCTATTACAAAATCTATTGTTTAACGTTTGTTATGTATTTCATGCGTATTTGTATAATTAGTTCAGATATAGGTCACTAGATGGCGTTGTCACTGTGATGGTTTAATCTAGTTGGCGATGTTAAGAGTTGGATTTAATAATATAAGTACCTACTTTAATGTTACTATTTTCATGGTATTTGGGTACCAGTTTTTTTTGTAATTTAAAATCCCTAAACCCCACTTTCTAAACCTCTTGATTCTCCGAGGTTTAACATCTATTGAAATTATAAGACACTCATTCAAGTTAAAGAGGTTTTTAAATAAATACACAATATACAGACATTTTATTTTTTATTAAAAAATAAAATGTCTTTTTTTATTAAAAAAATAAAATGTATTTAACCTCTTTTCCCATTTCCTTCCTACTTACGTCATTACTTTTTTTTACACCGAACATCAGAATGCCTGGTCTTCCAAACCTGCGATAAGTAACGCTATTTTTCTATTAATGGGGAGTAGTAAATAAATTGGGAAGTCTGGCTCACATCATTTCATCCTCACCGCTCGCAAGCTCGCTTCGTCGCACTTCGTGCGCCGTCGGATGAAACGATGTGAGCCAAACTTCCCAATTTATTTTTATGAAAGTCAGTCGATATTGAATTAATCCAGACCCCTAGACAAGACCTACACCACAAATGAATTTATATCGCGAAGCTTATTTAAATGTTTTACGATGAAATATAAGATCATTTTGTTGTAACCTTCGAAACAATGCAGTCAAGTTGTAGTTTTTAAAACACTATTATGAAATTTGTTAAACAAAAACAGTCACTAAAGTTAGACTGTGTATGTCCCGCATCATCAAATGAACCAAGGCGACATGGCAATTTATTACCTAATTCTATACGGTGTATTGTATGTGGACCGTCGAATTGTGGAAAGACCAACTTAGTTATTAGTTTATTGTTACACAAAGATGGTTTACGATTTCGTAATCTTTATGTTTATTCAAAGTCGTTATATCAACCTAAATATGTGTATTTAGAGAAGGTACTTGACTTAGTTACAGATACACAATTTAATAAATATAACCATAATAGTGAGATTTTAAGTCCACATGAAGCTTTGCCGAATTCAATTATTATATTTGATGATGTAGCATGTGAAAATCAAAACAATATCCGAGATTATTTTGCCATGGGACGTCATAAGAATGTTGATTGCTTTTATATTAATCAGACATATACTAAAATACCCAAACAACTAGTAAGGGACAATTCAAATCTAATTATTTTATTTAAGCAAGATGACATAAATTTGAAACACGTCTATGATGAGCATGTGGGGCCTGATATGTCATGGTCTAAATTTCGAGAGATGTGTTCAACTATATGGAATAAACCATATAGTTATTTAGTTATAAACAAAGACTGTGAACGAAATAATGGATGTTACAGAAAAGCATTTGATACATTTATAGTGGTAGACGAATAGTGGATCGATACTTAAATGCTTGTTATGTTAATAATAAACCATTTCCATTGGTGACTCCGATTAGAATAGTAACTAAAATGGAAACGGATCTCAAAGAACAAATTGTAAAATCTGCTGCAGCTATAAAAAGAAAGGTTGAAATGATAAAAGAAGCTGAAAATATGAAAAATTCAACTTTAGATACAATATTTAAGCCGATAGTCGACCCCTTAAAATTGTTAGCACAAAAAAATGATGAAAAAAATGAAGAAGAACCCGACTATACGAATGTTTTTAAAAAAATAAAGGTAAATAAAACCAATACTTCGTGTTCCTCTAGTGAGGATTTCAATGAAGCTGTAAGTGAACCAGATGATGCTGATTACGATAGTCAAAACCAAACTCTCGTGAAACAAACTTCTGGTGAGCACAACATTAGCGACAGTTCATTTCAATCCTTACCATCTCCTCAATCTTTGTCATGGTCGGTTTCATCTGAAGCCATGATTGATGACATACCTTTTGGAATAAGAAAAGAACGCGGAAAACTTTGGCTCGGCAAAACCATGGTTTATGATGATGGACATACCCTCAAAATAGGAAATCGTGTTTTTAAAAAAACAATTGGATTAAAAGAACTATTGTTTAAAAAGAAACCAAACTTAGATGTAATCACCGATGTTGATTTAAATAATTATAAATCACTATTATTAGATACTAACGCTCACAGACGTGATTGTGATCCAACAAAACCAATTAAATGCAACAAAGGATTTAAATATATGAGTGTCATAAAACCATTATTTCAATTTTCTAGAAAAAATATAGATAGTGAAAAGAAGATCAAACAAGGCAAAGGTATCAAACTTAATAAAACAGTGAAGAAAGATACTGATTACATCTATTGGGACGATCCTAATGAATTGGTAGAGCGCTTAAAATTATTAATTGCATCACGCGATGCAGGTAACACAGGCTTAGAGAATGAAATTATTGCCATAATTGAAGAATTGCATGAAGCTGGTATCATTAACAAAATATAAAGAACATTCAACGAAAAATAAAAACCAGTACGCTTAAAGTAAGCAACGCATTAACATTAACATGAATATAGATAAATTTGGTCATCACGTTCATAAAAGATTACGATTATCAGAATATATTAATACTTTGGACGATTCACTAATAAAAAATGAGTCCGGAGACTTTGATTTGAGATCATCAAAACTAAAAGGTCTGTCTGCGCCAGACAAAGATGACGAAGCGGTAAATAAAGCATACATGGATAAAGCTGTTCAAGAGCTCAGAAGTGAAATAAAGAACGTAAATACACGCGTCCAACTCTACCTAAGGAACCTTGAAACAACAACTACAAATCGTCTCATTTCTATGTTCTATTCAAAAGCGGAAATAGATAGCATGATTCAAGTAAAATCAAATAAAAATGAGTAAAAAGGATATAGTCAATGAACTGCACCGAGCAGCAAGAAAGAATTTCCCTCGTCGAAGTACAGTTATTAAAGGTTTAGATGATTTGTGGCAAGCTGATCTTATGGATCTTCAGAAATATCATCGTATTAATAAAGGTTATAAATATGTTTTAGTTGTAATTGACACTTTATCAAAATATGTTTGGGTCAATCCCTTGAAGTCAAAAGACAAAAAATCTGTTACAAATGCAATGCAAAATATATTATGGAGTTCAATGCGAAAACCTAAGCATTTGCAAACTGATTTAGGGAGTGAGTTTTATAATAATAATTTTAGACAATTATTAAAAGAGTTCAATATAAAACATTATTCTACCTACTCTATAAAAAAAGCATCCATTGTAGAACGAGTAATAAGGACAATAAAATGTCATCTGTACAAATTGTTTAGCATATGTGGTAAATTTCAATGGGTACAAAAAAACTTAAAAGACGTAGTAAAAAGTTATAATAGTACTATTCATAGAATAACAAAATTTAGGCCTATTGATGTTAATCAATCAAACCAGATGGTTGTTAGGAATAATATTTTTGAAACATATTATTGTAATAAAGACCGGAAACACAAGTACCATGTTGGAGATTATGTTCGCATTAGTAAATACAAAGGTGAATTTTACAAAGGTTACACGCCTAATTGGTCAACCGAAATATTTAAAGTTGTAAAGGTTAATCAAACGAATCCACCAACCTATCACTTAGAAGATAAACATAAACAAAGAATATTGGGATCTTTTTATGAGTATGAAATACAGAAAACTAAGTTTCCTGATATTTATCTCATCGAGAAAATTTTAAAAAGAAAGGGAAATAAATTATATGTAAAATGGTTAGGGCTTAGTGATAAAGAGAATAGTTGGGTTGACAAAACTTCGTTGATTTCTTAATATAAATCTAATACTTTAACATAATACAATCACTCTACGAGTATCAATGAGCAAAGGCAGTGGTATTATTAACAGCGTAATTAATAATTTGCCGTTTGAGTTACATTTACCTGGTTATCAATTTTGTGGCCCTGGTACAAAACTGCAGAAACGGTTACTGAGAGGTGATCGGGGTATAAACCAACTTGACGAAGCTTGTATGTATCACGATATTGCTTATAATAATAGTGATTTGGACGTCCGACATAAAGCTGATCTAGAACTCTTAAATATGGCTAAAAAAAGATTGAAATCAAAAGATTCTGGCAAAAATGAAAAAGTTGCCTCATGGATAGTGAAAAATGCAATGAAAGCAAAACTAAAAGCGGGAGCTGGTGTACGTTCATTTATGTCAGTAGTAAATAAAATTAAATCACAATTAAGAAAAATCAAATCCAAGGACAATAGCTCAGCTATAAAATATGCATATGCAGCAGCAAAAAAACTATTTTCTAATAAAAAAGGAGTGCGTTTCCCGCGGTGTATTCCTATTCCTAAATGTGGTGGAGTATTACCTCTAATACCAATATTTGCCGGACTGTCAGCTTTAGGCTCCTTAGCTGGAGGTGCAGCAGGTATCGCAAAAGCTGTAAATGATTCCAAGATGGCTCAAAAAAATTATCAAGAATCTCAACGGCATAACAAAATGATGGAGGCAGTTGCTCTTGGCAAAGGATTGTATCTTAAGCCTCATAAAAAAGGAGCAGGCTTATATTTAAATCCTCCAAAAAACTAATTAGACGGCTACCTAGACGAGCTCTTACCAATGTAGATATAATAGAGCATGCGTCCGATATTCCATTTTTCCGTGGTGTTTTTATGAGAGATGCATTACCTTCGAAACCTAGAAAAATAGAATGTGCTATACTAAATTTGGATAGTTCTAAAAATCCTGGAACTCATTGGGTAGCCTACGTTAAACAAAATGATTACTCTGAATACTACAATAGTTTTGGCAACTTAAAACCACCCTTAGAACTAATCAAGTATTTAAAAGAGACGCCAATAAGCTATAATTATGTGCAATATCAAACTTATGATTCTATGAACTGTGGTCACCTCTGTTTGAAGTTTTTAAGAGATTATTGGAAAACTAATTTATAAAGAGAACGAAATAAAAAAATTCATCATTATAAAAATGTCTTTCACTGTATCCATAACTGGGAAAGGAGCTTCCTTAATAACAAACTATTCACCCACTTTAGAATTACGTGGAGAGTATGAGTGCGGACTCTTGTATTTTTCTACATTTAATTCGATCCCTAATATAGACGAAAGAAATAATAAATTTTATTACGGTAAAAATGAAGTCGTAGAAATTCCTGAAGGAGCATATGAACTTCAAGATATTTGTGATTTTTTAAAAAACAATGTTAAAAATACTGAATTAAAATTGACTTGTAATAATAATACACTGAAAACTAATATTTTCTGTTCCGAAGACGTTTACTTTGACAAAAATGATTCGATGGGTAAAATTTTGGGTTTTGGTATGGAAACAATAAAGGCTAACATAAATAGAGAATCTCAGTATCCTGTTAATATTTTATCAACTACCATAATACGCATAGAATGCGATGTAGTCAGTGGATCATTCGTGAACGGGAAAGCAAGTCATATAATTTATGAATTTGTTCCAAATGTGCCGCCTGGTTATCGAATTATTGAAGTACCTAAGAACCTAATTTATTTTCCGGTTAACCAAAATGCAATTAGTGCAATCAATATAAGGTTGTTAGATGCAGACAATAGACAGATCAATTTGCGTGGTGAAGAAGTGCAGTTGTATTTACATTTCAGAAAAAAATGATAAACTTTAATAAAAATAGCTTTACACCATGCCTCCAATTCAGTTCTAAAAGAACCCTTCGAAAAGAAGCACCTCTCCATATGAAAAAGAAGCTGACAAAAAACAACAAAGAATTCCTTAAGCTAATCGGCTTGTTAAAATGAATATTTTAAATATTTCTCAAGCGGCAGTCCACGATAACAGTATAGAAAGTTTTGAATATCATTCGTATAAACCATACGTAACAAGTTTTAACAAGAATGATGAAATACGAATACCTATCAACCAACAAGACTTGTACGTGTTGCCTTCACTCAGCACTTTATATATTGAGGGCAAAGTAAATGTGTATAACACAACAACTAAAGCAAAAGTGTCAAGTGTCAACTTTGTGAATAATCCTGCGTTGTTTTTATTTCAAGATATCCGCTATGAATTAAACGGAGTTGAAATAGACAAAGTGAAAAATGCCGGTATTACAACGACCATTAAATCTTATTTATCGTTAAATGAAAATGAGTCTAAATCTGCTAAAGTATGGGGATGGTCTGTCAATGGAACAAATAATCTTAAAGATGGATCATTTTCAACATCAATTCCGTTAAATAAAATATTGGGCTTCGCTGAAGATTACGATAAAATCATAATTAACTGTAAACATGAGTTGATATTATTAAGATGTAACACAAATCTTAACGCTTTAAAATTAAAGCCTGGAGAGGTGGTGGACGACATTATCATCAACAAAATTGTTTGGCGAGTTCCACATGTTAAAGTGGCCGATCGCGAAAGGCTAAATTTATTGAAACACTTAGAAAAAGATCGAGCTATCACACTAACGTATCGTAATTGGGATTTGTATGAATATCCATTGATACCACAAACTCGCAAACATACATGGTCGATTAAAACTTCGTCACAAATCGAAAAACCTCGATTTGTTATTGTTGCTTTGCAGACTAATCGCAAACACAATTCTGAAATGTCAATGGCAGAATTCGATCACTGTAATGTTCGTGATGTAAGGGTCTTTTTAAACTCAACTTACTTTCCATACGAAGGATTGAATGTCAGTTTTTCAGACGATAAGTTTTCTTTATTATATGAGCAATATGCACGATTTCAACAGTGTTATTACGGACGCCGATCGGAGCCGTTGATGACTTTGAAAGAATTTAGAGACGTTGCTCCGTTATTTGTTATTGACTGTTCTCGTCAACACGAATCCTTGAAAGGATCAATAGACGTGCGAATTGAAATTGAAACAGATGTGGAAATACCAGATCAGACAGCTGCATATTGTCTGATTTTAAACGATTGTATATTTGAGTACAGACCTTTAAGTAATATTGTTAAGAAAATATCATGAACAACAAAATTATCGTAGATGTGCAAGGATTTAAAAATAAAGATAATGAATTCGTAGTAAAGGAATTAGCAATAGCCACAAAAGAGCACACACAAGTATTTTCAATAAAACCTCCTCACTCATTTTTCACTCTCACTGATACAGAAAGAAAACATGTAAAGTGGATAGAAAGAAATAGAGGCTATCGTTGGAGTGAGGGCTACATCGATTACAGAGAATTTCGTCGAATCATAAAACCATATTTAAACGACCAAAAAATTATAGTGAAAGGACTAGAAAAAATCAAGTGGGTACAGGAATTATGTGGCCATAGAAATATTGAAGATATCACAGATAATGGTATACCCAATCTAGATATTCTTAGTGAAATGTATTGTAAAAATAATTTTACTTTCAATTGTTTTTCTCATAAAAAACATTGTGCATTAAAAAATGTGCTGTGTATAAAAAAATGGTGCTTAGACAATAATTTAATTCAATGATAATAAATACATTTGAATAATATCTATACTTTTATTTGTACCATTCCTATATTTGGATGATTAATTAATTTCTCAGAATGAAACAACAATCTTAAGATTTTTTATTTATTAATAACGTCATCTAAACAACACACAGTTTGTTAAAAAGCTAATGTCACTTATACTAACACATTTTCGTGAATACGTACATTATAGATTTAGAAGATAATAAGAACAATGATATGATGTCTCTCTGTGGTTTTCACTTAGACAAAATGTCAAAGTAAATAAATCCACTTGAGAATTTGATGTAAGAACCAAAAGAAACGTATCGACGATGATTCAATAATGGCTAAAAGATGAAATCTGTAACACAATCACAACACAATATTATTATGTTATAGCTACAGTTTTAAGACAATTTTATGCACGTCCATATAATAATCTAAAAACTGTAGCTATAGCCACACATTTTTTTGGATATATTATTTACCAGTTTTTCGGTTTCATCCATTATTGTATCGTCGTCATCTTTGATCACATATTGAGCAGCTAATATCACATCTTTCTTTTTGTGGTCCATTCTAGATTCCGATATGTCTATTATTTGTATTTTGACCAGTCGCCTCCCATTTGTCGGCTCTTCTTTAATTACATATGATTGTTGACGTCGGTGGTTATGTTTGATGTAGTTGCTTTTCTTGGTTACTCTTGCCCGGGCTCGAAGCAATTTCGAAGCAAACTCTGGTTCCCTCAAAACATCTTCGTAGCACTGGGTGTCTTGGGCATCTTGATAAAATAGCGGTGGTTGTTGGTCAAAAAGTTGGAGCTCGTCCAAGTTTTCTTGATCGTGACGATTCTGGAATTAATATAAATTACTTTAGTATTTATTAAAACAATAATAACAAGACAAATTGTGTTCAAAGCTAGAAATTACTTACCAATTGCGACGACATGATTACTTTTCAGTCTTTCCACCCAACGATATGATGAAATATAAATTTAAAATTTAAATGCCAACCTTTTATACCAGCACTATGCTTACGTATAAACTAAAGTATTTTTGCAAGATTTACAAATTGTGTTGGTGTCATATGATCTACCTCGCAGTTTCTACATGCAAAGTTAAATTGCTGATTCTGTAATTGCAACATAAGTAGAGTCAGCAAATTACTTATTTATGGACATATTTTTTGCACATAAATGATTTGATTTTGCACTACTTACATTATTGTAATTCGATCTGACTCGTGTTAACTGTTTTGAAAATTTCGTTATCAAATTACATTATGTAGGTCATTCATTACTTATAGGTAAACATTAAACGGATATAAATTAAACGACAAAATGTAATGCAAAGTAATGTATTTATATAAACAATTTTAAACACAATGACACGTTTTCAACATTAATATAAATTAAGTTTAGATTGTATAACTTTTTTTTACAAAAATAAGTCATTACTCTAATATCTTTTAGAATTATTTCAAAACACAATGTCACATTATTAGCATGAACATTAATTTAATTTATTTGTAAGAAAAAAATAATATACAATAATAAGTAATGACTTTAAACTATGGGTTTAACTATCTGATGCACTTCACAGTCTATATAGTAATAGAATAATGCCCCCATGCTATGGTTGAAATATTATCGCTGGATATAAATCGCTTGTCATCTTTTCTGGATAGTGCTACTTTATTCTGTTCTCTAGTAAAAATTTGATGTTTGATTGTTTTGAAAAGAACATTTTTACCTCTGAGTTCCTTTCCAGTGGAAAGGCAGTTTGTATAGTCAGAAAACGTTAATCCTTTCGTGACAGGCTTTTTAACACCCTTTGCTTTTTTTAT
Organism: Elophila nymphaeata; assembly: GCA_955850985.1. Classification (NCBI taxonomy): domain Eukaryota; kingdom Metazoa; phylum Arthropoda; class Insecta; order Lepidoptera; family Crambidae; genus Elophila; species Elophila nymphaeata. Next base: position 17,134,868 of record OY039068.1, read on the forward strand.
CTCATAATCATCAGTTCTAATGCTGTATAGTTTGGATCGTAATCCTACAAATTCTAACAAAATTTGACCGCCTAATTCATCTTTAAATAAACCGGGAATTTTGTTGTTTTTTGGAATTATGTTAAAACGATTATTGGGAGGATAATTACTACTATCAAAATAAGAAATAAAATGATCTCTCATATCGCTATAAAAGTCATCCGTTTGTATGGAATATAACAAACTGTCAGTGTCCGTGTAGCACAATGACAAATTTTCTTTGTAAAAATTTTTCATAATGGAGTAATGGAAATCATACATGTGACTTTTTGAAAGGTCTAAAACAGTGAAGCCGATGTATATTGGTTTATTTAAAAATACTTTATCTCGTTTCAACTGAATGGCTACCAAATTTTCGTCAAACACGGCTGAACTATGGAAGTTGGGCCGGGCTATCAATTGTTCTGCAGAATAATGTTTTTTCGTAGTGTTACGATCGTCATGCCAGGTACTAACAAGTTTTACGTCAACTCTGCGTTCAGTATCTTCCAACGTTTTCCCAAAAATGCTATTATTTAAAAGCTTGAAAAAGTCTTGTTCGAAAAGAGAAACTGATTTTTGTCTTAATTTTGTATTCAAATCAATATATTGTTTTAAATATGGACTTTGTTTAAATGCTAATACCTTATGAATTTTTTTGAGCTTTAAACCATGATCAAGACAAACTTTTAAATGTACATAGTGAATTACGTAATTATATTTGTCATATAAATTAGGAATTAATTTTTTATGTTTAGAGCCAGGTAGTATAAAATTTTGTGCACAAAATGGAAGGTCATTATGTAAGTTATGTAAACTTTCAGGATATTCAAGATCTACTTCTAGAATATAACCATAGTCATTATTGTTGGGAATGCTCATTATATTAAGTTGATTAAATTGGTTTTCATCAAGTAATTTAAAATCAGCATATGGCAAATAACTACACATAGCATACCCGTACAGATTGTTGCAATCCAAGTATATTAAATAATTATTAGGTTTTGTTGAATCGAAATTGGGCTCATATTTATTATTACATCGAGAATATCTTTTGGAACATAAACAAATACCTCCACGAATGCCCTGTTGGATCATGCGGATTATTTCCAAGTCAGATAATAGTTCTAATTTTACTCTTGTCTTTAAAAGCATCGCATCGAAACTAAGACTAGGTGCTGTAACATAGAAAGCAGGATCTAAATCATAACTTTGTTTACATGTTTTGCGGAACTTTTGAAATATATCAGCTAGTAATAGAACATCAGTTTTGACATACAAGTCAGTGTATTCTCCTAAATTTTTTATTTCAAACGTTTTCCAAACATTGACTGCATGTTCATAATCACTTAAGCTAATAGACTCATTCGTGAGACTACTATAAAATTTATCTATATCTGGTAGACTTGTTTCTTTGTAGACATCCCATGAAGACATATATTCATATGGATATATACCTTTCCTACACAACAATGAAAACTGATCTTCACTCGTACAGTTATCACGTAAATGAATAAAATCGTGTTTATTAAGAGTTTTAGCTAATTTTTCTAAGCTTGTTCCTAAAAATTTAAAAGAATCCACAAAACGTATTGCGACAAAGTCTTGTTCTGAAAGTTGGATAAATTTGGTAAATGAAATATAGTTTTCTTTGCTTTTAGGAATAACTTTAATATGCCCAGGAATAGTGCTTAGTTCACGTATAAATAAATGGCAATCGTAACCTGATAAATTGTGAAAAAAAATTGGAATGAATTTAGGAACTCGAAAATTAAGATTACAAAATGAATGGGCAGCACCTCTGTATTTCCCTGTGAAATGACAATGATCTCTTACTTTATCGAAGATTAATAAGTTAGAACATAAATGACAATACTCTGCACTTTCAAAATTTTTTGAGTCAGTTTCACTAAATAATATTGGCATGGGACTTTTGGATGCTGATTGAATAATACCGTAAATTCTCTTTACATCTAATTGTAAATAATTTACAAACTTTGAAGAGCAATCCGGACCGCGATAAGATTTTAAACAGTTAAAAGAACTATCATAATTACAAACAATATAGTATGCAAATGAAGCGGGAATATGTTGATGCGTATGTTTTGTATGAATACCCTGATTATCAATACATGTTTCTAATAAGGTTTCAAAATCTGCATATATAACAAATGGCATATACTGTTTAAATTGAAAATTTTTAAATTGTAATATAGTGTTTTTTTCTGGTAAAATAGTTACGACTCCACCACAATCATGATTTTCATATTTTTCTCTAGTTTTGAAAAATATCAAACAATCATCACAGAAAAATATTTTACCATGATGACTAGTTACTTGACTTCTAACTAATTTTGACATATCTTTTATAAGACAGTAATGAGATTTAGAACCATTCTGTAAAAAAAGCATGTTCACATGAAATTTTTTTCGCAATTTAGTTTTATACAATGGTCCAGTTATATTTATTTTGCTATCTAATCCGTATATGTTAACACTAACATTTAGATTATTATTTTCAAATATTTTTATATCTTTGAACGAAACAGGAAATGACATGTCCCTTAGGTTTAACACAGTACTAAAATGAGGGTACGATGATACTCTTTCGCTATTTTTTTTAACTGGATATAAAGCAGCAATAACAGTCCACGCGAAGCAATAGTCATCGTTATTTTTTATGTTAACACAAGCATGTTTTGATTGTATTTTGGTTGGCAATTTCAAATAGCTTGACCCTTTCAGTGGAGTATATTTATTAATGTTAGTTTCGAGATATAAAATATTCAAAAGAGACCATCCGCTACCTTTCTCCTGAAATTCCTCAATCTTTTTAGTTATGATATCGGAAACAGTATCTACTAAATCATCAAAACTAAAGTTTTGATGTAGTGAAATATTTTCAGTAGCAAAGGACTTGATTTCCATTGTATCATCCTTGGGTAAAATTACTTTGACAAAGAGTTCAAAATTTACTTTGATATTAATGTGATTATTAATTGCCGTCTCAAGTAGCACACGTATATCCGAGGCAACACACCGCAAATATTGGTCTGCAGATGTAGCAGCTACGTTGCTACCGTCTATACGATGCTCTCGCTCAGCACTTATACGATATGAACCTATACGACCTTTGAATGCTGAAGAAATTTTTGTAATTCTCGTATTAATAAATACTGCACTATTGCTTTTATGTCTAATACTGCGCAAGTGACCTGGAAAAGCCTTACTTCGAATAGACTGATGACAAACTGAACAATAAATAGTTTCACCCATAGCAGAAGAACTAGTTATCTACCACATAGATTAGTTATTTTATGATTTTAAAAAACTACGAAATATTATTTAATTTCTCATGCCTGTTTATCAGGGTAAAAAATTGCTTCTTTTTAAATCTTTTCTTAGCTTCGCCGCACAATCTTTATCAGGCTCAACCCTTAGACGTAGCTGAGCACTCCACTTATTTGTTCTATTAATAGATTGTGTCTTCTATTTTACACGTATTGTACACCTTCACGTCAAATATAGTTATGACACCGTTATCGATTTACACTTTGTCGTTATTTTAGAAATATTTACCCATAGCAGAAGAACTATAGTTTTCTACCGCTTAGATTAATTATTTGATATTAACAGAAAATGTACCTACTGAGCAAAACCGGAAAAATATTATTTAATTTGTAATGTACTACACTACTAGATACTGCACTATATCATTACTAAATAGTCTGAACAGATAGTTTCACCCATAGCAGAAAAAGTAGTTGTCTACCAACCACCTAGATTAGTTATTATAAGATTTTTTTAAAATACGAGTTGTTATTTAATTTCTTACGCCTGTTTATCAGGATAAAAAATTGCTTCTTTTTTAAATCTTTTCTTAGCTTCGCCGCATAGTCTTTTTAATTGCTCCCAGAGTGGATCATCCGGCTCAACCCTTAGACGGAGCTGAGCACTCCACTTATTTGCTCTATTAATGGGTTCAATGTCTTCTATTTCGCCCGTATTGTACACCTTCACGTCAAAAAATATGTCACCTGTATCATGCACCTCGAGATGCCGCAGCACACCGCCCGGGACACGACGCGCCAGTGACGACCACAGAGGTGTTGCTGAACGATTGGCAGCCTTTGTTTCGTCGGAGGCTCCAAACAAAGACGATGCTAGATCGTCGTTCGATTTTCTGTAACAATCAGAATTTATTAATGTGAATTCATTATTAGCTACCAATAATTATGGAATTCTAAACACAAACAATATACCATCAAGAGCTTGTGACATAATTTGATGTCTATATAAGTAGATTTAGAATATATAATTTCCCATTTACTCAATAACTTTAGAACGACTTTACCTATTTCATTTCAGATGGTTCTTAGGGAAAGAAATTGGATATTTTCAAAAACTTGAAAGACTACTTGAACTTCACACATTTGGCAGCTCGCGCGATTGATTGGTTTATTCGTAGCCTTATATTACAAACACAATGTCAGGACCACGTCTCTAAAGTCAGCTCCTTAATTATACAATAGTGGTTAAAATCAGAAATAGCACGGGTCTCCCAAAAAAAAATGTTATAGCACTACCAATAAGCAATAGCACTACCATTTCAACCACTTCGCCTCTTTGTAACGAGAATGGTAAGTACCTATAACAGCTAACGTCAACCTATAATATCTACAGTTACGTGTGATGTGAAGTACCTACGATCCGTCCGATCCGTTTAACCAAATGAGATTTACATATCTGTACATTGCGATGGACGTAACGAGAGTTAACCTACAGCACTGCACATGCAACGCAATGGATGTATTGATTGTTATCCTGCTACGATTTATAGCTCCTTGCAACGCGATTGATGTAACGAGCGTGAACCTATACTGTAATTTTTACGTTCATAGAACCCGACGGATTTATTGATAGCTAACCATTTTCAGCTATTTACAAAGTGAGCAGCGTAAATGTCGAACGAGTGTAATGCGACTTACGGTTAAAAATAAAGTGCAGAGTGATACCACGCAACGCAAGCAATTACGAATCGTATAAAAAACTGTATAGTTTGTTGGATAAAATAACTAAAACTAAAAATATTTTTGATAAGTATACATACTTGGATAACTTTTTGGACGCCCTTGATTTCGATTCTTTGTAGGAGGTCTTCTTGGAACTTTTTGGTTTTTTCGGCGCTTCAACAACGTAGTCTTCTTCTACGTCCGATGTTTGCTGCTCCGAGTCGGAGTATAGAGCATGTGCGTTGCGTTTAAGCTTTGAGTCTGACCTGTAGGATAAAAAACAAAGATAAAGAATTATTTTAAGTTCATGTTGTCTCATACAATCACTAAAACCATAAGAATTATTAAATAATTCTAATGGTAAAGCGCATTGTACAAATAAAGTAAGACGACAACAAGTCAAGATATATTTCCATAGTGAAGTATGTTGCGGAAATTATCCTAATTTGTTGTAAGTAATAAAAATAAGAAAATTAGACTTACGTACATTTCGATGCAGTTGAGGCAGAATAAGTTTCAGCGAGAGAATTAAAATCACTTAACAATTCACTATTAAGTATTTAGCGAATCCTCCGATGACTGTGACTGAAATTGGTTAGAAGGAAGTTTTATACCCAATTTCGCTATAGATTTTACACACTACATGTAAATAATAACACACATGCGTATGCCACCATTCAGCAATTATTTTGTGAATAAACAGTTTTATTGAATTACAAATATTTTGCAATAACATAATATTGGAGCAACTTATAGCATATCAGTTTAGGGATCCGTAAACTAAATAAGTAGGTAACTGATTTTACCAATTATTACATTTTATAAAACTCATTTCACAAATAATTATTAGTTATCATATTGCAAATATGATCCGTGTGATGCTGGCAGAGTAAAAGAACATCAACCCATATCCTCCTAAGGGTGTCGTAGAAGGCAACCGTTGGTTTAGCAAAGGGGTATTGATCACCTTATACTCCAACGTAGGTACTGTTGACTGTAGATAAATCAACAGTGCGATAAGGGCAGAATAGCATAGCATCGACCCATATCCTCCAATGGGTGTCGTAGAAGGCCACCGTTGGTTTAGCAAAGGTATTGATCACCTTATCACCTCCGTCTACCAAACTGTACTGGGCAAGCATGGTGAATTACATTTCACATAAATTAACATACTATCTTCAGCAACTACCATTTAAAATAAATAAAATATTAATACTGAACCCACAATTTAATAATTTATTAAAATTGCATTCGCTTTAGATTTGCATGCGATGCATTAAATATGTTTATCAATATAATTAATAATTTATTTCATATTTCCATCAATTGCACTAATTTTGACGATTTAGGACTTCTGAATAATATTTTGTGTACACACACATTACAATATTGATATTGTGATCAGCATATTGTTTGTATAAAACTAGCAGATTTTTCATGTTCAAACCAGTCTCTGTTTGATTTGCCTAAATGCTGCCCAACTACGGACCTGGTTTCGGCCTGCCGGTTGGCTTCAGCAAGGAAGCTCTGAGATCAGGGACTGTTGAGCTATTTCTAAACTACTCTATTTTTGAGTAGTTTAAGTTGTAAGTGGTATTCAATAACTTTTTATTAAGTAGATATCAAACTTATAAAGTCAGTGTGGAACGTGAAAAGAATTCAGGTGAGTTTTTTTTCCCCTTCAACATTAACAGTTTTCGTTCTTTTCAACAAGATTCGGTTCAGTACCTTGTTTTTTTAGTATCGTGAAAATACACAGTCTCAATAACGATTTTTTCCAACAGTTGCAACTTTATGCGTTGATACTTTCGAAATTTGTTAAAAACTTTGTTGATACTTTTTTCGTCATAAAAATCATAGTCTCGAGATAGCATTCGTACAATTTTCGTAAATTAAATTTCACAACTTCTCGCGACCCCGTTGATGTGTCCATCCATAGCAAGAGCTGTCTGCACTGACCCACCGAAACGGTATAAAATCAAATCTGAATTAAATCAATATCGACCGACTTCCATAAAAATAAATTGGGAAGGCTGGCTCACATCGTTTCATCCGACGGCGCACGAAGTGCGACGTAGCGAGCTTGCGAGCGGTGAGGATGAAATGATGTGAGCCAGACTTCCCAATTTATTTACTACTATGGGGTAATATGAATTATTATGGCAACACCGTCTTACGCACTATACAAAAAAATGCCTTAATTCTTTCTTCGCAACGCTTCGTTTAAATATTTTTTATTTGGTCTGAGTCCAAACCCCTAATAAAAAACTACTACGATAATATATTTAATAAATGTATAAAATGCTTTTACTTTCATCATCATCATTTCAGCCGAGAGACGCCCACTGTTGGACATAGGCCTCCCCCAATCATCTCCAAACCGGTCGTTCCTGCGCTGCCCGCATCCAGCGGCTTCCCGCGATCGGGACCGTCACTCCACCTTGTGGGGGCCTACCAACGCTGCGTTTGACCTTTCTGGAAGTTGAACTAACCCAGTTGGACTGTTTGTCCCAGGTAAACATAATCGTCGACAACTTCCAGTGTAGAGCTTCCAACCTTTACAGGAGTGGGTGCGACATGGAAATTCGACATGACTTTCGTCTTATCCATGTTCATTTTAAGACCCACTTGTTGGGAGACTCTACAGAGATCGTCGTGCATTGTGCCCAGGTCTTCCAAGGTCTCAGCTATTACTACGATATCATCTGCAAAGCGAAGGTGAGTCATGTAGTCGCCATTTATGTTGATGCTAAGTCCTCTCCAGTCCAGAAGCTTAAACGCGTCCTCCTTTACTTCATATTATTGTATTAATCAGATATCTATTATTAATTTGGTAAGTATGTAAAACAAATTAGGATAATATTAAACGTGTTCCTAATCAAAACAAATTACACAGGTAAGTTAAGTACCTAATTAATACATTATTTAAATTTTAATTAGCAGCTTTGATGATGTTTTTTGAGCCCCTTATTCATTACAGAATTTATTAATTTTACACGCCCACTTGATTCTTAATAATCCACATCTTTTTTAATAAAATGAACTCTTATAAATATAATATAATTTAATACACATTTACCAAGGTCTTTTAGTAGAAAATAAATAAGAATCATGTTTTAATATATTCCTTGGTTCTTTAACAAATAAAAACGAAATTAGTTTCTGAAAAACAAAACCTACTTTTAGTTTGCCGTTCATTAATTAATGAAAAAACGACCACGTTAACACTTTTTCGCTATCCCATTTTGACATCAATAATTGCTAATGTCAATATCGGATAACGAAAGCATATTTTTTTTTCAGAACATTGACACCCGTATTCACAAACTTTACTATGAGGTTTCTAGAATCTTGGATAAGTAAACGCATCGCATTGCATTGAATAGACTTCTGTAATTGGTTACGTTTTATCATTCTTTAAATTTTTCACATCTGGACATTTGCTTTTGACATCGAAACCTGTGCGTTGCGTAATATAGCTACGTGTGTTAATTTTAGTACTCATAGTACCGATCCCCACGACCCTGTGCGTCCACGCGCACTATGAGACCTCAAAAGCCTTGGCCATATGACACGCACTGAGGAATGCTTATTTTACATAGTATTACTATGACAAGTATTGTTTGTGAATACGAGCGTAAAGTTTCGATATCCGTCTTCGAAATGATATCGGTACCCGTAGTGTAAATTTTTTTCGTTTGAAATAAGTAACTAGTGTAGTTGCGTTAAGAGCCCAATTTGTATGGGAAACATGATTTGCACTTCTTTCCGCTAGGGGCGCTATTCACGTTTCCTATACAAATCGAGCTCTTAACGCAACTACAATAGTTAACAATTTCAAACGAAAAAACTTACACTACGGGTACAGTACAAAAACAAAATTAAGCAAGCAGCATTTCATTCATTCCTATTTGAATTTTGTCCTATAATTTCCAATATAAACTTTTACCTTAGCCAGCCAATACCTCCAATCGGGGTAACCTAAAAAGTCTCATCCTTATTACAACTTCATGCTTATTACTTAACTACCTTCGAAATATAAAAAGACTCCGTCCAACCTATGATTTTGAACGTCGAACTCTATGCCACGTTCCGAAAAAGGCAAAGGTTTTGAATTTCTTTTCCCTTTCTATTTTTGTCAACGCTTTTAGCTAAGTCCTATAAACAAGGTCGATATATCTCCAAGCTACGAGAAGGCTCATTTGGAATATACTCGGCCATGAGTTGAAGGTGCGGTAAAAATTGTATCTTTACAGAATGCAATTTTAGGAGTTATATATTGCTTCAATCAAACCTTTGAACACCAAATTCGTTGTGTTGGGGTTTAGTTAGTGCTTGAATTTTTGAAAAGCCAACATTTTTATTAAATTAAGGGTGACACAACTTTTAAATACATCTAGGATAAGAAATATAGCGATTGAAAAAGTGATGATAACCACTATAAAATTCTCAACGCTATAAAACTTAAGTTTCAACCGTAACTAGATCGTCTACTAGATGCTTGCGCATGAAAATACTACTTTTACAGAAGAAAAGAAACCAATCGAAAAAAAAAAAAATTATTGAAATTAAAATATAACTGTGGGAGTGACACATCAGTGTAACAATCGTCTATACTATAGATGATGACCAGACACAGTACCTACCTTACAGAACCTATAGGGTAGGTACTGTGTCTGCTTACCATCAGGAGAGACGTTTTGTATGCTTGTTTGCCGTTGCCAGAGTACAAAGAGTTATTTTCATTTCTCATACTCGAGAAGTTGCGTTTGTTGGACCTGTACCCGTAGTGTAAATTTTTAGTATAAAATACGTAACTATTTTAGTTGCGTTAAGATCTCAATTTGTATGGGAAACACGATTTCCGCTTCTTTCCGCTAGGGGCGCTATTCATGTTTCCTATACAAATTGAGCTCTTAACGCAACTACAACAGTAACGCATTTTAAACGAAAAAACTTACACTACAGGTACTGAGTGTTGGGAAGGGAAGGAAATTGCTTCCTTCCCTATAAATTTTAAAAACTAAAAAATATTATGGAATAATTTTATTTTTGCGTTTACAAACGCGTAAATATAATACTAGAAAAATGCACTGAAAAAAAATGAGGCAAGTCGATTTTTTTCAGTGCATTTTTCTAGTATTAAAAAATATTAAACAATATTTAAAAACTCTAAAAAATCTTAAACAATTAAAAAGATATTATTAAAGTTTTAAAAATAATTACTTACAATAAACATCAAAACAACTTTGAAAGTTTGATACAAATTAGGAAACAAAAACATATCAAATAAACAACTTTTAAAAAAAAAGTCCAACCGACTTCAAAAAGTATAAAAATAACATATTATTATAATGTGTACTAGGTACCTGCTGTACTCTTTGAACTCGGTGCCAAGCCATGCCAATCGTTCAGCACCACGAGCCCCTCATCACCTAAGCTGGCGCGTTCGGTCGGTCGCAATCGCGAGATGATGTGATCAATGAATGTGATGTGGCAGGCGGACCTATAGAATACCTAGTTGGCTTGGCACCGACTTCAAACAGTACAGCAGGTACCTAGTACACATTATAATAATATGTTATTTTTATACTTTTTGAAGTCGGTTGGACTTTTTTTTAAAAAGTTGTTTATTTTTCTATTTTTAGTGTTTTATGTGGAATAATTGTTGTTTTTTTATATATATTACGAGATGGCCAACAAACTTGCGGCCCACTCGGTGTTAAGTGGTTCCATCGCTTATAGACACTTGCAATATTAACCATAAATCAATTAACATTAGAAGTGATTTTTGGGTTTTGTGCCCCTTTTATGTAGGCGACAGGCTGGCAACCTCTCACTATTTGGAGGCACTGCATGGTCCATACTGCCAGAGATGGTTTTATAAGTGATTGCAATAAAGATAGCGATTGAAAAAGTGATGATAACCACTATAAAATTCTCAACGCTATAAAACTTAAGTTTCAACCGTAACTAGATCGTCTACTAGATGCTTGCGCATGAAAATACTACTTTTACAGAAGAAAAGAAACCAATCGAAAAAAAAAAAAATTATTGAAATTAAAATATAACTGTGGGAGTGACACATCAGTGTAACAATCGTCTATACTATAGATGATGACCAGACACAGTACCTACCTTACAGAACCTATAGGGTAGGTACTGTGTCTGCTTACCATCAGGAGAGACGTTTTGTATGCTTGTTTGCCGTTGCCAGAGTACAAAGAGTTATTTTCATTTCTCATACTCGAGAAGTTGCGTTTGTTGGACCTGTACCCGTAGTGTAAATTTTTAGTATAAAATACGTAACTATTTTAGTTGCGTTAAGATCTCAATTTGTATGGGAAACACGATTTCCGCTTCTTTCCGCTAGGGGCGCTATTCATGTTTCCTATACAAATTGAGCTCTTAACGCAACTACAACAGTAACGCATTTTAAACGAAAAAACTTACACTACAGGTACTGAGTGTTGGGAAGGGAAGGAAATTGCTTCCTTCCCTATAAATTTTAAAAACTAAAAAATATTATGGAATAATTTTATTTTTGCGTTTACAAACGCGTAAATATAATACTAGAAAAATGCACTGAAAAAAAATGAGGCAAGTCGATTTTTTTCAGTGCATTTTTCTAGTATTAAAAAATATTAAACAATATTTAAAAACTCTAAAAAATCTTAAACAATTAAAAAGATATTATTAAAGTTTTAAAAATAATTACTTACAATAAACATCAAAACAACTTTGAAAGTTTGATACAAATTAGGAAACAAAAACATATCAAATAAACAACTTTTAAAAAAAAAGTCCAACCGACTTCAAAAAGTATAAAAATAACATATTATTATAATGTGTACTAGGTACCTGCTGTACTCTTTGAACTCGGTGCCAAGCCATGCCAATCGTTCAGCACCACGAGCCCCTCATCACCTAAGCTGGCGCGTTCGGTCGGTCGCAATCGCGAGATGATGTGATCAATGAATGTGATGTGGCAGGCGGACCTATAGAATACCTAGTTGGCTTGGCACCGACTTCAAACAGTACAGCAGGTACCTAGTACACATTATAATAATATGTTATTTTTATACTTTTTGAAGTCGGTTGGACTTTTTTTTAAAAAGTTGTTTATTTTTCTATTTTTAGTGTTTTATGTGGAATAATTGTTGTTTTTTTATATATATTACGAGATGGCCAACAAACTTGCGGCCCACTCGGTGTTAAGTGGTTCCATCGCTTATAGACACTTGCAATATTAACCATAAATCAATTAACATTAGAAGTGATTTTTGGGTTTTGTGCCCCTTTTATGTAGGCGACAGGCTGGCAACCTCTCACTATTTGGAGGCACTGCATGGTCCATACTGCCAGAGATGGTTTTATAAGTGAGAAAATGTTACAGTTTTGTACAAGATTAACATCCAAATAAGCTCACCTAACAAGCTGAAAGAATACAACTTTCGGTCTTTAGGTACCCTTTAATATTTAAAGAATTATCATCCAACTCTTAATCGTTATGGAGTTTCTCCTTCCATCATCAGCTCACCTGAACAGCCTGAAAGAATACAACTATCGCTCTTTAGGTACCTTTTATATTTAAATAATCATCAACCAACTCCTAACAGTTAAGGAGTTATTCCTTCCATCATCGGCTCACCTGATTAATTTGAAAAAATACAACTAGCGGTCTTTACGTGCCTATAATCTTTAAAGAATTATCATCCAACTCCTAACCGTTAAGGAGTTTTTCCTTCTATGATCAGCTTACCTGAATAACTTGAAAGAATACAACTATCGCTCTTTGGGTACCTATAATATTTAAAGAATTATCATCCAACTCCTAACCATTGAGGAGTTTTTTGTTTCATCATCAGCTGAAGTGAGAACAATGGGACCACCACAGGAGTAAACACTATCGAATAGAAAAAGAATTTTGAAAATCGGTCCAGAAATGACGGAGATATCGGTGAACATACATAAAAAAAAAAAAATACATACAGACGAATACAGAACCTCCTCCTGTTGGGAAGTCGGTTAAAAATGCAAAAGAACTAAAAAAATTCAAAAAACTTAAAAATATTTATAAAAGTTTGAAAAACATTAAAAAAAATTAAATATAGCATATAGGCTTAAAAAAAATTTAAAAAATCTTCTAAAAACAAAAAAAAATTAAAATGAAAAAGAAATTCAAAATTCAAAATAATACTCATACATTACCTACTCTCTATTCCTAATCTGTGAAAAATACTGATTTGCCGTGATAGTAAATCGCTGTGTGTAAATTCAAAGTCTTGATTTGTGGACTAATATTTGATAATTAGTTTAAGCGGTTCTGAAATTTCGACCCCTGATCTGAATCTGGGGTCGTTTGCTGTGTTTACCTCGTCTGTAACTGATTACAGATGAGGTAAATACAACAACTCAAAATCTTTTGCCAACAATTTCAAAGTAAGTTAAATACATACTCGTAGTTACAGTGATTTTATGAAGTGGCCAGCAGACTGTGTAACTACGTCCTCATATGGCAATTGATTTCATTCCAACCTTGTCAAGCAATCTGATTGTTTAAGGTTACAAAGTTGTTTTTTGGCGTGAGTACTTAGTATTGAAACCTAACCACGCAACTAGGATTCTAGGCAGGGAGTACTAAAATTCTAGGTACCTAAGTATTGAATCCTGAGTGTAGCGAGTGTTTCAAAGGTACGAGACGCAGAATTCTTGCTGCCGAGCAATACACACAATTTTTTAACTAACTACGCCGAGGAAAATGCTATGTGCAAAAAAAAAACTAAATTTTATTATTTATTATTTTAAAAATTACAAGTTTTATATGCTTGTGTTTGTAGAAAGATGCAAATTTTAAAAACTGTTTCCACGCTGGCGAATAACTTTTGCATTCAATTCAATTTCGAATGATAAACAGCATCTTTCCGAGCTTGGGAGGTGAAACAAATGTTTATCACAAGAAGAAGCTGTTAAAGAGTATAAAAAGCATATTTCCGAGGTCACTATGTAGCAGTGGCATATAAATGTTTTTTAAGTTGGTTTATGAAAGCTCATTCAATTTGGAAAACATTGAAGGTAAGGTAATTGAGATGGGATTTTGACATTTAACTTTGTTAGTTTTAATTTATCTTTCTTAATAAGTAGGTATGTCATTATAAGTTCACCTTTGAGATCATAATTCGAGTACTAAAACATGAGTGTAGAGGTAGAGACCGGATAAAAGATAAACTGCTAGGATTCCATTTTCAAATGTCGAAATTAGTTTATAGATACATCCCCATTTTGGTATCCAATGTTAATGGCCAGTACGAGTACCGGCAATTTTTAGTAGTACGTTCTATTTATTAATAATTAAGTTGGTTAATTTCTAACCCTGAGGCAAGGGCATGAAATAATTTGGGTACCTCTATAATGACTGGGATACAAAAGAGAAACAGGTCACCTAAAATTTTGTAATAGATTCCAGAAATTGCTATATTATGCAAACCGTGTTGAATATTATGCGAACCAGCCAGGTCGGCATGTTTAAAAATGTTGGAGTTGAATGTAAATAGACCTACATTTTGTCAAATGTTTGCAACAAATGTCTTGAAATACTAAATTTGTTTGTTTTTTTCTTATACAAACAAGCTGACGACCCACATGTTGGTAAGTGGATATCGTCGCCTATAAGGGTGAATTTCCCGGGACCAAAAATTGCGTGGCATCGATGAAATCGGTATTAAAAAACAAAGCTATAGCGTTCTTATTTTTTTTCTAGATAAATGAAATAGTTATCTATGTGGGGCACTAAATATTTTAATAATAGGAATAATAGGTACTTCAAAAAAAATTATTAAACCTCGAAATCTTTCATTGCCGTGTTTGTCCACACGTTACCTTGATGTATATTATACCTCATTGCTAAAAATCTATTGATTATTTATATTGAAAATTAGTTTTATTTGATGCGTGAATAGTGAAAGTATCGTTACGGAATACATTTATTCAAATTATTAAGCAATACAACGAATGGTTATTCTAAATGCATTTGTCCCAGAACAAACTTTCATCGCCATGTCCTAAACATTTTTAAGAATATTGTTTTATCTAACAACTTGCGGCCCCCTCCTTGTGCGCTAAACGTTGCATATTAGTGTCGCCTAAGTACTCGACGTGGAAGGACGTACACTCGTGCATGCGTTTTTACGCTATAAATAAAAGTATTCCATTTTTTATGTTGTCGTCATTTTTTCTTTCATCGCCGTGGAAAGGTATAACTTCTATATAAATAAGTTTGTCCTCATGATTGAGTTTTCAATAGAATGCCATTTCTCATATGTTTATTTGTGAAGTGTTTATTGCCTCGAATAACTAATAGTTTTTTTGTTATTTTATATTTTTGCCTTGTTTTTCATCGCCATGCTTTCATTGCTGTGGTTTCCGTGGCCAAAATTTGCTATGGCAATGAAAAAAAAGACACGGAAATGAAAGAAATTTCATTGCCATGCCTTGTAACACAATTTAGTTTCATTGCCGTGGCCAGGTGTTTCATTTCCGTGGCCAGTTGTTTCATTTCCGTGACTTATGTTTTTATTGCCATGATAAGATAAGGCAAAAAATACATCTTTACCTGTAATACAAGTAGTGCCGAGTATTGACCGCAACAATATACATATATGAAAATAAACTCAAAATACCGTTTTCTAAATTGAAATTATACGCCTCTGCCCCACATACAATGTTGATAAAAATATATAACCATATCCCAAAAAAAATTAAAAATACTGAAAATAATCAGTTTTGAGAATCACTAAAACAGTTTTTAATTACAAAAAGTTATAATGGCATTAAAGAATTTTTTGAGAATGAAACTAAATACCAAATGCTGGTTTTTTTCCTGCAGCTGCGCTTGCGTGGGTCGGTGTAAGGGATAACCTATATTTCTTAAAGTCTAATCCATGTATATTCCAAATTTTATCAAAATAGGTTCGGTGATTTAAGCGTGAAAGCATAACAGACAGATAGAAGGAGTTACTTTCAATATGATGACGATAATACTCAAGTAAGTAAGTACATATATAAAACTAACTTTTGCCCGCGTGCTAGACTTCGTCCGCGTGGAATAGTTACTTTGGGTAGCATTTTTATTTTTTTGGGCACTTATTTTGCAAAATATACACATACAAACTGCTGTGCATTACTGTAAATAGATTATTTTAATACATTTTTACAAACTACCTTTTTTGTTTTTCCATCCTTTGCTAACTTTCATGCGACCTTCCATCCCCTATTTCATCCCCACATGGGTCAATATTTCAAAAAACGCTAAAACAAATATCTGCATATTTTTTGCGTGCTATTTAAAATTTCATGGTCTTATCTTTGGTAATGAGTAATCTCATAAAAATATTTAATCTCTTATTTCAACCCCTTCATTCCCTTTTTTACAAAAAAGTAGCTTTTATTCAATTTCGAGGTTTAGTCTATATTTGTACCAAATTTCATCAGAGTCGGTTCGGGAGTATGGCGTAAAAGCGATTAAGTTAATAAGTCGCGTCCAAAATCTTGCATCTCAAAATGGATGTTGTGTTCGGAATCAGGACCCCCGAATACTAAGAAAATGATCGATTTTATATCCAAAAGGCGTATCCGCCATCTTGGATCTCGAAAAAAAAGTTGTATTCGGAATCAAGACCGCCGAAAACCTCAAAAATTATACTTATATTGCTTTTAAGTAAAAAGTCACGTCCGCCATCTTGGATATCAAAATAGATGTTGTATTCGGAGTCAGAACCTCTAAAAACCACCAAAATGATACCTATATTGATATTAAATTAAAAAGTCGCGTCCGCCATCTTGGTTCTCAGAATGGATGTTGTATTGGGAATCGGGACCCCGAAAACCATAAAAATAATACCCATTTCGATTTTATATTAAAAAGTCGCAACCGCCATCTTAGATCTCGAAATAGATGTCGTATTCGGAATCGGGACCCCCGAAAACCACGAAAATGATACCCATATTGACATTTTGTCAAAAAGTCGCGTCCGCCATCTTAGATCTCGAAATAGATGTTTTATTCGTAAACCGGACCCACAAAAACCACGAAAACGATACCAATATTAACATTATGTTAAAAAGTCGCGTCCGCCATCTTGGGTCTCAAAATGGATGTTGTATTGGGAATCGGAACCCCCGAATACCATCAAAAGATACCTATATTGATCTTATATTTAAAAGTCGCAACCGCCATCTTGGATCTCGAAATAGATTTCGTATTCGGAATCGGGTCCCCCGAAAATCACGAAAATGATACCCATATTGACATTTTGTCAAATAGTTGCGTCCGCCATCTTAGATCTCGAAATAGATGCTTTTTTCGTAATCCGGACCCACAGAAACCACGAAAACGATACCAATATTGACATTGTTTAAAAGTCGCGCCCGCCATCTTGGATCTCAAATGGGTGTTGTATTGGGAATCGGGACCCCCAAAAACCATTAAAATTATACCCATATCGATCTTATATTAAAAAGTCGCAACCGCCATCTTGGATCTCGAAATAGATGTTTTATTCGTAATCCGGACCCACAAAAACCACGAAACCGATACCCATATTGACAATGTTTAGTATGTGGTGTGTTAGACGTGAATGTGTGACTTTGTTTGGATTTCCTTACGAACTTTCATCCCCTATTTCATCCCCACATGGGTAAATATATCAAAAACGCTAGAACAAATATTTATTTATTTCTTATCAAGTGCCTACATGCAAAGTTTCATGGTTTCGTCTTTAACAATGACGAATTCCATACAAACTTTCATCCCCCATTTCACCCCCTAACAGATCAAAATTTCAAAAATTTTTGATCAAATATTCATTTTTTTCATAAGAAGTGCCTAAATTCAAAGTTTTATGGTTCTATCTTCAAAAATGACGAACTGCCATACAAACTTTCATCCTCTATTTCAACCCCTTCAAGCCTATTTTTTGCAAAATAAAAGAAGTGCCTAAATTCAAAGTTTTATGGTTCTATCTTCAAAAATGACGAACTGCCATACAAACTTTCATCCCCTATTTCAACCCCTTCAAGCCTTTTTTTTTGCAAAGTAGCCTATGTTCTTCCCCGAGCTCTAGTCTATATGTGTAACAAATTTCATCAAAATCGGTTCAGTGGTTTAGATGTAAAAGCTATAATATTAGTAGGGATTTTATGTTGAATATAGATTTTCATTTCCGTGGATGCGTTCATTCCCGTGGCATAGTTCTTTCATTGCCGTGGAGGCTTGTTTCATTGCCGAGCACGCATGTTTCATCGCCGTGGCACGAAATTTTTAATCTTATATATCTCGTTTGTTTTTTATGTTATCTGCTAGATATTGAGCAAGAATACATACATTATCAAAAACTTTAAAACCCGAGATTTAGTTTTTAAAAAAACTTTAAGATAAAAAAGTCCACGGAAATGAGAATTTTTTTGGACCTGTTGAAATTCACCCATAAACACCTACAATAACAAGGAAAAAATCACTTGGTATTGCAGCTGCGTTGTGTTGTCATCCTAAGGCCTAAGATGAAATGCCTTCCGTGCCCAGTAATTACACTGGCTACCTTCCCCTTCAATCCGAAACACAGCAAACTGTTTCACGACTAAAATAGGAAAGGCGGAGGTACCTACCTGGACGACCCTACATACAGGCCTACCGCCTAGTAGAACTTTATACGAAAACCTTAACACGCAAATTATAATATTATCTTAACGAAAAAGCTAGAAAAATAGGTATGTCGTAATCAAGTGCTGAGACGTGACTCGAAACTTAATTTTACTTTAATTTCTTCGGCATTTTTAGGCATACGTCATCTTGTGACGTAATAAGAAATTAAAGACTGGAACAAATACGTCGTGTTGTCACACTCTGTGCAGCCTTGGAAGAGCAGTCGTCCGACAGAACAGTATTTTCATCTGCATTTTGGTGAATTTAAAAAAGTATATCAAATAAAGCCAAAAATACACAAAATATTTACCAAACAGAAAGTTCCACATATAAAAATACGATTGATTTAAATAGAGCTGCAATAAAGATGGAAGAGACCTCATAAAGATCAGTCTACTTTCGACATCTCCCTACTTTACCCATTAAGGATGGATAATAAATCAAATCTAGGCCACTCTAGTCATAAAGAGTTTTGAAACCTATTTGCAGTATAAATTCGGCTTCAAGCAAATTGAATTTTTAAGAGAACGTAAAGCTTCAATTGCTTTTTATATCAGCTGTTTTGGGACTTTGATTTACACTCCAAGAGCGATCGACTTGAGAGTAGACAACTCGGCCTGATATTAAGCGTCACTGTGATAGTTTTTATTAAACCACACCACAATGGTAGTTTTAATTGAATATTAAATAATTAGCATCTATTAAAATAAAGAACTTTTAGATGTTGAACGTTTTGGGGCATCCGCTGCGTTAAGCGCACCCGCGTCGGACCTCCGTGCGGCGTACTGCTGTCTGGAATAGTAGATTTCTTGACAAGTAAAATTACGGAGTACTAAACAGTCTTTGGGTGGAAAAGATATGTTAGAGATAAGTCCGTCCTTGCAAACTGTGTACTATAACCAATGCTGTAATAATCTAAATTTATCAAGTGCAATAAAGAGTACAATAGAATAAATTCCCATATGAGGACGTAGTTAGACTGAAGTCCGAGTATGAACTGATCCCTTTTACCCATGTTAAGCACTACTTTTCATTTCGAATACAAGGAAAGTAAAAAGGTCTGCTCACCACTTCATAAAATCATTGAGTTACTAAAAATACGTGTTAAAATAAGTCAAGCACTAAGCTCCTTTGTCACAAAATACTTCTTCTGAACTCCCGATTCTTGCGAAATAAACTCTTCTATCGTTGTGTTTTCGTAACTAGTTCCTACCTACCACAGGTCTGCTAAAGCGTGTCAATAAAACGAAGTGAAAACAAATCCCGACGACTCAGTTTTCCATGGATTTATCAAGCTCTAAAAGCGACCCAGGCGTCCGCAGACATTTCAACTTTGTTTACTCGTTTTGTACAAGCATCAGATAAATCGGGTGCTAGTTGACGGCCGAATAAAAACTGAACCAGGAACCTACCAGTGCGATAGATTTATCACTACCGATGAATAACTACCTGCGTACACGGTGAATTAATACGAATTCTTTATCTGAAAGCTTTGATGTTACGAAACGGAATATCAATGCGGAGCTTGTTTGTAGGTACTGGTTATGTAAAGTTTTATTTTAGTGTCTTGTTGAATGACGGAACATTTTTCCGAGAACAATGTAAAAATCCAGCAAAGTTATGTAGGAATTTGGTAAAAATACATTGTTTTACTAAGTTTTGTTAGGTGAATTTATAATACTTTATTCCTTATTGACATGACAACTGATTAGTTTTTTTTTTATCTTGCACAGCTCTGCATTTAATACTTGTTTATTAAAACAAAAAAAAACAAAAAAGTTTCTAAAGTACCTAACCCTAATAAAAATATTTATATTCAAATTAATGCAGGAAGTTGTTAACTCGAATGGAAACGGCAAAAAAGAGGTGAATTGAGAAAGAGAAGGAAGGTAGTATATTAATACTACCTTCCTTCTCTTTTTTCAAACTTTTTTCAAAGTTGAATAAGTTGACTCCAATTCCAACTTTTTTAAAAATGGAATCAGTTGATTTCAATTCCAACTTTTTTCAAAGTGGAATCAGTTGATTCCACTCCACTCCACCTGATGTTAAGTGAAAGTGTAGTACAGATGCGAAGATATGCTGCAGCGTTACACTTGCTACCCTATTCTTGCCGGACTGCAAGTAGTGTTTTGTTTATCGAAGGAATATGCCCACATAAACGTTTAACCAATGATATTATATTAATTGCGTTAAGCCTCTATCAGAGAGTATGTAGATAAGGTTTCTTTTTTAAATTGAGATATAAAGTATATTAAATGTTGTTACTCACACGTCATTTCATACACCTTATCATGACAGCGCCGCTCTTCACGAGTGTCATAAATCTTTTTATAAACTCATACGTTATGCGAAGACATTCTTTTGCAGAACGTACGGCGGGTACTAAAAAAATATTCAGTAAATTATATTGTTCCGTCGCTGCTTTTATCACCTCCACGCGATATTTTATTAAAGATATGATACCAGTGTATTACAATAATGGAAACTTTTACGTAATATGAATCTTCGGTAAGAAAATGGTAGTAGACGGATAGAAAATGATAGTGAAATCCAATAAAGCAAACTGTGTTAGAGCTGATGGTTCTCAAGATAAATAAGAGCTTAATAAAGAAATATACAGGGTGTAAAAGACATGAGCAGTCAAACGAGAACCATGTATTCTGCTCACCGTCATAACATTTTTCTTCCTTTAGACTATACCTGGGAAATTGATAGTTACGATTTTATTGAAGGTCAAAGTCATAATTTTTTTTCTCATTTTTTTATGAAAACGTATTCTATACGTTATTTCTTAATTATTGTCCAAAGAAACATCATCATTTTTTTTAGTATTTCATAACAAAAAATGGCTTCAAAACGTTAGCGTTCAATGTATCACATTCGATGCGCACGGACACTAACGAACGGGGCCGCCGTCAAGCGAAATTAACGCGGTTGTGCGAGTTGCGTGCGAGTTGAGCTCTTTACATTGCGCGGTACAATTTGCAATTTTTTGTAACACCAAAAAATAAAAATCATTTCCCAGCAATATTTTTTTTTAAATATGTCTTATTTTGATGTATAGAATACGTGGTTTTCGTTTGACTGCTCATGTCTTTTACACCCAGTATAGCTGGCTGATTTCAAAATGTTTTTTGTAAGTAATATTAGCAATTGCGGCGAGTAGAATAGCATCACTCCATATCCTCCAATGGGTGTTGTAGAAGCCAACTAATGGATCAGCAAATGGTTCGATCACCGTATCCTCCGTCCACCAATCCGCATTGGGCAAGCGTTGTGGACTACCATCTAATGTCCTTCAATTAGACGGAGGGGCCTTATGTCTCAGCATTATAAAGGCTGTTATGATGATGATGATTATGATTGGCGTGTGACAAAGAATGTTATGACTATGAGCATGAATCTTGAAGCGTAAAGAAGTTGATAGATAGGGATAGACAAGAGCAAGACCGAAGAAAAGATGGAAGTTCTGCGTGAAAGATGATAATGGTAGATTACGTAGATACCTACCTAATTTTAAATGTTGTGAATCATCTCAACATTTCAATTTTTCTTTACCATTTAATTATACTTACTAATGACCAAGTAGGAACCGGAAGAAGAAGAATTAGTAATTGGCGTCAAAGTCTTAATAATGAATAAAAAAAATCTAATATTTTTACTTAAATCTTCTTTTTCTTAAATTTCTTATATTTATTCTGAAACAATTACACGTATTTTTAGCAGTTTTGAAACAAAAAAATAATAATGAGGCAAACGGTAAATTGATATAGTACCTACAGGATGGGAAAAAACCGTGTTTAGAGGAAAAGTATCTTTAATATTGATGATGGCAAATTTTTACTGAAAAAACATTCCTTTGAATTCAAATTTTTTTGAAAAAATTTAAATATTTTTGAAAAATTACCTCCTTGAGCCGGGAATCGAACCGGTGAAATGTGAATAAAATTACCTGCATTTTATGATACCAACTGAAATAGTAATTCATAAGGATCATCTTCTATCAAGCAACATAGTATCCTAAATTAAAGAAAGACCAAGAAAAATATATTTTTTTATTGTGAAACTCAGGTACTCATTATCTAAAGAAAATAGTTTGCTCAGAATGAGAGAGTTTCCTCGCGGTGCACTTCGACCCACGGCATCTTTTGTGTCTCCCTTTTCTGAGGATGTTTAGTGGGTATGGAGGGAACGCCTTTACCTCGAGTCCCACATATCCCCTGCGATTGTGCCCCGCAGGGACGATGCGTAAATGCATTTGACCTCCCCATCAACAAAAAAAGGCCATCAACCTTACTATATCCATGGACTTGAAGAACCTGTAGTGCTCTAGCCTTGAGTAGGCCATTCCTAGGATATTAATTCTAATCCCGGCTATAGTGGTTACTTAGTGGTTTTTTGTTAAGTCTGACTATTATAGAATTTACTACTAGGCTCCACAGCATCGGGGATGGGATTCCCCCTTGCGGGCAGCCCCGAGTAGTTTTGCTAATAGTCTGTCAACTAACAATTCAGAGTAAATAATGCCTTTCAGCATACATTGTATCTATACATAGGTAAATGGTGTACGGAATGCCATGCTCTTTGGCGGCTTTTCTTATGAATTCATAGGGCGTGCGATCAAAAGCACCTAGTCAACAAGTTCAAAAACGTGAAAAATAGAGATAAAGCTCCTAAAAATATGAGCAATAGCTCATTGGATTCGGAACGACCTCTAGAAAAATGAGTTTTGAGGATTTTACTGCACGTAAAAAATTGCAATTGTTATTAACAAAATAAGATGAAAAAAAAGAGGTATTTACGTTTTTGTTAATAACTCATAAACTATTAATATTTAAGATATTTGGAAAAAAGGTCCTTAAAGAGGAGGAAATTTCCGAAAAAAAAGTCCCAGCTCCCGGAACTATACCTCTATTATTTATAATTTTAATTTAACGCTGAAAATAGGGCTCCGCGCAGCCATTACGGCATGGGCGCACTGCCGTTAAAGACAGTTTCTTACATAAAATTATTTTTTTATAGTAACAAATATGAATTTAAAAATTTAAATAAATTATGGTGTCATCCAGATACTTGAAAGAATATATTCCCGTTGGAAAAATTTTTTTAAATTAATTTTTCAAAAAGTTATGCAATTGTTAATTAACGAATTTTTTTCCTATCTCCGTTTTCATAAATGACGACATAAAAATTTAAATAATAAACCTATAAATTTTTGGCTCTGTGGAGCTCTTCTTATATATATACTTAACAAGATCCCGCGATAAAAGTTTATTAAAGTTAATTATTTTGTTTATTACAATTTTTTAAAGTTAACAAAAAATGAAAAGTCTAAGAAATGTTATTAAAAAAATTTTTTTAAACAAATGTTATATTATTGCTGCTTTCTTATCCAACAATGGCATTAAGTAACATCGGAAAATTTTTTTTTACATCATTTGTTAAGAAATTGTTTATAAACAAATAGACAAGTTTAATATTTAAAGAATTTTTTTTTTACCATTATGTTGTCTTGGCAAAATAATGATTTTTTAAAAAAAAAATTTTTCTTAAATAAATTTTTTTATTGTTTATAATCGTTTTTTTTATATTTCGATTGTTTAAATAATTAGTTAAGGAATGATTTTCTCCTTAAAAATCATAATTGGCATTTCTTCATAGGTAAATAGAAAAAAAAAAAATTTTTATCAATAATTTCATTGTTTGTTAACTTAACAATTTGTTATAAACAAATTCTAACTACCGTTATATTTTTTTTCTAGAGCTAAAAAAAATAACAAAAACAGCCATATATATCAAAATACTAAAAAAAAATTAATATAAAAGCGTTATAAAAAATAGAAAAAAATTTTTTTTTTTAAAAATCATTATTTTGCCAAGACAACATAATGGTAAAAAAAAAATCTTTAAATATTAAACTTGTCTATTTGTTTATAAACAATTTCTTAACAAATGATGTAAAAAAAAATTTTCCGATGTTACTTAATGCCATTGTTGGATAAGAAAGCAGCAATAATATAACATTTGTTTAAAAAAAAATTTTTAATAACATTTCTTAGACTTTTCATTTTTTGTTAACTTTAAAAAATTGTAATAAACAAAATAATTAACTTTAATAAACTTTTATCGCGGGATCTTGTTAAGTATATATATAAGAAGAGCTCCACAGAGCCAAAAATTTATAGGTTTATTATTTAAATTTTTATGTCGTCATTTATGAAAACGGAGATAGGAAAAAAATTCGTTAATTAACAATTGCATAACTTTTTGAAAAATTAATTTAAAAATTTTTTTCCAACGGGAATATATTCTTTCAAGTATCTGGATGACACCATAATTTATTTAAATTTTTAAATTCATATTTGTTACTATAAAAAAATAATTTTATGTAAGAAACTGTCTTTAACGGCAGTGCGCCCATGCCGTAATGGCTGCGCGGAGCCCTATTTTCAGCGTTAAATTAAAATTATAAATAATAGAGGTAGAGTTCCGGGAGCTGGGACTCTTTTTTTTGGAAATTTCCTCCTCTTTAAGGACCTTTTTTCCAAATATCTTAAATATTAATAGTTTATGAGTTATTAACAAAAACGTAAATACCTCTTTTTTTTCATCTTATTTTGTTAATAACAATTGCAATTTTTTACGTGCAGTAAAATCCTCAAAACTCATTTTTCTAGAGGTCGTTCCGAATCCAATGAGCTATTGCTCATATTTTTAGGAGCTTTATCTCTATTTTTCACGTTTTTGAACTTGTTGACTGGACTAAATATCCACAAAGGTGCTTATGCACACTTCCCTATTTTCTATCTCTGCCGTACTTACAACGTAGTGTAAGGCGGTTTCGGTGGACCTTCCAGGTTGATACGCACATTGTAGACCATGTAAAGGTAGTTTCCTTGTGATTCTTCCCTGATGTAGTGGTCCACCATTATCTCCAATGTTTTTAAAATAAATTATTGGAGATGAATTTATTGGCCTATGGGCTTTTGGTTCCTCGTAATCTGGTTTACCTGGTTTTGGTATATAGATTACTTTGACTCTCATCCTCCTCATTCTCCATGGTTTCCGTATATGCCCGAAGGCAATACAGGCTCTATAGAGTCTGCACGGTAAGAACAGGGTAATTTTTTTGGAGTAGTACTGGATAGATATCGTCAGGCCCCGGAGACTTAAATGGTTGGAAGCATGCTATGGACCACTTTATCTTATGTTCATCTACTACTATTTTAGCAATGCTCCAATCTAATTTGATGGTGTGCTATCGCTATTCCTCCAAATCGATTAGGTCTTGCTTTTCTGTTATTACATAAGATCCTGGGAATCATGTCAGACAAAATTATGTTGGCTTCCTTCCCAGACTCTGTGAATCCACCATCACGGTTCTATAATAAGCCAAGAGTTTGCTTTTGTTGTTGCAACTGATTTTTCTAGTCTCCTCTGAAAGAGTTTATCTTCTCACTGTGGCTTCTGACAGGCTTAAGAAAGTAAGCTTCACAACAAAAAAAAAAATCTTGGTCTTTCTTTAATTTAAGACACTATGTTGTTTAAAAGATATTGATCCTTATAAATGACTCTTTCGGTTGGTATCATAAAATATAGGTTGTTTTTTTTTCACATTTCACTGATGCGATTCCCGGCTCAAGCAGGTGATTTTTCAAAAATCTTTAAATTCAGTCTTAATTTTTTTTCCTTTCAGTAAAATTTGCATACGTCAATACCTATACTATCTTTTTTCCATCCTGTATATTTATATTTAAAAATATCTGGTAAAAGGTTGAAAATATTAATATTTTTGATAGTTTTAGGCGTACATCAGTTAATTTATGAAGTGTTTTAAGGATATGGAAAGTTTTAGATACATATCTACACTATCTCAGTAAAATAATTTATTCAAAATCTCAGTTATATCATGATTGAATGTACGGAAGTAGCTTCAGGTTTAAACGGAGATATAAAGCATTTTCTAAGTTTAAGCAACTATTTGTAAAGTCAATATCGATAACAGATTAATGATTAATTAAATTTCCTTTGCTTAAAATAGATGAGTAGGTAGCAAATTTAATACTGCTGGATGCCTACATTATCAAGGTAAAATATGAAGAAGTTACGTCAGGCAGATACGCAATGAAACGACCACATAAATTCTACTACGCCCACCCAGTGCATGCATGAGTTACCTACATGATGAGTGCCATAAACTCATAATAATATTATTTCGTAAAGGAAGGATTAGTAGGTTAGTACCGAAGGCGAGTAAAAACCTACTAAGTAATCCTTTCTTTATATGAATAAGTACATGTCTAGTTCCCAATTTTATTAGGGGTCATTTTTCATTTTCATTTTCATTTACTATAGTAAGAATATCCTTCACCAAAAAGTTTCTTTGTGAAGCAATTCTTACTGTAGTACTCGTACTTACAAGAATATCTCAGCTCAGCGTAAACGTCAGGGTAATTTGAATCCTTTCTGTTTATCATGACGAGTCATTTTGATGAAAAAGAGGACGCGAGATGAGTGATCGATTAACTCTCGAGCGAAAAATTCACGACTCATAAAAGTGCTTGCTGTGGTTAAAAAAAAAGTAATATTCAGTTTCGAAGGCAATATTTAAATGAGTTTCGCTTCTTGACTAGTACTTACTATACCTATTAATTACTTAATATATTTTGTAACGAATAACAAAAAGTTGTACAATTTGTTTACCAAAGTTTTTTAATTTGATACTAATTATACCAGCAACGTTATTCACAGATTACTATAAAAGAGTAGGTACACTGTGCTCTGTCTGAATAAGATATTATTTAGGTATACTTATGCATGCAAGCAATAAAAAAATCTAGAAAATGTATGTAAAGTCTGTAGATATAATTTAAATCGATATAATTTAAGTATCTTTACTCTCTCATCTATTTGAAGTAAGTGCTTTATTTTCTTCTTCAAATGGCATCAAAATTGACTTTCATGAGTGTATAAATTGTACCTAAATGAATAAAGAAATTTTGACTTTGATTTTGACTTTATTCCTAATGTGAACCTCTTAGATATTTGAACATTTTACCTTTCTCAATGGTAGCTTCAGATATATAAGCTCCATTTCGATACTCTTACGGCCGTGTGATGCAGGCAGAGTAAACACTACGACACCATACCTTGAAGATACGGAATGATGCTATTCATAGCATCACCCCATATCTTCCAGTGGGTGTCGTAGAATGCGACTAATGGATCCCCAAAGAGGTATTATCACCTTATACTCCGTCCACCAATCCGCATTTGGCAAACGTGGTGGAATCATGTTTAAGCAGTTCCTCCAGTCCTTCGATAACCCTTCGATAACAAGGAGAAGGATATGGATATTGTATCCTAGTAGTGGATCGAATTAAAAAGGCTGTGGTGATACTTTTAACATCAGTGATGAACAGACGATAGGCCTTCTTCTGGCTAAATACATTGTATAATTATTACAAGATTTGAATTTTAAAGTTATAAAGTGACTTATGAATGTGAACTGCCGTAGGTTAGCAAAAGAAGTTTATTGATGTGAGGTTGGCTTCAACCGTAATCAACGACAATTAAATTTGTTCTTAAGGCGGCAACCGGTAAGATTCTGAGAGCATGCCATGCAGAATGCTAGTGGCACAAAACGAAAGGGGCACAAATTGGAAGCTTAAAGATCAGTGTGATAAGCACTAGATCAAATAATAGGTTGAATTTACTAAAATAAATCATTTTGATAAACTCCTTACAACCTTTTATTTTTCTTATGCTATGTGGTTTACATAAACAAAACATACGGCTTGCCTTATAGTGAGCACTTCTTTTATTTGTTCTGTGGTAAGACTTACAGTAGTTTATAAATGACTAACTTCTGCCCCCGACTTCGTCTGCGCAGTATTAGTTTAATACATTATAGTTATAGCCTATCATTATGTTATTCTGATGTAAGTATGAGCTGTATTATTGTAAAGTTTCATTATTCATATCAGTAGATTTTGCGTGAAAGAGTAACAAACACACATCCAGATATCCATCCATACAAACTTTCGCTTTATTATTCTATTCTTAATCAATGGCGTCGCGTCGCATTAAACGTACCTACGCATTTTGCCAATGTCACTAAAGTAACAAAAGAAAAATGTTGTAAAACCACATGAAAAGCACCAGCTTCCAAACGTTAAAAGAATCTCTAAAATCGGTACACCTAGTAATGTTTATGAGGTAAAACACATAAAAAAACATACAGTCGAATTGAGAATCTCCTCCTTCTATTAAAGTTAGTTTAAAAGTCAATTATACGCGGACAAAATCGCGCGCGGAGCCCTAGTTTATTATATCTTAGTTGGCCAAAACGACTGGCTAAATTGCTGCTTCTACTTTTTGTTCATCTACGTCACACGCTAAGCCTACTAAACCTGAATTAATAGGTACTCTTCGATCATAATTATAATCGAATTAAACGAGTATTTACCTACGTAATTGATAATCTCTCCAGTAGGTTTAAACTAAGTAAACGTTAATTCCTCGGGGAGGTAGGTAGGTCTAGTTCACACAGGTTCCAAGAAATTATTTGTTTATATGTAAATAAAAGTTAATTCTACACATATTAAAAAGGACCAGATATTATCGTATATCATCTTCAAAATTTTCATGTTTTCTAGTCAAAAAAAAAGTCGTGACAAAAGTTTTTGCTCTCTGCAAAGCGATTTTCGGATTTAAGATGCCTTAGAATATAGGTAGGTAAGTAATTTGCTTCTGGAATTATAAAATGATCTAGACTTCTTTTTACAAAAAATAAATATACATATTTCCTAATACGCTATTGATTTATTTATTTACAGTCCCAGAACAGGTTAACGTCTATAGCCTCAAGTGTCCTTTACCAAAATTCATTCGTCATTATCGTCCCTTACCATCAGCCATCAGGTAAGATAAAGCCCAGGAGTTTCCCTGTCAAGAATAAAATCAACGGAGTGGAAGCACGGAGAAAAATCGATTTGAAAATTTTTACCGACCGACTTGGTTGTTTAACTTTCGTGATCTGTATTAAGAACGCACTACCGCGGCGCCATCGACCTCCTCATATTAGGTTAACTGTTTATTGCACAGCAAAAAAAAAGTTGACAATCGCTACGATTGTCACACACCCGTGTGCGTGTGCCGTAGACAGGCGCTATAAGTACTGCTTAGTCCCGATTGCTTCTGGCTCTGGCCATGTAGTTCGATGAGTGTGTGCGTCTTTCTGTATTAAATGTAATTTAGTACCTACCTAACAGAATTAATAATTATGGTTTCTGTGAATTCAGTCAACAAATTGGCCATTCTCATACTGAAAACTCATCAAATACGGCATTCACAACAAACAACTATTAGACGTTGAGTTTCGCAATATCCAAACAACGCGGGGACTGCAATTTCCGAACGCTTAGAGTGGTACGAACCGCTGAAGTGCCATTCAGAATTAAATGCATCGCTCAAATCAAAATACCATTCAAACTGCTTTTACCTTAGAATATTGTTAAGATGCGATCGTATTTAAAAAATTGGTTGTCTGTAAAGTCGGTTTACTGACGATAGTTGAACGTGACAACGTCTTAAGAAAATACTGATGGAATGGTAGCATTTTTCAAAAGAAAAATTTAATTACATTTGTTCTGCCGGCAGCCTCAGAGCGAGGTAACGCCGCATGCGTCATGTTTTTTCGTGCGTGCAGCCGGCTCTATCGAATTATAAGACGTTGTCACGTTAAAACATTCGACAAACATTAAACATTGGTGTATTTATTCGCTATCTGACAAGGTTAATAAAAGTCTTTGTCAATACACGCAAAAAGGCTCAGAGGCGTCAGATTATAATCAACTTATAAAAACCTCTCAGGAAAGAAACCTCTCAAGAAAAAAGTTCGTAAACACTTAATATAAATGAGAGCCGACAGCCAAAACAATTTAGACTATTGCATTTTTGTACTAAATGTAAATACAAAAACGATCGCCCGTTACTGGTATTGAATTAGAAAGGCAAATTGTTTTGGCAGGAAAAACAAAAGTAGGTAATAACACTATCTTAACTAAAACTTCGGAGACAGTTCTCGCGTTAATGCATAAATGGAGCTAAGTGAAAAAACGTTTATCAAACAGTTGCGACCACTCGGTACGTAGTTTAATTAAATTTTTAATTTATTTTGAAGAAGGTCGCATATGGCGCAGCCTCGCCTCGCAATTTGGTGTTTATCTGTTTACGCTGCGGGGTTCGCTGGAGTTGCTTTGAACCCTTTTAATTCTTTTTAAATTTTGTTTGTTATTTTATTTATCTGGAATTAGGTAAAGAGAACAATTTTCGGGAGTGGTCTCCCCTTTACTTTCTCGTATACCGAAAGCGACTCAAAAGTTAATAGAAAGCTTATATTTTGATGTCATAGATACCTACATGTTAAATTTTGGTCACCCATCCGAGTACCGACCGCGCACTTGGTTGCTTAACTTTCGTGATGGACGGCACAAAAGTTGATAGAAACCTTCTATTTTGATGTCATACATGCATGTTAAATTTGGTTCCAATAAGTAAAAGCATACTCGAGTTATCGTGCTAACGCACAGATACACAGACATAATTCCAAAAACGGTATTTTTGGACTCAGGGAGGTTCAAAACGTGTTAATCTGTCAAAATCTCTAGGTCGATTTCTTTTACTATTACAAGACTTCCTCTATACTTAGGTACTACGTATACGAGAAAGTAAAAATAGACCCCTGTCTCAGGTGGGAATCGAACCCAGCATCTTCCGCAATGCGGGCGGCTGCGTTAACCAATACGCCACCGAGGCTCTGCTTTCGCTGTCGAAATTTGTCAGTGCTTGGTGCTTACCTATGTTTTTATGGTAAACATTGTTTCATAATTTTTTTATAGTAGGTACCTAAGTATTAAAAATATTTACGCGTTTGTAAACGAAAGAATTATTCCTTAATACAATGGGTAGTACCAAACCCAAAAAGTAGACCTGTATCAAACCTTTGTTTGTGAACCAACATGCAAAAGTTAGATAGGAAGGAATAATAAAATTATAATAATAATATAACCAGGACAGATATTCACTCCAAATCATGTAAGTAGCCCGGGTATACACGGTGAAATTTTAATGGCTCTGGAGCTGAAGCCATTTTAAAAGGTACGCCAATACAAACTGCTCTTGCTATAGGGCCAACATCGAAATCGAAGATCGAAATCGCAAAAAAAAAATCTGCTTTTCCATATAAAAGTGCAACACTTAGCCAACCAAAATGTATGAAACAGTTTTTTTGACAAAGTATCATTGAGAACTTAATTGTGTTATGGATACTAGATAACAGACATTTTTAATATACATAATAATATAGATATTTTTAATAAATAAACTTCAATAAATATATAAAAAACCAAGACTCGCAAACTAATATTCGTGTTCGTCACACGGCGTGGAGTTGATTTTTTTTCGGGATTTCTATGATGATCCCATAGCAACAGTTGTTTGTGTTTCTTATAAACATCGTATCAAACAAGTTATAAATGTCGTATAAACATCGTTATATTAGTACCCAGATAATATAAAATAAAGCTCTCGCGTATTCGAGACCGTTTGACGGTGTCACGGGGCGCTGTCTGGAGTTGCAGTCATAAGTTAGTTATGATTTAGATGCAAACTTGGTACCGTCTTCCTGAAATAACATGGAACTTCGAGCATTTCTCGCGTAAAGTGAACGCTAGTGCGAGATAGTCAAGTGAAATTGATAAGGCTGGTTATGATAAGTTATAAGTCAGTAAATTTAATTTTGTCAAGTTTTTTTTACATAAGCAGTCACCGTATCGTATAGACACTTGCAACACTGACGTTACACTACGACCGACCCCAACTTCGTGGAGCTCTGGCAACCTTACTCGCCAACAGAAACAGAACACCACAAAAAAATTGTGTTATTTGACTGTGGTATTCTTGTCTTGGTATTCTGTGTTCTATAAGTTTACGGCAAGCCTTTCTTAAAAACCCATTTCCTCTGAGAGGTAAAAGCGGACTTGGTCGAATGGATCAGTCTGCTCTGTATTCTGATACCTGGGCTCATACATACAGCACAATAGACCGAGATGTCAATCATCGAGTTAGGTCAGGATGGATGAAATGGTGGCAGGTTACGGGGACAATAGTTCACTGCCGGATTCCTCTTTAAGGGGGAAGGGTTTATATACACAGAAACCAAATCGACTACATCATTCTCGTTACCCACTGGAGACCCTCAGTGTCTAATTTAAAGACTTTTCCCGGTGCAGAGTGCGGTTCTGACCATAACTTACTCGTAGACATTTTTTTGCTACGTTAAAAGTCACCTAGACGTCAGTCTTTAAGCCCAGAAGTTTGGATCCTTCTGAACAACCAATCTTCCGAGGGGTTATAGAGGCAAAACTGATGAATTGTCCAACGCAAGAACACGCTAACGCTGATACACAATGGAAACACTGAAAAGGTCATTTGCACGATGCGCTGGAACTGGGACCTGGGTCTCTAAGAAGAAGCCAGAGCAGAAGAGAAAATGCTGGATCTCCGATTATTGATAAGGAATAATAATTCATTGCAATGCAAAGGCTGATTTAAGTGCATTTCCTACCGTTTAAATTAAACGAAATATGCTATGATTAGATTAGATATTGTGATAAGCAATGAAAAATAATAAAACCTTAATACTTTGTTGTTATTTATAATTAACAATATAAACAATTACACTTTATTTTACCTCCCAAAACACTACACATGGTGGCGTAAGTACCTATCAACTTCCAAAACTAAGTAAAAAAACAAAGTTATCACAGAGTGACGTAAGACGTAACCTCGAACGTAACTGTTTTATATGTAAATAAATAAATATCTTTAGCAAAAAAATACGAAAACCGACTTCAAGACGTACAAATTTAAACTAAAAATTGCATAAGGTAATGCCAAGTTAAAAAAAAAATGTCATTATTTTTGGGTTCGTGGACGATGTCATTATTTCATCCCCAATGAATTTATCATTTCAACAAAAAAGTACAGAACCAATTTCGGGATAATTTATACGGGACCACCTTTGAAGTATGACCTTCCCAATGAAAAAAGAATCATCAAATCGATTCTTAATTGACGGAGAAATCGCGGAACATACATAAAAAAACATACAGTCGAATAGAGAACCTCCTCCTTTTTTTGAATTTTTGAAGTCGGTTAAAAATAAATAGGTACATATAATATGTATGTATATGGACCATATACTGTATGCACAGTAGGTAATGCTCTTCTATAAAATTGTATGGAAGACGGGCCTAGCATTTTCTACAGCCCCAGATATCAAGTTCTAAACAGAAAAGTTATATGTACTTATAATTATAATACTTTATAAGTTTTTAATAAATAAATTTCCTGGTAAAAGAAAATAGGTTGCCCTATAAAATTTGCCTTATGCTAGGTACGACACTTAGTCATGCGAGGGGCGAATTATGAAAATAATACGTAACTTAGTGTAGAACGATGGCTGTATGAATCTATGCCTGTGCCTGACAGATTGGGACACATCACTATAGTTGTATTTCTCTGGAGTGTAATCATTAATAAATAAGAATGTTAAGATTTAAATATGTAATAAAAGCTGTGAACTAAAGTGATAAATAAAGTATTAAAACGTTAAAGAAGGACTAATCATTTAAACACAAAACCATTACATGGCGCTGAGGTAAAAAGAAACCTTGATGCAAGTGGATTTATAAAGTACAAAATGGATTTGCTGCGACCGCCACCACCATTAAAATTTACGGTTGGTTCAAGAAAAAGAAGTTTTGACGAATGGAAACAAAAATTTGACCTATATTTTCTGGCGAGTGGAGCAGAAACTAGATTAACAAATGACAACCAACGTAAAGCCTTACTATTACACTGTATTGGAGATGAGGGTTTGCAAATTTATAACACTTTTGAAAATAAAGCAACTATGAAGTATGCTGATGTCATGAGGCAGCTTGAAGTACACTGTAGTCCACCAAGTAACGAAACTTATAACAGGTATTTATTTTTTAGCAGGAAACAATTGCCTACAGAACAGTATATAGAATATTTCACTACCCTAAAGCAAATTAGTTTGGATTGCAACTTTTCTAATCTAAGAGACAGTCTTATTAGAGATCAAATAGTAATAGGAATTTCTGATGATAATTTGCGTGAAAAACTGCTGAGAATTACTGATTTGGATCTTGAAAAGTGTATGAATATATGTAAAGCTGCACAAGTTGCTCAAATGCAAGTACAGAACTTAAACAATAATTCTGAATCCTCAAGTACAGTTGGCAGAGTGATGAAATCTAACAGATCGAGATCTTGGAGCAGAGATGTGTCTTCCAAAGGGCGCAGTAACAACAGGAACTTGAGATCTAGGATTGACAATGCCGCTAAGATGAATGACAGCAATAGGGTGCATTCCGGTGAGCGTGACAAATCTGCAAGTAAGTCAAAATTTGTATGTAAACGTTGCGGAAAGACTCATGCGTACCGGCAGTGTCCAGCTTATGGCAAAAAGTGTGGAAAGTGTAGTCGTTTGAATCATTTTGCTAATATGTGTTATTTAAAATGTGCGGTTGTAAATCAAAGTGAGTCGGTAAATCCATATGAAGAATATAAAATTGACACTGTTTCAGTTGTGAATGAGGTTAATAAAGACTGGTATCCCATCGCCTGGCGGCGCTTCAAAGGCTGTAAAGTACAATTGTGAGCGATTACGTCATCAGCCCGCCGAGGGGTAGCATGTCGGCTTTTTGCTTTGTGTAACTTCCTTTGTTTATAAATACCACGCATGTGGTATATCTTTAGATTCCTAGATAAACTAACTAAAATTTAAGACTACTTTGAATAAAGAGCATTGTATAATGATTAATTTACAAGCATTTGAAACCAGGCATAAGGGTATTTCCGACTTTAATACGTCCTAAATTTGTTAAATACCAGCCAATACTTTACAAACTACACTTTAAATTTAACAAATTAACTAAACATACCTAGAATCTGATAAATATAGCACATTGACAAACTAAATTTGAACTATCGTTTGATTAACTCGACGTTCGGCAGCCGCCATATTATGACACAACTCGACGTTCGGCAGCCGTCATATTATACTTACCATTATATATTACTTACCAAGTTCTATGTAGTTGATTTTGATACTCCATGTATTTTGAGTTATCAGACTGTAGTTAAATTAGGAATATTAAAAAATGTGAATGTTGTTAATACAGAACTGAGTGTAGTGAACCAATATAATGATTTATTTTGTGGATTAGGGAAAGTCAAATATGAGTACAATATAAAATTGAAGGAAAACTGTGTACCGATTGTAGAACGACCCCGTAAAATTCCATTTAAATTGCAGGATAAAATTAAAAGTGAATTAGACACTTTAGAAGGTTTAGGAGTCATTAGGAAAGTGACTGAACCAACGGAATGGGTTAATTCTATGGTTGTGACTAAAAAGAATGATGGATCAATTAGAATCTGTCTGGATCCACAAAATTTAAATAAATATATTATAAGAGAAATTTTCAAAATGAGTACTTTTGAAGAGCTAGTTGCTAGGATGCCTAATGCAAGGTATTTCTCTGTGCTAGATGCTTCTAGAGGTTTCTATATGATTGGATTGTCAGAACAATGCCAATTATACACTACATTCAACGCTGGTGAGTTTGGTCGCTACTGTTATAAAAGATTACCTTTTGGTTTATGCTCGGCACCAGAAGTTTTTAGTAAATGCTTTTATGATACATTTAATGACATAAAAGGAGTTGAATTATATGTTGACGAATTAATAGTTTGGGGTGACTGTAGACAGACCCACGATGACAGATTAAAACAAGTTCTAGAAAGAGCTAGACAAAAAGGTGTGAAGTTTAATAAACAAAAATGTAAATTTGGACTAAATGAAGTCAAATATGTAGGTCACATTTTGAGTGGTGAAGGTATTAGACCGGATCCAGAAAAAGTTAGAGCAATAATAAATATGAATGAACCTACTAATAAAAAAGAATTACAAACTATATTAGGAATTGTAACTTATGTTTCGAAATTTATACCCAACTTATCTGATATCACATATTCATTAAGAGAATTAGTAAAGAAAGACTCTATATTTCAATGGAGTGAAAAGCAAGCGAATGATTTTATTAAATTAAAAGAAATTTTAACATCGGAACCAGTATTAAAATTCTATGATGTGAATTGTCCTATAACTTTATCAGTTGATAGCAGTAGTACTGGATTGGGAGCCGTATTATTACAAAATGAAGCACCGGTAGCTTATGCTTCTAAATCTCTCACAGAGTCGCAAAAATCTTGGGCTCAGATTGAAAAAGAACTTTTAGCTATTGTCTATGGTTGCGAAAAATTCCATCAGTACATTTATGGTAAACAAATAACTGTAGAAACTGATCATAAGCCTCTGGAACAGATATTTAAAAAATCCATGAATGAAACACCATTAAGATTGCAAAAATTACGTATGCGCATACAATACTATGATCTTATCATTAAATACAAACCTGGTAAAGAATTATTGGTAGCTGATGCTCTGTCCAGACATCATGTTCAGGATTCATTGTGTAATAGTGAATATGATGAAACTGTGGAGATTCATGTGTGTATGATTCTAGAAAATTTAAACATTAGTGAGCAAAAATTGCAACAATTACAGCATGAAACGGCTAAAGACCAAGATTTAGTTTTGTTAATGAATTATATAACATCTTCATGGCCTAAATATTCTGAGATTCCATTTAATTTAAAGGTTTATCATTCGGTTAAAGAGAGTTTGACAGTAGTAAATGGTTTAATTTTCAAAGATACTGCAGTTTTAGTACCAAAATCATTGCGCAAAGAGATGTTACAGAAACTACATTATAATCATATGGGTGTTAATAAATGCAAAAGTAGAGCGAGAGGTTTATTGTTTTGGCCATTTATGAACAAAGAAATTGAAGATATGGTTATAAATTGTGATATTTGTCTTAAGTACCAAAAGAGACATTCATTTGAACCATTACAACTAAGAGAAATTAGTAATAGACCTTGGAGCACAGTAGGTGCTGACATGTTTTTTCTTGATAATAGAATATTCATGCTTGTAGTAGATTATTTGACAAAATATATAGAAGTGTTAGAGTTACAAGACCAATCTAGTGAAGAACATATCAAAGCTTTAAAAAGTACTTTTGCTAGGTGGGGAATACCTGACATATTGTATACAGATGATGGATCACAATATAAGAGTTCCATATTCGTTGAATTTTGTCAGCAGTGGGGTTTTAAACATAAAACTTCCACTCCTTATTATGCGAGATCAAATGGCATGGTTGAGCGTCACATTCAAACTATTAAGAAAATGTTCAAGAAATGTTTATATGATAAGAAAGATATACATCTTGCATTATTAGAATATAGAAATATGCAAGTTGATTCTGAGATGAAGTCACCTAATGAATTAATGTTAGGCAGGCAAGTGACATCTATATTACCTATAAATAACATAATGGATAAAAATGTAAATTATGACCAAATTAAAAAACATGTAGAATGTAAAAATCAGATGTATAAAAAATATCATGATAAGAAATATAAAGGTAAAGGGTTGCATTTTGAACAGAATGAAAATGTTTATGTAAGAGATAAAAATAGAAATAAATTAATTCCTGGTAAAATTGTAAATCGCCAAGGTAATAGAGAATATAAAATATTGTTAGAAAATGGATATAATATAATAAGAAATAGATATCATGTATTTAAAGGATCTAAATATAAAAAATTTAGAACTAGAAATACTTTTGATTATGATGATGAAGATTTAATTGATTTAGCAAATAATAGAAATAATGTAACAGAGGGAGAAAAAGAGATTATTAATAATGTAATGAGTAATAGTAACAATGATGTATGTGAAAATATTAATTCGGACTATAGAGATATAGATGGTAATGTTTCCACTAATGATATATTGGATTTTAATGAATATTGTAACAATTTTGAAAATGTAACGTTGAAGAGTTGTTTGAGTGGTCATCCCAGTGAGAGCACTTCAAGCAAGAAAGTAAGTTTTAATTTAGAGTCTGACGTTGCTGATAACAAAGTCACACGTAGTGGTAGATCTGTAAGAAAGCCAAAGTACTGGGATGATTATTTCTGAAACTCTTTGAAGTCTAAAATTAATATAGCTTATTTATATAAGTTGTTTAATTTTAATGTAAAGAAAAGGGATGTAGAACGATGGCTGTATGAATCTATGCCTGTGCCTGACAGATTGGGACACATCACTATAGTTGTATTTCTCTGGAGTGTAATCATTAATAAATAAGAATGTTAAGATTTAAATATGTAATAAAAGCTGTGAACTAAAGTGATAAATAAAGTATTAAAACGTTAAAGAAGGACTAATCATTTAAACACAAAACCATTACACTTAGCAAGGTGTCTGCTAATACGTTTATCAACCACCATCTTTTATCGCGATCCAATTTAAGACCTAGACTGAATAGAATCGTTAATTCCTACTTATGACGCCATCTACGCCACTCAGTTTTGCCGCTACTTTCGACAGCGATTCAGTTCAGAGTTGTAAACCTTATGTCATATTCATATAGCTCTTTCACTCCTTATCAGACTGACCAGCTTAGATTAATCATTAGTTTTCGCCGAGGGCCTAGACAAGTGGCAAACGATACAACGTTTCTATCGAACGAAATGATAATAGCCCCCCATCCACTAGAGTTTATTCCTG
Source organism: Elophila nymphaeata (assembly GCA_955850985.1). Classification (NCBI taxonomy): domain Eukaryota; kingdom Metazoa; phylum Arthropoda; class Insecta; order Lepidoptera; family Crambidae; genus Elophila; species Elophila nymphaeata. The sequence continues at coordinate 17,174,400 of OY039068.1, forward strand.
CCGGAATTTGGTCTGATGTCATTTCGCTGTTATCGCTTGGCAGTATTGTCAGATATACGATTATGTCGTATTTTTTTTAAGAATCCAAGTACAGGAGTTGACGTCACTCTTCAGTAAAAAGTGTACGAAAGCGTGACGTGACGACATTTCAACTCACTGTACAGTCATATCGATACCAGAAGTATCGCTTAGCGTATACCTACAAGCCTATACCGCAGTTCGGATTCGATCCCAGGGATGTCAGCATTATTGTGTTCAGGCAATTCTGGATAAGATTAATGGTGGATGGTTCTGGGTTTTAGGTGAAGATCGCTTCCACCATCACTTACCATCAAGTGAAATGAATGGCGAAGTTCCCTGTCAAGAATAAAAAGGTAATAAAGAAAGAAAAAACTCAATGCAGATTTTGGTTGTTTATTTGTCAGGAAGCAAATGATTCACAGCATTGGTGGGATACAAAGGTCTTACAATACTGGGCCGAAACACTTTTTCCTGAGAAGTTTTTCCTTCAAATGTATTAGTAGTACAACAGCTTAGAATACATAAGTACCCAAATATAAAAATGTGGGAAAACAACTTTATATATAAGAGCTGTAGAATAGTAGGTACATTATTTTATTTAGTAAAGCGAGTTTTCATTTCATATATTTTATACTACACACCTTACTAAATCACAATTTCTAGTTATGTCAAAAATTATTTTATCACATTTATAACATTCTTTACAAAGTAAAAAAATATTTTCATGCTTCCACTAGTAAAAAATAAAGCTGCATGAACCATTGCAACAATCAACTTTTCTATAGTTTTCCTGTGGTTTACTCGTTACAAACATATCTAAACCTATGTAGGGGTCCGTACTATGAGGCGTCGTCCTAATTGGCAAAAGATCGTACGATGACTCGTTCTTATCGCACGTTGAATTCAATGTACAGGATTTTTTCAGTGTCTCCTAGTTGAAGCTCGAGCGAGCACAGAAAACGCTCAATACGATAGGTTTGATTGATCGTGCGGTCATGCAATCAATGCTACCGATATCTTTAGAGTTTAGTGTCCTAATTGGTCAGATGTCATCGCGCAAGCACAGCAATACGGGAGGGAAGTGAATGATCGTCATCGCACGATTAGGTGACCCCTGTTGAACGCCACTTTCATCGCGCGGTGTAAACACGCGTCGTTGTACGATCGTTGCCAATTAGGACGACGCCTGAGGATCTCTATCTGACCGCCTGGCCACATCACTTATCCAAGCAGTGATATGCACTTCATCACCCTACCCACTCAGTTCACCAAGTGTTCCACAGCAGAGCTACGGAGAGGCGCACTTAAATATACAAACTATTAAGTTATTCTTTCTATGTTTAATCTATACTTCAACTCGTTTTAAATATCATCATAAAATTGTTAAGATATAAATAACAAAAATATTTACGTGGACTTACAACCTTTATAAGGAGTGACATTTTATGTGTAATAAATTAGTCCCTTTCCTGTACAGTTAATATGATATAAACTGAATGTCATGACGGGGACATGAATTCTCTTTATGTGAAAACAGTCCGGCCTTCCGTCAGCTATGTAATAAAGTGAACTAGTAAAATCGTTTGGAATCTACTGAAAACGGGAATCTAACATAACTACGTTCAATCCTTAGACCATTTAACACGGGACGTGACAAGCGAATGCGTTCTCCTCTGCCAAAGTACATGAACAAACGTTCATGTCAGTTTATAAAAACTGGTGCGCCGCGACGACCGACCGCCATTTTGAATTCGTATCTGTCGCTAAGCGGACCTCGTATAAATTATTGGTTGCGGAGTGTTTTCTTGTAAACGACGACCAGAAACATTCAAAGTTATCCTAAAACGGAGTTGCTTATCACACGGAAGTAATTTTCTATTCAAATAAACTACTGTTTCACATAACATTAAAATTTTTCATCTACATTTTGGCGACAGAAACAACGATATAACAACGTTAGGGGATATGCTGGTACGCGGGTTAGCTGAGCCCGCAAGTGTGTGCTCATAATAGCGATTTAAATTTTTGCAACAGTGTGCACGAGTGAGTAAATGTGTGTTATGCGTGTTTGCCTCACCCCCCGCGAAAAACGGCAGAATGTTTACAGTACTAAATCTGCGCTATGCCACGTCCCGTTAAATGGTTCAATCATCATAAAATTACCACATTTAAATGCAAACAAAAGAGAATGCATATCCCACCACGAGGTGCACGATGGACGAGTAACAAATACAAACGGGTAAGCTATATATAAATCGGCCACAGCGACACCCGGCTCCCACCCATGCGTGTGACGCACCTGACCCGATTAGAAACATACTTTATTTTATATAATTATGCAAAAAAACAATTATACAACCCTCCTAATTTGAACTTTTCAAAAACTGGGACTTTAAAAAATGCAAATTGTGATTTGTGACAGTGATCATAGAGAAACAATCGAATATACTCTATAGGGACACTCAAATTATTACAAATTAATTTACAAATATAATCAATCTCTAAATATTATCTAATTATATAAACTGAATTATTTACACAATATGAACACATCAAATGTGACATGCCCATCCTCTTAACATTTAGTTATTTACAATGACTATTATAAACATTAATTTTAAAGAGCATTGCATAATATGAGCTTCATCAAAATAATCCTTTGTTCTATACACAAAGCTGATAGATAGTCACAGACTGCGCATCATACGCACACGGTATGAAAAGGACCGCGCTAACGATATTGTTAAGACCAATCGACCTTATTTTTTGTGTCATGGAGTCGAATTTTTGGCATCGCCTAGTTCATACTACATTCGGTTGCATAAAAATCCAAGCTGCAATTTTTTATACTATCCCTGGGGTATTACATGACTCAAAAAACTCAATTCATGACTCATAAAAAATAATGCCTTTTGGTCTCGACTTGTAATTTACATTTTATGTCGCCAAATAAATATTTCAAACCCTTCTTAACCATTAAACAAACAGTCCTGTATTATTCACAACGACACCTGGCTTCATAAAACACCGGACAATATTAGTTAAAAGAAGCCCATTTAGCTAGTATTAGAAATCAGTCTTGGGTCAAAGGAAACAATTCAGTGTTATTTTTGTACAAAATTCGTCATATTTCATTTTGAACTGTATATTGAATAGTTTAGAAGTCACGATTGTGTTATATACAGACTTGGTTTACACAAAAATGTTAAGTGTGGTAAATTACATCACTATGGGAGAACACAGAATTTTAGGGAATTCCACACCACCCTACTAAGTGTGTTGACTTTTTATTTCTTTTTTTACATTTTTCTATCCAGCAGCAGCAGAAATAAACACTTTAAATTGTTGGATTTCTTTTTTTTTTAATAAGAAGCATTTGTCATGCCTCAAAGTAATTAAATTATTTTTAAAACATATCTAAACTTATTTACTATTTGAAAACAATTAAATATTTCAACTTGTACTAATCAAAATGTACTAAATATTTGAATATACAAATCAAACGTAAACCACTATCAAGAAATCTCAAACACCGATTCTGTGTTGTGATTTATAAAAACTAAAAAGCTTGGATTTGTAAAAAGTTTTTAAGTAATTTTTTTTTTCATACGAACAGCTTAAACGAGATAATTTATAGGATATTTTGTATTAACTGAACTATTTATGTTTGGATTTAAGAACCTTTATTTATGCATATGGCACATTGATGCACACACCTTATTAGAAAGACACTGTTAAAATACAATAACAAAGTTAACCAAGTTGCCGAATAAAAATAAAATACTGTTACCGATTTATGTGTGCAAATAAAGGACAATCTTTAGATAAAGCAAAGAAGCACTAACCCTATGTACTGTATGTTACAACTAAGCTTTTGTACAATAGCAGCCTGCTGCTGTGACTGTTATACAAACGTTTGATGGAATTCCCTCCAAATTCAAAAAAACATGTAGCGTCCACACTGTTTTCGGTAATTGCATTTTCGATTTACATCACTAAATAATTACTAAACGGTTTGATTGACAAAGTATCAGGAAAATATGTTCTGTATTTGTTCAAAGTGTGATAAATCAAGTTCCATGTTTTGATGGTTCGTTCGTTTAAAACTATGATGATGCCTATTATGATTTCATCTCACTAAACTATATTACATCAATACAGTTGATTGTATTGGCCATAACAGAAAATATGCTATTCCATATACAAGGATAAAATTTACAAGACTTTTTCCATTATGTTCTAATTCTGTTATTGCTTAATTTACATGTCTCACTTTGACTATATTATATGCTTACATATTACATGGGCAATTAATAATTATCAATAATTTATGACCCTATCTCACTGAAACACTAAAATTATGATATTTGTATGATTTGTACATTTTGATTATATATTATGCACAATATTATAACTATCACAATATATTTGAATATAATCGATCGTAGCAATCAATGTTCAGTGAACTAATTCAGATCTGATGGTGGTAATAACGTACTACCAGAAAACGGGAACAAAGTACATTATAAATAGGTTTTTATTGACTTCAACCATGTTTGGAATGTGAAAGGACGTCGTTTTGACACAAATCGAAAGTGCAATCACTCCTAAACATACTACTTAACAATCACCGGTCTCTAATAAGTTAGTCCAATAAGCGCACATCAAAATTAATATCATAGTTCTATTTATATTTCGATCTATGATCAAAACTTGTCAATAATTCCGATGAGTTTAGTCGCGGGTCGCGGCGTACGAGCCGGCTCAGGTCGGTATTTACAATTTTAGACCCGACACTTTGGTACTAATGGACAGATCGCACGAGGACGTCGCGAAGTCAGCTAAGGGTAGCGGCTCACCTGGCGGGCCGTGGGCGGGCAGGCGTCGCTACTTCTCGGTGTGGTCAGGCGGCGCGCCGCCGAAGTCAAGCTGATAGCCGCCGGCGCGCGTCATCTCCTCCATACTGGGCTCCTTGCACTCGTGGCCCGCGTGTCCCGCCGCGCCGCAATTGTAGCACGATAGCTTGGCGGGCGCGTATAACACTGGTACGAAGCCGCCGTAGGGCGCGGGCGCGGGGAAAGGCGGCGGCTCTCCGTTGACGACGTTCGCGAACGGCGGAGGCGGTCGGTACGCGGGCGGCGGCGTAGGGTACGGGTAGGGGCGCGGGTAAGGCAGGAAGGAGACGGGCGGGAGCGCGGAGGGAGTGGCGCGACGTTGGGGAGGGGCCGGCGTGCCGGGTGGGGATGACGCCGCGCTCGACCCACTGTCGGAGGACGAGCGCGCCGCCGGCAAGTACGCGCCGCGTCTCCGCACGCCGTTCAGCTTCTCCAGCGAACGGTAGTGTTGTGCGGCGGTGATTTCGCGTAACCTCTCCTCGCCGATGTTGTGATGTCTCATCTGCGCGATTTCAAATTACACAGTTGAGAACCTACATAAATAATTTGTAGCGAAAAGACACGGCATCTCAGCGAACTCGTCACCGAACAGGTTGATAGCACTGCATGTACCTAACAATTACAAAAGTTATTAAATACAATGGTATTGGGATGGATGAACAAAACTTTCTTATTTTTAACTAAAAATAATATAAGTTGCTGATTGAGGAAAAACAACTCCCGTTACAGATCCGAAATGGGAATTTCTTAAAACTAAAAGGCTAACTTATATCTTTACCAAACTTTTAGAATTTGACATTAAGGAACTTTTGTCTGTATTTAAGATCTAAATGATCACTATCAATAAGTTCAAGCTATTATCTCTTATTTATACCTACCGACAGATGTTAGGGTGAATATTTTTGTTTTAAATTATGTTAAAACAAAAATTTTCCCCCTAACATCTGTCCTGGTTGTCAGCTTTTGTTTGTTGACTCAAGGTTTAGATATTTTTGGGATTGATACCCCTTTTATATAAATGTCAAGCTGGCAACACAGTACCAGAAGTGGCTTTATGTGTAACCAAATGTTACCTAGGTGTGATTCCGATCTCGGCTACACGCAGCACTGCTGGTCCCCATAATTATATCGTCTATAGATTTGCCGCTGCATTGCTGTCATCTCATATTAACTTATAAAGAATAGGGGACCAGTAGAGCTGTGTAAGCACTGCTGCTGCATGCAGCCGAAATCGGAATCTGCTCAACCAATAAGGCGCAGTTACGGGCGTAATAAGTCTAAAGGTAACCGCAGACCTGGCCGCAGTCACTGCAGTCGTCCCCGTCGCCGATGAAGTGGATTTTTCATTCGGTTTCTCAATCTGAACAAGAGTGGGCATGTAATACAGTATAGCTCTTGACGAACTTGTTATCAGTTGTTTATTATTAGAGGAAGAAGAAAATGTATTAGGTTTGGCCGGCCAGTGACTGCGGCGATTGCGGCGCGGGTGGATGTGAGAGGTGCATAAACCTTCATATAAAGAATTCGAATGGGCGACTGCGGTGAGTGCGGGACGGCCAGGTCTTCGTTTACGTTTACAATGTTAAGTGAGTTGTCTCTTATGTAAGATCAGAACTCACTTAACGTATCACAAGGCCCTATGTAAAGCTGCATTTCTATTGCACTTTATTTTGTAGAAGTTACATAATTAAAATATTCATGTCTGCCAACCAAATAAGTAACATAAAAAATGGTACAACAAACGAGCTCTTACCCATGCTAAAATACTCATATAAATATGTACTATGATGTTATCAAAAATTCAAAATTATAAAATGAATTTAAACTTTCTCTATACAAATAATAATATGTTGTTGGTATTGTATAACTGGATAATCAAAATTGATGTATGAAACTCCACTTCAATAAACAAAGTCAAATACAATGGTTTGGTCAGTAAAACAAAACATCAGATTTTTTTTTAACAGGCAAGATCCTTTTGTTCACCTTACCAATGTGACAATAAGGTCGAAAATGGAATCGAGGTTCATCTAGAACCAGCAACCACTGAGGAATTAATAGTGGGAGGGAACACATTATTATGTTCCTAGCCTTATTGCTGTTAACATTATTATTATGCCCACAGATTTTGATAAGATGGTGGCAATAGCCAGGACTTGAAAAAATATCTATTAAAAAACGTTTTTAAAAACAAGCTTTTATTTAAATAAACTCTAAATTTAAATATTATTAAAGCTGGTCGCGAGATTTACTTTGATCATCGTTTTTCTACTATCTATCTCTATGCCGATTCTATCGCTGTTTAGACCTTGTCAAGAAGAGCCAATACGCCGCGAATTTCTACGCGCGAACACACAACGCGCGTTGGCGAGGTACTGTGGCTCTATACGTTGCGTCCACAAGCTTCGCGCGAGTCTCAAATTCACGCGTCGAGCTTCAGTATGTGTTCGCGCGCAAAGATTCGCGGCGAATTCGCTCTTCTGGACCAGGTTTTATCTACACAAGTAAATCTCGCGACAAGCTATTATTATATAAGAAGAAGAATTTATGTGGGGAAAATATAATTAAATTATTTTTTACCTCTCCAGCACAAAAGACCTCTTTTGCTTCGTAAAATCTCGAAGGAAAAATGCTTTTTGCTGCGAGCTTTGAACAATACTGTAACATTGAATCTAAATTATTTTAGTAATCTTACTTTTCACTTTCAAATGTTATTTTTAAGATAATAAACATGTTTTAAAGTATTGCCTTGTTTTTCTCACATATAATAATTTTCTCACTGGAGAGGTGAAAAGTTATATGTTTCACACAATAGCAAATTTTTTTGTCTCATGCCTTTAAATCACTCACTGCGCTCAGTAGTCTATTTACGAATCACTCGCTATGCTTGTGATTCAATTCTAGACTACTTCGCTGGTTCGTGATTGGCACTCGCAGCAAAAAATTACTTTGCTCCCTTGTTGAACAAATAACTATTAGTGAAGTATTGAGAAATCATAATTGAGAAACCATTTTTCAATCATTTGTATACCAACAAATGATCGAAAAATGGTTTGCAAATTTTGACCGAAAACTTGCATACATATTTACATACTTACTTACTTCAAATAAAAGCTTGTAAAAAGTCCTACCATCAACCAAACCGAGTACAAATTTGTACTCCTCTGGAGATCGAACCCGGGACAGAATCCAAAGCCAATGGGCGAACAACTAGACTATAGTTAATTTTTTTTTAAACATAGTATTTTAACTACCTTAGCATGGGTAGGTGCTCAATTATTAGACCATGTATGTACCAAACACTCTGTGTACAAAAGCCTAGAGACTTACCTCGGCCACTGATAAATTTTCAAAGTTAGCTGCGAGATGAGGCAGAGGGGGTTGATCGGGAGGTCCAACAGGTAACGGCGGTGAACGATCGCGAGACAAACGCCTGCGAGCACGCGGCGATGCGGCGCGACTGTCGCCCGGCGATGATACGTGAGGTGATGTGGGCGCTCCTGGGCCGGGTGGATAACTTATTACCTGAAATAACAAATTTGAGTTATTTTAGTAGGAAATTCAAGTAAACACAATTTAAATTTGGTTATATTCCTAACAGCTATCAGACCACATTTTTTTATTTGACTAAGAGCGCTGCTGATTCTGAACATGCAACTGGAAAATATAGGATTTAGTAATACTTAGTTCAAGCTTTTTTAGATGCCAGTGATTGTTGAATTGACAATACTGTAATTTAGATAATAAAATAATTATGGATTAATAATATTTTTTTACCTGTTGTCTTTATGGGAAAGAGTAGCCAATATTAGACCAGCTCCTAAATTCTATGCTTTGTATTTTCTTTCAAACTACAGTGATATTTATTATACACAAGGTAAATATACAGCTACAGCAGACTACAGCATATTTTGTGCTTAAAGCACATCTTATTTTTTTTTTGTACAAATGACAGCAGGTCAGGCTCCGAAATTTCTCATACACACACATCTCATCTATGAATTTTATCTCAGATTTCAACAATTGTGATGATCAGCTGTAGTCTGTACATAGTTAAACTTTGATGACTACAGTTATAACACTTACAAGATAAAGCATTATTCATTTACATAAAATATCTATTGTCACTCACAATCAAATAAGAGTCTAATTACCTAAAATTTTTTTGCTTCAATGGCCAGAAGTTCAGTCTGTGGAAGCTTAAAGCTTCACCACAGTGGGGCCTTTAATTTATTACACAAGACAATGTAGGGGGGGCGTCAAAAACTAGCAAATATGGTCTTACGTAATAAATGAATGGCCCCAGTAGTACAGCTATTAGAATCTATATTACAGCACATATAGTGAGAAGGTCTCTAGTGTTTCAAGAACATAAAATATCAATAGGCAAAGTGCACAGCAAACCAAAAATTGTCTTATGTAATAAATGTATTTGACCCCAATAAATGAAAAAAAAAAAAATGTATGGCCCCAGTACAGCTGATATAATCTATATTGAGCACATAGTGACAAGGAGGTATTTCTGTTTCAATAACATAAAATATTAATAGGCTGAAGTGCACAGTCCGTAAGTAAGAAAACTATTTGTGAAAAAGTAACTAGTCAATTTAATAAATTACCTCTAATGGCTGATTGATAGCTGAAACTATGATATTTGCAGGCCACCCATGCTGTCCCATATATTCCCCCATGTTATATTGTGGTAGGGGAAGACCGGGTGGTGCATGTGGTACTTCTCCAAGCATTGGTACTACAGTAGGTGCTGCCATTACAGGCTCTTGTGGCATTGCATCTGTATTCGGCTGTGGCTGTAATATAATAATTTTAAATTATTAGGTTTCACATTTGAATTTTTGGTTTTTACAAATTATATACATAGTTATGAGGCAATAATACCACACTCAATTTTTGTTCCAATAAAAACAATCTTTGGAACTAGTGAACCTATTCAGAATGGAGTTTCAGGGTGTACATATTTACATTTTATCCTGGTATATCAATGGCAATGGGTATTATGCAGGTAAAACTAGAAATAAATAAAGCAAGAACAAAATATTTTTAAAATTCAACAACTTTTAACACACATGAAAATTCCCTTATTATGATATTGATTGATTGGATGAACAAAATGTTATGAAAAGCAATCAATTATAAATTTTATGGTTTTTAGGCGTAAAACAAGTTCCTAGTTATTTCACTAACAAATATTATAATTTTTTTAATACATAAGTGCCAAAAACATTCTTTTGGTTGGTTTTAAATTCAAAAACATTAAACTAATATGATGGAGACAATTTTAAGTTTTTATCATAGATTTAGAAACTAGATTGGCAATGTGGAAGGGAAAGAGCATACTAACTAACACATATATTAGAGCGAGACATATAGATGAGACCATTTCATGTACTTACACACTGAAGATCTAGGTCTTCTCTCTTTAATTAAATGGTGTTCGCGACACATAAAGATTACACACATTTCACCAATGACAAGTGAAAATGTACTTATAGTTACAGACAATTGTACAGTAGATTAAGGTTAAACATGGAGTCTCTCAACACATGTTTTTACAACAAGAACTCGGGAGAAACTCCAAATTTTCGAGGTCTAGGTCAGACTGTTAGTCAGTTTGAAAAGGCAGCAACTGTCAGGCTGTGCATAGTGAAGTACTATGTATTTATCAAACATACATGCGCATTACTCGCACATTGGTGTACTTTGATTTACATCTCGTACAATTAATTTCAAAGACAATTTATTAAGGTAAGTAGGTAATTACACATCTATGATTTTCATTATAGGAAAAATGGAATAAACACTAATTATTCTATCCTCCTCATATATTTTTATAAACCTAATCATTATCTATGTATGTAAGAATAGTATTTTTGAATTTGGTAAACATATTTAAATGGTAATTTGTATCAAGCACAGGAATAGACTGGATAAACTTAACACGCATATCAGCTGTATTATCTGATAATTCCCAGCATCCTTAATTTTAATGACTGTTATGGATAATTGAGGCATGTAGGAGACATGTCATCTAAATAGCAATTTAATAAGTAGAAGCAAACATTCTTCACTTATAATAAAATATTAAGCCTGCACTTAAGAAAAAAAAATTTTTACTGCAATGGAAAAAAGGTAAGATTATATTTTTATTTAATTTATATATGTTAAAACCAATTAATGTGGGATTTTTACTTAATGTTAAATATAATGAATACATAAGCAAACAATAAAATAATTAATTTTAGCTCTCATATCAACAAATTTGAAGTGAGAGAAAATTAAAGAGGTTAACGAAAAATCAGTTTCAACTTGCCTCAATTGATTCAAAAATAGATAATTACAAAATATCCTATATCTCTTGTAAACTAAGTAGAATAAAAGCAATTACTATGTGTTATCTGTGTTCAAAGATTACATCCATAACACGTGTTACACATCAATACAATAGTGTATTGCTTATATTATTTTCATTCATTAAATTTTGTCAATGTTTGTATTATTATGACATTAATAAATGATTAATTCGTGTAACATCTTAAATAAATTATTAATTGGTGTAACAGTACATTTAATTAATACTAACAAAGCTATCACCATGAACTGAGAATTTAATGAATGAATTATATTCAAAATAAGTTATTTTGTAATGACAAGCACAATAGTGATGACACTGACCTGCACCCCAGATGTTTTAACGAACATGATACTAGGTGGAGGCCCCAAACCAGATAAATTAGGTGGTGGAACAGACATATTTGGTGTAACACTAGACTGGGTATGGCATACACTCACAGGTGCTACATTAATGTGTTCTTGCTGCTCTTGGAACTGTAACCTCTGGTCCTCTGCTTTCAATTTGTCTAAAATCTCACCAAAATGAGACTTCTGGTCAAACGTAAAAGCAGGATGATGTAATGCCATAGTGTACAAAAGTAAAATTTCTTCCAATAGGTCACCATAAAGACCCTTCAAGAGACCACTTTGTTCCAAGCTGACCATAGCATTGTACAATGTAGTGGCGCATGCAAAATTACAGGACCGCAACAAAGACACATAAAGGGCCATTTTTCGTCGTGTCCTCGAATCTGTGTTAGCACCTCCGATATCAGCAGCCAGGTCTGTGGGGTTGTTAGCTCTCAATTCGGCACCACGCAACTCCTGAAAGTCCCGCTTTCCGAGCTCTTCCAGGTAGGTGCCTATGAAGCGTAGTTCGAATGGTAAGCACATATTTAGTAACGTACACATTGCATCTATGCGTTTATAGCTTTCCAATTCTTTAAACCATGATACCACGTCCTCTTTGCAAACCATTTCCAGAACACATTGAAATTTTATGTAAAGAATCAACCGGTCCCCTTCAGCCGAAGCTTTACCGTCTCTTATATTTTTTGGCACACACGATTTTTTTGAATAAATGGTTGTAATCCAAGAATTTTCGATTGTAACATTAGTGATTATAAGCTTTTTATCAGTATTTCCCAAGTACAGTATATTGGTTAGCAACTACAGGCAATGCTAGTAGTAGTTTTGTCTCTTCTTTAGTCTATGGAACGGTGAAGACAAGGCAAAGAAGCATGCTTTTGTAGATGGTGCTACGTACGCTTCGTCATTTTGTCAAACAAATTTACACCTAAGCACAACGTAATTAGACTAAAAATTGAATTCTCGCCAGTCATTTATTTGTATACCATTTGACAGTTATTAATTACTCTTTTTCCTGTTCAAAGTCTATGGCTGCGTTATTCCATTACACGCAATTTTTTACTGTAAAGGACAGCGCAATTTTTTACTGTAAAGGACAAAAATTTTTCATACTAAAGGAGCATCAAAATCTAATTGAAATAATAAGTGGAGCACTAAATTCCCAGAGTCTCTTATTGTGAGAAAGTTTTTTCTTTTTGGTAAATTTTCCCTGTTAAGGGATGTAGCCCATACAGCCAAGTCTTCAGTTTTATTATCTTCTGTCTTGTTGTTCGCATTAAAATATGGGCTTCACACATTTTAATGCATCTAGGGAGTGCTTGGTAAGAAATGCATGGCCTCATGATTGTGACTGATGAGAATTGTATAGTGGGATTTCCAACCACTATACAATTCTTAACGCCACATACACAAAACCTTTATTTCAATGATTCCTCATAGCTGTTCGACAACACAGATGCTTATGCAACGAAATGACACCACTTTTACTGCACAAAATCCACTCCGAAGCAATTTTGAATTATCGAAATAAAGATCGACATCCAGACGCCATAGTTTCCCGCCAAACACTCACATATTTATTTTTATATCTTCGCACAAAAAAAATTAAGAATAAAAAACTGAAGTCAAAAAATATGTCATATAAACCCGTTACTTCCAATGACGTAGGTTGGTTACTTCCTATTTGTCCCTTTCTAATCTTTTCTTCTTTTTTAAATAAATGGCGTTTGCTAATCTCAAGTGAAAATGTAGTTATAGTAAAAACACAATCCTCCGACAAGACTCTCCTTTAGTGACTGACAGGACTAAATGAAAATCACACGCCGGCGTGTTAACTTGGGATTAGATTGTAGGGATTATAGGTCTGAGGATTATAGACTTAGGTAAAGACTATAGACAATCGGGTTGGAAATGCTACATAATGCTCGTAATCAAAATATTGATTCTTTAAACCTATTGAGGTCAATATATATTCTTAATGAAGGGCATGTAAAGAGTGGCTTATCTAAATATACTTATAACATTGAGAGGGTCACCGAAACCTGCTTCACGCACAACACAGTTGTTGCAGGAAAGACTGTTGAAAGAAGCTAACATTACAGCTACACATGGTAGTGTTCATAAAGTATCTTTTTTTAAGGTAGTATTAGCTTCGCGGGGGCAACTGGATCGAGTGGAGGTCAGTTAATGCGTTTCAATAGTTCTATTGTGTTGAGGTTATTAATTCAGAGAGCAGTACAGCCTTCACAAACTTCTTTTGCTTACCCTGTAAGTTGATTGGCATTACAAAAACAAACGTTTAATTCCTAATCACAGTTTTTATTTATTAAAGTACACAATTATTATGTATGTATAAATACTAATTACCTAGTCTAATTTTCGAAAATCGTCTAAGTAACAGTAATTGCTGTATGAAAGTGATTATTTTTATGGGCTTTATTGTTATGTTAAAGTGCAATATTGCTTTTCATAATAAATCATTTAAAAGTTTCTATAAACCATATTTGTTCAAATAAATGTCTACAAATTTGTGAAAATAATAGTAAAAAAAAATTACTGAAATAAAACGCATATTTAGTTTAATATGCGTTTTATTTCAGTATTTTTTTTTCATCAGAAGCTTAGTTTTTATTTCTGCCTGCCCGCCTAGCATGACCACCGAAACACGATATGATATAGCCATTTATCGCTTTGAACCGTCAAAAATCATTGGATATAACCGCAAACTTGAAATTTTATCAAAACTGCAAACATGTAAAGGATTAAACTTGTTCGCAGTTTCGATAAAATTTCAAGATGGTGGTTATATCAAATGATTTTTGACAGTTCAAAGCAATAAATGGCTTTATCATATCGTGTTTCGGTGGTCATGCTAGGCGGGCTGGTGCATATTTCCACGCAATGACGAAAAAGCGCGCGCGAACGGACAAGAAACCTTAGTCCCTCGCCGCGCCGCCAGGTGACACCACTGCGGTGATGTGCGAGAGAGACAGCGCTATAAGACAGAAAGAGAGGGACGAAAGAACGAGAGGTACGAAATAAAGAGAGGGAAAATACAACGGGAAACGGAGGTGCCTATCTCAATATTATAAGCTTCTAATAAGGTAAGTAAAGTCGTATTTTTAATTAGACGAAGTCAAGTGACGTTTACTGGGTTGTCAGGTTTTGATAAAACAAAAATAGTGTTGTGACAAAGTGAATGAATGAAAAAATCGCAACTCGGTATAAAATTGTTCTCATAATGACTAATATTTATAACTATTAACGATTTTAATTATAATTCTATATTTTATGTTTTGCTATGCCCTAACAGGGTACATGTGTAGGTAATGTTTTGTAAAACATAGCATTAAGACATAAGTACGCAATTATGCATTATGCAAGTAAAGAAGTAATAACATGTATGTATGTACAATTACAAATAAAACAACTTTTACTGGATTTAACTCGCGTGTAATTAGATTTTACATTTTGTTATTATTGCCCGACGTTTCGTAACACTTTTCAGCGTTCTTGGCCACGGGATTACGGTCATCCCGTGACCACGGACGCTGAAAAGTGTTACGAAACGTCGGTCAATAATTTTATTTAAAATGTGTAGTGCTCGCGCAAATCTAAGAGAACATTATGTATGTACAAAGTAGCCTAGTGAGAGGTTAGAACGCCGTGCTGGATCGCCGATCGCGTACCGGGTTTCAATCCTAGTCGTGCCATGTAAGTAGGTACGAAAGAGTTTTCGTACTTTTCGACGACTGCGTATAGTAGGTACCTACATTTACCATTACCGATTGCTCTAATGCTACATTTACACGCTTGCCGAGGCTTCGCAAGCCTCCACAAGTACCAGGGATGTTTGGCTGTGGTTGGCTCGGCTTGCGCCGATCTGGACTAGTGTCGGTTTCTTAACACAGATCAAAGGAAGCGTGCGGTAAGCGCTTGGGACGTGTTCACACGCTGGTGCATTTATAGCCAAAACAACTTAACAAAAACAACAAGTAAACACCGTATGCGCAGAGAAAATATTCGAGCAGTCAGAACAGAGGTTAGAAGACGCATGACACAGACAAAATGGCGACCGACGCGTCCGAATTTGTCTTATTTTTAAGAAGGTAGTGAAAAAAGTGATTATAATTAAATACTAACAGATATCGACATACTTTTATACAGTAAAATAGAAATAGTTTCTTTTTTTCGTATAGTAAGATTAAATTAACAATGTACTCATTCATATCATCATTCATTCCTGAGAGTGAACGAAAACTGAACCCATCACTATTACATAGAAGATGGCAACATTATTTCACAAAGTGACATTAGCTGCTGTCAGTTTACTTCGTCTAATTAAAAATTCGACTTTAGTTTATAAGCGTTTTATTTCAGGTAAAACGCGTCTATTTTGATGCGATGCAATAAGTTCAAGCATAGTCGAGATATCGTGCTAATAGCGTTATTATGTCTGTATTTAAAACGAATTATGTTTGTGCGAACAGACACACCAAATTCCAATTCCAAAAACGGTATTTTTGGACTCAAGGAGGTCCAAAACTTGTAAATCCGTCAAAATCTCGAGGAAGACATGGCTGTATGGGTGACTTTGTCTTCCAGGTAGAATTTAAAAATAACAAACTTTTTTTTTGAGGGTTTGGCATGGTATCTCATGTCTTTGATCCACTTCTTCATTTGACTGGGTCCACTTAAGTTTTTTCAATTCAATTGTGCTAGCCAATCTTCAGTATTTTTCTTCTTTCATGAAGTTTGCAATACAATGTGGATGTCACGCATTTTAATGCATAAATAATCAATTTATCATAATTGTGATAAATCCAGTGGACGAAATTAAAATAGCAACACTTGTTGTTACTCGGCATTTTTTTGACAAGTGTGTGACATTTATAATTTTAGTAAATTGACTTTGCATTTTCAAAGAAATTATTGTATCAATTTACAAAGTTTACTTTACAATGGCTCCCGTGGATCAAGATGTTGAAATGAAGAGCGTGGAGAGTCCTGCAGCTGCTAGTGATGTCGAAATGGCTGAAGTCAAAAAAGATGCTGATGTAGTCAGTGTCCAGGATTTACGGGAACATGTAAGACAGATTGACAAAGCGGTTACATCTAAAGAGCCTAGATTTGCTATGAGAGTGCTTCGATCTCTTCCAAGCACAAGGAGAAAGTTGAATGGTAATGTTTTAAGAGCTATCATTAATCAATTGTATCCATCGAGTGCAGATAAAGAAACCTTGCTTGCCTTTGTCGAGAATCCCTTGCCTGGTGCAGTGGAAATAGAAACACCACGTACAAGAAGTGCTCCTAAGACCCCAGTTCCAGAGGTAGATGTGTATATGCATCTTCTAGTATTGTTGCGTTTATTGGATGTAAATAAATTGGAAGAAGCAGCTGAATGCTCTCAGCAATTGATGAACAAAGTTACAACACAAAATCGAAGGACTCTTGACTTAATTGCTGCCAAATGCTATTTTTACCACTCCAGGGTGTTTGAATTGACTAATAAATTGGATCTCATCAGGGGATTATTACATGCACGTTTACGCACATCCACACTTCGCAATGACTTTGAAGGACAAGCTGTTCTTATCAATTGTCTTTTAAGAAACTACTTACACTATTCACTATATGATCAAGCGGACAAATTGGTGAGTAAATCTGTTTTTCCAGAAAGTGCAAGTAATAATGAATGGGCAAGATTTTTGTATTATTTGGGAAGAATAAAAGCTGCTCGTTTGGAGTACAGTGATGCCCACAAACATTTAGTTCAAGCCCTTAGGAAGGCTCCTCAAACTGCTGCTGTAGGATTCCGTCAAACAGTACAAAAATTAGCTATTGTTGTCGAATTGCTCTTGGGAGACATTCCAGAAAGAGTAATATTTAGACAAGCCCCTCTGAGAAAGGCTTTGGCACCATACTTCCAGTT
Organism: Elophila nymphaeata; assembly: GCA_955850985.1. NCBI lineage: Eukaryota > Metazoa > Arthropoda > Insecta > Lepidoptera > Crambidae > Elophila > Elophila nymphaeata. The sequence continues at coordinate 17,191,965 of OY039068.1, forward strand.
AACGCAGGCTGTTAGACTGGGTAACCTGCACAGATTTGGAGAGGTTTTGGAAAATTTCGGTCCACAATTCCGTAGTGACCACACATTTACACTGATTCTTCGTTTGAGACAAAATGTGATTAAAACTGCCATTCGTTCCATTGGCTTATCTTACTCACGCATATCTCCTAAAGATATTGCTAGAAAATTGGGATTAGACTCTGCTGAAGATGCAGAGTTCATTGTTGCTAAAGCAATTCGTGATGGTGTTATTGAGGCTACCCTTGACCCTGAAAAGGGATACATGAGCAACAAGGAGAGTTCTGATCTGTACTGCACAAGAGAACCCCAGTTGGCTTTTCATCAACGCATATCATTTTGCTTGGAACTACATAACCAGAGTGTAAAAGCTATGAGATATCCACCGAAGTCTTATGGCAAAGAGTTGGAAAGTGCTGAGGAGCGCCGGGAAAGAGAACAACAAGATTTAGAGCTGGCTAAGGAAATGGCAGAGGAAGATGATGATGGCTTCCCTTAAATCATTTATCTGTAGGAAATCATTAGGTCCATAAACTTGTTTGTGAACATTAAATACAATTATACAACATATTCATTAAATTTCATACTAATAAATTGTATGTTTTATTTGAATGTAATTGTATAATAAATGACATTATGCAGTGTACTGTTCCCTGTAATTTGATTATGTCTGTAAACCTTAACAATTTTTTTTGTTGAAGCATCTATGGCGGTGATGATGTTGTTAAAGCTATGGACAGTCTGTATCCCCAAAATGTATAAAATGGCAACTGACATAACTATTTGGAAATAAGGGAATTCCAGTTTTCTATCAAACAAAAATAATAACCATTAGGGTTTTACCCTAAGTTTTCACCTGACTTTTTTGTAATGTCACTTGTGAGACTCCTTTTTGATTTTTTTTTTTAATATATATAGTAATAAAGCATTTATTGTCATGCAGTATTTTTAACATGCTTATATTAGTTTCACCTTTATATTTGTTTGTATGTTTGTAACTGACTTGTTTGGACTCGATTTTGACCAACTTTAAACAGTCAGATTTCATTTAAACTTTATCGACTTATCAAAGACCAATGACATTACAATAATTCGATAAGAATATCCCATTGTCCAGATTAGAATCGCCAGGACTAATAAATTAAACGTTTGGAATGTATAATGAATGTAATGTATCTGTAACATGAGTAGTCATTTCCACAGAACACAGAAAGAGGTCATTAGCAAACAGCTCATTTTTTTGTGCTAGGTGGTTTGCAAACAAGCAGCAAAGCCTGACTGGTATGACGATTAGTGAAACCATAGCCTTATGATACTGATGTGTTAAGGCCTTAAGTTAAGGTCAGGCCAGCAGAGACGAGGAACTTTTGTCGGCGAACTTCTTTGTATGTCAAACTAGAACGCAGGGTGCAGGACACCTAGCATGGCTCACTCGCTCGATGTGGCGCTTAAAACCAAAAACTGCACGGCGCAACTCATACGAGGGACTAAAAATACTGCATACAAAAAGTCTCCCAAACAAACAACAGAAGACATTGAGTCTTCAACCAAAGTACAATACAGTTTAGGAACCAAATTTGAGAATAGTTGTTTACATGGCACCTACTGCTCTAAATAAACTTTCGACGAGCAAATAATATTCGCACATGGAGTGTGTTGCAACACGTTTAATCCGCGTCAAGACAAAGATAACTCTTGACGGACATTTTTCTGATGGTTTGGGGATTTTAGTTGTCAGTGGACACGTTGTATTAATCGAGGTAGGCCACAGGGGATGAGCCGCTTGGATCAAGAGCAGACCGAACGGGGGTAGTACCTCCACCCTACAGAAGCCCACAGTCAAATACATAACACTCGATTTTTGTGGTGTTGTCTTTCTATTGGTGAGTAAGGTCGCCAGGGCTCCACGGGGCAGGGAAGGGCACAATGGTTGGCAGCGCACGAGTGTGTACCTAAGTGATGTAAGCGTCTATAGGTTCCCTACATTACGGTGGCTGCTTGCCACCCGACTCTTCATTATATTTCGATAATGTGGAAACTGTGTAGATCGGCAATGTAAAAGAGAAAGAGCATACTAACGCGTATATTAGAGCGAGATAGATATAGACGAGACCATTTCACGTACACGCAGGGGGCCTAAGGACTAAGGAGGCCTGTCAGCTGAGACGAACCTGTCAGTCACGTCGAAAAGACAGCAACACTGTCAGACTGCAGCAAACTGCAGTACCCTCAGACCAATAATCATAATAGACTCCGCCTTAGCATTTTGAAGCGTGCCGTTTTCTGTTATTTGACATTTCTCGATTACGTCATTGCGATTGACGTAGGGATGTGACTAATGTATAATAATCATTTGAGTATCGATAACTGTATAAGTATTTTGCTATTCTAATTTATTAGAGCTTTCAAGAGCAAATCAAACACAAAACATCAAATAGAACTAAAAATTTATTTTTGTAATTTTTTTATTTATAAATTTACAGAAAATATTTACGAAAATTTACGAAAATGTTGTGCAACGAAAACCAATTTTGGTTTGCATTGATTCCTCTCTTCTTGTATTCTCTTCAGTTTCCTAGGAGATATCATTTAAATTTTATTTTGGCGCTGAGGTAGTTTTCTCTTCTTTAGCACTTAAAATACCGGCAGGCATACAACATGTATTACAAGCACATGCTTGCATACAGCACCTAATAACTTACAGAACATGTATGTATATGAATATACTATTATAACTAAATACAAAATACAAATTTAAGTAATTCTATTTGCAATATTATTGCCTTGGTCGTGCTACTGGCTACTGCTACACTATCTTTAATATATACAACATGTAAATTAAAAAACCAACATCCTGAATACAGGTGGTTTGGGATCGGCTTCTGAGTTGATACTACCTACTTTGATGATTATAAGAGAAAATATCTCTACTAATATTATAAATGCAAAAGTAACTCAGTCTGTCTGTCTGTTAAGCTTTCATGCCTAAATCACTGAACTGATTTTGATTGTTTGGTACAAATATAGACTACAGTTTGCAAAAGTACATAGGCTCGATTGTAGGGGTTGAAAGTTTGTATGAATGTTCCATGAAACTTTGTTACTTAATTTTCTACCTACATGAGGATGAAACCGGAACTGTCAGTTCTTATCTTAACAAACAAAAAGTAAAAAAAAAACTGTAACCCGACTAAGGAAAAATGAAAGAAATTAAAAGGTAAAATCGACTCCTCCTATTATTAAAAATTATTAAAATGTAGTCTTTGTTACCTGGATCATAAAAATAGAAATTTGTATAGTAAATTTATTACTACACAAAGAAGAGTGAGTGCAGCATCACATACTGCTATAAGCAGTTGGTTGGTCGCGGACAATATTTCGAGAAGCAGATATTATACACAAGATTCCCCTGCACCTCCAGAGCGGCTTAATATCTAACATCGATGATATCATTGGCTTGAAGAAACTGGACGTTAAAAAGGCAATGAGTCATGCTTCATCGTGCATGCAGCCGGCGTTTATCGATTTATAAGATGGTATCACGTCAACAATACCGTCTCACTCTCATTGTAGTAGGATTAATGTTATCGATAAAACTAAATCACATCACTAAAATTATGTCAAAAACACAGCCTTTTAATTATGTTTATTTAAAGGTTAAAACGTGATACTCTTCAATATTGTATGTGACTATGTGACTTGTAACAAGTAAAATTATATGTTTTGCTGTTTTTTATGAAATGAAAATCATCGTAAAGCGTAAAATAGTATTGTCAATAACTCACCTATGAAATGATAATTCCGGGACTATCACTCCTCGTTTCGTTATTCTTGACGAACAATAAGCTGCACAACACATTATTATTATTATTTTTAATTTAAATAAACTTAAACAACTCAGATTGCTTGGTAAAATAAAATATTTCACAATACCGAAATGTTGTGATCCAACTAAGCTGTCACGACATGGCACGTTTCACGCGATAGAGCGTCGTTGTCAAACCTACATTCACTGATTCTTTACTCTTATCAGTGTAACATAAGACAGACAGAGATATAAGATATTTGACATATACACCTATGAAGAGCGGCAACGTCTTATGCTCCGTCTATTATGATTATTGGTCTGAGGCAGTAGGTACCTACTATTTTTCATGCACACATGCGCATTACGCACACTTCGGTGTATTTTTTGGTCTCACCCTAGTCGATTCATTGCCAATCTATAAACGTCAGTAATAATAAATCTATGATGGAAACCACGTGGAAACGCTCCGAGGTACCTGCTGCCTATTATCGATTTATCGATATCGCTAATAATTGTCATGGTTTCCATAGAAACTGTTGATTGTTGTTGACTGTCTGTATTTGCATTGTGTTTGGTTGATTCGCTTACTTTATTATAACCAATGGAAAAATATTCATACGTTTTCATTTGAAGATTGGCAAAGCAAAGTGCGAAATAAAAATGGAATTCACACCGGCCAGTATGGAACAACTAGCGGAGTTGTTAAAGCCACCCGAAGAAGATGTTATACAGGGAGAGAACTTACTCGCCACAGGTTTGTCATCATCATAGATTTATAATCACCTACGAGCTTCTACGAGTCACCTACTGACATTTAACTGGTCATCGTCAACATTATCTTGTCAACCGTGAGACGTCTACTGTCTTTGTCCGTTGATTTGATGACCAAACATCAATACGGTAGGTACTCGCATCCAGCGGCTTCCCGTGACCTTCACCAGATCGTCGGTGCACCTTGTGGTGGGGGGCCAACCAATGCTTCGTCTCCCGTTACGCGGTCGCCATCTGAGAACCTGCCCAACAGCCGTCAGTCCTCTCCGCACTGCCCTGCCCACTGCCACATCAGTTTCGAATTCTTTGGGTTAATCGGTGACCTTATTCTCACCTTTAAGTGACCTTGAGCCTTCTTAAGAAGCCCATTGTACATGTTAATAAATGAGCTCCCTTCTTGAAATCTCAAGCCGTTTGATCAAACATTAATAAAATTGCTCGAAGACATTTACCTACTGGATTGTCCATGAATAATTTGCCACATCAAAATTCATAAAACCATGTGCTCTAATGATCAATAGCGAGATGCATAGAATTGACTACCTTCGTGATGAATTGCCTACCCGTTTACTTTTTTGCCTAGGTAGGTAGGTAGGTGCTATCCTATCGCAGATACAGGTGCTTGAGCATCCTTAAGATCAAAATCGCTTCCGCACTCGTAGCAAAACGTAGTAAAATATCTACCTACTGGGTATAATAGGTTGGTAAGTATATCAGTTTACGCGTCAAAGGAACCTCGTTTTGAATTGCTCGAGCACGGCAGTCTTTTTACTTTCTCGTATACTTACGTAGTATCACAGATAATAAAATACTATACTAGTACAGATGCCTCATCTCATACAAAGAAAACGGCCGTAAAAATTCGGGCAGCTCTTCGGGCAACTCTTGCTTACATTTGTTGGCGATAGAGGTCGCTGCCGATTGCTGTTTACAAACAAAGTATTGTGTAATTGCAAGTGTATTCATAGATGGCGTTATACTTACTTAAATAATATTTTAACATGCCAAATTAAAATTATTATCAATTTGTGAACAAAGAAAGAGATACACTTTTATTTTATTTTGGGTAATTTCATTCTATGATATATTATTAATAATAATCAAACCTTAAAGTAACAAGAATATGTAGGTATTAATATTAATACAATATGGTTTACAGGAAAAAATGAAATTTTATGGCTTTAACTTTCTCCAACGTACCTATGCACAGGCGACAAAATTTCCGGTTTTCCACAGCGAACCGATTTCTTTGAACGGCGGCATCAGCGGCACGCGGTATAAAAGACGATAAAGGTTTTAGAATTAGATAAACAATTTTATGTATTGGCTGATGTAGTAGGTAGATACTTTACAAAAGTTGTCCGGTTTGAGAATAAGAAACAAAATAAAAAAATTCGAAGTAAATTTTGATTAAGTAAGTACGTAATGTTTTTTATCATCGGGAGCATGCATAATTGCAAAACATATATATAAAAAAGTACATAAATAATATCAAAATGAAAAAAATCGTGGGATTCGAACTCTGGATTTTCTAATTAATACCGGGATTTTAGCAGCTACGCCATAGTGTACTCAAAAGCCAGCTTCGAAATTTGTACCTAATAATTTTGGGAGTGTTTGACATGCTTGTCAGAGAGTCTGGAAATAATTAAAAATATTTCAATCCGTTTTTAACAATTTTCAAGAATTCACTCAAAACACACACATCACAAGAGAAATAGATGCAGAAGGTCAGCTGCCTACATCGCGCGCGAACAGGAATACGCACGGATCACTAATTCTTGAAAAAAAAAATCTTTTTAAAAGTACTTAACATTATAAAAACTGAACAAAGGAACTAAAAACTTGACAAACATCTCTCGCGTGCCATGATATTGTGCTTACGAATCGGATTTCTTAGGATTCTTTCTCTGACAGCGTTAATAGCTGCTGGTACCCTTTTGTTCAATGTCGACCGGCTTTTGGCCTATCTATACTAATAATAAAGCTGAAGAGTTTGTTTGTTTGTTTGATTGTTTGTTTGTTTGTTTGTTTGGTTGAACCCTAAGATCTCAGCAACTACTGGCTCAAATTGAAAAATTCTTTTTTCGTTGGATAGTCCATTTATTTAGGAAGGCTATAGGCTATATAACATCACGATACGTCCTATAGGAGCTGAGCATCAATGAAGAATGTTGCAAAAACGGGAGAAAAATATTTCTTTTCAAAGCTTTCACTGCGTGCGCGTTTCTAAATGGGTTACAGCTTTGGTTGAGTCTAATGCCAATAAAACTCAGGTGTGCGCAATTACGGTTAAAACGTCGCCATTCCTTTCCCTTCTCTCTTCAGGTTACAATACTGACGCTACAGAGCAGTATCTCCTTGCTCAGTATGGAGGTTCGCACCCACTTGAATCCGAAGATTACATGGAAAGCGTGATAAAGACAGCTTCACGGAAACTCAGAATCCTGAACAAAGTACGGAGTTTCTTCACGCATGATCAACTGTGCTTGCTGTACAAGATGCAAGTACGGTCCTGTGTGGAGTATTGCTCGCACCCGTAGGATGACTCCGCCAAGTACTTACTCGATGCTTTAAATAGGTTCTAGTGTCGCTGTGACCCGCATCATCGGTGGCGAAGAGGTAACTAACCATCTTGAGCCTCTGCAATTGCGTCGCGATGTTGCGTCATTTAGCGAGTTCTATCTACTGAGTGTACCACACACAGGAGCTTTTTTCCCTAATCCCACCATCTCCCTTCCTGTTAAGGACTACACGTGTGCTGATTTATGGTGTCACCGACTAACTGTGGTTACCATTCCAATGTGAACTAAGAAAATTGGCAACTCGTTTCTTTGTCACACAATCAAAAAATGGAATTCACTGGCAGCACACGTGTTCCCTCCTTCCTACAATCATGGGCTATTCAAAAGAGGCGTTAAGAAGCACCTTTCAGTTCGGCATTGCGAGAGTGACTAGCGCGGCTATCTCTTGTTCTAGCTATCTTAAAACTAAACCGCGTTAACTGCATACTTTATAAACCCTGCCTACTTGGCGTATTGAGGCCATTTCAAAGCATTAGGAGTAGGTACTTTCATTTTTTTTAATTAAGAGAAAGCAAATAAACAGGCCTTGCGGCCTACCTAGTGTTAAGCGGTTACCGTCGCCTATAGACACTTGCAATATTAAGAGTAAATGCCTACAATGCCCAGAAATTAGATTGGCTACGTTCCCTTCAATACGAAATACAGCAAACTGCTTCACGGCAGAAATAAAAAAGGCAGTGGCTACAAACGGGTCTAATACCTTGTAGACACGTTTTATATGCGTTCACTGCAATGAAGGTAGGTACTCATCGATATCAAAATTAGTTAGTGCTGACCTTCTGTATCTATTTAATTTGTGCATACACAGTTTTTATTTCAAAATTGACACTGATTGACACGAATTGATAGGTAAATAAAGCGCCATCTCTTTAGTCACAACACAAAATCACTTAACAAGTCATGCTTTTGACCATCTTCAACTAGGTACCATGTAGTACAAATAATCACCACCAGAATTTTTTTTATAAATGAAATATGCTTTTTACACACTATATTTCATTTAAATGTAGCTAGAATTTTATTAAAATAATAGATTTACGTTTTACATTATATATTTTACTGTATTCTTTAGTTTACAATAACATTAAAAATAGTATATGCCCTTATGGCATATGTAACGCCCTCTATTGAAATTTATGTTGAACAAAAAATTATTTCTTCACAATGAGACCCCGTGGTAGTATCAGTGGCGTAGCGTAGGGGGGGCAGGGGGGGCGGTCCGCCCCGGGCGGCACATTTGAGGGGGCGGCAAAATTTCAAAATAATAAAAAAGAAATTGAAACCATTTCATATTTTTATTGCAACTACAAATTCGGACCAATTGAAAAGAATATGGAATTTTTATTAGTTATTGTGACGAATTCCCTTTCTTTGAATGATATTTTGTAGCAACTGCTGGCAACACCGTCTATTCTGACTTCCGGCGATTCCCCGTAGTTTATTTTGTGTTCACGAGAAATATTTAGTGCTTAGATTTTGTGCTTTAATTGTTTATATTGATATTTGCACTTCTAAGATCCGAACGAAATATTTTTGCAAATATTTGACGTCCAGTTAAGATGAAACTACCATAAAGTGTGGAATATTTCTTTGCGTTTACAAACGCGTAAATATTTTTGAGGCTGGAAAAATACTCTGAAAAAATCGACCTGCCCTTTTTTCAGACAGGCGAAGGGGTTTCTAGTGTTAAAAATATTTACCTACGCGTTTGTAAACCCAAAAAAATGTTCCATATGAAATTGTTTTGATAAGAAAAATGTATTTGTCAAATGAAATGACACCTTTTCATTTCTCTAACAGTGATAATGTACCTAATTTGTACACTTTTTTACAACACTGGAAGGCATTTTTTCTAGCGATTACCTACTTAAAGCGTTGCAATGAAGTGCAGTCGAACTGTCGAAATGCGAGAGCGTTCCCGATTATTTTTTCATTAGTTCCAAACTGAATGTAAATCCGGCAATTGCCCGACTTTTTCGTTGCCATTTTCGAGCGAGTGCAACGCATCTATACTTTTTGAACTTCTTAGTGTGTAATGCATAATATACATTTTATTGAATTACCTAAAAAGAGGGCGGCAAAATTATCTTCCGCCCCGGGCGGCCGATACCCACGCTACGCCACTGGGTAGTATACAACATGTAAACTAAATAACCAACACCCTGAATACAGGTGGTTTGGGATCGGCAACTCTGAAGCCGATCCCAAACCACCTGTATTCAGGGTGTTGGTTATTTAGTTTACATGTTGTAGAGGAAGTCTTGTAATCGTTCAAAAATATTACCTCGAGATTTTGACGGATTTGCACGTTTTGGACCTGCCTGAGACCACAAATTTTTTTGGAAATATGTCTGTGTGTGTGTCTGTGCGTTAGCATGATAACTCGAGTATGATTTATATAAGTATAAGACCCTTGTGAATGTTATGTGATACGCAATAAAGATATTTGATTTGATTTGATTTGATTTGATTTAACTTATTGCAACCAAATTTAACATGCATGTATGACATCAAAATATAAAGTTTCTATCAAGTTTTCAGACGTCGATTATGAAAGTTAAGCAACCAAGTGCGCGGTTTGACCAAAATTTAACATGCATGTACTTATGACATCAAAATATAGGTAAGGTTTCTATCAACTTTTGAGTCGTTTCCGGTAGGTATACAAGAAAGTCAAGGGGAGACCACTCCCGATTTTTACCTTTTCATTTACCTACTTATCTACCTGTTCTTTTCGACGAATAGGTACCTACCTATGAATACTTACCTACACGTCGTCTGGTTAATCTTAAATAAACGGTTAGGTATTACCTACCTACCTACACATTTTAATCGATATCTAACATTGTCTACGACAGATTACGAAATAACCTCAACGAGACATAAAATCCCGCCCCACAATGATTCTTCCAAGAAAATACCGAAAAACATTGAAGAGTTCGAAGAGCAGCAGGAAAGGGAAGCTGAGGAGATAAGTCATATCGGTGGCGGGATTGGTGACAGGAAAACGCCGGATTTCAGCATGAATTACCAGCAATCGGTTACAGCCGAAGATGTATTTCTTCAGGTATAACTATAAGTACACGGAGAAGTTTAAAATTTATTTTATAACTGTCCATCTCCAATTCGGCCAGTAAAACAAAATACACAAAGGAAATTTCAAAATTAATTTTACAATTAAGAATTTTTTGATGAAGTCCTCGTGGTCGCCGGCCGCGATTTGGGGTCGCGACAACGTGGCGCCTCCCGTTCATCTCGTAATTTTATTTTTCCCGCTGACCACGGACGCAAAGCGCATCGCGCCAATGTAGCCAAGGCCTAACAATAAATTTACGACTAGGTATGTCAGCATGGCAAGATAAAGAAGGTGATGAACATTAATGTGGACGGGTATGACGGACGATAGGACGGAGAAAAACGTAGCACCTACGAGCTACGCCAACCCCAAGTATAATAATTAGGAACAGTGTGGCCAAGGCCTAACAATAAATCTATGACTATGTATGTTAGCATAGCAATATAAAAAAGGTGATGAACATTAATGTGGACGGGTATAGAGAGAAAGGAAGACCGAAAGATGGACAAATTGTGGAGATGATATGGCAAAGAAAAAGTTGCTGAGATGACGGTTGACCGAGATGTATGGAAGAGAGAAACGTAGTACCTATACCAATAATAATTAGGGCAGGCAAATGGTAATGTTAGCATGGGTAAGTGCTCGCTGTACCAAACATGCTACCTATAAACAAATATTTAGCACTTTGGATTGATCAAGAGGCCTAAACGTGTATATTACTTACTAGTACGCTAAAGATTATTGTAAGTATATTTTGTATTGATTAATGTCTGTTGTGATACCTAATAAATAAATAAATAAACTAGTGGTCGCCCGCGGCTTCGCTCGCGTTAATGTCGGTTATTTATAAATTCCTCGATAAATGGACTATCCAACACAAAAAATTTTTTTATTTGATTCAGTAGTTCCTGAGATTAGCGCGTTCAAACAAACAAACTCTTCAGCTTTATAATAGGTATTAGTAAATATAGATGTAGGTACCTATACCTACCTAGGAACCTAGGTACATACTTTGTTATAGTTATTGTATAAAATTAATAACTGAAGTGTCAAAAAAAAGCATTAATGGAATAATTTAATTTTTGCGTTTACAACGCGTAAATATTTTTAATATTAGAAAAATTGCACTGAAAAAAATCGACTTGCCTCAGGCGGGAATCGAACCCGCATCTTCCGCAATCCGGGCGGCTGCGTTGACCATTACGCCACCGAGGCACTGCTTTCGCTGTGGAAATTTGTCAGTGCTTGGTGCTTATGTTTTTATGGTAAACATTGTTTCATCAAATCTTTGAAATTTGCACTTATAAGATCCGAACGAAATATTTTCGCAAATATTTCAAATACTTTTGGCAAATATTTCAAATATTTTTGCGTCAGCTCTTTAGAACAGAAGTGCTTACTTTTCTTGATCATTTCATATTAGCGTTAGGTATGTAGGTATCTACTTTAATTAAATGATACACCAATGTATGTAATTGTCCTAATTTATTTTCATTGTCACAGATTGGTCCTAAAACACCTTCCTCGGCGAGCTGCGAGAATCTTGTTGTCAGAATCAAAATGCCTGGTGATAAAAAGGAGAACGTGGACTTATCTGTTAATACCAAGAGTGTAACTGTAGATTCTTCGCAGTATCATCTTGAGTTGCAACTACCTCATGAGATAAATCCTGATATTTCGAAAGCTAACTGGGATACTGCGGATGAAACTTTAGTTTTAACCCTCAAACTGGATAGGGAGTTCGATTTTATTAATTTTTAGTTTTGTTAAGTAACTACCTGCGTGAAATATAAAATATTAAGTATTTTGTTTAAACTTAATTTAATAAATAAATTATGATAACCAGTGTAGACTTATTGGATTTTCATACCTAAGGTTAGATAAGTAGTAAGTAGGTACCTTCTTTTTGACTGACTAATGCTGGTGGGTGCAGATTGATTGGCGAGGACCGTGGTAGGTCCTCTAGTTATGTGCGTGTGGTATGGCCATATGTGGCCATATGTGGTATGGCCATAGGTGGTGGTATAATGTGCAGTGCCGTAAATAGGGCGGTGCCAGCGGTGCCCAGGCACAGGGTGCAGACCCTGGGGGGGCGCAGAAGTGACCAGACCACGTGTTTCAAGGACGCAGTTTTGAAAGCTCGCATCGGGCGCATAAAAGGCTAGTTACGGCACTGGGTATGTGGGCTCATTTTTTGAAAGTAATTATATTTTATCGAAATCCGGGAAGGAGAGGAATTCACGAAATAATTGTAAAAACTTTATGGTGAAGATAAAAAAAATATATATATGAATAATCAACTTTATTACATTTGCATGCGAGAAACGGCTAGGGTGACATATTTTTTTTGCCGGACACATTTTTTGCGTGTTCTAAATAAACCTTTACCAAAACCTAATAAACCGTTAAAATCTTTTGAATATTTGTGAATAGGCTTCAGAAATTCAACATAATTTTTCCACATGAAAATGTTAAACATATATCTAGTAGGTATAATTTGAGATCGGAGTCACAGTATTTTCTCTGGTTGGCAGATTGAGTGTTCCAGTTAATTAATCAGAACTTTCTCACTATATATTTCACATTTTTTTTATTTTCACCATGAAGAAATCTTCATTTCCTAAATTCCTCCTTGATTTAGTAAAAATATAATTACTTTCAAAAAATGAGCGATCATACCACACGCACATCCTCTAGCTTGTAATTTAAACTAATCCCTAGAAGATTTCTAGACGGCGAGTATCTCGCCTCTACATCGATTAGTCTCTAGGGCGTTAGAGTCGGCAAGAAGCGGAACGCCTGAGACAGCCTCTACAGGCTCGAGTCGAGCCTCTAATCTAATATGTCTGTACTGGGTATAGCGCGACGTATGAGTAGCACCTGATTTACATTTCACTGCCTTAATCTTCTGGAATCCGGCATACAAATGATTAATAATACGCGACGGCATAATATTGTGCCGTCTGGAGGTAGTAGCACATTTATCAGCTCTGAAATAACGCCTCGTTTTTCCTATGAACGCTGCGGGTCAGCGGCTACGGAACGGCTTCGAAACGTAGCGCCCGCATCACCTTTTTTCTTATAGTAAAAACCACGTACAAAACTAAAATCGGAGAAATATTTTTTTTATTTAAAAAAAATCTGAATGTTTTTTTAAGGTCGGTCCCAAATACAAGTGACAACGTTTAATTTAAATATTGAGGTTGGCACGTACCGACCTCAAAAAACATTTACATTTTTTTTAAACAAAATTTTAATTTCTCCGTTTTTAGTTTTGAAGGCGAAATTTTTGTTTAAAAAATATTTTTTGCTTTTTATTGATTTAAGTATATAAATTTTCAGGAAACTATCTCGAGATCTTTTAGATACACAAGAGATAAGATTACGATATTATCTATGTCAACTAAACAGATATTATTAGGGATAACTTAAAAACTACTCGTGAGATGTCGATAAAATTTAAATGGGACCAAATGACAAGCACGAGGAAAGGTCGAAAATAAAGTAAAGAAATATAAAGAAATAAAAGTAAAGATTTATGAGGTAACAAATGTAAAAAATCGGGAGTGGTTTCCCCTTGACTTTCTCCGGAAACGACTCAAAGGTTGATAGAAACCTTATATTTAATGTTAAATTTTGGTCACCCATCCGAGTACCGACCGCGCCCTTCGTTGCTTATTTTTACCCTAGGATGTTTTTTTGCCCTAGGTAGCTTTAACTTTCGTGATCGACGGCTCAAAATTTGATAGAAACCTTATATATTTTGATGTCATACACGTATGTTAAATTTGGTTTCAATAAGTTAAAGCGTGCTCGTGTTATCGTGTTAACGCACACAGACACACACACACACACACAGTCATAATTCCAAAAACGGTATGTTTGTACTCAGGGAGGTCCAAATCGTGTAAATCCGTCAAAATCAAAATATATTTATTCATTTTCACAGTTTTCAATAAATAAATAAAACAAGTTGTTGCCATGATAAGACTAACGAATCTTTTATTATTTACCTCAGACCAATGATCATTCGTCTGAGCTATTTAGGTACCGATATTATTTCATTCCAAGCATTAAGGTTATCTTAATACTTTCATACAATATTCATTTAATTTTTATTTTGGTTATAAATTTAATTTACATGTAAACTAGAGAATGTGCTTTTTTCAATGTGCCAATTTGGTAAATATCGACGAGGCACGAATCTTTTTATGCGAGTTGAATATGCATTGAATAAATAATCTAGTAACACTTTATTATAAATATAGTACCAAGTCGTTTGATTTGTTCAAAACAAGTTTACAATAACACCTTGCCAAAAGAAACTAATCCTAATCTCTATCTAAAATTCTAAACCGATGCATTTTCGTCGAAAACTACCACATTTCTTTAAACTTGTGATACTATTAAAGTTCATACTATTACGTTCTTGTATTATTATTATCTACATACACTACTAAATGCGTGAACAGACATAATCGAACTACACTTACGTGCAATAAAATCGATTCACCTCGTAGGTTTCGATTCTTAATATATCGGTACATAAAAATAAGATTAGATAAACAAAACCTGTAAATAATAGGTTGGGGAAAAAGTTTCTTCGCATTTTTTAAGAAAATTCAAAACATTTTTTAATATAGTTTATTTACATTTAACTAAAGTATGTAGGTACCATTTTGTTCGATAACTTTTTGCCATCTTGTAGGTAGGGACATGATCCCATTGCTATAGAAATTTTGGGACTTCTGGTCAAAATACCGCGACAAGTGGTTTTGGCAGTCCTCTCGTGATGTTAACCTGACACTGCCTAAAGAATTCTGAAGAGACCGAAACAGGTAGAAATCTGAAGGTGCAAGGTCAGGACTATACGGCGGATGCATTAACACCTCCCAGCCAAACTCTCTTTATTTTTGCTGAGTGGCTAAAGATGTGTGAGGTCTAGCGTTATCATGATGAAAAACCACACCCCTTCTGTTGATTAATTCCGGCCGCTTTCTCTCAACTTCTTGCTTTAATCTCATCAGTTGTTCGCAGTAGAGTTCAGAATCGATGGTCCTGCCTGGTGGTAACAGCTCATAATGAATAATGCCCTTCCAATCCCACCACACACACAGCATCACCTTGTTGCGAGTTAACCCGGGTTTCGCCACAGTCTGTGAAGCCTGACCGGCCTTTGACCACGACCTTTTTTGCACGTTCTTGTCGTACGTGATCCACTTTTCATCACCAGTTATCAGCTTCTTCAAAAATGGTTCGGTTTCATTACGTTGTAATAAAGAATCACAAATGAGTACACGGTTCATTAGGTTTCTTTCAGTGAGCTCGTGAGGTACCCAAATGTCGAGCTTTTTTGTGTACCCAGTTTTTTTCAAATGCGCCAAAACTGTTTTGTGGTCAATTCCCAGTTCTTCAGCTACGTCGTAACTACTGACATGCCGATCTTGATCCACTTTTTCAAAAATGGCATCCATTTTATCTGTAATAGGGCGACCAGAGCGACGTGCATCTTTGACATCAAAATTTCCGGATTGAAAACGCTTAAACCAAATTTGTGCTACTCTCACAGACACTGCACTAGGTCCATAAACATCGCAAATTTTTTTCGCGGCTTGCGTTGCATTTTTACCTTTTTTGTAGTAAAATTTTAAAATGTATCGAATTTCTTCATTAGATTCACTCATCTTGGCGGTACGAAAAACAAATGAAAATCACACATTTTCCTTATTTGAATTTGGAATTATGTTCTTTAAAATTTAAACTTTCAATGATACCAAAACCAGCCAGATACAAATAGTATAGCCAAAGAGATTTTATTACAAGTTTATACATACTATAATGCGAAAAGACTTTTTCCCCAACCTAATATAATTTGAATGTATATTTCGTAAGCTTTATTTAATCTACTCTAAACATCGATAAACGAAGTATTGGTGACAATAGACTCATTTCTTCGGAAACCCTGGTTTCTCATTTTTACATCATACGCCATTTCTCTGACTATGCAGAGACTTTATTGAATCATTGAATAATTGATTAATCTTACAGGTTTATTGACCCTTAAAATTCAGCTGATTTCCCCAAAAATTTTAGCTCTTTTATCTGTATTTGGTTTTCAATTTGTAAAATCAATAAACCGAAATCTATCACAGTAAAAACTGGTCTAATGTTAGTTTAGGTTCTTGTTTAACACACGGGTTTAAAAATTATTATTTATTAGTTGTAGATTTTGATTAGGGAGTTCTGAATCAAAGCTTACCGGTGAGTCGATTTCGTTGCACGTAAGTGTATTTAACACAGTGTCTGCATGTCAATGTTCCTCAATTAGAGAAAGAGATTCAACCTAGATTCATTTTGATGATAAATTAGAGGCATGTAGAGACGACTTCGAATTGGTCACTCCATTTAGAACAGTGGAATTGATAGGAATGTTGTTTGAAAAACGTATGAATGATATACTGATATTATTTATTTACTATAGATGACACACAAATTACAATCAAAGCATGAATAACAAAATAATTGTATAGAATGTTGTAAATGTAAAATGTAATTTTCCAGATTCCTCTGGTGCAGATGTCCATGGGCGACGGTAGTCGCTAATCTACTTAAGAAAAAAATTACCAGTTCAAAAAACAAATTAAAATACTACATACCAAAACAATTGAATTTACAAATTTCAAATAACAATTAAGTAACTAGACTATTATAATAGGCACATTAAGTATATTGCGTTACAACCATCACTTCATGATGTTGCTAGTAATATTTTCAGTGCTTTGCGGGCGGGGTAAGCGATGACGTTAGGTTGGGTCATCAATTCCCTTGCAAGCGGTCTCCTTCTTCTGTAAAGAGGTTATCGCCAAGAAGGAGGCTGCGGAACGGGTTCGCTACTTGCCAACCCAAACCGCCGAAGAAGACCCGGCAGGAGAAGGCGGCTCTATGGCCTCCAGCATAACCCACCTGTAGTCAGGGGCGTGGGTATGGGTAGGATCCATCTTCCACTATGCGCGCCCATAAACCTCACCACGTATCACCAGGGGGGATTAGGGGTTAAAAAGTTGCTAAAAAAACTTTTATCACTGGGGGGTTAAAAGTTGCTAAAAACTTCACGCTAGTATGGCGCGTACTTATGGGTACCACATAATAATATATATTATTTCATACACTAGCTATCTTTTCATCCGGACTTCACTTCTGCTAAACTCATGGCACTAGATAGGAACTATAAGGTACAGTCATTTGTTGCATTATACTTTTTTAATCAAAAAAGAGTACGATGGTGGTTTATGTTACCATCAAAAATATAGAATGCCAGTGCTCTCACTTATGTTCCAACTTACTATTAGGGTTTAAGTATGAAATTGCCGTTTTGTATGGAGAATTTAGCGAAAATTCACTTTTCCATACAAATATATTTGCGATTTTTTAAGAAACCATAAATCTAAATGTTGTGTAATTTTGTGGATATATTTAGACAACATTAAGCTATAGGATACATAGAGAAAAAAACTGTGAATTGATATCTGTAAAAAAATATTTGTATTTTTATAACGGAAACGGGTACCTCTTAGGACGAGCTGTTCTTGAAGATGTATTTTAGTGAAAAAAATAAGAATAAAATTTTATACATAAATATAAGTCCTTGTAATGAAGTTTAAAATAAAGAAAAGAATAATGGACTTAGCTATTGTATTAAAGGAATTATATACTAATGAATAATGAGGAAAAATCGGCAATTTCATTCCCCTATTATTTTCTTTATATTATAAGCGTGACTACGTGCGTGACTACCTACAAGCTATAACAAATCTCTAACAATAATTTAATCTCAATTTTAAAACATCTAACAACTTGTATAAGTAAAGTAAGAAACGTAAATAATGAGCGTAGAAAAAGACCTAACAATGGTTAACTGGCAAATGTTATTTGGTTGTACTAATATGAGATATTATAAAGGATCATTCAGCTATAATAGGTCCATCACGACTCCATAAAAGACAATGATACAACAAAAAAATAAACAACGAAACACCATATCGTTGTTTATTTTTTTGGAAAAACAGTTTTTACTATATATAAAGAGTAATACATAGAGGTAGGTATGTACATAATATAAATGTCTAATGCTGGCACTTCTCATAACCGTATTTATCAAAAATTTGTGTTGCCTGTGAAATTGGTAATACCTTATCAAAAACGTTTGTCTTTGGTAATGTAAACTCATTTGCAGGCGTTTGTCCGATCCAGCAAATATATCACCCCATAGAAACCTTTCTAAAACCCATGGAAACCTTTTCTGAATTAAACTACCATTTAAATAATATTTATGTAGCCCATATTAAGTAAGTATAATCTACAAATGTTTTGCTTTAATATTTTTGGTATCGTAGCGATTGATAGTATCGAGTAGGTAAGTATTTGACGAGCCTTATGTCTAAGGGCTTTGTGTATTATGTAAGTACCTAGTTGTTGTTAGTAATTTGACGCACAATTTATTTACTTTGTGGGACAAAAGAACCAATAAACAAGGTATTGATGTATCCTTACAATATCTAAATCGACATCGATCGACAACACTACTATTGTGCAAATATAGGAATGGCGTAATAAGTAAACTTAAAATTAAAAAAAATATAATATCATGCTTGTTTTTTTTAGAGTTCTCACTTTATGGAAATTATGCATTGTTTGGTAAGCTCGTTCTAATTTTCCTTAAACACAGTTTGGTAGCGGTCTGTACGATGCGCGGTAAAAAACTTTAATACCTAATTAAGAAATATATGAAGGGCTCCGCATCAATTAATTTAATTTTTCTGTTCTCAAAACGTTAAATTTGTAAGGTTTTTTTCTCCTCCTAGTCCTTGAACTTTATATTCAGTAAGTTTTAGACATGTAAAGTGGAAAATCGAAATCCGATTAATAAATAAAACATGTCAATACAAATTCGTCAAATTTTAAACTTTAAACTCTAAAGATAATAAAAAATATCACAATTTTAGAAGCTCGGACCTAGAAATAGAATCGCTAACAACTTGATTCCAACCCACAGTTCTAACCCTTCATGGCCCCGTGAAAAGCTATCATCATCGTAATGTGACATGGTAATAAAGTGTTAAGTAAATTTTGCAGGTGACCGTCATTGATCAAGATATAAAAAACGCAGTGTTATCTAAATAAAGCATCGTAGAAATATACAAAATTGTTTATTTCGGTAACTTAAAGGCAATACGAACACAAATAAGTAGTTGGAGCTTCCTAGACAAAAGTTTTACTTGTGTTAGGAAGCACCGCTCTTCCAGGGACGCAGCAATTCTCGTTTCCTTCGAAATACTCTAGAATTTGAGTTTACTCTTCGAATCCTTTTTCGGCAATAAAATCTCGTATCTGTCTCCACCGCTACCAATACTACTCGAAGCAATTCGTGTGACTTCCCTTCGCGAAAACTCGAGCCCGAGATTTTCAGAATAGCTCAACGTCTTTTAAAACTCGATTAAAGTTCGAATTTGGGATTTATCTCGAACTTGAGACTGTTTCGAAGGCATGAGAATGCTTGTTACAATACAAAAGTGGAAAACTATAGAAATATTTCTATGCCACACAGAAAGTGGATTTTCCGCCCGCCACACGTACGGAAAATCCCACGTCACAGGGGGTGACATAAAATTTCGTTCTTACCTCAGGCGGTAAAAAAGAAAGCCTCGGATCGCATATTAGTGAAATATCTGCGATCTGACATTTCTTTGTTCATAAATGCACTATTTAGTATAATACTTTATTCTGAAGTCTTTTCCATGGTTACATTTACACCTCTTTTTGATTTAATCATACAGCAAAGAAGTAAATTGATCACCTTATACTCCGTCTACCAATCCGCATTGGGCAAGCGTGGTGGACTACTACTCCTAATCCTTCCAAGAACAAGGAGAGGCCTAGGTTGTCTCAGCAGTGGGTGGCTCGAACTATAAAGGTCGTTATATTATAGTAATGGAAACAATAATTGATCTCTGCCTACCTCTATGGGAAAAAGAAGTGACTTTGTGTATGTATGTAAATATGGACGAATAAATTGAATTTTGACCACCCATTCTAAGTAATCTGCACGAACATTACCAAATAGCTATTTAATGTTTCTAATATAATGTAATGTAATATACTCAATCTAAAGACGATTCTTGATGAATTTTTAGAACATTGTTTTTATTTCCAATCATAGTCGCTCTTATTATGAAGACGCTTCTAGTACCTATAATTGGGCGCCCATCTCCATGTTCTCAATAAACGATTTTTTGTTTACATTACTTTAATGAATGTATCAAATGAATGATCAGATAGCAGCATAGTTGCTCGTGGTCAACGGGCGTTAGAAACACTTTATTCTCATTCTGTCGACCGCGGGATGCGGTGGTGACCGAACAGTACCAAATTTTATACAACAATTTCGTGATCTTCTCATGATAGTGATGCTATTGTTATGTGTTGTAACTTAGTTACAGTTGCGAATTGTTCATGGATTAATAGGCCAAATAAATAGATTATTACTCGATTTATTTCTAAAAGGTAAGTTCGTATTTTGTTTAATCCTATTATAATACATAATATTATGGTTATAAGAGATATTTTCAGGCTGATTAGCTACAATTATTTCCTGTATATAATTAACAAACAAAATACATAGGTATTTGTTTTTATGTTTTTACTATAGCAATAACTATGGTAGAGTCTCATCTCTAGATAAGGTTAATATAACTAATAGATATTTCTTTCAAATAAATAAGAATATTAAAGAGTTACAATTTGTAATAACTTTTCTATCATTAAATTATAATCGATTTTTAAAGGGTAAGTAAAATACTCAATTCGTTCTTTGGAATCTTAAAATATCTAGGTTTGTAATAAATAATGACTAATTAATTGTTAAATGAAATGTCAAGCTGTTGTCGCGTAATTATAGGAAGGTATAGTATAATTTTTTGCATTGTTACGTGCCAAATATAACGATCGATATTGTTATTATGTTTGTTAATTACGGACATGCGTTCACGTATACAATTTAAGAAGTAATGAAACTTAATAGAAACCTCCCTCAACACAAAGATAAAGTAACGTAAAGTCACGCTAGCACTAACAATTTTCATTTGCAATGAAAGGCTAGGCTTCCTTCATTTACGCTGTTTAAGAATTATGTACGTACGTATTACATAGAGTGTAAGACTATTTGAAATGTTGAATTTTAGCAATTTATTAGCTGGGTGAGCAGATTTTGATCGCGTTTACATAGAATTTTGGATAATCGAAATATGCAGGGCGTAATTTTACATTTCACTTATGATGTTATATGAATGCTTGATGAGGCTCTACCCATAGTAACGTATGTGTGTGTGGTGTGGTGATGTAGGTACGCGTTATATTCTCCTTGTAAAATAAATCAAATTAACTAGTGTAAAAAAAGTTAAAATAAAAATTTATTTTCTAATTTTCCAAATTTTAATCTCTATTCCAATTTTCAGGAGTGTCGATGATGGCATACAAAATTGTGATATATTTTTTTACACTTTTTAATATGCTGGTGTTGCTGCAGAGCTCTACTCCATGGGGTGACCGCCGTAAGTAGATAGTATAATAAGTAACTCAATTCACGTAATTGCAAAGGTCTTTCCAAAAATCTCGATCATTGTAACAGATATTTTTAAAAGTTTAGTACTTACCTAAATAAAAAGTCGACTGTTTTCAAGACCTGTAACTGTTTTGTATTAAGCTTACAGAAATTACATAATTTCTGTAAGCTGTAATAAAAGTTAGGTTTATAGGTTTTGTCCGTGACTTTGTCCGCGTGGATACGAGCTTTCATCTACTACATGTAGCTCGAAATTTTAAAAACGCTGCAGCTAATGTTTATTTACTTCTTATCAAGTGCAAAGTTTCATGGTCTTATATTCAAAAATGACAAACTTCCATACAAACTTTCATCACCTATTCCAACTCCCTTACTCTATATTAAATCTAAATTTATATCAAAGGACATCTAATTTTTTGGGCTCAAATTTTGAACCATTAACATGTGTGATTTTCCTGATAGAGAACATTGTCTAGAACAAAGGTACGAAAACAAAACAAAAAAAATATACTATCCAACATACCTACATATTTTACACTGCATCATAACAGCCTTTATAATTCAATCCACTGCTGGAACACAAGGCCTCTCCTTGTGATTGAAGGTGGTTTAGGCAGTAGTCCACAACTCTTGCCCAATGTGGATTGGTGGACGGAGTATAAAGTGATCAATATCCCTTTGCTGATCCATTAGTCGCCTTCTACGACACCCATTGGAGGATATGGGGTGATGCAATTCTACTCTGCCGACATCATATGGCAATTTTTCTATAGACTTACACTACTAACAATCAAAACTAAATTATTGTCCAATTTAAAAAAAAACCGCCTCCAAATATACATACTTACTTAGAAACCAAAAAGCAAAAAATAATTTGCTACGTTTACGTACATTTAAAAAAATCTAAAAGCTAATATACCAACTATTAGTTTTGAAGTCGGTGCCAAAACAAGTGGCAACGTTTTATGCCAAATATTGAGGCTGGCACCGACCTCAAATTAATACTAACCAATTATTCTTGCTTTTATGTTCTATGTGTTTTTGGAGGCGGTTTTTTTATTTAAACATAATCTTTACTTACGTAGTTTTTATGGAATAAATTAATACGACCGTATATTTTCAGCACTCTTTCCTTCAAGTAAAATTCCTGAAGACGCATTGAGTACTCGAAGGTCAATCGTTCAAAGGAAAATAGTCCTCTATCATAATTTCTTTCGAACCAAAGTTCGCCCAGCAGCTTCTAATATGCTTATGATGGTAAGTAGTTTTAGTTTCCCCATTTTTCCAAAAATTCAGTTCTAAGCATTTTGGCTATGTAATGTCCAAAAACAGCAAACAAAGAAATGATAATATTTTAGATTTAGCGCGTGAAGATAAATCAACGCATCGGCCCGATTTTGTCGGAATTTGTTGACAAATATTAGGTACACAATTAAAATTTAAAATTATTAATAATCACATTTAAATAGCTTCTGTTACTCAGGAATCATGTAGATTTTTACTGGTGAAAGAATTTTAGTGAACATTAGCGTATCGTGCGTGACCAGTGAAATAAAACATCTTATTTTCATAATGACTCAACTAATCAGCGGGGCAAAGATGTGGGTTTAGGACGCACTCCCGCGCCGCTAGCGTAACGATACCGCCTATCCAGGGGGCCTAGACAGTAGCAAGCGATACAACGTTTCTATCGAACGAAATGATAATATAGCCCATCCGCTAACTTTTATTCCTGTCGGAATGTCCAATTTTTGTGGAATGAATTAAAGTGGATGGGCAAAACGCGAAAGAATGATGGAGTTAAAATCTGTTCGTCCCCTCCGTCGCGCCTACAAGACTACGCAACAACCAGGGTCTTAGTGCCTTTTTGTTTTCGGTCGGTTTTGGATATCGGTTTTGTTCTCATCTCATTTCACTGTTATCGCTTGGCAGTATTGTCAGAGGTCCAATTAGGTATGTCGTATTTTTTTTGCACGTATGATTTAAAGTCAGGAATCATAGAATATTTTGATCTCACGAACGCGAGTGAGCTATTCAGGATTCCGCTTTCGCGCTAGCTGCGAAACTTAATACAAATTCCCGGCAGAATATCGCTTGATATTTTTTGCTACCCACGGCGGTAGCGAATTTCGCGTATCTGAAAAGCCTTTATTCTTACGAAAACGCATCCAATATGCGGCTGGCTTTAGGGTGTAACATCTGTATAGGTGGACGACTTATGTTTGTAAGTTCATTGAAGGTTTAGTTACTTTTTCTGTTGAATGAACCTTTTAGGTATGCAATAGGCCAGCTAGCAACCTGCCACTATTTGTAGGTAAGTAGGTACAGCATAACCAATACTGCTGTGACTTTGTGTGTATTCCAATTTTGGCCAAAATTCTGCTCAACCCTTTTGAGTTTATTATACATAAGTTCATACATATAAAAATAAGTTCTCCTGTTGTAATAATTTAAATTGCCAAAAGAAAATATCTGCGCACTTAGGTGCTATTATCTAGGTTTGCGCATAATTTTATTTTATTGAAAATCCCGTGATAATATAAATTGAATTCTAAACGCATAAAATCGCATACCGTAAAAATAAATCAAATTCACTGTACAAATAGGTTACCATTAAACTTGCTATAAAAAGTAATAAGACTTTAATGAATTATATTAAATATTATACCTAAATAGTTAATGTTTGAGGTCAATCCTATTAATAGACATGGTTTATTTTTCTTCAATTAGTGATTATGATTACTGCGTACCAATTAGGTATAAACTATTTTTTTGTACAAATGTGTAATTAAAATACGCTTTTTTGTGTATGAATACGGAAATCTGAATTTGGTACTGTTTTTATTTATTTGTTTGTTGGAAGATACACAGTCAAATATCAACTATTACAATATAACTAGGTTTATTAGGTGGTAGACCCATATGTAGATATAAAAAGTCAGTTAACATACCTATATTTTAGCTATTTTTAATGTAAGTTGTAATTAAGTAAGTTAATTACAACTCTCAACAAAAATAGCTAAATTGAAGATGGTACAACCACTTTTTTAAAATGCTCTACGGAAAGACAAAGTGTCTTCGGTGCTATAGATTTCTGTTAGTGAGATTCTTTACAACAGGCTTAATTGATAAATAATTCATGATATTTACAATTATTAAACACTAGCTTCTACCCCCGGTTTTTGGGTAGGATTAGTATAATTTCTAACCTTGTTATTCTGATTGAGCTAGATTATCGCACAGTAGTTTTGGCGTGAAAGAGTAACAAGCATACCTACATCCAAACAAACATTCTCCTTTATCATATTAGTAGGATATAAATACATACAGTGAAATAAAACACTCGATGTAGACTTTACCTATTCTAAGCTAAAATAGAAAATGTGTGAATAACAAAATAAAATAATTTTAATATACCTACGAGTTTTAATAAACGACTGCCAGATGTGGCTATAAGTGTCAATTAGTTACCTAATTGTTACCTAAAGCCTTGCATCGACTACAGCAGAAACGCGTTGAATTAAGCCGAATCGCATTTATTCCTCCAATACCTGTGCGTTAATGCGATAGGTCGATTCGATTCGGCGCGCCACTAATGGAAGCCGATTCATAGTAAATACATAAGAAGCGACAAGCGACTTTCTGCGATTCGATTCGACTCGACTCTGCGCGCCTAGTGGCCGCTTAGCTTAAAGCTCTGCTTAGCTCCTTTTGAGATACATTGGGTTTTGCATGTCTTTCGCTGTCGCAGGGGGTAAAACCAGTCAACGAATACAAACAATTAGTTACTAATTCTGTGTAAATAAGTTTTTGTGATCCTTTGATATATTCTTCTATCTAAGGCACTAAACTTGTTAATGTTCCAGTCGTGGCATCCAGCCGCTGCACAGTCGGCTCAACGCTACGCCGAGCAGTGCGTATTCTTACAACACAACGATCCCCGGGAAAATGCTGTGCCTCACCTCGGCAATTGTGGCCAGAACTTATTTGTGGCGGCGCAGAAGACACCATGGTAAATATTGTTCTTCTCCTTCTTTTATATGAATGGCGATCGCGACACATAAAGATTAGGCATTGCGCCAATATCAAGTGAAAATGTACAGACAACAGCACGTTGGGCTACCACAAACTGTCAAATTTTCTCAATCGATTATGGACTTTGTATCCAAAAATGAATGAAGGAATGAAAATCGTTTGCAAAAACTTGACAGTTTCGTATAGGCTGACGTGCTGTTGACTGTACTTAGAGTAACAGACAATTGTACGGTAGATTGAGTTTAAAATGGAGTCTCTCAACACGTGTTTCTGCAACTCTTTAATAAAGTTTTAAGTGCACGAAGTTAGATGAAGGCCAAAAATTAACCCCGTAAATAATAAAAAAGTGAAGGGTAGTAAGTAAATCATAATTATTTTGTGACATAAGTAAATTCAGTGTTACAGACGTATATGAGAATATTAACATTCGCCCACGGCTTCCCTTGGTTAGATATTCTAGATTTTGACGTAAAGTTATTTTTCTATTCCTGGAGAACAGTATTTTTTCCTGGATGAAAGACAACCTTTTTAGATATTCTAGATTTCGACGTAAAGGTATTTTTCTATTCCTCGTGAACAGTATTTTTTCCTCGATGAAAGACAACCTTTGTACCACCACTCTTGATAGATAATACTGTGTGTGTGTGTACAGTCAACAGCACGTCGGGCTATACAAAACTGTCAAATTTCTCCAAACGATTTTCAACCTAAGACCATTCAATCTAAAGTGCATACTCGAATGGAAAAATTTACAGTTTTGTATAGCCCGACGTGCTGTTGTCTGTACATACAATATTTTAGGTGATCGTTTGAGTAGTTTAGCGTAGCAAACAAACAAACTAATTATAGTATATTTATAAAATTAGAAAAATACACTGAGCAAATCTACCTGCCCCAGGCGGGGATCGAACCCAGAACTCTCCGCAATCCGGGCAGCTGCGTTAACCACTACGCTACCAGGGCACTGCTTTCGTCGTCAAAATTAAAAATTATTCCATAATGTTAGAACAAAACTAACAAATTCTTTAAAAAAAATTGATAAAATTAACTGTTTTTTATTAGGTAGCTAATAAGGCTGTTAGCGTCGTGATAAAACGTTAATTAAAATAACGTAATTGATTTGAAACGCTAATAACAGTAGCCACTTTTAATTTTGTGCGATTGAAATATCAACGCTTTTTGCCTTATCACACTTTGAGATTTTTTTATAATAACCGTCACTGTTAGTAAATTAGCTATTACTGCCAGCATCAGTACCGTAGAATTTTCGTAATTGATTTACTTTTATTTTCATATTACAATAAACCACGTGTACTCACTTATTGCTGGATTAATGGGATACCTAGTGGGTTCTCAATAACGCATCAAAATTTGACTATTGATTTATGTGTTTTATTTAATTATAGATACTAAAAGTCATTTCGTTTAGTATATTATGTGAATATACTAAAAGACAAATCTTTGGTTGTGACCTGTTTCTTCTTAAAGGATAACTATTCTACAGGACGGAAATATTATCTATACTTACTGTTTTGTAATACACTAGCTTCGCAAGGGTGGACAGTTAATTACTTATATTTTTTAAACATTTTGCGATAAAGGTAGAGTAAATATATCTTTATGCAGGTATGTTCTGCATTATATCCTGCAGTAGGTATGTAGTAGCACAGATAATATAATACTATACGTAGTAGTATATTTTTTTCGAAATACCTACTATTTATATTTTTTCTATTAAATTTTATATTTTTATTCATAATCCTTTATTTTATCTACACAACTCATATCCTAGCCTTTGCCCGCGAATTCATCCGCGTGCAATAATTACCTTTGCCAGCATTTCTTAAACGGTGCTGGGTCTTCCATACGACCTTTCATCCCAACACGGGCAAATTTTTCAAAAACGCAAATCGAATATTTACTTCTTATCAAGTGCCTAAATTCAAATTAAACAAACTTTCATAACTTATTTCAACCCCTTCGTGCCAAATTAAAGCACAACATCATCGCAGAAAGGCGGCTATTCCGAGAACGATGTGTCAGCGAGTTATGAACAATTTACGTGGACGATTGGAGGAGTGTTTGCAGCGTGAGTGAAGACATTAATTTGAACAACATAATCTTTGCATAATAATTTTCCATTTATTTACCTTTCATAATAATAAAAAACGTTTTGTACAATATTAGGCGATTTTTTTTTTGTTTTCTCACGCCTCTACCTCACCTGGATTTTTTATAATAAATAATAAATTTAAAGTAAAGTTATTACAAATATGTCACCGTATCATCCACATTATTAACTACGACATTATTTAAACATGCATAGGATAGATGTTGCTACCAATTATACAATTATACATCTATGATAACTACATACTACAAAAACTTATGTTGCAGATTATAACCTAGAAGATACTGATAAGATATCAGATCTTCCAGGCTACAACCATACTGCTTTATTCAATTAGTGTATACAAGTTATTATTCTTGACAAAAATATATTTTTATTATAGGTACTAATAATTCTGCTAATTGTTTTTAAATTTACTTACATGGTTGGAGAAAATATCAAGTTATTGTTGTATGAATTGGTAATTCTAAGGAAAAGTGAGCGTTTGCCAGCATTAGTTTTATATACTAGTGTTGTATACTAGTGGCCAATAAGTAAGTTGCATTTCTAGAACATGTTCTTTATGGCACACGATAGTACAATTTATTATTAAGGTCAGCTCAATCATATCGGTTCCAGTATGAGTCATATTAGAACATATTTGATTCAAGTTGCAGACGTCTTGATTTAAGAGTTCATATTTATTCAAAAGTATATCATATGTATGACAGATATCTATGACATGTATAGTGCATAGCTTTAAAAAATCTTTTCTGACCAGAAGCGTGCTGTGTAACAAGAATGGACAAAGTGAGGTAATTAGATGAAGTTTGAAACTAGCACCAGTGGCAGAAAGACTGACAGGTAACAGATTAGAATGAATGTGGATGGATATAGATAGAAGGAGAGGAAGACCGAAGAAAAGAAGGATAGAAAAAAAATGGCTGCATAAAATAAAACTAATTTGATTTTTTTAATTAAATTATTGTTTTTTTTAACTTGTATATTTAAAATTAAATAATCAATAATAAATATTTCAAATTAAGAATCTTCTAATATTTAGTACAAATTATGTCACATTTATATTTATTTCGAGACTTTGACTTTAATTTTGACTGTAACACAAAAGTCACAGGTTGACCTGTGACTTTTGTGTTACAGTCCTAAAATTTCACTCTCATCATTTTTTCATAACGCGCCTAAAAAAGTATTAACTTCAAAAAATGAAATGCAAAGAAGGCTGTTAATGCTGAGATGACGGCTGATGGAGAGTGAAAGAAGAAAACATATTTCGCCGACCCCAAATAAAATTGGGAGTAGGTCAAGCAAAGGAACAATCAATACCTTAAGAAAAGGAATAACAAATACAGCAGAAATGCAATTTTTTCTAACTTTACGATCAATTTCCGTGTCTCGTTATTGAGCTATCACGTCACGATTTCTTAATTTAACAATATATAATGCATACTTGTATTCAAAAACTTGAGTTCGTGAACACGTAATTAACGATTTCATAGCTAATAAAGTATTATACGGTCTGACTTTGTAAGAGCGATGCGTAGTAACATTTAAGTCAGTTCTGACAGGCCCGGTCACTGTTTAACAAATAAAGCTCGTGACTTCGAATCCCGCGCGTGCTTATGGATCATCATTGAAAGTTAAATTTTACTGTCATACAATTAAGTTATACTTATGCCTATTAGTAGTTTGTGCATTTTTATTAGTGAAGTTTTATACACAGCATAAAAACAAGAAAAGTCATAAAAAATACAAAACTAATATTTAACTAGCCCCAAACACTCATCTAAACGTTATGAATTCAACCTGTAAATATAAACTGCTTTAATCAAATCTTCGAAAGTAAATTATGTATCAATTCATCGTCATAACAGCCTTTATAATTCGACTGCTGGGACACAATGCCTCTCCTTGTCATCGAAGGAGGTTTAGGCAGTAGTCCATCACCCTTCCCTATGCGGATTGGTGAACGGATAACGGGCGGTATAAGGTAATCAATACCCCTTGACTGATCCATTAGTCGCCTCCTACGATACCCATTGGAGGATATGGGGTGATGCTATTCTACTTTGCGGCATTACATTGTTGTTCTTTTTTTCTGTAGTTCGCAAACAAAGCTATCCTCTTGGTTAATCAGTTTAAAACGATTTACTAAACCTCTGAACGCCGCCGGGCTTCTAAAGGCCATTTAAGCCCTTAAGATGCCTTAGACCCAGGTGTTATTGCAAACTTTTCTAATTAGAAAAATTTGAAGAAGGCGGACAAGAATTTTATTGTCCGCCTTCTCCTTCTTCTTTGTCGTACGGGCTATTTAATAATAATAATAATAAAATCATTTATTTATCTTCTTTTCACATACATAAAGCTGGTTTATGACTCAGTGGTTGCAGATAGTCCACAACCCCTGTTATTCTGTCACAAACTCTTACAGTATTATTAAACACCATGATTGAGCTGACATCGGGTAACTGAGTATTAGGTATTGTTTAAGCCTTAGACATTCTTTGTCTAAGGTTTAAGCCTATGATATTTATACTTACTAAATAAAAAAAAACATCTGGCAATGTGCCTGTCTTGCGTTTTGCTTATTTGTCC
Organism: Elophila nymphaeata; assembly: GCA_955850985.1. NCBI lineage: Eukaryota > Metazoa > Arthropoda > Insecta > Lepidoptera > Crambidae > Elophila > Elophila nymphaeata. The sequence goes on from OY039068.1 coordinate 17,222,598, forward strand.
GTATTGGGCCTTCATAGTGCTAACTATTTTATCTATTATCTTATCTTATTTTAATTATCTTATTTTTCCTTCATAACTCAAAAACACACTGTTTTTGAGTTATGAAGGACAAAAATTGTACCCGAAAAATATTATTTTCATACTTGGGTAACAAAGTTGTATTATTTATTGCGGAAAATTGTTTAGTTGCGAGGTCAGTGCATGTCTTGTGGATACCATTGGTTTAATTGATAACATTAACGTGTCTATCTTGAAGAGACAATTAATAATTACCCATTCGTGAGATAGATATCAACGATGTAGAGTTATTACAACGTGTCGTCCTACAATGTTAGCAAGAAGGCGTTTCTGACCTTAAAGTTATAATGTTAAAATTGTAATAATTACGGTCGAAAAATAACATTGACTTATGATGTTTTCTTGGTGCGTAAACAAAAAAAGTTTGCTCTTTTGTTTTCCTTATCTACTGGCTGTGTTTTGGTTTGTTATGATTTAAAATTATGATTCTGTTTACTAACGTTATTTTTTTTTAAATGTCAAACTAACACTACAACGCTATTAATATGATGATGATAATGATCATATCGTAGTAGGGAAGTGGATTCGTATACTTAATTGAAAAAAGTATAGTTTTTGTCGGTAGCATTTTGACAATATACATAATAATGTGTTTTGTTATGTAAATTAGTATATTCCCGATTCCTTTTTAAAACAAACATTTCCTTTATTTACTTTATTTTTGTAATGAAAAAAGATTATGATGTCATTAAATTGAATAAAGGTGAATGTTTGTTAAATATTTTATTTTCACACAGGTTTTTCGCCTTGAAGACATGGTTCATCGAATACAAAAACTTTACCTATGGAGCTCCAGTTCACGACTTGAAGGCGGTGGGTCACTATACTCAGATGGTGTGGGCAACTAGCCACAAAGTAGGTTGTGGTATAGCTCACTGCCCTGGCGGACCCTGGGGTCAGTTCTACAACTACGTGTGCCATTACTGTCCAGCGTAAGATATATTTTACTATTACACATAGTAATAAAGATCACCCAATCATCATCATCATCATCAGCCAAGAAGCTAAGAGGCGTCCACTGTTGCACATAAGCTTCCCCCAAGGACCTCCAATCCGATCGGCCCTGCGCTGCCCGCACCCAGCGGCTTCCCGCGACCTTTACCAGATCGTCGGCACACCTTGTGGGTTGCCTACCAACGCTTTATTTCCCGGTACGCGGCCGCCATTCTAGGACCTTTCCGCCCCATCGTCGAGTTGTTTTTGTTTTCCCATCACGGCTAGTTCCGGACGGCCCTTTTCAGGTCCACAACCGCACCCGAAGTCCCCCGGGTGCGGTCCCATGGCTGCTCCCGGTGTTCTCGTCAGGAGGACGCGCCAGGTCAAGCAGCCGTCGGTGGAGGAGTGGCTGCTGGCCACCAATTGTTTAAGGAGTGCCTAGACGGGCAGCGTTGGGACGGTCTCGTTGCGTTCACGTGCGCAGATCCCGAGCTGTCCCGTAATAGCGCACTGAAGGTCAGGTCGGGGAGGATGTTTAGTGGGTATGGAGGGAACGTTTTTACCTCGAGTCCCACATATCCCCTGCGGTTGGAATCATCCCTTCCATCATATTCATATTTTAAGACTACATTATACTGTACTACATACTACATAGACTAAATTATACTACTATAAATACAGCTAAATAAATCTTCACAGGAAATACCCCAACGGCTCACTTTTATAAAACGCTTATTTAATTTATCAAGTTGTACTGTTTTTGTAATTCTTTATTACTTATTAGTCTTAACGTGAAACGAGTATAAATATAAGTAAGCGCCTACAACATAATTCGTAGCTACGAGGAACTGACTCTAAATCTACACTTTGCAGATTATAAAATGTAATAAGTTTCAACAACTCTTTGATTATTCCTTTAAGTTTTAAGTTGTTATGTAAATTTAGGAAAATTGTACTAAAAAGTTTAAAATTCCTTATTGAGTTCATAGAATTTTTAATAAGGTAGCTCTTTAGTTGAAATGGTTAAATTTAAAAGTTTAAAACGACAATATGGCGACACTGATAGGTTATCGTCTGTATCATGTAAAACCATTCTATCATAATCGTTTATCGGTCCAGCTCGAAGTTTATAAAGTAAACTAATTTTTGTCTAATATTTTTGCGAAATTCACTTCGTACAAAGGGAGTTCACAATAATATTCATAATTTTCATCTGACTGCAGTTTATAGGAAGGTGGTGGTACGTCAGTAGGAAAACTCATCAGAACTTCTCCGTAAAGGCGACGACGTGGCTTAGTTAAGCAATGAATTTGTATTGTTATAGGGGCAACTACGACACCATAGTACAATACCCGTACAAAGTTGGAAAGCCTTGCGAAGACTGCCCCAATGATTGCGCGTCGAAGACACTCTGCACCAACTCTTGTCCTCGTCAGGACGTCTACTCCAACTGCAATGAACTTCTTTCTATAAGTAATGTCTGTGGGCAAGGAGTATGCAACGCTACCTGCGTCTGCGGCAATAAGCGACTTTACAAGAACCACCCGTGGATTTAGTTTTATTTTAATTGTAAAATATGTAAATAAATGTAAATTTAAGCAGAGTTTATGGTTTTTATTTCTCTATATAAGAATTTACAAGAATTAATATGTAAATAAAGTCTATGTATTGTAACTGTCTATATTGACAGTGTATTTTATGTATAAATAAAATAGTTAAAAATTTAATAAATATCAGCTATCTATATGCGTTATTAAAAGACCACGGTTTGTCTACAGTGCTTCTTAAACGGTGGTCCGCGGACCACTAGTGGTCCTTGGAAGCATTTCAATTGGTCCGCGAGCCATGCCAATAAATAAGTGATAAGAGTCCACACAACATAACCCTAGCGCGTAACTCCCGACTGCGACTCTAGTGGACTCGAGGCGCGTGAATGCACAGAGTTGTGAATGCGAGGGAATGCGAGTGACAGAGTGAACAGTACCTACATACGGTAACGCCACCATCTCTTCTCAGTTTAGTATTTACTGAATATTACCTCCAAATCAATAAATCAACTGGGTGGTCAACGACATCTAGAACTTACATAAGTTCTGTACTGGAACGCGAATCAAAGTGGCTCTCGCGGAATCGTATCAATCAGGCAGGCAGAGAGAGCCGGGGTGATGAATGGGGAGCTACCACAAGGAGGTCTTGTTGATGTTTTTTTTTTTTTAAATTCGCCCTATTTATAGCTCATACAGCCATGTCTTCAGTATTTATCTTATTTCTTGACGTTAGTATTAAAATGTGGGTGTCACACAATGTAGGCAGTGCTTGGCGAGAAATCCCACTAAAAAAATCTCAACGGCATACCACAGATAATATAATACTATACTAGTAGTCATACCCAACACCAAACTCAATTTATTTCAACGATTCCTTATAATATGTCGTCAACACTGATGCTTGTGTATCAAATTAACCCTACTCCTGCGGTCTCAAGTCCAAGGCACTCCTTGTGGCTCATCTCTTTGCTTGAAGAAGAGGCATAAAAATGACCTATAAATGAATAAAAATTCTATTATCTCTCTCGATTACCAATATGTTTTACAACAAAGAAGTTGAAAGAAACGATGCTACAAATATATAAATATAATTCCTCAAGATTGTATGAAAACTATTCAAAAGTTATATTGTCCTTAGGCGGGATCCGAACCCGTAGTCTGGTCAGTCACTGACCGGGCTGCCCTTTAACTATTCAGATATAATGTACTAACGAACATCTCAATGCTTTTAACGGTGTCTAGACCAAGTGAATTCAAAACTCTACAAATGAATAAGTATTGCAATACTAGTTTAGGTGACTAATAAAAATCACACAAAGTTAGGGAGTTATGATTGAAAAAAAAAAAAGAAAATGAAAAATGCTTTATTTCCAGAACAATTACATGTCTTCTGATATCCACACTAGGCGAGCCTGTATCGCAGACATCAATACGAGTTCATCAATATAAAAGACGGCTTTCTATTTGCAACATTTATCAAATAATTTATTGTGAAAATCAAAAATAATAAAGCTCTTTATTTAAATGAACTTTGCTAAGTACTTTTAAATCGTCAAAATCCTACCACCATTTAGGGACGAAATAATTATTTTACTTAAATAATTATTATCATGCTGTGATGGAGAAGAAATGGCGAAAGAAACTTCACTGTAATATTATTGATATAAATAGAATGAATTTTGATGCTGTTTTTTTTTTGTTGAAAAGCTGACGTGAACGCGATGGTTCTTAGCTATAAATTTATGTCGGGGGTTACATAAAATTTTCAATTTTATAGTTTTTAGAACTAGTATTTTTCTTGTGGTTCATTGCGGGGTTAGGGTTCATAGTTTAAAATGATTAAACATTTGCAAAGCGTAACAAAAATATCCCAAGACGAGGGTTTCAGAGACTGGCAGTCATTGTTTACGTCGGGCGAGGGTTAACGCCATTCACCGCTGCAGGTGAGTCAGCAGGTGGGGTGGTCACCGGTGCGGAACCGGCCATAACGTCTGCTGCTCCTTTGCCCTATTTCATTTTTGCATTGCTGTTCACTAATCAAGAAGCTTGGTAGTATTGTAATGTACAGTCACAAACAATAATATGTACCCACTTTTGCGATCTTAGCATCTTTATTTCCTACGCAATAAGAGTCAAATGTGGATACTTGTTAGTGCTTGTGACTGTACACGCAAGGGTGGTGGACTACTGGCTGGCTGGCGACCAGTCACTATTTTGGGATACTGCTGTATGACCTATACTGCCAGATGTGGCATTTTATGTAACCAAATGTTATCTACAGCTCTGCTCAATCCCTTTTGGCATTATGAGCGTGATTATATGTATGTATATTTCTATCCACCAACCATCATTGGGTCAGCGAGGTGATGGTGCGACCCTAGACCGCTGAAATTATAATGTTCATTTCAAAATCAAAAAGTTCTTTGTTTCTTCGAGCTACAAACTGAACATTGGACTATGTTCGAGCTACAAGCGGAACATCATTTAATTGGACTTTGCTAATGTATATTTCTATCCACCAACCTTCATTGGGTCAGCCAAATACACGCCAGTTAAATTCGTAAAAGCAATTTTATCCACCTCAAGTTTATCATGTGTGTTCTTACCATGTAGGAGCGTCTCTGCCTAAAAGTGGTTCGTTTTTGGCAGACGACTGATGATGCTGTAAAAAACTCAGTGAAGGAAGTTCAAGTTTAAGAAATCATAGTGTACCGCAAAAAGTAGAAAAGGTCATCGAAAATTTGTTGTTAACACCATGACCTCCTTTTTAAATACAGGAAGATTTTTCTTGTGGTTTTAATACATATGTAGGAGGTTTAACAAAAGGAAATAAGTACTTATTTATAAAAATTATCCTATAGGTAATAATGATTTGGTTTTAATGCGGTTATAATGATGTTATAAAAACTAATTATCTATCCGTCTAGCTAGCCTAATTAAGAATAAGATCCCTGCTTCAGGAGTACTTACGGATCAAAAATACACTAAATTGTATAGTTTCAGTTTGTATGTATAGGTAATTTAACATTTTGTTGTATACCTATATACATGACCTATTATAATATGACTTATAAGCATCTTACAAAATTTTCGGCTTCAAAACGCTAACCATTATGTACCTGGATTCAATTCCAGTGCCTTCTACTGTGTAAGTTCTGACAGCTTTACTCGCATAAAATCTTTATTTTAGTAGCTAAGACCGGATTCTATCAAATGGCCATCAATGACACTAAAATGAGCTTAACTCATGTATTTTTGTTTGATATCGTGGCTATTAGTATTCCATGGTATTCCCGATTGAGTGAGCAGCATTTTTCCCACCCCCACCACGTGCCCGACCTAATTGTGATGCAGTGCGGGCGAGGTCCGGCGCGCGGGCATTGCGGCGCTGGCCGCCGCGCCTCGCGACCATCTGCGCCTCGCTCAGCCATGGTCTGTGACGACGGCCTCCACGGCTCATCGCCTCACAACCGACGCAAGTCCCTACGCCGGCTTGCGTCAACACGCGGTTTCAAGCCACGCGCTAACGAATACGGCTGGATACGCGTTTTCGACGGACTACAACCTTTCGCTGTAGATGCACCAAGCAAACTTGTCAAGGTCACGCTCAATACGACCGTTGAAGACATAAACAACAAGCTTGAATTCGGAGAAGAACTAACTTTGTGGATGCAAATTGGCGGAGAAAAATCCAGACGGTTAGAGCGTGACGAGTTTCCTTTACGGATACAGGAACACTTTTTGGTGACGCAGGGATGGCAGTCAGAATCCCGAAGACTGAGGCTGGCGGTTGATCCGGAGCTCCGATACTCCATACAATGGTGCACTGGGCCTGCTAATCGCTCCAGTGGTGCATTGAAATCTGGCACTATTCACGTTTTGAAAGGACATGTGTTTCCTCAGTGGAAGGCGCGTCCTGCACATGTTATTGGTTCAAGGCTTCATTCTTTTGGTATGTAATAGCATTGTATGAGCATTTTTAAATCCTCTATCAGCTCATTAATATTAAATCTAAGAGTGTAAAGTAGTTAAAGTGGTCAATTTGAAAATTCTAGGAACGTCCTCGGAAATGATAGAATTAAGCGGAGGAGCTATAGAGCTGTGTCAGCCAAAAGCACAGAAGCTGGTGTTATGCGTGAAGCCTCGTAGTCATAGCAACCAAACAACTGGAGATGCAGCAATGAACCATATATTTCTTGGTTTTAACAATTTCTGGGAACGCAACATGTGGTTCTGCTGGTTGAAAGAGGTAAGAATGAAATTAGTTTTAATGCGTTTTATTTTTTTGATAGATTTTACTCAAAAGGTTTTATCTCGTCTAGTTGGCACGTATCCCCTCACAATGTATTTATCTGCCATAATTTATTACTATTTAAGTACTTTTGGTGTTTTTTTACGTTTCTCGTGATGAACGTAATTGGTACCCGTAACTTTTTGCTCACGACTTAAGTACTTATTACATTTAATTGTAACGCAATTTTAACAACTTCCGTCCATCTTAAAGCTTCAAAGTCATTTTTTCTAAAACCACCAAAACATAGAGAGAGCGAATGAGTGTGTAAAGTAAATGAGGACTATATGAAACAATATTGTGCATGTTTTTTCTTACCAAATGCAAATAGACTTCAGGACCTATCATAGAAGCTGTTTACAGACAAAAACGAGTCTTTAAAATGTTACGTCTAAAAATGTACTTTATGCTTAAGACGCAAGCTTTGTTTTTCTGTTTGCATTGAATCTTTTGACTGAAAAACTAGAAACATCGTTGCGCTTCGTATAATGTGATACTAATAACAGTTAGCAGATGATTGAGGATTTGATTCCGGTACACTTCCTTTATTTACTTTATTTTTGTAATGAAAAAAGATTATGATGTCATTAAATTGAATAAAGGTGAATGTTTGTTAAATATTTTATTTTCACACAGGTTTTTCGCCTTGAAGACATGGTTCATCGAATACAAAAACTTTACCTATGGAGCTCCAGTTCACGACTTGAAGGCGGTGGGTCACTATACTCAGATGGTGTGGGCAACTAGCCACAAAGTAGGTTGTGGTATAGCTCACTGCCCTGGCGGACCCTGGGGTCAGTTCTACAACTACGTGTGCCATTACTGTCCAGCGTAAGATATATTTTACTATTACACATAGTAATAAAGATCACCCAATCATCATCATCATCATCAGCCAAGAAGCTAAGAGGCGTCCACTGTTGCACATAAGCTTCCCCCAAGGACCTCCAATCCGATCGGCCCTGCGCTGCCCGCACCCAGCGGCTTCCCGCGACCTTTACCAGATCGTCGGCACACCTTGTGGGTTGCCTACCAACGCTTTATTTCCCGGTACGCGGCCGCCATTCTAGGACCTTTCCGCCCCATCGTCGAGTTGTTTTTGTTTTCCCATCACGGCTAGTTCCGGACGGCCCTTTTCAGGTCCACAACCGCACCCGAAGTCCCCCGGGTGCGGTCCCATGGCTGCTCCCGGTGTTCTCGTCAGGAGGACGCGCCAGGTCAAGCAGCCGTCGGTGGAGGAGTGGCTGCTGGCCACCAATTGTTTAAGGAGTGCCTAGACGGGCAGCGTTGGGACGGTCTCGTTGCGTTCACGTGCGCAGATCCCGAGCTGTCCCGTAATAGCGCACTGAAGGTCAGGTCGGGGAGGATGTTTAGTGGGTATGGAGGGAACGTTTTTACCTCGAGTCCCACATATCCCCTGCGGTTGGAATCATCCCTTCCATCATATTCATATTTTAAGACTACATTATACTGTACTACATACTACATAGACTAAATTATACTACTATAAATACAGCTAAATAAATCTTCACAGGAAATACCCCAACGGCTCACTTTTATAAAACGCTTATTTAATTTATCAAGTTGTACTGTTTTTGTAATTCTTTATTACTTATTAGTCTTAACGTGAAACGAGTATAAATATAAGTAAGCGCCTACAACATAATTCGTAGCTACGAGGAACTGACTCTAAATCTACACTTTGCAGATTATAAAATGTAATAAGTTTCAACAACTCTTTGATTATTCCTTTAAGTTTTAAGTTGTTATGTAAATTTAGGAAAATTGTACTAAAAAGTTTAAAATTCCTTATTGAGTTCATAGAATTTTTAATAAGGTAGCTCTTTAGTTGAAATGGTTAAATTTAAAAGTTTAAAACGACAATATGGCGACACTGATAGGTTATCGTCTGTATCATGTAAAACCATTCTATCATAATCGTTTATCGGTCCAGCTCGAAGTTTATAAAGTAAACTAATTTTTGTCTAATATTTTTGCGAAATTCACTTCGTACAAAGGGAGTTCACAATAATATTCATAATTTTCATCTGACTGCAGTTTATAGGAAGGTGGTGGTACGTCAGTAGGAAAACTCATCAGAACTTCTCCGTAAAGGCGACGACGTGGCTTAGTTAAGCAATGAATTTGTATTGTTATAGGGGCAACTACGACACCATAGTACAATACCCGTACAAAGTTGGAAAGCCTTGCGAAGACTGCCCCAATGATTGCGCGTCGAAGACACTCTGCACCAACTCTTGTCCTCGTCAGGACGTCTACTCCAACTGCAATGAACTTCTTTCTATAAGTAATGTCTGTGGGCAAGGAGTATGCAACGCTACCTGCGTCTGCGGCAATAAGCGACTTTACAAGAACCACCCGTGGATTTAGTTTTATTTTAATTGTAAAATATGTAAATAAATGTAAATTTAAGCAGAGTTTATGGTTTTTATTTCTCTATATAAGAATTTACAAGAATTAATATGTAAATAAAGTCTATGTATTGTAACTGTCTATATTGACAGTGTATTTTATGTATAAATAAAATAGTTAAAAATTTAATAAATATCAGCTATCTATATGCGTTATTAAAAGACCACGGTTTGTCTACAGTGCTTCTTAAACGGTGGTCCGCGGACCACTAGTGGTCCTTGGAAGCATTTCAATTGGTCCGCGAGCCATGCCAATAAATAAGTGATAAGAGTCCACACAACATAACCCTAGCGCGTAACTCCCGACTGCGACTCTAGTGGACTCGAGGCGCGTGAATGCACAGAGTTGTGAATGCGAGGGAATGCGAGTGACAGAGTGAACAGTACCTACATACGGTAACGCCACCATCTCTTCTCAGTTTAGTATTTACTGAATATTACCTCCAAATCAATAAATCAACTGGGTGGTCAACGACATCTAGAACTTACATAAGTTCTGTACTGGAACGCGAATCAAAGTGGCTCTCGCGGAATCGTATCAATCAGGCAGGCAGAGAGAGCCGGGGTGATGAATGGGGAGCTACCACAAGGAGGTCTTGTTGATGTTTTTTTTTTTTTAAATTCGCCCTATTTATAGCTCATACAGCCATGTCTTCAGTATTTATCTTATTTCTTGACGTTAGTATTAAAATGTGGGTGTCACACAATGTAGGCAGTGCTTGGCGAGAAATCCCACTAAAAAAATCTCAACGGCATACCACAGATAATATAATACTATACTAGTAGTCATACCCAACACCAAACTCAATTTATTTCAACGATTCCTTATAATATGTCGTCAACACTGATGCTTGTGTATCAAATTAACCCTACTCCTGCGGTCTCAAGTCCAAGGCACTCCTTGTGGCTCATCTCTTTGCTTGAAGAAGAGGCATAAAAATGACCTATAAATGAATAAAAATTCTATTATCTCTCTCGATTACCAATATGTTTTACAACAAAGAAGTTGAAAGAAACGATGCTACAAATATATAAATATAATTCCTCAAGATTGTATGAAAACTATTCAAAAGTTATATTGTCCTTAGGCGGGATCCGAACCCGTAGTCTGGTCAGTCACTGACCGGGCTGCCCTTTAACTATTCAGATATAATGTACTAACGAACATCTCAATGCTTTTAACGGTGTCTAGACCAAGTGAATTCAAAACTCTACAAATGAATAAGTATTGCAATACTAGTTTAGGTGACTAATAAAAATCACACAAAGTTAGGGAGTTATGATTGAAAAAAAAAAAAGAAAATGAAAAATGCTTTATTTCCAGAACAATTACATGTCTTCTGATATCCACACTAGGCGAGCCTGTATCGCAGACATCAATACGAGTTCATCAATATAAAAGACGGCTTTCTATTTGCAACATTTATCAAATAATTTATTGTGAAAATCAAAAATAATAAAGCTCTTTATTTAAATGAACTTTGCTAAGTACTTTTAAATCGTCAAAATCCTACCACCATTTAGGGACGAAATAATTATTTTACTTAAATAATTATTATCATGCTGTGATGGAGAAGAAATGGCGAAAGAAACTTCACTGTAATATTATTGATATAAATAGAATGAATTTTGATGCTGTTTTTTTTTTGTTGAAAAGCTGACGTGAACGCGATGGTTCTTAGCTATAAATTTATGTCGGGGGTTACATAAAATTTTCAATTTTATAGTTTTTAGAACTAGTATTTTTCTTGTGGTTCATTGCGGGGTTAGGGTTCATAGTTTAAAATGATTAAACATTTGCAAAGCGTAACAAAAATATCCCAAGACGAGGGTTTCAGAGACTGGCAGTCATTGTTTACGTCGGGCGAGGGTTAACGCCATTCACCGCTGCAGGTGAGTCAGCAGGTGGGGTGGTCACCGGTGCGGAACCGGCCATAACGTCTGCTGCTCCTTTGCCCTATTTCATTTTTGCATTGCTGTTCACTAATCAAGAAGCTTGGTAGTATTGTAATGTACAGTCACAAACAATAATATGTACCCACTTTTGCGATCTTAGCATCTTTATTTCCTACGCAATAAGAGTCAAATGTGGATACTTGTTAGTGCTTGTGACTGTACACGCAAGGGTGGTGGACTACTGGCTGGCTGGCGACCAGTCACTATTTTGGGATACTGCTGTATGACCTATACTGCCAGATGTGGCATTTTATGTAACCAAATGTTATCTACAGCTCTGCTCAATCCCTTTTGGCATTATGAGCGTGATTATATGTATGTATATTTCTATCCACCAACCATCATTGGGTCAGCGAGGTGATGGTGCGACCCTAGACCGCTGAAATTATAATGTTCATTTCAAAATCAAAAAGTTCTTTGTTTCTTCGAGCTACAAACTGAACATTGGACTATGTTCGAGCTACAAGCGGAACATCATTTAATTGGACTTTGCTAATGTATATTTCTATCCACCAACCTTCATTGGGTCAGCCAAATACACGCCAGTTAAATTCGTAAAAGCAATTTTATCCACCTCAAGTTTATCATGTGTGTTCTTACCATGTAGGAGCGTCTCTGCCTAAAAGTGGTTCGTTTTTGGCAGACGACTGATGATGCTGTAAAAAACTCAGTGAAGGAAGTTCAAGTTTAAGAAATCATAGTGTACCGCAAAAAGTAGAAAAGGTCATCGAAAATTTGTTGTTAACACCATGACCTCCTTTTTAAATACAGGAAGATTTTTCTTGTGGTTTTAATACATATGTAGGAGGTTTAACAAAAGGAAATAAGTACTTATTTATAAAAATTATCCTATAGGTAATAATGATTTGGTTTTAATGCGGTTATAATGATGTTATAAAAACTAATTATCTATCCGTCTAGCTAGCCTAATTAAGAATAAGATCCCTGCTTCAGGAGTACTTACGGATCAAAAATACACTAAATTGTATAGTTTCAGTTTGTATGTATAGGTAATTTAACATTTTGTTGTATACCTATATACATGACCTATTATAATATGACTTATAAGCATCTTACAAAATTTTCGGCTTCAAAACGCTAACCATTATGTACCTGGATTCAATTCCAGTGCCTTCTACTGTGTAAGTTCTGACAGCTTTACTCGCATAAAATCTTTATTTTAGTAGCTAAGACCGGATTCTATCAAATGGCCATCAATGACACTAAAATGAGCTTAACTCATGTATTTTTGTTTGATATCGTGGCTATTAGTATTCCATGGTATTCCCGATTGAGTGAGCAGCATTTTTCCCACCCCCACCACGTGCCCGACCTAATTGTGATGCAGTGCGGGCGAGGTCCGGCGCGCGGGCATTGCGGCGCTGGCCGCCGCGCCTCGCGACCATCTGCGCCTCGCTCAGCCATGGTCTGTGACGACGGCCTCCACGGCTCATCGCCTCACAACCGACGCAAGTCCCTACGCCGGCTTGCGTCAACACGCGGTTTCAAGCCACGCGCTAACGAATACGGCTGGATACGCGTTTTCGACGGACTACAACCTTTCGCTGTAGATGCACCAAGCAAACTTGTCAAGGTCACGCTCAATACGACCGTTGAAGACATAAACAACAAGCTTGAATTCGGAGAAGAACTAACTTTGTGGATGCAAATTGGCGGAGAAAAATCCAGACGGTTAGAGCGTGACGAGTTTCCTTTACGGATACAGGAACACTTTTTGGTGACGCAGGGATGGCAGTCAGAATCCCGAAGACTGAGGCTGGCGGTTGATCCGGAGCTCCGATACTCCATACAATGGTGCACTGGGCCTGCTAATCGCTCCAGTGGTGCATTGAAATCTGGCACTATTCACGTTTTGAAAGGACATGTGTTTCCTCAGTGGAAGGCGCGTCCTGCACATGTTATTGGTTCAAGGCTTCATTCTTTTGGTATGTAATAGCATTGTATGAGCATTTTTAAATCCTCTATCAGCTCATTAATATTAAATCTAAGAGTGTAAAGTAGTTAAAGTGGTCAATTTGAAAATTCTAGGAACGTCCTCGGAAATGATAGAATTAAGCGGAGGAGCTATAGAGCTGTGTCAGCCAAAAGCACAGAAGCTGGTGTTATGCGTGAAGCCTCGTAGTCATAGCAACCAAACAACTGGAGATGCAGCAATGAACCATATATTTCTTGGTTTTAACAATTTCTGGGAACGCAACATGTGGTTCTGCTGGTTGAAAGAGGTAAGAATGAAATTAGTTTTAATGCGTTTTATTTTTTTGATAGATTTTACTCAAAAGGTTTTATCTCGTCTAGTTGGCACGTATCCCCTCACAATGTATTTATCTGCCATAATTTATTACTATTTAAGTACTTTTGGTGTTTTTTTACGTTTCTCGTGATGAACGTAATTGGTACCCGTAACTTTTTGCTCACGACTTAAGTACTTATTACATTTAATTGTAACGCAATTTTAACAACTTCCGTCCATCTTAAAGCTTCAAAGTCATTTTTTCTAAAACCACCAAAACATAGAGAGAGCGAATGAGTGTGTAAAGTAAATGAGGACTATATGAAACAATATTGTGCATGTTTTTTCTTACCAAATGCAAATAGACTTCAGGACCTATCATAGAAGCTGTTTACAGACAAAAACGAGTCTTTAAAATGTTACGTCTAAAAATGTACTTTATGCTTAAGACGCAAGCTTTGTTTTTCTGTTTGCATTGAATCTTTTGACTGAAAAACTAGAAACATCGTTGCGCTTCGTATAATGTGATACTAATAACAGTTAGCAGATGATTGAGGATTTGATTCCGGTACACTTCTTAAACTAACGAACCATAAAGATGAATAGCAGAAAATTCTTAGATCTCTTTATGATTATTAAGCTCTTGACATTGCAATAAATCCATTGAAAAGTTTCACTCAGGGTTGTCTATAAGACTAAAAAATATGCATAAAAAGATATTGTTTGTTTCAAATGTTCGATTGTCAAATTTTATACCTAAGTGTCCATACCTACATAGCCAAAATCGTGTTTTTTTTATGTAGTATTTTTTCTGTTTTTTTTAGTTTAAAAGGTATATAAACTTTATCCCTGCTTTATATTCGTAATTAGTTAGCATAAACAAAATTTACTAGGCAGAACCTACTTACGCGCGTATTACGTATGTTAATGGATTCTGTATATTTGCATTAACAAGTCATTCTATAATTTTATGAAATACCTACTCACAATTAGTAATCACACATGTTTTCGACTTGTATCTATTTATTCTTTAATTTTATGATTTTTCATAAAAAACACATTTTTTAAAAAAAAATTATTTTTTTGTGTTTGGCAAGTTCAGTTATGATTGAAATTGATACCAAATTAAAATAATGTAAGTGCTGAGACGGGAGGAACCCGCCACCTTTCGCTATCCTGGCGACCGTCTCAGCACTCATCCATGAGAGGATTTTTTTTCATGTTTTTCGTTTTCGATTTTTAATTTGGTATCAAATTCAATCATAACACAAAAATGGTCGAATAGCTAATAATTATGGCCTTTACTACAACAAAATTAAAAGGATTTAAATTTTTGTGCTGATATTTTCGTGTGATCGTAAAGGAATAAATTAAGCTAATAAACATTTAATGTACACACAAAGACAATTAGAAAAGAAGTCATTACATAACACAGAGAATTGTACAAAGGTACTGCTTTTTTCTAAAAGAAATCTCTTTCAGCAGCCCCATATATGGGAGAGAGCTTTTGATAGGTAGACGTGTGTGTACCCGTTTAATATAATATTATAAAATACATATATTTAAATAAACATAAATACATTATAAAGAAACAATATAATATCAAGGTTAGTGTTAATTGAAAGTGTCCCTGGATGTCAAATCCTACGCATTGGTCGTGTCTCTCTTTGAAGAACCCATAAATTGCTGAATTGTTCTCTTTACAAAAATAATTGTCTACCATACACAGTACAGCACAGCTCACTACGGACGTGTTTATACGAAGAAAACGTCCTTTGGTTAATCATGTGTTTACTTCCAAATTTATTTGAAGTTAGTCATCTCTAACGTCTTCCTCTCCTTCTATGTATGTATAATAGTAATATAATATAATAATAATATATATTATTAACTTTATTGACAAAAGAATTTACAGCCATAATAATGAAGTCTCTGATTTCTGAACTAGGTAGGGTATGACTACCTGTATCTCAGTAAATCAGCGCCCTCTTCCATTGTAATCGACACAATATATCCCTCCTCGTATTCATTTTCATCGCTTTCTTTGTAGCATGCTCATGATTTCTTCTCATTACATGGCTATACCTCTTTCTGTCACTGGTGCTACTTTCAAAGTTTGTTATTTATCTCTATGTAAAACTTTTCTGAGGGACTTATGATACGTGTGCAGGCTTCAAATGCCTTAGACTGTTTACACACTGCTACTTTTAGCAGCAATGCAAACGCGATACAGTCGCGATGAATAAGATGAGGCAGTAGCGTATTCATAAAGCGCGTTAAAAAGCTGCAGTGTGTAAATCGCCTTGCTTATCAGATACACAAATCTAAGTTAAGTGGTTTTAAATATACGGTGAAAGTAAAATCATCGAAAAGCCAAATTAGCGTCTTGGATTATGATGCGACGTGTGGAATAAAAAGTGTGTTAATTAGAAATTGCGCGCATCACCCTGAAAGAGATGTCACGGTCGAGATGTCCAGAGTGCGCAGGCGCATAGCGGGGCGGAGACCGGAGACAGACACACAAACAGTTGTAACTCGCATTAGTGAAAAGCCACTCAAAACCGTCGCACAGAGACAAAATCGGAGGTTGTTAGAGTTTCAGCTTCGATTCAAAAAGACACCATGCTTGTTACAAATAATGCAGGACTTGTAATTCACCTTAGGTGTCTTGTCCATTTGTGATAGGAATATTAAAGAAGTATTCGTGTTGTGTTTGGGAATATAATGCTCGTGTCAGTTCGTCGGCCCCGTGGTTACTCACCGCAACACCTGACTTTCAGTCACCTTTAATATGTCACCCGGTGCAAGCAAGTGTTAGTAACTTTAGTAAGTCGCGTGAAGTGATAGAAATGGTGGAAGGGAACACAGTGAAAATGGACGAAGAAGAAGCTGACAGCTTGGACGTGTTCAGTGAGGAAACTAGTGAACTATTTCTCGATAGTTTGGAGCCGAGCACATTTTTGAAAAAAGAAAAGTTGGACATATCGGTTGGTGTTAAGCTTTTAAATAATTTAAATTAAATCTTACACTGTTTACTTACGATTAATTGTCGTTGTCGTTCTAAGTGTCCAAGATGAATAAATTTATGCTCCTCCGTGCTTTGAGACAAGTAAGGTCTCAGTTCCCAGTTTCCCAGATAATAAATTCTCCGCATTATTTCGACCATGTCAAATAGTCTGTGCTCAACATAGAATGTTTTGTAGTACCTATAATTATTAGTTTCTGTAGATGATCATAACTCAGTTAGGTATTTCATTTGTGAAGAACTAGGATATGTAACTCGCGATTAACGCCTATTGAGCGTTTGATTCAATTCAAATTCTTGGCATTCTCTTTCAGACCACCTCAACTCAAATAAGTAACTTATCGAAATTAAAAATTAATGTATAATACTAGCTAGACCCGGCAAACGTTGTTCTGCCATATATATTTTTCTTTTTAGCGGTATTAAACATACTTTGTATACCTACCAAATATACACAAAAAAAAATCATACAAATCGGCCGAGCTGTTTCGTTTCGGAGGAGTTCGTAACAAATACGGTGACTCGAAATTTTTATGTATTTAGATGACTAAAAAAACTCAAGTACCTATTGTCCTTTTTGCACATATAAGTTTTACTTATTTGCAAGAGTGTTACCTACTCATAATTACAACTAGGGCCTTTGCTATTGCTATTGTAGGCCCTATTACCACTTTTGCGTAAAAATGGCATTTATTAACCACATAAATTGATTTCAATTACGTTAGATAATGGTGTACTTCGTACTTTTGTATTATAACAGCAGTACGGCGTGAGTATTTTTAAAACCTGTGAGTAGACACGGGTATCTCAAACAAAGGCAATTTTATTACATAATTTTATTGTATTGTTATTTGCTAGTTGCTACGCGCCGACGTCTCTGCTACGATACGAAAGTTACAAATATCGTACGTCGCTATTATCTTGATAATAAGATATGAGTAAAGTGGTAACATTTTTAAGTACTTTGGTAAAATGAAAGTCCATCTTTAAGTAAAAGGAAAAAAAAACGTATTTACGTCACTATATCTTTCATCCATATAAGTATCACAGTGTAACTAGTATTATAAATGCGAAAGTAACTCTGTCTGTCTGTTTGATGTCTTTTCACTCTTAAACGGCTGAACCGATTTAGAAGAATTACCTATGCAGATAGTCTGAGATTCTGGGGAAGTACAGAGGATTCTTATTTCGGCGCTATAACCAACATAGACGATTTATTTGTGTGTATATTACAGTCATTATCACGAATAAACTACTGAACCGATCATCATGAAATTTTGCGCACAAATTTTCGTACAGAAAAGAACATAGGGTAATAAACTGAGGGCAAATGTATAAAGAAATCCTAATAAGTTAGAAGTCCCAAGAATTTTGCGTTAAAGATGTGCGTGGCTTTCGAAGCAAAGACGAACCTGAGAGTATCTAATTTATGACCAATATTGAATAATTAATATACGTAGCAACTTCGTGTACGAAACCGAAAAGCATGTGCAACACTGTAGCTGTTTCTCTATATAATTAGAAAATTATTGACTACATAAGCACACCTAATATGATCAAATTAATTGAATATCCCGCTACGTAATGCGTGCCGTCCACCCGTTAAACGTGTCATTATTCTATGATTACATACTATTGTCAAGTGAAAACACTGCTTATGCTTTTATCATTGAAAGTGATGTTCAATCAAAAGTATTTATTTACTTAAAATTGAAAATTAGTATTACATGTAGAAATATACTAAACTACCAGTATAGATAAGAAAATGTGTTGTAAATATCGCTTTTGTTTATTTATTCTCGTTTTATAAGTAATATTTCAATTACCCATTATTTTCACAGTTTTTTTAAGTGGACTGACTGTCAATATACCTAAAATTGAGTGCCTGACTGAATCAGACCTTTGATATAATAATATGACGCTAGTCTAAGCCAGTGGTTGACGACATGATAAGAAAATTAATATTTTGTGGTATTATTAACCACATTAATAACTGTTCTGTACAAATATATAGGTAGTTATTCCCTGCTAACTATAAACTTATATTATTATTCATGTTGATAAGCTAACGGAAAATAGATGGTATTACAATCATAATTTCTTTATTGCTTAGAACTACTTATGTCGAATGATAATCGATGCTTTGTACAGCCAAGTAAACAGCAGATTCTTTGATTTTTATATTTATGTTATAACATTAAATATTTTATTATCGATCTGACCAGTAGTAACTCTCTGTACCTACCTGTACCTAATTAAGAATAGTATGCAATGCATTTAAATTAAAAACATTTTTTTTAACGTATTATTGTATCTATTGTTCTTTAATAATGTATATTTCAGTATTGTCATTTAAATGTATTTATACCCAGACTGCTGAGACGATTTTGAGTGTAACATTAATTTATGGGATTAGTACCTCTTTTGTGTAGACTACAGGCTGGCAACCTGTCACTAACTTTGTACTGTATGGCCCATACTGCCAGATGTGGCTTATTGGCAGTTGTATGTAACCAACAGTTACCTGAAACTTTACTTGACCCCTTTTTGGATTGTGAGCGTGATTATACGTATGTATGTATATTAAATGTATTTTCACCTCTCCAGCACCAAAAGACCTCATTTGCTTCGTAAAATCTCGAAGGAACTTTTTACTGCGAGCTTTCACCAAGACTGTAACGTTCAATTTAAATTATTTTAGTAATCTTAGTTTTAATTTTCAATACATATTTTTTAAATAACACGTATTAAAGTATTGCCTTGTTTTTCTCATCTAAAACAATTTCCTCGCCGGAGAGGTGAAACGTTGTATGTTTCACATGAGAGCAAGTTTTTTTGTCTCGTGCCTTTAAATCACTCACTGCGCTCAGTAGTCTATTTATGAATCACTCGCTATGCTCATGATTCAATTCTAGACTACTTCGCTGGTTCGTGATTTAATATCGGCACTTGCAGCAAAAAATAACTTTGCTCACTTGATGAACAAATAACTATTAAGTACCCCCTTTTTTGACTAATGATAAACTAACTTTTGCTGTCACAGAGAACGCAATCGAAACATGTAGGTACACATATAGTTAGGGCATTAGAATAAAAGGACACTGTTAAGCCTGCCTTTGTGTTTTAGCTATTCACCTATCGGATATAGACTTAGAGGTCCCGGGTTAAATTCACATGGGTTGTGTGTGTTTTGCACAATTTTGTACTAATTGTGCAAAACACCAACAGATGAAGGCCTAGAGCTTCCCTGATATATCGAAACTGTAGCATAATATTGAGATTGTATGCGACCGTAGCATAATATGAAAAATTCTCTCAGAAATTTCATCATCGTAGTTTGAATAAACCGATTTAGAAGAAATAGCTATGGAGATAGTCTGTGAGATCCTATGAAGTCTGAGGCAAATGTATAAAGAAATCCTAATTAATAAGTTAAAAGTCCCAAGGTTTTTGCGTTAAAGATGTTCGTGACTTTCGTAGCAAAGAGGAACCTGAGATTATCTAATTTATGACTGATAGTTTATACTGATACTGCGTAGACGAAGTCGCGGGCAGAAGCTAGTATTACATAAACACATACTATCACGCTCGTAATCCGAAAAAGACTTGAGTAGGGCTTTATAATATTTAAACGCTGCGTCTGACAGCACAAAGCTACGTCTGACAGTATGGGCCATGCAATGCCTTAAAATTGTTGTATCTAACTCAAAAAGTAACAAATTATCAGAATTCTCAATCATCCAGCAGTCCGGTTACTTATGTATAATACTAGCGACCCGCCCCGGCTTCGCACGGAATTTTTCGACTTTTCTCTTCTATAATTTGCATATATTATACATATTAAACTTCCTCTTGAAGTACACTATTTATTGCTGAAAACTGCATTGAAATGCGTTGCGTAGTTTAAAAGTTCGCACATACAGAAAGAGCGACTTAATTTTTACTTTATAGTATTAGCTGTACATAAACATACTTTGATATACGAGTAAGTGGGGACTAGCCACGTGATGCCGGCAGACTAGATAGCATCACCTCATATCCTCCAATGGGTGTCGTAGAAAGCGACCAATGTATTATTTTAAAACTAGCCATGGTTTCCTAATTTTATATTTACTTATTTGACTGTTAATATCAAAACTTTGTTAAATGTTCTTTTAGATTTGTGCGAACACTACACATTGTAAATGAAACAACTTTTACGGATTGAACTCGCGTGTAATTAGATTTTACGTTGTTATTATTGCCCGACGTTGCGAAGATGTAAAATCTAATTACACGCGAGTTCAATCCGTAAAAGTTGTGTTAAAAACTTTGTTTGTCATTAATTATTTATTTTGATTTTTCTGTGAAGGTCGCCTTCTGGTACCTTTTTCTAATAAATTTTGATGAATTTAGATTTTTGATTTACTGTAAAATTTCTAAAGAAAAAAAGTTTATTTTTATTAAGTATTTATTTTATTTGTGTAATATAATTTATGTATTCATTTCCATAGCTAGGTAAAGATATCGATAAAAACATTTGCATGCCTGTGTATCCTCATCTCTAGTATGACGCATAGTTGCCATTATTTGGCAGAATTATATAGAACAAAAATATTTTTAGCAAAAAAATAGGACAACCGACTTCAATGCGTACAAATTTAAACTAAAAAGTAAGAAATAAATAATATTTTTATGAAGTAGTTGAAAAGAGCGTCATAGAAAACCAAGGAAAGTATTGAAACACATTTATAATTCTTTATTTATAATTCATACTCCGATATATTTGGAGCCGGTGCCAGCTAGCCAAGGAGGATAGTGTTTCCAATTTTCGAACTTCACGGAGCGGCGAATTATTACTTATCTTCATCATTCATTATTATGTAGGTATAGTTAATGAATTAATCAAGCTCGTATCTATTAGGTAAGTTTATTTTGCTTAGGCTGGCACCGACTCCAAATATATCGGAGTATGAATTATAAATAAAGAATTATAAATGTGTTTCAATACTTTCCTTGGTTTTCTATGACGCTCTTTTCAACTACTTCATAAAAATATTATTTATTTCTTACTTTTTAGTTTAAATTTGTACGCATTGAAGTCGGTTGTCCTATTTTTTGCTAAAAATATTTTATTTTATTATTTTTAGTGGAAATAAAGTATATTTTATTGAAAACGGATAGGCCTACTAGGCGCTCATTAAAACTTAATGGAAACTTTAACTAAAACGTTTGTTTTGTTATTACTGATTTGTTCAAAAAGGATCGAATTTATATCGATACAATTTATACGGGCCATCTCTGATCTTGACGTACCTAAAAAAGAATCATTAAAATCCGAGTCGTAATACTCATAATTGACGAAGTAATCAGGTAATAAACACGAAAAAAAACAGTCGGATAGAGAACTTCCTCTTTTTTTTAAGTCGGTTAACAAATAATATCACGTCTCAGACCTATAGCTCATTACAAATGCCTGCCATTCATTCAAAATGAATGGTAAGTTAATGAACTATGAACCTAGTTATTTAACTTAAGTTCATAAAATAATTTGTCATAGTTTATGTGTTGACTATTGGACCTACTAACCAAAATTTCACTATTGCATATTAGGTATAGCAAGTTCAAAAAAAAATTACATTATTTTTGTGTTCGTGGACGATATTATTATTTCATCCCCAATGAAATTATCATTTTAACAAAAAAGTACTGAAGCAATTTCGGTATAATTTATACGGGACCACCTTTGGAGTATGTCCGTCCTAACGAAAAAAGAATCTTCAAAATCGATTCATAATTGACGGAGTAATCGCGGAACATGCATACAAAAAAAAAAAAAAAAAAAACATACAGTCGAATAGAGAACCTCCTCCTTTTTTTTGAAGTCGGTTGAAAATAAGTAACATTTCTTCTCTATTGGTTATGTGCTCGATGGGCTGTTATGATGATGATATTTTGATATTCTTTGCAGGCTACGCAAAGCACGCAGCCGCCTAATGTATTGGACCTCAGTGGCGGCGGGCGCGGCACCCTTAGCTCGGCGCTCGCGCAGCACTCTAAAAGCCCTTTTGCTGTGCGCGTGCTTCATCTCAAGAACAATGCGCTCACGTCGCTGCCCCCGCAGGTGTGGGCGTTGCAGGCGCTTACGCATTTGGACATCAGCGATAACAAAATATCCGAGCTCCCCAACGAGATATCTCAATTGAATCAGTAAGCTCTTTATTTTTCACTTGTAATAATAACATATTTTCAAATCTCCAGATGGCAGACGTGGTCAAATACTTTGAAAATTAATAAAATTTTGGTACCCGTCTTGCCTGATATCCAGGCGCGTCAGCCACTCTGGGCTTAGCGAGTCCCCACTTCGTTTATGATAGATATAGGGGAGTCACTGCACAAAATTCAAGGTCTGGTCAAATACATACTGGTAGCCGTTCACTGGCTTAGCCTGTTGTCACTACTTATAATTTATGACTTTTTAAATTCTAGTAACAAAAATACCATGCGCGGTCGTTGCTCGGATGGGTGACCGAAAAATTTTAAATTCGATTTTCCTCTGTGCTTTTAAGAGGATAGTACGACGAGCAATGTCTGCTTAAAACGGAGAATTTTTTTCCAAACCCTCTTTTTTATGTTAAATGAAAATGTTAAAAGACATTCTAAAATATCATGAAGATCGGTTATGATATTTTAGAATGTTTTTTTAATATTGTAAAGAAGTTTGTACGTTTTCCTTTTTTTCTATAAAATTCCACATAATATCTATGTGACAACATTGAACGTATGTCGAATTAAAATAGGAAATCGTACAGACATGGTTTTGTTCATTTTGTTAAAACACACAATAATTAATATAAAGATCGGATAAGACATACAGTAAAACCAAACGGTTTCTCTGTTTGTATGCAGACTGCCTCCCTTACTTGTTCCGGCTGCAGTCAAAAGATAGCAGTCGTTCCCAAGGAGGGTTACGAGCGTGGATTCATCGAAGTACCATTAATATTTTGTTCGCTGTATTGTTGTTAGATACACATGCATTGTGACCTAATGCACACATAGACATTGCTCGCAGAGCGATAGGTCCACTAGCTGGGAAGACCCGGCGTTTACGATTAAAAATGGCCGCGAGCTCTGATTTAAACCATTTTACAAATAATTATTAAAAATATCTGATTGCATTTATCAAATTTTATAGTATCGTTATTATGTCTAGCATTAATGTATTATAATATTATCTTAATATATATAAATCTCGTGTCACAATGTTTGTCCTCAATGGACTCCTAAGCCACTTAACCGATTTCGTACACCGTGTGCAGTTTGATCCAACTTGAGAGATAGGATAGTTTTTATCTTGATAAGTAGTCATTTTTTTTTACTGCAGATACAATGTTACAGGTCAGTAGTATGAAATTACCACAGCAACGCGTGGCCGGGCAGCTAGTAGTAAATATAATAAATGAGTATAACTTCAAAAACTTGACTTGTTTGAATATTGAGCAAACGTTTCAGTGACATTTTTGAAGCTTCTAAGTGAATTTGATAATTAACCAAAAAAAGTGTTCCTACTCGGTCATTCACTTGTATTTAATTATACCAGGGTATACCTATACTTATTTGTTTTTACTTTGATGACACAAAATCAAATCTTTGCTTCTAATGTCTCAAGTACAGTCAACAGCACGTCGGGCTATACAAAACTATCAAATTTCTCCAAAAGATTTTCAACCTAAGACTATTCAATATAAAGTGCATAGTCGATTGGGAAAATTTGACAGTTTGTGCTAACCCAACGTGCTGTTGTCTATACAATGCGTACCTGGTAGTAAAGACAGAAATCAAAAACAAATACAATGAAATCGAAACTAGAAAGTCAAATTATATTAGTGTCTAGCCCACTATAAATTTACTAATATAAAACATTTCATCTTTTGCAAATGTCATGCAGTTTGTACATTATTTTAAACGACACTTATGCCAGTCAGGATACTTAGTTATATAACTAGAAAGTATTTTTTCCAAAATTAGCTTCCTAGAATGGGAATAAGAGTTAGCAGTTAGGTAATCTTCGAAAATTTACTTTCTCGTTATAAATTTACCCGACTGGCATTATAAAAATAAACTCCGGTCTTCCTAAAGCATGACTGTAGTACCGAATCCTAGTAATGTAGGAAGTATAACGTCAGTACAATAAATCAATGGTAGGAAGGAATATAGAAGGTAATATGCGAATAAATTTAACACTAATAAAAAATTAGATACAGGAAATAGTATATACCTTTGATAGTAAGTTGCCTATTATAAGATAATGCTTTATAGTATGACGTTAATTTATAAACGAGCGTGATGATATAAAGGTATGTATTTTGATATCATTTTGTTACACAAAGCCACATCTGGCAATATGAGCAATGCAGTGCCTCCAAATAGTGACAGGTTGCCAGCTCGTCGCCTACATAAAAGGGGCACCAAATCCAAAAAGTAACAATCCTCCAGTAATCAATCAAACGCAAAAGCCAACAACCAGAACAAATGTTACAGTTAAAATCATCTCTGGTTATAATGAAACTTTCATCATCATTCATCATTTCAGCCAAGAGACGCCCACTGTTGGACATAGGCCTCCCCCAAGGATCTCCAAACCGGTAGGTCCTGCGCTGCCCGCATCCAGCGGCTTCCCGCGACCCTTACTAGATCGTCAGTCCACCTTGTGGGGGGCCTACCAACGCTGCGTTTCCCGGTACGTGGTCGCCACTCGAGGACCTCTCCGCCCCAACGGCCGTTAGTCCTCCTCATAATGAAACTTCACAATAATATAACTTATACATCAGAATAACGTATAGGCTATGATTTATACTAATCCTGTGCAGATGAAGTCGCGGGCAGAAGCTAGTTTTACCTAAATATTAGATCAACCCCTTTTTGGGTTGATGAGAGTAATTTTAATGTGTATGTACGTACGTAGGTGTGTATTTATTTCTCTATATGACTACGTTAATTAGGAGTTTTGTGTTTTCATCAGAAGATTCTGGTTTAACTTAAAAAGCAATGTTTGAACAAGGCTTGCAAGGTTACATAATTTAGAACCATCTAGTTAGATCGAGATATACTTATTTATATACGTATATCGGAATATGTGGCCATCGCTTGTTCAATTCCGTAACGCACGGGCAGCGGTGCATGGCGCCTCTCAAGAGCCGCCGCCTTTGGCCTCTGTTGGCTGTATCGTTAAGTTTTCGATTTATTTACTAATACTGACTTAATGTGACGGCATGTCTTTGTATTCGTAATGTTTTTCTAGGAAGGTCTTAAAAGGCTTACTGCACTCTTTACTTCTTATTCATATCAACTCTTCTTTTTAGGGTTCCGTACCACAAAGTACACATTTTGTGGATCACTTTGTTGTCCGACTATCTGTCAAGATCCTTTATCTCGGGAACGAGTTGAGGTATCGAGTTGAAATTAAAACCATATACTCAGGTCTACGGTCCCTTGAAGCTGTGAAAAAATCAAACTTTATTAGTTAACGCAAAAAAAAGATGCGGCCGTTTATGCCGCATAAAACGTATATTTTGACACTCTCAATGGAATCAAAATTCATAGGGTACTTCCGGTTGACCTAGAACTATAAAATTTGGCAAATAATATCGTCTTATACCGCTGGTACAGAAAAACTCTGGAACTATACATTCGTAATAAAATCATAAAAAATATAGCCTTTATTTAAAGTACGTAATCAATCTTCGAGATTGCCTTTATCTCGGCAACGCGTGGAGGTATCGGGTTTAAATTAAAACCATTCAAGTCCCTTGAAGCTGTGAAAAAGCCAAACTTCTAAGTCAACGCAAAAAAAGATACGGCCGTTTATGCCGCAAAAAAAAACAATTTTGTACGAAACCCTCGGTGGTTGAGTCCGACTCGCACTTGTCCGGTTTTTTTAATTGATTTGCTGTTGTTCACAGCATCAACGGGGTTTTAAGAAGGCAAGGATTTTGATGAATCCTCTAGTTTGTAAGGCAAACCATCCTAGGGGATCTCTAGCCGGTAAAAATCTCCCGCAAGGGAGTCTTTCTACTGAATAGAGTCTCTAGGGCGTTCTAACCTGAAGGGTTCGAACACAACAAGTTTGGTAGACGAGCTCAGATCAGCTCAGACTGTATGTCTGATGGTAAGCCGTTAGCGTTATTATCTTGTATCAGGTGGATTGAAAGTCAAGAATTTGCCCGTAAAATGAATAAGAGTTTTTCTAGCAGTACATCTCTGAATCTATGCACCAACTCGTGTTTCTTCGAAACTTTATTATCTGACAAAATCATAACGAAAATGTTGTTTTATTTACCTGTGTCTTGTGCAAATAGTACTCGTGTCAGGACACTTAGTGAGCTGAAGTCGACCACTTTATATTATGTTGTACTCTACGTTTTAGATATTGGGTTCCTTTAAATTTCCTCGGTTTTTTTCGATATTTGGCAAAAGTTTGTAGACCTTTTTCTAGTCTTTCACTTTGAAAAGCTTTTTAGTCCGACTTACCGAGTGTAAGGAAAAGAAAAAGGTGGAAAATCACATTTTGATACAGTCATGTTTATTGTTATATTGAAGAGATTTGAACTGTTATAGATATTTTTGGACTAGTACCATTCTGAGGAAAAATATCTTGATAAGATTATTGGTGTGGTAAGCGTTCCTACTTGTTACAGTAGTACCTATACCTACGTCAGAACAGTCATCATAGTAGTTAGTAAGCAGATGGTTTCCGTTGTGTGCTAATTTTTTAAGCGAGTGCCCGCGCTCTTCGTGTGGGTACAACATATCTGAGCGTCGAACCGTTGCGCGTTACGTTCACTTTACGAGATCCCCACCTCGTCTTATAATTAATAGATCTATGGAGCAATAGTCTTTATTAATTAATTTTCAATGCCTTTTTCTGTTCAGTTGTTTCTCCATGACATGGAGAAGTACACTACATTTTTTCGTCCATTTTAGTTCTATTTGTTCGTAAGTTCCTTTTTTCACGCAGTTTACGGTCTATATTAGTTTGTTTGTATGTGGTTGAAGTAGGCGTGAGGGGTGAAACAGCTAAATCTCTTTATGCAATACTATAAGACCTCGGCTAGTCTTCCATAAGCTCAGTACTAGGATGCGTAATGAGTCCAGCCATATTTGCTACGATTTCGCAAGAGTCTTTTAAATCATCATCATCACAGTCAAGAGACGCTCACTGTAGGACATAGGCCTCCTCCAAGGATCTTTAACCCGATCGGTCCTGCGTTGGTTGCATCCAGCAGCTTGATGTGCTGAGTCACCTTCGTTTTACAGATGATGTCGTAGTCATGGCTGAGACCTTGGAAGACTTGGGCACAATGCTCGACAATCTCTGTAGAGTCCCCCAACAATGAACACGGATAAGACGAAAATTATGTTGAATGCCCATGCCGTATTTTTAAATATTCATTATTTAAAAGTACGCCATGGAAATTCAACATAATTATTCGTACGTACACAATTGTTCGTAGTTTAATCCCTACTCTAAAACGTGTAACATACAAGATATAAACCAATGCATTTAGTAGTAGACCTACCGACATAAGTAATTTTAATTACTTAAATAATTAAGTCTTTAACGTTAGATTGAAAGATTTACTACTTCAAAACGTTTCAAAACATCCTGTTTGAGCAAGTATTTTACATAAAAGTCCTTCAAAGTAAATGTGAGGTATAGGAATGGGTAATTATTTGATTTTATCACCTAGCTACGAGTCATTTGTAGGAGCATTTAGCCGTTATTGGCGGCTTCCTCGCTATTTGTATTTTTGTAAACAATGAAAGGTATACCAATGCTCAACTTGAATTCAGGATGCAGCAATTAATTAAGTACAGAAGGTATTTTTCGTTGCCCTTGGCAAGGCTCTGAAGCAATCAAATTAATTTATTGTGCTTCAATTGTTTTACATGAAGTTGTGACGAAACATCCAATTGCTTGAAAGGGAAACTGTCGGCAACTAGCACAGCGATAGTTGTAAGGAGTATTGCACAGATATTTCCAGTGATAAGATGAACAACAATGCGTGTGTTGGTATGTAACACTGGCAGTTAGTTGCGGTGTCACAGGGTTGTCTAACGAAACTTTAAGTAAATGTTTTTCTTGAGTTTTCACCCGAGTTCTTGTTGAAATAACACGAAATGTAAGACTTTATTATTCTGGTAGGTAAAACTATTTTTGCAATGTGGGAAAATTCAAAAGTAGTATTAATATATCAAACCCACTAGATGAGATGAAGGAGTAGTCCAAAGAGAATATCAAAGGCGGATAGTCCTATTCATAACTAGGAACTACGAAGGTTACTAAAATTTAAAAATGCAGATTATAATATATAATTTATGTCTACCAATGACGCTGGTGTGCATTTTCATACTAAGGCGAGCTATGACATTACTTGCTAATCTAATTACGTATATCAGTCTTTAGTTTAATAGATAACGTAATTAATCTTTAGGTATGTGGTGCCTGTCGATTGTAAAAGCGTTGCATGTGGCTTAAGAAGGTGAGAACCGTTTATACGAGGACGTATGGTCTGCCGCCAACTGCCAGTCAAATAAATGTTGAGTTGCATGTTGGTTGGCAGCCCTATTCCCAAGATGCGTGGTCAGCGGGGCGTCGCAGGCACCCGTCGCGGTCAGTCCAAACCCTCGCTCTCGTAACACCGCTCGTTTGGTCAATCTGTGGAATAGAACATCTTCATGCAAGCACGATGACTCCGGATACAAATGGAAGTCTCTTCGTGTGGTTGTTGACCTCTGCAATGTGTAACAAATATGATTAAAAACATTTGGATTTTATAGCTTGGAAGTGTATTTTCGAGATAGTTTTTGGTGAGTGTCTAACAGTTTTTAATCACTAACGTTTTCGTTTTTATATGCTAGCAAATGAATACGAACATAACTAGTCACTTGTTTAAATCATAACTTTAGAAAAGTGTTTATGAGAAAGAAAAGTCAGTTTTCGTAAAAGCTGTAACTCTGGTTAAAATGAAAACTTTAAAAAACTGCTTGTGAGAAAAGCAATGTAATTTTCGAGTAAACACCATGCTATTATATTGATAATAGTCATCGTTATTTCATGATCTAGATCCTACGCATTAAACTCTTGTGTAGTGCGTGACATGGGGTAAACGGTAATGTTACAATCTTCCATGTCAGTTACGGCACTTACGATTGTTACTGGATTTTATATAACGGAAGCCACATTATTTGGGTTCTTGACAGCGTTACCGGACTCAGTTCAAAAGAGAATCGGAATGGATTTTTTGTTAATCATGAGTACATACATTGATTATTCTTAGAACGTATAATTATAATAGTTAGCATGAAGTTTTCACATTCATGGCTTGCAAATATAATTTTAAATGATAGGTATCCAAATTTTTAAGATGTATACAAAATGTCTAAGCGAAACTGTACAAAATGAAGACAAAATCATATTATGAAAATATTTTTAATTTCGAATTATATGTTGGGCATTGCGTTTCGTATTTCTGTCAATAATTTTTGTCAAGTCAATCCGCCAATTATTTACAGTACAAGTTTCAAAAATGTTTTGTTTCGTACGAAGGGAGTTCTGTTGTAGTTTTTTTTCAGAGATTTCATTTACTTACCTGCAAAATAGAATCTGCTTTTATACTCGTACCAATTTTTGAAACTTCGTTTTGATACTCTTGGTGGAGTCACCGAGTAAGAAAAAACGGCGAGCAACGTCTTCATACAAAATAAAAGTTTTTAGTTTTGAAGGTGGTTTCTTTATTTCAAAATAATTTATTTTTTGCTTTTTAGTGTTTTAAGTATATACATTTTCAAGAAACTATGTCGAGATCTTTTAGACACGAGTGATAAGATTACGATATCATCGATGTCCACTAAATAGGCATTATTAGTGATAACTCAAAAACTACTCGTCAGAGGTCGATAAAATTTAAATGGGACCAAATGACAAGCACGAGCTTCCAAAGGTTGAAAGAATCTTTAAAATCGGTACACCCAGTAAAGATTTATGAGGTTACAAACATAATAACTAACTAAACGGTAATTAAAATTTTTAAGTAAAACCGCCATCGAAACTAAAAACGGACACAAAAATTTTGTTTGTAAAAATCTATTTTTTTAAGTCATCCCATCCTCAATATTTGGAATACACGTTGTCACTTGTATTCGGGACCGACCTCAAAAAAACATTTAGATTTATATAATCAAATTTTTTTATTTCTCTGTTTTTAGTTTTGAAGTCGGTTTTTTATTAAAAACATTCTAATCCATCAAAAAGGTCGGATAAGAAATAGGGTTGGAAAACGTTTTCCCCGTTTGTATAGGGACGTGCGGTGAGCGCCATAAAAAGATAATTTGGATTAGGTAATTGGTGTGAACGTGGAAATATATTATTATTATATTTTGACTTTAACACTTCCTTTGAAGCGGTCATTACTCTTTAATACTCTTTATTGCACATAAAATAACATAATAACAAACTGTCAGATACATAGTTTGCAAGGGCGAACTTATCTCTAGAAGAGATCTCTTCCAGTCAACCCATAAATGTGTGTTATAATATTTATGTGGTAGGCGACACAAATGCAAAATGAGGGTATAAAGAACAGATTAAGCTAATGAATACCTTATATTAAAAAATAATAATACATAAATATAATATAGATATATATATACTACATAAACAAATACATATATACATAAACTACACGTAGTTAATAATATTATGACAAATACAAAGCTTAACAGAATAAACATGATGAGATAAGTTTGCGAAGATCAATTAGATATTTGTGATAAATAGTACTGTTTTAGTCTATTTTTAAAGGAAGTGATAGATGGACTATCCTGGATAATAGCTGGAAGATTGTTCCACATCAGAGCAGCGCGAAACGAAAAGGAGTGAAGGAGGAAGTTGGTGTTACCCTTAGGAAGTTCCAGCATCTTAGTGATACATGAACGCCTAAGACGAATGGGAGGTGGGGACAGCTGGAAACGGGAACGAAGGTAGGAAGGGGCATTAGGATCGTGAAGGATTTTATATAAGGATGAAAGGATGTGCACATTACGACGGTCCCGAATACGAAGCCACTTTAACTCATCCCGAAATGCAGACACACGGTCATACTTACGTAAGCCGTAGATAAACCGTATGGCCATATTTTGGAGTCGTTCGAGCTTGTTGAGTAAATCTTCTGTTACGTCCAAATAGCAGATATCAGCGTAGTCGAGAATAGGGAGAAGGAGAGATTGCGCCAGCATAATTTTGGTTTTGAACGGGAGAAAGTATTGAAGCCGCTTGAGAGAGTGATATGAGTAATGTATGCGCCTACTAACCTCATTCACCTGAGGTACCCACGACATATGGCAGTCCATAATTATACCAAGATTTTTTACTTTATCCGTATATGTGATAATAGTACCATTGTATATAAGAGATGGCAGTAAACCGAAATCGATTTTATTCCTAAGCCTGCTACTACCTACAATCATAGCTTGCGATTTAATTGGGTTCACAAGTAATCCAAAAGACTTAGCCCAGGTTGAAATTGCAGATAAGTCTTTGTTTAAAATAGCAATAGTCTCTGTAAACTCAGACAAAGTTGAGTGCCGGTAAATCTGCAAATCGTCTGCATACAGATGATAAGAGGAAGAGATAGTATTACATATTCCATTTATAAAGATAGAAAATAGCAGAGGAGACAGTACACCACCTTGCGGCACACCAGCAGCTAGTTGGCACCAATCTGACGTGGTATCATCCAGTTTCACGCACTGTTGACGGCCATAAAGGTAGGAACTGAACCATTGAATAGTAGGAAGTGAGATGTTAGCCGAGCGAAGAGTAGCCAGAAGTATATCGAAATCAACAGAGTTGAAAGCGCTACTAAAGTCTAGAAGACAAATTACTGTGAGTTTGGTTTTGTCCATTGCATATCGGATATCTTCCGTCACATTAAGCAGCGCACCAACCGTACTGTGAGCAGGTCGAAAGCCAGATTGGAGAGGACATAATAAGGAGTGGGATGTGAGAAAGGAATATAATTGTTGATGTGCAACAGACTCCAGGACTTTGGAAAGAAGAGGTAAAATAGAGATAGGGCGATAGTCGGATAGGGATGAAGGATTGGCGGATTTAGGCAGGGGAATGACGTTGGCCTTCTTCCACGATGTTGGAAAAACATTATTCGTCAAAGAGTAATTTGTTATGTGAGTAATAACCGATATAATGTCATCCAACACGGGAAGGACCATGTCCAGACTGATGCCATCCCCTCCAATGGCCTTAGTAGTGATACCTCTGACAACCTTCGCCACAGCGTCCTCGGTAACAGGACTAAAAGAAAATGGGGGGCAGTCGGGTGGGACAAGACTTGATAAATAGGAGAGAGAAGCTGTCTTAGAAGGACTATCTAGAGTAATAGGTGAAGAAGAGAAGTAGTTGTTCAAAGTGTTAAGATCCACAGTTTGCTGAGATGAAACTGTGGGCTTGCCCACCCCAAATGACCTAAGAAATTTCCATATAAGGTTGGTATTGGTATGCATGTCACCAATCTTATCGTGTATGTAATTTCGTTTGGCGTCTCTACACAGTCTGTTGCAGCGATTGCGTAAAATTTTGTAGCCATCTAAGTGAATCTGACTGGGGTGTTCTTTGTTGCGCTTCTTAGCTCTGTCGCGAAGAACCATCACCTTTCTGATTTCAGGCGTCAACCACGGAGCAGGCACATGTCTAACGCGGACAGGGCGCACAGGAGCATGAATGTCGTATACCCTGATCAATTCAGCCGTAAATTTTTCGACAATGAAATCTATATTTTCAGATGCTAATAACGATGACCAATCTATATTTCTAACATCATCTCTCAAACGGTTTATATCCATATGCTTGAAATTGCGCTGGAGTAATACTTTACACTTAGACTTTGGAGGTCGTACTTTAAAAGTAAGGAATAGTATATCGTGGTAGGAGAAAGGGGCTGCTGTATGGCCATAAGTAGGAACAATGTCAGGGTTGGAAACTATAATCAAATCTATGAGAGATGGCTTACAATGTGGATAAAAATGTGTGGGTGAAGACTTTGAGAGCACATGTAGGTTCACTGAAGAAAGAACATTAAGAAGTTTAGTGGCCCTCGCATCTTTTTTAATCAAACAGGTATTAAGATCTCCCATTATGATCGTATGATCAAATAATGGCGTAAGGTTTTCTAGTAAACTTTCCAGAGTGTTAAAGTAGTCCACCTTATCATTTGGACTATACAGACAACCCAAGAGAATCTTTTTATGGTGTAAAAGAATTTAATTACCCATTCACCCAGCCCATTCACATTAAAATAGGTACTTACCTAATTGTTAACTTTTCAAATCAACATCTTATACTCTCAATTTTGTCAGTCACGGTGTACGATCTTGTGGGTCAAATATTAACATACAGTGAATCTAAGTGCCACGGCACTACGAAACCCTGTGTTGAATAAAAATTACACAACTTGTTAAATGAGTTCAGATTGCTAGTTTAATGTAACATACGCCTTAAATGTACACAATTCTAATAATAGAAAAGCAATTTATTATTTACTAGCGACCCGCCCTGGCTTCGCACGGGTGCAATGCTTATGTAAATATGCATGTATTATATTAGGTTGGGGAAAAAGTCTTTTCGCATTAGAGTATGTATAGACTTGTAACAAAATCTCTTTGGCTATACTATTTGTATCTGGCTGGTTTTGGTATCATTGAAAGTTTAAATTTTAAAAAACATAATTCCAAATTCAAAATAGGACAATGTGTGATTTTCATTTGTTTTTCGTAGCGCCAAGATGAGTGAATCTAATGAAGAAATTCGATACTTTTTAAAATTTTACTACAAAAAAGGTAAAAATGCAACGCAAGCCGCGAAAAAAATTTGCGATGTTTATGGACCTAGTGCAGTGTCTGTGGGAGTAGCACAAATTTGGTTTAAGCGTTTTCAATCCGGAAATTTTGATGTCAAAGATGCACGTCGCTCTGGTCGCCCTATTACAGATAAAATGGATGCCATTTTTGAAAAAGTGGAGCTAGATCGGCATGTCAGTAGTTACGACGTAGCTGAAGAACTGGGAATTGACCACAAAACAGTTTTGGCGCATTTGAAAAAAACTGGGTACACAAAAAAGCTCGACATTTGGGTACCTCACGAGCTCACTGAAAGAAACCTAATGAACCGTGTACTCATTTGTGATTCTTTATTACGACGTAATGAAACCGAACCATTTTTGAAGAAGCTGATAACTGGCGATGAAAAGTGGATCACGTACGACAAGAACGTGCGAAAAAGGTCGTGGTCAAAGGCCGGTCAGGCTTCACAGACTGTGGCGAAACCCGGGTTAACTCGTAACAAGGTGATGCTGTGTGTGTGGTGGGATCGGAAGGGCATTATTCATTATGAGCTGTTACCACCAGGCAGGACCATCGATTCTGAACTCTACAACTTAAAGCAAGAAGTTGAGAGAAAGCGGCCGGAATTAATCAACAGAAGGGGTGTGGTTTTTCATCATGATAACGCTAGACCTCACACATCTTTAGCCACTCAGCAAAAATTAAGAGAGTTTGGCTGGGAGGTGTTAATGCATCCGCCGTATAGTCCTGACCTTGCACCTTCAGATTTCCACCTGTTTCGGTCTCTTCAGAATTCTTTAGGCAGTGTCAGGTTAACATCACGAGAGGACTGCCAAAACCACTTGTCGCGGTATTTTGACCAGAAGTCCTAAAATTTCTATAGCAATGGGATCATGTCCCTACCTACAAGATGGCAAAAAGTTATCGAACAAAATGGTACCTACATACTTTAGTTAAATGTAAATAAACTATATTAAAAAATGTTTTGAATTTTCTTAAAAAATGCGAAGAAACTTTTTCCCCAACCTATTACATATAAACCTTCCTTAATAATCACTCTATCTATTAAAAAAAAAACCGCATCAAAATCCGTTGCGTAGTTTTAAAGATCTAAGCATACATAGGAACAGACAGACGGCGGAAGCGATTTAGTTTTATACTATGTAGTGATTAAGGCAATGATAATATAATTGACATGGAAGATATCGATATTATTTTATTACTTGTTTTTCTTAAAGATCTCGAGATAGTTTTCTGAAAATTTCTATACTCACAACACTAAAAAGCAAAAAATAATTGAATACGTACATAGGTATAATCATGCTTACGATCCTAAAAGCGAGCAGAGCCTAAAGATCGTACACACTTATCAGCTCGGAAAAAGAACGGCTCTTTTTTAACCAACTTCAAAAAATGAGGAAGTTCTTAATTCCACTGTATGTTTTTTTATGTGTGTTACCTCATAACTCTATTGGATATGCCGATTTTAATTTTTTTTAACGTTTGGAAGCTTATGGTACCTACTTATCTTGTGGTCTCATTTAAATTTGATCGACATCGGACAAGTAGTTTTTGAGGTATCCCTGATAATGCCTGTTTAATTGACATCGATGATATCGTTATCGTTTTATTACTTACTTGTTTTTCTAAAACATCTCGAGATAGTTTCCTGAAAATTTCTATACTTGTAACACTAAAAAGCAAAAAACAAAATATTTTTTAAGTAAAAAACCGCATTCAACCTAAAAACAGAGATACATTTTATGTTTAAAAAATCTAAATATTTTTCGAAGTCGATGATAACCTCAATATTTGGAATGAACGTAGTCATTTGTATTTGGGACCGACCTCAAAAAACCATTTTAAATTTTTATAAACAGAATTTTTATTTCTCCGTTTTTAGTTTTGAAGACGGTTTTTTTTATTTAAAAATAATTATTTTTGTTTTTATGTATCAAGTATGTTACGACGTTTTGGTAACATATGGTTACACATAAAGCCACATCTAGCGTGTTTGGCCAAGTAGTGCCTCAAGATAGAGACAGGTTGCCAGTCTGTGGCCTACACAAAAGGAGCACCAAACCCAAAAAGTAACAATCCTTCAGTAAACAAACCACCTAAAACCGATAACCAGGACAGATGTTACACTCAAAATCATCTCAGCAGTCCGGTCGTTCGGCGGTTGGGCGGGAGTAGTTAAAATATAGAAATAATTAAAGTATTAATTGCTCAATTAATTGGAATAAAAGAGTACAGCGCCGCAAACTTATCTGACCCGGTGCCAAACTTCTTATTTTAAATTAATGGCGAAGAAGAGTATTAGCAACTCTATGTACTTCCAGGACGTAACATGAAGATTGCCGAGACCCATCATCCCATCAATAAAATAGAATCGCTGTTCGTCACGGTAGAATATAAAAGATAATGGAAATAATGGAACGATGTATGAAATTTGTACTTTACTTTTATACCTAAAAACAGGTTGATCCAAATCACAGATATATCAATCTAAGGAGATCGGTCGAATCGCCGAGTTCATAGAAAGACCGAGTGTCGCGATCAGCGGCCGTACTACATAACATAGTTCTAGTTGAGCATGCCGTAATAAACACTATTCATTGCGCGCGTCTTAAGGACTGCGAAGCGATGAAAGTTAAGCACAGTGCCAACACAGTGCCAAGGAGATCGGTCGAATCGCTGAGTTATGTATTCACTTGACTTTATCAGAAGGCGAAGTGGCGGAAATGTTGTCGCAAGTTAAACGCCGGCTTGGCCTATCTCCTTGTATTATTAAATCTGTGATCCAAATAGTGACGATCGTGAAATGCAGGAAAAGTGCACTTACATTCACTTTTTAATTGAAATTATTATCGTTTATCTTAAAGACAATCTAATGAAGGCTAAGAAGGCAATTAATTTCTTTTATATTATCAACATTGAAACCTAGTTCGTGTGGAATTTGTTTTATTACACATGTTACGTGTGCGTGACTGTAATAAAGCAATCAGACAGAATCGCATTGATTGTAATCGTAGCCGGTAAAAATGGTCTAACTACACATTAAAACGAATATAACATTGAAATAAAAAGACAAAAATGTTAAAATAAATGTACCAAAGTGTATTTTATCAAATTTTGAAACGAATGTTTTTCTAAAAGCCGCCAAAGAGTTCAAACTTGTGGAGATACGCAAAGCGCACTGTACATATATAAATGACATTATATTTTGAGGTTTATCGAGTATGACGTTACCATGTTACCTATGTACTATAAGGTCCTATGATATTAGGTCCTATTGAACTTGTGATGTCAGTAGTATGACAAAATATACTTGCTGGTTAAAATATTTAACAACGCTGCGCACTATTTATGCTTTGGTAATGCGTAATCTTAGGTACCTAGCCCTGTTTCAAAACATTTCGTATAAATTTTAACCAAACATTTTTAATATATATTCTAAAAATAAAATTAAAATAGAAAACAATATTATTTACAGATTAGAAGAATTAAATGTCAGTGCCAACGAGCTTCATTCCGTGGACTCTGCTCTGAAGTTGCTACGTCTGAGAACCCTGATTGCTACAAACAATTTGATAACCAGCTTTGGAGTAAGTACTTATTAAAAATACATCTCATTTTCTAAGTAGTAGAAGTTAAGTAGTAGAGTTAATAATAAGTCTAAATGTATCTAGTCACTAGAATAAGAAAATGGAAGTAAGTATCTATAGCAATGTCTACTAAATAAATGTAAATGTAGCCAATGAAATATATTGAAAAACAAAGTTTCCTTAAATAAAAAAAGGATGTAGAGAGAACAATAACTAAATAAAATAAAAGTAGTAGAGTTAATTAAACTAACTAAACTTTCTAACTTTGGTAAAAAATATTTTTAAAAAGTTTAAAGGGCTGTTGAAATTTTCTAAAGTTAAATGATTATTTTAATGACTAATAGCTGTTGGCCGTTGATGGCCAGGACTTTTTTACATTTTTTAAGCACATAAATGAAGAGAAGTGGCGTAGTAATCATAATAGGAATTGTATTTGAACAATGTGTAACATAAACCCTGCAAAACCTAAAAGTAGTTTGTCACTAATATGCAAATTGATAAATTTCAGTTATTTTTATTTTTAAAGTTGTTGATAGGTTTTTGTCATTGTTTCACCTTAAACTGTTTATATCGTACTATTTTTGTAAAGTAAACTCTATTACAATTACATAAAGCTCTATTTTTTGTTATCGTTAATTATTTATTTTAGTTAATTATTTAAGGTTATATTTAATTTAATTTTAGGGCAGTACATTTTTCGTCCTTATTATTTTTTTTTTGTCATTCCAAACAAACTGCTTTCAGGGTTTGTGTTATTTCTGTTATATGTCGTATATTGTAGATAGTACTTTAGTTTAGACCTAGTAAAATAAATTAGTTACATGTAGTATGTCACAAGAAATCTTTTAAAATTTACAGACAAATACACAAATGGCACCAGACGATGAAAATAAAAATGAATATCAAACACCACTAACGACTGTGGACTTGAGGTACAACAGGCTGAAAGGCAGCATCATACTTGGGAATTATGAGGTACGTATATTATATCTTATCAAGGGCCTGAAAGGGCGGGTACAGATGGCTTCTAGGTGAAAGTGGCGAAAGTTCGCATGTCGTATTGTGCCTTGGCAGGATTTTTAGTGGGTAGTGGAGGGGACGTCTTTACCTCCGAGTCCCACATACCCCTGCAGTTGCATCGTACTGCAGGGATGATGCGTAAATCCATAAGACCTATCCGAAAAAAGGGTTTAAAACCCAGTGACGCTGAGAAGGCCATTTGCAGCCACCAGCAGCAGTAGTTAAAAAAACTGTTTGGGGACTGTGAGAAGAAAAAAATACTATACCAATAACAATAACTATACAGACACTCAGTAATTATTTACAAAAATAGCAGCGAGTGAAAAAAGATTTGATTTACTCTGAAATAGAGCGTGTGTTTATCTTGCCCGATACACCCAATTAAAAGAGTCAAATATCTACTCGTAGATATTTTCAAAGCCACCTAACCATTTCAAAGTTATTAATTATTAATATGTAAACAAAGTTTCTATGATTATCTTAGTATTTATTTCAAGTAGGGTAGAAGTACCGTTTGTGGCCACTGTACCGTTTATGGCCATTTATTGTTTAAATAAACTATAAAAATGGATTTATATTAATAAAGCGTTACAAACTCCATTTAATTACGAATCTTTGAAAATTCAATAAAATATGGTTTTAACATTGTGATTTTTTTACAAATTAATACACATGTCCACTGGCCAAAAACGGTGCTAAAGTGGCCATAAGCAGTACTTCTACCCTATTTGAGTGAATTTTTATCGTTACTAAAACGATTGATATAACTAAACAAAACCTTCATATCGAAGTATCTTCACGCCATAAAGCTTCATACAACAATGCAGTGTACTTCACTGATTCTATGTCCATTCAGCTAGTCCGATCAAAACCTTCCGACTTCATTCAAGCTCAGTTCCGTTCCTTTCTTCCGTAAATCCCTCGCGCGATTGTTTCGCCGATTAAAACTAAACCAAGTGTGTATATGGACTACGTATCGATTTAATAGCAGTGTAAAGTCAGTTTTTGTAAGAATTTTTAAATTTCTTAGAAAGGAATAAAACTAAAAACTTCTACTGAGACGAGAAATGAGTAACTTCTGCCACCTAAATTTTTTTGGTAGTATGTTTTACATATCTGCAGTTAGGTATTTATATTCTTAGTTTTGTAATTTCTGTTTATCGCCGAGCATTTATGAGGACAGTGATGAGAGTAGCGAAAGAAATATCCTTAACACAAGTAACATACGCTTCACAACAATATTTGCTAGCAACTCAAAAATGAAAACAGAATATCTATATGTATGTGTATAAATGTAAAGCAGACTAATTTCACTCTGATCTCTGGCTATCCCTAGGGATAGGAGAAAGTCGCTTGTATGTTACTGGGCATGGAAGGAATATAGTCCCCAGGATGTCAACGCACTTGCAGTGTTAAGCAAGTGTCTCTAGGCCACGGTAAACACTTCACATAAGGTGGGCCGCTAGCCCATATCGCACATCCATATCGCAGTACAAAAATATAAAGGCTGTGAGTTACAAATTTCTACAAAAACTATTCGTACGGAGTTTGTTACTGTATTACAATATGTCTGTGTCTTTCCCCTTTCGAAATTTGCGATAA
The DNA here is from genome assembly GCA_955850985.1 of Elophila nymphaeata. Lineage (NCBI taxonomy): Eukaryota > Metazoa > Arthropoda > Insecta > Lepidoptera > Crambidae > Elophila > Elophila nymphaeata. Next base: position 17,263,239 of record OY039068.1, read on the forward strand.
ATCAAACGTTTTTTGTCTCAAAATATGTATCGAAATGTTAAAATTAATAAATTTATACGCAAAAAATATCAGCATATCCATTTTTAGTGGAATTTTTGAAAGCTCGTCTTCCTTTTACGCAAGCAATATCTTTGCACCTACCTTACTGTCAAATGCTCCGTACTAGATTTATTTTAGTGCTGATACTGCAAGAACAGCCTCTTGATGTGGATGAATTTGGTTAGTGACAGGTATCATCAAAGCAATGAACTGATGGCTTGTGTTTTTTTTTGCGGCCTAGGATATGCTGCTGCAGAAGAGCGGTACTATCAAGTTCTGGTTTTTGTGAATTTACAAATGTTGGAGCCAAAAGCTCTTGATATACTGAACGGCGAAAATTGTTGGGGGATCAGGAAGCAGACATCCAATGAAGAAATCTGCTAATACCTTTAAAAATAAAACAATGACCAACTCAGTTTTTTGGACAATTAACACTTACGATAATCCAAGTGGTCAACAAAGTAACCACCTTATAATCATCATCATCATATCAGCCAAGAGACGTCTACTGTTAGACATATGCCTCCCCCCAAGGATCACTTTATATAAAACACAAAAAAAATATCTGAATAGAATGAAAGAGTTAAGATATATATAAATTAGTTTAGTTTATTTTTCATTTTGCATGTAATTGTTTCCTGCTTTATTTTATTTAACATTTTTTTTATACGAATTGGTATTTCCATTTCAGCATTTAGTATCCCTAGACGTGTCTCATAACTCAGTGGAAGTTCTGGTAGTGTCAGCTCTGCGAGGTCTGCGCGAGCTGTACGTTGCCCACAATGCACTGCAGCACCTGGCCCTGCATGGTGGTTCATTGAAGACACTGCGAGCACCTTACAATCGTAAGTAGCAAAATTACATCGAATTGCGAACCTTAAGTGGCAGTGAACATTGCGAGAAGGACTGACGGCCATTGGAGCGGAAAGGTTCTTGAATGGTGACCACGTACCGGGAAACGTAGCGTTGTTAGGCCCCTATAAGGTGGACTGACGATCTGGTAAAGATCGCGGTAAGCCGCTGGATGCGGGCAGCGCAGGACCGACCGGTTTGGATATCCTTGGAGGAGGCCTATCTCCAACAGTGGGCGTCTCTCGGCTGAAATGTGGAAAGCACCACATATAATTAACGAAAAGCTTTTAAAATACGCTAAAATTTTTAAGCTTTTAAAGCTACATGCAAATTTACATGAAATTGGATACATAACAAAAAAAAACAAATTTTTGAGTCTCCTGCAAAATAGAGGTTTAGTGCATACTTCCCTTCGGCCTGAAGAATGTGATGTAAAATCGTCCAACAACAGTTCCCAGTGATCACGCTTTTCGATCTAAAAATAATCCAATAAAATATAAATTTAAATATTTTTTATGAAACTTTTATATTTTTTAATGGTATTTTTCTTTTATTTTCAGAATTGGAGAGCCTTACTACAACTGTCCCACCGATAAACTTAGTCGAAATTGATGTTTCACATAACAAATTGACATCTTTACCACAATGGCTCAGCGGCTGCTCAGATCTAACAACTCTTCATGCAAACAATAATCAGTTGACTTCCCTACCAGAACACCTTTTTTGCAGTGAACTTTCCAGTCTCAGTAGTTTACGTCTATCCCATAATAAAATTTCAAACATTCCATCAATGCCACGGCTTAGAGCACCCCTAAAAGAGTTACTCCTTCACGACAATTGTATACAGTCTTTACCAGAAAATTTCTTTTCAGTTTGTGATAGATTAAATGTGTTAAACTTATCAAATAATCGATTAAGTCGCTTACCCCCCGCGCGTGGACAATCTTCATATTCATTAGAACGACTGTATTTGTCAGCCAACTGCTTAAATGATGATGTTGCTGATGTTATTGTTGCCTTTCGAGGACTGAAAATATTACACATGGCTTACAATTGTCTCACAACCTTACCAGATGGTTGTATAAACTTTTGGCCAGACATTGAAGAGCTGGTCTTATCAGGCAATTCTTTTATGAGGTTACCAGAAAGTTTGCCACAACTTAATAATATTAGAGTCGTAAGGGCACATTCGAATAGACTACGATCTGTACCAATGTTTGCCTGTAGTGCTTCTGTAAAAATATTAGATTTCGCTCACAACGAACTTGATAGTATAGATTTAAGACTTCTTGCCCCTAAACAATTAAAATTTTTAGATATATCATGCAATAAAAAGTTACAAGTAGATCCATCACAATTTAACGCATACAGGTGTCAACGACCTCTGAGTTTAGTTGATGTTACTGGTAGAAATTCTCTGCCTTGGACACAAAAAAATGGTTATCATGATGAGTTAAATGGTTGTACTCCATGGGCAACGGGATTTACGGAATGTCCCAATAAGGCATTACAGCTATGTTGTGCACAAATACGATTACCAGCGTTTTGTAACAAAGAAGGCTTCTTTGCTATTATTGATGGTGAGACGGATATGGATGTGCCCAAAATATTACAAAATAGCTTGCCTGGAATATTACTGGAAGAAAAATCAATAAAAGAAACAGTAAACGAGTATATGAAATATGTGGTCCTATCAGCACACCGAGAACTAAAAGAGAAAGGTCAAAGGAAAGGTGCTTGCTTAATAATGTGTCATTTGACTCCAACTAACTCACCAGAAAATGGCTTTGGTCAATCCCCTAAGCGATATAATATGAGACTTGCCAATATTGGTGACACTAAAGCTGTACTCAGCAGACGAAATGGCCCCTTATGTTTAGGAATTGAAAATAATAAAAGATTGGGGTACTCTAATCGCTATCCTAATACAGTACCAGATCCTGATGTAATTCAAACAGTAATAAAAGAAGATGATGAATTCCTAATTATGGGAAATGGGAAATTCTGGAATGCCATTAATATTGAAACTGCTGTTGCTGAAGTGAGGGCTGAACGTAATCCTGTTCTTGCAGCAAAACGATTACAAGATTTGGCTCAAAGCTATGGAGCTGAAGATTGCATATCAGTTTTAGTTATAAGGTTTGATACTGTAAGAACTGATGTAGATATGTTAATGCGTGAATTGCGGCAAACCATAAGTAGCAATAAGTCTGTATGTAGGGCTGACTGCTGCTGTTCGCGAATGGATCCATGTTGCCATTCGGCTACACCACCAAAACCAAGTAGCGATCGATCATCGCCTAGCGGTCAAAGTGATCGTCCTCCTAGCGAAACTGTCAATCATCAACATTACGCCAGTATGCGGTCACAAAACAAGCCATCTGAGCGAAGAAGTTGTCGCGGTGGTGTAGCACGAGCAATACGTGTTCGCGTCGAGGAAGATAAAGAGGATGATACGCGAAATGAAGAACTTCCCAATTCTGAAGAACAATTCAAATGTTGGGAGTATATGTTGGAACAAAATACGCAAATGTTATTCGATAAGGAACTAGATAATTTATCTAAAGGAATACGGTCTAATGTTAGCAGCCTAAGAAACGTCAAAGGATTATCTGGTAGTAGCCCTCAACTTCACCTTACTGGCAAACAGTCTAAAGGTGTACCATTTTTATCGAAACATTTCGGCAGTGCTAGATCATTTGGGACTGCATTGAAACCAGACTTAAGATTTGGTTCAGGTAGATTACCTAATGGTGGTCCCAACGCAGCCTATTTCGGCTCATTACAGCGTTTGATGCCTTACCATTTAGAATATGATTTTGCGGTAATACAAGAAAAAACTGCGCAATCTGAAGATTCATTAGACCTCGAAGGTCGAATGCAACAGTACTGGGGAGTAGCCACAACCGAATTGTAAGTTATTAAGTGTAAATGTAAAATATGGATATATGTATAGTTTATACAATAATTTAAAATGTAAATAAAACTTCGAAATAAATTAGCGTAGTAGTATGTATAATTATTTATATACCATTTATCTGTCGACTAGAATTTTTGCACAAAGTATTTTATCACTATTATGGACTTAAAAGAGCTAGATGTATAGTATAATTAAATATATCACATATAAAATTCTATGTACAATATTGTGATAATCTTTGTGAAAGTTATACAATGTAATAAACAAATTATTATGTTATTGGTTGTCATTGATTTTTAATTAATAATATTTATACAGAGTCTAAGTACAATAACATCGTCTTATAAACTATATGATGCTTAGTAATCTATAATTTATTTACAAAACCTTAAGGCGTTAAAAATATGTCAACTTGTGCTAATACCACGCGTCTTCTATTTCATATACAATGTGGTGTCGTTTAAAAATTAACAATAGTCATTATTTATACATAAAATAACTTATATGTTTTTATCTAATTAGTTTTGGAATAGATATCATATTTAGTGATATTTATTGACTTCTCTTTACCTAACCTTAAATATTAAGTTAATTTACATGGAACGTAGTGATCTCAGATATTTGTACCAGAAAATGAGATTACACAAATGTCTTTCAGAGCATCGATTTTAGTTAAATTAAGTATATAAGATCTATTCCTTAAGTATATAAAACAAAAAAAGAACATCTATATGTTAATTTTTTGTTTTAAAACATTTGATAAAAGTCATTAGTCCTTTCACACTAATTAAATGTACACTTTGATTGTCATATATGCCACATTTCTTCATTAACGTTTGTGTAATTTGTATATGCAACAGCATCAAAATTGGGAGAGCACGGATGATAATTTTCATACATTACGCGGTCTAGCAACGCACACATAGACACTTCTACTTCTTCTTCTTCACGGTATCTCAATACATTTCGAGACAGTCCAAGTACAAGTGCTGCGACCTGTAGGCGGTCTTTTTGTGAGATTATCTGTGATTTCTTCAATCTCCTACTGTCCTCTACGGTCAGGGTTATCCATGATAGTTTTGATAACAATAGCACTAAAAAAGAAGTAAAATACATACTTACAAAAGAATGATTCTCTTCGTTTTTTTGCAACGTTACTTTTCTTACAATTCTATTTACCATAATTGTCAGCTAGACCGATACATGGACATGTAGTCATCAGTCACTAAATCGGATATTTCTCTTTGACGATCGTATGTTCATAATGCAGCTGGTGGCTAGTGTCTAGGCCGCACTCATCGCTGTTACGAAATCATGCTGTTTGTTATCTCATATACATAAACATTGCTTGCGTGGTCATATTTCGGTGCAAAGTCTTTGAGCTGAGACGTTGAGTATAGACGAGATGTGTCAATATGTGTAGAAGCAATAATTTTTTTTCCAGATATTTTCAACAAATTTTGCTCCTACGTAATGTATGAAGCTGCATCAGTGTAACACTGTCATTGTTGTATAAATTGAGAACTTATTCGGTAATCCCGGTCACAAGTCACAGCTCACGTTTGACTACGAGCTCGAGCGGTTGTGGGGCGAGCGCGAGCGGGAAGGGCGCGGGGGGCGCGGGCGGCGCGTGCGCCGGCGGTGGCCGCCGCTAGGGGAAGCCCCGCGGCGAGTAGTGGTGCTCCCCCAGCCAAGAGTCGGGTGACGGAGGGAAGTCGGGATATCCTCCCGCCGCTGGGGAAGAAGAACTGCTAAGATCTGAAGCTCCCCCCGCGCCCGCACCGCCTATACCTGCCCCGCTCATAGCTTGGCCTGCAGCAATAGTAAATTTATTAACTATTTTTTTTCTACCGCCCGAGTTAGGTACAAATTTTTATGTCACCCCCTGACCAGGAAGTGGGATTTTTCACTGGGAAAATGCCCCTTTCTGGTCAGGTGTGGTATAATAGTAAATTTGTTAAATAGCGCGGTAAACCAAAGAATGTCTCAAATCGCAGGTATTTGACTGTTATGCGATCTGAGGCTTGTTTTTTTACGTCCCGAGGTAAATACAAAATTTTATGTCACCTCCGGAAAATATTGGAAGTGGAAGTGAATAAAATAAAACATTTGTAAGTTGCAGTTATTTCGCTCCAATAAAATCTTTTTACATAAAAGCTTTTATTAGAACATAACTGCAACTTAAAAATATTTGATTTTTTTACAAATTTAATAGAAAACGAAAAACAAGAAAAAAATACTGTCTTGATAAGTGCTAAGACGGGACTCGAGTCTACGACTTTTCGCTATCCGGGTGAGTGCTTTTCCAACTGAATTTCAAATATATCAAATTGGGCCTATTAAAATTAGTAACCAAATTCAACTGCAACTTGAGTTAAGATTGTACTTCCCATAACAGAAGGGCATCTTACAGAAGGCTTTACCATACCCTTCATACACACAGAATAATAATTATGCAGTAGAATTAAAACGCAAAATCGTAACGTTCATAATGAATGTAGAGTCTTCATCGGGAATAGTTTTCGATTCTACTCACCAATATTGGTATAGACAAGATGATCAGGTGGGTAGTGGTAATGTGGATGGGGCGGCGAATGTGCGCGGAGGTAAGGCGGAGTAGCGGCGTATCTGGCGCCTCCCGCCGCGCCTGCGCCCCCGCCACCCGCGGGCGAGCCTTCCTCGCCGCCCAGAGCCACCGTACTGTAGCTGTCGTTACTAAGCTCTGCGCCAGATAGAGAAATTATATTAAGGTATCATTCTAATCATCTGCACCTCATTCTTATACTGTTGTAGAATTAATAGCTTTTATCAAGGATGAATCTGTTCAGGGATTACGACAAGATTGTAGAAGTAGTGATTTGAAGAATAAAACCTTATTGCTTGACAACTGTTAAGTTATAAGGTTTTATAATATGCTATTTTTCATTTCACAGTTTATTGTGAAATCAAAATTGCCGATTTATTAAGATCAATCCTTATTGGATTGAGATTTACAACTTTTTAATCATGCATAATATTTTTCTTATTCATATCCTTATTGGATTGAGATATAAAACTTTTTAAATCATGCATAATATTTTTTTTTATATGCAATTAGTAACTAAGGTGAGATTTGCGCCGATTTTGGCGTTGTGGCATTGCGCCGCTCTGTTGTGTTTTCACCCTAATGACTTGGAAGCAAAAAGTCGTTCTCCAATATTAGCTATATTATACATCGTACCTAATAAGAAGAAATGCCCATTACCTACCTACCTAATTTGTTGAGTTCTTTGTAATTAATTCTAAAATCATGGGGCAAAACGACCTTCTGAGTAATAGGCCTTGCATGATGTTTACTGTTTGGTAGGTCGTTTGCATATAAATGTTTCGATTTGTTATTTAAATAACAGCGCAAGCACTCGCAATTAACCTAATTTTTGCAAAATGCAATATCTAATTAATGTAATAGATATCTTATACTTACATAATAGACAGCACATTTTTTCAATATTTACGATATAAGTACATGTAAAAACCTCTAATTGAAATAAATTATAGTAGTTACCATGATGACTAAAGGAATCCAGGTCGATTTTGAGTTCGTCCTTGTCCAGTAGTCGGTCGTGCCGCGGGGAGCCCCCGCCACTCTTCATCGACCGGAAGTATTGTGACCACCGCGTCCGGCCGGCGTCTTTTTTCAGTCTCTTTTCCTTAGCACGTCTGAAGAAAATATATTACCAACATTTTTATAAAAGAGAAAAAAGAACAGAAAGCAAGAAAAAATGTGTTCAGGTGGAAATATTTTTTCTAGGTTTTTTTTAAAATTATATCTGTTATGTAAATAAATTGTGACGTTATAAACTATTTGATTTAGACATTCAAATATTTAGGTAACGTAAAAAATCTCATCTGAACATCCGAAATTGTCTTTTATATTTTCGTTATTAATTAATTATAATTACCAAAATATAAAAGACTATTTTTGTATAGGTAAGTGTACCTTTTTTTTTATAAAAATGTCAGTATCTTTCGGTACAGTATTTTCTAAGTTATTCACATATTAACATAATACTAGAAAAATGCACTGAAAAATCGACTTGACTAAAAAGTCGATTTTTTTCAGTGTATTTTTGCGTTTACTAACGCGTAAATAACGCGTTTGTAAACGCAAAAATAAAATTATTCCATTATTCACATAATTCAAAACAATCTAACAATAGCATGTTAAGTATCCTACTTAATACAATGATTTTTGTAATCTTGACCATCAAAAATGCATTAATTACTATCATTATGAAGCAAACAGATGGCCAGTTGTTGAATCAATTTCCCTATGAAAACATCCGCGCCGCTCCGATTGCTTTCGATTAAAACAAATAATCATTATAATATGTATCGCAAACAGTCTGCCTTCCGCGTGTTTTGCGTGTTGCCATTAGCGGCGCGGTAGGGGTCCAAAGAGGTTCATTAATTAAAGTGCCCGGCCCCAACCCAGTCCGCCGGGACGGCCGCTGCGATGCGTACCTACTCCGGATTATTGGGGCCGCAATTGCCTTTTGTAATACTTCGGACTATTTAAATTCATAGCTGACTAAAAGCTGCCTTATGTTTTTAAAGTCGAGTTGATTAGTCAATACATTTGTATTTTGAGGTGTTAAAGAGTCACTTTAGTGAATGAAAAAGGAAAATTTATTTAAGTAATTTTTTTAGTCGAAGTAAGGCACACACGAGATATGACTATGTTAGCATGGATGGGGTGTCCGCTTGTGATAAGTTCTATGTATCAAATAAACGGTACAAGTAAATAATAATCATAAACATAAACCCCGTAAGATATGTATTTATTATACCTTACCTACATAGGCCTATGTGTCGCCTGACAACCAATAATATTTAATCATATTATGCCGATAAGGCTTACTTCAAGTATAAATTTGAAAATAAACGGCAACATGGTTATAATTATTACGTCATTTCGGTTTTTAGAAGCGTCGGTGGCATAGTTCGAACCCCGCCACGTACCAATGTGTTTAAATTTTGAATTCATATGTACTTTTAATCGACGCTTTTACGGTGAAGAAAAACATCGTGAGGAAACCTGCACACACCTATGACTAAATTCTTAGGTTGTGTGTGAAGTCACCAACCCGCACTTGGCCAGTGTGGTTGACTAACGCCTAATAGCCTCTAAAGTGGAGTAGGCTCGAACCCCTCGGTGGGGACATTATATGAGCTGTTGATGATGATCTCGGTTTTACTAAAGTATAACTTAATTTGAAGTTATCTTAAATTTCGACATCTATTTTAAAAAAGACAAATTAATTACGATAGGACAGTAAGTACCTTTACCTCAACGTACCATATCTCTAACTTGTTTCAAATTGGAAACCTTTCAGGTCGTCGAAGGCGTTTATATAATAATGCCAATTCAAATACTTATTGTTATTGTTGAATTTCATCCATAATTGTGTGACTCGTAAGCAAAATCTAGCCTCAATCGAAATGTTTTGCGAAAAATCTATTGGCCATTCTAACACCGGTGTTTAAAAATGAGCACCGAGTCATAAAACTCTAATACAGTGGCAGTGCACAATAGCTTTGGTTCCGCATAAAGTGCATCGGTTCGATATCGTATTTTTACGAGGCGCAGCGGACTTGCACGCCGTAACGGCTGCCGTGACTGTGACGATACATACTTACCTAGCAAACTATAACAAACTAGCTAACTTTAACGTTTACGTTTGACCACTAATAGTTTGATCCACAGTCTATATTACGTAACTATACAATATAGGCCACCTATGCAAAGCGCATAAAAAGACTGACTACCTTTTAGCAGCAAGGTCATGTGTATTGTGGCTCCTGAATAGGTTGTTCTCGTATAGTTATTTAACAAGGTCTGTAAATGTAGTCTATAAATATAAGCTAGTATTGGTCTGAATCACACATTACAAACAGTTTCATTGTGATGTCGATTGGTACTCAAAGGTGCATTATGCGATCCCATTTATTGAACAGTAACATAAAATAGGTTCTTTAATTTGTATTATTATTTTATACATTTAAATATACAGACGAATGATTTTTTAGAGCTTTTCTTGATATACTCATAATAATTGATCATATGATTTAATTCTAAATTTAAAGTTATTAAAGTGTTATAATTGGTTATAATTTGTGAATCCTGGATGATATCATATTTGCGGAAATTCCGTATCTTTGAATGAATTAAGGAAGCGCCTCGGTGGCGTAGTGCGTTGTCGCCCACCCAGGAGGCACGAACCCCGCCACGTACATATGTGTTTTAGAATTTTGAATTCATATGTACGTTTAATCGACGCTTTTACGGTGAAGGAAAACATCGTGAGGAAACCTGCACACACCTATGAAGAAATTCTTAGGTTGTGTGTGAAGTCGACCAACCCGCACTTGGCCAGCGTGGTTGACTAAGGCCTAAGCACCCCTAATGTGGGGTAGGCTCGGGCCCTTTGGTGGAGACATTATATGAGCTGTTGATGATGATGATGATAAATGGATTAAATATTATTTGAGGCACGACATCATTACATTTTCAGAACATCGAGTCACAGAAGTCTAGACTTTTCCGTGTTTTGACTTTTCATACGATAAAAAATAAAGCTCCGCATCATTTTTAGGATTATGTGTATGTAGGTATATGTATAATAATAATGTATAAAATAAAAATTTAAAATATCCGATAGCTGAATTTGTTATCAACTCGATGAAAACCCGTATTGGTTAGATTTAGCGCTACTTGTTTTTTTATTGCACAGTTATTGTTGGTCATAAAACTTTAATCTCTGTTTACGTCTTGTTAAGTCACTGACCATTTCAAAATCATTTGTGTTAACTCGCGTCCCTTATATTCGACGTATGCAAAATTGATTCGTGTGTCTCGGTTTATACATTTTTCACGGTGTAAGGAACGAATTTCTATACTCCTGCATGTCTAATACTTAACTTCAGGCATGATAAGAACTTAAATTATAGTTTTCAAGGAGCCCTGCAAAAAATTAAATATTTGAAATTTCTTATAAACTTAATTTGACGTGACATAACATTAAACTGTGTTTTAGATACAGCCTTAATGCTACATTTTTAGAGCGAAGTTTTGCAGCAAGATATTTAATCTATTATATATAAAACCCGTGTCACGATGTTTGTCCGGGATAAACTCCGAAACTAACAATCGGATTTTAACTTTCAAATTTTTTTAAATGTCTGTTTTGTTCCAACTTGAGAGATAGGATAGTTTTTATCTTGATAAGTAATTCTCATTATTTTTTACTGCAAATTCAATGTTATAGGACAGTAGTATGAAATTACCACAGCAACGGATGACCGGGACAGCTAGTTATATGTATATAAAATTTTATTCTCATTATTTACTAGACCCATATGTAGGGTCGTCTGGGTAGGTATCACCGCCTTTCTTATTTCTGCCGTGAAGCAGTTCGCTGTGTTTTGGATTGAAGGGAAAGGTAGCCAGTGTAATTACTGGGCATGGAGGGAATATCACCCAGGATGGCAAACGCACTTGCGGTGTTAAGTGATTTACACTTAATATTGCAAGTGTCTATAGGCGGCGGCGACCATTTAACATCAGGTGGACCGCAAGCTTGTTTGCCATCTCGTAAAATAAAAAATAAAAAAATACTACGTGGTTGGCAAGCAAGCGTAATAAAGTAATGAAACCTGCCCTACCCGTCTGCGATCAAGGTTGGTGCAAATCAGCGGAAACGTCAGATAAGATAATCAGATCGCGTTAATTCCCGTTTGTACTCTATTAATCACTTATGGAAGCCTATAGACGCTGGCGACAGCGATTTGTCACTCGCTCAGGCAACCCTCTTCACCAACAGAAATATGATGCTACGAAAATTTTGTGAATTTGACTGTGTTCTTCTGTATGGAGAAGATGGTGCCTTAATTCAGGCACGCCAGGCACTCCGAATTAGAGCAGTTAAGACGCTGTAGCCTACATTTTTTTAAAACATGCTGTTATAAAATAAATACAAAATTTATATATTTACTTTATATAAAGTTTCTTCGCGTTCTTGTCTATCACACAAACAATTGTTCCTGCGAGGATTCGAACCTGGTACTCCTTTTTAACCGACTTCAAAAAAGGAGGAGGTTCTCAATTCGTATTCATCTTTTTTTAGGTATGTTCCCTGATTTCTCAAATACCTTACATTTAGTTTTTTTTAACATAAAACTTTTGTTTCTCTCTTTTCAATTTGGAAGACGGTTATTTTTAATTAATTTTTTTTTATGTAGACAGATTACTGACTCCTATATGACGTTCAGATATTGATCGTAATATAGGGGTCAATAACAGTAGGTCAGGGAACAATATACAATTTGATTTGAATAAGCAACAAAGTATAGAGGAAAATTACCTCCTCCTCCATTTGTATTCGAAACTCACCTGTTTTGGAACCACACTTGGACTACGCGCATATCCAGTCCAGTATCATGCGCCAGCTGTTCTCTAACATGCCTGGCAGGTTTCGGACTACTGCTGTAAGCACTCTTCAAGGTTTCTAGCTGTTTGGCAGTGATGGTGGTGCGTGGCCGCTTGCTTGCCGCGTCGCCGTCCAGCGAGCCCTCGCCGCCTGGTGTGGAATCCAGTTCTGTTTTAGAACTTTACTTTTTAAAGTTATATATCTCTAGGAACTATATTATTGATACTAAAAAAATTAAGAGAATATCTAAGCAGTATTCGAAAAAATTGTGTAGTAATAATCAATTTAGGTATCTACTATAAGAGGAGGACACATTCTCAAGACTCGGCAATATTAATCGTTCCGTTTCTGCACTTAAATTCAATTAATAAAGCTTACTTATGTGCCATCTTGAGAGTGCAAAGAGCAAAACAACTGTTTCGGTAGTAATATAAAATTGTAAAATATCTGTCTCACTTCGACGTTCAAAAGAGCGATTTGAGTGACGTTTACGAAACTATGAATAATTAAATAGCAACTGAAATGCTTATAGTAAAATCTTTGGAAAATCACCTTTAGCTCTAGCGGCTTCGTAATCTGGCTTGCAGACGAGCTTCCCGTCTTCCATGAGGTAAAATTCGTCGCCAGTGTTGAGGGTCCTCGCGCAGGCCGCGCACGCGAAGCACCTCAGGTGGTAAACATGCGACTGGGCTCTCCGCACCACCTGCGTTGGCGGGATGCCCTGCCCGCAGCCCGCGCACTTGGTACCGAACCGCCTAGGACAACAGCCGGAATAACACCAACATTATTAACGTGCATTGATCATCAACACTGTAACGCATGCTTGGGTGGCAGGCAACATACGTTACCTTTTTTCAATGGAAAATCCTTTACGGCGAGTATGGGACTCTCCAGGGGGTTCCTGGGTATACCATCTAAAAACAAACGGTCCTTTATCTGCTATGAGAGACGTTTCGGAAACGGTACACAGTGTAGGTACGTACGCCTCGTCGCCGAAACCTCTCCGGGCTAACTAGGTATGTTACCTACGTGGTTAAATAATATGGGTCATATTTGGCTCTGAACTATTACGTATTAGACTGCTGGATTTCAAACTTTTTATATAACTAGAATAGCATACGGTTTTGACTGACTGGTTTCAAGCCGTGCAGTAATTAGACTCTTCCCTTAGCCCGGTAGGTATCTACATTCCCGATTCTCAATTAATTTTATGGCACTAACCTTATCTTATATATAAAATTTCCATGACACAATGTTAGTTACCGTACTCCTCCGAAACGGCTTGACCGATTTTCATGAAACTTTTTATGCATATTCAGTAGGTCTGCGAATCGGCTACTATCTATTTCCCATATCCTTAAGTGATAAGGGTTGTTCAACCTTAATTTATTTTTTATTTGTGGACGAAATTTTTTATTTTAATTTTTTTATTATATGGCATTAAAAATACCCTAAATTTTCACTTTTTTATCACCAACCCCTATTTTTTTATAGCCATTTTAGTAATTTAATCATTTTTGTAAGGCAAAATAACGTTTGCCGGGTCAGCTAGTATACTATAACATCAGGCTTTCGCAGTACAAATATATCTTTTATATTCATATCCTATTACAGGCGGATACAGACGAGCTTTTAATGTAATGAAAAAAAAAATTATTTACATCGAAAAGTAACTTTCAGAAGGTTTACAGAATTGTAGAAGCTAGTCGGGAATTAAGCTCTATGCAAGTAGTTAAAACGAAATATACATAAACATGCATTGGTGCGGCTATATACCATAGTTGAAAGGTCGTTGATCGTAGAAAACAAAACAACGTATGTTAACGCTCACATACGTTTTGGCATATTATGACAGCTATCAAGCTGGTTAAATGTATGAAAACAGATGACTTTGATGATTTGTGAATACTTTTAACGAAAGCTAATAATAGCCCGTAATATGTTATTGTAAAACCCAGTATTAATTTAGCGGCTTACTTGAAAAAGTCGTCCGTGCAGTAAAGCTGGTTGTTTCTCGCGAAGCACTTCCCTGACAGCATAGCGCGGCACTCGACGCAGCGGAGGCAGCCGGCGTGCCACGTGCGGTCTGACACTTTGAGCACGTACCGGTCCACGATCATCTCGTGACACCCGCCACACTTCGGGATACTGGCTGCAACATATACACATATTACTTATTTGTACAGGTAGGATAAGATAGCTAAGAGGTCTTTTCTAATCGAGTGGTTAACTATTTCAAACTAGTTAGTAGTTTAAGCCCCATTATGATTGAATGAAATTGATTCACTGAAATCAATCATGTGCATCGCGCCGGTATATCGTTTGAAAATGCTCTAAACTTTACGTAGACGCACAACCGCGGCGCTGTCTAATCTTGGAGTAGTAATTGACATAGATTATCAGTCGGTGGTATTAGAACCTTTCTTGAAGAAGTGGTCTCCACTCCACCTTGTACAAAAGCTATCAAACAGAATTACAATTTCGATGTTATACGATTTAGAATTATCTAAATAGTATAGCCCCGAAATTAATTAGATTCTCTCTCTCTACTAGACTACTACTACGACTCTTTAAGAGTAAAGAATCTATTCTAATCAAGAGAACTATAGAGATATTAGTTTGGACTCTTGCATTAAATTTATTCACTATGGAATCAAACAATCGACCCATGGGAGGCTTTTACAGTATTTGGTCATTAGAATATAGAAGCTATTAACCCTACTACATCTTTAGGGTTCAGGAGCTTCAAATCTTGGACATAAAATGCAACACAATTTACAAAGATTCCTTCGAATTGTTGCTGTTATCGTTGACTAATTTTAGTCTTCTATTGATAATTTTGAGCATCACATGTATGCTAGTCTCATATTTGTTTAATTATTTATTGTAAGGGGGAGTAGATACTAAATAGCGGTTATTTATTAAATTATTTGATACGGCTTTGCACATTACAGTCGATATGGTAAACGAGAAATATTTTGAAAAAAGCAATGTTTTCCAATTAAAAACACGAAATGGAAAAGTAATTAACATGTGCTAGATTTAAAAAGCTATTTTCTTTCATTGCACTTGCAACCTTTGCATTAAGATAATCATAAATTAACAGGGAAATTTTAATTACTGTTTGTGGTCTAGAAACAATCAAATGTATAATTACTTTAGCTACTTATCAACCGACTTCAAAAAAGGAAGAGGTTCTCTATTCGACTGTATGTTTTTTTTTTTTTTTTTGTATGTATGTTCCGCGATTACTCCGTCAATTATGAATCGATTTTGAAGATTCTTTTTTCGTTAGGAAGGACATACTCCAAAGGTGGTCCCGTATAAATTATACCGACATTGGTTCAGTACTTTTTTGTTAAAATGATAATTTCATTGGGGATGAAATAATAATATCGTCCACGAACACAAAAATAATGTAAATTTTTTTTTTGAACTTGCCATTACCTAATATGCAATAGTGAAATTTTGGTTAGTAGGTCCAATAGTCAACACATAAACTATGACAAATTATTTTATGAACTTAAGTTAAATAACTAGGTTCATAGTTCATTAGCTTACCATTCATTTTGAATGAATGGCAGGCATTTGTAGTGAGATATAGGTCTGAGACGTGATATTATTTGTTAACCGACTTAAAAAAAGAGGGAGTTCTCTATCCGACTGTTTTTGTGTGTTTGTTACCTTACTTCGTCAATTATGAGTATTACGACTCGATTTTAATGATCCTTTTTTAGGTACGTCAAGATCAGAGATGGCCCGTATAAATTTTATCTATATAAATTCGACCCTTTTTGAACAAATCAGTAATAGCAAAAAAAACGTTTTAGTTAAAGTTTCCATTAAGTTTTAATGAGCGCCTAGTAGGCCTATCCGTTTTCAATAAAATATACTTTATTTCCACTAAAAATAATAAAATAAAATATTTTTAGCAAAAAAATAGGACAACCGACTTCAATGCGTACAAATTTAAACTAAAAAGTAAGAAATAAATAATATTTTTATGATTTGTTGAAAAGAGCGTCATAGAAAACCAAGGAAAGTATTGATAGACATTTATAATTCTTTATTTATAATTCATACTCTGATATATTTGGAGTCGGTGCCAGCCTAAGCAAAATAAACTTACCTAATAGATACGAACTTGATTAATCCATTAACTATACATAATAATGAATGATGAAGATAAGAAATAATCCGCCGCTCCGTGAAGTTCGAAAATTGCAAACACTATCTTCCTTGGCTAGCTGGCACCGGCTCCAAATATATCGGAGTATGAATTATAAATAAAGAATTATAAATGTGTATCAATATTTTCCTTGGTTTTCTATGACGCTCTTTTCAACTAATTCATAAAAATATTATTTATTTCTTACTTTTTAGTTTAAATTTGTACGCATTGAAGTCGGTTGTCCTATTTTTTTGCTAAAAATATTTTTTTTACGCTTTAAAATCTCCAGCTATTTTGCGGGAAAATAATTTTTGCAAGTTCTGACTGATTCGATTTTTGATTGTAACTGATTGCAAGTTGACACTGGACATTTACAATATAGTAGTTAAAAAAAATATACCTACAACATTTAGCATAATACTTTGTCTTTTTCGTGACTCTTTTTATTAGAAAAAAATATGAATTTTGTTTCAGGGGTTTTGTATTGTAGGTATATTTTTTTTAACTACTATATTGTACATAAAAAGGGTAAAAAAGAGCTCAATTGAAATGTATTTTAGTACTCATAACAAATTACATGTGGCATCATGCATGTAATTTTCTCTCTGTTACATTTTTCTATACCTATACTTAGCTTCCATAAGACTTAAAAAATAAATTTGGATATGGACCATGGCCAAGTGTTTTCAGAAATAATAAAATAAAAAGTCTAGTATCGGCTCTATACTTGCGTGAATACGGTATACATACGAGCGATGCGTTTAGGCGTTACATAAAAAGTGAGAATGATATGTTGCCGGTAACTTTATTAAATGTTATTTTATTTTTGGATAGAGTCGCCTTTTAACATACAACTAGTAACTTAGTTCCACAAAATGTGTAAAATATTATGATATCAATGTTATTGTTCGGAATTGTGCAATAAAACCACCTTTTACTAAACCAACATTGACAAGAGCGTTATGATAATTTAATCCAGATGGTGGAAAACTTTCTACAATAGATCTGACATGACTTCCTGGTTCCATGCATTGCAATAAATATTGGTATTTGTCATCGTCTTCTATATTTTTATCAGTGTCAATTTTGCGAAACTGACCCCAAAATGGCAACCAATTTTTTATCGAACCGTCAAATTTGTTTAATTCAATTTTAGGCAGATTGTATTGACGTTTCGGTTGCTGGGTATTCACGATGACACTTGGTTTTGTTTGAGCATTATAATTATCGCTACTGCTAGATGAGTTAGAATTTCTGCTCTTACCGGTAGTAAAGTAGTCCTTCATAATATTATCGTACCGAGATTGTACCATATACCATTTTTCAGCATAGGTATCGACACTCAAATATTCTTCTTCTAAGGCAGACTCTTCACAGTCTTTGTCTTACATCTCGTCAACAATTGTGGTATTTAGCTTCGTCAATTTATCCATCACACCACTTACTTTTTTAAACGCAGTCATAAGAAATTCGGACGGTGCAACGGGAGGAACGAAATATCCTTCTAACTCTTTACAGTATACGGTAAATGAGCGTCGTAAGACGCTACGCTCTTTAGTATGGCGATTCATATCCGAAGATTGCAGGTTCGGGTCCTCTCACGGTCGCCAGATGTTCGGAATTATGCAATAAAACCACCTTTTACTAAACCAACATTGACAAGAGCGTTATGATAATTTAATCCAGATGGTGGAAAACTTTCTACAATAGATCTGACATGACTTCCTGGTTCCATGCATTGCAATAAATATTGGTATTTGTCATCGTCTTCTATATTTTTATCAGTGTCAATTTTGCGAAACTGACCCCAAAATGGCAACCATTTTTTTATCGAACCGTCAAATTTCTTTAATTCAATTTTAGGCAGATTGTATTGACGTTTCGGTTGCTGGGTATTCATGATGACACTTGGTTTTGTTTGAGCATTATAATTATCGCTACTGCTAGATGAGTTAGAATTTCTGCTCTTACCTAATAAAATAGTCTTTCATAATATTATCGTACCGAGATTCTACCATATACCATTTTTCAGCATACGTATCCGTAAAAGTTGTTTTATTTATAACTCAAATAGTTATTATTTAATATGCAGTGTTTTTTTCCTTGCACGTGCGGCGCAAATAAATTTATTATTCTATCTTTCATATCAGTACCAGGTAGCGGATAGAAGTATAAATAAAAAAAACATTAACCAAAATGTTTATTGATAATGATTTTGGCTGCCTATCGCGACTATGTAATATGGATTATGTGAATGATTAATAACAACAAAGATTAGTTAAATAAAAACGATTATTTGAGGAAAAATGTTAAGATCTGATAACGCACATTGACGATAACCAAATTTTCTTGAATGTCTTTCAAGTATTGAGCTGATACTGTTGATAATTAAGCGACTGTAAACTGTACTTACAAGATGATATTATAAGATTATAGATTGTATAAGGATTGTATAGATAACGAGATGTACGTATGGCATCGCGTCATAGACATTCATTTATGACGCCGTCGTCGTGATGGAGTGGTAAGTAACGGTTTGAGTCCTGGTAGGAGCAAATGTTTGTGATGAACACGAACATTTGTTCACGAGTCATGGTTGTTTATATATTTATTTAAGTTTATTTATAAAATATCCATATTATTATGTATGTTAAATATGTCCTTTATCTAGTATCCATAACACAAGTTCTTAATGATACCTTTTGGGCTAGGTAATTGGTGTGAGCGTGGAAATATGTTATTATTATATTATTATTATTATTATGAAAAAAGTTC
Organism: Elophila nymphaeata; assembly: GCA_955850985.1. Taxonomy (NCBI): domain Eukaryota; kingdom Metazoa; phylum Arthropoda; class Insecta; order Lepidoptera; family Crambidae; genus Elophila; species Elophila nymphaeata. The sequence continues at coordinate 17,282,464 of OY039068.1, forward strand.
ATGAAATTATAATTTTTTTATGAAACTTATTTAATGAGACATACCTACTACTAATTTAAATTTACATACTAACAAAATCCGAAGTATTCAATAGTCATCTATATGTTCAATACTCATTGAAAGTTTTGTTTACAACAGTACAGTTAGACAAAGTTTAGTTGCAAAAATACCTATAGTACTTTTAATTTATTTTTACTTTTATAACTATTCGCAAAGTAAATATAATAAAATAGAAGGGAAGAATTGGACTTTCTTTCTTTTGATATCCATGATACATACAGAGGCCTAGCCAAGTGACCAATCGATTGCGTACAACGCTTAACGAAAAGAATATAAATGAATAAATATTGTCACGTGTCTTTGGCACCGATCTCAAAAATTAGTTTTCATAATTACTTTTCGATTTTTAAAACACAAAATTTCTGTTTCTATTTTAAGATTTTAGTTATAAATTAAATCAATAACAGTTTGAAAGTCGGTTTGTTTATTTTTATTTAAGTAGGTACTATTATAATAGTACTAGGTACAGAAATAAATTTCTTCATTTTATTAAATTTTGTTTTCAGTTGTATCTGAAACAATGCTTAATGACATGTTTTATAATTACGCTGCTAAGCCATCGACACGTTTTCTTAGTCACTGATACCCATTTAACTCTCTATCTCAAAAACTACTAAACTAATTTTGATGAATCCTGCATCTTTCCCTAAGTTGGACCTCATTATATCATATCATATATATTATATCCTGATTATACTAAAAAAATACTTTTTGCAACCCAACTTATAGTTATTGAGATATACGTGGACAAACATACAGACATACGTAAACTCACAGAACATGGACCCCCTCTCTATATTTTGCGTATACTCATAAAATTTGGTGTTTAGAAATTGATATAGACTAACATGTAAAAAAACTATGCATTTCTGACATTGGCTAAATGCGTAATCCCGCGAAAGCCATTAATTAAGAATAATAAGAACGTAAACGAGACGAGTATATACAGCTCAATAAATATTATAAGTGTACCTACTACGTGATCGTGGCCATTTTTCATTTTTAACCGATTTCAAAAAAGGAGGATGTTGTCAATTCGACTGTATGTTTTTTTTTTAATGTTTGTTACCTCATAACTCGTTACTGGGTGGACCGATTTTTAAGATTCTTTTGACCTTTGGAAGCTAGTGCTTGTCATGGGGTCCCATTTAAATTTTATCGACATCTGACGAGTACTTTTTGAGTTATCCCTAATAATGCCTATTTAATTGACATTGATGATATTGTAATTTAATCACTTGTGTGTCTAAAAGATCTTGAGGTAGTTTCCTTAAAATTTCTATTCTTAAAACACTAAAAAGCAGAAAAAAATTAAATAAATAAAACTGCCTTCAAAACTAAAAAGGGAAGAAATAAAATTTTGTTTATAAAAATCTAAATGTTTTTTGAGGTCGGTGTCAACCTCAATATTTGTAATAAACATAGTCACCTGTATTTGGGACCGACCTCAAAAAACATTTAGATTTTTATAAACAAAATTTTTATTTCTCCCGTTTTAAGTTTTAAAAGCTAAAGAGAACGTTTAACGGATTACACGTTTTGGACCCCCCTGTGTTCAAAAATACCATTTTTGGAATATGTCTGTCTGTGCTAATAGCACGATAACTCGAGTATGCTTTAACTTATCGCAACCAAATTTAAAATACATGTATGACATCAAAATATAGGGTTTCTAACAACTTTTGTGTCGTTGATCACGAAATTTAAGCAACCAAGTGCGTGGTCGGTACTCGGATGGGTGACCAAAATTTAACATGCATGTATGACATCGAAATATAAGGTTTCAATCAAATTTTTGAGTCGTTTCCGGTATACGAGAAAGTCAAGGGGAGACCACTCCAGATTTTTTTTCATTTGTTTTGGTTTAGAAGTTATAAAATAAAATGTACCTAATGGTGCTGCTAATTGGTAAACGTAAAAGTAACAAAAATTGTAAGGTTGATTTGAGTTGAAAATGGAGTCTCTCATCTCAACACGTGTTTTTACAACAAGAACTCGGCAGAAACTCGAATACTTTATTATTACTAGGTATATTCTTCTGTCAATTATACTAATTCAACTTAACTTATTGTCAAATCATTTTATTTAAAAACATTCTAAGAAATTTAAAAGACTTAAAATTATAAAATTAGTTGATAACACACTCAGAAAGCGGTGAGATGCTCACTTGAGACTATTGTAAAAAAACCGGCCAAGTGCGAGTCGGACTCGCACACCGAGGGTTCCGCCGTACAAACATAGCATTCCCTAGCGTGTGACGGAAATTCGTCTAAGGTGTCGGTATAAACTGCTGTATCTTTTGATTGCGTTAACTTAGAAGTTTGATTTTTTCACTGCTTAAAGGAACAATAGACCTAGGTATTTGGTATAAATTCCAATTTGATACCTTTATTCGTTCGTGAGAAATAAGGTAGTAAATTTCATTTTAATTAAATATTTTTATTATATTATATAACTAAAAAAAGGTGATTTTCGCAATTTTTCCTATATTTGCATTATATGACAATGTTTCATGCCAAATTTCAAGATTCTGAGTTTACGGGAAGTATCCTGTAGGTTTTGATTCCTTTGCGAGTGTCGGAAATTTGTTGAAAATATCGACACAATCGGCTGTATCTTTTGATTGGCTTGGCTTAGAAGTTTGATATTTTCACAGCTTAAAGGGACAATAGACTTGAGTATTTCGTGTGAATTTCAGCTTGATACGTCCACGCGTTCTTGAGATAAAGGGTCTTGACAGACAGACAGACAGACGGACAACAAAGTGATCCTATAAGGGTTCCGTTTTTTCCTTTTGAGGTACGGAACCCTAAAAACAAAAACATCTCAAGGTATCAAATAACTATTTTTAATGACTCTAATAAAGGTATAAGTAACAAAGGCTTCTTCGACGACGTTTTTATATCACCCATAGTGCTAACCAACGCATCTACAACCTCATTAATAACGGTTGAAGTAGTAACTAACGATGAATAAACACTCTTGTGCAATACTTTAACACCTTTTTAGCACAGCTCTACAGGCTTTCTAATACCTTTACCTGTAAAATTGTGGGTCTCTTTCTTGGTGTGTGCTAGAGATATCTAAAACATCGCTGCTACAGGTACTCTTAACACTTGTGAAACCGAAGTAAGAATGATATAAAGGTTGTTTTAACGCTAATGTTGGGCTTATCATACAGCTTTTTTCCCTTTTTTTTCGTTTTCTGTTAAATCTACCTACATATACATAGTGTGAAACAGAGTTGCTTTTTCTGTATGTACGCTTAGAAGTTTATAAACGAGAAATAATATACCAAGCAACTAAAAATTTCAGAATGAGCGACTAAAAATACTAAATGGGACCCTAATAATTTGTTATTCGCTCATTAACACACGTCGCCGACCCTACGTCTGCCTTAGTGTTTAAGTTATATTATTTGGTATGTATATGTTAGTTTTAAGGTATTTATCTATGGGCCCGTTATTTGTTTAGTTTTAACATCTGTGTAAGCATTGTGTTGCCTTGCATTGTGAAATAAATGAATCATTATTATTATTAAGGATTTTGTCGCTCTTTCTGGATTTAGATAGGTTTAGGTTAGGTTAATCTGCTGACCTGAATATGATCCGTTTTAAACTATGCAACGGATTTCAATGTGGTTTTCATTAATAGATAGAGTGATTCAAGAGGAAGGTTAATGATAATATGTATAATTCGTTAACGTTAAAGTAAGTAGGTACTCTTAGTACTATTCGTGCGAAGCCGGGGTGGGTTGCTAGTTTGGCATAAATTTCTATCAAATCTAAACATCATATCCGAATGAAATTAGAAACAATATTAATGATGACCTTTCAGTAACCTACATGTGCAATGTGCGTAGGTACCATATGATATGAATGGCACTTTATTTACCATAACTTTTTTTAAATTAAATTTTAGGACTTTAATTATTTTTTTAAACAATGAATTCAAACGAAACAAATAATACTTAATTATGTATGACTAGAGTACCACTTAATCAAATGATTTTAACTATTTGATAGCAAAAGGTCTCGGGTTCAAATCTCAAAGTCATAACAGGATGTTTTTGGTTTTACAATAAACAACATTTTTCTTCGGTACATTTTCAATAAAAATATTAGATACTTAGTAATTACATTTAAATTTTAATAGGTACCTATACATTTATAGTTACAGAAGCAGTGTCTTTTTAGCTTGACTTTACATTACAACTCCTGTTAGTTTTTAACCGGCTTCAAAAAAGGAGGTTCTCAATTTGACTGTACGTTTTTATTAGGTATGCCTAATGATTTTATAATTTCCACTATTTTTCTAAAAACAGCCCCTCCGATTGCACTTACAAACCAAACTGATATAATTACGCATTGCTCTGTTGTCATATTGATTACAGCTTTATCTATATACTTCTGAATAACCACAATGTTTTGGTGTCACGGATAGCGATAAAAATATTGATATCAAAACCGGCACTTTGGAAATAGTGTCATCTTTATGTAAGTAATAAAATCAAGAAACAAATTATTACAGAAACTGCAAAGAAATTGTTTTATTTTTATTTATAAAACATTTACTAAAATGCCACGCTTAAATTATGTTAGTTACTGCAACAAGTATTAAAATGTTGAAAATACTATTTATTTAAATAAAGTAATGTAATGAAAAATTTCCGGCTTCAATTGCAGGATTGTTCTTCAGTTTACTATGACCCATATTTCCTAGTTATTTTCATTTTATATAAGCCATCTATAACATCTGTATGTACTCATTGTTACACAACCTAACATTGTATTCCTCCAACTTTCAACCTCATGTTACCCTGACACAAGCACCAATCGCCGTCTCACATCTAAACACACAACACAAGCACATCACAGATTACGTACATAGGAACACTTCGGGTAGATGTTCCAACTGGATGGGGGGTACGCGCATGTCTTCGAGGTCCGCGTCGTCCGCGCCCGGGTACATCATAGTGCCCAACATGCTCGCGGCCGCCCCGTGCCGCTCCGAGTAGCACACTGACGCCACCCAAAACCCAACCCCAACCCCCTTATCTCCAACCTGCCGCGATTGGTAGAACCGACCCACTGATAACGACCTACACGCCCAACGACCAATCCACACGCGCGCCACTCATCGATCGATGGCCCCGCGAATTTCCCATTTCCACGCGAGCGTATTGAACGCTTTACGATGCGACGGTTTTTGTCCGACTGTTCTTTTTTCACGTTACGTTCAGGACAGTTTTCTTGCTTCACTAATTACGAGATAGTAATGAATGTGTTTTTGATAATTTGGCGATTAACGAAACATACACGCTTACGATAAGATTTAGTAATCTTGTAGAAAATAAAAGCTATTTCAATATCTATTCAGAATGAGACTAGGTTCCTATCAATTATGTAGATACTTTTTATCTTTGATTAGGTATATAAATCAAAATTATTTATATAATAAATCACCTCAAAGCAGTTGCTTTTAATCATAAGATTTAGTTTTTTCAATTAAAAAAAGGCCAAGAAAATATGAATAAGGATCTTATGCTTAGTAATTCTATTTGTAATTGGAGTCTAAAGAAAGTCTAATAATTAATAATAAAAATATTTTTAACTAGAATATCTGCAACGTAACGTTTATCTTAAAACCACCGAGCACATAAAACGCTACGAAGATGCTACGATGTAGGCAAGCTTTGAATAGAATAGAATCGCACCTGTCTTTTTCTTTAAATTACTATTCGATTCAATAATCCAATGTAGAGATAATGAAATACAATTTTCAACTATAAAATAATGGCAGCTTTAAATAAACCACTATATTACCATTATATATCATAACCCTTACAAACCCGAATTATTATTTCGCCTTTCGATAATTATTGTACCTATGGATATTTTTGCATACACGGAGACCATTGTGACTTTTTGTTAAAAATCTGATATCTTTTTGATATTCGCACAGGGGTAGGCAGAATTACATGTTCTAACTTGCTACGATCCGAACATATTTCTTTCGATTCGTCTACTTTCATCACTGTCCTCAAACATGCTCGGCGGTTTCGAGCAGGGATGTTACGGAGCTTCGACTCCGGTTCCGTTAAGTCGGAACTTCCGATTATTATTACACCTTCGGTTCCGACTTCGGTTCCGACACTTTTAAATCGGAGGTTTTAATCGGAGGTCGAAGCATAACATAGCGGCGACGGCGGCCTGTGTCGACTGTTATGAAAGGTTTTTTTTATTGTTTGTGTTTTATTTTATAATTTAAAAAAAATTGATTTAAGAATGTTTTATTTGTCTGTAGATAAAAATTCTTTCTCATGCCGCCACTTCTGACCCTGCCTCCGACTCCGATTCCGACTCCGATTCCGATTCCGATAAATCAAATTTAAAAACTCCGACTCCGACTTCGGTTCCGATAAAACTACCTCCGTTACATCCCTGGTTTCGAGTACCTACTTTAGACCAGGAGACGCATTTTTGAATCATTAAAATTCCAAATCGTGTATGAAATCGCAAGATTCGTATGCGAATCCCTAAAATCGCTATTCTTGAATATTCATACTCGTGAATTTTGCAACGAATGGTCCGACCCACTCGTTTCCGATATTCTATTCTATTCTATTCTTAATTAATGGCATCGCGTCGCATTAAACGTACGCATTTTGCCAATGTCAAGTGAAAACTAAAAGAGAAATAACTAAAGTACCTAATAGAAATTGTACGGTTGATTGAGGTTAAAAATGGAGTCTCTCAACACGTGTTTTTACAACAAGAACTCGGGAGAAACTCTTCCGATATTCTACCAGTAGAAAATCAAATGACTGACAGTGACATTATAACTTTTAATTTACGTTCCGTTTCCTCGTAACTCATTACCGGTTTCTAAAATCAACGAGTTATGACTTTCCGGTTTTTAGTTTTTCTGCATGAAATGAAAAATGTTATTAGGATTCGAGTTTTAGGGCAATACTCATTTCTAATGTTTCAAAAATACGTAAAATTGGGAACAATAGAAACTAGTTTCGTATACGTTTTACTTTCGTGCATGAATTTAAGATTCACTTGGAATGATTCAAAAATGCGTCTCCGGCCCTTTTTCAAGACGTCTTGGATTTGATAGATAGACGTTCTACTAGGTCTTCCGTTTCTACATGACCGAACCATTTGAGCATCCCTTTCTCAATTCTTGTCACTACAGCCATACTCCACTAGAGTGCTATAGATAATAACCGTGTAAAGAAACTCTATTAAAAATCTACTAAAAATGGACAGCACAGAGTTAAAGAGATTTTACAAAACGACTTTCTTATTGAATTTGACTCTATAAATCGTCGTCAATCCAGTCTAGGCCGTGGTCAAGCGTGACCCTCAGTCGCGCCGCGCGATAAATTATCCAAGCGACTGGAGCAATACCCCGGCAGAACTTTACGACGGTGTAAATCAACCTTGCTCCTTCACCCTTAACAACTGCCCAGGTTTGTAGCGTGCACGTAACGAATAAATGGAGCTTTGATCCGATTTCGCCAGCTTCGGGGTTAGCTTTGCTATGAAGATTAAAGGAATATTTTATAACATTCATAAAGTAATTGTCTACTATTTACTTTGACTTCTCAAATCTGAACAAAGAATGGTCATTTTTATTTAGGTTTTCTTGCAAACTATGACGAACTTTTAGAAATAAATCGTTTAAGGAATTTGTATTATTGTAAGACACTTTCGAGCAATAAAATCACTCACCTCGTAGATTTCGATTTTTATTATAATTCATATAATTCAAAGGTGACTGACTGACTGACTGATATAGTGATCTATCAACGCACAGCCCAAACCACTGGACGGATCGGGCTGAAATTTGGCATACAGGCAGATGTTACGACGTAGGCATCCGCTAAGAAAGTATTTTTGGAAATTCCACCCATAAGGGTGTAAAATGTCCACGCGGACGAAGTCGCGGGTGGAAGCTAGTCAGTATATAAAAATAAGATTAGATAAACAAAACCTGTTAATATAATTTGAATTTATATTTCATAAGCTTTATTTAATGTACTCTAATCATCGATAAACGAAGTATTGGTGTGAATAGACTCATTTCTTCGGGAACCCTGGTTTCTCAGTTTTACGTCATACGCCATTTCTGTGACAATGCAGAGTGTTCAGAGTTAATTGAATCATTGTTTATTGAATAACGAATTAATCTTACAGATTTATTGACCCTTAAAATTTAGCTGATTTCCCGAAAAAATTTAGCTCTTTTAACTGTATTTGGTTTTCAAATTGTAAAATCAATAAAACAAAATCTATCACAGTAAAAACTGGTCTAATGTAAGTTTAGGTTCTTGTTTAACACATGGAGTTAAACAATATTTACTAATTGTAGATTTTGATTAGGGAGTTCTGAACCAAAGCGTACCGGTGAGTCGATTTCATTGCATGTAAGTGTAGTATCTAAGCTTCAATTTTTTGTAACGATGGTGAAGAATATATTATTTTATATATACTTTAAAGGGATTTTTGTATAAAAAAGGTCAAATGACTTTGATGATGATAGTAGGTGCCTAGAGTCGAATAATAGGGCGAGAGATTATGTATACATACTACGCTGTACTAGCCACCTTTACATTGCAGACCTGCAAAGTTCTTCATGACATTTATTGAAATTATTGACCCAACTTAGAAATAAGTTGCCAAGTTTCTTACATCATGTTGGAATGGTAGCCACAGTTGGTCTGTAATAATGTAATCATCATTATGATACTAACTTTATCTTGTGAATTAACCTTCGCGGACGACTGGCTTAAGAGTAATAGCCAAATCCCCTTATTCATAAAAACAAGTGAATTTATTAGAGGTTTATAAATTGTTTGTCTCTGTTACTCTGGCACGATATGAATGAGACAAAACACTTTTTAACGAGGTAATAGCTAAATTAGGTTTATTGAGTGTTTATGAATAAGGCAGAAAATGTCAAGTGTATTAGGATACAGATATATTTACTAGAAAACTCATACAAATATTACATTTGGATCCAACTCCGTTAAAAATATTTTCCGCAGCCGTCAATTTAATATAGGTACCCACTTATAATAATATCTCTCTTTTTTGGTGTACGTAAGAGACACAGTGACACATTCTAAACATGCCATGTCTAAATTCTCCTACCACAATCTCCCTTCACCAGCGACCTTAAATTCAACTTTAAACATGTTAGGGTCGGTCACAAGCACGCATTTTACCCGCCTATAGAATAACTACCTACCTCAAATAAACAATAAAATTTCGCGTAATAAGGGTATCAAATCCCTACACATTTTGGACCCTATTTAAACTAAAGTGAAATGGAAACACCAGGTAAGTACTTACCCATTACATTGTTAAATCTGAGTTTGCAATTTTTGCTGTTTCTACGGAGGCGTAGCTTCACAGACACTTATTTGTTACCTATACGCTTGGTGTACGCCTGCTTGCTGCTTACAATCGTACGTTGGACGTTGTAAGCCTGGGTGGTTCACCGATGGCTCCAAAATGGACCTGCACGTAGGATGTGGCATATGCTGCCAAGTCCAAGGTTAGTAGAAGCATAAACCTTGGTAAATATGCCACTATTTTCCAGGCGGAAGTTTGTGCGATAATTGAATGTGTACAAGCCAATCGCCAACAAAACTACATTAACTTAAATATAGTACCTACCTACTAGTACCTACCTGGAGTAACAGAACAAGATCACCCTCAAATGAGTAATGGGTCACGGTAATGTTAGGTCATTCTGTAATCATCGGTAACGAAAAGGCCATTAAGCTGGGGCTCAAGGATGACAGTTTCGCCCAGAGCCTTTCTGTAGTATCTCAAAGAACCAGGCCATCCAAAAATTAAAACTGCCCTCTCCAAGAGGCAAAAGCGGACTGGCAAAGAAACCTCGGTTAACACACTCAAACGCACTAATCGAACCACTAATCGTAAGGGCACTGATAAGCTACTGGAGTTCAACTGGGCGTGATTTATAAAGAAAGTACGCCTTTTCAACGTGGTATTTCCAAAGTTAGACACACATAATTTATTATTTTTATTAAAGTTAAAAAGAAAAAGGGGTGTATTACGCGTAATACGCGTAATGGTCAACGCATCAGAAGATACGGGTTCGATTCCCGCCTGAGGCAAGTAGATTTTTTTCAGTACATTTTTTCTAGTCTTAATTTTAACTTTAATAAAAATAATAAATTATGTGTTTCCAACTTTGGAAATACCACGTTGAAAATGCGTATTTTCTTTATAAAAGTAACTAGCTTCCACCCGCGACTTCGTCCGCGTGGACATTTTACCCCCTTAGGGGTGGAATTTCCATAAATCCTTTCTTAGCGGATGCCTAAGTCATAACATCTATCTACCTGCATGCCAAATTTCAGCCCGATCCGTCCAGTGATTTGATCTTAGACACAGGATTCTATGTCTAAGGCGTTGATAGATCACTATGTCAGTCAGTCACCTTTGAGTTATATATATTTACAGGTATTTGATCTAAGTGTTAGACAAAGAATCCTAATCTAGGTATATTTAGATAGATTGACAGCTTTTTTTTCTTAAATTTTCCCTGTTACGGGACGGCAAAGGGATCTATCAGATCATATCGATCTTCAGTTTCATGTCTTTTTTCTTGATTTTTGCAATAAAGTGTGGGTGCCACACATTGTAATGCATCTAGGAAGTGCTTGGCTAGAAATGCATGGTACAGACCGTGATGATGATGACTGATGAGAATTGTATAGTGGGATTTCCAACCATTATACAATTCTCAACGTCATATACACAAATCTTTATTTCAATGATTCCACATAACTGTTCGTCAACACTGGATGCTTATGCAACGAAACGACACCACTTTTACTGCACAAAATCCACGCCGAAGCAATTTTGAATTATCGAAATAAAGATCGACATCCAGACGCCATGGTTTCCCGCCAAAAATGACAGTTTTTATTGTAAATAATAATCTTTTTCTAGTATTAAAAATAATCGCCTGTTTAAGTATTGGTGAACTCTAGCCTGCCTCATATTGCATCCCTGACGTTGCCCTGACGTCGGTTAACAATCAGGTTTATTTAAGGCCATAATGTGATTTTGCGGGTTCTTAAAACTCACTTTTTATGATACCCCGCGAAAGCTAGAGTTCCTCTTATCGTAACACCTAGCCACAGAGCAGCTACAATATGTTGCCGTACTTTTTTTTATTTTGCTTAATATACTGGTCTGCAATTATGTAAACAATTGAATATTTTGCAACACCCTTTCTTTTCAATTTCTCCGTGCAAGGCGTGATTCAGATCCCGATACTATAAACGAAACTCCCCGTTGCCCCAAAATCATTTTTGTGAATTTCAAACAGGACAGTTATTTTGTTTCATAAATTGGTAGGGGGCGGCCGCGTGCGTTCTCCCTGGGGCATCGGCGCGTGCGCGTCCCACGGTAATTGAGGCGCACCGTACTACGCATTAGTAGTGCTTCTAAAATCTGCTGATCGAGTGCGGGTGGCAACTCGATTGGAAACTCAGGAAGGAACTGGCGTTTTTGCACTCGTAGGAAGGTGTTTTAAACAAAAACCTTTCTCAAGTTACATAGGTGCTGTTTTTGAATGCGGATGGCATACTGACCCAAAATAGTTCTTGCACACTGATTAATAAGATGCAGCGGATGTAGCCACATTATTTTTGGTAAGAATGTTTTGTTTTTCTCTCGGTCTTCAGTAAGGTACCTAGTTCGCCAGGACCGGCTTTGTAAGTACCCAGAAGCTGTGTGTCTTCTCTGTGCCCTGCAGCTCCACATTCGCAGTCGTGAACCCGCGAAGACACTATACATACATACGATCACGCTTATAGTCCCAAGAGGGGTTGAGCAGATCCCTTAGGTTACATTTCGTTACATGTAAATGCACATCAGGCAGCATGGGCTCTGCAATGCCTCCAAAAAGTGACAGGTTGCCAGCCTGCAGTAAACAAATAAAAGCCAACAACCGGACAGATGTTGCACTCAAAATCATATCAGCAGTCCGGGTATCCCTATACATTGAGGCATCCTTTTTTGTTTATATTCAAAGTTGCCAATGTATATCGTATTCACGACTTCGCAGCTGTGAGTGTGAAGCGAGCCCTGCCTGATGGTAAACAGTCATAATAGACTATAAACGATTGCAACACTGAGGTGACACACCGCGCTTCTTCTTCTTCTATCGTTTTCGCTTGCTTGCATGCTACATGCATGTTGTATGCATGCTTGCATTACATGCTGTATAAATACTTGCATTGCATGCTGTATGCCTGCCTGCCATAAAGCAAAACCATGAATACGAAAATAAACCTATGTTCGGTTAGGTTAGACTTGTGACCACGCATAGTGAAGCGAGCTAAGCGAGCGGAGCAGTGAATTGCTTCCTGCATGCTTGCTTTGCTGCATGTTTGCTTGCATGCTGCATGCTTGTTTGCATTCTTGCTTGCATACGTGTACTTGTGTACACGATGCATGCTTGCGTGGTCAATAGATCGTAACGTTGCAATTAATATGTTAAGAAGTATGAACTTACCGCAACAGTTTTTGAAAGTTCTTAAACGAAAGATTATATAGTGTACCGTCAAATATTGAAACATGTTTTTATAAATAGTTTTGTCAATAATTTAATAGTTTATATGAAATGTTAGTTCGATAGACCGTTATTCTAGTAACCAAAACAACTTTGAAACATTTTTTTTAATAAAGTTTATTCGATAATAAGAAACGATAATACGTAATTAGGTATTCGATTAATCAAGAAAAAATTATATCAAAAATCGTGGACTAGTTTTCTATGAAGTAAAATTCGATATCAAAAAAGGCTGTATTTTGATAGGTGTACCATCGAGCATAATATGTATCCATGCATGATGTACTTATGTTTGTTTGCATGGTTCTTACGGGGAAACAAAAACCACATGTACACAATCAACTGTTTTATTAAGTGATAATACAAATAAATGAACATTATGTAATTTGAATCTAGAACTTATAACTTTTATTGAAAATGATTTTGAGTATTTTGTATATTATTGATAATTATTGCAAACAAATTTAGGGTATATTGTATTTAGGGACTATTTTTATGGCATGTGGTATTATGTGACATTAACTTCGGGCAAGTTATCATTCGGACAAATTTTAATGATGACGAGGACAAAAAAAAATATAGTACTTTAGATTATGGAAAAAAAGTTAGTGAATACAATAGAAAACCGTTTCAGATAGTTAGGATATCGAAAATTTTTCGTCACTCCATTCAAGCTTCGTCAGATTCCGAAAACACAGGACGATTTTGGCTTATTTTGGAGCGATGGCTTGGCGTGATGTGACTTGGAGCGACCGTTTGCTTAAAGTTTTGCTCTTATGGATATGAACGTGGTAATAGGTGATAGTATGTAATAGGTAATCGCTTGCTGTTAGAAACAGTCAAATAGAATTAGTGAACAAAAACATTTTTGTGGCCCTTTTCAAGCATATTGCGCGCATGGGGGAATTTTCCACAATTAAAGTAAAAAAAAGTTTTTTTTTATCTTATGGTACAATAAATATTGAATAAAAGTGTCGGCACTTTTTGGCGATTAGCAAAAAATAAATAGCAGAAATATTTATTAAAACTAGATTCATACGTTTCCTCATTGTACCGTACCGAACAGTATGGATCAGATAAGTATCAATTATTGTCATTGTAGTATACAATTTGCTCCCGTTCCATGTTTGGTATCCCATAGGCGTGTATCTCCGACGCGTGCCGGCGACCGCCAGCGGTATCAGGTTACTATGGGAAACTAGTATTGTATGAGAGAATATCAGATCTACACTAAAATGTTTGTCTAATTCGAAACAAATACTTCCATACTAACAAAAGTCGTAACTTATTGTGGACATTGTATGGTGTTAAAATATTTTTAGATAGGAAAGTCGAAGTGATTGTATCGATTTATGCATTGGATGGTTCCAATTTCAAATGAGTTGGAAAAAACAAAAGCTAAGCCATAAGTTTAAATCTTGCCGCTTTAATTATAATTATTTTGAACTTTGATGTTTTAGTTTAGGCACTCCTGTAAGTCGAATCACTCCAGAGAGGATTCTTGACCGATGAGCATCTCCCTCGGGGAAGTCTCTGCACCTATTAGGGTATATCTAAGGCGTTCGAGTCGGACGGGGTCTTTAGTTCCTGAGATTAACGCGTTCAACCAAACAAACAAGGAAATTCTTCAGCTTCATAATATTATAACAACTCTTGCTATGGGGCCATCATCGAAATCACAGAAAGAAAAATTAGCTGCTTCATACATTTTGGTTGTGTAGAGTTGTTTGTATTGACCCTACCTATGAAAATAACTTCGGCTCGAGAGCCGCTAAAATTTCACAGTGGTAGGTACTTGATCATTATTTTGTTTGGTAGTGATTTTAAAACTTTGATATCTCGAAATCTAATGTCAAAAACAATTTTGCTCAAATTTAAATAACTGTGATGAATAATGTATTAATTTTGATAAGGAATAATATTATGTTTACAAAAACACCTTCGCAGATAATGCATTATTTTAGAACAAATTTGGGTACCAAAAAAATGTTATAGTGAGTCAACCTGAAAAGATCAGACATATCATGCAGTCTTGAACTTTTTTTAGAACTTTTAAATGAGAAAAATTAAGTCATACATAAGTTTTGCATAACTTTAACCGCTTATACAGCGCTCGCACCAAAAGCTTGGAAAATGAAAATTTATTACCCGTTTTTTTTAAACTTTGTTATGTCGTAAGATATTCATTGAAATCAAATGATGTCAAGCAATGATATTATATTTAAAAAGAATGTCAAGGACAATTTTGTTCAAAATTAAATACTTGTGATAAATACTGTATTTATTTTGATAAGAAATAATATTATGTTTACGAAAACACTTTCGCAGATAATGCATTATTTTAGAAAAAATTTGATTACCAAAAAAAGGTTATAGTTAGTCATCTAGTGAGTTATCCTTAAAAGATAGACATATATGCTGTTTTAGAACTTTTAGAGAAAAACAACTATACATCATACAATCATACATAATTATTGTGTAACTTTAACCGTTTACGCAGCGCATACAACGAAAGCTTAGAATATAATGATAATAAATTTCCACGCTCATACATATTATCTACAAATTAAGTATCAATAAGAATTTGTGCTATGGATACTAGATAACGGACAAATATACCTACATAATAATTTATATAATATATTTTTGTAAATAAACTTAAATAAATATACCTATAAACAACCAGGACTACCGGAACTCGCACCTGGTCCGCCCGATGTGTAGGCAGCGATACTGACCACTCCACCACGACGCGTGACGGCGTCAAAAAGGAATATGTTACCCGTTCTTGCAACATTTTTGTTTTGACGCCATCGTGGTGGAGTGGTCAGTATAGCTGCCTACACATCAAGCGGTCCGGGTTCGAATCCTGGTAGCGCCAAATATTTATGTGACGAACACGAATATTTGTTTGCGCGTCATTCTTGTTTATATATTTATTTATGTTGTTTATATAATATGTATGTATTTATTTTATTTATTGAAACTCAGTATTTCCTTCCTTTTTTGGCAACTTGTGAACTTCGCTAGCATAAATATGGTAATAATAAAAGGAAATAATATAGAATTTTAAAAATATATTTGGTCACCAGGGAAACCTTACGCACCAACAGAAAGTAAAATTTGAAACTAATTCACAGTGCAGTAAGTAGGCAAGTCCTTCTATCCTCAAATTAAGTCTTAAATGTTTCTTCTTAACTTGAGAAAAGTCGAAAACTAGAATTCCATTGATTCATCGAGTGGGCATCGGGTCCATCGCGTTGCAGAGAAGGGGCACGATGTTTAACAAAGTATGTAATCAAATCAGGTTAAAATAAGAAATGTTACGTATAAAATTGATATGGTATTTCATTGCATTGAATTATTACGGAGCAATTTTACGCAGTAACGTAATGAGACAACAAAGTCATGTTAATGTATACTTACTAAAGGATTGTTTAAAACAATATTGAACTTTGGCCGTTTCGCTTTAAAACGCGAGTAACGAAATTAACGTGAATTATTTATCGACGCTCCAGCTGCGTTCGGGATCCCGCCCGCTTGAAAACGACGCTTTAATTCGATAATGTCTGCGTTATCTGATTATGAAGGAACCGAAAAATTATATCATTCGGTAATTAGGTTAAAACGCAATTCGGTGATGCGCCGCGGGCGGCACGCGCCGACCCGGACGGCTTTATGGTCGTAAGTTGCTAGAGGGTTGGCAATCCCTGCTACGAACGCCGAGTGACAAGTGACATCATGTGTTTCTCTATCAGTAAACCATTGCAGTAAACTAAATTCTACGTCATTGAGTAAACTTAGTTATGCCTTTGTCACTTATTTTTTTTTCTCGTAGGTATAGAGTCTCGTAATAGTCAAAAAGTTCGACCTCGAGATTTTGACGGATTTACACGTTTTGTGGACCTCCATGAATCCAAAAATACCGTTTTTGGAATTATGTCTGTGTGTGTCTCTGTGCGTTAGCACGATAACTCTACTTGAGTTTAGGTATAGTAGGTTTAGGTATGCTTTAATTTATTGCAACCAAATTTAACATGCATGTTAACATGCATTTAACATCAAAATATAAGGTTTCTATCAACTTTTGAGTCGTTTTCGGTATACGAGAAAGTCAAGTCAAAGGGAGACCACTCCCGATTTTTTGTTTTTAAATCAAATGTTCTATTGTAGGTACACTTGCATGATCACAATCTCAGTTTTGGACAATAACTAATTACAACAAAATGGTTAAACGACAATCGTCGGAGAAAACTATGTTCTCGTAGCAAACAGAGATATAACCAGAGCAGCTTTTATAAAAATATTTAACTACATCAATCAGCTTTGTAAAGGATAATAATAGGTATAAAAACTCAAAAATGTAATGTAACGATATACATTACATAGGTACTTACTTACTTCATAATCAGTTCACAAAGACTAAAAATTTTTTAGAGGTTTCAAAGACCCTCATAACATGTATCATACATTGTTTTTTCTCCAACATATCCATCTGAAGGGTTGAATCTGTACCCCTAGTATGAGTTTGTTAGTTTTCGAGCTCGATCAAACGTATCGTCTCTCTTCATACATTGCCCACTAGCGCCCCTAGCGTAAACTATCAGAAACAGTGGGCAATGTATGAAAAGAGACGATACGTTTGATCGAGCTCGAAAACTATTAAAACTCGTACTAAGGCCACTGAGGTGAATCTACAACTACAGATAATAAATAATAATCTGATTTCTCACGATAGTCTCCTGAAAATGTCTAATGTCTATACCTACAATACTAAAAAGCCAAAATAATTTATTATTAAATAAAAAAAACCGCCTTCAAAACTAAAAACGGAGAAATAAAAATTTTGTTTCAATTTCAAAAAATCTAAATATTTTTTTGAGGTCGGTGCCAACCTCAATATTTTAAATAAACGTAGTCACATAAATTTGGGACCGACTAAAAAAAAATTAAGTTTTTTGAAACAAAATTTAGTATTTCTCCGTTTTTAGTTTTATATCTAGAATTTTAAGCATATCAAAATAATTTAATACCCTGTCAGTTGATTATAAGAATTTATGACGTCACAAATTCGTAATGCCATACAATTTTAAATAATTGTCTTTGTGTGTACACATACATTATTATTGTTAAATAAACAAAACAATTTTGGTAGTTATAATTTAATTTCTCTAAAGGAACCTACTTGTAATGTTGTCTTATGGTAGGTATTTATTTGAAATTTTGATTAACATAAGCAAATGAATATAGGCTATTGTTTGAACTAGGCTATTGCTTACCTTTGTATTTTGAATTGTTTGTTAAATTTAATGGAATTATAAATGTTTTAGTTAATACGAATTTATAATTAACACAATATTTATAATTCTATTAAATAACTATATATTTTTTAGATAGGCGCTTATATTTTAATGTTTATAGCAATATTATGTTACTGCAGAACCACCAGAACTCCCATTTATTACTACAGGCGTTAAGACACTCTTCTTTAGATTCAATAGACATATAATGTGTGCGGCACATAATAATTCTAATTTTATGTATAATTATGTAATTGGGTTCATCCCGTTTAATTATTGTAAAAATAAATAATAAAATAAATAATCATATTAATTATTCAGTTTAGTTGGGGTTGTAGTTGAAATTCAGATATAGATTAGATTAACGTCATTTTTATTTTAGATATTGAACTTAATTTAATTTAGAAAATATTGTCTAAATCCACTCAAATGTTTTTAATCAAGCAACAGACATTCCAACTTTCTGGACTTCTTAGGAAGTTGAAGTTGACTTCATCGGAACCGAAGTCATTCAATTTTACCGGGTTTGGTGCCGTAGTGGTTATAACGGGAACAGTCGTCGTAGTCAGAACCCGTCGGGTATGGTATTCCAATCCTTGTTAATATAATCCTTCGATTAAATATTATCGTAGCCAATGCCAGAGTGGGAGGTTTAAAATCAATCGTAAATTCCAACCTTTATTTAACGGAGTCAAACCTCCGTAACAAATCTAGTTTTTATTTTTTCATTTGTGTTATCATTTGGCCTTTATTTTACAAGGCGTTAAAAGTTTCCATACTACCATTGAGTTTTAAATTTGTATATTTTTTCAATCAAATTATTAAATTAAATATTTAGCATTGGTACCTACTTATACATTTTTATACCACATTGGTAGCAATCATGCATACGTCCTGCCTGATAGTAAGCGTCAGCCAGAGTAATCACAAGGCCTCGGTAGCGCAGTAGGCAGCGCGTAAGTCTCATAATAGTAATCACAAATAAGACTTAGACGTACGTTGCCGATTTTGAAGGAACTTTATAGATTAAAAAAAACCTTATTCTTAAAGAAATGTTGTAGTCCTTTGGCAAAACCACAATCGACGGGTCTCAAAATGGGGTATATTCCACATCTTAACCATAGATGGAAGAAAATTATTGTGATAATTAAACGTTTTTAAAATGCAATGTAAATATTAGGATAATCAAATTGTTAAATTTATTTAAAACTCAACATGACTAACTAGGTATACATATGGTCACGACTAACTCGTAAACAATTCTATAGTGTAAGCAGAGTCGTAAAAATCAAAACTAATAAAACAAACTTGGCGTTTTGTCGTCACCCCTCGAAATGAAGTCACCCCTTATATTAAAATTAATAAGTGGGCCCTCGATTGTATTAATGATCACACTGTGTCAATAACGGTATAATATATTTCGCAAACAACGTTAACCAGAGCATGAGCAATATTAGTGGGTTTCGAGATCAAATATTAAAAATTGTAAACGAAGCATTATAATGAATGTAATATTTGTGCGCCTATATGTTCAAAACCAGCCCAAGCTTTATTCCAGTTATAGACTGTTTAAGCTCAAAGTATAATTAATATAGTAATACGATACTTTTGGGCATATATTTTTTAAAAAGAGCACAAGGTAACTTTATAAAAATATTTCCATTTCCATATAATATTCTTCATCTGGATTTTAGGATGTGAAAGTACATCATTCCATTGGTAAAAGTAGATTAATCATAAAAAACATTGATATTTTTAACTTGTATTTCAGTTGGTATGCAACTATTTCGACTTCCTGGTGAAAGCTTTGCGATCCCAGGTCACTGGCGTATTGTGCCTTGGCAGGATGCGCGTAAGAGGATGCTTGGTGGGTAGTGGAGGGAACGCCTCTGAGTCCCACATACCCCGTAAATAATATAGCGGCGTTTTAATTAATAAATAAATGCAAGTTTACAGTATTTTTCCGCGGTATTTTGGTTAATCTTGTTGATTTTCGCTACAAATTTTACCAAGTAATTTACTAAGAGAACTACCTACCGACTTAAAATTGACTTTGTGATTGTTTGGATAGCACAAAGGTTAATTTTAAGTAACAGGAGCAATTCTCTGGTTGAAATGAGCACTCAGATTGAGTGTTCTCAACTCAAGTACCTCGACGCTTTGATCTGGCTATGTTTGCCCGCGATCCAGGGCGGGGGTCTAAAATGTTTGCGAAGTAAATATTTTTAATAAATCCACCATCGTTATTTGTATTTTGATTTATTATTCCTGACTCCTCAAGCTTGAAATATGCGGATGTTTTTCAGATAAATAATTCCTCAACGACAAATAAGAATTGGGTAAACATAAAC
Organism: Elophila nymphaeata; assembly: GCA_955850985.1. NCBI lineage: Eukaryota > Metazoa > Arthropoda > Insecta > Lepidoptera > Crambidae > Elophila > Elophila nymphaeata. The sequence continues at coordinate 17,302,805 of OY039068.1, forward strand.
AGGAATACATTATAAGGAAAACCGCACTGTTGTATGTTGCAATGAAACTTAATAGTGATTGATCGATGTAAAATATTGTTATAATTTATTATCAGTTCAGGGAACTTACTAATCTTTTAATTATAATTCTTTTGAATTAAGATTAACTTTATCAGATTTTTCTCACCATCTTCTGGGAGGCAACGTGAATAGATGTTATCTTTTTTGTATCACTTTATTTTTCCTTTTGGACTCCACTTTCGCTGATTTTTTTTTCACAAATGCCAATAACTTACCTGATTGCAAGTGGCTTACCACCAGGCTTAGACCCATCTGCATTTTGCTTTTTATTAAAAAAAATTAAAAAGGTTCGTTTATATACCTACATATAAAAACAAAACGTGGACTTAAAACTAATGACAACTTTCATCCCCTATTTTATACCCTTAGGGCTATTATTCGAGAAATCCTAAAATATCTCTTTCTTAATTTATAACCGAAAAGCCATACACAAACTTTCATCCCCTGTTTTAAACCCCTAAGGGTAGAAGAAATTCTAAATTCTATTCCAAGAAATCCTAGAATATGTCATTCATAATTTTTAACCGAAAAGTCATATATCAATTTTACGGAATTTACTATAAAAAATATGGATTTCCTATACAAACTTTCATTTCATCCCCTATTTTTCTTTCTTGATTTTTAACCGAAAGGCCATGTACCAATTATTATGGAGTTTAGTAAAAAGAGATTTCCATACAAACTTTCATCCGGAGGAATTTCGAGAAATCCGGCCTTATCCCTTGCCTACATCATAAAAGGAACCGCTGTGCAAAACTTCAGCTATCTAGGTCCAAGGGTATGTTCTAGGCCTTGATCAGTCAGTCAGTAAGTCAGGACTTTTCTTTTTACATGTAAATCCCGTACTGGACATCAACATTCAACTGGTCGTTTAACCGACCGAGAGAACGATTGCCTTTTAGATAACATGAAAATGAGATGGTTGAAGTTTCGTTATCACGATTATTTCTCAAAATAGTGTATAATTATGATCGCGATAAAACATTTGAATTCTGAATTTATTTGGATGTTCTAGTTTTTCCACCATCACAAGACTAATGTTTTGTGAGAATTACTACTGATGATGGTAATGAACTCTTAACTCTGAGTCCCATACCGGACATCGATATTCAACTGGTCCATTAAAATTCTAAATTCAAATGTTTTATTGCGATCATGTACCCACACATTATTTTAAAAAATAATCGTAATTTAACGTAATTTCAATTACCTTATTTGGTAAATATATTTGATAATCACTTATTGAGGTCATTTAACCAAAATTCTCGATCTCTGTGCTTTGGGAGTTGTTTTGCTTTCAGATGATATCCAAATATAAACAAAAAAACGAACACTTAAGACAGTTATTTTTTTTAAACGAAACAAGCCATTAATAACCATAGAATGCCAAAAAAGTAACATTGCATGCTCATGAAGAAAACATAAAACTGGTTGCGTATTGCGTATAAACGCCGAGTGTCGGGTTTCGGGTTGGTATGCGACGGGTTATTATTGTTTTAGTGTGAATGCTTTTTTGCGTTAATGATGTACATTAAGAAGAAAGCAGGACAAAAATGGCGGGGGTCAGTATGGCCTCGGTAGCTGAAATTGAATATTGAACGCATGCCGTCTGCGCCGATTTGCCTTTAGTCATGCTTCTGACGACGGGTGTCGATCGTAAGTGGAGACTTTTAAAACATATCGGTGTTAATGTAAGTTTCTCGTGCTTACGTTTAAAGAGGTTACACAAGTAACGTTAATATGTTTTGCATTTTTCCTATAAAAAGGTGTCGCTCCGCTTTTAATGTAATAATTTCCAAGTGAGTCTAAAAGAAAGTGGAGTCTAAAAAGCTAGAGCAAGAGATAACGCTGTACTAGCCAACGTAATAGCCTTCTCGACCTGCAAGGCGCTTCCTATGTGGTATAACAACAATTCTGTCAGGTTGGTTATTTACATAAATAGAAATTAAATTTGTGGTTTGAGTATTATGGTCACCGAGCGAACACCTTTTTTTCTTTTGTTGACGGGGAGATCAAATGCATTTACGCATCGTCCCTGCGGGGTGGTGCTAACCGCGGGGGATATGTGGGACTCCAGGTAAAGGCGTTCCCTCCATACCCACTAAACAATCTCCCCGACCTGACCTTCAGTGCGCTATTACGGGACGGCTCGGGATCTGCGCACGTGAGCGCAACTACACCGAGACCGTCCCAACGCTGCTCGTTTAGGCACTCCTTCGACTCTCCACCGACGGTTGCTCAACGTGACGCGTCCTCCTAAGGAGGACACCGGGAGCAGCCATCGAACCGCACCCGGGACTTCGGCCGCGGTCGTGGCCCTGAAAAGGGCCGTCCGAAACTAGCCATAGAGGGAAAACAAAAGCAACTCGACGATGGCATGTGACTTCGAATGCCAAGGGGACACACTTGACATCAAAAGCCACATACCCGCTGAGAAAGTTTCTCCACCACGTTACCAGGGTCCGCCACGAGGAGGCTTCCGGACGTGAACCCCACCGAACGAACACTTAGCTCGGCGGAAGTTCTTCCCTTTTCGCTGAAGATGTGGCGAACCCAGCCCATCGAACAATAACAACTATATATTTATACATAAATACAAGAGTAGAGGTCAACTGTGTATTTTGCTTTCCAAAACTATGTCTATTGTAGTTTCATTTGCCTCTTCCCAGTTTTAATACGGACAGCGTAATATAATTGTTTTCCTATTCCGAATGTCTCTGTCAACCATCATTTCAACATTCACATATTTTTTTATCATATCATCTTTGATGAGTTTATCCATCTCATCTAAAACTATAAATAGGTAAAGTAACTTCAAATTACTTCAATGATTTTTTATTCATTTAAGTAATTTAAAGTAAACATTAAATTGGCGTAAAATGAGCAATTTCCTGCTTCTTTTTTATAAAGATTCAACAAAAAACTAAGCTGTGACTAAATGTCTAGTAGAATTGTTTTTAGTAATTATATGCTACTGAAATGGACCATGTTTGATGCAGTTGTTTTTGTTTGAAAGCTGACGTGATCGAGATGGTTCTTACCTAGGAAATGTCGGGATTTAATTTTTTTTTTCTCACAACGATTCTAAGTTACCTGACATGACGTGTACGTACTGTTAACATAGCGAGCACCTACTACATGCTAGAGGACCCACCTAGGTCCTCGCCTTCACCAAAAACCCCGGCGACACGCAGAGAAGGTCATCTGAGGAATCAAACAAAAGTGCACCTACACATGTTAAAATAGTAATATACATATTTTCTTTGTTTTCTTGTATCGACTTGTTTAATAATATACCTACCTACTCTATTTGGATATAACTATAATGCAGTCACGATATATATCTATTAATTACACGTTAATGAAAAGCTAAATCGGAAAACCTCTTACAATAAAATACAGATTTTTAGTCGTATATCTACTATGTAGTTGTTATCTCTATCTACATCACGTTTTGTTATGAAAATTACATGAAATATATGTAATTTTATATAAGATTTCCAAGATTGCGTTACCCTGAACTCTTCCATAGTAAAATTATCCTCGCACCATTATTACAATTACTTTAACTTCGCCCTTGTACTGGATGCGCGGGCGCTGCGTTCCATCGCGTGCTGCCTTACTTACTGCTCACCTATTATTCAGGCTACAGATACAAGCTTGTGATAAGTAATTTACCTACCTATATAAGAATAGGCCATTACACGGTAACTAAGTGCATAACACAATTACAAAGATCCAGTTGTCAAGATTGATGGACAACTGAGGTTCTTTATATCCCATGAAACGGTTCAGCCTAGTCTCAATATTCAATATTCGTCAGGATATAATAGGATATAGATGTTTATCTTTCAACAAGACCACACAGTGGGCTTTTTAAAGAAAACGCATCAACATTTTTTTTCTTATGTGCTCTCAATAAAGAGAATAAAACCATAGACCTATGGACTATAGACTATATTAATGTAGGTACCTGTACATTAATATAGTCTAAAGTATTACCTATATTTTGAGGGTAACCCTATCGCAACAGACCGGAACTGTTATTTTTTTTTCCGTACGTACTTATGTATTAAGTTTAGAAAACAAATATCTACAAACTAGAACTTTAACTTACTTACATGAAGCGCAAGATACCGTGAACTGGTGAAGTCGAAAATAAATAAGTTTAGATGCATACATTTTTATTTCGAATTATTCATCTTAAGAAAATTTATGGAATAAGTATATCGGACACTATTTCATCATAAAAAAGGAGAGAATAAGTTAATCAATCAAGTATGACGGGCAGTGAAACGTGGCTACCGCTACCAGGAAATCATAAACACGTAGTTGGAGGTTACGAAATCAGGATGGGTCAGCTGCGAAGATCGGCGCGTGCCGAAGCCCCTGCGGCGTGGCTTCGCGTGACGTCAGCGCATCTGCCCGCCAGATGGCGCCGCGCCCCGGCGCAGATAATATCGCACCGAGCACGCTAGCACTATTGGGGATTCAAAAACATGCATAGTGGTCATACGTGGTCTATTAATTGCTCGTATATGGCTAATAAACCTGGACACCGAAAAATTCTGCCTACTTTTCTAGACGAAGCAGGTGAGTACAGAAATGGAAAGTAGACACAAAAGAAGTGAAATCAAGATTCAATACAACAGCTTAACATTTTTTGATTTAGTGTACCCATGAAAGAAATTATTTTATTCGAATTTAATTTAATACCTGCAATTTATTTGTCTACTTAATTAACTACTGTCGGTCGTAGTGTCAGCCAATATAATTTATTTTGAACACGCAAAATGCACATAGTGCATTTTAAACGCCCACTCAGGTGAAACATCGGCGCTGCACCCCATTGTTTTTATGATCGGCTAAGTGGTAATTACTGGCATCATCGTAAGTGATTTGATGTTATTGCCCGCCATATGCCAGACAACGTCAGACCATTATACTATATTTGCGTAACCAGCCAATTAACTCAGTTAATATGGTCGGCCATGGATAAAATATATGTTTATTAGAGAACAATAGATCTTGAAACGCGTTATTGTTACAGCATACGGCTAACTTGAGATGTCAATTTACAAGAATTTCACAATAATATTACAAATTCAAAACAACATGCACTCTTTTAATGCAAGAGAGATAATAATTGGAAATAATGGTAAGAATAGGCTAACAGGATCTTATATTTACAGAGAAAATATAGGTTAAAGGTAGGTACGTTGGTACCCCCTTAGAATGTTAATCGATGTTGGTTATTTAGCCGCTCGAATTTGGAGCGCTCGTTTTAAGAAATACCTTTACCTTCCTAAGGACCGCTGTCAAATAACTACATTATAGGGGTCATTGACATAGTTAGATTTCCAAGGCTCCGTTGGGTAGAGTAGGGTTGGTAGCGCACCAATGAGTCGAGTATTTCAAACGGATTACCACCCTTATTATATCAAATATGGAATTTAATTGACGTATTGTTGGTTATATACTTCAGAAGATACTGCACACTTGGAGCTGCACACAGTCCATTGTGGTAGACAATTATAGTAAACCTATAAAATCCAATCCTACGTTACTAAGTGAAAATTTAGCATTCTATTGATGAAAACCTTTTTAAAATTGGTCCTTATATTTGAGCCCATCCCCCTACAAACATACTAATCTTTTAATACTATTATCACTAAGTGTAGATATTTATTTAAACTTTATTGTACAAAAACACAAAAGGTTACAAATGGCGGACTTAATGCCGTAAGGCATTCTCTACCAGTCAACCGGAAAGCTGGGTAGAGAAATATCAATAGGCGGTGCAGAAAGTGAATGCCGTTATGTAAATAAAAACAAAGCTACTTAACAAAACCATAATTACTTACTTACATAATATTAATATATATATATATATATATATAGGTTTTTAGTATACATAAATACATAATACATATAATTATAATAATATATACGAAATATAATAATACATTTAATGTCAAATGAATATAATGTTTATGTAGGAGATTCCAAATCGTAATTGCGAACTAGATGCTTAAACGCGAGTTTATTTTTTGCTCTTTGAATATGAGGTGGGAGTGCGTTCCAGAGTCATATTGCATGAAGAGTGAAGGAGTTAGAGATAAAACCAGTGCGGTGAAAAGGCGTTGAGAGAGTGAGTTTGCTGTCTGATCGAAGAATACGATTACGAGAAGCACCCAAATACTGAAACTTACATTTCAAATAGTCAGGCGCTATGGATCCTTAATAATAGAATAAAGTGTGGATATTATTCGTAAGTCCCGTCGTTGGCCAATTGTTAGCCACTTAAGCTTTTGTCTGTTTGAAGATAGGTATATGATCGTATTTAAATATCAAACCTAAAAAATTTTTTACAGTTTCTGGAAGTATTACATCAATCAATCAAAAGGAGGAATTACAAAGCTAACTGAAACTTGTTCAAATTCATTGTATTGAGTACCTATCTACATTGTTAATTACATTGTTTTGAAAGTAAAGAAACATCGAACTGATCTACGGCATTCTTCAAATTCTTTGTATACCTACCTAGCTAATTAATTTTGACTTATATATAACAAGGTATTACTGTCTTTTGAGAGGCACAAGTCGAATAGGTAAATATGATTGGCACTCGACGTAATAGAAGCAAATAGAGTTCATTTGCGATGTATTCCCCGCGGTAATGCTAAACCGAACGTAGACATGCGCAGTTTGTATGCTAGTAGGTAGCTAGGTATGCCTTTACGTCCAATTTAAAATCTATAACACAAATGCTGTATACTCATAAATGTAAATTACTAAGGAAAATTTTTTTTCCACATTCACACCAATTATTTAGCCCAAAGTAAGTACTAGTATCATCATTATAGCAGCCTTTATAATTCGACCCACTGCTGGGACACAAGGCCTCTCCTTGTTATAGTCAACCACGCTTGCCCAATGCGGGTTGGTGGACGTAGTATAAGGTGAATCAATACCCCCTTGCTGATCCATTCGTCACCTTCTACGACACCCATTGGAGGTGATGCTATTCTACTCTGCCGGCATCACTTGGTAAAGTAAAAGTCACATGGCAAAAGGGTCAGTCATCATTTCAGCCAAGAGACGCCCACTGTTGGACATAGGCCTCCCCCAAGGATCTCCAAACCGGTCGGTCCTGCGCTGCCCGCATCCAGCGGCTTCCTGCGACCCTTACTAGATCGTCAGTCCACCTTGTGGGGGGCCTACCAACGCTGCGTTTCCCGGAACGTGGTCGCCACTCGAGGACCTTTCCGCCCCATCGGCCGTCAGTCCTCTTCGCAATGTGCCCTGCCCACTGCCACTTAAGGTTCGCAATTCTTTGGCCTATGTCGGTGACCTTGGTTCTCCTGCGGATCTCATCATTTCTGATATGATCACGCAGAGAAACTCCGAGCATAGCCCTCTCCATTGCCCTTTGGGTGACCTTGAGCCAGTACTGGTATTGTATTATGTCTGTGGTATCATTAAGAACTTGTGTTATGGATACTAGATAACGAAAATTTTAATATACCTACATAATAATTGTAGATATTTTTATAAATGAAATATACTGAAACAAACATGACTCGTCAAAATATTCGTGTTCGTCACACAAACATTTGCCGCTACCAGCATTCGAACCCAGGCCGCTTGATGTGTAGGCAGCTCTACTAACCACCTCATCACGACGGCGTCGAACTTTGAAGTAAAAGGGAATCTTTTCCCTCTTACTTCAGAAATCGCAAGGCAATCCATTGATGCATCGCTATCGACGCTATCGGTACTTACAAGAATATAATAAAAATAATTGACTAATTTCATGCATACGTCGATTCTCCTTAAGTGGATGTTAAACAATTTTAGAAATCATATGGTTTTAGAACTCTTTAATAAAAGCTCGATACGTTACATGTTCAGAAACGGCTTTAAGATCATTCTAAGTTTTTATTTGGTTAAATAGCTAGATATTAGTTACATTCAGGAAACAGACTGGTTAGGTCAGCAGGTTATCATATAAAACGTGCTGCAGACAAAACAAGAAAGTTGAGACATTATGCGATATCCCGACAGTGAATTTGGGTTAGAAAGATAAACGAAACAATATGTTACATCAAGACAACTAACGTTGTATGTAAGTACACATCGCATACAATATACTTAATATCATCATCATGTCGTTGTTTACGTTTTTTTTGGTCGCAATTCTTTAGCATATTAATATAACGCAGCTGCCCGGATTGCGGAGAATTCGATTCCCGTCTGGGCCAGGTCGATTCTTTCCATTGTATTTTTTCTAGTTTTAAAAATATTTACGCGTTTGTAAACGCAAAAATTATTCCATATTAATCTTTCACAAATTCTATACTATACAATTTACATAGGCCCCAAACTTAATGGTATTTTTTTTATTACTTACGTCGTGTTACAATAATTAAAATAGTTCCTCAAGAGCCAGGTTATAAAATATTTTGTAAGAAAAAGCTTACGGGTTTTTCTTCACCCAAGGAAAATGACCTAAAAGGCCAGGCCAGTAAAGCATTTTAAAAAAATCACGCTGGATTAGCATTTGGCTGTCTATTGTAGCAGATTGTAGCAGACCCATCCCTAGAGCGCCTCTTTGCATTACAAAAAGAGACAAATCTGTTCTGCTATGACAATTTAATTATTGACTTCAAAAACTAATTTAAATTTAACACTTTTTATGCTGGTTACTTTTGCTACAAAAAAGGAAGCAACTGGCTGATGTGTCTAATAAGATTACTACTTATGCAATTCAAATGTGTTGCATTTTTATTATGAGGTGGAATATCATGAAATTTGAACGCAAAGTGCGATTTACTAAAGAAGAACAAACAAAAGAAAAAGTGAGACCGGAAATACGGTGGAGATGTGAGAAGAAATAGAACAGAATAAAACGTGTAAGTCCTGACGCCGACGAATCGAGAGCCAATTTAGCTTAGAACGATAGGAAGAAACATGGTCAAATTTGCGGAGATTAAAAACAAATCTAATGCATAAATTTTACAGGCGCTCCAGCTCCTCTGAAAGGTCTGCGTAGGAAATGTCAGCGTAGTACAAAATAGACAATAACAATGTTTACACTAAGCGGCAAGAAACTCCAAATTCGATTAAGTAAAAACTCATACGCAGCAAAAACTCTTATTCGAATAAATTCCACTTCAAGTCGCCATGTCAGACACTAATCAAACACTACACCTACCACTACACCTAGGTTCTTTACGCTTTTTGTAATAGGAATAATGGTTCCACTAAAATCATGTGATGGCAATAAACTGTAATCAATCCTCGAAACAAAGTAAGAGCATCCGATTTTATTGTTTGCGTTTTATGAGGATTGCTTACAAGACCTGCTCCTAACTATCGATCACGTTAAGTTCACTATTGGTCTTGATTACAGCACCAGAAAAATTAGCATAAGGTGCTTGCGTATAAATCTGCAAATGATCTGCATACAAGTGATAGTATCATGAAAGCGACTGCATGATGGAATTAATGAATATAGAAAAGGAGCGGAGATAAGACACCACCTTGAGGAGCGCCAGTTTTAATATCGCATCACTTAGAGAATGAATCCTCAATGCATATGCACTGCCGTCGGCACCCTACGGCAATCATTAACTGTAGAAGATATGCCAAGAGAACTAATAATACCAAAGAGAACGTCATAGTCCACGGAATTAAGTACATTGCTAAAGTCTATTAAAGTGAGCAGCGTGAAATGGCGATTGGCGATTCTCAGACAAAGTCTCGGGCGGAGCGCTAGTAATTTATAAACATTTTTCACATTCCGCTTTATTACCTAGATATTTTTGTAGGTCAGTTAATAAATATTATCATTGATAACATTTCATAAATCGATTCTAAAGAATAAGTTTATTAGCTATACTTATTTATTCCTTAATAGTTAAATCAAACATACCTTTCCGTTTTCCAAGACCTTTAGGACAAAAATATTAATAATAAGTAGACATAGATAAAAAAAATATGTTACGTTTTGACTAAATTAAGGAGTAGATACATTGGCATATAAATTTTGTTCTTAACGTGTGTATATGTGTATACTATATTAAATTTTAAACTCTTGACCTTAATCTCACGTGATGGTAGAAGCGAGATATTGTAAGTCATGAATTCTAAACAATTATATTTGAAGTAAATAAAAATAAAAATATTTTTGTAATTGAATCGTTTATCCTGGCCAAATAAATAAAAATTCGACTTCAAATCTTATAGTAATGTATTTAAAAAAAAAGACACTTCAAAAAAACAATTCCGTAGGGAGGTACCTAGTCTATATGATACTCTTGACAAGACTATACTATATCTCATACACAATGCTACATAAAAATCACATTGAAACAATTATGGCAAACACATGAAGCAAGAAGAAAAATGTGTGGCACCAGTTCATAAAAACAATAGACTTTCACTTGAGAGTCAAGCAGGTTGGTTCAACGTAGTTTATTGTGGAATCAAAGCGCCGTTGGCTGCGGCGGGGTATAATTCAATTTGGTAAACAATACGTTTTCCTAGATCCGTGGTTCGGATTCGCAACACGCACGATACTCCCACCTGCACTCCCGAGATAAAGAAAAATATACATTAGACCCTGTAATAAAGTGTACCACATTATGACTTTTGTATCTTGGTGACGATAGTATAAATAATAAGCTGTACACATTATAACTTGTTGAGTCTAAAATAACTTTTTTAGTAAATTATTTAAAAATAAGATAGTTATTATAGTTTGTCTGCAGGAAAGTATTAGGTTTCGTTTCGTAGATGTTCGCATTAGAATGTGGGTGTCACATATTGTAATGCAACTAGGGAGAGCTTTGCTAGAAATGTATGACCACAGACTTCGTGCTGGCGAATTGGCGACTGACATGATGGAAATCCCACTATAAAATGCTCAACGTCATACACACCACAAAACCCTTATTAATTTTTTTCTCATAGCTGCTCATCAACATGGACGCTTGTGGATCAAAATAACACACCACTTTCACAGCACAAAATCCACTCCAAAACAATCTAACTATCGAAACAAAACTCTGAACTCCGATGCTATTTTTCCCGCTTGGCGGGAAACACTCCATCTATTCTTCTTAAAAAATAAGTAACTTAGGGCAAAATGTTTACTTGACCCTTATTTTAATTTCTTCTTCCTACGGAAAGGCAAAGGGATTAGATATCCCTTTGCCTTCCCGTAGCCATACAGAAAATTTTACATTTTTGTTGCCAGAGTAATAATAAAACAATATGAAGATTTCATGGAATGGAAAATTAGAAAAAAAGCCTTTTCGGTTAACGTAATATTACCCTATTTTTGTTTTATTTGAATGTATGTAGAAATGATAGACTCTAAGATAAAGTAGTGTATATAACTGCACATAACTTGGTATTACAACACTAGCGTGATACTATTAAAAGCTATTAGGTATGTGATAGTTATATAAACTACAATTTGGTACACAAACCGAACCAATTTCTAGAAAAAAGAAAATCTGAAAAGGTTACACAGATTTTTTTGAGACTAAATTCGTGTCATCCACTGACCCTTATCAAAAGCGGGCGCGTGCCACAAACTTTTTAGTCGCGAGAAAAAACAATAAGCCAATCTCTCACAAGTATCACTTTCACCCATCGCTGGGTCAATGTGGCCCCACTACGTAATTGTATCAAGAGGGGTCAGAATGATCCAACTCATATTAGAGATACATTTAATGTACAAATTCCTTCTATATTTTATTTTAAAAGTTACGACTGTGGTTTTGTTTTTGTACAGTTGCAGACACCTATTATTAAATGGTAAAGTCACCAAGAAGAGTAGCATAATACTTTAGTACCATGTCATATCTTTGACAGTGATTGTGCAGTACAATTTATATCATTATTATATGAATGATTATTATTAGAATCATTCGGAGTAATATCATAAAAAATATTTGTAACAATACACGCCGTCTGAAAAGGTAATTCTAATTTTATAAATAAAAATAATAGATAAAATTTAATGACCAGGAAAAATAGCCACAGTAATTATAACTAAACTAATAATATAAAAGAAACAATAAAATATGCTTAGCGGTACTATAAGAGAAACCAATTATAGCTTATGCGTTTTATAATTAAAAGCCTGATTTCCTACAATAACATAATAAAGCATGAATTACAATACTAATAAAACGAGTACACGTGCGTATTACAGTTACGTTGTATAATTGTAATTATTATTTTAAAATGTGGAATTACAATAATTCTTTATCAAACCTATAAATAGGTATGTATTCGATTTTCTTTTAAAGAAATGTTGTAGTTTAGATGTTGATGATATATACGAATAAAAAACAAAGTCCCATCTCAGCGGGAAGCGCAGTTTGTATTTGCTCACAGACGGGAGGGGGTTATTACTGAACTCCATTACACTTTTTGTGCCAAGTGTTTTGGTGGTATAACAAGGGTGAAAACGACCCTACAAAACGAATGACACGCTCTCAACAGCCTCCGTTTTTTATAGCTTGTGAGAAAAGAAAATATTTATAGTTCCAAATAAATACCGTAGTCATCGGATGCGCTTCATTTTCATAGACATTGTTTTGATATTGTTCAAACAATTCTGCAAACCCGTATTGTTATTATTTTGTGCTTTATTTGTTTTTATTTCTGCGTAGTTGTAATTGACGAGATTTAAATGTCTTAATTCAAAATACCCATTATGGTAAAGTGAAGTTTATACACAAGAATTAGGCGTTAAATTATTTAAAATCGGACAAATCTAAAAAGACAGCACAATAGATTGGTATTCAAAGGTTGATATGAAGCAATCTCTTACGAAGTATTTAGCTATAGTCCGAGTACGAAATTTAAGACTTTTTACGCGTAAAAACACTCTACTATTATACATACATACATTATTATCACGCTCACCATCCCAAAAGGGGCCAAGAAGAGCTTCAGGTAACATTACACACAAAGCCATGTCTGGCAGTATGGGTCATACATTGCCATAAAATAGTAAAGGTGCCAGCCTGTCGCCTACACAAAATGTGCTCCAAACCGAATAAATAACAATCCTTCCAGTAAACAAACAAACTAAAGCCAGGATACACTCAAAATCACCTCAACAGTCCGGGTATCTACTAATATAATTCGGGGACTCTAATAATATAATTAAAAAATAATGTACCTATTTGTTCACTGAAAATATGTAAGTAATTAAATGAAAGCTGTTTTTTATAAAGTTGCTGAAGCGACAAATAAAGCCCTATTAATCTGCCCAATGTGTGGTCACCAGGTCTTGATAGAAAGCACACAGTGATTGCGCCAAGTAGGTACCCTGTGTCCGCTAAAGCAATGGCCTAGAGAAACACGTCAGATTTCTAGTCTTTTTTTATTCTAAATAAAATAATATAAGTAGTCCAATTTTATTTAACTTCAAAACTTTTTGTTTTCTATATTTTTACAACCCAATTAAATATGTACATTTCGCTTGTAAGTTTTACTATTTCTTCCAGACTGCGCCTTTTTAATAAAAAAAAAATATTGAATCTTTCTCCAAAATTTCCTCCGCAATGAGAAATGTAAATACGACCAAGACAAAGGTTTTCGCATTAGCACTGGGCTAATAAAGTGAAAACCGAATTGGGGTTCAACGACCCGACAACGACACCTTCTACCGCCGAGAATAACTTAACGACCTGTGAACCAGCTCAGGCGTTATTGCGACTGTGAGACTATTTCACGGGTTTCTTCATTATTTAACTTCAATAAACGTTTCGTCTACATTGAAGTCTGGGAATTTGATAATTTCAAAGACAAGAAAAGACGGATTAGGGCGAGCAAAGTGAAGCAATAGCTCTGAGATATATTTATTATGTAATTTAGTTAAAGAATATGACATTGTCATTAATAAATATAGGCTTATTTCTATGAGATATCTATGAGAGTCAACTTATGAATGTGGGGAAATATTATATCTAAGTACATACATAGATACAAAAAATTGTCTTCGTAACGATCGCAATGCAATTAGTGCGTATTTTTTTCTAAGACTGGAAAGGCATAGCCTTCATCTAATCTGGTGTCTATGTTAAAACAAGGCCAAAAGTAGAAGCGCACTTCACCTGCAATTCTCCACGGATCTAAGCAAATTTAAAGTAAGCCCTACAACTATACAACCGAACAAAAATTTGTACTCTTTTTGGGATTAAATCGGAGTTTACTACACATTTAACTGACAACTGGTTAAAAGTATTTGCAAAATCAATTTAATTTACTAAAAAATTTCAAGCTATTAGCCTAAGTAATCGCATAACATTTACATGCCCTAATACATTTGAATGCATCAGAGAGAATCGTCATCAATCTTGAAGGGGTGTGTGGCGCATAGAGCGATAATGTGCACGACATATGGCGTAGTCAGCTAACACTGTGCGCTCGTTCCACTCGGCTGCGTTAGAATAGCCGGGTCCAAGTGACCCGCACCGGCCTAACACACTGTTACCACTCCTAAATTCGAAATCAGATCACTCGACAAGTGGACACTAGTTTCAAAGTGCCCATTGTGACTTTTGTTAAACGGTAACCTTCTATAGTGCTTCTGTTGACGATTGTAAGCGATCTGTTTGCAAATTACCCGCATGTTACGATGCAATGTAATTTGTATAAAATGTAGGTAATGGTGCTGTAATATTTTACATTTATTTATATTACCTTATTCATCGTTTACATTGTAATGTAGCATTGGATCCATACCGAAGTTATTTTGTGTATTATTGTTAGGTTTTTTCGTTGTGACAAAACCATCTTATGGAATTAAAATGTGTTGCCAATTCCACTTAACTAGCTACCACCACACCGTCTTATCAAAGCCTATTACCATAACAAAAGTGTTATAGGAAATTCGCATTAGTGATATTATAAATAAATACATATTATAAAGCCCAAAGTCAGAACAAGAAGAGTTTTCATGTTATTTTACACTGGGCAGTATATATTGTAGAATAAATACCTAAATAAAAATGTATGCGTGGATCTTTATATTTTTTATGTAATAACGTTTTATAATTTTTCTACCCTATTCCCCATTTAGTTGTATTCGGTGCAGTATGGTATGTCTAAGTATCGACAATTTGGCATTAGATTTACACGGCCGGCCGGCCGGCCGCCTGCCTAACACAGACCCTTATTGGGAAAATTATGTATCAACATTTAGGTATATGATTAAAAAAAACTATGCATTTCCTATTGAGCAAATTTTAAAATATCGACTTAAAGCTAATGTTTATTACGAAATAAATATCAATGAATGCATGTGTACTTAGCAAGATCATAGGCACAACGAGGGTGGCAGAGCTAAGTGGCGGGAGGCCACATGTCGCGCTCGTCGCGCTAATCTCCAGGATTTGCCATGCGATGTCCCTCCGAACATCCATCTCCTTCCCACCCCACACACAACAATACATCTATCTCACGCGGCTCATTGAATATTATTGCTCTATAGGGATTTTGAAAATATGGAGCCGTTTAGCGAAAGCCGTGCATTGTATCTATGTTGCGGAATTATTCATACGCGGCCCGCTACATTTATCACTTAATGGTATTAGCCATTAGACCGTTTAATCGCTCGATTTAAATGTTTACTGTTCGGCTTGACTTAGGTGATACCGAGGAAACAGTATATTTACTTATCTGTAAAATCTGTAAAACTTAGGCGTATTTAGATATAGTTTATATAATTATATTCCTTGATGCGTTTTAGTACCCTAAAGAAATTTTTGTTCGATGGAACCATCGAACAAAAATTTCTTTAGAGTCGTATTACAAAAGGTAGAGCTTATTTGTATGACAAATCTCTTTCAATTTATTAGAGATCTATCACGTTGTCTATCACTAATAAGTTGATAAAGATAATATCCTAATACGTAGACATTCTGAGAAATGTAAATGTCACATGCATTTTCAAAATCGGTTGAGAGTTCCAGAGACTACTTTCTACACACAAACTTACAAACTTTACCAATATCAGTGACAAAAAATTTACATGCTTAATGTGTGAATCCCTATATGTTTCTTTGATAAATTTACAAAAAAGTGCAAAATTAAGATTCCTCTGTTTCAAACAGTATCAAGACATTTTACATTTTCCAGATATTTTAATCATAAATTAGAACATCTCACCAAAAATTGCCAGCTGCCTTGCTTTATATCTTTATTCTATAAACAAAATGCTTATTAATACCTACAATATTTCCCCTTAACTGATTTAATCACATAACTCCTGACACGGTAGACAAGTCCATTGAAGTGAACCAGCCAAAGTCAATGTCTGTGTAATGATTGCACCGTCCTGTCAGCGCGCCATGCGGCATACAATCCACATGGCGACTTGTGAAAACCAACACATAAAGGGTAAAAGTGTCACCCTTATCCCAACACCATAAAGTTCAGTGTTGCTGGAACATTGATAATATTAACGCGGTTTTAACATCCATTGTGGGGACTTCGGCATGTCATTGCTTCCCTCGCAACCCTAAAATTCATTCGTAGTCCGGATGAACAGGTTACCTTTTGTTGTTCTATAAAAGCAGTACATTACAGCGATTGTTGGCACAAATGTTGGGAATTACAAAGCTTTCTGCAGTTGGCGAATGACGATTATTTTCATTATGAAGTCTTGTTAACTCACCTATTACTTATTTAGATTTAATATGGATTATAAACATCGGAATGCTCTTCAACAACTCGATCGGATAAAATAAATTTTATTTTTTGTAGTATTAAAAAGATTTTTTTTTTTTTTTCTACAGAATAACGTCTTAGGGGCCACTAGTAATTATATGTTTGTGATACCTACGATAGAAGAGAAAAATACTATAGAAAGAAGAAAGAGCTATAGAGTATAGATACCGAACTTTTTTATTGAGGATCTGGCACCACTTGGCAGCGCCTAAAATGTGGTTTTGCAAAAAAATATAAGCAGGTACATACATAAATAATAGTAATTCTATTTACTCCAGTTGCCTGATGAATCATACTCTGATTTTGATTTCGGCACATAGCAACTATTGCCGTTTTCCATCCAAGATGGTTCACAAAAAGTATTGTTACTGCAACTGCTTCTTGTCACCATTTCACAATGGATCAGCATACTAGTGGTCATAAACTTTCATAATTTCCAACCATAAAGAAAGACATTCGCCTTGCAATGTCAACGTTTGGAATAGTAGACATAATAACAGTTTAAAAACAGTTAAATTTTCTTTCATTACTATCTAACTTTATAAAATAATCCTAGAAAATACAGTCGTACTATACTTAAAAATTTCCTTACTTTTTAATGCATAACGTAGCTGGTATTGACTTTTCATATCAACAAAGGGAAATATAAAAATATTTCTTCAGCGAGTAAGTCAATAAGAGTTTGAGGCATTGCCCTCCGAGGTGGTTTTGCTCGGGATCCAGAGGCGCGGGGCTTTGAGGGGAGCGAGGTGGGGGAGGGGCAGCGCCAGGGGACGCGGGTACTCTTCTTGATTACAGAACCCCCCAACTCCCCTCGACGCCCCCTACTGCAGTACACATAAGCCTACAATGACGGCATAACTTTTGTTAATACGGTTGTCAAAAAGTTTGCAGTAACGCCCAGAGGACAATACGTAATAAATATTTTAACATTTCCAGTGTTGAGTCGCTAGTTCTTTTAATACTTAATAGGGAGGGACTGAATCTGGAAGATTTGTGATTATAAAAAGATGTAATGTATCCTAAGTTAGTGGTAATATTTAACATTATAACAAACTAAAATTGCAACGAACAAGTGGAATAGAACATCATAATCAAGGTTTTTATTTCTTATGTCTCTATGTTAATGTAAAACTACTTTAGACTTACATTGATGCTTTATAATGAGTGGTAATTGAAAAAATATTGTAAAATGGATGGATGGCTAACTCACAGAAAGTTAGGAATTGTAGGAATTTAAAAGTCAATAAAAGTTTATTTTCTCTATCGCGTCAACATTATTTTCATTCGAAACATATAAGCATCTTTCGAATGGATTGGTTTTTAAAAGGAAACTCACAGCTCTTTCGAAATTATAATTATCAATCATCAATTTCGCCCAAAT
Source organism: Elophila nymphaeata (assembly GCA_955850985.1). Classification (NCBI taxonomy): domain Eukaryota; kingdom Metazoa; phylum Arthropoda; class Insecta; order Lepidoptera; family Crambidae; genus Elophila; species Elophila nymphaeata. The sequence continues at coordinate 17,321,010 of OY039068.1, forward strand.
TACTATTGTAACCTAATAAATACACATCTCCGACAACTATTTATTGGCGAAATAACAATGATTTTATCAAAAAAGAGATTTGAAACTGTCGTCAGTTTACAACTTACTTTGCCGGATAGAGAAAAGTTATAAGTGATTGAATGAAATCAAAATAAATCAGTTTATTTGCGACTTATGGGTACAAAAATGTAGATCTTAAAAGTTATAAGAACGCCCTAGCTTACCAACATTTAAAATATTGAAAATTAAATAATAATAATTAACAAGATTTAACATATGTTTTAGATTTTAATAATAAAGCTGTATAGTATCAAAAATGTAACTTTTATTAAATGCTGCTGTAACACTAATTTTACTAATATTTGTAAGATGCATGATTCGAAAAGTGATAGTAAAAAAAAATTAAACGACAAAGAATTTCTAATACTTCACGGTACTATTCCACAATTGATTACGTTCCACGAAAAGTAACCTCCCAAAGTGTTAAGATCACGCAGGTGCTGTATCCAGGGGTCCGTGATTGTCCTCATCAAACTTGCACGAGCCAACCCGGCCCCATAAAAATACATATTCTAGCAGACGGCCCTGCTTTTAATACAAGCCGTAATGAGCAACCGAGGTCGGCCATCTCCTTAATTCTCTTCTTAACGTCCCATTCAGGTGAATCGCTGATCTTATTAAATGAAAGCACCGTTCCACAGTTTATATTATGGTAATTGGGAATATGAGACGAGTACACTCTTAATTACAAGTCGATTGAACGAATTGAAGCAGAGGAAATTACGTCGGAAAACAAATTAATTGCTTTTAAAATAGCTTATCGTGTTAACGAACGAGTTACTTATAGTAATCGGTTACAACTCATAAAAGTAGATTCTAATAGGTAGTTAACCGAGTGCAATTAATAATAGTTTATATTTTTTTTATATTTGATGAGGAAGCTCTTGGAGATGAATACATCTCACGTGATTGTAAGTGATGAGATGGAAGCCCGGAAATCTCAACCATAGTGATTATCTATTTTATTATTAACTATCGGAATACAGTGATGCTGTTAACACCAGCGCTATGCGGAGACAGTCATTGCTGATTGTAGATAGACTAGAAAACAATCTCTATCACTAAATCGAGTAAAAAAATTACAACCTTGAGAATAGACCCTGGGGAAACATAGGTATTATAGTTTCAACCTAACTCCTAATAAATAAGAATACATAAATGTACTTTTTAATCGCTCTTTATTATACGTAATAATTCAACGGTGTTGCCTATGATAAAAAAGACATCACAAAACCCAAAATTATTTACAAACTTTCGTGGCCGTTAAATATCTACGTACAAAGTACAAAAAATCACTGAGAGAACATTGGTTTACCAAAAAGTTTGTTGTGCTCTCAATCAATTTATGGCAACAGGAGTCAAAAAAGCATCCACACTTAATACCATAATTGCTATGGCCCCCGTCGCACCGCACCCACTGTTTTGATATGAATTTATGGGGGAAGATACTTATGTCGATAGGGATCACTCGTATTAAGTAATTAACGTTCACTATCACTTCAATAGTTATGCTTATACCTACTGCTGTCAAATAAAAAAGTTTTAAAAGTTATTGTAAATATTTTTATTCAAACATACTAGTGAATACGTAGAATCAAATAAAAAATACAATACATATTAGTATTACGTAGACATGTATCATTATTATACTTATGTTTTTTTTTCTCTTTTGATGTTTTCTTAATAGATACTTACCAGTATATCAGTATGGATGAATACACACTGTTTATCTCAAACCGTATACTTTCAAATCAGATAATATCAGACGTTTTTTTCCCTAAACCTAACAATCGCTACCGAAGACCGCAATCAAAATTTATCTACCCAATCAAACTTTTCGTAGTGTGTAATTTTGGTCAGTAAAGATTTTTTAGAGTACAGAGTCGTAGCTCATAACACCCTGATGATACAACCATCTATAGGTTACGGGGAACCACTCAAAATTGGGCGGGTCGAAAGCTTAATTACCACCGTAGCAACATAAAGAACTTATGAGCAATAATTACAAAATATTTTCTTTTAAGTATTTATAAGGATTCAAAAGTATCCATTTAAGTTCCAGTCGCCCGAATGGCGGGCGCCTCTGATTGATTAAAACGCTAACAGAGGGATAAAACTGATCAGTGCGGGCTTTGTGGAAGCCCTTTATGTTCGTGCAATCAAAGAATACCCTCTACGGAACCCACCCACGAAATTATGACTTTCCATGGTGGATCTTTTGTCTGAAAATATGAATTTGTTCAATGCCGAAAAGTACAAAAGTTCGATGATAATTATTTTCTCCTCTTCAAAGATATGTTTAATACGGGTCGTATTATTGTGTCTCTCTATATATGAGGTATCGGTTTTTTTTTATTTGGTTTAGGTACATAAATAAATTAATTTCAAAATACAGTATGAGTAATTTTGTACTGTGAAGCTTGGTAAAATAATTTAAATTAACTGGTATTACGCTAATATTACACAAAGTGAAAGGGTAGATTTTTTTTATATTTTTTGGAATGCTTTGAAATGTTTTAAAAATTATATCAAATTAAATGGAAAACAAGAAAATAGAAACATGAAAACCATTTTAATTCTTCTTTTTCGTTTTCAATTTGGTATTGTTACAATACACTTACTCTCACATTTCTTAAAATAACAGAAAAAGCATTTAAAATGTTAGGGTTTATATTTAGACAAAGCAAGGACTTTTCACGAGTTAATACTTTTTTAATATTACATAATAGTTTTGTAAGATCTTCACTGGATTATGCATCTACCGCCTGGAATCCACATTGTTCTATTTACATAAATTCTATTGAAAGAATACAAAGAAAATTTATAAAAAGATTAAACTACAAATTTCAAAATTTGGATCTTTCTGGCATTGTTCCGCTGTCGACAAGGAGAGAACACAGAGGGGTGAATTTCAACAGGTCCAAAAAAATTCTCATTTCCGTGGACTTTTTTATCTTAAAGTTTTTTTAAAAACTAAATCGCGGGTTTTAAAGTTTATGATAATGTATGTATTCTTGCTCAATATCTAGCAGATAACATAAAAAACAAACGAGATATACAAGATTAAAAATTTCGTGCCACGGCGATGAAACATGCGTGCTCGGCAATGAAACAAGCCTCCACGGCAATGAAAGAACTATGCCACGGGAATGAACGCATCCACGGAAATGAAAATCTATATTCAACATAAAATCCCTACTAATATTATAGCTTTTACATCTAAACCACTGAACCGATTTTGATGAAATTTGTTACACATATAGACTAGAGCTCGGGGAAGAACATAGGCTACTTTGCAAAAAAAAGGCTTGAAGGGGTTGAAATAGGGGATGAAAGTTTGTATGGCAGTTCGTCATTTTTGAAGATAGAACCATAAAACTTTGAATTTAGGCACTTCTTTTATTTTGCAAAAAAATGGCTTGAAGGGGATGAAAAAGAGGATGAAAGTTTGTATGGCAGTTCGTCATTTTTGAAGATAGAACCATAAAACTTTGAATTAAGGCACTTCTTATGAAAAAAATGAATATTTGATCAAAAATTTTTTAAATTTTGACCTGTTAGGGGGTGAAATGGGGGATGAAAGTTTGTATGGAATTCGTCATTGTTAAAGACGAAACCATAAAACTTTGCATGTAGGCACTTGATAAGAAATAAATAAATATTTGTTCTAGCGTTTTTGCTGCTTACCCATGTGGGGATGAAATAGGGGATGAAAGTTCGTAAGGAAATCCAAACAAAGTCACACATTCACGTCTAACACACCACACACTAAACATTGTCAATATGGGTATCGGTTTCGTGGTTATGGTGGGTCCGGATTACGAATAAAACATCTATTTCGAGATCCAAGATGGCGGTTGCGACTTTTTAATATAAGATCGATATGGGTATAATTTTAATGGTTTTTGGGGGTCCCGATTCCCAATACAACACCCATTTGAGATCCAAGATGGCGGGCACGACTTTTAAACAATGTCAATATTGGTATCGTTTTCATGGTTTCTGTGGGTCCGGATTACGAAAAAAGCATCTATTTCGAGATCTAAGATGGTGGACGCAACTTTTTGACAAAATGTCAATATGCGTATCATTTTCGTGATTTTCGGGGGACCCGATTCCGAATACGAAATCTATTTCGAGATCCAAGATGGCGGTTGCGACTTTTAAATATAAGATCAATATCGGTATCATTTTTATGGTATTCGGGGGTCCCGATTCCCAATACAACATCCATTTTGAGACCCAAGATGGCGGACGCGACTTTTTAACATAATGTCAATATTGGTATCGTTTTCGTGGTTTTTGTGGATCCGGTTTACGAATAAAACATCTATTTCGAGATCCAAGATGGCGGACGCGACTTTTTGACAAAATGTCAATATGGGTATCATTTTCATGGTTTTCGGGGGTCCCGATTCCGAATACGACATATATTTCGAGATCTAAGATGGCGGTTGCGACTTTTTAATATAAAATCGAAATGGGTATTATTTTTATGGTTTTCGGGGTCCCGATTCTCAATACAACATCCATTCTGAGAACCAAGATGGCGGACGCGACTTTTTAATTTAATATCAATATGGGTATCATTTTGGTGGTTTTTGGAGGTTCTGACTCCGAATACAACATCTATTTTGATATCCAAGATGGCGGACGTGACTTTTTACTTAAAAGCAATATAAGTATAATTTTTGAGGTTTTCGGCGGTCTTGATTCCGAATACAACTTTTATTTCGAGATCCAAGATGGCGGATACGCCTTTTGGATATAAAATCGATAATTTTCTTAGTTTTCGGGGGTCCTGATTCCGAACACAATATCCATTTTGAGATGCAAGATGTTGGACGCGACTTATTAAGTTAATCGCTTTTACGCCATACTCCCGAACCGACTATGATCAAATTTGGTACAAAAATAGACTAAACCTCGAAATTGAATAAAAGCTACTTTTTTGTAAAAAAGGGAATGAAGGGGTAGAAATAAGAGATTAAATATTTTTATGAGATTCCTCATTACCAAAGATAAGACCATGAAATTTTAAATAGCACGCAAAAAATATGCAGATATTTGTTTTAGCGTTTTTTGAAATATTGACCCATGTGGGGATGAAATAGGGGATGGAAGGTCGCATGAAAGTTAGCAAAGGATGGAAAAACAAAAAAGGTAGTTTGTAAAAATGTATTAAGATAATCTATTTACAGTAATGCACAGCAGTTTGTATGTGTATCTTTTGCAAAATAAGTGCCCAAAATAATAAAAATGCTACCCAAAGTAATTATTCCACGCGGACAAAATCTAGCACGCGGGCAAAAGTTAGTTTTATATATGTACTTACTTACTTGAGTATTATCGTCATCATTTTGAAAGTAACTCCTTCTATCTGTCTGTTATGCTTTCACGCTTAAATCACCGAACCTATTTTGATAAAATTTGGAATATACATGGATTAGACTTTAAGAAATATAGGTTATCCCTTACACCGACCCACGCAAGCGCAGCTGCAGGAAAAAAACCAGCATTTGGTATTTAGTTTCATTATCAAAAATTCTTTAATGCCATTATAACTTTTTGTAATTAAAAACTGTTTTGGTGATTCTCAAAACTGATTAATTTTCCAGTATTTTTAAATATTTTTTGGGATATGGTTATATATTTTTATCAACATTGTATGTGGGGCAGAGGCGTATAATTTCAATTTAGAAAACGGTATTTTGAGTTTATTTTCATATATGTATATTGTTGCGGCCAATACTCGGCACTACCTGTATTACAGGTAAAGATGTATTTTTTGCCTTATCTTATCATGGCAATAAAAACATAAGTCACGGAAATGAAACACCTGGCCACGGAAATGAAACACCTGGCCACGGCAATGAAACTAAATTGTGTTACAAGGCATGGCACGGAAATTTCTTTCATTTCCGTGTCTTTTTTTTCATTGCCATAGCAAATTTTGGCCACGGAAACCACAGCAATGAAAGCATGGCGATGAAAAACAAGGCAAAAATATAAAATAACAAAAAAACTATTTGTTATTCGAGGTAGTAAACACTTCACAAATAAACATATGAGAAATGGCATTCTATTGAAAACTCAATCATGAGGACAAACTTATTCATATAGAAGTTATACCTATCCACGGCGATGAAAGAAAAAATGACGACAACATAAAAAATGGAATACTTTTATTTATAGCGCAAAAACGCATGCACGAGTGTACGTCCTTCCACGTCGAGTACTTAGGCGACACTAATATGCAACGCTTAGCGCACAAGGAGGGGGCCGCAAGTTGTTAGATAAAACAATATTCTTAAAAATGTTTAGGACATGGCGATGAAAGTTTGTTCTGGGACAAATGCATTTAGAATAACCATTCGTTGTATTGTTTAATAATTTGAATAAATGTATTCCGTAACAATACTTTAACTATTCACGCATCAAATAAAACTAAATTTCAATATAAATAATCAATAGATTTTTAGCAATGAGGTATAATATACATCAAGGTGACGTGTGGACAAACACGGCAATGAAAGATTTCGAGGTTTAATAATTTTTTTTGAAGTACCTATTATTCCTATTATTAAAATATTTAGTGCCCCACATAGATAACTATTTCATTTATCTAGAAAAAAAATAAGAACTTTATACCTTTGTTTTTTAATACCGATTTCATCGATGCCACGCAATTTTTGGTCCCGGGAAATTCACCCAGAGATCAAACGTTTCTCTTTAAAATATTAAACGCTCATGTAGATTCCCTGCACCTCTTAGGCGGCATTTTATTGAGGTGCCCGAGATCCAACATGCGTGCTAGATCTACATTTGCTCTTCCACGTTGTAGAACTAACTACGCAGGGAACTGATTAATCGTCAGGGCTATGTCAGCATATAACTCGAAGTATAGCGACATCGATATTTTTATGAACAAACCTTCAAAATTTAAAAACTCGTAAGTAATGTGCAATAAGAAAATATTTCTTGTTTAGTACTATTTAGTTTATGTTTTTATTTTGTTTTTGTTTACCCAACCAAATGGTAAGTGTCTCAGGTGGAAACTGTTTTTGCCATTGTAAAGTGTTTTTGTAATAATTTTATGTGATACAAATAAAGGCTATTTGTTTTCCAATAGTAAAAAAAAATACAAGAACTTCATATTTCTTATGGAATAATTTTTATTTTTGCGTTTACAAACGCGTAAATATTAATACTAGAAAAATGCACTGAAAAAAATCGACTTGCCTCAGGCGGGACTCGAACCCGCATCTTCCACAATCCGGGCGGACGCGTTGATGGACAATGTTTACCATAAAAACATAAGCATCAAGCACTGACAAATTTCGACAGCGAAAAGCAGTGTCTCGGTGGCGCAACGGTCAACGCGTCCGCCCGGATTGTGGAAGATGCGGGTTCGAGTCCCGCCTGAGGCAAGTCGATTGTTTTCAGTGCATTTTTCTAGTATTAATATTTACGCGTTTGTAAACGCAAAAATATAAAATTATTCTATAATGTAAGGTAGTTTCATCTTAACTGAGCGTCAATATTTGCAAAAATATTTCGTTCGGGTCTTAGAAGTGCAAATTTCAAAGATTTGATGAAACAATGTTTACCATAAAAACATAAGCATCAAGCACTGACAAATTTCGACACCGAAAAGCAGTGTCTCGGTGGCGTAATGGTCAACGCATTCGCCCGGATTGTGGAAGATACGGGTTTGAGTCCCGCCTGAGGCAAGTCGATTTTTCAGTGTATTTTTCTAGTATTCATATTTCTTTTTAATTGTGTTATAACACGGAATTATTATGATTTAATCTTAAGTGTACATACCTATAATGCTCTAATTATAATGTTGCGTCATCGACACATACATACATACCTACCAGAAATAGCAACTTGTCATCTTCGCAACATTATTCAAACCAGCTGAATTATGGCAATTTCACTGCAACAACAGATCTAGAACACAAACTTGATGTCTATTTGTTCCGTTGTTGCAACCACAATATGAACGCAGCTGACCTAATTAAAGTCCGGTCTGGTTTTAGTCATATCGTGGAAGTTATGTTAGCAGGATTTCATAACATTAAATTAATCTTATTTAAGAGACCCTTTGGAACAATAAGTAAAATAAATAAAGCTGTTTCCAGTTGCCGCGTATCTCTCTCTCTCTCTCTCTCCCTCTCTCTTGCGGAACGAAAATTATTTAGTTCTATTTAATCTTGGTTTTAATATTAAAGAAGACAATTTTTATATGTCGCAGGATGATTTGATAAATCGTGAAAATCCTAGAAACATTAAACTTTTTAAAATTTGTTTTAAGTTTTTTTGCAGTTTTTTTTTTGTTACTTATAAAGAAAGCAAACCTCTGAAAGCTACGCTCCGCCCCTCGCTACATACTTTTTTCTAATAAGCTAGATTTCTGAATAACTACGACATAAACCTACAAAAATGTTATAAAAGTTTAACTATGTACTCCAGCACTTTTTTTTAATAGAGAAAAAAGCCTATCTTCGCTTATTTTTTACCTTTGACGACAAGCTGCTTTTATCTCACTTGATAGAAAGTGATGATATGGCCGAAACTGAAAGCTAACTTCGCCAAAAACCCTCAAATATCAACAGACAGACTCATTTCTACTTCCAAAGATGGTGTTAGCTAGCCAGGACTTAATAAAAATAAGATTTACTACCAAGCAACCCAGCACTTTGTACTCCCAAGTATCCAAACATGACCTCTGGATCTAATTCCAGTGTGGATCTAATCACCACGCCCACGAAGCTGGTTCAACACCTAGACACCTTTCATGGAAATGTAATCAAAGATGCGCTGCAGATTTTTGTATTGTGTGGTCATCTTTGATTCTAAGGTTTGAGCTTCGACAACCGTAGCACTATACGACCGTGAAATAGGGATGAAAAGTAGGTACACTGAAGCCGCCTTTTTTATGAACAAAATAATAAACGACATATATGCAAAATCCAAAATTATATAATACTAGAAAAATGCACTGAAAAAAATCGACTTGCCTCAGGCGGGACTCGAACCCGCACCTTCCACAATCCGGGTGGACACGCGTTGACCAATTTCGCCACCGAGGCACTGCTTTTCGCTGTCGAAATTTGTCAGTGCTTGGTGCTTATGTTTTTATGGTAAACATCGTTTCATCAAATCTTTGAAATTTGCACTTCCAAGACCCGAACGAAATATTTTTGCAAATATTTGACGCCCAGCTAAGATGAAACTACCTTACATTATGGAATAATTTTATTTTTGCGTTTACAAACGCGTTAATATAATACTAGAAAAATGCACTGAAAAAAATCGAGTCCCGCCTGAGGCAAGTCGATTTTTTTCAGTGCATTTTTCTAGTATTATATTTACGCGTTTGTAAACGCAAAAATAAAATTATTCCATAATCCAAAATTATGTCATAAGTTTTAAATATTTTGTAGTATAGTTGTGATGGCACTAGTTATTTTATACTCTTCAATATAAAATAAACAGCAAGAGTACAAGTAACATATTTATGAAAGTAGGTAAACATTGTAAATATCGTTTTTCTAAATATTCCTTTATAATTCAAATTAACTTATATCATGTTTAAGATTGCAGACATCTTGTCACGTTTCACTATTTAAAACTTTTTTAATGTTTACTTTGGGATGCTATACCTTTCATTGTAATCTTTTTATTGTCGCTAATTCAAACTTTCTAAAATTACTATTGGACTTATGTAAATCATAGTAACAGATTCCCAGTAGACCTCATTGTCTTATATTATCAGGTGGCCAAGGTGAACTGGGGTGACCGAGCATCCCCGGCAGATGTCACCCCCTGCAGCGCGGCTGATGAGGCAGCGTGCCCCTATAACGGCACATAAAATTTGTTATCTCTGTAATTCCACCTACATGTTGTTCTTACACGAATAATGTGGCAATATGACCACAAAATAAAGAAAAATGTAAAGTGAACTTCCATTTTCATACAAGAAATTCGATTACCTTAGTACATTATATGGGACCGTTCACATTACAAGAAAATTTTCTTGGTCTTATAAGAAAGTCTTGTGATCTACACAAGAAATCTACTTTACTATGAAGCACGTGCGGTGTCCACACTTTCATTAATTGTTTTTTATGAAACAATGAGTAGGTATAAGTACCTACTTTAAAAGTGAATCTTGAACATTTGATAAACATAGAGTATAAATTTAGAAATATGAAGATTTCCACCTCGAATGAAATATGTTTCATACTTATTAAGTAACAGAAAATTTTAAAGATTTGACAATGATGGAAAAAAATTAAATAGGCAGGTGCGTAATTGAATTATTATTATAAAGGATGGTTAGGTATCTACATATATTCTGTTCGTAGTACTCGTAATTTGCGTTGAAATCTGTTGCGCGAAATCTAAAGCTATCAAATGTTTTCTTGTGCATACAACCTACAACCGCGAAATCACTCGGAAAAGAGATAGAATGTTGATAAAATTTAATTATACATTTGAACAGGCAGTTTCGCTTGTCTTACGGACAAGTCATGGCGAAACTACTTTAGCTTCGCTGCTTTGGTTCCAGCGTAGGTGTGCTACGGGCGTCTCGTAGCACTTATTTGAAATACGGAAGCATTGCGTACTGATGTAATCGTCAGCAAAACTTAATCATCCATTGTTCATAACAATGTCTTATATTCTATTATCTTCAGATGACGTTGTTTGGCCAATGATAATGCTTATCTCCAGCTTCTTGTTTCGATAAAACTAACAAAGGGTATATCGATTATACCTTCTACACGAGGTTCTCGCAGCAATTTCATCGATTCTAATCTTAAATAACTTATTTTCCGCATTTTTGTCAAACTGTTATTGTATTAGACGAAGTAGAAAAAGTAAGTAATGCAGGTAAATTGTAACTTAACCCATTTATAGAGGGCGCGACAAACACCGGAAGGAGACAATTCGCCGCGCACACGTCGCCACGTGACCACTTCCGGCACTAATGCGATAATATAATAGGAGACATCTCCGCAATGTCCGTGTTTAAAAAAAATTAAATAGCATAAATTTAATTATGACATTTTCTCACACATTTGATAGAAGGGTGAAGAAAAAGAGCAAAAAAACAATGCTTACTTCAATAATTTTTATTGTAATAGGGATGATGACTGAAAAATTCTATTAAGTTTGTCAGGTAGAACATGAAAAAATATTGGACACGTATTTTTATCACGGAAACAAATAATGACGGCGATACAGAGCGTTGAAATGTCGTGTGACGCCACGCTTTCGTACACTTTTTACTATAGCGTTACGGCACAAGCACAACAAGCCCACTCCTGAACTCCATAAATTTTTACTTTCTCGCATATGTAGTATAGAGGAAGTCTTGTAATCGTCAAAAAATTCGACCTCGAGATTTTGACGGATTTACACGTTTTGGACCTCCCTGAGTCCAAAAATATTTTTTTTTGGAATTATTTCTGTGCGTGTGTCTGTATGTCTGTGTGTGTGTCTGTGCGTTAGCATGATAACTCGAGCATGCTTTATCTTATTACAACCAAATTAAACATACGTGTATGACATCAAAATATAAGGTTTCTATCAAATTTTGAGCCGTCGATCACGAAAGTTAAGCAACCAAGTGGGCGGTCGGTACTCGGATGGGTGACTAAAATTTAACATGCATCTATGACATCAAAATATAAGGTTTCTATACACTTTTGAGTCGTTTTCGGTAAACGAAAAAGTCAAGGGGAGACCACTCCCGATCCACTTTTGAGTCGTTTTCGGTATACGAAAAAGTCAAGGGGAGACCACTCCCGATTTTATTTACTGACTCGATTAAGTAAAAAAATAGGTTATTAAAAATACATATCTAGAATAGAATAGAATAGTTCTAGTTTAGTGCTATGGCACAAATTTAATGATAGGTATGAATTTGGGCTAGCTAATTACCATAAGTGTGGAACTACATTAATATTATTATATTACATGTACCTATTATTATTAATATAGCGTATCCAATCATTTAATTAGGGAGACACAATTTTCAAATTGGGATTTTAAGATCGATTGAAAGATGAAATAAGAATGATAAATTATTTCTAAAGTAATATTCCGTAAGTAATAAATTAAAACCAGAATTACTCAAAAATACGAACGAATAAAATTATACAAGAGCCAATTACAATTTTAACGTAATTCAAATTATTTATTTTATATCAATAGCTTCCCACGGAATAAACCACAACTAAATCCTTGTACGATTGTTTACTAATACGAAAATTTTTGATTGTGCCGATAACAATAAGAGCACAATGGTATTCAGAACATAGTTTAGTGAAATAACAACCGGCCGCCGCCGCCGCCTACGGCTAAACACACCCTAACTGCGTAATCATACTCTTTCCAATAACAGGGGTCTAGCCATATAGAATTGCTATTAAACCGTAGCCATTACTTACTTAGTAGAATGTTGCAATTGTTTTGGTACAACGATATAAAACGACCTTATTAAATTAGGAGAGACAGATCTTAGATCATATAGACATTAGTGAGAGAGAGAAAGAAACAAAGAAAAATTGTTTATTGCCTTTTGTAAAAAACACATTCAATAATCTAAAAGTTTACAAACATAATGGAAGAGATTCAGCTCATGCAGTCACGGGAGTGACTCTCTCGGACCGCGCTGGTTTTCAATCAGGAGGACAGGAGTTCGATGGGATCATATCGACTTTAGTGCGAGAGGAATGGTGCGCTCTTCGTAACGATCGTGCGTGGTCGGAACTCGGATGGGTGACCGAATATTTTTCAACTCGATTTTCCTCTGTGCTTCGGAAGGCACGTTAAGCTGGTGGTCTCTACTGCTGTTGGAAGACATCTGTCGTTCCCAAGGAGGGTTGATGTCAGGCAGGCCGCCGACCGTAAATATCTAATACTAAAACCTATAACGACATTATCGACATCAAGATATATCTACTAGGAGTAAGAAAAGAAGAATATACGTAAGTGAGAGGGTTTCTTTCAAGTTACAATCCTGGATTAATCAGAAGAAGCGTGAAGCACCTTGCAGATCAGCGAAGCGACAGTCGTTTGTGTGACTTTTATTAATATATTCCAATTATCCCTCGAACTAGCTATCTTGGCATTACACTCCACGAGAATCATTTCTAAATCTTTGTAAGAAAATTAAAAGGTGTTAAAGCGGATGTTTTTCGATAGCCGAATTGGCTACTTTAATTTTGAATGACTGTTGTTTTACATAATCAATCTAATTTTATTCGAAGATAAAACTAAGAGTTTTATTTTGCAATAAAAGTAATATGCAGCATCTATAAACTTTTATACTTATCCTGCCATGATCCCAATTTCATTTGGAGTCGGCGAAATATGTTTTCTTTTTCCACTCTCCTCGAACAGCCGCCATTTCAACATTAACATCATTCTTTGTCATAATTATAATCTTTTGAACAGTCTAACCATCTTTTCTTCGGTCTTTCTCTCCCTCTATCTTATTTATTACATACTCATCATCTCTACTCATTATGCCCATACCATGTCAATCTGTTACCTCAGTCTTCACTGGTGCTACTTTCAAACTTCCTCTAATGTACTCATTCCTCACTTTGTCCATTTTTGTCAATCCACTTATCTATCGTAGCAATCTCATATCAGCCTCGTGTAGTCGATTTTCCTCCATCAATCATCGTTTTTCAAGCATCCTTAATCTTTTATGGCCTAAAAATTCTATTATCAAAATGCTTATTAATTTAATATTGATGTTCTTTGACAAATTACATGTCCTACATTACATAGTCTTTGAGACAACTATCAACAAGTGCTTTCTAATTAAACTAAAACATTAATTTAATCAGGTACCTATTAAGGTCAACAGTATTTAATATTTCATCCGTCCATAAGTGTCAAAATGTCCGTACTTCTATAATCGTTCACAGCAGGTATTAATACGCATTAGTACAATTTGCTAAGTGCGACATTATTGTTGGAGGCGGCTGTTAGCTCTTGTCTCGCGATCGAATCGAAAAAAGCTCATCGTGCCTGCGTTTATAAAGAGCACTTAACTTGATTACATGAAGCCCGGTTGTGTTAGAAAAATGTAAAGGTAGGGGTAGACGGCGCGTGGCCGGCGTCCTTCTAAACCACGCCACGTGTCGACGACCAGTAATTGTAGCTTACTCGGCCGCTTCACTATGTGCTCCCAACAAAATACTCCCGTTTAATAAAACGTTGCTTTTCTAATAAGATATGGTGGCAAAAAAATATGGCCCTTAAGAATGTTAAAGGTTGGGTACCATAGCTTATAGGCACAGGCACTTTTTTTATAAATTACGAGATGGCAAACAAGCTGTCCACCTGGTGTTAAATGGTTACCGTCGCGTGTAGACACTCGCAATATTAAGGGCAAACCTCTTAACATTACAAGTGCGTGTGCCATCCTGGGGACTAAGATGATATGCCCTCCATGCCCGCCCAGTAATTACATTGGCTACCTTTCTCTTCAATCCCAAACACAGCAAACTGCTTCACGGCTGCAATAAGAAAGGCGGTGGTACCTACCCAGACGACCCTACATATGGGTCTACCGCCTAGTAAACTTATGGTGTTTAGGGTAGTAACTTAAGTGTTAATCGCTCACCGATTTAAAAGTAAATTAAAAAGTGAGGTTGGGCTCATTATCCGCTCGAATTTTGAGCACCTGAACTGAGGCAGACCTTACAAAAGACTGCAATCCAATAACTCTACATTTTCGTAATGGGTTTATATCGGTGAGTAAGAGGATAGGGTTAAGGATGGCGGCGTGAGAGTGACACATCGATGTTACAATCTCAGACCAATTGGTCTGAGGTTACAATCGTCTACGATGACGTAAACCATCATTTACTAACCACACAGCATAAAACCAAGTACACTACTTGTGTACAGATAGCACCGATTTTATGAAATGGTTGTCTAGCAACATACTTTTTTATAATTTCCTTTCAAAGACGCTTTTTTTTTATATTTCTTTGCTTTTTATTATAATATCAGTATAGAAAATATATATGATGTTGGTGCAGCTAAACCACTGTGTTTCATTATAAATAGCGTATCATTCCACTAAAATTGTATATAAAATAAAGCCGCATAATATGCTAATGCAGTGGTATAGCAGGCAATATACAAACTTAGTATACAACTAGCTGCCCGGCCACGCGTTGCTGTGGTAATTTCATACTACTGACCTGTAACATTGTATCTGCAGTAAAAAAAAATGACTACTTATCAAGATAAAAACTATCCTATCTCTCAAGTTGGATCAAACTGCACGTGCACACGGTGTACAAATTTGATTGAAATCGGTTAAGTGGTTTAGGAGTCCATTGAAGACAAACATTGTGACACGAGATTTATATATATTAAGATAGAAAGCAAACGCAGCATTCAACGTCATAACCATTAAATTACACTATGGTTTTTATTTTGTAGAATGTAGAATTCTTTTAAAAGTTTGTGACAAAGTGAGTCTACTAATGTCCATCGTACGACATAAAAATTAATTATTTGCTTCCCCAAAAAATGTTTTTTTGGGATAGACAGTGTAGTAGACAAGTTTTTTAACAATAATATTGCAAAATCAGTTTTAGCAGTTTTACATTCATTCAATAATATTTTAAAAGAACTAGATATATAAGTTATCAACTTCTACAATTCTATAAATATAGTATCTTTTGCATATTTATAAAGATTAAATAAAAATATACACATAATCACTCTCACAATTCTAAAGAGGGTTGCAAGAAATCTACTTTCAGGATGTTCATTACTTCAGTTACAAGTTGTGTGATAAGTAGGTACATAATATATTTAAATCTAATAGTAAATAATGTAAAATATTACCTTTAGTCCACATAGATAGATAGATAGCGCAATATTTAAATTCTTAAAGAACTCTGAATATAAAATTTTGTTGAAAAAAGTAACTGAAAAGCTGTGAGATTATCATTTTAATTGTTAATAAGATCAATGTGGCTTATGTATTTTTTATGCTATGTCGTTGGCATATAAGCATGCAGATCGTCTGAAGGTAAGCAGTCATGTTAATGGGTTAACTACCTACGCTACCCAATGGAGCTCTGTCAACCTTATTCACTGAGATAAATAACAAAGCTACAAAAATGTAAGTAGTGTTATTTGACAGTGAGGTCTAAAGTAAGGGGGTTAAGCGGTTAATCCGGTAAACCCCCTTACTTCCAACAAAAGTTTAATTTTGAGGTTCAAACTCTCCCATAATATCAATAGCCGAAGATTTTTTTTTGTATTTTTAAAATAGTTATTAAATTTAGCGTTAGACAGATCCAAAACTATGGAACCAGGATATAAAAATTGTGTCCACATTATGTTGCTAGAATTCAAGGTTAATAATTAAGCTACACAATACGGGAAGATGATACTAACTAATATTAACCAGATAATTCAAGTGATTATAAGTTCTTCCACTGTGAAATATGTATTTTATTACATGTAATGGCGTAACGATTATTTAGACTTACTGAATGAACCCTTATAACCTGAACTGTGATTTTTACAAAAGTATTGGCTTTTCACTAAACATCTGTGATATATAACAAATTTGAGAAATGTTAAGTAGCATACATATAACATAGCAGAGTTGCGGCCTCACCTTCGAGTGCCTTGTTTCTGGCCAGCAGCGCAAGCAGCACGTCGGGCGGCGGCGGGTCGAGCGCGCCCAGCGGCGAGCCCATGTGGCCCTCGCGCCGCTCGCACTCCTCAAACCCAGCCTCCATCAGCCCAACACTACCTTAGCACGCACAAACAACCACCGACTCGCATCCCGCGACCGACGTCTGCGTAAACACCCAAGCACCTGTTCGTAGGTACTCCAGAAACGGGCGTCGCGACGCGGCCGGGCCCACGTGGCGGTGCCGCCCACGCCCGCCCTTTCCCTCTCCCCCCGCACTACCCTCCCACCTCCCATTGAGAAGTCATTTTTCACCCCCTGAATCTGATAAACCCTCCGGGCTGCGCGGGGCCCCCCCGCCCCGAACTAATTTGCCGGAGTCGTACGACACACCCCCGGTGCTTACATCCATCTACAATATTACTCCAGCACGTTATCCCGTTCGCGGGGGCACTTCGTTTCTACTCAACTGGTATCGCTGTGAAGAAAGGGAATTCTGAAATTAAAGTCGCTTTCATACTTTCTCTCTTAGAGGATTTTGTTAATGAAAACAATTTTTGTCTTTTATTTCCCCTCGTTTTTATACTTTCTTCTTCGACGCATGGACCAATAGTGCACGTCAAGTAATTTTGACACTGTTAATATAACTTTCTTCGTATCTGTTGGATGCACTAAGTGAATTCTGTATCGACTGTTCCGAAAACTTTATTAATTTTTCCTGATTATTAGTTATTTTTCTTTGATATCGTTGGTGTTACATCAAACACAAGTATGTTATGTTATTGGCTTTGGTCTGATTTCAGAAACCGGTGGTGTCCCACATATTAAGTACATACCTATAAAACTTCATGAAGCTGAAAATCCAATATTCGTGATCCACGACAGGACCATAAGAGTTGAACATTATGCACATATGGATACGGTAGAAATATGGATGAAGAAATTTGATTTTAAATATTGTTATTTATCACTAATCGTCGCTACGCATCGACGACGTTAACTATTTGATGGACTGAACTAGAGTAGTCCAAGCCGCCCGTGAACTACATCCGATAGACCGTGTCCGAGAATTCTAGTACAATATGTGTGTGATGAATTCATCACATGTATAAATATTGATTGATAGTCCTATTATACCACTTCGGTATAGTTATAAGGACGAAGGCAAAGGGGAATTGATAGTAGTCTGTGCTCTGGAAATCATTAGTTAGTTCTTGTAAGTGTGTATAACAGTTTTAACTGTGCATTATAAAATGGAATTGATAAATTTGATTCCATTCTAACAGTGTAGATTCTTATATTTTAATCGCTCCCAGAGCATTAAAACTTTCATTTATCAAAGATGTTTTGATCGCTGGGATTCAAAACCAAATCATAGCACATGACAATGTGAGATTCAATGTGATTTAATTCACTTTATCTGGATTTGAATAGCTTATTTGAAGGCACTTTAACTATATAAATTCTTATTAATATACGTTACCTAAGACAATCAATAAAGAAAAAAATAAGGGTGTGTTGAGAGCGAAATCATGAAAACGGAAAGATTTTTATTTTGATAATTCAAATTAATTGTTTGTCGAAAGTAGCGCCAAAACTGAGTCGCGTAGATGGCGTCATAGTATTAATTTACGATTCTATTCTTCAGTTTAGGTCGTAAATTGCATCGCGATAAAAGATGGTGTAAAGCGTCGGTGGCGTAGTGCGTAAGAGCGTCGTCTCCCACCCGGGAGGCACTGGTTCGATCCCCGCCACGTACCACTGTGTTTTCAAATTTTGAATTCATATGTACGTTTACTCGACGCTTTTACGGTGAAGGAAGACATTGTGAGGAAACCTACACACACCTATGAAGCAATTCTTAGGTTGTGTGCGAAGTCGGCCAACCCGCACTTGGCTAGCGTGGTTGACTATAAGGCCTAATCGCCCCTAATGTGGGGTAGGCTCGAGCCTCTCGGTGGAGGGCATTATATGATCTGTTGATGATGATGATGATGATGAAAAAATGTTGGTAAGGTAGCAAAAGGGTAGCAATAATTTGAACACTGCGCTAGCGTCGCGGATGCGTGACGCATACGCCGCGTTACTGCGACGTCATTTACATTAGTGGGACATCTAGATGTCAGCAGCTACGCCGCGCTGGCACAGTGGTCAATTACTGCAGATTACTGCAGAAGAAAAATCACCTCAATCCCACGCAAACGTCGCGTTATCGCGGTTATCGCTAACGTTCATCGACCGCTGACGCTAGGCAAACGCTGTTATTTTTATGCACAAGCTGTGTCGACAATCAGTTATGTACGAGGAATCATTGAACTATAGTTACCGTGGCGTGTATGTCGTTGAGAATTTTACAGTGGGATTCCACCTCATTAATCACTATCATGAGGTCTGTTGTCACACTTTTCTTCTTCTTTTTCTTTTCAAACGCTCCCTAGATGCAATAAAATGTGTCACACCCACATGTTAATACAAACACCAAGAAAGAATATAAATACTGAAGAAAGAGCTCAATGGGCTAGATCCCTTTGCTTTCCCTTAATAGGGAGAATTTACAAAATAAAATAAGGATTTGAAACCACAGAGCATTATAATAAGCAAGAGAAGCAAGAAGCTTATATTTTTCAAATATTTTTAACCTGTTTTTTAGGTATGATTGACACAAACATTATGTCACTTTGCCAAATACTATTGAAATCTCCCTTTCAACTTTATTCAAAAGTATTTATATATTTTTTTACTTTGATTTAATTATATATGGGTTATCATGATTTCTGCTTATAACATGTTCCGTAACATACCTCATCCCGATTGTGATAAATATAATCCAGATAACATTTTTAAGAGGTTTAAAGTAATTGAATTTCCAGTATCTTTTGTAGGTTTGTCCAATACGAAAATCCTCGATGTTGAAGTGGATTTAACAATTTCTGCTTATTTAAAGACTTTGCACGATCATCGCCTGTTGGTGGGTATATTTTATAATAATTTAAATAAACTTAAAGGAGTAAGAGTCTGATCATATACCTACTTACTTCGTTTCTTTTTTAGAAATTTCAAGATGCCCGTGCGCTATCTGCATCACACAGAGCATTTACTATTGCACCTGTTGATAACCATACTATATGTATAAATTTTCATCCAAGGAATGAATGTATTTCAAAAGTTAAACGCAGTAAACAATTTGTTAATAGATTTGTATTTGACTTACGTTTAGTTCAGGTTGATGGAACTCGATGTTGCAATAATGAGTTACATTCAGAAATAGGACGTTACTACATCAGTGGAGAATTTGAATACTGCACCCTCACACATGAACCATCCGTTATAAATTTTGGAAATGTGCTTTTGAACACTAAGATGACTAAATACATCCGAATAAGAAATGAATCACATATAGACGTGAAAATGAAGTATGTAAGAGTTACAGGATTTGAAGTAACACCTCAAAAAATCATAATAGCTCCTAATTCCACTAAGCGCATATCTGTAACTATAAAACCAACTTGTTTATTAGTTAATAAAAAAATAAATTTTGAAATAAGAAACCCCCACGATATTACTGATGAACTAAATGAGGACGATAATAATTTTTTAACGTACTCTATTGACTTAGAAGCTACAGTTTCTTGTCAGACTATTCATAAAAATGTTACTGTAGAGTCTTTACACAAATTCTACGAACCGGACTCTCGGTATGCTTATTTGAATGAAGAGCTGACTACTCATTTTAAAAGAAAGAAAGTTGCTCGTCAATTTCTGGAATTTTCAAAGCTACTACATGGGAGAAAAACTGTAGCAGAAAGAATTTCCACTGGAAAAGACCAATGTGAATTTAAGCAGTACCTTGCATTAGAAGAAACCAAGACAAAGTCTAACTTATGTGGAGTAACTGCCGAAAAAATAAGCACCTTTGGCCTCTTTGACGTCTTATTTTTGCCTTTTTCCATAGACTTTGGCAGAGTAGGATTATCGACGTACGGTGAAAAGGAGTTAACAATACATAATAATAGTAAATATGATATAACTATAAAGTTATTTACAGATGATTGTGTTTTATACACACCGGCTAAAACTTCAACTTTATGCTTAAAGTTAATGTCCAAAACTGAAGCTAGAGTAAAAATATTTTGTTGGGGTTGTATAGAAGGAAACTTTGAAGGAACATTCGAATACGCAATAGATAAAAAATATCACAGAAAACATCCATATCGTTTACAAGTAGGAAATCCGACTTTGATGGTATTGGAAAAGAGCCTAAAATTTGGTATGGTAACAACTGAAAGTTTTATTACATCTGTACCTGTTAGAATATACAATAATTTCAATGTTGATGTTAATTTTAAATGGGATGAGTTAAATGTGGATACTCCATTTGTAATTATTCCTAATGCTGGCGTTGTTCCAAAGCAAATGTGCAAAGTATGCGATGTAATTTATGTTTGTAAAGCAACAAAAACGAAAACTCATGAAGTCGATCTTATAACACAAAGTAAAGTACAAAAGATAATTCCTCTTGAACTAAGTATAATTACTAGAAAAATATCTATAAAATTCTTACAACCTGCTGTTATGTTCAAAGATATTGCTTTAAATGTGGAAACCATAGAAAAAGTCAAATTAGAAAATTCTTCTCGAGAAGTAGCACTTTTTCACATAATGGAACCCCTAATACCTGGACTTCGAATAGAACCTATGTATGGTACAATCAAACCAAAAATGGTCATCATATTTGAGATAATTGTAAAAATTGCGTGTGTTTTGGATTTTTCTTTTGATGTTTATGTAAAAATCAACAATAAAGAAAATGTAATTTTACCTATAAGTGGAAACGTAGTGGAGCCGAAGTTAATAATTCACCCAAAACATTTATATATGGCTCGCATTCCATGCAATATGATCACGTACGTTCCGATCACTTTTCAAAATATTAGCACTTTGAAATCTTTTGTCGAAGTACTAGATACGGGTGACGATAACATTTTCAAAGTTTATATAGCTCAAGGAAATGGAAAACAAAGAATATTGAAATTCGAAGTTGAAGGAGGTCAATCAAAAACGGTATTCATTAAAGTTCACGACATATTTCGAAGAGAATACGAAATGTACATACCTCTTAAAGTAAACGGATTACTAGGTCCACCAAATTCAAATTCATGGTCTATAGAGCTTCAACATTATATCGGACCATATGAAATGTTAGTCGTGCAATATCATTTAAAAATATAGTAGATTTAAATATTTAATCGTATAAATACTAATTATACTAAGTCTGTTCTAGGCCTTATGAAAATAATCCTAAAGTGAAGTTAAAGTCTGTTAATAAGGACATTCCGTACTGTCGTATAAGTGGAGTTATTACTGTACCTTGGATTAATTTTTCGGAAGAACAATTTGAGATAAACTATAAACCACATGCCGAAAATATTATGGAATTTACAATGACTAATGTTTCTAAATATAATTTACATGTTACAATTATGACATCAAAATTGGCTCCTAATTTCACCTTAGATTTATGTACCAAAGAAAATCAATCAATCATGAATGAAACAAATATAAAAATTGAATTGGAAAAACAGACAGAAGTCTCATTTAATTTAAAATTTCATCCTAAAGGTCATGGCAAATTTATAACAACAGCATTATTATATTTAGACAAACACATGACTCTGCCATATTATAACCTCACGTTCGTTGGAAAGAGAGAGACCCCTGCCTTGACTGCCAGTACTTATAGAATAATATTTCCACCGTGTCATGTAGGTAAAGAAATGTCCCGCACTGTGACCTTAAGCTTGGAAGGTAAATCTGATAAAGATGCTTTCTCATGTATGTCAAAAGAAGAACCAAATTTATTAGTATCGTTTATTAAATTTGAAGAATCGCAAGAAAAAGATGGTTGTCACACAATAGTCTCAGTAATGATAACAGTTAGTTGCCAAACATCTTATGCAAGAAATTTAACACTAACTTTTAATCATGAGAGTGGGTCTGGTTGCGACGTGGAAATTTCTTTTTGTTTCACCGTCTGCCCATTAACGCTGCATACCTCAAACTTTGTAACGCCAGAAGCGAATCCTTACCCTTATTTTCCTTTAGCTTCTCAGACAGAACTTTACAGTTACTTAGATAAAAGTACTAAATTTCTAGAAAGATGGATGTTCCAGCAAGGTTTTCGCCGTGACTTATATCCAGTTATACCAGATACATTTCATGCAATATCATCAAGCATTACTTCGTCTAATGCCACTAAGAGTAAAGGAATTAATGTATCTTATTTAAATTTTATGAGAAGAATTGCTGGCCCCTTAATGAAGCATGTACGAAAAATCACGTAAGTACTCCTTGGTGATATAATAATTTTATCATAATATCTAAAGCTCTACACATGTCCAGTTCGATTGCTTTCATTAGAGCTATTAAATTTTTATTTTGTCTACGTGTTCTACGAGAATTACATACATTGTATTTATGTAATATGTCACAGAATTATTTTTTCTGCTTTATTGATAAAGTCTTGATACCTGTGATAGTAAATGTAATGTAAAACAAATAAATAATTAAAAAACATAAAACAGTTTATTTGCTTGCAGAGTGACCGGTATTGACGAACCATTTAAATATGTTAAAGAAATTCACGATACGTATAGAGAGATTATACATTTATTGAAATCACGTGGAGCCAATTTATGGGTATTGCAAGCAAAGTTTCTATTGAGTTACGAGCAATTTCTTATATATACTGAAAATGTCACACCAAAGTGCAATGCAGATATTATATTAAATGAAGAATTACTAGCTGATGTCAACTTGTTCTGTAGACTAAATAAACAAAGTTGGTTAGATTTTATTTTACAAAGCTATAAAGTTTTTATATTAGACAGCTGCTTTTTCGAATGTATTTGTGTCAGTTCTCAAGAGAGAGATATTATAAAAATATTGATTGAATGGTATAATGAACAAATAGCTCTACAGCATAGTAAATTGAGAAAAAATAAGCCATTAAAAGTTATTACGAACATTACTACAGACTTATCGGATGGTGTAGCAATAATATCTTCTATTTTAAATTTTTGTACCTTCTTGAGTGATCATTTCTCAATATTTTGTGAAGTTGATGAAGATGACAAGAAAGGTGCAATAATAAACAATGCTTGTCTCATAATTGAAGCAATAAATATATTACGATTATATTTTCCTCTGCAAACTATGGATTTCTTGGAACCGAATTTCATACAAATGTTATTTTTATCAATTCACTTGTACATTACTTTACCAATGTTCAAGACAAAAGATGTAATAAAATTTAATCCACCCTTATTGCGTAGTTCCATGCGTCTAATTGCAATTTCTGCTTCAAGTCAAGAGTCATTAATTTTCAATTACATGATCATAAATAGTAAAAACAATTTCATTGTTGAGAAAGCTCCGTCTGCAGATAACGGCAAGAAGATTTTTTTGAGTGTAAAATTCATTGCAAATTTCACTCATGAAGAAACATGTATTCTTTTGGTCCATGGCTATAACAAAACAAGAATTTTTGATACTTATATGATTTTTGTTCTTCAAGGTCATATAGGATTATTAAATCCCTTCCGAAAGTGCAAAGTTACTGGACCCTTATATCGACCTAACAAGGTGGACGTATTGGTTGCATCGCCATTTCTCATGTCTGCGTCGTATCAAGTATACATAACTGACAATGAGCCAACAATTCCTGTAAAATTCGAGGGAAAACGAAGACCCAGTTTTTATTTGAGACGACTAAATCTTATGGAGAGAGAAATAAGTTTAAGTGGCTTACCAAAGGACAGTGGACAGGAAGTTCAGGAACACAAACTTTACTTACAAATGATTTGCCTTAGTACACAAACAGAGAACTCGTGGATATGGTTTCGTAGTGAGATAGGGGAGTTTTTTATTAAAGTAACTTCGCAGCCCCGTTGGGACTTGGCCATTGATACATTGCAAGCTCGAGTTCAAACTTGGCCTATGGACCCATGCAGTTGCGGAGAAGCTTGCGAATGTTATAGGACCACCATACTCCTTATACCTCACCGGAACGAATTGATGTTGCGAGCTTTGCGGTACGCCTTATTAGAACATGCATCTGACATAATGATGGAAGTGTATGACCAACTTATAGGTAATTTCTTTGTATATTTGCTATTTGGACTTTTTTAAAGACCGGCTAGACAAACAATTCTTTAGAGTGGTAGGTTCAATATCACACTAAAATTGGTACAAATTATTGCAGCTGTATGCCCTAAAAATATGTTAGTGGTAAGAATATTTTTGGAGAAATGCTTTGTACCTATGTGTGACAACACTTTTATCATTTTGTTTTATCTTTATCAGGCAAGATCCTAGCCTTCATTTACCTAATGGCAATACATGTTAAGGTGGAAGCAAGTTGCAAATCTTATAATTACCTGTCGGAGCACATTAATATTGTTAACACCGTTAACACTATAATTATTGCGACACAACGATTACAGACTTGGATAAGATGATGGTATCTACCCAGGCGGACTTGAAGCAAATCCTGCCACCAACTAAGCTAAGAACAAAATTGTATCGAACCCGGAATCTTTGGTTATAGTAGGCATGATGAGCGGGTAAAAATATAATAATTATACAATTAGATTACCATAAAACATTAGACATGTATTTTTTTCTTAATCAAATCAGTAATTTTTAAAAATATACAAGAGCAACTAAGTTTAGTGGTGAGGGCTTTCGTAAAGTGTATGAAAGCGTGAAGTCACATGACATTTCAACGCACTGTACCTACCGTCATTCTTAGTTTACGTGATAATAGAAATCCTCCGTGTCCAATATTTTTCGTTTTCTGTCTGACGGACTCGAAATAATTTTTCAATCATCATCCCTTTTCCGTTGGAGAAACCGGACACGGACGCGATTGAAACCATTAGTTTGCGGTTTCTTAAGAAAATGTATTTAACATTTGTTCCTCTTTTATTTTAAATAAATTGTCTATATTTCCAGAAACGTCTACCGGTAAAATAATCCTCAGCATGCTATTAGCCGAAGGTGGTACTAACATGTCAGATGTGCAGCACATCTTACAGACTGAAACCGTTTACCGCATCTCGTCAAGATCGTTTTTACCTCGCCTAGACAAAGTCAAATTGGCGCAGCATACTGGCGCGATGCTATCGTTGCCCATAACATTACCGGCTCAAGAACAAACCGAGAAATATATTGTCACTCTCACTTCCGAATGCGGTATGGATA
Source organism: Elophila nymphaeata (assembly GCA_955850985.1). NCBI lineage: Eukaryota > Metazoa > Arthropoda > Insecta > Lepidoptera > Crambidae > Elophila > Elophila nymphaeata. The sequence continues at coordinate 17,347,030 of OY039068.1, forward strand.
TAAGGACTTATAGAATACTCTTCATCGAGACTTTTGAGGATCACTAATGTACAGGCGACGGCAACTCAGGCTACACAAATCTGACATTATCTTCATTGTGTTTTGAGAAAAAATCATAGTTTGTAGTAATCTGACATGCAACCGTCTGTGTGTTAAAAAAGCATAGAATTTGACGATATAAATGCGACAGTAATTTGCTAAGAATACGAGTTACGCTTTCATGCCTAAACTCAACAAACTGCTGAACTGATTTTGATAAAATTTGGTATGGAGATATGAGACCCTGGTAAGGATATACCACCTAAAGAATACTTTTTGGCGCGATAACCAACATTACTGCGAGTGGAGCCGCAGGCGATCACTAGTTCTGAATAAAACAAAAAGTCTAGTGTTTAAATTTAATAACTACAAAATAAAGAAGTGATCCTGCTTCAAATGGATGCTCAAATAAATATTACAGCAAACTTAGATAATGATTGAAACTAAGTTATCGCTTTTATTTCTGAAAATTTACTGAAGTATTATTACAAAGATGTGCAGTACGGGTGTCGATTCTGTTATGTAATACCGTATTATTTATTAATAAATACATATCCATCCAAAATTTTATATTGATCACCAGCATCAATTTGAAATTATGTGCCTAACTAGAGAAATCTGTAGAACTTGTAGATATTCTAAAACTGATAGAGTCCTTCTTCATGTATTACAACATATTTTACATAACTATGATTTGTTGAGATTATTTCAATAAATTATTTTTTATCTTGGTAATCCCTCTGGTTTTATTTCAATGAAGCAACACAGAACAGAGTACAATAACAGAGAAAGATACGCGTGTTGACAAAAATTAATCATCATTTGCCTGTCGTGCTTCCAATTTTATTTGGGGTCGGCAAAATACTTTGACAGAAATGCCTTCCGAAGTACGGGGCAGAATCAATTTGAAAAAATTGTCAGTCACTCATCCGAGTAGCGACCACGAATTTGGTTGCTTAACTTTTGTGATTGTTACTAAGAATGCACGACCGTGGCGCCCCATTGACCTCCTCCAGTAGTTGAATTTTTTTTATACTATTTTATTTTGGTACGACCTATTTTCAAGATTATTTTCACCAAAATGCACAACTTTTAAAATCTTATGATACTAATTTGTTGTGTAAGTAGTCTAGTTTCATATTAAATGACATTAAATGACTTTTACTTTAATTATATCTGGATTAAACCCAAATACCAAATGCTCGGTAGGTACGAAGAAATATAAATTAATAAAAAAAAAACTTATTCATCACTAAGTTATTCTATTTCATAAAAAAAACTTATTCATCATTAAATTATTCATCACAAAAGTTTACTAGGTATTGAAAACAACTATTTAAATTGTCATTAAATCAATCTACTTTGCCATGCTGCTAATTGTCACAAGAGATTACCTACTGTCATCACAGAAATTTTAATCGATTTTCTGTTAATCGGTATCTTTTAATTTGTTGTAACAAATGTATTCGGAAAATGTACAGTCCTGTTAATGATTAATTATTTAAAACTATCTTATCAAAATTAAGTTGTGATTTAGGTACCTATTAACTGTTTGTGTTGGGGTAAAAACGGGTATTGTCGGTCACTTAAAGAAAAACATTTAAAAATAAAACCTTTTACAAACTGAAATTCATACATGGCGTAACAACAAGGATGAGTTTGGTAATTTATATTGGTGTCAGATATATTAATAACAATTCTTAAACTCATTATTTAGTAAATAGGTTCTTTACCGGTTGAGATGATTGTCGTTAATAACGATAAGCTCGGCTTACTCATTTATTCATTAGTGTTTGTTTACACTATTTCATATTCTAACTTAAAACAATAATTTTTCATAATTTAGTGTAACAAACGTAAAAGAGAAATAAACCAACCACAATTAAAAAATTACCATCTATTATTATCAAACACGACGAATTTTACCATATTATGACAGCGTGTTTGCGGAAAGCTTTCTCCAGAGTTCTGGTTATAGGTAATAACACGTGTTGAGAGAGACTTAATTCTATAATAAAAACCTTCAGGAAAACACCAATTAATAAAGGCTTAGTAAAAAATTTATTTGATTGATTAGTATTATTATTAAACAATCCGTAATTACCCGAACTAATACAACCCGGAATCGGAAATAAATACCGAGGCAGGTACAACTCGTACCGAGGCAGTTCCGTAGCGAGATGCGCTTGCGCCGCCTCGACTTTGACCCACCCACTGAACTGTGACTTACTCTCACTGGAGGCTAGTGGAAATCATTTCGCATTTCCCCTTGAACTTTTATATCAAGTGCAAGAACAATTTATTAGTTTTCTTCTTTTGTCAAGTAAATGGAAGTCTGTTTTTTATTGTGTAGAGTCTGGGAAGGAGTCATCCCCTGGTGAATTCATATTTTTTCTTTGCACCATAATAAAATACCGATATCGTGAAGCAAGATGCGTGGAGAATGCCTAATTTCACATTCACTACAATTTTACGTGTAAATAGGAAAAGTCTTTCACTGTCCATCATTCTCCAAAAGTGAATCACTTTGGATGAACCGTCTGATTCCGCCTTAGCTATTGCACATCACAATACAAAATCTTGTCTGATATCCTGTCGTAACATTTTCAATGCTTTCGTCCTAGTAAGAATTCTATTGGATAACAAATAATTTACAAAAAATCGGGCATTTTTATACCACGAACTTTATGAAATTATCTTATTTTTTTATTAATTTCCCATTGTAATTAAAATTCACGCTTATTAGCATCTAAAATTTGTGCCATCGTGTGCTATCGCCGTCTTGCCTTGACTGGTCTAATGAGCCGTGCCCGAATATAATGCGAGAACGTTAGTCGTTCTATACGATTGATTTTAGATACCTGTCTACTGATTATTACTTCCCTTTTTACGTTAGTTAGCGTACGATAGTAAGCTGTCATAGTAAAGCCAGGTGTAAATTTTTTTTACGTCCGGACTGCTCGCGGTCCATTTAGTTTGGGCCTTTCAGACGTACACATTTTGTTTTTCAGACTTAGTACTCATCCCTGAGTTTACACACACATTATCATTTTTTGTATACCTATGCAAGAAGTGTTTACCTTTATGTGCCTTTGTCTAATTGTAGGTACATTTAGCGTAATCAAAAAATCTTACGTAAAGCTATTGAAAGCTCCTCAATAGATTAAAAACTTAATCATTATTATGTTTAAGGTCGACAAAAATATTGGAGCAATTAAGACACTTTTATATTGATTTTTAAGTTGGATCTGTTATAATATTATAATGCATTATTGTATTTTTTTTGTATTCCACACATTGTATTCTTATAACATTGTTAACCGAAGGATCTTATATGTAGGCTTAGCACTTAAATTGAAAGGAATATCTGTAAGTACCTATCTAACAATAACATAAAATGGTGGTGGGTATCAAAATTTAAATTGCTTAGTTCATTAATATTATTAATTGAATTACATAAATAGAAAAGCTTTTCACAAGATAAATAATCGAAATGCGTGAGAGTAATAACTACCCAAAATTTACGCATGTAACTGTAACTTAAATTATATTGATAATTATTAATTATTGACTTGTATTGATGTTTTGATATCATTACGAAATTGTAAGCTGTGGAAAGTATAAGCTGAAAGCTAAAGCTAAAGTGTAAGCTCCATCTGAGTAAGATCTAATTATTCGTCCCGAAATGGTGGTAGGGCTTTTGACGATTTAAAAGTACTTAGCAAAGTCCATTTAAATAAAGACCTTTTTCATTTTCATTGAAATAAATAAAAATAATTCAGTAAATAAAAGAGTAAAAAATCTTTCTTTAACACTTTAATCGTTTAAAATAGGTTACGGTATCATTTTTAACCAACTTCAAAAAAGGAGGAGGTTCTCAATTCGTCTGTATGTATTTTTAATATGTAACCTCATAACTTTTTACTTAGTGTACCTATTCGGAAGATTCTTATAACGTTTGGAAGCTGGTGCTTGTCATGTGGTCCCATTTAAATTTGATCAATATTTGAGTAGTAGTTTTTGAGTTATCCTTAATAATGCCTCAGTTAATTGACATCTATGATAACGTTATCATTTTATTACTTGTTTCTCTAAAAGATCTCGATATAGTTTCCAGAGAATTTCTACATTTACAACACTAGAAATCAAAATATAAATTATTTTGGAATAAAAAAAAACCGTCTTTAAAACTAGAAACGACGAAATATTTTTTTTATGTTTTAAAAATCTAATTTTTTTGAGGCCGGTGCCAACCTAAATATTTGGAATAAACGTAGTCACTTGTATTTGGGAACGACCTCAAAAAATCATTTAGTTTCTTTTAACATATTTTTTTTATTTCAATGGTCACAGGAATTTATCATATTTTTATTAACCAGCTTTTAAAATGTGACACCTTATTTCTCATAACCAAAACAAACCAGGAATATGTGATCCTAATTCAATTGATGATCAGACAGACTTTATGAATCATCATAAAGCAAATGCGTCAAAGGAAGCAACTTTTCTTCAGTAATTACTGCTTTGTTCTTGATTTGTATCAGAAGAAAAAACCTTTAAACTTGTCACGAACGTAACACGTGAAGTGACGACAGTTATTTTAAATGCTCTAAAGTACTGTTAGTAACTATGAAGAAATACTGTGGTATCATAAATCATGTTGCAAAGAGAGTGTTAAATAAGAATGAATGTGAAGACGCGCTGAGAGAGAGAGGAAAAAACATCGGGTGTGGTCTCCTCTTGACTTTCTCGTATACCGTAAACGACTCAAAAGTTGATAGAAACCTTGTATTTTTATGTCATACATGCATGTTAAATTTGGTTACAATCTGTTAACGCATACTCGAGTTATCGTGCTAAAGCACAGACACACACACAGACATAATTGCAAAAACGGTATTTTTGGACTCAGGGAAGTCCAGAACATGTAAGTCGATAAAATCTCGAGGTCGAATTTTTTGACGATTACAAGACTTCCTCTCTATACTACGTACGAGAAAGTAAAGATGGATAGACTGTGTATGAAAGACGATATAACAAACTGATCGGCAACGGTGCTAGAAGAAAACATATTAAGCCGACCCTGATAAAATTGGGAGCTGGCAGGCAAATTGAGTGCGGTCAGCATCTGAAATAGATTACCAATTTAGTACCCTGTCATAATAATTAATCATACATAATGGCAGCAACAATTACTGCAGAGGCGTTGGTGTTGCTATGACATAGTACTAAACTGTTATCTGTATTATAGCATTATGTGTTTCATAAAATACCTCCACCGTGGCATAGTGACTGACTCACCGATATTAGACCTAGAGATCCCGGGTTCGATTCCCAGGGGAGCATCAATTTAAGTCAACCTGGCTACCTACCATTTTACCAAAGACTGTGTGCCACTAAAAGACACTTGTTTACAATGGGCAAAGCTGATGACCTTCTGTAGAATGTGTGGTGAGGAGGAAGAAAGCACTGATGCACTAGCCAACAGGCGACTAAAGGTCCTGGACTTAGGTTACCCTAAACCAGAGAACTTTATAGACCTTACTCCCGCCAATATCGTGAAACTCATCCAAAATGTTTTCGATGTTGGCGGGGATGGGTGATAAGAAAAGGGGAAGCACAAAAGATCCCATAGGGTCGAAGCGCTCTGAGACACGGCCTCAGACCCTAGCATAAGAATAAGAATAATATCAAAGTCTGTCATCTAATAGTGGTGTCAACAGTATTAGTTCCGCGTCATTTAATGAAAAGAAAGCAAGTCCCTCTGTGGTTGAGGGTTCCAGGTGGAGCTCGATTCATCTTCGGCCTTATCGTGACTTCGCACAGTGATATGAAAGCCAAGAAAGAGCTTCCCGTAAAGCATAATAAATGTATATTTACAATTTAGCCCCATTTCATAAAATTGCTTCTAAATTCCTTTTTACAATTCAATGCGGTTAGCGAATGGTTGGAGTAATCAACAAAACTAAGTAATAGTAAGTTTTCGAAACTGTCCAGCTTTGAATTTAGCCGTTCTTAATTGTATTTAGAAACAGATAATTAGCGACCTTATCCTGGTGAAATGCCATACAAAAAGCCGCAATTAAAATTTTATAACAATACCTTGATAGTGTATTTCTGTCAATGAGTAACGTTTCCAAAGATCCAAGGGTTAGTTTTGGCAACGTGCATGTGTAACTTACAACCGCCATAAGATAAGATGAAATACTATAATTGTTGTACACAGTCAACGCAGGTCAGGCTACACAAAATGTTGTATTGCTCCAGACAATTTTAATTGTTTTTATATTACGAGATGGCAAACAACCTTACGGCCCACCTGATGTTAAGTGGTTACCGTCGCCTATAGACACTTGCAATATCAAGGGTAAATCATTAACGCTATAAGTGCGTTGCTATCATGGGAACTAAGATGATATGCCTTCCATGCCCAGTAATTACACTGGCTACCTTTCCCTTTAATCCGAAACACAGCGAACTGCTTCACGGCAGAAATAAGAAAGGCGGTGGTACCTACCCAGACGACCCTACATATGGGTCTTCCACCTAGTCCGTCCACCAATAGTACCATTCTTACAAACTAAGTAAAGGTGCAAATTTATTGAGAATATTTGACAGACAACTTGCTTTTCCAAGTTACAGACTTCATAAAACTAGTCACTCATTCATGGGGAAATGTATACAAATATATAATAAACTCCCACATCATATAACTGAACTTCCGTTACATCAATTTAAACTTCACATTAATTAATTTAATTATTTAAATTTTAATGAAGAAAGCGTATTATAAAGTTCAAGAATATATAGACGATAAAAATGTGTGGACACATCCAAATGTGTTAGATTCTCCATTGTAATATAGTGAGATATCAATATGTGTAAAATTTCAATTTTATAATTGACAATATTGTAAGGAAAGATGTCTTAAATCACATTTTTTATACATATTTTTTTTATTGTAAGTTTATTTATTAGTCTTTATGTTATAGAGATAAAGACTTGACAATGTGAATTATGACTCTGTAAAGGAAGGATAAAACTTGTTGAGTTTCTTGCCGGTTCTTCTCAGAACAAGGCCTCCTGGTAGACTCTTGAACCGATGGCATCAAATTTGACTTTCATTAGTGTACAAATTGTACCTAAATGAATAAAGAAATTTGAGTTTGAGTTTGTGGTAACCCCGATGTGATGACTGTAAATACTGAGGTAAACACTTAAATGTAAAATTATATAGAGATTCACAGCCATGGAAAGTGTTATGTTCCTTTATATTCCACATTATTGTGTAATTCATATTTATGTACTTTTTTTCACACGGTCGTTCGTAGCGTCAACGTAAACAACGATCTCAGACAGCCGTCGTAGAAAGCCGATCTGCGCGTGCGCTTATAAATGCACCTCGACCCGGCTGTTGCACCATTATCTCACAGAACTACAACAGAAGCTCAGGTGTCACGTTGAATTCATATTAAAAAATTATACAGTTCTTTTGTTACAATTCCTAGAATAATTGAATACTTAATTTATAAGGCAGATTGAGTTAATTTAAATTGTGTGAATAGTGATATAATAGTGCCTAACATGGATTCCCAACAATTTCGGGATTTTGGGAAAGCTGCAATCGATTTAATAGCTGACTACATTGAAAATATAAGACAAAGGTAAAAATTCATGATATTAATCTTACTCAACAAACTTAAAATTAACGGAGTTTGACTTCAAAACATTTTTCTATTTAATTACGAGTAATAAAGAATATAATAATATACCTATCTGAACGAATATGTTTAATTATTTATTGTTAAATATAAATAAATACACCTATTAAAATTAAAATCCTAAAACTGAGAAAAGACTATTAGTGCGTTGTGATTTTACTGTGGCAAAAAAGTCTACTTTATAAATTACTTGCGACCCACCCCGGCTTTGCAAGGATTAGAGTACTTACATTTACCTTAACGATTTCTCCTTCTGAACCTTCCTCTTAAATTACTCTATCTATTGGTATAAACCGCATTGAAATCCGTTGCGTAGTCTGCAAGTTCTAAGCGTACAGACAGAAAGAGCGACTTTATTTTATATTATGTATAGATTGATGGATTATATTCAATCTTCGTGAATGTATTACGATCTGTGTGTACAATAGTCCATGTTAGATGTTGTTTTCCACGCTCACGCCAATTATCTATTCCAAAGTAAGTATCATTAAGAACTTGTGTTATGGATACTAGTTAACGGTCATTTTTAATATAAATAAACTTAAACATTTATAAACTGATATAAATAAATAAACAACCATGACTCTTCGACAAATATTCGTGTTCGTCCAGGAGGTCACTACCAGGATTCGAACCCGATCCGCTTGATGTTTAAGCATAGACCACTCCACCACGACGGCGTCGTACATTGACTGTATGACAATGTAGATTGCGGAAATATCATGATAAACTGTGAATTTTGCAAAGAATAAATCAGACAGCTTAGAATTGTTTGTTCTGCCGGTGTCCTCATACATAAAAATATATTTTAAAATTTTCAGTCAGGTTCATCATCAAACAAATTGATTGCAAAAATTATAAAATAAAGAAATTCAATAAAAAATACACTATACACTACATACATCACATTTATCCTTTAGTTATATGCTCTGAGCATTTACCTTCGGTTACACATTAAGTACCTAGGTATATAATTTTGCATGTAGAATTAGACCAAAGTTACTAGTTTCATGACATCATTTTATTTTAAGATCCTATAGTACCGACCTACTTATAATGAGTAAATAACAGTGAATTAATATTTCGAGTAAAGGAGAACCAATGGATATAAAGAGTCATATAAAATATAACAAAAATATGGCTATAAAGTCACAAGACATCTAATTGTATAGAAGACAGATACGCATAATATATTTTAAAATGAATAAAAAGGTCAATGTATAAAATTCATAAAAAATATTAGGTACATTTGTTATTACTAACCTAGAATGATCTAGCCCATTCTCCATTGCATTATACATACATATTTATGTTTTTGCTCGTTCTTGAAATATGGGTGTCATACATTTTTAGATGGTTAGAAGACAAAGGCAAAAGACATCATGATGGCAACGATAATAAGGCGAAACTCAGTATAACGTTTCGTCATTTTCATTTTTTTCATTTTCATTTTCATTTATCCAAAAATAATATTGATCGTTAAGAGCGTGCATTCATCGAAGTACCAATAATATATTTTTCACTGTATTGTTGTTAGATACACATGTCTATGTGGCCCTATGCAAACATAGACATTGCTTGAAGAGCTATAGGTGCACTATCTGGAAAGACCCGTGGTGTACAATCGAAAAATGGCCGCGAGCTCGGATTTAGACCATTTTTCAAATAAATATTCAAAATATCTGATTGCTTTTAACAGTATTATAACATCGTTATTATGTCTAGAATTACATGTATTTTAATAAAGTAAGTATAATTTTCAAAAACATTGTAAAAATCCTTATGAAAATTTACCAATTTATATTTTTTTGGTAATTTTTTTAATATGTTATCTCATTATTGTTTACTTAGTTAGGCTCTATAGTGGTTTAAAGGTGTATATTTTCTATTGGAATAATAGTTTTCTCAAAGTACTGTTTGCCATTATAAATATGCTTGTATTTCATCTGAAAAATTGCTCCAAACTGCCTTTTTGTAAAACTGCGCTATAAGATTCTCCTCGCTTAGCAAAACTATACATGTAAATTAAAATATCTCTCTATAGTAGTTTTAATCCAGAATTAATCTTCCTATAATATATAATTTCTTTGCAAAGTCTGTTCACATCGCTTCAAAATCAGGTCTGACAAAATCACAAAATGTAACAATTTCGACTTAAATCGAGTGCACGCCCATAACACAGATGCTCAATTATGCAATAGGTACTTTTACTTGTGCATCAAAATAACATTAAATGCGGAATTTTATGTTGACTTTCAATACGGTCTTTACGAAAACTTTCAACTCCCTTTTACTAAAGTATGTTAACTCTGAATCATTTAATAAATGTCACTTTCAAAAAACGTAAACAATATAAATATCGGGAGTTTCTCCCGAGTACTTGTTGTAATAACACGTGTTGAGAGACTGCATTTTTAACTCAATCTATCTTTTTTACCTACAATTTATAGTCTTCTTCTTTAAATAAATGGCGTTCGCTATTCATTATTCTAACGCATTTCGCTAATGTCAAGTATAATAACAGACAGTAGATTGAGGTTAAAAATGAAGTCTTTCAACATTTGTTCAAGAACAACAAGAAATCGGGAGAAACTCCCAATTTATAGCTACTCTAGATACATTTTTGACTTGACATTGGCTAAATGCGTAATCCCGCAAAAGTCGTTATTGAAGATTAAGAAGAAGAATATAAATAATGTTTGAACTGGTTTTAGTTTTGTTTTTACATGATACTTAGGTATATGAAGATAAATTATTAAACAAACAATAATTTGGTGTTTGTGTTTTCTATACAAATCACAAGGGAAGTTGAATTTAGCAAAAAAAGCTTCAAGCAGTAGTCAAGTACTTTATAAGTAGGCACGTTAATATTTCGTTGGATTTGCGAAAGATATATCGTAGCAAGTGGAAAGCAGTGATCTATGTTTACCTCTATTGCAAAAACTCATAACTGAATATTTCCTTAAACACTTAATCATTTTACAGAGCTTTTGATCTTTATTCACTCGGTTGTGATACAATACTGTTAATTTAACAAGGTTTTATGTCAATATCTAAAATGGAAGCCTTGATTAAAAAATACAATCATTCATTATCTTTTTTGCGATCTCAGTATCGTCCTAATTATTCACCTGACGTCAAGACAAACTGTCATTACAAAATAATTATTCAAATTATTTGATGATGAATATTTAGACTTCAACTCAATAAACATTTTTTAATTTGTCTATTTTAATAACTTTGCCGCTTTTGTCTCATAATAGGTACAAAATTTGTAAGATTAATGTAATAAGGAGTTTCGCTGTTGACACGAAGGATGAAACACGAAGCATTCCATTAATTAAACAATTATTCAGATGATTACCGCATAATTACAAACAATGTTATTAAGACTACGCCTATGAAACGCAACACAATTTTCCTCCTATTGTTCGTTGATATAGAAGTTCGTGAACATAAGTTGTATGAATTCATAAAAATTCCATCTAAAGCCAAACCCATGAATAAAATTACCAGTTTCCTATCCTCTTAGGATTTGATACTCAAAACACGTCTTAACCAGCATAAAGCCTATGCCTTCTCGCTTATGTTCATTTGTGTAAGTTTTTAGTATAAAAAAAATATTTTTAAATAAAACAAAAACTGCATTAAATGGAACCAACTAAAAATGGGAAAAAAAATTATAAATACCAAATACCTATGTTATTTTGAGATCGGTGGCAAAGGCAATTCCAAATACTGAGGTTGGCATACCGACTTAAAAAAACATAGTTGGCGTTTAGATTTTCTTATTGTTTTTATTTTTTTTGGGTTTTTGTTTTATTTTAAAATAATTTATTCTTTGCTTTTTAGCTTTGAAGTATAGTTTTACATTTTTGAACACTGTAAAATTTTCAGGAAACTATCTTGAGACTTTGAGTATTAAGACAAAAAAAGAGTTATCGAAATTCGGTTCATTCCGCTAGGGACTAATCGATATTCCGATAGGGGTTAATTTGATTTCCCGTACAAATTGAACTCATAACGCAACTAAAATAATAATCTACCTTTTATAGACTAAAAAACTCACATTTAGGGCACTAAACACCAATCAGTAGAGAGATTTTGGCGGGAGATGTGTAGGCTAGAAATCATCTTGGGATCTTCGTCATACATACACGTAGGGTTAAGGTCCTCGACGCGCTAGAATCCAGTGACGCTGTATTCAATCGGCGGTCAACAGCAAAGTTAGTCAACAAAAATAACTGTGATATAATAAGGTGTTTAACCTACCTCGACAGCCGTTTAATCTACATCAAAAACGGGTTTATTTTTAACCAACAGCAAACCAAAATTCGTCTACAAAATACCCATTAAAAATCAATTAGGTACTTATGCATCATTCGTTACATTCTACGTCACATAGGTTCTTCACATTTTATGCAGCGTGTCAGGCGAAAGGCTGATGACAACCTGTCACAAGTTTAAGGCACCTCATGGCCCATACGGCCCATGTGGTTTGATGTGTCTGGCTGAATTGTTACCTAGAGCTCTGCCTAATTGTTTTGGGAATATGAGTTTGGTAGTAGATGTATAATATAATTAGCTCGGTGATAATCACTTTCATGAGTCAAAAAAGTTAGCGAATATTCCGGCAGTGTGTGCTGGTTACCTATACGACAGAGACCAGCTGCAAAGGACGAGGTCTTTAACTACGAAATTGTCTTTCATTATGAAGGATTTTAAACAAAACGCCTTTTCCATGCTAAAGTTATTTTTTAATTTTCTGAACGACTCCAACTGCCATGAATAATGTCACGAAACTTATTCGTAAATCTGTTCCTAATGGATTCAGCATATAAATAGTCTTATTTAAATTTAGTTAATTGAATTGCGATATACTTGGAATAATAAACGAAATTAACTAATTAGCATGTAAGAAAAAATCGGGAGTGATCTCCCCTTGACTTTCTCGTATACCGGAAACGACTCAAAAGTTGATAGAAACCTTATATTTTGATGTCATACATGCATGTTAAATTTAGTGCATACTCGAGTTATTGTGCTAACGCACAGACACACACACACACACAGACATAATTACAAAAACGGCATTTTTGGACTCAGGGAGCTCCAAAACGTGTAAATCCGTCAAGATCTCGAGGTCGAATTTTTTGACGATTACAGACTTCCTCTTTTACGCGGTACCATCGCGGTACCTATACGAGAAAGTAAAAAATCGGCAATTTCAGTCTCAGACCAATAAAAAATTGGTCTTATATTTCAGTAAACTCTTTTTAAAGAGAAGAAGTACCCACCTACTAGTGTTTTCTGTCCAGTAAGACACTTCTCGAGGAAGAGGTTTGAAAATTCCGATATGTAGTTACCTACTACATCTCTAAAAACTTTTACTTTTACAATTAAATATACCTACTTAAGTACTTTTTATTCTACAGAGATGTTCTTCCGTCGGTGGAACCGGGGTATTTGGTGGACATGTTACCAGAGCACGCACCAGAACAGCCTGAAGAGTGGAAAGATATCATTAAAGACTTCAATCAAACGATCATGCCTGGGGTATGTAATTGACGTGATTTCTATTACCCCAGACATATGGCTGAGTTACTTTCTCTGTTAAACGAACACTGAGCTGTCTTTTTACTTATAGCCTTTCTTCTCTTCTGCAGATCACCCATTGGCATTCGCCACGATTCCACGCGTTCTACCCGACCGGTTCCTCGTACGCCAGCATCGTGGGTAACATCCTTGCCGATGGCCTAGGGACCATAGGTTTTAGCTGGGTTAGTATGAACTGTATATTATTCGTAGATACTAATACATAGGCCCAAGAAACGCTTGCTTGATTTTGCGAAGGAGTATTTTGGTGGGTTCGATTCCCGGTTCCCACAGGCGATTATTCAAAATATTTTATTGCAGCTTAAATTGTTTATAAAATTAAAAAGAAGTCTTTTATCAGTAAAATTTTCTATATCTGCATTATTTAAGAAACTTTCCCTCCAAGTGGCATAGCCGTGGGGTGGAACGTCCTGTATACTAATAAGTTATGCATTGATACCTACTATAGTCATCAATAAATTATAAATTAACATAATACGAGGAATACGTTTAATACCTCAGATCATAATAGAGGTATATACAGTCAAACTGCCTAATATCTCTGTTTCATACTTATAAAGCAATCTAAGGTTGCATATTTAACTTCCTTTTTATAACCAACGTCTGTCCTCTTTATGGTTGTACCTAAGCGGTTATCTATTCCGTTTATCTCTCAATTTATACCGAGTAAGGTAACCAACAGAAAAATATACCTACTACTAGTGATAGTGCTACTTGACTGCAGCCTTCTGTAGGGTACATATATTTTCCAAGGACGTGTTCTCCAAATTCTTAAAAGTGTCTGAATTTTAAGCGGCTGATGCTCCGCTCAATTTTCTAAAATATTAATTGGTATATCTGAAATACCTCATTACCATACCGTGTCAATGCCATAATCTTTCATTATTATGTATAATTTCTAGATGTCCAGTCCTGCGTGCACTGAACTGGAGGTTGTAACTATGAACTGGCTTGGAAAACTACTTGGGTTGCCCGAAGAATTCTTGAACTGCTCGCCAGGTCGAGGTGGCGGCGTTATTCAGGTACTTACATAACATGTCTTTTATTGTTATGCCGAGCGAGTATTAATTTTACTTTATACTTAAGTGTGATCTTAGAATAGTCAATAAATCATTGTTTCTCTATTGCAGGGCTCAGCAAGTGAAGCAACATTGGTTGGCCTCCTTGTAGCCAAAGATAAAACTGTTAGAAAACTTCTTCAAGTTCATCCTAGTCTGGACGAAGGCGATATAAAAAAGAAACTGATTGCTTATACTTCAGATCAATGCAATTCTTCAGTCGAAAAAGCAGGTCTCCTTGGCTCCATGACAATGAGGTTGTTAAAATCTGATGCTGATGGGAGACTTCGAGGAGAAACTATAAAAAAAGCTTTCGAGGAAGACATTTCACAAGGTCTAATTCCATGCTACGTCATTGCTAATCTAGGAACAACTGGAACCTGCGCTTTTGATCCTCTGTACGAACTGGGGCCCATTTGCAACGAATATGACGTGTGGTTACATGTCGACGCTGCCTATGCTGGAGCAGCCTTCATTTGTCCAGAATACAGACATCTTATGAAAGGGGTTGAATATGCCGATTCATTTGACTTCAATCCACACAAATGGATGAACGTAAATTTCGATTGCTCCGCAATGTGGGTAAAGGATGGACATGACCTCATCAATGCCTTTGATGTGCAGAGAATTTACTTAGATGATATAAAAACAGATACTAAGATCCCTGACTATCGTCATTGGCAGATGCCTCTTGGTCGTAGATTCAGAGCTTTGAAACTGTGGACTGTTCTGAGGATTTATGGCGCGGAAGGGCTCAGAAGTCACATTCGCAAGCAAATAAGTTTGGCACAACATTTTGCTAAATTAGTGAGATTGGATGACAGATTCATTGTTGAGCCTGAACCTGCTATGGGCTTAGTATGTTTTAGACTAAGAAAGGGTGACGCTATAACAAAAACGCTGTTGGAGACTTTGACTAAGAAAAAGCAAGTGTATATGGTAGCCGGCAGTTACAGAGGGAGATACATTATTCGATTTGTTGTATGTTCACGACTCACGAACAAAGAAGATATCGAATTCAGCTGGAACCATATAAAAGAAGAAGCTAATCTTCTTTGTCCGAAGGAAGTTGTGGCGAAATCTAAAATGATAGCAATAGACCATTTAGAAACCGTTTCAGTATGTGAAAAGTTACAGTAGATTATCATTTTGGATTTTAATGAAACTTCAAGACATGGTCACTGTCGCTGCTGTAGCAACTTGTACTACCTATATACCTACTTAGTTAACTACCTTTGTCGTCGCTTGGTGACAGTAAAAAACTACTCTTATTTTAGTTTAAAATACGTGAAGTAAACTTAATAAACGTTTATTCATAAATTGATTAACTCATTCAAGTAATAAGACAATGTAATTTTAGTGTCTTGAAAAACCTTGACCACATCAGTCAGATTCTTAAAGATTTTTTCAGTTTAGATAATTAGGTAGGAGTGGTAACAAGAATAATTTTGAATTTAATTGCAAGGTCTACTAAGATAATTTTGTAAAGTTTTTTTATTTGGCGTGATTTATATTTTCTTCTTAGACATTGTTAATGGCCAGCTTGTGACAAAATAAGCAATTTTATCGTGTTTTATATGCTGGGTTTCACAGTCCAACAATAGAAGCATGAAGTTCACATGACATGACATGTCTATAAGGTAGATACAATTTTACTTCTGTGCTCGCAATGCTATGTAAATTAGTTTGATGAGCAGTCGCCTGGATCGCGTAACCTCGAGGGTCGCGGGTTCGATCGAAGTGTCAGTATTAGATTAAGACAGTAATCCTCGTGTATTTTCGTTTCAAAACTCGATATTAATTGAAAAAACTTAATAAATTGATTTGATTGATCTATGTTTCTCCCTTACTTGGATTGATCTATGACTCTAATTTAAAATTTAGAAAATTATTTTACTATTAATTTAGATTTCAATTAAGATTATTTTCTAGACGAAGGAACAGGAACGGTGGTGGTAGTTATACAAATAAGGAAATTGTATCAATGCCGTTAGAAAGATAACGTAGTGATATTCTTTAGATATTATTATTACTTATTATTGTAATAAGATGTGATTGAAAATGTGATTAAGTTATTATGATTTAGGAAAAAGACATCTGTTTATTAAATGAATGCTTAGCTATGCTGTTTTTTTTATTTACTAATCAATTATAAATAAAATGTTATCAATAAACGAGATACTTTTATCGAAAAACGTGTTTCTTTATTCACAGATTCTTTATTTATAGATATCTAGCAGATAAATTGACAATTTTGTATGAATAATTAAAACCATATTAATTGCTAATGGAGATTATCTGGACCCAGTGACACAGGCTCTTACTATAATTAATCTTATTAAATAGTGATGACTACAGACTTAAAAAATTTCATCAAAAGAATATTAATACCTTTTTACTTTTCGATTCGATTACCTATAAAATCTATATACCTACTTATATTAAATTAACCTATAAAAAAGTTTCAGTTAATTTTTATAGGTACCTATATAATAATTAACTAAAACTTTTTTATAGTACCTACATACTACAATTTTCTTAATTCGTGGAAACGACTATACGAATCCATTTCAAACATTTCAAATAAAAAATGTTATAAGCGAATAAAAGACATAGCAAACAAACCTTTTTCTAGACAGTTAAAACTATTTTATTTAAAAAAAAGAATAGACTGCGTTTATTGAAATATAGGTTGGTACAACAAATTAGAACTATGGTTCCAAATCTGTTTACAATTATATTAAATAAATCTATCATATACAACTGCATGTGTTGCTGACGCATAGCCCATAAGAATATCCTTTGGGAATGCAATGGCCTTGGCATATGTCATCCTCGGCGGGTTCAGGTCCGTCGTGCTGGCACCATTGGCGTCCAGGAATCGATGGTTCTGAAAGGAACATTACAAATTTCATTATTCTATTACGGACGTTCAGCATACCCAAGGAGGGTTGGTGAGAGGCAGGCGTCCGGTCATTAAATCCAATTCCGTTCACCAAAGCAGTATATCGATATCAAGACATACAACAAATGAGGAGCAGGATAGGAGGAAGATAAAGAAGAGAGAAGCTCAATGATACACCGTGATTTTTTAATCATGACACACTTTTCAAGGTGTGAAAGTGCCAGGCAAAACAAACAACTCCAGCACAATGAAGTTTGTCTTTTAATAATCCCAACCATTGTTAGTCAAGCAACTAAATATTGATTTAATATACATTAAAATTTTTAAAGTTTAAAATTTTTAATTATATTCGAACTGTAAAAAATTATGCATGTAGTGCTTACATCTAGTAAAGAACAATCTATCATGATATCATAGAACAATATTAATGTAACAATTGATTGTAACCAGTTTTGTAAGCCAAATAAAAAAAAAACTCTTGCTAAGGGACCAACATCGAAATCGAAAAAAAACATTTGTTTGTTTTGCCTTTTTGGAGTTACACTTTTTAATGGAACAGCTGATTTTTTTACACTGGCAGTTTCACACCTTGAAATATTAGTCAGGAGTGTTTGTCGGGAAACCATGGCGTCTGGATGTCGATCTTTATTTCGATAATTCAAAATTATCATCATTTTGGGCAAGCGTGGTGGACTACTGCCTAAACCTCCTTCGATAGCATGGAGAGGCCTTGTGTCCCAGCAGTGGGTCGAGTTATAAAGGCTGTTGTGTAGCTATGGGTATCAAGTTGTTCACTCGGGATGTAATTCAAGCTCAAGATTTGACTCAGCCATTTTTACGTGCCTATATTATATTTTCAAGTTAGTGTTACTTCCTTTTGGTACTGAACTTGTACAAACAACAGCACGTTGGGTTACCACAAACTGTCAAATTTTCCCAATCGATTATGCACTTTATATTGAATGGCCTTAGGTTGAAAATCGTTTGGAGAAATTTGACAGTTTTGTATAGCCCGACGTGCTGTTGACTGTACTATTAGGCCGATATGTTTGGTTTGTTGGGAAAAAATAGCCAAGTTAAATCTTGAGCTTGAATTACATCCCAAGTTAACACAGAACTTAGCACGCATCTCGATTATTTTGTCGGTGAAGTCGAGAACGACATATTACTCTATATTGAACTTGGCTCTAATTTCACATTTAAGTTTTTAATGACAATATCATTACTATTTGTCAATAAATTGTTGCTATTAATCAATAATATAATATTATTATTAAAATTCCTTTATTTTTCTACGTTTACGTTGTATTTTATAACTAACTTTCATACTTGAGGTTAATATTAATTTGTTGGTACATTTTCAATAATAATTTGAGTTGTCGTTTTTTTTTTCTTTTGTTTTTGCAAAATAGTCTACCTTGGTACCAAATATCAAGTTTCTAGGTCATCTGGTGGGTTCGGTTTTTGATGAGTGAGTCAGTCAGGCATAAAAATACCGATTTTAAACATTAAATACCGTTTGAGCTAAATTAATGAAATTTTAAATTCTTTACAAGCTAGGAAGCATTAATAAATGTGCCAATTTCCTGTATGTGGACTAAATTGTTAAAAGTTGTTAAAGTGTGTGAAAAGTAGCTCGAAATAGTTGGTGTAAAATAACACACAGCGCGTTGCCAGTTCCTTTTCTTCGAACTTGGCTGGACACACTACCGCGTGTCTAGATTACAATCTGATTATGATTTTGAAAACAAAACAAAAATGGGCTTTGGTCTTGTGTCCATAAAGTCTATTTAGGAATCATATGCTTTCGAGGATTACTATCAACCAAATTTCTAATGTTTCAAAATCGCAAATACAAAAAAAGTCCTGTTAGATCTGAGAAGGAACTTGAACTCACGACCTTATTTTCTTGTTTTACGTTCTCTATTAAATTTGGCAATTTGAAACATTTTAAATAATGGCAAATTTTTAAACAAATTCAATGTAGATAGGTAATTTTCAGTAAACACCACATCAGGTTACCACAAACTACCAAATTTTGCATTCGATTTTGTACTTTATAATGCACCCATAATAGATTCTGGCGTCGGGACAGACGAGGGGTCGTTGAAAATCAATTGGAGAAATTTGAGTTTTGAGTAGTCTGATCTGCTGTCGTCTGTACTTAATCAAATGTCAGTAGGTAGACGTTCAGTTGATTGAATAAGTCAATCGAAGGTCGAGCGAACGAATAACAACTAATGAAAGATGAAAATTCATTACCTACCCAGTCTTATTAAGCATCAGACGAGGAAAGGACAATTTTTTAGCTCCTTATAACCAGGAATACATCATGATTTTTTAATTATGAGAAATATTTCAAGGTATAAAATGAAAACTCTTGCTATGTTACCAACATCGAAGTACGAAAAAAATCACATGTTCCATGCAAATGTGAAAGAAAGAAAGAAAGAAGATAGAAAACATTTATTCATTGCCAAACATCACAAATTACAATATGTTCACTTTTACAGCCACTTAGCAATTAAAAGGCTTCCAATCAGCAAAATATCGAGACCCCGTGGAGCCACGACGCTGATCTTCCGTGTGGGTAGGTACCTCACCCAGTAACATTAACAGAACGATGATCAGTGAACAGCAAATTTTTTCGTGATTTTGATTTGATCCTATAGCAAGAGTTGTTTGTAAATATGTGTCATGGTTAAAAAATCACGATGTATGAGATAGAATCTATGAACGAACAGTTTGTACACAAATAAAAAAACCAATGAAAGGGTCATTGGTCTTTTATTTGTGTACAAACTGTCCAAAATTTTTGTCTAAGGATGCGAATAGACAGACAGTCCTATGTACAGACAGACCTATATCTTCTTCTGCGTATGGTTAAAGTGGTTAGCCTAGTGTCAGAACGTTGCAGGTCGCTTGTTTTACGACTGCTGGGACCTACTTACAACTTAAATTTTAGGTCGCCCATGCGTGTACCGACCGCGACATTAGTACTTAGCTTTTGGGATCATTGCGAAGAACGCACGACCAGTGACTAAAGCGCTATCACATAGCGCTATCGATCTCCTAAATGTAAATTATTATACTTCAGTTTCGGTTTACCCTTGATTGGTATAACAACGTTTAGTCGAAAATCGTTTCAGCTAATTTTAGTTACAATAAAGTCATTTCGAATAATTATTCATTTGACCGGATATTTAATTGGTAGAATTTTATATTTAGCACAATTATTTCTTTGACATAATGTCATTTCACCGAATTTTCAAATGCACTAATTTTATTTAACCTAATGTTTAACTAGACTAATAATGATTTGGTCGAAAGATCGTATCGAATATTCAGTTCGGTAATATTTCAATGAAAACTAGTGTGAGTACCTAATAATTCAGTAAAGTCGCTTCTGGCACTCGCCGGCCGCTGCGGCGGCACGCTCGCTTCGCTCGCTCGGCTCGTGCGCTGTGTTCATGTCAACCTAACTCACTCGTCGCTTCGCTCCTCGCTAACCTATTGTTCAATTGAACATTCGATGAAATGAAAATTATACCACCTAAACAATACATCAAATGAACATTATACTTTCTGATCAATAGCGCAAATGTTGTTATCGCAAATGAACATTCGATGAAATGAAAATTATGTTAATCGATATTATACAAAGTGATTATTTTCTTAAACGTTGTTCGAAGAAGTGATTTTCGACTAAACGTTGTTATACCAAACAAGGGTGAACCAGTATTACGTGCACTTGTAGTATCGTGTTACCACATGGAAGCGATACTACAATATTCTTCGGACGAATCCCTCATATAATTGTCTTAGAACTTCACGTACCTACAGATAAGTTCGTTTAATCACTACCTATGTTATGCATAATTATTATATGGTAGGTAATAATAACGTAGACAGCAAAGAACTCATATTTACTAGGACATCGATTCGGAATGTCATCCATGAAAGTTAGCATGGTAAAGAACACATAACCGCTCATAAGTATGTAAGTATCTGGGTATATTCTCTGTATCTATGCTATTGCCGAAAATCAACTCCAGCATAACGCAAAAAGTAAACAGTAATTTATCACTCGACCATATCCTTGAATGTTAACGTCGCGTGTCAACAAAGACGAGTAAAAACTTGACGATAAAAGGATTCGTTTTTATAGAAATTGCACGAGCTTTGTTTGGAGTTATTTAATAGTTAAGTATTTAGCTACCTATACTTAATATAGCAGTACATTTATAACAAAGGTCAGTTATAGGTACCTACTATACGTACTTAAACTATACAGGTTACGGTGTTACAAAAGAGGACAGTTTCGGTATGTATCTTATCTACACCTTAATATTCTAAGTATTATTAATTATTGGATTCGCGAGAAAATTAATTCTATTCTATTCTTAATTAATGACATTCGTGACGCGTACCTAAACATTACGCATTTTGCCAATGTAAGGTAGAATTGTCTCTAAACACGAGTCTTTACAACAAGAACTCAGGAGAAACTCCGAAAATTAATTACTTAGGTATTAACATTTAAGTTTTAACAATTCCTTTTGTAACAATTATTACTTAAAAGTGAACCAAGGTTTGTCCCTATGACAATACATAATACTAGATAGCCACTTTTTTGTCGCTGTACCATCAACAATGATGAAGGCTTAAGAGATTAGATTCCTCTATATATGGTTAAAAGAAATAGCGTTTATAACCGGATAAAAGAAAAAAAAATATATAAAAACTTTAACTACAACCATGACTATCAAAATGCAAAAATAACTCTTATTACATATGAGAAATCAGTGTTCATTGTTCCTTATGCACTCACCATTTGCAAAAGTGTGTTGGTTCAGCTTTCTCTCCGGTATATCCACCTCATCGCCGCTTATACGCAGATTGTCTGTTTTCACAACAGAACTATCCCTTGGCAAGGCATCATTTCGGAATACACCAACCAATACAATAGAGAAAATCAAACAAACGCGGAACAACATGTCTGCGATCGCTCCTTTGTACACCGTTCACAGGGAAAATTTTACGTCAATTGACTGATTGCATGCGTCTAACCAGTAGGCAGTATAAGGTAAAACAATGACTCATGAAATTACAGAGTACGCGTGTGAATTCGAATAATAATCAGAGATGTATAAAAGGTTGAACTGTCAATCGCTTATAAATATGCAACATTGTAGGTACCTACCTACCTGCTTATATAGGTTCCCTCAACCATTGACACGTAACAATTGTGATGAGTAATGGATGCAAGGTAATAAATAACTGTTCTTGGAAATTAATGATTCAATATTGTTTGGAAACATTGTCAGGTTCATTTTAGAATTTATACAAAAATATAGAAACAGTCCCAATAGTTACCTATACCTAAAATAATAAAAATCTATTTGTCATTTACTAAAATACAAGTTTTTGAGCAGTAGATAGGTCTCCTTTTTGTGTTGACGAGGAGGTCAAATGCATTTACGCATCGTCCCTACGGGGTAGGTACCTAATGCCTTAGAATAAGAACATACTAGAAGGATAGTTCCATACAATATGCCGCTTCAAAACTGACGCAAAAAATTTGTTATGTGTGCTAACGCTTACACACAGATACACGCACACTACTAAAAATTGGTGTGGTCACTAAAATCTCGTCACCCCAAAACCAGGTAATTTAAATAAAACATGAATACTACTTCTGATTTTGAAGTGAAACTTCTTTTTATCAACGAATTATATCATTCCTAATTCGTTGCTTTTTATACGATAGGTACATCGTAATTTGTAAATTCGATGAAACGGAAAAGCCACACCAAAGTTTTTGACGGATAGTTTTAAATAGAATATAAGGGTACCATTTTGGTGGTTTTCGGGGGTCCCGATTCCGAATTCAACATCCATTTTGAGATCCAAGATGGCGGACACAACTTTTTAATAAAATATCAATATGGGTATCATTTTCGTGGTTTTCGGCGGCCCAGATTCCAAATACAACATCTATTTTGAGATCCAAGATGGCGGACACAACTTTTTAATATAATATCAATATGGGTATCATTTTCGTGGTTTTCGGTGGTCCCGATTCCAAATACAACATCCATTTTGAGATCCAAGATGGCGGACACAACTTTTTAATAAAATATCAATATGGGTATCATTTTTGTGGTTTTCGTGGGTCCCAATTACGAAAACAACATCTTTTATGAGATCCAAGATGGCGGACGCGACTTTTTGATATAATATCAATATGGGTCTCATTTTCGTGGTTTTCGGGGGTCCTGATTACGAATACAACATCTTTTTTGAAACCCAAGATGGCGGACGTGACTTTTGATATAATATCAATATGGGTGTCATTTTCGTGGTTTTCGGAGGTGCCGATTCCAAATACAACAAACATTTTGAGATCCAAGATGGCGGACGTGACTTTTTAATATAATATCAATATGGGTATCATTTTCGTGGTTTTTGGTGGTCCCGATTCCAAATACAACACCCATTTTGAGATCCAAGATGGCGGACACAACTTTTTAATAAAATATCAATACGGGTATCATTTTTCTGGTTTTCGGGGGTTCTGATTGCGAACAACAACTTTTTTGAGATCCAAGATGGCGGATACAACTTTTTGATAAAATATCAATATGGGTATCATTTTTGTGGTATTCGGGGGTCCTGATTACGAATACGACATCTTTTTTGATATCCAAGATGGCGGACGTGACTTTTTGGTAAAATATTAGTATGGGTATCATTTTCGTGGACGAACACGTTGAAAATGATACCTATGTCGATTTTATATTAAAAAGTTGTGTCCGCCATCTTGGATCTCAAAATAGATGTTGTATTTGGAATCTGGGCCGCCGAAAACCACGAAAATGATACCCATATTGATATTTTATTAAAAAGTTGTGTCCGCCATCTTGGATCTCAAAATGGATGTTGTATTCGTAATCGGGACCCCCGAAAACCATGAAATTGATACCCTTATTGATATTTTGTCAAAAAGTCACGTCCGCCATCTTGGATTTCAAAAAAGATGTTGTATTCGTAATCAGGACCCCCGAATACCACAAAAATGATACCCATATTGATATTTAATCAAAAAGTTGTATCCGCCATCTTGGATCTCAAAAAAGTTGTTGTTCGCAATCAGAACCCCCGAAAACCACGAAAATGATACCCATATTAATATCATATTAAAAAGTTGTGTCCGCCATCTTGGATCTCAAAATAGATGTTGTATTTGGAATCTGGGCCGCCGAAAACCACGAAAATGATACCCATATTGATATTTTATTAAAAAGTTGTGTCCGCCATCTTGGATCTCAAAATGGATGTTGAACTCGGAATCTGGGTCGCCGAAAACCACGAAAATGGTACGCATATTGATATTGTATGAAAAAGTCACGTCCGCCATCTTGGATTTCAGAAAAGATGTTGTATTCGTAATCGGGACCCCCGAAAACCATAAAATTGATACCCTTATTGATATTTTGTCAAGAAGTCACGTCCGCCATCTTGGATTTCAAAAAAGATGTATTCGTAATCAGGACCCCCGAAAACCACGAAAATGATACCCATATTGATATTATATCAAAAAGTTGCGTCCGCCATGTCGAACTTCCATACAAACTTTCATCCCCTATTTCAACCCATTCAACCTTTTATTCGCGATAAAAAGTAGCCTATGTCCCTCCCCGAGATCTATATTTGTACCAAATTTCATCAAAATCGGTTCAGTGCTTTAGACTTGAAAGCTTAACAGACAGACAGACAGAGTTACTTTCGCATTTATAGTATTAGTGGGGATAAATATTTCTACGCTCACACCAATTATCTAGCCCAAATTAAGTATCATTAAGAACTTGTGTTATTATTTACTTTGAATTCCTTTGCTTTGCTCTTGAATCAAAGTAGCGCCCTCGCCGTAAAAGTAGATTGTATGATAAGGGAGCAAAATAGCTCTATAGCCCTTATCATACAATCTACTATTCCAAACCGGTCTAGGCGTAGAAACATAATATATAAAAAAGAAGGTTAAGGCGACTTGAAAACCTCCTCCTTTTCTTAAGGCGGTTAAAAATGTCCATACGTTAAGTCAAAACAATCTAATCATCAGAAAATATTTTTTTATGTCCTTAGTATTTTATAAAGAACAATAGGCTATTTGACAACATTCAAAATATACAACAAATTGTGGTCATCCTAAAAGATAATATTTTAAAGAAATATATTTCATTTTATTTTGATGTAAAACATGTGTATTTTTAACAAAATAAAGCAAATAATTTGTAATATTTTTGAAAATTTTATCTGGAACGTGAACGGCCTGTTATTGGTTGACAATCCGGTGACGTCACACGCAAGTAAACAGTTGTCTCGATAGTTCGCTTAGTGAGTGTTTTTCATGTTTTATTACGTTTAATAGCAGTTTTCTGATATTCTTCTGTTTTGTTTTACATCTCGTTGTGTAATACCTATCTATTACACATTTCAAAATGGATCCGAATTTTGTGAGAGCCGATAACAGCAACCTACCTAAGATTGACGCCTTCATGGTTGCACATTTCTTTAAGAATAACGCAGATTACTATGCTGCGGAACTTAAGAATGTAAAAACAGCTATGTAAGTATTATGAAGAAATTATTTATCCACCAACTTTTACATTTTGATCTATTTCGAAATAAGGTAAAAATGAATTTAAGGTTATGTTATTGAATAGGTAGTAATATTGCTCAGTTACATGATATTAAATGTATTTACTCTTTGTTATAGATTTGCTATTGTTTCACAGGTCTGCAAGGGAGTCCTATGGAGACGATGCTATTGGCTACGTCCAACTACACTGGGAGCATGGGATTTGCAAAATTAAGTGTAAAGTATGCCCAGAACATAAAGTTAGAACCAAAGCCTACAATGTGACGATGATAGTAAATGAGACTGACAGCGAAATCATTAGCTGTCAATGCCATGACTGTGCTGCTTCAGCTGGTGGATGCAAGCATGCAGTTGCTTTTTTGATGTGGGCCCATCGTCGCTCTGAGGAACCAGCATGTACTTCTATTGAGTGTTATTGGAGAAAACCTACTTTGTCCAGAGTAGGGTCTACCTACAAGTACATTACTGTACAGCAGATGTCCCGAAAGGAAGTACCACACAGACCAAGTACATCAACACTTTATTCGGAATTTATTTGTGAAGCGAAGAGAAAAAAAATTGAAAACTGCGAGTTGCTGAAATATCAGCATGATTTTAAAGATAGCACTGTCAAGCAATATTCACTACACTGCTTCATGATGGACCAATCTTCACAAATAAAAGAAGATGTTGACAAAGTTATTGGAAATTTAAAAGTTATATTCACAAAAGCTGTGATAAGCAGCATTGAAAAAGCAACACGGAACCAGAATAAGAGCAGCTTATGGTACGAAATGAGATATGGCCGTATCACAGCTTCCAAGGCATATGAAATTAGTGTTTGCCATACATCAGATGGTTCTTTGGTGGCTGCTTTAATGGGTGCAAAAATACCTGATACAGCTGCAATGAAGAGAGGAAGAACTTTGGAACAGTCTGTCCGAAAGACAGTTAGTAATAAATTAAAAAGAAAATTTACTTCTTGTGGGCTCTATATCTGCCAAGAATATCCGATGATTGGAGCGTCTCCTGATGGTGTAACAAAAGATGCCATCATTGAAATCAAATGCCCCACCAAATTAAAAACAAAGGGCAGATATTTAAATAATGGTGTGTTAACAGAAAAATTCAAGGCACAGGTGCAGTTACAGATGTATGCGACAGGTATTGAAAAATGTTATTTTTGTGTGGCAGATAATAATTTTGAAACAACAAAGAATGTTGAAATTATTGTAGTAACATATGACGATGCCTATGTTAAGAACTTATTGCAAAAATTAGTTATTTTCTGGAAATCAAATATTTATCCTATTTTGTATCGTAATACTAATCTGTAAAAGGCATTAAATAAAAATAATTCAGAATTAATTGTTTTTATTTATTTTATAAGCGAATCCTGCAAATTTATGAGGGCACATGCAATAATAATGATATGATCTAGTACACGAATTAAATTTGTATTTATCACTGAATGTTGCTTTAGCATATGGAATTCTCTTAATCGCCTTATTACTCTTTCAACATGAATTCGCAAGCTGGCAATTATTTTGGTTTGGCGAACTTCAGCTTTTGATAACTTTGTACCAGCAATTACACTAGGTGGTCTTAAAAGTTTTATACCTTTTTCATGAAGTATCTGTTCAATGTGTTTGAAGCCTCTGTCAGCTAAGATACAAGTTCCTGGCTGTAATTCATCTTGAAAGTTACAGTTTTCAACTATAGTAACATCACTTGTCCTACCTCCGAACCCTTGAGAAACATAATTTATTAAACCGTTAGGCGTGCAGGATATTAAGTACTTTACAGTATTTCCCTTTTTATACTCTGACCATGTAAGTGATTGATAAAGCGCCTTGGATGGTTTTTGTATGTCTATTTCTAGACAGTCGATTATACAGCTGACATCATGATAGTTATGCCTAAATGCAATAGGGAGATTCTTTTTAGTTAAGCTTTTATCTAACTTTACAATGAATGGACTTAAATAACTGCTTAGTATTGGTATATTTGCTAAAAATATTTTACTTGCATATGACAATGAAATTCCAAAATTATCTTCTAATTCAGAAAATGTACTATTCAATCTAATTTTTTTCAAGCATAGCAAAATGTGCTCTACTTTTATATTTGTGTGTTTATGCAATATCTGAACTAAAAAATAGCATTCTTTGGAAATACCTATATACATCAGAGGTTTCTTAGAAATTAAATTCATAGTAATTTTGAGACACTGCAATTGCTCAATATTTTCATTGGTATCTGTAACATTACTATCAGAGTCAGTAATCGTTGATGATGGTGTAGTTATAGAAGATGATAAGTGACCACTTTCAAAATAAGAGATATCACTGTCGGATTTTTCATCTTCGAGTAAATGTCTCTTAAGTTTTTGTGCAGCTGCAGACTGCAATGGCTGACCACGGCATGGTTTAATCGTAATGGGTGAAGTAAAACAAGAGGTTGTTGAGACTTTGAATGGTGAGGTAGAAATACTTTTATTTTGCAATTTTGTTTGCACATGTTTACTCCTACAATGTATCTTTATTTTTGATTGAACAGATTTTTCTTCAGTTATGACAGATGTTGTCATTGTTTCTTTGTCTTGAGTTTTTGGTATTTCTGAAAAGAGAAAAATCAACAATTAATTAAGTACTTCCTTAACGGCAAATAACACTATTAATATAATGTTTGTAATAAATAACAAACATACCTTCTGGTTCAATAATTGGTTGTATAATATTATCATCTTTTTGTAAGCTTTCAGCATAGGTTTCAGCATTTTGACTTTGCAGACATTCTGTGATAAGACTAGATCTTTGTCTCTTGTGAAAGAGTTCTCGAGAACACTCATTATAAGACAGCCTTCTTTTGCGATCCTCTTGACAATGAAATTTAGATGGCACAGCCTCATCTGCTAAAAGTATCTTCTGACTGTAACCCAGTTTGTATTTCATGTAGTTAGTTGTGTCCTTTTCCATCTGCAATGCAAAATTATTATTAACATATGATAATAATGCTATTCAGTATTTTTATCTTTGAAAACGAAAAGAAAACTAGGAAAATATAAGTACATAAATATAATTAATAAGTTTTAAAATAATTCTAAATGATATTGCTGGATATTAAGAGGTTATGTTATGGCAAACACATGAACCAAAACAAATACATGTAGCGTAAGATTATCACATATTATTAACTACAATCTACACTTATATTTATTTATAATTAATTATTACTTACATCAAAGTGATCTTCACACATAAAAACATTGGAATGAGATAAAATGCTTTTTGGGTCTCTTCGAGCTAATTGTAACCACATTTTTCGTCTCTTGGGATTTGTTGGAACGGAAACAAACAATTTTTGAGGACTACTTATAGTCGTACTTGTACACTGTGGCACTACACACCATTTATATACCATTTTAGGGGATAAATTTCAATTATCAATTAAAATACACTCCAACTGCACTAATCAAAACAAAATGTTTACTTGCGTGTGACGTCACGCGTGACATGTGACCGGCGCCATTACAGAAACAGTGTTTAACGCGGGTTTTATTAAATTTAAACTTCAACATTGATTTTTCATAATTAAAACATTAAATATTTCGGAAATATCAATATACCGTAATTATTATCATATAAACATTAATATAAAACTGTTTTCCAAAATTTGTCAAATAGCCTATTAATATGATTAAATTATTGCATTCGACTAAATTCTAAACAACTAAAATAGGTAAAATAATTTCTGTAACTGGCAACACTCAGTATTTAAAAAATACAAAATAAAATATTTGGTTTTTATTGCTTAAAAAGTGAAAATACAATAAAATATTAAAAACTTACGTGTGAAAAGTAATGTTCTCACTCTTTTTATTTTTTTCAGTTCGATTATTACACCATTTAATAGCACAAATCGTCATTTTTTAATAATTTGTTGGAGATGCGTACGGAGTGCGTTGACCTCGAGGACTACGCATAGAGTTTCCGTATGGTGCCAAATAAGGCCATATACTCTCTAATCTGTGATAAGGCCTAATATTGGTTGCACCAAATTGAGTGCCCGGATACGGTATCTGTATGTTCTTAATCTAAGCCTAATGCCAACCGCAGGGGATAATATGTCGGACTCGAGGTAAAGTCGTATTACCTATGTTGAGAATGATGACTGGAAAATTCTGTTTAGTCTAGATCTCAGACCAATAGAATCATTGGTCTGTGGTCTAGATTATTGGTTTGAGGTTTAGTCCGTCAGATGGAACGCGACAAAATATTTGCATGTATTTTTCTTTTATCACGTAATTAAATAATGACGACCATACAGTGCATTGAAATGTCATGTGACGTCACGCTTTCGTACACTTTTGACTAATATTGTAATTACTGGGCATGGAAGGCATATTATCTTAGTCCCCATGATGGCAACGCAACGCACTTGCAGTTTTAAGTGATTTACCCTTATTGCAAGTGTATAGAGGCGAGGCGACGACGCGTAGGTAGGCCGTAAGCTTCAGACATGCGTTGTTCATTTCGGAGCACAGAACTTATATACCCTAGCGGGTTTCGGAGGTTTTTCTCCATTAGTTCAGACGCGTACGGGTGACTAAGTAGGTACATATACGATCTGAGTTATTTTTATTAATAAATGCATTACGTAATTATTAGCACACAATTTAGAAGTAAAGAAAGTGATTATCCATAGTTATACGAAAAGAGGATAGTAATACTACGCAATTTACACGTCTGGAAATGATTTCGGCCATCTTGGATTATTGCATAGTTCGTGCAAATAAAGAAATGCCACATGCTATAACGCGATAACTTTGCTAGTGCCGCACCTGCGTGTATCGTACGAAGTATCGCCACGCATTACTTCGGGACGATAGGCGCAGGTGCGGCCAAAGCATGACCACGCAGCGCGATAGGTTAGCGCGCTAAAACCACATCTATATACCGTGCTAAAACCCTGACGTACAGTCATGACCAATAGTATGTAGGTATCCACTTTTGCCATTTCAGCACCTTTATTTCCTACGCAATAAGAGTCAAACGTGGATACTTGTTAGTGCTCATGACTGTACCGCCTCAACGCACACGCATCCCGAATATTCGCGACGATAGCCGATAACGGCCGGTCACATCTACGCATATCGTGTCCTAGTACGAAGCTTCGTGACAATAGGCGCAGGTGAGGCCCCAGCATCACTGTAGGTAATGTTATCGTGACACTGTGTCTGTAACAATGATATTATAAACTAATAGATAATTATGATACGTTCTAGCAATTTGCGTTAAGATCTGTGCAGCGCAATCTAAAACTATCAAATGTTTCCTTGTGTACAAAGTGGACAGTAACTTCCGAAACACACGCGAATATAAATGTTGTCAAGGATACAAGTATCACGACGCGGCTGACACAGACTGATAACACATTCTATGATACATGATACCATAGTATCTAAGACTTCTATAGACTGTGATAAATGGTGATAGCTAAGAGCAAATAGGGTGATAGCAAGTGCCGTTTCGAGTCTACCTACATAATGCGAGTCTACATAGGTGCGCTATGATGTATTTGCTTCTTTTTACTTTCTCGTATAGGTACGTAGCATAGAGGGTCTTGTAATCGTCAAAAAATTCAACCTACACATTTTGACGGATTTACCTACATGTTTTGGACCTCCTTGAGTCCAAAAATACCGTTAGGTTTTTGGAATTATATCTGTGTGTGTGTGTCTGTATGTCTGTGCGTTAGCACGATAACTCGAGCATGCTTTAACTTATTGCAACCAAATTTAACATGCATGTACGATATATAAATATAAGGTTTCTATTAACTTTTGAGTCGTCGATCACGAAAGTTAAGCAGCCAAGTGCGCGGTCGGTACTCAGATGGGTGACCGAAAATTACACGACACGAGATAGAAGGTGATAGAAGATGTTAAAAAATCCATACAAAACATACGAAATACTAAATTAAATTTTTATTGGCTATGAACGCTCTATAAAGTGTAAACACGTTGCAAGCGCTTGCCGCAAGCTTCCTTTGATCTGTGTCTAATCCGATCGGCAAAAGCCAAACACCTCTGTTTATACGCTTGCGCATATGGAGCCTTGCGAAGCCTCGGCAAATAATGCAAGCACGTAGGAAAATTGTAAATATAGGTACTTAGCAGAATTTGGCATTTGATTTTTACGGCCGGCCGTCTGCCTGACAATCAGCCTTCTATCTTTCGACAGCTCCAGGTTGCCTTAAGAAGCACGGAGGAAAGTCTATTTGAAAAATTTTCGGTCACCCATCCGAGTACCGACCGCGCATTTGGTAGGTTAGTTTAACTTTTGGAACGCATCGACCATCGACCTCTTCAACTTAAATGCTAAATATATTTTTAAGTAAGTATTTAGTATTTACTGATTGGATACGTGTCTAGGGCATTTAACTCAGCCGACCGAACGTCGCTGGGAAATTCTCGGGAAATTAATAGTTATGAAGTTATTGAATGTCAAAATTAGAATTTGTTTTTCAAGATTTTTATTATTTCTTTATTTTTATCCAAGGAAAAAGTCAGCGCTCAATTTAGCCACTCGCTAACGGGCGGGGGGGCATTCAACTCAGCCGACCGAACGTCGCGCAAAACGTACCTAGTGATTAATACTCTTTGGTCGCGCACGTCTCGAAGTTGCTAAACTCCGCGAGACTTGCGCGCTGTATACATTGCGCGGTATTTCTTGGAGTTTTTTTTAAGACTTAAAAATATAAATCGTTTCCAAGCAATATTTTTGACGTGACAACGTCTTATAATTCGATAGAGCCGGCTGCACGCACGAAAAAACATGACGTCATGCGGCGTTACCTCGCTATGAATCTAATTCTCTAATTTGAATTTGGAATTATGTTCTTTAAAATTTAAACTTTCAATGATACCAAAACCAGCCAGATACAAATAGTATAGCCAAAGAGATTTTATTACAAGTTTATTCATACTATAATGCGAAATCTATTAAACAAATTAAATTAAATTTTTCTTTTGAAAAATGCTACCATTCCATCAGTATTTTCTTAAGACGTTGTCACGTTCAACTATCGTCAGTAAACCGACTTTACAGACAACCAATTTTTTTAATATTATGTTTCTTGTTTTGATG
Source organism: Elophila nymphaeata (assembly GCA_955850985.1). Classification (NCBI taxonomy): domain Eukaryota; kingdom Metazoa; phylum Arthropoda; class Insecta; order Lepidoptera; family Crambidae; genus Elophila; species Elophila nymphaeata. The sequence goes on from OY039068.1 coordinate 17,380,161, forward strand.
CACAGATTAGAGAGTATTTTGTTGTATCGAACCCGTAGGCTTCGGCTTTATCTTAGGTCTTTTTACATCCTGTAGGTATGGTGAGCATACCTAGTGCGTGAGCCGGCTTTTTTTTAGTAAGAGACTAGGCGTAGTTTCGTTACGTGTGTGTGCGTGCAACTATGCTCGTCATAGATGTTGCATTACTGCACACGTTAGTAATTCATAGATGTTGCATTACTAACGTGTGCACACGTACACTTTTCAGAAATATATTACCTACCTACTTTACAAAATCTAGAATTCTATTTGTATAACACATGTTGTTTCAAGTTAGTGTGCGTATCGTGGCTCGATCGTATAATTGGCTAGATCATGAAATGCTTGGGCATATCGTCTACCTATCAATCACACAAATACGTAGATTAGACTCTCCCACAAAAAGTCCACTCCGCTTGGTCATAAAAAAATAACCTTGAACCTACTGATCACCACTACCATTTTTAGATAATGGGCTACTCGACCAATATTTCGTGTATGCCGCACTGGCTCTATTAAAACTTTAATACTTCGATCATCTACAACCGTGGATAATGCACGGCAATAGCGTCGGTGGCACACTTCAAACTCCGCTAAAATGCAGCCGTAGCGGACTTCGCATTCAGTGATGCATGATTTGTCAAACGGTAAACATGTCAAAATGCTCCGTAAAAGATTGTAAAAATCACTCCTAAATTCTAGTTCAAATACATGGTGTGACTTACCACCAGTAAGTTAGTATTTTTAATAAAATTTGAGACTGAACTTATGCTAAAACTAGCTTGAAATACGCTTTGGTTATTGAAAATTATAAAATAATTTCATAAAACAACGGCCCTTAGCCATCCCTTTCACACTCATAGCCAAAGTGAGACAAAATACATAATAAAATCGGAACATAGTCAAGTTTTTAGGAATGGAGTTCCTATATATTCGTATAGCCTTTCATATATATTTTTAAATTAGTGTAGTAAATTAAAATGATCTATTTTCAGCTTTCAATCAATTTCATCATGTCTATCATCTGACGAAGGCCATTATCGAAAAATATGTCGATTTAAGACTTCACTATAGTTCCAGGCAAGAAAATTTAGAAAAAAAACGTAAATCTAAAAGACAAGTTTGGAACAAGATAAATTTATTTCAGGGCACGTAATCTACAATAAAATAAATAGTGCAGACCCTAGTATTGGGTTATCTTATTTAAATAATAATAAGTCATTTAAAAATCTTACTTGTTTTTTTTATCATGATAAAATCACACACTTCACAACACTAAAATTTTGAAAGGAACCGTAACTCCAAAAGGCAAGTATGAAACAAGATTAATTTATTTCAGGGCAAGTAATTAAGCCTGAAATAAATACCGCAGACCTCAGTAAAAATACTTTATACACACAGCTACTTATTCAACTTAATATTTTTTCAAGTTTTATTTAAATAAATTATCTTTATCAAGTATTCAAAACTATACGTCGTTCACATGACGACTCAGCTTGATTAAAAGTCATCGACTTTTATCTACTAATAATAATGAATTTAATTAGAATGCATAATATCTAAAGAGTAGAAAATAAATACGAAGAAAACTAAATATATTTTTTAGATAAATAAAAAATAACAGCTCGTTGCTACTCCTCTGCACTTTTTGTTCGTTTCAGCTTCAAAAATTACCTTAGGTAGCTTCAAGTGACTGTTTTTTTTTACATTACTGTGTAATGACTGAAGATATTTTAAAGGACTGAGGTGTCTGCGGCAATGTATGGACAAAGCCAGTAGAAGCATAATATGGTGAATTTTTCACATGTGCCAAGTTTCAGCTTTGTTATTGTATGACGTGCTGTATCCACGGTTGTAGATGATCGAAGCTTTAATAAAATAAAGCAATCAAATGAGGTCTTACTACAAAAAGTTTTGTTTGTTTGTTTTTGGTTTTTGAAAGTCTTTATTTTCCTAAATAAAATACAGTGTTGAGGTGTTACACAATCATTAGCAAGCATGGAACAAACAAACTTATAGGATATGTGAATTTTACCAGGCTTAACCACCTATAAAAATTATTTCAAAAAATAAAATTGGCTTAAGCGCCTTTAGTTAGAGCCATAAAAAGTTATAATAAAAAAAAAGAGAGTGTTTGGCGGGAAACCATGGCGTCTGGATGTCGATCTTTATTTCGATAATTCAAAATTGCTTCGGAGTGGATTTTGTGCAGTGAAAGTGGTGTCGGTTCGTTGCATAAGCATCCGTATTGACGAACAGTTATGAGGAATCATTGAAATAAAGGTTTTGTGTATGTGGCGTTGAGAATTGTATAGTGGTTGGAAATCCCACTATACAATGAAAATGAAAATGAAAATGAAAAAGCTCTTTATTTAAATGGACTTTGCTAAGTACTTTTAAATCGTCAAAACCCTACCACCATTTCGGGACGAATAATTATTAATATGCTGAGATGGAGAAGAAATGGCGAAAGAAACTCCACAGCTTACAATTTCGTAATGATTTCAAAACATCAATACAAGTCAATAAATAATTATCAATATAATTTAAGTTACATTTTAACATGCGTAAAGTTTGGGTAGTTATTACTCCCACGCATTTGGATTATTTATCTTGTGAAAAGCTTTTCTATATACATAATTTAATTAATCATATTATTGAACTAAGCAATTCAAATTTTGATACCCACCACCATTATATGTTATTGTTAGTTAGGTACTTACAGATATTCCTTTCAATATAAGTGGTAAGCATACATTTAAGATCCTCCGGTTAATAATACAATGTGTGGTATACATAAAAAAACAATTATTACATATTATTATTGCATGTGTCATACAATTGTCCATCTAAAGATAACAACTAATTATAAGACCTACGTTTACATCAATCAAGAAAACATGAGATGACCAGGCCCCGTTGGCGGCACCTGTTCACAGGCATGACGCAAGAATCAGCCATCGCTTCGCTCAACCATATTTTAGGGAACGTAACGACCCGACGCAAGACGACACCGCCACAAGACCTTTTTAGTGAGAATGACATACACATGCTTCTTGATTATTAACTAAAACAAATTGAAACTAAAGTTATGATTCCGAGTCAACTATAAGACACATTATAGATTATATGCATAATTAATAAACATATTTAAAATGCATGGACCTCGAGCAAATTCACCCCCATGCGTTGGAATCATTTATGTAATCAGACACCTTATAGTATGCTTTAGTATACAGTTTATTTTTAATAGCAGTTTTGAATTTATTAATAGGTAGGCTTCGAATATTATTTGGGAGTTTGTTATAGAAGCGTATACATTGTCCCATAAAAGAATTGCTTATTCTGTGGAGACGAGTAGCATGTACCACAAGATTATGTTTGTTCCTCGTATTAACATTATGAATGTCACACTTTTCAGAAAAATTTGTTATGTTTTTTCGTACGTACATTAAATTTTCAAATATATATTGTGATGCCACTGTTAGAATATTTATTTCTTTGAACTTTTCCCTAAGTGAAACCCGAGGACCTAATTGGTAAATAGCTCGTACTGCTCGTTTTTGCAAAATAAATATGGTGTTAATATCCGCAGCATTACCCCAGAGAAGAATTCCATAAGACATAATACTATGGAAATAACTAAAGTACACAATTCTGGCTGTGTCTACATCGGTAAGTCGTCTGATAGTTTTAACTGCATATGCAGCTGAACTTAACTTACCAGATATTCTCTCAATGTGTGGACCCCATTGCAATTTAGCATCCAACACTATGCCCAAGAAAATAGTAGATTCAACAGGTTCCAATCCAATCCCATTTATTTGTACCATTGTTTCAACCCGTTTGACATTGGGTGTGCAAAACTTAATTAGTTTGGTTTTATTTTCATTTAATAGTAAATTGTTAATGTTAAACCAATCTACTACTTTAGATAGTGCATTGTTTACTTCGTCATAATTAGTCATTTGTCTATTTATTTTAAAAATCAGAGATGTATCATCTGCAAACAACACTATGTCATGACTGTCCTTTATACAGTAAGGTAGATCATTAATATATATTAAAAATAGAAAAGGACCAAGGATTGAACCCTGCGGTACCCCTATTGTGACCGCAGCTCCAGAAGATCTTTGACCATGTATATCGACCCTTTGTATTCTATTAGTCAAGTAAGAAGTCAAAAGGTTGAGAGCTTTATTCCTAACGCCATAGTGATGTAATTTCCTGACAAGAGTATCATGATTTACACAGTCGAAAGCCTTGGATAAATCACAAAATACTCCCAAAGCATCCTGTGAATTCTCCCAGGCTGAATATATATTTTTTAGTAATTCAACTCCTGCATCTGTGGTTGAACGGCCCTTCGTAAAACCGAATTGGTTTTTATGTAATAAACTATATTTTTGAAAGTGAACGAGGAGTTGATTAAGCATTACCTTTTCAAAGATTTTACTTAGCGTTGGTAATATAGATATCGGTCGAAAATTCGTGGGGTCAGAAGTATCACCAGACTTAAATAAAGGTATTACTTTGCTATGTTTCATCAAGTCAGGAAACACACCCGAAGCTATACAGCTATTAAACACGATGGCCAAGTAAGGGGCAATTACGTGTATTATAGATGAAATAGTATTTACAGAAAGTCCCCAGAGGTCCATAGTTTTTTTAACATCAATAGTTTTAAAAGTATTTACGATATCTCTGGAGTTAACCGTTGAGAATTCAAAACTAACATCGCATTCAGAAACACTTTCCTTAAGAATCATTTCAGCTGATATCGAAGATGAATCAAGCGTTTTAGTTGTCATGAAAGGAATATCTGTAAAAAATCTTTCAAATTCGGATGCAATTTTTAACTCATCTTTGATATCTACATTATTTACATTCAAGACGAAATCACGTGCGCGTGCTCGAGCTCTACCAGTTTCACTATTAATAATATTCCACGTTTCTTTAATTTTATTCTGAGATCTAGTTATCTTATTTTTTAAATAAATAGATTTTGCAGTGGAACAAGCTCGTTTAAAGATTTTTGAGTAATTTTTAACATAATTGATGAATGCGGGGTTAAAATTACAGGATTTTTCACCATATAGTTCATACAATTTGTTCCGACTTTTGTAAATGCCAGCGGTGGCCCACTCACTAAAAGATAGACGGTCACTGATTGTTACTGTTTTAGTTTTGAAGTGTGTATTAAATTCATTGCTAATAAGATTAAAAAGAGCATTATATAGGTACTCAGTACAGTCATGATAAGGTAACTGTGGCAGTTTCTGACTCAAATTTAATTTAAACTTTTCTAGTCTGCTTACACTCGTGGGAATAAAATTGATTTTAGTTTTCTGAGGGGCAGCTTTTTTCCTAGAAAATGAAACTAATTGACCGCAGTGATCAGAATGTAGTAAATTAATTATAGATTTCTGATTAGGCTTCATATTAGAAAAAATATTATCAATGCCTGTAGCACTTGTGGCAGTAATTCTTGTAGGTTCGTAGAAACAATTGTGTAAATCATAAGACTTAAATAAGTTTAAAAAGTTGTTGGTTAATGAATTCTTCTCTAAAATATTAATGTTAAAATCTCCACAGATAAGAATTGTTTTATGGCTACCACTAATTTTAAGTAAAGCATCCTCCATAATGTTTTGGAAATTCTCGTAAGCCGCACATGGAGGTTTGTACACACTCATAACAATTATTAGTTTAGTTAGTATTAGTTGATGATTTTTCAGCCAATGTTCAGTAATACATAAAATGTCAATGTTGTTACAATTCATAAATAATTCCAGTTCTAAGTCTTTACCCAACAATCCTTGAATATTTTGATGGACCAGGTTAATACCTTTACAACTTATAGTTTTCTGATTAATTACATAATCATCATTTGTAAATTGAGGTGAGTGTCCAGTATAACTAACAATAGAAGATGTAGCAATTTGGTTGCCAGAGAGTGTCTCTTTTGTCTTAAGTTTTAATTTAAATGCATTGGTTCACATTCCAAATGGTCACCACATGTCAAATTATTTTACTGTTATAATATGTCATACTTTGTAATTTCATATTAAACTTGTGCCTGTAGTAATTTTCACCTTTTGTCAATGACTCACTGTACGGTAAAGCAAGAAGAATATTTTTTTTTACATTTAGGTCACACAGGCATTCAAATAATTGTCTCAAATTATTTATATTTGTGTTTCCCCTCCTGCCAATAAAAACAATGATTGTAGTGTTAGGAGAGTAATTATTACATTTAATTTTGTCAAATATTTGAGAATAACTGGCACCAGGCATACAAAAATTAGTCACCAGTTGCCCTGTATACTGTTCCATTATGTGCCCCATATTTTTGCCTATCTCATCAGAATACATAATTATATTTTCTTTGTTAGTAGTCGTCTTGCTCCTAACTTCATCGAGGTTTTTGTGAACAGGTGTTATTGTACATAGTTTGGCCTTTGTGCAGGTTTCAGGGTCTATCTGTTTATCCAAAAGTGAACTAGTAGGTTGTTCTTTATTGTCATTTAAACTAAATGAACACCTACATGAACGCTTTTTATTCAATGACTCAAAGCGCTCTGCATTATAATTGCATAAGTCCACCATGTCATTTGACGCTACAATCTGGTAATTTAATTGTTTACAATACTTTGAATACAATTCTCATCAGTCACAGTCATGAGGTCTGTTGCCATGCATTTCTTTCCAAGCACTCCCTAGATGCATTAAAATGTGCGCGACGCCCATATTTTAATGCAAACATCAAGAAAGAAGACATAAATACAGGCAGGGCTGTATGGACTTGATATCCTTTGCCCGTCCCGTTAGGGACAAAAGAACCAAAAAAAAAATAGTGATGTTACCATTCATATTCGTTACTCGTAATTAAATAATCCAAAGAATCGAGTCATTATTCTAAATATACCTTAGAACAAACGGTAAAATAGTAATATGTCATGCAGTCACTGTCATGTCAAGTCAATAATTTGCTGGATTGATTTGTTGTGGTTGTTTTGTATTTTATTTATTGTTTTTAGTTAAAACAGTTATTTAAATAAAACTTTCAAATTCGTAAAATTTACATTGTGAATAAAAAATAGCATTATGGTGTATTTACATTTCCCTTCCAATTTAACAGAAGAAGAGTTGATGCTTCAAGCAAAATATCAAAAACTTAAGAAAAAAAAGAAAGCTCTTCAAGCTCTAAAGGCTCCAAAACAAGAACCAGAAAAGCCTATTCTTCCAAAACGTCCTACCGAAGCCCGTGACGCTCGTGAAATTGCCCGTAAGCTTATCAAAAGTGGGGCTATACAAGCTATAAAAAGTCCTCCTCCTCAACCACAGAATGCTACTTTCAAGCGGCCACGAGCAGGTATGCATTACAAGCAATGATATTATATTAAAAAGAAGCAGATATGTCATACGCCAGCCCATTGTGTATTCTCAAAAACATCCTAATTGGGATGTCTTGCTATCAGTCTGTGTCAAGCGCAGTCACGAGCTGGCCACTTCGTATTACTTGTGTTCCTGCCAACATTTATTCGTGTGTGTTTCGGAAGGTATAACTGTCCACTTTAATTTTATAAATGTTATTCCTTGCTCAGAAAAACATGAATTGACAGTTTTAGATTGCGCGGCTCAGATTTCAACACAAATGTTAGCATTCCCATTGAGGGTCCAAATTACAATTTTAAGTTTTTGAATGCGTCAGCCTATAGTAAAAGTTCTCAAACAATTGTAAATTTAACCTTTCATTTGTAAAAGAAGACACTCAAAAGTTATAATCGGTCAAAGATGGTCCCTCGATTGTGCCTGACAGGTATCCATATCTTATAATCTAGGTAAAATTTACAACTTCTATAAATGAACACTCTCAGTAAAACATTAGTAAAACTCATTTTATTAAATATCGCTCTTTCCTGTTCACTGAATAAAAATTAGTAGCATGCAGAAAGTGTTCCAGAAAAGTGCATGCAGAAATAAATAAATTGGAAGTTAAATAGTCGAGTCCTATATTCTATACTTTAGTAATTGTTGTTACTAAGGATTACTTGACCGAACAGTATCAAATACTATGCTATACTAAAGCTGAAGAAATACTATGATCGAGGTGGCTATTTATTGGAACCTTAGCCTTTATTAAAATGTTTTATTGAAATCTGTATTTAAATTATTTTCATAAGTAATTATACAATGTTCAATATTAATCCTATCCTAATTATCTTTCAAAATCTTAATAACTATGTTGCAACTGGTATCATTCTTCATCATCAATTACTTAATACTAAAGATACATATTTGCAATTTTTCAGGTAGGGAACGCAAGTTAAGTGGGTCAGCTGGAGCAGTGGGTGGTGTGGCGTCTTATCAGCCTTTCAGTGCATCACAAGAACCTCCCCCGCCTGAAGAGAAACCAGCACCACGAGTCAAATATTTATATGATTCATTTGTAACAGCCCGTGATAAGTTAGTAGTGTATACTTATACAGCCACTTTTAAATTATATTTAAGTGTGTTATAATTTTTTATAATAATTACAAAATAAAAAAAGGCAAGAGTAACTAAAAATTATATATCACAAAGAATGTTGTATTCTTTTATATAAGAAATTTTACTTAATGTTTAACAAATTTACTATGTGGGCATAAGTACATGCTTTATAATATAACTTTCAGCTAATTCTACCATAATATATTGTGTTCTCAGGGAAGAAAAAGGTCCACGCAATCAGACTGGAGGAGAAACACCCAACCAAAATGCAGTTAAAAGCTCCACTCTGCAAGTGTGTGGTCCACATATCACAGAAGAAACTGTTAGGCGTCGGTTAGCCACATTTGAGCCATTCACTTATACTCAAGAAAATGATGAAGAAAAGTATGTACAAACATTATTTTTTTATTGTCAAAGCACATATTTATGAACATCTTTTCAGAAAAGTAAGTACAGATATAAATGTTTGTTGTCTTTATGAACTGTTCTTGAGTAACAAGTAACTTCTTGAGTAATCTTGTGAAAATGTGCAACTTGGCTACCTGTGACTTTGACTTCATTTTGTTCACATACAATAGAAAATTCCATTTAGTAGAGTTTCTTATTAGACACCATCTAATAAGAAATCCTATAAATTGGAATTTAGTTTAATTTTAGTGTAATGACACTAGTGTTATCAAGGAGGTCAATGGCCCTGCGGTCATGCGTTCTTCGTAACGACTATGAAAGCTAAGCGTTCAGTCAGTTCTTCACAAATTTTTCAACTCAAAGCACGGAGCAAAATTTTGCTCTGTGCTTCGGAAGGCCCGTTAAGCTGGTTGTCTGGTTATTGTAAATTCTCATACATAGGTATTGGAGGCAACACACAATGTGATATAAAGTTTTGTGCTGCAATGTCTGGGAGACACTAAAACTAAATAAAACCAAAGGTACTCACGTCCTGGGTCCAAATAGTAGGTCCAAAATAAATGTCAGCTGCCGGCAGTGTACAACGGCAACAAACACTCGCCAGTATCTTGTTTGAAAGTTTATACATATATCTACATGTATACGAACACAAACATATAGAATCTGAGTATCAGTCCAAAAGTAACTTATACGCAGGGCCGGGGGGGACTAGCCGGAAATTTGTACATAGCGGCAAAAACGAAGGGCGGCAACATTCAGAATTAAGGGCGGCAAAAATGAGAATGGAGCCTGCCGCGGACAAAATTAATAAAGTTTTATGAAAATAGCTTCAGTAGTTTCCGAGCGATTTCACTGTCTAATGTAAAAAAAAATATAATACAAATTTGTTGCGTTAGTAGTCCAGTTTTGCTTTTGCCTAGAGCGGCGAAATGGCTAGATCGGGCTCTGCTTATATACGTAAAACTATAACTTGAACCTCACGCGCGACCGTCGGTTTCTAGCGAATTTTTTCTTCCACCACCTCACCCGCGATTTCTCAAGCAATAGTGTCAATGGGAAGTTTGTTTTTGACTTCGCATACCAAATGGCATTCGTGACGTACGGCGTCTTATTGGCCCAGGCGCGCAAGCATTGAAAACAATGCCCAGCCATTGGTTAATATTAAGTAAAAGTACTACCAGACGTTGAGAATTGTATTGAAGATTAACAATAATGTACAAATGCTTCAATGATAACGAAACACTGGTGGTCCCGGCTGCTGTCGAAAGAAAGCAGTCGTTTTAAGGAGGTTAGGGGTCAGGCAAACGACTGGCCGTAATAATAATATGCTAAATCCTATAGTATTGACGATAAAAGACATAAATTGGCAGCAAACTAGGAGAAAGCAGAGCCACTAGTGCTATCATATTTCTTTGTCCAATTAATTAATGCTTTGGGCATAGATAGAACTTAGCAAAAGGTTCCAGTGGTGTCCGAGGAAGGCAGATCAGGCGCATGACGACGGAAAAGCATAATAATATCTGCCTCCCCAAGCAGGTTGTTTTACTTCTCCGTGACAAGGAAACCCACGCTGAGTCACAAAAATAATAATAGCGCTTAGCTCAGTATGAGGACTGTCCCATGCCTCAATGCCTGCTGGCAGAGTCGGCAAAAATGAGAAATTAAAATTTTCTCATACTAACTTGTTGCGTTAGTAGTCTAGTTCCGAATCTCCGGACGGACACGGGCATTAGGCGACGGAGCGCGCTGCAGTCAGATAACTAGTAACTTGGTGTGTGGGATTAGCTTGGGAGTTCCTGGGAATAAAACCCTTACCATTGCTACCCTCACAGCCCTTTGTGGGTCAACTAATACACCTAGTTGAAATATTCAAACATGGCCTAATTTAAACTCTGATATGATTGATCTTTATGTAAATAAAAATATTAATGCTTTTTTGCAGAGTGTTTTTAACATTTGAGACTCCTGAGATTGCAAGCCATGCCCAAACTGCTCTTGACGGTACAGAAGAGGGTTGGAAAGTCACTCCAGCACGAAGACCGCCACCTGCAGGCGCATGGACACCGGCGCCTTCTCCCCGTAACCCACCACCTCCTAAAGATACAAAGCGTACTCTACTAACATATGATGACATGTTCGATTGAAGATTTATTTCTAATTATACGGCATATTGTATTACCTCTTTTCTTTTTTTTCAACCCTAGGTAGATACATCACACCGAATAAAAAAACCGCCTTCAAAACTTTAAATGGAGAAATAAAAATTTTATTTTTTCTAAAAAAAATATGTTTTTTTTAAGTCGGTCCCAATGAAAAGTGAGGTTAGCACCAACCACAAAAAGCATTTAGATTTTTTTAAACATTAAATTTTTATTTCTCTGTTTAAAGTTTTGAAGGGGGTTCATTTATTTAAAAATAAATTTAATTTTTTGCTTTTTAGTGTTACAAGTAAGTATAGAAGTTTTCAGGATCCTATAATCAAAACTACCTATTGTATAAACAACTTTTAAGAAAAAAGTCAAACCGACTTCAAAAAGTATAAAAATAACATATTATTAAAATGTGTGCTAGGTACCTGCTGTGCCTACTGTCTGAAGTCGGTGCCAAGCCAACTAAAAATAACTAAACATCACATTCATTGATCACTAGCGAAGGGAGATTGTTCCAATAAAAGTTATCGAATAAATCGACAATTGATTTTTCAAATATTCGAATGTCGATTTATTCGTTCTTTCAACAAATTATTCGATTAAATCGACGTTCGAATAACAATCGACGAATCTACTAGCGAGAAAAGTACTTACGTAGTTGCGGAATTGTGCGTGTGTTTGGGGTGCGGGGGGGTTAATTTTGGTCATACTGAAGAATTTATACTGTATGGCCCATAATGTCAGATGTGGGTTTGGTATTTATTTATTTATTGCTTGTCAACCCCTTTTGGGATTACGAGCGTGATTATTTGTATGAAACGTTTTTGCTGTCTGTACCGACATCTAATCTGGTTGTCGCTTTGCTCTTTGGATTTAATTGAATAGATGGTGCGGAAAAAAAATTGCGTGCTATTAGTTAAAATGTTCTTCAATTTATGTTGCTGACTGTACCTACACCAACGTCATTCCGCTCGACAAATCCCATTTTACTGTTTAGTTGCTGCTATAAAAAAATGTCCGTACCTACTCCTAACCCTTAAGGAGTTCTGTGCCTTCCATCATCAGCTTAGCACCATGAGATGATGACTTCCTGGATACGCAATAAATAAGTAAAGCGTCTATGAATAAGTAAAGCGTCAAAGACTACACGTGCCCATAATATTTGAGGAGTTCCCTCGGTTCATCTGGGATCTCATCATCAGATCCTACCTTGGTGACAATGACCTTGTGCTCGGGAGTATACTGTTTCAAGCAAAAAAAGAATTTTCGATAACGGTACACAATTGACGGAGATATCGGCGAACATGTATCGATACGTTTGATGATGCGTGTAACAATTTGGGCCCATGCACAAATCGAAAGAACCATCAAATTGATAGGTCGATTGTTATTCGTTAGGTCGATTGTTATTCGTTTACGCGCTACCGCAGCGCGCAGCGTACGCGCGCAAGTCGATGAACACAATCCGTGTTCATCGACTTGCGTGCGACTCGATTCGACTGCAGTCGACAATTTATCGAATAATATGACTTGTTAACGAAAGCATTCGAATAAACAGATTATTCGAATAATTTGATTGTTTTTACTAACAATCGCGCATCGCTAGATCACACCATCCTGCGATTGCGACCGAACGCGCTAGCTTGGGTAATGAGGGGCTCGTTGTGCTCAACGAATTAGGAATGATAGTTGTGCTAAACATTTGGCATGGCTTGGCAGCGACTTCAAAGTACAGCAGGTACCTAGCACACATTTTAATAATATGTTATTTTTATACTTACATTTTTGAAGTCGGTTTGACGTTTCTCTTAAAAGTTGTATAATTTTCTATTTTTAGTGTGAATAATTGTTGTTTTTTTATATATTAGCGACCCGCCCCGGCTTCGCACGGGGGCAATGCTTATGTAAATATGCATGTTTTATACATATAAATAAACCTTCCTTAAGAATCACTCGATCTATTAAAAAAAAACCGCATCAAAATCCGTTGCGTAGTTTGACAGGCTTAAGCAAAGGTAAGTCTGGCGCCGGCATTACCAATTTCTAGCCAATTTCCAAAGTCATTACCAAGCATGAAGCTATATAAAGCTTCATGTTACCAAGTCATTACTCTTTTTACCTCTATCTTTTCTATTCTTGGCGTCGAGTCGCATCGCAAAGCGTACCTATGCATTTTGCCAATGTCAAGTGAAAATGTAACTAAAGTAACAAAAATTGTACGGTTGATTAAGATTAAAAATGGAGTCTCTCAACCTCAGACCAATTATAATCACATGTTTTTACAACAAGAACTCGGGAGAATCTGCCTCTTTTTACCTCCTATCCTATCCTATTCTTAATTAATGGCATCGCGTCGCATTAAGCGTACGCATTTTGCCAATGTCAAGTGAAAATGTAACTAAAGTAATAAAAAATGTACGGTTGATTGAAGTTAAAAATGGAGTCTCTCAACACGTGTTTTTACAACAAGAGGCTTTAGACAACATGCATTTCAAAAAATGTATGGGATTGACATAAGCAATCGATCACTTTTCGATTGCTTATGTCAATCCCATACATTTTTTTACTTAGCGATAGCGAGAGCGATTGTCGAAATGCATGTTGTCTAAAGCCTCAAACTCGGGAGAAACTCCTCTTTTTACCTCATTTCTTTACTCTTTACCGGTACTGTCACTGTCACTTTTCTGTCATTTGTTATATTGTCATTGTCATGCGTACTTTCCATATTTTTTCACTCGGTCTGTTGATTGATAAATTATAAAAATCAAAAAGTGTAGTGGAAAATAAATGTACAAAATGTTTCGACTGACAAAAAAGCTTATGCCAACACTAACAAATATAGTAATCACATCAAACCCTGCTAAAGATAATACTGTATTGGTTATTTTGCAAGCAAACAGATTGTTTTCATCTGCAGGTAAATACATTGTGCAATACTTAAAACATTCTAACTAAACAATTACATACGCTTTGTATTCAATCAATGTGAATAATAAAATCGTATTTTAAATTGAAAACAATAATTACCTTTACATATTGCCTCTGGTAAGGTTTTAATTGATTTGAAACAAGTTAACATTAAGTCCTATAATAATAATATATAATCCTTTAGTTTAGGGCTTGTAGAATGAGGTTCCTGACACAAGATTCTGCATGGGTATAAATTTCCTATAATATAAAAATCCTATTTTTCAGGAAATGATAAATTTTCTATAAAGAATGAAGACTTTGGCCGACCCTTGTATTTTGATGCACAAGCTACAACACCAATGGTAAAATTCCTGAAATTTACGTTTAACGTCCAAGCAAAGATTTATTGATAGTTATTTCTTCATTTCTATTTTTCTCTAGGATCCAAGGGTTCTTGATGCTATGCTACCTTACCTGGTAAACTATCATGGAAATCCACATTCAAGAACTCATGCTTATGGTTGGGAAAGTGAGGCAGCTGTAGAAAAGGCTAGAGAACAAGTTGCACAATTGATTGGTGCTGATCCAAAAGAAATTATCTTTACATCTGGAGCAACTGAATCTAACAACATATCTGTCAAAGGTGTAGCACGGTTTTATGCTCCTAGGAAGAAGCATGTTGTGACTACACAGATTGTAAGTTAAAGTGATTATTAAAAGCTCCTCTATATTATATTTTGTCTGTCTCACCTATTGGAATGTTGAAATACCATACTTTTTAAATTTAACTTAGATTTCCACATATTTTACTACCCACATGCTTATATAAAATCGGGCAGATTAGGTGTAAAGAGGTACTAGCTCATCTTTTAAAAGAGGTTAGACGCTCTATAGATTGAAACATTAACTGAAATTTCACTTCTATAAATGTTCACTAGTACACCTCAAAAATATTTTATTACATAGTTTGGCAGTTATTGTACTTGTTGTTCTTCTTCTTGTTAGTATATTGGCCGTCTTAATAGATCCTACCAGTATCGAGTTTTCTGTTAAGACAGTTATTTTATTGACTCTGCTTGCTTTCTCAAATGGTGTTGTGAATGCACACATATAATAAGGATTTAAGTCAGTGGGTCCACCTCCACCTGCCCCAAAAAAGTGCTGAATTTGGTACTCCTTATAAAAGTGCTTCCGAGGTACTTGGTAACAACTGTTTTAAGCATTAATGGGAATTGTATAATACATATTTTTTTGTCATCTGAGTACCAACTACGTGCTTGGTAGGTTAGCATTGGTGATCTTTACACTAAATGCACGACCATGTGGTGACATCAACCTTCTTTGTAACCATTTATTATCAATAAAGATCTGTTTATCCAGTGGTCAATACCACTGTATGAATGGGATTTGAATGGGATCATTAAAAACACAATTATTATTTATCTAAATTTTAATCTTGGGCATAATAATATTATTACAGTATTTACCAGTTCTGGATTTATCCAACAAATATTTCCATATCAATTCTGCCTGCGTTGTATTTAACCAACAAAAACATGTTTGCATATTTAATAATTTTATTTTATATTAATCCAAGTATTTAAAAGAATAAATCATAGTTTTGTATTTCTAGGAACACAAGTGTGTCTTGGATTCATGTCGTGCTTTGGAAGGAGAAGGTTTTCAGATCACATATTTACCTGTAGGGACAAATGGAATAATTGATTTGAAAGAATTGGACAATGCACTGACACCTGAGACTAGTCTTGTTTCTATCATGACAGTCAACAACGAAATTGGTAAGTGTTTTACATTGTACTATCACATTCATAAACCCAAAAAGGTTTCACAAATCTTTAGGTAACATTAGGATACATATCACGACCCAAATAGAAACTAAACCACCAATGAGCCAACAAACAAAAGCCCACATCCAGGACAGATGTTACACTCCAAAACATCTAAGCAGTCTGGGCTTATAAGGTCCAGGCTTTTTTGTAAGTGGTTTTATTGAAGGTAATAATAAATAATATGCTATTTCTAAAACTATTATTTGATTGTAGGTGTGAAACAACCAGTTGCAGAAATAGGTGCATTATGTCGAAGTAAGAAAGTATTTTTCCATACTGATGCTGCTCAAGCTTTGGGTAAAATACCTATAGATGTAAATAAAATGAATATAGATCTAATGTCTTTATCTGGCCATAAAATATATGGCCCCAAAGGTATTGGTGCTCTGTACATAAGACGGAGGCCCAGAGTCCGAGTAGAGCCTATTCAAAGCGGAGGAGGCCAAGAGAGAGGCATGAGAAGTGGTACTGTTCCAACACCATTAGTAGTTGGATTTGGTAATGTAGAAAAGTTTTGTATTTTTAGAGATATGCCCATTTTATTAAATCCATTTTTGCTATATTGACTTATTTGTTAACACATATAATTTCCATCTATTGTGCTTATAGTGACTACATTGAGTTTTGGCCTTCAGTGCCATGAGAGCTTGTATTGAGTCTAATAAGTTTTTGTATTCTTATAGGTGCTGCTTGTGAACTTGCTGGAAAGGAAATGGAATATGACCATGCATGGATGGAGAAGCTATCACAGAGATTTTTAGATAAAATTTATGAAAAGCTTACCCATGTAATCCGAAATGGAGATCCTACACAAACTTACCCTGGATGCATTAATTTATCTTTCGCTTATGTAGAGGGTAAGTTAAAGTTAATACAGTCGAAATATTGATTCCTAGACTTGACACTATGGACCATATATCTTGTATCATGTATTGCCAATAGGCATAATGCGAGTGTATGCTTGTTTGCCTGGCTTCCACCGAAAGCAGACACCAGCCATTTTACGATATAGCACCGATCATCACTGTCAAATTATAATGGCTTTTATTCAGATGAATAAAAGCCATTTTTGACATTCTTATTAATTAATTTGTCTTAGGTATTCTCTACCAACAACTAAGTGATTTATTGGTTGATTTCAGGCGAATCATTATTGATGGCACTGAAAGATATAGCTTTATCTAGTGGATCGGCGTGCACCTCTGCATCCTTAGAACCATCTTATGTACTACGAGCCATTGGGGCTGATGAAGATTTGGCGCACAGTTCAATCAGGTATAATATTGTTTATGCTAAAGTTACCAAAGATCACCACTCATTTGGCTAAAAAAGATTACAAAAATATTTAGTAGCATTTACAAAATTAACCCAATAGCTACATGCAGACCAGCGTTTTTTCTAATTGACCTTCAGGTGCAGGAGACATCAACGGGTGTCTATATTGTTATCTTAACTTTCAAAAAATTAAATAATAGGAGATAAAGGTCCACCAATCCGCATTGGGCAAGCATGGTGGATTACTGCCTAAACCTCCATCAATGAAAAAGAGAGGCCCCAGCAGTGGCCCGAATTATAAATGCTTTTATGATGAGAAGATACAGAAAAAAGCATTTATTTTTAATACCGATTCCGTCGGATTCATCCGACCAGCAAAAAAAATACGAACATTATCTTTGTCTGATAAATACGACACGGGCGGTACGGTCACGCAAATATATTTTCGTCGTTCTTAACCTATTAGCAACCCGTTCCGATGGTCGTATATTGAGTTCATTCCTCCCAAAATTATATTGCTCAATAACTAATCCTTTTTATCGCTTGGTCTGATATTAGCTGTCGTTCCCCTAGAGCCGGACCATCAATCTGAAAAATAATACTTTAAATAATGATAACATGTATGTCCCGTAAGCAATTTTTGTGTAAGATATTTTTATTATACTGTAGCACTTGTTCATACAGCAAAAATCAATACGAACATTATCTTTGTCTGATAAATACGACACGGGCGGTACGGTCACGCAAATATAAACCATTGTTAAATACAGGGTGGAAACTTTCAACGGGCCAGTAAGGGGAAGTACCTTAACTGTAGCAGCTGTGTAGCAGCAAGCATAGGAACAGTTTTTTGCAATTTCTGACTTTTTTAGTACTCCAACCTAGGTTGGTCCTGTAGAAGTTTTTGATCTATCTTAGAAAGAGATTGGCATAAAAAAAGTTGGTGTTAAATGGTATTTTTTGTTTACTAACAATTTTTTTTCAAAAATCGCTAAATAGGAATCAAAATTTCCCAAAAAATTATAGGCAATCTCTTATGATAATTATCAGATTAAGGTACTTCCCCTTTATTGCCCCGCTGAAAGTTTCCATCCTGTGTATGTAATTGGTTTATCATCATACATAATTATAATTGCAGATTTGGATTAGGCCGCTTTACAACCATGGATGAAATTGATTACACAGCTGAACGAACGATCAAACATGTTGAACGATTGAGAGAAATGAGTCCACTCTGGGAAATGGTACAAGAGGGAGTTGACATTAAAAATATTCAATGGTCGCAGCATTAAACACAATTGGGATATTTAGGTACCTACTCATAATCATTTGCAGATAACTTATTTGACATTTGTTACTTGTAATGTTCTTCAATTATAGGGCAAAGTTAAAGGGAAAGAAAGTGTAAACGAGCTTGACTTTAATTGTAATTCATTATGAGAAGCATGTGTTGACCTCGCAGTTCTTAAAATATTTTACAATAGTTTGTATTCAAATACAAAAATA
This sequence comes from Elophila nymphaeata, assembly GCA_955850985.1. Lineage (NCBI taxonomy): Eukaryota > Metazoa > Arthropoda > Insecta > Lepidoptera > Crambidae > Elophila > Elophila nymphaeata. The sequence continues at coordinate 17,398,771 of OY039068.1, forward strand.
TAGTATAGTTGGGCACTATTACGTATTATTATTCTCATACTTTTGACATCCAAACAGTATAATTATGTTGGAATAAATAAAGCATTAATAGTTAAAAACTTTGCTCTCAACTACATTCTAGGGTAGCTGCTATTTAATTTTTTACCTATAAGTTCGTATTTCCCGTTATCTATCCTCCACACCTTGGAATAAATTCCCGATCAAAGCTAATACCTACCGAAAATGTATTTTAAAAAAAATATTACTTTTACTACAACTGCTCGGTACAGTCGGAGACAAATAGTTAGCACAGCCGAGACTACCTTACATGTCTTTTTCTAACCTCTTAGTGATTGATAATGTCGGTACCTACATCCAAAAAGTGACTCAACTCGACTTTTATGTCTTCTTCTTCCTATATAGCGAGTGACCATTTGACATTGACACAGAAACCCCGACTAAGTAGCGGCCAAGGCGTGTGTACAGAGCGAGCCCTGGCCGCTTTATATCAAGTCCCTAACGATGGATCCACACAGACCGGCGGCTTTACCATAAGCAAAGCTGCCAGAGATGCCGCCGCCGTTTGCCTGTGGTCCCCCAGCCTAGTCCCCTGTGGGGTACCACGACCAATTTTTTTTGCCCGTGGAATCCCCTGTATAATGATATTCTTAGTTAAATATATTTTTTATTGCCCGTGGTACCACTTTGACATAAAAAATAAACATTTTAAAAACTGTTACCCACTTGTCAAATAAAGACTTTTTGCCCTAACTAATATGTTAAAAATTTAAATGTATTTGATCATCTAACTACTCTAAAAAAAACTTACCTAATACAATACGTACATTTGACTTTTTCAACAATTAACACAGCGATCTCGACCAACAGTTCTTAAAATTTTTATGTTTATTATATTAGTAATTGGTATCCAAAAGAAGTTTTCTTCCTTTACGGTAAATAAAAGAAATCTCCTTATTTTCGTCCATATTGAATTATGATGGTCAAGGAGTGGACGCAAAGACCATTTCTTAACTTTTTTCTGAGACATAAACTTTTCTTCCTCGTAGGTATCGGTCATTTTAATCATAGAGATTGTATTTGCCTTTTATATCGGGCGATTAGCAGGGTTACCACGGGCCAAATAAGTTGCCCATGGTACACCATTGTCCCCCTTGGGGATCCAAGGGCAAAAAACTGGTTGTGGTACCCCACAGGGGACTAGGCTCGGGGACCATGCGCAAGTAATTTGCCGGCGCCACGGCCATCGGCTCATGCCGCCGGGCTGTGGATTCACCATATTACGTGATAAATAGCGCGGTAAGGCCCCTGGACTTTCCTCTATTTATTTATATTTTACTTCAAGAAAATTCAACATCACTAAGCTAGTGTTTTATGATCTTAATTTGTGATACTAAATTTAAAACGTTATATACTTATCTACTTAATATACAGGATATAATAGGTGATCTACTCCCAAATATAAGGGGTAACGGTGTGCATGACTCCCTTATGCAACATGTTAATATTATAGGTATTATGGTTATAAATCAATGTTATGGATGGGAGCCCTATAGTTAAATCCTATATATTCAGTAGATAATCTGACCAGACTCAATTATGTATATCAAGTAAGTGTATGTTTATCAAGTAATTGTTAAGCACTGAGTAAAAGAAATGTCTATGTAATATTTTATTTTAAATAAAAACGGAATAGTTGAAACCAAATTGTCTTTGTGTTATCATTTATTAAACATTCATTAATACTGAGCACAAACAAAGCTAGCAACTACAGTCTTAAATCTAGATTAGCAACATAATTTTGGTACCTTTATTTGTTCTGAGTTACATTGTCATAATTAAATAAAAAGAAAGTCATTTAGCACCATGAAATAATTATATCATGTCCATTAGTATTAAAAATTGTTCATTACTTTAAGTTTTTAATATTTGATTAGTCATTATTTTAGGGAAAGAAGACACAATTTTTATAAGTTTAAAAAAATCAGAATGTTTTTGTATAAATTAATCCATCCATTAATCAGATTTTTATACAGGTAAACAAACATAGTTTTTGAACAATTGGACATTATTAAAATATCGTAGTATTTTTACACATGCAAATTTTGTAGAAAAATATGAAGATATAAAATTATTTCTATGAAAATCAATTTATTGAAACTTCAATTTAATGGTTATTTAATGCTTACGTAGGTACTTAAACAAGATAATTTTGAATTACCAATTTTTCAAAGCTGCAGCAATGAAATAAATCATTAATTGAAAAAGGTGGTCTTCTATACTTTCTTATGATGGCCCTCTAGATAAGATTTTCTAAATGTTAAGGTTTTACATGTCATTACGAGTGTATTTTGAAATTAGTAAACAATACTACTACTGTTGAGTTTTTGACAGCATTGACGATATTTTGTAAATTTTTATTATGGTCAGCCAAAGAACTTTAGTACCTTGTCTAACACCATACATTATGTATGAATGCATATACATAATGTATGGTGGCAAGTGGCAACTATTACAGGCTCTGTTGTTGCCATGATATTGTACTACTAAAGTTTAAATTACTTCAGAGGTCAACTACACCACCAGAATTACACTAAATATAGTACAGCTGATGGTTCCCAGTGCAGTCACTGTAGTGTAGCCCAAATACTCCCACAAAACTGAATAACCCACTTCACTACCAGAAATATTCTTCCTTGAACAAAGTACGTTGACACTATCAGTGATCAAGATTATACACTGGTCTATGTCTGTGTCCTTAATACATAACACTATAAAATAGGCAGCAGCATATTGGATAGTAGTGGTTCATTCCTCACACAGCTGCTGCAGTAATATATTTTATAAGGAAGTTAATATAGAAAGCGCCTTTAGCGCGGAAGATAAAGTGTATGGTGAACAACGAACGTAATTATCGTCGCGGGCGCGCGCCTACTCGCCATACATTTCACGGCCCGCTTCCCGGCCGCAAGCCCGCGGTGCTTTCTATATCCTTTAAAATCTCTGATTAGATTACCGTTTTAGCAAAACAGTCCTTAATTAGATTTATTGAAACCCATATAAAATCATTGCAGCTGATAATTTAAAATTATCCTGTATAAATTGAATAAAAAGCTGATTCTGATTCTGAACGCGATATAAATAAATGGTTCTATTGTCTTAATTGGGAAACTCACGATTGCTACAAGCCACACTAAAAGTGTTACGTCTGCGTCGCGCTAGCACAGCGTTTAATTACTACAGAAGAAACACCGCATCATCTCTACGCAGACGTTTGCCTGTAGTTCGTCTTCCTATATGTTATAAATGGTGTGTCCATAACTCCATACAGCGCGTACAGACGCAGTTAGCGACGTTTCACTTGCTGACTCATTCTCATATAAATGAGTAATAACTGCCCAAAATTTACGCATGTAATGTCGGCACTTCACATAGCTGTATTTGTTATTTATTTATTTATTCATTTCAATTTTACACGCTGATTTACAGTTGTACCAAAACGCCAGTATGTTTAAATTAAAAATTCATGCTACAGAGATAAATAATACCAATAATGAATAAAATATAACAATAGATATAGAGATAGACAATAGAGATCCATCTCTATCATAGTATCACGGGGTCTCATTGTGAAGAAATATTTTTTTGTTCAACATAAATTTCAATAGAGGGCGTTACATGTGCCATAAGGGCATATACTATTTTTAATGTTATTGTAAACTAAAGAATACAGTAAAATATATAATGTAAAAAGTAAATCTATTATTTTAATAAAATTCTAAGTACATGTAAATGAAATATAGTGTGTAAAAAGCATATTTCATTTATATTAATAAAATCTGGTGGTGATAATTTGTACTACATGGTACCTAGTTGAACATGGTCAAAAGCATGACTTGGTAAGTGATTTTGTGTTACGACTAAAGAGATGGCGCTTTATTTACTTATCAATTCGTGTCAATCAGTGTCAATTTTGAAATAAAAACTGTGTATGCACAAATGAAATAGATACAGAAGGTCGGCACTAACTAATTTTGATATCGATGCGTACCTTTTTTTTCTGACGGTGGAAAATCCATTGACGGACCATACCGCACGCTGGCTAGGCGTACGGCGTGTGTGGGACTCACCTAGCGCGGAACAACGCTGGTCCTACCCACTAAAAACCACTGGTATCCTCCTAAGCCCTTCTGGAGGCGATCGTTTTGGCCTAAAGTTGTACTATCGATCATTGATCAACAAGTGACCCTCTAAGTAATGGTTATCAGGTGGTTGTTGAGGATCCTTTCAATAACTTTGCATAGTACTGACTACTGATGTGATTGCTATTGGCCAATAGTTGGCTGAGTCTGAGAGGTCCCCTTTTATGGGTACAGACTGCACATTAGCCTTGCTCCAAGCTTCCGGAAAATGTTCAGAAGTGTATGAGAGCACGCATAGGTGCGCGAGTACGGGAGACAACTCCACTGCACATTTTTGTCCACTAGCTTTCCGGACGTCGAGTGACTGCAGTTCCGCACGAACTTCATGCTGCTTTATTTTAATATCCGGCATCATGGTGCCACAAATGAGGTAGTGACAATGGCTGTGTATTGCAATCATCGGCCTGGGAATTAGGAGTATTGCCAGCAGATCAGCGTTCTCCTGAGGCTTGTGAGCTCTAGACATCTCAAGGGTGGTAGCGACGGGTGGCAGAAATTGCTTTGCACGGTGGTATTTTGAGTACTGAATTAGTGGACTGTATTTGATTTTAATTTGAAAATGGGTTCTAACACACCATATAATAATCGCGCGCGATGTAGGCAGCTGACCTTCTGTATCTATTTCTCCTGTGATGTGTGTGTTATGAGTGAATTCTTGAAAATTGTTGAAAACGGATTGAAATATTTTTCATTATTTCCCGACTCTCTGACAAGCATGTCAAACACTCCCAAAACTATAAGTTACTAATTTCGAAGCTGGCTTTTAAGTATACTATGGCGTAGCTGCTAAAATCCCGGTATTAGTTAAAAAATCCAGAGTTCAATTCCAACGATTTTTTTTTCATTTTGATATTATTTATGTACTTTTTTAAATATATGTTTTGCAATTATGCATGTTCCCGATAATAACAAAAAACATTACGTACTTAATCAAAATTTACTTCCAAATTTTTTTATTTCCTTTTTATGTTTTTTATATTCTCAAACCGGACAACTTTTATAAAGTATCCACCTAATACAACAGTCAATCAAAACATAAAATTGTTTATCTAATTCTAAAACCTTCATCGTCTCATATACCGCGTGCCGCTGATGCCGCCGCGCCGTTCAAAGAAATCGGTTTACTGTGGAAAACCGGAAATTTTGTCGCCTCTGCATACGTTGGAGAAAGTAATGCCATAAAATAGTAATATTTCCTGTAAACCATATTGTATTAATATTTATAGATACCTACATATTTTTGCTACTTTAAGGTTTGATTATTATTAATAATATATCATAGAATGAAATTACCTAGAATAAAATAAAAGTGTAACTCTTTTTTTGTTCACAAATTATTAATAATTTTAATTTGGCTTGTTAGAATATTATGTAGGTAAGTATAACGCCATCTATATCTACAATTACACAATACATTGTTTGTAAACAGCAATCGGCAGCGACCTCTATTGCCAACAAATGTAAGCAAGAGTTGCCCGAAGAGCTGCCCGAATTTTTACGGCCGTTTTCTTTGTATGAGATGAGGCATCTGTACTAGTATAGTATTATATTATCTGTGATAGTATGTAACAAAATAGATGCAACACAAATGTTTGGCAAATAAGGCCATGTGAAGTGCCAGCATCAAACTGTAACTTAAATTATATTGATAATAATTATTTATTGTCCTGTATTGATGTTTTAAAATCATTACGAAATTGTAAGCTGTGGAGATCATATAATAAGATCATAATTTCTATTGGATTTAAAAATCACAGACTATGTAATCTATTCTTCTACTTATTAAATTAAAATAATTGGTGAGTATGTTTTGGTTCAGAATCAGCATCACTTATGCAAATGGTGCAATATCTTGAATAGTTATTAGTTAAACGAAAGTTTACTTAAGAATAAAATAAATAGTATAAAAATTACAGAATATAGCATATCAGGCCATAAAATTAAAGCTTTTTATTTAATACATAGTTGGTGTGTATTTGATGTAATTAATAAATAAGATTCTAAAACGCACAATGTGTATTTAGTGATCAAATCAATTGGTACATTACGATAATCTATGTACAAGATCATTACAACATAGGCTAATTATTAAACTGTGTAATGAAAAAAAAATATCAATTTTGCTTTAATGTTATCTGATGAGAAATCTTATTGAACCTAACAATAGTCATTGACTACCTTCACTTCCTAAATTAATGTTATTAAAACTATATTTTATAAAAATCGAGGAAAATATTCTCAGATGGATTACACATTTTTTTAATTATGGGTAATATCAGATAATATCATATTCTAAATTTGTCATAACATTTCAGCTCTCAAATAGATAGTTTGGCAAAAAGGTATGGTGTTAAAATTATACATCAAATATCATGAACCAAATAATTGTGGAATATTTCTACTAGAAAAGCAAACATAATGATGCTGCAGCGCATAAAAATAATTTGGCTATATAAATACCAATAGGTATATTAAATAATTTAGTTAATTATGCATCATTTTCGTAATTATAATATGAAATAGTCATAGACAATCAACAACTACAAGGTGGCTCCTCTTGTGGCTCAGGGTTACTTATCTTGAAGCTGTTGTGGTCTAAAGTTTGAAGTTCAATCCTGGAACGGTTAGACTCCACCAGCTGCAAGGCAATATCTGAGAACATCTCTTCTAGTCCTTTACCAGTCTTACATGATGTCTTATAAGTAGTATTTATGAGATTATGGCATTGTTCACTGAAAGACATCAAACAATGATTATTTATCAATATTGTAGATCTTCATGCAAGATTCTGGAAAGGTTTTTAATAAATGTGAAGTTGAGAAGCATAGATTTATAATTACTGATGTTTATAGATTGGCAATGAATCTACTAGGGCAAGACCAAAAATGCACTAAGGTGCGAGTAATGTACATGTGTGCAAAAAAATAGTACTGCAATCTGACAGGGGCTATCTTTTCTACATGACTGACAGGCTGACCTAGGTCGCGCCTGTGACCTGTGTGTAGGTGAAATGGTCTCGTCTATCTATCTTGCTCAAATATATGTGTTAGTAAGCTCTTTCTCTTTCACATTGCCGAACTACAGTTTCCTATTCTATGTTGAGAAGCATGCAGATGAAAAGTTTAAATAAGTAATTGAGAAATATATATGGTTAATTTTTAACCATATACATTTCTCAATTACTATGGTTTCATAATAAACCCATCAAATAAAGTAAGGTGAACATACTAAAATGTTGACTTAAAACTTACCAAAATGTCTCTATATCAGCATCAGTCACTTGAGGTGAGCTACCTTCTAAGTCAGATTTATTTCCACATAAGAATATTTTGGCATTTTCTGCATATGTAACAATATCTAACAGGTGTTGACTTAGCACATGAAATGATGACGAGTTGTCTAGCGAAAATACTAAAATTGCGGCTTCTGCAAATTTGTAGTAGCTAGATGTTACTGAAGCTATTCTTTCCATTCCCCCAGTGTCCCACAACTGCAACTGTAAGAAATGATTTAAATGGTGAAAGGACTAATTAGTGCTGAAAATACTAATTTAACTTTTCTGTATCAAATAATTATACTAACTTTGACATCTTTCTCTCCCACTTGATATAACTTTTCGAAATGATCCAATCCCAGTGTCGAACGTCTATCTGCATTAGGAACGAAAGTATTGTTGATGAAGCGACGGAATATAGAACTTTTACCAACACCGTATTCACCACAAAGAATTACTTTCAATACTGGAGTTTTTACAATAGCCATATTATATACAAGTCAATGCTACATTACGTAAGTGAGTAAAGAACACTATTTCGTATTTAAATGTACTTTAAAAAATTAAAATGCATGAATCAAATTCGTAATTAGCTATGGAGCTAATTTTTTGGCAAATTTTGACAGTTTGTAAAAGTGTTACCACAATAAAATTTAACCAGAGAGTAGTGATGTGTCTACGATATTATTACATCTATTCAATATATGTTTTGAGTACCTACTCGAGTACAATAGGTAGTTGTTCAATTGCAGTAAATATTGCTGACTGTTAGACGTTAAAATAGAGTAGAGAAGAATTGACAGCAGACGTCATACGTCAATATATTGTCATTTACTTTTTTGATGCCTTTGCTTGTTTGGTTGGTGCCTGGTGTAGTAATTTATTTTCATTGTGTATTAGTTTACATAAATTAGTTTGTCTTACAATTCTTGAAATTGTGATATGTTCGTAAGTTCTAATAGCTATTAAAAGAAAGTTCGATTTACAATGGATTTACAAACTTCACATTTAGCTGCGGCTTTAATGTCTGGATCAACGCAAAGTAATCCGGAACCTAACCCTCCAGTATCAGTAAATCCAACTGCACCGCCTACTGAAGCAATAAAAATTGATAAGTCTCATGAAACACAGAAGGAACCGGCTGAAGATGAAAAGGAAGAAATTAGTGGCACTGAAGAATTTTCTGATGAGGTTATTTGTTTGAGATTTGTTTATATTAACTAAACTAAACTAAAATTATTATCTAAATACTTTACAACTTTTGCTGCTAATACTATGCTTGACTTTGGTGCTAAGTACTTCCATCACAACTTATCATTTAAAGTTAAATATTTAATAATTAGGTATAAAGAAAGATTAGCAACTAATATTAGTAAAGTATTAAAAACTATTCATAAACTAGGTTTTCATGTTGAAAAATGGCATTATGCAAATACAATACTTTCATTATATAGGAGCTTGAAACCCAGGCTGGCAGTAAGTCTATGCCCGGCAGGGGTGTCACCTTACAGATGCTGTTGGAAGATAAGATGTTGGAGCCAGGCACAGCCGCGATGACTATAGAATATCTGGTAATCACCTTAGTTTACTATGTTATTCTCAAGTAAAAATATGAAAATTACATTTATCAAAATTTAAGAAACATTATATTAGAAAGTATTTGGTTTTCTTCAGTCTTAAATATAAAATGAGGAGACAAAAACTCTTGGCATTCTATGAATTCAACATGCGGGTGCTGGGTACAGTAGAGTGTTGTAGAGATAGGAAGCTAGGAGCTGTACCTGCTCTTTTGTATTATGAAGTTAGCTTTTCTTGCTGTGAACAATGGAGAGGACTACAATTGTAAGCCCTATGCTACAGAAATTATCAATAAAGCTAAACAACATTGTTGGAAGAAGTGGGAAGAAATGTTCAGGGAGAAATCTGTAGCAAAGGGTATCTGGTACTATTCCATTGTGGATAGCGTTTTTAAAGCACCCTGGTTTGATTGTGCCAGCCTCTCCAGGGAAATGCTTGTTTCGGCATTTAGAGTTAGGTCAGGTCATATCCCACTCAATAAGTATTTGAATATGATTCACATCAAACCATCTCCACTTTGTGTTACATGTAATAAGGAAGAAGATCTTATCCACTTTTTGATGGAGTGTGACCTGACAAAACTCAATAGACAAAAATATTTTTCGTCTATTAATTTGATAAATGGTGGTATTAACTTAATATTAAGACTGCCCCTTAGTAAGAAATCGATGTTAATATATTTATTTATAAAACACTCCTATAATGAGCGAGACTAGGAAATAGCTACGATTAATCGAGTTGCCCCATGAGGCTGACATAGTCACCTAGAGTGTACTAAAGCCTCGTTAAAATAAAAGATTAAAAAAAAAAAAGAAAGTTAGCTTTCTCAAAAAATGTGACAATTTGTGGAGATTTTCAATGAATGTCAACAATCATTTGAAACTATGTATGGTATAAGTGCCTATAAGTAAATATAAACAAGATGATGTTGATGGAGTTGTGCTGATGCATTCTGTAACGATCATGAAAGTTAAGCAACCAAGTACACCGTCGGTACTCAGATAGGTGACCGGAATATTTTAAATGGATTTTCCCTCATGCTTTGGAAGGCAAGTTTAGTTGGTGGTCCCGGCTGCTGTCGGAAAATATCAGTCGTTCCCAAGGTGGGTTGGTTGTCAGGCAGGTGGCCGGCTGTAATAATCGAATGCTAAATCCTTAATCATGGCATGCTGCACCAACCTCAAATAAATTGGGAGCAAGGCAGGAGAATAATAACTATTTATTGAGCCAATGAAAAGTACATGGTGTCTTACAAAACATGATATTATTTTTTTTATGCGAGGCACATTCTAAAGACGGAGTAAGTCGTTAACATCTGTGCTAGTTTTAGAATAAATGTGTGACAGACGCTAAGAATGATGATGAAACAAACCTATAAAATTATGAAATTTGATTGAATTTTACCTATGCATACTGTAATGGGTTGTTTATACAATATTGTTTTTTGTAACAGGGTCAAAAATTTGTGGGTGATTTGCAACCAGATGGAAAAATTAAATCACATGAGACTGAAACAATATTCTGTTCCCCATCAGCTTGGGCCATACATTGTAAGAGAATAATCAACCCTGATAAGAGGTCAGGCTGTGGATGGGCTTCTGTAAAATACAAAGGCAAAAAGTTGGATACAATCAAAGCAACTTACCTCAGGAAGAAACAGATTCAAAGAGAGAATATGCATTCCGATGGTATGTAATCTATACAGTATTGGCTCACTGAATTGTGCTGCACTCTTAAATGTTAAAAAATTAACATAAATCATTTATATTCTTATTTCACTTTTTTAATACTACTTAATCCATTATATGAATGTTAGAGTGGGGCTAGATTTATTATCTGTTTTTAATTTTGGTAATATTTTTCATTTTGTTCATTGTTCATAATGTTTGCTGTATGTTGTGTATATTTTTTTATCAGGATTACATGCCTAACCCTTTACGCTTGAGTCTAATCTGTCTCCAAACATGAGACTATATCAGATGGGATTCCCCTCACCCTCACTTTACTTATAAGAATCATAAAATTACACATTATGTTGGTGGATAATTATCTGATAAGTAATTATCAATGAAAATAATTATCTTTATAATTTCCAACTCAGGTAGGTATCTATTATTACAATAATAATTAATGTTGGCCTATTCACTAACTAACTTTTTTTGACTGATGAAAGTGATGATCACCAAGTGAGTTACATATCCATTGTTGTTTTTACACGACAAGTGCTTTAATAGGGTGTCGTGTAAAACAGCAATGGATATGTAATTCATTCACTGATTATCACTTTCATCTGTCAAAAAAAGTTAGCAAATAGGCCTAGGTACTGTATTTTTCTTGTTGTATCAATAATATTTTGTATTGTTGAAAATGGACTTGTTACAATCTTCCTCTTTTTTTTCAATAGTTTTGATTGTTACAATATTATTTTCACCCCTATAGCACCAAAATAGCTCTTTTGGTTTCTTTTGGTAAAATCTTGAGCAAAAATTTTTCAAAGTCAAAGTCAAAGTTCTTTCTTGCACCATGTTGTTGTACAGATGTTAACAATACTGTCTGTACAACGACATGGTGCAATAAAGTGCTATTTTAATTCTTTTTGCTGCGAGTGTGAGGCAACATAAGGTTGAGTTAGCAATAGTCACAATTTACTGTTCTCTATATCTTTAAATAAATCTGTCGGTAACTAATTTTGAAATTATTATTTTATGAATGCAACATCTTAGTATTTTTGAGATCCAAGATGGCGGAAGCGAAATTTGAAATGATGCCCATATTGATGATATTAGTTTAATATAATATCAATATAGGCATCATTTTCGTGGTTTTCCCGATTCCGAATTTAACATCTTTTTCGAGATTTACGATGGTGGACGCTACTTTTTATTAGAATAGCAATATGGATATCATTTTCGAAGTTTTGGGGGTCCCAATACCGAATACAACATCTATTTGAGATCCAAGATAGCAGACGCACCTTTTTAATATAATATCAATATGGGTATGATCAAATTGGGTTTGGTGCCCCTTTTATGTAGGTGACAGGCTGGCAACTTGTCAATGTTTGGAGACACTGCATGGCCCATTCTGCCAGATGTGGCTTTATGTGTAACGAAATTTTACCTTAGGTTCTGCTCACCCCCTCTGGGCCTATGAGTGTGATTGTATGTTTGTATGTATAAAAAAGGGAATCTTAACTGTTACTAAATCACATTGACAGAAAAATGCATTTGTTGTCAACATAAATATCTATCTACTACTGTCATGTGTATTTTTGTGATTCCAGAGGAGACTGAAATGGAAGTGGAAAGCCCTCCAGAACCACCACCACAAAGAACTGTCATGAAACATAACACTGTACCAAATAGAATGATGCAACAGTAAGTAAAAATATTGACCATTAATTCGAATTTTTTTAAACAATAATTAATGTCAATTAAATGGAAAACGAAACATCAATAAAAGAATCCTGTCCTGATCAAGTGTTGATGGGATTGAAGCTGCGAGCTTTCGAAATTTGGAAGATTGCTTTTCTGAGCCTATAAAGGAATGTGAGATCACGACGAATTTATAACGTCACATGCTGACGTATTCCTACAAATTGGAAGCAATGATGTCTTCAACATCCGAGAACATATTTTTATAAATACAGCCGAGGCAGTTATGTTAGGCATTTGATTTTTAAAATAATAAAATTGTATGTATTTTTTTTCTTTGGCATGATATGAAATATTTGACAAGGGTACCAAATTAAACTTAAATCATTCCAAATAAAAATATAATTAATATATCAATAATATTGTCATTTATTCCAGTGATGCCAATATGCTTATAGAGGCAGTTTCATTTTCATCAGTTGGAAAAGTACAACCGTTTTTAGTGTCAGTAAGCTCAAATGCTTGCCTTGTTCTTGATATTCACTGTCATTTGAAAAAAGAAGAAATATATGGTTATCTAGCTGGAACTTGGGATCTGAACAGTCATAGTGAGTATCTTGAAGCAATATGCAACGATAGGCAGACTAGTATGTACTACATATTAAAATAGATTAATTTAATAACAATATTTGAATTTTGCAGATCTTATAATTACACACACATTCCCATGTCTTATAAGTAAAAATGACACTAGACCAAGGGTATTAGTTGAACTTGAAATTCAAATGGAAATAGAAAAACTTGGCCTTACTCTCCTTGGGTGGTACCATTCTCACCCAACAAATCCTGCCATGCCTAGTCTAAGAGACTGTGACAATCAAATGGAGTATCAGATAAAAATGAGAGGACCCTCTGAAATTTCGTATATTCCTTGCATTGGTGTTATTTGCTGTAAGTAAGAAATACTTTTTTGAAAATTTAATTTAACCTAATAGTAGAATGCGAATTCTGATAAAAAATATTTTATTCTAGCACCCTACAATCCAGAAAGCCCAGTGCTGGAGTCATCTTTGACATTCTTTTGGGTGATGCCACCTCCGGAGCAGAGACCTACAGAGTATCCTAGGCCACTGTTACTGCAGTATAACATGTTATATGACAGTCATTTATCAACTCATGCTATGGAACAGATAAAGAAGAGTATAAAATATTACTTTAACTTTACCGACGACACGTTTGTCAATTTTAAAGATAATTTTAAACCCGACATTACATATTTAGACAAGTTGAAATGTACATTAAGCTCTAAGTTTCCTAGGGAACAAAGTGATGGCTTGTTGTGGCATTTTATACGTGACGAACTAGGATGTTCCTCCGACCAAGACGATAAAATGGATTTAGATGCTCTATTAGCAGTTCCGCAACCCATACCTGTATCAAAGCCTAGTCAAGCAACAACAATACCAAATTTCCCCTCTGTTAGCACTCTCCAACAAATGGTAAGCAGACCAGCAGGTGTACCTCCTATTAATGTTTCTTCAGGCATAGGTTCTAGCTCACCACATAAATTTGAAACTCCGCCGTTAAATATACCAGTATTACAATCGTCAACGAAGTCATCTAAATCAAACACTCCTTTGCCTGCCGCATATCCAACAGGCTTAGATATGTTAACAAGCATGGCTCTAGGTTTAGGGTCCACTAATATGCCATTGTCCATGGGTACACCTTCTCTAGAAAGTTTAGCTGCAGCCAACAGTATGTTAACTGGTCTCACTCCATCCATGTCGTCTAGTCTAGCCGCAAGCCTCGGTGGCAGTAAATTATCCGATCCACCTTCGTATGCTGCATCGTTACAGAATCTTACTAGTAGCATCGGTTACGATAAACCAGTCACAAGTACGTCGACCAGTACAAGTTCTAGTGCCCCTATTCCGGCTAATATAGCCTCAAATCTTATGATGAGTTCCGCGGACATTGCTAATGCTTTGTTTTCGGCCAGTAAATATTCTAGTGCTGGTATATTAGGTATTCCGGATCCTATGTCTAAGTCGACTTTAGCAGCTAACAATATGTTTTTATCTCCATCGCTGATGAAAATGCAAGAATCTCTGATAAAACCACTATCGAGTAGCAGTCCAATTTCCACAAAAGTTGGCTTGGACCAGAATGTTTTAATGAAATCTCCTCATGATCTGCTCAAAGGTAATAAAGATTATTTACCGCCGGATTTTGGTAGTATCGGTAAAGGTAAATCTGATAATTCACCGTTGGATCCAATGAAGCTTGCTGAGCCCAGTATTTCAAAACCAGAGACATCAAAGTCTGATGCTGGTGATATGCAAGCTACCGATTTCAGTATGCCATCTCGTGTAGGCGGCGACTCGTTTTTAAACCAAATGTTAGAACTGACAAAGAAGACTACAATGCCTGATTATATGCCTGATTATAACCAGTCTTTAAAACTTTCTAAATCAGAAGAGATGCCATCAACTATGCCTCACTCTAGTCATTCCTATTTAAATACCTCTAGTATTGTAGATACTATTGCTCAAGTTGCCATGGGTAATTATTCTAAACATGATGAGCCAATTGATTATGGTAAAGAACAAGATTACAGCTTGAATAAAGGCCCTAGTGTAGAGCATGAAAACTAAATTTCGTCGTTATTGCGTACAGGCGAGGTTCGAATATTGTTTTTCAAGGTACTGTACAAAATTTACTATTACCTACAATAATTCTTGATTATAACATCAGTTTGGTAGTAAGTACTAAGTAGGTATCTTAGATTTTCGATGTTTCTGTTGGGCTACAACGGCCTTAGATATTAGATGAGGCCTAGAATCACTAAAGTCTTTCTGATCTTATGCCACAATTGATTTTCCACGATTTGATTTGATCTTTTATACTCGGCGTTTGAGTTCGGATACACTGGCCTTGGCCACGGTCAGACTAATTGTAACTCTGCTCGTGACCAAGTAAGTAAAACGGTTGTCATCCGATTAACGTCGCGTAAGACTCGTGTTAAAACATTAACATTTAACTTGGAAAATTAGTACTTTTTCGTAATATTGTGACGCAGTCTCATTTTTAAGTTTTATACATTAGCATGAATTTATTTTAGCAATAATTCGGATTTGTGATACAAATGACTGTATGTAATTATTCTCTTGGCCGTGGTAAAGATTTCCTGACCGCGACAGTAGGTACAATTTTCAATTTATAGTGAGTAGTTCGTATGATTGTCTATGTGAGTATGATTCAACTATTAGTAATGGTATGTTTATAGCAATTGTTTAGTTGTAAAACTAAATCTTCTAGGGTCTGGTTTCTAGGTTTAAAAAGTATTGATATTATTTATTTTATAATAAGAACTAAAATAACTATTATTATTGATCTTTTGTAGTGTTTCTCATTCTTGTCAGTATTATGCAATGTACTATTTTTATGTACTTAACTATTAAGTATTCATCATATTTGAAATCAATAAAATACTATAATTCAGAATATTACGCTTGTAATTTGGTAAATTTTCTTAAGACCAACTTCACACATATATTATTTCTTTTCTATCTCTTCCGACCGCCTTAAGGACTATTCCACATTGAGATACTCGTTGAGAAGATAGTGAACGCCCTGGTTCCTGGTGTATTTAGAATGTTAGTTGCCAAAAATTATATCTAATTACCTTACCGCCCCGTTCTCATCATACTCTTCTTATAATGTAATTTCTCTATCTACATTCTGCTAAAAACGACGTACTCAGAAATGTTCATACACAATATCGAAGCAGTTTACTTGGCATTTTTCATACAGCTCCTTCGAAGAAGCTAGAACGCTGTATGCGCTCGCGATATAAAACATGTCGAAAAACCTTAATGCCAATGCTATCATAATCATACAAGATACCACGTAAATTTATTGCCCGTGTATCATTTTCAAAGTTATTTAATACACAAGTAATTTACCTACTCAAGATAAGTATATGGAATATGTTTTTATGAGTTGTTGATGATAATGTTTTTATGAGTTGCATTCAATCAAAAAAGTACCGGGCATTGTTGATATGTTTATGGTTCCAAATTGAATTTTTTGTTGTTTTTAGATTGATACAACCATTTTGGCGCGAAGTTTGAGTTGCATCTGTTATTTATATTAAATACAGTGCTGTTTTTAGTTATATCATATCTAGTGTATATTGCGAATTTCGTAATGGACAAAAACATCGAACAAAGAGTTTGTCTTAAATTTTGGAATTTCGTGGTCGGAGTCACTGAAAATGTTACAGAAGGCTTACGGTGAAACACGTGCTTATGGGTGGTACAAAGCGTTCAAAAGCGGTTGAGATGTGATGGAAGATTTGTCTCGCTCTGGTAGGCCATCAAAGTGAAGGAAGTAGTGACTGAATATCCTCATTCCACTTTGAGAGAGATAGCCGCTTTACGTTCTGTATCTCACGAGTCGATCCGTACCATTTCAAATAATCACTTGGGTATCAAAGATGTTGCCGCTCGGCTAGTCCCGAAAGAACTGATATTTCTCCAAAAACTCAATCGCATGAGAGTCGCTGAGGACATGCTAGAACCAAAATTCATGAAACGCATTGTTACTGGTGATGAGACGTGGGTTTACGAGTTTGAAAAGAAATTACCACTTCGTAGCACCCGTTATCAATCGGTAGAAGACACAAAGGAGAATTCGCGGCGAGAACTGAACTCAATTCCGGAAACAGCATTTAAAAAATGGTTTGATGATTGGATTATTCGTTGGCGTAGGTATATATCGCGGCTGCGCCAGATGAAAACCTAGCAAGGGACATTTTTGTCAAAAATGTTTTTATTGCAGAATCGTTATAAGCTAGTAAGTCCCTACAAATTAAAAAAAAACACCCGCGCGAAAATCTTACAAATAACCAGAGTTTTAAAAGTTCAAAACCTAGTAACTTCAACTTCAACGGCTAGTTGATTTACGTTTTCGCGCTCTCCTGTAAAATTTTGGTTTGAGCACTTGCTAGGTTTTCATCTGGCGCAGCCGATCGTTTCTGAAGGAGCATACTTTGAAGATGATAACATAATTTGAATGAATAACTAACATTTTGTGTAGTATTCTTGATCTTTTCCATGTACTTTCTTGCCAGAGTAGTATACCAGTGGTCGCTCGCGGCTTTGCTCGCGTTAATGTAGGATATTGCGCCTAAAATCCTATGTCCTTTCAACGTCCTCAAACTATCTCCATACCAAATTTCATTGAAATCGGTTCCGTGGTTTAGGCATGAAAACGTAACCAACAAACAAACTCACTTTCGCTTTTATAATACTAGTTAGGATTTATGACACCCTACATTAGTGTTCTAATGTATTTTAAGTATTCCCTTATCTTTGGTGATTAGAATAGTCAATTTCGAATATTTCTAAAAATGAAATCACTGCCCAGATTGTTAAATATTTAATATTAATATGATATTGATAATATCACTAATCAGTCGATATCGTTATGACGAATAACTGATATTAATAATTATCTGTGCAGCCACTTATTACAATACAGTATTGTGAAACCTATTTAGCGGCGATTACATAGGTATCAATTGTGATTTTAATTTTGCAAATATGTGCAGTGTATATGTTCCTGACTACGTGAATTTGGCGCGCACATAGGTATGTGAACTGTATTTTATTTTTTAGGCTTACAATCATTATTTTTATTTGCTAATGAAAAGCGATTATATACCTACTATCGTTAGGTTTCATGGTCAAACGTAACAAACTCTTCTTTGTCGCAAGGTGGTGGATGTAAGTAGAAGTAAATGACTAATGAAGTAGGTAATTCAGTACTTTAATTAAATTATGTATACAAACATTCGCCCGTTTATTCGTTATTCTCTAGTTATATTTTTTTTAAAAACGATATGAATATCTCGCATGTTAGTATTTTGATGAAATTTATTTTTTCGTAGTGCACTGCTTCGCTTACTATGATTATTGAATGAAATTATTAAATCCTCCGCTTCGTTTGCACATTATCTACCTCATAACGAGTATTGAAGCTTGGGCGCCATGAACATTTTTTGTGCTTTATGGAAGTACGTGGATCTCACACACGTGATGGTAAATTGAAGTGAAAATCTAAATAATGCGAAGATTTTATTGCGGGCGGGAATTATATCAGACCAGCCTCTCATCTTGGTCGCTTGCTAGTGCTTCTTCAGTCCGCGCGGCACTAAGCAGGAAATAATTCCTGGTAGAGAATTGTATTTCCAGATTACAGAACAATAAAATAAGGCACAGTCGACGGCGGATTAGGCTAACACAAACTAAAATTTGTTCAATAGCGTTTGAACTCTAGATACGTTTATGGAATACGGTTGAAAATTTCTCAAATAAATTAGTTAGACAGTTTGGCTAGCCTCAACCCGCTTTCGTTTGTAGGTACCACGGTACCTATTTAGACATAACAGATAATGAGAAAAAAACTCTTCAGCAAACTCATTTTGCAATACCTACCTAAGACTCTCAAGTTACCGCGGACTATCATCTTTATCTAATTGATTATTAACCTGCTTGTAATAAAAGCCAAAAGCCATTGGGAAAAAATAACATTTTGTTAAAAAATCAACAACATGATTGTGATTGTTTCTAAGTATAAATGTAAATAAAGCAATAAGTAATGTATTAAACAAGAAGTAGGTATCTATAAGCGACACAACTAGTAGCATTTTAGATATTGAGTGTTTGCAAGTGCAAAGAATGTCTGTCGTAGACAAAAATGTTACGTTACATACCTATTAGGTGCTTACTGGTAGTGGCGTAGCGTGCCTTGGAGAGGCCCTGTATCAAAATTAGTGAGGAATTCACATAAAGCGTAAAGTTTTCCCACAAAAGAAAGAACAATAAAAAAGAGATTTCATTTTTGATTTTTGTCATTTTTGAAGTGAATACTATAGGCACGTATGACAGTTTTTTTACATGTATTTTTTCCCCCTGAAAGCACGAGATTAAGTGACATTGTGGATAACATTTTACTAATTTTTGATTACACACGTTAGAGACACGGTAATTTTATCTATTTACCGTGTTAGGGGTCTCTGTAGCCCGGGAGCCCCGAATCATTAATACGGCTGTAGTTACGCCCTAGCTACTAGGCATTAATCAAATAAAAGTACTTAATCAACAAGTTAGATTCCTGTAGGTCCTAGGACTAATCTACCTGGGGGAGTTGTGCTTAAGATGACATAGTCAGGTAATATGACACATAAATAATATTGATTTAAATATCATGCTAAAAGTGAACCTGTAACGCTTTACAAAGTGCCTGCAGATGTCACTGATGTTGGTTAATATTAAGTAGGTATGGCGGAAAGCGAACGCGGATTGCAAAGATGTAGGTACGTGTTTTTGTGATTTTGTTGATAATATTTTTTTCCTTTCGCTTTTGTTTGGTGGTAAAATATTCTCAATGTGAGGAGCTTCTTGTAAAACTACTTTGGAATGTCTATTAGAACTATTTATTTATATGACACAAATACCTATTGATAAAAACGTATTGTAACTTCGAACTTTTTGTCACAACAATTAAAACGAAGTTTGCATTATCTATTGGGTAAGATAACATACAACATTTTATTTGCGAACTATGCTCGTTAGATTAATAGTGTATAAAAGGACATAAGTACCTTTAAAGTCTACCATGACATACATGTCATTTTCTCTGTAGATATGTTATGGTCCAAGGAGCTTATATTTTACATCTTCGTGGTTATGTCCGTCTACACACGTCGACCTGTGCGATTTATGTAATTTTTTATTATATTTTATGAACGTTGATTGTTCTAAACCTTGAATAAATTCGTTGATTATGATACATTTAAGAATATATGCAAGATTCTGATATCACATAACTTTAATTATTTCAAAATTTTGTCTTGAAAGAAAAAGTGTGTCATCTTAAGCACAACTCCCATACGGAAGTTTTTAGTATTATCCAATTGGCGTCCTTGAAGTTTCACTTTAAGAAAATAATTTCGTTAAATACGTACAGACAACAGCACATTGGGTTACCACAAACTGTCAAATTATCCCAATCCATTATGCACTTTATATTGAATAGCCTTAGGTTGAAAATCGTTTGGAGAAATTTGACAGTTTTGTATAGCCCGACGTGCTGTTGACTTTACATAGGCATTCCAGGTATTAAATTAGTTATTTTTCTTTGTTTTGATTAATGCTTACACTGCTTTTGATTTTTAACGATATCTTATCAATACCTGCATATCTTATGATAAACGTAAGTAAGTATATACAAAATTATTAGATACCATCATTTCCTATTACAGTAATACAATTATGAAGAACATACGCCCTGGGGACCTCTCAGATGATGAGACTACACCACTCTATGATGATTTTGACGAGTCTGAGTATGTTATTTTCTTTATCATATTTCTTTAGAGTACCCAAGTATTTCATAAATGTAAGTATGAGGGCTATAGACTAAGATTTTAAATTGTGTTTCCATTAGGTAAGTCTTGTATACAAGTATGACGTCAAGTTTCAAATTACACTACAATTATTATAAGTCCGACTGTCT
Organism: Elophila nymphaeata; assembly: GCA_955850985.1. Classification (NCBI taxonomy): domain Eukaryota; kingdom Metazoa; phylum Arthropoda; class Insecta; order Lepidoptera; family Crambidae; genus Elophila; species Elophila nymphaeata. The sequence continues at coordinate 17,419,782 of OY039068.1, forward strand.
AAAAATAAGAAAACAGTATCTGTAGTGTAAGTTTTTTCGTATAAAAAACGTAACTATTGTAGTTGCGTTAAGAGCTCAATTTGTATAGGAAACTTGAAAGCGCCCCTAGCGGAAAGCAGCGCAAATCATGTTTTCCATACAAATTGAGATCTTAACGCTACTACAATCATATATTTATTATTACTGACGTTTATAGATTGGCAATGAATCGACTAGGGTGAGTCCAAAAAAATACATCGATGTGTGCGTACTGCGTGTGTGTGCATGAAAAATAGTACTGCTTTCTGACAGTTGCTGTCTTTTCTGCGTGACTGACAGGCCTCCTTAGGCCCCCTGCGTGAACGTGAAATGGTCTCGTCTATCTATCTCGCTCTAATATACGCGATAGTATGGTCTTTCTCTTTCACATTGCCAATCTACAGTTTCCTATATCTATGACTACAATAGTTACGATTTTAATACGAAAAACTTACACTATGGGTACAGATAACGGCAGCATTAAGCCGAGGCCAAGCTCAGACATGTGTATCTAACATGTAGCCTAGGAAATTTATGTAGGTACTTACCGTGAATTGTGACGCAAATTTAACGTGTGGACGTAACTAAGGGCAGCCAATGTTAGCTCGTAGTGCCGATACCGTCCAGCCTAAATTCGCGGTAAACTACACAATATATAACATTAGTTATCTATCTACACGTAACAATATCAATTGTTCCGGCGTTTATAGGTACCTATTATGTTTGTGTAGTGCCTTGCCTATGTACCGGTTACCTACATGACCGTGTAGGTAAAGTAGGAAATATCTATAGTTTCCCCTCTGTGCTCTATTTAAGTGTATTTGCCTTGTAACTTTGTTATATTTAGGTACCTGCCTATCTATGACGCTACTGGAAGTTTCTAGAATTGTTATCTTTTCTTTTTAATTATTGATTAAAAAAAAATACAAAAGATAGGTACCTTAAGCATTCTGTGGAATTGTTCTTGGAACAGACTCACAATGTGAGAGAACTTTGCGGTAAACGGTTACCGTAGCCAACCTTACCTATAGGATTCTAGTCAACTTATTTGTCGACAGAATCGAAACATTACGTGGTGTTATTTGCCTCAGTATTCCATAAAGGGTCATGAAACCAAGAGCAGTATAGTATTATTATGCTGGCCCGCCACATGGCCGTATTTGCCAAACATTTGTGCTGCATCTCTTTAATTCTGTGATAGGGATGCAGCACAAATTTAGTTTATTTATTTATTAATGATGATGTTAATTTTGTTTAGAACTGCTTTATGATTATTGAGCCATTATCTATAGAATTCAGAAGTAAATCAAAATGTATACAATTTAAAATTTCTATGTGACAATATTGTAAGGGAAGACGTCTAAATCACATTTTTTATATGTATATATATATTTTTATTAAGTTTAACTATTAGTCTTTATCTTATTATATTATCATGATTAATTATTAAAGACTTGACAATGTGAATTATGACTCTTTCCAAACTAATATTATGAAAACTGTAAAGAGGGGATAAAACTTGTTGAGTTTCTTGCCGGTTCTTCTCAGAACAAGGCCTCCCGGTAGACTCTTGAACCGATGTACCTAAATGAATAAAGACATTTTTACTTTGACTTAAATTCAAAACAATATTTTATGTATTAAAACTGTTAAACTTGATCATTATGTTTTAATATTTATAGCCAGAGGACAACTCAAGCAAGAAAAGGATGGAATCTGTTCCAAGATATTCCCGTCGAGAAGGCGACTGGGTCGATGGCATCGACAGTGTGGATTGACAGAAGTGTGAAGATACTCAAGCTATTAGCTTATATAGTGATTTTTGTAGCAGTCTTAGGATCGGCTGTCATAGCAAAGGGAACTTTGCTATTCATCACGTCACAGCTCAAAAAAGGACGACATATATCTCACTGTAGCAGAGGATTAGGTAAATATGCTTCCAATTGTTCTTTTTTTTATTTAACAAGAGTGGTAAACAGCGTAAGGTCCGTTTGAAGCAACGATCTAGAGTCGATTGAAAAACAAAACCACAATTCAATTAATATTTTTATTTAGCCTGATTTAAAATATTTGCTAGATACCTATCGGCTAAGAACTCCTTACGGGCAGTTCACCCTACAGGCTCGACGAACCTTCCAGGCCCTCGCCTTCAAAAATTTTCCTGTGACGCTAAAGACCATATGCAGCCAATAGTAATAGTCATAAAAAAGGATTCAACCCGCGAATCGTGATCCAGGCGGACTGTGAGAGCACGACGAATTCACTCTAACCTATTTGTCATGATCTCAGTCCACATAGGTACTTACCACTTTGTTCTACCGCTTTTACACAAGCTACGAATAAACTTTCACGTAGAGAAGAAATATATTCGTTAGATTGGGTTCCTTGAACTGATTCGGAATTTGTTGTCCTCAGCACTGGATCAGCAATTTATAACAACGCATACATTAGAAGAACGCATTACATGGCTGTGGGCGATATTAATCGTCTTCGCCATCCCGGCGCTCGGAATCTTTTTTAGATCATGCAGGATATGTTTGTTTAAGACTGTGCGTCCACCAACGACCCCGCTGTTCATTGCAGTAAGCGAATTCTACTAATATTATAAACCCGAAAGTTTGTGTGGATGTAAGCTTGTCAAAACCTAATGATTGGATTTTAATGATACTTCACAATAATATAGCTATTATAGTCTATATACAGGATGCAAAATACATGAACAGTCAAACGAGAACCATGTATTCTGTTCACCATCATAACATTTTTCTTCCTTTAGACTATACTTGGGAAATTGATAGTTACGATTTTATTGAAGGTCAAAGTCATAATTTTTTTTTCATTTTTTTATGAAAACGTATACTATAAGTTATTTCTTAATTATTGTCCAAAGAAACATTATCATCTTTTTTAGTATTTCATAACAAAAAATGGCTTCAAAACGTTAGCGTTCCATGTACAGTCACGAGTAATAATATATATACATTGTCACATTTTCTAAAATATCTTACCTTAAACCAATCTAGAAAGAAGTGTACGACAATTTGTTCTAAATTATCTAACCATTAAACTGTGTCAAAATTAGGTACACATTTATTCCACATTAATATAATCGAAACAAAATCAGAAATAACTTCACACTTCCAAAATAATATTTAACTATCCATGACAATTTCTGTAATATGTATACAATTGTACACATGTAATAGAAACTGTCATGGATACATTATAAAGATATTAGAAGTGTATACTACTTTTTCTCGTTTTTGTTACTTTACTGGTTATTTTAGTGGAGTTCAGTGATGATTGAAAGCAAAAATTGTACACGTGTAATAGAAATTATCATGGTTACATTAAAATGATATTGGAAGTGTATACCTACTTTTTCCCGTTTTTGTTACTTTACTCGTTATTTTAGTGGAATTCAGTGATTATTGAAAGCAAAAATTGTACACGTGTAATAGAAATTATCATGGTTACATTAAAATGATATTGGAAGTGTATACTTACTTATTCCTATTTTTTTAAAAGCTTTTATTTAACTTGCAATGTTTGTTACTTGTATGTACGTTTGGGTGAAATCTTGCAACTGATTTTTAAAGCAGTTATCCTAAATTTTGCATACAAGTTAGGTTTGGATGACAATGCATGCTTAGCTAAGTGGTGTCATTCTAAATCCAATAAGGCGGACGGCCTAAGATGGTGGACTACTTATTTTTTATGCACTGCCACAATATGGGTTTCAAATGAAAAGATTTGCTGAGTAGAATACGAATACAGTAACTAAAAATTAAAGAATAAATTTCTTTTAAAAAAAAAATATTAGGTAAGTACATACGTACTACCTAACTATCACTCACAATATTTCCGTAGGAATATAACAGCACAATAGCTTTAGGGCGGTATACGGAAATATAAGAAGTCAACGGGCGAGCCTTTATGCGACGCATTGCCACTCGCTGATGGCTACCTACCCTCTTTACTTCAAATATTAACTTTTGTCTTTTGTAACATATCCTAATGACGAAATTAATAGAAAAATCTAGTAATAAGTATTTCTATTGATTTGTTTTGATTAAAAGTAATTAATAATATTTAATAGTAATTGTTTACATATTTTCGAAAATGTACTGTGTACATATTTTTTATTTGCTTGGTGGGTACATAATTATGTAACTAAAAGTTAAAATTACTTTTTGATTACCTGTTGTTTACAATAATTTTATAAAAATGTGTAGTTTATTTTGATACACTTTAGCGTTTACATAATTATTGGCTAAAGTTTAGCATACTTATTTTTGCGATTTAATTTAGCTACATGAATATGAACTTTAAAGATGTTTCTATGTTATTACTCATGACTGTAGCTCACTCGATGCGCACGGACACTAACGAACGGGGCCGCCGTCTGGCAAAATTATTGCGGTTTTGCGAGTTGCGTGCGAGTTGAGCCCTTTACACTGCGCGGTACAATTTGCAATTTTTTTAACACCAAAAAATAAAAATCATAAGTATCCCAGCAATATTTTTTTTGAAATATGTCTTATTTTGATGTATAGAATACATGGTTCTCGTTTGACTGTTCATGTCTTTTACACCCAGTATACTAATACTTCGCAAACAAAGTTGCGGGCAGAAGCAGAAGCTAGTAATTAATAAATTCAGTTTATATTACGTCGGAAAATGGTCGGATAATAAAATTACTTTTCAGGGTATTATTTTTGAAGATCAATCATTGAAGAAAGGCAGTATTTTTCATCACTTTCAATAGTGTTCAGCTTCGTTTCAAGCTAAGCTTCCCTTCTCCAGTAATACAATAACTTTTAGACATTGAACTAAATTTTAATATTACTTTTAGGAATTTGTCACAGAAACCGTTCACACCATTGGAGTTGCAATATTAGTACTGTTTGTTCTACCAGAATTAGACGTCGTGAAAGGAGCAATGTTAATGAATGCGATGTTTATTGTGCCTGGTGTATTGAACGCCCTGACTAGAGACCGGACGCACCCTCAATACTACATGTTGTTGGCTTTCGATATACTTTCAGTATCAGGTCAGGTTACGGCATTCGTTGTCTGGCCGGTTCTAGATGGAACAGAGATTCTTTGGTGTATTCCCTTGGCATGCATCTTAATATCAGCCGGATGGTGGGAAAACTTCATCGGGACTTCCGATAAAGAACGCACTGGTACGTATTTTGGTCCTAATTGTGAATGATCTGACAACTATTACGAAATCATAATTTATGTTACGGAATGAAAGTATGAAAACTACTACAGGTTCAAGAATGTGTAGCGCCGTAATCAATCTATTGTTTTTATTTTGTTACAGCAATAATGAAATTTAGGGATAACCTCAGACAGAGTCGTTATTATACTTCGAGATTCACTTCTCTATGGAACATAATTGTCTTCATGGCCTGTATACTTATCTCGCTAGCTTACCAAGGAGATAACGCGTTCAGCTTTTTCACCCATACACTGGAAGCTTTCAGTGATCGCGAGTATACAGTACAGGAGGCAAGTACAAATTATATTGCCTAACACTTTGTTATAGGTACATTTTTTGACGATAGAAAATCTAGTTACGGACCTAACGCACCGTGGACTATCATCATCATCATCAACAGCTCATATAATGTCCCCACCGAGGGGCTCGAGCCTACTCCACATTAGAGGCTATTAGGCCTTAGTCAACCACGCGGGCCAAGTGCGGGTTGGTCGACTTCACACACAACCTAAGAACTATACTTGAACCGTGGACTATACTTGAGCCAAATTCGATAAAGAATAAATGTAAACAAACCGCTGTCATTTTTGTATGAGTGATGAGCGAAAAAGGTAGCGAGTGAAGGCGACATTTCGTTTGCTTACATTTATTCTTCATCGAATTTGGCTCAATCAGAGACGATGCGACGTGCGTAGGACTCGCCCTACACTTTGCAAGCACACTGAGAATACCCACTAAAACTACCGGTACCCTCCAAGATCTTTATGGGGACATTTCGGGAATGGTATACGTTCAGACGAAGTATGTACGCCTTGCCTGCGAAACGTCTCTGAGCAGCCCGACTTGTAATCTTGAGTCGAATTGCGCATGAAGCGGATTACACTAGACCTAGAGTACTATAGGGCTAGGGAAGCACCCCGTGCCATACAGGCAGAAACGAAAATAATGTACGACAGCAGATTTTTTTTTTTTTTTTTTTTTTCTGAGGTTTTTGTTGTTTTGTCAGTTTTTAATGGTTTTTTGGACTTAGGATCTATTACAGCTTTCCTAATGTCTGTGGCCTACATGCGTCTCAGGGCTAATGACTACACCTTATGACAACATGTAGGCCACAAGTTTTACAATGTTATATTTATTGCTTACAATGTTATATAGAAGCAGTTCCTCAAGCTGCTTATAGTATATTATATTTTATGGTATTGTCACGACAGCAGATTAGACAACCCAAAACTGTCAAATTTCTCTAATTGATTTTCAACCTTAAACGCGTATATTAGAAAGCGTAAAATAGATTGGATAAATTGGACAGTTTGTGGTAACCTGATGTGCTGTTGCCTGTATCTACATAGTGCAATATTTTTGTGAATTCACTTTCCCAGGATAGACGCTCCAAATTTGAATACCTGACTTACTTATGTGTATTATATATAGCGTGTATTTTTCAGGTTCAAGTAATAATTCGGGACGCTTATGATGGAACACTCGACTTTATTACGTCTGGAAATATATTAAGTATACCATCAAACTGGGCGTCATCTCTTTGGGTTGCAATAATCCAAGTGGCCTGCTGTTACTTCTGTTATGCATGTGCTAAAATAGCTTGCAAAATTTTAATACAGAAATTTAGCTTTACTTTTGCTCTGAACCTCGTCGGACCCGTCACGGTTAACTTTTTGATTCTCTTCTGCGGAATGAAAAATGCTGACAATTGCGCGTTCTACAGCTCTATTCCAAGTTACTTGTTCTTCAATATTCCACCAGGTGAGTTTCATTTGTGCACGTCTAAACCTGTAAGGGTTATTAGTGGAATGTAAAACAACAGTAATTATGGAGTAATTATAATAAATATACAATAAGAAAATGCAAGACTAGAAAGACAAAACAACGAACACACAACAAGAGTAGCAAAGACATAGAACATCACATTGACACTATTATAAAACATATATCAAAACCAGCCTATGTCGTGAGACCATGGAGATGATACTTCAACACACCCCCTTCAACTCATGGGCTCAACACCATAAAGATTCAATCAGGTCTGCACGCACAAACCTAACTCACTAGTTAGTAATTCATGCCTTATGCGAGACAAAGGCTTGGTGAGGATATCTGCCAACATCTTATCAGTTGCCAAATGTTCTAAAGTTATATCTTTATTCTCACGAAGCACATCTCTAATAAAGAAATGCCGTATATCAATGTGCTTACTCTTCGCGTGGTAAGCACCACTGTCCTCGGCTAGGCAAATGGCACTTAAGTTATCAGCATGCATTCTTACCTTTGATAAATTAAGTAGACCTAGCTCCTTCAACAGACTATTTAAGTAAATAGCCTCTTTCATGGATTCTGATAAACTCACAAACTCAGCCTCACAGGTTGACGTGGCTAGAATGCGTTGCTTTTGTGAAGCCCAAGAGATAGCTGCACCCCCTAAAACGAAAACATAACCTGTAAAAGATCGTCGATCATGTGCGCAACTACCCCAATCCGCATCCGCATATCCATGAACGCATAGCCCAGTTGGCTTATAAACTAAACTCTGACTCATAGTACCTTTCAAGTAACGAAGGATTCTTTTTGCAGCTCTCCAATGAGTCTCATCAGGTTTTTCTGCGAATTGCGCCAACTTTGCCGTAGCATTTGCTATGTCTGGCCTCGTCGCTACACTTAAATACATGAGCGATCCTATTAGCTCCCTATAAGGGAAAGACTTTCCTTCCTCTTTATCTTTTTTCTCGCTCATTACAAACTTTCCTACCTCCATAGGAGTTTTAACGGGTTTGCTGCCCTCCATACAAAACTTTTTTAATATGTCATTGATATATTTTTCCTGTGACAAGTAGTACATATTGCCATCTTTCTTTATATCAATTCCCAGGCAAAAAGTTGCCTGACCGAAATCTTTCAATTCAAACCTTTTCGCAAGTTCATGCTTGAAATTCTGTCTAGTCTCTTTCTTTTCTGATGCAATTAAAATATCATCTACGTAAACGACTACAAAAAAATTAGATCCATCTTTATTTCGCTTGTGATACAAGCAAGGCTCGTTTACAGTTGGACGCAAACCCATATTTTTCAGTTCCGTGTCCAATTTTATATTCCACTGTCGTCCGGCTTGTTTAAGCCCATAAAGAGACTTCTTTAAAAGGCATGTATTTCCACCTCCTTTGATATCTTCAAGCATCTTCACTGCTCTTTTACCAGTTGTACTATTAGCTCCATCAATGTCTATTAGCTTTTCTAAACATTCTTTTAGCAATTCTGGAACTTGCATATAAATATCTTCATTCAGATCTCCATTCAAATATGCCGTATTAATATCAATTTGATCAATACCCATGTTCATCTCGACAGCTAATGCGACCAACATACGTATCGTTGCTATTCTTGCAACCGGTGCGAATGTCCTGTGATAATCAAGGCCAGATTGTTGACTATATCCCTTAGCGACAAGTCTAGCCTTCTTTTTCTCTGTTTTGTCGACATTTAGCTTCGTTGTCAACACATATCGACATCCAACGACATTACGTCCAAATGGTTTCTTTACAATTTCCCATGTATCATTTTTCACTAAGCTCCGCATTTCGGATATGATTGCTTCCTCCCATTGACTCCTTTCATCACTTGACAGCGCGTCCTTCAATGAAGTTTCAATAACTCCCGCAAACACATCAGTGTCATCTAATTCATCCGTCAATGGTTCACTTTCGCTATTTTCTTCTATCTCAACCATATTATAGATTTTTCGAGGTCGTCCAACATGTCCTCGCTCAATCCGTGGTCTTCCAGGACCTCTTTTCAGAGTTACCTCTCTTTCACCAACCTCAGTACTGTCCATACTCTCTGTACTTGGTATGCTCGGTACCTCGTCCAAGGTCCGCGATGACGCATCCATTTGACTCATCTCGTTTTGGCTAAATGGTACATTTGATTGTTTCTTCAATGGAATTTCTACCTCAACTGATTTTCTCACAATATCCTTTTCACATTGCGACTCAAGGAGTGATTCATTTGAAACTTTGTTATCATTTTCAAGGAATTTACCTTCTTGAAATTTTACATCCCTTGACACTACGAACTTTCTACACTCTGGTATCCAAATTTTATATCCGTTTGAATCAGCAGGATAACCTACAAAATAACCAATTAAACTACGTGATGCAAATTTATCTTTTCCTGGTTCTTTATCTAAGACATGAACTTTTGTACCAAATGTCCTCAAGTTACTTACGTTCAATGACTTTTCAAACCATTTTTCGTATGGAATTTCACCGTTCAGACTGCTTGTTGGACTTCTGTTACGTAAATAACATGCAGTTGCTACCGCTTCTGCCCAAAAGCTAGCTGACAATCCCGACGATAAAAGCATACACCTGGCCATTTCTAATAACGTGCGATTCATTCGCTCAGCAGTGCCGTTACTCTGCGGCGTATAGGGTGTTGTAAATCTCCTCTTAATTCCATTTTCTTGTAAATAAATATCAAAAAGCTTATTTTTATATTCCGTACCATTATCGCTTTGAAATGTTTTGATTTTTCCGCCTGTCATATTTTCAACTTGACATTTAAATATTTTAAATTTTGATAACACGTCACTTTTATTTTTCAACATAAATACTTGACACCAACGTGTACTATCATCAATAAAAGTGACAAAATATTTATTTCCCCCGTTCGACTGAACTCTCATGGGACCTACCACATCAGAATAAATTATTCCTAATTTTTCTTTACAAGGCTCTCTGGACTTCACAAAAGGCAACGAAATCATTTTACCCTTAGCACACACGTCACAATCCTGCAAGTTACTATTGACCTTGGATGGGCCAATACACGATTTTTTAAGTACTTTCATAAGATCCCTAGCATTTAAATGTCCCATACGCTCATGCCATCTATACAGATCGGCATCATTCTCTGATATAACAGATGCTGAGGCATCCAGTTCCCTCAAGTAATATAAACTACCCCGCCGATCAGCAGTTAACTTAACCTCACCATTTTTGACAGCATATGCAACATCACGCTTAAAAGTGACTTCACAGCCTCGTTCAGTGAGTTTAGCGATAGAAATCAGACTATTACGTAAATCGGGAACGAACATTGTATCTTCGAAATTAATTTTGCGCGTAGTACCATTATTGCATGCTAATATCTTAACCGTACCCTTACCTTTTACGGATGTACACGTATCGGTGGCTAATTTTAATTTTTGGCTAGAAGGCAGCACCTCATCAAACCTTGTCTCATCATTGCACATGTGGGAAGTGCAACCGCTATCGAAGATCCATTCATGTCGAGGTTTGACATCTACAGCATGGCATTCATCTGTAACTTCAACAGTGGTTAAAGCATCAAGATCTTCACACTTTACATTAGCACATGACTCTACACATCTGGTTTCCGAAGTACTTTCCTTTTTCTTTTTGCATTCTGATGCCTTATGTCCAAATATATGACATTTAAAACATTTGTATTTGAAATGCTTTCCATCTCCAGACTTATGCCTTTTCTTCTGATGTTTATTTATATACATAGCGCCTTCTGTATTTTCAACTGTGATGTTTCCTCTTGAATTATATTCTTCAATGATTTTTATACGCAGTTGTTCAGGCTTTGGAAGTTCGTCTCTAGACTCAATGGCGCATCTAAAATTTTCATAACTAGCTGGTAAGCTATATAGTAGCATAATTGCTAATAAATCGTCATGGATTACAATGCCCATCTCTTCAAGCGTATCGACGGCTTCAAAAAATAAATCGAGGTGTTCGCTCACCTTTTGGTCTTCACTCATTTTTTGCAACATGAGTCTTTTCATCAAGGTTGCTTTCTTCGCAGGGCCTCGTGATGCGAACAGACTCTCCAACTTCAACCAAAGTTCACGTGCATTAGTCACCTTCTTAACATGACGAACTACACTCGGATCCAATGCTAAGATTAACTCAGACTTAGCCTTTCTGTCAGCAGTCTCCCATGTCAATCTAGCAGCATCATCATCCGTAGGTTTTGGCTTCTCTCCACTTACATACTCCCAGTGATCGTTTCTTATTAACAACGCCTCCACTTGTATTTTCCAGCTATCGTAATTATCCTTGTTCAATAATTCGATACGTACCGAAGACATTTTGTTGCAATCTGTACTTTTCTATTTATTATAGTACTCGAACTTTTCACTGCTTATTTTTACTGCTCTGGGCCCATAACCTTTGTAAGGGTTATTAGTGGAATGTAAAACAACAGTAATTATGGAGTAATTATAATAAATATACAATAAGAAAATGCAAGACTAGAAAGACAAAACAACGAACACACAACAAGAGTAGCAAAGACATAGAACATCACATTGACACTATTATAAAACATATATCAAAACCAGCCTATGTCGTGAGACCATGGAGATGATACTTCAACAAAACCACGTGGTTTCTTCTATTGTATTTGACATTAAAGCTAATATAAGTATGTAACTATTCGTTGTGATCTGATTAATAACAGTCCTTTAGGAGACACAATTATCAATAAGCTAAGAGGGCCAAGTGCGGGTTGGTCGACTTCACACACAACCGAAGAATTTCTTCATAGGTGTGTGCAGGTTTCCTCACGATATTTTCCTTCACCGTAAAAGCGTCGATTAAACGTGAATTCAAAACATATTTTGAATTCACGTTTAATCGACGCTTTGTACGTGGCGGGGATCGAACCAGCTCCCAGGTGGGAGACGACGCTCTTAAGCACTACGCCACCGACGCTCGTCTCTCTATCTCACTCTAATATACGCGTTAATATGCTCTTTCTCTTTGGCGATTTACAGTTTCCTACGTCTATGGTGCAAGCTATGAGCATTGTGTTAGTAAGTATAGTCGTCTTTTTCTGTTGTAAATTTCAGTATACCACTTGAATGACTACATAGCTCGCGAAATGGCTTGGGTATGGATTTTGTGGCTGGTGTCGCAGTGTTGGATATGCGTGCACACGTGGCGGCCGCGCTGTGAGCGCCTCGCAGCAACGGACAAACTGTTTTCTAAGCCGTGGTACTGTGGACCTCTCATCGACCAGTCTCTTCTGATGAATAGAACGCGAGACGATATGGACACGTCAGTACATGAGGTAAGTAATACTACATTTTGCAGCACGAGCTGAAGGCGTAACTTAGCCGAGTATGTAATTTTATTTTCGATAATAAGGCTTAAGACTAAATTATAGAGAATTTACATATCTTATGAATATAGATAGCTTATTTCAAACTATATCTAATATTCTATTTCCACATCTATGAAATCTATTTATTTTGTTGAGTCGAGTCGCAACATCCAGACAATCAGAAAGGTATAAAAATTGTCTTCATCTGCGCCTTCGCAGATTATGAGACCAATTTACTAATTGGTTTTATAAGCCAATGATAAAAGTACTACTACACTACTGTGCAGTGGTACTTTTATCATCTTCGATAGGGACCTATATACTCATTTTTTGGCCTAAATTTCTGTTTTTCTATTTGCGGGAGAGTCGAAAATATGTTGATGTGGTCTTCAGAGATTACCTACATCAAAATTTTTGCAGTACCTAGTAAAATAGTAGTTCTTTAATAAGCATCTATTTATTTAACATACTTATATTCATTTTATAGGACGACCAGGATGATCCTAACGAGATCATCGATACAAAGATTGAAGAGGATTATTCTGAACCTAACGATCGAATTTCGAGGTAAGAGTTTCTTTACGGACCAAATAATTCATATTTTTGTATCCTCATAGGGATAGACAGAGATCACTTTACACTTCTTAGTACTGTATTTTTTCACTGTTTAGCTTCATCTACTCACATGCAAGACTTATCATCGATTTCGAGTATCATCCTACATTTTAATCTGTATGTTCTAAAATATTTTCGATTTGGTTCGAAACGTTTATCTAAACGTTTTTATTCCCACCAATGGAGACGTCAGTAACGCGCACTGCTACTTGTCAAGTAGTCCGGGCTTGAATCTTGGTAGAGACAAATTTTGTGTTATGAACACGAACATTTGACCAGGAGTCATGGTTGTTTATATATTAATTTAAATATACATTATATACATACCTACTTTAGTAGTAGGTAAGTATTCTCAATATATAAAGATATTATTCTGCATGTTGACCAATTATAATTCAACTTCTCTAAGATTGTTTACACACCACGCCGGCCGCAGTGCCTAATACCTAATATATTTCTAAACAGGATTTACGTTTGCGCAACTATGTGGCACGAAACAAAAGAAGAAATGATGAATTTCTTGAAGTCTATATTCCGCCTGGACGAAGATCAATGTGCGAGGCGTCTAGTCCAAAAACATCTGGGCTATGTCGACCCTGATTATTACGAGATGGAAGGTGAGGATATTTTATATGCTAATATTTATTATAATTTAATGGTAGCAGCCATGGTTTTTCTAGTTAATACTCCTCACAGACTACAAACTTTCTATCGCTATCGGCCGATGGTTACACTTGCTTGATAAGAAGAGTTGTAGTTAAAAGTGTAAGTATTGTAGATAAATAATAAATTTCTACAATGGTGGATATCGAATCGTTGTTATATGCTCATTTATTTGCATTGCATATTTTCAGGTAGTCGAAGCCGATTAAACCAGATATCGGTTATACAAAGTATACTATGTTGAATAAAAGTTCTAAAAACTACCATCAATATGTTTTAAGTTTGCCTTTAATATTTGATCTTCTTTCCATCTTTACGATTTTTTTAAAAAATAGTTTTATCTTTTTAGTTTTTTTATATATAATACGGTCATGATATAGGTACCATTTTAAAATCCTTATGATAACTCCTTTATTTAATACCCATATTGATGAATTTTAAAGAAAAAAAATTTTTTTTTTCACTACTACATTTTTTTTTTTACCCTACAGCCATTATGTTTTTTTTTACCATCACTTAACTAAGAACACTTGGGTTGTCAAGACAAATCTAACGATACCTTAATTATAGAAGTCCGATCAGCCGTTTGAAAGATATGAGGTAATAAAGAATATTACAAATAAACGTAGGTACCTACATGTATACAATATACGCGCGAAAAACATAACCCTTTTCTTGCAGTCGGGTAAAAAGCACTTGTTTTGTAAAACGTAATATTAGCCTTTTTTGTTTTATTTATATTTATTTATGTAACTGCACATAACTTGGTGTTAAAATACTGGTGGATACTATTAAAAAACTCGCCAAGACTTATTTTTAACCCTTTTATGTGACATAAACTACTATTTTATTTGGAAGCGGCAAACGGCCACGAGGCTCTATCTGTGGTTCCATTTTTATAACTTTCTAATATCTAGTCATATATTTTTGTGACTTATTTTTTTAATAATAAGCTGTTAATTCGTAAAATTAAGCTAACTTTATAATATTGTTGATAAATTTTGTACTTTATAAACGCTAACTAATATTATAAATGCGAAAGTGAGTTTGTTACGCTTTCACGCCTAAACCACTGAACCGATTTTGATGAAATTTGGTATACTTAAAGATAGTTTGAGACCCTGGGAATGACATAGGATATTTTTGGCGCGACAACCGAGATTGACGCGAGTGAAGTCGCGGGCGACCGCTAGTATTTTTATAAATATCCTAGTGTATCTGAGCACGTCCCCTTTGTGGTAACTTTTATAAATATATATAAATAATATTTTGCTATATTCCTATTCAACCAGTACCTAAAGCGATTTAGATTAATGTACAAGAGATTTGTTAATTATTGACCTATTTCCAAAATAATTTGGCATAAATATGACACCTGGATTACTTTTCAGTACACATATTTTTGGACGACGCATTTGTAGGCACAGATCACAATGGGGAAGATAACCAAGTGAACCGCTTCGTGAAATGTTTAATAGACTCTATAGACGATGCGGTGTCAGAGGTTTACTCCGCAAACGTCAGATTGCGACCACCGATGAAATTCCCTACTCCTTATGGAGGCAGGTTGGTTTGGACCATGCCTGGGAAGAATAAATTGATTGCACACTTGAAGGACAAGTCTAAAATCAGGAATAAGAAACGATGGTCACAGGTTGGTGTGTTGTTCATTATTGATATTCTTTTATCTAGGTATTGCCATGAGCTTTTGGATAGTTATATAAGCATACTTATTGCTTATGAATAAAGTTACCGCCGCCACGCCGCCGTAAGCAGTAGGTACGGTCAATAGCACATCAGGTTACCAAAAACTGTCAAAAATTCTCAATAGAATACACACATTTTAGTTTGAAACTCAAATGGAGTTTGACAGTTTTTGCTAGTCTGATCTGCTGTCGTCTGTACTAGGAATGTAACGGAGGTCACTTTATCGGAACCGAATACGGAATTGGATTTTTTAGATTTGGTTTATCGAGACAGATTATTCACAGTATACATAGTATTCACACAATTTCATTTGGGTAGTTCCAAATACCACTGAAATTTGGCTTCATTCTTCAATTAAAATAAATTATCACCCGTCCAAATATTAACAATAATAAAAAAAACTCGGATAAAAATTAAAAAGAAACGCGAACACATGAAATAACACTACTGATAAGATTCTATTTACAAAACAATAGGTAAGTAAAAGACTAACTACATAATCGACAGAAAGAACAGGGAGAGTGGGGTTCCCCTCGCGACAAGTATAAATTGTTTGTATGCGTTCACACCGGCCGCTGCGCCCCGCCCCGCTAAGCTTCCACCTCCGATTATAACTTCCGATTCAAACTTATTGGAACCGGAGATGCAAAATCAATCGGGAGTCGAAGCTCCGTAACATCCCCGGTCTGTTAGGGATGTAACATCCCTGGTCTGTTAGTGATGTAATATACCTGGTCTGTTAGGGATGTAACGGAGGTCACTTTAACGGAACCGAATTCGGAATCGGAGTTTTTCGATGTGCTTTATCGGAACCGGAATCGGAATCGATACTGAAGGTGGAGGCATAAGAGACAAATTATTCACAGTACTTATACATAGTGATCACACAAACTTCGTTGAAGTAGTTCCAAAGTGATTTTGGTTCTTTCTTCATAATAAATTATCAGCCGTCCAAATATTAATAATAATAATAAAAACTCGGATAAAAATTATAAAGAAGCGCGAACGCTTGAAACAACACAACTGACAACATTCTAATTACAAAACAATAAGTGAACTAAATCGACAATAAGAACAAGGAAAGGACCCCCTTTCCTTGTTCTTATTCGTTTGACGCCGTCTTGGTGGAGTGGTCAGTATAGTTGCCTACACATCAAGCGGTCCGGGTTCGAGTCCTGGTAGCGGCAAATTTTGTGTGATGAACACGAGTATTTGCTGACGAGTCATGGTTGTTTATATATTTATTTAAGTTTATTTATAAAAATATCTAAAAATATTATGTATATTTAAAAAAAAAAGTCCGTTATCTTGTATCCATAACACAAGTTCTTAATGATACTTACTTTGGGCTAGATAATTGGTGTGAGCGTGGAAATATATTATTATTATTATTGTCGATTTAGTATTATATATCTTTTATCCCCGCGCCAAAAGTAGGTTTAAACTTATTTGTGTGCGTTGACACCGGCCACTGCGCCGCCGCCACCGCCGGCCCGCCCCGCTAAGCTTTCACCTTCGATTAACGAAAGTTCTTGTAGAGTGGGGCCTGACCCCAACTTGAGGTATTTTCCGAGCTCCGTAGCAATGCCGCGGCAGCAATAGCTTCCTCGTCAAGATAATTATATCAATGACGTATATTCTTCTAGGTAATGTACATGTACTACTTCCTGGGTCACCGCCTCATGGACCAGTCTATAGACCCCAGTCGTAAAGCAACTATCGCCGAGAACACGTATCTGCTCGCGTTAGACGGTGACGTCGACTTCAAACCTACAGCTGTTACTCTGTTAATCGACCTCATGAAGAAGAGCAAAAATTTAGGAGCTGCTTGTGGACGTATTCATCCTGTGGGGTCAGGTGAGTTGTAGATTGTTTAATCATGATGTGGAGAGCGAAGAAGTTTTTTACCTCTATGTTAGTGTAAAATGGGCTATTTTATGGTGGAATGGTCAAAATTTGTCATTTTCGTTATTGTTTAATAGTAACTTACTCATCAGAGTTGGCATTTTGACGACGTAATTGTACGTTTTCCTATTCATTTACAATTTTAATTTTTTAGAAATACTCTTAATTCAGCACAATGACCTGATAAATCAGAAAATAGTGTATATTTGATTAGTGTAAACAACATATTTGCTCTTCTATAGTAACACACAAACACGCTCAAATTACTGACAGAAACACGTGTTGTGTTCTGTCAGTAATTTGAGCGTGTTTTCACTAAAGTAAAATTCGTTAAAGCGCTGTGCTTTGTTATTTCCACTTGCATTAATATTGTTCACACTTTGACCATCTCTATATTATTATAAAAGGTAGGTATACTTATATCACAATATCACGCAAGAAACCACACGAGTAGGTACCTAAATATTATACTTGTATTTGATTGTAGGTTTCATGGCCTGGTACCAGGTGTTCGAATATGCTATCGGCCATTGGCTACAGAAATCGACTGAACATATGATTGGCTGTGTACTCTGTAGTCCTGGGTGCTTTTCGCTGTTCAGAGGCAAAGCTCTCATGGATAACAACGTTATGAAGAGATACACGCTCACAGCCAGCGAAGCCAGACATTATGTACAATACGACCAGGGTAAGTAATTGCATGAACAATGTTAGAAAAATTTGATGTTTTAAATCGTCATACTTATTTTCCAATTTTGGTCCTTTTTTAATTTTATACCAGACGTTATGAAGGTAATTACTACTAAGAAATTGACAAATATTTTATTACTATAGTTAGGTAAAAATTTTGAAAAAGCTATACTTATAAGATTAAACAGGTTAAAATTTATACAATACATTGGACACTAACCGGAAAGGTCCTCGAGTGGCGACTACGTACCGGGAAACACAGCGTTGGTAGGCCCCCCACAAGGTGGACTGACGGTCTGGTAAAGGTCGCGGGAAGCCGCTGGATGCGGGCAGCGCAGGACCGACCGGTTTGGAGATCCTTGGGGGTGGCCTATTTCCAGTAGTGGGCGTCTCTCGGCTGAAATGATGATGATGATAGGACACTCAAAGTCTACTGACGCATCAGCTAAAGCACACTCGCAAAAAGGATTATTCGGAATTCTTATTTAATACGTGATATCAGCTTTATTTTCTCGGCACATTGCGACGGTACCTCTGTAGATCCCGCATCACTAAACATTTGCGGACTAATCTGAACCATCAGAATTATTTAAATGATATAGTTTTCTGTTCAACAAGTAAGTAAAGCTATTTTTTTCTGCGAGTGCCGACTTTAGACAAAAAAAAATTTGCTCTCGTGTGAAACACAACTTTTCTCCTCTCCAACGAAAAAAAAGTAATAGTTGAGAAAAGTTAGACAACATTTAAGTGCATGTGTATTGCGCTAGAAAATACTAAAAATTATAAATTTAATTATTACAGTTACTTAAATTGGACGTTACAGTCTTGTTTGGAAGTGTAATTGTACACTGTAAACTGTAAAAAAAAATATTAGTTTTACATTGCTATGCAAAAATATTAAGCCAATAGTATATCGTGCTGTTAATTAACTATTGCCTATGTAACTCACCTTTATACCGAGGAAATGTCAGTCTGGTGCTTCATTGCGATATTCTCAATCTGAGATGCGGTGAAAACTGTTTATAAATTTCACAAAGCAAAAAATCTCTTTTGGTGCTGTAGAGTTGAAAACAAATTTCTTGTTTAAGTAGGTGAGGATCGATGGCTATGTACACTGCTACTTCAACGCGGATACCGAGTAGAGTATTCAGCCGCATCAGACGCGTACACACATTGCCCCGAACAGTTCGACGAATTCTACAACCAGCGTCGTCGCTGGGTACCCTCCACCATGGCCAATATACTTGACCTTCTTACTGATTCCAAGCAAACGGTGAAGATGAACGACAACATTTCTACTATATACATTAGTTACCAGGTAAGTGCTACAATAAATTAATATAGTGTTATACCGCAATCATTTCTGACCTGCTCTAGAGGTTCACACACCGGAATTAGGTCCAGAGGTCCCGCCAGGACCGGATTTAGGGGAGGGCAGGCGGGGCACCTGGACAAAGTAGATAAAAATCCAAAATTAGACGGATCTGCAACTTGCGTATACCTACGTTTTTCATACAGATCTTTTTAACCTGAAGAGATTGGGGGGCTCCTTCGTATAAAAAAGAAAAGGAAAATGTGTATAATCAAATATCTCATAAGGGAATATATACACGTTCGTACCACAACCCCAAGTCAACCACAAACCACTTCACAACGACGTCACTGGTAGGCCGTAATTTGTATGAAAATTAATAGTAATATACCACAAGCGATACAGTGAACTGGATTATCGATGTTTTGTAGTTATAACCAGTGGTCCGATAATCGGATGCATATTTACCTAAAGTTGAGATGTTCGCAGTTATGGAATGCACTTTTGTTCGAGAAAAATCAACAAAATTTTGTGTTTTGGTTATATAATCAAATCGGGTCGGGTGTATATATACTTACGTTCAGGTATTGGCTAATATGGAAAGCACTTTTGTATCGGAAAAATCCCGGGATTCCGGAATCTACAAAATTTTGTGATTTGATTATAGAATCAAATCGGGTCGGGTGTATATTTACTTACGTTCAGGTGTTGGCTAATATGAAATACATTTTTGTATCGATTGTAAAAATCTCGCAGTTTCGATCAAATGCTTTTTAACTATGGAATCGGATGCCAGCTAATTTAGTAAAGCAGGTTGCCAAACTAGCATAGCAAAAGTATGTTTTAAGATGCCGCTTCCATAATTTCCCAGCCAAAAATTAGCTTTAGGTAAATATGCATCCGATTAGATCGACATTCCTGATATTTTTGGAATCCCGGAATTTGTATTTAAAAAATATGTTTTAAGAAACCGCTTCCATAATTTCTCAGCCAAAAATTCACTTTAGGTAAATATGCATTCGAATATCCGACCACTAGTTATAACTATTTAACTGCAAAATGCTGCAGTGACGCTATTAACATGGCATCATTGACTATCGTGTCGATACGATAGAAAAATTGATTGACTACTTTTTGTTGCTGCGAAGTGATTTTGTTGTGATACGTGTAAATATTCCTTAATATGCATCGAAATTTTGATCAAAAATTTCTACGTTCTACCTTAAATACTCTACTTTCATTGTCACAGATGCTGCTCATGATTGGTACGATATTAGGTCCAGGAACCATTTTCTTGATGATGATTGGTGCTATAAATGCTACCACTGGTTTAAGCAATATGAACGCCCTGCTGCTCAACCTGATTCCGATTGCAATATTCATCATAGTCTGTATGACGTGCGAGTCTAAGACCCAGGTAATATATCACTTAGGATATTGTAATAACTAATTACTGAAATTAATTGCTTATTCGTACGTAAAGTCAACAAAGTTCCCGGTTTATCACTTGTAGGCAATAATCACGTGGCTCTGAAGTCTCTGATTGACAGCGGACCGCCCGCCTCACCGGTTTGAGTCAATAAGAGCAGTGATGACGTTGCGCCTTATTGGCTGCGTGCATTAATATTCTATTGGCCGGAGCAAAAGTAGGAGTTTGCTGCAGGATAGCTGTTTAAAGGATTCTTACTGTTTGCTGAATGGGACGCCGAATATATCGACTTTCTATTCTATTCTTAATTAATGGCGTCGCGTCGCATTAAGCGTACGAGTTTAGCCAATGTCAACTGAAAATGCAACTAAAGTAACAAAAATTGTACGCTTAATTTAGATTAAAATGGAGTCTCTCACAAGTGTTATTATAACAAGAACTCGGGAGAAACTCCCATATCGACTTTATATGTGTACAGAAAACAGCAGATCAGAATACCCCAAACTGTCAAATTTTGTCAAGTGATTATGCATTTTATACTAAACTAGCGACCCGCCCCTGCTTCGCATGGATGGTACACAGAGTACTTACTTCAACATTAACAAATTATACATATTAATCTTCCTCTGGAATCAATGATAAAAACTGCATTGAAATCCAGTGCGTAGTACCAAGCGAAACTTTATTTTGTACTATGTATAGATTTTTTTAGGTTGAAAGTTGATTGGAGAAATTTCTAGACTTTTGACATCATAGAGCCAAAATAAAACCATTCTACTTAAGTAAATATAGTTGTCTCTCTCTCTCTACTTAAGTAGATATAGTCTTTTGTGGAATATTTAATTTAGTGGATAGCAAATAAATGTTAACATTCCACTGTAAGTATTTTATAAGTGATGAGCTAGAAAGCTAGCGCGTGAAAGGGACAGAAAATGACATTTGGTTTGTTTACATTGTTATTAATTATTATCGAATTTTGTTCAAGTTAGATATAGAGTTGGGCAATGTAATAAAGTATATAAAGAAATATTTAACTAACCTAATCTTTGCCGTGTTGCCGGCAGAGTAGAATAGCATCACCCCAATTCTCTAATGCAGGGTTTCCCAAACTGTGCGTCGCGATGCTCTGGGGCGTCGCGGCATTAACTCAGGGGCGTCGTGAGGCGATCTACACAGACTGGCTGTCTGTGTGATGGTGAAAATAAATGAAATAAATGTAGAGAAAGAGATGGGAGACGCAATTTCCAAACTTGAGACCCGTTTTGAGAAGCTCTGCTTAGAAAAGCATGCACATATTTAAATAAATAAATACCTCTTTTCATATTTATTGTTATGTTTTGTTTTTGTGGGTACTATTGGGGGGAGTCGCAAATAATTGGAAAATCCCTAAGGGCGTCGCAGTAAAAATAAGTTTGGGAACCCCTGCTCTAATGGGTGTCGTAGAAGGCGACTAATGGATCAGCAAGGGGGTATTGATCACCTTATACTACGTCCACCAATGCGCGTTGCTTGTGTCCCAACAGTGGGTCGAATTGTATATGCTGTTATGATAAAGAAACCTTATGGAGGACATTTTATTTTGCAGCTGCTATTGGCGAATATAATAACTTGCGCCTACGCAATGGTGATGATAATGGTGTTAGTGGGCGTTGCCCTGCAGATCATCGAAGACGGTTGGCTGGCTCCATCTAGTATATTCACCGTTATAACTTTTGGCTCTTTCTTCATAACTGCTGTTCTGCACCCCCAGGAGATGTACTGTCTCAAGTACATAGTAGTATACTATATCACTATACCCAGCATGTACATGTTACTTATTATCTATTCGTTAAGTAACTTGAATAACGTCTCTTGGGGTACCCGTGAATTACCACAGCAGAAATCCGCAAAGGTAAGATATTATTTTTTTGATACGTACATGCAAAATATATAATAATAATAATAATAATATTTATTTGCTTCAAACATGGTTGTTAAGATGGTAATACATTTTGGTAGGTACATCATGTTTCGCCTATATTATAAGCATGCAAACTAAGATAAAGTAGGATCATTATAATGTCAAGATGATAAAATTATACAATTTATATGTCAGAATAAAATTATTAAATTACTTATTACGTACTGATAAATGTCTTTGGTTTATTAATTAACTCCTTAACGTCATAAAAGTTTTGTGTCAGTAACCACTTAGATAAAGCTCTTTTAAATTGGTTTGCATTTAAACATTTTAGGTCATCAGGTATACTATTAAAGATTTTGACACACATAGTGAGACAGCTTTTGTTGTATTGCATTGTTTGCGGTGTCACTTGCAATACTAATCTGTTCGGATTTCTATTATTGCGAGGGTAAATATCACAGGCTCTCTTAAATAAACCTTTGTTTTGGATAACAAACACACTTATTTCATATATGTAGAGTGATGGCAGTGTTAATATGTTCAGCCTTGGAAATAACGTACGACAGGACGTTAGTGGATGAACACCACATATGGCCCTGACACACTTCTTTTGAGCAATAAAAGCTCTGTTGACACTTGTACCATTACCCCACACTAGTAAACCATAACGCATTATAGATTCTACATAAGCACGATAAGTAGTAATAGCTGTTTGTACATTCGTTACATTTCTGACTTGTTTAAGAGCATACAAAAATTTATTGACTCTGCTACAAACACCATCTATATGACATTTCCAGTTTATGTCTCGATCTATAATCAAACCCAAAAATTTCGTATTATTTACTTTTTCGATTTTGGTATTTTTATAATGGATGTCAAGGTAGATGTCTTTATGATTATTGAATTGTATGTAGTTCGTTTTTGTCAAGTTTATTTTTAAATTATGCATGTCAAGATATTCAATTAACTTATTAATAGTATAATTAATGTCCTCTTCATGGTCCTGGGTTGAATTATTTTTGTTATTTGATGTCACTACAATGGAAATGTCGTCAGCAAAGGCAATACATTTATGGTTAGTTACGCTTGTAATATCGTTAATATATAAAAGGAATAAAATTGGACCCAACACGCTGCCTTGGGGTACACCATATGCGGTGTTCTTGTATGTCGATAAATAGGGCTCAACTTCGTTATTTTTATTTAATCTATTAATAACAACACACTGTTTTCTGTTGTGAAGGTATGACTTTGCCCATTCATAAGCCGGGCCCCTAACACCCATTGCCTCAATTTTAGTTAACAGCAATGAATGCGAAACGTGATCAAAAGCCTTTGATAAATCAATAAAGACCGCCGTGGTGAAGTGCTTCTTATTAATACTCATTAGTACCGTCTCCAAAAGTTTATGCGCCGCTAACGTCGTTGATTTATTCTGTTGGAAACCATACTGTTCTACATTTATTATTTGATATTTTATGCAAAATTCAATTATTTGTTTATACATGCACTTCTCAAAGATTTTTGCAAATATTGATAGTAATGCAATGGGACGGTAGTTATCCATGTCATCGCAATCTCCTCTTTTGAATAATGGCTTTATCACCGACTGTTTAAGAGATTCAGGGAAAGTACCTGAAGAGAAAGATAGATTTATTAAATATGTCAAAACAGAAACTATATTATCAATGCACTTCTTTAAAATCTTTGTGGATATGTCATCATGTCCTATTGAATTCGTGTTCTTTAACCCTTAATTTGGCAAAGTATTAAATGTAATAAAAACTGTTTTTTTTTAATCAAAAGTGTAATTGATAGGTATAAATCTGTTACAGAAAAAAAAAAAAAAACTGAAAAGTATACTTTTCCTGAAAACTTATGTATGACACAATATACATTGCCAACTTCTCAATACTACGTCTGGTAAATGTGTTGTATGCTGGGCTATACATTGCCAATTACTGTATAAACTAAGTAGAAAATAAAAAGAGACATTAATTGTTTTTAATATTTAATAATGGTAAAAATTTACACAAATTATGCTCGTACATGGTATTACAGTTGACAATTTCTTGATTTTTTTGCCTGTAACAAAACAAAGGCGAACTTGGCACTTTATGCATTGCACAACCGTCAGATAGGAGAAACAATCCAGTGGAGTTAGGATTTAGACGTCACCGATGGGATTCAATTCCTCTTCTATAGTAGCCATATGCCGAAACACAGCTTTTTTCCAGCGATAACTGAGAGTGAACTTTTGTATACGTTTAGGCCGTTTCGCAACATAAAGAGTAGGACGTTGCGATCTTGTTTTTCTGGAAGAACGTGATGAGGAGGCATTCGAAGTCATGCGTGGTGTTACCAAAAGAGCGGGTGCCAGGGGTGCAAGAGGTGTAGCAGTTGCAAGAGGATTTGCGGAAGTTACAGGCGTAGCAAGTGTTGCGGGAAATGATGGAATGTCACTCAATACTGGTACTTTACTACAATTCGGTTCTAGAGATGGGCTTGGATAAATAGTTTGGAAAATAGGTGTATGGCGAACATTTTCTATGATAGTGTCTTGTTCATCCTATAAAAGGTTTGGTCTTTCTAAAGAGCTATCAATTGAAGGTGCAGAGGAACTTGACCTAGAAAGCGGAGTGTGTACACGTATCTCGTCTTCAACATCTGAACGTTCACTATCGTCAGAAGGTGTATTCTGAGCAGGAACAAGCGCTAAAATTCTACCACCACTAGTTTCAAGCTTTTGCTGCAGACAGAGAAAAAAAAAATGCTCAAACACAAAGTAAATAAAGCCCCCCTAATTTGGCAATGTATACCATGACATACAAATAAAATGAAGGGTCTTATAATACGAACTTGGTGATGTATGCCACAGCATACATCATGTTAGTACCCAAAATAAAACCGTTTTATGATGTAAAACAATCATACTTACTATCAAAATTATATTATCATAATGTTAAGGAAATAAAATAGTTATTATACTTGTCCTAATTAGCGTAATAATTAATAAAATAATATAAATACCTTGGACAGTACAGCTGACTGCCGCTGGGTCGCCATTTCCGTCATCTTATGTCAAAACTAGTGTTGTCAGACATCAGTTTTATTTTTCTTATAAAAATAGTAATTGGTACAAATAGATAAAAAAATTAATCCACGTTATTTTTGTAGTTTCTTAAATACAGCATTTTTTCAAAGTTCATGTATGTCGAGGCATACATTACCAAATTAAGGGTTAAGAGCATCACTTCTTTTCGTACCTCAGCTTCAGTCAAAGGTCTTAGGAAAATAGAGTTTGACACGCGTTGTTTATTTAACACTTTTCTGTGATTGTCATTGTTGTGATTGTCAGATAAAGCAATGAAATAGTCGTTAAACGCGTTAGCTATTCCTTTGGGGTCTGTCAAAATAGATTCATTTTTCCTGATTTTGTTGATATAGTCATGTGGCTTAAGAGTATTCAATTCATTATTTATCAGGTTCCAAGATGCTTTGCATTTGTTATCGCTCCTACAGATATAAGCAATATTAGAGTTTCTTTTAGAATTATAGATGCATTTTTTAAATATCTTTGAGTACTTTAAATAACTTATTTTATTCACGAGAGTTTTATTTTTGTAATATTTAAAACGAGCCTTCCTTTTGTTTTTACAGCTTACTCTTAAACCCTTTGTTATCCAGTTTTCCTTTCTTGATTGCAAATTGATTTTTACTTTGAGCTTAGGAAAACATAATTTATATAACAAAGTGAAAAAATCATGAAAATTATTAAAACTTTTGTTCAAGTCGGCTTCATTGTAGACACTCGACCAAAAAAGGCTATTTAAATATTTTTTAAATATTAGGATATTTCCGTCGCTAAAATCATATTTATAAATGAAATACGACTGAATTTCATTATTTTTATAAGTTACAGGAATATTCAGAAGCTGGGCTGTTTCATGGTCAGATAGGTGAAGTGGTAATACTAAGGCTGTTGCATCTTTAATGTTACTTATGAGATGATCTATACACGATAATTTCCGAGTAGGTTTTTTAATGTGTAATGTCAAATTATAGCTTTGCGAGAGGTCTTCTAGACGCTCTGTTATTTTACTTTTTTGCATCGTATTTATATTTATATCACCCGCTATAACTACTTTTATCTTGTATCGATATTTATTAAAGATCTCATTAAGTAAGCAGTCTAATCTCTCCAAAAATATATTGGGATCTGAAGTAGGTGTCCTGTATAGGCAAATTATTATAAGTTTGTACGATAGGATCTCTATACCGCAACATTCAAACAATTTTTGAGATGCATATTTTTGGACATAAGTCAATTCTCTACAACAAAGACCTTTTCGAGACAATATACAAGTACCTCCTCTTTTTTTATTCCTAGAGAAAGCAGAAATTAATTGATAGTTTTGAATTCTCAGATAGCTTTCCTGGCCTGACTCTAAGAATGTCTCTGTTAGACATATAATGTCTGGGGTATTATTTTCCTCCGCCAATTCTAAAATTGTTAGATCCAATATTTCCTTTTTTGACAATATACTTGCAATATTCTGATGCAATACTTTAAGTTTTTTAGTATCCGATTTCACATTATTCTCGAAAAAAACCTAAGTGGTCGTGTGATAGTAAAGACGTTGGCGTCCGCGAGGATGACAAAATATTAGTGCTATCACATTTATTTACAGTCTTAAAATAGTACGGTATGGTGCCCTTTTTTGGGATGTTTGCATTTAAGGTGTCAGAAGTGGTTTTGTTATATTTTATATTAATATTATTCGTCAGGTTCCGTATATTTTTAAATGTCAAGAATTGTTTTTTATATTCATAATAGTCAATACATAAATTGATTCTATCACAGATAACATTTTGTATAATCAGAGTCATTAGAATAGCTACTATAAATAAGGTCAAAATCAATAACATTACAATTGTCAAAGTGTCTAGTCCACATTTTCATGGCTTTGTACAGTTGATATTCATTGAAACATGGATTAGAGTATACTGGAACTATATAAACCAATGATTTAGCTAACATGTTTATAGCCACACATAGATTGGAATGAAGCAAGTTAAGATCGTAGTCATTTGTACCAAAACCTAAGATTACAATATCATCTTTTAACAAATTATCGGCTAAATTTTTGCAATGCTTCAATATTTCCGAGCTTGGAGCACCAGTGAGTATTGTTGCTGTTGTTTTGTACGTGTCGTTCCATTTTCCGGACCTGGAGTGGGATATGGCGGTAGACAGTCCTCTAAGGTGTTCATCTCCTAGTATATAGATGTTATGTTTCTTTTGAACACGAGATTTGTGTGGACTATCTTGTTTCTTTGCCCAGTCTACGTCGTCTAGCGCCGGTATTAATGTAGTGTGATCTCCGGTATGTGCTTTCGACTGGCTTAACCTTTCCTTCAAGTCACTAATTTCTTTATTTAAGATATCTATTTCTCGTTGTGCAGTCTTCAGCGACTGCTTAAGTTCAGAAATTCTTGTTTGAAGGCAAGTAAAGTTATCCTTGGGACGAGATATAGTTATTTATAGTAATAGTACGTACTATATTTATAAACTATCTTAAAGAAAAATCTTTTTGTATTACGTTTATTACATTTATATTACACTATCTTTTGCTCGCGGCTTCGCTCGCGTTAATTTTGGACTCCTTCCTTCCTGATGCCTTTTGGGGGTGAATTTTGGAAAATCTTTTCTTAGCTTATTAGAAAATAATATTATTTTTCCGTCGTGGGTTAAAATAGTTTAAATGGTCATTTTTCATAGGTGCATAATAATACTAGAAAAATGCACTGAAAAAAATCGACTTGCCTCAGGCGGGACTCGAACCCGCACCTTCCACAATCCGGGTGGACGCGTTGACCAATTTCGCCACCGAGGCACTGCTTTTCGCTGTCGAAATTTGTCAGTGCTTGGTGCTTATGTTTTTATGGTAAACATCGTTTCATCAAATCTTTGAAATTTGCACTTCCAAGACCCGAACGAAATATTTTTGCAAATATTTGACGCCCAGCTAAGATGAAACTACCTTACATTATGGAATAATTTTATTTTTGCGTTTACAAACGCGTAAATATAATACTAGAAAAAGTTTTTTTTTCAGTGCATTTTTCTAGTATTATATTTACGCGTTTGTAAACGCAAAAATAAAATTATTGCATAATAATATTTTATATTTCCTGTAATGACGCGGTCGATGTAATACCAAATAGTTACTACTTACTTATTTTTTTAGGAAATGGAAATGGCAAAGAAAGAAGAAGAAGAAGCGAAGGCAAAAATGGCGAAGGGCAAATGGAGTTGGTTACCTAATAATAATGATAAGGAAGAGTCAGGCTCATTGGAGTGCGGGGTGGCGGGTCTATATCGCTGCATATGCTGCACTAACCCTAAGGACCACAAAGAAGACATGCATCTTCTAAAGATCGAACACAGCCTAGAAACGATTAAGAAGAGAATTGATTCTATGTAAGTGATAATCAGTCTTTAATATATTCGATACTCTTGACATTCATCTCACCAGATAGTAGGTTTTAGTATCTAATGGGGTCCACGTCCGGAAGCCTTCTCATGGCGAACCCTTGGTAACGTGGTGGGGAAACTTTCTCGGTGGGTGTGTGGCTTTTGATGTCAAGTGTGTCCGCTTGGCATTTGAAGTCACATGCCATCGTCGAGTTGTTTTTCTTTTCCCACCACGGCTAGTTCCGGACGGCCATTTACTGGGCCACGACCGCGCCCTAAGACCCCTGTTGCGGTCTGATGGCTGCTCCCGGTGTCCTCTTCAGGAGGACGCGCCAGGTTGAGCAGCCGTCGGTGAGGAGGCGGCCTATAAGGCCGGCGTCAGTCGGTAGCCCCTGTGGGCTGGCCACCAATTGGTGCACAAGGAGTGCCTAGACGGGCAGCGTTGGGACGGTCTTGGTGTAGTTGTGCTCACGTGCGCAGATCCCGAGCCGTCCCGCAATAGCGCACTGGGGGTCAGGCCGGGGAGGATGTTTAGTGGGTATCGAGGGAACGCCTTTACCTCGAGTCCCACATATCCCTTGCAGTTTTCACCACCCCGCAGGGACGATGCGTAAATGCATTTGACCTCCCTGTCAACAAAAAAAAAGTCCTAGTATCTAATAATAATACGTAAGTGGAAGCGAGCGATCCGAAGCTATTTTTAACCATAAGAAATAATTATTGTGGTGATTTGTTTCATGTTCCTAGAAGCAGAACGTGCTATGCTAGCAATGCTTTCATTAAGCGTGCTTGTAGATTATATACTGAAAGTAAAAGATTATCTGTTGTTGATATATTTAATTGTTCTATTGTTAATGTAAAAGTAAGTTTAGTATTTTTTGAAATGCATGATGGTAAAGTTAATTCTTTTATGTATTAAGTAAATTAACTATCTATATACTACAAAATATGAAATTTGAACAATTTTGATAGTAAATATTTGTTGTAAGTTTTGGTGTTAATTGGAAATAGTGATTAATGAGTGTTTATAAAAAAAATATGAGAAGAGAGAAGAGGAAAAGAAGCATTGGTGGCGTAGTGCGTAAGAGCACCTCTCGTCTCCCACCCGGGAGGCATTGGTTCGATCCCCGCCACGTACCAATGTGCTTTCAAATTTTCATTTCATATGTTCGTTTAATCGACGCTTTTACGGTGAAGGAAATCATCGCGAGGAAACCTGC
This sequence comes from Elophila nymphaeata, assembly GCA_955850985.1. Classification (NCBI taxonomy): domain Eukaryota; kingdom Metazoa; phylum Arthropoda; class Insecta; order Lepidoptera; family Crambidae; genus Elophila; species Elophila nymphaeata. The sequence goes on from OY039068.1 coordinate 17,450,098, forward strand.
ACACACCTATGAAGAAATTCTTAGGTTGTGTGTGAAGTCGACCACCCTGCACTTGGCCAGCGTGGTTGACCTAGGCCTAATCGCCCCTCCCCGATAGAGGGGCGGGGCGTGAGGGGCCCGCCGCTTAGGCGGGCAATCGCCAGTGGGGATTGGATGTAAGGGCTCTGCCGGTTTCCCAATCCTCCACCATACACGGCGAAGAAGGAGTGCCGCTGGGTTATTTTAGTGGGTAGACCCGGGGTTCAGCCCTGGGGAGTCCCACATACCCCTCCCGTCCCCCGACGGGAGTTTGAAATCACTATTATTACAAATGCTATAAACATTAGCACTTCTACTAATTTCAATATTAATTTCACTTTCTTGTGACACCGTTACGATCAGCGCCGAACTGTTCGCTGATAAATCCTTAGTCGATTCTATCAATATTAGTCTGTATAATTAAATGGAGATCATTTAGATATTATTTATAAGTTCCGGTATTTTTTATGACGAAGCGTGGTGTATTCATTGTCACCCGAATTCGGACGCCATTTTAATTGTTATCATCATGCAGTGCTACTTGCGGTGATAATTGGAACTAAAACTTTCAAAGTAATTCGGCTGAACGTGAGGTAACCACATTATATAACGGCGACATTTTTTTTTGGCGCGTCCTTTTGTAATACGCCGTGTTATATGATGCGACTTATCTACACATACAGTTATGTTTGACCCGCGTGCGTGAGATATAAATACATTTATGGTTATTTTCGTAGGAATGACGTCCCAGAACCTGTCGGTAATCTACGTCATCTACCATCTTCGAAGGGCTTCCGCCGAGATGGGGCTGCGCCGCTTGCGCCTGTGTCAGAATATGTAGCCAGCGAAGTCGAGTCCGTCGAGATACCTAGGGTACATAATATTCTCATACACACACAATCACATTCATAAATCCAAAACGCGTTGAGCTACCCTTAGGTTACACATAAAGCCTCTTGTAGTATGAACCCCAAAATAGGAACAAGTTGCCAGTGTGTACGTTAAGAAACTGAAAACGATGCAGTAAAGCCATCCATTAGGCCCTGTCGATTTTCAGAAATTCCCCATTCCCCGCTTTCAAGGGTTGAATTCTGGGAAAAACATGAAACACGTGTTTACTTATTTATTGACAGGAGTACTCCTGTGAAGTTTCGAATAAAATAGTCTAACTAAACTTGTTTCCCCACATATGCTTTCATGTTTTATCACCTTAGGGGTTGAATTTCGAAAAATCCGGCCTCATCCTTTGTCTAAATCATAAAAGTTGCAAAATTTCAACTATCTAGGTCCAAGGGTATGGTCTGAACGTTGATCCGACAGTCAGGCACTCGGGACTTTTCTGTTTATTATCGTTAACGATCGCGGCGCTTGTGCTGAATTTGTTATCGAGCCCGCCTTCTCGCGTTGCGAGAAATCGTAAAATACCTCTTTCTCAATTTCTTACCGAAAGGCCGTACCCACAGATATATCAATCTAAGGAGATTGGTCGAATCACTGGGCATACACTTGTCACAAGTTAAACGCCGGCTTGGCTATCTCCTTGTATTATTAAACCTGTGGCCGTACCTATACCAATTTTTATGGATATTGCTTTAAAAATGACGGATTTGCATTCAAACTCATCCCCTGTTTATAACCCTAAGGGCAGAATTTCGATTATTCCTAAAATGTTTAATAACCGAATAGCCATATACCAATTTTTATGTATTTTTACCATAAAAGTACTGATTCTCATACAAACACTCTCATACAAACTTTCATCCCTATTTTACCCCCTTAGGTGTAGAATGTCCTTAGGAGGTCCTATGTCCAACAGTATTACACGACTGAAAAGTTAACAAACAATATAAATCGGAATAGAAAGAAGAATGTAAGGAGAAGGTTATAGATGGACTTTGCAATACTTATACCTACTTATTTCGCTGAATTCTAATTACTCATTTTTACCCTTAGGAAGAGCGAGACGACCTTATCAATCCTTATTGGATTGAAGACGCAAGTTTACTAAAAGGTGAAGTGGATTTCTTGACGACGGCTGAGATAGAGTTCTGGAAGGATTTAATTGACACTTACCTTAGACCAATAGTTGAGGAGGAAGAAGATCGGGTATGATTTTATCATTTTTCAATTTATGTAGCGAGTAAGTTCACACTATTTGATTTTAAAGAGGTAAAGTTCAACGTATTAAATAATAGATGTGTGTAATTATTTTTGTGATATATTTTTTTCGATTAAGAACACAATTAAGTTCTAAGGATTGCGTGTTTTAATTTATAGAAACTACATCTGGATTATCTAACTAGAACTTTACTTTGAATGGATTTCTAAGGTACTTTTGACTACCTCTGTGCGTGTTCGCACATTAGTGTAAGATATAGAGGACCCGGGGTAGCTCGCTACCCCTTACATTTATAATTGCAGTTATAAAATATATATAGTCAGCGTCTGTCTTATCAGTCTGTCATAATAATGGTGTTAACACACTGTTGCGTTTCGACGGTTCTACGAGATATCCAGTCTTTCACTTATTGAGGATTCCGAGTGAAGCTCGATTTCAGTTTTGACCCAATCATCGCTTGCCACCAGCATTGCGAGCATGGAACTATCGATAAACCGAAACTGATAGTAAAATTCGACATAATCGAAAATATCGACTTATATTACGGTACAATAATAGGTAATTATAATATTCTTAAAGGGAGAAAAGGGCAGATGTCGATCGATATATGTGCATCAACAAAATCATGCTGGCACTGCATAATGAAATAAATGCCAAAGAAGGAAGCGAGTGAAAGAGACGAAGCTATACAAAATGACATGTTTTTTCATTTTTTCTCTGTCTAATTTGGCTCCAGTATGCAATGCAAATCTATTAGTTTCATCTCCTTATGTACATTCTCAGGAACGCATCAAAACGGAATTGAAGAAATTGCGCGACACTATGGTATTTGCTTTCGTGATGCTGAACGCCTTGTTCGTGCTTGTCATATTCCTGCTGCAGCTCAACCAGGATCAACTGCACATCCGATGGCCATTAGGACAAAAGTACCAGATTCGTTACGACAGAGAATCCAATTTAGTACGTATTTTTTATGTATGGAGTTAGATCTGAGTATTACTCGTGTCGACGATTATTATTACTGGTTTTTTTTAAAGGTTATTTTGGTTAACAAGCCATATGCTTGTCTGTTGGTAAGTCACCGTAGGCTATAGACGCTTACAATACAGCCAAGTCCCCATCCCTACCTACCTAATAATAAAATAATATGATTAATTGAATTACTTATATAGAAAAGCTTTTCACAAGATAAATTATCTAAATGTGTGGGAGTAATAACTACCCAAAATTTACGCATGTAAAACTGTAACTTAAATTATATTGATAATTATTTACTGACTTGTATTGATGTTTTTAAATCATTACAAATTTGTAAGCTGTGGAGTTTCTTTCGCCATTTCTTCTCCGAAGATGGTTGGGCCGTACCACCTGCTTGGGATCCAGTAATTAAAATTATTAAAACTCAGGCAAACCACCACAGAGCAAGACCTAATGACACCGTGAGCTCCGTTTGCGTGAAACGGAACGCTCCAAATTAATAATTAAAGTGACGGTAGATTTAACTATTTCATAAAATTTGACAACCTACATCTTTAGTCATCCCGTGACCACGAACGCTGAAAAGTGTTACGAAACGTCGGGCAATAATAACAACATGTAAAATCTAATTACACGCGAGTTAAATCCGTAAAAGTTGTTTTATTTATAATGTGTAGTGCTCGCGCAAATCTAAGAGACCATTAGACAAATTGTGTTTAGTGAAAAAAAGTGACGATAACTTTTATTTGTAGTTTTATTACTAAACTAGCTTTTGCCCGCGACTTCGTCCGCGTGGAATAATTACTTTAGGCAGCATTTTTTTTGTGTAGGTACTTATTATGCAAAAAACACACATACAAACTGCAGTGCACTACAGTAAATGGCATTTTTACAATCTACCATTTTATGTTTCTCCATCCTTTGCTACTTACTCGCAAACTTTCATCCCCACATGGGTCAATATTTCAAAAACGCTAGAACAATATTTGCGTTTCATGGTCTTATCTTCGGTAATGAGGAATCGCATAAAAATTTTCATCTCATATTTCAACCCCTTCATTCCCTTTTTCACAAAAAAGGTAAGTAGCTTTTATTCCATTTCGAAGTTTCGTCTATTTTTGTACCAAATTTCAATAAATTCGGTTCAGGTGTTAGGCGTGAAAGCGATTAAGCTAAAAAGTCACGTCCACCATCTTGGATCTCAAAATGGATGCTGTATTCTGAATCCTGACTCCGAATACAGCATCCATTTTGAGACCTCCGAAAACTACAAAACTGATACCCATATCAAGTTTAAAATTCGCGTCCGCCATCTTGGATATCAAAATGGAACCCTGTAAACCACGGAAATGATATCCATATTAATAATAAGTTAAGTAGCGTCCACCATCTTGGATCTAGAAATTGATGACGTATTTGGAATCGCGACCCCCGAAAACTACGAAATTGATACCCAAATTGCTTTTATGTTAAAAAGTCCCATCTGCCATCTTGGACCTCGACGTAGATGATAAAAAATCCCATCTGCCATCTTGGATCTCGACGTAGATGATGTATTTGGAATCAGGAGCCCCGAAAACCGCGAAAATGATACCCATATTAAGTTAAAAAGTCACGTCCGCCATCTTGGATCTCAAAATCGATGTTTTATTCGGAGTCAGAACCCCCAAAAATCTCGAAAATGATACCCATATCGATTTTACATTAAATAGTCGCAACCGCCATCTTGGATCTCGAAATAGATGTCGTATTCGGAATCGGGACCCCCGAAAACCACGAAAATGACACCCATATTGACATTTTGTCAAAAAGTCGTGTCCGCCATCTTGGATCTCGAAATAGATGTTTTATTCGTAATCCGGACCCCCAAAAACCACGAAAACGATACCCATATTGACATTATGTTAAAAATTCGCGTCCGCCATCTTGGATCTGAAAATCGATGTTTTATTCGGAGTCAGAACACCCAAAAATCTCGAAAATGATACCCATATTCCTATTAAGTTAAAAAGTCACGTCCGCCATCTTGGATCTCAAAATCGATGTTTTATTCGGAGTCAGAACCCCAAAAAATCTCGAAAATGATACCCATATCGATTTTACATTAAATAGTCGCAACCGCCATCTTGGATCTCGAAATAGATGTCGTATTCGGAATCGGGACCCCCGAAAACCACGAAAATTACACCCATATTGACATTTTGTCAAAAAGTCGCGTCCGCCATCTTGGATCTCGAAATAGATCTTTTATTCGTAATCCGGACCCCCAAAAACCACGAAAACGATACCCATATTGACATTATGTTAAAAATTCGCGTCCGCCATCTTGGATCTCAAAATCGATGTTTTATTCGGAGTCAGAACCCCCAAAAATCTCGAAAATGATACCCATATCGATTTTACATTAAATAGTCTCAACCGCCATCTTGGATCTCGAAATAGATCTCGTATTCGGAATCGGGACCCCCGAAAACCACGAAAATGACACCCATATTGACATTTTGTCAAAAAGTCGCGTCCGCCATCTTGGATCTCGAAATAGATGTTTTATTCGTAATCCGGACCCCCAAAAACCACGAAAACGATACCCATATTGACATTATGTTAAAAATTCGCGTCCGCCATCTTGGATCTCAAAATGGATGGTGTATTAGGAATCGGGACCTCCGAAAACCACGAAAATGATACCCGTATTGACATCATGTCAAAAAGTCACGTCCGCCATATTGGATCTCGTTATAGATGCTTTATTCGTAATCCGGACCCCAAAAACCACGAAAACGATACCCATATTGACATATTGTCAAAAAGTCGCGTCCGCCATCTTGGATCTAATGGGGACCTCCGAAAACCACAAAAGTGATACCCATATCGATATTATATTAAAAAGTCACAACCGTCATCTTGGATTGGATCTTTATTTCTTATCAAGTCCCTAATTTCAAAGTATCATGGTTTTATCTTTAACAATGACGAAGTCCCATACAAACTTTCATCCACTATTTCACCCCCATACAGGTCAAAATTTAAAAAATCTTAGAACAAATATTTCTTTTTGTCTTATTAAGTGCCTAAATTCAAAGTTTCATGGTTCTATCTTCAAAAATGACGAACTTCCATACAAACTTTCATCCCCTTTTTCAACCCATACAACCTTTTTTTCGCGATAAAAAGTAGCCTATGTCCTTCCCCGAGATCTAATCTATATTTGTACCAATTTCCATCAAAATCGGTTCAGTGGTTTAGACGTGAAAGCTTAACAGACAGACAGACAGACAGACAGACAGACAGACAGAAAGACAGACAGACAGAGTTACTTTCGCATTTATAATATTAGTAAGGATTTTAAAAATTTGAATTAATTAGGTACTCGCGATGAATTCGCGATAGGAAGTCCGGAAGTAATTGACACGTGAGCGAAATGTTAGAAAAAGGCGGCGACACCAAAGGGGTTAGAAACTTATTCATCATCGTCATCGTCATAACGGCCTTCATAATTTGACCCACTGTTGGGACACAATGCCTCTCCTTGTCATCTAAGGAGGTCCAGGCAGTAGTCCACCACGCTTGCCCAATGCGGATTATTGGACGGAGTATAAGGTGATCAATACCCCTTTGCTGATCCATTAGTCATTCTTTGACAGCCGCTGGAGAATATGGGGTGATGCTATTCTACTCTGCCGGCATCACACGGCTGTAAAGAGTTATATTATTATTAGAAGCAGGGTAGAAAAAGAATTATTTAGAATTAATAAAAACAGGTCAGTGTAGACGTCGAGTACCTCATGTTGGAGCCGATCGGGCTCGTCTTCGTGGTCTTCTTTGGGGTGGTCCTCGTGCTACAATTCTTAGCCATGCTGCTCCACCGATTCGGCACCATTATGCATTTGCTATCCGCAGTTAAGCTCAACTGGTATTGGACTATGAAGGTAATTATATTATACATACATACGATAATTCTCGTAAACCCATTAGGGGAGCAGAGCCTTAGGTACCGTTTTGCTACGTATAAAGTCACATCTGCAAGTATGGGCCATGCAGTACCTCGCCCAATGTCGCCCCTGGACCGAACTATTTCGCGGTAACGCCCACACAAGCTCTGGTTGTACGCTGGCTGATCCCGAAACGCGCTCAATGAGCACTTCATAGGTTTTACACCACGCGTACGGTGGTAACTAACCAGGCGGGCGTTAGGCCCTACCACCCGTTTAGCGGAGATGGTCGCTCATAAATCTCTTAGTCGCCTCCTACGACGCCCAGGGGAAATAAATAAAAATAAATATATTTTCACGCTCACACCAATTATCTAGCCCGAAGTAAGTATCATTAAGAACTTGTGTTACGGATACCAGATAACGGACATTTTTTTTATTATATACATATTACATAATATATTTTTTTTGATATTTTTATAAATAAACTTAAATAAATATATAAACAACCATGACTCGCAAACAAATGTTCGTGTTCATCACACAAATATTTGCCGCTACCAGGATTCGAACCCGGGCCGCTTGATGTGTAGGCAGCTATACTGACCACTCCACCACGACGGCGTCAAGAGAAGGGGCAGTGACAACGGTATTCTTATAGACCGTCACTGCACGGTCATATGTTGCTTGTCAGTCGCCCACATTAAAGGGGCACTAAACCCAAAAACATTCCTTCAGTAAACAATCTAACGCCAAAAGCCAACAACCATAACAGCCTATGCCAAATAACGTCGAAGACATTACAAATTTAACATCCCAATTAGATATTTTTACAAATACCGTCAACCAGCAAGTTTGGCTTTGCTTTTGAAAATATTGAATTTAGTTTCAGCCAAATTTAATTACAAACAAAATTCAATAGATATTTGTATTTTAAAAACAAAAATAATAACATTCCTTCTACTTATTAAATTATAGATTACAACCGGTGCTCCTAGTATGAGTTTATTAGTTTTCGAGCTCGATCAAACGTATCGTCTCTTTTCATACATTGCCCACTAGCGCCTCTAGCGTAAACTATCAGAAACAGTGGGTAATGTATGATAAGAGACGATACATTTGGTCGAGCTCGAAAACTATCAATCCTCATACTAAGGGTACGGGACTACATCCAAAGATTTAGATTACCTACATATTTTTACGAATATGCAGATGCTTCTTTGATAATTCATTATTAGTTTTTGTAAGACCTTTCCGGTGAAAGTATTCTTATGTGTTAATGACATTTTAATAAAATGCTTTCGAGTAGGTAAGCTAAAATTAAATAAGTATAACAACTCTTCATTGTTCCGGCAGGCGGAGGAGGTGAACCAGCATGCCCGCCTACAGAATAACGCCGTGGAAATTACAAAAGAACTGCAAAAAATGAACGGAAATAATAACGATCTGGATGACATGAACCAAACCAATGTGGCTAAGAGGAATACTGTTTTTAACCTGGAACGTGCCAAAGTGAACAAGAACAACGTTGTCAGTCTTGATGCTAACTTTAGGATGAACTTAGAAAAGATAAAATCGGGTGAGTATTTAGTGTATTAGGGCATTGTATGGCATGATAATCGACATTGTCCTTCCAGTCTGCCTAGCATGACCACATAAACACGATATGATATAGCCATTTATCGCGTTGAACTGTCAAAAAATATTGGGTATAACCACCAACTTGGAATTTTATCCAAACTGGGAACATTTATAAGGCTTACACATGTTCGCAGTTTCGATAAATTTTCAAGATTGCTGTTATATCCAATATTTTTTGACAGTACAACGCGATAAATGGCTATATTATATCGTGTTTCGGTGGTCATGCTAGGCGGGCTGGTCTTTATTATTCTGATATTAATCTGTTTATACAAAATAGTCGTCGTGTGGGCAAAAGTAATTTTCCTGAGTGCGCATACTACAATTAGTATGCGCACGGAGTTTCTCCCGAGTTCTTGTTCTAAAAACATATGTTGTGGTGAGAGACACCGTTTTTTTAACTCAATCTACCGTACAATTGCCTTTTAATTTAAAAGAAAAAGTAGTATGCGCACTCTGTAAAATTACTTTTGACTTCGCTGTATAGCCAAGTGATTAGTCTGACTTTGTGCAAATAATGTTCTCTGATGCTGGCACTTAACATGGCGGTTTTGTCCAATATTTGTTCTGCATCTCTCTTATTCTGTATTAAAATGAATGTGAGGGATGCAGCAATATTTGTGAATATTTGACGAATACAGCCACGTGATGTGCCAGCATAAGATTTGCGAGAGCACTACACAAATAAAACTTCGTAGACACAAGAAGAGAGTTAAATCCGTAAAACTAGTTTTGTGAAAGTGTTATTTTTGCAGTTAAGAATTAGTTAGTCATTTTTACAGTTATTATATATTACTAGCTGACCCGGCAAACGTTATTTTGCCTTACAAAAATGATTAAATTACTAAAATGGCTATAAAAAAATAGGGGTTGGTGATAAAACAGTAAAAATTTTGAATGGATGTATTTTTTAATGCCACATAAGTAAGAAAAAAAAAAAAAAATATCGTCCAAAAATAAATAAAAAAAATTAAGGGTGAACAACCCTTATCACTTATGGGTATGGAAAATAGATAGTAGCCGATTCGCAGACCTACTGAATACGCATACAAAGTTTCATGAAAATCGGTCAATCCGTTTCGGAGGAGTACGGTAACTAACATTGTGACATGGAAATTTTATATATAAGATAAATAAAAAAATTGTTTTTATTAACATAAATTATATTACAATTCATTTGTGAAACATCTCTTTTAAGTAATTATTAAATACTTGTGTTAGAGTGCTTCGCTCATAAACCTTTGACTTTATAACATTATGTTAATAAGTTACAATGAAAACTATGAAACGTAAAAGTAAACACACAACAATATAAAAAGTATAAAAAGTTCTAAAATTTTGTTCTTGTGTGAGTGCGTGCTACGAGCACACGCAAGTGTGTGTGTGTGTGTGTGTGTGTGTGTGTGTGTGTGTGTGTGTATGTTTTATTTGTGCATGCGTGAGTGTGAGTAAGTGTGATACAACTAGTAATCCCTTTAAGTTTATATAATTCTTTTTAATATGTTTTCAGTCTCTTCGTATGTTAAAGTTTTTAACCATTTAATTACTATTTCTTTACAACCATGAGTTGTTTTACCATAAATATCCACTTCCCTATTAATTTTATTTTAAATAAAACTTGATTGGCTCCTGTATTGTCGCTTAGCAAAGGTCTTATGGACCCTGTCTGATGAAGATATATTATAAAAAATTTTAGAAACCTGTAGAATACAGACTACTTATAATAATAAAAATGGGAAATGGGCAGTTTTTCATCCGCGTTCATGAGAAAAAACTTACTACTTGGATTTGGTTATTCTGATTTATTCGTTTTGTGCAGGTGAAATTCCGAGAATATCAACCCTGGGCCGTACGGAAACGGCGCGCAGAGATACGGTTAGCGCTTTAATCGTCCGAGAAGATACAGTGCAAACCGAGCGCCGCCTGTCACAGATGCACCGCGCTTCGGTCGCACCTAACGAGCCTTTTTACAATAATCCCATCGTGTCGGTGAGTACCAGCACCAGGGCCCGACGTAGGGGGAGGGACAAAAGGACATTTGCCCAGTGGCGGCGGTGCTTTTGGCCTTTTGTCCAGCCTGCCTAGTATGACCACCGAAACACGATATGATATAGCCATTTATCGCGTTGAACTGTCAAAAATTATTGGATACTAGCTTCTGCCCGCGACTTCGTCGACGTGGAATAGTTACTTTAAGCAGCATTTTTTTTGTGTAGGTACTTATTATGCAAAAACCACACATACAAACTGCCGTGCACTACAGTAAATGGCATTTTTACAATCTACCATTTTATGTTTTTCCATCCTTTGCTACTTACACGCAACCTTTCATCCCCACATGGGTCAATATTTCAAAAAACGCTAGAACAAATATTTGCGTTTCATGGTTTTATCTTCGGTAATGAGGAATGGCATAAAAATTTTCATCTCATATTTCAACCCCTTCATTCTCTTTTTCACAAAAAAGGTAGCTTTTATTCCATTTCGAGGTTTAGTCTATTTTTGTACCAAATTTCATTAAATTCGGTTCAGGTGTTGGGCGTGAAAGCGATTAAGCTAAAAAGTCGCGTCCACCATCTTGGATTTCAAAATGGATGCTGTATTCTGAATCCTGACTCCGAATACAGCATCCATTTTGAGACCTCCGAAAAATACAAAACTGATACCCATATCAAGTTTAAAATTCGCGTCTGCCATCTTGGATCTCAAAATGGAACCCTGTAAACCACGAAAATGATATCCATATTATTAATAAGTTAAGTAGCGTCCGCCATCTTAGATCTAGAAATTGATGACGTATTTGGAATCGCGACCCCCGAAAACTAAGAAATTGATACCTAAATCGCTTTTATGTTAAAAAGTCCCATCTGCCATCTTGGATCTCGACGTAGATGATGTATTTGGAATCATGACCCCCAAAAACCTCGAAAATGATACCCATATTCCTATTAAGTTAAAAAGTCACGTCCGCCATCTTGGATCTCAAAATCGATGTTTTATTCGGAGTCAGAATCCCCAAAAATCTCGAAAATGATACCCATATCGATTTTACATTAAAAAGTCGCAACCGCCATCTTGGATGTCGAAATAGATGTCGTATTTGGAATCGGGACCCCCGAAAACCACGAAAATGACACCCATAATGACATTTTGTCAAAAAGTCGCGTCCGCCATCTTGGATCTCGAAATAGATGTTTTATTTGTAAGACCCCCAAAGACCACGAAAACGATACCCTTATTGACATTATGTTAAAAATTCGCGTCCGCCATCTTGGATCTCGAAGTAGATGTTTTATTCGTAATCCGGACCCCTAAAAACCACGAAAACGATACTCATATTGACATTATGTTAAAAAGTCGCGACCGCCATCTTGGATCTCGAAATAGATGTCGTATTCGGAATCGGGGCCCTCAAAAATCACGAAAATGATACCCGTATCGATATTATATTAAAAGTCACAACCGCCATCTTGGATTGGATCTTTATTTCTTATCAAGTGTCTAAATTCTAAGTATCATGGTTCTATCTTCAAAAATGACGAACTTCCATACAAACTTTCATCCCCTATTTCTACCCATTCAACCTTTTTTTCGCGATAAAAAGTCTATGTCCTTCCCCGAGATCTAATCTATATTTGTACCAATTTTCATCAAAATCGGTTCAGTGGTTTAGACCTGAAAGCTTAACAGACAGACAGACAGAGTTACTTTCGCATTTATAATATTAGTAAGGATAAGGATAACCGCCAACTTGTATTTTATCGAAACTTCGAACATTTATAAGTCTTTGAATATTCGCAGTTTCGATAAATTTTCAAGATTGTTGTTATATCCAATAATTTTTACAGTTCAACGCGATAAATGGCTATATCATATCGTGTTTCAGTGGTCATGCTAGGCGGGCAGAGCGGCGAGCGGTTATCAGAATTACCGTTTTTTGGCAACTCCCATATTAAGTACTAGTGGTCGCCCGTGGCTTTGCTCGCGTCAATTTTGGTTATTTATTTAATTTTTTATTTATTTATAATTGGTACACTAACAGATTACTGTCAATTACATTTACAACAATAAAAGATACTGACAATTATTATAAGTGTACACAACTTGACCTATTGAGCTGAACGAACAAAAAATTGAAATAACTTAAACTATAACGTAAGTCTTATCTTAGTAAAAACAACAATACTAGAAAAAATGCACTGAAAAAATCGACTTGCCTCAGGCGGGAATCGAACCCTCTCGGTGGCGTAATGGTCAACGCAGCCGCCCGGATTGCGGAAGATGCGGGTTCGATTCCCGCCTGAGGCAAGTCGATTTTTTTTTCAGTGCATTTTTTCTAGTATTAAAAATAATTACGCGTTTGTAAACGCAAAAATAAAATTATTCCAAAAACAACAATTATAAAAATAAAAAAAATCAACAAAAAACAACAATTATAAAATACAAATGGAGATATTGAAAAATGCACTGAAAAAAATCTACTTGCCTCAGGCGGGAAGGTAAGGAGCCGCGGGAGGTAAGTCGATTTTCAGTGCATTTTTCAATATTAAAAATATTTACGCGTTTGTAAACGCAAAAATAAAATTATTCTACAAATGGAGATGAAAAAAAAACAATATTATATAGCTTTTAGCCTCCCTCGATAAATGGACTATCCAACACAAAAAGTATGTAATCATAAGGATTTTTTTTTTATTTTACGAGTATTTCAAAATAAATAATTAAATCTATAAGTATTCTAAAGCTGAAGAGTTTGTTTGTTTGGTGGAACGCGCTAATACCAGAAACTACTGATTCAAATTGTTTTTTTTTTGTGTTGGATAGTCCATTTATTGACGAAGGCTTAACCTTTATTTTGTAAAAAAAAAACAACTTCACGCGGATGCGCTAGTTTCAAATATTGAACAATACCCTCTTGCGACCATTAGCCAAAACTCAATTTATAAAGTCAATTAATAAGAGTTATTTAAAATTTGATCACAATTTTATTTTATGGCACTCCAGTTTATTTATTTTTGTTGTACGCAGAGTAACGACAGACGTCGGTCAACTGTAGCGTATCGGAACCAAAGCTTCATGCCGGCCACTTACGACGACGACGATCCCGTGGGGCTCCCGCGACCGAGCGTGCATTTCGCAATTAACTAGTTTATATTTGTGTGCATTATTATTATTTAAGTGAAATATACAATATCTTTGTTTACTATTAGGTATTATTTATGTGAAATATATTGAGTATCGTTGTTATTATGTTGTAGTTTTTTTTCACGTGGCACTCTTGCATTTATGTGAAGGGGAAAGCAAAACTAGCGTCGCTAATTGATTTAATTATATTGCTAATAAATCTTTATCTGATTTAATAGAATAGCAATATGTTTTCATCAATTGAGCAATCATGTCCCCTATGAAAACGGTTACTGAATCTTTGTACACTGTTTCGCGTTCCGTAGTTGAGTCACAAAATTAACACTTTTTTTTTGACAAGTCTTGTAGGTAAGGCCCACATTGCGACTTATTGCAACGATACAAGCGCGCGTGTGACAGCCGCGCGACTGTATCGGGAGTGCATCGCGATACCAACTATCAATCAACAAGTATTTGTATCAATGGAAACTGGCGTTTATAGCTATTCGAGCGCAGCAGCCACACAAATGATTTGTGCGCATCGGAACTCGCACGTTTTTATCGATTCAGACGTGAGAGTAGGGGGGAAAGAACAGCTACGTGCCACTCACGATTTTACCACGTTTGCATCGATGCTGTATCGCGTTTGCATCGCGACGATATCGCTGCTTTTAGTAACGCGTGTGTATACGCGGGTACGACGATTTTCAACTTTATCGATACTGAATCGAGTTTGTAGCGATGCAAAAGGTCGCAATGTGTAACTACTACAGAAAATGAAGTCAATATAGGGATGATGACTGATAATCTCTATTTAGTTCAGACAGAACACGAAAAAAAACTAGACACGTATTTTTTCTATTATGTATCACGTAAAAAAATAATGACGGCGATACAGTGCGTTGCAATATCGAGTGACGTCACGCTTTCGTACACTTTACGAAAGCATGACGTCGCAACCACCCCTGAACTGATTCAAAGTCAAATTTCTTTATTCATTTAGGTGCAATTTGCACAACTTTGAGATTCAATTTGGACGCAATCGGTTCAAGAGTCTACCAGGAGGCCTTGTTCTTGCCGGTTTTTCCTTCCCTTATTACAAAACATGGACTAAAGTTAGGCGTGTCACTTATTTGCTGAATGAAAGACAGAGTTATCAGTAGTTTTCAGCCACGACTAACTTAAATCCACGTTTTATAATAAGGGGAGCAAGTTTTATCCTCCCTTTACTGTTTACATAGTTAGTATTTTCATAGTTATTCGATTAAGTAAAACTACATCTCTAATGGTTTTTGATAATCTATCTGGCAGACTTAATAGAATTAGTATTATATTTACCCAGTCATCATCCCTATAGGTAGTTGGTGATAGTAATGCTTACCTACCGTTGAGTCTACAAATTGGTGGACTTAGAAGAGTACAGTATGTATTTAGATGAGCATATGATAGGGACTGGTTTATAGATAGGCAACTGAAAACAGTTACTCGCAATCCTGTAGCTAAGCAGACATTGATGCATTCATCTCAACGGAGCTCGGCTAGTCTTACCAGCAGAAACGCAACAAAAATAAAAAAGTCGGAGTTATTTAACTATGTATACTGTAACTATATCTTTGAAACAACTTTATTTTTAATTCTTGACAGGGAAGCTCATCTTACCTGATGCTAATTGACTATAAGGCCGAATATGGAATCAAGGTTCACCTGAAACCCTCTAACACAGATGGACTGACTAGCATATTAGTAATATAAACCTTCAATTTGAGAAGCGATTTTGAACAAAGGTTAGGTAGCCCTGCGTAAATTATGAATTTCAAATTCAAATAAAATGCATGAATTGTAACGCGCGGCTTATGACAATCTTCTGACATATCCGGAATACAATAATGCTACAGATTTTCACAGTGGCGGATTTACTTTGCCGCCAGTAGGCTAATAAATCTTTGCCGCCCCTACTTACCTACTTCTGAAATTCGATACCCTAGTTGCATCGAGCATATACCTAGTTCACAATCATATTAATAACATTTGCAACTTTATTGTGCTCTATCTTCCTCATTACGTCAGCTTTTCTCCCTTTATTAAAAAAGTAAAATATTTGGGGCTCATTTTCTCAAAATTTGAGTAAAATTTGCCGCCCCCTAAAATCTGCCGCACTAGGCTCCAGCCTACTCAGCCTACTGGAAATCCGCTACTGGATTTTGATAAGATCTCAGTCTTGAAAAAAGTCCAACCACCAACTAAACCGAAATTCGGACTCTCCTGGGATCGAACCCGGGACCTCTGGATCTAATTCCGGCGGGAACCAACAGACCTTTATCATGGTCTTAAAATTAACAAAAAGTTCTAATAATGGTATTCAAATATTTATAGCTGAAAAGAACTGAAACTAATAATAGGTACCTACATCGAAAGCCTTATAAGCGCCTGTGCCCACCGACAGCACGGCCGGGCACGGCATGGCAAGGGATTTTTCGTGGACAAACTAAGTGAACAAATGATTTTTCACCTTCTATTCTATTCTGAATTAATGGCGTCGCGACGCATTGAACGTACGTATTTTGCCAATGTCAAGTGAAAATGTAACTAAAGTAACAAAAATTGTACGGTTGATTTGGGTTAAAAATGGAATCTTTCAACACGTGTTTTTACAACAAGAACTCGGGAGAAAGTCCAATAAATTTTCCATTTTTAACCTTATGTAAAATGAAATTAGCCTTGGCATTTTTTTATTTTACCCGAAAAGGTTGAAATATCACGAAGCATCCTCAAGGATCTGTAAGCGTCCCGCGCCATGCTTAAGGATCCGACGATCGACGATCGCGTCTTTCGGTACGTGTGACGCACACATTACTTCGTGTTGTTAAAAGAAAGATAGTGCTAAGTAAAGTTTAATCCTGTCCCACAGTCTACATAGTTTTTACATTCTACAAGTAACGGCGTGGCACATCAAAAGAATTTTTCGTAGACAAATGATTTTGGACCTTATTAGAGTAAATTTAGCAGTGACATTTTTTTATTTTAACAAGAATAGGTAGAGGTGTTCCTCTGTGTGCTGCGGCATCCTTCGGTATCTCTCCGCGCGCCGCGGCGTCCTGAAGCCTGCCGTGCCGAGATGCGCCGTCCTGCGCTATCGCACTGGGCGCCAGCCCTAAGACGTTCCAGAAATTCACTCCACCGCTCTAAATAAATCAACTAAAGCGACTAAGAAAATTAAAGTTTTCGGAAAAACCAGTTAAAAGCAATTGTATGGTTCGTCAGCGCGATACCGAAAGTGAGGGGTCATGTTGCGCGGGCGCCGCTCTCAGCCAGTGAGCGCGCGGCGAGCCGACCGACCGCACCACGACCGCGCAACATGCGCACGCACGACGACCCGCGAGTGACCTACCACGCGCAACTATACATTGTGAAGTGATTTCCTAGCCCCAGGATTTTACACCATTTCCATCCACAATCACACCACGGAAACGGTAAGCGAATATTGTTGAAAACTTTTTTGACAGCTAGCAACACCTGACCTTTCGTGGCCTGAGGTTGTCTCACGATCAGCTGCGAAAGTATGCGAGGGTGACTGTAATAGGTGTTCGATTGCATAATTAGCAAGTATCAGGATTTGCTTTTATTACATAGTAAAAGTGAATCCTGCAACAATGACTTGCGATACCCAAGTCTCAATGGAGAGCAAAATTGTCCGTTTTCTCTTTCGAAAGTTTCGCAATCGACTTCACCGTTCGAGTTCGAGTATTTCCTATACAAAAGAATAGGAAAATACACATTTATCAACACAAAATGCTATGCTGAATATTAACAGTACTTTGAAAATCTTGTATTTATATCTTGCAAATCTTACGATATCCGCTTGTGAGTTAACAATCGTAAACAAAAGTGAATGTAGGCGGTGGCGTTGGCATGAAAGAATTAAGTAGGAATAGAAAACAAAGAGTAAATTTGTTGGTGGTGACCTTTAAACACGTGGACCTACCACTAAAAAAGAAATTGAAGTTTTTAGTACTACTACTTAATAAGATTCTTAACAACAATCAGTGAAAAGGTACGAGTAAACGTTTTTGTCTCTTAACCTAATAATAGGCAATCATTAACCAAGAATGCAATTTAATCGAAGAATCATATTTTTTTATGACAAGAACCATTTAAAAGAATTCGATTTGCCACTCACTTATTCAATTGCGATTACCTACTAGGAGTGACATTGAACTGGTTTTTGTCTTATAAAGAACTTTCAATAAAACTTTTAACGCTGTAGATTTATATAGGTAGAGTTGGTGCTTACGTAGGTACTTGTTTTGTAGAAGAACTATTAGTAAATAAACTCTGATAAATAAACTATAATATATAGATAATATAGAGCAGTTATTTTATTAGTCTTTCAATAAACCAAGAGTCGACATTATTGAAAACCGTTTTCTTTTAAAATTGTCCATAGAGAAACCACTGGGACAGCTAAAAATATCTATTTATAAATTATACGTACCTATACGTACTGTACGTTTTGGCATCCACAATATCATAGACACAATGTATTAACAGATGTTTAATGAATTTAATTTGTGGGAGTTTTTTCCAACATTCAAATAGAAACCCGACGTACCGTACTAACTTAAGGCCACGTTTATATCCGGTTCCGACTGAGGTCTGCTCTCACTTCTTTGAAGAACAATATAAGTACGATAAATGCAATTTAAACCTATTAGCTAATTAATAGTTACGCACTCGGGACCTGTTTCGTGTACAATACTTACAAAACATGATTTAATTGAAGGAATGTTGCGAGATTACATAGTAGCAATTACGATTATGACACGATAGTAGTTTGGGCGACTACGCACATTGTTCTATAGGGTCTAATATAAAATTGATTAGTTTCCATTATACTATTTACGTAATCCTAAAAACCACAACGTTTCAATGACGATAGCATAGTAGGTTCTACTAATGAAAGAGGTAACATAATTATGTTTGCATTATTAATAAGGCATAATAATATTGTAAGAAAAAGAATTTTATAAAAAGTAATAATTAACTCTTTTTACACATCATTTCTTGCCTATGCCTACGTCTAATTTGTAGAGAGTTAGAAAATCGAACTTAGGTATCACTCAACCCAGACGATTAAGTCTCTACCATGCTGTGGTTCCTATTGTATTAGACATACGGGTGGTAATTCAATTTCACTAACACAAGCAATGCCATAATTATAAGTTAATAAACCTTGACGTTAACCGGAAGAAAGTGTCTTACGGTAATCATTTTGCTTGCAAATTAATGTAGGTCCAACTAAGGTCCAATGAAACCTGCAAACTAGCTTTTTTGTTGGTTATAACGAGCTAAAAAGGCGTCAATTTATTTTTAGAAATAGGTCTCTTAAACGGTCACACACTCGCAATATAGATTATGATATAACGCCACTAAACTCGTTACAGATAGATAAAATACACTTATAAATTTTATTGTTATGCCGCATGGCGCAAGCGCGCGGGCGCAACTGCTCTATAAAAGACTTCAACGCACGCCCACAGCGTATTGCACTGCGTTAAACGGCATGTTGCGAATAAAATCTTAGTTACATTGTAACAGAATTTTATCATGATCTGATGTTTATGCAACTGTTGTTATAAATTTAAGTCAAAACTATTAGTAAAATCGCAAATGTTGTACAATACATAATTAAACTCTACATAATCTGAATGTAGCAACGTGATGTGAAACTTGATTGAAGTAAATCAAAATGATGTCATTTGTTATTAGGTATCTATGGATGTTTTTGCAATTTATTTTAATAACAGTTAGGTAAAAGAAAAGTATCATCTGTCAATTAATTTTTTTTTTTAAATTTAAATGTTCAGTACTTTTTGAACCTTTACAAAGACACAACCGTACATTTATTATCTTTAAAATAATTGGGTAGATAAGTCTTTACACTGTGGAAGCTGATTATATTAGAGCTATGTTCTAAATTTAAATAGATTTGTAAATACCGGCTTATTCTGTAATTTGCGTTCAAAAAACCCTTTTTGATAGGCGCTTCGTTTATTTTTAATGTAACTGTAGCTTGGCGCGGTAACGATTAAAAAAATTACCTATCTAATATTTAAACAAGAATAAAAATGCACAATATTACAGCTTATCATACGAAAATTAGGCACTTTACTTGACCAGAAATTAATTGTGTAATCACTTCACATCACTACCTAATTTTTTTATTATTTTTCCTTGTCGTACCTGATTTATAAATGGTAATGAGTCTATTGAACATAACTACTTAGTTATTTTCAATTAATAAACGCTTACCCATATCTTAATAACATTCGAATGTCTACCTACCCATTTTCACGTTAAGGTCGAATAATTATGTTTTAGAAGTAATAATACACCAACGCAACTATTATTACCTTTGATTTAAGTATAATCTCAGACACACGATATTGTCACGAGGTCAGTATTGAGTTAGGACGCTTCAGCTGTTTTCTGGCACGCTGTAACTATGTGTTCACATACCTATATGGTCGTAATTCGTGTTGATCTATCTATTATTTATTCCTAACAATATTTAAAAAATAACACCGTAAGAGGCACGTTCTGTCTTCTATTGTTTTCCATGATGGCCGCTCTATATTCGCAGCCGCGAACCCGCGAAAACACTATAGGTAAGTACCCACATTGCAACTACTATTTTACATAATTTTTTGTTATTATGTAAAGGCGGTGATGTAGATCGTTTTCGCGGGTTCAGGCCGCGAAGGTAGAGCGGGCATAAGAGAAACAGTAACAAAACATCTATGACTCTTTAATAATTTATGCAAAGTCAATTTAAATAAAGGACATTTTGATTTTCATTATATTAATATTGTAGCAGGTGCCAGCTATTATTGCAAAGGTAAAGAGAATTAACCAATTTCGGAGGAGTTGGTGCCAAAGTCAATTGTTGATACCTACCTAAGACAATAAGAACACTGTTCCACTTACTTACCTTACTTTGGATCCAACTTACGAAATTGTTTGATTCATATCTTTTGGGATAAATGATGAAAAAAGGTTTAGGTATTTCCGGAACGAGGCATGAAAAGCACCTTCTACTTAATCTACATTATGGTTACGGAGTGTGTTGATTTGACTGTCACATTCCACTATGGTCCTTTCATAGTAGCTACTTCCCGTTTAGTCATTGTAACTTATCGAGGTCTAATCTAAGCCTTTGGTTATAAGCTGCGGCTCATGTTTTTCTTGTCCTGTAAATTACTATTAAGTAGACCCCCAAACAGAACATAAAAAAAATAGAATTACTACAATAAGGCACTAAGTAGATAGGTAGGTATTATGGCTTGCTTTGTCGTCATGACTTAGGTACCCATAGCACAGATAACATAATACAACAAACTAGTATAGACTAGTACCCATAGAATACGTTATGTAGTCGTCGCAGGCGGGTCGTTTATAAAACGGCCGTATTACAAAACGGCGCGGCGGATTAATAAGTGTGTGAGAATTGTTAACCAAATAAAAACCGTTTGTTGATAAATCTGTAGCAGATTATATCAATATTAGTCTGTATAATCGAAAGGAGATCGCTTATTATTGGAAGGTACAGATTGTTTTTTTATGAACAAGCGAAGTGGAATTATTGCCACTTATCACTCTCAAACACTACAATCCGCCGCGCCGTTTTGAAATACGCTGTGTTATACGCCTGGGACATAGCCATAACGTTGATACCTATTAAATAATGTTCAAAACAATATTTCTCGGTTTATTTTTTGTTTATATTTTTTTTCATTTTAACATTTCCATAGCTGAAAATAAAATGATTTTACAAATAGCCATCTACACCTTAGGTACATATTAGGTATAACTTATGGGGGTCAATATCGCAATTCAAGTAACTAGCTAATCAATGCAATAGAGTTAAAAAAAAAAGTATAACCAGCCAGCCATTATCTATCATGTACCATAGGTCTACATCTCGAGAATAATATTATAATAATATGTAAGTACCTACTATGAGATTTTCTATCACGTTGTTAAACATAAGAAATGGAAGTCGGTATGAAATTGTTCTCCATAATAGAAATAGCACCAAGTTTGCTAAGAATGTAAAGACACGAATGTACGGCAGTGTTGCGCAGTCGCTGTGGCTACTTGTGGAAGTGGGGAGGGGTGAGGGGGGGCCAACCAGCTGGCGGCCGCCAACAGTGAAAGTGGGCCTGCAGTGGCCCTCACGGCTTCCACTAGTCTACTTTAAAAGGGATATATTAAGACTGTGCCTATTGATTTGATTGTATCAACGACGAATGCGCATGCTTTTAATTTTATGTAGGGAATTAATCTATGAAATGTACTCCGCCTTCATACATTATATTATCTTTTAGCAGCTTTTGCATTCCACAAACTTTTAATGAGATCACAAATTATAACTTTACGGTTTATTTTTTGTTAAATTTTTTCGTTTTAACATTTTCGTAGCTGAAAATAAAATGATTTCACGGTCTTGCGGTCAGTTAAATGCGTGTAGCCTACTATAATGCAGGTTCTTTTTGTTTTGTACTGGGTCGAAATATTTGTGTAAGTACCTATCTGTAACTCACTTCACGCAGCCGCCCGGATTACGGAAGATGCTGGGTTCGATTCCCGCCTGGGGCAAGTCGACTTTTTTTAGTTTGTTTTCTCGTTTTAAATGTATTTTATGCAGCAGTTTTTCAACTACTTACTTACTTCTCGCCTGGGGCACCAGGCGGGAATGGAACCCAGCATCCTCCGCAATCCGGGCGGTTGCGTTAAATACTACGCTACCGACATTGCTTTCGCTGTCGAAATTTATAAGTGCTTGGTACTTATGTTTTTATGGTAAACATTGTTTCATCAAATCTTTGAAATTTGCACTTCTAAGATACGAACGAAATATATTTGCAAATATTTGACTTTCAGTTAAGATTAAACTACCTTATATTATGGAATTATTCTTGGGTTAACAAACGCGTAAATATTTTTAAAACTAGAAAATAGACTTGTTTACATACTTACATCCTATAGGTACCCAGTATCCTCGGTAATCCGGCTCGATCCCCGGTTCGATTCCCGCCTGGGTAAGGTCGATTTTCGATTTATCAGTGTATTTTCTAGTTTTAAAAATATTTACGCGTTTGTAAACGCTAAAATAATTCCATAAAATTACATTTGTGTATAATCTGACGTGCTGTTGGCTGTACATAATATAACAACAAAGTTGGTAATGAAAATCACAAAGGGAAATAGTTACTCGGTGTCAAGGCATCTCCTTAATACATTACACTGATAAAATCATAAAATGTTCTATTTGAAACAAGTATTGTCCATGACAAGTAACAAACGCACAATGGAGGCTGAGAGGCGATTGTCCAGGTCGAAGCTCCGCGGAAGTCGCTGACCTTGGGCCTTGGGCGCTGGTCGCTTCGGACTTGAGAGCATATCGTAGCTATTGCCTACAGAATTTCACTTAACATTAATTTTTTTAAAAAAATATTAATGTTTCTTCCGTTCTTAGTTTCGAAGGCGTTTTTTTTTAATTTAATATTATTTTATTTTTGCTATTAAGTGTTGTAAGTACATAAATTTTCAGGAAACTATCTCGTGATCTTTTAGATAAACCCATTTTATTACTTATAAAATGATTACGATATTATCGATGGCAAAGAAATACGCATTATTAGATTAGGTATAGTTCAAAAACTACTTGTCAGGTGTCGTTCAAGTTTAAATGGGACCACATAACTAGCACCAGCTGTAACAAGAATCATCATAATACACACAGTAAACGGTTCTGAGGTAACACACACACACACACACACATAAAAAAAAGCATACAATCGAATAGAGAACCTCCTCCTTTTTTGAAGTCGGTTAAAAAGGGCATCAAACCCAAAAATCAACTAAACCAGTGAATCATCAAACAAAAGCCAACAACCAGCCAGCCTATTCGCTAACTTTTTAAAAGAACAATAGCAATGGATATGTCATTTACTCGGTGATTATCACTTTCATCTGTCAAAAAAAGTTAGCGACTAGACCGGCAGGACAGTTGTTACATTCTAAAAGATTTTTTTCTGCTCTGACCCCCCAACCCCCCCCCCCCCCCCCGGCCCCGCTGCTTTCCAGGGGGAGGAGCGAAAGACAGAGCAGCGAAAACAGTCAGAAGAACCTTCCAGGCAAGCGAGGGAAGGAGGGGGTGAATACTCATGGATACCCTAAGGGCCGGCCTCTAAGGTTATGTCAGACTCTTACTGACTAAACACTTTATTTATTATTGCCTATTGCCGATGTGCCTATAAGGCTATCGGAAGCAGCCGCCCCCTCAGGAGAGAGCGAGGTGCTCGCGGCATCAGCAGTTTATCATCATCAACAGCTCATATAATGTCCCCACCGAGGGGCTCGAGCCTACCCCACATTGGAACCGATTAGGCCTTAATCACCACGCTAGCCAAGTGCGGGTTGGTCGACTTTACACACAACCTAAGAATTTCTTCATAGGTGTGTGCAGGTTTCCTCACGATGTTTCCTTCACCGTAAAAGCATCGATTTAACGTACATATGAATTCAAAATTTGAAAACACATTGGTATAAGGCTATCGGAAGCAGCCGCCCCCTCAGGAGAGAGCGAGGTGCTTGCGGCATCAGCAGTTCATCATCATCAACAGCTCATATTATGTCCCCACCGAGGGGCTCGAGCCTACCCCACATTGGAACCGATTAGGCCTTAGTCACCACGCTGGCCAAGTGCGGGTTGGTCGACTTTACACACAACCTAAGAATTTCTTCATAGGTGTGTGCAGGTTTCCTCACGATGTTTCCTTCACCGTAAAAGCATCGATTTAACGTACATATGAATTCAAAATTTGAAAACACATTGGTACGTCGCGAGGATCGAACCAGTGCCTCCCGGGTGGGAGATTACGCTCTTACGCACTACGCCAACAACGCTTACGCCACCGACGCTTCGGCAGTACGGGTAGATATACACATGTTAAATTTAAACTTAACAGATTTAAGACAGTTCAAAAGAGCTAATTAGAGCGAACAGGATTTTATACATGCCGTTTTGCAATCTAAAACTTTTTTGATGAATCATTGAAAACATACTGAGTCATTATTAATTAATATTATAGGTAGGCATGCCTATATAATTGGAAATGTGTCAACTTATAGGACATATAAATAGCAAAAAACCTGAATATATTGGTTGGGTTTTCTCAAATCTAGAAAGCTCAGTTGGGGGTTCTTTTTTGTGGTAGAGGCGCCTTTAGAACAGATCGTCGATTATCGATAAGTTTCAGAACACGGTTATGAAATTCACATTCCGTGTTCTGAAACTTATCGATACCTACGCCAGAATCATGCATAAAGTAGTTTGGTGGTATATACTTATTTCCAAAAAGGCCCCTTTCTTTTTTCTATAAAAAGGTCTATGAAATGACTCCACCGGATAGTGAGTACAAAACAAATGAAAAAATAGCCAGTGAAGATATTTTCTTCTTCATGCCTGTATTGACAGACACTCGATTGTAAGAACCTTTGTAGAGAATCCGGGACTATCTTGCGGGATAAAGTTGTCGACAACAAATCATTTACGGGAGTTTCGCCCTAGCCCTACAGGCTCGAAGACGTTCCTTGCCATTTTCAAAATTTCCAGTGGGGCTGTTAAGGCCGTTTGAGGACGGCAGTAACACCCGAGTCGTCGAAAGTATAAAAATTCTATTACATGACATCTTTGATTTAAGTCTTTAAATACCGGTGTATTTTTAAATATAATTTCCTTTGAATGGTTTGAAGCTTAATTAGCTTTGATGATTAATGGTTATGGTCCGTTCAGTGTTTTTTTATTACCTAAGCTTAACGCATACCTTTTCAAAGAAATCAAAGCATTAAAAAAAATAGCATGAACTAAACCACATACCTACTTACTTTTTATTTTATTATAATATTTAATCAACTCTATTATTTTATTTCTGTTTTGGAATAGTTTTTACTTAAAATTTTCCAGTTATCAACATTAAAACAATCAATGAAAAAAATATGGATCTTCACTCAAAATAAATTGGGCACGGAATTTGTGTGACTGTAAAAAAAACTTTACTTTTAAGGGCCCTAGCACACTTATCAGCAGAATGTAGAGCGGCCATGAAGACGTAACTAAGGAATATGTCCACACCAGGCACCTAATTGTTATAAAATTTCGATTGGGACTGTAGAACTATAGACGTTTCAGTTATGAAGAGCTTCGAAGATATTTAAGGATTTGTGTTATAAATACTGTTAGCAGAAATGAAGAATGAATCGTTGAGAATCATGACGTCACCACAACGCCGCCATATAAGCAATCGTTAGTTCGCTCTCAGCCCATTTGCTTGTCGGACGTTGAAGGGTGAGGTCGGTTGAAGTGGTGATGATGTGATTTGCATTGAGTCATTTATTTCATCCTTATTGTTCGGTTATTGTGTAAAGAGTGGTTTTCTGTGCATTTACTTGTTATTTATGGTGAAAATCTAATTGAAAGTAAAATTGTTTCTTTATCGTATTTTATTCCAGTCCTGATTCCTAAAATCAGAATTGGGATAAAGTTCCTACGCCTACATTAGAGGTTTTTTTAGTTTAAAAAAGAAAATAACAAGCAGTTGCAGGGATTCGATTTATTATGCCGCTACCGTCACAAAATCGGAAAATACGCCACCGCGCCATGAGATTAAGCGTGGTATGTACAAGCAAATCACATCGACACCATCATAGATCTCTTTCTTGTAGTCGTGGGTCGCGTCCACGGTTGTCTAGGAGTGAAAATCTTTCACGGTTTCGTAGGAGTGATACTCGTGTGTCTACTCGGCACGTAGAATGTAGTTCGCGGTCTCAACGTAGCGTGTCTCGATACAGTAGATTCCGTACTCATTCGCGACTTCGTCACAACAGAACCGATTTACAACATTATCATAGTGACCGTCGCGGGTCACGTGTAACGATTCGATGGCGGAGACGTTAAGCGCGATAGTGTCTACACTAAATGCCATTGGGGAAAATACGGCGAGTGTAATGCCAACCCCGTCTGACCGTGTTCGTGTTAGAAATACGGCGAGTGTAATGCCAACCCCGTCTGACCGTGTTCGTGTTAGAAATACGGCGAGTGTAACGCCAACCCCGTCTAACCGTGTTCGTGTTAGAAATACGGCGAGTGTAATGCCAACCCCGTCTAACCGTGTTCGTGTTAGAAATACTGTGAGTGTACCGCTAAACACGTCTGCACGTGTTCGTGTTAGAAATACTAAGAATGTAACGCCAAACTCGTCTGATCATGTTAGTGTTAGTCCTACCCCCGATGCGAGGACAGCAACCTAATCGCAGCGCAGGTGCTTGCCGATGCTAGCATTAAATAAAGCAAGGTGCCACAGTAACTTTGTATCTAACTTTGATCTATCGTCTATCAATAACTTTGATGCGAGGGGGTAGAACGCGCAAAATTGGCTAACCGTTGGTATGATTTAGTGTCTTGCTGGAGTTTCTCATTGTCTAAAACGAGACTCCAAAACCTAGTTAGGTGAATGGTCAACCAACGACCACATAATGGTAAAATTTCGTGAGAGTTTAAGTCTATGTGCCATAAAATTGTTCAGGCGCAAATACTTTTTAAGGTTATGAACACAACGTCCGACAAATTTCCGACATACGCCGAGTACGCTCGTCGATATCTGCTTTGTTTGCGTATGGTTCGGGGTTTGAGTGAGGATCGGATGGTTCAAGTGGTGATGCGTGGCGTTAATAACGCCCAGGTGGGGGTGGCGGCCGCAGGTGCCGGCTTGGCTGCGGAAGGCATAGTTTCGTTTCTGGCCATTTGTGTCAAGCCTAGCCGCAGCAAATTGGTCTGCCATGGACCAGCTAGTGCTTTTGGGCAGCGCCACACTACGCCACTAGATTTCGAGTGCAACTGCGATTAGACTGGATATGTAACTTAGGCCGAGTTAGGCCGAGTGTCAGGTTAGGCCGAGTTACGCCGAGTGTCAGTTTAGGCCGAGTGTCAGGTAAGGCCGAGTTAGGCCGAGTGTCAGGTTAGGCCGAGCGTCTAGCAGACTGAGGCGCAAAGCGGGCGCTCCAATTTCTGGACCTGGCCGGTTGTTTCTGCCGTTGCATCGTGTGAAACGTGTTGGTGTTTAAGTATTTAATGAGGTCTCCCTGGGCGCGGACGGCCGATGCTGCTCATATGGGTTGGAGACGCTGGTGGTTGTCATAGCGTTGCGAAGTTTTGCGCATTATTTGATTGGGATGGCTTTCAAAGTCGTAACCGATTGCAATGCTCTGGGGGCCGCCGAGGGCAAGAGAGATCTTCTGCCAAGGGTTGCACGCTGGATGATTTATCTACGGGATTTTGTTTTAATATCGAATATAGAAAGGGAAATGGTGTCCCGAGAGTTGTGCAGCATTTTTCGTTGTTTACCTAACGCTCTTATGTTCTTACTTGCGAACGTCTATGTGTGCGTGTGTGTGTATGGGAGCGTTACCCCAGGCGCACGCGAAAGGTGCCGTGCAGAGACGTCTGAGGATATGTATTGGGCTTCAGCCTTGCAGACATATCTTACGATATGTGTTGGGCTTCGGCCTTGCAGACATATCTTACGATATGTGTTGGGCTCCGGCCTTGCAGACATATCTTACGATATGTGTTGGGCTTCGGCCTTGCAGACATATCTTACGATATGTGTTGGGCTCCGGCCTTGCAGACATGTCTTACGATATGTGTTGGGCTCCGGCCTTGCAGACATGTCTTACGATATGTGTTGGGCTACGGCCTTGCAGACATATCTTACGATATGTGTTGGGCTTCGGCCTTGCAGACATATCTTACGATATGTGTTGGGCTACGGCCTTGCAGACATATCTTACGATATGTGTTGGGCTCCGGCCTTGCAGTACCTTCCTAACTACCGACGTAGAGTACCTGGGCCAAGTAAGGCCGAGCGTCTGACAGATGGAGGCGCCGAGCGGTTGCGCCAGTTCCTGAGCTGCATGGCCGGGTCCGTCGCAGTCTGCGTGCTGACCTACCCGGCAGTCGCGCAACCTCCACGTGCGTGCCCCTGCATGCGCGCTCTGCTTGCGCGCCCTATCTGCGCGCCCTGCCTGCGCGCCCTGCTTGCGCGCCCTACCTGCGCGCCCTGCTGCGCGCCCTTCTGCGCACTCTGCTGCGCGTCCTGCATGCGCGCCCTGCATGCGCGCCCTACCTGCGCGCTCTGCTGCGCGCCCTGCTGCGCGTCCTGCTTGCGCGCCCTGCATGCGCGCCCTACCTGCGCGCCCTGCTTCGCGCCCTTCTGCGCGCTCTGCTGCGCGCCCTGCTGCGCGTCTCGCTTGCGCGCCCTGCATGCGCGCCCTACCTGCGCGCCCTGCCTGCGCACCCTGCCTGCGCGCCCTGCCCGCGCGCCCTGGTTGCGCGCCCTGCCCGCGCGCCCTGCCCGCGCGCCTTGCTTGCGCGCCCTGCTGCGCGCACTACCTTACAGACATATCTTTCGATATGTGTTGGGTTTGAACTTTGTATCCATATCCATTGATATGTGTTGGACTTTGGTCCTGCAATCGCGTATGGCTTAGCCTTGTACGTAGAATTGTGAGAATAAGCGATGTGTGTGGTCGATGAAGTTTGTAATACGATGATTGTTAGTGAAGTAGAAGAAGAAATAATTCCGAAGCTGAAGACAATGATGACACCGGTGCTGAGCCCTGGTCTGCTCAGGTTGACCCTGTTGAGGTCTTCCATGAAGATATCTTGTGAAATGCGGCCGAGGACGGCGCATGATCAGGATAGGCCGTGTTAGCAGAAATGAAGAATGAATCGTTGAGAATCATGACGTCACCACAACGCCGCCATATAAGCAATCGTTAGTTCGCTCTCAGCCCATTTGCTTGTCGGACGTTGAAGGGTGAGGTCGGTTGAAGTGGTGATGATGTGATTTGCATTGAGTCATTTATTTCATCCTTATTGTTCGGTTATTGTGTAAAGAGTGGTTTTCTGTGCATTTACTTGTTATTTATGGTGAAAATCTAATTGAAAGTAAAATTGTTTCTTTATCGTATTTTATTCCAGTCCTGATTCCTAAAAATACATTTCAAAATATGAAAAATAGAAATCCCGTTCAAACTAAAAATATGTTAAAGAAATACTTCATCAAAGATTAATATCTGAACTAGTGGTCGATTACGCATCCAAAATGAATAAATGATATTAATTATGTTATAATAAAAGAAACCTGTTAGGCTAATTAATAATCTTTAATTTTAAGATTCTGCCTAAAAATGTAAAATTAGTGAAGTTTTTTTTAATGAAATAAACAGTTTTTTTAATAACATATATTCAGCATTTGAGTTAGAAAACTTTGAAGAAAGAAACGAGTAAGACAACAGCAATGAAGGTGATCTATTCCTGAAAACCTTGGATGGCCAGTTGAAAAATGCGTTATTGCTCTCCCAGATGGCTACAAATGTTTGTACTGGTAAAATCCGTATTTTACTTGCTTGAGAAAGTGAATTTATGCCCAAGAAGTCACCGCTTTTCATACCAAAATAATTTATAATAAGCTTATTATAATTTTCACAATAATTTTCAGGCTGACTATGCCTGGTCTGAGTATTATTTCTAATACTCAGACCAGGCATAGTCATGTAATCAAAACAGGTTTGCACAGAAGAAAAAGTTTTTACAAACAAACGAACATACTTCGAAACACAACAAATAGGTATAATATTATTTTACTTGAAAACTGTTTTATTTATAAGTTACGCAAAATTCTTATGTAGGTATACGTGAAGAGCTTTACAAAGATTACTGCAAGTGCTTTTATCGGGTTGAACTTTTATCGGAATATTAAATCAGGATTCTTGCATGCATTGGATGGTGTTCAAGGGATGAATGACCGCCAAGGTCGGAGGTCTGTGAGGAATTTACTTTGTGGGTGCATGATTCACGCAACTAAAGCTTTTGTAAGAGATCGGAAAGTTCGCGTTCGCTACCCGAGTGTTCAGAATAGCTCTAGCGATGGTTTCAAGAGAAAATTGTTTTTTGTTGTTATTTAGACTCGTATTGAACACAGTCAGACAAGCACGTATTCACGGTGTTATGTGAGAAAGTATTTTTTTCTTAGCTTAAATTATTGTTTCGTTTTCGCAAAACGGTAAGGTTGTTGCAAGAATATTTTATTTAATATGGGAGGCATGCAATTTATGTATGTCACTGAGAACGGAAATGTAATGTCAATTAAAAAAATATTCCGCGATTTTTCCTACTTTTGTCACGACACGACTGACCTGAGTCACGATAGTATAATAGTATCGTGAGAAAAGAAACTGTTCATTCATTAAAAAAATCTTTAAACCCCATTTATTTGGACATTTTTAAAAATAAGGTAACGTTCTTCATTTACCCAAGTTATTCGTTTTTGTTTAATAGTAAAAATATGTTTTTTAATTTAAGCCTCATATTTAAACGATATTCTATTGTCTTCAGGGCCATAAACAAAAATGGCGACGTCGGGAGGGAGACGGCGGGACGACGGGAGCGACAACTCGGACGACGAGCTCACACCACTGGCCAATGAGATTTATGGGGGCAGGTATGCATTTATCAATACGATACTTTGAAATAATTAACACTAAACTCATAGGGTTTTATCAGAACTAGTCTAAGCCTCTTTATTCTTTATATTTTAAAATTTCTTAATAAAGCATTAAGCATCAAACGTATTTTTTATTACAATCTTAATTAACTCACTAAATATTGTAACATAATGTAGTTGTAGATACAGATCAAATTTTGTCAATATAGTGTTTGAACTCAATAGGAGTACCTATAGGAGTTTAGGGTAGCCTGAACTGCCGTTATAAGTATGTACAATTCCTTCGACTGAATTATTTTTAATAATATAAATGGGGTTATTGGTCGACTTGCAGCAAGAATTCTGTTACAATGCTCATTCGCCATCAGTGCCATAAACTTTAATAGCTCATGAAAGCCTAGCTCACCTTCAGCAAAATCATTCAAGCTTTCAAGTTCCGCTTTATGAATCTTTGACATTTCCCATTCACTATAAAAGTCAATGAAATTAAGAGGCGATATCAGTAGATTATCTATACATAGTATAAAATAAATTACCTCTTTTTGTATGTGCGCTTGGAACTTTTAAACTACGCAACGGATTCCAATGCGGTTGTCAGCAATAGATAGAGTGATTCAAGAGGACGATTAATTTGTATTAAGATTAAAGTAAGTACTAGTACCATTCGTGCGAAGCCAGGGCGGGTCGCTAGTTTTAAATTAAATAATAATAATTGTTTTTTTGCCAATGCCAATTTTGAAATTGGTTTTAAATCTATTTGACATTTCAATGTTTGAAAATTGTGCCACATTTTAGAAGACGTATAATAAATATAGTGCATTCGCCAAAGTAAATTGAGTATGCAAAATATGAGGAAAGCATTCTGTAGAAAATGTTGAACTCAAAAAAACTTGCAAATTATGATTCTATATGTTGCCAAGAGGTTTGTTGGGAGCATTTTTTACACCCTCTTCCCTTGATATAGAATAAATAGAACGAAACAATTGTTTCGTTTTGCAATTATTGTATTATTCTTAACAACATCCAATTGCCCAATCCTTTCTAAGTGCACCCCTAGACCTCATAAGGTAGGCTGTGCCAAATTTGAAATCTTGAACCAGTTGTTTGGGCTGTGCTGTTCTTAGAAAAATGGAACCCTATAGATAGACGATGATTGTATTTGACGTTCACCACGTTGGATTATAAAATTAATGTTATTTTGTTTTCGTAATCAACGACCTGATAAACTATACCAAATTGATATTCACACTTTGTCAAATTTTCACTTCATTTCTCCCATTTAGGGGTAGAATTTAAAAAAAAACCTGTATCACGTATTTAGGCTCATTTATCAATAGGAGTACTCCTGCGAAGTTTCGAATAAAATAGTCAAACTAATCTTGTTTCCCCAAACTTTCATCTCCTATTTTACCCCTTAGGGGTTTTAATTTCGGAACATCCAACCTTATCCCTTCTCTACATCATAAAAGGAACCTCTGCAAATTTTTAGCAACTTTTTATCAAATGGTATGGACTGGGCGTTGATAAGTCAGTAAGTGAGTCAGGCCTTGCTATTTTTAAACTTTTTTTTAATTGATTAGCTTTAGGTAGTTATGTCAATAATAATTAACATTGTTGCAAAGCATTTTTCGGTCCATTTAGGTATCTATCCAAGGGAAGGGGGTATAAAAAATGGACCAACAAACCTCCTGGCAACATCGAGAATAATAATCATCAAGCTTTTCTGAGTACAGAATGGGGTTCATCATATTTTTCATACTTAACTTCTTTGGCGCCTGCTCTATGTTATGATTCTATTTCCCGTCGGAGAACTTGATCTTGGCAGGATTTTTTCATGTCTTTCGTTTGTAATTGAAATACAACAATAGGCGGTGTAGGTAATCTCTTAACTCGCTATAACGGTGGCTGGGCCAAACCGTTTATACGTTTATTACGTGGAGATGCGGATCCTGCGTGATGGTGACATCACCGCGGCGCCCAAATCTTCTGACACGTCATACAGTGGTTAGGTCGGAATGCCTCGAAATATTGAACCTTGACATCTCATGATGAATCTCGAGAGTTTAGATATCGGCATTAGAAGCTTAGAATAAATGTTAGAGTTCATTCTTATTGTTTGTGAGGTCAAGTATTAGTTAGTGTCTCTATTTAATGCTTGATTGGTAGGTAATGTAAATTTTCCTCTAGATTTTTTTATTGTGAGTAGTGTCTTTAATTTCATGTATTTTATACGAATAATATAACACGACTGACTTACAAAGATTTAATTCCAAAATGTACCATGTCGAAAATACCTCGGTAATAGTAAGAGGAGAAGAAAATACAATTAACTTTCATTCTAGACGTGCTTCTTACAATTGGAAAAGGCAAATGTATCACTATGCATTACACGAAAATGATGAACAAATAAAAAAAAAAAACAAGGTAAATGATTGATATTACGAGCTGTGTGAGGTCGGGCATTATCGTGTATGAATCGAAGTGTTTCGGTACCGATAAACTCCGCGTACCTATGTCAGAACACGAACCTGAAAATTCTCTTCAACATTATCGTGTTGATTTGAGGTGGTATGTTCTACGTAGTTACCTACGTTTTAACTCTCACTTATATGGCGATACTTCCATATTTCTACAATGAGGAAATCACAAGGAAAATGTTTTCAACATTCAAGTATGTTAATTATTGCTTTTTTATCATTTTTACATGATAAAAAAAATATCATTTCTAACCAAATGAATTAGCTCTTTTGACGCACATTAGACAGATACCTACTATAAAACAAGAATTCTCTACAATTTATCATGCTTACTAACGTCGAAACAATGTGGTAATTTTTATTATAATTACTGATTGCTCAATAAAGTCATTATAAACGTATAGAGTACTTACTTAGATTATTCAAGTAACTACCGACATTACTTTAATAGGTAGGCACCTCTCAATCTATTATTGAAATTGTTAACACTCTTCCAAGAAAGAAAAATAAAAAAATGAGACCACAAGGCCGATAGGATAATAAGCAAGTAAACCATGCAAATACTTTTTTCTCAGCTCTTGACTTGTTAAATAAAATTGTAATTTAATGACCAAATGATTTCACTTACGAACTTTCGACAAAAGTAAACGTAATGATGCATATACCTATCTGAGTTTATCGTCAAATTTGAATTTAATGACGATAACTCTTTATTATTTATAGTTCAGCCCAATTGATTTTAATGAAATGGAAAATATTCATGTCAGAACTTACTTAAAAAACGAATTAATTTATTAGATTATCTATCGAAAGTTTTTATATCACCACTTTTGTGACTTAATATAATGCTTATGATGTCGATTCAACGAATAAAATCATTTATTCGTAGCGTCGATTATACAATGAGCAAAACATTCAAAGTTGCATCTGTTTTAGGCAAAGTTTTTAGTCGTTAGAATAAAGCAAGCTTGTTGGGTCTATGAGCGTGACGGATTTCACTCAAGGTTTGAAATTATTAGAATGTCTCCGTGATTTATATCCGTGATATTAAATTTATGTTTCGATACT
Source organism: Elophila nymphaeata (assembly GCA_955850985.1). Lineage (NCBI taxonomy): Eukaryota > Metazoa > Arthropoda > Insecta > Lepidoptera > Crambidae > Elophila > Elophila nymphaeata. The sequence continues at coordinate 17,485,082 of OY039068.1, forward strand.
TAATCAATATTATCTATAGTAGCCTCCGTAATTTGTTATTTCGATTAAAACTTCGACATTAATGTTAAAATTAACTAAACCTACCTAATTTTAAGATTACTTTCGAAGTTTTAATCAAAACAGCAAATTACGGAGGCTACCGTAGATAATATTGATTTTTATTTTTTATCATTAAAATCTAATCTAAGCTCTATGAAAATCGTAATGTCACGCGTGATTTGCAGTATTTAGTGTCTTGTAGAATTCAAACGTAACTATCCTAGTTATTGTTATAGCTGATGCAAGTAAATCGTTTTATACGCACTTGGAAATTGGTCACGCAATGTCCCAATACTAAACTTCTGCTTCTGTTGTAACAGCTCTGTTAAATTGTGTCCAATAGGTACATCCTATAATAATTTTATAATCTGGAAAAACAAGAAAAACATGAACCAATACAACTTTGGCTGTTTTTATGCACTCCCATTAGTTAAAAATTAGGTTCTTCTATTTCTAATAGATTCGAAATCCAATATCTACGAAACTTTATAAATAATGTGTTTATTTTTTTGAGTTATTTCTGTGCCGCAGATATTAATGCAATAAACACTTTTTAAATGCATAAAAAGTGCTTAGCTATTGTATCTAGCGGAGGTCGGTTGTTCGGCTTGGCCCGGAACCCGCTCAAATGCCAAGGTTGACAAGTCTGACGACACAACTTTCGATCGGCCACTGCGTCTGCGCCACATTTTTGCGCCCCACTTTGATCGAGGCCTCGTAAACGATTTAATTGTAGATCTCGATGAACATTATTGTTTTTCAATGTATTTCGATGGCAGTAAAGTAGATGCGGACATCAACATTTTTGAGCAAATTATTTTTTAAGAAAATTGGCATATGTTAAGTCTGTATTTTTTTTAAAATGTTATAACAATCTATTATATAAAAGGCAAAGTCCAGACTCACTGTCTGACTGAACAACGCCCAGTCCATACCCTTGGACCTAGATAGCTCAAATTTTGCACAGAGGTTCCTTTTATGACGTACCTAGGCAAGGGATAAGGCCGGATTTTTCGAAATTCAACCCCTAAGGGGGTAAAATAGGGGATGACAGTTTGTATGGAAATCCGTTATTTTTAAAGTAAAATCCATAAAAAATGGTATATAGCCTTTCGATTAAAAACTTAGAAATGGGTTTTTTAGAATTTCTCGAAATTTAACCCCTAAGGGGATGAAATAGGGGATGAAAGTTTGTATGGGAAGTCCGTCATTTTTATAGTGAAATCCACACAATTTGGTATATTATGACATTTCCGTTAAAATTTAAGAATTAAATATTTTAGGATTTCTCGAAATTCAACACCTAAGGGATGAAATAGGGGATGATAGTTTGTATGGAAAATCCGTTATTTTTATAGAGAAATGCACCAATTGGTAGATAGATAGATAGATAGATAGAATATTCTTTATTGTACATCATCGATATCAGGAACATACATAAAAAAACACCAGTAACAATAATTAAATGTACAATGGGCGGTCTTATCGCTATATGAGCGATCTCTTCCAGACAACCTTTGGATGGACAGGAAAGACGTGGTATTTATTATGAGGGAAGTCATTGATGTACCGTGCAATAAATAGATACCCTAAATAATATATTAAATACAATATAGTTATAATATATACAATATACATACGTAAGCTATATTTATAAAAATATATACATATGATAATACGAGTACATTCATATCTTATATTTATACATACTTAAACACATACTTACTATATTTTACTTATAAATATATATACATAAAACCAAATTACATTGCGAGATAGTGATTTTTGACTCTGCTTATAAATATTGCCCGTGATTGCGCTTGCCTTATGCAAGTAGGTAATGCATTCCATAATAGGACTGCCTGAACCGTGAACGATTTACTATAGAACTTAGTAGAATGCATTGGAACTGCTAGTCTTAGATTCTCCGATGACCTCAAAAATCGTAAATGAGTGTCATTCACGAACGTAAAACGTTGCTTGAGATAGGAGGGAGTTGCAGGATCAAAAAGGATATTGTAAAGCAGGGAAAGGACATGTACATTCCGGCGAAGACGGATTGGCAACCACTTGAGCTTACGGCGGAAATCTGAGACGTGATCATATTTGCGTAAACCAAATATAAATCGAATACAAAAATTTTGAAGCCGCTCAAGTTTATCGAGTTGCTCTTCAGTTATGTCAAGGTAACTAGTATCGGCATAGTCGAGGATTGGTAAGAGGAGGGATTGGGCTAACGCAATTTTGGTGGCAATGGGTAGGAAATTACGGAGTCTTTTTAATGACCCAGCAGACATAAAAAGTTTCCTACTTACTTCCTGCAATTGTACATCCCAGGATAGGTTAGCGTCGATAATGAGCCCCAGGCTCTTAACTTGGTCACTGAAATTTAAGACAACCCCATCGAATATTACATTAGGAACAAGCGACCAGTCAATTTTTGAACGCATTTTAGTACTACCTATTATTATAATTTGTGTCTTATTAGGATTAACTGTGAGTCCATAAGATTTGCCCCAATAGCTAATTCGTTCCAAATCTGAATTTATTGTTCTGATAGCACTGTGGAGTTGATCAACATGGGATTGTGTGTAGATTTGTAAATCATCTGCATAAAGGTGGTAGGACGATATTAGTTGATTTGTAATGGATTTTATAAAAATCGTGAAAAGAAGAGGAGATAAAACGCCACCCTGCGGTACCCCAGCGGAAATGTCGCCCCAAGACGAAAGAGAGTCTTCGATACATATCCGCTGTCGGCGTCCAGACAGGTAACTGCGAAACCAATCAATTGCCGTAGGAGATATGTTAATAGAGCCAAGGATACCCAACAAGATATCAAAATCAACCGTATTAAAAGCATTACTGAAGTCGAGTATATGGTTTTTACGTTTAAAATTAAGAAAGGAGTAAGTATTAAAATTTCTCGAAATTCAACCCCTAAGGGGATGAAATAGGAGATGAAAGTTTGTATGGGAAATCCGTCATTTTTATAGTAAAATACATAACGCCCACCTCCTGCTAAGCCCCGCTTCCTTAGATGCAGCACGGATGAGGAGGCTCCTCATCCATGTTTTGCTTGTAGTTTGGCGACCTAAAAGGTTGCGGTCGGCCCTAGCGTGATGATGAGGGTTGGAAAACGCCGGTATGTCAGACCATCGTGTCTTAGGTCCACTTACGATTTAACCTCGGTTCCCTGCGATGCCGACAGTGTCGGGTCCCACTGAGGTTACAATGGTCCTTCAGGATGGAGGATAGCAGGTATAACCAGTATCGAGCCTGTATCAGCCCCATTACGCTTACTCGAACATTCTCTGTTCGAACAATTTTTCCACTTTGTGCACTTAGCTTGGTGACATCACCCAAGTGCACAAAGTGAAATAAACTTATAAAGATAATTGGTCATAAGGACATCTACAAAATTTGCCCAAAAAAGAGGGAATACAGTTTGTATGCTGGTTAAATTTTCTTTATGTGTCGTTATAGGTAAATATTCCTGGAAATTATTAACTTAGTTTAATAGACGTTTTAGATTAAATAATAATTCAATCAATCAATCACAACTCATAGCTCATAGCTGATATAATGTCCCCACCGAGAGGTTCGAGCTTACCCCACATTAGGGGCGATTAGGCCGTAGTCAACCACGCTGGCCAGTGCGGGTTGGTCGACTTCACACACACACTAAGAATTTCTTCATACGCCATTTTTTTCTTTCTTTCTTCCCCCATTTCTTCATTTAATAATAATTTACCCTTTTTAAATCATAACGTGTAACAGATATGTGGCAGTTGTTCTCTTCTACGTCAAAGTTTTTTCAGAGTAAAAAAATACATCTACATTATTTCAGTAAAATACCAATATTGAGATTAAACCTTATTAAACAATCAATGAAGAATGTTATTTTATTGCTTCATTCAAAATTTTATGTTAATCGGTCCATCCATAACTTTAAAAAATATCACTATTTTTTACTAAACTCCTGTAAAATTGCAATTTTTTAGATGTCTTTTTCTATGGAATAATTTTATTTTTGCGTTTACAAACGCGTAAATATTAATACTAGAAAAATGCACTGAAAACAAATCGACTTGCCTCAGGCGGGACTCGAACCCGCATCTTCCACAATCCGGGCGGATGCGTTGACCAATTACGCAATTACGTAATTGGTCAACGCATCCGCCCGGATTGTGGAAGATGCGGGTTCGAGTCCCGCCTGAGGCAAGTCGATTTTTTTCAGTGCATTTTTCTAGTGTCTTTTTCTACTTTGCTGCCATCGATTTGTCTATTTTATTTATTTGTCATGTTTACTCGATTATTTGTATTTGTCATGTCTATTACATAGGCAGATACCTACTCATGATTTTAACAAAGCTTCACTCTTGCAGAATATGGTTTGTGCTGAGGAAAATTGGTATTTTCTTTATTTTGTCAGCACTGAAATTAAGTTTCTTTTAGAAATAACTTTAAATAAAAAATATTATATTAAACAAAAACTGCATTCAGAATATTTTCTAAATCTCAAACCACCTTAGTTAGGTAGGTTTGCTTGTAAACTTAATACTTGTCAGTCTATGTTGTCATGCTTTTGACCAAGCAACAGGCACGCTTATTTACGGATTTTGCGTGAATAGCTATGTATTATTTTATATTGTAAACAATTCCGTATTGTATTAATCCTTATTACAACGTTTAAAACGATTTTCTATTTCTATTAATTATGAGAGAAGAACAGCCACCTAAATGGCATATCAACGTTACTTTTACCTTTACCAGCAAAAATTACCTTATATCACAGGTGATAAGAGTAAAATTAAAGTGAAGAATAGCCACTAAAGAAGTTCGTACGTGTAAGGAGGGCCAGTCATGATCTGAATGTCAAATAAGAATACAACGGGTCATTAATGTACGCAGCTAATGTTGATACAGCTATCTAGACTCTATGGACCTAAATCTCGCGTCTTACAATACTCAGTGCTGGCAATTTTTTCAAGTTACGTGTTTGTTACAAAACACTTGTAGTAACAGATATGGAAATCACTGAGACCTGAATAACATGAGTTTCGAAGCCCGAGCCGGCGGACGGTCGACGACCTTTTAACGTTTGGGCATGGTGCGTATGAGCGTCTGGGAGTGATCGCTCACGTGTGGAACAAGCCCTTGTAACATAAATAAATAAAAAAAAACTTAAAAAGTTGCTGCGACAAAGGTAAGGTCACGAGAAGGTAGTTTACAAACATAAAATCAATTAATGAATATTAGGTAATAGTAGAACAGATACACGAATAATGCGGATACTGATGTGATTTTTTTTTATACTACGGGATGGCAAACAACCTTGCGGCCCACCTGGTGTTAAGTGGTTGCCGCCGCCTATAGTACTGCAAGTACTATATTAAGGGTAAATCAGTTGATACTGCTTCTTTGCCATCGCTTAATATAAAAAAAAACTAAACAAAAAGCGTTTTCTCGAAATGATTTAAGTAGTTAAAACTGTTTCAACGATGTCAAAGTTCATCGTGCTTTACACTAGCTAACAGTGGGATAACAAACATTTCATTAATGGCAACTATAGGCTTCCATACGAGTAAAGTAATTGATTACCTTTTTGTTTCAGTGATTGGTAGGTTAGGGTTATTTTTTATGACCAAGCGGAGAGGAGAGGATTTTTTATGATCAACGGAGCGTCTAGTGCTTTATGCACCTACATGGCTAAGTAATGGATAGGTTAGGCAATTAGGGTTATTTTATTTATGACCAGGCGGAATACACTGTTCTTGGGAATCAATGCCAGTTTAAAGTAAAATAAAGCTTACAACTTATTTTCAATTCGCAACAAGCTTGTCTAATACCTACTAGTTTTAACTAAATTTCGAAGTTAGAATTAGTTTTATCAAAAATTTAAATTAGTAAAAACTAGTTTTAACTAGGGAAAACGCCTTTTAACTAAAAACTGGTTTTAACTGTAACTTATCTATAGGATATATACGAATAGTATCTATCTAGTAACTGCATCAGTGGTTGGTTGGAACCTATGCCTACCAGAATTAGATCTAGTGCCTACATGGTAAGATCCTCACCTCAGGGCAGTAAAAATACATTTATACTTAGCTGATAGCCCTATCTTAGTTTTAAGTCCGCCTGCTAGCAATCACCGTGTTAATTTTAGTTCGTGGACATAACAATTCTCCTCCTCTTTGTTTTTGAAGTTGGTTAATAAGGGAGTTTCTGAAAGGCTAATGTCGATCAGCGTTAGCACATTTAGCTCTCAAAGGTTTTTACTTTAAAGACCACATTTATATAAAGAAAAGATACAAGCGTTAATCACCAAGATTGTTGTTTGTACTCAACTTTTTTCTGTGTAGAACTAAGGACTACGCGTTATTTTATTTATAAAACGTATCTTAAATGTTCCAGATTTGTCTTTTTTTGCTTTGATTTATTATCGATGTTGGCCGATGGTCATTACAGATTCACTGGAGATTTTTTAAAGAGAACGAGAACATTGGTGGCTCCTTTAGCCTTTGCTCTATATAGAGCGATCTTCCTAATAATATAGTATCTACAGGGTTCGAGTCAAATGGGGAAAAATGTAATTAACGTCACAGATCACAAGCAGAAGTAGATAAACAAAATCTAAAATTATCACAGGAAAGAAATTTTTGCATGATTGTAAATCATTAATCTCTCAATTTATTGGGTTTATAAATAAGATGTGCATAATCTTAATAATTTAACTTTTGATCATCAAGTTTTGCTGTTGACTGTACCAGGTTGCAAAAGATGCTGAGAAGGTATACCAATCAGTGATATCTTCTTATTATAAAATGGTTCTACTTTTGTATTAGGCGTGTAAATCACCTGAAAAAAATATAATTCATCATCATCATATCAGCCGAGAGACGTCCACTGTTGGACATGGAAGCCTAAGGATCTTCAAACCGAACAGTCCTGCGCTGCCCTTATTAGACTATGTTAATACAAAAATATACGTCTATAATTATGGATTTACTGAATGCGGTTTAAAAAATTCTATGGCAAAACCGTAGCAGGTATAACAATTTATTTTTGTGATTTATAATACTTACATTTTTTATAGATATCATATGTGACACTATAGGAAGTTTATGTGCAAATGCAAAGAAAATTGCCTGAGCAATAACTTTACTTTAGTTGCAACATTAGCTTACATATGTAGCTTTCGCAAGTTTTCGTGAGCCTGAACGACATTGAGCGATCTATTGTTAGCAATATGCGCAGGCTTCGGTTCGGCGCGGCAGTCGCCGCAGTCTGGATCGTGTGCTGAGGAAGGTCAATTCAATTTATTAAAGCACGACTTTGTGCTGAACTTATGACGACATATTTGATGAGCTGCCTGAGGCGATGTTGGCTTAAAAACGATACTCAGTCAAAACTACCATTACTACAAAATCTAGGAATTATTAATTCGAAGTTTTTTATTAACATGTTATATATAAATAATCAACACTATGCACAGACATCCAAAAAATATGTTTTCCCCCTATTATCACGACTATTTTACGGGGTCATACCTCCCTAGAATAGTTTTTCAGACAAATACAGGATGTCCGCCTAAGCGGCAGATTTTATACTTAGATTGGTAATAAAATCAAACTCATTTATTAATGATAGCACAACGCATTCATGCGGATTTTGGTTTCTGAAATGAACCAATTAATACTAGAAAACCAAACCCGACCGACCGACCGATATACTAGAGAACCAATTAAATGTCGCCCGTCTTTATGTACGCATTCCTCCAATCGTGATATCATATTAGCGAAAACTCGCGCAAATCTGGGCTGATGACTGAGGGGTCACGTCAGATATTTTCCTGAATTACCTGTATTTTTGTTGGAGAGTTGGAATAAGCACGAGATTTGAGGTAATTGCATGGCGTCAGATCTGGCGACGTGGGCGTCCAGTCGATGTCACCAAAGTGGCTGATAAAATTTTCCAGGAAAAAATGTTTCATACCTCAAATCTCGTGTTTATTGCATGTTGTATGTTTATCCACAACAACAATACAGGTCCTTTAGGGAAATATTCGACAGTAGATCGCAGCCATCAGTCCAGATTTGTGCAAGCGAGATTTTGCTAATATGAGGTCACGATTGCAGAAATGTGTACAAAAAGATGGGCGACATTTAAGTGGTCATTTTAAAAACTAGAATCCGCATGATCCTTTGTACAATACCGAATGTCTGGGATTGATTTTATTATTACTTCTTATTTTAATACCAATCAAAGTCTGCCGGCGGACACCTGTACAATAAGAATAACAAATACTAATATTCAATTTAATTTTTTCATACAAATTTCGGTTACAGGTTAAGCTACAACTAAATAGAATGTTCTTTTATAGGCATCTATATAAAAAATAATTTGATTTACTAAATATCAGGTGTTCAATCATTACATAATATCACATGCCAAATGAACAATACTAGCAGAGCGGGCCCATTCTTGATTTAATTTTTAACCAATTACTGTACTAATACCCAAAGAATGTCAAAAGTTTGAATATGGTATGGACAAACGGAAAAGGTACAGTCAACAGCACAACAGGTTGCCACCAGGTTGCCACAAACTATCAAATTTTCTCAATAAATTTTGCGCAAAATCTTCTCGTCTCAATAAAGCGCAAAATCTCAGACGAAGAAGTAGATTCTTCGTCTGAGATTTTGCGCTTCTACACACATTTAAAAGGTCATAGCACCCTTATCAGCTGGTAAGGGGAACGCATCTTTTTTACTATGAACGCTACGGAACGACTACGGACCGTAGCGCAACGCCTCTTTTCATAGTAAAAAGCGGCGATACGGTTCTGGACTTAAACCTTAAGGTTGAAAATCAATTGGTGTTTGACAGTTCTGGATAGTCTGATCAGCTATCGTCTATATCGGACTGAGTCATCTTCAATTATTTTTAAAAAGGCATACGTTGACTAGGTACGCTGATATATTGCCACTTATATGATCTGAGATTGCGACTATGTTTAGTGTTGTGAATGTACGAAGGAGATTTGCTACGGTACGAGACAAGAGGTGTAAAATAGCTTTTCTCATACTAGAAGAGTCTCGAACCCTTCGATAACCGTCCCAGAGTACCTACAGACATGAGAAATTTTGTTGTAAGACTTTTACAAAATTTCTATAACTGTTGTCACAAAGTCCGAGAAGACTGCTTCAGATTTTTAAACAAAAAGAAGTTTTTAAACAAAAAGAAGATCGTCAGTTGATTTTGTTGTTTTGTCACGGAAATTTCAAACTGTTCTAAAAATTAATATTCACATTTTGTCCGTGCGGCCGTCCGTATACAATAGAGTATTACTGTCCGGTGCGGTGAGTGCGTGCCGATGCCGCCAAGCAGCAGTCTTCGTCGCGATCGCTCCGGTTACTGTCCTCGTAAAAACGATGATTTATTAAATCACAGTCGAGCAAGTGCCACATATTTTTTATATCTTCACTTTGAACTTTCAACTACTCAAAACTGAAGTGTGTACGTGAATAATCGAAGTAATGAGTGACATTTTCACAGTCCGTCAAGAAAGATTTCTCCCAATGCTCTAGTGAAATTGCTGTAAGTGAAAATGAGTGAGCAAGAACGGAGAAGTTATTACGAGAAGGACCAAAATGATGAACCAATATATGTCGCGAATAATAACAATTCGGTGTATAGTAATGGGACTCTACATTACTGTAGTATCTACAGGTAAACGCATGTTGTTTCTTTCGCATTGATTCTTTAGGTATATAAGCACATCGGTAACGATATGATGGATCTGCAAATTCCGCACGCCAATCAAAAGTTTCAAATTTCAAAATAACAAATACTCCATGGTTCGATAAATGACATGCGTGTAATAATTTGTACCGGCGCTAATTTCTTACTGATGAAATGTCTACACTACATCATTAACGTAATAGAGGCAATAACTTTCTTTAAAATAAAATACAATAGTATGTTAACTTGGCGTTGAATTTTCTGTGCATTTTTATCAACATGCGTATCACGAATAGCCAATTTCATTACTGTTATCATTACATCGACGACTTTCTAATACCATATGAAGTACTCATGTTTGGTTTGTTATGCCACGTAGTGTGAAGTCAAAATATAATTATGTATGTAGGTATAGTATTGAGAATATAGAACATATTTTTTCATTTAACATCTTACTGTTTCGTGTGTTTGTGTTACTTATCAGGTACCTAAGTTATCTGTCTCTACAAGTAGCCATATATATTCTTAATTCTAATAATCATTGCAAATTTCTGTACCCACTTTATTATTATTATTAAAATATTGCACATAAGTAATTTATTTCAATAAAAATGACTAAACACACACATAATCATTGAAAGTTCAGATGAAAGCTCAGACGATCTAAACTTACTGTCTTTTACAAGAACGCAGCTTTTGCGAAAGAATCATTTACCTATACATAAAATACCTACATTTATATGTATTTTTATACATTTGGAGGTTAATTAGTTCAATGTTTACCATAGCGAAAACAAGGTACTAAAGCATAAATAAAATTGCTTTTTAAAAACGTTTGTTACCTACCTAAGGAACCTGAGTAATGGGTAGGCGTATTGACAATTTTTTTGTATATCGTATAGGTCGTGGACCCGATAACTGTTTCGGGGTAAAAGAAATGGCTACCTTTGGAAAGGTAATTATAATAGGCATGCGAGTCTGACTACCTCTCTGTAGGATCAGTTATGAAATAGATATATTTGGAGCTACAGACGACATTTTTTTTTTAGTCTAACCCCTCGCTTACTTGTCATAAAGCGATTGACAATCCTAATTGAGTGCCGTCCATCAAATTGCGGGTGTTGCTCGATAACGTTTAATTGGGTTACGGCAGTGCCCGCTCCGTTACCTGCCTTACGTAAACGCCACTGTCACAACACTAGAACTGCATAGTGATGAAATACAAGTCACCAAACGCCCCTTTAACAATGTGTCGAGGTTCAATGTGAACATGCCCATTTTTTTACATAAAAGGGTCAAGCAAATTACTCCAAATGCGAAGATAGATAGTGCGAGAGATAAACTGCCATGACCATGGGACCATGGGGTCATTTATATACCAAATCTCTACATATAATATCAAAATCAACGTTTAGTACCCTGCGGCTAGCTACGTGGTCCCTTTATGGACCGCACGGACAATACACGCGGAGTGTAGGGAACGTCAATGGTTTTACTGGAGTCCCCAAATAACCCTAGCGTGGAATCTTATCTCAACTTATAGATACTTATGTAATATTTTCCGTAGCGAGAAAAGGAAAAAAAAGAGGCATGTTTGTTCAGAATTTAAATTTCAGAAAGAGTGTTTTCGCTGAATATCTTTTTCATAGAAATTTTAAGTAATTTTCTACTTAATATAAGTAGAAATAAAATTAAATTGGCTATTTATTTGATACATGGGGAAAATTGTGCAAAAATAAAGTAATGTCAATATGGGAAAATTAATCACATTGTTGTAAAAATTCTTTAGTCTTTAGGTAAGTATTTTATGGGAAAGTTGCACGAGTTGTTTTTATTTTCATCATACCTAGTTGCTGTTGCTGGTGCCCGTGAGAAACTCGGCATTAATCAATGTCGAGTTTTCATTTCATCATCAGTGACGGTGATAATTATTGTCTCAAAAGTTCTTGTATAGGTTACCTAAGTAGGTACGAGTATGTATACATAAACATAGATATATGTTTGATATACATTCATTTATTTATTTATTATACATACCTACCTACCTACTACTTATAATCACGGGTCAGCCTATATTCGAGGTTCTAAACAGAAACTCTAGTTTTAAGTAAATATTGTTATATTTTTTATTTTATTGTGATGTAGATAGGTACCTGTTCTCGTGTCTTTTATTGAATAAATAAACAAATAAAAAACCGACACAAGACGATGATGTAAGACAATAATATCTTTTAATTTTATTGTCCAATCGCCAGCGTAGTTACGCAGTATTATCTACTGTGTGTAAGCTTATTTGAAGTACCTAAGCCTTGCATATTACGCTATTCTATACAAAAACCCGTCAAGGTCGCCATGCAGGAAGTAAATCGGAAGGAAGTCATATCAGCGCGGGCATGCGCGACGCCGCACAGATTTCTCTCTCCGCTGATTACCGTGTGAAAGTTGTTTTTCTTTCTTTGATACAGACGCGCTCTTGTGTGTCGTGTTTTTGCAATGATATCACCTAACTAAAACTGGTTTAATCGCTCGATTGTGTATTTATCTGAGCAGGCATTTTGATGTAAATTATTATTGCAAACGATAATAATGGGGTTATTCCACATTCAACCACCGATTTTTCTACCACCGAAATAATTTAAAGATATAATTGCAAAATATTGATGAATTCTCAAAGTGGAGAAGTAGGTATTTCATCAGAAACTATATAAAATGAGTAAAAAGGAGTATAACCTAATTCTCCTTTTTACTTATTTCGTATAGTCCATATCTAACAACATAATTTTCAAACCGGTCTGGCAACGTTGTTCTGCGATATATATGATTTATTTTATTTTTAGCGGTATGAAATATACTATACATTACGACTTATTTATTCTACCAAATATATCTACTTACACAAAAAAAAAACATAAAAATCGGTCCAGCCGTTTCGGAGGAGTGCGACCACAAACACCGCGACACGAATTTTTTAGGATGTCTCAGTCAAAGTTTACATATTTTTGCAAATATTTATAATTCAAAAGATCATGATTCATAATTTATAAAGATTTAAGTATCGTATATAGGCTGAGTCATAGAGATTCTGAGTTTTCAAAAATCGGCGATGAGCAAATTCTTTTATTTGTAGGTAAAACTACAAAACTCTACCTGAGAGCTTTCATATATTAATAAAAAAAAATAAGTATATCTATAATTTTTGTATCGAAATTAGACCAATCTGAGTAGATCCATTTGGACTATATTAGCACAAAATTTGATTTTCCGTAATATCTAATAATTGATTTCGATAGAATTCAGCGAAACTTTAAATTCTATAGAGCAAATATATAACTGATAATTTTTTCTCTTTCCAGCCAAAGAACAGTACAAGAAACAAAAGGATGGGACGTGTTCCGAGAGTTCCCGCCGAAGCAGGACAGTGTGTCCATGGAGACACAGAAATGGCTGGAGTGTACTGTCCGCTTTCTAAAAGTACTAGCGTACATCATCACCTTCATCGTGGTGCTGGGCTCCGGCGTCATCGCAAAGGGCACCGTGCTCTTCATGACTTCGCAGCTCCGCAAGGACCGGCGTTTAGCTTATTGTAATAGGAATTTAGGTAAGCTATCGTTAACAACTATTACATTATTAAGAGAGAAAACGAATAGTTACTTGTTCCACATTTTCATGCTTTGTGGTTGGGAAACATACACATGACCCGCCTGATGGCAAGCATTTATTTTACCGCACACATATATTTGGTGCACCGTGTTAGAGTAGATAAACCAAAGCGGTCTCTACACAAGAATACGTCTCCCCCGTTGTTAGTTAATGCTACGGCATGTAATATTGCCATTGCCACTATAGCTGGCTGAAGTGTCTAACTGAGGAGCGTGTTCACAAAGCAACACATAAAACAAAAAATCAAATTTGTTTTCTTTTTCGTTTCCTACTCGATTCCTATCGCTGATTTTTTTCTAAACGATACATAAACCATTTTAAAAGTATAGCAAAGTGCCTTAGTTTTTTCAAAGTGATACATAAAACGATGAACGATTTATTCAAGACCCCGACGATGATGAGACATTTTATGCAGATGTACTTCAGGGTTCTGCTCACGATGATGATAATATTCGATGTAACTACGACGACGAAGAACAGTAATTTAAAGATTCGCATATTCAACTAAATATGTCGCGGTTACATCAAAACGAGACTTCAACAGTAGATGTATCAAAGTTGAAAAAACTCGTAGTTTTTGATGTCATTAGTTTACTATGTTTATGTGCATTTTTTCCTCTATAGGTCTAATAGTATCTCAGTAAAACAAATACTCAATCAATGGGCAATTTCATTAAATATACCCTATATAAACCCTAATACATATAAAACAAATCCATTATTGAAAAATAAATTATTTTAAGAGGTATTGTTTTGTAAAAACGCTCCTCAATTATGCAATGATTTTTTCATATCAATTTCAAATCGATATTATATTTATTAAAATATAATATCATTGTAAAAATAAGTATTAATTAGCGAGTTACAGTTACTCAGCTGTTATGTTTTTCCTGTTTTCAGGTAGAGATAAACAATTTGTAGTGAGTTTACCAGACGAAGAGCGTGTGGCGTGGATGTGGGCGATATTAGCAGTTTTTGCCATACCTGAAATAGGCACGCTCATCCGATCAGTCAGAATATGTTTCTTTAAATCTTCAAAAAGGCCAACGTTTGTACAATTCGTTGTGGTGCGTAAAAATATATTTCATTTAAAATAATCTTTACGTCATTTGTCTGTTATTATAAGATTGGTTTTCTTTTCAAGGTGTTTATAGCGGAATCACTTCACACGATAGGACTGGCACTATTATTCGTCGTGATCATGCCAGAATTGGATGCGGTTAAAGGAGCAATGATAACCAACTGCCTTTGCATAGTACCTGCTATATTGGGATTGCTTTCGCGTAATTCAAGGGATACCAAAAGGTTTATGAAAGTCGTTGTTGATATGGTTGCTATAGCAGCTCAAGTGACTGGTTTTATTGTTTGGCCACTCTCCGACGACAAACCTGTGTTATGGTTAATTCCAGTTGCATCTCTATGCATATCACTGGGTTGGTGGGAAAATTACGTTACTAGGCAAAGTCCAATAGGTGAGAAAGATTGTAAATCCATTTCCATTACACCTGCATGAGTCTAGCCTATCATACAAACATCCATAAAAGTTTAAAACTGTACTAATTGCGAATTAATCAATAATTTCTTATTAAAATTTCAGGTATAATAAAAAGTTTGGGTCGCCTAAAAGACGAATTGAATTCCTCACGTTATTACACTTACCGATTCATGTCAGTGTGGAAGATATTGTTGTTTATGATGTGCATTATGTTCAGCATCTGGATGGAAGGCGATGAACCCTCAATGTTTTTCAAAATGTTCAATACTGGATTCAGCCCCCATAACATTGTTGTTGAAGAGGTAAGAATCAATATTAAATTGCAATATTTTGGTGATATTAGATTAATATATTTTCGCTATACTTTATATTTGTCTTTAAACAATCCCTATAGAACCAGCCTAGTTTTACAATTTAAAATCTTCCTGAAAGACTACAAAATAATAGTTGAATCTTCATATTTACCTGACATTCACACTTATTTTTAGGTTCAAATAACTCTTGGCGGTACAGTGATCCCAGACCTGGCCAACGTTACACTTACAGGCGATTCTGTAGAAGTTGCTGCAGTGTATAAATCCGCATACTATGTCATGCTCATTCAAATATTTGCCGCATATTTCTGTTACATATTCGGAAAATTCGCTTGCAAGATTCTCATTCAAGGATTCAGCTACGCCTTTCCAATCAATCTAACCATTCCATTAGTAGTTAATTTTGCTATAGCTGCCTGTGGCTTAAGAAATGGCGATACGTGCTTTTTCCATGGAACAATCCCAGATTATCTATTTTTCGAGAGTCCCCCAGGTAAGAAACTATGTCACAGTAAGTATTATAGACATATAAACACAAAAAATCGCTTCAAGATGGATAATATGTTTAATCTAATTTTCAGTTTTTACGCTAAGTGATTTCATTACTCGGCAAATGGCATGGGTTTGGTTGTTATGGCTTCTCTCACAAACGTGGGTTACAATTCATATTTGGACTCCAAAAGCCGAACGTTTGGCCTCGACTGAGAAATTATTTGTAATACCCATGTATAACGGATTGTTGATAGACCAAAGTATGGCACTAAATCGTAAGAGAGATGACCAAAAAGACGTAAAAACAGAGGTAGGTATGAAGAAAAGAGCTAGTGTTTATGAGTTGTAAAAATATGCTAAAATAACTTATAACTTATTTTTGGTTTTAGGACCTAGCTGAAATTGAAAAAGAAAAAGGTGATGAATATTACGAAACTATATCAGTTCATACGGACACAACAGGAACGTCGCCAAAAACAGTTAAATCATCCGATCAGATCACCAGAATATATGCTTGTGCTACTATGTGGCACGAAACTAAAGACGAGATGATGGAATTTTTAAAATCTATTCTTCGTTTGGATGAAGATCAATGTGCTCGCCGGGTTGCTCAGAAATATTTAAGAGTAGTTGATCCAGATTACTATGAATTCGAAAGTAATGCCTCGTTGATTTCTTAAGTAATTCAATGTAACTATGCAAATAATAACAAATTAATGTAAATGTTGTGTTTTCAGCTCACATATTCTTGGACGACGCTTTTGAAATATCAGACCACAGTGACGACGATTCTCAAGTGAATCGATTCGTAAAACTCCTAGTGGATACTATTGACGAAGCTGCTTCCGAGGTCCATCAAACGAACATTCGTATTCGACCACCGAAGAAATATCCGGCACATTACGGAGGGCGGTTGTCGTGGATTTTACCAGGCAAAACGAAAATGATATGTCATTTGAAAGACAAAGCTAAGATTCGACACAGAAAACGCTGGTCTCAAGTATGTATCATAATTAATAAGACATTTGTGTGCTATGATAAGACCATTGTTATCTAACAATTCTGTCTAATAATTATTTCAGGTGATGTACATGTACTACTTGCTTGGTCACCGTCTAATGGAACTGCCTATATCAGTGGACCGCAAAGAAGTTATGGCCGAAAATACTTATTTATTGACACTTGATGGAGATATTGACTTCCAACCTCATGCCGTTCGTTTGCTAATCGATTTAATGAAAAAGAACAAGAATCTAGGTGCTGCTTGCGGTCGTATTCATCCTGTTGGCTCCGGTTAGAAAAATTATATCTAAATAAGTATTATATAAACCTTTGATTTTAAGTATGTCGTGTATGTATTACAATTTCTAATTTAAATATTTTTTAGGGCCTATGGTGTGGTATCAAATGTTTGAATATGCTATTGGTCATTGGCTGCAAAAGGCAACTGAACACATGATTGGCTGTGTACTCTGTAGTCCCGGATGTTTCTCGCTTTTCCGTGGAAAGGCTCTTATGGACGATAATGTTATGAAAAAATACACTCTGAGATCCGACGAAGCTAGGCATTATGTACAATACGATCAAGGTGGGTCTGATCGTTAAGGTTCTTAACAAATTTAGTTGTCCTAATTGATAACAGGAATTAATCCAAATAATACATTCACAGGAGAAGATCGTTGGTTATGTACACTTCTGCTACAACGAGGCTACCGTGTAGAGTATTCAGCTGCATCCGACGCTTACACTCACTGTCCTGAAGGCTTCAGCGAATTCTATAATCAACGTCGTCGATGGGTACCCTCCACTATTGCCAATATTATGGACTTACTGATGGATTATAAACATACAATAAAGATAAATGACAACATTTCTTCGCCTTATATTGCATACCAGGTAAGCAATAATTAGTTTATAATATTTTAAAATAATCTGTTTATATTTTTGCAGTTGCTTGACTTTACCAAAATGTCTTGTTTCAGATGATGTTGATGGGTGGTACGATTTTGGGTCCAGGAACTATATTCCTTATGTTGGTGGGAGCTTTCGTGGCAGCTTTTAGAATAGACAATTGGACTTCCTTCGAGTATAATTTGTATCCTATTTTGATATTCATGTTCGTTTGTTTCACGATGAAATCAGAAATTCAGGTGAGTAGCGTAAAATTTTACGATGACACCTTTTCCAAAATAATTTTATTTTATAATAAATTTGTCATATACTTATTTCAGTTACTGGTTGCACAAATACTTTCAACGGCATATGCAATGATAATGATGGCTGTAATCGTTGGTACGGCCCTTCAGTTAGGCGAGGACGGTATAGGTTCTCCCTCAGCTATTTTCTTGATAGCTCTCTCAAGCTCATTCTTTATAGCCGCTTGTTTACATCCTCAAGAGTTTTGGTGTATTGTTCCCGGTATCATTTATCTACTATCTATACCATCTATGTACTTGCTCTTGATTTTGTATTCCATTATTAACTTAAACGTTGTATCGTGGGGTACAAGAGAGGTGCAGACGAAAAAAACTAAAAAGGTTTGTATTGTCGATATTTTATAAGAGGTTTATAAGGTTAAATAAGTAATTTCAACCGAAAAATATCTTTCACTAGGAAATAGAGCAAGAAAAGAAAGAAGCAGAAGAAGCCAAGAAAAACGCTAAGCAAAAGTCTCTGTTGGGTTTCTTGCAAGGTGTTAATAGCAACGAAGAAGAAGGGTCTATAGAATTCTCATTTGCTGGACTTTTTAAATGTTTGCTATGCACTCACCCTAAAGGTAACGAAGAGAAAGTACAATTGTTACACATTGCATCTACGTTAGAAAAGATGGAGAAGAAATTAGAAGTCGTGGAAAGGTCAGTTCAAGTAATACTTAAACTTGATAATTAAAAGAGCGCTAGGTATTAATGTTAGACTCTTTTTTAGGTCCGTAGATCCACATGGATTACATCGTGGTAGAAAATTATCAGTAGGACATCGTGGTAGTACCAATGGAGATCATCCCTTAGACGCGCTTGCTGAAGGACCAGAAGAAGACAGGGACTCAGATTCAGAAACCGACACTCTCTCTACATCACCAAGGGTACAGCATTTTTATTAGCTTTTTTGTAACTTGTAACACTAATAGAAACTAAGACTAATTTAGACTATGTTTTAGGAACGAAGGGACGAACTCATCAATCCGTATTGGATTGAGGACCCTGAACTTAGAAAAGGAGAAGTTGATTTCTTAAGTCCCTCAGAAAATCTGTTTTGGAAAGATCTTATTGATAAATATTTGTACCCTATTGACGCCAATAAAGAGGAGCAGGTAAATACAGTATAAACTCTTTAAATTCATTAATCCGTATTGGATTTAGGACTCTGAACTTAGGAAAGGAGAAGTTGATTTTTTAAGTCCCTCAGAAAATCTGTTATGGAAAGATCTTATTGATAAATATTTGTACCCTATTGACGCCAATGAGGAGCAGGTAAATATAGTATAAACTCTTTATAACGACACTTAACGGACTGAACATTTTTCGGCGTTATAGAGAGTGGCTGTTAAATGAAGAGAAATATATTACTTTTCTATTCTATATCTTGACAAGTCTAGTGACCGAGGTGTGCAAGGAGGATGTGCAAGATTATCATACAAAAGCAAAAGACAAAAATTATTAGAATTTCCGGTACAGTCGAAGTAAAAGACAGAACAGCAAACAAAAGAACGTACACAGCTGTTTCTTCTGTTCTCAGTTTTTATCAATTTCGGCAATTGGTGTTGCCGTATGAGTGCGCGTGGCGCTAAATAGAGTGTATTGTTGCATAAAAAAAACAAGGTAAGCCAACTAAAGTTAAGCAATTTCGACGTTTTAAGAAGTTTGTCGTTCAATAGTGATGTTATAAAGAGTTTACACTGTAAATAAAAAAAATCATGATAGTTAAATATTTGTGTAGTTCAAATTAAATTAAGCTCGAATCTCGAAATTTATATATTTTTTTCAGATAAATTGAGATACCGCTGTTAATTTTAACTTGTTTAAAGATTTATTTTCAGGTTGTCTCATATGGATTTTAATAAGGATTGACAGGGAAGATACGATGAAATATTGGAAGTCTTTTTTTAGAAAACTTTTTTGTGTTAATTAATTTAATTTGTGTTCTACTCGAATATCGTTTTTATAATAAAATTCACGACCATAAGTTTGACAATAGCATGAGCAAATTGTTAAACAATATTTGCGCGAAGTGAACACTATCAAGATGTAAAATAGGATAGGTATTTGCTATTTTCCCTGTCAATCTGAGTTTGGTATTAAAAACTCTCACAATTTTAGGCCCGTATATCCAGGGATCTCAAAGAGTTAAGGGATTCTTCTGTTTTTTCGTTCTTTATGTGCAATGCTCTGTTTGTACTCATTGTATTCTTGCTACAACTGAACAAGGACAACATTCACTTTAAATGGCCCCTCGGAGTTAAAACTAACATAACGTATAACGAGGTTACACAAGAGGTAACGTGAGAGTCCACTACCGAGCGATCAGCCTTCAAAGATGACCCGGGATTTATCTTGCTGCAGACAATAATCAAGACAGATAACAATATACGGAAACTTTTTGACCTTAAAATAATCTCCAATCCCAGTCACCCTTGAAAGTTGACGCATTTTAATTAAATATCTCTTGTTTTATTTAAATTTTGCAGGCTCGCATTGCAGGCGATTTGAAAGAGCTTCGCAATAAATCAGTTTTTGCCTTTGTTATGTTCAATGCTTTGTTCATATTGATAGTATTCTTGTTACAACTCAACAAAGATCAACTCCACGTGATTTGGCCTTTGGGAATAAAGACAAACATTACGTACATCGAGGAAACAGGCGAGGTATAGCCAAATGTTACCATTGAATGTGTGTCTTCACAAGTCCAACGACCCTCTTCTAACCGGTCTGTCTTGGGATGGCACACCAGCATGGATTCGTGGTGGTAACGACAACCTGGGCATCACTTTAATGTTTCCACACAATTCTTATTAATATCTATATTCTTCTTAATTTTCTATTCCTAATATGTTATGGACGCTAATATGCAGCATAACATTTTATTTCAAACAGCAAATGAACATGAAGCAAATATTATGCGTGTAAAATTTGTCTGTTTGTTTGAACGTAATAACTATAATACACACCCAATAATCACTGCACACTCCCGGGATTTCTATAGAGTGGAGTTAAATTATCTGTTCTGTCTTTTAAGGTGGCGGAATTTCTTCTAATAAACACGGTCAATGGTTTCCCTTGTATAAAATGTACCTAAGAAGACCCGGTGTTTTGTTTTAACAATTACCTACCTACCTTTTTGTGGCAAACAATCACTAGAAAATTAGTTCTTTCTAAATTAAATACTGTTAAATAATGAACCTACTAGAATCACATAATTAAATTACACATTTACGGTTTAATACACACAACAAAATAATTTTGCACTTGTATGTAACCTACATTTTTGCATTAAAGCTGTGTAAATTTTTCACTACCATATTAAATTGCTTTATTTTATTATATGTTAAGACATTTTTTAATTTTCTTTGTTTTAAAATTTCGAAATTTTCAGGTATTAATCTCCAAAGAATACTTACAACTAGAACCAATTGGTTTAGTGTTTGTGTTCTTCTTTGCGTTGATATTGATAATTCAGTTTACGGCTATGTTATTCCATAGATTCGGAACTCTTTCACATATCCTAGCATCAACAGAACTTAATTGGTTCTGTGCAAAGAAGGTATATAGAATATCATTTAAAAGAATGATTACAAAACTAATAGCTGAATACTAAATTTTAAATCACGTTCTTTCAGTCTGAAGATCTGTCACAAGATGCTCTGTTGGATAAGAATGCAATAGCTATAGTAAAAGATTTACAGAAACTAAATGGTCTAGACGATGATTATGACAACGATTCAGGTTCTGGACCACACAATGTTGGAAGGAGAAAAACAATTCATAACTTAGAGAAAGCGAGACAAAAGAAACGTAATATTGGGACATTGGACGTAGCATTCAAAAAGAGGTTCTTTAACATGAATGCTAATGATGGACCAGGTAATATTTTGTATTTTATTGAGAAAGGACAAAGTAAGTTTTTTAATTCAAAGAATCGTCTAATATATAATATAAATGTATATTAATTTAGGTACTCCTGTACTGAATAGAAAGATGACATTGCGAAGAGAAACATTAAAAGCTTTAGAAACAAGAAGAAATTCAGTAATGGCAGAGAGAAGGAAATCGCAGATGCAGACACTTGGTGCCAACAACGAATATGGCGTTACAGGAATGGTAGTAAATTATAATGTACATTTTTCTGTTTTTGCACGCGTTGTATTTTATTCTAATAAATAATATTTGTTTTCCAGCTTAACAACAACATAGGTGCCCCGAGACATCGAACTTCAACAGCAAATATCTCTGTCAAAGATGTTTTTGCAGAACCCAACGGCGGACAAATAAATAGAGGTTATGAAACCTCATTGGGAGATGACGACGATAACAACTCTATGCGGCTTCAACCAAGACAAAACCAAGTCTCTTTCCAGAGATATCAGTGAGCTCTAGACGAAAAAAACTACCACGAGCTGCCAAAAGTACTTTGAATAAAGTACATAGTATAAATAAATGTAGATACTCATATTATTTAGTAATTAGACCTGAAAAAAAGTCTTCTCATTTAAAACAATACATCATAATGCTTGTGATATTTTTATGTTGAGTGATGGAGCAGGTGTTTATGCAAAATCACAAAATTACTTTTTTAGTTAAATTACAGCTTTATTGATAGAAAGTAAGTATTTGTACACTGCCACTAAACTTTAGTTATAATACTTTTTCTATGTTTTATAAGACTATTTGAAGAAAGAAAATTGAAATTTATTTGGTTTGTAAGTCCAAACCTAATTTAACTTGTATTGTAATAAATGAAATTTTTATACAAATTTTATACATTATTTTTCCCTTACTAATCTTTTTGTGTTAACTTTAATAACAAATTAAATACAAAGCATTGTTGGCATCAGCAAATTTTGGTTGGTATTCTACTTATAAAGGTAGAAACTTACTCAATTTTCTAAGAAAGAGACAAAATCTGTTAGTTTGAATAACTGGTCTTCACTAGACGTATGCAGCGGCGCCGGTTGTGTAGGTGGTACTGGATTCACCGTGACTGCATCTTCCTGGATGACCCATTTTCGATCGCGGCATGCGTGTAAGACTGCATCTCTTTTCAAACCTGTCATTGATACCACTGTGTCAAGTGATATAGAGCTATAAGATCGTCCAATTAAATTGAATGCTCTCTCTCGTACTTTTTCTGAAACAATAATAAGAAATTCTTCATTATAATTCTCTTTGATCTAGTAGTTTGCCCTTTAGATTTGATCACCAAGGGAACACAAAAGTATGGGCTTTGGGTGGTGTTAGATTGTCCGCCTGGTTAGCTACTAGCATCTTATCAAAGTCTACATATGGTATTTTACAGGTAAAGCGTGAAAAAGCGTAGAAGCTCGGTATACCGTGTATTCAACGACATTCTTTCGCTGCGCTTTTTGAACAAAATTGAGCTGTTTTGGAATTCTAGTCAAGCGGCGACGCGTTTCATGCCTAAAATGTCAATGAGAATGTTGTGGACGGACTAAAAAGATATAAGACTCTCTCGGACTCATTCGTCGATTTTCGAGAACTAGCTTCTTGATTCTGTCGATGTTTTCTTTGGTCGTAGCGGTTGAAACTCTACCAGAACGAGGCAAGTCTACTACTACTTCTCGGCCTTCTTTGAAATGAAATGAAAATAAAATGGAAAAGCTCACTTTTAAATCGTCAAAAAAAGCCTTATAAATATATACCACTTTAAAAATATTATACTTTAAAAGCCTTATACATAAGTATATACCAATCATATGCCCTTGTTTTTGGTATGCACAATTCGCCGTAGGTTTTTTTGCAACATTTTTAGCGATTCACCACATGAAATATCATTTGAAACACAAAATTTAAGGCACACTCTTTGTTCAACAATATTTTCCATTGTAACAATCACCAAGGACTCAAAACTATGACCAACAAAAAATGCAGTTTTAAACAAATAAAATAACGTAAGTACTTATATTAATCTATGAATTAAATGACAGATCCCGTTTAAATTTTGCGCGGTAAATCAGTACGGTGCTACCTAGGGCGCGTTTCAAAACCAGGTAAAGGTAAGCTTTTTTCTTCTAAATGGTGTAAAATAAGTATAGTTTAACAAAACTAACCAACGGTGTAAGCGCTTCTTAATAACGAATACCACAATAGTGGGCTATTATTTACTCTAACCCAAGTAAATTGAAATCGTTTTGGAACGCACTCCAACATGCAGTAAAAAAATTAAAGCTATCTCTTTTACGCGGGTCTTTTTATTGACATATTCCTAATGATATTAAATGGTATAAAAAAGCCATATTCCCGATACTTTTTACACAGAGTAGTAAAATAGCATAATTTAATATTAGATTTGCATTATTGAATAAAAAAATTAGAAAACCAATTTTATAATTTTTTTAGGGTTGAAAAGGAAAAAGCATTAAATTTTTAGTTGGGCGTGTCTTACGCTTAGTCCTAGACTCAGAGGCTATAGTCTCAAATTTGCTACAACCTCAAAAATTAACAACTCTAAAAGTAATATAAAATTTATGGACTTTGTTTAAAGATTAAAATTATTAAAGTACTAAGATACCTTCAAGAGCCCTAATTATATTTGCTACTTCAGGTTCTGACCAACTGTACGCTGCAATGGCCTGATATGTTCCAGCAAGATCTTTTTTCCATAGCTTTTGTCCGACCGCCCATATGGCTCCTATTTCTAGATTTCCACTTATGATATTTTGAGGAATTCTCTTCCACAAAAACTTGGCATTACATCTGGAAAATAATAACAACATAGTTTAGACAAC
This sequence comes from Elophila nymphaeata, assembly GCA_955850985.1. Lineage (NCBI taxonomy): Eukaryota > Metazoa > Arthropoda > Insecta > Lepidoptera > Crambidae > Elophila > Elophila nymphaeata. Next base: position 17,509,788 of record OY039068.1, read on the forward strand.
ATATTAATAGCTTATGCCATTTACAACTATTAAGTGTCTGAACAATGCAAGTAGTGCAATTCAAGACTTTAAGATTCTTTGTCAATATTTTTACTAATTTAGAGGGTTAATATCCATTAACCCTCTAAATTAATGAAAAGGATTTATTAAAAGGATGATATACATTCCCAGTAGGAACTAATGTTCATAACTATAACAAATTACGTTTTGAAATGAATGAAAATTATGAAATTTATTACTGAAATTTGAGTAATACCTACTAGTTACTCTAATCATTACTACTCATTATTTCTTTCTGTTTAATTGATGGACAGTAGTGCTTTGACTCTGAACTCTCGAGTATGTTACTGCTAGAATTCAAGGACAAATATAATTCTAGTGCCAACAAATAAATAGATGTTAAAATGAGTCTACATAGTAATATTCAATATTTAGTGCTGGCTTTCTGCATGTGCGATACCTTCGAATACAAGGTATGTTATGGAATACCAGCCCGCCTAGCATGACCACTGAAACACGATATGATATAGCCATTTATCGCGTTGAACTGTCAAAAATTATTGGATATAACCACAATCTTGAAAATTTATCGAAACTGCGTGTAATGTAAAAAATAAAAAAATAATAAAAAATTTCAATTGAAATTGAATGTGATGTTGAGGTTAAGTAACCTTTGATCAGGTGGGCCAAAAATAAGGGTTTGTTATACAAAAAAAATCTAAGTTCGGGCGCCAGGCTCACCTGTTAGAAATGCACGGATTCTACGGTAAAGTTAATTAGTCTTTTAATCATAAGGGCAGGTTTATGTTCAATAAAAAACTATGTACTCTTGTTGTGTTTATTATTTTTATCAAATAGAGCCTGAAGGGCGTTTACAACATGCTTTTTAATACCAATTTATAAATGAACTTAAAATAATCTTACTTGATGTTAACAATTTAGTACCTATGATTTTAAAAGTTGTTGCTACTTGTGAGAATAAAAATTTTAGAAAATAAGTGAGGATTCAGATACCTGGCTGGCCATTGTGTGATAGGTGTTAAGGGCAGATGTTGTTACCTCTGTTTTGTCATCACTCACATGGGTGGCGTGGAAATTTGTCTCCCAAAATCTCACATGCAGTCAGTCAAACAATATCGTCCCAAGACGACTAAAGATTACGTGCTGAAGCCGTAGCTACAGTGGTAATAAAAGTAAATGTGGAAATGTAGAAAGTAAACGTAGAAAATGTAAAGTGGCATATTCCCAATGTTCGTGTTAATAGTGAATAAATGTAGGCTTCATGCCTTTTTATTAAGAGGGGCTCAGGGCCTAAGATCCCAGCCGATTAAATTATCGTTTCCAAAAATGCATCTTCCTGTTTGAAGATAGGTCGTCAAGTGAAGTTTGACAGGTGACAGTTAGTTGTCAAAGACACTTTTTTTTTTAATTTTCCCATTGATAGGGAAGGCAAAGGGGATAAAAGCCGTACAGCCATTTGTCCGAGTCTCATGGTGAGGAGTTATGGATCATGATTCACATGTGACTGGGCAGAAAAACTCATGTGACATGCAAATCATGTTACATTTCCCCCTTCCCCACGAAAAGCATCGAGAATCGAGGCTGACGTTCGAAACCCAAAACAAACAAAAAATAAAAACAAAACCAACACAACAAAAGGTCAAAAATATCTAAACGAACCACCAAAACCAAAATACCCCAAACCTAAGTTTGTAAAAGAACTTAGATAATACCAACACCAACAAAAACAAATAATGAAACCAATAAAAAACTAAATCCTGTTTATAGAAATCAGTTGGACACCCTAGTCACTGACTCAAAACAACATCCTATCTATCCGTCCTTCCATTTGTTGAGATCAGTTGGACACCCTGGTCACTGACTCTAAACATCTTCTTAACCATCCTTCTATTTTTGTTGAGATCAGTTGGACACCCTCGTCACTGACTCATCCTCTCTACTCGTCTTTTTTTTATAAAGGTGAGATCTACAAACAAAATGTTTAACAGACTCCATAAGCACTATCATGGTCGGCACAACTCCACCAACTTTCCGAACATGAAGCGAAAAAGGCGTAATGTGACCAACAATACGGGTACACAAAACAAAAAACACACAATCACGGCCGGCACAACACCACCAACTTTCCGTACATGACGTGGAAAAAGAATGTGAATGATCCAACAATACGGGATCACACATCAAAAAGCAACACAATCATGGCCGGCGCAACACTACCAACTTTCCGTACATGATGTGGAAAGAAAAAAAATGTATGTGGGTTCCAACAATCCGGGAACACTCACATAACAAAAAACAACACAATCATGGCCGGCACAACACTACCAACTTTCCGTACATGATGTGGGAAAAGGTGTATGAATCCAACAATTCGGGACCATACAAAAAGAACCACCAGACACAAGTCTGAGGAAAAAGTGAAAATGGGAAAATCCGGTATTTGCTCAAGCAATAAATTGTCCAATCCGAGTTAACCTAATAACTAAGACTAACAAAAATATGTCTACAAAAAGACAAAAAACACAAAAAGAATGTCTAATAAAAACAAATTATACAAAAATGTACAGAATAATTTGTACAAGAGATTTGTTACAACAAAAGGCAACAATAATATATACAAAAATAAAATCTTATGCTGTTAATTGAGTATGTAGTTTGGAGATTAGTTAAGAATATAGCTATGCTGAAACATTATAACTTTTATGTTAAGAAAATATGTATTGGCAATAATACTTTTATAAAATTTGGAAAAACTAGACTTTAATTTTAAATAATTATATATATATATATATTTTTTTTTTTAATGTGACTAATTTTAACTAAATAAATTTTAGCTGTTGTTATTTGCAAATTGAATTACTACCTTTCATTCATCCTCATTCATAGGCGCACCAACCTATCATTCATCTCTCTGCATAAAACTTTCATGCGCCCTATAACTCAAGTTACAAGAAAACAAATAAAAATAAGTTTTAAACTTTAAGAATGTCTTTTATATGGTATCTACCTGTACTATTTTTATCTAAGTCTTTAAGTAAATAAACATTATTGGAAATTTTCTCTATTATTCTACATTTAACAAACTTTGGAGCAAATTTAGCTGAAAAATAATGAGCAGCATTAGACTGAACGAAATTTCGTCTCCAAACCACATCGTTAACCTCATAAGAAGTGACAAGACGACCTTTATTATAATAAGAAGCATTACGCTTATAAGCTTTAAATAAAGAAAGAACAACTTTCTTAAAAATTTCTTCAAGTGAAGAAAGAGATTTTGCAAAACCAGAACGATCTACAACATCGATCTGTGTTAAATTATCAAAAGAATTACTAAAACGGTGTAAAGAAGCATCAAAAATTAATTCTCTCCCAAACATGAGAAAATTAGGAGTAAATTCAGTAGCTAAATTAACACTACTATTCAAGGCTAATTGAACATGAGGTAAGAATTTTGACCATGTTCTGTGATCATCACGAACAAAACAAGAAATACAAGTCTCAATTGACTTGTTATAACGTTCCACAGGATTATTCTGCGGGGTATAAAGTGTATTATAAAATATTTTATTAATATTATATCCCTGAAGGAATTCTACAAAATTTTTAGAAGTAAATTGTGTACCATTGTCACAAATCAAAACTTTAGGACAACCAAACTTAAGAAAAACATCTTTCTCTAAAAATTTACAAATTGATTTAGTAGTAGCATTGGCTAAAGGAAATAACCAGCAATATTTAGTAAAAACATCTACAATAGATAATATAAATTTATAAGCAGAATAAGTTTTTGTTTTCTAGTACGTAAAAGGAATTCAAGTTGGTAATCAAAATCAAGTTTATCAAAATGTTTAAGCAAAGCTACTTTAATTTCAAACCATGACTTAACATGAGAACGAACAACACGATACCATTTTTTAGCTAAATCTGTAAGAAAATCTGAAAAAGAAGTCACAACAAAGTGTTCATCAACATCTCTTGAAACTATATATTCTTCAACGTTTGAAATAAATTCTCTAACACAAGACTTACCGTCAAAAGTTATTTTACTTTTAGAAAAATCAGGACGCTTAAAATATCCATGTTTAGCAGAACTACGAGCAAATAAATCATTAGGCAACTGTGATCCACTAGGCAAGCAAGAATCCAGCAAAGAAGATTGTGCAACATTATGAGTATGATCCAAGCGAGGAGGTTCTTCAGACATTGTAATTAATTGCGATTCCAAGTCACGCGGAAATACAGTAGAAATTAAGTCAGAAGTGTCAGTAGCAACAGTAATGTATTTGTGTGATGGACCAGCAGAAGCAGGCTTATCAGTGTCCATAGTGACAAAGTTTTACTAATAGTATGATATGATAACGCTATTTCAATATCAATTTAATCAAAGTAAATAGTTGTAAGCGGAAATCTATTCAAAATCTAATGTGTAAATGTATTACTATTAATTTGCAAAGCAAACAAATGCAACAACTTTTCACAAATGTACCTCTTATATCCAAAACATTATTATAAAAAATGTTATTACAAAAACTTTCAATATAAAATAAATTTCTCAAAAATTTTACTAAATACAAAAATCAATATTTTATAAGTTATATTTTGTAAGTTATATTATAATAAGCAAAAGTCAAATTTATTATTGACAACAAAATGATATGTTAAAATTAAACTTGAAAACAACCTCAAAACTTTAACTGAATAACTTGTTATAAGTTTACATAAAAAATTCAATAAAAACTCTCAAATGTTTGGCAGAATATGAAAATTCTTAAATAATAGCTTCTTCACATCAATATCTAAATGATATCTCAAAATACAGTTAATGTTTAATTATCAAAACACATGGGAAAATGAAAGTCATTCTTACACAAAAATATGGGAAAAATAAATAAGTATACACAGAACATTTTTTTATTGGGAAATATACCACTATATAATGCAAATAATTGAATCTAATATTAAAACAAACAATTGTTTTGCTTAATGAAAATTTATAGCAAAAAATTAGGTCAAATGCAACAACTTTAAAATCCACACAACAAAGTTACATAGGTAAACAATATTCAACGTCCCTGTTCTAAGGCGACAATTGTGATGTAAAAAATAAAAAAATAATAAAAAAATTTAAATTGAAATGGAATGTGATATAGATGTTGAGGTTAAGTAACCTTTGATCAGGTGGGCCAAAAATAAGGGTTTGTTATACAAAAAAAATCTAAGTTCGGGCGCTAGGCTCACCTGTTAGAAATGCACGGATTCTACGGTAAAGTTAATTAGTCTTTTAATCATAAGGGCAGGTTTATGTTCAATAAAAAACTATGTACTCTTGTTGTGTTTATTATTTTTATCAAATAGAGCCTGAAGGGCGTTTACAACATGCTTTTTAATACCAATTTATAAATGAACTTAAAATAATCTTACTTGATGTTAACAATTTAGTACCTATGATTTTAAAAGTTGTTGCTACTTGTGAGAATAAAAATTTTAGAAAATAAGTGAGGATTCAGATACCTGGCTGGCCATTGTGTGATAGGTGTTAAGGGCAGATGTTGTTACCTCTGTTTTGTCATCACTCACATGGGTGGCGTGGAAATTTGTCTCCCAAAATCTCACATGCAGTCAGTCAAACAATATCGTCCCAAGACGACTAAAGATTACGTGCTGAAGCCGTAGCTACAGTGGTAATAAAAGTAAATGTGGAAATGTAGAAAGTAAACGTAGAAAATGTAAAGTGGCATATTCCCAATGTTCGTGTTAATAGTGAATAAATGTAGGCTTCATGCCTTTTTATTAAGAGGGGCTCAGGGCCTAAGATCCCAGCCGATTAAATTATCGTTTCCAAAAATGCATCTTCCTGTTTGAAGATAGGTCGTCAAGTGAAGTTTGACAGGTGACAGTTAGTTGTCAAAGACACTTTTTTTTTTAATTTTCCCATTGATAGGGAAGGCAAAGGGGATAAAAGCCGTACAGCCATTTGTCCGAGTCTCATGGTGAGGAGTTATGGATCATGATTCACATGTGACTGGGCAGAAAAACTCATGTGACATGCAAATCATGTTACATGCGAACATGTATAAGGCTTATTTAAGTTCGCAGTTTCAAGTTTCAACAATATTTTCATAAAATTTCAAGTTGGCGATTATATCCAATAATTTTTGACAGTTCAACGTGTTAAATGACTATATCATATCGTGTTTCGGTGGTCATGCTAGGCGGGCAGGATGACAGTGCTGACAGTGGTCGGAAGCAGTTTTAAAGAAGTACGAAATTCAGCATTTTTGGGGCAGTTTGGGGGGTTTGGCAATCCCCTCATAAAGTTTATAATTGTATGAATTGAATAAGTTTCGAAAAAAAAGAACATAATTATTTAAGATCAAAATACTGGATTTCGGGTACAACAACGATGAAGGGACCACTCTTATTTCGTCGTTATATCCGGAAGTCGTTATAGGCAAAGGTAAAGAAATACAGACACATATATGACTATACATATGACTGCCGCCGTCGTGGTGGAGTGGTCAGTATAGCTGCCTACACATCAAGCGGTCCGGGTTCGAATCCTGGTAGCGACAAATGTTTGTGTGATGAACACGAATATTTGTTTGCGAGTCATGGTTGTTTATATATTTATATAAGTTTATTTATAAAAATATCTAAAATTATTATGTATATTAAAAAAAATGTCCGTTATCTAGTATCCGTAACACAAGTTCTTAACGATACTTACTTCGGGCTAGATAACTGGTGTGAGCGCGAAAATATATTATTATATTATATTATTATTATACATATATGTGTCTGTATCTCTTTACCTTTGCCTTTATGTGCGTCTAGTAGACATGCTTATTGAAAAGTTTACTAAACCCAGTTTGTACTCAAAATATTGGTTTGTAACTGAACCATAAAATTAACTCTCAAACGTACACGCATACCTACCTACTTAGCTGATACATTAAACAAAAGGTAAAGAGTTCCACAGCTGCTGACCATCAGTGTGGATGTAAACAAAAGATAAGAAATGTTTGCAAATGGTCGCAAAATCTGTCTGGGACTTGTAGGAAATTTTAACAAATGGTTCATTAAAAACAGTTCCTATACCCGAATTCCGCGTTATATCCAAAGTTGCTATAGACACATGAATTTAGTACTATAGTATACTTTAAATTCAAGGGGCTTTAGATTTAATGTCGCTATAGCTAAATAGTCGCTACAACCAAGGTCATAATACAGTTACCCACCATATAAATGAAATTTACAGTATAATTAAATCATCAAGGAACAAAATTGTTTTTAGCTCCCAATTTCTTCCAAACAATAATAATAAAAAAAAACTCAAAAGACGTAGGTAACACTTTTTCAGTGTTATTAAAAGTCTTGGTTTATGTGTACCTAATGATATGTGATGACTAATTAAGAGCAAAAACTTAAAAATAATAATTAGCCTAATTGCATGTCAATTTCCATTATTTGTGTGTGTGTGGTAGGTAATAGTTATTATGTGTATGGATGTGAATAATAGTTTTTTAATTAGTTAAAATCAATAAGAAGAAGAAATAAGAAGCTTAAAATTTTACTTATCACAGTTACCCACTGAAGTAAAAATTAGAAGTGTGAATCTAGGTACTTACAAATCATTTTGATACAAATATATTGCAAGTAGTTGAGTATAAGTAGAAGGTGATGGTACACCAGTGGGAGCCTGAAATATTAAGCTCAAATTAATACAAAACAGTTATTAAAGGAGGTAACCTATGAATCAACCATTACATCTATATCCAGTAACTTTATTTCAACACTGACCTCCAATTCTTGTTTCTCTAGCTCAACACATAGTTTATCAAAGTTTGTGATCATTGTATTCTGAAATAATGTTTTACTTTACTTCTCACGAGATAAAACACCAAACAAACAAAGTAGGTAAGTATAAAAATATCGTGAACCATACAAACGTCAATGTCACCTGCCTGATTGTCAACACCTGTCTGTCATTTTCGAGGATTTTTAATTTTTAGAAAGTCAAAGGATTCTGACTCATACAGCCATAATTGAAGTTTAATTTTCCTTTTATTTCTTTACGTTTTTGCAAAAAATATGAATTTCCCACTGTTTAATGATTCTAATAGTCAGAAATACGTGTTAGATTAAATAATAACGGTTGTTAGACAGCAAAAACCATTTCTTAACATTTGTTTCTAATTTTAATTAGTAAGATTTAACCATTTTCGTGCCAGATACGAGATAACTTGAAGTGTAATAACCACACTACGACTTATCTCGTATGTGGCACGTAACGTATAACGTAGCGCCAACTACGAATATATTCGTACATTTGTTAGGTCTGCTTTAAAAAACATATTTATTGGAACTACGAGTACCTAGGTAAGGTAGTTTTAGACCGTGCAGTGACGGTCTATAAGAATACAGTTGTCACTGCCCCCTCTCTTTACTATTCACTGGTATATTTTGATTTGCGATGTTTCTTGACTGGGCACAAATAATAACACCTTTTTGTACCAGAATCAGAATGCTTGCATGGTAGTTCAGCAAGGTCGTAAAGGTATTTTTTTTTATGGTCATTGATTATTCCCACTTTAGATTACGCAGACGCTTGTTATCTGGACATCACGGAGGAACTATTAAACAAACTTGAGCGACTGCAGAATTTATGTATACGTTTTATATTTGGGTTACGTAAATACGATCACGTCTCTCAGTTCCGATCTCAGCTCAAGTGGCTCCCAATCAGATTTCGAAGGAATTCACGGATTCTCTGTCTTCTTTTTAATATTTTACATAACCCAACTTATCCAAATTACCTTCGTGAGCGTTTTGAGTTTGCTCGTCCTCCTGGCATTCTCTGCAGATCGCATCTCCGCACTCTTCTTAAGCTTCCTTCCAATCCTTACCGCACTGATTTCTTCATTGACTCCTTCACTGTTCATGCAGTAAAGCTATGGAATGCACTACCGCCAGCAATACGTGAAATTTCGTCACTTCCTCTCTTCAAGAAAAGAGTTAAAGAGCACTACCTTTCTCTATGTTAGATTTATTTCGTATTTTTGTTTTATGTTTAACAATGTTTTATTAGGTACTTACAATGTTCATGTTAAATATGTATGTATATATGTATATTTTTATGTATGTAGATATATATTGTATTATACCGTATTTATGGATAATGTATCGCATTATTATTAATCTATACTAATAATAAAGCTGAAGAGTTTGTTTGTTTGTTTGTTTGTTTGTTTGTTTGGTTGAACCCTAAGATCTCAGCAACTACTGACTCAAATTGAAAAATTCTTTTTTCGTTGGATAGTCCATTTATTTAGGAAGGCTATAGGCTATATAACATCACGATACGTCTAATAGGAGCTGAGCATCAATGAAGAATGTTGCAAAAACGGGAGAAAAATATTTATTTTCAAAGCTTTCACTGGGTGCGCTGCGTAAACGGTTAAAGTTACGTAAAAATCATGTATGACGGAATTATTCTCCATTAAAATTTCTAAAGAAAAGTCCGCGACATCATATGTCTATCTTTTAAGGTTGGCTCACTATAACCTTTCTTTTTGGTAATATTTTTTTTTCTAAAATAATGCATTATCTGCGATGGTGTTTTTGTATGCATGATATTATTCCTTATCAAAATAAATACATTATTTATCACAAGTATTTAATTTTGCACAAAATTGTTCATGACTTCATTTGATTTCAATGAATATTTTAAGAAATATAATAGTTTGAAATAAACGGAAAATAATAAATTTTGATTTTCAGAGTTTTCTTTGCGTGCGCTGCGTAAACGGTTAAAGTTCTGCAAAAATTATGTATGACGGAATTATTCTCCTTTAAAAGTTCTAAAAAAAAGTTTCAGATAGCATTTATCTATCTCTTAAGGTTGACTCGCTATAACCTATTTTTGTTAATAAATTTTGTTCTAAAATAATGCATTAGATGCGAAGGTATTTATAGTAAACATAATATTATTCCTTATCAAAATGAATACATTATTCATCACAAATATTTAATTTTGTACAAAATTGTTCTGTACATCATTAGATTTCAATGAATATCTTCAGAGATATCATAGTTTTAACATTACTCCGCAGCTAAATAATGATCAAGTACTACGCACGCATCTATACTAAGTTGTTTTTTGTTTGGTTGAACGCGCTTATCTTAGGAACTACTGATCCCGTCAGATTCGGACGCCTTAGAGACTAATAGGTTCAGAGACTCCTCCGAGGGGATGCTCACCGGTCAGGAATCCTCTCTGGAGTGATTCGACCTTAAAGCTTGAGGACTCACCGAGGTCCTCTCCTTTACTAAAGTCCTGGTGACTCAAAGAAGGTCATCAGAGACATCCTTTAAAAATAGTAAAAAAACCGCCTCGAAGGAGTCGGACGCGTGAACGAAGGGTTCCGTGCCATAGATGTTATCAAAACTGTCCGAAAATTATTTGAATTTTAAATTAAATTTTGTTAATATTTCAAGTTTCTACCTGTTATCGTTATTGAGACCGAGAAATAAATCACGTTTGTTGTTGATCCCCTTAAATATTAATTTTATTTTAATTTAATTATTTATTTTTAAAGTGAATAATATAACTAAATATTCTGTGAATATTTCAAGCGTCTATCTGTTGCCCTTATCAAAATCGACCAAAAAAAAAGTCACGTTTATTTTATGGGAGCCCCTTCAATATTTATTTTATTCTATTTATTAGTATTTGTTGTTATAGCGGCACCAGAGTTACGTCATCTGAGAAAATTTCAATTGTCTAACTATCATGGTTAATGATATACAGCCTGGTGACAGATGGACAGACGGACGGACGGACGGCGGAGTCTTAGTAATAGGATCCCGTTTTACCCTTTGGGTACAGAACCCTAAAAAGGGGAACTACTGATTCAAATTGAAAAATTCTTTGATTGTCTATTTATCGAGGAAGACTATAGGCCAGGACTTCCCAAACTTATTTTCATAGTGACGCCCTTAGGAATTTTCCAATTTTTACGAGCCCTCCCCCCGTTACAGTAACAGCCAAGTTACTATAACCAACAAAAAGGAAAAAAACGGACGCAGCCGCCCGGATTGCGGAAGATGCTGTGTTTTTTCGCCCGCCTTAGACAGTCAATCCGGGCTCAAGTTTTGAAATCGCGACTTTCATTTCTTTCTCTACATTTATTTTCGTTCGACTAGCTCGCATAGCAGCTAGACAGCCATTCTATGTGGATCGTCTCACTACGCACGCCCCCAGGATAGAACCGCGAACCCTGGGGTGCCAGTGCATCGCGACGCGCAGTATGGGAAACCCTGATATAAGCCTATAATTATACCTCCATAGCATCACTCTACGACTTATAGGAGTTGAGCATCAATGAAAAATGTTGCAAAAATGGGAAATCCACGCGGACGAAGTCGCGGGCACAGCTAGTGTATTTATATTATTTTTATTTATCTGTAGGTATATTTATATGTACACACGACATTCGCGTCTCGCATCACTTCTCCTTTCGTAGGTGGGTTGGAAGAGATTTCTATTAGAAATAAGCCACACCTTTTGTACTTTTTATACCAATATGTTCTCCATTTTTGTATCCGTGTACAATAAATTATTAAATAAATAAATAAATATGGCGCCTGATAATGGCCTAGGCATGTTTTTATTGTAACAAAATACAATTCCATTAAAAATAAAACAATATCAGCAAAAAACGATACCTAATAGAAATAATCTACTTACTAACACTAACGAACTAACAGAACGTGATGTCGTGACTTTGTGCACGTGTTAATTACTCGAGAGCAGGCGCTGGACTGCGGGAAGTGCATCAAAACGACCTTGTATTCATAATGGTCAGCTACTTAAGCTCAGGAAACTCTAAGTTTGAAATTACCCATAAATATATCTACGATTTTATGAAACACTGGGTCTGTCAGACCCTAACAGGCATGCCAAGGGTTAAATAAAGACACCTACCTACTATATACTAATAATTTTGTGCGCCGTGTAAAGAGAACTACCGATACCGGGACTACCGGTAAGTATGTGTGTACATCGTGAGTTGGGTGGCTAAGGTGCAACATCACGACAACTTCACTTATCATGCTTTATTTATAGAATAATTTCCGTTTACAACGCTTAAAAATTTTAATACTGACTAGAAAAAATACAATGAAAAAATCGACCTGCCTCAGGCGGGAATCGAACCCAGCATCTTCCGCAATCCGGGCGGCTGCGTTAACCACTATGCCACCGAGGCACTGCTTTCGCTGTCGAAATTTGTCAGTGCTTGGTGCTTAAGCTTATGTGACATTCTTTCCCTCCTATTAAACATTATTTTCCATCTAAACACCCCTTTCTTAAAGACCTTATAGACCGATTTAAATACCTTCATGACACCCATTCGCGTGTACTAAAGTCATCGGAAAATCTCAGCTTAGCTAGGCCAATGCATTTCACGAAATTTTAAAGCGTGTGTTAGATTATACTTACAGAAATACGTTGAAAGAACAGGTAGAGAGAATTATGTCTTACTTCTTACCCAAAAGTAAAGAATACTTATATTTTATCCAGCAAATAGGTACTCAGAATCAGATAACACTGACAGGAGGCAGAGAAGTGTTCACTGTGACGGCTCGAACGAGAATGCCCTACCACGCGGAAGCGGGTCGTTTTATGTGAACAACACACCCTACTCCGCCTCGCCTCTGACTACCGGTAACGCTTGTACAAAAGTTAAGTTTTATTATATAAAACTATTTGTAAATTCATGATTAATAAATTATTAAATAGAAATGATATTATTATTATTTTACCAAACTATTCCAACATAAATAGATTCTCAATATCCTATAACCGAGACAACTATGTCGGTCACCACGACAACTACTTTTTATCATAGAAATCTATTTCTAATTCATAACAAATCATTATTATCATTGTATAAGTTAACAAATATTATTAGAATAATTATTATCTTGGGCTTAATGTACAAATTAGTGCCCAAGATCTCACACGGCCATTCTGCAGAGCACTTCGTTCTCGAAGTGATTTCTGGTTACTCGTCAAGTAGGTGTTTAACTAGTCATCTGTTGAATCGTAGTTAGATAATTCTAGAATAAAATATTGATTTATCACGATCTAACTAATAAGCAATTATCTAACCAATAACCATGTTCAACTGTCGTGCTTTGTCCCACCACGTGCTGCATCGTGATGTCCAGACATTACACCAGTTTAACAATCAGCAGCATCGTACTTAAATCTCATCGGGCTGTCGTGATCAATCCCATTACATACTGCCTTGTAATGTACAGATTTTTTCACTAGGCCGATCAAGCAGTAACAACTATGTCCAACTGTCGTGCTTTGTCCCACCACGTGCTGCATTGTGATGTCCAAACATTACACCAGTTTAACAATCAGCAGCAATCATACTTAAATCTCATCGGGCTGTCGTGATCAATCCCATTACATACTGCCTTGTAATGTACAGATTTTTTCACCAGGCCGATCAAGCAGTAACAACTATGTCCAACTGTCGTGCTTTGTCCCACCACGTGCTGCATCGTGATGTCCAGACATTACACCAGTTTAACAATCAGCAGCAATTGAACTATCTCACACGGCCTTCCATACCTGTCGTCATAGATTAGTCATATTATGTCAGGCAATCACTATTTGCCAAGCGTTTCTATCTTTAAAACATCACATTCAATTGTTAAAACATCTTCTAATTAAGTCAATCATTGTTTTAAACAATAAAATTATATCTACATAATTAATTAATCACCTAGTTTTCTCCTGGACAAAATCGCATTTTTTTTTGCGATAGCAATATCCCTTAAATTACCCTTTTGGAGAGGTCCATGGCATTAAAAGATCATCCACATAAACACTAAGGAATTTAGCTAGTAGATTTTAGAATATACGTTCGACCAATCTGACGAGAAATTTGACGAAAACTATTTTTAATGCCGACTCAATATCCGTATTAGTTTCTTTATGTCGGGTATTGCGGCCAATGGAACATTGAAGCATTAATTATTTTACTTAACTACGTAAAAGGTGTAGGCATCGCCATCTAGCGAAAGTTGCCCAAACTACCTAATGTTGTCAGCAAACTTAGTATATAAAATGTCTCAATTTATCATCATTATCAACAGCTCACAATGTCCTCACCGAGGGGCTTGAGCCCACCCCACACTAGGGGCGATTAGGCCTTAGTCAACCACGCTGGCCAAGTGCGGGTTGGTTGACTTCACACACATCCTAAGAATTTCGTCATAGGTGTTTGCAGGTTTCCTCACGATGTTTTCCTTCACCGTAAAAAGTCGATCAAACCAAATCTGAAAACACATTGGTAGGCGGCGGGGCTCGAACCGGTGCCTCCCGGGCAGAAGACAACGCCCCCACGCACCACGCCACCGACGCTTTTATACATCCCAATTTATACAATAACCGAAATAGATTTAACCAATCGTATTCAATTGCACAAATATGTGTACTTTTACCTTTTTTTTTAAGTACTGAAAATGTATAAACATTTTTACTTCATACATCAATCTAAAGAAAGCTATAAAAAGGTAGCTAGCAAAATTGTCATTTCTCTAAATGAAGGTGACAGGACACTCATTATTCTTGTTACTTACTTACTGTCGATTTTACTACATCTCCAAAGCCAAAATACAAAGTTATTGCACTTTATGACACCACTACGTTAGTATAAACATCGGGTAGACAAAATTTTCAAAGTGCTATCTAACTATCCATTTTTTTTTTTGCCAGATCATATCAAAGAAATTAAATTGTAATAATTTGATTTCTTTCTTCTTACTTAGTTCACTCACCTCTAAAATAACCACCATTCTTGAAAACAATGTAACTAATAATTATTATCAATTACAAAATGTAATTGCAACTATCCAACTACAATTTTAATTTATTTTAAAGCTGTGGTAATTTTCAATAAAAAATACCCACAAATACATAGAAATCTCCATAGATCAGTATTGTGTTCTGCTCGCTACAGGTTTGTGTTGTGGCTCGCAAACGAACAACGGATCTGCCGTCAAAGCAATCCAGCTATAATAACTGGTCTAATGCAGTTAAAATTAACAATTACACTGTTATTAGAACACTTACCAAAGAGATTCAATGCTCCGACCTCCCTATAATATAGAGTACACACATCTCAATGATTCGTGAACTGTAGATAAAAACTTAAATATCTTTAAAACGGTGCTTCGCAGCCCAAAAATAATGAAATTTTCTTCCCCGTAGACCCCAATCGGCCACGTGGTACATCCAATGCATAAAAAATTTTTGGTCTACCCTCATTAATAAAAATGATACTTTGAAATTAATTCAAACTCCCCCGTAGACCCCAATTGGCCACGTGGTACATCCAATGCAATAAAAATTGTTTGCACTACCCACATTAATAAAAAGATAACTTCATAATTTATGCTCATCTTAAAGTTCTGCACTTTTCTGGTTGGTAACAAATAATACAAATCACTGGTAATTCAACCGTACACGGCGACAGTCAGCAAAAAGTGACTCGATCCGGCAACATACCTTGCTTTAGTTCATTCGAACTTCCGGTGTTGCCAGTAGAAATATTTAATTCGCTTGGAAACTGATAATTAATTCCAAATATCATCAAACCTTACAATTATCATAAAAAGTATGATACCAAAAAAAAACTTTATCACGCACTATAAAAAATGAGTTTTTTTTTTTAAATATAAATCACAATAAATTGTACGGTAGTTCGAGTCAAAAATGAAATCTCTCAACAAACACTTCCGTAACAAGAACTCTGGAGCAACTCTTTTTATAAAAGAGTTGTAGGCAGACTAAAATTGTTAATATGTCAAGCTGGTTTTTACACACCCATAGTTACAGCTGCAAGATATTTGTGATGGCGGTAGAGCGAGAAAATTTTGCGCGTTTTTTTTTTCGTAATACCTTATTTTGTTAGATATTAATTTATTCTCCACGTACGTTCACTAGCTCACATGTAAAATTTGTCAGCAAGTGAATTCCTATGTAATCTAATGATTTCTCATTCTTTAATTATAATAAACACACCAACGCTCGAAGAGAACCAAAGTGCTTCAAACTCAAATCTTTTTAGTAGGCTTCAATATTATAATCATATTATCGGCGTTAGTCGTCACATTTCAATGCTATCGGAGAGTAGCCCCGATCGAACATCAAAATGCCCGGTCCAACTACGAAACATATATTTCACTACACAATAATAAATAGTCTGCGTTAGTCGACACATCTCAATGCTATCGGAGAGTAGCCCCAATCGAACATCGAAATGCCAGTCTAACTACGAAACATATATTTCACTACACAATAATAAATAATCTGCGTTAGTCGACACATATCAATGCTATCGGAGAGTAGCCCCGATCGAACATCGAAATGCCAGTCTAACTACGGAAAATATGTTTTACTATTATATTACACAATAAGCGAAACATATCATCAACCCCCAATCCAACAGGAATTAACACCATCAGAGAGTAGCCCTGACGCGGCACTAAGCCCATTGAACTAGTAGGTATATAACGAAAAAAAATTTTTTTTTTTACATGAAAATGAATAACCCACACATGGGTCAGGGAGTCGCCCTGACCAAATGCAACGCACAGATCAGCCATAATCATATATCAACATGTTTTTTTACACAACCAAACTTAAAATTTGAGATCTTAGCACTTTTGATTCCAAAATATTTCACTTGTACATACCCTTTTATTAGGACGATCCCACTTCTGATGTTAGATTATACTTACAGAAATACGTTGAAAGAACAGGTAGAGAGAATTATGTCTTACTTCTTACCCAAAAGTAAAGAATACTTATATTTTATCCAGCAAATAGGTACTCAGAATCAGATAACACTGACAGGAGGCAGAGTAGTGTTCACTGTGACGGCTCGAACGAGAATGCCCTACCACGCGGAAGCGGGTCGTTTTATGTGAACAACCCACCCTACTCCGCCTCGCCTCTGACTACCGGTAAGTAACGCTTGTACAAAAGTTAAGTTTTATTATATAAAACTATTTGTAAATTCATGATTAATAAATTATTAAATAGAAATGATATTATTATTATTTTACCAAACTATTCCAACATAAATAGATTCTCAATATCCTATAACCGAGACAACTATGTCGGTCACCACGACAACTACTTTTTATCATAGAAATCTATTTCTAATTCATAACAAATCATTATTATCATTGTATAAGTTAACAAATATTATTAGAATAATTATTATCTTGGGCTTAATGTACAAATTAGTGCCCAAGATCTCACACGTGCGATTGTGGAATGCTTATTGCCATTGGTAATCAGACAGGCACAGTCCCTCCATGTTTTCGGGAAACTTGTAAAGGAGCACTGACACTGTAACTTGTGATATCCTATTCATAAGAAGAGTATCAAGTATAATTGTATTATGTAAGTATCTATATTGTATATTATTTTTGATATATATCATATTTATTTATTTATTAAATAATTTATATTACATATACGTATTGTATGTAAATATTTAGTGTATGTTAAATTAAATAAGAGCTATATAAATATTTGTTGCATCGCCATCTTCCCTTTGTTTATTTTTTAATCCTGTCCATCCAAAGGTTGCCTGGAAGAGATCGCTCTTAGTGATAAGGCCGCCCATTGTGTATTGTAATGGAAAAACTGTTCTGTGTGTAATCTTTAATATTTGTGTCGGTGTGCAATAAAGTTTAATCCTATTCTATTCTATTCTATTCTATGTTTTAATGGTAAACATTGTTTCATCCAATCTTTGAAATTTGCACTTCTAAAATTATAACGAATTAAGAACGAACTATTTTTGGAAATATTTGACGCCCAGTTAAGATGAAACTAACTTACATTATAGAATAATTTTTGCGTTTACGTTTTTTTGAATCGCAACTAACGACGTTGCAAATAGGTACTATTGACAACGGTTCATAAAAGCTCGGGATTTTTGAAAAAAATATGATTGTTCTATGTACAATTCTGTCCAAGATACAACAGGTTCCCCTACCTACCAGAGTAGCACCGTTCAGATACCTACCTACTCCAAAATCTAAAAGAATGTACGGAAATCACTCTTTACTCCCATAGTTTTGATATCTACGTTTTATTTACTCATTTCAATTTCATTAACTGTCTTTATCATAAATAGATAGGTAGATACCTAGCTATTTATGATACGGTACTTAACCGGCTCATTCTTGTCAACAATTAGGTGTGGGATATGATCTTGATTGTGTTACACAATATCTATAGGCCGGGTGACCCCAATTTTTATAATTGAATTTCACAGCTATTGACGGAGGGTTTGGGCGGGCTCGCTAGTCTACTTGTCGCCTTGCATTGCTGAGGTGCGCTTGCATCACAATACAAGCAGAATCGATGGGTCCCGCTGAGTCACCGCACAATATTGTCGTTCATAATGCTAATTTCTCGTTATGCTTGTAGCAATTTGCATCTTAATGCTCTTTGTTGTACAAAATCAATATCGGGAATTAGTTTGAAATTGACTTAGATACGTATCTATCTAAAGTCCTTTAAAACATTAAGTAAGTAGATTAATGTCTACAATTTGTGGGTATTTTGTTTTGAATTAATTAACTTTAAATATTATTTTACTATTGTACGTAATGGGTGGTGTGGGGCGTTAAGTTTTTTCAAAAATAACTAACTCCATGATTAGGTAGGTATTATTACCCTGCTACATAGCGTGTAAGTACATTGGTATGCCAAACCTTTGATGCATGTTTGTTAAGTAGGTAGGTATTAACGCCAAAACGCTGATCTGGATGAAATACCTACGCAGGGATAGATTTGTAGGCTGGAACATCACGGAACTTGTTGATGCGATAACCTACATTCACGCGGGTTTACTTACTTACTCCTAGTTCTCACCTCACACCAAATAAAAATCATTTTTATTTGGTCGAAAGACCAAATAAAAATGATTTTTATTTGGTAAGCTCGCGTAACTACGGGAGAGACGTAAGCGAGGGGACCATGAGCCCAAAGCGCGAGAACTGCAAGCTGCACGTTGCACCGCGGTTCCTGAACTCGTCCTGCCTGAGGCGAGAAGATGTCGTTACTTTTCATCAAAAATACTAAACCCTCTAAGGCTCGAGTTAAGGCGAAGCTAATACGTTTTCGAGTTGATATGTGTGCCTCTCAAGGTACGTGTCTATTTCTAATAAGTATAGGTACCTCTATCTATTGAGTACGGTCAATAGCATCAGAAGTATTAGCATTTTAATAAGTACCAAGTCATATCAACACCAGTGCTTGCGTAGTAGGTAAAATTGTGGCCATCACTATGTATCATCATGATATCAGCTGAGAGACGTCCACTGCTGGACATAAACATTTATTATGTAGGTATGAATTAATAATATGTCAAGGTACTAAAGTGTTAGGTAATCTACTTCTGTCTGATGCTGACTGTACCAAAAACCTATTTGTACTTATGTATATTTTCACCACGAAATACTTAGATAATTCTTTTTTAGTTAAACAACATACCTAAACACAAATTAATTTGGTGGTTTAGGTAATTATCTACCTGTCTAAAATATTGGGATAGCGCATAAGGGTCTCTTAAATACTTTTTGTTATCTTTCTATTAGTGAGCATTCACTAACTGACGCTGCGCGTGGTAGTGAGAATAGAGATATTATCCCATTATTCTGTAGGTACCAGTGTAGGTAGATAGATATACATATATAGGTAGGTAAATAGATATAGTGTAGGTCGATAGATATAGATAAATTGTAAAAAAAAAATTGAGTTCTTTATACAAATAGTTCGATCAATAAAACAAAATGTATGGAAAAATAAAAAATATTTTTACAATTTTGAATTTTTAATATCACCATACTATTTATATGACTAGGTTAGCATGGGTAGGTTCCGGTTTCATACCCCATGTACCAAAAACCTTGTATATTATGTACCTAGGTAGGTAATATTTTAATATTGGTCGAGGTAGGTATACATTTAGAATATAAATTAGTAAAGTAATGCCAATTGCTCGTTAGATTGGTAGGTACCTAATAATTAAATGACCCGGATCATATGAACGAGCTTATTCAAATCATTTTCTTATCTGTCCGCAGCAAACCTAATGCTATCAACAGTTTTATTTAACGAACATTTACAAGTTGATACTTAGTAATAGACGAGATACAAGTGAAATAGGATCACAACTGACCTATTTCATAATAATTTGCGCAAAGTGCTACGAAGAAGGATAGTTACGTCACTTTCACTTGTCGTGGTATTGTCCAATGGCATTGTTGTCACGCTTCGGCTGCAACCAATGGGGTTGCCTACCGCCCCGCCTGGTGGGTAGGCGTGTAGTGGCCGCGGCCCAGATAACCGCAATGTCCCACGGCCACCTACTACAATAGTTTATCAAACGTGTTATAAGATTTAAATTGGAAGCGTGGCACTCGCTTGAAACTTTGACTAACTAGCTTTTGATCGCGACTTCGTCCGCGTGGAATAGTTACTTTGGGCAGCATTTTTAGTTTTTAGGGTAACTACGTACTTCCTTTGCAAATAATAGGCAACTACACATACAAACTGCTGCGGGTAGCTGTAAATAGCTTAGATATTTTAATATTTACTTTAAAGAACGGTAACAACAAAGGCTTTTATTTTAACCTCTCCTATTTCATCATGTATATTTATTTTTTCTTATCAAGTGCCTAAATACAAAGTTTCAAAAACGAACTCCCATACAAACTTTAATCGGGCTATTCCCAGAGGTCCACGATTCTATTGTTTAAATAAATAAATAAATTAAAGCCATGTTTCGTCACTTGTTACTATGTCCCACACCAAATTTGACGCACCTTTGTTGAATCTAGTAAGCATGGCTCTGCACCAAGTGCCTCGGTCCGTTTTTTGAGCCTCGGTTAAATTGTGTGGGATCCTCCGCGAGCACAGCTTTCTCAAACCCAAATATTTGTGTAGGATCGATTGTATTTGACTCATGCCTATGTCTAGGGATGCGCGAATCTCATGGTAGGTCACATGCCTGTCTGTTTTAATCATACGGCGCACAGCATCGATGTTTTTGTTGTTCACAGCTGTGGACGGGCAACTATCGCGAGATTCGTCACTGAGATTGACACGACCGTGCTTGAAATCTTGAATTCTGCAAACCAGCTATTAATAGTCGTCTTGGATGCTTCATCGCCAAAAGCAGATTGAAGCCGAGCGATGCTCTGTTGAGCTGTCAAATTACACTTAAAATCGTAGAAAATTATAGGTACTACGAAAATTTTCCCAAGTTAAATCCATATTAATGTAGACACGCAATTTTAAAATTGGCGCCATATGTGAAAACAATTGACAGTCAGATGAAAACAAACTGCATTCTACAGCCAAAGAGTTCCATTTTCAAATGTTGTAATGACTTTTTACTTTCTCGTATGTAATACGTAGTACTTAAATAGAGGAAGTTTTGTAATCGTCAAAAAATTCAACCACGAGATTTTGATGGATTTAGGACTTCCCTGAGTCCTAAAACACCGTTTTTGGAATTATGTCTGTGTATGTGTCTGTGCGTTAGCACGATAACTTGAGTATGCTTTAACTTATTGCAACCAAATTTAACATGCATGTATGACATCGAAATGTAAGGTTTCTATCAACTTTGGAGTCGTCGATCACGAAAGTTACGAAACCAAGTGCGCGGTCGGTACTCGGATGGGTGACCAAAATTTAACAAGCATGTATGACATCAAAATATAAGGTTTATATCAACTTTTGAGTCGTTTCCGGTATACGAGAAAGTCAAGGGGAGACCACTCCCGATTTTTAAATATTATTTATGTAAGTAGCCAGTTCCGGAAACTTTTAGTGTGACCATGTAGTACCGGAAAGCACCTCTGCATACGAAATAAAAATCGCTTTACTAACCCTAATTAATATCCGATCTGTGACATTTTAAAATATTTTAAACACATTAAAATACTGTGACTGTACGTTTTCCTTTTTTCAAAATTCTTTTTTTTTTCTTCTAAATAACTTTAATTTCATTTTGTATTTTTAACAAAGGAATACACGGGGATATGGTTTTTTCTTTTTATTAAGAACATTCTAATCTATCTACTTATATTTATTTATTTATTTAATAATTTATTGTACACATAGAAACAATAATGGAAAACACAATAATAACAATGTACAAAAGGTGTGGATTATTTCTAAAAGAAATCTCTTCCAACCCACCTAGAATAGGAGATGTGCTGCGAGACGTCAATGTCGTGTGTACCTAACCTATAGGTATATTAAATACATAAAGCATAAGTTAAAAATAAATACAATATCAAAACAATACAATAAAAATAAATACAATATAATACAATACAATATAATACATATTACCTATATAATTATACAATACAATATATACATATATGACATGAACATACAAGGAATCCTAATATAAAATAAGTCTAAAAATAAGAAAGGAATTTAGCTCAAAGAAAGGTAGTGTTCTTTAACTCTCTTCTTAAAAAGTGGATGTGACGAGATTTCTCGTATTGCGGGCGGTAGTGCATTCCATAGCTTAACTGCATGAACAGTGAAAGAGTCAATAAAAGGATTGGAAGGAAGCTTAAGAAGTGTGCGGAGATGCGATCTGCAGAGTATGCCAGGAGGACGCGCAAAATCAAAACGCTCACGAAGGTAAATTGGACATGTTGGGTTATGTAAGATATTAAAAAGAAGAAAAAGTATGTGTGAGTTTCTTGTATCTATCTTCTATATTATAAAAATGAATACTGACTGATTGAATGACTGACTGACTGACTGACATATCTACGCACTGCCCAAACCGCTGGGTCTAGAGGTTCCAAATTTGATACGTAGGTTCCTTATGGAGTCTAGGGGTGCACTAAGAAAGGATTTTCGGAAATTCATCCTTTAAGGTGGTGAAAAGGGGGTGAAAAGTTTGTATGGAAATCCGTCATTTTTAAAGTAAAATTCATAAAAATTGGTACAAAGCCTTTCAGTTAGAAATTAAGAAAGGGGTTTTTTAAGATTTTTGGAAATTCAATCCCTAAGGGGTTAAATAAGGAATGAAAATTTGTATGGAAATCCGACGTTTTTAAGTCCATGAAAATTGGTACATATGATTTTTATGTTAAAAATTAAATAAGACGTGTTTTAGGATTTTTATAAATTCTACCCTCAAGGGTACAAAAAGGGGGATGTATGTGGAAATGTGGGGAAAATGGGGTGACATTACAAAGGCTGAAAATCAGCATCTAGAGATTCCAAATTTGGTACGTAGGTTCCTTTAGAGGTCCAGGGGTGCACTAAGAAAGGATTTTTGAAAATTCAGCCTCTAAGGTGGTGAAAAGGAGGTGGAAAGTTTGTATGGAAATCCGTCATTATTAAAGAAAAATCTATAAAAATGGGTTTATGGCCTTTCAGTTAGAAATTAAGCAAGAGGTATTTAGGATTTTTGAAAATTCATCATCATTCTTCTTGGGTTAGAAGAAATAATAAGAAAATTTAAATGCTGCCCGAAGTAACTGTTATACGCGGACGAAGTCGCGGGCAAAAGCTAGTACATCATAAAGATCAAATAAGAAATAGGGGTAAGAAAACGTTCTCCGTTTGCATGGAGACGTGCTTGCCGTACGAGCACGGTTTATGTGGTTTATATCACAGATATTATTAAATCTGTGGGTCTCGAGCAAATCGATGGTAAGATCCGACTATCTGACTGACTAGTGCGCCCGCTGCGAAGACGTCCTTTTGTTCAACAATAACATCGCACCTATTAGAGGTAGAGTAATAATTTTGACATAGATTTGTTTTTATGACATTTTAAAGTAACTGAAAAAAACTTGAAAAATTGTACTTTTTTAATTTAAATCATTCCCTCTATCAAAATGTTTCAGACTACGTTTGCAACTTCTACTGATAGTTAATCTTGTTAGCTGTTGAACAATACCAAACTTGTCGCTTGTTTTTGAAGGAAATTTCAAAATTAAAAAAAAAAAATTCATAGAACACGATCATAAAGTTTGATTACTACTTCCTCGGACATACTGTATAAATTTATAACCAGAACTATGAGTGACCTATATGCTAGTGTTTTGTTGCACAAACAATATGCTAAGGTATGCTAACTATAATGATGCGGGCGTGTTGTGATCCTAATGTTATGTTCCGTTGCGAATAATGCGGTCATCCAGTATAGTTGGGCCGAGTGACCCGAGGCGCTGAGGTCGGGTACCATCGCTGCCGCCCGCCGCAGCACCGACAGCGCTGTGCAAAATTGGTAATTACATTTAATGGCGGGCTCGCTTCATGGCTATATTGCTGCGTGGCACACGTGCCTTAGTCGTCGATTGTTTTCGTTTTCGTTGGTGTAAGTTGCTCGTGTGAAAGGGCCAGTGCCCTAATTTTTGAAGGTAGCAAATATTTTCAAATGGAAACATAATATCCTTACTTTTATAGATGCCATCCATTATGTTAACCTAATGTACGAAATTACGTACCTACATTAGGTTATAAACTTTGACGTATCGCTTGCGGCTGGTAATCGAAACTACTAATACGGTAGAAATAGGTAATAATAGCTTCTGCGACTTCGTTTGCGCAGTGTCAATATAAATTATAGCCTTATGGAATAATTATTGCGTTTACAAACGCAAAAATATTTTTAATACTAGAAAAAATACACTGAAAAAAATCGACCTGCCTCAGGCGCGAATCGAACCCAGCATCTTCCGCAATCCGGGCTGCTGCGTTAACCACTACGCCACAATTCCCACAATTCCCACAGCGAAAGCAGAGCCTCGGTGGCGTAGTGGTTAACGCAGCCGCCTGGATTGCGGAAGATGCTGGGTTTGATTCCCGCCTAAGGCAGGTCGATTTTTTTCAGCGTATTTTTTCTAGTGTTAAATTATAGCCTTTATGTTATTCTGATGTATTGTAAAGTTTCATTAAAATCCCTTTAGTAGTTTTTGCGTAAAAGAGTAATAAACACACAACATACTCGTACATACAAACTTTCACGTTTATATTATTAGTAGGATGTATCTTTTATCCCAATGAATGAAATTAGAAATCGCATACGAAAATCATACTAAGACTCTTATTAAATTTGCAAATAAATTGACTTTCTTGTTTATTTTTGTGAATTTTAATGGCTTTAATTGTAGGGCAATATGAAAAAAAAAAATATTGACCACTATTATAAATACGACTAAAAGTGTTTCTTTTAAAAAAAAATTAACCTTATTCTAAAGACACAGAGTTCAAAGTTTAATGAGGAAAATTGACAGTTTGTGAACCTGAACTGCTATCGTCAGTACGTACTTCAAAACATGTTTTTTGGTTATAGCTTTTAATAAAGTGCCGCTTAAAACGCGAGACCTACCACAAAGGTTTGTATAACAATAAAAAATGATGTGATGAGTCTCAGCTTTTATTATTACACACAATTACAAACTTATCATTCTTATAGATTAAAAAATGAATACCGATGTATACAGCTTTATAGATTATGGTAATATTTCGCCGTACGGAGTAAGCTTTATGAGTTGATAACAACATTTATTTATCCACGCAATTCGCAATTAACAGCCATTTTGTCGCGATTCCGTGTAAAAGGGAATCGCACAAAATTATAAACTCGTGTTTAAGGAAAGCTCGAAACAACATATGTACGAACGCATCCGAGCTTAATGGACATTAATTAATACAATTAGTCGACGGCAAATTACACGTAAAGACTGATATAATGAGCGTAAATTGAGGCGACTTTACACTTCTGATTTATTGTGTTGCACTCGCAGTATTTCGACGAAAGAGAAAACTGACCAGCCCAGGCGGATATTACGGACAGTATATAAAATTGATAATGAATATTTATAAAAAGTTAATCACAAGTCATCGTATTTTCCACCAGGTCACAGGAGAAACCATTAATCAGAACATTTCCACTTAATCACGGTAATGCGACCACTTTTTCTCGATAATTATAATTCGGTATGATCTTAAAAGCTCATTTAATAATTGTCATCTAGAAAGTATCGGACGACAGAAAAAGCTCAGGTTTATTAATGACGACATGTAGATTAATAATCAACAAGTTTACTTCTATCTGTTAGGCTACAGGCTGTCACTATTTGGAGGCACTGCATTGCTCATACTGCCCGGTGGCGTTATGTGTAACAAATGTTACCTATAAGGCTCTGCTAAACCTCTCATGGGATTACGAGCGTGATCGTATGTAGGTAGGTATAATGTATGTATTTATTCATTATTATTTTTGACAGTCCTATCCATTACCTCCATTACTAGTCTTTCCTTCCCCCGCAGCGAGGAGCGAAAGAGAGAGAAACGAGTGAATTATGAAGACCTGCCGGACCCTGAAGGAAAGCGGAGCAGTGTACCTTATCCTCATGGAAGGACCCGAAGAGCGGGTCTCAGGTTATGTTGGTCTCTTTTTGAAATGTGATTCAGACTGTTGCTTCTATTTGATAGTATGTTTGTAAAATATGTGAAAAAGAATGCCATTGTAGTTAGAAAATTTAGATAAAGATAATTATTTAAGTATTCATTCGTCATTTCAAGGTCTGCGACATCTCATTTGGTTTGAAAAGTCGTTTAGCTTACATTGTAAAATACCTGTTTCTACGCGGTTTGAATTTTGTAACGCTGCTTTGGGAATTATTTTATAGTTTTGTCATGCATAAGCTAATGAGATTATAATAGTTGTTAAAGATAGGAATATTGAGTATTCGCTGAATGTGTCAGATATTAGCCATTTCAATTCCACATTCTCATACTGGACTAGTTGGTATACTTGGAAACGACTTAATTTGATTACGTTATAGGTATGTTTTTATCTATAAATGTTGCATAATTAATTTTTGGAGCTTATGACTTTATCGAACCTTAGGGATACTGCATCTTTTTCTACAATATTATTCGCTGTTCAAATAACTTAATAACTAAGCTAACCATACAACTAAATAGTGAAGTCCAAACATGTTATTACTTCTATGTAAATGCTTCGTTTTACATTACTTTTTTGCAATCAACAAATATGTGGTATATTTGGTTGGTGTCACGTCTTCAGATTTATATTATAGGATACATATTTCCCTTTAAATACGGTAAAGCTCGGAACATATAGGCGGGCGGCGTCATTGGCAAATGATCGTACGATAACATAATGCGTTTTCATCGCACGATGAATATAACATAAAGGATTTCTTCAGAGTGTCCTGATTGAGCTCGCAAGAGATCGCGTGAGCACAGAAACATTAATATAATCGCGCGATGATATGCGCAACAGCTCATATAATGTCTCATCTAATCTGTCGATTAGGCCTTAGTCAACCACGCTGGCCAAGTGCGGGTTGGTCGACTTCACACACAACTCAAGAATTTCTGCATAGGTGTGTGCCGGTTTCCTCACGATGTTTTCCTTCAACATAAAAGCGTTGATTAAACGTACTACATGAATTCAAAATTTGAAAACACATTGGTACATGGCGGGGTTCGAACCGGTGCCTCTTGGGTGGGAGACAACGCCCTTCTTACGCACTACATCACCGACGCCACGTTATCGTACGATCGATGCCAATTAGGACAACTCCACATATCAGAGTTATTTATTTTACATCAACAACTTTCAAACCATTTGAAGATCTCACAAATACAATAACTTTTTCCATGGAAGCAACTCTGAAATGGTGGTGCTGCCTTTGCGGCGGGTTTTTGTTTTTTTTGAAATGTGGACTGTATATGAAAGTTCTTTTGGGAAAAGGGGGTGGTAATTAAGGGAAATCGGGAGCAATTATTTGGGCAGATAATAAAGCACTGGCCTGCTATCTGCTGCTTCGCGATTTTCTCCGCTTCGCGCCTTTAATCGGCTCTATTTCCTTGTATACGTTTTTTTTTGTTGACGGGGAGGTCAAATGCATTTACGCATCGTCCCTGCGGGGTGGTGCCAGCCGCAGGGGACATGTGGGACTCGAGGTAAATGCTTTCTCTCCATACCCACTAATCATCCTCCCGGCCTGACCTTCAGTGCGCTATTACGGGGCGGCTCGGGATCTGCGCACGTGAGCGCAACTACACCGAGACCGCCCCAACGCTACCCGTCTAGGCACTCCTTGCACCAATTGGTGGCCAGCAGCCACTCCTCCACCGATGGCTGCTCGACCTGGCGCGTCCTCCTGACGAGGACACCGGCAGCAGCCATCGGACCGCACTTCGAGGGACTTCGAGCGCGGTCGTGGCCCTAAAAAGGGCCGTCCGGAACTAGTCGTGGTAAAAAAACAACTCGACGATGGCATGTGACTTCGAATGCCATGGGGACACACATGACATCAAAAGCTACACACCCGCCGATAAAGTTTCTCCACCTCGTTACCAGGGTTCGCCACGAGGAGGCTTCCGGACGTGGACCCCATGACTGATGAGTACCTATAATTAATAAAGCTATCAATAAAAAAAGATCACTCCACACAAATGGTATCAAGTGCTACAAGCTAGGAATAAGCTGATTCCTATGGAAAAAATCACACGTTAGTATTATACCTAGTATTACTATAGTTTCAATTCATTGACTACAAGAAGCAAAACAAGATGTTGGTGACGAAGTGTCGCAACGGCGGGCCAAGCGAAACGATGTCCGAGTGGCTTGTTATCAGCAAACATTTAATAAAACTAAGGCCCATGATGGATGGCACGCCAAAGTCGAGAGAGCCATTAGCACCTGACAGGCGGTGAGCGATCGCCGGCAGCTTCCGACGCCTGCGCTGCCATTGTCGTGAAACAATGGCCCCGCTATCTATAATCACCTCAAAATAGATTCTAATTGGATCCGCGAACTTTCCGTTTTCGTGACCCTGACTTCAGATAAGGCTAATCATTCAACCCAAGGTTTCGATTAGTGCTACTGTAAAAGTTGCATTTTCATAATTATGGTATGGTTGTTAAAAAATTGAGCTATCACCAGTTTAATTTTATTGTAAGTAAGATTTTGTACACATTTTTTATGTTATTTCGTTGGTAGACAAGCATATGGTCTGCCTGGTAGTAAGCGCCCTAGCCTATAGACGCGTGCATCACTAACGTGAGAGTACCAATCCTCGTCCCCTGGTCTATGCCGATGGGCTCTGGCAACCTTATTCACCAAAAGAAACACAACACCACAAAAAAAGTGTTAACAGTGGTCTTCTTAAAATTGTAAAAACAAACAAGCTTCAATGGTATAAGGTAGAATATCAAATAGCAACCCTCAATGTACTATTTAAACAAGGGCAATGTTTGGGGTGTTTTCTTGACATCGGTTGGCTTTTACATTTTATATTAGATTTTGTTTAAACGAGATAAATAACTTCATAATGTTTAACGTAACGTAACTTCGTAATGAATGATATATATATTTTTTAGTACAAAAGTCAAATTTTTAAATAAGCAAGAGTTCTGCAGCATCTCACTGACATATTGATAGGCAAGCCTGCAGCCGGTTTAAGCAGGAAACAAATACTTCCAAATTCGACCAATAGGTAATAAAGAAATCTAAAATTTGATAATTAATTAGGTAACTTCTGGCCAGTTTCAAAGGCCTTGACTAAATAATGATCAATGATTTAAAACGTCTGAGGCTTTATCTGTCTGTACATATGGTACAAAGTGCAATTTTTAACACTTCCATTTAATGAAGTTGACCGATACAATTGGCATTTTTGGTTAAATTAAATATATTGTCGTATGTAACAAATATTTGGGTCGATATGTTCGACATTGCGCCATGATTTTCGCCTCATTAACTTTATTTATGTAGCAGTCACATGCAGCACTCGGGTCAGTCCATCGATAAATGTCCTGCGAGAGAAAAAATGTGAAGCAAAGAATTTCGGATTGATTAAAACGGTTGCGCCTATAATTTTTTCATGTTTTAACGGTAGCAAAAAATAAATGTCAAAGTATGCGGCAGTACTTACAATTAATGAGTGGTTTATATTTCACTATGCTAAACAGAAAATCATATAAATTGATACAAATAAAATTACTCATACTACTGCATGTATTCAATTTCATTTTGACAATATCGCGTGAAATTGCCTGTTAGTGAGTAATATCGTGTTATTCTGAAGCGACGAAAGAGAAAGCGTTCGTGATCCTCTATTCAAGACGGAATCCTTGCTCTATAAATTTGACCTTTAAGTCCTTAAGATAAGGATACTAGGATAAACCAATCATTGTGACTGTGTATGTTTCATCGCGTGGACTTTAGTCACGAGTCGCTCTGCTGACCCCAGTGAGCCCGCCTCTTAAAGATTTAGCAGTTGGAACCAACCTAGCTTTACTGAGGTATTAAGATGTAAATTATTACTACGTGTCGTTTGAATCTTAAAGCGCCATATACAGTAGTGATACCTTGTAGTCTTCGTTAAGGAATCTATTGGAGTGCCGAGCGTGTATGCGCTCTCTTCTAGGTATATATGTAAATTATGTAACAATGTTTCTTACTGCAGTTGCCTTACGATCTAAAATGCAAATTTTCTAGAAACTTGCAGTGGATTCTCTAATTTCTAATAAATAATGTTAGGTTTGTATCATTTTATGCATAGCATCTTACTTCAGCAAAATGTGGGCACTATTTATGTACTACATTGTAAAGTTGATACCTATCTCTCATAAAATTTAATAAGCTTATCTAAATAAGCGTAAGGAACCTGTCAACTCTTGTTGGAGTTGTAAATTATGTTAATGTAATTTTAATAATTGCTGTATTTAGTTAGTTTACCGAATGGTGACTTCAAGCGTGAATGTATCGGGTCTGTAGAAGTTGAAGCTCACTAAAATGTTAATAAAATTGCCATCCTATGCAAAATGTATTTTACATAATGTGCCCGGTCGGCCTGAGAGTTTCATCTATTGCAGTCGCGTTTCGTTTAATTTATGGCCCCCATTAATGGGTGATATTAAGACATACATATACGCATTACGGCTCGTGACACCTGTTAATAAACAGACTATGATGAAGCAGGTCCTCACGGCATTTACTTAGTTTGAGTTCGTAATAAAGATTCTATAGAGTTTACTTTTAAACAAAGTGGACAGAAAAGCATAGAGGCAGGTGTATAGTATACTCGTAGTGTGTACCTTGACCACGATACTTAAGTTTAGGAATCTTACTTTCTATATGAAAGAAACACTAACCTACGAAAACTGCCGTTATTTCTGCGAAGTGATCTCTACTAATACCAGCTTTTACTCGTGACTTCGTCCCTGTGAAATAGTTACTTTGAGCAGCATTTTAATTTTTGGTACTTATTTTTTTTTACTAATCATACACATATTTCCAATATACGATGGCAAACAGATAGATTTGTTCGGACTCTCATTCCCTTTTATCTCCTATTTTAAAACCCTAAACTTTAAGTTTCTCGAAATAAGTAAACTAGAAATAAACTTAAAATGTCTTCCTTTATTTTTAACTGAAAGTTCACATACCAATTTTTATGGGTTTTACTTTAAAAGTGTCAGATTTCCTTACAAAGCTTCATCGCCTATTCTACCCCCTTTAGGGTTGACTTTGAAAAATAACTCTTTCTTAATTCTTAACGTAGGATTACAGAAAACCCTTTCTTATCGGATGCCTATGTCATACAAAGAACACACCCTCCAAGTTTCAGGTCTCGACGATCAGCGGTTTAGGCTGTGCGTTGATCCGTTAGTGAATCATTCAGTACAAAGCATTTTATATGTTCTATACTAATTTTATAAAGGGGAAATTGTACATTTTATTTTGTATTATTCATATTTAACTGTTCCTGTTTTTTCACTGGTGTGCAATAAAGATTATTCTATTCTATTCTAAAGATTTGTATGTTTGTAATCTGGATCAATAGGTATTTAAAATTCCTTTACTGTCAGAATTCAACTGATTCACAGACTACTTTTTCATAGGCTATCTATAAGTATTTAGTCGCAAAAAAAAGTCTCAGAGGACAACGTCGCGGGCGGAGCGCTAGTGTATAACATGCTCTAAGCCGCCTCCTTTGTGGTTTGTGAGAATGTTGGTAAAGGGAAATAAGGAAATGAAATACTTTTTTTGCTGTTTTTTCAAGTACCTTTAATATATTAGTCAATTTCGTCGTCGATTAAGGACAAGATCTACCGTAGATCATAGTGCAGCTTATGTAAGTTCAACTTCGATCAAATATTATTATGGACGTATTTATAAAAAAAAAGTAGTATCTATAAGCTAGTATAATTGTTATGATGATAGGGACCATTATAACAATTATACGTAGCTAATAGCAATATTAAAAGAAACTGCA
Source organism: Elophila nymphaeata (assembly GCA_955850985.1). Classification (NCBI taxonomy): domain Eukaryota; kingdom Metazoa; phylum Arthropoda; class Insecta; order Lepidoptera; family Crambidae; genus Elophila; species Elophila nymphaeata. Next base: position 17,542,230 of record OY039068.1, read on the forward strand.
TACTCCGTTCTAGGTCAGTGTTAGGACGAACCCTTACCAATTACCTACCGTTAGCCAAATGGGAGCAGACAGCTGCGCGTCGGCGCGGGCGCTCTGTTGCTGCATGCATCATTTAATAGGGCTGCACGCTCTCTTCGCTATTACCTATAAATTATCACAAAGATCATGTTACTATGATATGTTGTGGTCTATTACGGGCTTTTAAGGAGTCTTCACATTTCTTCTTGAAAATAATTCTTCTTTAATTACCTTTTTTGTGCTTAGTTTGACAGTTTGAATGGAGCTCATTTTAATGTTCAATTTCTTACCTATATTCATTGTTAACTACATTAACTTTTACAGTTATAAAAACCCATTATTAGAAAATTAATCAAAATCTCGTGTGGACCTAAAGATCCATATTTTGATAATTTAAAAAAATAAAGATACGTAATTTTTATTAGTAAAATAAAACATAATACATTAATCAAAATAACAAACCACTAGAGTTAATCATGAGATTATCCGAACAATGATTAAATCCTTATGACATAAACATCTATAAATACTTTCGTACTACGTTTTATAAATTATAATATTAATACAACAAAAATTGCTGTATCTAATATCTCCCGCGCATCCTTTCAAATTTCGAGGTCGCCTTCTTTCCTAAATGAACACGTCGCTACGCCAATTTAAAAGAAGCTCCATAAATAAAGTGACCGTATAATTTCTGAAGCAAAATTGCATGTCTTTCTAGGGCGTGGTGGAGTTATTACGTAATTATTATTCGGTGATTTATAATAACACTTCAGTATTGAATATGCGATTTCCCTGTTGAAAATGGGTGCACGTTGTGCAACAGAATTTCGTTTAATCTCTGCGGTTCGTAGTGGCAATGCGGGTTCACGGGTGATCTTTTTATTCACGGATCTTAAAAAGCTTTTAAGGGGCGTGCGTTTTGGGAGCTCGATAATGTATTTTTGCAAGCGGAGCAAGATCGTTACGCAAGGATCGTCGGGAACTGGTCCGACCGGCCGGATCTGGGCCAGAGGCATCTCTCCGTTAAGTTGCGGCCGCTAATAGATATCTGACGGAACGCGGGCCTAGTAAAACCTCTTCAATTTACTTTTTACATGCCTTACTATCGTGGCCACTGTAATACGATACTAAACATGTTTTAATCCTGCGTCTTTTAAATTAAGAGTATCATTTGTATTCAAGTATCACGTCTTTGGAATGATTAGTAGATTTTAGTAGGTACCATTTTGCATTAATAAGTAATGAAACCGTATTTTGTTTTGTAACGTTTTGATAAATGTACAGCGATAGAGCAGATAACAATGTTTATCGTGATGCAATCGTTCTTATTGTTTTCATTACGAAAACAGATTGCTAATATCTGAAAGAAGGACGAGAACCCGGCTCACCTTACACAATGTGGATTTCACTAAATGCTGACATTTCATTAAAATATATTGAAATCGTGAAATGGGGTTTGCATCCTATTGATTGGATGCAATGGTTCACTCCCAACTGCTCTTAAGAATATTTTTTATTTACTGTTAATGAAACTGTCAACTTCAACATTTTTATTAATATTAAATTATAATGTCTCAATCAATATGTATAAAGAGATGTCTTTATTATATCGATGTAGATACCTAATCAAAATAAAAATAGTTACTAATGGTTTAGTTATACTTTTATGTAGAGTGGTTTTTCAGTAGAACTACTGAAGTGGTAAAATAACATTTGAAGTAAAAAAAGATTACACGTTCAGGTTAATAATTTCATGAGCTCGTGTATGTACTAAGGTCGACCTGTCATTTGCCTAAGCAAAGATTTTATTAACACGATATTCGGTCACCCAAGCACTTCAACTACTTTTGATAAATGATACTCTAAATGCAGTTATGTTAATTTGTTACCTACTACTTTATTTTCATCATACCTGAATTTCATATTATTTATTATTAATAATAGTAATGTAAAATAATAATTTAGTGAAATTACTTGTTTCATCATCAAACATTATAATCATCTGTTTTTGTTGAAGTTCAAATTCAAATTTTGGATTTACTGCACACGATGAACCTTATAATGATAACTGATTTTTCCTCAAAGCTGATTTATCAAAACAATTTAACTTGAATATTTTTGAGGGACAGTGTATATATAGGCCAAGGGTACTTACAAATTCTGAGCCAAAAATATCTGAGGCCATGACAAAAAATAAACATTATTATTATACACAGTGCTTCAAGTGCATTCTTAGATCCGTGAAAGAAATCAATATTTTAAATTAATAAAGGAATTGTATTCTAAATCACTAAATAACAATTCAAATACAACTTATGTCCTTGACTAAATAAAATTCAAATTTTAAATATATATATGCAGTCACTCCAAGGAGTCAGCACAACAATGAGATAGACTTTTGGGATTTATTTTTGCAAAGCGACTTTACAAAATTGGTTATGGCGTACGGAAGTGGACTGTATGCTGCCGAACGCGTGCTCGTGTTTCGGTCAATACCGATATTGATTTGATTGGCTCACGTTACAACACAGATTATTATGTTTTATGGTAAAAATAAGACGAGGTTTTATTGAGTATTTGATAGAAAAATATACTTTTGATAAATTAACTATGAGAAGGTATGGGTTTAACAATAATACTTCCTCTGACATTGAGATTCATAACTTTCACAATACAGGGACATCATAACAACAACCTTCTTGTAATAAAAAATTGATAACTTTAAATAAAGTTTTGATAACGAAATATACTTTCCGTTACCTATAAAAATATCAACTGTCAAATTATATTATTTTATACCCGAACTGCTGAGATGATTTTAGCGTAAAATCTGTCCTGGTTGTTGGCTTTTGTATGTTTACTGAAGGATTGTTACTTTTTGAGTTTTAGTGCCCTTTTATGTAGGCCACTGGCTGGCAAAAACTTTAGAGTAATAGCGTATTTCTTCCTTAAAGGTCGGTAATGCATTTGGAATCCATCTAGTAGTTTCTGAGTTTGTTCATTGCTAACATACAAATATTTCCTCTTTATAATATAAGTATAGAAGATAAATAAAATCTAAGTTATAATAGGAATAATAAAATATGTATATATTAAAAAATAATAATAAACCCATACACAAAAAAACAGCTATGTAGGTAAGGCTTTCTTATAAAAAAAAAAAACGAATGGTATTCACAGTGCTCAGTCAATGCCGCATCTACACAGGTTTCTAATTTATACATCCATGGTTACGGCCGAAGATATTTGTGATGACGGTCGATCAAGAAATTTACGCGCGTTTTAATTTCGGACTACCTTATATTGTTACCATTTGTTTATGTACTTCCTAAGTACGTTCACAAGTTCACTTTATTAAATATGTTTTATGTAAGTTAAGTAAAATTTCTCAATAAGTGATTATTATGTATCTAATGAGAAATAAAGTTCTTTAATCCAATTCCTCTGGTGTTGCATATGTGCATGGCTAGCGGTGATAATTTATCTTCAGGTGAACCTGCTACTCGATTGTCCCATTTCCCATAAAAAAAAATCGAAACACATAAGTGCGTAAAGAGTGACCTCATGCTGACAGCGATCGCATCCAGGTAATCTTAGGATGGACGGGGTTATTATCATGAGAAAAAGATAGACATGTATCTAAAAGCAATAAGATTATAAATAAAACAACTTTTACGGATTTAACTCGCGTGTAATTAGATTTTACATGATGATATTATTGCCCGACGTTTCGTAACACTTTTCAGCGTTCGTGGTCACGGGATGACTAAAGATGTAGGTTGTCAAACTTTATGAAATAGTTAAATCTACCGTCACTTTAATTATTAATTTGGAGTGTTCCGTTTCACGCAAACGGAGCTCACGGTGTCATTAGGTCTTGCTGTGTGGTGGTTTGCCTGAGTTTTAATAATTTTAATTACTGGATCCCAAGCAGGTGGTACGGCCCAACCATCTTCTCTATTGAAATTTGGGTGTTTCTTTATTTCAATAGCCTCACGCAACATCCTTGGGATGTATCGACGTTCCTTGGCGAGAATGTGCGGTTTATCGAACCTTATATAATGGTTGGGCCCTTCTTGCGTATGTTCACACACTGCAGACTTCGTTTCGCGCCTATGTTTTATGTCAGCTATATGCTCCTTCACCCGGGTGCCTATGCTTCTCTTTATTTGACCTATATACGAGAGCCCGCAGTCGCAGTCCAACTTGTATATACCTGCATCTTGAAAGGGTATATTACACTTGACGGGTCGTAGAAATTGGTTAATCTTCTTTAGCGGCTTAAAGTAAGTCTTAATCGAAGCTCGCTTCAAGATGTTCCCAATCTTGTCCGTGACTCCTTTCATGTATGGTAAGACTGCAGGTTGACGCTCAACTGTGGCTGCTTTTACTCGGCGTGGGTGACGTGGCCTTGGTACTTGCAGTTTATTAGCTTGCAGTACATGCTTAACATGAGTAAGCTCGCCAGAAAGATGTTTGTTGTCACAGATGCCGTGTGCTCTCTGAAACAAAGATTTCCCTACAGTAGCAAGCTGACTAGGATGGTGGTGAGAGTCACCATTGAGGTATCTGTCTGTATGAGTTGCTTTCCTATACACAGTATGGCTTAGGCTATGATCAAAGCAATAAGATTGATATTAAAAAAGACATTAATTTATAAATAAATGCTTCAATAAATGCTTTAATTTATTTTTATTTATATAATTAATAAATTCATAAGTACTTATTTCAGATATTCCACTTTTATAATTCCGTTCGAAGTCTTACAACACTCGTAGGTACAAATTAAAAGTATCTATAAAATAGTACAAAATATCGGTTATGGCGAGCAGACAACGTGTATAAATTAAGATACCGACATAATATAACGTAAAAATTTTTGATCTGCACTATTAAATAGAGGGCTTAAGTTTGAAATAATTATTACTTATCGAAAATTATGAGAAACATTTGTTTTGTATTTCAATATGTGGTAACATTTTTGATTACGTATGTGCAAAAGTACCGTAATATAGTTATTTTGAATTTATTGCTACTTTAAAAGCATGTTTTTATTGCCCACCCAGTTTCATTTACGTTCAAATTAGTATAATAAAATTGACGATTTGATAGCTTAATCTTGAAGATACGCTAGTTAAATTGGTATTAAAAACTAGATATGGTATCGCCCAGCCCAGTGAGAGCATGCTGGCGCGTTGATGTCTTTTTCATTACGCGATAACTTGCTCTCATGAGTAGCCTCTGTGACATATAATCATAATAATAGTCTTTAAATTGGTAACTTCTGTGCACCTGTCACATAAATCTCACTCATGTACAATGGTAGGTGCTGTGATAAATCTAATTTATTGGTAGCTCGTGCAATCATGCGCATGTACCCAGTAAACACAGAGTTTATCTCTGTAAATAACTAGACAGCGGAGAGATTCATTAGGCGTCGATCCGTGTCTGCCGGCGCTGTAATCGAAGCAATTGTTCTCAGAGGAAATTCAATTATTAGCTCGTAGCGCGAAATATCGTCTAGGGAACAGAGCTTTAGCTATTGGGCAACCCGCCGCGCGGCGTCGTTAAGAGTTAGAAATAATTGTTTACGATTTATCTCTGCACTCTTGACTATAATTAAATGCTTAATAATTGGAGGAGCGCGTTAGTTTGTCCGGGCAATAAATCGCAGGTGCGCGAAGCCGGCCGGTCGCCAGTCGCAGTCGCAGGTCGCCGATGTTGTATCGCCGCGCCCGCGTCGGTCGTGCTTCGTGCCTGTTGTAATTTCGACCGAGCGGAGGTAGTTCGCTCTCACGCTTCCAATGACTGGTGTAATGGTTTTATGCGACCTGTTGTTAAATTAGCTGGTCCGATTGTAACAGTCTATTGTTATTAGGCGCATAAATAGATTAATGTTTCAACTATTCCGTTTTGATAGGTTCGCCGCTCGATTGTTCTTCTATCAAAATTTGAACTATGCAGTATTTACTTTAAAGCAATGATAGAATGATGTTTTATAAAACAATGGTTTATTTATTTCTTATTTTGACGTGCACTAATGTGTATTTTTGAGGTATTGACATTTCAATGGTCCATTCTTTGTAATCGTAGAAGATCAAGTTACACTATTGTGGCATAAATATCCTCATGAAAATTTGTTATATAAAGATACCGAATATTATAAAAAAATATCCAAAGTTGTCCAATACAAGATAAAACTTTCAAAGTATACCTACATTAATAAATATGTACATTAGAAAATATTTACTTACATAAAGACTAGCAATATTTACTATTGACACTGATAATATAGCTATAAAACTTGCCCTTTTTAAATAACTACAAAAAACTAGCTAGAACAAAAGAAATTACTTAGTTTAACAGTTAAAAGTAAGGAGCGCAAAACGAAAATTGATTATAAGGTAAGTTTTAATTTGTAAGTTATGTTTCATAGTGTTCCACCCATTTCGGTTCAGTTAAGGTAATAAAATGTATTTTCTGATTTTAATATCGAACAAATATTGTAGCTGCCACTTTTAGTATCAATTCCGTTTTATAGTCGTTGACATAGCACGCCAATAGACCCCATCGTGGCATACAAAAGAGGCGGAGGATCTCCGCTCATTGTAAAGCTAAACCGTATGGAAAACGTGATTCGAACTGAAATTTATGTGTAACAAACATCGTTTAACTGCGCCTTATAAAAAACTGCCGATTGTCCTGTGTCATTAAATATTCTATGTGATAAATCAGCGTTTTATCGGGACTAGTTGTACAATTACATCGCTAGGAGAGGGAAATAATTTAACGCCGTTGATAGGGTGTCGGCTGTCGAGCCAACTACGCAGGACCTAGTCGGTGGAACTTGCCTACATTGCTTATTCGTGGACCTACAGTACAGACTTTAACAAAGAAAAGCGACAATAATAATTGAGATTATTTGTTTATTAATACTTACAAAATCTTACTTATTACTAAGGTAACAACATAACGTTATCAATAACAAACTACTCGTACTACAAATTTCTGTTTTAGGTTGTTTATATTTTATTTTATTTGGATAGCTAACAGCTTCTTACTAACAATGTTAAATAAACAATAGTGATAATTCTAAGAGCTGTTGACAAGCTACCACATGTAAAAATTCTCGCGTCAAACAAACGGTCAATAGGATAAAAAAAAAATAGGGATTTATTGGATTTAAAAGACAAATCTCATTAAAATATTTTACCAACTTTGATAAAGAATGCTATGTACCTATTATAAGCGTTTCTGCTGCGTAACATAATAAAGGATAACAATGTAAAGTATTAATTATAAATATTTATGGATTAGATTAGCGAGTATAATACAACATCTTATTTAGAAGATATTTATAATATCTAAATAAATATAAAATCATTGATGAACGGGTTCTGAATTTTTCTACTTCAGAACAAATTCTTTGAGAATAAACTTTTTTTAGGGATTCTTAAGAATAGGCTGGATTTTGAATATCCCAATCCCAAGGACGGGCTTTTCCCTCGCGTTTGAAAATTGAAAGAAAATTAATTACCAAATCGTGTCATGCAGCTACGTCGGAGTTTATTGATTGATACTTCACGAACTATTTGGTTTATTAGCTAAATAGATATCGTGAATAAGTTAATGATAATAACAAAGTGCTTCGTACATAATAATCTGACACTAGTTGACCCTACCAGACACGGTATGACGCTTAGTTTTAATAGTTTGATATTGAGTTCGTGATAAAATATTAGTCGCCCATATTGTTTACCGAGGGATAGAAGGCGTGAGATGCTGCAAAAGATTTGGGTGCCATTTTACCGGCGATAATAATTACGATGTGCGAATATTGCGGTTCCTTAGATTATGCTTTGACAAATCACGACTTTGCAATTCCAATGCAGCAGATTTAATGTATGGGCGGCAGTTTGCATTCTAACCGCGACCTGCGGGCCACCTCTTTCCTAATGCACGCTTATTTGAGCTTTTTAACCTTTCATCCGTTGTAGGGCTCGAGCATTGAGGAACAATAAACATAATGCGGATACTTAATGTAGTTATTGTTCCCCGATTGGCGCTAAGCGTCGTAAGCAACCGATTTCCATGCAGGTTCTTTAGCATGTAGCGTGGAACTTTTTGCTGAAATGGCTGTTTGAGTGCTTTTTATGGCTGTTTAATGTAATTTTATAAATATAATTCATAAGCAGACACGTGTACATGATAATTAGGTTCATGTTTAATTTATTTTATTTATTAATATTACTTGACGCCGGCGTCATCTAAGTATTTTGCTAATCTTCTTTACGCGTTAGGCCAATTTTGAATAATACCTGCTAATTTTTCTAATGAAATGCAGATTTATGACACCCACAAAACCCGTTCAGTGGTCTCAATGTAAGCGGAATCATCTTGATAGTATTTCTTTTTTTGTGTAAAATTGGTAGAGCACAACTGATTAGCTGTTCGAATTTACCTCCACCTTACAGATGATTTAAATAAAATAACCGTACATTTTTAGTGTTTTGTTTCTGTCGTTGAGTAAGGTTGGGGGAATCCCATTGGATAGGGGATGAGGTTAGCAACGGCAGCGCAAGAGTGACACCTTTGTTTCGAAATCGTTTAGATGCTTCGATAACTACTTACCATACCGTATCGTTGTTTGCCTACCACATAGCTAAAAAACATCTATGTATAGATAGATTGCATGCATTGGAATTTTTATAATATAATAGTATTATAAAATTCCATTAATTTACTAACTACTACTAACTTATTAACTTACTTTTGTTCGTGTGCTAAATAAGGATAATGCTAAATTAAGATACACAACAAGGATGGTTCACATAATTTTATGTATGTGATTTAATAAAAATCGGCCAAGAAAAATATTCAAAAACAAAAATTGGTGCAGCTTACTATGGGCAACATTAATTGTACGATTGCCAGCAACTCTTTGGTTGTCTGGAAGAGATCGCTTTAATTAGTGATAAGACTGTGTTGTTTTTACTTTTTGTATACTATACTTTTAATTTACTGGTATACAATATTGATTATTCTATCTATATAACTCTTTGCAACAAGAGAACGCCGCCGCCGCCTTGAAATCCATAGATTCCTAAATAATCAATTAGATACGTATTTAAGTTTGTAGTTACATAAATATGCCCACATGTATTTTTGAAGCAACTGTTTAGAGAAGTACGTACCTAGTAAGGTGTGAAACAGAATCTGACTTACATTAAAAATGAAGTAAACTCTATATTCTTTTTCAATATTTGTTTTAAAACTAGTTTTACAAATTAAAATATGAGTCATTAACATAACGTATGGCATATGAATTAATATACATATTGAATACTGGCATATTTATTTTCTTTATAATAAAATCAATAAACTTGTACATAATAATCAAAACAACACAAAATAGAACATACCAGTATATCTTAATCATATTCTATCTTAAAACCATTTTGCTTAACAAGAATAGGTAGGGTTTTAATTTATGTGTCTGGCCATATAGTCAGGCTATAATGAATTTATGTATTTTTTTATCATATTAGTTCATAGATTTATGTAATAGATACCTAATAATTGATTTCAAAGAAAAAAAACTACATTTGATTTTGTAAAAACACGGTTCCAATTCCACTTACAAATCACGTGCAATGGAATCTTTTAAATTAAAAATTCGGCTAAGCTAGCAAAGCTTAGCCGAATTTTTAATTTAAAAGATTGACAAGATTGAAAAGAAGACAGTCCGATTCTTCTTATTCTTTTGTATGTTATTTGATTAGTAGATAAGCATATGGCCTGCCTGGTGGTAAGCAGTCACCGTAGCCTATAGACGCTTGTAACATTGACGTGACACTCGCGCGCTGCCACTCATAGTCCTCTTTCCTACCCCGTGGAGGTGAGAAGGTCCTGGCGACCGACAAGAACATGTAGTGTTATTTGACTATGGTCTTCTGTAAGGTGAAAATAATATTAAGCAAGTAAATAATAGTTTTATTGGTACACTAGCTTCCGCCCGCGACTTCGTCCACGTGGACATTCGAGAAATTCCTTAGGGGACCAATAAATATGATAAAAAGTATTCTATGTTTTAATTTTATCAAATTTATGAAGGACTTTCCAGATTACATCGCCCTTTTTCGGCCGAAGGGGTCGTGTAAAATGTAAATATTACACATGTAAATATTGTTTTACAATTGTCATCCTAAATATAAAAGTTGAAGATCTTAACTTAAAATCTGACGGACTTTCATACAAACATTCATCCCCTATTTTACCCCCTTAGGGTAGGTTTAGCGGTTCGGGCTATGCGTTGATATCTCAGTCAGGAATTTGAATTTTATATGCGTTTTTATTCTCCTAACGTGCTCCAAATATATGTTGGGGTTTATAATGTGTTGCTATCGACATCTCTCCTAAGTCGCTAATTTTATCCAGGTGGTTCTATCCTGTGCTCTCTTCAGGCAGGTTCGCACGTCCATTTTGGATTGTGCCTTAACAAGGTCGATCCACATAAAAGGTGCTGTAACCCTACTTCTCCTTAGCCTAGCATCATCAGTTTTTCCAAACTCTCATTTCGTCTGGCCACTTTTCAAAGACCTTCAATTCTTTCTTCAACGCGCTGGAGGCAAATTTTGGAGTGCCGATTCCGAACTTTCAATTGGTCCAAAATCGACTCGCTGTTCGGCGTTCTGTCCACTTGACACCAAGCAGGTTTACCATACCAACCATTTTAGGGCTAGCCACTTGCCTGACACCAAACTTCCTCGGGAGTAGCTGTCAAAGTTTTCAAACCACCGTTTCTGGCTTTGAGGTGGCTTATTTAGGTCTGCTAAGTATCTTTGCTACATAAGCTTTACGAGACAATAATGTTATAGAGGGAGTCCAATAAGGATCTCCAACCCTTCGGTCGATCGATCTAATCGGTCCTGCCTGCATCTATCAGCTTCCTGCGACCTTTACCAGATTATCTGTCTACCTTGTGGGGTCGACCGCGTCTCCCGGTTTGCGGGCGCCACTCGAAAATCTTTCCGCTCCAACGGTACTTGTAATATAAAAAAAACTCCATTGTTACTATTCAATCTTGTGCAAAAATTGTAAGTCAATCCATCAATTGAATGCCGTGATTTGCGGAAATACAGAAGCTGAATTTTAATACATAAAGATAAATCACGTTCATAATCGTCTTAAATATTATTTTGGCATCGCAAACAGTTCTTAAAATATTAACAATAAGTTCAAATTACATGTGTAATTTAAGACCCTTAGTGACGGAATTTTTATATAACTCTACATACAATCACAGTAGTCTCAAAAGGGGTTGGTCAGAGATTATGTGTAGGTAATCTAAGAAAAGTATTATTTTGTAATTAAATTACAAATCTACAATTAAAGAATAAGAAAAAAAGCGAATTTGTGATATCATACTAATATTTATAATAACTAAGGACTAAGGTTAAAATAATTATTGTTCCTAAATATTCAAACATGCCATTTGCATTAAGATACCAGTAACATAGTTTCTTAGTTCAGTCAGCGCTTGTATAATTAAAAGATCTCCCACGGCAAGCCCAATCTAGCTGTAGCGATTTATAGGGCAATCGTGCAACTATAGTATTACCTACCATTTGCTAATGTTCAATATTAGCCGCCATACACAGAAAGGGTTGAAAGTTAGCTTTCGATGTACAGTCGCGTAACTTTATTTTGTTAACTAATGGTAGGAAACACTTTACTGTTACTTGCGCTTCACCAACTTAGACCTTTCCATAAATACCGCAACTATAACTTTTATATGAAAGGTTAATTTTGCTTATTTCGAGGATGTCATGTTTCTTATATAAATGTGTGATTGTCAAGCGCTCTATTCTATTCTATTCTTAATTAATTCGCCTCGCGTCGCATTAAGCGTACGCATTTGGCCAATGTCAAGTGAAAATGTAACTAAAGTAGGTAACAAAAATTGTACGGTTGATTGAGGTTAAAAATGGAGTCTCTCAACACGTGTTTTTACGACAAGAACTCAGGAGAAACTCCGTCAAGCGCTCTAGCTGCTGCCTTGTCTGACGTACCTACCTACATAAATATTGTCGTTTGGGTGTCATTGCTTTGTAATTTTCTTTGTAATCACTCTGAACAAAAATTGGAACTGATTTTCAATTAATTCCTAAATAATTGATTGATTAATCAATGAAAAAGTAATGTTATCTGATTGCAGTCTCCTCTAATTCGCAGGAGGTAAATACCGCCCCCAATTCCCGATTGGAATGGTTGAGCTCAACCTCCTTTGAATTAATTTTAGCAATGTTAATGGTACATTAGCAAAGTTGATCGTATTTAAATTGTATTTATCAATATGAAATGCACCGATACCTTTCCCTGTCAACCAGTTGCAGTCATAATATTTTTAAGTCACGAAGCTTTAAACGGGCTAATGTATTTCTATGAAACTACTTATCAACTCTTTAGTGACTTTTAAATGTATTGCAGTCTGACATTTATTCTTTTATCTGAATCATTTATTATCAGTGTTTCCTAAAAGTATTTTTAACTACATAAATTACAACAGCACTAGTTTACCTACAACTTTTCTGACTTAATCAAAATCGCTCAATGTCGATATTCACTCAGTAACGCATTCGATGATTATAATTAATATATTTGCATAATTCTTCTTCCGTGTGATTAAATAAAATGCACCTGAAAACTGTGTGCAAATTTTGGCATGGCAGTATACTCGATGACCGCGCTGTGTTGTAAGTTTCCGTGGCGCTGAATGGGGCAAGCCCCAGGCTGTTCTATTCTTGGGAATAGCATGCGGTGCGGTTACGTAAGCGGTGGTGGGGCGGCCGGCGCGGGCGGGCGGGTGAAAGGGCTGGGCGGGGCGGCGTGCGCGGCGCCGCCCCCCGGCATTTCACCACCGGTGACGCGCGCCCTACTTCGTAGCTGTTCCATTGTGCGCCGACCATTGTGTAACGCGATAACATCCCTGCGCGAGCGCCGTTATTGAAATTTTGCTTTGCCCGATTCCGATCGAGCAACGGCAGTTGGTTCGTATTGTGAATCGAAGCTTGAATGTTATGAAAGAAAATTATATAAATTGCTGATAATTTCATGTTAAGTACAATCAAAGGGTATTGTTAAAAACTGAATAGGCAATCAAACTGATTAAACTCAAATCAATAAAAAATGCATCCATTAACAATCATACGAGTTCATAAAAGTTCCAACAAGAAGAAACGAAATGCTCATCGATATTATAGAAAGCATGAGTGCGATAATGCCCGTGTGATCAGTATAAACGGCTATTTGTACGAATCCCTTGGCAATGCTAATGCGCACAATGTGCTTGTTGCAGCGAAGGAGTGTATACTTGATTCGATGGGTGCTGCTAAACGCGGGCCGCAGCGGTGGAGGTAATTGCGCTGAAAGCCCTCAATTTGAGCGGCGTTTGCGCCGCGTTTGGGTCTAAATAAGACGTCTGCATGCGGCGGTAAAGAGGCCACATTATTCTTATTGGAGCCTCGGGCTTACATTATCTGGTCGCCCAGGGCGAGCGCCCGCGCCACGAACTAATGTCGACCTGTGTAACCGGCCTCGTGTAGGAACGATGAATTAGTAATGTGAGTTTATCACGATGCGAAAATATGTTTAGGCCGGCATGGGTAGGGTCGCGTTCGAATGCTCACAATATGTTCCTTGTGAGAAACCTTATAATGTCATCGTTATTCGAATACCACAGTTGACACGCCGATTTGCGTTCATTTTGATCTAGCATTAATTTATTGGATACATGATACTTCTACAAAACGTTTACAAAATATTTCCGGTAAATTGCATCCGCGAGTGACAAAAAGTAGACGTGATCACCTTGGTTTTGTCCCGCGTCTAATTAGTGTTAAGTTTTACATTGTTTATGACCGCCGGGCGTGGCGCATCAATTACACAAGTTCTAATTTCAAATTCAACACATTGCTCAGCATCCGAGGGGCATTCCTAGGCACGAGCTGTGCGCCCGCCGTCGTTGCTTGTCACGTCATCGGTTTGTATTCGGCACTTGACAGGGCCGGAGCTAGTAATTAAAATGTAAATTATGACCAACATCGCATTGATTATTATTATTAGTTCATAAACGCCATCGTACTCTAGTGTTATTCTCTCGTTGGTCACAGTTTTCATACTTTCGCATAAATTGTATTCGGATCCATCATATTACATTCTATGTTTACATCCATGAAAACTTAGGATACAAGGTTATTAATTTTACAACTCAATTCATACGTATCAAATATTGATGGCCTGCTTCTCCGCGTAATATCTCCTCTGGAATTACGCTACCCTAGATACGTTCCTGCCTGAGACACTGGCAGACGAATACGCAATATTCAGCTATGCCAGTCTGTGCCCATATTTTCGCGGCGATGTCACAGATCCCGAAAGGTCGCTGAACCGAAACCCCATTGTTTTGTATTGCGTCAACGAATCCTCTGCCTCGAGGCACAATGAATCGAATTTGTACCGCACTATTGTTACAGCAATACATTGCGTGACTGATATAATACTTATTGCCAATTAGTGTACTAGATAAAATAATTCCCGTAACACAATACGTAGGGACAAGTGCATGTTTTCATATTTAGTTCGTAAATTATGATTATAATGAGACATGTTTCTTATAGGTAGTTTTAGTACTATATGTTACGTTATTTTTGTAGAGTAGGAATTAATAATGAATAATTGCTTCCAGTAGTTAAATTCAATTGGATTAATTTTGGTTTAGACATTAAAAAACATGATTAGCATAGCAGCATTCCAATTGACTACGTATTCGAAAGATTTATTGCGGCTTCAAGAACTCACAGGCTCTATAAAATTTAATTACCAGCTCACAAAGGTAGTGCGCCATTACGCTACCTCGTAACTTCCCAAAACAAGCTTGGCGACAATCACCCCTCAACAGAACAAAGCCGTTTGTTGAGAGCTTCTTAAAAGGTATAATGTTTAGGAGCGACGCACCGGTGAGCACGAATTGACAATAAGAGCAAAGTTCAGCGCGGTTCAGGACTTGGGAGGAATGCGGGAGGGCGCGGGGGCGCCGAGGTGCTGCGGTACAAACTTTGCGCAAAATCACGATTAGCCACTATTTATATCGACATGTCTTACACTCCCTTTTATCGGTCGATAGTAATGAGTACAGCAAATTGCACGAACTTTTATCAGGGGCGATACCTTAACGAATAACGTGACTGTGCTCTAGCAAGCTGTCAGAGTCAAGCTTCAGATCTCACACCGAAGATTTATCAACAGTGCCCATGGTTACAGTTACAATTTATTTTACAAAAATGAGAGATCCATTCTTCTCTAGAGATAATTGACAATAAAATAGGCTAGCTTGCCGCGCGGGTCACTGGGTCAACACTACAATACACTAAAACAAGTTAGTCTTCTAAGCGCTCTGGCGCGGCGGCGTATTGGCGAAAGTTACGGCGGAATGCTACAAACTATGTTCACGCATGACCCGTGGGTCAGGCGCACATATTCTGACACATGTCAATTAAGGGGCTCACCGCCGCCGGGCGACGATTGAGTGCTTGGACATGTTTCTGGAAAACTTTGCCAGATTGATTCATTACTTCATTTATTGGAAAATTTTGCTTTCAACCGTTTATTGGTGGCCATTTCTGCTTTGACAATTGTGCGGTATTCATTAAAAATAACTAAGGACACTTTAGAACATGATAATATTGTTTATTATGTTTCAGTGGTTGTACTCTTATACCATATGAGTAAAATCGCTCAATAAGTAATTACTGGACATGTCAGCGGCATATCTTAGTCTAAAGGATGGCAACGCACTTGCAGTGTTAAGTTATTTACCCTTAATATTGCAAGTGTCTATAGGCGACGGTAACCACTTAACACCAGGTGGGCTGCAAACTTGTTTGCCATCTCGTAATAAAACAAAAAAAAAAGTATCGATGAAATCGCTGTCATTTCTATATGACTTATTTTTTCACGCTTGTCAAATATTAAATAAATAAAATATATTATAAACATTTTTTTTATTTTGATCACGTACGAGAATTATATTTACAAATATGTGTGATAATATGTTAATACTCGTATGTATTTTTTGCAAATACATAATTATATCTGTAATAAATTTGACCTATCTACCTATCTCTTGGAATATATTTTTTAATTGCATAATGTACCTAGTCAGTCTTTTGTGCAATTGCTATTCTATATAATTATGGAAAACAGACTAAGAAATAGTAATAACGAAAAGATTACACCAAACTTAAGACTGAGCAGGTTTCGACCGCATAATTTTAATTTGGTAATAAGCTGACGACCGACACCAGAGCGTGTATTGCAAAACAGATGTTTGTTTGTTTTCTGAGCCGACATACAATGATATACAACCGCTTTGTTATTTCCTAAGCAGGCTCTGGCAATTTACCGCCTCGAGAGCGATCAGCTCCCATTATTGGGAGAGGTCGGACGTGTACAAACATCGATTTTATGTCGTTAATCCGCCGCGCCGTCCTCGCCGAGGTGAGAATCGACACCGTAAGCTCACCTCACGTATACCCATAAAGATAACGACGTGTATCTCCGTAATAATACATTGTAGAATCGTCAAAGAATCGAATCTTTATTGCTAAATCTAGACAAACTTTAATTGCGGTTTTGGTGTTAATGCCCTAGGCGTATTCTTGACACACAAGAATAGAACGCGTAAAAATACCAGCCGCATCAATGAGCTTTTTCAATTCTTATATTTTTTCCTTATGGTAAAATGATATAGGTAGCTAATGACATTGCGTAATACATGTGGTTATTAATTAAATATTGCACACATTTTTTTTAAATAAAACCGTGTGCCGTTGATTGCCTGTCTTTCCATTACTGGAAAATTAATATTTTAATTACACTGCTGTCTGATTGGTCCATTGTTTATTTTAATTGGTAAATAATAAATTCTGTTAATACTTTCAATTCAATCGAACGTCCCAATTCCATCGAAGCAATGACGATCTCATTTTCTTGTGCAAATTTCATACATTTTTGCTGTCATGTTGTCAATCAAGCGCGCTCGGAATGAAATGAGCACTTTCTTTGCAGTGTTCCATACGAATTTTAATGTACGATGAAAATAGGCAGTATTAACCACTTATTAACACTTCTTGTTGAAACGAGATGCACAGTTGATGAAGAAAACGATGTATATACGAGTTGCTGCCAAGTTTTTATTAAAATTTGTCACGGACATCATTCAAATGATTGCTCTCATAAAATAAATTACACCAATAAATTTTATTTTAATGTAAAATATAAATATAATTATACAGGTAATGACAAGAACTGGATTTCATTAGTGTTGCCACAGATTTAATAATACAAGGAGATAGGCCAAGCCGGCGTTTAACTTGTGACAAGTGTATGCCCTGTGGGCATACATTTCCGCCACTTCGCCTTCCGATAAAGTCAAGTGAATACGTAACTCAGCGATTCGACCGATCTCCTTTGCGGCTGTGCTTAACTTTCCTCGCTTCGCAGTCCTTATGACGCGCGCAATGAATAGTGTATGTTACGGCATGCTCAACTAGAACCATGTTATGTAGTAGGGCCGCTGATCGCGACACTCGGTCTTCCTATGAACTCGGCGATTCGACCGATCTCCTTAGATTGATATATCTGTGAGTGTTGCAGTGGTAATTATGAAACTTAATTTACATAAATCAATAATATTTTTTATCGGAACCGTCATTAGTACATATTTATTATGTTGTTGGTGACATTGCCAAATCCACTTCTACTGCAACTAAGAAACAGGTAAATATTTTCAGTGTACAACTTGCTATATGCTATGCAGGAATATGTGAACAGGTTTTTATGGTTCTAAAACCCAAATACCTATATGAATAGCAAGTGCAGTTTATCATATTAGAAAATACTCCATTATTTCTAAGATTAAAATATTAAATAACTAATAATAGCTACTAAAGTCAAGATTCCTTTTGGATTGAACGAAATCGTGTTAAGGTTTTATTAAAATCTTATCATCTTGGCCGTCATTGCCGTAGCGTTCATAGTAAAAAAGACGCGTTTCCTTTACGACGGTAAAGGGAACCCGTCGAACGTCCGGACACTACGCAATTTAAAAAGTTCTACTACTAACCAAACCGAGCATATTTTTTTTCTCTCGTGGGGACTGGATCGAATTTAGATGGAAGAACCACTATCCTACGGAGACGGTCGGAGGCGGTTTAAAGACCACGGAGACTGACGGAGGTGGATAAACGTATGTTGATACTTGAAAAATCAATATGCTACCAGCGCTAGTCCTGAAATTGGCAACATTACATTTTTTTATTATAGGGATTTATTTTTGACAAATTTTGCAGGATGTCTCTGACGACCTTCTCAGCGTCACCGGGGTGTTGGTGTAGGTGAGGACTTTGGTGGGTCCTCTAGCCTGTAAGTCGAACCATCCCAGAGAGAGGCGGTGGTACTGTGACGACCGCCGAGATCGTCTAGGGCGTAGCTCAACAAATGAAATACTGGATTACTAATCTTATATTCTTTTATAGCAATCTCAAATATTAACAATGGTACAGCGCGGCGGTCGTGCATCTAATGTGAATGTGTCCAATCCTATTCTCTGACGTCACCCCGCGGATCGCGTTCCCAAATCAAATATCTGTATTTATTAATTATAATCGGCAAGCATAACGTGCCAGTGGCGAAAGAGTATCGACTCCGCCACAGTACCTACCCAGACGATCCTACATATGGGTCTTCCACCTAGTAATAGGTAGTAGTAGGTAGGTATATACCACAGAAATCCTAATTATTGTTTCTGTGGTATATACTAATATAATTAATTAAAAAAATTATAAGTACAAGAGGAATTTAGTGCTTATACCTATAAACTCTCACTATCTTGCATCTAACATTTTTTAAATTAAACTAATTTAAAAAATATTCATATTTTTCCACAACAAGGCACGATACATAAATGATTCTGGCACTCGCCGCTATGAGAACGCAACAAGCTAAATTGTTTACTCAACAACCTAATTGTTTAGCTGTCGTAAATCTTATTTATTGTATGTTGATGTATTTATACGCATAATTATCAAATTAATCCAATCGAATTGCTTCAGAATATTGCTTTCGATGATTAATAATATCTTCCAATTTTCCATGAATATTCATTGGATCTTATAATTTGATGATATATTATGGAGATGCAGTTTTTATTCTCGTTTATAGAAGTAATGATCGACTAATAAATTGTTTTATTTCTTATATATATTTATCTTATTGTCCTCTGTAATGGTGACCAGTTTGAAATTTTATCTACATTGGTTTTTATTTCAGTTTTTCCTATAAATCCTGGAACTAGGTAGGTATATCTACCCCACTCCAATATTTTTTTAAATTACATATAATACGTTATCTACGTATTCTAAAAACAGAAAGATATCTAGCAATCTGGGATCGTTTGTTTACAAATATTCTCATAGATAAAAACTGCTAATAGAAAAATGCAAATAAAACTAAACTAAACTCATAAATTGATGCAAAAATATCTCACTAAAACTTTTTATAATATAGCTCCATACTTCAGATAACGTTGCTTTTCCTAGTGTGCAACTGTGTCTACCAGAAAATCTGCATTAGTTTGGTGAAAATTATTCCACCACACTGATGCAAGTCACCTGTGAATTGCGCCAGTGTGGCGGAAATTTTTTAATTCATAGGTACATACATATAAACGATCACGCTCATAATCCCATGAGGGGTTGAGCAGAGCCTTAGGCACAATTTTGTTACACATAAAACCACACCTGACAGTATGGTCCATGCAGTGTCTCCAAGTAGTGACAGGTTGCCAGCCTGTCGCCTACATAAAAGGTTGCGCTCACGTGCGCAGATCCCGAGCCGACCCGCAATAGCTCACTGGAGGCCAGGCCGGGGAGGATGTTTAGTGGGTATGGAGGGAACGCCTTTACCTCGAGTCCCCACATATCTCTTACGGTTGGTACCACCCCGCAGGAATGATGCGTAAATGCATTTGATCTCCCCGTCAACAAAAAAAAGGTGGCCGGCCGTAAAAATATAATGCAAAATGCTAGATTCCATCTTCAGCCTTAACGTCACTTACCATCCTTGGGATGAGGGCCAAGAGCTTTCGTGACATGAATAAAAAAAAGCTTTTATTCTGACTAGCTTTCGGATGGAAGTTATCTTTACAATATTCTGAACACTATTATTTTAAAAACCTGTTTTATTGTTTTAAAGGTTTGCATTGTTTTACGCTTCCAAGTGTCTATTCTTGTAAAAGCTAAGATCCACTATAAAAATCATTTCTCGGATATGGTTCCCCCACAAAAAGTACCTACGGTACGGATATATCACAATACTAGCTTCTGCCCGCGACTTAGTCTGCGCAGTATCAATATAAATTATAACCTTTATGTTATTCTGATGTATGAGCTATATTATTGTAAAGTTTCAATAAAATCCATTCAGTAGTTTTTGCGTGAAAGAGTAACAAACACACATCCAGGCATTTATCCATACAAACTTTCACATTTATAACACTAGTAGGATAAATAATGATTGTAAAATTCTATTATACAATACATTTTACATTATTAATTTATTCTTTTTAGGGTTCCGTACCTCAAAAGGAAAAAACCAAACCCTTATATGAGCCCTTTGCTGTCCGTCTGTCTGTCTGTCAAGACCCTTTATCTCGGGAACAAGTGGGGGTATAGAGTTCAAATTGAAACCATATATTTAGGTCTACAGTTCCTTGAAGCTGTAAAAAAATCAAACTTCTTAGTTAACGCAAAAAAAGATACGGCCGTTTATGCCGCAAAAAACATATATTTCGACACTCTCGAGGGAATCAAAATTCATAGGTTATTCCCGTTGACCTAGAAATATGGATTTTGGCAAGTAATATAGTCTTATACCACAGGTACAGGAAAAACTCTGAAAACTTTACATTTGTAATTAAATTATAAAAAATATAGTCTTTATTTAAAGTACGTAATCAATCATCGAGGTTTGCCTTTATCTCGGGAACGCGTGAAGGTATCATGTTCAAATTAAAACCACATACTTAAGTGTACAGTCCCTTGAAGCTGTGGAAAAATCACAGTTCTAAGTTAACTTAAAAAAAAAGATACAGCCGTTAAGTCGCAAAAAAAATACAAATTTGTACGGAACCTTCGGTGGGCGAGTCCAACTCGCACTTGTCCGGTTTTTAAAATCACATTACGATAGAATGCACTGGTGCTATATTAAAGAATACTTTTTCCACTTACAAAATCCACTTGACTTACGCAGTAGTTACTACCATGTACCGTGTACATTAATTTATCAATGTCGGACCGTGAAGTTTGACACGTGAAAGTTAGAGGAGCTTCATTACAACTTAAAACGCTACCAGTCAATGGCCAATCGACATTTGTTTATTATGAAGGTATTAACACAGGCATTAGCACAAAAACTCATTCAATAAGCAGCAAGCCGATACCTGATTGAAATAAAGACAATAAAATCTAGTACCCATTTATTATATAAACTGACCTGATTCACTGATCTTACAGGTTTTTCTGTTTTGTTTAAAAATAAAGTTTATACAGTATCTTATGAACTGACGTTTATAGATTGGCAATGAATTGAACCAAAAAATGCACCAATGTGTGAGTAATGCATGTGTGCGTGAAAAATAGTACTGCAATCTGACAGTTGCTGTCTTTTCTACGCGACTACCAGGCCGACCTTGGCCGCCTGCGTCTACGTGAAATGGTCGCTCTATCTATCTCGCTCTACTATACGCGATAGTATGCTTTTTCTCTTTCTCATTGCCGATCTACAGTTTCCTATATCTATGGTTACAACACACTATTGTATCTACGCTTTGCTAAGGCTTTGCTCGATTTTTTAATCTGTGACGCGGGACAGTACGCGCCCTTTACGACCGCCTTATTTCACAAGCGTAAACACATATTTTAAACGCTTTGAAGAATAAAATTGTTTTATACCGAAAAAATATCAGATAATTATTATTTTGGCCGTTTGAACTGCAGCGTCCAAGTTTCCACCTATTAGACACCCTGGTATTGTTTGCTTCAAATCTTTGCATAACTTATACAGGCTGAATTCAAGTAGGCCTTCAGGGCCAAATACTAAACTATAAGGGATATCGGAAAATGCTCAAAGGAGTCGCGAGCCAGATTTTGATGAAAACAAAAACTGCATCATTGGATTGATTGATAAAATAATGATCATCGCTTCAACCAAGGTGGAACAAGAAACATTTTATTAAAACTTAACATTTTCCATTAGTTTCCCGTTTATCATTACCTACCAGAAATCGATCCTTATTAGCAACACTATCGAATGGTGGATGTAATAATACAGGCTGTGTTTTTTTTTCAAAATCATTGGGTACGATTCTTGGCTAGGATTATTGATTTTTCAAAATCCAATGATGTAGTTTTTGTTTTCCTCAAAATCGGGCTCGCGACCCCTTTAAGCATTTTTCGATATTCCTTATAGTTTAGGATTTTGCCCTGAACGCAGAGTTGAATAATTCACACTGTTATACTAACATTATAAGGCTTAAGAGTTTGTTGGTTTGTAAGTTGGTAATATAAATAGTTGTTGCGCTAATCTCAGGAACTATTGATTGAAATTGAAAAAATAGTTTTGTGTTGGATAGTCCATTTATCGAGGAAGGCTATATGTTATTTAATAACCGACATTAACGCGAGCGAAAACGCGGGCGACTACTAGTTGTTAAAATTTGTTTGTTTTTTATGTAGAATGAAGGATATAAAAACAAACAGTCGCCAGAACTACTCTTGTTAGTTACTGAACGTTGCATCCTCGCATAGCAGAAAAATCAACCTGAATTTTATTGGTATTAAAATCAACTGCATTATTATTCATAAATGCTCAACTTATGATTTAACAGGAAATCATTTTCCTTAATAAATCTTCCTAACAACTTTTTTGGACCATTTCATTAGGTAGGTAATTACTTTGTCAAGATAAATGACTATATCAAGATAATAACTACAAGATGTTATGGTAATTAGCTAATGTTAGTATTACTTCCGTTGACAGCGAAGACGCGTATCACTGTCAGAAGTTTGTTCTCGTATCTCTATCCAATTAGGCGGTCGGCACTGAATGTTTATTGGCCAACAAGTGCAAAGGTTGAACTGGAGCTGGGAACTCGATTAAACTGAACGGTGTTAGATTAAATTGAATCTATAGTTACATGGACGTTTCTATAAATCTGTACTTGATTTCATGACTCTCGCAACGTATATCTTAGCAGTACAATTACTTTTATATTGAACACTGAATGGAATCAAGGTCCAATAATAACAAATTTGCAGGCTCACACAATTTTCTAGTTGAAACTAAGTATTATTTCGAACATACTGTACCTACTTTGAATATTAGATAAATAGATACATACAATCACGCTAAGAATCCCAAAAGGAGCTAAGCAGAGCCTTATGTAACATTTGGTTACACATATAGCCAAATTTGGGCTACGTTGTGATTGGTAGTGCCTTAATAAAGTGACAGTACACAACTAAAAATTTTGAATATAGTTTTGAAGGCGGTTTATGTTTTATTTAAAAATAATGAATTTTTTGCTTTTTAGTGGTGTAAGTATAGTTTACTGTTTGTAACACTGATAAGTTTACAGGAAACTATTTCGAGACTTCAAACTTTAAGACAAAAAAGAATCATCGAAATCGGTCAGCAACTTTCGAAGGTATCGACGTATAAAGTTGGAAAACTTGGAAAAAATTCTTTTGCGACTGCGTATTTTCACGATTCTAAAGAAAGTACTGTATCATATATTCATGTAAAATTTTCATGGGACTATTTAAAAAGTTTATTCTTTCAATAAAAAAATTCAAATAGGTCCAGACGTCTTCAAGTAATAGGATAACCTAAAAAAGGTGAATACGAATTGAGAACCTCCTCATTTTTTGAAGTCGGTTAAAAGGGGACATCAAACCCAAAAAGTAACAATGTTCAGTGAACGAACCTACTGAAGCCAACAACAGGGCAGATCTTACACTCTTTGTAATCTCAGCAATCAGGGTCCAATAGATGAATATAAGTAGTTATATGTATCTTTGTAAATAAAAATTAATTATTATGAGCAATGGGATCGGTTTGGCTGGGGGTAGAATTTCTTGTAAATTCGTCTGGCAAGCGCTACCACCAACCACCAGACTATCAAAGTCTGTACTGTCTTTGCAGCACTGTTGTGTTCCGGTAATTAGTGAGATTATTTTAATTAGTGATAGGTCACTAATTAGTAATAATATTAATTAGTGATAATATTAATTAGTGATAGGTCACTAATTAGTGATATTATATTAATTACTGATAGGTCACTAATTAGTGATATAATATTAAGTGAATATGGTGATGGTAGCGCTTTCCAGACGGATTTATAAAGTCTCTGGGAAAAAAATCTGTTGAATGTTGAACTTATTCAATTAAAAACATTAGAGTACAATTAGCTAACACCGGGCTAACACGGGAATACACTTTAATCAATATAGTAATACTAGTGATGGGTGAGTAAAATTTAATACCATCATTATGTTCAATAAAGCTTTGGAAATAAATTGAAAGCAATATTTGTTCATGTATATTGAAATTGGCATCGGTAATCGGATTTATGTGAAACTAAGTTGGCGCTACATAAGCTCCAGCTAAAGCTGTGTTTATAGTTAAGTTTTTTACGAAAATTTTATTATTCTAACTATCGATAATGTTTATATACCTCTTGTTTGCATTAAGCTACTATTTTCCATCCATTATAGTACCCATCGAAGGTCTATTGTCGTCTGCATTGAGTTCGTAACGGTCACAAAAGGGAAGTGTTATTTTCATATCCGTAACTAGGTATTCAATATTTAATACAATGAAATATCTTCTTTTAAATAAATGATACAATATCTATTATGTGTAATCATAAGCTTAGATTAAATTTTATCGTGTATTGAACCCTTAATTACGACTATATCAATAATGTTTCAAGATACTTAATACCTTTAAAGGAATAAGTACGCAAACTATATTCAGGCAACTATGCCGGTAATTGCCAATGCTATGAACCATAAAGGTGCTTTGCAGAAAACATTTAAGCACATCTCTATGATTTAGCAATAGGCAAGTGGTAATCATGGGTACATTAATTTCACAAATTATGTCTCGATTCGTGTCGAATGCATTAGTCCGTTGCATTAAGAAAATCACCATTGAAAACGGCATCAGAATGGTTGGGCTTCCGCTAAACGATATCTCGTAGTTCGTAAGAGCCGCCCCGGCACGTTCGCCGCGTGATTGCGGCCAATTATTTTCTGTTTATCTCTAATTACGCATGCGCTGCCAACGTCGGCGACTTATCGCCGATCTGCCCTTCGGCCCAAGATTCGATCGCCGACCTAATCAGCTCACAATCCGTTTTACATGGCCCATCACAGCACTCAATATATTACTTACGCTAATTAACTTTCCCCTAAATGAGAAACGCGATAAATTTGTCGCTCTGCGGTGTGAAAATGTTTATCAGTATTTCAAATGTAATGTTTATTGTTTCATTACGCAAGTTGCTTCGAATCTTCGATTTTAATCTATTTTGTACACTAGCTTTTGCCCGCATCTTCATCCGCGTGGAATAGTTAATTTAGGCAGCAAATTTTTACGGTACCTATTTATTTTTTACTATTCATACACAATGATTATTTTATTTATCTCATCAAGTGCCTTAATCCTAAGTCTTATGTTTTTATCTTCGAGAATAACGTAAAAATACCCATGCTGATTTTCAGACTTAACCACCCCATTTCCCCTTTTAGGGATTGAACATTGAAAAAAAAACATGAAACGTTCGATACCTGCCACCGCCTTATTAGGGACGAATTTCGGAAAAATCGTTCCAAATTTGGAATCCTTAGATCCAGAGGCAGTCAGTCTCAGGCACTGTCTTCTTTTTGATAATAAGGATAATGGAAACCTTATACAGAATGATAGTATTTCACGTCCGCCACGTAGGATTTTAAAATTATTGTTGTTTTCGTAATCAGCGGCCGATAAACCATACAAAAATACCCCTTTTAGGAGTTTCATCACTTTCAGATTTTATAATTAGAAAACTAATAATTCTTAACTTCCAAAGTTAGGTGTCTACGCAATATGTTTTCTTCCGCCTTTCTATTCGCTAGATTTTTACGAACCAATTAATAAACTCAAAGGTGACCTCTGATGATACAAAAGTTTGATGCACGACACGAGGTTTTCTTACAACACATTGGAATTCGAGACCGCTATCTTGAATAAAAAAACTAATAACTGTATAAATATACTTACTATAATATGAACTGTAGCAAAGAAAAAGAATTGGTATCAAAAATATTAACATCAAAGTAGCATTAATCTACTGCTGTCGCTTATGCATTAGCTCGCATGAATGGGCTCTTGGCTTTTTTCTGGTGTCGTGCCGCGGTGTCAATCCTCGCAGGACGATGGGCGAGTGTCGTGCACGTCAGGATCACTGGACGGCACTAATTTATCCGCAAGTCGTGCAAACAGAATGACGTGCCAGTTTTTCGGCGCGGTGAAATTAGGGTGCATTAACGCAACAGGGCCAGTGCGCTGCGGTCGCTATGTCCTGTCCGCGGTCACTCACGCTTTCGGACGCCGATGAGCTTGTGGTCGAATGTTTCCGTATGCAATTTAACAACAATGCGCGAGCAATCAACTCTTACCGCATTATGTATGAGAACCACTTTGTTTCCTGTTTTTAATCGTAATATATCACGTGTGTCGCTGCTGACACAGTTTTGTCACTTTTGCTGTTCAATTTAAAATGTAAATCAGTTTGCAAATTTAGTCAAATAAATTATATTAATAAATGAGAACATTAGCTATAAATCAAGAAAACTTTAAATTAAACTTCTTTTTTTTATATTTAAAAGTCGTTAATGTCATTTTTAATGGTTGCAAATACTTGTGTAGGCTAAGCTTGGTGAACCGGTATGTTTGTCTTAAGAATTTTATACTAAAAAATACCGAAAATACAAATATATTTAAACCATAGTATCTAAACACATTATTAAAATTAATGTTATCAAAGTCACAGAATCATTAACTTCCCTTCTTAACAAGTAATTATTATATTTCATAATAGAATTCGAAATCAGCGCAGGACCGATAGGGTTGGAAATCCTTGGGGGAGGCCTATGCGCGACAGTAAGCGTCTCTGGCTGCTTTTTTTTAAAAATTATTTGCTCATTACATCGCGATTATATTTACGTAGACATTACAATAAAATTTACTCTCAAGCTCTAGGGGGGGCCTCATAAGATGGCTCAAGGTCACTCAAAGGGCAATGGAGAGGGCTATGCTCGGAGTTTCTCTGCGTGATCATATCAGAAATGATGAGATCCGCAGGAGGACCAAGGTCACCGACATAGCCCAAAGAATTGCGAACCTTAAGTGGCAATGGGCAGGGCACATTGCTAGGAGAACTGACGGCCGTTGGGGCGGAAAGGTTCTTGAATGGCGGCCGCGTACCGGGAGACGCAGCGTTGGTAGGCCCCCCACAAGGTGGACTGACGATCTGGTAAAGGTCGCGGGAATCCGCTGGATGCGGGCAGCGCAGGACCGTTCGAGTTGGAGATCCTTGGGGGAGGCTTACGTCCAACAGTGGACGTCTCTCGGCTGGTATGATGATGAAGCTCTAGGGCTTATCTTAGAACAGCTATGATAATGATGAGGTGAGATAATATGCTAATCATGATGATGAATAGAATTCTAGCAGTAAGTGTTCTAGGTTTTTTACTTTCTCGTATACGTAGAATAGAGGAAGTTTACCGGTTTTTTAGGAAAAATACCGTTTTTGGAATTATGTCTGTGTCTGTGCGTTAGCACGATAACTCGAGTATGCTTTAACTTTTTGCAACCTAATTTAATATAAATGTATGACACAAAATATAAGATTTCTATCAACTTTTGAGTCCTCGATCACGAAAGTTAAGCAACCAAGTGCGCGGGCCGTACTCGGATGGGAGACCGAAAATTTAACATGTATGTATGACATCAAAATATTATAAGGTTTCTATCAACTTTTGAGTCGTTTCAGGTATACGAGAAAGTCAAGGGGAGACCACTCCCGATTTTTATTTTCTAGTTATATATATGTTTTTTATCGCTTTATTTGGGTTAACAATTTAATTGCGTAGAAACTTACTTATAGATGTTGGTCGCAGATGATCTATAGCGGCACCGGAGATTTTTAAGAAGACGAGAACCTTGGTTTATATTTGTTTCAAAGATAATAATATGATACAACGATCGATAAATGTTGCGTAAAGAGAACCTACATGATGCCGTAATTAAGTTGTAACTCAGAAATTATTACATTAGTATACATTAAAATTGATTTGAATGTAACTTACATTAATTGTAACGATGTTTAGATTATCGCTGCAGGTCTTTGTGGTATAATTTTCAAGGTGCGGAGATTTGATTTGGTTTTGATTATACATATTTCCGTTAAGATTTATAAGACCATTAATAAATTTCATAATTCGTTGTAAACAAGTTTGTTTGTATTAATGTGTTAGTTTTTATACTGTTAACTTCCAATATCAATGACTTGGCCTTTCCATTTCGAACACTTTGGAGACGCCAGATGAGATTTTCTAGACACTGTAAACCTCTTTTGACTCGAACGACCTGTAGATTCAACACAATAGAGAGATTACAAACCATAGAGGTGATTGGAGTGGCTGTAAGAAATTTGCTGTAGAAATGTGTACTATTTAGCTGTTGTACTATCTTAATGGACATGAGTAATAAAGAAAATATAGAAGGAAATAAATCGAGGTAGTTTGCTCGATGTTTTTCATTACGATTGTTGCTTACATAAGAAAATAATTATTTCAGACTTGTATTTATTAACTTTTTTACCAAAGTCTTTTTTACCCGATTACGGCGAAGTCAAAAGAAAGGGTTATGATTTTAGCAGTCTATGTATGTTTGTATTTACGTATGTTCCTCCATAGCCCCTAAGATATTCATCTGATTGTGATAAATTTGATAAATGAACAAGGTGTTATCGATTAGTTAATATGGTCCGGGTAACAGAGGCTAAGTGACAAAAATAGGAAGAGTTAATTTTAACCGATTTCATTCCTTTTTGTCCGTCGTCGGGTTTACAGCTTTTTCAGCGTTTTGCTTGTTTTATATAAAAAGATACAAATTACCCCATTCCACGTAATGGTAAGCAGAAGTTGAAATCAAATGCATAGAGAGCTAGTGGGAGACATAACATTAGCACCCTCGACCTGCATCTTCCTGTTTTGAATGACCCAGGATTGTATGCAGTAGGAAACACTGGAAGTGAATTCTATTTCTCGATTGACAATAAACCGCTTGATCATAAAGAATTACGATGCATTTTTTCTTCATTATAATGCACTGTGTCCAGTAGTGAAAGATAAGGACGCCAAAACAGCTCAGTTCTCACGGCGACTACGCGATAGTACGGCGGCTGAGCGCGTCGCTGTGACTGTAACCTCACGTCACTTCACTTTGCATTAGCCCGTCACTTTTACTGGCTGCACGCATGATGCAAGTGCAATATAGTGGTACTTAGTTAAGTTTTAGAAATAACAAATATATTCTCGTAAATTGGTGCAATGTTAAATAGTTATATTGAAGGTAATTAGAAATGCAGTACATAAACCCACAAATTTATTTAGGTAGTTGAATTATATATTTACTATGTTTAATCTAATATGTTTTCTTAAGCAGTGTCAAAGTATACATTTAGCATTTATTAAAGTTTAGAAGTATTAATTTTAAGGGGTATATAATTAATACATAACAAAAATAAATTTGGAATAATTATTAAAGTTGGGATCAGTGGAAGAGTTTGGGGGAGGCCTTTGCCCAGCAGTTGGATGATATAGGCTAATAAAAAATTTACATAATATATTAAAGTTGAAAATAGCAGCAAAAAACAAATAAAAATGTTTTAACTTCTACATCAAACTGACGAAATTAAAAGTAAGCATTAAAAAACATAACATTATAAAAGTTACTGCAATCAATGTATTCAACGCATTGATTTAGGGCGTCGACTGTAGATATATCAGGCAGTGTGGTCCCACGATGCGGCGATAAGATTGCGAATGACTGATGCGTAGGACAATGTGTAATAGATCTGGTGCCTAAAAATGGGTCCACTACGAATAATAGCTCATTTGTTGAGATCACTGTCGATGCTTGCTCCATACGCTTCCGAGAAATGAATCTAGTTAGGCTCCCTGAGAAAATTATAACGCAATCAGTCGGTATTGTCAGATAATATTAGAAACTTCGGGACACAATAGTTTTAAATTACGCACAACTTAAGAGATTATTTTAAAGGTTAAGATCGGTATCTTTTGGGTGACGAATATTACTTTAGTGCATACTTCTGTGACAATAATTATTTATTACAATAATTGCTTCTAGCATTGAGTGCTTCAATGCATGGCGCTCTATCGAATCTTTGTGTATTTCCATTTGATCTATTTATTGTAACGGAAACGCTTATCAAATGAACACGTTTATTACCTACGCGATGTTGGGCCTATTAATACCACATCTGGTCCTATGCCCTACACTACACCATGGAGTTCTGATAAACTTGATCGCCGACGAAAAACCCGACGCGATAGGATATTGTTATTTGTTTACGACCTTGTATAAAGTGGAGATACTTTCGCATGACTCACGCTATCAATTCAAGTTTTGACATACTGTGCAAGGTGCATCATCTTGCTTAAATATTTTTAGTCCATCAGTATTAAAAAAAAACTGCGAACATGCCATAATAAGAGGTCAACGCCAATTCCAAAACGATAAATGCGCAATTAACACTAGGCATGCCAAATTAAAAACCGTCTGCGAGATAGTGTAAACTAAATCATCTCATGAAATTTCAAAAGTAATATTAAGAGTAGATTAAGGAAAATGAAATGAAACTTCATTTGCTATGGTGTACCTATTGGGTTACACACATTACCACTCAACCTCATTGAAGCGATGATGCAAAATCGGTCGAGAAATCGCTTCGTATCGCACACTTTCATAACAATCCGGTGATTGATTACATAAATTTGAATACTGACGCCGTTAAAACCAAATTAAATCCATCCGCGGCATCGGATAAAACACGTCGCAACTCTCTGATAAATTACCGAAATTATTATTACAAGAATATTGCATATCAACCCGCTGATGCATCGCTGAATCATAATCTGACAGCCACATTTAATTGATATGAAATTAATTATTGATTATTGACATCTTTAAAATTTACAGCAAAAATAATTATTGAATGTAGCAATGGCTGATTTGATTACCTCATTCGTTGTTTAAGTGTCTATAGTCAATGTCAATAGTTCCAATAGAAATAGTACCGTTGCGTATTTCATGTTGGATAAGTAAAGTAAAATGTTGGGCAAAGGTTCTTACATAACTATTATGTCAAAGATTATGCTAAAATTCAGAAGTAGGTATATCATCTGTAAATCATCTTATTCCAGATAGAAGAGGATCTTCTCTAGTAAGTGGTAGTTGTCTCACCAACGTGACCGTTTTCAAGTCGCCGCCGAAGAACTTCGGCTCACAGTTTGGTATATAGACTGCAGCAGATCGCTAATTTCTTCCCAGAAAGATTCCTTTTCCGAACTTGGGGTTCCGGACTGGGGGGCATATGCGCATATGATGTTCATATACGGTTGATCGTCCAGGGCAAGCTTGACTGACATTAGTCTTTCGCTTACTCTGTTTACTTCAACTATGCGATCTTGAATGTGTTTGTCTACTACAATGCCGACTCCATTCTGCTCCCTTGTTCCATGATAAATCATGCATCTTCCATGTAATACTTCGCTGAGTTCTGAGCTGCGTCCTGTCATCGAGTCCACGTTCCAGCTCGTTATTCGCATCGTGGCGTAGATGATATCCTGGGTGCTCTGATGATATTAGCGTTGCTTTGGGGGTACGCCCTAGCATTTGCTGCATTTCCATCACTGCTATCGTCGCTTGAGGGGGACGCCCCAGCATTATTTGCCCTTTTCTTGTCTGTACTTTTTATGATTTGGAGTTATGATGATTGACGATTTTTTACAGCTGGTGGCCACCTGACGCTAAGACAATCACCCGCTATGAAGCGTGAGCGCTGCCGTTGGCCCTGACGGATTCTTCCGCTGCCATCTCTTCTGTGAGCCCCAGCCCAGGCGCACAGCACTGCTGCGGCCTCCGCTTCGAAGATGTCGTAAAAGCCCGCAGCAGAGGTTTTATCGCAGTGTCCTTCTGCGGCCTTTTGGTCCGCGGGAGCAATTTTATTTCACTCCTACCTTCCTGGTTCTATATACTTACGCAGAACCAGGCAAGCACTCTCTATCCGCCACCTTAGGGACGCGTTCCCATGGGGTTAAAGGAATATATATCAACAAATATTACATATATTCATTAATCTTAATATTGTATCCTTTTCTGTATGGTGAGAAATAAAAAAAATATTATTATTATTATTAAATTATTATTAAATGAGAGTGATTTTTTACTTTATTTCTTCTATCATTATCATCGTCATCAGCCCACTAGGCCAGCTGGATATGCCTATCCTATGGCGACTAAGCCCGGTCTTCGGCTGTTCTTTTCAAAATTATAACGGAGCATCGGTGCGTGCAAGGTGGCGTTATGTAAAGTTCGCACAATGGACTAGTATGTACGAGATGTCCTTATAGTAGATATCCTTATAGTAGTTTTAGCGTGCAGATAAAGCGTTTTGCCGTTGGAAGAGGTGTGTTTATAAACATATTTAGAATGTCTTAATGGTCAGACCAAAATCTCTCGGTGTTTTCCCGAGAATTAACAGTGATTACTACTCTCTTGTCTTATCTCTGACTTATCTAAGTGTTTGCACACTTAGTCTTTGGCTACGCTAGAGCGACTGCGGGGAGCAGAGGCGACCTGCAGAAGCGGAGATGTGAAGGCCCTGCGCCTTGCCGCTTTACCTAGTAAATTGCAGCGGCTACGCGACGTACGAAAAGCGTGGATAAATCAACATAAATACGCAGGTCACGCAACCACGTACTACCTATGTCCACCGCGGTCGTCAGCCACGCACTATAGTTGTGCCAACGTGGCGCCTCCCATTCATCGCATATTGTTATTTTTCACGCTGACCGCGTATGCAAAATGCATCGCGCTGGCACGGCCAAGGCCTTTAAGGACACACCGCTTAAACGAAAACTTGCAACGTGCACACCAATTGCAACTATCAGCAAAAGTAACTTAAATTATATTCCGGACCATATAATCTAACTGTGTGCTGTGTAGAGACAACGGCTGAACAGATTAGGACAAACTGGCGTGATAGAGTAAAAATAATCTCTCCATCCAATACAGTGCAACTAGACCTAATATTTGTAAGATTATGTATACATACATCTCTATCATCAGGCTCGTAATCGTAAAAGGTGTTGAGCAGAGCTTTAAGTAACATTTAGTTACACAAAGCCACGTCTGGCAGTAATGGGTCATAGTACCCCAAAATAGTGGCAGATTGCGAGCCTGTAACTTACATAAAAGGGGCATAAAACCAAAGCAACTAAACCTTCAGTCAGCTAACAAACAAAATCCAACAACCAAAACAGATGTTACCCTCTAAATTACTCAGTAGTCCACGTAATTAATTATGTATTTGTATGGTTGGTACAAACAAAATAAAAACTAATTCTACGATATTTTTGAAATTACACAATATACTTACTGAAAAAAGTCGACTGTCCAGGGCGGGAATCGATCCCAGAATCTTTCGCAATCCGGGCGGCGAAAGCAAGGTTCCGGTAGCGTAGTGATTGACGAAGCCACCCGGATTGCGGAAGATGCTGGATTCAATTACCGCCCTGGACATTCGATTTTTTCAGTGTATTTTCTAATTTTATGAAATGAAATGAAATGAAAAAGCTCTTTATTTAAATGGACTTTGCTAAGTACTTTTAAATCGTCAAAAGCGTTTAAAAGTATTTTCCCGTTCGTTAACGCAAAAATAATTTCAAAATGATTCTACGATAGTTTATCTCTACTCGACAAAATATTAGGTTTCCGATTCCCAAAACCGGACTTCACAAATTAGTGGTAGTCAGTGAAGCGTGACACGTGGTTGGAAAGACCCCATTTTTCCAGGTTATTATTGTAATTAACTTCATATAAAACCACCCTGCAATTATTTTAATGCTCATTAAACACGTGCGGCGGGTTCAGCTTTGCTGAGCGTCGGTTCCGTAACAATTATCGCCATTGATTCTGTGGTTACATTGTATAACCGTAGCTGCGAATATTTATATGTATTTCTGTTTTATTTTCCCCTTTAGGCACCTACATGATCGCTCGGCCCAGTTAAGGTTATCTGTGCGTTAAAATATTGGCAGGTGAAGTGCTGAGTCGTTGCACTGTACATTTAAGTAGGATCTTTTTATTATGCCTACTTATTTCCTTATCGCGTGTTTTTGCTTGCTTAATAGTTTTAAAAAGTTTATAGTCGCTGATATCAGCTTTTTTGGAGTTGTCTTATTTGCGAGAATTGTTATTAATTTAATCAATATTGGTTTAACTTACGGGCCGCTGGAAATCCATTTTGAGAGTTCATTTAGTTTAATACATTTTAACGATAAAATGAAACACAAATTATTAGTACAATATTGTACCTACTATTAATTTGTGTTTCAGTTTATTTGAGTAGATACCTATATAGGTACCTACTTTTTGCACTACTTATGTAAAATCACTAAGCAAATTTGCTAAAACTTGATTATTTAAAGAATTTGAATGAATCATGTTGATGAGGCTTTTAAAGTTAAAGTAAATATTTAACTTTAAAAGCCTCATTGTCAATGATATTTTTATATCATTGACAAGGATTCAAATAATTTCGTTTTGACATTCTTTTCTTTTTACCAGACTACGGCAAAGCCAAAAAAAGGGTAACGATTTTAGCAGTCTATGTATGGATGTATATATAAATTCTTTATTGTACACACAAAATTTTACAAAACATTAACAAGAAAGGACATGTACAAAGGTGAGCTTATCTCTAGCAGAGATCTCTTCCAGCCAACCCTAGCTATAGTTTAAGCATTAATATGCGGGGATATAGCGTACACAACATTCAAACAATGAAAAAAAACAATACATTATACTAAAAAGCATAAGTACATATTATATAAATATAATTACCTTATAGATATATACAATATAATCCTATACATACACACATACCTACATACATACATATATAAATACATATATTATATTTAAGATAAGGTAGAGAGATAGTGCTCTTTCAACTTGTGTTTGAATGAAGTAATTGAAACACTCTCGCGAATTTCTAATGGCAATTTGTTCTATAGCTGTGTAGCCTGTACAGTAAAAGATTTACTAAAAAATTTTGATTTGGCTGGAGGTCGAACAAGGGTTTTAGTAATACAGGAACGTATAGGACGGGAGTCAGTAGGCAGGTAAGTGAAACGGAAACGCAAATAACACGGATGTTGAGGGTTGTGTAGGATTTTATATAATAGACAGAGGATGTGCACATTTCTGCGAAGTCGAATAGGGAGCCACTTTAATTTTTCACGAAATGCTGAGACATGGTCATACTTCCGTAGCCCGAAAATAAAACGAATCGCCAGATTTTGTAGGCGTTCCAGCTTGTTAAGCAGCTCTTCAGTTGCATCTAAATAACAGACATCGGCATAGTCAAGAATGGGGAGTAAGAGAGATTGAGCTAGCATAACTTTAGTTTTAAAAATTATATACAGTATACCATATACAGGAATGTGCCATTTCTTTAATAGTAATTTGGTAGTAGAAATAATGGGTTTTTATAAATAAGTAGTAGTAATTAAATATAAAAATTAATAATAAAAATAAAGTATTAAAACAAATTGTTTTTAAATTGATTTTTTTTTAGATAGCTTTTTCGCTTTTTATTATTTAAAAGTACTTATAAGTCAATTTAAATAAAGGGCTTTTCCATTTTATTTTTCATTTCATTTTATTTGTACCTCTAATACTGCATATCAAAGTTCGTATAGATGAACAATTTCAATAAAAAAAATTATATACTTTCTCTGGTTTTATTATTAAGTATTGTTTAATTTCCACACTTATGATTTTGAAATGAAATGTAATTACTTTCCAGTACAGACGACAGAAGAAGGCTACCTTAATGCGTCAAATTGCTTTAATAAATTTCAACTTTGATCCACAACCATAGAGTCCAAAGTCTCTTGAAGAAATTTGATAATTTGCATAGCCATATCTGTCGTCTTCGGTACCTAATGTAACAGTTTTAAGTATTCTATTGTTGAGCTTAATAATATAAGTCAACATAAGTGGTTTTGGAGATTACGAAACCACGCAGTGGACACTAGACTGAAGAACGATCGGTCGTCAAACTGCTTTCATATTCAACGTTAATAATTAATTATTATTTACAACCACTCAGGGACTTTAATTTTAATTTGCAACACTTCAATCATTCCAATTTATGCGTTAAAGAAGCGTAAAGAATTTCATAAGACCAAAGTTTGTTTATCGTAGTCCGTCGCTATGTCGGGAATACCCACTGT
This sequence comes from Elophila nymphaeata, assembly GCA_955850985.1. NCBI lineage: Eukaryota > Metazoa > Arthropoda > Insecta > Lepidoptera > Crambidae > Elophila > Elophila nymphaeata. The sequence continues at coordinate 17,579,024 of OY039068.1, forward strand.
ATATTATGTTTTCATAATGGGCAAGATTTGTTACAGCTTTGGCAAACATTAGCTGTCTAACGGCTGGATTTAATATTCTATTAGCTAGTAAAAGTAAGCTTACTAAAGTTTGGTTAAAAATAACAGCTGTCACTTAGCAACCAAAACTCGGGCAATTTGGAACTGTGAAACTAAAACCGGCCTAAAACTTTGATATCATTTGTTGTATTAAATAATGTTTTAATATATGTAGTAGACTAAAAACATTATAAGGGAAGTCAAAGACCTTTCTATAGTTTAATTTACGTGTTTATCTAAAATTGTTCCATAACTACTAACATGAAACATAAACATGAATCGCAATTTATGAAAACCACTGTTTAGCAAATTTTCGACAGTTATACCCCTTTTATGTCAGCTAACTCACAAAAACAGCGTAATTAAAGATACCACGTCACAATTATTTGACTGAAGTTACGCAATCGTAATAAAAAACAGTTTTTTTCATTACTACGTCTTATACCAACCAGCATACAAATACAGCGTCCGGATTCACAGACGGCAGCGGTCGCTTATAGTTCACGTCTGTGTCTCCTGCTAGCGATGGCCCGTTCAAGTCATATTGCTCCCTGGCTGGATTCGGTATAGGGATGAATTCATTGTCCGGGTTCGTCTGTGGTCGCGGCAGCCGGTCGTTCACCAGTGTCGTAGCGAAGGGGGTTTTGGTTCCACCAATTCCGCTTTTGACTTTCTCGCATACGTAGTATAGAGGAAATCTTGTAATCATCAAAAAATTCGACCTGGACTTTTTGACGGCTCAAAATTTGATAGAAACATTATATTTTGATGACATACACGTATTGTTCAAACATTTTAAAGCATGCTAAATAATTAAAAACCTGATCTTACACGTGTTACTATTATAATTATGTAATCTTAATAATATCTCTATCGTGCCAGCATGTTAACTAGATCGTGACGGAATCACGAATTTTAATATGAAATTTTTTAGTTCTTTGGATATTAAAAACTCGGGAGTGGTCTCCCCTCGTATACCGGAAACGACTCAAAAGTTGATAGAAACCTTACATTTTGATGTCATACATGCAGGTTAAATTTTGGTCACCCATCCGAGTACCGACCACGCACTTGGTTGCTTAACTTTCGTGATCGACGACTCAAAATTTGATAGAAACCTGATATTTTGATGTTATACATGTTAAATTTGATTGCAATAAGTTAAAGCATACTCGAGTTATCGTGCTAACGCACAGACACTTTTGCACTCAGGGAGGTCCAAAACGTGTAAATCCGTCAAAATCTCGAGGTCGAATTTTTTTACGATTACAAGACTTCCTCTACAGGATGGAATTTCGTAATGCCACCTGAAGGGAAAGTACTCTTAATACTGTAGGTAGAAAATTATACTCAAAGGAAACTTCCTTTATTTTTGAAAAGAAAGAAAACTGCATTCAAGGCTTTTCGAAAATTCGCTTCCCACACCCGGGAATCGAACCAACTAAAATCTGTAAAAATTACAGTATGTACTTTTATTGCATCGATCGTTAGGGTCAATTATAAGAGTACTTTCCCTTTAGGTGGCATTACGAAATTCCACCCTGTATACGACGTATACGAGAAAGTAACAACGATTAAAACATAACTATTGCATATAGGTAAACAAAAACCACAACTGTTCGAAGCAAAATTATGAACGGCGCTATCATTAGTCAAGCCGTTGCATAATTTATTATTAAGAAATTACGAATAAATTAGTAAAAGTTATTAAATTAACCCGTCGCATGTCATTAGTCATTTGGCAATACCGATGCCGAAATTTACTGCAATGAGTAAGGATTTTTTTAAATACATATCGAGGACTCTCGGAGTGTTGTTATTAAGTTACTGTGAATTAATAGCCATGTTTAGTTGTTAATTGTCGTGATTTATATTCATGTTGTCTATTGTCTGAGCTCCACTTGTCGCTCGAAAGTAACAAGTAAATAAGTCAAGAAATTGTATGTATTTTTTTTAATAGGACGCCATCGTGGTGGAGTGATCAGTAAAGCTGCCTACTCATCTAGCGGTTCGGATTCGAATCCTGGTAGGAACAAGTGTTTGTGTGATGGGTACGAACATTTTTTTATGGTTCATAGTTGTTTACATGTTTTGTATAATTTTTTTAAATGCAGTTTTTATCAATCGTGAGGGTTTTTAAGGTAGTAAGGTAGTTTTAAGTAAGTAAGTAGTCTAAGTACTATCCGTGCGAAGCCGATCGGCCCGCTAGTTATTTATATTTCTATCTTTTGTCTTTATATGCATTTACGTGCAATGAAATTGACCCATCTGTAGGTTTAGGTTCAGAACTTGATTGAAGATGTTTACAAATTGAAAACTAAAAACAAGTTTGATTGGTGAATTTCAGGATGCTTATTCGAAAGGCCTATTAATCTGTAGGATTAATCAATTAATAAATAAACAAAGATTCAATTAACTTTTATCACTCTGCATACGCACACAGATGTGAAACAGGGGTTTCCGAAGAAATGAGTCTATTGTCACCAACACCTCGTTAGGTTTATCCCCTGCGGTGTCGCCACCATCTTGTGACGTTTCGCGCATGTGTCTCAACAGGTTTTGTTTATCTAATCTTATTTTAATATATCGACATATCTCGAATCTTGGCCTACGAGGTGGGCCAATTTTATTGCACGTAAGTATATAACAGTTAAATAAAATAAGCCCCATAGTAAAATTGTTAACAGCATTATTGTTTTGCTTCATTTAGTTAAATGTTGACAGTTCCTCGGTTATTAAAGGTTACGCTGAAGCTGTTTCCACCATTGGCATTAGCATCACTTACCACCGGCTGAGGTGAAATTGAAACTTCTGTCGAGACTTGCTTTTTACGACCGCTACCTTCGAACAACAAAATCAAGAAGAAAAATTTGGTTACGTTCCCGAGCAATAACCGGGCATTTAGCGACAAATACCATTCCTTCTACTTCTGGTGTCAATTTGCACGTATATACAAACATTTATTTAATCTCATCCGTGCTCGTGAGTTAAAAATACATTAAGTATCTCATAGAAAAATAAGGTCATCAAGTTAACCCAGTTTCACCTGAAGAGCATACCACACATTAAACAATCTGATAAGAAATCCTAACCAATGATTTAAATATAATTGCATTGATTGTTAACAAGAAAACAAGTAGGACATTGTTGTAACATCGCTCCAAAGCAATGATAATACATTACTCTTTTGTGTGCGGAGCCAAGTAAAACCAATTCCTAAGATGGTTCGTGACTTGCGCTCCACAACGAAACCAACGCCGCAGCAATGCTGTCGTACAATCGAACATCGTAAAAGTTTATTGTTCAGCACTGTACGAGCAGGGACCCCACTAACTAGCAGATTACGTTAACAGACATTACCCACCTCAAACTTGTTAAATTACAATCACAGCATAGTCTAACATAACAGACACACGCGAATTGTTCATTCGGTTTGGAAACTTCCAATTAATTGTTCGAGGAAAATTTGCAAGCTTAATGTAATGAGAAAACTTTATCGTAAAATGTTAAATGTTTACTTGTAATTGTTACGAATAATATAATTAGACTAAAATTTAATCAGCGAAGATATTTTTTTTATATAATTGTATAATACTTATACATAATTATTAATAGCTTCCTAAGAAGTCCATTTATTAAATTGATATAAATTTACGTTAGTGCCCAAAACATTTACATAATTATAATATTATGTAAACAATCTACCTATATTTTTTTTGGCCAAAGAATATTTTGGCGGTTTTATTCCAGACAGCCTTTGGATGGACGGGATGGATGTGGTACAATGGAATGAGGGATATAGATATACCTGATAGACAGAAGTTAAATGAGTGAAGTATTTTAGTGAGAATGGTGAATTTCATAAAAATAGTGAAAAGTAAAGGAGATCATATACTAAAATGAAAAAGCGTTTCTTAAAAAAGTGTAAGCGGAAGTATTATACTAAGATGAAAGTTTTATCTTCGATACGTGGTTTCTCCTCATACGATGAATTAGATACTATATATAAAACTGAAATTGATCTATACATATAAATAAACTGTATTAGAAAAGAATAAGTTTTAGTTCAGACTTGATAAGAAAACCTTAAATTATTGGTAGGTATTGATTAGTTTTACCTGTTGATTAATAAAATACATTTATTTGAGTCGAATGGCTATTTTCACCTGGTGCCTTTGATCGGTCTGTTCCGGCAGCAACCATCATAAAAAAATATGAAATAAATAATTATAAAACATCAATAACTAAGTATTGACAAAGGTTTGTTTTATAGTAATGAACTTTTACATGTTTAACCGAATAGAACCTCCTATTAAATTAAACAAGTTGTAAACCTAAGTAAATAATCGTATTACCATTGTATCGTCTTACTAAATACATGGTAAGACGATACAATGGTAATTTAAAATACATAGAGTAGTTACTTAGCAATAAGAAATTAAGAGACATAAAGAAGCAATTGTGCATCGATGTACGTCAAATTGCAGGCATTTAGTGATATTATGTAAATGAATCTGTAAACATTTTTGCAGAAGTATGTAGGTACTAAAGAAAACTTGCTACAGTACCGCAATCGTCTGATAATGAGGCTATAATGTCTTCGGGATAAATATATGTGTTGTACTTCTTAATGGATGGGCTCACGGGGGCTGGCACCGAGTTACTCATTAGCATTGACACGAATAACTTAAAAGATACAAATGTTGGTAAGCCTTAATCTGTGTCAGTTCTTAATTAACTTGAATATTTATTGTGTTACCTATACAAATCTTTCCATTTTAGATAATGGTGTCAATTGAGGGATAAGAAAACTGTTCTGAATAAATAATGTTTACACCTAGAAGATGGAGTACGTACTTATTTAAAATTATTGATTGATAAGTTGCATTTTAATAACTTATATGATGCAGAATGTTAATATAATGAATCAAAAAAAAGGAGGATAAGCAAGAAGAATAGTACAGTATTGTTATTTATTGACAACAATAGAATGAGCGACTAAAAATACTAAATGGGCGTCTAATCCTTTGTTAGTCGCCGATTAATTATTTATTTGTCGCCCACTTAGTATTTGCATAGGGTTAGGTTAGGTTAATCTGCTGACCAGTTAAATATGATCCAAATAAAAGTTGGGGTCAATCAATCATAAGCTTATCTTAGCTAATTCAAAGTAATGTTTACTATGGACTGCTAAGTACATGTTGAAAGCACTTGAATAAGTCTTCCATCTCATAAGACTTCTTTCACAACTAATCTTAGTAACAGCGGGAACAAAATTTAAAATGCTGTTTTGCTTCTAATAACTTTTGTACTGTTCTAAAAATTGGTAAAGGTTTCATCCGTGCACATTTCTAAAAAATAATTCCTAACGTTTGACTTTTTTCCGTACATAAAAAGAACTTAAATTTAATGTTGTTAAGCCAATACATTTTCATTGATACAATAAACGTTATATGGGAGACTATGATGCCCTAAATAGGTTAATCCTGTGTCAAACACGAGGTCTCATCGCAATATTACACCTTTAGTAATAGTACCTACATGCAGTACATGCATCGTAAACCTATTTTAGACACCAGTCTCTCTTGTTCTATCAAGTTTTCTTCTTAGGTTTCATTTAATATTAGTACGATATAAAGTATTTATAAAGTACCATTAGTAAAAAGCTTATCTTTAAATTGTTTTGGGATGCGTTTTGTAAAGTCGTAGGTATCCGTTTGGAATACAAATTGTACAAAACAAATACCTATGACCGAATAGAAATTACACTGGTATTAGAATGTGGCGTTCGATCGATCATAAGTATTATTATAGTATAATTATTTTAAATCATTCAGTTTATGTGTACAGTTTAATTAAGTTAGTAATGATTGAATGAACACTGACATACTTATTAGCGAAGCGACCGATTGCCCCATTACTGTTGTACGACTAAGCTCTTGCTTAATTTAAGCTCTTAAATTGATGACTTTATAATTGTAAGAACTATTAGTTAAAAAACAACGGTTTCCAAATTTTAATATAGGTATTTTGACTCGTGAAAATGGCTTCGTAAATAACACACCTAACCTGGTCATAGATAAAGTATAACAAGTATGTAAAAGATAAAAGGTATTTATTTGTTGGAACATATGTACAAGAAATATCTATATTAAACATTGTTACTCGACATGTTCTGCCTTAGTAGGCGTACAAAATTACAGTTTAATAATGTCTCTAATATTAATTATACGAGACTAAAAATTAATGAAATAACATTACTTATATAAATAAATAAAATTTCTTAGAAATAATTATTTGCTTGCGCTTCTAAAGTCATCAATACTTAAATTGTGTTATAGTTTTTATGTATAAGTATATGAAACATTAAGTAATTGCCTGCCTGCCGAAAGTGTTTGTGTGTATGTGTGTGTGTGTGTGTGTTATCCAACTTATTTTTACACTAAGATTTAACTTTGAAAGATATTTCTCTATTGTTTTTATATCATACTTACATTTGGTTAGTTTTTTTTTGTGAAAGTCACATTAAGCCATATAACACTTTATATTATGCAAAGTTCCTTGTTCCACAATAAATGCTTATACATTATTTTTGGAACACAACGGAAAAATTTGTTTAAACAACATTCTGAGTCAGTGCAAAATCAAGTGAAGACACTCAATTTTCGCCACAATTAAGTATGACATAAAGTTCACCCAGCATAAGTTGTGCAAATCGTCAAAACATCCACGGGTGTGGCCGTTTCACCATCGCCGTTTATTGTCACTTCGCGATGCAATAAACTTCGTACCTTTATTTCATATAATAAACACAATTAATTAATATTGCGATATTTAGCGCGCTTAGATATAGGTAAGCAAATGGTAATAGGTATATTGGGAGACCGTTATGTCACAAGTTCACAACAATGTGATAACGGCCTGTAAAAGATAATGAACAGGTGTACAAGGTTTAAAGTTAGCCACAGCTATTTTTAAATCGTTGATGTCTTTTGTACTGGAGAAAAATAGAAATGAAAGGTACAGGGAAAGAAAGATTCTTCCTTCGTCCTAATTTATTTGGGAATGGTGCTATATGTTACCACCCTGCTCTAGATCTTAGCACAGTTTTATGGCTTGCCTGACACCAAACCTTTTTTTTGTTGACGGAGAGGTCAAATGCATTTACGCATCGTCCCTGCGGGGTGGTGCCAACCGCAGGGGATATGCGGAACTCGAGGTAAAGGCGTTACCTCCATACTCACTAAACATCCTCCCCGGCCTGACCTTCAGTGCGCTATTACGGGACGGCTCGGGATCTGCGCACTTGAGCGCAGCTAGCAGCTCCAACGCTGCCCCAACTCTGCCCGTCTAGGCACTCACGAGGACACCGGGAGCAGCCATCGGACCGGGGGACTTCAGGCGCGGTCGTGGCCCTGAAAAAGGCCTTCCGGAACTAGACATTGTGGGAAAACAAAAACAACTCGACGATGGCATGTGACTTCGAATGCCAAGCAGACATACTTGACATCTAAAGCCACACACCCGCCGAGAAAGTTTCCCCACCACGTTACCAGGGTCCGCCACGAGGAGGCTTCCAGACGTGGACCCCTACCTGACACCAACCCTAGTCCTTCTTGGGAATGCTATTGTTGGTGGTTTAAGGTTGTTGCATACTTATCAGCTCACAGAGGGAGCGCCTCTTTTTTACTTTCTCGTGTACGTAGTATAGTGTAAGTCTTGTATTCGTCAAAACGGAGATTTTGACGGATTTACACGTTTTGGACCTCCCTGAGTCCAGAAATACCGTTTTTGGAATTATGTCTGTGTGTGTCTGTGCATTAGCATGATAACTCGAGTATGCTTTATTTTATTGCAACCAAATTTAACATGCATGTAGGATATCAAAATGTAAGGTTTCTATCAACTTTTGAGTCGTTTCCGGTATACGAGAAAGTCAAAGGGAGACCAATTCCGATTTTTATATGGCTAATTATTTTCGAGGCGACTAATAACTTCAAGACCGACTAACTATTTGTGACATAAAAAAGGCAGCGATTAAATGAACTGGCGAATAAAATCTTAGGCGAGGTACATACTATAAATAATGACAATGGCGACTATAGTATTAATAGTGGGATAACAAACATTGTGTTATTGGCAAATATAGGTTTCCAAACGAGTAAAGTAATTGATTACCTAACTATTTATGCACCTACATGGCTGAGTGATGGATAGGTTAAGGTTATTTGTGTTTATGACCAGGCGGAATTCACTGTTTTTGGGAATCAATGCCAGTTTAAATGAAAACAAAGCTTAAAACTGATTATTAAGCTGCTACTTTCTTCTTAAAATTGTCCTTAACTGTAGCGGCCAACCTATTATTTTTACACCTTAAATTTTTTTTAAATTTTTATTACAGATTATTTTGTCGCCGCGTTAAATACATGCTACAGCCACGCTACGGAACTACGAAACGTAGCGCATCTCCTCTATTTTATAGTAAAAAGAGGTAAAACGGTTCCCTTCCCTTTCCGAGCTGATAAGTGGCCCTTGATGCGATGGTCTATACCGGATTGAGTAAATCCACAGAAATAATAATAAAGAGGATAAATTGCTTTGGTTCGCATTTAATACCGGAACCAGTGTTGCCGCTTTATCCCCTCTACTTACTATTAATGCACTCACTCAAAAAAACGAAACCGTACTACGCAATCACGCCCACAATTTTGCCCACAGCGTTGAGTAACACTCACCATAAGTCACACTCACACTTACACAACGTCGCTCTTCATTGGTCGCGTCGCCGTTATGGCTGTTATCATGTCCGTCCGTATCGTGTCTGTACCATGAATTTTTGTGCTAGAGAGAAGGGATATCGAAAATCACAATACATCTACGTATACTTTAAAACACTCTGCGTTTTTAAAAGCATGAGCAGTAATGGTTATGAAGTTTTATGTTAATTACGTATAGACCAATATTTCATAGTGAAAGATTTTTTCAAGGTGTATTTTGATAAAAACAGCATTATTACATTAAAATTATACATTCGAATGAAATGTGTTCCCTTTATTAGTGTAATTACACACTCTGGATGAGTTTCCGCAATTACCAATGCCTCAAAACACCATTTTAAGGCATTTTTATCACACCGACGGTTCGAGCAGCACTGAGCCGGAAGTCGCGCGCTTGTGTTCTAAAGAGACACAAGTGCGGCACCAAAGTCACGCGACTAAGGCACTTCTATCCTCTTTATTATTATTTCTGTGAGTAAATCCCACAGTCGGCTTTATGATAACCATAGGATGACAAGGGTTAGTCCTGTCTGATACTTTGGTGATCCTTAACTGGAGCTAGATAAATTTACTATTAAAAATTAAAAATAATTTTATTTGATGCCTTTGAATAATTTACATTCTAAGTAATTCTTTAATATATTCGTAGTATTTGGTATACTATACTAACTCAAAATTTATTACAATGTTTACGTCCTGAACCGGAATGTCTTATTCATCACCGAATTAACCGCAGAAACTAATTAGGTACACGAAATTCTGGCAGTGGATTTCTTTTCGTGATGTAACCAGTAAAAAAAATCTTTTCCTTAATCTTTACATTTGAACTCCAATAGCATTGTACATATTTAGACCTAGCATTAAAATATATTGTACATATTTACGCCTATCAAAAAGAGAGTATAACTAGGATACTAGAATATGATATTAGTTTATCGGTGACTAGGCGTACGTAAGTGCATCGATCCCGAAACGCACCCACACAGGACTTAGGAGGGTACCGGTGGTTTTTAGTGGGTAGGACCGGCGTCTATGGTAAGACGATGTCGGGGAGTCCCACAGACGCTGCACGTCTAGCCAGCGTGTGGTACAGCCCGTAAATGGATTTTCCATCTTCATAAAAAAAGGATTTGATATTGTAGCTAATTACATGAATATTATTAATAATAAATCCGAAGGATTACATCGAAAGCGTGATCAAAACAGCTTCACGGAAACTCGTGGTCAACAAGGTGCGGCGTTTCTTTACACCTGATCAACTGTGCTTGCTATACAAGACGCAAGTATGGTCCTGTGTGGAGTATTGCTCGTACCTGTGGGATGGCTCCACCAAATACTTACTCGATGCTTTGGATAGGTTGCAGCGTCGCGCGACCCGCATCATAGGCGAAACATCTTGAGCCTCTCCAATTGCGCCGCGATATTGCGTCATTGAGCGCGTCCTACCGTCTGTACCACGGCGAGTGCTCTGAGGAGCTTTTTCCCCTTATCCCACCATCTCCATTCCTTTTAAGGACTACGCGTGCAGGTTTATGGTATCACCGACAAACTGTGGCTACCATTCCAACGCAAACTAAGAATTTGGCAACTCGATTCTTTGTCGCACAATCAAGAAATGGAATTCATTGCCAGCACACATCTTCCCTCCTTCCTACAATCCTAGGTCATTCAAAAGAGGCGTGAAGAAGCACCTTGAAGGTCGGTAAGGCGAGAGTGGCTAGCGCGGCAGTTTATCTATCGCACTAGCTATCTACGTATTAGAACTCCACTTCTGCTTACCATCAGATGGAATGAAGTCATTTGCTTGACCTTTTTATAAAATAATAATAATACTTGCTTTGTAAATGCCAAAAAGTATGATAACACCTTGGGGCAGTGCTCACTAACGCTGCCTACTCACGAGTCCTGGTATATTCAAATATTTGTGTGATGTACTGGTTACCCTGCTTCTAATTCTATTTGGAGTCATTTTCGGTCACTAGGTGATGGATGGTTGTTAATATTATTTATGTATTTATCTGTATCTAATTTATTATATAGATTTATTATCAATACCATAGAATAAACTTATGTGGGTTAGTTAACGGTGTGAGCATGGAACTAGGTTAGTACTTCTTAACTCTAACTTCTTGACTCATTTTTCAGTGATCTAAATAATGGAAGCCGTAATAGTTTTATGTGAGTAGCTATCAGCTTTGTGTTGTGATCACAGCGTAATAAATAATAGCGTGGTGATAGGTAAAATGTGGATCTGCGCGGCGCTCGTGCGGCCGCGGGCGCCGATCTCTGTATCACAGCGCTCATGTGGAACGGCTTAGTTCATGTTTATGTACACTTAATCTGCCCGCGACCTAGAGCTGGTACGCTTGAATTGAGAAGTTGCAACTTTTTAGCCTGTTCATAGTCGAGGCAGGACAAAGTGGACAAGCCGCTCGAATTAGAAGGACCCAAACTGGCGTACCTCTACATTAAAGAAGATCACAGACAAATAACACAGCGTTTTTGTAGTGTTGTGTTTCGGTTGGTGGGTAAGTTGCCAGAGATCCACGGGGTATGGAAAGGGACAAGATTTGGCAGTGTGCGAGTGTCGGGGCAGTGTATACATTTATTCGCTTAAATTTGTAATAAGGCACAATAGTTAAGTAGGTAAGGTCTTAATCTAATTGCACAAATTTACCATTAAGGCATTGCGAATTTACAATCAATCAAGTCTTAATTGAAATAGATATGTTATGTTTCAAGCGTCTACAGGTTACGGTGAATGCTTACCACCAGGTAGGCCGTAATGCTAGTCTGACAAAAAAAACATAATACAAAAAGCATACCGCATCGCTTCCGTAAGACAGAAAATGCGCTTTCAACCGACTTTAAATAGTGGCGAAGGGAAACAACCAACCACCAACACATTTTCCAGCGGTTAATATTGTCACCATAGTTGTGCCGCGCTTGTCAAAGAAGCACCTCGGAAAGCTAGTACCCACCTATACCTATGAATGTGTAAGTAAGCAAACATTTGCTATTTTACACACTCGCAATCAGAATTACTAATCGTATCGGCTTATAGTCTAATTACGATTTTGCATCTATTTAAATTTGCGTTAGGAATAGGTAAAGGAAAAGTGTGCATTTCAGAAACTCGAGATTATATTTGGCTATAACCTCTCATGCATGCAATATTTATTTTGCAAAGTCGGATATTATACAATTTTCTGTTTTTTTTTTTCGATTTAAAAAGTGATTACCATACCATATAATCAACCAAACTGTGCCATGAATTCAAGGACACAACATCAAGTAGTCAGTACTAATTTGAATTACTTAATTCAAATCAATCAAATTGTTTACGTTCATTTTATGTCGCTCATTAAAAATCCGTAAGGTAAGCACCTACCAGAGAAGTTTATTTCCAATTATTCTCAAATAAGCTTGAGCAACGCGTCTATAACGACGTCGTTCATAAAGTATTGTGAAACGCAGTGTTATGGCCCGCAGCAGTTAGGCTCGTCGTAAATAATTGGGAGAACACTATTTGCACTAATACGCGATCGAAGAGCATCGTTCTTGGATTGAGTTATAACTAAATACTTAGCCTGGGAACTAGAATGGTACCGTTTAATTGTAGGGCTTGGATGACTTTGACTAATTTTACCGCGCGAATAACGTAATTTATGTATTAGTAAAGATGTCAAAAGTTAAGCAATGTAATGCCAGCTGGTAGTTATTTCGCTGTTTGACCAAACATGTTTCATTGAATTTTGTTTGAATGATTTAAAATAATATGATTGAAATTTATACAAAATTAAATAAATAAAATCAAAACTAAAAAACCAAATACCTACTCAATTAACCATTCAAGGCTTGACTGGATTTTTTTCATGTCTTTCGTTTTCTTTTTCATTTGGTATAAATTGAATATAAAATATATTTCAAACATTTTTCATTTTAATGTTCATGCTTCGGAAGAAACGTAAACGAACAAGTTGATAAACCCGATCCGGATATGTATCAGAAGACATACTGCGTCTGAGCCATGATGAGCCATACCACGGAGTTTCATAAGGATGGTATTTTACAATAACACTATTTTCTTTCAAACACATAATAGTCACTGAGTATGCTTTTGTTTGGTTAATTGGCAAAATCACTTCAGTTTGTTCAAGGGGATCCATTGAAACGCTTGTAGAAGTTTCAGTATATCGAGTATTTGCCGAATATTCGCAAATTATGCGCGATACTAAAAATGCGCAAGAATGTTTCAGAAGTAAATTCCAAAAATAATAAAAACCTCATCACCTATCCTTACTAATATACTTATGTATACTAAGTACTTGAATATGAAAATGTACATATACCTATCAAAACGGCAACACAACTTTTTGAGATTATTCGTATAAATTCCACTCTGTAGTTTCCGTATGCAGTCAGCTGTATCGAATAGCAGCTGTCTCCTGCTATAAGCAGCGCTCTTACTTTACACAGATGATAATAATAAATTAACTTTCAAAATCTTCGATCATCTACAACCGTGGATACAGCACGTCATACAATAACAAAGCTGAAACTTGGCACATGTGAAAAATTCACCATATTATGCTTCTACTGGCTTTGTCCATACATTGCCGCAGACACCTCAGTCCTTTAAAATGTCTTCATTCATTACACAGTAATGTAAAAAAACAGTCACTTGAAACTACCTAAGGTAATTTTTGAAGCTGAAACGAATTAAAAGTGCAGAGGAGTAGCAACGAGCTGTTATTTTTTATTTATCTAAAAAATATATTTAGTTTTCTTCGTATTTATTTTCTACTCTTTAGATATTATGCATTCTAATTAAATTCATTATTATTAGTAGATAAAAGTTGACGATGACTTTTAATCAAGCCGAGTCGTCATGTGAACGACGTATAGTTTTGAATACTTGATAAAGATAATTTAAAGTGTTGTGAAGTGTGTGATTTTATCATGATAAAAAAACAAGTAAGATTTTTAAATGACTTATTATTTAAATAAGATAACCCAATACTAGGGTCTGCACTATTTATTTTATTGTAGATTACGTGCCCTGAAATAAATTTATCTTGTTCCAAACTTGTCTTTTAGATTTACGTTTTTTTTCTAAATTTTCTTGCCTGGAAATATAGTGAAGTCTTAAATCGACATATTTTTCGATAATGGCCTTCGTCAGATGATAGACATGATGAAATTGATTGAAAACTGAAAATAGATCATTTTAATTTACTACACTAATTTAAAAATATATATGAATGGCTATACGAATATATAGGAACTCCATTCCTAAAAACTTGACTATGTTCCGATTTTATTATGTATTTTGTCTCACTTTGGCTATGAGTGTGAAAGGGATGGCTAAGGGCCGTTGTTTTATGAAATTATTTTATAATTTTCAATAACTAAAGCGTATTTCAAGCTAGTTTTAGCATAAGTTCAGTCTCAAATTTTATTAAAAATACTAACTTACTGGTGGTATGTCACACCATGTTTTTTAACTAGAATTTAGGAGTGATTTTTACAATCTTTTACGGAGCACTTTGACATGTTTACCCTTTGACAAATCATGCGTCACTGAATGCGAAGTCCGCTACGGCTGCGTTTTAGCGGAGTTTGAAGTGTGCCACCGACGCTATTGCCGTGCATTATCCACGGTTGTAGATGATCGAAGTTCAAAATACTTATCAAAGGAAATTTAAACTAACGACTTTTTATCTATAACGTCACTTTGTCCGTTAAGGTCGTTATCCGTTCACACGACACTGCTCCTACACGATAGAAGATCAAATCTTGTAATTCTCATGTGATGCTGACACTTCACATCGCATATTTGGCAAATGTTTGCGCTGCATCTCTTTAATTCTATACAGACTATGATATGGATGCAGCACAAATGTCAGCATAATACTCAGTTTGGTTGGTGGTAGTAGGTACAGTCAACAGCTGAAGTAGATGATCAAAAACAGAACCCTTAAATCCATTCATCATCATCACATCACATTTATAATTCGAGCCACTGTTGGGACACAAGGCCTCTCCTTTTCAACGAAGCAGGTATAGGCAGAAGTCCACCAATCTTGCCCAATGTGGATTGGTGGACGAAGTATAAGGTGATCCTTTGATAATCCATTAATCACCTTCTAGCTACGATACCCATTGGAGGATATTGGGTGATACTATTCTACTCTGTTGGTTGGCATCTCTCGGAATTATAATAATAAAATCCTAAATCCACTATAAGAATAATATTTGCAGAGTGTATAAAATATTTAATTTACACTTATCTTATTGGTGTTATTAATCATTAGTGTAATGCATCAGTTACGTATTTATAATCAAGACATTTCTTTAAATACATTAAGTAATAATTTTTACAATTTACTTTTGTTGCTGACTATACTACAACATTGATGGTACATATATTAACACAAACTATTCAGCCGGAGTTCAACATGCACTCTCTGATTTGACGGTTCCTTTCGATTCGAACTCTGCAAAGACTGTAGACGACAGTTTCTAATAGGCAAGTATCTTCCGTGCTTCCACTTCCATTTCCTCTACGGGAAATTCGCCCTACAGAATAGAAAACTGACCAAGATCCTTCTCTGCGGCCAAAGGAAATAGTCATAAAATGTGGAGATAAGGTTCAATTTGTGAAGTAGATTTACTTTGTTTGACGATTCCGGGTCAGTGTAATTTAAGCCAATCAGTATATTACCTTCAGTTTCAAAATTTTGTTTTGTTTATATAAAATAGAATACAATACAAATATACGTCATTGCAAATTTACGTAGCAGCAATCTCATGAAGGAATCACAATGCATAAATAACGTTTAATAATTACTTTGATCAAAGTCATTACAATGTACTGGTGGTTACAAGTATACGCGCAGCATTATGACGTAAAAGGTCCATAATTTTCTCGCTTTTTAGGCTTTTTAATCTTAACATCGAATTAAGAGCTTTTTATATCATTTGAATACATGAATGCCCAAAGCGTTACTTTATTGAAAAAGTTCTGTTTCAATTCTCTTCGTAGAGAAACTTAAAAGTTACAAAATAGTTGCGTCAATGTTGTCTGCCTTAGGTACCCTAAAACTAAGTTTTATGATGACATAAATACTCGAGTTGTTTAGAAACGAGCATCATTTCAGAAGCTGTGCCTAGCTTAACCAACACCAAGATATTCGATGCTGCAAATTTGTTACTCGATCGTCCGTTGCGATAGTCGTCGATTCGACGCGGGTCGTAATTGAGCGTGTTGCAAAGCAACATAAGCGTGCCAACCTCGCCTTCTTTGCCTACGCAATTTAAAACTTTTAGCCTTATCGATAATACCCATTATGTCCAATATCGAGACAAACAAATTGTGTAAAATATTAAGAAAATTTGCGGAGGGTATTGCATCTCGGAACAAAATTAATAACAACACAAAATCAGGAAACAATTGAATAATAACTTTTCAATTATTGTTTGCTACTAATCTTTACAATCTCTAGTAGTAAAAGAACATAAAGTTATATGAATACTATTAAAATATCATTCAGCCTGTAAAGTTACATATTTGCAAATTTAATCAGCAACAATGTTTCATGTTCATTTACATTCTCTACATGTAGGTAAAGTGATATGTATGAAAGATATGCGTGAGTTGTATTTACGATAGACCATTAGCAACGTCCGATAATTCAATAAATTAATGCCTAATTCTTATTGGTTCACGAACGCTTAACTTCTTTAGTGCATAATATTCATGAAGGCATAGCTGTATTTTATATATTGTGTTAAATATTTAATTATATCTGTCTGCGTATTATGTGCACATAATTTAACTTCAAGTTTAAAAGTTATATTTTATTTTGCATTTAAAAGGTGATTATTAAAGTTTAATAATATCTTACTTTTAGCGAAAAGCACGAAATATAAATTAAATTTTGACACAATAAAAATTAAAAATAATTTCGTTCTTAATTTAAAAGTGGGCGAAGCAATATTGATGTTTGAGATTCAACGTCTAGACTAGAACAAGTTCCATCGATTCGTTCTTGTAATATCGGTGTAATTTATTTAATGTTAGAAATAGACCTCGCTCAGCGCCACAAAGAATATTGGCTTTCACAACGGAACTTGGCAAATTTATGTGCCAGGAGATTTAGCCAACGCTGAGCTCACGAGAACAAAGCAACGCGTCAGGTGCCGGCCGGTAGGTATCAGCGAGTTACGGCCTCATTTGTTAACACTTATTTATTTATGTACTGATCCTTGCACTGACAATTCCCGAGAAATATGCCATTATGTATATAATAATGTTGTTTCACGCGTTAATATAATTATAGAATTAGGATATTTATGTTGTCAGCGAAATGTCTAAAAGCCTTTGCCTAGCTTGTTTTATGATAAGTTTCGTAAACATTGTTCGATCAGGGGCTTTTTATGTCCAATAATAAATTTGACTAAAAGACAGACAGACAAACTGAATATTATTCATTGTTCCGAAAATAATATTTAAGAATAACGACTTCACAAATTGTGAGATTTATCGCTAATAAGTCGTTTTATGAGACATTCTTTCTTACTTTGTATATTAACTACGTCTCACACCTTTTGGATCGTTCTTAATCCTTAACGTGATATTAATTTTATTGTTGTATTTATAATCTTAACCATTAAAAATTTTATTGAAAATATCAAAATGTCTAACTGCAATGGCACACTAGTGTTTAGTTTTTTTTCTTTTAATATGTCTCCTGTTATTTATTTCAAATACACACACCCGATCATAAATCAAAGGGGTTTGAACCATTAATTATTATAACCTCTAATAAATTACTTTACTTAAACTCTATTGATTTTTGGCTTTTGTTGGTTTACTGAGTGTTTATTTCTATTTTAAGTACATATCATACTATCAGAAAAGCATTAATTCCTTTAATGTAACATATTAAGACTCTTTGCAACCACGTTTATAATAATGAGCGTGTTTATAAGGTGTGTAGGTGTATAGGTACGCATGTACCTATTTTGAGTAAGGATTATTCATAAACTCGTATTGTTAACTTTGTAGGATTATAATTTTTTTAATAAATTGTCATTAGTTCGATTTTTACAATGTATTTGAAATTAAACTCGTTTAATGTATTTTTTATATTAAAATACATATAATGCTAGACATAATAATGATATTATAAAATTGTTAAATGCACTTAGATAGTTTTAATAATTTAATGAAAAATTATCTAGTTAGGTTGAAGAACCAGATTTCCTGTCCAAGCCTGGTGGCCGGCGAGGCGAAAGGCAAAGGATGCGAGCCCTTTCCGAGTTGATAAGGTATGTTATGAACTTACTGCTTATACTCTCCCTAATAAACAAGTACTTTGTTTTATATTTATATGAATACATAGAGTATAAGCAAGTTATATATAAATGAAAGTTGCAATAAATATGGGTGTACATAATGCACAATGTGTCGAATAATGAAAGTCAAAATTGTAGAACCTACGTATAATTTTACAATAAGCTTTCATAAAATTTAAGGCTGTACAAGAACTTAGTCATGAAATTGCAATAAACACAGTTTATTATAAACAATAATAACTTTGTTTGGCGCCGAAGAAGCAAAAGGGTATTTTGTGATACCTATAACTTTAATAGTCTAAGTTGAAGATAAAAATTTAATATGTTCGTTTGGTAAATCAATTAGTCACTTGTCGTCAAGACAAAACAAACATGCTAACTGTGAAAGTGAGTATCTGTCCGTTAAGTAACTTGTTTATTGGTTTTGATAAAAAGTACCAATCGTCAATTGAAACTCAAGAATGGACACTGTTTATTATGGCGCCACCTAACTTAATGACATTTTGATGATAGAAGATCTGCAAGTTGCAACGCCTAACGTTGGGATTCAACTTGTCTTCTGAGTTGTTTTACTTGTTTGGTTTTGTGCAAATTACTTTCAGTATCATCGTAACCATTTATATTATGATATAGTAAGTATGTGTTTCTAAAAATGATTAACCTTCTCTGTACGGAATGATTTTAGGCCCTGTAACCTCTCAATGTGAGGGATTTTTGACGCGGTTGAATAATGTAACGGCCTTTTTTTTACACAAACTACATGCTAGAGTAATCTTTTTTTTTTAAACACCAGTTAATACATTATGTTATTACTTAGGAGGTCTATTAATATACCTAGTAGTAAAAGCATAAATTCACTTGAAGAAAATAATGATGAATTTAGACAAATATTTAGTAATTTTACACTTTTGTTTTACTTATTTTTCACTACGATACTTATAAGATGCTATTTATTCACAAAAATACACAAACAAAACAGAGAAACACAGTTTTAAGGCAATCTGAAACAACATAATATTTGTACTCAATGTTAGTAAAGTGCACTACTGATAAAATATCGATAATTTGATATTGATGATATTCTATTATACGACGCATATTTTATTAAAGTTTATAAATAATATTTATTTATGGTAACATAAAACATTATATGAAATTTTAAGATTATGAAAGAAATAAAACAATTTCAGATTGTATATTTAATTCAAATTTAAGCGATATAAACAATTTAAAAATAAAAATTAGAGGTGTGATAAATTCATAAAAATAAAAGATTCACCGGCACCGTGCGGGTGACGGGTCCATCGTATTGCAAGGACGGAGGCATAAGTTCATATTATTTAATTTAAAAAAAAGGAAAATTATGAATACAACGAGAAACTTCTGATTTTAACAAAATTCTATGTATTTTTTATCCATAACGTTTTCTTGACAATGAAATCAGGTTTTTAAATAAAATTTAAATGTTTTATTTTCCCTACTTATTTCAATGTTAAATAGCAAAATAAACGAATATATATTTTGGGTGAAAAATACAAAAAGATGTAATGAAAAAATGTACTGTATTTCACAAAATGTCAACGTTGTCAGGATTATAGTAGGTATTTTTATAGGATTTCGTTTGTGTAAATATATAATACATCAGGCTAGCAACCTGTCGCCTTAATAGATTTGTTACTATTTGGAGGCACTGGCCCATTGGCCGCCATCCATACGATTTATAAGGATTGAAAAATCGTAAACAAAATTTGATTATACAAACACATAAACTGTATGTGAATTAGATATGCTGATAACTCATAATCACAAAACATAGGGCATCAATTAATGAAATTAATTATTCGTGTGTAATAGATGGCAAATTAATTTGACCTGCTAAGGTTAAGTTAATATGTTAACGACGCGATAATCTTACCGTAAAGTAGATACTTGTCTATTAATTTTCTAAACTCACATTCGAAAGATTAATTCTAAAAACGACATTGTATTACAAACACACCTATATGTTCACATAGAACTGTTGCGTAAGTTAATGTCTATATTTTATACTACAAGGCAAACTAGCAAATTGCTGGGCATATGGAAAGAGGTTACCATAGTCTATGGGTGCTTGCAACACGAAAGACATCAATCGTGTCCTAAGAAGAGCAAGGGCAATTGATTATCAAATCCATAAAAATGTAATGCATAATGCAATAAATTTGTTTAAAGACAATTTGTACTGATAACATTAAGTTGTTAAAGAAGATGCATAAATTGATCTTCTTTGACTTTTTAATAAGATGGTTGATCTAGTTTAAAATTTAATATTTTAATACGCAATACTAAAAATGTCAATAGATGTTGATATTACGCCATGACACTAAAACGTTAAATTTTGTTTAAAGACAATTTGTACTGATAACATTAAATTGTTAAAGAAGATGGATAAATTGATCTTCTTTGACTTTTTAATAAGATGGCTGCTCTAGTTTAAAATTTACTATTTTAATACGCTATACTAAAAATGTCAATATATGTTGATATTACGCCATGACACTAAAACGTTAAATAAATTTTTCATCCCATGCATCTCGTGAAAAGCGACTTGTATATCATCGCACACAGGTTTTACTCGCTTTGGTGCAAGGAGTGCCTAGACGGGCAGCGTTGGGACGGTCTCGGTGTAGTTGCGCTCACGTGCGCAGATCCCGAGCCGTCCCGCAATAGCGCACGGGAAGTCAGGCCGGGGAAGATGTTTAGTGGGTATGGAGGGAACGCCTTTACCTCGAGTCCCACATTTCCCCTGCGGTTGGCACCAACCCGCAGGGACGATGCGTAAATGCATTTGACCTCCCCGTCAAAATACAGGTACCTTCTTAAAATACATTAAGGTTATCCTAAGCGTATCCTCTCTTCAATTTCAATTGCAGTGCCCTTACAGGGTCTATAATGTTCTAATCTTTTTATGACAACACCTTGTAACATCCAATAAAGATGCAATAAAGTATTGAGGGTTTTACTCGCTTTGTGGCGAGTAAACCAGCTACAAAAGCGTTCCCAATGAGGGTTTGTGTCAGGCAGGCAGCTGGTTATAAAATCAAATACTAAAACTATGGAATAATTTTTAATTTTGCGTTTACAAACGCGTAAATATAATACTAGAAAAATGCACTGAAAAAAATCGACTTGCCTCAGGCGGCGTCCCGCCTGAGGCAAGTCGATTTTTTTCAGTGCATTTTTCTAGTATTTCAAATACTAAAACCATAGATAATAGAAACTGTAGATCGGCATTACATACTACCGCATAATAATATACAAGATAGATAGACGAGACCATTCACGTACACGCAGGTGGCCTGTCAATTCAAAAGACAGTGGTAAAACTACGAATTTTTACAATATTTCAGTATATTTAAGCTTTAAATGCATAGGAATTATATTTAAGCTAAAAACAATTACGTGAAATTCCTCCTATTTCGAACTCCACTTGTGTCACCACATAGGTGTCACTCTCCATGATATCTACAGAAGAGATAGACATCTATCGATAACTTTTTAAATAGATATCGATATTTTTTTAGTTGACAAAGGTATCAGGCGCCTTCCTCACCGGCTCGGTGCGCTTCGATTTTGGTCTCACCCTAGTCGATTCGTACCAATCTATAAATGTTAGTAATTATAAATCTATGCCCAAAACCTACCACTGCACTGCTCCTAAATATACCTATATCCTTTTTTATGTATATCTTTTTTTATACCCGCAGTGCTGAGATGATTTTTGAGTGTAACATCTGTCCTGGTTGTTGGGTTTGAGTTAGATTGTTTACTGAATGATTGTTACATTTTGGGTTTTCGTGCCCCTTTTATGTAGGCGATAGCTGGCAACCTGTTACTACCTGGAGACACTGCATTTCCCATACTGCCAGATGTGGCTTTATGTGTAACAAAATGTTACCTAATGCTCTGCTCAACTCCTCATGGGATAACGAGCATGTTATTATGCTTTTGTATGGGAACGAGCAAACGAGCAGATGGTTCACTTGATAGTAAGTGATTACTGCCGCCGATGGACATCTCCGAGATACCCAAGCTCTTTTTTGAAGATTTCGAGGTCGAGAATATTGTAAGTTAATTTAGGAGCGGTTAGAGGAGCTTCCTCCTGGAAGAATAAGACTATTGCCGATGTGTGTTGGTATAACTGTATACTTTTCCCTTTAAGGGAAGTTTCTCACTTTACATCACAGTGTTAAAAGCCCTACCACTGGTGTAGGGCTTTTGAAGATTTAAAAGTGCTTGGCAAAATCCACTTAAATATATCATATATCAAATATATAGCTATTTCATTTACCAGTTCACTGCACTAAATTTTACCATTAAACGACGTGAAAACAAAAGTTCAAGAAGATTTTGAGTGTAAATAAATGTCCCGGTTGTTTGTTTTAGTTGTTTTTTTTACTGAAGTATTGTTAATTTTGTTACAATATTTTAATTACAATAAAAGACCCCTTTTATGCAGGCGACAGGTTGGCAACCTGTCACCATTTTGGTACCTACTGTATGGCCCATACTGCCAGATGTGTCTTTGTGTGTAACCGAATGTTACCTGAAGCTGCCCCCGAAACTCGTAAAATTAATTGCAATGTAACAGTACCTACCTATTAACAGAATTACCTACGCCTTAAGAAAATTGGTACCTACTGCAACAAAATAATTGCAATAGAAAATAGCTGTCCGCGAGATTAATTAAAAAATTGCATAAAAAATTAACAACGCGCCTAGAAATAAAATTGTTATTTGACACATTAATCGGCTTTATTGTTATCAATATCTCCGTTATCTATATTGAAAATCCACGTAGTCGCAGTCGCGTGCTGAAACTGGTCTAAGAGCTATAATTGGCACAGAAGCCAGGTGCATCCCAGCGTCTCCCGAGTATCTGTCGATCTAACACGCGACATGTAATTTTTGCAAAATCGTCAAGCCAAGGTGCTTAGAATTATACAAGAATCGATTAAAACGAACCTGTAACGCAGCCCACTACCACATTTCCCTAGTACCGCCCTAAGGTAATTCCGTTACTAGGAATTATGAGGACTTCACGTTTCGCACCTGCTCTTGAAAACCGTTCTTATAATTACGCTAATTGTTCATCGTACCTAGTATAAGCTAGTTTTTGTATTTACTGCAATTAATGTGACCCACGGTGCTTAATAAAAAGCGGTCTGCATGACTGCTTAAACTTGTTAAAGATAATTATTTTTTTCGTTTCTATTAGTCAATTAGAACTTTCCATTAAGTGAAATTGGAATAACAGTTACCTACATTAACTCGATTTTTTTGTTTTAGTAATTAGACAGAAATATAACTCTCCGTAAATATAATGCTAACCATTTTAAAACTTTGGTACCTACTGAGCCGTTCTAAAGTAGGTAGGTACTTGAGTTCGATACAGGTTTAAAAAAAAACGATTTGTAAGGACTTAAAAATCCGAAAGCTTATAATATACAGTGTCGTAATAAAGTGTTTATTTCAAAAAAGACAATAGAATATTGTTCAATATGAACTTGAAATAATTTATTTACATTGTGTTGACACTGTTAAAAGCTCTTGCGTAACTATGTTGAAAGTGTATATCTAATTATGATATTCATCTGCAATCACATCACTATCACGTGGTCAGTGGTATAACAGGTTCGATTAAGCTTTACGCAGACTACCGATTTCATTATGACATTTATAAGTACATAATAGATAATTTAATTAATTCTTAATTAAAAATAATGAACGTTACTTTGACACTAAAGGTGTCTACACAATAATTACAAAGTGTTATCTAACGGATACCGGTTATTTTCTGTTCTCAGAAATGTAACAAAAAAAAAATTAATTAAATTATAATCATTATCATTTCAAACCCGATCGATCCTCCGCTGCACTCCCCAAGATTATGTTTATAAGTTTACCTGGGTAAATTAAACTAATAACTAGATAGGTACTAAATGAACATTCTCACTAACGTGTTCTATATATAGAATTGAAAATATTATTCTTTACCTATATATGTCGCAGGATGATTTGATAAATCATGAATGAGTTTTTGGTAGGTACTAAATACTAACTAATAAAGAAACAACAATTTAAGCTTGCGAGGACTCCGGTACACTCCGCACCTCGGTACCTACTTTTCCTTTTAATAACTCGGATTTCACAATACCCTGCGATATTATAAAATTCTTTTGTTTACGTGTTTGTCACTGAACTCCTTCTAAACGGGTGGACCGATTTTATAGAAAAAATTGTATGTGTTCAAGCGAACCCAAGCATTGTCTAAGATTCACAATTCGATCCGATAGAACGTTTTTGTATTAATTTAAAAGTAAAAAGCTTGTATTTATATAAAATACCTAAAGTTTTTTAAATTCATATCTTAACTAAGTCCATTCAACTCTTTTTAGGCATAGGCTACTCCTATATGTATGGGAACCATTACAATTCTCATTTGAAGTTTCGATTAAGAATATACTTGTGATTTGACTAACGTAATTCGTCGACGCTAAACCAATCGAGTATAGGTTAAAGGTTCATAGGATTTTAACTTTGGATCTATAAAATAGGTGGTAGTAAATTAAAATTTTCCAGTAAATCTGTCACTATCTCTATTACGCACGAACAATCTTAACTTTTAACGAGAGGTAATTCTCTCTTTTTTTCTGTCTTAAAATCTATCGATTTCATAGTGTTTTTTTTACAATTTACAGATAATCGTTATGTCATATACCTTATTCAAATAAACAAATTAACTTCGACGATTGAAATTTGTCATATTAAGATTTCGAAGCGTCGGTGGCGTAGTGCGTAAGAGCGTCGTCTCCCACTCGGGAGGCACTGGTTCGATCCCCGCCACGTACCAATGTGTTTTCAAATTTTGAAAACATCGTGAGGAAACTGCACACACCTATGAAGAAATTCTTAGGTTGTGTGTGAAGTCGACCAACCCGCACATGGCCAGCGTGGTTGACTAAGGCCTAAACGCTCCTAATGTGGGGTAGGCTCGAGCCCCTCGGTGAGGACATTATATGAGCTGTTGATGATGATATTAAGATTTCAAAGAAAAACAGATCCTATCATTGAACAACAAGGGATGTTCGTTTAATAATAGAGTGGAAAAGCAATTTCCGATTTGAGTTCAATAATAAAAATTATTAATGCCAATATTAATAAATATTAATAAATAAATTATAATATTAATAAATTATTAATATCAATATTTTTCCCGGGCCTTTTGTTTGTACACAGCCTAATACATAGAGCATTGTATGACAAGGCCTAAGCATATTTTTCTATTCTGTTTTAGCTGGGTGATATTCAAACTGCTAATAAATAAATAAATTAGTTAAGGCTCTAACACAAGTGTTAAATTAATTGTAACAAATTAAATAAAATTAAAATCAATACTTAGATAAGTTAATTACCTTTATAAATTATAATAAATTACAGTAGTCACAATTGTAAAAGCTACGAGTATCAAAAATAAATAAAAAAATAAAAAATGCTATATTAGGAACAAAATATTAAAATATTATAACAAAAACAATTCAAGGTTGTACTCCGCAGGAAGTATATAACTGTGTAACAGACAACAACGCCCTCCTCCAATTGTACACTACAAAGTTCATAATTTACACACAAAATAATAAAATAAGATATTTAAAGAATAATACTTTCTTATGAAAATTATATACTCAGTTGAGTGAATATGTGGGGTCTGTGGGTGTATGTGTGTGTGTGTGTGTGTATGTGTGTGTGTGTGTGTGTGTGTGTGTGTGTGTGTGTGTATGTGGTGTGGGATGGATAAAAGGCAACTGTGGCTATAACAGTATTTCAAAATATTTTCAGTGTCGTGAGATAATGTACAACAGTAACAGTAGTTATAAATAAAGCAAAGTCTTCAGGGGCCCCTATTCTTATGGGCGTGCCGCAGGGTTCGATATTAGGGCCGTTACTTTTTCTGATTTATATAAATGACCTGCCTTTCTATGTAAACAACTTATGTGAGACGGTATTATTTGCAGATGATACTTCCCTAATTTTTAAACTTAATAGACAAACAGAAAATGTTGACGATGTGAATAATGTCCTTTCCAAAGTAGTGTGTTGGTTTACTAATAATAACTTGTTATTAAATTCAAATAAAACAAAATGTATTAAATTTACTTTACCAAATGTCAAGCAGGTCAGTACAAATATTAAAATTAACGAAGAAATAATACAATGTGTTGACTCAACAGTATTTTTAGGAATAACTTTAGATTCACGTCTGCAATGGAATCCTCATATAACTACCCTATCAGGAAGACTTAGCTCTGCTGCTTTTGCTGTTAAAAAAATTAGATTACTGTCTGATGTTGAGACGGCAAGGCTTGTATATTTCAGTTACTTCCATAGTGTTATGTCATATGGTATATTGTTGTGGGGATCAGCAGCTGATATTCATGACATTTTTGTATTACAAAAGAGAGCCGTACGCGCTATTTATAGATTAAGACCTCGTGACTCGCTTAGAGAGTTATTTAAAGAAATCAATATATTAACGGTTGCTTCCCAATATATATATGACAACATTATGTATGTTCATAAAAATTTACATACATTTTTTAAGAAAAGTGATTATCACAATTTGAACACCAGAGGTAGAAATAAACTTGCTGTTCCAAGTTTCAGACTTCATAAAACTAGTCACTCATTCATGGGGAAATGCATACAAATATATAATAAACTCCCACATCATTTAACTGAACTTCCGTTACATAAATTTAAGCTTCACATTAAGCAAATTTTAATGAAGAAAGCGTATTATAAAGTTCAGGAATATATAGACGATAAAAATGTGTGGGCACATCCAAATGTGCTCGATTCTCCATTGTAATCTAGTGAGATATCAATATGTGTAAAATTTAAATTTTCTAATTGACAATATTGTAAGGAAAGATGTCTTAAATCACTTTTTCATATATATATATATATAATTCTAAACTTAATTATTAGTCTTTATTTTATTATATTATTTTTATTATGATTAATTATTAAAGACTTGACAATGTGAATTATGACTCTTTCCAAATCAATACTATGAAAACTGTAAAGGGAGGATAAACTTGTTGAGTTTCTTGCCGGTTCTTCTCAGAACAAGGCCTCCTGGTAGACTCGTGAACCGATGGCATCAAACTTGACTTCCATAAGTGTACAAATTGTACCTAAATGAATAAAGAAATTTGAGTTTGAGTTTGAGTTTGAATGAAAAAAGATATTTCAGTGAAACTAGTTTGCAGTCACGAACGGTTAGCAGGTAGTTAAGTTTGTAGTCGGTCAGTAACTTGTAGGTGAATAGATCACCAAAATAAACTAAAGTAACGTAATACCACACCTAGAGTATTTCAGCTCCAAGTCTATAACAATAATACCTCGTATTATAATCCAATGGTCAGGATGTGTCGATTGTATAACGACAGTTCAAGGAGACTGTCGTTATACAATCGACACACTTTTTTGGATATTTTTGGCACTAAATTGTGCCAATTTAGAAGACAAGTTTCTAAATTGATTTCTTTAATCGAATGAGCTCATATCATATAAACACTTATTGAAATTACATTAATTGCCTTCAATATTACTAATAATAATTATAAGTTTTTTTTAAATTAATCTAACTAACCCTCTTAACATTCCATTATATTCTACTCATACTGTGCTTACATGTTAAGAATTATAGTCTGGACTTTACTTTTTGTAAAAAAAAATCTACCTGTTTTGTGACTATAATTTGTTTTGTAAGCCTTAAATAAATAAATAAATAAATAAATAAAGCCTGTATATGCTTTTCAGATTACCGGATCTAAAAAAAATATAACAATTACTTACATCCCATTATAACAACTGTAGATACTTATCCGTGTATATATAAAAATATCATAACAGCCTTTATACTTCGACCCGCTGCATTAGTCCATTATGCTTGCCCAAAGTGGATTGGAGGACGGCGTATACGGTGATCAATACCCCTTTGCTGATCCAAAGGGGCCATTAATCGCCTTCTACGACACCCATTGGAGGATCACATGGCATATAATAAAATATATTTACCAAATAAACAACTTTTTAAAAAAAGTCCAACCGACTTCAAAAAGTATAAAAATAACATATTATTAAAATGTGTGCTAGGTACCTGCTGTACTGTTTGAACCCGGTGCCAAGCCATGCCAATCGTTTAGCACCACGAGCACCTCATCACCCAAGCTGGCGCGTTCGCTCGGTCGCAATCGCGGGATGGTCTGATCAATGTGATGTGGCAGGCGGACCTATAGAATACCTAGTTGGCTTGGCACCGACTTCAAACAGTACAACAGGTACCTAGCACACATTTTAATAATATGTTATTTTTATACTTTTTGAAGTCGGTTGGACTTTTTTTAAAAAGTTGTTTATTTTTCTATTTTTAGTGTTTTATGTGGAATAATTGTTGTTTTTTTATATATATTACGAGATGGCCAACAAACTAGCGGCCCACTCGGTGTTAAGCGGTTCCGTCGTCTATAGACACTTGCAATATTAAGGATAAATCACTTAACATTAGAAGTGCGTTGCCATTCGGCGGATTACTTTTTGGGTTTTGTGCCCCTTTTATGTAGGCGACAGGCTGGCAACCTGTCACTATTTGGAGGCACTGCATGGTCCATACTGCCAGAGGTGGTTTTATGTGTGACAAAATGTTACAGTTTTGTACAAGTTTGACATCCAAATAGTAACTATAACGGTGCTTTGCCTTCCATCATCAGCTCACCTAACAAGCTGAAAGAATACAACTATAGGTCTTTAGGTATCTACCTTTAATATTTAAAGAGTTATCATCCAACTCTTAATCGTTATGGAGTTTCTCCTTCCATCATCAGGTCACCTGAATAGCCTGAAAGAATACAACTAACGCTCTTTAGGTCCCTTTAATATTTAAAGAATTATCGTCCAACTCCTAACAATTAAGGAGTTTTACCTTCCATCATCAGCTCACCTAATTAACTTGAAAAATTACAACTAGCGGTCTTTACGTGCCTATAATATTTAAAGAATCATCATCCAACTCCTAACCGTTAGGGAGTTTTTCCTTCCATGATCAGCTCATCTGAATAACTTGAAAGAATACAACTACCGCTCTTTGGGTACCTTTAATATTTAAAGAATTATCATCCAACTCCTAACCATTAAGGAGTTTTTTATTTCATCATCAGCTCATCAACATGAGATGACTACCAGACGCAATCATACTAGAATTGGTTTGCAAAAAATATGAATAACCCTCCCTTTCCGTTGTTTTTCGAGGGTTGCTCTCGATTTTCCTAGCTTTGCATCATAAGATCCTGACTTGGTGACAATGGGACCACCTCAGGAGTATACACTATCGAATAAAAAAAGAATTTTGAAAATCGGTCCACAAATGACAGAGATATCGGTGAACATACATTTACCTTCCATCATCAGCTCATCAACATGAGATGGTGACTACCAGACGCAAATGCTAGTATAGCTTTAGAAAAAATATGAAAAACGTTGTACATGCCTATAAAATTTGAGGGTTGCCCTCGATTTACCTGACTTCCCATGATCAGATCCTGACTTGGTGACAATGGGACCACCTCAGGAGTGAACACTATCGAATAGAAAAAGAATTTTGAAAATCGGTCCAGAAATGACGGAGATATCGGTGTACATACATAAAAAAAAAAAAATACATACAGACGAATACAGAACCTCCTCCTGTTGGGAAGTCGGTTAAAAATAGGACAACCGACTTCAATGCGTTCAAATTTAAACTCAAAAGTAAGAAATAAATAATATTTTTATGAAGTAGTTGAAAAGAGCGGCATAGAAAACCAAGGAAAGTACTGATACACATTTATAATTTTTTATTTATAATTCATACTCCGATATATTTGGAGCCGGTGCCAGCTAGCCAAGGAGGATAGTGTTTGCAATTTTCGAACTTCACGGAGCGGCGGATTATTTCTCATCTTCATCATTCATTATAATGTATAGTTAATGTATTAATCAAGTTCGTATCTATTAGGTAAGTTAATTTTGCTTAGGCTGGCACCGACTCCAAATATATCGGAGTGTGAATTATAAATAAAGAATTATAAATGTGTATCAATACTTTCCTTGGTTTTCTATGACGCTCTTTTCAACTACTCCATAAAAATATTATTTATTTCTTACTTTTGAGTTAAAATTTGAACGCATTGAAGTCGGTTCTCCTATTTTTTTGCTAAAAATATTTTATTTTATTATTTTTAGTGGAAATT
Organism: Elophila nymphaeata; assembly: GCA_955850985.1. NCBI lineage: Eukaryota > Metazoa > Arthropoda > Insecta > Lepidoptera > Crambidae > Elophila > Elophila nymphaeata. Next base: position 17,609,553 of record OY039068.1, read on the forward strand.
AAGTATATTTTATTGAAAGCGGATAGGCCTACTAGGCGCTCATTAAAACTTAATGAAAAATTAACTAAAACGTTTTTTTTTGTTATTACTGATTTGTCCAAAAAGGGTCGAATTTATATCGATACAATTTATACGGGCCATCTCTGATCATGACGTACCTAAAAAAAGAATCATTAAAATCGAGTCGTAATACTCATAATTGACGGAGTATTCAGGTAACAAACACAAAAAAACAGTCGGATACAGAACTTCCTCTTTTTTTAAAGTCGGTTAACAAATAATATCACGGCTCAGACCTATAGCTCATTACAAATGCCTACCATTCATTCAAAATGAATGGTAAGTTAATGAACTATGAACCTAGTTATTTAACTTAAGTTCATAAAATAATTTGTCATAGTTTATGTGTTGACTATTGGACCTACTAACTAAAATTTCACTATTGCATATTCGGTAATGGCAAGTTCAAAAAAAAATTGTCATTATTTTTGTGTTCGTGGACGATATCATTATTTCATCCCCAATGAAATTATCATTTCAACAAAAAAGTACTGAACCAATTTCGGTATAGTTTATACGGGAACACCTTTGAATTATGACCTTCCCAACGAAAAAAGAATCATCAAAATCGATTCATAATTGACGGAGTAAACAAACAGTGGAATAGAGAACCTCCTCCTTTTTTGAAGTCGGTTGAAAATATAAAGGTTTGTAAATTACTTACTAATGACACTTAAACATGTAGGTATTACTTATCTTGTAACGGTTACAGCATATTATGTATTCAGTATACATCAGTGATCGTGTTCTGCGCAATAGCTCTTTACATGAAGCTTACTCAACGAGTGTACATAATTATCTCGAACTTTGAACATATTTAGGCATCACACGTCTATTACTGAGATTCCCATCTAAAAGCTATTTTGTAACACCGTGTTGATTTTATAATAATGATAACACAATTTCACAAGTTGCATATTCGAGTCATGTTTTACCTGCAGGTGTACAGTAAAAACAATTAAAGTTAAGAAATATAATTTTCATAATAATAAAAACTTTTTTCTCATTATTTGTAATGTACATTGAGTACATGTGGCCCAGCCTAAGATAATGCTTATTGATCGTCGCTGCCAACGATGCTGCATTTTACATACAGGTTCGGTTTAATTAAAACTAATTTGATATGTAAAAAAAGTTTTAATTATTCACTCAGCGGGGTTGCTTTAGTGGAAGGGCGTTATTGTGTTTAATGAAGCAGTGTGCATCATCAGCTGCAAGGCCGTTAGAGTGCGCACGCGCCTGCTAAACGCTCCTGCACCCGCCATGGCGCGTAGTATTTTCATTTTAAAAAGAAAATAAAGCCTGTAAAATGAACGGCACGTGAGCATGTAATAATCATCCTCTGGAATGATAGTATATAACATCATTTCACCATCATAACAGCCTTTACAAGTCAATCCACTGATTGGACACAAGGCCTCTACTTGTCATCGAAGGAGGTTTAGGCAGAAGTCCACCACGCTTGCCCAATGCGGATTGGTGGACGAAGTATAAGGTGATCAATTCCCCTTTACTGGTCCATTAGTCGCCTTCTACGACACCAATTTCAATCTGTACTACTTAAGTTGATAGAGGTTTTTACTAAAGATAATCTCATAGATAATATCATAATTATGTTACATATAACTAAACAATTAATTATACGAAAAACTTATTATTCGAACAGCGCTGACAAAGTTTAGCTAAAGTTTTTATTGAATTCAATAAAAAGTTAGTGTATTTTCGATCAATGTAGTTATTAATATTTTTATTACGCCAAGTTATTAATTATGACTGCACATTTATTCTTTGAACAGAAATGTTTCTGTTTCTGCTTAATTATTAAGGTTATCGGTACACTTCGACCAATTACTCTGAGTAAAAACAGAACTACAATGAAAGCAGCCTCTTCGAGTGCATTATCACCACGTCATTAAAAACACTAATTCATTAGGAAAATTGCGAGGAGGGTTTTTATCTTGTCTCAGTTTAATGACATGAATAGCTGGCGAGGTCTATGAGCCGGTGTATAGCATCCTAGAGTGCACTGTCTAATTAAGCGAGGGCTCTGCTAATTTGACGCGTGAGCGGGCCGCCGCCACCTAATGAATGGTATCGCACACGTTCATCGCGGCCTGCCTGCGCCAGCATTAGCAAATGTAAAGACCTCGATAAAAGAAAATCGCCGATCAATGGCAAAAGCGAACGCCTATACAGGCCATTTTCAATAGCAACTTGAATACTGTTTTCGAAGCGTTTATAATTAATCACAAATTGTAGAAATCTTAGCATCTGAAATGAAATTATAGCCTGATAGCTTTCGCTCCTTTTCGATCGAATAGAAGTTATTGCAAGGAAGAATTATGTATTTATATAGTAAAAATTCATTCATTCAAATTTAATAACTTTTCCGCGCTTTATTCAATAACTCAGAACTTGTATTGGTCATTGGTTATTTAACGTCATACCTACCTATGTTTTCTTAATAATACTTAATTAGAAATGATTCAAATAGCTTGATGGCTTGAGCTTGACAATGTTTATCATCATACTGAGCCATACAAGTATTTATGTAATTTTCAAAATTTTGATTACGTACCCTCTTGGATTTCATAGAAAACGTGAAGATGAGAAATTAAGTATTATCACAAGCGTAATTTATTCCCATATTCATGAACCCAAAGTAACAGTGTAAAACACTCCATCATTATTGGCACACAGGGAAGTCATAATCAGAAACATGTCAGATTGACTAACCCATTCAGGGTCCAGAAAAGCGAAGCTAATGTTCATTTAGTGTGACTACATCAGGCGTAATGTTGATTACAGTCATCGGCACTGCGTCTGCGCACAATGCAACCAGCAAATTGGCATGTAACTCTACGCGCAACAAATGAACATTTCCTTAATAAAACTTAAAAGTACCAAATAAACCTACATGGATTTATTTTAAAATTAGCAGGTTCATTTATTGTTGTTGACAAAGTTTAGTGTAAAATTTTTAAACGGAGTATAATAAATAGTTACTACAAAACAGTGGCAAGGAAACCTACATTTACATGAAATAGTTGTTGAAACTACTGATACCAATGTCATAAAGTGCCTTTTGAAAAACGCAGGAGTTTGAAATAAGACATTTTTGATAACCCATCTTAGACGAAACAAGGCGAAGGTTGGTTAATTTATGAAATTGAGACGAAGATTGCATTACTACGTGTCATTTTTCAATCTCGTGTACAACGCTGAATGCTATATATTTTCCATAATAACTTATAAACTGTAAACGTGCGTTTGTTAAAACTATTAATTAATAACGGCTTCTAGATAACAAATTAACCAATAAACTTAATAATGATTACTAGTTAGAATTTAATAACATAATGGCATTATATTAATATGTCTTGAAATACGCAATTTATTAAGAGATTTCTATCTTTTCTTGCACTATTCCCCGGAACATTTATTGACAACATTTTGCTTAATTAATATTTATATAAAAATAGAACTAGAAGACTATTAGACTAGCAAGAAAGGTGTACGATCTTCACATTACTTTTCACAATTAATAATCGAAACTAATTTTCTTAAAATGTCCCATAGTAAAAAGGTGTTGCAAGGTATGTGGCCACTCACAATTAAAACTACAATGTAACATTCAGTAGGTCTCACTCAAGTCTAGCTAATACAGTCCTGTGAATAATGATATGGTAAGTTTTTGCTCGCTAAAATACTTAATATTTAACTGGCAATTAACTTCATTATTATGATTATTATTCAGATCAGCTATTAAAAGATGACCAGATGAACTTACACAAACATTGAAAAAGAATTTAAGATGATGAAAAACTGGAGTATAAGTTGCAGCATAAACAAGTAATTAATGACGTTATTATTATGGACGCGGAACTTTTCCAGGCATCATTAGCTACAAATTCTATCGAATTAATTACAATATACATAGAACAAAGAACACCATTAAAATAATTGTTATTTTTGATAAAACTATGTTCAACTTTTATAAGCTCCATGTTGTTTTGTAATACATGTATACTTATATGTAAAAAAAAAGATAAATCTTAAGGTACTTATAAACGTTATCCGCTACCTCTGAGAGAAGCAATTCGTGAAACGATATAGGTATCTGTATAAGCACTTATCATACAATTTGTCACAGCGCTGACAACGTTTTCGCCCGAAACCTGTCAAAGAACTTACAGAGCCTTCGAAGGTAAGTACGACCCAATTAAAATAAATCTCCAACAAAAGGTTTTTTAATTAAGAATGTGAACTTTACTCGTATATGTCTTTGGTTAAAAATTTTACGAAAATAAACGTACTATTTAGAATGGCCATATTGATTTACATACTGGAACTCACGATTTCCTAGAAAATGAATGATGGGATAAGTGGCTTTGTTTTTTCTATTTCTATCCTGGTGGTAGCATTTTGTTCTAATTAAAACATCATACTTTTAATTTTAATTAGATATTATCAATCTTCCGATCGACCTTTTAGGGGTATAAGTTATAAAATTCGATGTGATACTTTTAAATACGCATAATAAGAGGACGCGCCAATATACAGGTAGCTAATCTCTATTAAAAACAAGCCAATAAATGTAGATAATCAAGTAAGTATTTATAATAATATTTCACGCATAACAACTGTAACCTTTTAATTTATATTTGTAATTTCTTCAACAGCAAAATAAGTATTATTTAGTTACGAAATTCATTGTTTTCGTTTGGAAATCCTTCCGTCATTGTCTTTAATGAATCGTACTTAAAAACATATTTGCGCAGGAGCCGGTCATTGCACACAATCAAGTCCGCGGTTAATTACTCCCCGACGACTCACGACTCGCAGCCGCTTAAAAGGATTTAAGCTGTGTCATTTGTTTGCAGCATAATGGACTGATAACCGATACAATTGGCGCTTTTGCTCTTAATTCGTTGACTATTTGTCTGGGCGAGCAATGACCCCAGGAACCATCTGAGCTTAAAAAGAAAATAATGATTAATGCATGCATATCTTATGATTACCGTTTTAAACAGAGACAGGAAAAAATAAAGCTTCTGGTTTGTAGAAAGGGGCAGAAACAAGAAGTTATATAAAAGTAATACTTAATGTAATGGCTTTATGTTGTATAAATATAATTTCCACTATCTCTTACAGAAATAGGTAGCGATAAATGGAAAAATACATAAATGCATCGTTTACGAAAACAGCCGGTAATGTAAAGAGCTTAAAAAATGGGCTTTTTACGCGCATGTAAACAAAGTTCAGCGATATATATTAAAAGCAACGGACAGTAAACAACACAACACCATTACGGTGACAGGCGAGATACCTACCAAATATTTAATGAATTTACGGCTACTTAAGGACGTGATATTGTGACATCCATTTAATTCTGAAACAGAATTATAATAATTTCACTTAATTACGGCATTCATTCTGAGGCGAGGCCGCGTCTTGAGCCAGTACATTATCGCGTGCAGCACACTCTTTATGTCGGCGACAATGAGATTAACGTGAAAATTGTTAAGTAAAAACCGTACCGTGTGCACTTGCATAAAGACACTTGTATAATTTTTGTTCAAATTAGCAGGAAAGTATTTACATTCCAGAAAAGTCGTTATAGTCGTTAACATTTTATGGCAATATTTGATGTATATAATATGGTAGAATAAATATGCATACTACGATCACGTTCGTAATTTCATGAGGGATTGAGCAGAGACTTATTTTGTTACATAAAAGGGGCACCAAACCCAAAAATTAACAATCTTTCAGTAAACATACCAACTAAAACCAACGACCTGGACAGATGTTGCACTCAAAATCATCTCTGCAGTCCGCGTGGATGGAATAAATATTTTATTTATAGTAAGTCTTTGGTTTAAGAGTACTTATCAGGTCAAGTATTGGGCTGATGGGTACTCTGAGATTTAGTCCCTGCTTTGTACTTACTTTGTACTTAGTTTTTGTTTTTAGTACGTAATGAATTAACACAAGTGTTATGTACGCCGTTATTTTGGTGCATATCAGAAATGAATTTTCTATTTCATTTTTAATATAATATTGTTTAATATGTACCATATGGCCTGTACTTATATAAATAAATAAATCAATCATAATTTTTGTAAAAGTAATAATTTTTAAAACTGAATTGCCCTAAATATAGTAGTGTGACAAAAATTTAAAAATCGGTTTTAATGAAAGTTTTCCTAAAGAAAACTATGGTTTTCTTTATTTTCAAGTTTCTAAATGACTACCGACCTAAATGGAATTATTCCATTCATTAAAAACAATGTAAAAAAAATGAAATTCAATGCAATGAATTAAAGTTGTTTTTCTTATTATGTTAATTTGGATACCGAAATTGATAGTCAAAGTATTTTTATCATACAAAATCACATATCGTGTTCGCAAATGGAATCCTCCCATTTACACGATTACAATAATCATTTAAAAGATACTATACTATCTCCATTACGTCTGACGGAACAGACATAAAGGCGAGAACAAAGCGTCATCGAATCATCGCATAAAAACGATTTCATCGATCGATATTTCTCGGTGGGCCGGAGCATACAAAAAAGAATATTGTAATCGTTTTAATATGTTATCAGTTATTTTAAAGAGACAAAAGACCTCGAGTACAATTGGTGAGAGCTCAGAAACTGAATTATTCGTTTGTTTTATTAGACAAGTAGTCGTAAAATACTGCAGTTTAGTGTTGAAGTACGAACGCACGGCCGCTTCAACAGCTGCAATCGTCGTAAGAAGTGATTTTTGTGTCCGAACTCTCGTAGATTCATAAAATTACATATTTATTGACTTCTGCAATGGGGAAAGCGGGGATATCCCCGCTTATAAGTTAAATAGGTATTTTTGAATACACTTATTTTTTATATACACACTTAATTTATTACATAGATAAAGGAAAGTCAATAAAAGTTCTGTTTTTTGGTTCTCAATTCGTAAATATTCATCGTTTGAAAGGGTATACTTTCCAAATAATTTCAAGAAAATTTTACATACTCTGTTAAGTAGTTTTTTTAGAATCGTGATAAAACGTCGTAGCAATATGAATTTTTCCAACTTTTCCAACTTTATGTGTCGGTATAATATAATATTGCTAATTTATTTCCACGCTCACACCATTTTGCATTTGAATTATCGAGCCTAAAATGAGTCGTGAAATAATGTTCGTATTCATCACACAAACATTTGCTCCTACCAGGACTCGAATCCGGACCGCTTGATGTGTAGGCAGCGTTACTGTGTCATATCTTCGAAAGGTAATTCTTCCGGTAACCAATTTCGATGACTCTTTTTTGTCTTATAAATCAAAGTCTCGTAATAGTTTCCTGAAACTTTTATAGTAACACTATAAAACTTTAGTATTTGATAATTCTGAAAAATAGCAGGCAAAATCCTGTCTTCACTTTAATCATCGCTAACTTTGACTTTTAAACTGATTTTGATATTATGTTGATATATACCTGTTTTTAGCTTACACCACCAAAGAGAAAAATATCAATAATTTTTAAATAAAAAAAATCCCATTTAAAACTAAAAGCGGAGAAATAAAAGTTTTATGTTTAAAAAAAGCTAAAATTGAATATACCAACTATGTTCTTTTGAGTTCGGTGCCAAAGACAAGTGACAACATTTATTCCAAAGATTGAGGTTGGCATTGGCAAAAAATAATAAGTTTTTTTCAAACATAAACGGTTTTTACAAACACAAAAAATCGTTTTTTTTTCAAACATAAAACTTTATTTCTCCGTTTTTAGTTTTGAAGGCGATTTTTTATTTAAAAATAATTTTACCACGTACCAAACATTCTGTATAAGCGGCATCGATGTGATTTAAAAGCTTTTAGCTACATGCCCAAAAGTAGCGGAATATGCAGTGTAATATTCGGTCGATTCTCCTCTATCGATTCCGATCATCTGATTCAGATAATCATTAGCTATGTTATAGTCGATATGACCTTGTTTACAAAGGTTTCGCAATTTGTTATGAAATGCAATAAAAACATGTTTTTTATTTTGAAAATCGTTTCCTGTGTGTCTGCTGTAATTATTGACGCGATTCGGTTTCACCAAAATAAAAGAGTTTACAAAAAATATACAATTTCAAAATGGTATCTTGTAACATAAATTGAAAGTACAACGTGTAGTTTTTACACCTTTATAATTTTATTAACATGAAGTTATTTTTTTAATAAAATTATAAAGGTGTAAAACTACGTTGTTTTATGAAATATTAATTTAATAAAATTAAATCTCTCTCTAGACAATTGAGTATATAGAAGAAACAAATCTCTTTACCGGTTTCACGGCTATTAGTCGCCTGCAATAATATATACCCATACCCACTAACAGTTCAGCATCTTTATTACCTACGCAATAAGACTCACTAACTGTCAAATGTGGATACTGTGAGTTGCGACTGTACCGCCTATAGGTATTATTGAAGTGGTTTCTTCTCCGCAGCTTACCGAGATTAGATCAGCCTCTATCGACGTTATTATTAATTCATTTTTCATACTGATAGTCATCGGCGTAATCCGGAGTCGCAATGACGATTCTCACGTTACAATATGACTGTTCCATCCACTTATAGATAAGAATTGTATAATAGAAAATTAACTGTACAATTCCAATGAGAAGATGGGCTGGTTATGGCATGTGTCATAAGGACAGGAATGTAGTTACAGGAAAACACATCGTTAAGGAATGTTGCTATACACGTGAAAAAATTATTTTATATGGATTTTTATACATTTTTGTACGCATAAATCTATGTTTCATTAGTAGAGTAGGCCTTAGCGGATAAACATACATAGCAAAAAAGTGCAGATAGCTTTAATGACCATTTCAAGATCAAAGTCAAATCAGTCCTCAAGGTATGCTTGATAGTATATTAAGTTTGTAAACAAAAAAATATTTACATCATTGAACATTTTTATAGGACAAATCGCATAATAATGATTATATTTTTTTATATTTACACTTTTGTAGTTATATCTGAGGAGAAAGATAGTACCGCAGTCGTGTTCTTCATAACGGTTACAGAGGTCAAGCTAATAAGTGCACGGATGCTACTCGGCTGGGTGACCATTATTTTTCTATGTGCTTCCGAAAGCACGTAAAGCTGATGGTGATTTATGCTTTAATGCTTGGTAGATACTAATTTACAAGGTTAGACCTTGCAGGGTTGTCTGGGTAGGTACCACCGCCTTTCTTATTTCTGTCGTAATGCAATTCGCTGTGTTTCGGATTGAAGGGGAAGTAGCCAGTGTAATTACTGGGCATGGAAGGCATATCATCTTAGTCCCCATGATGGCAACGAAATTGCAGTCTTAAGTCATTTACCCTTAATATTGCAAGTGTCTATTGGCGACGGTAACCACTTAACATCAAGTGGACCGCAAGCTTGTTTGCCATCTCGTAAAATATAAAAATACAGTCTAAACAGACTGAAGTAGATAGAAACTCGTAATAAATACAATAAATGCCAATTGTAATAATTGCCCCAGGGCCTCCAGACCTCTAAACGCTGGGTTGGGAACAGTGTACACCTCCGATTACAGGTCCGTATGTGGTTAGGGTCCACGTCCGGAAGCCTCCTCGTGGCGGACCCTGGTAACGTGGTGGGGAAACTTTCTCAGCGGGTGTGTGGCTTTTGATGTCAAGTGTACCATCTATACCATCATACCATCGTCGAGTTGTTTTTGTTTTCCCTTTTCAGGGCCACGACCGCGCCCGAAGTCCCCCGGGTGTGGTCTGATGGCTGCTCCCGGTGTCCTCGTCAGGAGGACACGCCAGGTCGAGCAGCCGTCGGTGGAGGAGTGGCTGCTGGCCACCAGTTGGTGTAAGGAGTGCCTAGACGGGTAGCGTTGGGACGGTCTCGGTGTGGTTCCCCTCACGTGCGCAGATCCCGAGCCGTCCCGTAATAGCGCACAGAAAGGTCAGACCGGGGAGGATGTTTAGTGGGTATAGAGAGAACACCTTTACCTCGAGTCCCACATATCCCCTGCGGTTGGTACTACCCGCAGGGTCGATGCGTAAATGCATTTGACCCCTGTCAACAAAAATAAAAGTCCGTATGTGGTGGGCCTGACCAGACTACTACACTTGAAGAAATTCATATACCTACAGTATTTGTCTAATTAGCGACACTGACGCACACAGAGATAATGTATATATCTCATAAACAGTCATGGTTCATATTCCCGCGCTCGTGTGACAAAAATACAATATCTGTGGAGCAACGGGAACCCATTTGGTCTCTCGCTACTTTCTTTCTCCGGTTTCACTAGAGCAAAGACAAGGCAAATAAGTCTTTCTCTTTCTATGAGCAACTGCTTCTACGTAACTTAGACAAAGTAAAGAGCACAACATTAAATACTATGCATGAATATTCATAAGTATTTTAATTACACCAATAAATCGACCATTCTTTATTTATTTTGATGCCAAGTAAAGCTACTTCGTTATAATCTGAGAACACTTTAAATAAAGCACGACTCTAAACATTTCGTAAGAGCTTCGGAAACATTATTTTAACATTAATTCTCATAAAGTAAACCAACTATAAATCCGCAATACGTATTCAAGTAATTTTGCATAATTAGAATGCGACGTTAATCTATATTTATGTCAACTAAAACTTAGCACTTACATGATTTATGGAACCCTCGGTATATCTGCTTTCAGGCAACTTAATCACCCGATCAGGAGAGCGGATGATTATCGATTATAGCCTTAGACAAGTGGAGGTAATATCTGAAATTGTTGTTTATTACCTAATCATGAGGCTTGCGCTATTCGCGTTAATTAGCGGTAAGTTCGTCCGTTACATTATTTGTTACCGCAAATATCGCGTGTGATCTATGTAATTACAACTAATATAAATCTTCGGTGCCTCATGCACACCTCTCGCTAAACAGCTCGCGGCGTAATCTCAAGACCGTACCATCAATATTTTATATCTAACTCTATAATCAATAACAAATTTTAAAACCTGACACTTCCTTATTGATTGAATCCTAATACAATTCCTAACAATCTAATATTATCTTTAATGTTATTCGTTCTCACAACTCGTTATATTTGTTATTTTATATTTTTGCAAAGGTAAACAAATACCGTAGCTATATATTAATATTATGGGAGACGATTTTTCCCGCGATGTTACACTTTCAGGATTGTGAGCTTTAGTGAAATTATTCACACTGGAATAGATTACGAGTTTTAAGTAGTATTTTACCACGCATATTTTGATTTTAGTACGAAGTCATAATTATGTTTGAATGAAATCAATTGACCAAATTAAATTGGAAAATAAATAAAGAAAAACATCCTGTCACGATAAAGTTCTAAGATTTTATTCGAGCCTGCGACCTTCCGCTATCCAGGCGGGTGTTTTTCCAAGAATACAGCTACACGGAACTGTTCTACTATACTAGTTCCTGTTGTTATAGTTAAAATAGCAAAAGGACGCGCACATCAAAGCAAATCATGCCAAATAATATTATAATCGAATTCCATTAAAAATAATAATAATAATATATTTCCACGCTCACACCAATTATCTAGCCCAAATTAAGTATCATTATGAACTTGTGATATGGATACTCGATAACGGACTTTAATATACATAATAGTATAGATATTTTTATAAATAACCTTAAATAAATACATAACAACACATAACATGACTCGTGAACAAATGCTCGTGTTCATCACACAAACATTTGCTCCTGATACTCGATAACGGACTTTAATATACATAATAGTATAGATATTTTTATAAATAACCTTAAATAAATACATAACAACACATAACATGACTCGTGAACAAATGCTCGTGTTCATCACACAAACATTTGCTCCTACCAGGACTCGAAACCTGACCGCTTGATGTGTAGGCAGCGTTACCTACCACTTCACCATGACGGCGTCAAATTTGTATAATTATGTTTTTCAATTAACAATATATTGTCACACTCAAGCCGATTTATCATCTTCAAAAGTTCGAATTTATTCCATAAAACCAATGGACATTGGATTGATCATTATTTGTGTTCCAAATATTGTTATTGTATTAAGATCATAAACGCTGTGTCATAATGTAATTATATCTCGTTCATAAGTCAGTCATCTCAAGTTCGTGCTTATTTTAAAATTTTTGTTTCATAATATAGAGATTTTTGCATCGAGAAAAACTTGCCAGTAATGCTGACCTCTTTACTTGAAAACAGTGTAATTAATCCCTTGCAGGCCTGTATTACGTATAATTATATTCAAGATCACCTCTAATTATTCGTTTTCATTGTGACCTTTACGATTTATTATCTTAACATTAAAATGAAGTCGAAATAATTAATCATGTAAAAATACTTGGCTTAACTACAAAATAATCTTTTCGGCAATGGATAGAAAATAGTCAGAATATTTCACATCCTACCACTCCGAATTCTTAAACGTGTTTTGGTCGCGTAGATATATTATACATTCAATTTTAAATATTCACAACTTTAATGGTTATCCGATTACATGCCTCTGCTGTACAGGTCTAATTTTTTTATACCATGGTAAACATAGCAACACCTAATTAATTCACTCTAGCTGTTGGTTGCAGATAATGGTCTTAGATACAAATGATCTGAGACTTTTTAAGGTGAAAATAGGGGCCATGGCCATGATGAGTGGGGCAACCCCCTCCTCCATTACATACTAAGAAAACACAGAAAACGAAAAAAAAACTATTGATTTTTCTTAACTAGATGCTACTTTTTCTCAAAATATGAATATTTAGATAACAAAACTGCAAGATGAATAATTTTATGAAAATAGCCCCCGTAATTTCCGAGCTATTTCACTTTTTAACAGACTTCAAAAATGGAGGAGGTTCTCAATTCGACTGTATATCACATTTGGAAGCTAGTACATGTCATGAGTACCATTGAAATTTTTTATAATGCCTATTTAATTGATATCGATGATATCGTTATCATTTTATAACTTATACGTCTAAAAGCTCTCGAGATAGTTTCCTCAAGATTTCTATACTTACTACACTAAAAAGCAATAAAATAATTTTATTTTTAAATAAAAAACCGCCGTTTTCTATATTTTTTTATTTTTCCTATATTGTCTTATTGTTCGAAAATTGCATGTCACCTCTTATCTTTTTTAGTCGAGGTAGAGTGCAGCGGGATAGCCGCTCGAATATGGAGCAGACAGAATTCGAGTTGTAACTTGTATCCTCCTTCTTACAGAAGACAAGAGTCTCATAACACTTTTTACCATAAGATCGGAGCACCAGAGCCCCATGCGATATGGAAGGGGAGTAGTGGAGTACTATGGTCGCCCAGATTCGGGAGAGGACAGATCCCGCCCGGCGGCGGCGACCCTCGCGGCGTCGAGGGATCGGTGTGTAGCCACTCGATCACTAACACTACGATGGAGCTCTATTATCTACTTCTACTTTTGTAAGATGTGTGTAAGAAAAACCTTCAGAACACGGTCTATCTATTAGTACTCCGTGATCTATACAAATAATAACGAGTGTCAGTGGCGTAGTGCGTAAGAGCGCTGTCTTCCACCCGGGAGGCACCGGTTCGAAACCAGCCACGTACCAATGTATTTTCAAATTTCGAATACATATGTACGATCAAAACATCGTGAGGAAACCTGCACACGCCTATGAAGAAATTCTAAGGTTGTGTGAGAAGTAGACCAACCCGCACTTGGCCAGCGTGGTTGACTAAGGCCCCTAATGTGGGGTAGGCTCGAGCTCCTCGGTGTGGACAATTATATGAGCTGTTGATGATCTATACCATGTTTTCGTATATCTTTAACCAATAAATAAAATGCAGTGGTAGAGTCACTGAGATTATAAACAGTCACCGTAGCCTAATTGACATACTGGAGTTAAACTGTTTATTGTGATATTTCTGCTTTTTCCTTATAATATGTACCAGCACAAAACAATATTTAAAAAAACATGATACCTAAAAATGTAAAGTAAAGGATGGTGGTAGGTAGTATTTCATTGCGTCCATTTAGTAATTTACATAAAATATCTGTAAAGTATAAAGCTGTGGCGATTAAATTAAGTCTCTTGACTTCGTATTTAACCGTTTGCTCTAATCACAATGAAATTGATACACAGTTAAACTCTTGCGTAAAACAGTGTGCGCGACTATCAATTTAAAATGGCGACTGCTACTGTAGGTAGGTACCGTAGATACAATTATGAGTAAATACTTTTAAATTTATAGGTAATTTAATCGTTTGAATTCGCTCAATAAAGATACAAGCGGTTAGTTATTGAAAATAAATAAAAACAAAACAAATAACTAGGTATTTAAAACAAATGTAAAAAAATATATCTGTTTTCCAAAATAACATATATTAATCAAGGGCATGATTATCACTGGGGTAGTACACCAATGTATACCTTTTTTTGTGGTTGACGCGCAGGTCAAATGCATTTTAGGATCGTCCCTGCGGGTCGGTGCCAACCGCAGGGGATATGTGGGACTCGAGGTAAAGGAGTTCCCTCCATACCCACTAAACATCCTCCCCGGCCTGACCTCCAGTGCGCTATTACGGGACGGCTCGGGATCTGCGCACGTGAGCGCAACTACACCGAGACCGTCCCTACGCTGCCCGTCTAGACACTCCTTGCACCAATTAGTGGCCAGCAGCCACTCCTCCACCGACGGCTGCTCGACCTAGCGCGTCCTCCTGACGAGGACACCGGGAGCAGCCATCGGATCGCACGCGGGGGACTTCGGGCGCGGTCGTGGCCCTGGAAAGGGTCGTCCGGAACTAGCCGTGGTGGGAAAACAAAAACAACTCGACGATGGCATGTGACTTCGAATGCCAAGGGGACACACTTGACATCAAAAGCCACACACCCGCCGAGAAAGTTTCCCCACCACGTTACCAGGAGGCTTCCGGAAGTGGACCCCAACACACCACTGTATACCTACCGTATTATATACTATAAGCTGGTCGACTTTAATTTACCAGCTTAGCAGTTATTTGTGGCCCTTATGAGTTATGATTTATATTATCTCTTGCATTAGCTATCCACACTTCTTCGTCTGGTAGAATTACAAATGCGTTTTATATAAATCGTTTAAACAATTGACCAAGAAATGGCGAATAAAAAATTAATATTTGTATACCGTTTCATGGAATGAACTTTTGGTCGAACAAGTTCAAAGTAGGTAACCTACCTTTTTCCAATAGAATACTTACCACACAGTAACCAAATATACCTTGCAACTCCACAAAAAATATAAATATACATATACATCTAAAGAATTATTAATCTTTATCAAATAAATAAAATGGTAAGATTACATTATTTGATTATATCTAATAGATGGAAGCGAACTAGACAATGTTTTAATTATTGTTTTATTATGTAATAAAATAAAATATACTAGTCTAACCAGAAATATTTACAAAATACCTATGCAATACATGCACACGACATAATTCTTTACTAAACAATTATTTTCAAAGATGCTCGATTGTCTCAATAAAGGTCAGTAAAGGTTTGGACTTTATGCTAATTTATTACGATGCACCAGTTACTGTTGAATAATGTAACATGCCAAGATTTAACATAACAAGGCTAGGAGGCTCGCAGAAGCGATCGTGGATGTGCAGTCACCACCGGAGCCTTGACCCATCCAGAAGAGGCTACTCAAACAGAATGCATCTCTGTCCTGTCGCCGTACATAGATAAATAGGTATTTAAAATACCATTCGGCGTGGGAACCGTGACGGGCGCCCGCGCCGAGATAACCCCGCGCCTGCGCCTCTCGCCGCGCCGCGCCGACCCGCTCCGACCCGCAACCCACAACACGGCGCCCGCGAACGAATCAAACAATCAACTACGATATCGAAATCCATTTGGTTGCTTAATTTCGTAACTGCACCTATCTTTCTTTTTTATCTACGCTTTTATTTTCAATAACTGTTGTAGCTAGTTTAGAAATAAACTAAGGACTTTGTACTATAAAATTTAGTAACCAATGTAAATTGAGCTTACTGGTTATACTTTCAAAGTTGACTGTCGAATGTACCCTTGCAGCGGTAAGTTTAGAGGTAAGGCTGCACGCTGCGAGATGTCATCTCGAATCCCCGCTGTGACCCGCGAACAATATTGTCTCTCCTATAAATGCATTGTGAACGTTAAAATCAATTCATATTCACTTCAACGAATTGTTATATTGAGTTACAAAACGTTTAGTATATGCATTGAGGCATTGCCTTATAGCCTTATTAACGCTCTACCTAAATTATTAGTATTTTTAAGTTCTAATGGCATCGCTGCTTTTTATAAATTACTTTTAGTTTTTTGAAATCACAACTCCAACCAAACTATGCAAATGAATGGCTATTAAGCAAATAATTGCTGCATTATAATCTGAATGAGGAACAAGCCACATTTAGGAATAAAGACTTTGTTTTTCTTAATCACTTGTAGTTTTTTTGTTGATTATTTTTAGATTTAGATGTATATACAAGCCATCAATTACTAACGAAGCTCGATATGTATGCATATTAAATGACGGTCGAAAGATAAATACTTCCTATTAATGATTGGGGGAGACAGGGGACCTTGGACTCTGAAGACTTGAGATAGTTTATACGAGTGTTTGGTGATGGTATCTTATTAAAGAAAACAAGTATCGCGTTAAATAAACATAATACAAAGCAAAGTCGCTCTTTCTGCCTATTTTTATTTTTTTTATTTTAATTCTATTGCAGATTGTCTCTGATGACATTTTCTGCGTCACCGGGTTTTACCTCTTTCTGCCTATCTATGCGCTTAGAACTTATGAACTAAGCAACGGATTTCAATGCAGTTTTCATCGATAGATAGAGTGATACAAGAGAAAGGTTTATAAGTAAAATCGTTAAGGTTAAAGTATGTACTGTAAGTATTATCCGTGTGAAACCGGGGCGTGTTGCTAGTACTGAGAAAACGTTTCATTACCCTATACCCCTATTTCTTACACCGGAGTACCGGATTATACGAAAATCTCTGCAAGCACTTCTGTTCCCCTTCTTATAATTATGGGTCATTCCTAAACGGCGCGACCAGGCAGAGGTAAGAAGAGCGGTGTAAAACAAAATTTATGGGGAATCATAAATTAAACTTACATTTTTAATGACACCACAGTATTATATGAGGGTACGTGTCCGCTACTGACTTTACTTACAAAATCAAAATGACGGATCAGCTGGAGCTTTCATCTCAAATCATGACAACATTCTAAAAGTTGTATTTTCACATACTTGGATTTCAATTATTTGAATACGTTGGCAAAACCCACTGGTTTTACTAACTGGTTACCTAAAATTTGAGGGTAAATGTTGAACTATTATTATTTTATTTATTTATTTCCAATACATTATTATAAAACACACATAATACATAAGCCGTACACGGAAACCTGTAAGGTTTATCTGTGTATGGCGAGTCACTAACATAAACTCAGATTTTCTTATACTATAGTAGCAGTAGCACGATCAAGGCACAATCCAAATTTAAGAAATTCTATTTGCCAAATTACTGCAAATAGAATTTCTTAAATTTGGATTTGTATTTAGTTATAATAGTATTCATGTACATTATCCTGTAGGTTATTAGGCAAATCATTTAGATAAGACGGTATTAAGTAATTTAATATCTTCTATTTTTAACTGTATTACAGAAATCAGGTGCGATCTGTTTTCCAGAGGTTCAAGTGTATTTTTGAATAAATGGACAACGCTTTCTTTTTATTTGACTATTCTCAAAAAATATTCAACTAATGAGTACCTAACTTTCTGTAGTACGGGCATTAGACAATCATAAAAATTCTCAAATGAAACGACATTGATACATCCTTGATAGCGAACGTAAACCTGCTACCTAATTAATTACCATTTTACGACTATCTGACAAGTTTTAAAGATCGATATCCTAAATTTAATCGCGCAATTTTTCTTACAACTAAATTACGAGAACAAAAAAAAACAGTCACAGCGAGATCTTGTTAGGAAAGTTCTGTTTTCTTCGTTTTATATAGGTAACTACAACAACTTCATACGCTTTCAATTATTTTAAATTAATTAAAAATGCATCGCAAACCCACCGGCGTGAGTTGTGTAAAAATTTGAGTGTCTATGAGTTGCGAAATATATATTCAGTCAAAAAAGTATCGGGAATGGATGATTTGTTTATGGTTCCAAATTCAACTTTTTGTTTCTTTTTGTTGTTGTTAGTTTTGCACAACTGTTTTCCATTTTGGCGCGGAGTTTGAGTTGCATCTGTTATTTATTAATAATAAATACAGTGTTGTTTTTAGTTATATCATATCTAGTACGTGTTGCAAATTTCATAATGGACAAAAACATCGAACAAAGAGTTTGTCTTAAATTTTGCATCGCCAATGGTTTTTCGTGTTCGG
Organism: Elophila nymphaeata; assembly: GCA_955850985.1. Taxonomy (NCBI): domain Eukaryota; kingdom Metazoa; phylum Arthropoda; class Insecta; order Lepidoptera; family Crambidae; genus Elophila; species Elophila nymphaeata. The sequence goes on from OY039068.1 coordinate 17,628,100, forward strand.
AGACACTGAAAATGTTACAGAAGGCTTACAGTCAATCAACTTTATCAAAAACACGTGCTTATGAGTGGTACAAAGCGTTCAAAAACGGTCGAGATGTGATGGAAGATTTGCCTCGCTCTGGTAGGCCATCAACGTCTGCAACTGAAGTTAACATCGCAAAAGTGAAGGAAATAGTGACTGAAAATCCTTATTCAACTTTGAGAGAAATAGCCGCAAGTAAATAATACTATTTGAGCGATATATGGCGTTTGAGAGAGCAAATTAGACAAAAGGCCAGATTTATGGAAAGAAATTTCTTGGATTTTGCACCACGATAATGCGCCTTCGCACATGGCCATTGTAAACGAATTTTTGACCAAACACTCAACAAATACCATTGAGTAACCACCATATTCATCAGATATGACTCCAGCCGACTTCTTTCTTTTTCCTAAACTCAAATTACTACTTCATGCCACCTGTTTTCAATCGGTAAAAGACATAAAGGAGAATTCGCGGCGAAGACTGAATTCAATTCCGGAAACAGCGTTTAAAAAATGTTTTGATGATTGGATTATCCGTTGGCGTAAGTGTATCGTTTCTCAAGGAGCATACTTTGAAGGCGATAAAATAAATTTGGACGAATAACTAACATTTTGTGTATTATTAATCATTTCTTGGTACTTTCTTGACAGAGTAGTAAAACAAAAAAGCTGTTAATAAATTTAAATTATTTAACTTTTTTTATAAATTTAGGAATTTTATTTTAATCACCTACTTCTGTTGTTAACTGTATTCTTTTGAATTCCTTTCTTTTAAACAATAATTATTGTATATTCCCTTACTGTAGAGCTATCAAAATTGCGAGACCTTGTGAACATTGACCAATGCATGATTTACGTCTTCATCTACCGCTACTTACTCATAATTATTTCTGACTCACTAACAGTGAGAGCTTTCTTTTAATATTTTTTTTATTAATTTTCATCCTAAACTTTTGTTGTTTACTATGCTACCCACTAAATATTGAATTTTACTAAGACACTCACAGATATTCTTATGTCGAATCTTGTTCTATTCAATTATATTTTAATTTTAAGTAATGCCATCGCGACATATAAAGAATACGGCAAGATGCCAATGTCAACAATGAACACACTCTTATTATTACAACAGGAACTCGGCTGAAATTCATCACTCCTTGTTATCTCTTGAAAAAATCACTCTGTATATTAGTTATTGTGCGGTTGTGTGACGTAAGTCTTTATAACTTAAATTATTATACAAAACAACGATGGCCTTTACGGTTAAGCTATTTGACATTACCTAGAAAACTGTAAAAGATTTCAGTACTCAATCAACTTGAATCAACTAATCAAACGTACAATACAGTTGTCCAATTATCCCCAATGTTAACTATAAATTTTATGTAATTACTAGAATAACAATTAATATACGTTTCAACGCTCACACTAATGATTTAGCCCAAAGTGTAATTAAGAAGTTGTCTTATAGACACAACAGACACATACACAAAATAAATTAGATACAGTATTTGTATGAATAAACTTAAATAAATGTTTAAAAAACATTGACCCGTGAACATATATTCGTGTCCATCACAAAAATATTTGCCCCAACCAGGATTCGAGGACCGTTTGACGTGTAGCCAGCTTTACTGACCACTCTACCACGACGTGCGTCTAGAGTAATGAATGTAAAAACGAATGTATAAGATTGACAAAAACTATTCTAACTATTTAAAGCAAAAAAACAACATTTTATCGTAATTAGATCTAAGTGCTATAAATAATAACTTGATATGAGCATTCATAGGGCGGATTCAGATATTAACAGAGTAGGTGAGAGATGTATTATAAAGATATGGCGCCACCATTATGTGAAACAACTCATAAACGATTATCGCGCTCTACAGATCGCTATCGGCAATTTTTATGCCTGTGCAAATGGATTTTTGAAAGTAATATCTGCATTAAAGTCTATATTAATCATTTGAATACAATAGAAAGTGAGTCTCCTTAACAATGACAAACGGGTAACGATACGGAATCAAGTTTTTATTGTGTTATATTAGGGTTCTTTTTAAGCATTTTATTTAACAAAGCAGCGCGTTAAAAAACAACATATGAGTAAAAGAAATCATGAGTTTTAGTAGTTAGCGTTTTTATCTACTTAGGTACTATAGGGACTCCACTCGCTGCTAATACGTTCACTGGCTGCCATGTATTACGAAACGTGGTATTATAAAATATCAATTATGACGTTAGAACCTGTCAGCTTGTCAACAAATATTTTAATTTAGACGAGCTCTACAGATCTCTAAATCAAAAGGAACATAATAAGTATGTCGTAATTATTTTCGTACGGTAGGCGCTTCTTTTGTTATTTGTTTATTACATAAGTATGACGGAGTATTGATTAGACGTCTGTTTTTAAATGATGATACGATAAATACTTACCGTCAACTGAACCTGTTATTAGACATTACCGAACTTATTACCGAAACTCTTTTCAATTCTAAGAAGCTTTTGCAATTCATCTTCAAATTGCATGGATTATGTACTCATTTATTATACAGGCGTTTAAATAGTAAACGAACTATTGACCAAAGAAGTCTATCTGTTCCAAAAGGTATCACTTAATAATTATTATTATTTATCGTAATAGGAATTAAGACGATTGTTTAAAATTTTCTGTGATTTTGTTGTTACAAACGATACCGTTGCTGAGTAACATATCAAAATCGCCGCTCACCCGCACTATCCCACGATCGATCTCCGCCATCTAGGGCTGGCTCTTATTGCTTAATACAAATTATTTATGCAAAAATAATTTATCAAAATTTTATGTCACAATTATTAGACATTTATATCAATGTTACGTATGTTATTCGCTTCGGTGAAACATTAGTTTTCTCTTGCGAAACTATTTGCTTTTGTGTGGAGATGCAGTAAAGGAAACTTTAATATTTTGCAACCCTATTTCATTCCCAATTTATAAACTTATCTCGGAATCGAAAGGCGGATTTTGCATAACATCTGTAAAGTATGCAGTACAAAGGCGCATGGCCCACAATAAATTGTGCTCGGCACGATGGTGGCGGGTCACCTCGGATCCCGACTTTGTCCTTTGAACACTTGTTGGCACCGTTCATGCGTAGTGACGGGTCAAATACTCTCGAGCCTTTTGTGTGAAATACGTTCCAATGTCGCTTCTCAACCAATAAGCCGCATGAATTCGAAAGGGACGATTTATTGGTTGAAGTCTAATTCGTACGTTTGTCTAATGAATATAATGACTGAGTCGGTTCTTATATTGGATAGCTCGTTAATCGCACTTAATTTTATGATCCAAATTTTTTCCATTAGTAATTTATTTACCTACATTTTTTATTACCATGGGTTGGTTTGTTTCATTTTGCTACGCTAAGTTAGAGGTCAATTATTTGGACAACATTGTTACTTCCTCTTAAAAATAACGAATGGCAGCTGTCCCGTCCACGCGTTGCTGTGGTAATTTCATATTTCTGTCCTATAACATTGAAATTGCAGTTAAAAATGAGGACTACTTATCAAGATAAAAACTGTCCTATCTTTCAAGTTGGATCAAACTGCATACGGTGTACAAATTTGATTAAAATCGGTTAAGTAGTTTAGGAGTCCATCGCGGACAAACAACGTGACACGTAATTTATATATATTAACGTGGTGCTAAGCATATATATATATATCTATTGCATAAATCTCGTCATGGTGATTCATACGCTAAGTTTGAGCTCAATTATTTGGACAACATTTTTACTTTCTCTTAAAAATAACGAATGGCTGCATGATAACGCAAAATGGAATATGCGTATTATAATAGATAATGCTTTGATTGCGTAATGTGCAATACGTTAATTGTACGACAAGGCTATCTCAGATAAATCTAAGTAAGGCTAAATTTTCGGAACATAAAGTACTTAAGTACTTCAAAACAAAACATCAACGCACGCCAATATGTAAAGTTGCTTTATGAAAAATTGACGATATAAATGAAATTATTACAACACGGTCCTTTACTTTAATTATATGTTTATCTCAACGTAAAATTTCCAAAAGATTAATGAAAACAACCACTTGGTAAGGACCAATTAAGTATAAAAACTATTAAATAAGCATGTAATATTTTAAAGATTAACTTAACACAATTTAATGATTTAATTCGCTTTAACGTTAACAGGTATGTAAATTAAACGTAGGTACCTACTTATTTTATATTTTTTAAAAATATCACTAGATATTAAGTTTTGTAAGAAGAAAAAACAAATATCATTAGTCTCTCCTGCATCTTAATGTCATTATTTGGGACCCATGTGCATACAAAAGAATTGGAAAACATATAAATCTTATTGTCGTTCAATTGGTTTAACTTCCTGTTACAACCAGTCGCAGAGCACGCACCGGGCGAGCCACTTCCAAATAGGTGCTGCGTTATATTCTTTTTCTTCTTTAATAAAAATAGAGCAAAAACACGTTGCCGTTTTTTACACCCGACGACCTTGCAGCCGAGTGGCTTATTGATACACAGTTACGAAAAAAGAAGAGTGTGATAAATCGCGGCTATTAAAATAAAAACAGCGACCGGCCTAGGAGTGGCGCCGCGCCGCCAAGAAACAAACAACAATTCATTTTGGGAAAACTACGTTAAGGAAGCGTTAAGTCATAATACGACCACATACGACCTCCGCCGTGGCACAAGATTCACTCTTACTTTTACAATTTTACAATAACAGCAGTTTAGATTATTAATAAGGAGCGAACTTAATGTCACGCTTATTGTGCAGTTTTGATATTAAAATATTTTAATCGTCATCTGTCAGTCAGCGCAGCCGGCGGCGAACATCCAGATTACTTATTTATGTTTCGGTGGACGTGTTCGCCTCGCCAAGCCGTGTTCGTTTAACGAATTGAACTTGTATGCTGTCAGCTGTTTCTCAAAATTAACGTGTCGTCACTTGATGTTTGTTGCTTCACGTTACACACAATGGCATTGCTCATTATTTCAATTGTAAATTAAATTCGGTACTCGCTTACTTTTCTCACAGCATTTAATGGTAGGAGCGTAGATAGGGGAAAGTTATTTGTTGTTCAGTTAAGGTGTGTTTTCTTTGTTCGAACGGGATGCTCTCGGCCTGCATTTCATTGGGTCGTAGCTGAAGTTATTTTTTTTTTGTATTATATTTATTTTTAATTTATATTTAACTATTTACATCGATTTTGAAGATTCTTTCAACGATTGGAAGCTGTTACTTGTCATGTGGTCCCATTTAAATTTGATCAACATCTGACGAGTTGTTTTGAGTTATCCTTAATAATGCCTATTTAATTGACATCGATGATATCGTAATAGTTCTATTACTTATTTGTCTTAACTGGAAATTTCTATACTTAAAACACTAAACAGCAAAAAAAACAAATAATTTTTAAACAACACCTCGTGTTTAAAACTAAAAACGGAGAAATAAACATTTTGTTTATTAAAATCTATACAATAACCAACCTCAATATTTGGTATAAACATTGTCACTTGTATTTGGGACTGACCACAAAAAAAAATTATAAATATTTTTTTAGTTTTTAGTTTTATAGTTCAACTTTTGTACAGTGAGATATTAAAATAATAATATCTGGCTTCAAAGTCATTAAATAAATGTCTGAAATATTAGCTGCTTGGGTTATGAATGAGATTTATTAACGAATTTCTGAAAACAAACCTGCAATAAATTGTGTGCGTTCAAAAATAATTATATTTATTTCTCAATCAAAACAAAACCAGTTTCCTTCGTCTTTATAATTGTACGAGTATTATGCTGTTATAAAAACAATCGTCCACTTATTGTCCGAAAACCAGGCACCGAAAACTGTTCCTTGTAAATTGCAGGCGAACGACACGGCATCGGTCGCAGTAAATCCTGCTAATTGCATGCCTACAGTTACGAGCATCGATCATTAAACAATCAACTTTCTTTTTATGGATAATGAAGCGTGATTTTTCTGAAGGCATATCGTTTAAGCGATACGTGCATACGACGTCGCGGTGAGTCGTTGACACAATTTGATATTGATGTGACGTATGAAAGCGCAGGCCTTTGATAGCCGAATTGCCAAAAAATGTATGACCAGCGAACTCTGTAGTGAAGCTTATGAAACATGATTGTAATAAATATCTCATGACTCGCTCATAATTACAGACCTATTGGATATAAATCTTTATTTCCCATAATCGTAAATATTTACTATTTGGACATTTTTATAGCTACAACTGATCACGCAAAATTGTACTGATTAATAATTAACTTTTTGTACGAGATCCGTTTTCTTAATTTCGCCGTCATTACTCGTATTTCATTAAATAAAGTATTGAAGTTAGCATCAATTCCTTTGTATCTAAGGAGGTTAATTGACATCATATTGATAATTTGTATGATTATTGTGGCGAGTATTGAATTGATTGGTGTGCGGAGTTGCCATAGCGCGCGCTACTGACCGAACAAAAGGCACTCGGGGAGATATTAACATTACTCTTGGCAATACCTGAAGGGCTTAATAACATAAAGCCAATGATGGAGGAACTACACCAGAAGATGATTATTCACGAGTCTTTTTCAGAGCTAGGTTGTAACTACTTTGGAATAATTTAGATAGAGTTTAAAAGGCGCCTGTTATTTAACTCAAACTGGGAAATCCTAAGCTTAACTCATAACTTTTAAACTACGTTCTGTAAGTATACTTTGATATTGGGAAAAAGTATTTTTGAAGCTAGTTGCAATAGAATTTCACATTGCAAAAATTTCACAATTGAAACAATTTAAAAGCAGACATTAAAAGCATTAAATTATGAGATAACTCTAGATTACAAATTAAAATCAGATAGTTACATGTCTTTCTAATTAATTTCTTTGACTTCTCAGGCAATGTAGAAGATAGAAATTACAAATTTTAGGCTTCTGAATGCTAATACCTCCAATAATTTACAACTTAATTAATTACTGCAAAAAGGCACTAATTGTACTAAAGTATTAATCGACTATTTAGTTCAGTTTACCTGTAGTCAATTGAAAGACTTGTCCTTGTACAGTCAGCTTCAGATTAACATTAAGTAGGTACCATGTCACTCCAACGCCAGCGCTAGTACAGTACTAGTTGTTACCGTTACGTAAGAATGATTATTATGACAAGGTACAAAAGTGTTAATCTACTTCTGATGCTGACTGTACTACAAGTAACAGTTGTACTAAATTAGAGAAGTTGTTTAAATTCTTGATGGAGAACCTCAAGTCGATTTTTTTCAGTGCATTTTTTCTAGTATTAATATTTACGCGTTTGTAAACGCAAAAATAAAATTATTCCATAATGTACAATATATTTATGAGTATATATTGTACTACTCGGGCGGCTGCGTCAGCGCAGACGCCCAGATTACGGAAGATGCTTGGTTTTTTCTAGTGTATTTTCTAATTTTAATAATATGTTCTTTTAATAAAGTTATAATGCCGAGAAAATTTTATGTCGGGGGTTACTCAGAATTTTTAATTTTATTATTTGGTTGGGAGACAAGCATACGGCCTGCCTGGTGGTAAGCAGTTACTGTAGCCTATAGACGCTTGCGACACTCGTGCGCTGCCCACCCAGGTCCCTTCCGACTGTGGAGCTCTGGCGGCCTTATCAGCAAAAACACTAAACCACAAAAATGTAGTTTTATTTGACTGTGGTCTTCTCTAAGGTGAGTGCTCGAGTGCTCTATATTCGAGCGGCTAGTTCGCCTTGAATAAAACTACCTACATACACAAACATACATACGTACGATCTCGCTCGTAATCCCATGAGGGGTTGAGCAGATCCTTAGGTAAAATATAAAGTTACATATAAAGCCACATCTGATAGTATGGATCATGCAGCTCCTCCAATTATAGACAGGTTACAAGCCTATCGCCTACATAAAAAGGGCACTTTGGCAAACAATCTAACACAAAAGCCAAAAAGCAGGACATATGATACACTCAAAATCTTCTCAGCAGTCCACGTAAACTAGTGTATGCACAAAATACAATCTTAGTCACCGTATTAAATTTTGAATTGACAGAACAAAGCTAGTAAAAATCCTTTACCTTAAAATATTGTAAACGAGTTCTTTAATAAGGCAATTTCTATTGCAGTTGAGAATAACCCCCATCCAAAAGCTTTTGTCTGCGAGCCCCGGTATTCTTGTAGAAAGTCGCTTATCAATTCAATTGTCTGGCCCCGCCCGAACTTGTCACGGTGAACACGGCTCTGCCTATCTCATTGTAATGGGCGATTCCGACAATGAGATGCCCACTTTACGAGTCATACCTATAAATTGAATCGGTGTTCTAGCGAAACTTTTAGGCGAAAGCACGCTCAGACGTGTTATTTAATTTTCTCCCTTCTACATAATAATAATACACAATTATCTAGATTTACCTATTACTAAGTACAAACTTTTGTATACTTCATTTTATTGTTTACAGATAAACACTTGGCCTGAATCTCACCTGATTTTATTTATTTAAGTATTTAATTTTATTTTCATATTTTAGAAAATAGCTAACAGCTAATAAACATTCGAATAATAGGAAATCATGCATACTTAAAGCTATCACTATAGATATGAACATTGATTCTTAAGTTAAAAATACAAAAGCGCTAGGTGCAGTCTTGGTTTTCAAATAATAACCTTTTTACAATATTGATATTATCGTGCAAAATATCTATGTCCGCATCAGATTTGTTAACAGTCATACAGGTTCTATTGCGTCTGTAGTTTGTTTTGTATGTACAAAAGGAATGCTTTATATGGTTTGTATGAATTGCCACGGGGACTTCTTTTAGGTATATTAATGGTTTCATTGGAATAAGGCCGACGGTGGAATTGAATTTCATCCACAGACGTCAAGTGGCTATCTTATCATTAATTGTCGGAACACAATAATGCTGCTAACATTATTAATAAGGCGACAGATTTTGATAAGATGGTGGTAGCTAGCCAGGCGGAAAAAAAAGTCCTATCACCAAGCAAATAGAGTACAAATTTGTACTCCTCTGCGGATGGAACCCAGGCTCCCTGGATAACGGAGGCGGTTAACATATTAAATAAAGAGCTCTATAATTTAGTGCCTTTAACATGACTTGACAGAGTAGAAAAGCATCTCCCGATATCCTCCAATGGGTGTCGTTGAAGGCGACTAATGGATCAGCAAAGGGGTATTCAAAACCTTATACTCCGTCCACCAGTCCGCATTGGGCAAGCGTGGTGGACTACTGCCTAAGCATCCTTGGCCCTTGTTACACGCGGTCACGGCACGGCGACCGTGTCGTGACCGTGTGTCACCCGTGCTATCCACTAAAAGCACTGTTTTAACGCGGCAACCGTCTTGTAGTCATATAATTTAATCCTATTGACTTGTATGGAATCGTTCACATGCACGGGCGCAAAACGGCACGGCGGTGAGCGTAGGGGGTCATACGGCCTAAAATTTCCGCCGGGCGACCGAGTGTAAACCGTGTACGTGTGAAAAGGCTCCTTCGATGACAAGGAGAGGCCTTGTGTCCCAGCAGTGGGTCGAATTATAAAGGCTCTTGCGATGTGCATTTCGACATTATTTAGGATTTACGAGGAAGGTCTTGACCTTCATGTCATGAGATGGTAAAGATGATAAGGCCGATGATGGCAGTGAGCTTCACCTGGAACCTCAATCACTGAAGAATTGCTTAACTTATTATTGATTGCTGGGACACAATAATGTTAAGGCGACGATAAGGGCTGGTGAATCTGGACATACTGAGTGGATATTCCCGCGCCTGTATAACACTCAAAAGCACACAAACAACGAAAAAATTATTGATTTTTCTTTACAAAATGCTACCTTTTCTTAGATGAATACTTATATTCTACAAGACGAGTAAAGTTTTATGAAAACAGTTCCAGTAGTTTTCCACCTTTGTCTTTTTTTAGGGTCCGTACCCATTGGGTAAAATGGGTCCCTATTACTAAGACTCCGCTGTCCGTTCTTCCGTCCGTCCGTCTGTCACCAGGCTGTATCTCTTAAACCGTGATAGTTAGATAGTTGAAATTTTCACAGATGATGTATTTCTGTTGCCGCCATAATAACAAATACTAATAATCCCTCTACCAAATAGCTCCCATACAATAAACGAGTTTTTTTTTTTGCTTGTTTTTGTTCGATATCGATAACAGCAACAGGTAGGCGCTTGAGATATTCACAGAATATTTAGTTATATATTCACTTTAATTGATAAAAATTAAAATGGGGCTACCATACAAAAGACATGATTTTTTGCCGGTTTTTAAATAATGGTACGGAACCTTCGTCCGCGAGTCCTACTCGCACTTGGCCAGTTTTTTCGTTAAACCTATTTTCAAGATTTTTTTAATGAACTAAAATGCACAAATTCTGAAATGTTCTCACACTAATTTGTTGGGTAAGTAATCTACTCTATTCTATTATTAATTAATGGCGTCGCGACGCATTAAACGTACGCATTTTGCCAATGTGAAGTGAAAACGTAACTAAAGTAACAAAAATTGTACGGTTGATTTGGGTTGATAATGAAGTCTCTCAACACGTGTTTTTACAACAAGAACTCGGGAGAAACTCCGTGTGATTAATCAAGTAATCTAGTTTCATAAGTATAGTTTTTCAAATTTTACGGTTTTATTATTAACGAGTCATGATCGTTCCAAAATAGCATGTCACCCCTAATCGGCCCCACACTGTTGTTGTGGCGGTATACTTTAATGGATACCTAGTGGTAACTAGCAAGGCGGGTCTGAAACAAGTCTTACCACCAACTAATTCAAGCACAAAATAATTATTACTCTACTGTATCAAACTCTCCCTCTGGGACCTCTGGATCTAATTCCGGTAGCGAACCACTGGATGGTTAAAAAATAGATTCTGTTTGATTTTTCAGAGAATTTTCCTAATTACATCTACTTGATTTATTTATTACTACTCAGATACTAAACAATAAAAAAATTGTGTTCGTTACATAAATATCTATTCTTACCTGACTAATCGCAGTAATTTATCCAGATTTAATCACGGCTCAACCAGTCGCTTGAAAAATCAAAGTCGCTTTGTTTTGTGAGCGTTGCAACCTTCCGCGTTCATTTATGAATACGATTAATAATTTGGTGAAAAACATCAATAAATTACGAACATTGATGCCTATATGTTAAGTAAACAGTTTGATTGCTGTGTGCATTTACAATAAACAATCGAACGTTAGTTATTAAAATCTGTGAATTCCTTCTGTGAGATAAACATTACAGATAGTCTTGTCATAAATAGAGAGGTCATTGCAGTTAAATTTCGAGAACAATGCAAATTGGCACATCCTGATAATCATCGATAACTCAAGGCCCGTTTGACTCCGGACCCGCGTCACGTCTCTATTTGACAAGGCCGGGATAGGCGCGCGAGGTCATAGAGCAAACGTAAAATTCAAATTATTGTCTACCGTACCCACCAATATCCGTTACGACACAGTCTAGCTGGATTATTACGATTTTATCGGTGCATCCATTGAAATTCAATTTTATTTCAATTCACACTGCCGATTGCTATGAAATACCAAACACTGTTTATATTAAAGGAATTCCAGTAAGAGCATGGTTGCAAATGAAATTATAGCTCCGCAATTACTGTAATGTAACTATATTAAAATAATGAAGCGAAAGCCTAATCATATGTTACGGAAGATTTATTGTCGAACCTTTAATCACCCTAAATGAAGACATTTATCAAACACTGACTCATACCTCGAAGAATTGAAAGTTTCCAATGATCACACGTACCTACTACTGTTCAAATCTAATTATTGAAGCTGACACCGATAAGGAAAAACCTCTCAAGCATAAAAATAAATTTATAAAAACTGGTGTCAAAGTGAAGATGAGAACACGGGAACCCCGATAGGCAGTTTAAAGCGCTCATTCATTAAACAGTTGATGTAATAACAATGACGCATATTTGGTTTTATCTGCACACTATGATGTCATTATGTGAACACTTAGAGTCATGTGTCTCATCGACAACGTATTTTTATATCTATATATAGCCACTCAATGTAGACGTTGAATAAGTATGAATTGAGAGAAGTGAGCTTATGCAAGTAATAAATTCTCCAATTTACATATGAAAATATGATTTCCAGTAGACCTTTTATACCTTATACGAAGTAAACGACATTGCCTCGAATATAATATTATTATTGGTGGATAAAATTGTGGTAATATAAATATCTTGGTGGTTATTTAATGTAACATTACACTTATAAATTAGTAATACATTATTAAGGCGCGTGACATAGAAATTTAATATTAACAGAAATTAGTCGAGATAGGCAATTTATACTACAAGTTTTTTTATTTGTATCTTTGTATCTGAGATATCAAATTAATTTATTCCTTTCTAATGTTAAAGCAATTATTATTTTTCGAATTATTAAATATAATGAAGAATAATACATTATTTAGGTCAATGATGAAAAATTATTTTAAATTCAAGGAATAGTTTAATGAATGAACAGATAGAATACATTTTTCAAATTAAAAATAATATAAAAAATGTCTACTTATTAAAACGATATCGTCAGTATGTAAAGTAAGTTAATAAATAGTTCATTGTCTTACTAATTTAAAGGCGAACAATGAAATTGGAAAGTTTTGTAAGACAAGAGTAGATTGAATTGAAACAGAAATCATTCAATTTACATTAAGTGTTGTTATTGTACCCGGGAAGCACGTTTTCAATTTCACCTCAGAATTATCCACACGGATTTGGGGCGTTGATGTCTTTTGTACGGAACTCCGCAATTATTAAATAAAAATATACAAGTATATTTTTTTATTTCAATAATACAATTATCTGAGTGGATTGTATGTAGTGCAAGTGCTATTTTAATGCAAAAGCATCCGTGCTGACGATTGATTATGAGGAATCATTGAAATAAAGGATTTGTGGTGTGTATGACGCTGAGGATTTCATCTTCGGATTACCACTTCAATAGTCGTCATCATGAGGTCTATTTCCCTATTCTAAATAAAGAGGAAACTACTGAAGACATCGCTTTATATGCTGGATTGTCTTCCTGTAATGTTTTTTTTTTAAATAAAATGTCACAGTTTGTATAAGTAAAAGCTTCCGTTTTAAAATCTGGTCTACGAAAGCTCGTGTTACTTTTCTTTATCTCGCAAGAAAAGCCAGTACCAAATTAGGCTGTAATAAACTTATTATGACGGAACAACAAAAAACTTAAGGTAAAAATAATAATTCTATGGATTTTATGATTTCTTTGCTAACTTTCCTACTTAAGCGCAAGATTTTATTCTGAAGATATTTATCTGGTCTACTTACATTAATTAGTTATTATTTTGTAAAATAATCTAGATTGAAGTATTATAAAGGATATTGTCAGGTTCCCTTTCTATCAATTAAAACATTACCATCGATCAAAAAAGTCAAGCAATATACATAATTCGCACTTAATCTTTCATTAATATTACCTAGAAGCCAGGCGCGACACATTTTGCTCCTTTTCATTCGGTTTCTTTTTTATAACGGTTCCTCGCGTCAAGAAAACCGAAGCGAGTTCTCAAAGTCTTTGTCTAGGAGCAGTTTCATGCGCACGCGAATTAATGAGCATGTTATAAAATTGCTACGCAGCTCGCCCATGTGGATATCGGAACCAGTCCGAGTCCGTTGTCGACCGTTCTTTGTCCGGTTCGTCCTAGACAGCCGTCGCATTCATGCATAGTAAATAATTACAGTGATCAACGGCAGGTGTAGTCGCACGCGCGCATAGAAATAGAAAGGCACATTGCAGTAATTATTTTGTACAGTTATCCCTAATGGGCCGTTTTGCGAAAGCTGTTAAGTAAATAAGCGTCGTCCTGCGGTTCCTGCCGGGTGTGCGGGCACATGCGCATGCGCCGGTGTCATCTCGTCGGTCACGCGCCACTTGCACATTACTCAGGCTGCCTTTAAGCCGCTATTATTATCTTAATCCAAATGCCGTGTTTTTAAGTAAAAATAATAAACTAGCATAATAGCTTCCTCTGGTTTATACCAATATATAACTGGTTTAATTTTATATGCACAAAACGAAAAAATAAACAATGCATTATTATGGTTTACGTTTAAAGATTTATTGATTTGTTTATTATTGTAACAGATACGTAACATAAACGGCATACAACGTTATAATATTATTTATTCGTGCCTAATATAGCAAGGATTAGATTCAACTTTTACTTTTTATTGACAAGGCAAATCAGCATTGTCTGGTGGGAGTACACCGGGCAAGTCCTACACCAGCCGTCCTCTGCCAGTGCGCATAGCAAACACTTCATAATAGGAATTCTTCAGGACACGAGCCGTCCATACGTGCTTACAGACTAGCCACGCGAGACTTAATCGCTACATTTTTAAATAATTGCCACCCTAATTAACTAACCGTTTTCTACGTTTTAATTCCACACTCCATATTTTATCCACAATGTTAATACCGTATACTCACAAATAATTGGAAGTAATAACAAGATATCCTTTACTTTCAGTTGAACATTTAATTTCATCGCTTTCCTTATTATCTTGATAAATACCAATGGTAAAAGGTTTACCTGATTAATCATACAAAAGTGCTTCAATTAATTTTAATTAATTTTGAATTTGAATGAAATTATAATTACCTACCTTAGCATAACTGCAATTTAAGTAACACATATTTTAAAATATCAATATGAGTAGACAGAGAAACCTTTTTTTTGGTGATGGACAATCCATTTACGGATTGTACCGCACGCTAGGCGTACGTTATGTATGGGACTTGCCCGCAGAACAACACCGGTCATATCCACTAAAAACCTCCAGTACCCTCCTAATGAAGGCGTTTCAGGATCGGCAACTTACGTACGCCTCGTCGCCGAACAAGACAAAGAAGACTACATCTCACATGATGTTAGGTGATTATAAAACTGAAGGTGGAAACGCGTGGCTACATTATCATAAACTCTCAAAACACAAAAATGCTATTAACACTTTCATTATGGCTAAACTGAGCACAACTTTGGCGACTACACTGAGCCCTAAATAATTTCGATTCATATTGCTTATCATCTTATCATACATTAATTTCTAACAAAAAATTTTGTCATGTTATAGTGCTGACGGAAACTCTATGGGACGTCAGCATGGGCCGAAGTGGCTGGGAGCAAGAGGCAGCGCTCCCGGCGAGGGGTCACAGGTTAAGCGATACTTTATTTTGAATAATTTATATGTCGTACTGCGATAGATGGCGTGCCCTCCGTCTTGTACTGTTTATGGTAATGCGGAATATCTCGCATTGCAAATGCGCTGAATGTGTCGCCACCCGAGGGAGCGAGCTGCGATAAACTGCGCGTGCTCCGCTCGGAATGTATTTCTCTTGAAATAAGCGTATTTCAGAACGAGAGCTTTTTATGTATGAGTTATAACATAATTTATACACTTTAAATGATTTTTTGAATTATACTTTATTTATCACGAATGTTAATGTCATATAACGAAATTATGACAGCAAAAAACTGATAATTGGACTTATTTGTATCGACAATCGTGTTAACTAGGTCAATTTATTCGTTATTTCAATATCGAAATGCCACAATCCCGTGATATTTTCATTAAAATAACGAAGTGACAGTTAAATTTCAATCGAAATAATAACAATCGATGAAAAAAAAAGTGGATTTAATTAAAATGTAGCTGGGATTGCCTTCGATGGCGAGACGGGCCGTATGCCCAGTCGAGGGCAAGTTGAAAATTCACTTTTAAGAAATTGTCATTAATCAAAATTAATGGAGTTATTATCGCACTCGGACTTTCAAAAAATATTTATTGCTCGCGTAAATCATTCTTAAGGGCCGTAACGAAGCAGTGCGGTGAGCTTTCTAGGACGACGCGGGAGCGCGCGCAATTAAGACGCGCCTCCCTCGCCACCACGTACTTACTCGAAAACAAACACTAATGGGGAAGTTAAAGTTAATTATTATGTTACGTATGCAATACTCTCGTAATATGATACTTGCCTTTTCAATAACAAACGTTGACTTAAATATGATGAACTTGTATTACGCAACATAACTGATTGTAAGCTCAATATTAACTATCATGTCAAATAATGTAGCGTTAAAAGACAGCTGAATAGTTATGATCACTAGCAACTTCTTATATATTTAATTTGTATTAATTTTATAACTTACTTATGTCGGTTATCGCGCAAAAAATGTCATCCTAGGACTAGGTCTTTATCAGGGTCTCAAACTATCTCCACACCAAATTTCTTCAAAATTGGTTCAGGCGTTAAAACGTAACAGACAGACAGAGTTATTTTAGCATTTATAATATTAGTAGGGATTTTATATTATTTTGTTTAACATTTTATTTTCAGATGCGAAATTATATTGTTTGAGTGCGGTCAGTTGTTGTTATACCTCGTATTTTTGTACATAATTTTCCGATCAAAATATGTTTGACTCAATATTGTGTGCTGCAGTACTTATATAATAAACTGTTGTGCTTATGATTAAAGACTCTTTAATTATAAATAATTGCTTGCTGCTGACAAGATAGTTTGTCAACAACACTTCTCGATGTAACAGACGTCGTGGCTGCGTCTGAGTGCACAGTTATTAAATATTCATGACAATAACTGCGAAATTTATTGTGTCAGATTTCTTATAATAAATTTTGAGTAGCGTACTCAGTTTTAATGTGAAAAGAAGGAGGAAAATGTTTTTGATACAATGCGCAAAGATGCCAGATCAAGAAGTTTTGGCTTAGAGGATTAGCAGTTCTGTAACAACATTATTATAATAATTAATCAAGCAATACACAGATACAATACTGCTATCGGTTTAGATATAATTAGACACATTAATAACCATTAAACACATTAGCTCAGACGTAACCGACGTGTTTAATTTCAAATAGTCACGACGCGTGCTAATAGGCAAGTCCATTGGACTTATCTCCTGTAGTGTACACACAGCCCTTAATATAATTTTCTTTAGCATGGTTATGTCATATCGAAATCAAAATTTTAATTGACTTCGCAAAGTATTTTTGAATCATCACAAAGACTGAATCCGTTTCAGGAAAAAACTAATTATTTTATTTAAATGCACTGAAAAAACATTGCACTAACAAAAGACATTTTTCGCTCAGTTACAATCATAATATCGATATTTTTTTTCACGTTTAGAATTTTTAATATGTTCGATTCCCGGTTATTTATAAATTTTAATGCCATTATTAGTTAAATCTCAAATCGACTCCATGGTTCCTAAGAACAGATTTCGCTATCTCTCATAGTTTCCGACTTCTTTGTACTGATCCCTTTGGATTCATCAGCCTGTATACATACAAATAAATGTTTGTTTTGTGCGGGTATGCCACGTGGTTTTGCAGTCCGAACTCGTAGTAGTACCCTTATGGCACTCAAAACACTGAATGATAATTGAATGACAAAATTGTTGCTACTATTCCGACGCGAACTAAGAAATTTGGCAGCTTATTTCATATCGCACAATCAAGAAATGAAATTCACTGTCAGCACGCCCGTTTCCTCCTTCTTACAATCCTGGGTTATTCAAAAGAGGCGTGTAGAAGCACCTTGCATTCGGTAAAGCGAAGGTGGCTAGCTCAGTACTTACCCCTCGCAGTATCTGTCTTTGTATTTGGACTCCACCAGGTGGTGGTAAGCAGAAGAGGAATGAATTCATTTGCTTGACATTTTTGTAAAAAAAATGTCCCTACGCTCACGCCAATTATAAACAACCATGACTTAAACTAGAGTTCGTGTTCTTTACACAAACATTTGTACCAGGAATCAAACATCTAAATTTCGCTAGGTCTGCAGGCAGCGTTATTGACCACTCGACCACAACGGCATCAACTAAAATGAAAGTATCATGTGTGAACCCCATAAATTTTTCCAAACGAAGAGGAAATAGTTTATCTTAATAGTTCTCTAGACCCAAAACCGTAAACAACAGTAATTATAACTGTTTATTAAGCATAAAAACTTATTTACACATAAAAAGTTTTCCGGTAAAGGCATGCAGGTTATTTATAGCAGCGAGATGTGTCGTGACGACAAGGAATTAAACCTAAACAAACGAAGCCACAACTGAAACAACGTTCTCTCATTTGAGCGTCCATTTCGCAAGTTTAGGGAACAAGTGAGAGCATTGAGTTTCGTAATTATTGTTGTTGTGATTTATAGGCGCTTCAAGATAAAGCTTCGATAGTGGGCCGGCCCGACGCGGAAAGTAACTTTATACAAAATAGCGAACAATATGACGTGATATTTTTAATAGATAATGATGTTGATGGACGACAGCGCCCCGCCACGGCCGCTCGCACCGTGGGAACAATATTTCGGCTCTCGATCGAGATGTTTTGCAATCGGTTACTATTACTGATATCAGCGTCTAACCGTTATTATTATAATAAGTACGCCGCTTGCCGCAAATATCACTGCACTTGCCGCCTGCCATTATTGTAAATGTTTGTTTCATTGTTATCTCACTCAATCACACTCAATCTCATGTAATTTACATTAGTGTTTTTGGCTAAAAACTTAATTTAGGAAATATTGTTCGCAACATTTGCATTTTCTCACTGACCTAGAATGCCTTCAGTTTTGGAAAAAAACAACATATTTTTATATTTATGAGTGATTTATCAGATTGCTATTTATTTAAATACGAATAAAATATTTCAGACAATTTATCTTCAATAATTTATTTCATTGAATCCCAGTAAAATAGGTATTAAGTTACCCTAAGATGGATAAGTATTTGCCGCTAGAGTGAGATAATATAATAATTCACTGGATCCTTTTCAATATACGTACTTGATAAAAGAATATACTATATTATTAGTAGTATTAATTATTGTTCATCTGTCAGTTTTATGTAATACTTGTAGTTTATTGAGCCATAAATTAAAAGATTTTGTTCTTAGGTATTGTGTTACAGTCAAATCCCAAAAATCTTTTCTCTACGTTCTAACTCCACGTAATGAAGACACATTGTTGTCAACATGTCTAGACACACTTACATAAAAATATATTTGCTAATCAAACTAGACAATGTATTAATCATTGTTATGTTGAAATTTGATTTGAAAATTATGTCTTATTGATGCTACAATAAATAGAATCGTAAAAACTTCAAAATTGAATGTCCTTTAATCGGATTATGTAAGGCAGTCTAAAACGCTGGCAGTTCGATGCTCTCCACTGCGTCGCGATTCAAGACGACAGTTATGTGCGACTAAGGAACTGACGCGATACGGTGGCGGGCTGTGATTGTAATTGGTAGTATATTAACAAACAAAGTGCGGCTGGGGGCGGCGCACCGACATATTTATGCGTCGCAACGGCCTGACCCGAACGTCGCCAATTTAACGAAAGCTCAGTCCGAGATACTTTCTACCAACCGCATGCGCACCAACATTTTCATTATCGATCGCTTTCATAATTCAACTGACATTTTTGTTCCACCCAATTGCATTCAGAAAAAATATACTGTACTCTTATTGTGTTACGAAGTATTTTTAATCATTACTAAAACTGAACGCTCAATGCCGTTACCAAACACGTGTAGAATATTTGTCGTGCATAATTGACTTTATTATTATAAATCTTAAGAATACTCAAAGCTCCAGCAAGCATACCAATTCTTTTGCAGGCGAGATCTAAGTACGGCATTGCAAAATGCTTATTTTTGGTACATTTACATTTTTTTGCAATGACATCAATCAGTTCGACTTATACATATTTATAAACATTATTTATGAGACCACTTATTTTAAAATATTGAAAGTCTTGACTGATTTAAATGGATGTATATATGAAGCGGCTATTGTGTTTTCACTAAAGAATAATTGCGTTGTAGTATCTGGACCAAGACTTTGCATGTCATTTTGTGCAATCAATTTCTACGCTTACGGCAATTCAGTGACAATTTCCTTGACACTATAAATTATGAATGCTTCCTTTTAATTTGCAGCACTTCATAAACCGGTACTTGTAAGATGTGATTACTGTAAACATAATACTTAACTTAATAATAATATTATGTTTATTAAAAAACTAGCTTGATTAACAGCAACATTATTAACAATAACAAAAAACTTAAATTTTGAATAGGTAGGTTTATACAAAAACACAATTATTTATGTAATTGAATTATGTCTGTAGTAATTATAAAGAAATAAATTCCTTCATAAATAATGAAACAAATCTTACACCAGTCACACCTGGATTTCTAAAAAGTTTTTTAGGATTGATTCCAGTGGAAGGAAAAAAAAGCAATACATTTTTTTACTTTAGCAATAAAGTGACTGGTTAGTAATGATAAGAAATTAGAAGAAAAAAAATGTGAAGATTTCAAACCGTTAGAAATCTTTAATTTTTTTCTTTCTTGGGCTTTGTATTTCTATTTTCTTGTTTTTATAATATTTATTCATAACGATCTTTACTTAGCCCCGCTTACATGAATATTAGATATCAATTCATCCAAAATAATATTTTAATGCAGACATATTGAGTATTAAATTATTTTGACATAAGCGTTAGCAGGAAGACGAATGGTATTACGTTGTCTGCCTCCGGGTACTGAGCGAGATGGTCACAGCGGGTATTAAGGAAATGGGCCCATTTGTCAAAAATCCTACAGTCACCATTAAACAGACGACAATAGTACCACGATGCGGTGTCAATATCTCTGTGTGATGTTTAGTTATTTGCATTCTTATGCAACTTAACAAAAGGTACCTAATTGGATTGTGCACATCGGGTCTTTTTACTTTCTCGTATACCATAGAGGAAGTCTTGTAATAGACAAAAAATTCGACCTCGAGATTTTGACGGATTTACACGTTTTGGGCCTCCCTGAGTCCAAAAATATATTTTTACTTTCTCGTGCGTAGTATAGAGGAAGTCCCCGGGCATACACCACCTTGTCCGGCGGAAGTATTTCCCTTTGGACTTCCTACGATGTATAGATAGATGTCTGTACGTGTGTTTGTTGCTCTTATGCGCAAAAACTGCTGAATGGATTTTATTGAAACTTTACGATAATGTAGCTCATATAACAGAATAACATAAAGGCTATAATTTATACTGATACTGAGCAGACGAATTTGCGGGGCAGACGATAGTAATATTATAATCGCGAAAGTTTGTATGGATTACTCTTTCACGCAAAAACTACTAAATGGATTTTAATTAACCTTCATAATAATGTAACTCATACGTCAGAATAACATATAGGCAATTATTTATTTATACTTATCCTGCGCAGACAAAGTCGCAGCTAGAAGCGAGTTACAGAAAAAAATACTTCTCAAACAATCAAAAGCTCAGCTACAATGAGTTAAAAGATAAAAAGTGCCGACAGCGTATAAAAATTTGATACATGTTTTATCGAACGCGTTAAAATTAAATTTCAGATGCTGCTATAGTATTCTAACACAGAAAGTAGGTATACCCCACTTATACTCAGCAAAGTGAAGCGTTATCGTTTAAATAACGCCTATTACATGTACTTATCTAATTTACCGTAATCATTATAATGAGAGGTTAAAACAATAAAATCATCTAACTGGAATAGCGAAAGTGTTTTGTATATTATCTTTATAAATATTGCACCAATTGTTTTTAAATATGTTGCCTACTGCCAAAAGACTTTAGCGTACACTTAAGTAAGAATAGTTTTAGCATGACTTTAAACGGACACCCTGTGTTCTGTGCGGACACCTACCTAAGAAAAGCTTGCTTGTTACATTATAAAATAGTCATTATACATTGAGCATATTTTAAACAGCGAGCGGTCAGACGATTTTAATGCGTAAACAGTATGGTAAAAAGCAATTTGATACATAAGTAGGAGTTACAGTACTTCCACGTTCCTGGACAGCACGGCGCGGGCGCCGACGGTACAAAGACGACCTCGGGCCGATTTACTTTGTTTTTTGTCCGGCGCACCTACACGATGTTGCAGAAAAATGTTCTGTACAGTTATAGCTCTGCTGTAACACTGAATTCGTGGGCCAAGGTCAGTGTTGTTTATCGAGAGCTAGCCTCACAAAAGAATGCCTTAATTAAAAAATTAAAGAGGTGTCTAATGTTAAGAACCTTTTTTATTCTTTGTTAAACGACGGCACAAAACACGGCTAAGATGTTTTAGAGTGTTAGATACTTACATCTATCTTGGCTGTCGGGTTTTTGGTTGGTTCATTGAAAGTTTAGTTACTTTCTTGATTTGATACCAACTAGCTGGCAACCTGTCATTAATTTAAAATATATAACATATGCTACATAAAGCTCTTATTAATCCTTTTGGAATTATAATAATATTATGTATACTCGTATATTTATGTATGTGTATGGTACAACAGTTCATTTAAAGTACTTAGATTAGATATACATCAATTATCATCATCAACAGCTCATATAATGTCTCAACCGAGGGGCTCGAGCCTAAACCACATTAGGGGCGATTAGGCCTTAGTCAACCGCGCTGGCTAAGTGAGGGTTGGTAGACTTCACACACAACCTAAGAATTTCTTCATAGGTGTGTGCAGGTTTCCTCACGACGTTTTCCTTCACCGTAAAAGCGTCGATTAAACGTACATATGAATTCAAAATTAGAAACTACATTGGTACGTAGCGGGGTTCGAACTGGTGCCTCCCGGGTGGGAGCCAACGACCTTACGCGCCACCGACTCGTCATACATCAATTATAAAAGAGTTTATAGGACTGATTCATCTCTTGACTTCATTTTCCTGTTGTAAGGTAACATGGTAAAGCCTAGACTGTTGTCATGGTGTCAAATTTCAGGTGTGACTTATGCTTTTTACGTCTCCTACCTTCCAACAGCAGTCACGAACATCAGCTTAATATTCCTTCTGAAACATGAGAATATCGAGATAAAAATTCATGGTTATCCATCCAGTTAAAATCGAATTAGTTACTTAATTTTTGTTACGTCAATTACATTCTTACACAACAGAAAAAATTCAAAAAGCGTGCCCTGTCACCTTAACTACCACATAAATCATACCCAGTAAATTACGCCAAAATTATATGAAGAGTTAATAATAATATAATTATGGTTATAACCATTGCAAAGACTAACGACAATGTTTCTTCGAACAGAGAAAGTGTGTAAAATGGGAATAAATCATGCGAGTTGTTAAGAGGCCAACTTGGAGATAAGCGGGTAGAAGCAAGGTGGATTTCGCCATCGGACACGGGTCGCACGCACTCGGGTCGCTGCACACCTTACGATAATGGATGTTCAATTGGTTGGTGCTACTGATTGATTGCACAGATTGCACTATACAAATCTTCCACTGATTGATTGTTTCAGATGAATGTCACTTTTACATATATTTCCTGGTTTAGAAGACGCCATTGCTTAATTGATAATGCTCCTAAAAAATCTTTTTTTTTAAATTCAGATAAGGGACTTATGTTAGTAAAAAAATATTTGCGATTATTGCACACGAGTAAAGTATTACTTATAATAAGTCTTCATTTAGATTTTGTTTTTATATGATTTATTTTACAAAAATATAGAGAACAAAGTTATGCCTTTACACACCTTTACCTTCTACATTTTTGTTGGAGCAAGCATTTTAGAATAGATTAGATTAGTTTTACTGCTTTAGCAAATTTATGTATATTAAATACATAAACTTGCTAAGGCTATTCTAAAATGGTTGCTATGTTAAATATCTGATTAAATTAGCATGGATGAAACAAGCGGACGCATAAAAGCAGTGCTTGATTAAAAGTAAAGCTTATTATAATAAGCAGTTGTATCAGTCGGACGACCGATATCTTAGGGTTTAAAATCCTATAATATGTGACATGCTCGTTGCATGTCCTGATGGTTCAACGCCTGCTGCGATGCCATAGGCCAGCCAGAAAATACACCTTGACAATTTTACATGGAAACAAAACCTACTATGACCACGCACGTTATCTTTAGCATAGAAAGATAAGTAAATGAAACTTATAAATATTGTTCTATTCTTGAAAAAATATTTTTGCATAAAAAATGACTTTACTTCATATTTTATGTACCTACTCTTAAAATTCAAATTTGAAAACAATCCGATTCTGAGTATTATAGGTACTCTGCATATATAATTTTTAACCAAGGGAATTCGTTGAAATTATTTTCCAGCAGTGCAAAGTATTAATTTCGTCTTAATTAAGTTTTCTATCATAATTTACTTTCATCGTGTATTATGAGGAGGTCGATACAGTGTGTTCTGCCTAAGGCAGGACTTCAAGGTGCTCAGATTGGTGAACAAACATATTTCTACTGTTACAGAAAAAAAGCGGTTGCTCAGAGGTATCATATGGTTCACGTTAAAGGCGATTTCACACCAAACGTAGTGTCTGGCACTGACTGCGAGTTTTCGTATGTACAAACTGAATTGATAATAATATGTTATTAAGTTTTGCATTCTCTCTTCATTTTCTGCCGCGCACTTTTGTACTACGCCACTCTACACTGCTGCACGCACGTCGATTGGCTACGTAGCAATCGTAGCAGCGGATTGGACTCCAACGTTTTTTTTTTGACTGGCCAATGCCGGTGGCCGCTGGTGGCCTTCTCATTGTCACCGGGTTTTTGAAAACGCGAAGACTTGATGGATTCTCCAGCCTGTAATTCAAACCTCTCTTAGCATTTCTAATCGGCGTGCATCTCCCACGGTTTCTACACCAATTAGTCTCTAGGGCGTTCGAATAGGAAGAAAAACATAATTTCAGTGTACTCTTTTGCTCATTACCAATAGCGCATTGTATGCTACAGCATATTGTCAGCACGGTGTAAAATTGTAGTCTGACTTCTAATAGCTTAAAATATTAATAATCCTACCATATATTGGGTAGGATACCTTAGAAATCAATGAAAGTTGTTAAATAACCTAGTTACATTCTAAATAATAATTTCAAAGATAGAAACATAATTAGTAGGTTTTCTCGAACTGTTTGATTGTTTGCCGCTTTCAAGCTATGCACAATATAATATTTTTATCGTTGATAAAGACTCTACTTATTTATCTATAACATAAAAATGAATTGCTGAATGTGTTGCTAAGCGCAAATCTCGAGATCAACTGAACAGATTTCGCTCATTCTTTTTTTATATTTTTTTTTATAATATTCCTTGAAGCACGAGGATGGTTCTTACGGAGAGAAAAAAATAAAAAATTGAAGAAAAAAATAATAATTACATAATGTAATTGTTGACTTATTAACTTTCTTTTTTCTGCTCTTCGGGACCGGGTCTAGAACAGCAGAATAAGTATTAAAAAAATTAAAGAATCGACTGTTAGGCGGTTAATATATAAAGACAATAATAAAGGTGTGTATGAATATTATTTACGTATTTGCTGTTAGAGATTTGAAACTCTTTTTTTTAACAAAAAAGTTTGTTGGAACTCTTTTTTTAACAAAAAAGTTTGTTGGAACTCTTTTTTTAACAAAAAAGTTTGCCTAACAGAAAAGCTTAGTATTATCGCAGGTATTATGTTGCTCGTTATATTTCGCATTGTACTGTCTACACTAATCTGTCTCAGCTATCTAAGTAGTCTATAAATTACTTTTTCAATTTACTATGTGTTAACTGTTGGTTGTTGAATTAATTACTTTACAGTAAGATGATTTGTGACTACTGATTGTGTCGTAGTCGTATCTACGACTGTAATAACATTTACAATCTTAATTAATCAAGGTATTATTAATCAATTGAATAAATAGGAACACTGAGATTTATTATCAGACGTATTGAAATGTACAAGCTAATAAATAGGATAAGCTTTGAAAATTCAAAATGACAAAGAGTGGTTAATTGTTTCTTTCGCCTGATAAGATGTAATTCACGTACTTCGAAATTCAATTTCCCCAAACAAAGTGAAGTAGGCCAATCTGATATATAGAGGCTATTGAAAAACGAAACTATAGCAATAATCACAGCATCGCAAAAAGGTCTCGCGGCGACTTGCGACAGAGCAACGCCCGCTATATTGTATTCACGGGGACTTACGTTTGTAAAGAAATGATCAATAAATTTGAGCCGTCAATAAAGATATCGATCAAAATTACAGGGTTCCGATGATTTAACAAATATGAGTGGATCGCCTGCGTGGAGCTCGCAGGGTGGCCGCGTGGCTCTTCCGTGAAATTGTAATGTTATGGCCCTTAACAATAATTTAGCCGTTCACGAAAGCTGCACCAATTTCTTTAATTACCCCACCGATGGAGCCGCTGCACTTACTTAATTAAACATCAGAATCTCTTCATTAGCAAACTGATTTTATGGTGCTATTCTGTGCACATCTGAATCATTATTATTGAAGAGTCCGCAAACACGATATGGGTTAATGACGCGAATTGCATTGAGCGTATTAATAAGAGAAAATAAAAACGCAATTTGTCAGTTTTAAGAACAATGCGAACATCTCTCTCGACGCCCGGCGCGACTCAGACGCAGGAATTGACGTATTCATTGAACTGCGCGTTTAAAAGCCCAACGCCGGAACATTAAACAGAAAGCCATATGTAGCAGAAGTAACAATTCATCATATTGGACGAGCAATGATTTTAAATGTTGAAATTTTGGTTAAACGGTTCTTTAATAATCTCCGACATTTAAATACACGGTACGGTCTAAATTACATTAATGCTTACGAAATAACTTGAAATTAAAGAACATGTATAAATGGAGACATTGCATGGTGGAGTTTTACACAGAAATAATGAGTAAATTAAGGTTAATTAGATATCCATTCGTAATGATGGCAGCGACACTGGGGATAGCACAAAGCGCATCAGCGGCCACCCCTGCGGCGTGCCGTACTCCCAATAAACGTTGGCTGACTCTCATTAACGCCTTGCGTAACCTCGAAAGCGGCCCTTGGGCACTGCTTGCCAGAGACAAGCAACGCAAATTACTTTGGCACCGTTTGACGGCGGGAAATTTCATTACCACGAGCACATATCATTATTATCTCGTCGGCAATCTACATATTTTACTCGGTAATAAATGCGCGGGTAGTTTCACTTTCGGACACTGGTTTTCGAAAATGACCCGACTTTATAAATTTGCTGCGGTGCGGCTCTCGTGAAGGGCGTGTTACAGTTTTAAGTGAATTTCTTTTTGACCTCTTGCTCCAAGGTGTTGTTCGTAATTGCTCGCTGCCTGATATGTAATTTTGCGTAAACAACATAAATGACATTTACAAGCCGATGCCGATGGTGGGCCCTCAAGATAATTGGGCTTAAAGCTTAGCTGATTTCGAATCGTTTAACTTAATAATAATTAATAAGCAGTATCATAAATTTCTGATTTAAACTTTGCTGACCGGTTAAGAAGGCATAGGTACGTACCTGATGTAAGAGTATAAGTAGATATTTTCAAACCATTATTTTAACTGACTTTATTTATAAGATTTTCTGCGATAGATTTGTTTAGAAAATAGTTTCTTTTTTATAATTAACATGTTTTATTATTTTAAAAACTCATAATTGAGTAAACAGCAGCATTACAAAAATTTACTGATTTTTATTGTCATCAATAGAAATAATATTTGTATATTTTACCATTAAATTAAGGACGTCAGTATAATCAAATGTGCCGAATAATTTTAAAGTCATCTCTAGAAGTTTCTAGCGTATTTAAATCATGCACAAAATATGCAAAATAATGTATGAGATCTAGTTTCCGAAATATAGATCACTGTTGCTTCACAATAAAATTCGACCAAATTAGAGATAATATTATGTAAATCTTAGTTTATTTGTAAATAGGACTTTATTTCTGTTTTTATGTAAATTACACCAACGGCACTTCATGAAAACCTCTACCGAGTTTTAAATAGCTGACAACGCTTTGGCAATGGTAATTACTATGGTGTTTCTTACTTCGCGATTGGTAAGCCCTTTTGCTTCCAAATGTAAAAGAGGCTATCCTTGGCTAATACTTTCACTGTCACTTATAGACAGAAGACCAAAGTGTTTAACTGCATTAACACAATGTTTACTATAAAATATTAATGGAAAATATATACTTACATACTATACTCAAAAAATATTGTTGGAGTTAAGGTGCCCGGTTGCTCCAAAATTACTGCTGTGAGTTACCCCTATAGACCATTATAGAAAATGTGAATAATTTGAGGTTTCTGGAGATCCACTAGGTAACACCCGGTTCACACCCGTTGCGCTACTCCAGTATATGCCTGGACGCTTCTCCCGGATTCACCCACGTCACGGACACCTGAGCCGAGTTCCGAGCCCTTAAAGGAACCGTCAAGTCTGTCGTCGCTCCCTTCCGATGCTTACCTTACAGAGATTCTAGATGACAGAGACCCTAGCAGGAGAAATCTGTCACTAAAACTCTACGAGCAGTTCACCCTACAGGCTAGAAGAAACACCAAGGTCCATCTGCGGCCTACAACAAAAAAAGATTGGTATTAATAACACTATATAAAGGTTTCTAACTGCTTACAGGCTACATAAGAAAAAATATACATTCTCTACTCGTCACTACAATATGAACAAACAATATTAGGCGACAGGTTGGCAACCTATCACTATTTTGAGGCATTAGATGACCTATACTGCCAGGTGTGGCTTTATGTATAACCAAATGTTACCCAAAACTCTACTCAAACACTTTTGAGAACATGAGCGTGATTATAATATGTATTTATGTATGTAATTATAAACAAACTTAACACATCATAGTGTAGCTATAAAAAACATGACAAATTATTTTTACATTATTTATGAATCATAAGCATTACCATATTGTAAGCTGAGCTTTATTTCTTGCAGTGCCATTTTTTTAATTTTATTATAATGTATGCACGTATGCTATTGTAGGAATTTTGACAAGTACTGAATAGGGTCAATTTAAATATAAAGAACTCTTTGATGTGGTTTGAATGCAGCGACGGCTCTCACATGCAGCGACGCTGCGAATCCTCTCCGACAAGGTCACAGGCAAAAGCCAACAAAAGTAGGATAAAAGCTAGGTTTATGAGGCTAATTCGGAATAATAATCATAATTGGGTATACAAAACCTTAACTGACTAAACTTAGGTTTTTTTCGTATTTGTATTTTAGCCGTAATAGTACATACATTAATTTATATCAAGCATAATAAAATCTCTTAATGAAGCTCCAAGCTAATGAATTTCCATTATATCAGTAGGCGCCACAGTCAATGCACGATCATAACAATAAAATATTCACGCGCGTTTTTGACACATCGGCAAGAGATGCTAATAACTTTTGCCTTGTATTTGCACTTTCTACTTGTATATTTTCTCATAGTAATCAGTAGTAAAGCAGTAGTCTTATACCAGACAAGTTGTAAATAAATAATGATTTAAGAGAGGTAATACACAAGGAAGTAGCCCACTGATATTAGCATACAAATGACTACAGTCAAGTAACAAAAAACATACTTAACCCTCCCTGTACAAGGTGATTAAATGTCACGTCCCGTACTTGGTGGGGTGTGACATACCCCAAAATATAAAAGTGGGAGTTTCTCCCGAGTTCTTTTTGCTGAGAGAGAGAGAGACTGTGTTGAGAGACCATTTTAACCTCAATCTACCGTACAATTGTCGGTTACTTTAATAAAATTTTCACTTGATATTGGAGCAATACGTAATCTTTGTGTCGCGATCGCCATTCATTTAAAAGAAGAAGAATATAAGTGACAAAATGGCAGATAATATTTTTTAGAGGAAATAAAGTATTTAGTAATTGTAAAAACACAGTAATAATTAATTTAAAGTAAAATTTTGAAATGTAAGTATGTATTTAAAAAACATATTCATTAAAAAAATACAATTAATAAATTGTTCATTCATTATTTATTACACAATGTCTTTATTTGAGACATTAATAAAATAAATTATTAAGGGTAATGAGTTTTATTCCATTTAAAATCCTTGACACACATAAATTAAAATAAAAACCTTCAAATATAAATCAGAAAATTCTATGAACGCGCCGTATGAGGTGGAGTGCTCCCTTGGTGGTGACACCCGGACTGACTTAGCAACACTGATCGGAGCAACAAGACTGTTATTTCAGCTACTGATAATTCCAAGTTCGGTGTATTCATAGTTTTAAAATTATAGCGCTTTTCGTCGGACTGGGGTATGTCACACCCCACCCGGTACAGGGAGGGCTAAAATCACGCTTTAATCCCAAAACGGGTTGAGCAGAGCTTTAAGGTCGCAGAGAAACGTAACCGCATCTTTAAGAAACATTTGATTAAACTACACATAAAGCCACAACAAGTATAGGCGATAAAGAATCCCAAAATAGTGACAGGTTGCAAGTCTGTTGTCTACACAAATTTGGCATCAAACCAAACACCTTCAGTCAGAAAACAAACAGGACAGATCTTACACTACACTCTAAAGTACTCAGCAGTCCGGGTAACATAATGCCAAATAAAATAACAAACAAATTCAACAGTCGAAGTGTTGTGTTTCTATACATAGCGATATGTACGATTTCCAGAGTTAATTTTTAAGGGGCTAAAGACGATTACCGAAAACAGCCCCACGATAAGATAAAGATATTTCGAGCTAGTCTGGGCGAAAAGACGCTATAGTGTTCCGAGCAGCAAGGTGTTCGAGCCACAAGCGAGAACTTTGGACTCTGCGGCTGCGTGGTCAGCAGTAAGGCAACAAACAATTTTCCGCGGGTCAATAGCTACGTGCACCATCGGCTACTTACCCCTATGAGAGACATATAAAAACCTATCAATGTGTACATACCAACAATGTAATATAAAAACACCAGATTTAATAACAATAACAGATCTCAACCGTCCATGTTGGGTCTTATTATCTCCCCGCTGCTGTCTGCCAGGGCTACTCCCTGGGGCAGTTTTTTATCACCTTCATGCTGCTTACCAGGGCTACTGCCTGGGCCAACTGCTTCCTATTATCAAATCCTTGCTGGCCAGCCTTACACCCTGGCTCAGAATCATTTTCATTTGTACTCGTGGAAAGCGGCGCCTTACAACCGCCTTATAACCGACTTGTTCATACAGTAGGCTTCGGACGCCACTTTCCAGACGATTTTGGGGACCATGGTTTATAATATACCATTATGGTAAATCATTGTAACGTATAGGAGATTATCTGCTACCCATAATAACCAACCAAGTTCCTTCCTCATTTCTTTTATTTAATTCAAGCATATGTGTAATTATAAACATTGTATTCTGCATTTTCCTTATTACTTGAGAAAAGAGCGCTATTTAAATAAGCAAGTAGGTACATGAAATTGACGCCGAATAAAATTACAGCCTCTCGGCACTTCCCGGGTGTAATGAAGAACATAAACTTAAATGTTAGAGATTTCTACTTAAGTGGTGTTCGTGAATTCGATACGTTCAGTGATCTCGCGAACCCTCGTTAACGCTTGCTCCGGTAATGACAGACTCCGCCCCTTGTAATCACCGCGACTGATTTTACCCTACATAACACTTCAAAATCATTTTTCGAATTTAATTTTTAAGCATATCAAAGCTCTCCACCGCCGCCCGCTAAGCATATCATTACCTGTCGCCGAGTGTACAATTACTACGTGCTTCACAGCAGAAACAGTTTTCTTAAACTACTTTTGCAATATATGTAGATGTGTTGTAATTTATGATTGATACTTTTGTGGGCTTATTCAATTTTGGAATTTAATTTATACAATAACTACAGTCCGCAGTAAGTGAATGTTGGATTGGCTCCTAAATTGTACCAGAAAACTACAAAATTTAATCGCCTAATTTTTGATCTAAGAAGCAAGAAGCGTTACGAACGCCCCGCCATTTTCTTGCGCTGTATTACCAATGTTACTCGCTATTTGGACTTGATCCAAGCAGAGTCTAGTCGACAGTAACTGCCTTGCGGACGATGCCTAGTGACTTGTAACCCTCTACGGTAAGACCCTGCAGGCTAGAGAACCACCGAGGTCCTCATATTCTAAATGTCTCTCGCGACGTCATCAGTCGTCTGCGGCCAACAAAAAACATCCAACTATGTAGTTCGCTTTATCCCTGCTAATATTATAAACTAATGCTTCACCCACAACTTCGTCCATGCGGAGGTTTTTTTAAAATCCAATATTATAATCTATGCCACTCAGGAATAATATAGCATTGTGGTGAAAGACTTTTTGAAATCAGTTTTGTTTATGTTTATTTGTAGCAAACATACAAATCTTTCCTCTATATGTATAATATTAGTATAGACTAGTATACTCGTAGATGCGAAAGTACCTGTGTCTGTCTGTTACGCTTTTACTCCTAAACCACTGAACTAATTTCGATAAAATATGCTATGGAGATAGTTGAGACCCTGGGAAGGAAATATGATATTTTTTGGCGAAATAACCGACATTGATACTAACAAAGCCGGGGGCAACCACTATTTTACCATAAATGGATTTAAGAACGAAAAGAATTTCATATATTTTTTTAAAAAAGAAGACCAAGTTATTGAATTTTAATAAGAATACATTAAAATTTAATACTAATTATACTATAATGATAATATACTTATTCAACAATGACGAAAAATAATCTTCACCTCTCCAGCACCAAAAGACCTCTTTAGCTTCGTAAAATCTCGAAGGAAAAACGCTTTTTTCTGTGAGCTTTGAACAAGACGGTAACGTTAAATCTAAATTATTTTAGTAATCTTACTTTTAATTTTCGATAAATATTTTTAAGATAATAAACATGTTAAAATAAGAAAAGATAAGAAAATTTTCTCGCTGGAGAAAAGTTTTTCACACGAGAGCAAATTCTAGTAGTCTACTAGACTACTTCGCTGGTTCGTGATTTAATATCGGCACTCGCAGCAAAAAATAACTTTGCTCACTCGTTGAACAAATAACCATTGTCAATAATGTTTACACATTATTCAAACCTTTGACAGAAATATATATCAATTTAAAATGTATACAAATGTATTAACAATTGATTTCCCATCAGAAGAATTGATAAATATAAGTGACGATTGTAACAAAAGGTTTATTATATAATTTTTATCAGTAATTCAATTCGAAATTTAAGGTAATATACGAACAACGAGCAGTTCTAATCTTTCTGCGACATCTTTGCCTTACAGTGTTACGATAACTTTTCCACTCCTCGCCAAATGTAAGGCGTAAGTACTACGCTACATATAGCTCGTTTACTAATGAGACGTCAATTTTAATACTAATTAATTCGGGTTGATGCGGATTAACATGAAACATAAAGTTATTTAAACAGCTGTTCGATAGATGGTCTTATCTTATATTTAACCTTGTGTTAACACACTAATTCAATTCTATTGATCTTTTCTCCCATTTTTCTTTAAAGAAAACTACGATTTTGTATGAAGATGCTTTCCGCCGCGTACGCGTCCAATACAAAATCGTTGTTTTCTATGGAGAAAAACTGAACAGAGCTGAATAAGTCTCTATTAGTCTCTTAACAGAGGTACAAGAGATACAATATCAAACATTATTAATTCAGATCACATTTTTGTTACCATTCAGGCAAGTAAGGAAGGAAGTGCTGGAGGAAGATGCTCGGGATATCGTGGACGGAATTCCGCACCAACGTGTCAATTCTTCAGGAGCTCGGCATCACGCAGCGTCTGTCGGCCATAGTAAAGTAGCGCATACTGCAGTACTTTGGACACGTCTCTAGGCGAGATGACAACTCCATAGAGCGGTTGGTGATACAAGGGAAGGTGGAGGGAACCAGATCGCGCGGCAGGTCGCCTATGCGCTGGACTGACCAAGTAAAATCCGCAGTGGGTAGCCGCGTGTCTGAGTGCGCCAGACAGTCTGCCAACAGAGAGAGATGGCGGGAGATCGTGCGGAGAGCTGTGTCTGCCTCTACCACCGACGTGAACGCCTCAACGTGACCACGACCGCTCTGCCAAGAGCGAAACGACAGAGAAGAAGGCAAGTAATAATAAAATAATCATTAAAACTATAAGTATATATGAATCCTACCAAATTTTCAGATTGGAGTGGCGGCGGCGGCTGCGTAGCTGTCATCGCAGCCTTGCCGCGCCAACAGACACGAGACGTCAGCAATTATTCCGCGTCGCCGAAAAATTAAGGCAAGAGAATGATAAACCCAAAGTGTAATGTGATAAAAATACCGCCAGAGAGAACAACTCGACCGAAATGCGACGTCAACGAAGGCTGAGCTAAGACCCAGAGATGTATGCCAGAACCGGTCGAAAACTAGTACTCAAACTTTTTTTTCAAATTCAAGTTATAATAAAGCTTCATGGCTTCCTGTTAAGATAGTAGTACATATCAACTTTTTTACATGTTAACAGTCAACTCTCAGGTACAATATTGGGTTTCTAAGTTTCCCCGTGCAACTATTAATAATTCTTTGTTGCAGGCAACAACAGAGCACCCACAAAACATAGGTCCATTGTATTACCTGAAACACAAAAATATCTTTGACATGCTTATAAAATTAAATACATATTTCAATATCCTTAACTAACTACCAACTAGGCTTATCTGTAAGATATAGGTAGCCAAAGCAATTTTTTAATGCGTTACGTAACGCATAGTTGGGCATTAACACTAACGTTAACGCAGGCGGAGCAGTAGCATTATACTTAGGTAAATACTCGTAACAAGCTCGTAACTACCTTTTCGAAGAGGCGTCGCGCGTCGTCGCGCCATTTATCGCGTATTAAATTAACCAAATCCAAAACGTTAGGTATCTACCGTTTTCATACATTTTGACAAAAGCTTGATAGCTGCCAGATATCAAAACAAATTGGTTTTGGTTTCTACGATCGTAAATAGCGCGATAAGGGCCCCAGAGATCCACGGAGTAGGGGCACAAAGCAGATATAGTAGGAGTAAGGGTTAGAGTTATCAGGTGGTTAGCAGCAGTACGACTGACCTAGTCTAGTGTTACAATTATCTATGACTAGGCAAGGGTGTCGCCAGCCTGTGAGAGCTTAGAGGGGGGCAAGTTGATATTACGGAGGATAAGAAAATGTGACTTGTATTTAGATTGCATTGATTTTTAATCTCTAGGGGGGGGGGAGAGCTGCCCCTCCCTAGAGATGCGGGCTATAGGTGACTGTAGTGTATACCCTTCAATGAGTAAAATGGTAAGCACTCACTGTAGCAGCATGGTTCAGATCTTTTTACAAAAATAATAGCAATGAAAAGAAATAACAGCCCCAATTTTCTCCTTTTATTTAATCGACACACGTTTGTTTATTTAAGATCATTATAATTCTACATTACATAATTACCCAAAAAGGACTGTTAAGAATAGTAGGTACTATTTAAACTTTGTTACAATTCTTCGGCATTTTTAATCAACATTTATGTACGGAATACCTACATTATTTTCCTAATTCGTCCCAATTAAGTCTGTTCAGAGGTTTAGGTGTGAAAGCGTAACTGAAGACAGAGTTACTTTCGTATTTTTTATGTTAAATAGAAAATTGTATAGAAATACCTAAAAATAAAATGAAACGTTTTTATTTTATGGAAATTGTGGGAATCGGCCAACTAAAGTGTTTGGGCATTAAAAACGCGAAAGACTCTGCCTCTCTGTTACGCTTTCATACCTAAACTACTAAGTAAATGATTTTGATGAAAATTGGTACAAATATAGACGATTGGCAAAGGATGAAAGTTTGTTTAGAAGTTCGTCATTGTTAAGGATAAAACCACGAAACTTTGGATTTGGGCACTTGATAAGAAATAAATAAATAAATGTTGTAGCATTTTTGAAAATTTGACCTTTGAGGGGATGAAAACTCGTATGGAAGTTCGTCATTGTCGAAGATAAAATCATAAAGCTTTGTATTTAGGCACTTGATAAGAAGTAAATATACATTTGTTCCAGCGGTTTTGAAATTTTGACCTAAATAGGGATGAAATAGTATAATACATAAAAATCTTACAGTTTCAGTATAAGCTACACGGGTTCACGGAGAAATGACGCGAATCAGTCCAATCTTGGTTTTGCAAACCTGTACTTAAAACAAATCGATTACGCTTTATTTTCTGGTCCCACGTTCGCGTGACGAGCGTTAATTATCGGGAGGTGTCGATTCGAAAATCGCTCTACAGACTACGAAATGAAACTTGTTACAAATCATAGTTATTAAATCAATTTGCTAAGTAGAGGTTTACTTTTTTATTTGGGCAATTTCCGCGTTGAAGTGTAGGACATAAATAAGGTAAAAGTTTAAAGATGTGATTATTATTTAATTTTTGATTCTTACACCAGTTTTAAAATAAACTGCTCTTTGTAAAGAAGTCAATCTTCTATATATATAAAAATGAATTGCTGTTCGTTAGTCTCGCTAAAACTCGAGAACGGCTGGGCCGATTTAGCTGATTATGGTTTTGAAATGTTTGTCGTAGTCCAGGGAAGGTTTAAACGGTGAGAAAATATGGAGAAATTGCGAGGAAGATAGTAAAAACAACATTTTCATTTTCCCATATAAACTGTTCTGCCTACTTTCCTGTCAAACATTTGACGTTCGTCGTTTCGATACGGTAGACTCGGGTCCAC
The DNA here is from genome assembly GCA_955850985.1 of Elophila nymphaeata. Taxonomy (NCBI): domain Eukaryota; kingdom Metazoa; phylum Arthropoda; class Insecta; order Lepidoptera; family Crambidae; genus Elophila; species Elophila nymphaeata. Next base: position 17,664,854 of record OY039068.1, read on the forward strand.
TCGAATTGAAGCACGTATTAAATTAAGGGTTTTGAATCGACAACATATATCCACATTACTCAGATTATCGCGTATTTCTTAATCTAAGGCGTATTTAATTTTTAAGTCTCGTATTAGTGAAGTCCTCGCCTGCGGCTCGGCCTTCAAACTCATACTCGTCCTGCAATTGCCTATTTCGCGGCCTTTGCAATAATGTACTCTTATAGTAATCAGTAGGTATAGGAAAAATATCATAAAGTTACATAAGTCCTAATTTAGAAACTGCTTTTTTTAAGTAAAAAGCGCTTTGTAAATTAATAAAAATCAACAAAATAAACTAAAGATTACAATAAAGTCTCACAATAACTGTGTGAATGGTAGGTTATGAACTGCCTGCAGCTTTTTGACGTTTATGATTATAGATTACAGATAGTAAATAAGGTGGTTCGAATTCGAAATCTGCGTCTCGACCGCTACTAACCATTCGAAGCAATTCGAGTGGCTTCCCTTCGAGAAAAGTCAAACTCGAGATTTTCAGAATAGCTCAATGGACTCAACATTATTATAAGTCGAATAAAATTCGAATTCAAGATTTATCTCGAATGGCATGAGAATTGCTGCCCTGTTTACAATCTCTACCAAAATTCGAACGCAGACTGCTTGGTGTTGGTGACGCCGTCCGTGAGTCAAAGTTGTTTCTTAATTTATTTCAGGTGCCTTTAACGCAGTTTTTAATGATACTTAATTTATGAAAAACAATTGGTGTTAGTTCTTGAATATGTTAATATTCATGTTTATATTCATTTATTCGCTTAAATTTGTAATAAGGCACAATAGTTAAGTAGGTAAGGTCTTAATCCAATTGCACAAATTTACCATTAAGGCATTGCGAAATTGCAACCAAGTCTTAATTGAAATAGAAACATTAAGAATAATTATTTACTAAAAAAAGTCAACGATTCACAAAATGTCAGAAATTATTATGATTCTTACATAATACACAATTAACATTATTCCATGGCAAATACGCTATACACATTATGTCTTTTACTTTAAATGAATTAATAACAATAGGCAGTCAATAGTATTCCATAGTTTCAAATTAAAATAAGTCCATTAATTACTACCTTAGTACCTAATATTTTTTTTTGGGATCGGTTTAATTATAAGATTGCAATGCGTGGACGAGATTGCATTTTATATAGCTATTTATAGCTTGAGCTAGTAATTTGTACAAAAATTTTATGTAGTTAGCATAAATCAGATAACATATAATTATTTGACTTGTTTACAAACAGCTGTTTTTTTTTAAAGCTGGTGTAAGAATCAATAATTAAATAGAAATAACATCTTCAAACTTTTACCTTAATTATATCCATTTCACCAAAACGCCTCCGGGCAACTGGGGTAGTACCTACGTACCTCCAACTTACAGAAGACCACAGTCAAGTAATACTAAACTTAATCTTCATGGCTTCGATTTAAGCATTCAGCCAAGGTCGAGTGAAAATAATTATTATACACTAAAATTGTACAGTAGATTGAATTAATAACGTGTTGAGAGACTCCATTGTCTCTCAATTCGTGTTTTTACAACAAGAACTAGGGAGAAACTCGAAACAACACTATGTACATTTTTTTGGTGTTGTGTTTCTGTTGGAGAGCTCCACGGCGTAGGGAAGGGAACTAGGTTTGGCAGCAAGTGAGTATTACATCACTGTTACTAGCGTCTATAGGCTACGGTGACTGCTTACCACCAAACAGGTCGTATGCTTATTGTCAACCAAATAACTTAAAAAAATACCGGTTGTTATCACTATGTTATTATGTAAGGTAAATGGTAGATACTGATACGATTTTTGTTAACCAGGGAAAAAGCAACATGGAGCACTATCTCCGGTTCTATCTCACGGCCCACCGCCGCCACGTTTCTCACCTCGAGCTGCCGCCTCGCCACTTTATCCGAACATCGCGCACATCTATTGCCTGAACCTTACCCACTGAACCCGATGTCGTTGACCTAAACTCATCCCAAACCTGAGTTAAAGCAATAATTTATTTCAGACCATGTCCATAATATTATATTAGTAACAATGTACTTAAATGCTAGTGACAAAGAAATCAAATTAAATTATTTTATAAAATTACAATGCCAAAATTAAAGTTCAAAATAATTAAAATTCAAAATGATATAATATTACATCATCAAATTAAGTTATACTTTTCTATTTCTAGTAATTTCGACAGGATCCGAAAAGAACGGGCTCTACTTAAATAATAATAATATTTGTTTCACGTGAACCATTTGTAAGTTCTTTTAATTTAGTGTTAAGTAGCTAACATTTAAATGAAGTGGACAGCAAATTAAAGTAAATTAGCTTAAAATTGGCTTGTAGAAATAATTAAGCTGGGAATTTTATCAAACTGTCTCGCTTAACTTACTGAGCAAAAATAAAAGAAAGAAAGAATTTATTTAATTACACAGTTCAAAAATAATAATACATTTCTAAATTAATATAGGTGATACGAAAAAAGCAGCAACTCAGCATATTGTCGGATATCACGGATACTCGATGTATACTGAATGAAATATGTGCATAATTTAGTCTTTTAAAAGTTTACCATTTTCACAGTTTTTGTTCAGTTACAATGTATTATCGTAGTAATCAGGTTTTGTTCTACGTTAAGATTGAAATAGTTCTGTAATTAATAGTTGGTATCGCTTAAACTTAATGATATAATGATTACTTGTCGCAATACTTGCACCAATATCAACTTTTTTCCGGTTGCACTTGTCATGTTGACGGCGATGAGCTTAAAAAATAAATTAATTCTGTTCTTTAATTCTTTAATAGCCTTCATTTTCGCATCCGAGATGATTAAGTCTTATTACATAGCCGTCTGAGTGCCCTATAGATACGTATCTAGGAAATAACTGTATCGAAATCTCTAGCGTGAGTAATATGGGTATAATAAATGTTCTGTTACCTAAAGTTAGTCACTGGGAATCTGGCATTTAATGCCAGGTACCTATCTAGGCTGATCAGTCAAGCAGTAACATCTAGATTGACTTGATGGTTTTATTGGTCTAATCCTAATTCGATATCGCTTTTTATGCGTCTAGCGCTGAAATCGCCCCGTTTGACAACTTAAAATCGTTCCCAGACAGAAATACTTTCACTTACTAATTGTTAGTGCCAAATGCAACTTCAACTAGTTCGATAACATAATGTCAACATGTCTGCCCACATTTCGTGCATTAGCTTTTAAATCTCCTATTTACATATAATATCACAGCTATAAACTAGCATCATAGTGAGGTAGATTCAGAGCGTCGATGTATTAAGCAATTTATTGGAATTTAATTGCCGGATGCAATGCAAAACTAACTACTGTGCATCTATAACGAAATTAATAGCCGCGAAGTCTAGCGCAGCATTTACAGCTACGTGAGAATATACTAATAATACTTTATTTCTAATATTTTATATTAGGTATGTTGTTTTTCTATAAAAGGTAATGTTTAGATATGTCACGTTCATGTCATTAATTACGAAGTATAGTAATAGCATTATGTTCCTTTATCATCGTCTAGATCACTGTGACTAATACGTCTTGTTCAAGATTTATTAGATTTATGACGTTGCTTTACAATCGACATTACATCTTCTTACTTTAAATATTATGATAATTTATAGTTCAGACTGATCAAATACGTTTACATAATTTAAAATAACGTACATGCGCTTTAAAAGGAAAAAATATGTCTGTATTCAAAGTCGACCCTATTGTTTATAGTATTATACATTGGAAATGCTTAACATACCTGCGTGCATGGCTATGACAAAGAAGTAATTCTAAATACGCGTGTAAAATGTTTGCCTGCCCTCAAGAGGCAGGTGTAGCTAGCTACCTATAGTATTTTACATGAAGCTAATTAAATATTAAACACATTCTCTATATGGGATACTGACAGAGCGATTGATTCTCGCAAGATACCTAGCACGCCTACGTCATTGTTTGTCATGTCATAAGTAGGTATTTCGAAAGGGATCACGTCGACGGCCGGTGGCATGTCCGTAAGCGCACTAAGTCATCCCGTTTAAGCAAGCTTAAGTAGCCAACTTGAAATCATACGGTCCAAATACACCGGCCATCACAATGCATCAGAGCACCACAAGTGAAGGGCACTTGGAATTCTCGGATTATTTTAACTTGTCTTTTTCAATGTCAGCGTTTAAAATAATTGCATCACAATTTTAAAATGCGAGGCTTTTGCTTTTAAGACGCTTTAAAGCGTCGTATAATAAGATTATTTCCTGGAAATCTTGAGACACTTCTTTGTCGGACGGTAGGTATTCGTAATGATACAGTGTAAGTGTAAGGAAATAATGTTTTAATTTACTGAAAAAAATAGAGTATTCAAGTGATTTATGATATAGTTTAAGAAACAGTTCTTTTATTTATTTTTACATATCCAATTTAACTAGATATGTATGCACAATTGATTCGGACTGTTTATACAAAGCAATATTACAATGACACGACCGTGTCGCTCTTTAAACTGCATAAGCGTTCATTCGACGTCGGGATATGCTCAATTAGATTACAATAGGCTCATAATGTTGCGGCTACACATACAGAAGGAGCAACGAATCTCAGAATATCAGGGTTGCCGTTACCAATTTAAGACGAAAAATTTTCCAACAAAACGAATATTACTAAGCATATCGTAGTATACAATAATATTGACAAAGGCATGCAACAATGGCCTTAAAATTAGGGTAATTTAGAATTCTCACATTTAAAGATTTTCATCAGCTTTTTGCAAAGTAAATCTTGTTACTGCGCAATAGAACATTACATGCCTGTGTTACCCGTTTCAGTTAAGTTCCCATTAGCTTTTATTTGACAGATAGTCCATACAAAACTGTAAATTTTTGCTAGATATGTCTTAATCGGAATCTATGAAACCGGCCATCAAGTCAATTATCTGTTTATTATATTTTACCTATGAAATAAAGATTTATGCATAACTTTAAAAGATTGGCAGCCCTGGAGACCAAGGTTCATACCTGTACGTAATGATGTCGGTAATAAAGAGAAAACCAATAAGTTAGGGAAATCATTAAAATGTACTTACTTGCCAGTAAAATTTAATTGGGAAAGCCTCTCAACTTCATACTTACGTATTACGTTTTACTAGGAGTTCTAGTTACGGTTAACAAGTTAAGAACGAACAACATTGAATTGAATTGACGCCGCCGTGGTGGAGTGGTCAGTAGCGCTGCCTACACATCGGGCGGTCCGGGTTCGAAACCGGATAGTGGACAATGTTAGTATGATGAACGCGATCATTTGTTCATGAGTCATGGTTGTTTATTATTTATTTAAGTTTATTTATAAAAATATATATATTTGTCCGTTATCTAGTTCCATAACACAAGTTCTTAAAGATACTTAATTTGGGCTAGTTAATTGATGTGAGCGTAGAAATATATTATTATTATTAATTAATTGTATTGTTTATTTCGAATCTCTACTTGTACATGATGACTGGTATGATATTGGCATCATTTTAAAATAAGACCAATCTTTATTCATAGTGTTTATCCGAAATATGAGCCAAATCCATTGACCTAAAAAAACACCTTTTCCATATTGGTTGCAAAGGCATTTGTATGGGACAAGTGATTTTTTAAGTTCAGTTGATTTACCTCATATATTCTTTTTAATAAAAAGGTCAAGCAAATGTCTCCATTCCACCTGATGGTAAGTAGAAGTGGAGTCCAAATGCGAAGATAGCTGGTGCGAGAGATAAACTGCTGCGCTAGCCACCCTCGCCTTGCCGCCTGCAAGATGCTCCTTCACGCCTCTTTTGAATGACCCAGGATTATAGCAGCAGGGAACACGTGTGCCGGCAGTGAATTCTATTTCTTGATTGTGCGACAAGAAGCGAGTTGACAAATTTCTTAGTTCGCGTAGCCATTGTTTATCGGTGACATCGTAGACCAGCACGCGTAGTTCTTACAAGGAAGGGAGATGGTAAAATTTATGTATATTTCTCTGTTATCTAGTATTGATACACAAGTTTTAATCCTTATTTGGTTTAGAGCGGTGTAAGTATAAAAAATGTAAAAAATAAAGTCCCTTTCCCATTTATTAGGTATATTTAATATAACTATATAATTACTGGGCATGGAGGGCATATCATCTTAGTCCTCAGGATGACATGCGCACTTGCGGTGTTAAGTGATTTACACTTAATATTGCAAGTGTCTATAGGCGGCGGTGACCACTTAACATCAGGTGGGCCGCAAGCTTGTTTGCCATCTCGTTACATTAAAAAAAAAATTAGGAAGTAAAGATAATGAAATACTGTCCCAAAGGCAATAAATTTTATTAGCTTAAGTTTATGACAAATAACTGAGATTAGAAAAAGTACGTACCAATAATAAAAAAACTTCTAACCATTTTATTTTCCTGTTGTTTATTTCTTGCACTAGCCCTGGAAATAACATTAATAGGCATCATCGCATTTTCAAATCTCAATTAAGCTTTAGTCGGTTCAATTTGCTCTATAGGTCAACCAATGGACTACTGCTCTATCGAATTGCTGTAATATTGGATAAACTATAGGCAGAAACCGCAAGCGATGTCTTCGCTTTATGTACTACGTAATACAATTATAGAAAATTACTCTCTCCCGGTTTATGTTATCTATTGTTTCGCGTTAGAAACGCTAACTAAACTCTACATTTGAATATTGCTCACTAAACAATTTCTAGTTGGCATTAGCATCTCTAAAAATACGTACATAAGAATCAAAATAGTTTTGTAATGAACGTTGTCACGTTGTCAGAATAATATCGTTTTTCAATTCAAATAGCAAACAGCAAATTCTACCGACATTGAATATTTCTTGGAATAAGATTCTGTCCCGTGGCATAGATTGTTTCGATACAATTTGAAATTACCTTAAGTTGTTGCGAGTGTTGCAAAACGTTTGATATTCGTTTGTATCTCTTCACTGCATTGCATAACTTAAATTACTTATGAAGTATTATCCAAATTAAGGTAAATAGTAAGTGCTCTTGTCTTTTTGCAACGTAATAGAACGTATTCTGCGAAATACTTAACAAACGTCAAGAAATCAAATTAAAAAATAATGCTATTGCTGATGTAAAATAACGTAATACAAATTAGTTCAAAACAGGTGTAATATATAAAGAATTTGTTATTTATATAAAAGGGTCAAAATATACTAAACTAAGTAAAATAATGGCCGTTAGTGATGGCAAAGTTAATTTGAGGCGTCAACAACGTGAGTGATGTGGCTGTCAGTTAGGTGTCGATTTCGGACAAGAATCGCCCGAAGCACTATTTAAAATTGGTCGTAGAACTAAACACGGCACATCTAGAGACTACACTGCTACATTATTTTCAAAAGTATTGCGATATATAAAATATGCTTTAATTATATTACGAGCCATATCGCGCGCATAAATCTTTCTTTGTGTCGTCATAAGAACCACACTTCACATTATAATTAATAACACATTAAAGAAATGCTTCGAATGAAAAATGTTTATCTTTTTTCAATTTATTATCTTTGACATTTATTTTTAAGTGAGTATGGGTTGGTCACTGTTAGGAAACAAACAGTGGAGGGAAATCAAATAAACAGTGTCATTTTTTCCCGCTAGTGTATTGTTTACGTTGGTTTGTAAGGTTTTCAGTGGGGCAATTCCGTAAAGAAATTATAAAATATGAGCCATTTTTTTACGGGGAGGTGAATTGCATTTACGCGTCATCCCTGCGGGGTGGTGCCAACCGCAAGGGGCATGACGGACTCGAGGTAGTTGTTCCCTCACTACCCACTAAACATCCTCCCCGGCCTGACCTCCATCGCGCTTTTGCGGGGTGGCTCGGGATCTGTGCAAGCACAGCTAGCACCGAGACATAAAATATGATCCCTACTTAATAAACAATATTTCATAAAAAAAAAACTAGTTCTTAGTAAAATATAGCTCTCCAAATTACATGTCAACGTCACGTAGCAATAGAATACTATGACTATTATTCAATTTTCTCCAAAAGATTTTTTTATAAAATTGGAGTGATCATCAAAATAAGAAGAGAGTGACACGCTCTGACCGTGGGAAGCACGGCCAGATGTGCAGAAAAGAGAGAAATAAAAGATAGGTTAAATTTAACACTATTTATTAACTCAGGGCGTGAGTGGGGTTTCGCACTGGGGTTCTCGCACTTTAGAAAGAGAGACTTAGCTTCAGCGGTTAGCGCAGGAAGCGGCAGGAACCAGGCACGTCGACTACCAGCGTGGTCGGCGTGGGTTCAGCTTCGGCCGGTAGGGTGGCACGAAGCACAGCAGCGGAGCAGCAGGGTAGGCGGCTGCCCGTAGATAGGATCCCCTAGTTCGGGGATCGCGTAAGTACTAGATACAGATGTCTACTGAATGATTAACTGTAGCTGGAGAAAATGGAAGAAGAGGACCAGTTTCTCCGAGCTACGCCTTAAATACTCGAATAGATCTGGAACTTTCCCAAAATTTGTAGTGGGAGTTCCGTTTAATGAATAATGCAACCATAACCAAAGGATAGTTTATACAGAGTACCTGTATCTATGGTTGCTGCAGTAAAATATGTAAACAAAAATAATTTAATATGTTTATAAGAATATTATATCGGAGAAAATACAAGTTAAAATATATTAGTTATTTAATTAATTTATGGCACAAATTAGGTGGGCCAAAAGGCTTGTATACAAAGTTCGAGATATTTTTAAAATGGAGGGTAGTCAGAATCATTATTATAAATAATAGAATTTAGAAGCGGGTATCGGCGTCAGCCGACATGAGAACTGTCATTAGTAGACAGATGAAAACAAGTATAATCACAATAACAATTGCTGTGTTTATATTTGGATTAAAAACAAGTGAAAGTTCACATTAGTATAGAATATTTAATTATTATAGTTGATAGTTATGTGATGCTTTGTTTTGTATGGATTTTTATTAAAAATCAACGTAAGTATATTGAAAGACGGTTTAGACCGTGACATATCCCCCCCTTTAGTGTAGGATTTTGCTTGACAAAAATCCCCTAAAGAAGTCTACACTCTCAAAAAGAAACTAAAACTTCAGAGTAATAGTTATATAGAACATTCAGACACTCAAGATACAACACAACTGCAAAAGAGTACCCTGCAACATTGACGAGAGGTATCGACAATACAAGATTTAGAGTCTTGGTAGTACCTAGGACTACAGATGCAAGGCAAAAGAGAGTAATCCAGTTGTTTAGCAACCGAAAAACAATAAGGTCACAGTTGTGAAAGTAAAATTAAGAGATACTTCAAAGTATTCTATAAAAGAATAAGAGCGCAGTTTAGGTACAGCATTCTCCAGTTAAAATGAAAAAAATGGAAGGGATTTTTTTTTTGAAAAAAAATTGTTTAGCAATTTTATTTTTATTATCGAAAATTTTGTAAAAAAAACAAAGCAATAAAATCACGACCAGTAAAAGAATTCAACAAAAATTTCATTTGGTTTGAACCAAATGCATTTGTGAACAAAAACCAAGACAGCTTTATAAGATAAGGAACTGTTTCCTTATTTTAACAATAATTATATTTTGTTTTAAATTATTCAAAAGGAAACAATACATCAGAATGTATGTTTTGTTGTATTTTAAAGGTTAGTTATAGTTTTTGAAATTATTATATTTATAGTTTTAGACTATAAATACAATATTTTTTTAAGATTGTTTTTATGTTAGTAATTTTAATATTTTACAATAGTTAAGAGTATTTATTTAGTTTAAAATCTTTGATATGCCAAGATCCTAGATTTTTACCTTTCATATCAACCAATTCATAGACCAAGGGCGATAGTTTAGATTTAATACGACATTTAATATATTTAGGAGCAAGTTTTTTAGAAAATTGCTTATCTTTGTCGCTTTGATAGTAAGTTTTTCGCCAGACAATATCATTAACGTTGAAGTCAAAGTTTTTGCGACGAAGATTATAAGGACCACAATTACGAGAATGCAACTTGATTAGAGAGCTTTGGACCTGGTCAAAGATTTTCCTTAGTTTTCCAGTATTTTCTGCATATGCATCTCGAGCTGTGAAAACTATATCGTCGGTTTGATCAACGTCAACGTAGTGAGAACCACAAGAAACCAATTCTCTCCCGAAGACCAGAAATGATGGGGTATATCCCGTTACTTCACTTACAGCAGTATTGAGAGCGAACTGAATTTTTGGTATATTTAGATCCCAAATCCTGTGATCCTCGTTGATGAATGTGGAAACAGCCGTCATAATAGTTTTATTATAACGCTCGACAGTATTTACCTGCGGCGTATATTTAGGCGTATAACGTACTTTAGGTACTTTATATTGAGAAAACATATGTTGTAATTTTTGACTTACGAACTGTTTTCCATTATCCATCAGAATTGTACTGGGAATGCCATGTACAAGAAAGACTTTTTCTTCTAAAATATTTGTTATGACTTCGGCAGTAGCTCGGCGTATAGGAAATAATAATGAATATTTAGAGAAACAACAAGTTACGACAAGCAGCATTGTATTTTGCTTCCTAGATGGAGGCAATGGACCAACCAAATCCACGCTAATCATTTGGAATGGTCTAGAACATTCCTTAGGTCGACCCATAAGTCCTAAGGTAGGATGATTAGCATGTTTATGAGAGTCACAAGCATCACAATAAAAACTACTCTATAAAGAATAGCATGGATTATCACCAAGCTTGGTAATTGGCAAGGCTGGATTTTTTATGGAAAAGGGGACAAAAAAGCAGACGGTTCACCTCTACAGCAGCATACAGGCGTCTTTTCGGATTACGGAAACTTATGAGCGTATCTGCTTATTAGCTATTAAAAAAACAAATAAGTCGAATAAAAAACGAAAATTTTTTAAGAAATGGAATGAAATTGTTTATTTGCATTTGAAAAAGTTACACAGAAGATGGTCAGGTAACATTAAATTTAACTTATTCAGCCATATACAGTAAGAATGCAAAATTATAGTAAGTATACAATTTAAAATTAATAATATTATTCAGATCTCAATAAACATACATAATAGCAAAATAATTAAATACATTTGCTTGAAATAATAATCACTAGAGAATTTACAAATAATGTCAATCTTTATACTTGTACATTATTTAATAACAGTGATGATTTATAGAATGTGCTTACTTAATTTATTATGATAATAAAATACAACTTTTTATTCTAATTACTCCAGCTTTCGGTGCAATGCTTACTTTACAACTTGAAACTCTATTATTTTAGTGCAGCGTGGGCCGATGAAACATCCAGTAAGTATATTGCGTCGTCTTGGCAAAAACATGATCATGTAGTAAGTCTTTGATGGCGTTTAATTAAATTACATAGTGGTTTGCAAATCACTTGTACTTGAGTGCATATTAATCTCTCAAAATTATAGGGTACCCATATAGGTTTCTGTTTTGTCCACTTAATACATTGATGTTTAGTCAAACTACGAGATAATGAAAGGTTTGCCATATGTAAGGCCTTTTATTGCAACTATTTACTTCGATTTATAACCTACATGTGAATTTGTGATCATATTAATTAAATTTCTTATTTTATATCTTTGCACACTTGTTTTATTATGGAATACCTTATAAATTTTGATATATTCCACTGTAGTGTAACATCTGCAAGGCGATTGATGGGCAACAGATTCTTTTTGTGATGGATTGTACATAGGTTTATTAGCAATATTTAAATGTGGCACTAAATAATTATAATTTTTACTATAAGTTTTGCCTTCACTTAGAATTACATAACAACAAAATATGTAACACAAACGTGAGAACCTATTATTGGCTTTATGTGTTTAAACAATTTTATATGTTGTTATCTCTTAGCTGTCGGTTTTCCAAAACTAAATAAATAAATACTTCTTTAATATTCACTAATTATTTTCAAAATGACATTTATTTCTTTAATATTATTTGTGACGTTATTCATTACAATGTTAATAGGTACCATGTTAATAACTAATTAAACATAATGAATTAAATAGTAATTCATTATTATATTATTTAATTTTTGATATCTCAAGAGCTGATAAAAAGTAACTCCCAGAGCTTTTTGATGTATTTTAAGTAGTTTGTTATTAATTATTTTTATTTAGATGAAATAGGTTATTTCTTATCGATTATTACAACATTTGGTGGAATATATTGGTATTGAAATAATGTAATAGAGGACCAATAACAATAGGTTTGCTAAAAGCAACCTTAGCTTGACTCATTGCGGAACTTGCGGATTCTGTGCCGGAACCGACAATGATTTACACTCGTTATGTTATGCTATTCATTCAACATAAAAAGTTAACGTCAAAATAATAATATTTTTCCTATAGGTATACAAATACTATATCAACCTCTATCAAACATGCCTACGTAGTAAACATGAATCACACACACACATTACAATTATTACACATATTTACTTTGTGCCGATTAAGTATGTCAGTGTTGAGAGGTCAGCGTTTACAACACCGACCAATACAAACAAAGAAACTGCAAGTGTAGAATTAGAGAACAATAATCATCCCTCGTTTGTAGATACTTGACGAATGCTAAATGTCCGTGGCGCCTCGGGCGTTAGTAGAGCCGCCATTAAAATAAGCTTTCGTAATAACGAGCTGTATTTGTTCGGAGGGAGCGCCAATACTGATACTTTCCAGGGAAACGGTGTCATAGGTCGTGTACCAACACGCAAGATTCTCAACCACTCACACCGATACAAGATAATTAATTCTCCTCTAGGGCACTTGCCAATTAAGACTTTCGAAAATTAGTAGAGATTACGATCTCATAATTTACCTTAAATGCGATTGTAATGGCCGAAGCTGACGACAAGCGTCTTAGCTAACGAGCATTGTACGTATTACTTGCAAAAACACTCAGACGAAATAGTAAATAAAATTATGTTCAGTTAATGTTTAGACGATCAACCCGAATGTTTCTTCACGAGTCATGATTATTTATGAATGTTTATTTAATTTACATATATGTATGTTCATTATCTAATATAAATAATACGTAAGTTCTTAATTATGTTTAATTTGGGCTAAAGAGGTAAGTACTCGTAGTTAATTGCTGTGTGCGCAGCGTGGGAATATATTATTATATATTACATACATACATATAATTACGCTCACAATTCCAAAAGGGGTTGAGCAAAGCAGAGCTTCAGGTAACATTCAGTTACAGCAAGCCACACATGGCAGTATGGGCCTCGCAGTACTACAAAATAGTGACAGGTTGCCAGCATGTCGCCTAATTTTTTCAATCGAAATACGTTTAAATATCACCTAAGTAAGATAATAATCTTAATTTTACTGTCCGCGTTTTACAAGAAAGCAGCAAAATGTGCAAGCTTGAATTAGGTTGTAAATTGACGACGCGCCGTATACGTACCTCAAAATTTACACACTAATAAACACAGCATCCTTCAAATGCAGTAAATTGTCTTCGATCTTCTTTATGGTGGTAGTAGCAGGACAGGCAGGCGCTAGAGATTAAAAATCTGATTTATCAATACACGTAGTGTATAAATTTATATATGACTAGTGCTCCGACCGCGACTATGTCTGCGTATTTTTTTTTTTTGTAATATAGCTTTTGTTACTCAGTAAGAAAGTAGCATTGTAACGGTGAAATAAATTTTTCATAATCATTGGTCCAGTAGTTTATAAGTCATTACAAACATACATACAAATCTTTTTTCTTTATAATATTAGTATAGATTAGAGATTATTAATTACTTGTCACGTATAATTCATTTTGTAAAATAAAACTTCACAACACACTTGTCGAACAAGGTTCGAAGAGTCAATCTACATTTCTAAGTCAGATGCCAGTGTCCTATTCCTGCTCGAAGCTGCTCACCTGTGCAAGTCTAGACGCGAAGCACACCGATCGGGCGTTGAGCGCGGACATCATTCTGTTTCATTCAAATACCGTTCTAAACACACGGCAATAAGGTCCCTAATTGAACAACTTCAAGGCCGAAATGGCCAGCTATAGCGCGTCCGATGAGGGCCGTTGAATTTGTTCAATTAATGACCTTATTGCCGTGTATTTGGGTATGCCGGTATTTGAATGATGTCCTTGCCCGACGCCAGATTGGTGTGCTTCGCGCCTTAGAGGCGTATGCCGCTCCCTTATATCTCGATGACCCTAAATCATCTAATAGAATACGAGAGAGAAAAAAAACACAAAGTCGACAAGACCTTCTTAACAAAAATTTAAGCCTAAAAAGGCAGCCACAACAATAGCTTTTAAAAAAGAAATGTACCTGAGCCTGGAATTATTGGAAAGTTAGAATTATTTATTTTACACAATTACTTGCATTTAATTTAAGGGTTAAACCAAGTATTAAAACGAATGGGGACTTAATGTGATGGATGTCTTATGATGATTCTTAGCATTCGAATGCAAACTGCCGTTCATTATTAAAGTTTTACGTAGAACTTAAATGTACCTATTAAGCAAGACTTATCACACAATGTTTGCAAAACGTTCCGCTGTTAACGTTTGTTGCATAAAGCTAAGACAAAAAAACAACAACAAGGTGTAATAAAAATAAGGCACACCCGAAGGTTGTTTACTAATGTGCAAGTAAAAAACTACTTTCAAAGTCAGCGTTACTTCTGATAAACATTGATATATTTTTTCAGTGTCAATGGTTTTAAATTTGGTCACTCGTTGTACGTCCTACACCTACCCCCTAAAAAAACCGTGGTTTGATAACATTCGAATTTTGTATTTTCGTCTTATTTGTCTTTCTGTTTATTAGTAAACTTTCCAGAACGTCGAAGGCAAGGCTGGAATCAGGGTTGATTAGCATTGGAACCCTGATGCCATTCCTAAAAATTAAGAATATTGTACAGTCAACAGCACATCAGTTAAACAAAACCGTCAAATTCCAACCTCCAAGCAATATTCAACCTTAAATCATTTGATATTAAGTGCATAATGAATTGGGAATATTTGTCAGTTTCTGGTAACCCGATGGGCTGTTGTCTCTACGTTTTTCGTTAGCAAAAGTAAGTATATTTTTACCAAATTTTATATTTTCATCATTTTATATGTAAGTAAGCACTTAAATATACCAATACCTAATGTAATTTGTAATTAAAGTACAATTTCTGATTCTGTCAAAATAAGAAAAGGTTTTTGTGTCTTAAAATTAACGATACCTTAGATTTTTTATGAAATGCTAATCAAATTATCAGTATCGTCTATGTTTAAACATTCTACTTTTTCCAGTGCTTAAATTGTAATATTTTTTTAACTGACAATATAACCCTCTTTATCCACATCCCGCCACTACTACACCATTGCTACTTATGCAATGTTTATTTTTGAAAATTCAAAATGCAAGTTTAATTCGTTGCGCTCCAATGTTTTCATTAGTGTCTTCATTTTAAAATTGTTTTCATTCCAAGCTAAAGGTCAGTTATAGAGTATTTTATTTCCTTTACCAATGACAAAATTCCCAACTTTCTTCAACATGTCTTTTCTATGAAAGCACTGTGTTACTTAACGAGGATAATATTATAAAATAAATACATAGTAAGTACTAAAAGTGAGACTACGCCTGCCCGTAATTGAAGCACACTTAATCAATCAAAACGAGGAAAACAAACCAGACAACCAAAAATTTTTCTTTAAATCATGCATCACACACGCTGGCCCATTATTTGTTCGCAAGCGTTTGGCAACGTAAGACAATTGGACATAATTTTTGTAATAAATGATGCTACCTATGCGCTAATCGGTACTCTTACCGCGCGCATCAATCTTCATTACAGCGTGTAACCGGCGCTTGCGATTAATTCAACATGTAGGTTCGTGAAAGTTGCATCATTATCGTCCACCTCGAGGTCGTTTACAAAGCTGTGACTTACCGGCCCTTACATCGAATTCTAATTTGCTCTCCGTTTAATTAACAACGCCCAAGCTGTTTACACCTGTAAAGCTTTGTTGTGCAAAATTAATTTTATTCGTGCTAAGTAGCAATCAATTCAACCTTATTGAATATCAGATTCGTATTATCTGATCGAAAGAATATTTATGGACACAATGAAAGCTCTAAAAGTGTTAATCGTTCTTTTGCAATTAGTGTAAATGTCTATTTATTCTTTTTAAAAGTTGTCTTTTACTATTCCCTGTTTTACTAGCGCGTTGCATATGAATATTTACTGAAAAATTAGGAACAATGCACCATTTCAATTTGTTGCAGAAATTTTTTTCATAATTGCGGTCAACAAGTCCAGTTCTCCTTAATTCATATGAGGAAATACGTAACACAGTCTCATAATGTTTACTTTTTAAAAAAATTAAGATAATTTACCGCGAAATCACAATTGTAACCTCCTGCATCATACAAGTCAATTACACGATAATATCACGTTTATCTATGCACTTGCAATCACAGTTAATACTCACCAATTTCCATAGTAATTTGGGTTCAATGTTTTTGTGTATAAGCTCGAGGTGCTCGGCGCGGCGGCGGCGGCAGAGCGGCCCGTGCCGTGCGCGGGCGCCTTTCACCGCGGGTCGGAGGTCAGGGCGCGCTCAGGTGCCCCGCCCCTCGTCGCCGCCAGCCTCCCTTGCCCTGTACCCGCGCTAACGGCCCGCCACCATGCCCTATTCAGCTGTCGTCGCGCAAACACCGCCGCCTCGCTGGGAACACCAAAACTTATGAATTATTCCAGCGCTCTGCACTGTTTTGAAACAATTACAAAACAATACGAATTCGATCATAAATTTCACAACGCTCTTTGTTTCAGCTCGTGCTTACTGTTGCCGATCGCTAATACAGCCTTAAACTTACAAAATGCGTAGAGTAAATCACAAAATTAGAAAGTTATTGTATACTTGTAAAAGTTTTGTTTTGAATGAGATAATTTCCTGTCGTGTATAACGAGTGAATTAATTTTGGCGCGCTATGATTTGCGTTTCGCTGTGGCGTGCAAGATGCATCGTTAGTGTTAATGTGGCTCCGCGGCGGAAGCTGCACATAGCGAGCTTTCGGCGGTTCCCACGGCCCCCTCCCGCGCCCGCCGATTACACAATGAGAGGTGAACGCGGATCTAAGCAATCGCTTAACCTCGCCCACTTCGCCCGAGCAGAACCATGCGGCACAGACACAGCAAGAGCATACACAATTTCATCGAGAAAAACAAATCTACTCGTCCACTAGCGCAACACAGCTGACCTTAATTTATACCTGTTACTATCAATATAATTAATTTATGAGCGGCGAACCAGACGAGCTACCTATAATGTGCGATAATTATCAAGTACATTGGTTAAATCATCTCCATTTGGCTGTTAGATATCAATCAACTTGGTTGGTAGTAATTATCGATTTCTAAGATTACAAATCGACCGTACGTGTTAATATATCATAGAAAATCAATTTATATGAAACTGACGAAGATTAAATCAAATCATCTTATTTCTACTGCTACTTCGTAGTGTACCATTCATGTAATATATTACTGGCTGCGGTTATCTATTGTAATAGAGTAATTTCAAAATCGGTCATTATTTATTTCAAACGTAAGACAGCTTTTACAACGCAGCCCGTGATAGAAAATTATCCATAATACGCATGCTTGTAGAACTACAATTCAATTGTCTATTATGAAACAATGTAGATGGAAATTAATTTAAGTTTGCTTTATTAAAGAATTTGCAATTTATGAAACACTAAATTATAATTGAGTACCAACTAGTAAAAAATAAGTAACGTCCTTACTCATGTATTTTGAATCAAAGGCTATTTTGACAAAATGACAAATAATTCTAATTGCAAGGTCAAAAGTGCATATTTTTCCGTAACAGCTCAACCGGTCCAGTTTCCGTGAAATATGTTTACAGTTCCGTACAACGTAGCGGCACAACAGAGCGGTCAGTAATCTTTTGTTCGTAGCTCGACGGGCGGCCGTTTACGGTGATGGGCACTTTCGATACATCCGGCAGTCCGGCCGGGTCACGAGCGTGCTTTGTGCTCCCCGTACATATGCGTGACCCGAGTATGATTACGTTCTCTTAATTACGCTGTCACATCGTCACTTGACGGACGATAGTGAAAGCGACCCAACATAATAATAGACAAAAATGCTTACACGCTTACACCCATCGGTACATCAATTCAACGTGCCGAATATGATGTGAAGATCTATTAGACAGAATGCTTTGAGTTACACGCTAGAGGCAAGCGTTGTGCTTTAGTTTCCATACAATTTTGTCAACTACACGACACTTCATCAGGTAGTGCTAATCACTACACATACTAAGTAAAGCTACGTTTACGGGAAGAGATTGCTTGTATTCCTGTGACCGGAACGCAGAAATTGGGTTCGTCTTGTAAATAAGAATGCTAAACGGGCGTTCTTATTTACGGTTTCTTATTTATTATTTATTACAGTGATGAAACGTTACAGTGTTCGGCGATATGACAGTATTCTCTTAAATAAATTGTTGTTCGTTAGCCTCGCTAAAACTCGGAAACGGCTAGATAGATTTGGCTAATTTTGGTTTTAAAATATTTGTGGACGTCCAGGTAAAGTTTAATTGGTGTTGGACATTTGGAAAAAAAGCGAGGAAAATAGGGAAAATAACATCTTTATTTTCTCATAATAAAAACTTCCTAACTGTCAAACATTTGATGTTCGTCCGGTCGCGGACGTTCGAAATCATTTTCGTTCATCTATTATTATTTAGGCACAAATTTAGTGCGCGAGAACTTTCTTAACCTACTTTTGGTTATTAACTAAAAGTACTAATGAACTTAATTTCCGTTATTAACCGTTTACGTTATGTACTCGTATTATCTCTAACTACTATCTAGGTGGTGGACCCATATGTAGAGTCATCTGGGTAGATACCACCGCCTTTCTTGATTCTTCCATGAAGCAGTTCACTGTGTTTCGGATTGAAGGGAAATGTAGACAGTGTAATTACTGACCACGGAAGGCATATCATCTTAGTCCCCAGGATGGCAAATCACTTGCAGTTTTAAGTGTTTTACTCTTAATATTGCACGTGTCTATAGGCGGCGGTAACCACTTAACATCAAGTGGACCGCAAGCTTGTTTGCCATCTCGTAGTATAAAAAAAATCTCTGAACGTACTGCACCGATTTTAATGAAATTTTGTAAACCATTTTTACTTGGTCCAACTTAGAACTTTTTGTTCTTAGAACTTAGAACTTTTTTATGCGAAGTAACCACAACAGCATATGGTGGGTCAGTTAGTCTAACCTACATTATAACATTAATTGTAACACAGTCCTCGGACTAGCACGGGAGGTGAAGAATTTTGTCGGTATACTCTCACTAATATTGTATCGAGTAATAGTTTAAAAGTGTAATATTTTTATGTCAATGAGTAGTTTTTTACTATCTTATAACTGTTTATCTAGTTAACAGTATAATGATATTATTATTATTATTATGGTACTTTAAGAAGCTGCTTGTGAAATTGCTACTGCTGTGTAATGTAGTGTAGTTTGTACTATGTATTAATTTATGCAATAAATTTATTCTTATTCTTAATTAACATTAAAGATTAAGAAAATTTTGTAATATTAATAGTATTTACAAAAGTAATAAACATTCGTAACAGTGCAATTTACTCTAGTTATCGTTTTGAAGTGACGCTGCCTATATAGGACACATAGGTACTGCACAAATAGACCATTGGTCGAATCTCCGCTGGGTAAAGAATTGGGATAAACATTTGCGAGTAAATATTTACGTATTGTAAACTACACCGCTGTCGTTAAGTCCCTAGGTTGTTGTTTGCATTTTCTTTTAAGACACCGCTGTTTACTAGTGAAGTTCTGCAATGAATATGTACCTAAACTTCTGTATTAACTAAGAAATTTTTATTATCATTCTCAAGAACAAGACATCAACACAGATAACCCTTGGTGACGATCTTTTATGTCACTAGAAAAAATTTAACTAGCTTTTCTTATTTTTATAATTAGATTAGTTTCGATTTGACGAATATTAATAATGATTATGATTATACTTTAACACTATTGCGTGGTTTGTGAGAACAGTTAGGAACTAATTGATGTATTAATGTATTATTCCTGTTAAGGATACTATTCCAAAATTAGTTATTTAATTCCTAATTTATTGAAATATCGATTCATATTTTAGATTCCTACACTTTGACAATGTTACAATTTAAAGGTATTTATTTGCAAATTGCTTTATTTAAGTTAGAATTTCTCTTACTGTAAACTGCGGTGTCGCTACCAAAACAACTTGCTTATGACACCATCCCTATTATATTCGCGTCATCACGTCATCATCATTATACAGCCTTTATAATTTGACCCACTGCTGGGACACAAGGCCTCTCCTTGATCGAAGGAGGTTTAGGCAGTAGTCCACAACGCTTGCCCAATACGGATTGCTGGACGGAGTATAATACCCCTTTGCTGATCCATTAGTCGCCTTCTACGACACCCATTGGAGGATGTGTATCCTACTCTGCCGGTAGCACATGGCTATCGTCATCATGTGTACAACGAACTACAATCATCATTACCCTGAAAGTTTGAATTGGCTTTCATTTTTATTTGGCATGCTTTAAAGTATTTGAAAAATAAATTAATGCCTATTCTAGATTATTCTATTTTTAAGAGCTTTTTTCAAACAAGCCTAATTTGTTTACATTCTTCATCTCGTCTTATTGTCCTTACTTTACTAGTACAGTACCAGATCTTATTTAATATAATTTTAGGCGTGCATGATCAAATTAATATCATTATATGAATATTTGTAACAAGTATATTACCAAATTGACTCATGAAAAATGTTTTTGCTCAGCACAAAAATCTGGCGCAGAGGTCCCGACCTTTGACTGTATGAAAGTTGTTAACCAACGAACTAACCGGCCCTCATAATATAATGCTGTCGATATGGCAACCAAGGCTTAAATTATTTTTTTCCTAATATGCTAAATTAGTCGTTTTGTTTGCTTAAAACTTTGATTTGATTAATTATAGCGACGAGACGAGGAGTTAAAAACAAGTTGAGAATATTTACATAAGCGTTTTAAGCTACGACAGAGTTACGCACACGAATTCTACAAGTGCTATTGCAACAAAAAAAAATGGAAAAATTATGGATAACCCAGCATATAACTTCTTCAAACTTACAATACATGTAATACCCACCAAAGAATAAACTTTAAAAAATTATGCTAAGATACAATTAGTAACACCAACATAGAGTAAAGAACAGATTGACGGCAATTTATATTCGATGATTAATAATTAAGTGATTTAGTAAATGTTCAAGCTATCTCGCTCATACACAATGACAAACGAGCGAGATGACATGAAATTCAAGCGGGCTCTTAATGAAGAAACGTTTAAATATTTAGACATTAGGTATCCAAAAGGCAATGTTGAAATTGGACTATTATTAATTAAATCATTAAGCGTTTTTAAATATCATTTGCGGTACTTCAGTTGGTAATTAAAGTTTGTTTGGTGCGCAATCGCAGGATTTCCAGGCTTTCGGTTCCGGCTTCGGAATGGGCCAGTCCTCCTTGAGCGACGCGCCACGGTTTTCGTCTCGATTGATCACAATCATTTAATCGGAGCTCGTCGCTTGCTTGTAAAATGAGAACACCTTTTACACCTACATCTTTTAAATAGCTCGAGACAATATTCCTTTATCACCTGCTATCCCGATATGCATATTATTACCTTTCGATTGTTACTCGGAGAACAGGGACAAGTAAATGTTCATTATTAAATTTATAACCCAGACGCCGAAACATAAGTCATATCAACATTTTACTTAACAGACAAACTTCCAAGCATAAACTGTTATATTTAATTAATAAATTATACGTATTTGTAATTTACAGTCAATTTTGTACTACAACAATGTTGTCGGTAAATTTAAAAAAAAGTTCGAATATATCATGAAGTTTTTAACACGAAGTGAAATTGTAATTTTACACATAATTAAAAACCTGTTCATGTTATCAAATTATCAATGAGGAAAAACTATATTTTATAAACTGGTTACTGATTGACTTTGCAACTATTCTCAGATACCACAACAGCGAATTTTAATAAATTTAAATCAATAACAAGGACTATCGGTGTAATTAAATGTATTTTTTTAATGTATATAAATTTTATACCTAAACAGGGAAAAATATTTTAAACAAATTTGTTTCTATCCCAAAATTATCACTGGCATACTAGCATAGATTTACGTTGTGCCGGCAGAATAGAATAGCATCACCCCATATCCTCCAATGGGTGTCGTAGAAGGCGACTAAGGGATCAGCAAAGGGGTATTGATCACCTTTTACTCCGTCCACAAATTCCATTGGAAAAGCTTGATGGACTACTGCCTATACCTTCTTTATTGAAAAGGAGAGGCCTTGTATGCAGTAGGTCGAATTATAAATACTGATGACGATGATAGATTTACGACCGGTTTAACACCAAGTTAACACTTTTTACAATTTCGGAAATGGGCATACAATATTTAAAAATTGGACCCATTCCTATGAATTAAGTATGTTATTTTTTGCAAAATTTTAAATGTAAACCCTAATACAACTGGCCGATAGACTTTCTAACATTTTCCATGCGTAATTTTTATATTTGAACAACAAACATATATACTTATATAAATACAATTAATAGGTAGTCCAAATAACGAAGAAAAGAGGAATAAACTGTGTTTTTTTGGATTGACTAATGCTGTCGGCTGGAGATGGCCTTTGCAGCGTCACTGGAGTTATTTTGAAGAAGGTGAGACCTCGGTGAGTCTCCTAGTCTTTAATGCTCTTTATTAAGGTGAAGCTAAGAGCTGGCGACCATGGCCATTGGCCATACTGAGTGGAGCAACCCGCGCCTGAATTAAACACAGAAAACGAAAAAACTATTTATATATATTTTTCTTAACAAAAAAATATGTATCTACAAAATTATTAAAGTTTTATGAAAACAGCTCCAGTAGTTTCGAGCTATTTTACTTTTTTTTGGTAAAACTAAGGTGCACGACTAAAATCTACAAATATTGAGATTTTCAAATACTAATTTCATTAGTATGTATTTTTCAAAATTTACTATTTAAAGGCACACTTATCAGCTCGGAAAGGGAACGCCCATTTTTTACTACGGAACTGCACCTACGCAACGATTACGAACCGTAGCACATCGCCTCTTTTTCATAGTAAAAAGAGGCAATACAGTTCCGAACTGATAAGTGAGCTTTATTGTTAACGAGTGATGATCGTTCGGAAATTGCATATTACCCCTTAGGTATTGCCCCCTTAACTTCTAGTCGGCGAGTATCTCCCAGCTGCTTGTATAGTTTACTAGCTGAGCCGCCGCACGTTTTTGTGGTTGCAAAAAATATTTAAAATAGTATAATATGTTACATCATTTAATCACGCTCAAAATTCCAAACGTGGTTTCATTTGTGTTGAGACTTTGTATGCACAGATTAATAAGAATATGTTTAATTGTTATGCTTCCTCGTTCCATAGCAACGGTTGTTTGGGTCACTTATCAATATATTTTCGCTGTTTAATAATTTCAATAAATTATCCAATTTTCTTTGTTTTTAAAAGATAAATTACTTAAGTCATTTTTAAGAACTTATTTTCTTAATTTTTCTTTGAAAATATTAAAGAAAAATTAAGAAAATAGGATTGGATTGGATTGGAAGAAGGTTTTCTACAAAGTAATAGAAAACTTTTAAAAAAAGGTGAAATATGTTTAGGCGTGACCTCGGCGTGACCAAGGGAAACGGGGATTCATTTATGTATTTATTGCTTTATTGGATGTATAGACTATTGACAGCCAATAACTGAAAATCACGACCACATTGCTACTTAACTTTCACTTTGTGCTGCAGTTACAAAAACGTATAGGTAATAAATAACTAATATTTGTTTACAAAATACGCTTTATACATTAGCGAAGTACAGCAATCTAGAAGGAAGTAAATTAAGTTAAACGAACATGACATTTTCTCGTGAGTTATGTTCATGTGAGGTAAGTTTATGAAAATAATGGCGATGCTAATAAATCTTGAATTAAAAATTACCTGATACGTATCTCGATCGATGTCTTGTTTTGGCAAGCAAAATTGGCAATATCAACGCTGTGTTCCGTATTTCAAGTCTACATAGAGCATGGAAGTTCATGTGAACGAACGTGTTAACGAATTACCCTATCTTATTGAAATCATGTAAAAATTTAACCAGCAAAGTGACAATTAAATTGTATTAAATATATTTTTTTATACCGCAATAATTTATTGACCTGGAAGTTAGAAAAAATCTTAAAAATTTAAGTGCTTTTGTTAAATTGTTTAGGTTGTTTAAAATAAAAAAATGCAAGCTATAAATACGCTGATTTGACGCTGTCGTGGTGGAGTGGTCAGTATAGCTGCCTTCACAACAAGCGGCCCGGGTTCGAATCCTGGTAGTGGCAAATATTTATCTGACGAACACAAATATTTCTTGACGAGCCATGGTTGTTTATGTAAGTATATAATTATTATGTATATTAAAAATATCCGTTATCTAGTATCCATAAACAAGTTCTTAATGATACTTACTTTCGGCTAGATAATTGGTGTAAGTGTAGAAATATATTATATTAATATCAAAGAAAAGAAAAGGTTAAAAGATTTGCAACATATATTTAATTGCGGAACCCTATTAAATGTATTACCTACTGAATATCGATCGCTATTTAAAAATCGGCCCACACCCACCTGCAAAACATATAAAAATTGCTAATAAATATGTATGTACAGCTTTGATTTATGGACCAGCAATCCAAACAATAGTGTATGGATATTCAAAACTTGTCATTGTGTAACGTTAGTTTTCGGTCAAGTAGCATAACCAGAAGAATGATCATTATATTATGCGGATGTATTAAGCGTTCGACGTATAACATCAGTTATTGAACGGTTATCACACGGTTCGTTACAACACAAATGTGCAATACTAAACAAACATTATTTGTACTTGTTACTATTTTCATCGTATAATGAGAGTTTGATTTGTAAAAGGTAACTCTTTATTGGCAATTTACATAAAAATACCTTTATGCCTATACAAAGAAGACTTAATTCAAAGTTGTAGCATCGTCTCTTAAATGCTTTGACGCCGTTAACAATACATCATTTTAACGCTTTTCGATTTGCATAATATCTTTTTCCGCAATGTAAAGAAATTTATTACTTACGAAATTGAATTTATTTTTTTTACATATTTTTAAACTAAAATATTAACTGGTTTCCTTACGTTTATTTTTAACAAAAAAAAATACATTTTTAAAAGTAACTGGATCTGAAAGAACTAATAATAAAATAGACATACGAATACGAGTCCCAAAAAAGTACATTAAAAAAAATTCAAAAACACCAAAGTAATAATTGATTTCACCAATATTTATTATTAATAGCAAAGCTGCTGTGCTGAATTGCCATTGTGGACTTAAATTTGCAATTAATACTAAGCTTTATTATCGCGATCAGTCTCCTCTTGCATATTTATATGTCAATAACTTAGGGATAAGTAAGAGCGCTTTTTATAACAATTTTTCTAAACTATGTCCATTGAAGTGGACACCAGGTCCGACGACGTTAATTTAATTTAGGTAAGCTATTCTATTCTTAATTAATGGCATCGCGTCGCATTAAGAGTACGCATTTTGCCAATGTCAAGTGAAAATGTAACTAAAGTAATAAAAATTGTACGGTTGATTGAGGTTAAAAATGGAGGCTCTCAACACGTGTTTTTACAACAAAAACTCAGGAGAAACTCTTTTGGTAAGCTATTTGACGGTAAGTCGATCATTTTATAATAAATTTATGCTCGATTTGGTTGTTGTAAGGGCTTGTCTTAAGTCCACCAGGTTCACTATCTTATATAAATCTTTTGCCAATAGTGTAAGCAGCATTATTTAATTCCGAGAGTTAATGATAAAACAGCCAGTTCACCTTCGGCTAAAACATTACTTACCATCAAGTGAGATAAAGGCGAAAAGTTTCCCTAAGACTCCGCTGTCCGTCCGTCCGTCTGTCACCAGGTGTATATTTCAACTGTCTAACTATCACGGTTCATGAATCGTGATAGTTACACGGTTGAAATTTTCACAGATGATGAACTTTCCTTGCCGCTATAACAACGACTATTAAACAGAATAAAATAAATATTTAAGGCGGCTCCCATACAACAACGTGATTTTTTTGCTTGTTTTTGCTCGATATTGCGTTATCAATATCGAAATCGGCTTACCAAAATAAAAATGTGATTTTTATTACCTATTTTCAAGATTTTTTAATACAATAAAATGTACAAATTTTGAAATGTTCTCATACTAATTTGTAGTCTAGTTTCATAAATATATTTTTAAAAGTAACGCTCTTTGTTAACGCGTGAAGATCGCTCAAAAATTGCGTGTTATCCCACGTCGTCGCCTATTCAGTTACTAAAATCTAATCTAATCTTAAGCAAGACGACATCAAATTTTTAGTTGATAATAATTATTTTATTTTATTTCCTCTCACACCGGCAGCATATACTTTCTCTTTAAATCTGAATTCTAATTAAATCTAACTTAAATCTAATTGTAAATGTTTCTATCATGTCTTATTCAACATGCTATATTTATAGAGGATAAAAAATCATAAATATCCCCGGACCAATACTTGTAGAGACTGTAAACAGCGGCATTGCGTACAATGAATAACCAATTATACATCTAATTACATTCATAAATCAAGTGAACGTCAATGTACAGTCAACAGCTCATCAACAGACTTCAGATTTCCAAAAACTGACAAATTTTCCCAATCGATTTTGCGCTTTACAATACAATAAGGAGCTTCAGTAGCTCAATACTCTGCATTATGAAGTTGTACTTACGTCTTTTCTGTAGGATGATTTCACTGCTTTATGGGAAACTAAATTCCTCGAGGGTGAAATCGCGAGCAAAAGCTAATGGTTGATATATTTTAAAGCAAAACGTATTTAACGTTCCCTTTTAATAAGAGTGATTAATTCTGAAATAATTTATAATTTACTAGGTACTCTCTAAATGTGCGAAATAAAAATATTCTTCCGTGCATCAAGACACTCGAGTCAGTAACGCTGCCTACATTAGAATCCTTGTAGGGAAAAATGTTCGTGTGGTGAAATCGAACTGTGCTCATTTATTTAAAAAAAAAACCATAAGTAATTTATTTATCCGCGATCTAACAAAAGTTTTTAAGCTTTGTGGGTCGTTAATCTGTATCAAAGTTATACAAGTCACCATTTCTGGCCCCTGGCATTGACTTGTTTTTTTTTACGACAGCCATCTTTCAACCACCTTTCAATAGTTATCTAAGCACCAGCTAAACCTACCTTTGTATTACGGAGGAAAACCTAGTTGAAAAGTTTTACTCACCCATCGGAGTATCAACCGCGTACTTATTTGCTTAACTTCTGTCATTGCTAAGAACGCATGCTGCACTTCCTCGAGCAGTACTTAATGATAATATGTACTTAATTTAAGTCTTGCAATGTCTTTTCATATATTGTATTATATAATTAAATTGTAGATACAAACTGATTATACTATTAAGAACGAAATAAAATATAATAATTTCTCTATATGCGTTCTATATAGACGTAATATTCTATTATTATTATTGCTCTTACCACTTGCCATAGCTTCATCTGGCTAAAGTAAACAATATCAAAAAGTATCAAAATTGCGATACTGTATAACATGATTTTTCGGATGAAATTTTAGCCCGTTGACTTGGTCTTTGAGGTTCTGGCAACAGCTTCCCTTCAAGAACATCATCTAAAAAATGTAAACCTACTTCGAATATAGTAATAAAAAAATATTAAGGCTCAAGCAAACCACCACACAGCGAGACAAAGTGTAAAAAAAATGAGACAACCATCCGTGACCATGGACGCTGTAAAGTCTTACGAATCATAGGGCCAAAATACACGTGTTAAACTATAAAAGTACTTATTTAATTTGTTAAAGATGAATAATTGTGTCGAGTGAGTCGAGTGACTAAGCCATCGAAAATATATTTGATGGAATTTTCGTATGTAGATTGGGACCGTCATTGTCTTATTATCGTCTCCACCCTACATTCCAAACTGCTTCGTATAATGTCTTTGATAAAACGCTAAAGAAATGAATAATGAAATGGCAATCTAATCATCTACAATTCCAAGCGTAGCATAAGTAATATCTTTCGAATGAATAGTCACTGTAAATTAAGTGACAATTCTATGCGAGCTTCTATTACTCAAACGATCATTGTCGTACCTTAATGGTAGCCCATGCAATGACGTATGGAACTCACAAATTTAAACCTTAAGATATACACTAATGCTATTATCACAAGGTTCAAAATGTGTCGTGTAGGAAGTGAGGCTATCAAATGCCAAACCTAGATACTTTAAACATCGGCCGATCCATCATTAATTAATATTGGAGTGTCACAAATGTGTTGCTCAAGACACTTGTTGCAGTTGAAGTGGGTCTAAGCTATCTCGCTATGAACTAAACTAGTAGTCCTCCAATGATTAATTAAAATTGTTATGAAGACTAACGTCTCCCACTGCACAGCAGTCTATTATATTTGTAAATCCCTTACATAAATAAAGAAGCATTTAACGAAAAAAGATAGTGATTGGATTGTGGTTGTGCTTTATTATCGCATGCGAAAGTGGTCGTTTTGCCCGACTTATGATCGAAATAGTCCGTAATCAATCCTCGCTACTCGCTTGATACAATAAGCTTAATATTCAAAACTAGCTGTGCCCGCGACTTCGTTCGCGTGGGTTTCCCGTTTTTGAGCCTTTAGTCTTCTTCGATAGATAGACTATCCAACACAAAAGAATTTATCAATTTGAATCAGTATCCCTTTGTTTTTGACTGATTTTGCAGGATGTCTTTGATTACCTTCTCTGCGTTACCCAGGTTTCTGGGGAAGGCGAACTAGTCAGTCAGTGAGTGTGTGAGCCAAACCAATCTCCCTCGGGGGTCTCTCTGCACCTATTGGGGTCTCTAAAGCGTTCGACTCGGACGGGCGCAGTGGTTCCTGAGATTAGTGCGTTCAACCAAACAAAATCTTCAGCTTGTTTATGTATATTAAGCATAGATGCGTGCGTGGTACTGCATTAATTGTTAATTTAAATTTATATCGACACCGAAGGTTTATTAAACGCTTCCGTGGTTAGTGGTTTTCCTTTTTTAAGATCACCTGGATAGCTATCATCATCTCATTAAAGTCTTTCGTCGCGATATTCGTGTTACCTGGTGACCGCTAGGTTAATATAATTAGCCAGTTCCTCAGTAGTTGTTGGTTCCGCTCACTCGGGTGAAGCTTGGTTCCACTTTTGGCCTTAATCGGCCATATCATCAATTACAGCTAGAGGAGATAAAGTCCAAGAACTTTCCTGTCCAGATAAAAGAAAGAAAATAACATAGATTGCTAAATAACCGAACTAATAAAACCTCATTAATAAGACCTCGTTTGGTGTCGGTGGGAATTGTGTGACACTGTGCATGATTGTTTATTTGTGTGTAATTGATGATTAATAAATAATAAATAACCTAAATAGATTAACTATAAATATTAAAGTTATTTTCTAGGTCATCTAAAATCATTTCTTGAGCTCATTGACCGTATTTGTTTACATTTTTCGTAATTTCATAATGAACAGGATAAAGCAATATTTATTATCCGCGAAATAGCTTTTTCTTTAAACCACAATTCCCCGGGGCGTTTGTTTGAAAGAAGCGGCCGATTGGAACTTTAATAACGTTAATTTGGTTGACCTAAAATATTGTGTGCTAGTAAAAAATATTACTTAATCATCGGTGTCGTCACATAGTGTACTAATCGTGTGAATGATGTTTCCTCAACATTGATATTTATTTAGATTCCAGGTGTTAAACAGTTCGTAATATCGTTTATAATTTGTCCAAATACGAAATAATTGGCGAAAGACTCGAATGAAAGCACTATTAGTGTAAGGGAGAGAAACTGCTGATAATTTAATTTGATAGGAATCGAGAAAATAAACATTTATTTTAGTTACCCCAGATATTTCATGCACGCAATTACGTCCTTAAATAGATGCTTCTGAATGTTCATGTCAACCAAAATTAACGGGTCTAAGAATTGATCATAGTTAGGTATGTGTTTTTTGAAACATTGATTTTGCTTCTACTTTTTTTGCATACCTTAGCTTAATGTCGTAATCAGAAATGAAAGATTTGGCTAAATTCGTAATGATTAAACAGTCCTGTGTAGCTCAACTGACGGACTGGTTCAAGTCCCGTCTCAACACTTATCAATCACAGGATTCTTTTTCCATGTTTTCGATTTCTATTCAAATTGGTATCAATTTCTATCATAATTATGTACTTCTGCTTAGAAATTAGCCAAACCCATTTTCAGCAATGTAAACATTTCTATTTTGTATTTTGATTTCAAAATAAAATACCTACGTTAATCAAACCATACACTTACTAATTATGCTAAATATAACTCCTTGCTAGGACCAGGAAACATAAAATGCTAGATATGCCTTAGTATTATTGGCTTGTAAAGATTGCATTGATCACTTTATCAGGCTAGGCACATGGTTCATTGTTATGTAGAAAAATATCCTCTTAAATAATATGTTAGGTTCGTAATTCCTTCCATTCCAGTCTTGTGAATGTCTCATACCTTGTAAGCTTAACTAAGTATTCTGTAATAACTTTATAATTATTGTATCCGTAATGTACCTAAGTAACAAAACGTTACGCCTTATCATGTGAGAAATATGTTACTGAGAGGCAGGAAACACGCACTACATTGTATCAAAAATCGACCATTGACGTCTCTATTATATCAGTAATAAGGTAGTATTACAAATAATAAGTTCCTTTATCAAATGAGAAGAATGTTATGATTTAGTATGTAGTTTTAATTGTAGTAAGTATTATAGTCCGTATTCGTCATGAGACAAGTACCATTTCTAGTACATAGTAATAATAATTCATCTAAGACCTAGGACAAGACGTACGTATAATTGATGTTGAATAATAGTCTCTAGGGACAATAATAAATTGTAGCACTTACTTCATAAACACTCAGCTCCAAAGAAGGTGATTCCGTTTTAAAAAATTTTAAAATGCGATAATCGTTAAAATATTTAAGCAATCCTTTGAAAAAAAAAGTACTAAATTAATGGTTATTTTATAACAAAAAGTAGTAAAGCATTATAAATTGTCTACAACGTCGTCTTTAATTCCTAAAGCTTCTAAAACCGAACCACTTTCTTTGGAATGGGTATTATGGTAATATTAGAAAATATTTGGAAGTTATTGTGGTTGTTGGTGTAGGTGTCCTACTGTCTTTGCGAATCAGTGTATTAACAGTTTAATATCATGCGAGCTATAAAATATACTTACAAAGAATTATTAACAAAATATGTAGGCGAAAGAAGTTCTTTACTCAAAATTTATTGACAACTTTTAAGTTATTAGCTTTAATAAAATTGTTATTTGATTATCCGATAAATTTTTTATGCTTTAAGCTTAGCCACACCTTTAGTACGTTGTATTATTAATTTGTTCTCCATTTTTCTATATGTTTACAGTAAATTGTTAAATAAATTAACTTTAATATTCGACCTTGAACGTAGGTACTTCGTTTTTTATAATTAATTAAAAATTTAAATCCATACTCATAGTAACGCGTACCTATTCTATAATTTGGGAAAACACTGAGGTATATAATTATGAGATTATATATCTCGTTTTCCTCACACCTACATAGTATGTTATTGCAAAATTTAAAGCAGCTCTTCAATGATCTGTAATCATCCAAAAGTGGTTAATCCAAAATATAACAAATGACTTGAGCTGACGTAACGAATATTATACATAGTGGTTACTTTACGGTTGGTCGTTAGAGGATGAGGAAAATGTTATAAATCTAATTAGCTCTTGACTTTTTTTATGAGCAAAAGTGATGTAGGAATTTTCTAGGAACGATTTTTATGTTTTTTCATGGGTTTTCATTTGAGAGATTTTTTAAACACTAGATAAATTACGGATATTAGCCCATCGAAGACATCGATCACGGATGGATGACTAAGCTTCTTGTCGGCTTTCAACCTTACTCTTGAATTAGTCACAGTTTCTCTGCTTGCAGAATATTATACAAAAATAATGTAGTTTTAGAACCATAAACCGGCTTGCAATACATGGAGACTGGGATAACCTAAAGAGTCGTTAAAAAAATACTCAGAGTTTAATAAAAAGTGTCATACAGAGCATCCATGGAAGCAAAAGATGTTTCTTCTGCTTCCATACATGCAGAAGAAACAGCAACTCCTGTCCTGGTGGAAAACAATGTAATTGCAACATACCAGGCAAGCCAATAAAAATGGCATGTTTCCTGGGCCAACCCTGTAGACTCCATAATGTCTCCAGCAACGTGAGGGCGCTGGGAGATTTCCTGATAAAGTTGGGTTGGCTGGAATAACCTCAACTGCATACTCCAAATCAGGCACAAAAACCGTCGAGTTGTGGAAACAGCCCGTACGACATTGAAGAAGAATAGTGTCATAAGAATTCGAAATATAAATACCGACTTTCGATAAAGAATATTACTGAGTACTCGATAATAGATGAATCAGAATCAGTAATAGGCAAATTACACACACCTACTGAAATCACTAGACAAACACACATCGTAATCTTTAAGGAAAATTTGTTCAATAAGTAAGACCAATAGAACTCAAATAAAAACGAAGCCTACCTAAATATGCATTACATAATTCTCGTTGTGTGCAGATCGGTAAGATTAGTTTAAACTTTATAACACGGTGAACATTTAATTAAAATGTTATCTATCCCAGGCAAATAAATTGATTGGATACGTCCAGTCACATTTCATGCTAGTCTTCTACGGCACCTAACCCGCGCCGGGTTAACCCGTAACCCAATGTAAACACTTAATAATAACTGAACTTACTCCGCAGCATGCGGTGGACGTAAACATCATATGACCTCTGCCACCTTTCTGACTCTACGAAATTAGTGAATTATGCTAATGTGTTCTTATTTGAGTAATATGGGATAATAGCAGATGAGTTGCAATGGTTTATGATTAGAGAAAGGGCACATAACGTGTACCTAATGATCGAAGAGAGAAGAGATCAAAAAATATATTTAAATACTTTACATATTTATAAGTTTAATATTTTCACACAATCATTGTCACTTCATCTAGTTTTTGTAGCTAACTTCATTGACCGGTTGATCCTGAAAGGGTCTGGCACTAAACTTGGTATGATGGAAAACTCGAAATTGTCAAAGCCTTAAATACTAAGCAAAAATGTGGTTCTTATTCATTTTAATAGGTCTAGAAATATTTTGTTCACATTAAATCTTCAAAAGTCCAAATGTCATTAGATAATTTTCAAATATTCTTACAATGAAGGTATTAACTTAATTATATATTATAATTTCAACTTCAACTTCATAGTCTATATTTATTACATTCTACAATATTAATCTTAATTTTCATGAAAACGATCTAATACATGCCATTATTATTGGAACAATAATGGACAATCCAGCGTCTTTGATACAATATGGGAACTTATAAAAGATGTGAATAAACTCTCTCTAATGGTAAAGTATTAGTTTGTTGTGCTATTATATCATCAGCAGAGGTTTCACTTTGTTGTTAAACAATTTACATTATGCAATTCGGCATTAGACGCATGCAGGCTTATTTTCTCAGTCATATTATGCACAGCTAAGATTTTTATTGAAGAGACGCATTATCAGTCAAATATTTTGTTAGTAAAAATAAAAAATATACATTTTCTCTTAAAATTTAATAAAAACTTTGACTAATTAATCACGGGAGTTCCCCTCAACTATTTTCTAGGTTATATTAGCTTATTCCATTTGACACTTCAAACTTTTTAAAAATAGCAATCTATAATTTAGCATCAACAAAATTGGAGTTGAAATAGTGAAGACACAAAGTAAATAGAACAGCTAACATTACGGAACATTATGAGATTGTGTTGAGCCAGCAAATCAAGAATTGCAAATATTATTATGCGCTGTGAAATTACGCAGTGTGACCGCGCGAGGTATCAGTCACTGCCCGCTAGATTTTTAATGGCCGTGTTAAGGGGTCATCGACTGCCCCCCGATGGCTATGACATCAGCTCACTGCTTGATATTACAAAATGCTTACTCTCACTCACGTAATACTGCATTTGGGCTAGGCTTTACAGTAAGTTTCAATAAATTTTGTAACATACATATATTTTGTAAGACCAGAAAAACTTGCATAATGCTTTACAGGCATAACTAACTAAAATGCTGTTGATCTATTTGTGTTTAAATAAAAATAATTTTTTCTTAATATGCAGAACTGGCATCAATTTTACACTCTCGTATATTGCTTTCCTTTGTCGCTTTGTTCTGTGTATTCTCTCCTATGTATGTTCTATGGTCACTTTGTTATCTTCATGATTAAACAAAACAGTGATCATAGTTGTCAGATTCTGGCATACCTCACGCATCTCGCTGTAAAACATCTCTTAATGTCAGAATCCTTATTACGACATCAAATATTGTACGGTTATTAAATAGAAATAACAAGATAAAATCTCATTAAAATCTACATATCAGCATCATATTTTAATTATTAAAGATACCTACATGATAGAAAGAATTTAACGCTTGAAAAAACGGCGATCATTAATAAAAAGAGAGAACATGAACATCTTAGCCTTAGGCATTTTTGTTACAGAGAATATAATCGCAGAACTTAAAAAGTGATCAATCCATTCTACCTATTTGGCAACTTGGTAAAGTGACTTGTAAAATCTCGAAGTTGGTCGATATGTTGTGAAACGTTTTTCGACTCCCAGCAAACAATATTGCATGTTTACTCGTAAACTAAGCTATTATTAGACTATCGACACATCTCCACTGACAACAATTGGTATTCATGTAAAACGAATATTGTCTTGTACAAAATATACGTAGGTACAGCATTAAGGTACACCAATTTTTGTTTATTCTTTGTCTAAGAGCATCGAGTCAGAGCAAGTAGGAGCATGTTAATATGGTACAAACATAAGTCACATGGTGACAGAGACAAATGACTTCTTTTTTAATTAATAGGTTTTAATTAGGCAAGTGAGAGTCGAAGCTGGTTGAGGCATATGCATCTGCAGCCTAGTGAAAGCCATAGATTTAAAATTATTGACGTTTGTAGATTGGCAATGAATCGACTAGGGCGCAAAAAAAATGCACCAATAATGCGCATGTGTGCTGGAAAAATAGTACTACACTCTGACAGTTGCTGTCTTTTCTACGTGACTGACAGGCTTACCTAGGCCGCCTGCATGTACGTAAAATGGTCTCAACTATATATCTCGCTCAAACTTAGGCGTTAGTATGCTCTTTCTCTATTACAGTGCTGATCTAGAGAGATATGGTGAAAGCATTTGTTATTTTTGAAAATTTACAGATTTAGATAATTTTGTTAAAACGACTGAGAAGCACAACTAAAAATATTATAGTATTCTGCAATCGGTCCACTTTGTTCGCGTGGAATATCTCTAGTATTTTCTTTGTTAGATAATTATTATTGGCAAAGCCGTTTTATGATATCCTTAATATTCCTCGCTGTAACCGGATACTTCTTAAAAAGCAATGTTGTCAGAAAAAAACTGATCTTGCAAAGCTTGAAATATTTAGCAACATAACGATCGCCACTCAATCTAGAATTATAAACTTGTCCACTACTCGACCTCTACTTAGCCTATTAGTATGTTAATCT
The DNA here is from genome assembly GCA_955850985.1 of Elophila nymphaeata. Lineage (NCBI taxonomy): Eukaryota > Metazoa > Arthropoda > Insecta > Lepidoptera > Crambidae > Elophila > Elophila nymphaeata. The sequence continues at coordinate 17,700,851 of OY039068.1, forward strand.
ATATTATTTATTGAGCAATGCCACTTGATTATGATCGAAGATAACGAGCACGTGGTGCATGTGAATGTGAATCTATTATTGACACCATTTCTTATAATTTTAGACAGGTAAAATTAATCCATTTCTTCAACGTTAGCCTGAACAAATTTTAAACCAAAAGTTAAAACACCAGTATAGGTATAAAAAATGCGTTTCCAATCAAACGGATTTTTTGATGCAACCTGCAGATTTCCAAATTCATAATCATAAAGATGGAACAAAATAAATCAATCAAGTATAGAAAATCAATAGGTATCTATGTCAACCAATCCGCATTGCGCAAGCGTGGGGAACTACTTACTGCCTAAACCTCCTTCGGTGATAAGGAGAGGCCTTGTGTGGGGTATATTTATTTACTTTGTGCCTTGTGTCCCAACAGTGGGTCGAATTATAGAGACTGGGAGGCTGTTATGATGAAGTATGGAAAGTAATCTTTAGTATTTTGGTAAAATAATGTATTTTAGAGTGCTCCTTGATTAAATTTATTCGTACTTTTTTTGTACCATAATATTTGTTTAAATATACTTACTATAAGCTTTTTACACCGTCTTTGAATTTCAATTGTTCTGTTTTCAATAAAACAATTCAATGTTGTTCTATAGATATAAAGAACTTTATTCTTCATTAAACAACAATAAAGTCCGTAAAAAGCAATATTAAAAAATATTACCATGTCTAACTGTTTTGGAAATTTAATGCTAGGAGCCATGAATATAACAAAGAGATAATCTTTCAAATTCAAACCGCTCGTTGATCAGTATAGGTACTCCAAACGAGCACGAATACGTGAAAACAATGTTTAGAATACAATAAGATTACGGTTAAATTCAATATCAATAAAAGGAGCTTAAATCATCATCCATGTCTCTGATATAATATAGATTTATGTTAATGTTCTAAATTGAATATTCCAAAATATTTTAAAGGATCTCGTTTATAAATAATAAAAACCTGAATTTGTAAATAATTTATATCATCTAATTATTCGTCTATTTCAAATTAAAACTGGACGGGAAGCCTTTAAATTATATGACCAAACCGAATAAATATGCATAGTATAATGAATTAAATTCATTCAATTTGGTATTGTTCGATACTTACCTAACAGCTATTTACATTTTTATAGTGCAGTGTATGTCTAATGCATTATAACCAAATTGCATTACATGTGGTCCAGGGTTGCCTAGTTATACACACATACACACAATTACGCTCTTAATCCCAAAAGGATAGAGTAGAGCCTTAGGTCATAATAGTTACACATGAAACCACTACTGTCAATATGGGCTATGAATTAACAATTTAGTAGATATTGTCATAATAAGCTGCACCAGCGCTGGCCTTGCTATAGTTGGTTCTAAAGTGTTAATCTACTTTTCAAGCTGACTGTACATGTATTTTTTTATTTCATCATTTATTCATGTATTTTTATCACATCTATTCGAAAAGAGCCAGTTTGTTCTATGTTAACAAAGACTACATTTTCGTTTTAATCACTAGGTCTAAAAATGTTTTAAATTAGGAATGTGAATATTGTTACTTGTTAGTGAAAGTTCCAATGACCAAAAGAGATCAATCTCAAAAATTTTATGAACGAGTCACAAATACAGGCTGTATATTGTATAACTAACGCGCACGGTGATAAAATCACTGAAAAAGTAATATTTCCATTTCCATTTCCCATAGAGGATGATAAAAAATAGGGTGTCTACCTCGGGCACAACACTATTTTTACGCTCAGAATTCAAAAATCGCTCTTGGCTTTAAAATACTTCTTTGCTCCCTTAGGAAACAACCTACTATTTCCATAGCACATTTTAATAAACAAATACATAAACTTTGAAATCGAATCTATTACTTCTGTTTGAATAACGTATTCGTGACATAAAACAGATACAATCATTACCTACTACTTCCTATGAATTATAGGATTTTCCGATAGAATTGTTTAACGAGTTATGCCAGCCCTAGCGTTATTTGATTGTTGGACAACCAGGGCCAACGTAGTGTAGGCAGATTCGTCTCACAATCACACAACAAGCTTCCATATTTACCTAGCCCGTCAAGTGGCTTACCGGTTTCCAGTGAGTGGGAGCCACTAACACGATTTCGTATGATAATTTGACAAGTTATCCTCACTTTTCAACTAACACTGGTTAATGTTACAAAAATCTTACGGTTGTCACGCAAACACAAATTCAATACTGGTATACTAACGTCTCTCAAAAAGAAATTTACTTTTTCATAAGACTATGCAATTATGATATAATATAAAATAATAATAATATATTTCTACGCTCACACCAATTATCTAGCCCAAATTAAGTATCTTTAAGAACTTGTGTTATGGATACTAGATAACGGACAAATATACTTAATAATCTAGATATTTTAATATAAATAAAGTTAAATAAATATATAAACAACCATGACTCATGAACAAATGCTCGTGTTCATCACACTATCATTTGCCACTACCAGGACTCGAACCCGGACCGCCCGACGTGTAGGCAGCGTTACTGACCACTCCACCACGGCGGTGTCTTGATATTATTATGTTGTAATTAATTGGTCGGAATGGTTGTTTTGATGAGCATGGGTAGCCGAACGCGCAGTTAGATGTACTCGGTTTCTGTGTGAACGGAGTTCGATCCCCGGCAGCCGTTAAACAACCGACGTGAGCCCACTCCTAACACAAGCGCATTATCTTAGTTGGAGGGGTTAACAGGATTATAATATTAATGATTGCAGCACATGAATATTATCCTTTTACAAAAATGACCCCTGGCTGCAGAGTTCAATTTAGATTTAGAGTGAAGTAACATCTGCCCGGTTGTTGGCTTTTGTAGGTTGGATCACTGAAGGTTTTTACTTTTTGAGTTTTATGCCACTTTTATGTAGGTGACAAGCTAGCAACCTGTCACTATTTTGAGGCAATGCATAGCCATTATTACCAGATGTGGCTTTATGAGTAACTAAATGCTACCTAAGGACCTTTTCAACCTTTTTTAGGATTATGAGCTTGATTATAAGTATGTAATTAATTTTACATGTATATGAACTGTTCTCATGGACGCTTATACATTTAGCAAAATGGTAACAGTATGCACAATAAAAATTATTAATTGTGCATACTGTTTTACAATTTGTACATACCTATTTAGTTGCACTTTATTTGGAGCACTATTGTACAATACCGTACTTTACTTTTCCTTTTAACAATAAACAAAATCATAAATAATATTTATTTCCTTTATTTACCTCAGAAAAAACTTGACCGTTACAAAACTCAAATAAACAATGCGTTTTCATTACATTGTACATTCTTTATGTAAGGTAATGTGATCAGTTATAGGCGAGATAAAAGATAAAATAATACAGGTTAAAAAGTAAAAGATACAACTCGGCCTTGGTCGGAGTGGTTGGTTCCGGGTTTGATCCTCCACGGGACCGGTCGCCGCGTCTTGGTTGCATTAAGCTGCACTACTATACTTATATGATATAAAGCTGCTACAACCTGTTTGCTCGGCACTTTTGATCAATTATAATTTATTACCCTAAAAACTATTCACAAATTACGACGCTAAAATATTCCAAAAGAATGAATCAATAATCTTCAGCAGAAATTATTTTTTACCAATTCCGTGAGCGGATTAACTTTTTTTGTAATATCTTATTAATACACAAGAAACACTGCTACGCTTTTTTGGTAATAGCCTGGTAACAACTGCTCTGTATATTGAGTGTAAATAGTTTCAAAATAAAACTTGACTGTGGATATTTAATACATTATTCTCACAAGTCAACGTGAATGTCCTTGCATGTTTATTCAACAGGTTTTAGTAGCAAATGCTCTCGTTCGGGCCACACCTGAACTTAATATCTTAATATTTGCACGTCTGCTTATAGTGCCTTCTGCATTGAGAGACAAATAACGAAGATTAAAGACCATACTTAAACAGGGTAGGGCATGGGGTTAGAGTTCTTTTTTTTTTATCGGAGCCTGATTTTAGTCGGATGTTCCAGTAATAGAATATTAGGGGTTTAAGTATGAAATTGCCGTTTTATATGGAGAATTTATCGAAAATTATTTTTTCCATACAAATATATTTGCGATTTTTTAAGGAACCACAATTCTAAACTTTGTGTAATTTTGTGGATATATTAAGACAACATTAAGCTATAGGATACATAGAGAAAAAATTTGAAAATTGATATATGTAAAAAAATATTCATATTTTTATAACGGAGACGGGCACCTCTTAGGACGGGCTGTTTTTGAAGATGTATTTCTAGTGAAAAAAATAAGAATAAAAATAAAATTTCGTACATAAATATAAGTCCTTGTAATGAAGTTTAAAATAAAAAGGAATAATGGACATAGCTATTGTATTAAAGGAATTATACACTAATGAATAATGAGGAAAAAATCGGCAATTTCATTCTTTAACCCCTATTATTTTATATGAAGCTATTCACACTTGTCCAGTGCCGATTTTGTGTCAGCACCGACACAAAATATCGGTTGTTTGCTCAGCCCAGTAAGCCTATTGGCTAACTTTATTTGACACATGAAAGTGATCATCACCGAGTGAATTACATATCCATTGCTGGTTTACACGACACGCTATTATGGCACTTGTTGTGTAAAAAACAGCAATGGATATGTAATTCACTCGGTGATCATCACTTTCAACTGTCAAAAAAGTTAGCGAATATCTTTCTCGCCATTAATTATTATGACGCTGTTCACATCATTTGTCGGTTGTCGGAACTTATATCTCTGAATAAATCTGTATTTATTTTGGTATATTATGCTCTATATACTTAAAAATAAGCTCTATATACTTAATAAAGTACGGTCGCCGAGCAGAGATAATTTCGTACTATGACCTTTTAGCCTACTGGCAGTTGTCATAAACATTTTTACCGATGGCAAAATTTTTAAAATTATGTTAAATTCATGTTTTTAATTATATTCTGTATTATTAGCATTATTCCTAATGTTATGCGGCGCTCGGGCTTGTGATCAACTTGCCATAACTATTACAAAAGAGGCATTTGGTGAACCTATTTGCTGATAATTAAGACATAAATACGTACTTAAATTGGTTATTAATTTAAAATTCTCTAGAAAGCTTATCTTTTTTTTCTAGTTTTAAAAAGATTTTACGCGTTCGTTAACGCAAAAATTATTCAATGATATAAGGTAGTTTCATCTTGACTGGACGTCAAATATATGCAATAATAAGAAGTGCTCAAAGATTTGATGAAACAATGTTTACCATAAAAACATAAGCACCATACACTGACAAATTTCGACGGCGATAGCAGTGCCCCGGTAGCGTAGTGGTTAACGCAGCCGCCCGGATTGCGGAGAATTCTGGGTGCGATTCCCGCCTGGGGCAAGACTTAGGTAGTAGTTCACCACGCTTGCCCAATGCGGATGGGTGAACGGAGTATAAAGAGATCAAAACCCCTTTGCTGATGTATTAGTCAACTTCTATAACACCTATTGGAGGACGGAGTGATGCTATTCTACTCTGCCGGCATCACATGGCGAAACTCTGATTAATAAGTAATATTTATACTATTTAAGAGAATTCAAACTCGCAACTTTTATCCAACACGTGCACACGTAAACACCGTATTTCTACGTTCAAAAGGTTTAAAATCTCTAAAAAGGGCGGTCACTATACCTGTGTGAGCGTGACAGCAACATAATTGCGCAGGACTGACAAGGATAAGGTGGTGTCAATGTAGGAAATTATCTCTGTTCGGCGACCGCACTTTAGTTGAACTACTGGAATAAAAAAATCATTAAACGAATTGATTGTAATGATACGAAGGAAGCGTTCATGACGCCGCGGTCGAGCGTCCTTGTAACGATCACGAAAGCTCAGCTACCAAGTGCCGGTCGGTACTCGGATGAGTGACCGAAAATTTCTCCACTCCTATTTCCTCCGTGCGTTGGAAGGCACGTTAAGCTGGTGGCTGGATGCTGTCCACAGATAGCAGTCATTCCCAAGGAGGGTTAGTGATGGGCTGGTGTCAGACAGGCGGCCGGGCGTAAAAATCAAATGCCAAATTCTATAGCAGTATGTTGATAGCAAGACATACTGCAACGACCTGGAATAAATTGAGAGGTAGAAACAAGAATTACAAACGAAGCGTCAACATAATATTTCCTTACGCTTTACGCTATTATGGCAATAGCGCATCTTAGAAGTGCAAATTTCAAAGATTTGGTTAAGCAATGTTTACCATAAAAACGTAAACACCAAGCACCGGTAGCGTAATGGTTGACGCATCCGTCCGGATCGCGGAGGATGCTTGGTTCGTTTTACGCCTGGGGCAAGTAAATTTTTTTTAGTGTATTTTTTTGTTTTAAAATTTTTACGCGTTTGTAAACGCAAAAATAATTCCATAGTAATAGGTTACCTTAAGGTGTGTGTGTTAGCTACCTACTAGTTATAATAAGTGTAATTATTTTACATTCTTTTTTATTGTAATGGATAACTTGCATATAGGTAAGTATCTATTGAAAAGAATGGCATGAAGTCAAAAAACTAAGGAAGTTTAGTCATTTTTAACATTCTAATTACAACTCCTCTCCAAGTCAAGATAAAAAAGGAAAAAAATTTAAACAAATAAATACTGCTAAAATATTTTATTGAGTTTCAGCAATGTTTTATTAATGAGTTAAATAATGAATAAGGCAATCATGTGGTATTTGATGCACTATTAATGATTAAGAAGTTAAATTACAATATCAATATACAAGCGAAAGCATAATTATCTTGAGATTAAATAACTCGGCGTTTTCACCTATCACAATTTCTTTGGAATCAAAAATTGATCTACTTAGATAAGTTATCGACGGTATTGATGTCGTCACCTTCTTTGGTGAGTGATGTTGGATCATCACTACCAATATTATCGTTACCATTAATATTTACGTCATCGACGGCTATATTTTTATCGTCTTTATTTGAATTCACTTTAGATTCAATGCTATTTTCATTTACAACACTTTCCTCTCCGCATGATTCGGTAACATTTTCTTTAGTGATTGGTGACTCTTTTGTACTAAGATTGAAACTTGGAACTTCAATAGAAATAGTTTCATTTTCTGTTTCTCTTGGTGACTCCGCTACCTTATTCTCTTCCAATGGTCTGAATATTTCTTGAAGAGACGACACTTTTTTCTCTGTAGGAATCACCCTATTCAAATATATTAATATATCAGACAGTGAAACAATGCCTATTAGCTTATCTTCCTTATTAACTAATAATAATCGATGACTTTCAGTTCTAACAATAACTTCTAAGGCCTCATATAACGTAATGCTCGAACGACACTTTTGTAACTTTTCTTCCCAGTCTTTCTTTTTATTTCTCACTTCGCCTATGGTCAATAACAAATTCGAGTACAATTTTTCGCTTACTAAATTTAATACTTCATATTTTGCATATACATCAACAAGAATACCATTTTCGTCTAGTATCGGCATAGCAGATATATCCTTTTCTAGCAATAACTGAAATGCTGTTTTAACTGTAGTATTTTCCGTTACAGATACAATATCATCATAGGTCCCGATTTTTAAATCCAATAATGATTTATGAAAGAAAGTCAACTCAGGGAATTCGTTTAAATAAACGAATAGAAATCTTAAAATTCTTTTATGTGACAAAATATATAACACGTCTCCCGAGTATGGATCAATCATCAACAAACGATGGACACGATTTTTATGTAACAAATTTATAGCTTCGTGTAACGATTGATCAGGACCAACACTACATAGGGGTTTTCTAGTATTACGCAAAATTTTCCTCCAGTTATGAAGAGTATGCCTCTCTAAATCTTCCACTGACAAATTTTCGGCTTCGAGATGTAAAAGAATCCTTATAAAATCAGTTACTGTTATCATACCCACAAGTAACTTTTTACTTGCATCCCACAATGGTGCAGATCTTATACCATGAGATATTAATGTTGGAAAAGTTTTGCGGACTAAGAATTGTGTATCAAATATAATTACTTTAGCAGATTTGGGTAAGATTTCATAACATTTGTGATATCTAAAAAAATTTAACAACAGACGAGTTTTGTCTCTTCCCCCTAAAGATATTTGTACAATAGATAAATAAGGGTCATATTTAGGGAGGCCTCTTACTTCTCTAAATAGTTGCTTAGCTTGTGAAGGATCTAAGGATGCATATGAGTTTTTGTGATAAGTAGGTGAAGTGGTTTCTATAGAAGAACGGCGTGTTTGCTTATTAGCTTTCTTTTTAACTGGATCTGAAGCTGCTTGATTATTTTCTGAGTGAGGTTTACTTCTAAAGATGTCCATTACCCTTGTAATGGGACTATATTTTCTTGAAGACACTCCTGTTACCGTATGGTAATATTTTTTATGAGAATCTTTTGATTCTGCTTCATTTTGACTTTCTTTCGTAGTTTCCAACGTTTCAGCTGGTTTGGGGACTTTAATTTGTTGTTTCTTAGCATCGCTTTTTCTTCGAAGCCTAAATATATCAAAAATAGAACTACGTGGACTAGATGATGTACCATGAAACGTTTCATACTCCTTCCTATCTGCACCATCTCTCTCAGCACTTGCAGCTCGTGCAGTGTCTCCTGGACGATCTTTAAATATTGACCTTACATGAGGACGTTGTGATTCGACGCCGCGTGTACCAAAATGTACAGTATGTATATTACTCGATGCTACGTTACTAGCAGGAACTTCTTTCTCGTCGGTTGTAGATAAAGTAGTAACAACAAATTTCTTTTTCTCCCCTATGACTGTTTGACTATCTTTTTGTTGATCGGCTTGATTTTTTTTCTTTTTGTGTTTATTTTTCTTTCCATACTTGGTCGGCGTCTCCGACGTAGCAGTTTCATTTTCTAAAATAGGATCCATGTCCTGTAGGGTGCAGTTTTAGAATTTATTGTACCTTTCTTATGGTCCATAATCTGAAGGAAATGTTAATACCTGTAAAGAAAAAAACGTACATATTAATAAAATAAAATTTGTTAGCATTTAACAGTGAATGTTTTGTGGGATTGATATTGTGACGTGTCGCATAAAAATAAATTTTATGTTCTTTAAAATATTAATAGAAATATCGTTATACCCAATATTATCAGTTTGAACACTGTACTGAACTAGTCCAATTGCAAATACTATGGATTTACAGGATAATCAATCGAAATGGGTCCGTAGGAAGCAGTGAGAAATTATGACAGATAGTGAAATCTGTTCTTAAGAATCAATGCGTCGATTTTAGATTTAATAATAATGGCATTCATCTTTTTTAACTTCCATAAACAAAATATATACCAGATTTGTGTACAGAGATCAAAATCTCTGAAAGATTTTTCGTTATTATTTTTCATGCTGTAAAATATTTCACAAGGAACAACACTCTTTTAATGGATTCAGAGAATTTCTTTCATTTATTTAATCATAATTGAATGAAAAGCTCAAAAATAAGATAAAAGAAAATAATTATTTTACATAAGTAAATGCGGTACCTTCAGAAATGAATCATATTGATGGACTACTGACGATATTTTGCAAATTATTTTAATTGTGAGCTTTTCAGTCTAATGTTTACACCAAGATTTCATAGCAACATCGTTTGACCCACAGTATTAACCATACAAACAAATACTACAAGCGATTACTCACAGAATTTTCACCAGGTTTCATTCCTGGTTATGTATGAAGGTTAAAAAAAATTATGTCAATCTTATTAAATCTAAAATCAATGTTATGGTTTCTAAGAACAGATTTCTCTATCTCTCATATTTTTTGACTTCTCCCTAGTGACCCATTTGGATTGATCACCCCGTATAAATACCATATTATTGTTCCTCTAGTTTTGTGACTACAGTACTATATGAGTTGTAGATTTCGATTTACATGTAAGCAATATAAATGTAGAGGGAAACCAAATAAGTTTATTCGACACAAAAAATTTAAACATTTAAAAAGCCGATAAAAACAGAAAAAAGATACCATTAATAGAAAACTACAGTTATAAAATATTGTATGTCCCGGCCACGCGTTGCTGTAGTAATTTCATGATAGAAGAAGTTGATTTCTCAGTATATTTTTTTACATGAGTTTTAGTTTTTTTTATGTTCAATACTTTAATAGTTTTTTACACAGAGAGCAGCTTTCGTAACATTAAAAATTTTGTTAAGTATTAATAATGCAAGTTCTAACTTCGAATGACAAAAGAAAGTTGTAATTAAATGCCAAATCCCATGACATAAAATAACCTTCGAAAATTACACATATGAAATGTTTGGTCTAGACGATCTTTAGCAATATAACTACTACATCTTTTCGAAACGAAAGTAAAGTTTAACCTCATTAGAAACAATTTTAGTTTCTCGTTGCTAGGTAACGCAATGCACCAAACGATGCACCAATTACGTAACCAAAGGAAGCCGGTATTTAAGTAATTAAAGCATAATTAAACACACTAAACAATCGTAGAACGGCATTGTTATAATCCTTCGAAAAAATACGGACAAACAACACATTGAGGTCAAGTTGATTTTTCTATCTATTTGACACCATTTACATAATCAATACTTTCCTAGAAGGAAAGTGTCAATCGATGTTTCTTTTTAAAATTTCACTTGAAACGTACCTGACTTTGGTGTGAATTTCATGTTTGATGATTTTGTTTCTTCTGTTTATCGTGCTTGATTTTGTTTATAAATAAATATACGAATGCACCCCTTATTTTGTTTAAGTTTGTGTGGCTAACGCGGCCACTACGGGAGACGCCATGTTCACTTGTCAAATGAAAGGGGAGGGATACCGCGCCATCTGTCGACGAGTAAAGGGAACGCATAGTGGGGTTGTTGCAAAAATTAGCACCTTCGGAAACTCACAGGGCTCTTTACTACCGAGTACATGATAAAATTATCGGGAGATGTCATGGTGCTTACTAAACGCAAATAATGGAACCAATACAAAAACCTACCCCTTAGTAGTGACTCGTTACTCTCGACGACTCGACACCTTTTTGTATTTTATTTATTTATGATGTGTAACTCTAGATATAATTATTGCTTTAAGAATAATTATTAGTTAAAAGAAAAAAAACGCTGTCTTGGTATCCGGACAGGTAGCTTGCAAATAGCAGCAGAGCAAACAATACAATTTATTATTAACTAGCTGAACCCCCAAACATTTTTGTGGTTAATTTAAAAATTATTTAAATAAAAATTATCCTATATTCTAAGTTAGGACCAAGCAAAACTCATTAACATTTAATTAAAATCGGTTCAGCTGTTTCCGTAATACATAAAGTTAACGATAAACTTAAGTCAAAATTAAGGAAAGTGTTCTCGCGCTTTTTTGTGACTAAATAATGACAGATGAATGAAATTGATATCTAAACGACTGAACGAACATCAAATGTAAGAACAGTTCATAAGCGACAATAAAAATGTTGTTTTTACAGTTTTCCCTCAATTTTTCCACATTTTGTCATCATTTAAGCATCCACAAATAATTCAAGACAAAAATCAGTCAAATCGGTCCAACCATTCTCGATTTTTAGCGAATCTAACGGACAGTAATGCAAGTTTATATACACTTACGTGCAAAGAATTCGACTTATCTCGTAGGTTTCGATTTGGAATAACGGTTTATCAAATTTTAATAAGATTACACAAACAAAAACTGTAAATATAATTTGAAAGTACATTTCATAGGCTTTATTTTAACATACCTAAGTACTCTAAACGAAGTGTTGCTGACAATATATAGACTTATTTCTTTGGAAACCCTTGTTTCTCATTTTTACATTAACACATCTGTAACTGTGCAGAGTGTTAAAAATTAACTACAATAAAAAATATATTTTTGTCAAAATAATAACTCGTATAGTACACAAATTAAATGAAGCAGTATGTTTGTAGCCTGGAAGATCTTATATCTTATCAGTATCTTCTAGGTTATAATCTGCAACATAAGTTTCTGTAGTATATTTATCATAGACGTATAATTAGCAACAACATCTAACCTATGTATGTTTAAATACTGTCGTGGTTAATAGTGTGGGGGACACAATGACATATTTGTCTTATAACTTTTCTTTAATAAAATATTAGGTAGGAAACCTACGAAAGTGCTTTTTTGTATGAAAGCTTTTAGCATTTCAATTTTTTGTTTCAATTTCTCAGCGACTCTAATTTCTTAATTCATTTAGGTACAATTGGTACACTTTAAACTGATATTACCTCGTTAGCAAATTACTAATATATTCTTGGCTAACTTTAACAAATATATATAACTATAATGAAACACATATTTTGGAAGAAAAGCAGACCTTTAAATTACCGCTTTTAATAAGATGGAACAATAAAATTTAGTTAGCGAAAAAATTACAAGCGAAATATTTAATTTATTGCTTTTAAATATTAAGGAAATTATTGAAATCAGGATCTTATTGAAATATACTATAAGAAAATATTGACAATTTCATCAGTACTTTAGGGAAAACATAAGAGGAATCGTCATAAACATTAGAAATTAATATTATAGTATTATTACTAAGGTATATAAAATATAAATTAAAATAAAAAAAAATTAAAAAAAAAATTAAAATAATATGAATAAAATAAGTAGGACTATTTTATTCATATTGTTTTAATTTATTTTACTTCTTTTATCCATACGTCAATTTACGTGTTTCTATTTTACTTTTAAATAAAGAACATACTTATTTAACTTTTTCGCGAAGCATCTCGGTTTAAATAGTGCAATGCCTGCACCATGCAATGAGATATAATATTATAGTTTAAAACAGCGCACGTGCATTCTTTTACTATCTTCATCATTAACGTTATCGCGTGTCCACAAAAAAGGTGCATAGTTTTTAACTACATTTTTATAAGTCACATTATTGATTATGAACTAATTGCTACTAAATATGACCCAGAGAGTCAAATTTATTTACAGTACACTGATATTCATTAAGTATATATCTTAAATGTCCTCAGCAATTCACGCAGCAGGAACACTTATTATGCAGGTAACCTTATTTGCGCGAGACGCCTACGGGTTATCAGATTTTCGTCGCTATATGTACCTACATTATATCCCTATTCAAGCTAACTAAATTTAGACGCATGTGTCTCTCCAGCGCGCATGCGTTACATCCGTGACGTCACAATACGTCATAAATCCATGACGTCATCGTTGTTGCTGAACTGAAAGTTATGACGTAGCGAGGGAGAGCGAGGGGTGCAATCGATACCGTCTCCATGATATACATGTTAGAATTATAGCATGTCTCTAGCTCAGTGACGCTCGAAAATGGCTGCACGGGAATAGCAAGCCTTTCAAGTCATGGGTCGCCTGATCACGTGTTAGGGAGAGTATCATTTAGTTATAATAGGTCATTCGTTCCACTATGGATGATATAAACTGACATTCTATTGTTCCACTAGACCGATGTTACACCTAATTGAACTCTTTCCCTAGAGGTCAGTATCGAGCTGAACAGATGACCGTATAGCTTACTATGAATCGAATGGTTTTTCTCTCTCGTTATCTACTAAAAAATAAACCATACCCTGATCTAATTTCTAATCTGACAAGGTTGATGAAAGAGATTACATCGCTCTAGGTCTAGGATTTATGAAAGACGTGAAACCTTGTCTTGATAACGTTAATATTAACAAGCAAATGTGTAAAACACTGTAACCGCACTATGGCAAAATCGTCTTCGTTTAAAGATAATTTATTATAAGGATCATAATTTAAAATTAAAATAATAAATTATAGCGGTAAATGGCACATACAGTACCTAGATACGATTGCCACCTTATGCGGCAAAAATCGTTTGCTTACTAAATTAAATGAAATAAATCGTATCTTGTTGATGAACTTCTTCTTTTAAAAAGTTTTTTTCCTTAAGAATAATACTTCGGGTGTCACTCTTAATCTTTCGCTTTGTACTTGATTAATCATGGATAAATATAACAAAATATTATAAACTATTGAGGCACTCGAAGTCAACACACATCGTTAAATTTTACTATAGTTGGGAAGTTTTTAAAGTCCCTTTGTCGTTACAAATTAGTAAGTAAATAGTAGTCCTACATATGATTACTCAATTACTCAAACTACCTACATGTTACTTTATTATAAATTACACAACTATTTGATAAAGGACATTACAAAATCGTCCATATAAGTCGGATTAAGTGAAAAAATTTAAAGAGTTTTAGATTAGTACAACATCATTCGATTAAAACCGAGTGTAGATACAATTTAGGAGAGCTAATAATGAATTAATAATATAAATCTTAAGTAAAATGCTACATATTTTAGCAGCTTCATGAAAATTTATATTATATATTTGCCAAGTAGGTATTATTTATTGTAGTGTCATACATAACAAAGACAAGCGTTTGACCACAACCTCATCTCGTATGGCAAAAGTGACTGTGTGACCTTAGGTTTTACATGTCTCAGACATAAAATTTTAATATACAAAACAATTAGAATTTACATTATTAGATTAGCAGCGATTTGAGAGGATATTCATGACATCTCGCTAGCTTTATTTCATCGGTTATTCATTGATAAGAGCCAGCTGCCCGGATGAGGACAATTCTATAGTATAAACGACAAATATTTTTCCATGACGTTTCGAAATCACCTCACTGATATTGTAGCTCGAAAAAATATTTTACGACGTTGTTTATCGTCTGTATAGGCAAAAGCAAAATTGAATCAGAAATGAAACTTGAATAAACTCTACTAATAAGCACAAGTTGAACTCCTGTGACAGCTCTTTTATAGGTTAATTGATAGAAGAAATTCTCAAATTATTTTATTTTTTCTACTTTCCATAATCAAATTTCTAAAAATTGTAATTTGCTGACGTACGTTTGCAGGGAAAGTCTTTTTCTAATCCTACTAACATTATAAACGCAAAATTTGGACGTATAGTATGTATGGGTATATTTATTACTATTTCACGCCAAAACAACTGAATGGATTTTAATGAAACCTTACAATGATATAGCTCAGACTTACATCAGAATACCATATAGGCTATAAATTATACTAATCCTGCGCAGGCGAAGGTACATATTAGAAAAAATCTTCTTCTAAGAGTATGTTCAGTGTATGAGAAAAATTAAAAGATACCTTTATGTAATAAAACTCTATGATATTCCTCAATTTCTGACTAAAGGAAAGGTGACAGCGAATAGGTATTAGATACCTAAATTACAATAGATCTCTAGATCGTTTCGAGTTTTGGGACGAGTTTCCTTAGTTTTACAACCATTTAGTTTACCTTACTTTTATAATCATTTTATCATAAAACCGTCCACGAATTACTATAAAAAAATTACATCGACGACATGAATATAAATATTCCACTCATATCGATACTCTGATGGATACAAAATAGACTTAGCTTATTCTTCCTTCAATGAAATAGTGTAATAAATTTTGACGCGAATTTTTCAACAACATCAAGAGAAATAGAGCCATTATGGACAAGGGCCAATTATTACTCTCTAATAAAATTTAAGTTCCTGTATGAGTAATCCCATTCATGAAATACGTAAATAATGTTGAAACATTTTCATTATTCTTAAGACTACTACCTACACCTTTGTGACGTACCTACGCAGTACACTGAAGGAAATTTTCGTAGGAGCTATTTTTGGAAACTTGCCCGAGATAGCAGGTACTAACAACACATGGTACAAATCAATATGGATGTTTAATCATTCAATTATATTGTATTGATATCTCAATACTTAGTATTTCTCGTTACTAATTCTAATAATCAAATTAATTTTGCAAACTATTTAGATTACCTACTGGGTTTTGACCTTACATTAAAGCAAAAAAGGCGTTTTGACTAATAACTAGTATTCAATACCACAACAATTATTTTTTGGGACTGAAATTTTGCTGAAATTGACTTAAAAAATACAATAACATTTATCTTGGTCCTTGATATTTAGAAATAGTATTTTTATCAATCATAACAAACTAAATCCATAACATAATGTAATGTAGCGCATTATATTAATTACTTACATAAGATGAACACATAAGTTATAAATATTGATAGTTCGTTTTGATAATTAATGTTGTGAAAAACTAGTTGAGTCAAGGATAAACGAACAATGTGCCCAGCAGTGTATTTTCGTCTAGCAAATATTTACACATAACCTCAAAATCTTAGAGACTGTCTTACTCTGAGACATTATTAATTAGATAAACAAATATACTTACAACACAGATCATCGCGCGAATCTCCTTTTGCACTGACTATTTATGATCACTTTACACACACACGCGCAATGTGCATAATGCACCTCGTACTAATAGACGATTGTGTGTCGTTTGAACTGTTTGTGGCACTGATACTTCACTAGTTTGAGCGATGACCGTACAATAAAGGTGTTGCTACATAAATTGATGGAACTAATGTTTTGTTGGTAAAGGCCGCCATAACCAATTAGTTCAATTTACAGATACACGCACAATTCTAACTACTAGCTGACAGCATTCGATCGAAACAAACGGGTCGCGTTCACATTGTGGAATTCTTTCGGGCATCGGTGCCGCTGCGTTCGCGCACATGAGCCCTCGCAGACGCACGCACACATACACGCTCGAAATACGTACGCCGGGTAGCGGACTCATACACATACCACGCGTCTCGTACTGCAACGAATCAACATGACGCATAGCGCGATCGAAACTCACTGGTAACATAACAACTGATATGACGTGTCTTATCAATATAATCCCGTTGATGTTTCATCTGATTAATGCCCCATCCGCCGTAACTTTGACGACGTATATCGACATTCATTGTGTAACTTAAGCGGTGCGCCAAAAGGATTGATTTTTAAAAACATTGAAAATTTTATTAAATTTTTGCGATTGGTATCTTAAAATTCATTTAAGATACCAATCGCAAAAATTAAATTATAAAATTAAACATTTTATAATTTAATTTTTAAACAACGATTAATATTTTTTTATGCGCCGTCACGTACTCATGAGTATTCATTTACAAAACTAACCTTTAAAGCTTCGAAACGATCGTGTAATTATTATTTTGATATTTTAAATGCAATTTCATATGTCACATTCAATTAAACTTTGTAAAGAAATCGTGTGTTTCTAAATCTGCTAGTGCTTATAAATATGCACGTAAATGCTAAAAAATAGTCCCATAACTGCCTTTTATGCATTCATTTCTTTTTCATATCAATGTACCGACAAGTTCAATAAATTAAATTGAAAAAAATAACATGAAAATGCTATCCTGTACGAAATTTTATCGTAATAAATTAATACATTTATTATGTTGCAATAAAATACATTTACATTAATTTGTGTGCTTTAGTGAACTAGTTTCCGTCCAAGAACCATCCCCAACCAATGCTCGACCAACTGCAAGTAATCCTATAAACTATATAAGACTGTAAAAGTGAAGAATAGAATTTTCATTATTATATGACTGATATATTGCTTCCATATGACGTAGTACAGTTATATGGAAGCACAAATGGAAATTTCCCAAATTTAGGTACACACAACAGCAGATCAGGCTACTCAAAACTGTCCAATATCCTCAATAATTTTGCTAGTACTAAGACGCATAATACAGAATGAATTTTTCAACTAGGCCTTCAGGGACAAATCCTAAACTATAAAGAATATTGAAAAATGCTCAAAGGAGTCGTGAGCCCGATTTTGATGAAAACTGGATTTTTGCAAAAAAAATAATGATCATCGTGGAATAATTTTATTTTTGCGTTTACAAACGCGTAAATATAATACTAGAAAAATGCACTGAAAAAAATCTACTTGCCTCAGGCGGGACCGGCTACAGGCGGTCCCGCCTGAGGCAAGTCGATTTTTTTCAGTGCATTTTTCTAGTATAATGATCATCGCTTTGACTATCGCTTCAACAGAAATATTTTATTAAAATTTAACATTTTCCATTAGTTTCCCGTATATCATATTATCATTACTTTCCAGAAATCGATCCTTATTAACAACACTATCGAATAGAGTAATAATACAGACTGTTTTTTTTTTTTTCAAAATCATTGGGTTCAATTCCTGGCTAGGATTATTGATTTTTCAAAAATCAGATGAAGCAGTTTTTGTTTTCATCAAAATCGAGCTCGAGATTCCTTTAAGCAATTTTCGATGTTCCTTATAGTTAAGGATTACTCCTGAAGGCCCGCTTGAAAAATTCACGCTCTATATGTTTATATCATTACCTACTAGTTGATCCACCACAAATTATTGTGATTAATTTGCAAAAAAAAAATGATATCTACTTATCAAAATAAAAACCATTATATCTATAGTCTAAGATGGACCAAGCAAAACTCATTTCATTAAAATCGGTTCGGTAGTTTCCGAGATAAGACACAAAATAAACATTAGAAATTCGCCAAAACTGTAAAGAAAGTTTTCGCGCACTTTTGTGACTAAATTATGACAAATGAACTGAAGTTACAGTATAAATAGGAAAATAAAAAAGTTGTTTTTACTATTTTCCTGGCAATTTTTCCATATTTTCTCACCATATAAACTTTTTCTGGACTTCCACAAATATTTTAAGTCCAATATTACCCAAATTGGTCTAGTCGTTTTAGAGTT
Source organism: Elophila nymphaeata (assembly GCA_955850985.1). Lineage (NCBI taxonomy): Eukaryota > Metazoa > Arthropoda > Insecta > Lepidoptera > Crambidae > Elophila > Elophila nymphaeata. The sequence continues at coordinate 17,719,597 of OY039068.1, forward strand.
TTAGCAAGACTAACGAACAGCAATTAATTTTTATATATGCCTTAGGATTATTGCGAGCGTAAGGGAGATCGTGTAGAGGCTAGGCGTATCGAAGCGTAGTGCGTGGCCCTCACATTGTCTTTAAAAAAAAAAAAAAAACCTCAAATATTTTTTTTAAGTGTCTAATTATTATCATCTGTTTATCATCATATTAATATTTCGTAGTGCGTTGTCGAATTTTCCGGAAACAAAAGTTTACATTTTCTATATTTTTATAAATGATTTTTTTATACATCTATTTTTAGCATGTAGAGCCACTAGACTTTGGTAGAGAGCTGTAATTATCTTTGATGTTCGATAGTCATTTGTCAAACTTTTTAATTATTTCAATTCAATGATAATGTTTCAAAACAATTACCCCTCTCAAGTTGTGAGTCGAGATAATACTTTAATTTTTTTTTAATATACTTTTGAAAAGGAGATGGTCCACTCTCCGTACAGTGTTTGCCCCACAACCAAAAATCTATGCGTCACGATCATGGTTGGATTTCTGAGTTAGTTTTACACTTAATTATCGATTACATTTCAGTTATTGTTGCAAATTGTGGGGTTTTAAAGTTTAAAGCATATTTACCACCAAATTAGCAATTTGAGATCATTTTAGTAAATAAGCTAGTACATACTATGCTCAAATTCATTGTAATATTATGAATTTTTTAAATAAATAACATTTACATGTACTTAATTATTACAATTAAAATCTTGACCGTCGCCATTAAACGTCGTCGTCGGCAAGAACTCCGTTTGATAAAGTAGATATGTGAGAATCAAGGAAATTAAACTTACAACCACATGAAATCCAAATTTTTGCTTATTAAGTAATTATATATTATCAATTAAACGTCAATGTTTTACTAATATGTATTTAAAAGTCTACAATATTTTCTAAGGGTATTGTTTTTGTATTGGAGTATATGATATACTGACTGGTGAATTACGCGGGGCTCAAAAGCCTTCATGACAAAGCTATAACGTAAAGGAAATGTATACAATCCAGAGCAGTTTTAAAATCCTTTTTTCAATTTAATTTTAAACCCCCGCTAGAATCGTTATATCCATTTACACACTAGCATTCTATAATTTAAATAGACTTATTTTAAAATAGCATCATGTGACCTCTTCATATTTCTCTGTATTCAAACATGAAACGTCCTTTTATAAAATCATTTTTTATTTGAAAAATATTTTTCTTATTTGGCTTACTGAAATTGTATACTGTTCTCATTTAATAGTAGGTATCATTGATAAAATACGTAAACTTTGTGGGAGAAATACACTACTTTAACACTTTTCTTTTGCAACACACGACAGACATCAAACCTACAAGTCAATATATTATTTTTCCATCATATTACACTTGATCTAAACTCTAAATAGCTTTAATACAAAACTACTACACTCCTGCTAGATTTTTAATGAAACGAAATGATAATATAATATAAAATTAACCTAGTACTTGACATTATTAGAATTCTTCATGATTAAACCAAAGCTACTTTTGAACTGTAATGGTACCACACCGAAGGAGACAACTTAGCATACTACCTTTTAAACTAAATTGATTAAAATATGTATGTGGAATTACGTATAAGTATTATGAAAAACAATGTGAAATTGTAAAAGGCTAATTAGTTTAGGAGCACTGGGTAATTTTCTTCACCTGAAAGTAATTAGAAACTTGAAATAATGTCATTTATGAAATACTCCTTGCCATTTTCAACAACCCTAATTGTGTATTCCAGGTGCAATTTTGTAAATAATACCTATAGGCTTTTTTCTAAAAATCTTTAGTTCTATTGGATGTACCAAAACGTATTGATTTTTTAGTTTCGATTTCGTGTAAATAAAATCGCGTAATCTATAAATGCACCAATAACTTATACATCATACATAAGAGTAAAGAATACGTGACTGACACTTTGCTGACAGGTGATTGGCCAATTATACGGTTAAAAATGAAAACATTCTTCCATTACACACGTTAAATAGCCGTATCATTAGCGCTGTAACAAAGCTTTCCACAGAACAATTTTATTGAGCTTTTATAGGTCTATGAACAAAAGTGTTAGTTACCGGCAAGTTGCTTCATAAGAATTCTTAAATCGCAAATAACAATAAAAGAAAGACATCTCAAAGAAAAGGAATTCTCAATTTGGCTTTATTAAAATGCAAAGACCATTGGTTAAGTATGCTTTGCAACGCAAAGACTAGTTAACCAATAGTCTGCATTTTTTTCTATTTTAGTAGATAAAATATTATTTAAACAAACTAACACGTCAACTTTATTTTAATAGGACATTGGAGTAGGTAAAATATAGATTAATTTTTACTGCTTTTTAGAATAAGTTAACTCCGTGATAAAATGCAACATTTCAATGCCCAAAAGTAAAGATCGCCAAGTAAAACATGAATATGTATTATTTTAAAAGATATCTATTATTTCGTGTTTTCTATTTATGTAGGTCATAAATGAAAGGCCTAAATATTGTACGGTGTCGGGCAATCTTAATCGTAATAATAATTTGTTTGTTATTCTTTTATTAGTATAGCGTCAAAATATTATTCGTCATACTCATAAAATCGTTTCTATTCCTCACTTTCTTCAATGCTTGCGTGCGAAGAAAATGAAAGCACAAAACAAATAGCAGTCCAGTATCGCTACGCGAGTTAATATCTAAAATGCTTATTGAGTGTTTATGAATAAAGTGCGACTTTTACGTTCTGAATTTGCTTATTTTAGATAGTTGGCAACAAATAACGTAGAACACACTCTTTTGTTAAATTACTTCTTAAATGCAGATATTTAATTGCAATACAAATGCCTAAAAAAGTTACTAAGGATGAGGTAATTTATTTTAGATATCCCATTAATATTCATTATAATGTACAATTTCTTACAATTCTTCAAATTTACAAATTCTTCTTTTCGCTACAATTTCTAGTGCCTAGAAGAGTTAGTTCAATGATATATCTACTTTTGAAAACTCTTTTATTGGTTGCATATCATACAAGAGTACCCACCTTTGACGGATGGACGCATCTTTTGTCGACAAGCCGGCGATGCGACGGCATCGATTATGTAAAATTAGAATAACTGGACGGTTGCCCGTTCTGCGAGCAGCAAATAGTACTGGGGCATGCGACCAATCGTAACAGACGCAAATACATGCATCGCCTCAATGCGGATACACCACTGAAGTCGACTACCCCCTTGTGTCCATGCGTTCTGTTATGTTAGTAATTGGGCTTCAATAGCGCCCACACATTTTTCTCCGGAGACCATGCGAGCCGGTTGACTTTTATATCTCCAATCGATTAATCGATTCAGATACAGGCTAAGTCATTAGACACGGTATAGAAAATAACTAAACTGCAAACAACATTCTCAAAAATAATAAGGGTAAATATTAAATTATTATGCTTAGTACCTCTAAGCATAATAATTTAATATTTGTAATAAAACAAATTATTACCGAGTCTTGTAACGTGGTGTAAATTAACTGGTTATATCAATCATATTATTACAGTATATAAATGTGAATCAAAGAATCCTAAGCATTTTTTTTTCAACGCTATATTCATTTTGAATATTGGTAATAAATTTGTTGGCCACAAACACGGAACTACCTCACTATAAATATAATAGAAACGAAAAAGCTATAAATCGTTTCAAAGTCAATATAGCCAAATTCTGAATCATATCGTACATACTAGGTCTCATATAAATATGTATGAACGCATTTCAAAATACTTACATTTGATTAACGCCGGGTGTCCATATAGTATACTAGTTGTCCCGGCCTTGCATTGCTGTGGTAATTTCATACTACTGTCGTATAACATTGAATTTGCAGTAAAAAAAAAAATGAGGAATACTTATCAGATAAAAACTATCCTATCTGTCAAGTTGGAACAAAACACACATAAAAAAAGTAAAAATCGTATTGTTCGTTTCGGCGTTCATCCCGACAAATACCGTTACACGGGAATTATATATACTTACCTTCTTCTGTAGATAAGTAAATGGCGTTCGCGACACAAAAAGATTGGGCATTTCGCCCATGTCAAGTAAAAATGTACTTTTAATATAGTAACAGCCAATTGTACGGTAGATTGAGGTTACAAATGGAGTCTCTCAACACGCGTTTTTACAACAAGAACTCGGGAGAAACTCCAATATAATGATGTACCTAAATATGCTTTTGCTTAATTGGCGTATTTTGACATACATATGAGGCGCCCCACCAGCTACTTCTTCGGCGTTGTTTTTTTTTCCAAATAGTGCTCAATGAAAATATAGAATTCTATCAGAAAAAGATTACAAGCATACAAATCTTTTCTCTTTCATATAGACTAGCGCTCCTCCCGCAACTTTGTTCGAGTGGAGTTTCTTTTTAATCAAATAGAGTCTATATCACTTAGGAATAATGTGGCATTCAAATGCTTAAAGATGTTTTTAAATCATTGAGTAGTTTTTGAGTTGAGTTAGATATTTGTCAAAATACCTTTAATATAGAATATAGAGTCGAAACTAATTTCAAATTTAAATTGCTCAAATAAAATCATTGGATATATTAAAGACACTCGTGCCAGCCTAATATTCATTATAAAATATAGGCTTACAAAAACTTGCAAAAAAGTTATTTATTAAATTCTCATAAACGTCTGGTGCATGCATTACCTAAGCTTAGTATATTGTCGTTGACAAAGTGATTTGTAGAGTATCGTAAAACTGTATTAAAATAATTGAGAGACGATTTAGAAATGGGATCGTTTTATCCACCCTATATAAGTTGTCGGGTGACGATGGCTACAATCAATGCGGAAGCAAGCGACGCCGAATGAGGGCACGATGCGTCGCGATGTACGCGCGCCGCCCAGCGCACGCGCCGCCCGCCGCCGCCCGCCGCCGTCGCGTCACCGCTGCATTCGTCTGCACACCTTTTTATTAACCCTACTATTTTAATATGCACCTGAGTTATTAAAAAAACTTGATTTGAAGTGACGTAGCTTTAATCACAATTTTATTGTGTTTACGCCAATCTCTATATAGATAGTGAAATATTTTAGATTTTAATGCATTACCTACCAAGTACTTTTTGTCCGCGATTTCATCCGCGTAGAACATTTATTTTGGGCAGCAACCTAGATCATCCCCTATTTCATACTCACACTGCTCAAGATTTCAAAAACACTCAAACAAAATATTTATTTCTTATCAAGTGCCTAAAATCAAAGTTTCGTGGTTTTATCTTCGATAATGACGAAAGCCAATGCCAACTTTAATTCCTTATTTCAACCCCTTCACGCCCTTTTTCGCGATAAAAAGTATCCTATGTCCTATTTTAAGATATTTTTGTACCTAATTTTATTAAAATTGAAAATGAAAATAAAAAAGAAAAATCTCTTTATTTAATTGGACTTTGCTAAGTACTTTTAAATCGTCAAAAGCCCTACCACCATTTTGGGACAAATAATTATTTTGCTTAAATAATTCTTAAGCTGAAATGGAGAAGAAATGGCGAAAGAAACTCCACAGCTTACAATTTCGTAATGATTTCAAAACATCATTACAGGTCAATAGATATATCAATATGAATAAATTACATTACAAAGAGCGGAGCCTCCTGGCACAGGCAATTATTGCTTAAAGGAGGCTTCAATAATCAATGTAAAATAGTGAGAAACTGAAGAAATATTATTATTATTATTATAAATTACAATTTTGAATGCGGTTTTTGGACAGATTTTACTCTAGTAGCATTTGTACCATTTAAATAATCATTTATCTTGTAAGAAGCTTTTTTATATAATTTAGTTTTTACTTTTTTTAATTTATTAACAGGCAAATCTCTACTATTCTTCTGAAGCTTATTGTAAAAACGTAAACATTGGCCTTGGAATTGGCAATTTGGAATTGTTTATTCTGTGGAGACGAGTTTTATATACAACCAGATCGTGTTTCTTCCTAGTATTTATATTGTGTGTATGGCATTTCTCAGAAAAATGCATAATATTTTTCTTAACATATAGTAAGTTTTCCAGTATATATTGTTGGCTTTGTTTCTTCTGGACTTTGCTTTTATAATACCAACTAGTAGTCGCTCGCTTTAACGTCGGTTCTATATATCTTATAGCCTTCCTCGATGAATGGGCTATATAATATTTCATATGTAATTTTTCAATTAGAACCAGTAGTTCCTGAGAGTAGCGCGTTCAAACAAACAAACAAACCCTTCAGCTTTATAATATTATAGTATATGGATAGGATAACGTGTAATCAATTATATGAGAAATATAACAGTTGCCATTATTTATAACCTAAATATCTTTACCAACATAAACGCATTCTGATCACATAGTAAACCCGTTTTTTTATCACTTCATTCAACTGATTTATTCAATTGAATCTTAAATTCTTAAATCTTGGAACTCGCAAAAACTTGAAAAAGCTTTAGTTTATGGGCAATGGGACAACCAATCGAGTTCGAAGCATATAAATATTACTATTTAAAACCTCTCTGTGAGGAAGAAAATTAGTTTTTTTTAAGGGAAAGTGTACAAACGAGCAGACGGTTCATCGGATGGCAAATGATTAACGCCGCCCATGGCCATCTGCAACACCTGAAAGATCTCACATGCGTTGCCGGCCTTTAAGGAAGGAATACGCTCTTTTTTGAATTTTCAAGATTTAGAGGTTTACGGTTTGGGAACTCCGCTAGTGACAATTGGTTCCACAGTCTTATGGTTCGCGGCAGAAAATTGCGCGAAAAACGCACGTAGCGAGCACAGATGGCGGAATGCGGCGCCATGTTTAAGTCCGAACAACTCCTCAGAACACTAAAAGTACTTAGCAAAGTCCATTTAAATAAAGTACTTTTCATTTCATACTCCGAGAGGAACAGAAGGCGGAAAAGTAAGCTTCAGGGTCGTGTTTATCACACAAACATTTGTAACTACTTGGACCGCTTGGTGTATAGGCAGCGTTACTGACCACTCCACAGCGTCGGGTGAAATCAAAAGGCGCTAAAGGACGCGTACAACGTGGTAAAGGATTTGGGTGCACTTACTTATCAGCTGACCTTCCGACCACATCATGAGTAAGTAGGTAAGTACCTATATCATAACCAGAGCACAAATACTTCTAGGCTTTATAATTAGATCTACAAAGGGGCTTAGGAAACCACGTAGTCTTTTCAATGGCATGATCGTAAGTATTCTAGAATACCTCTGCCTTGGACCCCATATTTTAACGAACATTTTTAAAGTATGTTTTACGTAAATAAATTTTCGGTCGTTCACTTTATTTACATAAACAAATAGTGGTTTTCTAAGTTTGGCATAATCCCATTATTTCATTATAATTTAATATTGTACTTTGATTTTTTTTAAAGGAAATCAATTTTATCTATTTCATGTACCTAATATGCTTCGCTTAACATTTGCTGTGCATGCTTTATACATTTTTTGGGTTACAAACCAATCTATGTGCTTTGTATATGTTATTTAATCTTAAAATTGTAATTTGTGTGCATTCCTTTTAGTAAATAAAATTAAAACGGTAACATGAATCATCACGTCCTCAAGACCCTGCCTTTATCAAAAAACATATTATCTCGGAAAAATTCACACCCAAAAATAATTGAAACATATCTGTACAGTACGTGATAGTACTTCAAATAAAGTCTTTTAAGGAAAATAGATCAATAAAGAAACTTATTAAGCTCTTTGTGTGAAATATTTATCTATTGAAATATCTTCACGTAATATATATATAGGTATGTGTAACTTGTGTAAGTTTCTATTATTGTTGATCGATGTATTAAATCGTTTTTTTTTTTTACGTTATTTGTCAGTAAAATTCAATATAGGTTCATAAGTTAAATTAATGATGAGATTGCCAGTCCCTGTGTGATTGAGGGTTCTTATCAAAGGCCGTGAGCTTCCCTGTCAAGAATAAAAAAAGTAAGTTGTGTAAATAAATAAATTTCCACGTCCATTTTACAGAGAACTAATTTAAAGCAGGTACTTTTATAGCATCATGGTTTCTTAGAATTTCCAACTACTAAAATAGGCACTGTAACAGAAATAACCTTTATTAATAAAATGTACAAAATACCATCTCAAAAAAATTGTACGTTCTTTGTAAATTAATTATTTACAATGGGAATTTTTAAACAAATCCACCTTCAGTTTAATTATGCCTTAAATAATAACAGACACTCACAAGCTAAATAATTTACCGTAAATCGTAAATTTTCACTCTTCAACTAAACGGTACTCTTATTTTTCTTAAATCATAATAAGAGGTCAATTTTAAGATCAGTGTGATATGAATAATTCATATAACGTGGTTGCATTATGACTAAATGAGATCTTGTTAGAATAATAACTTTGTAGTATGGAGGGAATCGTACGGGTGTGCGTTGTGGAGCGGGCGGCGCGGGCGTATGAAAGCTCCGGGCCGTACTAGCGATGCCGTTAGCGCAGGCTCGGGCGGGCGGCGGCGAGGCGGCCGCGGGCGGGCCGTGGGAGGTACCGTTAATGACGTCGCCGTCGTGACGTCTCACCCGTGACGTCATATGCCGCGATATAGCCACCAGCCTCGGCGGCGGCGGCCTCAGTAACGCACCGACCGTTCACAAGCGTGTATCTCCGCGCAACTTCTCGCGAACCGCATCTACTGACTGAGTGAGTGAGTGCGCGTGTAGTGAGTGGAATGTGCTCGGCCGCATGAGGATCCTGCTGAGCGAACTGGGACTGTCCGGCGCGTGTTTCGGCCTTACCCTGGAGCCGCGTGATACCTCGCTGGACCCCGAGAAGCCTGCGCCAGGTCAGCGCCCGCACGACCTACCGCGATCCACCACTTCTGTGTTTATTTTCGCTTTCGTTGTGTAGAACCTCTGGGTGTTGTAAACTCTGTGTGGAACTGTCGTGACGATGGCCATCGGCTAGAATGCGAGGTGCGTTGCTGACGCCCTCCAGCCAACACTGCGGCCTTAAACATTTCCAAAACACACGTATGTACCCCTTTTTTGTTTTTTTATGTTATTTTATTTTAGTTTTATGATTCGTTTAGTTTTATTGCTTTTAATTCCCGTTATTCATTATATATATTTTCTTCTTTAAATTAAATAAAGTTTGAACTCAACGAAATAAAACTTCAAGGTTTATCATGGCTAATTAAACATTATAAACTTAGACGAAAGCTTTTAAAAAAAGCTCGAGAAGAAAGTGCATTAACAAAGAATACAATTATTCCAACATTTTTCGTAAATAGTCGTAGGAAATCAATCAGTACCTACTTCTGTTCAATAAAAATTGACCACTGAGTAAATATATGCTTATCAAACAATATAATAAGTGGTCAGAACCTGGTCAAACAATGAGTTTGTTCTTGGTTATGTATTGGTATTAGCAAATTCTTCGCCTCTTCCTTAATATTGTGCACACATCTCCGAGTTCATTACTTTGTAAAATTGGCAAGGTAAACGTGAACACTTGGACCAAAACTTGTTAAATAACCAAATTAACTTACTAAGTAATGACACAAGTATATTTTAAGTTTGTTTTGTTATTATATTTTATTCCCCTTTTTTCTTCACGCGTGGAAATGATTAAGAAAAAAATAAAAAGAAAAATAATCTACAAATTTACATCTACTAACGATTTTATTTCAATATCTTATAATAATTCCTTTACACATAAATTTACCTACTAATAGGAAACGTTAACTTGGCTACTCTTACTAGAAAGAATAAGCGTTTGTTGTTAGGATAAACATTAATTTTATAATAAGTTTAAAATGCAGTGTAGTTATACAAATACATAAATATACACGTTATTTAAAAAAAATAGTTATGATATCTAACTATGGCCTTAGGCAGAAAAAAATCTCGATAGCAAGTCTAGATATAAATCCGCAAATTAAACTATATTCCAAGTTTGCAATTTAATCTATCGTATTTATAGCATGGTGAAATATATTACAACACCCTATATACCGGTCAAAGATGATACACGCCGCTTCGTCTAGCTGGCATAAATTATCGGTCAGTACGCCGGCCTACAAACACATGCTTTCATATAAGCATCAACACATTTCATATCTAAAGTTGGCATTAAGTCGAATCTTTTGATTTGTCTCACTTCGGCTGCATTAGGTAACATCGCCGATCATATTGTGGGATATTTATGTCGCCTCCAGTCCGCGAAGCCGATGGCCTCAACCAAACTGCCTGCCACTTGCCCAATAGTTGTCGCAACCGGCAGACGTTGCACCTGCCGAGATGCGAGCCTCTGCAAATTGCTAGTCTACTATTTTATATTTGTATCATGTGTGATCTCGATATGCCGGCACATTGCACACCGGCTTGCTTAATTAACTTAACAGAAGCCCGATTATGAATAAATAAATTCAATAACTGACTGCAACGGACGCAGCCTCGTCATTTATTTTGACAAATAAGTGATAAAATATTCACTTTCACTTTTTGTTTAGGAATCATCCATTTTAGTCGCTATAAACATGTTTGTTCACTGAAGACAAAAGTGGTCCTATAAAATTTAAATACACGTCCGTTTTAGTTTAACTCGTACTTAAAAAATTTATTAGCACTATATTATGCAAATAAAGTGATTTGAATATAAAGTAATTGTGAATTTACATGTAGCATGTGTGATTTGCTACGAGTGCTGTTTGTTGGCGCTTCAAATACGCATGTTGCCGACTGCAGTTTATTATTGAAAAGTAATGATAAGCGGTGTACAAAGCCAGCTGGCGTGACGTCACGAGCGGGCCCCGACCCGAGCGTCACTCTCGCCGCCACTCCACCGCCCGCCGAGGGGTACGGGACTCCTTGCCAATTATAGCATTTTATCCCGCGGTATATCCCCCGTACTCGGCGGGGATCCTTTCATAAGAGACCTTCTAATAGTATAAATTACATAGTAATAAACTTATCTCCTGCAAATCTATTTTATATTACGCAAATTATAATAACCATTTATAATTTAATGCGAATAACATATAAACAATTTTAAATTTCAATATAATAATATATCAACACAAAGAGATTTTCTGCCAATGAGATTGTTGTTAAGCCTAGCAGTTCGGTGTCAGATTTTTTTTGTTTAAAGAGTTTACGCTATAAGCATTTCACATTGTACTCGCCCATCGCTTTCAGTTTAAAAGCACGTTTACGTCACTTAGTCTAAAAATAGAGGGGTGTTGTTGGAAACGACCAAGGGGGTGCCGTGAGGCGGCATGCGGCCTCGCCTGCGCCCGTGACGTCACGCGCGTTACGTCACTCATCGACCCGCGCTCCGTTTCAAGGACGCCCTTGCCGGCCGCCTAACTGACGACCAACTTCCTTTTTACTAACGCCTACTTTGCACGTGAGGAACCTAAATTAAGCTACTAGATATAATATAGGCTACTGCAGCAAGTTGGTACTAACTAAGTATATGTATTTACATTTTCTATACTGAAAAAGTAACATTATTAAAAATATTTTGATAGACAAAAGTTATTCGCAAAACTAAGAACCTATAGATAGATTAGCCATATATAATGTGTAGATATGATATGTGTGACTAAAACGATTTAAGAATTAAAAATATTCAAATCGAATAATAGCTATGAATTGCTAATATGTGGCTGTATGTATAATTTATAAAATGTGGTTACACGATAAATAAGTGTATAAATATTAAATGGGCAGGCCTAAGGCATAAAACTCTAGCAAGGAATGCAGTTTGATCTCTTAATTTAATTATTTTATGTATGCAGTATAGTAAACCAAGTTGCAACAAAAAGTAACGAAACACATCAGGCATAACTAAAACTAAACTTATTACATTGATCGGCGTCTTCATTCAATACACGTCTATGTTAGCTTTAATTTGTAATGAATGGTGAATAGAAAATCATTGACTTAATATATAGGTAATCTAAGGATAACTAATCTACAAAAAAAAAGTCTGAAGTAAAACTCAACATTTTAAATGTGCGTCAGTCTTCAAAACTATTTTTTTAATTGAAATTTTATTCTCGAGCAGTCAGACACTGCATGAATGAAATAAACTAATAATATAATTGGTATAAACATCTCGTAGCTACAATCAGACTCTGAATTTGAATACCTTATCTATTTTTAGCTGGCATCGTCGTTTTTACATTAGTTATAATGTTGGTGTTGAGAATGTTTGTTGTACCTACTTTAAAAGATACAAAACTGCTATCGAATACTAATCTAAAGTACTTAATTAAAAATTACTACAAGTACTAATATTATAAACAGGAAAGATTTATACATCTCATACCTATAAATTGTTCCTACATGTAATGTTCTTCTTCTTTTAAATTAATGGCGTTCGCGAAACTTAAAGATTAAGCTTTTGCCGATATCCTGTGAAAATGTATATGTAACAAACAATTGTACGATATATTGTGTTAAAAGTGGAGTCTCTCAACACGTGTTTTTACAACAAGAACTCGAGAGTAACTCCTGTCAAACATTTAAAGTACGTTCGGTTCGTCCCGTCGTCGTTTAGAAATCAATTTCATGCAGCATTCATCAGTCATTATTTAGTCAAACCACAACAACGTGTATGACAATATTAATTACATTTGAAACATTATTCGAGATGTAACGGCGGAAACTCTACCTTAACACTCTCGTGCCGAATATTTCTAGCCTTTATCCGCGTATTACTTGTAAAAAGTCTTAGCAGACACGAATGAACAGTAGAGATAATATTTGTTATATTTTCCATACAAGCAAAAATACCACAAGCACCGCGCCTCTTTAAGTCAATAGTTAGTTATATAAGGAACATAAACATACTATTCTGTGCCTACGATAGCTTGACGTTATTTCGGGAGCATTTATAACATTCGAAAATACGAATATGTAGGCAACACACGGACAGGGGTGGTGAGACGGCAGTGCGATGACGTCATACCGCCCCCGCCCACGCGCTATCGTCGGCCGCCGTCAGCTGATAATTCGCGTCTATCTCGAGAAAATCGTCAGTGACGTAGGAACTCGTTAATGTTTTCCTTTCTCCATAATATAAACGTTTGTAAATAATAAACTTGACACCGGTACCGAAATAGGATGGTAATACGTAATCTTAAGTAATATTTAGACCAGCACTACCCACTTCCATGCATGGAAACGTCACGATAATTTTGAAAATAAAAAAATTATGTTCAGAATTTTATTTAATAATTTTTAGGACAACCGACAAGTCTGCACTAATACAGCTTAAAACTAAGTGGTTAACAAACCTTCTAAGTGGAGACTTAATTATTCCACATTATTATATTGCCACAGCATGCATATGTGGACTCGATGTTACAAAACTTTAAGAATTTTTGTAAAATGTTAGAAATATTTGTATTGTACTTCATTATTAACAAAGTTTTTCAAAGGAGCGTTAAACATAACGTTCTTAATTATTTTCTTAGAATTAATATTATATTGTATCTATTGTATTTCTTTACCTATCAATCTACTGCTCCTGAAGTATCAAGTTATATTATGTAAAAGTAGAATACATATTATTTATTGAAATGTGTAGTTATTACATCCCGCAAAGTTAATAGATACGAGTACAAATGCAAAACTAAGACAATGTCTAGAGCAGGTGTATAATTATAGTGAAATAGCGTCAACCCTCAGGTGAATTATCAGCTGCTCTTGTTTAACAACATAACGTTCACGAACACTGCTAATTGCATTATCTACGACTTAAAACTAAAAGAATTAAAATCATTAATTCGACATTACAATTAACTCACAGTCGTGCAGAACCGGATAATTATTAGTAATTCACACAGTGATTTGCGCTAAACTCGTCATCGGCGTTCTTACGTACGTTACGTTGCGTCCACAATCAAATACGTCATAGATTGGGAAAGCTTATAATGAAAACTGTATTAAGTATAGGCGCGTCATAGCCAATCAATACACATTTCACCTGTTTGTGTGACTTGCGCCATCTCTGCGAAAGTATGTGAAGTATCCAATTCCAAACAGGCAGGATTCTCTGGGGTTGTTTAGCAAGCAGCAGAATATTGTGTACCCTCCACGCTGCACAAAATACAAGCAACGATCGACAGATGTCGCCACAGAGCCTTTAGTTTGCCTACAACGAAAATTCAATTACATTTTCACTTGACATTGGCAAAATTTTAACGTTTATGTATCGCGACGTCATTAATTAAGAATAGAATATAGAATGCTATATTTTTGGAAGTTTTCCGTATCAAATTAGATGTAAAACTATCTCACCTACGGGTTTCTTAAATATTCTCATTTCATATGTTTTTGTCCGTTTACGTAGTAGGTATACAAATAACAGATAATAAATGAAGTAATGAATTGTAATTCTATTCACATATTTTAGATACTTTCAAACCTCCAAAGTTGTTCGAAATTCTTTGTAAGACATTATTATTATAAATTAATTTCTAAACTACGAGTTACAGAAACTGAAATCAGTAAATTAAGTTACATTTTAAAAAATAGTAAAGAAAATTTCAGAGTAGACTTAATTAAGAATTAGTATAAAATAAATACTCTACTTTACAATACTTAAGTAGATAAAAAAATAATCATAAACATCATCTTAGTAATATATTTTTGTGAAAATAATTAAAAATCGTTAATGTTAAAATATAGCAATGATGTAAAAGTATAAAAATTATGTTAAATTTTCAAGAGCAAACATAGGCCTATTATATTAAATAAAAAATCGACGTAATAATAAAAAATTGGCAACAGGCTGGTAACCTGTCACTATTAAAGGCACTGCGTACTGCCAAATAAAGCTCTGCTCAACCCCTTTTGATCTTACGAGCGTGATTTTCAAATATGTTTGTCAATAAAAAATCTCCAGAGTTCTGTGATGTAGTCATAAAACTATTCTTACAAAACTTTATGTATAGTCAGATAATTAAATACCTACCAAATAAATAATGAACTTAGGAAATTAAAAAACTTAATATTAGTCCCGTATCACACTAAAACTAGGATTAGCTGGAAGAGATCTCTGTTCAAGATAATCTCACCGTCGGCAAAATGCTTTTCTTAATGTTAATTTTTGCTTTATTATGTGAACACAAAAAATATACGAACATTTGGTTGTTCTCTCTAATTTCCTCAAGGTCAAGGTCAAAAAAAATGTAAAAAAAATAATTATAAATTACTAACCTTTATTTATACTTTTAATGACGTCATTTTTACAACCAGTTTGATTTCAGATAGAGACAATTTAATGTGAAATTATCAGGCTAACACGGATTATAACAGCGACCCTAATCGAATAAAATGCAATAGTAACGATCTTCATATATTTAAATATGAATCGCAATATCTAATTATTCGTCATCATCATCATCAACAGCTCATTTAATGTCCCCACCGAGGGGCTCGAGCCTACCCCAGATTAGGGGCGATTAGGCCTTAGTCAAGCACGCTGGCCAAGTGCGGGTTGGTCGACTTCATACACAACCTAAGAATTTCTTCATAGGTGTGTGCAGTTATAGAACTTGTCATCCACGCACCTTTGCTCTTCCTGTTCTTAAAAATAAAACCATCAACCCCATCTTGCGTATGTGTCGCCTGTACAACGATCTAGCGGTGCAGTATGAAACTCTAGATATTATGAATAGGAACCCTAGGTATTTTATCGGTTGTGTAAGAAGAATTTTATTCGCATCTAACTAGGGATTATTTAAAATTGTATACTGTTTTAATTATTTTATTCCTAAATAGTTAAGGTTTTACTGTAGTAATATATTGAAATATGATGTTAATGTAGTAGACATGTTAACTCTAACTTTTATCATAGGTATATCTTTTTCTCTCCCATTTTCTGTCATCGATCATGATCAGGGCACGTGTTTAGGAGTATAAATCTAGTTTTAAGTATTGTTATATTTTTGATTTTGTTTGTTATATGTGGTTATATTCTGTTTCGTGTCTTTTATAATAATAATAATAAATAAATTCTTGCCACTATTAAAACCGCAAAAAAAATATTCGCTGTCTGGGAACTGTATGATATTCTACGACTATGTATTATTAATTAGGATAGTTCAATACAGTCTATGTGATGAAAAAAATAAATTAGATTTCCTAAACATTCCTGAAACCACTTGTCAGCTGAAAAAGCGACGAGACATCTTTGATGACTGCGGTCGCCCAGAGGTCTGACTGCACAAATGAAAGGATGGGCTCCGCTGGGAGTGTTCTGCCACCCTGCTCGATAATTCGTCCTACAACTCATCTGCACATAGTCAACGACTGATTGCAAGATTATCGAAGAACAAAAAAAAAAGATTTCACTAAACTTTCAGTTATTTTTATCAAATGATTTTTTTTTAATATTCTGCTCAGTTCTATAACAGAATTGTAGAGTTTCTAGAGATGCTCAGTAAAAAATAATGATCAAAACAGAATTCATTTCTATAAACGTTGTTTATGGCTAAACTAAACAGGTTATGGAACCTGTTATCTTAACTTTCATTTTCATACTTATCTACCAAAATATGAAAACTAAATAATAAAAACGCTGCTTATGTTTGAAGAATGTAGAGACAGAAAAAATTTTCCGTATTTAGTAATAACCTATACCAAATAGGTAAATATAAAAAACAGCGTAAGTATATTAGCGAAAATAATTGTATTAATTAATAAAAAATTTTGGTTGATAGGCATTACGGAAAATAATGTGTTTAATAAACAATTTACTTAACGATTTTGAGTAAAAGTTTGAGTATAAAATACTATAACTCAAAAATTACTACGAATCGGCAGCTAATGTATGTTTTGTTAATATTTTGCTAGCTTTTGCCCGTGATTCCGTCGGCGGAGAAAACTTACATTGGGCAGCATTAATTTTTTTGTTGGGCACTTAATTTTTTTCTAATCATAGACATGTTTACAATAAATATACGTCTTGTAAACATAGACAGATTGCTTTTGACTTCCATACGAACTTTAATCTCCTATTTTATTAATACTAGAAAAAATGCACTGAAAAAAAAAATTAAAATATTTACGCGTTTGTAAACGCAAAAATAAAATTATTCCTCCTATTTTATTCCATTGTGGGTCGAAATTACAAATACGCTAGAGAACAAATACTTATTTATTTCTTAAATTCATTATCAAGTGCCTAAATTCAAAGTTTCATTGTTTTATCTTCAATAATGACCAAAAATACGCATGTTGATTTTCAGACTTTGTCACCTCATTTCCCCCTTGTAGAATTCTGAAAAATCCTGAAACACTTATTTACTCAATCATCAATACTTACTTCGTAGTACTTACTTCTGTAAAATTTCGAGTGTAATTAATATTGTTTCCCCATACAAACGTTGGGCCCCCGTTTCACCACCTAGTTTAGGGAGAGAGTTTTGAAAAAATCCTTACTTAGTGCGACCTTAAATCTGTTAAGGAACCTAACTGCCAAATTTCTCATTCACCATATCCATAAACTATTAATAAAATGCTAAGTTAAAATAATCATGAAATTTTCTGTAGTGATCCCATTTTCTATAGGAAAGAAAAAATAAGAAAATTGCGCATTTTCTTAATTTTTCGCTCCTTAAGAGCTTTCTACAAGGTATTCGAAAACATTAAAAAAGATGAATGAAATAGGTTAAGTGGTTCTGAAGGTATGGAGTGACCAGGGGAAACAGGGATTAATTTTTAAATAAATAACAAACTACACCCGGCAAAGAAACCATTTATAGCTTTTTTAGACAACGAACCCTCTCGGGAGTACCCAGTACACCCTACCAAAGTTTCATTACAATCTGATCAATTGTTTCGGAACGCATAGAGGACAAACATTGATTTGTATATGTATAAAATATAGATTAAAAAATTTCATACAATTTGGATCAACAATCATTATTCTAATGATTTGAATATGAATTTAATCGAGAAACGATTTTTCAGTACAGGAATTACAAACTGGTATTTGTATTTTTACTGAGTTTTGTTCTTGATGACTGTGTCTAATCGTCAAATATTAATTACGTTAAAATGGATTATTACAAAGATTACTGATTAGTTAGCACAGCTCATATATGCTTTGTGAAATTTACATAAATAATACCTGTTTCTCATAAGAGGTTACATTTAATGTTTCTAATTTTAATTGCACACTTATATTAATGTTAATTTCTTTGTGACATTAAAAGAAAGTTGAAAGTTGTTAATTGTTTTTATATAATATTTTTGACATGATATGATATGCTTGAAAAATTTACAAAAATCCTGTCATGTCCTATTTAATTTGGTACAATGTTCAATTTCTGTCTTAAAAATTCAAATATTCCTCGTTTAAAATACGGCAAATTCAATGTTTACTCAATGCATACTCAATCAATGTTTACTTACCAAAATTGACTATTCTAAAATCAAAATTAAACTTAAAATATGAAACTTGATAAAAATCAAGCCAAATAAAATTATTATAGAAACAAAATTCAATGTTAATTGTTTTAAGTACATTACCAAGCGTTTGTCGGGACCGCTAGTTACTGTAGGGTTATACATAGATTAAGTGAATCATTTTTCATGGAAATGCTTAAGCTCTATTAGTTGCCTTTTGTTAACCGAAGACGCTAGTATCATAGACATTATTTACCACGAAATTATTAATTTATTTAAATCACAATAGTTTGGTAAATTAAATATTATGGAAATGTGCGTGACAGTGACTTCTTTACAAAATTACACAGCTACTCTCCTTCAGACTTTTCCTGAGAGAGCTTTGGTGGCATGACTCTTACTCACAAAAAATACAGCTCGCCTTATTATTTCCCTTTAAATTCAAAACTATGTTTAGTTTTGAATTTTCGAATAAAATAGTTTAGACTATTTTATTCGAAACCTCACAGGAGTATTTGACTCCTATCGATAAATGAGTAAACACGTGTTTCCTGATTTTTTTTATTCTACCCCTGCGATTAAAAAGAGATGATAGATAAACCATGTAACTTTAAATTTAGGCACTTGATAAGAAAGAATTATAATAAACATGTGTTTCATTAGTAAAAAACTAAGTAATAAAAATTAAAATGCGACGAAATTGCGGACAAAAGCTAGTATAATATTATATATGTCTGGTACTAAATTTTATCTTTTAAACCTCATAAATATGAGCTTATTTTAATTAAGAATATCGAAGCTCTTATCTAATTTGTTGAAATGTGAATCGTGTTTTACAGTAACTTTTATAATTTATATATTTGCAATATAATTATTATTCTGCAACCCTCTCCAATGTACGTAAGATTTTAATGGTCCTCATACCTATTATTAAAAACTCTAAAAAGTAATGTTCTGTTAAGAAATAATTATTTTGTTATACTTAGGACGCATTAATAAAAATATCGAAGTTACGACAACAAAAGCATACTGTTTTGTTTATAGCTTAATAAGGCTGGAATTAATGGTTCTTATCATAATAGAAACTGCAAATGCCACTGATTTCATAACCTCCCAAGGGATCCATCGCCTTTTCGCCCTAAAAATTTCTGAACTAGAGACAGCGTCAAATATATACCTAAACGTAAGGTAATAAAGTCGCAAATGCGACAAAGACTTCTTTGTATGTAACGTTTCTTTAATAGGAATAGATTAGGTGTATACATAGGATTCAATTTTCGGGGCGTGGCGAATCAAGCACCGTGACACAATGTATTCAAAGCGCCAATATTCGGTTGGCAAAACTGCAGTATAAAATCGGGGACCTTTCTTTACCATCGTCACTTGTCATCAGAGTGTAGAAATATACGGTCACAGATCCACATAACTTAAGCCTTAAGATTATTATCGATTTATCCATTACTCGTTGAAGGAAGAATCAAAGTATGTTCGCCGAGGGTAAATATAAATGATGCATGGCCCGACTAGCGTGATAGTTCAAAGGACTACGCCGTCAATTCCATGTCCAGTCGCTTCCTCGGACATTCACTATCCACCCTCCAATAACGCTGTACAAATTTTCCATTGTGTTGGTGCAAAATAACGGAGTGCCTTCAATAACGCAGACAAATGTGTAATTTTTTTTTATAATTTACTATAATGATTAAATTTCTTTGTTACAGGGCCGAGCGCCATAGAGCCGCGCTCGCCAAGCGCTTATACGTCCAACGCTTCCAGCATGCTACTGCTGCAGACACACGTAAGTTTTGAAAGTATTCGCTTATAATCTTATAATTTTTTGAAAGTATTCGTTTAATTATTATTAAAACTGTGAAAAATTACTTTTAGTAATTGTTCATTCGAATTTGTAATAATCTAAATCTATCAACTTTGATCCTAAATTAGTAATTCGTATATCATGCACCCCTTTAATATGAAATTACAGTGATTAGAACACCTGCACCAGCCCCTAACTCAATACGTCACACTATTTCTACTGATTGTGGTGAGTGCTCCAATAGGTAGTGACTAAAATGTACGCTATTGGTGCGCCTCTCTGCCCCGTCTGACCACCGCCTACTGTTTTCGTGACGCCTCCAATATTGATTAATCTTTTTCTGTTACAGAGCAACTACGGTTCGTCCTTCACTGATCTACTATCGCCGCAATACCAAGACGATTCATCTGAAATTTTAGAGGAAAATCTAGATCCATTTCCGGACGTTGAATTTCACGCACCTATTCCGCCTGAATTGAAATCACAAAGAACTACTCCTGTGAGTGATCCTTCCTCGCCAACACTCGGCCCCACCCTGCCAAGTTTTGAAGAAACGTATTCAGTTCGATACCCAAAACAGGAGTTACTGGAATTTGGCATAAAAATGGACGAAGATTGTAATAACGTTGGCGCTTACTCGCATCAAGGACATACGTCAACTCAAGTGTTATACCCATATCATCAGCCTACAATTCCATATGCACCTTCAACGTATTACGCTCCACCTCAACCCTGCAGTCCTACATTTGATACTGGAGGTGTCACCCACAATCAAGATTCGTACTCGCTTCCACCTTTCCCGAGTGCAGTTGATCCGTGGATATGTGTAAGTATATCCACGGATCATAATTCAAGGCAAAGGCGAGCGTCTTTACCTGTACAACGATCAGAATCCAGCAGTTCTAATGATAGTCCGAAACTTCATGGTGGAAGAGTGCACTGCATGCAAGCATCTGCGCCTAGCTCCGCATCTAGCTCTCCTGGCGGACCACCCGCCGAGGCAACTGGTCCCCGGGCAGCGCCGTCGTCGCCGAGTCAGCTGTGTGCCGTTTGTGGAGATACTGCGGCATGTCAACACTATGGCGTAAGAACTTGTGAAGGATGCAAAGGATTCTTCAAGCGAACAGTACAAAAGGGCTCAAAATACGTATGTCTAGCTGAGAAATCTTGTCCTGTTGACAAAAGAAGACGAAATAGATGCCAATTTTGCCGGTTTCAAAAATGTCTTGCAGTAGGAATGGTGAAAGAAGTTGTTAGAACAGATTCACTTAAAGGCAGACGCGGAAGATTACCTTCAAAACCAAAGTGCCCACAGGAATCTCCACCAAGTCCTCCAATTTCCTTGATCACCGCTCTGGTCAGAGCACATGTCGACACATCTCCTGATTTTGCAAATCTCGATTATTCGCAATACAGGGAGCCAAGCCCTATGGAACCACCGATGTCAGATTTAGAAGTGATACAACAATTTTATTCTTTACTAACGACATCTATCGATATGATAAAACTTTTCGCAGAAAAAGTACCTGGATTTGGAGATCTGTGCTCCGAAGATAGAGAACAATTATTTGCATCCGCCAGGCTCGAGTTATTCGTCCTACGACTTGCATATCGAACAAGGCCTGAAGACACGAAGCTTACCTTTTGCAACGGCCTCGTCTTGGATAAGAGGCAATGCCAACGATCTTTTGGAGATTGGCTTCACGCCGTGCTCGACTTCAGCAATACGTTGCATTCGATGGACATTGACATATCTACGTTCGCTTGCCTCTGCGCATTGACTTTGATAACAGGTGTGTATTAACTTTTTACCTTTCTATAAATAACAATATTAGATGATTTCATTAACTAATTGCAGTAATAATTTCGTTAGTGAACTTTTGGACTCTAAAGTTGTAAAGCTGTCTTGGGTTTAAACTAAAAAATCGGGTATACTACTATATATCCCTTCCACTTTATTGAAGTCAGATCGTTTATTTTAATGAATACTTTTTGCTTACAGAGAGGCACGGCTTGAAAGAGCCACACCGCGTGGAACAGTTGCAAATGAAAATCATCGGTTGCCTCCGCGCGCACATGCCCGGCAGCGGCGCTACCGCGAGTGGCGCGCCGCACTTCAGCCGCGTGCTGGGCGCCCTGCCAGAGCTACGCTCGCTCTCCGTGCAGGGCCTGCAGCGCATCTTCTACCTAAAACTGGAGGATCTGGTGCCTGCGCCGCCCCTCATTGAAAACATGTTCCGCGCCAGCCTTCCCTTTTAGATATCCCAACCCGTGGACCACCCCCGC
The DNA here is from genome assembly GCA_955850985.1 of Elophila nymphaeata. Classification (NCBI taxonomy): domain Eukaryota; kingdom Metazoa; phylum Arthropoda; class Insecta; order Lepidoptera; family Crambidae; genus Elophila; species Elophila nymphaeata. Next base: position 17,742,154 of record OY039068.1, read on the forward strand.
CTTCTTATGCATTCTCCTTCGATGTTTAGAGCCGACTCCGTTATTTATAAGTGTTTAGATTTAAATATTTTTCTATAGAGTAGTTGGACTTTCTGAAGAATGCGATCTCCCACGGAATCGGTTCGTGCTAAGTATCGTTTTATAATATAAGCGAAGAAGACAATGTTGTTGTGTAAGTCCTATTATAAACATAATTTATTATAAACTTATAGGTATTTGACTTATTTGGGTGTGATTTTGTTTAATCGTATAATGTTGTGTATTTAGTATGCATTTGAGTTACCGCTCGTGATCAATGGCATCTTGTCGTACAAATATTCCTATGTTATTTACTTGTGTATTATTTAGATAAGGGAAATCTAGTCACAAGACTTAGAAATGTTAAATGTGGCTCGTAATGACCGAGCTTTTATATTAAATATAAGAGAACGATTAAGACATTTGATGTCCTGCCGTGGGTGCTACCCACGTCTGGTGCGATGGGGTACCAGCCGCGGCACATGAACTACTTACGAGTGTCCAAACATCTATGATTGTTGGAAGTTACCTTTAGGTTTAAATTATTTTATAAACAATTTTAGACGCTAGGACGGACGTTAATGTAATTTGTTACAATAAGGCCAGAGAAAAAGTTCAGCATAATAACTATTTTAACGTGGCTACTAAACCCAACGTGTCTTAAAGAGTACCTTTTCTAGATAGAATTACTTAGTGTAGAGGCATACTTATCTCTATTCACTCAGTTACATATTATATATGTAACGTGAGGGCACTAAAACATATCACTGTTCTTGTTTTATATTATGGGATATGTTTCATCTTCGTATCTAATCTACCACTAGATATCCTTGTAAAGGAAAATTGGAGTGTGTATGTAATAATCGTGTTAATATCAGGCTTTTAAAATGTGAAATAGATACCGTATTCCTTATTGCTTTAATATGCAAAAATAATAGAAAATATTTACTGAACTTACATACCTGTTTAAGGAATCTTATCGCATTACTTTGGATGATTAGTGTCTAGCTCATCGGACCAATGTGGGGCTAGCTTTAATAAATATTTAAAGTAGTAGAGTTGTAAAGTCTATCACGAAATCTGAAATTATTATGAATGTTATTAATATTACTATAATACATTAATATATCATAAAGTTGCCTTTGCCCCTTTAAACTATGAGTTTAAATGGAAACTACCTATCGCAGACTGCTTTTAACTATTAGAAATTTTAACTTGAGACCTTGAAACTGCATTAGCATAATTTCGTTAGATACTGACGCCGTCCAAAATCTTAAGAGTCCTGAGGATTGGAGCATCACGCTATAAATACTTTTTACTTAGTTTCCAGTTTGAGTGATTGCTAACATTTCGAGACAATTTTCTCGTTTTAAATTTGTGTCGTGCATTACAGAATGCTCTTCGTTTGTATTGTAGATTCCCGTTTGTTAATATTTTTGCGGTTAGATAATAAAATCAATGTTAGGCTTATTACATGGGAAGAGATTATGACTCCGTCACAAATAATGCAACCTACTTAGGTACCACTCACACTGGCAATGCGAGGTAATTATAAATTTAGATAAATAATTGTTGTTGTACCAACATTTTGTAACGGCGTGTTTTCTCATGACAAAGTGATAATCTCTAGATTGTAATCGTTAAGATATTTATAAAGACGCGTGAAAGTTGATAATTAAGTAAGTAATTTTGTACGAGATTCATAATATTTTGATACAATACTCTTAATGCTGGACTTTTTACTCCTATGCCAGAACTTCTTACGTTAGTTAATTTTATAGATTTATAGAATGGTAATCAAGAAATATGTCGTTACTTAAGTGTAGCGTGATTTGTAAATGATTTACTGTGTACCTAATAATTTCTTGGTTGTGCTTCGATACTGTTACCAGTTATATTAAAACTTTATTAATAAAATCTTTGTATTCCGCTGCCGAATTCGACTTGTGGTTCGAGGTCTCCTTCTAGGACTTTGTTGACGATGAGATTTCGCTATTTGGCTATTTAACATGTCAGAAGATCGAATTCGATTATGACTTCTTTTCTTGTGTTATTCAACTAAACTAAGATACCTGAGCACTTTTACAGTAAACTATTATCTCCTAACCTGTTCTCTTCAAGTTTCTGGAGCGATTAGCAATACTTTAGTTCCTACTTCAGTAGAAGTTTAAACGTAGCTTACTCATGTAATTATATTTAAAATTTATAGAGATTAAATGGAAAGCTTTATTTAGCTTCCCATTGATCTTATGTCGATAAATTCTTTGTCTTTTGCATTTTTATATAGTTTTATACGTCATTCTACATTTTTGTGGCAACATTAAGAAAGCACAAAGTTTATAAATCATCATATTCGTATATTTTTAATACTTCGATCTCTAATAACTTGAAGAGAATTTTAATCCTTAATATAACTGTTGTGATAAGTATTATACCTACTTGCATTTTAACTATAATTGTTAAACGCCTGACGTTAATTAGATGTACCTTCCGTGACTTAAATACTGCATTTCTTTTATTTCTGAATAGAATTATGCTTTTGTTATAATGTTACACATTTTCTTTGTAAATATCGTCAGAATATACTGACGCATCCGCGTCAATTGAATAATTCATTTTATTTTATTTGATAGCATCCTTAACACGCAACCACGGTAGTACCTACCTAAGTCCAGCCTAGGTAGTAGGTACTGGCAGTTGGTTCAATATTACCTATCCAATTTTCAAAATAAATAGTGCTCGAGATTTATATAATAACTCATATTCTTAAATCAAACAACATCTCATAAATTTAATTAATTTGGAAATCTGATTGACGCGTGCAGCGTAGCAAAATAGGTTATATAGACTAAGTAGGTACTTTATAATTAGGCCTGCACCGTAAGTCACTGCCTCCAAAATATTAATGTTCGAGGTATACTATTGTAGAAATTAGTCAATTAACGTTTCGATTTCTTAATTTGTCCATCAATCCGCATTGGGCAAGCGTGGTGGACTAAGCCTAAACCTCCTTCGATGTCAAGGCGAGGCCTTGTGTCCCAGCAGTGAGTTGAATTTTTAAGGCTATTATGATGAATAAGGCTAAGGATTAAGTAGGTAGGTACTTGTCATAGGTCGAATTACGGAAGCTAACTAAACTTCCAAAGTCGTACAACAACATACAACAAGGGAATCTGTGGTAAGTATTTCAACCCCCGATAATACAAAAAAACGTGCCAGCGAGACATAAGGGACCTGAGATATGTAAGATTTGTAAGTACTTATAGAAATTTTCAGGAAACGATCTCGAGATCGTCGCAAACACATAATAAAACCATTACGATATCATCGATGTTAATTAGGCATTATCACTACATAGTATAAAACAAAGTCGCTTCCGCCGTCTGTCTGTCCCTATGTATGCTTAGATCTTTAAAACTACGCAACGGATTTTGATGCGGTTTTTTTTAATAGATAGAGTGATTCTTAAGGAAGGTTTATATGTATAATACATGCATATTTACATAAGCATTGCACCCGTGCGAAGCCGGGGCGGGTCGCTAGTTAGGGCTAACTCTACTCGTCAGATGTCGATCAAAAAATGGGGCCACATGACAAGCACCAGCTTCCAAATGTTAAAAGAATCTTCAAAATCCGTGCACCCAGTAAAGAGTTATGAGGTAACACACATAAAAAACATGAAATCGAATTGAGAAAGCCCTCCTTTTTTGAAGTCGGTTAAAAGTTAAAATTATTTTATGGTACATAGGTACCTAAAATAAAAATATAAGTAGGTACTTCAAATATTACTGAAACATCTAATGCAAGAAGGGTTTATGTGTATGTCCATGTGTGTGTGTGTGTGTGTGTGAGAGAGAGAGAGGAAGAGCTCCATGGAGTACTTAAAGAATAGGCTAAGGATTGGAATTTAGCATCGCGCCAGGACATTGACATTGCAACACGCTTGCTAAGTATAGAGCACAGGTCCTAGGAAAGATACCTTTCTTCTCCCTACAAAAGACCGTACCCAGTCAAATAACGCATAATGCTTCGCGCAATGTGTCCTCTACATATCTTCGAAACACTTATCTGCGAAAATCATTACATCGATGACTATAAACCGACGACTTGATAGAGCGACGCGTACGTTTCTGCGACGTACTTTTGTTCGCTACTACTAAATACCATGGAAGAAACTCTGACCTCGTGAAAAATATTTAAGCTTCTCTAAAATTACAAAAAACTCGTCTGATATGTGTGGAACGGTAGAATTTTTCTTCGCGATTCCAATTTTGCTTCCTTAATAAAAGTTAAGTATATTAGAATTGATGAGATCTTTGAAATGAAATGAAATGAAAATGAAATGAAAAAGCTCTTTATTTAAATGGACTTTGCTAAGTACTTTTAAATCGTCAAAAACCCTACCACCATTTCGACGAAATAATTATTTTACTTAAATAATTATTATTATGCTGATGCTTTAAATGGTTTATTAATTCGACGTTTCTTCTTTTGATGTTACTTACGCTATTTCGAAATTTTTTGATAATACAATTTTCTGCGAAGTAATGTCAAGTGAAAACTGGCATGGCAAAAAAAAACTTATTTAGCGCCATATTTCGTAGTAAGGCATCAGTATAAAATTATCTGGTAACCATACAATCGCAAAAAAAAACAGTATTCGGATTAAAATTTTCGTAGTAACGTGACATCGTAGCAATAAAAAGCTACGATGTAAAAAAAACATCAGAAACACATAACTTTGTAAAACTAGTAAAAATACACTGAAAAAAATCGACCTGCCCCAGGCGCGAATCGAACTCAGCATCCTCTGCAATACGGGCGGCTGCGTTAACCACTACGCTGTCGAAATTTGGGGTCGATTTTTTTCAGTGTATTTTATCTAGGTTTAAAAATATTTACGAGTTTGTAAACGCAAAAATTATTCCACAAAACTTTGTACTATCAAGTCATCGATATATACTGGGTGTAAAAGACATGAGCAGTCAAACGAAAACCACGTATTCTATACATCAAAATAAGACATATTTCAAAAAAAATATTGCTGGGAAATGATTTTTATTTTTTGGTGTTACAAAAAATTGCAAATTGTACCGCGCTATGTAAAGGGCTCAACTCGCACGCAACTCGCAAAACCGCGATAATTTTGCTTGACAGCGGCCCCGTTCGTTAGTGTCCGTGCGCATCGAGTGAGCTACATTGAACGCTAACGTTTTGAAGCCATTTTTTGTTATGAAATACTAAAAAAAATGATAATGTTTCTTTGGACAATGATTAAGAAATAACGTATAGAATACGTTTTCATAAAAAAATGAAAAAAAAAATTATGACTTTGACCTTCAATAAAATCGTAACTATCAATTTCCCAGGTATAGTCTAAAGGAAGAAAAATGTTATGACGGTGAGCAGAATACATGGTTCTCGTTTGAATGCTCATGTCTTTTACACCCTGTATGTAGTTAACGATGTTCATGGTTTTCTAAGATTAGTGTTTCGAAGACACGTAGGCAAAGACTATAGGCTTACTATGGCCTATGAAGTCAAACTTACTTGTTTCCTTATACCATGTTGATACGTGTGCTACGTAGGTTATCAATACCCCTTTGCTAATCCATTAGACACCTTCTAGGACACGCATTGGAGGATATGGGGTGATGCTATTCTACTCTGCCAGCATCACATGGCTTAGTATAGGTATGTATATATGTAGGGTCCATGCGAAAGCCTCTTCGTGGCGGACCCTGGTAACGTGGTGGGGAAACCTCGGCGAGTGTATGGCTTTGTGGATTTTGATGGCCATGTACCTTCCTACGTAGATTACGCCGGAGTCGGTCGGCTGGTGAGGCTTTAACGGTCATATTGGATATAGTGAAGACCTCTGATCGGATATGGCACAAAGCGCTAGTTAGAAAGCTTATTCTCTCTATGGGCATCCCGAGAAAATGCAACTGGATCGCCAGTTATCTAACGGAGAGGAGCATTAAGGTCTTAGTTGACGGTGCATGCTCTGATTCCAAAAGCCGTGAATTCTGGTGTCTGCAAGGCTGTGTGTGATCCCCGCTATTTTTTTTTCTCATTAATGCTATGTTGCAAGTAGGCAACTTTCATTATTAGGCGGATGATAGTACCTAAAGGTGGTGCCTTATATTACGGTAGTGTCAATATTTCTCGGGAAAACGTCATCGAGGCCTGCCTAAGCAGAGTTTTGGATTGGGGACTTAATTTGGTCCAATTTAACTGAACGAAGACACAAGTTTGCGCGTTTACCGCAAAAAAAAAAATACCTTTTGTCGTATCTTCTCAGTTCGAAAACACTCCCCTAAAAGCCTCAGCCAGTGTCAGAATCCTTGCGGTCCCGCGGTCAAAACCCGCGGAACTGAACGTCACTCGATACGTTCGAGTGACGTTCAGTTCCGCGGGTTTTGGAGAGTAAGGTAAATTTGGCCTTCATGGAACTTGGTGTGTTCAACAGATCGTAGCGATATTTCAAACCGGTAGGTAATCATCTCGTGTAAGTAGTCAATCACAAAACTATAGTTTGATTTTTTTAACAAGCGAGTACTATGTCTCTCGCATTTCTCCGATATTGACAGAGTGAGATGGGTCATGTTACGGGCGGGGCCGACGCCTTTGTTCTTGTTTTGAAATTGTAAAGGCCCGTTCATATTAAATACTTCTAAACTTTTTGTATTCGTACACAATATTATCTGTTCAGGTGATATTGTGATATTTTCATAAATAAATATGGATAGTGTTGATATTTTATGCACTAGAACTTAAAAATTAAATAATTATTTCTACATATTTTATTGTAATCTTAAAAAGTATCGTTATCACTTCCTTCTGATGAACTTTCTGCAGACGCGTAAATAATAAACTGCTCTAACACATTTTCTAAATTTTTTTAGCACTTGATACAATGTTGATATTACATAAGCGGAAAATCAGAATAGAAGATTCTGATTTTCCGCTTCTGTGGTGTTCCGAATTTTATCTTATTTTTTATTTTTTAATGTTATCGCTTATAAAATTATGTACTGATTTGTTCAAACGATAATAAATGAAAAAAAAAAAAAAAAAAAAATCTAATGTGGGCATTTCATTTTGAAAATAAAATTTGTGCACCACTTATCGAAGAGCGTTTGTCGTAAAATCATCAAATTTATTAATAACCTTCGATCGATTTCTTTTCTTTTTCAGTGATTTTGGTGGTTCACCTGATTTCATGTCTCCAATAACCTAAAATAACAAAAAAAAACCTAACAAAATGTAACATATAAGATACGCGCGCCAATTTGTCTCTGCCTCTTTGAACATTATTTTCATTAACATTATAAATTGATGTAATAAATTGGTAACGAATACAATTATTTTAATAACTGAAAGAAATAAAATGTAACTACTGTACGGGTGACAAAATAACAAATAAAAAGGAGTCGCAGTCAGGGATCGATAACCGATTTATTTGGTGACAGATCTACCATTATTAAGTGGGTAATAAATATAATAATTTAAGAACGCAGTTTGTATTCATCTAATGCACTACCTACAATTTTATTAGTAATCCATTTCTTATTTTACACATATTATTATAATAACATTAATTTGATAATTCATACCTGGAAACACTTTTTGTTTATCTGAGAACGAAAATATTTCGTGGCGATAGATCTATTTATTAGGTGATTCAACTTGATGACAAATATCAATTTTGGTGACAAGAAATATACCAAATAAAATTGGAAATTTAATCTTTTTCTTTATATAAATGTCGTTCGCGATATATAGGTAACGCATTTCGCCAATGTCGAGTAAAAATGTAGGTACTTTTATAGTAACAGACAATTGTACGGTAGACTGAGGTAAAAAATGGATTCTTTCAACACGTGTTTTTACAACAAGAACTCGGAAGAAACTCCAAATATATTATTAAAAAACTGTTTGTTAAAAAGAGATTATTATAGAAATAAATATACCTACCTACTATACAACTAATATATTAGGTCCTTACCTATGTAATTGGCGTTTTATTATCTTGTACCTAAACTTGCAATTTCTTTAATTAAATTGTTGTTTTAGGTTCTTATTATTATTATTTTTTGAAACTATACTCTTTGCAAGATTTTTGTCTCTAATTAAATTATATTTCAATTGTTAAATTCAAATTCAAACTTTACAATATTAGGAATAAAGATAAGCTACGAGCCAAGCACCTAGGCGCCACCAAAAATGAAGAAACCCCTATCTTTGTGACCGAACAATTAACCGCAATGGGTGCCCGTGTATTCTTCTTGGCCCGCGATTTTGCTAAATCGGAAGGGTATAAGTTTTGCTGGACCGCCTTTGGACGGATCTACCTACGAAAAGATGAGAACTCACCGATAACCCTGGTAAGAAGCGAACCTCAGATAAAAAACTTGAAGCTCCATATATGACTAATCTGTATTTACCAACCAAAATGTATTTTTTCTTTCATTTATTTTGATTGTTTAGTATTAGATATAAAAACAAATGTAAACCTAATATCACATAGATCTTCTACACAACACATACATATACACGTAAGCACTAAAATAACTATAACCCATATCCATGTCATTCTGCCAAAACCCCATATGAGTAAGTTTTATTATTATTATCATATATACAAACGCAAAAACTCTAAAACTTCAAACTATGTACTACTTACAGAAATACTAATTTACATAATAAAGTTAATTAACATAGCAACTAACCTAATAGGACTATTTTACCCTTTATATAACTTTACCAAAAAACATGAATAACACAAATATTACCAATTTACACGAAATAGACAACACAGATATAGCCTTAGCCTTTGAATGTCAAACAAATGAGCTCTCATCACTGTTACCAAAACATAATTCAGACTTTTTTATAGTAGCCCAAAATATACGCAGCGTTTACGCTAATTTAGATGACTTCCTGCTAAACTTGAGCAACTTTAATATTATTCCCGACCTTATTATTCTGAGCGAATGTAGACTTAATACTAACAAAAACATATCACAAATTACAGACTATAATTCATTTCATACAACTAAACACTTGGACAAAGCTGACGGAATTGTCGTTTTCGTCAAAAATATATACAAGGCTTCTGTAACGGAAATAAAGCTTACCCATGCATCGTGCTTACAAATCAGTATAGCTAATCTGACTATTATTGGTATTTATCGCTCGCCATCAGTAACAAACGCTGACGATTTTATTAATTCGCTAAGCTGTCATTTGGACACCATTGAAAATTGTAAAAACGTAATTATTACGGGTGACCTAAATATAAATCTTATTTTTAAACCTGAAGAAGCAAACCACGACCGCTCAAACAGAACAAACTACCTAAATATGCTTGCAATGCACGGAATGCTCCCTGGTCATTATTTGCCAACGAGAGGAGAAAATTGCCTCGATCACTTTATATTAAAACTTGAAGGTAATAGAACTGCGACTGTTGCAGTTATTAACACTAGCATCACTGATCATTTAACTATCTTGTTAAAATTATCGATTCTTAAAATATGTAAAAATAATAAAACTAAAACAATTACAAACTATGAAAAAGCGCTGGAATGTCTCAGATCCAAACAAATTTCGTATATATTAACATTAAACGATCCAAGTATTGTTGTTGAACATCTAACAGATACCTTGCAGCGATGCCTGGCATCGAACACGATACAAACCGTAGTCCCTAGGAGAATTAGAATTATTAAACCGTGGATGACTCAGGGAATTCTCCGGTGCATTAAAAACAGAAATGATATGCAAAGAAGAGCACAACAAAATCCAGAAGACCAGATCCTTAAAATCACGTACAAACGCTACCGTAATTTTTGTAATTGCCTAATTAAAAAACTAAAACGGAACTATGATAAAAAACAATTGGAACAAGCTATCAAAAACCCCAAAAAACTATGGAATACCATAAATAACATCACTCAGCGTAGTCCGCCTAAAGTTCAAAGTTTAGAACTCCTTAATCTTACCTCCTCGCCCCAGAGATCTGCAGACTCTGCTAATACTTACTTTGCCACAATAGGACAACAGTTGGCTGAAGACATTGGTGCAAACACCATCGCGCAACAAATATATAGTCCAAGTGAAGTATCTAACCTACAAATGTCATCTTTTGTACTCTTTAACACTGATTCAGACGAGATTTATAACTTGCTCATATCTATGAAATCTAATAGTGCACCTGGTTACGATAATATACCGACTCATTTTATTAAAAGCGCTCATAGAGAGCTTGTACCTATTCTTGTCCATCTAGCTAATCTGAGTTTCCAACTAGGCATTTTTCCATCCGGTTTAAAACAGCCAATCATCACACCGGTTTACAAAGGTGGTGACAAGGGCAGTGTATCAAATTATAGACCGATCTCAGTTCTATCGGTAATAGCCAAAATCTTAGAAAAGCTAATTAATACACGCCTAACGAAGTATTTCGCCAAATGTAACATAATCTCTCCATCTCAATTCGGATTTCGGCAGAATTCATCTACCGAAGACGCTGTTTTAGCACTGACTTCTCTTGTGGTTTCCCATGTTGATGCAGGAAGAAAGTGTCTAGCGGTATTCCTTGATCTGAAAAAGGCCTTTGACACGGTTTCTGTGCCAATTCTGATACAAAACCTATTAGACACTGGTATTAGAGGAATACCGCTGAAACTCCTCAGCGATTATCTCAGTGAACGCAGAACACGTGTTAAAATTGGTACGGTCCTAAGCTCGGAGTCCTCAGTTACGTATGGCGTGCCACAAGGCAGTGTACTTGGCCCTACCCTGTTCCTGGCCTATATTAATAAACTATGTAATATGCAGATAGATGGAGGTGATATATTCTCGTATGCTGATGACACAGCAATTGTTTTCTCAGCTAGCAATTGGGAACAGCTCAAAACTCGTGTGGAAGCTGGTCTGATGAAAATAGCTAGCTGGTTAAACACAAACCTCCTTACTTTAAACATACTCAAAAGCAATTTCATTTGTTTCTCTAAATACAACAACACCCAGCCCGCTGAAACTTTCAAAATTAAGCTCCATAAATGTAATCACCCTTCTTTGTCGGACTGCTCTTGTGCTGAACTGAAAAAAGTGAATTCCACAAAATATCTGGGTGTTATGATTGACCAGCGTCTCTCCTGGCATTATCACCTGGAGCTAATTATGAATCGAGTCAGAAAACTCATATGGACTTTCAAAACACTCCGGCACGTAGCGAATAAACGCCTTTTAATCAATATATACAGGTCCTTAGCTCAATCAGTCATAACATATTGTGTACCAGTTTGGGGGGGGGGGGCAACCAAAGTCAGATTCTTAAATTTGGAAAGAGCTCAAAGATCACTCTTGAAGGTTATGTTCTTTAAACCGTATAGATACCCAACTGAAAGACTTTATTCGACAACTGACATCTTATCAGTGAGAAAGTTATATTTACTACATATTTTGCTTAGGAAACATAAATCGCTGCCTTATGACCCAAGGAAATGTAATAGTAGGAGAATATGTGACGTTGCTCCTCAACCCCTGGTAAAATCTACTTTCGCGAAAAGGCAGTACCACAGACAATCAGCCTATTTATATAATAAAGTTAACAAATATCTTAACATTTATCCTCTCTCATCTTACAAATGTAAACTTAGCTTAGTTAAATGGTTGCTATCAAAAAGCTATGACGATATTGAAACTATCATTCACTCTGAACTATCGTAACATAGTTTCCCTAGACATCATAATTTTTATGTTACGGTGCTGTTAAATGTTATGTTAGGGAAAGTTATCACAACCAGACGACCTCGACGACCAGTAGGCCTATTCGCTAACTTTTTTTGACAGTTGAAAGTGATGATCACTGAGTGAATTACATATCCATTGCTGTTTTTACACGCCAAGTACCATAATAGAGTGTCATGAAAAACAGCAATGGATATGTAATTCACTCAGTGATGATCACTTTCAACTGTCAAAAAAAGTTAGCGAATAGGCCTACAGTAGGCCTATTCGCTAACTTTTTTTGACAGTTGAAAGTGATCATCACTGAGTGAATTACATATTCATTGCTGTTTTAACGTCACGCTATTATGGCACTTGTCGTGTAAAAACAGCAGTGGATGTGTAAGTCACTTAGTGATGATCACTTTCAACTGTCAAAAAAAGTTAGCGAATAGGCCTACTGATATCATTTATGTTTGAAGCAGAAACAAAACGGACATGGGACTCTCATAATGCCACTGACATTATTCCACATTCATGACGAGCGCACGCTCTCCGTCATGCATGTACTTACAAACACACACTTACACGCATAAACGCACGCACGCACGCACGCACACACACACACACACACACAAACACACACACACACACACACACACACACACGCACATACTAAAACAGCTCTAATTATATTATATGTTCATTTATTTTTAAATTGTTATTAAGCTTAGGTCTTTTAATATTATACCCTGTTATGGAAGAGCGGTGCTTCCTAGCACAAGCAAATTCCTTGCTTAAAAGGAAGCTCCAGCCACAATAAATTGTATTAGACTATAAGTTACGAAATAAAGATTTTTGTATTTTTTTTTCTATTTTGTATAATTTATAAATACTATTATACAAATTAAGAAAAAAAGGAAGAAGTATTTCCGCCGGGCAAGGTGTTGTAGGGCCGGGGACCGTGGTCCAACAACGTGTTGGAACTTCTATATACATATAGCGAGCACTTTGGGAAACTTCGTTTGCGCGATTCAGGTTTCCATACTAATTGTCGCGCTTGTATGAGCACTGTCGTATAGCGTATAGCGCCATCTCTGTGTTCTATGAGGAAGTGGCATTGGCCGCCACCTTAGATACCTGGCCGCCACAATAGGTAACCTACCATTAGATGTATCATTACCAATGACGTAGGAATTCTATCATTACTGACGTTGTACCTACTCTGTAATTATTAGTATACTTCTAAAATAATTATGTAAATACGTCGTGTAGTTTAAATAAGATTTAATAATTTTCAGGACAAAATCATAATCTAGGCTGGCAGTATGTGCTTATATTTCCGCTACTTACACAAAATTAAAACAACTACATTGACACATGTCAGCTGAATGTCATTTTTGACATTAAATCGTATTGTTTGTTTTGTAATCCGTAATCCCATTTTCCTCTACTTTCTGGATTTTATGTGAAACAAATCAATAAAATTTATTTATGAAATCTAAACTTCTTTAAATTCCCAAGTTTTATTTGTAAATATCAACATATTCTTATCATATTATCTTAATTCAAGTGGTTACTATGTCTGAAACTGTAAGTTCTAAAGACGGACTAGATAAAAATCTCGAAGACATAGAAATACAAGAAGTTCTGCGAAATGGCACCGATCTCAGAGAATATGCATTGCAAGTCGAAAAGGGTATAAAAGAGGCAGAAAAAACTTCCATTGCAGACTACTTGAAAGAGAGTGAAAACATAACTTCACTGCATAGTCAAATAGAAGAATGTGATAATATTCTGGAACGAATGGAAAGTATGCTCATGGTGTTCCAAGTAAGTATAAATCACCCAGTATTACACTGGTTACCTTCCCCTTTAATCTGAAACCCAATGAACTGTTTTACAACTGAAATAGGAAAGGCAGTGTTACCTACCCAGACAACCCTACATACAGGTCTACCACCTAGAGAATTATAACCTTAATCCAATTTTTTTACTACTTGGGTGGCCAACAAGCATATTATAGTCTGCCTGATTGTAAGCGATCACAGCACCTTATGGACATTTGCAACACATGTGTTGCCGATCTTGGAGGAACTATTTCAGATCCTTTTCAAGCCTATAGTCAAACATTTGTAAAAATGATGATGATAATTCTTTAGCTTGACAAAAAAACTGTAATTATCTATTGTACCTACCTGAATTATTTATTTTCAGAATGACTTAGGAAGCATCAGTAATGAAATTATAAGCTTGCAAAAAAGATCAGTAAGTATGTCAGTACAGTTATCAAACCGACAAGTTCTAAAGGGACCATTGTCATCGTTCATAGAAGACATGGCAGTGTCTGAAACTCTTATATTGTGAGTATAATACATACATGCATTAAAATAACTAATATGTTACAGTTTTCTGAGACTAAATGTATATTAATATTATATCTTTCAGTGGAATCAACAATGTACCAGTAACAGACAAAGAGTTCATGGTGCAATTGGCAATCTTAAACCAAAAACTTAACTTTGTCAAGGAACAGGACTTCAAAGAAACCAAAGCCTGCCACGATGTCAAAGATGTTCTTGAAAAATTAAAAATCAAAGCAGTAGCCAAGATAAGAACTTACATACTAGAACAAATATATAAATTCCGCAAACCAATGGCTAATTATCAAATACCACAAAATGCTATGTTGAAATACAAGTTTTTCTTTGAATTTGTACTAGCAAATGAAAGGAATATAGCCCAAGAAGTATGCAATGAATACATTGACACATTAAGCAAAGTTTACTATTCATATTTTAAATCTTATGCATCAAGGCTAGATAAACTAAAATATGAAGAAGCACCTTCAAAGGACGATTTGATGGGAATTGAAGATGGTTCTAAAGGAGGTTTCTTCCAAAAATCCAATTTGAAAAACAAAAGTACTATTTTTACAATTGGCAATCGAGGTGATGTGCTAGCTCAACAACTTGAAGCACCAATCATAGTTCCCCATGTGCAACAAAAAACCAAGGTAATAATTTAAATTACTAATCTAATATATAAGAATCAGGAGTGGTCTCCCCTTGACTTTCTCGTAGGTAATAAAGTATATTCATACCCCTAAAAAGAACAAAAATTATATTGCAGAACAATTTTTGCTGGGTCAACTAGTTTCTTTATAAAGGAGACTGCAATTGGCTCTCAAATTTCCTCAAAAAAGTATGAGCTATGAAATAACGTTAAAAAGTTATTGAATAGCCTCACTTGTACCATCTCATTTACTTTAAATTTTGTTTTCAGTATTCATATGAAGCCTTGTTTAGAAGTCTTCAGTATGCTCTTGTAGATAATGGTTGCCGTGAATATTTATTTACAACAGAATTCTTTCATGTGAAAGGAAGTCATGCTCAAGAGCTATTTGATAGAATTCTTGGTAAAACTTTATCTTTACTAGTGGTAAGTGATTTCAAGATAAATATTTTGAGAAGAATTCTTATGAGAAATATGTAAATTATTACTTTGCTATCAAAATCCATTTCATTTCATTAAAATATGTGTAATTGAATTATAGTATGCAAAGTCTGCTTTGAAATAAGTAACTCTATTCATTAAAGGATCGCTTCTGTATTCAATGAAGTAAATTGGATTGATATTATTAACACACTCATATTAGTTTCACCTGTATTTTGACCCACTTTGTTTTTTATACATCTTTTAGTGTAATACAGACAAAGATACACTATGTATTGAGAAAAATAAATAGTCTGATTTTAAGTTGTCTATACTTACTTGAATTCTGTTTCAGAAAAATGTTGAAAACTATGTACTAGAATGCTATGACTGTTTAGCTCTATTCCTTTGCATTCAGCTGATTAATAGATACAGATGGATGTGTCATAAACGAGCTGTTGGGGCTTTGGACAGGTATGAATATAATTTTGATTACAATTAAAAACAATTGTTTCAAACACTATTCATTGTTTATTTAATGATTTCATCAATGATGTAATTGCAATTACTATATAATTATGATTTGGTTTTGTATAAAAGTCAAATGAAATAAAATTATAAAACTAGGTACCTATACTTATAATTATTTCAATTTTATACAATGATGTTATTGTACTTATTTAAAGAAACTTTTTTTTCAGTTATTGGGATTCCTTGCACAGCACACTCTGGCCCAGACTTGAGTATGTGTTAAAACTAAATATTCAAAGTGTGAGGGAATGTAATCCTGCAAAATTGTCCAACAAAGAATTAGGACCTCACTATGTAAGTTTGGGAATATCTTGATACAAAATATGCACCTCCCTCTCTCCTGAGGCTGCTTCCGATAGCCTTATAGCCACTTTGGCAATAGGCAAATAGGGGGTGTTTAGTCAGTAAGTCTGATATAACCCTAGGGGCCGGCTCTTAGGGTATCCATGAGGATTCACCCCCTCCTGCCCTCGCTTGTCCGGAAGGTTCTTCTGTCTGTCTTCGCTGCTCTGTCTTTTGCTCCTCCCAGCCCATAATGCCCGCCACTACATCTTATCATATTCTATAAATCATCTATTAATTCAAAAGTTTAGTTTTACCCTGAGTGAGCTCTCTCTGTAATGCTTCGGCCGCACCTGCGCCTATCGTCCCGAAGTAATGCGTAGCGATACTCCGTACGATACACGCAGGTGCGGCCCTAGCAAAGTTATCGCGATAAAGCATGTGGCATTTCTTTATTTGCACGAACTATCGTGCAATAATCCAAGATGGCCGCAATCATTTCCAGACAGTAGTATTATTATCCTCTTTGCGTTTAACTATGGATAATCACTTTCTTTACTTCTAAATTAACTAAAAAATCTAAAAACTTAGTCACCCGTACGCGTCTGAACTAATGAAGAACAACCTCCGAAATGAACAACGCATGTCTGACCACGCAGCGCGATAGGTTAGCGCGCTAAAACCCTGCCCGCCTAGCATGACCACCGAAACACGATATGATATGATATAGCCATTTATCGCGTTGAACTGTCAAAAATTATTGGATATAACCACAATCTTGAAAATTTATCGAAACTGCGAACATGTATATGTATAAATACATGTTGGCAGTTTCGATAAAATTTCAAGTTGACGGTGATATCCAATAATTTTTGACAGTTCAACGCGATAAATGGCTATATCATATCATATCGTGTTTCGGTGGTCATGTTAAGCCGGGTCCGCTGCGCCGTGTTATCGTGTTAGCTAACACGCTAACACGGTTTGCTAACCGATTAGGGGCGTGGCCTAACGGTTTTGTTACGAAAAATACAATAACATGTGTCCCGCGACGAATGGATAACATCCCCCGCGTTCGCCTGCGGGGAGGGGAAGCTAAGCATTTTTTGTTAGCGTTCACTAGAGGAAGACGTGTCGTTTGAAGTTTGTGACTATTCTCTTTGGCTTTATTTGTGTTTGTGTTCTATTCTATTCTATTCTATAGCGTGGAATAAAGAAGATATTATGTTTTTATACAACTAATAAGAGAGAGAATTTTTTTTGATACCAAACCTATCAACCATAAAATAGCCCTCTTCAACCGCCCGAAAAACCGATGTGCACCGTGGCCAGACGCAAACTAGCCCCATAGCATTGTTTCCACCCGCCCGCCTCGGCGCCCACCGCTGCCGCCGACCGCCACCGCCAGCCGCAGCCGTCGGCACCACATCGTGGCATGCTTTATACATTCTCATACATTTGTTCAATTAGCCAACCGCTGCCTGCCGCCACCCGCAACCGCGCCTAGTCTGTCTCCGTGGCCGAGCACTTAACCTGTAACCCTGTATAGTTTAATGTAGATTATTTTGTAGGATTGTCCTGACTTCAATGTTTTCCTATTTAAAAACATCGATTATTTTGTCAGAGCCCAGTTGCAAAGTAAACTTTTTGTCTGCATATGGGCATTAATTTCTGGATGTAGTAGATTCTAAGAAATCATAGAAATCTTCATAGAAACCACTATTACCTACCTAGGGGCATTTTATAATTATTTATTTTATTTTTCTTCCAGATAACGCGTCGTTATGCTGAATTTTCAGCTGCAATGCTAAGCCTCAGTGAACAATTTCCGTCCGAAGAACTGAGCAACCTCCTGTTGATTCTGCAAGATGAAGTCCATTGTTTTTTACTAAAAATGGCAGCGGAATTCCCACAAAGAATACAACAATTAATATTTTTAATCAACAACTATGATATGGTATTAAGTATATTGATGGAAAGGACGAGAGATAATACAAAGGAGGCAGAAAGTTTTCGTGAACAATTACAAGCTAGAAGCACAGAATATGTTGAAGAAATATTGAGTCCACACTTCGGAGGCATGATGCAGTTTGTAAAAGAAGGAGAACAGTTACTTGAAGGTGACAATAAAGCACAACTAGTCAGTTTAGAAAGGAAATCACTACCTTTGGTGGCGTCATTCAGTTCTGGATGGAAACAAAGCCTTGAAGAAATTCATCGAGAAGTGTTAGTTTCGTTTCCAAACCTAGTAACAGGATCGGGATTACTACAAATGGCTTTGACTAATTTTGTACAGTATTACCATAAATTTGTAAAACTATTAACTCCAAATGCTAGAACGCAATTGGTCAATATACATGTTATTATGGTAGAAATTAAGAAATATAAGACCAATTTTTAAATGCTTTAGTAGCTCATGTTTGTTACATCATTGTGATCATCTGAAAATCAAAAAACTGATTTCCACAGTTAATTTAAAACTATATTTCTGTGCAATAAGATTGAGATTTGTTTACTATACCAATTTATGAAACGGAAATATATAATGTGTAATAAAATTAATGAAAATAGCACTTTTATACGATATAATTTTAATACTAAGTTTTAATAGACGACACATTGTGATTACAAATATTAATAAATAATGAGTAACTGTGTTACATGCATATATTTATTCTTTCAATGTATCATAATTTAACACCCAATATTAAGATTTTGAAACAACATTGGTGAATAAAAAACCATTATTTTGTCAACTACAAAACAGGTAGGTACTCAAATAATAAGTATAAATTATTTGAAAAATTACCATTATATCTTAATTGTCTCCAGAGACATTCAAATCATAACTATTTTAATTTTTTTATTAAATCATAAACATGAATAACATTGCAAGGTAAGTAGAAAAGAAACTCATTTCATTGTATTTTTACATTTAATTACGAAATCCACTTCACTTCCAAAACGAAGTAAATTCCTCTTTAAAATCACAGTTTTCTTGTAATACTAAAATAATAGGACACTGACACTAAACTTAAAAACTTTTACAATTAAAATAGTTTCTTACTTAACAAGTATAGCGGTTAAACAGAAAAAATCAATTACACCATATTGTAACTGAATTCGAGGAATTGCTTTACTTACTATCCATAAAATTATTTCATGTGGTATCTTAGAAATGTAACATATTTCAGATAAAATGGACTCGACAAATGGAATGAAATAAAATCGTCAATATTTGATTTTTCCTGCGTAACAACTCATATATATGTAACACTACGACACCTATTATTATAATATGGTCAAAAATAAAATTGAGAGCAAGATTATCGGTTTCTTGTTTACAATCCTAATGCAAAGGTTTCAATTATTTTGAAGAGCCTTATACAACCGAATCGTGCATATGAAAACTATTCCGATTGCATCGCTTATCTGACTAGCATGACGCTTTTAATAATAGATTAAACACTACTCTCATATTCACGATAGGCATGGAGTGGCCATTAATCCTTGTATTGAAGACATTATTCTAATGTCATTGTGTCTCAATTAAGGGTAATTTTTCCCAAAATGCTCTTCCAGACCTTCAGTGGTCTTTCACTCACGAAATCACGCATTAAACCCTCAAACTGTGGAGATACACGCTTGGGGGCCCACATAAGTAAGTTCTGTAATACTCTGTTGAAACTGTGTCTGCTCATATATATAAGACTGGTGAAGATAGCTTCTTGCATCTGTGGTGAGGCTGATGAAAAAGAAAAAATAGGAATGAATATTTAGAACACCTGGACTGGTGGAGTGTAACATCTGTGCCTGGTTGTTGGATTTTGCGTTGTTTACTGAAGGATTGTTACTTTTTGGGTTTGGTGACTCTTTATGTAGGCGACAGGCTGGCAACCTGTCACTAGTTGGAGGCACTGCATGGACCATACTCTTAGATATGGCTTTATGTGTAACAAAATGTTACCTAAGGCTCTGCTCAACCCCTCATGGGATTACGAGCGTGATCGCATGTTTGTGTGTATGTCATATTTAGCCAATATTATGTTACATATACTATGTATTGTAATTGCAAACCGACACTGTAACCTAGACTGTTCATCACACGCAAAAAATTTATATAAAAAAACCGCCTTCAAAACTAAAAACGTAGAAAAAAAATCTGTTTATAAAAATCTAAATGGTTTTTTTTGCGGTCGGTCCCAAATACAAGTGACAACGAACGTTATAGAGGTTGGTACCGACCTCAAAAAAAACATTTGGTTTTTTATAAACAGAATTTTTATTTGTCCGTTTTTTTGTTTTGAAGGCGTTTTTTTATTATTTAAAAATAATTTTATTTGTTGCTTTTCAGTGTTATCTATATTTCGACGCCGTCGTGGTGGAGTGGTCAGTATAGCTGGCTTCACATCAAGCGGTCCGGGTTCGAATCCTGGTAGCGGCAAATGTTTGTGTGACGAACACTAATGTTTGTTTGCGAGTCATGGTTGTTTATATATTTATTTAAGTTTATTTGTAAAAATATCTAAAATTATTATGTAAATTAAAAAAAAAAAAATGTCCGTTATCTAGTATCCGTGACACAAGTTCTTAATCCCTGGACGATTATTAATATCCAGACACAATTGATTTTAATTGTGTTCTCGCGCTCCTGAGCGCGAACGGGGCTATGGAGGTTAATGATACTTACTTCGGGCTAGATAATTGGTGTGCGCGTGGAAATATATTATATTATATTATATTATTATATTGTTAATCATTTTAATTATGTAGAGACATAGTTATTTATACAAATTTTTAGGAAACTATCTCGAGATCTTTTTAGAAACACAAGTGATAAGATTACGATATCATCGATGTCAATTAAATAGGCATTATTACGGATAACTCAAAAACTACTCGTCAGATGTCGATTAAATTAAAATGGGGCCAAATGGCAAGCACCAGCTTTCATAGGTCGAAAGAATCTTCAAAATCGGTACACCCAGTAAAGAGTTATGAGGTAACAAACATAAAAATAAACATAGTCGAATTGATAACCTCCTGCTTTTTGAAGTCGGTTGAAAATAAGTAGTACCTATTGTTGTCAAATTATAACCCTAATACATAACAAATCATAAAAATCTAAAATTATTTTAAAGACTGGTTTTATAACTGTTTCAAAATAACTTCTAAAAATAAAATTATGATAGTTAATGCAGATTAAACAGTAAGAAGTTGCTGCATGACCAGATTTCATCCTAATTTCTTATATTATAGGATGACCTTTTCTAGTTTTAAAAGTATAGGATGACCTACTAGCGGTATATTATATATAATTATACTTACGATTCTGTTTAAGTCTGTCCATGAAAAGATTCAGAACAATTTCGCAATGCACTTTCATGTCAGCTGGGTATGGCTTTAGCAATGGACCCAACATAGACACACAGAATATTTTAGCTCTCTCCGAGTATTCATCTTTTTCTATAATAGGTAGCAACAAATTCTTTACTATATTCCTTTGACACCATTTCGTTCCACTACGTTTAGCTATAACAATTAGTGCCAGTCTTAAGAGCTTCACCTCAGCAGGAATGGCTGAAAAAAATAGTTTTGTATTGTAGGTACTAGAAAAAGTTTCACAACTGGCAACGAAACAATTTTAGCCATTATTTTAACACAAATAATATTCTCACTCTACTTAATTATAATATTAGACCCGAATTCCACCATAGCAGAGACAGACGGAAAGATGAGATGGCCAATATAGAATACACTTCCCTCTTCTTTATCTATCTCGGCTTTGGTGAGAAACAAATAAGTCCCCTTCATCCTTAAAATAATCAGAACTAATAGAAGACACAAAACATATCTGTATACATATATACCTCTAATGTTTGTAATAGCCATTTTGAACATTTCCAGAATTTTCGGTTCATTCCATTCAGTGATTTCGTAATAATATTTCCGATGTAAAATATTCCTGATTTCTTGTACTCTATTAAATCGGTCATCACATTTATAGAAATGTAATAAGTACACCATGCAAGTTACAAGTGGACTCCGTGCTGAAATAACAAGATATTTATAAAATATAATTATGTAGTTTTTACAGTAACATGAACAAATTTTAATAGAATTCTATTTTTCTTTTCTTTCCTATATTTGTGTCTATTAATTAAATATATTGTTTGCAAAAAGTATGGTTCTACGATCTATTCAAATTTCAAAAAAGGAATTGGTATTGGTATCACTTCACTTACCAATGCCCATGTGTGCCAGTGGTAAAACATGCATCCATACATCCAAACATTGTTTGATGAGTGACACAGCCTTAAATTGAATACAATACATAGCATCCAACATAAAAAGTCTTAAGCGGCTTTTTAACTTAAAATATCTGCATACTATTGCATAGAAATGCGACATAGTTTCAACTGTGTTGAACTCTGGAGTACGGTTGATTTTAAAAAGTGTGTACTCAATATTACATAACACAGCCTCTACAATGTCATTAGAAGTAGTTTTCAGCTCCTTCATTACATATAAAAGAACTTGTTCAGACTTTGTCATGGGTGGTGCTGGTGGCGACGAAATTTTATTGAACAATTCCTCCTTTCTTCGATTACCCTTTAAATATTCCATCAAACCGGCAATGAAATGCTTTTGGTCCCATTTTTTAACAACATTAACAAATTTTTTCATCAATGGTGTAGTGTCTTTCGGGAAAACATCTACAATTTCCGCAATTTCCTTATCGATAGTTTTACTAATCGTACTGATAACGGAATCTGTAAATAAATTATTTAACTATGAAAATATACAATACCCACAGACACGCAACCAAATAAATAAGAGAAATGAAGAAGTCCTTCAAGTATAAAAAAAGTTGTATGGGTTACCTGGAACTTTTTTGGATGGGTTCTTTACTGATTGCTTTCCATATTTATCCAGCATAAGACATAAAATACTTTGCTTAGGATGTATACTACTTGTTTTAATATTGTCTTTAATCTTCACATCATTTTTGTCAGTTCCTTTACTTTCGTCAAATAAATCCAGATCTCCATATGCTAGAATTGTTGGTTCTAAGGATTTATTACGTTCGGCAGTGATGGTTGAATTAGTATTTTTAATATTTTCTGTGTGGTTTAAAGTAATTTCACTATCCACGGAATTGTCCTCCGAGTTTGACTGTCTCAAAGTAGAACTTCGCAACACACGTTTACAAGCAATCTCAGGTTGGTCAACTGAAGTCCTTTTCTGACATTTTCTTGATACGTGATTTGTATCATTAAAGTTTGTATCTGTATTCGCTACAACAGGACTTGAAATAGAAGACGACCTTATAATATCATGATTGTCAAATCTACTTATAATTTTTTTAAGACTGCTGCTTATGTCTTCCACATATTTGGCCTTGCTTCGTGTAGCAATGAATTTGGTTTTTGTTTGTATTTTTTCGTCTCTATGATCAATTCTAATAGACTCATCACACTTTGTTATTGGAATAATAAGTTCTTTTTCTAAATCAATTTGGTGTGTTTTGTTTCTAACAAAACCAAATATACAGTCCTTGGAAGTAGATTCCGATTTATTAACATATAAATTTGTGTCACAACTGTTAGAACAAATTTCCATTGTTGAATCTGCTTTTAATTCAATTTTAGAAACTTCTGTGGGTAATGTGTTGATATGTTTGTGTTCAACGTAAGGTGGGGCTAATTTAGCGTTTTTATTATTATCTTCACACTTTGATACAATTGTATCTATTACCAAGTTATTTTCATTTTGAATGGACGTCAAGACACTATTTTCATTAAATTTATGGCTTGTACCCTTCTTATTGAAGTTATGTGTATCAGATATTATTATATCCTCCAGTATACGTATTTGTTTGTTGTTTACACTCTTTTCTTGATCTTTTGGTGTGTTTGAGCTGTGTACTTCATTCAATTTACATGAACTACTAGATATGAAATGTTGTTTTGAAATACTGTTATTTACTATATTCTTCTTGTTTTGGCTACTTCGTTTAAATGTTCGTGCTATAATAGATTTCTTAGAGCATTCAGTAAGTTCCCGACACTTTTGTTGTGATTTTAATTCTGCCATTATTTTCAGAGCTTTCTCATATGGACTTTTATCATTTAGTGTTGAAAGCAAATTATTTGTAGTTGTCTTAGCTAGCATTTGTCTGTGCTTGTTTCGCAGTTTCTTTATTGGAGGACTAGAGACTAGTTTTATTTTTGTTTTGGGTAGGAATCTCTGTCTAAGTTTTTCTAATTTAGTTAATTTTCGACATTTATATGGTTTGCTTAAGCAATGATTGCGATTAAAATTATTCACTATGTCATCTTTCTCTTCGAGGTTTTCGATTCCTTCAGGTGAATTTTCATTACTTGCATTCAACAATGATAGGTTCCTTTCATCTGAAGAGAAACTGTTATGTGTGAGCATTGGCAAGGGTTCTTCAAATTCTAATCTCTTAACAGATTTCGTGAAATCTATGTGAATGGTGTTATTTACATTATTTTCATTTGTTGTATTGTAATCAAAATTTTTATTACTTTCGTTGTCTTCTTGACTTTCATTTAAGCTGTTATCTTCTAGGTGGTTTTGAGAAACTATATCATCTTCATTTTCAATGCAGTCTGTTTCAATAGTTGCAGCCTCGTCTTCTTTGTGATTGTTTGTTGATAAACAGTTATTTTCCAAATGTTTTATCAACTTATTATATTGTGCTTGTAAGATCTTTATTTCTTGTCTAGCTTTTCTAGCTTCTTTGCACCCCATATCGCATTGCTTGGGTACAACACTACAAGATTCACTTGATTTTTTATCACGCGACGGGGAATTTTGTGACGGTGTTGTAGGTAAAGGTGTCACCACTGAGTGGCTTAAGCGCATTGTACTTAAAATCATTTCAATTTCAAAATCTCTACCAACGTTTTCTGTTAATTTATCACTGTTGTTTGATTCCAAGCATTCTTTTTCCTTTACAGTATCATATGAATCACTGGTTTTTGAATTTGTAGTGAGATTTTGTACTTCATTTACGTTAATCGTAACATGATCTACATAATCACTATTACCATCAGTAGCTAATAACAAACTTGTGTTGTTGGGTTGTAATACATCAAATTGTGCATTACTATCTGGATTTATATGAACATCATCTAATGATTCAACTCTATGATTACTTTCATCTTGAGATAAATTAAATGATTTCTCCCTAATTTCTTCAACTGATTGAAGAGTAACAGCAGTATAAATATTTTCCTTGTATCCAATGTCATCATCAGGTTCTATAGTTAAAATTATTTCTTCCATATTGAGTGTCATCAAAGGACTTGTTGAAACGTCTCTTTTTGCTGGGTTATAACTAGTGGTAAAATTAGCGTCACCAGAATGAGAAATAGGACTAGTTGCCACATGCGCAAAGCTTCGCGTAATATTTTCTTTAATATCATCATTCATAGGACTATGGTCCATAAAATAGTCTGGGCTATTAAGGCATTTCTCTGCATCAGAAAAAGCAAGAGACGAACCACGTCCAGTATCTGCACTAGCATGTTCGTTACTAAATTCAGAATCTAAGTCGTCATCTTTTGTGGAGATCAATTTACCTATAAGCAAAGACAATAATAATATTTATTCATTTTATAAATTCATCATAAATGCTCTAGCAAATAAAGGGAAATAAGAATAACAACTCACCATCCTTCTCAATGTCGTCGCCTTTATCATTTATAGTGTGTAGGGAAAGACTCTGTAAAAATAAATAAAAACATATATTCAAATTAACTAAAGGTAAATGTAGAGTTGGTAAGTGTAAGTGTATTGTATGAATAAATAATATTACACATACCTTGTGAGAAAGTTTTGAAGAAGATAGATGATAAATATTTGTTTCATTATCACTAGCAGCATCTTCTCCCAGCAAAGAATCATTATCATCACTATCATATTGTCTATTATATTTTCTTAATATATCAGCGAAGGGTACACTGAGTTTTTCTAAAAAAAAATGAAAGCTCCTTTGAATAATATTTTTACATTTTTTTTAATCCTTGTCATAAGAAACAACAAGGATTTAAAAAAAATGCCTTGTTACTACTTACTTTTACCAAATATTATATCTTTCGCCAAACCTATATGTTTTAAAATAACATCGTTTTCTTTTTGTAACTTAGATATCTTTCTTTCACAATTCTTTAAATTAGACTGATGAAGTTGATTTTCAATTTTTATGGATTCAATCATTGTTTCCTTTTCTTTTACCAGTATCTGAAATAAAGAACAAAATATGAGTGCGTTTTAAAATTCCTGATAATAACTTTAGGCCACTTCTTAGATGATCACACCTGTATTCTATTGTATGGTAATATATATGCCATTTATTAGATTATGTCTGGTAACATGGTTTTTGAAAGAGATGAAAGCAGGACATGACTTATGATCGGAGGTGAAAAGGTTGAACAAGTGAAAGAGTTGGATATTACGGATCTGTTTTTATGAGAGATGGAAAGTTGACATTGAGAAACGAGCTTTTATGAGCAGTCAAAAGGAGTCGGAAATGACACGACTGGCTGTGCATAACAGTGTTCCCAACACTGATATGAAAGTAAAATGTTGGCAATGGGAGAAAAGGCACGAAATAAAAATAAAATGTTTGAATTGAGAGCCTTGAGGAACATGGTTGGGATAAAATTGAGTGCCATGTTATACAAACAGTGAGGTGTGGTTTGTAAGAAGATTTAAGTAGTGTCAAGAATTGACAAAGGGCTATTTGAGCAGCAGTCCTTTGTCAATTCTTTCGGTTCAGTCATGTAGAAAGGATGTGTGAAAGTAGATTGATGAAATGGATATATGAATTAGGTTTGACTGAGATGCAGGACATTGAAACTACATGCTCAACACTACAACTCTTAAACCTAGTGACAGCAGTGCGGCACTTAGCGCCAAATTTGAAGGTGCCCTAGAGGTGTTAAAGAGATGGGGACTTTGTGGTAGAACTGTGTAGACTTACAATGAGACTATGTAGAAAGGTGAAAAAAAATAAAATAAAATATGACTTGTTACTTTGTCTCCAAACTTTTCAGACCACCCTCTTGTATGTATACCCATAATCCCCATAATCCCCATAATCTTGTTTACCCATAATCTTAATTGAATGTTAAGTGCCAAAGGAATCTCCATAGCAACCACATAACAAAATTGCAGCGCATGTCTAATAAAGTTTCATAGGGATCTTCATAGTAACCTAAATTGTCTAACAAAATGGCAGTATGCACGTCAACTAATGACTAAATTAGTGTAATTTTGGTAGGGATATCTAATTAAGGATATATAAATACAGCCTATTTTACTCCCTGATAATGTAGGTTTCTTTTGATGAAAGAATTTTTTAAATCCATTTAGTGGTTTAGGTGTGAAGGCGTAACAAACAAATAAAGTCACTTTCCTATTTATAACATTAGTAGGGATTGTGTTACAAATTATAAATAAACAACAAACAAACCTGTAATTGATTGGTATGAGACTGAACAGCTCCAATAACACTCTCCAAATGTGTACATTTGTTTTGAAGCTCTTGATTTTCAGTGCGTAGCTTATTTGCTTCCTGAAATGAATTGCAATGTATTAAAATGCTATCGAGATTTACTATTTTTTAAAATGTGGAAATAATTATAATCCATATTGTGTAAATAATTACTAGATACTAACATTTTCAAATTGTGTATTTTTCTCTGTTAACTTTTGTATCTCAATGTAAGCTTTTTTACTTTCCTCTCTTGTGGTATACAATGTTTTATCAAGCTCTTCGGCCGCTTCCTTCGTCTCATAATATTTCCTTATTAAAAAGCTAAAAAAAAGATAAATTAGCATCATACCAGTATTAAACTATTGATTTAGTATTTAGTAAAAACATTCAACATACATACATAATTCTAAATAATCTTCCTCACCATTTCATAATTTGTCAAAATTACCTCAAACCTTAACCACCTATATATTACACTTTTATCTACTATTATTACCTAATATTACTCAAGCTGGCAACATTGCATTATGATTGAAATGAAAATCTTAAATGTTTACTTATTTGATAATTCAGATGAATAATGATATGCCATTTCAATTATAATGACTTATGTAACCATAAAAACTTTATCATATATTGTGAACTAAAGTTTATGGATAATATAAAATATACTTACTCTGTCGCAACTATTTTCTGCTTTGTGACGCTGATATCATCATGTTTGTCACTAGATTCCTAAAAAGTCAATAAAAATATAATAAAAACTGTGAGATGGTAGAGATGCTGTGAATAGTTACCAAATAGTTTAGTATTAGTCGAATATTGATTAATTGTCATACAATATAGCGAAAAGTCGAATAACTCACCTCCACATAAAAAAGATAACCACCATCAACATAAAAAAGAACATATTGCTATAAAATAATCCTATCACGCATGTAGTACCTAGCATTGAACTTACTAATCAATTATTTGTAACTTTAATCTAAATCAGGTTCATATTATGCTAATTTTATACTAATTCAGATCCAGAAATTATAGTTATTTAAGTATACTGATTCAGATACAGAAATGGCATCCAAAAAATCTTGTTTAGACAATGAAAGTGGGAATATTGATTCAGAAGCTCCTAAGCTTTTTTGGGCATGTTTAGAAGAGTCTACGACCGAGCAATAATTACAATCATGCAGAATAACTAGTTTCATTAAAAGTTTATTTCATACAACTATTTGCCAAATGTAGAATAATACTATGTATTATTAGACAATAGGTATTCGAAGAACAACAAAAAAAAATGAGGAGTAATACTGAATATTAGCGAGTATAAGAGTAAAGTCCTGACTAATTGACTGAGATATCAACGCACAGCCCAAACCGCTGAACCTAGAGACTTGAAATTTTGCACATATATATCTTATACAGTGTAGGCATCCACTAATAAAGGTTGTTCAGGACCCCACCTTACCGGAGTGACATCACGCACTGGGCATTGTTTGAGCCTGCGCGACAAGGATGGAGGCACGCGCTGCTATTCTCCCACTGACGTGATCTCAACTGGACGGTAACAGTTAAGAAAACAAGGTCTGCGAAAAACTTCACTACACTTTGGCTTTCATTTACTTGCAGATTTATATTGTATTGTTTTCTAACAATATGGTAATTTAGTAAAACATGATCGT
This sequence comes from Elophila nymphaeata, assembly GCA_955850985.1. Lineage (NCBI taxonomy): Eukaryota > Metazoa > Arthropoda > Insecta > Lepidoptera > Crambidae > Elophila > Elophila nymphaeata. Next base: position 17,771,371 of record OY039068.1, read on the forward strand.
GTTTGATTATAAGTTTCTTACTTAACACAATAGTTAGAATTATTAATAACAACAAGTGGGTAGAAGTAAGTAATTACTGCACAAAAAATAATTCTACTGGTTACCAGATAGTTATTGGATATTGATTTCATCTCTTAATAGGATGCTACATTTCTATTAGTATTACGTACAAATATATAGATAGAAAACTCTCTTATTACAGAAATTTGCTTTGTTGTTGATATCTCAGAATTATTATTAAGGTTGGAGATCCTTGGGAGAGGCCTATGTCCAACAGTGGGGGTTTCTTGGTTGATATGATGATGATTATCAGAAACGAAGTACAAATCAACATATTTAATCAATTATTCCTATTAAATAATACTAATTTGCATTTCAGTAACAACCAAGCACAACATTCAATACTCTTTTTCTAGCTAAGTGCCTAAATATTATAGCATGTGATGGTTCAACAAAACTCAAATGTTAAATTCATTTAACATTTAATAACTATGATCAATAATGTCATTATTATTTTAAACTGCTTAAATGTTTTATTTCCTTGTTTTTAGGTTGTTTGCTAAGTTGTATTGAAAGGTGTACAATGAATGTACATAATAAAGTAAAAATTATGTTGAGATAATAATTGTTGCGACAGTAAAACACTGAAAATAGTTACATCCTGAATTTAAATAATGATTTAAATCAAAAACACTGCTAATAATGTAAGCATAACCTACAACTTACCACAACACCATTTGATGTTTGGTTGAGAAAATTCAAGTCAAAATTTATTAAACTTTGATCGAATTGAAAAGACATTTGAAAGGCCAAAATCACTGCTGAAAATTCAAATACACAACATTTTTAATGAAAAATTAGGACCGGCGCGCGAAATAAATCAAAAAATTACAACGCTAGTACCGTGCACAGAGTAGTTAGCCACAGACCACAGATTAGAGAGTATCAGACACAGACTAGTTAGAGCTAAGAGTAAGGCCTAAGACCAAGGCCCAGAAAATATAAGCCCAGGGCCCTATGGCATAAAACTACTATTATTATAAGCTTATTTTTATAAGACTTCTAAAAATATTTTAGAAGTTTCAAAAATTCTGTTGCATAAAATAATTTCAGTTTTTGTTGCATAAAAATAAAGTCACTCATATAATAAGTTGGATACTTATATTATTTGTAAAATTTAGTAGCGTCTCGTTGCATAAAAAATATAACTAATAATACAAGTTAGTAGTCTACTGCCTGGAAATACAAGCTAATAATATATGTGAAACAAAATTTTTGTTGCAAGAAATCACGCAGCTACTATTATTTACTCCTATTAGTGGTGTAATTCTATCAACCATTGAAGGTGGTTAAAATATATTACAAGTATCTTTCTGTATGCTTAGTTGCGATCTCAAGTTAAACGCAATGTGCTCGAGTGATTCAGGTGATAAAAGAATGATGCCAAGACGTCGACCGTGGGTTTTTAAAGCATGAATCAATTAGAACTATGTATTTGCAATTCACTTAATAATGTAATCGGCGATTCAGAATGAATTTTAATCAATTCTTTTTTTTATCCTGGAAAGGATCAAGGCGTACCTATATCAACATCCAACGCTTAGAAATTATGCCTAAGTCCTCAACAACAATTACAAGTAGCGCAGTGGCGTCCATATTCTACTTTTTTATTACTCTACATACTTTTTCAATACCATGCATATCAACAATGCAATGATATTGGATTCCACTCCTATTATGAGTTTGAAATTTAGTAGTAATTTTACGAGTGTTAAAATTTCTTTATGCACCGTAAATTAATAGACTCTTAAAATTAGTTATAACTCTTGTAACTATTATTATGAACTATTAATTATATGCAACACAACTCTCATAATATGAGTAAAAGTTAAGAGTTAATCGCTTATAATATAAGTACTAAATTTTTATGCCATAGGCCCCAGAGGCTTTAGACAACATGCATTTCGACAATCGCTCTCGCTATCGCTAAGTAAAAAAATGTATGGGATTGACATAAGCAATCGATCACTTTTCGCTTGCTTATGTCAATCCCATACATTTTTTTCTTAGCGATAGCGAGAGCGATTGTCGAAATGCGTGTTGTCTAAAGCCTCAGATGCGAAAAGACGACGACCTAGGCGAAGTTAATCGATCAAATTGAAGAAGTCTTAAAAAAGGGCCAGATCAAAAGTACTCGAAACCACTGAGCATGTATGAGGACTATGATGAATGTAAATGAAGCGAAAGAAATATGTAATGATCGTAGCAAGTGAAAACAGGTGATCTTTGCCTACCCCGTGACTTTAGGTATGTATGAACAAGTCCGCAACCTCTATAACAGACTACTGACCCGCGCACCCAAAATCTAGTCTTTTACTATTAAACGGCAAATTCATATTGAAACCCCTAATACCTATTGTGACGTTACCTTATTATAAACTCAGGAATAGCGGGTGTCGGAATTTTAACGAATAAAATTATGACACTTTTATTACAATACTTGTAACTGCAGCAACTTTACACTTATTTTTGACCCGACGACCTCAAACAGACTAACTACATTTGGCTTAAACGAAACGTTTTAAATGTCCTCACTCCCTACTACTACCGCTGGATTGGCGCCATATTGTCTTAACATTTGGCGCGAATTCAAGAAGATACTTAAAATAGCATTCCTTTTTACTTTAAACATAACCAAGGACTAGTAAAATATGTATCAATAAACATTTTAGTAATATTAGTAATTTATAAAAAGAATATAATATTAAATAACGATAAAAGTAGTAATGAGGAGTTATTCATAGTAGCCATTAAAATTATGCTGACAAACATTTAGGCGCGAACTGAGGCCTTAGTATGAGTTTGTTAGTTTTCGAGCTCGATCAAACGTATCGTCTCTTTTCATTTCATACATTCCCCACTAGCGCCCCTAGCGTAAACTATCAGAAACAGTGGCCAATGTATGAAGAAAGACGATACGTTTGATCGAGCTCGAAAACTATCAAAACTCATACTAAGGCCTCAGAGGCTTTAGACAACATGCATTTCGGCAATCGCTCTCGCTATCGCTAAGTAAAAAAATGTATGGGATTGACATAAGCAATCGAAAAGTGATCGATTGCTTATGTCAATCCCATACATTTTTTTACTTAGCGATAGCGAGAGCGATTGTCGAAATGCATGTTGTCTAAAGCCTCTGAACAAAAGTAATCTACATTACCATTTAGCTAATTTTTAAAGGAAGATGGAGTTTTACATAGTTAGGTTATTACAATATAATTTATAAAGATTATTAATGGATATTATAGGCCCGTTACAATTGGAAAAATGGTTTACGACACTATATATATACACGCTATAATATTTAGCATAGATTGACGTAAAAAATTATACACCTTGTTTCATCAGTTACACAACGTAAGTAGTAGGTACCTACATAATATTAATGGAGCAAATGTTAGATTATTCTATTAATATTATCTGCTAAAAGTTTGGGGTATTTTGTTTTCAGATGGCAGCATCGGGTCACACGTCGGGTCATTTTAAGGTCATAGGATTTTATCCTCAAGTACCTTTTGACACCGTACACTCCATTTTTACCTATAAGCTTCTTGGGCTAACCGTAGATTGAGAATAGAGTACTCTATTCTCAATCTACGGCGCGGACTACAATCGTACTACAATCTGTGATCAACATATTATTTCTAATCTGTAAATCAAAAATCTGACAGATGACCGGTAGGCCTGTTCTGTTTATTGATCGCGCAACCAACGCAAAACAAAACCAACCTAGCCCCTCTATTTACCTCACGCCCCGAAGGAAGACAGAGGTAGAAGATCAGGCAAACGAATCACATTTGTTTGATTTGCTGTTGCCATCTCTGTCTATTATAGATAGATATCGATGTAGTAGATTTTTACTTTTTTACTAGATGACATAGGTACAGTTTGTTTTGAGATGAATGTAGGTTCTTGGTTCTATGCGTAGTGCAGTGCAACTAATTAAACTCATCCACAAGTGATCTGATAAAAGGATTTATCAGTACAGTACTATTTTATCTGGTTCCTTACACTGCTGTTTTCCCAAAGATTATTAAATTGTAAACATACATTTAAAACTGCGTTTCTACGTTGTGTCTCTGAATAGTGAAAAATCAATAATATACCTATAGCTCGAGTCGAGAGCGTTCTGATTTCGAACATCTCAAGTTCAAGGTTTAACAATTTTTATGAAGATTTTCCATAACAACGAAACGGTTAGTATGCAGCTACATTATTTAAGTGTATTTAGAAGAACATATATTAATAAATATTCCATTAATGTATTCATACACTTTATTGCAGATGGGCTATAAAACTAATGACATAATTCAAACAAATTTGTACGAACGCGTAAAAAAATTACTGGTATCATATGAATGGAGTGACTGCTGTTTTTCTGTTTCTGGGAAAGAGTTTAAGGCTCACAGATTAATTTTGGGAATAAGTAGTCCTGTTTTTGAAGCTATGTTTTATGGACCACTGTCCTCTAATAAAGATATTGAGATTACTGACATACAGCCTGAAATATTTCAACTTTTATTAAACTACATTTACACAGATAAAGTAGAAATTGCTTCAATTGATCAAGCATTTGAATTATTGTATGCATCTAGAAAGTATATATTGGAACATTTAACTAATGTATGTATTAATTACATATTAGCAAATATCAGTGTAGACAATGTTATTGATGTTTTAAACTACCCAGAATATCTGCAAGAGCCACAATTAATATCATTTGCCCTTAAACTATTTTGTGAACATGCAAGCTACCTCCTAGAAGAATATAAAGAAATGATCTCACTTCCTTGCATGAGGGCTATTCTTGAAAGTAATGATATAAATATCACTGAGATTGATCTTATAAAACACTTGTTTTCGTGGACAAGATATTACTGTAAACAAAATGATCTTCTGGACACATTTGAAAATAGACATGATGTACTGATAAAGAAAGGATTGTTTAAATTGTTAAGATTTCACACATTGTCTTTAGAGGACATTGAGGGTGTTAAGAGAGATTCACCTAACTTATTGTTTCCACAAGAACTTGAATTAATCAAGAAAAATATTTTGATTGGCCAGAATGCTGTTAATAAAGACAAGACTGCATCTACTGGCAGATGTAATATGCCTCGAAATCCACTTAAATTACAATGGTACTTCTGCCACCGTAACCCATTAAAATCTGTAGCACCTCTGATAATAGACTCAAATAATTGTATAGTGCATTGTAGAATCAAAACAAACAAATCAATTTTTATTAACTCACTATGTATCCCCACTAGAATGGCACCTGTGCTTAATTTTCACAATACTATACCTAAAGTTTATTCAGAGCAGCTAAGTGTATCAATTTTATCAGAATCTGACAACAACACAATAAAATACACAAATTTTATGAACACTATTGAATATGATTCTATTGTTGACATAGAGCTCAGTGAACCCTGCTTTATTAAAAGAAATAAATGGTACAAAATTAGCTTTTCATGGCCAATAAACCGGTTTGATTCATATGCATATGTAGTGGAGCTGAGAGATGGAATCTACAATGGTTTTAGAACTAAAATTGAATTTGAGGATATGTCTACTGGCTCTGGTGGAAGTTTTCTAGAAGGTTTGAAGTTTTGTCTCTAAATTTACATATGTGAGTGATATTGTTAGTCTGTAACTTATAATTTATTATCTCAGTGTAAGTTTTATTCTCGAATTGTATAACAATCAATATTCATGATATCACAATGTAACTAATATTTCAAAAATATACCAGTCATTGTCAAAATACAATACATCTGCTTTTAAATGTATATTCAACACTAATGTCTTTTATTTTTAACACTAAAATAGCAAGATGTTGAACACAAGTTCAACGATCTGTCAATGAAGCTACAACAGGTTTATTTGTTTACTTTTATGTTGTTTCAATTCTTGTCTTCCAAGACAAGTCTACAAATTGTATACAATACCCTATACTTACCTATAGTAAAAGGTAGATATGAAGTTTTCTATTATAATTGTTTATTACCACTGATTATCCTATACTAAATGAGAAACTACAATACAAAATTTAAAAATCTTGTTAGTTTTTATAACTTGCCTATACCTAATAAAAGTAGAATAAGTTATTGGGTGATCAATCTTTCTGTAAGTTAAATAAACAAGAAAGTAATATTAATATGTTACTTGGGTAGGCATGCAGTTATGTTTAATTTGCTCGATCCGATCAGCGTATCCGTATCGCCGACGCGTATCATGATCGCATATCATGATCACATATGTGGTCAGGTGATGATACGGGTATCGTGATACGTGATGTTGATACGCCGCGATTGTGGAGCAAATCGAAGCGTCCACAACTTTATGACAAATTGATACGGGGCTTTATACGTGATACGCTGATACGGATACGCTGATCGGATCGGGCAAATGATCATATACCCGCCATAAGGTGGCGCCCAAATACCATCGAGCACTTAACCTATAGAGTAGTAGGTAATACGCGCCCTCCGTATCCGAAACCGGTAAGCGCTTTTGTTTTTATAAACTGTTTTTAGTCAATGAAAATTATGTTATTTCTCGCGTGAGTCTGTAGGGCCTATAATGCTTCTTGATACTAGCCACGCTTTAAAAAATTTAGTTCCAATCATCACCGCAAGTTGCGCTGAATGATCATAACAACAATGGCGTCACAATTCGAGTGACTCTGCTTGATCATAAAAAAAGTACCCAAAACTACCAATAATAAGTGCTGATCTCCGCTCGATTATACAGACAATGTATTAAACCCGTTTTACGTTAAGCCCGTAGAGAATCCATCTATCAATATTAGTTTGTATATATTCGAATGGATATTGCTTATTATTGCTAGGTTCAGTTTTTTTTTATGACCAAGCGGAGTGGAATTTATTGTCTGTCACACCACACTCCCCGCCCCTCACACAACTACAATCCAGCGCGCAGTTTTGTAATACGGTGTGTTTAACTATAGGACTGCGACATAAATTTATGATTACCCTATACATTATGGCTAAACGTTGGACGCTGCTTTGTAGAACGCATTGCTTTTTTTTGACTAATTTTGCAGGATGTCTCTGTTGACCTTCTCTGCGTGCCAGCGGCCCACAGGGGCTGACGTTAGTCGGTAGCCCCTGCTGGCCACCAATTGGTGCACAAGGAGTGCCTAGACGGGCAGCGTTGGGACGGTCTCGGTGTAGTTGCGCCCACGTGCGCAGATCCCAAGCCGTCCCGTAATAGCGCACCTGGAGGTCAGGCAGGGGAGGATGTTTAGTGGGTATGGAGGAAACGCCTTTACCTCGAGTCCCACATATCCCCTGCGGTCGGCACCACCCCGCAGGGACGATGCGTAAATGCATTAGACCTCCCCGACAATAAAAAAAAAACAAAAAAAAGGTGGGTCCTCTAGCCTGTAAGTCGAATTACCCCAGAGAGGATTCCTGTCCAGTGAGCATCTCCCTCGGGGGAGTCTTTGCACCGATTAGGGTCTCTAAGGCGCTTGAGTCGGATGGAGTCGGTGCACCTGAGCGTGCCTCTAGCTAGAGGTTCGGCCCTCGGCTCAGGCGCGCCGTGTCGTGGAGGGATTGTGGGTGAGAAGCCCCCCGGTAATGTCTGTACCGGGTATAGCGCGACGTGTGTGTGTGACCTCAAAAAAACACTTAGATGTTTATAAACAGATTTTTTTTTTCTCCGTTTTTAGTTTTGAATGTGGTTTTCATACTTCTCGCAGCAGTCTTCACCTCTTCTACTTTTACTTCATTCACTAATCCCAAATTGTCTTGTAGGTATACTACTCAACACTCCACTCCAAGCATTCTCTTCATTCGTTAGCTTTTCAAAATATTACCTCCAACGATCTTATAAATCTTCATCCATAGATAAAAACCTTGCCTACTGCATCTTTCATACATTTTATATGAGTTATGTCTCCAGAGTTTCATTTCCCTGTTCTTCGTCATTCTATAGAGACACTTTTGACCTGCAAGGGAGTCAAGGTTTTTAAAAAGGTCGTCTTGAGCTTTAGCTCTTGCGATTGCGACAGCTCTCTTGGGTTCCCGTTTAGAGCTGTTCGTAGGTATATTCCATTTTTTTCGTCTCTTTCATATCTTTATCTCCATTCTTTGCACTTTGCCAATCTTTAAATGCATTCTTCTTCTTTCTTAAAGTCTTTGATACCCACCACCATGTTATGTTAATGTTCTTCTTTCTCTTATTGGTACTTACAATAATGGCGATCGCGACGCATAAAGATTACGCATTGCACCAATATCAAGTGAAAATGTAGGTACCTACATACTTAAAGTAACCAACAATTGTACGGTAGGTAGAGTTTAAAATAGATTCTCTCAACACATGTTTTTGCAACAAGAACTCGGGGGATACTGTTATGTGATAGCATAGATTTAATAATTACTAACGTTTGTTATACATCTAGGTATGTTAGATAGGTACAGACATTCCTTTCAATTTAGGTGCTAAGCATACATTTATGATGATCCTCCGGTTGACAACGTTATAAGAATACAATGTGTGGTAAGATACAAAAAAAAAATCCAATAATGCATTACTTATTTACACAATTTTATACACGAAAACAAAAATATCCTATGATTTACGTTTAGGTACTCAAACAAGAAAACATGAGATGGCCCCCAGTATTACTTTATCGGTCAATTCTTGAATGAATTTTTATCTTTATGGGTTGTCTACCTCTACTTAGGTATCTAAATAAAACAAAGCTATATGTGGGAGGTTACGTATCTACAAAGAGTTGAATGCACTTGATAAAATGTAATCAATCAAATACATTTATTCAGATTTGGTGTACAATGGGTTAATTTACATGTTGTATATGAATTTCAAATTTATTAAAAGGTAGTTTTATAATATTACTAGGAATTTTGTTAAAATTAGAATTTAGGCAATAAATATTTAACAATAAACATTTCTAAAATTAGACTTAGTTTTTGTAAAACAAATAGGTACAGACTATGTGCACTGTGCTATAAGTATCAGCCCCTTTTCCTCAAAAAAGAATACCTATATTGTAGTGTGAAAATAACTAAAATATACGTTCGAGCAGTTTGAATATTAGTGTATATTAGTGTGCCTTATTCTCCTGATAGCATAAGTCGCCGAGCTAAGCCTACTACTGAGAACTCTTATATGAGGACTCATTTGAAGTTTAGAGTAGACTATGATGCCCAAAAGTTTAATAGACTGGATCAAATCTAATGGTTCATCTTTTAATTTCATAAGACGTCAGACGTACCTACTTTGTTTTACGTTGGAAAGTGTCAACTTGAGGCATTTGGTTTTCTTTGCATTTAATTGTAAATTGTTAACAGTAAACCAATTCAATATTTTTAAGAGTGCTTCATTCACCTCGTCGATATACGACGTACCTAGTTACCTATCGTCTGCAAATAAATAAATTTCACAGAATTGTTGACCGTAAAATGGTAAGTCGTTTACGTAAATCAAAAATAATAAGGGACCTATTATTGAGCCTTGCGAAACTCCTATTTTAACATATACACCGTGTTCCTGAGTATACACCTTGTTTGAATAATCCTTCTATAGCTCTTGTTAAACATATCGTACAAAGAAAGTAGTAGTTTAATAGTTAAGTTATTGGTAATTTAAGTTTAACCAATTTAATTGTGTTGTGCAGTGAGAAAGAGTCTTTATCTGTGAGATTTTGCCACTTTGTGCAACTCTCAGAGGAAGGATGCTTTAGTCCTTCCTCTGAGGTCAGAGGCGGATTATCCTAAAGGCAAAAGAGGCATCTGCCTAGGGGCGCGAGGATAGAAAGGGGCGCGCGGGCGGAATTGTTAGAAAAAGAAGAATTATAGCATACATTACACAAATTAAAACTATTATATTTGCTTACAACCTCAATTTGACATATAATATAATAATATAACAAAAGATGACTGACTAAAACTTACGCCTACAAAGAACCTTTTTTTGTGACGATGGGAAATCATTTACGGACCATACCGCACGCACTGGCTGGGCGTACGGCGGGCGTGTGCGGGACTCACCGGCGCGAAACAGCGCCGGTCCTACTCCGCTAAAACCCACTGGTACCCTGTTATGCCTATAAGGGGCCGTTTTGGGATCGTCGCAGTCGCACATAGTGTGCGCCATTACACTAAAACACGCCTACAAAGAACCTTGCCAATGGTACATGATCTCTGCCCGCCTAGCATGACCACCTAAACACGATATGATATAGCCATTCATCGCGTTGAACTCTCAAAAATCATTGGATATAACCGCCAGCTTGAAATTTTATCGAAACTCCGAACGTGTTTAAGGCTTATACATGTTGTAGTTTCGATAAATTTTCAAGATTGAGGTTATATCTAATATTTTTTGACAGTTGAACGCGATAAATGGCTGTATTATATCGTGTTTCGGTGGTCATGCTAGGCGGGCTGATTGAAGTTGGAAAGATACGACTGCAATGCTTCGTCGCGTCGACCGCGTCGACCGCGAGTGAGTTTCGACTATCGGATGTTCCTGCTTCTAAAATTGCGGGGATGAGGGTAGGGCGCTTAATTTTTTTAGTAACCGAGAATTAATAAATTCTTAAAATAAAAACGCTAGACAATTCACGACGGCGTTCTTTTCTCACATTTGCTGGACCGAGAAAGATATCCGGGACCTTCCGCGCTTACAGCAGACACCTAGGCCACTATCTATACTACTTATCGAGGTCGAATTAAGTAACTATAATATATTAAAGTTAGTTAATTATATAAATTAAATATTAGATACACTGATTTAATTTGTTTTATCCTGTTCAATAACTTAATTCATACCACTGGGGTGTACAGGCGGGTCCAGATAATGATGATTTACCCGATATCCGATCAGCGTATCCGTATCAGCGTATCATGTATCAAGCCCCGTATCAAGTTGTGGACGCCTAGATTTGCTCCGTATGAAACCAAATATAAGCTCCTTGTATGAAACCGACATGACATGGGACGAGCCGTATCATAACGGCGTATCAAGATCGCGTACATCATGATACGCGTCGGCGATACGGATACTATACATATTATACATATCTGTACCCTTAGTATGAGTTTTGATAGTTTTCGAGCTCGATCAAACGTATCGTCTCTTTTCATACATTGCCCACTAGCGCCTCTAGCGTAAACTATCAAAAACAAAAATCGGCAGTATAAGTTGTATCGAGTTGACGTAACACGAAAACTCTGATAGTTTTCGCCTCACGAATACATTTTGGCAGTACGAGTCGTTACTTTGACAAGTCGTCGTAAGTATACTATTACGTATGATCGTGTCGTCACTCGATGAAAGAAATTCCGTGAGTAGGTAAACGAATGAATTTTTTAACAATTATTACAATGTTATCGCCATAATTTTCATTAATTATGGTCGCTGATGAGTTTAATGAAGCCCACCAACGTACACAGGAACGTCAGGAGGTTATGCAGCAGTGGCGCCTTGATAAATTATAAGCATATAGCTTCTACTTTATAAGTCTCAAGCAATAATGTCTGTGTTTATTTACCTACCTATATGCGAATTATGTGAGTGTCTCCACACGGCGTAGGTATTGTCGTGACGGGCGATAACATTACCGTGTGGATATTCACTCGTCACAGAGACGACCGACGCTTTAATAATTATCTACGCTTTAGTCGTCTTGGCTAGAATTTAAACAATAGGACACTATCACAGTGTACTATAATAAGGAAATAAAACACATTGTTTAATTAATACATAACATTATTTTATTTTATTTTCTAAATAAATATGGCGAATAGAGTGTCACTAGGCAAGCTCGCTTGAGTTCAATTTCCCTTTGTTGCAGCTCTAAATCTCGTTTGCCGTCAGACACGAGTTCATTATTTTTACCAAAAGCATTGCACATTAGTATTTTTCTGTATAATATCCTTTTAAACACACCAATCAATGAAATTCACTATTTGTTCAAACTGCGACGCACTTGTTTTGCACATTTTCATTTTATTTTTCCGTTAAAACACCTTAGTACATTTGGGTATAGATCAAATCAAATTTTATGTATCAAAACCTATTACTTATTATCTATTTTAGTAATAATTTATAAATAATATCAATACGACTCTCACTGTGACGCAGACATTTTGTTTGTTTTCATCGAGCACAGACTAGTTAGAGATACTATGAATGGGAGTGAATGGAACGAATGAACATGTTGTCTCTTTCTTGTTAATAAGAAATGAAAGAGACAAAACTAAACAGTGTGAAGTTCGTATAATCGAGTGATCGAGAAGGCGATATCGTGAAGACTATGTGCCAAATTTAAATCTTATACTACGACGTATTAAGTAAACCTATAGTTTCATAGTATTGACGAAGACGATCACTCGTTTGGTGTTGCAAAAACTCATACTAAGGGTACTGGACCCGGCTTTCAGTAGCTTAAAGCTTAAAAATATTGTAAACCGAAATCGTAAGAGCTGTCCGACAATATCGATCTCATGTAAACTCATGCTCATTTTTCCTTGGCCCCATGTCACCCCTTTTTTGTAAGGCGCGGTACGGCGGTTTCGGTCATACTATGGTAAGATTTGACCCTACTAATTAATATTATAAATGCGAAAGTAACTCTGTCTGTCTCTCTGTTAAGCTTTCACGTCTAAGCCACTGAACCGATTTTGATGAAATTTGGTACAAATATAGACTTGAGCTCGGGGAAGGACATAGGATACTTTTTATTGCGAAAAATAGGCATGAATGGGTTAAAATAGGGGATTGAAGTTTGTATGGAAGTTGGTCATTGTTGAAGATAAAACCATGAAACTTTGAATTTATTTAATATTTATTTCTTTCTACTACTTACTTGTAAAAATGGTTGAAAGAAGGGATGAAACTTTGTTTGGAATTCCTCATCGAAGATAAAACCAATAAACTTTTTTTATTTAAGCACGTGATAAGAAGTACAAAAAATGTTGTGGCGTTTTTGGCATTTTGACACGTGTAGGGATGAACTAGGGAATGAATGGTCGTATGGAAGTTAGCATAAGATGAAAAAACAAAAAATTAGTTAATAAAAAGGTATTAAAATAAGCTTTTTATGGTAATCAAATAAGTACCTACTGACCCTAAAAAAATAAAAATGCTACCCAAAGTAACTACTTATTCCATGCAGACGAAGTCGCGGGCAAAAGCTAGTTTTTAATATACCTAGGGGCGCCGATGAGGTGCTTGCCTACGGCGCTCTCAACGTTTAATCCGCCTCTGTCTGAGGTGCAACCAAAACTATCAAACTGAATAACGTCAACGTCAAAAAAAGTTTCGTAAAGTTTATGTGGACATGTGGACCGTGTGGACCAAAGTTTCAATTCAACGTTGCCAGCTGACGTAAACAGTAATTCATATTAGATAAATTACATCTAAGCATTTAGTTTGTATGAAAATAAAAGATGTTAAAGAAATTGGAATTCATAAAAGTGTCCGTCCATAGAAAAAAAATTATCAATTTAATAATCTGAATAACATGCTGAAGTTAATGTACTTAACACGTTGTATGAACCACAACACTCATACAATCGGACTTATCACTAGACTTATGAAATCGCGGTTTGCATTTGAAGCGCGGGTATCACGGGATTCCATGAGGGTCACAATTTAAAGCCACCCTCCCGGTTGAAATTCTATACTTCTTAATTTCAACTGCTTCACGAACTTATTATTTTGTAGTAGGTACCTAATGTCGATCTGTGGAGAGGACTCTGGCATCATGTAGCTCTTTACCTTATGTTTTATTTGCCTTCATTACTAGAAAGTACACGTAGTTTTAAATACAACTGACAACTCAAAATCCCTAACACATGAAAAAGCTTAAATTGCAAACACTGGCCTGGTACTCGTGACTACCTATGCTACCTACGTTACGAGACATTTGGCTACAAAAAACATAAGGCAGGTAGGTACCTATCATGGCTTTTTTTTCTCTAAATACGTAATAGACCACAGCCAGACACTGGTTGAAAACCTTGAGCTACTTGTTCATATAATTTTATTTTTACGGTCAGCAACTAGTTCACTATTGTTGATTTCTTGTCAAACAAAATAACATTAAATTTTTGTGATGTCAGTCGCAAGTATAAGTAAATAAATGACATATTATTAAAGTATGTAGGTACGGAAATAATATGCCCTACGTGCGGGAAAAGTTAGGTACCTACAAGAGACAAACCTGGTGTAGCAAACACCTCAAAACTAATGATAATGAGGAAGCACGGGAGTCGTCGGTAAGACGTCGGTCATGCCTTCAATCGCTACGGATAGAGTAGGCCCTCATATATCTCCAAAGTGAGCGATCCGATGAAAAACGTCAGGAACCCAGTAACATCCGGCCGGACACGTATTAGTAGGTTCCTAGCCTAAAAACTTCAATTTGGAAGGTAGGTACATGATGAAAATCTTGCGGTTCTCCTAGAATACCCGGGTTTTAAAAAACATCTTGAAAGTCAGATAGTTCCTACTTTCCAAAATTCCACCTACGAATTTTAGTGACCGAGGTGTTACCCACCCGACTAACTAATCCCTACGCTCGAACAAACAAAGAGAACACCTTTAAACTAAAAATGCCGAAAGAAAAGAGAGTTGTAAAAAGTGATAAAACATCTACCGCGAAGTACCTATCTACTTGTTTGTAGTTGTACTAAGAATAGAAACCATCCCAGAGATGCGAGCAACATTTTACGCAGAACAGCAGTTGCATATTGTAATACACGTGATTATGCACACATGAAAAAACGCCGTTTCCCTAAAGTTTTTGAATCACGTTTTCGATCATAGTGAATGTTCGAGCTTGAGGAAACTGCTCTCTTCTAACCCCAGTGCTGAGCTCTGAAGATCTCTCTTCAGGGCTCAGCACTAGGGTTAGAGAGCAGTTAAGAACGTCACCCTTCCTTTGTTTTTGCAGTAAATTTGGACACTTGAGTTGTCTTTGGCGTTGAGTGCATATCGTTCTTTAAAACTTACGTTTTTATATTGGACAGGCAGGGCCGGATTTAGGGGAGGGCAAGCGGGGCTACAGCCCAGGGCCTCCACAAAAGAGGGGCCCCCACAATAGAGACTTCGGAAAAAAAAATTCAAATTCAGACTAGTAAACAACTTTTCCTTTCATATTTTATTTCGCGTTTTACCTTTACCTACGGTACTTTGTACAAACATGATTACATGAATAATAATAATAATAATATCTTTCTATTTTGTTCGTTGATTAAAGGTCGTAAAGAAGTATGCCTATTTTTTAACCGAAAACTCGATTGAAAAAAATTGTTCATTTTATTTGGAAAATAATTTGGGGCTAAGGGGCTTCCACTCCTTTGTTGCCCCGAGGCCTCCAGACCTTTAAATCCGGCCATGTGGACAGGGTTAGTTATGCTACATTCATATTATAGGCAAGTAAATAATAAATCTACGTAATTTGTATTCCAGCGACGATGAAGTAATATCAAGGTAATTTGCGGATGTCACCTTCAAATGCACTTAGCGACGTTGACTCGATACCGTCATATTGTTTGTAATTATAGGTACACCTAACCTAATATCTACGTACGGTGTAATATAAGTAGGTTTGCATATGTTCCTGAAGTCCTTAGATTAAAGCAAAAGGACTTTTGCTTTAATTGATTATGTGCTCGATGCTCTAATCTAAACTGTTAGATTAAAGCAAAAGGGCTTTTGCTTTAATCTGCAGTCATAGTTTTTAGGTAGGCAATTTAGTTCGAATTACTATCTTATCATTAATTACTATCTATAGCTTAAACAGTATAGATACTGTGTACGTAGATGTACGAATCAATGTTACGGACTAGAGTAATCAGAATACTCGGACTGCTGAGTAGTAAGAGTTATCTGTCCTGGTCACAGAAATAATAATCTGTTGGCTTTTGTTTATTAGTTTACTGAAGGTTTTGTTACTTTTTGGGATTGATGCCCCTTTCATGTAGGCGACAGGCTGACAACTGTCACAATCTTGGGGACACTGCATGGCCCTTACTGCCAGGTGTGGTTTTATATGTGACCAAATATTGCATAAGGCTCTGATCATTCAGATCAGATCACTCAGATCATCTGATTTTGAGGTTAGGAGCGTGATTGTTGGTTTTTTTTCTCATAAGACTTAAAAATATTTTTGTGATCGCTTTTTGAGTTCGGAGGCCTCCTCGTGGCGATTCCTGGTAACGTGGTGGGGAAACTTAATCTCAGCGGGTGTGTGGCTTTTGATGTCAAGTGTGTCCCCTTGGCATTCGAAGTTACATGCCATCGTAGAGCTGTTTTTGTTTTCCCACCACGGCTAGTTCCGGACGGCCCTTTTCAGCCGTCGGTGGAGGAGTGGCTGCTGGCCACCAATTGGTGCAAGGAGTGCCTAGACGGGCAGCGTTGGGACGGTCTCGGTGTAGAATTGCGCTCACGTGCGCAGATCCCGAGCCGTCCCGTAATAGCGCACTGAAGGTCTGGCCGGGGGGATGATTCTAATCAGGATAATGGGATATTCTTATTGAATTATTGTAATGTCATCGGTATTTGATAAATCTGTACAGTTTGAATGAAATCTGACCGTTTGAAGTGGGTCAAAATCGAGCCCAAAGAGTCAGTTACATACATACAGGTGAAACTAATATAAGCGTACATTATTTTCGGAGCTCAATTTGAACGGGAAATGTAATTACCGCCCTGAGCGGAAAAAGCGAAAATCCAAGTTTTCCATACAAATTGAGTTGATGAAAATGCATTACAATTATTGAAAAAAGAATACCTGCGTAGTTAGACCAGACCTCAGATACAGTTATTTTTATCATGTTAAAACATTCTAAAATATCATATGTAAAGATCGGAGAAGAAAAGACCTCAGATAAATCTCGAGAGCAGCTGAACCGATTTCACTAATTCTTTTTTTTTATAATATTCCTTGAAGTACGGGGATGGTTCTTACGGAGAGCAGAATAAGTATTAAAAAAATATATTAAAGAATCTACTATTAGGCGGTACGAAGTTCGCCGGGTCAGCTAGTTAACAATAAGTTCGAATTACAAACAATATTTTAAAGACCTAAATAGTGCCGATAAAAAGACTTGTAAAGCTCGGAGCAGCAACACAACTATACCGGGATTAGCAACACGATGAGAGGAATAAGTTACCTATAGTCTGGCGTAACTTAACATAATCTACTAAACCAAAAAGCGAACAAAGTAAATAAGAAATTTCTCTTCCTTGCAAGAAGTGTGCCATGTCACCGTATGCAAGTAATTCAGTTTTCAGCCACCTCTACCACAGCACTTACAATTACATACAACGCCCTGCGCCTTATTGCCGTCGCGGCGTTGCGCAGTTGCACTAGCTCTCCCTATTGATTCATCGTACCTATCTGTTTGCACATTGGAAAGATATAAATGCTGATTGCAAACGATAAATTATTCATATTTTCATCAAATAAAATTATTCCATAATGTAAGGTAGTTTCATCTTAACTGGGCGTCAAATATTTGCAAAAATATTTCGTTCGGGTCTTAGAAGTGCAAATTTGAAAGATTTGATGAAACAATTACCATACAAATTAAAAACATAAGCACCAAGCACTGACAAATTTCGACGAAAAGCAGTGTCTCGGTGGCGTAATTGGTCAACAGCCGTCCGGATTGCGGAAGATGCGGGTTCGTGTCCCGCCTGAGGCAAGTCGATTTTTTTCAGTGCATTTTTCTAGTGTTGATAAATCATTTTTCTTTTTCATTTATTAAGAGAGGTTCTTCCAAACACAAGCATAATTGTTGCTTACATGGAAGCTCCTAACAAATTCGTATAGCATCACCCCATATCTTCCAATTGGTGCCGTAGAAGGCGACTAATGGATCAGCAAAGGGGATCAATACTCCGTCCACCACTGTGCCGTCCACCAATCCGCATTGGGCAAGCGTGGTGGTGGACTACTGCCTAAACCTCGTTCGATGACAAGGAGATGCCTTGTGTCCCAGCAGTGGATCGATTTAAAAAGGCTGTTATGATGATTATGATGACTCTAACAGCGCAAATAAATTTGGAGTTTGTCTGTTAGATAATTTTGATCAGCTTTTACACTACGATCTTTATGAAGCTGACTGTACCTTCATATTGGCGTTCTAAAAGTTGTCTCAAAAGTCACAAAATCTTGTGTCTGCCTAGTAATATAAGTTATTCAAGTCATGTCAGTAATTATTATAAAATTATAAATCTATTATTCAAGTTCGAAGGTCGCAAAAATCAGTTGTTATGATACCTAATCAAGGTTAAAGGTCACAAAAACCGGCTTAAAAAATATATGACTGGACTGCATGGGAATTCCTGGAGCAAACTCGTTACTACTTCTTTTCCCTTCACTTAGGCTAATTTCCTAACAACCGAAATAATTTTGTCAATGGCTGAGCGTACCGGCAATAAGGTATTATTCAACGTACCTAATAGAAAAGTAAAGCGAAGGAATCCTAGAATAGCATAGAAAATTGATTATTTTTTCTCACAATGGAAACATTAAATAGTTGAATTTAATCTGAAATCGTGTTTGTTGTTCTCTGATAAAATGTTCAATAGTAAAAAAACGAAGATTGTGACCAGTACCTGCCAAACTAGGAGACTCTTTAATTATAGTCCTGCAAACAAGTATCCGTAGAGGGACCTATAAGTTAATGACAAAAACATTATTTGTAGATATAAATAGATATTTATTACTGTAAAAACAATGCACTGAACTTATAAAAACTCTTTAAAAAACACATAATTAACGTGGCGGACCCTCAAATTTTTTAGTAAGTTGAATAATTCTTTCTGCTTCCCGTATTCCACTGAGTCTTGCTCCATGCACAGTAGCAAAGTATCCGGGTACTGTAGCTTCACCAGCAAATAGAAGTTTAGGCGGACCAGAATCACAAGGACCAGGTACGGGTGTACCTAGCTCACACTGATGGCTGACTGTTGAACAACAGCTCATATAAGAATATGAGCCACAGAAATGTGGGTCAGATGCCCAACGAGACCTTAACATCATTTGTGGATACGGCAAACATGGATTCCCAGTGAATCTGCGTAACAATTGTGTTAATCCTTCGGCTACATCATTATCAGCCATCGACTCCATTACAGCTGCCTCTTGTCCCGAGATAAACGCACATAATACATGCTTACTGCCAGGCATTTCATCCACAGAACAAACGCCACGTGTCCAGTCGCATCTACAACAGAGTTCTTCCGCAGACCAAGCCATTTTTACACTGCCTTCGTGACATACCCAAAACGGTTCAGCGTACTCCAAAAATACTTTATCGCTGAGTCCAAATCCTAAGTTACATATAGCATCTAGTTTACAAACGGGAAGAGGAGGTGAAAACAACTTGTCCGCTTGACATTTGAGACACCCAAGGGACATAGTGAGGATAGCGTAATCGGCGGTCAACTCTTCACCATCGCAACATTTGACTAAAACACGGCCTGCACCAGCTTGACCTTGGCCCCAGCGAATAACATTAGCGGGCTTATTGTACCGTACACAGTTTTCAGGTAGGCCTCGCAATAACGGTGCCATAACTCCAACATATCCAAGAGGAACGCGGACATTCCCTCCAGGAAGTTCTATGTAGCTGCCGTATTGATCTGCGCTAACAAGTGATAAGTCATCACCACAGCGATTTCTCAAAACATTCGTTAGCCCAAACATTACTCTGGCAGCATCGTACCTCTGATCTTCAGGGAAATTATACAATTCTTGTTGTATGCGTAAACCGATAAAATTAAGTAAAGTACCATGCTGTCTTTCTCCACCGAGTCTAAATAAATTAGCTGCCTGTTGTTCTATTTGTCGGAAAGTGTGATAAGCTGTAATTGTCACTGGGAGGTCAACAGGTCTTCCCTCACTGGTACAAAACAGGCCTCGTGAAGAATCTAAGCGTGGTACCGGTGTTTGCAAAAGCCTATCTTGGGATGCCAGCGTATAAACAGTGTTGGGTAAACATGCTCCAAAAATCCATTCGGCACCCATTTCAATGACAGCATCACCAAGCCAACATGAATGTATTCTACCACCCGGCCTGTAAATTATAATATTTCAATGTAAGAGAAAGTAACATCCAATAATAGGCGGTCTAAATTGAAAATAATAGATAGGTTAAGTTTCATAAATATTTTAGTCATGATCATAATCATTGCTCTTTATACCTATATTTATTAGTTAATTTTAATGTAAATGCAACACAGAAATAATGCAAGCGATTTAAATTAAAAGGATCTATGCAATAAGTCAATAAGTTAGTTATTATGACTAAAAGACTACTTAATAAGTTTTCGCACCGATACCTTTCTTTTGCTTCGAGCACAACAAAATTCCTGATTCCACATTGTGTAAGTCGATGGGCGGCCGATAGCCCCGCCATACCTGCGCCTACAATGATGACTCGAGGCTCCTGGCAGCTCGGACTGATGCTGCACGAGTCCAGAATGCATTGTTCCTGGCTAGACGTGCTTACCGCACTACTTAGATGACGTTTAGTGTTCACTGGTCCAGTCACATTTACTTCAATAGAACCTTTCAAAAAATATATTTTGGAGGAGCTTTTCCATATTGGTTTTAAGCGTGACAATTTCATACTTAGTTTATAAAAGATGATTTAAAGCCATTTAAGACATCTCAAATACAACACTTCAATTTAGAATTTCTTTTGCAAATTTGACACTATTTATATCTCCACATGCCAGAAAGAAGACAGCTTGTATTTCTTTTTAAAAGTTGCAGCATTATCTGTCACTAAAGCTCTTTTAGTAATCGAAAAAGTATGTAATTTAGTATACCATTTTTCTCGTACCTACATTTCTCGATCAAGTCGAAAACATCTTATAGAAAGGTCAGGTCAAAAAGTCCTCGTAATCGCTGAAAATCTATGATGAGAGTACCTAGATGAACTGAAAGAAATATGTAAGGATCGATCGTAGCAAGTGGAAAGAAGTAGGTAAGTGATCTCTTCTCTGTCTACCCTTATAAGAGAAGGCGTACTTTCGTCATTCCTAACTAATGCCGACCGGCGGTCGTGTTTTGTATGTAAAGATGGTATGTACTTACAAGATTATAGTAAAGTCCTCGGGGTGACCAAAATTTCATATGGACTATCTTTAGGACACCAAAAGCCATACTTACCGCTGCAGTGGAAAGAGTTTATAAAACAAACCGGGCCGCAATAAACGAGCTAGGTAGGTACCTATAAAAAACTAACGCCGACTTGAAGTGAAGAATAAAAAGAAGGAGGAAAAGCTTTTGTTTAACACAACGTAGGAACTTGTTTATTAAATTGTTATTAGACCTTCAAAATCAAAAAAGTATTAAACAATAAAAAAAACTGGACTAGTATTCTAAAGATGATAGGCTTTGTGATGATTATATATCTATCTCTCATGTAAGTTCGTGACGAGTTGGGTACTTACATACCTATATTGCAGAATGCAAACTCCACAGTGAACGCATATTCACTGAAACTCCAGTTGATAATTTCAGATTTATCTCTCAGGTCAGGACCCATATTTTTGAAATTGCAAATACCTATTTATTTGCTTAAGTACATCAAGAGCTTCGAAATTATGGGAGTCAAGATTTGCGCTTCTTTCCGCTAGGGGCGCCATTCACTATAATATTTGCCCATGTGGTCAAATTAAGGCAACCAAAATAGTTACGTTTTATTTACTTTCTCGTATACGTACGTAGTATAGAGAAAGTCTTTTAATCGTCAAAAAATTCGACCTCAAGATTTTGACGGATTTACACGTTTTGGACCTGCCTAAGTCCAAAAAATACCGATTTTGAAATTTTGTATGTGTGTCTGTGCGTTAACACGATAACTCGAGTATGGCCATTGTCATTGTCTTTGTTACTGATTTGAAAAAAAGAAAGAACCTAATTTTACATGCATGTATGACTTCATAATATAAGGTTTCTATCAACTTTTGAGTCGTTTCCGGTATACGAGAAAGTCAAAGGGAGACCACTCCCGATTTTTAAATCACGGAATTGATAAGTAGTTATTTATCTAATCCGTGTTTTTATATTAAAAAAAACTTACACTACCTACGCGTGTTACTACTACAAATCTCTACAAATATGTGCACTATATAGTGCTTTAAAGATAATATTTGTCCATGTGGTCTGACACTTCTAAAGCCGCCGTGTTAGTCTGTAAAGGTCTTTTCACTTCGATTTCACCTAAGTTTCGAGAAAATCCTTAGTTTAGTCGAGTAAACTGGAAACGAAGTGAGTTCTTTATGGAATATCACGAAGCTTTTATTGACAATGTGAATTATGATTCTTTCCAAATCAATACTATGAAAACTGTAAAGGGAGGATAAAAATTTATGAGTTTCTTGCCGGTTTTTTTTCAGACCAAGCCCTCCTGGTAGACTCTGAACCGATGGCATCAAAATTGACTTTCATAAGTGTACAAATTGTACCTAAATAAATACCTAAAGTAATTTGAGTTTGATATGAGTTGCTAACTTGAGAAAGAAAAGTAAAACATCATTTTGCCTTGCCACCAATTTTCGGTGTATTTTAAAATATTTTTGATTAAAATTTTCTATGGAATTGCAAACCTTTAGTGGCAGTGGGGAGGGGACATTTCGAGGAGCACCGACGACCTGGGGCCTGAGGTTGGGGCGGAATTCATTATTAAAGAATAGTAAGTATTACTTTTGATGAATAAAATATGATGTCCTTAGTGGAAGCTTAAACGATGTTTTTTTGAGGAACCTATGTTGAATGTGTAAAATTTTAAATGTGGGCAAGTTACAAATTCCGTGGCTGACTCATTAAATTAGGTGCTTAGGTA
The DNA here is from genome assembly GCA_955850985.1 of Elophila nymphaeata. NCBI lineage: Eukaryota > Metazoa > Arthropoda > Insecta > Lepidoptera > Crambidae > Elophila > Elophila nymphaeata. Next base: position 17,794,305 of record OY039068.1, read on the forward strand.
TAAATTTATGAGACAAGTTATGATAACTGTTGTTCATAATTTGGTGCCTTTTTGGGAATATTTAGATGGCGTTCTAAAGAAGGCGAGTTATTTTATTAGGAGTTTGTTCATTTTCCCGTGGCTTAGTTATTAATTTTGAGGTTGGTTGCCGTGTCCAAAAAAAAATTTGCGGCTCGATTTATTATATCCATATCCCGATTTGACGTGTCTTATAAATAAATTTAATATTATTCATCAAATAAAACTATATAAAAATAAGGTAAGTCATTCATATATTTAACATTCATTAAATTGCATATAGGTACAACCGTTGCTACTACAATAGTAAGTTTATTGTCATGAAAATTATTGACAACCTAAACTTATAGGTATTTTTAAAAAACTTAAATTATTGCTTGTACGTTTCACATTACAGCCGCGTGACTGCATCGCGACACCAGCCAGCGATCAAAAAGTATTATTTTGTATCGATTCATACGCACGTTTGTATCGATGGAAACTCTCGTTTTTAGCGATTGCTGCATCCGGTTTGCATCGAAGCAGCCGCTCGTGAATAGCGATGCATACGCACGTTTGTATCGATGATACGGGGGTAGAGGGAAAAAGAACAGCCACGCGCTGGGATCTGCTGTTCCTGTATCGCATTAACATCGATTGAATCGCGGCAGTATCACTGCAGTTACACGTGTGTGTATAAAAGGTGGACGCACATTTAGTCAAACTGAACACGCTGAAGAAATCGTTGCACTATAATTATATGTGAATAGATTGAGTACAAGCACATCGGCCGAATCATCCACATAACCCGCGCCGAATCTAGTGACGTTCTGGGTGAATTTCCGGGGTATAAATAATTCTAAAATTCGTTTCGTTCGGCGCATTTGGAGCGTTCGGCTCGGCTAAATGTGCGTACACTTCAAGTTACGACTGCAACTGTATCGATGGTGCATCGAGATTAGTATCGCTGCAAAAAGTCGCAATGCGTAACCGCCCTAATAGGCATTTTAGTTAAAAATAAAAACAAATGAAAAAACAAAGTTAATCGTAATTAACTTTGTTTTTATTTTCGACTCCGTAGAGTCGAGTGAATTTATTCACAACTTATACGTTGTATGTTTAACTAATCATTTTAAATAATTTAGAACAGTGACAAATATAATTTAAGCAAACGTAAAAAAGACACACATGCTCACATACATAACTAACCATGGTAGGCTTATATTCCAGGAGTACACATGGTTGGCTTCTCCCAATATGAATTTATGTGGATTTTATGTTTATTAACCCTCTAGCCTTATAGTAAGAATAATACATTAATTTCTCAAAGAAAACCACTTTCTAACATTTCTATAAAATTTATAACAACAATATTTGTATAATGTCAAAAATATAAATTTTATCGTAATTACACACATAGTTGAGTTTTACTCAAAATAAATTATCTTTTAAAGAAAAACTACATTCTCATAGACATTATATAAACCTATAAGTAAAATATAGAATACTCAATTCTCACAAATTCACACAAAAGTAACACTAGGTACAATTAATTTAATATTTTCTCACTTTGGATCAATAAAATTAAAATAATCATATTACGACAATAAGATCGTCCAAATAGGTAGGTTTTTCCTTTGACGTATTACATGCATAAAATATAAAAATGTACATTTCTAATAGGACTTACAAAGTTTAAAAGCATTTCATTATTTAACTGCAAATATATTATCACAATAACAATGGGCCCAATAACTGACTGGAAAAACATTAAAGTTTATCCTCGTATTTATGTGCTTAATATTAAGATACACGATATTTAGACATTTCTAGGCAGGTACAATACCATTTCTTTATAATATAATATATATTTTTTATATTTATGGAGCTAGACATTAACAACAACATCGATTTATATTTGCTTGTTTTCATTGCGTACGCTAATTTTGCCTCTAATTACAGAATTCGCGAAGTTTACTTTTGTGAGCATTCCTTAGTTACTTCGTCAGCACTAGCTTTTATCTCCTCCCATGATATTTGGATATCTGAATCTTCCGTAAACCGGGAGCAAATAGCTAAGCGTAGGAAGTAAACGTCATCAATTTTGGATGGCACGAGGTGAATTTTTCCACGTCCATTGATACGTTTTAGTAGATCTTCGTTGATTTCATTGCTGCCCTTGAGCCTGAAGCAGACAAGACCCATGGTAACTTCCTCGTAGATTTCAAACCGTTCATCAGCACAGCAGAGCTCCTCGAAGAGGTGCGCTAGGGCGATATGTTTTCTGATGAACTTTTGCAGGTTTTCAACGCCGTATAACCTCAGGACAAACCACAGTTTGAGTGCCCTAAAACGACGACCTAAAGGTATTTGCCAATGGCGATAATCTGGCGCTGAGCCTTGGTGGTCGTGTTTTAAGTAAAGGGGGTCAACGTTGAAGGCATCTACGACCCAGCGAGGTTGCTTAAGCCACATGGCAGAACAGTCGAAATTGACGAGCATCCATTTGTGTGGGTTGAAATTGAAAGAATCCGCTTTTTCTACCCCGTTCATTAAATGACGATATTCAGGGCAGATAAACGCTGAACCCGCGTACGCAGCGTCCACGTGTAACCAAATGTCATGTTGGTTGCACACATCACCTATTTCATCCAATGCGTCGAAAGCACAGGAAGATGTAGTACCGAGAGTTGCTACGACCTGGAAATAAATAATACTAAATGCAATCTATAATCTATTTTGGAACTATTTAATTTGAATATTTAGTTCTAGTTATTTATTTTTCATTGGTATTAAAGAGTAAATTAACTTACGTAGAAAGGAATGAGTCCGTTACGAATGTCTTCTTCAATAGCGTCTTTTAATATTTCTCCACGAAGACGCCTCTTTGAATCGTGCTGCAAAGTGCGCAGCTTAACTCCACCGAGCAGACCAGCTCGTTCTACAGATGAATGGGCTTGTTCTGAAATAGTTCAAAAATGGTTTTGAGATACAGTAAAAGAAATAGAGATGTATATTTTTTATCTAATATAATTTCAAACATTTAAGTTATAAAACAAACAAAAGACTAGAAAAAGTGACGTTCAAGGAACGTTATTCAAAAAACGTTCTAGCCGAATGACTTACAGTCCATGTGCTTTAATTCAGAAATAGCGGATTTTTCTGTTACCCTACTTCTATCTTTTAAAATCATAAAGTTCTTTATTTGTATTAACTTTGCTAGGTAGGTACTTTAAATCGTCAAAAGCCCTAACACTGTTGGGGGATGAAAATAATTGATTTACTTATTTAACTATTTTGATATTCTTAGACGGAGAAAAAACGGCGAAAGAAACTCCACAGCATACAATTTGGCAATGATTTCAAGACATAAATATGTGTAAATTACAGTGTTATAAGCAGATTTTACTCCCATGCATTTGTATAAATAATTTATCTTGTGAGTAATAAACTTTTTTAGGGGATGTGGATCCAATCCTCCCACCAACTAATATTTGCAAAACTAGGTATTCTTAAAAAAATATGTCGTAACGTTACTTACTGTTGCAGTATCCCACAAGTTTGGACAGAATTTCTATGTCAGTCCATTCTGGGTGTTGTTCTTTAACACGGTGCATTGTGCGGGACTTGGCGCCAAGTAGCGCCACAAGGGTGGCCTCGCTGGCAGTGCCTTGGATGACGCCACCAGCCTCACCGCCGGAGCGAGCCAGGAACGATTCAGGCAATCCCAACATTTGACCCAACCAATCCAACATCACAACTTCCAATTCGGTGCAAGCGGGACTGGCGATCTTTAATAGAAAATATGGAGTAAATTAGTTATCTACTATAGAAAAATGGCAAATTGGCGTTTATATAGGTATTTTTTGTACTGTAAAGATTTGATTTTATTAATACGGTTATAACTTTTTTGGAGTCTGTTAGGCTGGAATAATATATTAATCCATATATTTATTTATCCCACCCTGGGCTTATTTTATTTACCGCTAGGGTGACAAACTAAAACACAACTTTCTCCTGCAGTAAGTATTGCTATATAGAAGTTGAAAATTTTTCGACCACCCATCCGAGTAACGATCGCGCACGGCCGTCATCGACAAAAAAATCACTACTGTAAACTAATATAGTGGGCAGAGCTTATATATATAGGTAATAGAGCTTGTTTATTTTAATGTTTTTTTTAGTTTATTGTCACATAACAAACATTTTCTTCTTCTCCCTCCATTTATTTGAGATTAGAATAGAATTGGTTACGTATCGTTCAAAATAATGGAGATGATTGATTAAGCATTCTCTTGTGTGTCCATAGACATGACCTAGCATGGACGTTAAAGGTCGTAACATACCTACTTACAAGCTGGGAAATAACGCATCCTTTATTACTACGAACGCTACGGAATGGCGGCTACGAAGCGGCTACGAAACGGCTACGGACCGTAGCGCATAATAAAAATAATAGTTCCTACGATTGACAAGTGTGCTACGTTCTTAATTCTCATCAAAATCTTTGATTGTTATTTTCATATATGTGCATATTATTTGCTTAGGTATAATAATACAATAATCATTATTAGAGTGTCCGGCCATTAATTAATATTGTTCTGTCCCGTAACTTTCATTGGGGCCATAAGTTCATACGATCTGATTTAGTAGTTTTACATGACATAAGGAAGGATGGCTGTAAATGAAGTTCGAAGTACTACAACTTCCATGGGGAGTTTCTCCCGAGTTCTTGTTGTAAAAACACGTGTTAGAGACTCTATTTTTAACTCCATCTACCGTACAATTATCTGGTACTATACAAAATGTAAATAAAATAATGTTTTTCTTTTGAAAAATTCTACTTTTGTTTTTTTTTTTTTCAAAACAAAAATCGTTTTTTTAAAGATTTTTTTTTTAAATCAACTCAGAAGCCGATCCCAAACCGCCTGTATTCAGGGTGTTGATTATTTAATTTACATGTTGTATATATTTTTTCCTAGAGGCCTATGCTCAGCAGTGGGCGATAACGGGCTGATGATAATGATGATGATATATATTTTTTCACTTGGCATTGGCGAAATGTGTAATCTTTATGTGTCGCGATCGTCATTTATTTAAAAGAAGAAGAACTTCCATGGGGCCTTCCTTTAATGTATTTCGCAACTACAAACACACAGGGCTAAAATTATTATGTACTTGTATAAAATAGTGTACCTACAGATATCCAGTTCTTAATGTTTAAAATTGTCAGTGAATGCCAGTGTCAATGTCGTATAACACGAAGTCGAACAAGGTAAACCAGTTTAAATAACTGGTAATGGTAAATTATTATTTTTATAACGATCGATACGTTGTTTTTGAGTTCAGCAAGGTTACTTTTTGCACTGTTAACCCTTTCATCTCTTTTTCCCCTCTTTTATAATAGAATGTTTTTTTTTGTGACGTTAATTAAAAGCTAACTAGCATTTGGCGCAGCTTCGCTTGCGTCAATGTCTACTTTGTTGAAATAGTATATAACAATACAAGTGCAGAGCACAGCTCACGAGTGTCATACAACTGTTTTCAACACACTTGGATGAAAATTATTTTTGATTTTGGTATTATTACACTTTCATTACTCCGCAGGCCTTGCAGAGTAGAATCTCATTAGTAAATTTGGCCTCACAGAGGATATCGGGCGGTGTCAAAACAATACCTATTTTATTCATCTTCGCTCCCTGAATTCATTATTTCTATATAAAATCGCGAAAAGCTAAGTACAAAGAACAATTTCTTCCAAAAAGGGAATGATGTTTATTAAACTGCGCTATTCCGCGTGAAAAACAAACGTGATAGCGTGGGTTGGCCAATACAGCCAGGTTTCAAAAATATTTACGTAAAATAATGAAGTAAAATGTTAATATTTAATTGAATTTAATAGTATTGACGTGTAATTAACAAACAAGTTGAATTTATCTTTCCAAAATAAGAACTTTATTTCAGATACATGATATCTTCTTGTAATTTTCTATCTATCCCTCGAGAACTATCTGTAAACATAATTTTATGATAATCGGTTGAGGAGTTTAGTCGTAAAAGCGTAACAAACAACAAACTCACATTTGTATTTATAATTTGTTAATATCTATTTTATTTTTAGTGTTTTTATGTATGTATTAGGAACTAAATGGCAGTTTTTCCATCTAGTCATGTATAGCAGAATTCAATTAATCCGGCCATAAATAAAAATTTATATGTGAGGTTTGACAATGAAAGCTCAGAAAAAGCTTGGTGGCGTAGTACGTTGCAACTTCCGGTATATGTTTCGAAAACAAAACAGTTCTCGTTGTTTGATCCAAGGTGAATTACCAAAAAGAAATATGTAATCATTTCGAGTGTCCATGCTTCGGAAAACATTATGAACTATTTCGTATTCAAGCTACTATGTCCACTGTCTATTTTGCAGGAAGTAACCTCCTTTCTTAAAAAGATCGCAGTTAACAAATGCTGCCTTTTTGTTGTGTTGTATTTAGTTCTACTGATGAGTCTCGTTTCCAGAGCTGTGATGGGGGAAGATAGGGTCAGGGATCATTTCTATCTGAAGGCCTATGCATAGACTCGCGATAGACTGATTATGAAGGGATTCAGGAAAGTTCAGTTTAATTGATTCTTACCCAACTAAATCCAATGCAAGCGATAGCTCCACTGAGCATATCAGCCACGATGGCCGGGTAAGAGTTGGCTGTAGGGAAGTATGCGTGGAATCTCGGGGAGTGCCAGTGGGTGACGCCAGACATGACTACGCGCTCGATGTCCGCCATCACTGCTGTCCAGGGCTCAGCTTTCTCTGGCGCCTGCTCAGGTACCAACGGCCGCAGGTACCCGGGCTTCACAGATGGTACTACTTGTCTGAAACATGTAAAAATACTATTTTAGACAGGTAGGTACTTATGTCTTCGATGTGCACATTAAGAGCTTCTGTTACGGACCTAAATTATGCGTAATCTAGCTTATTTAACACATATTTCTTGAGATATTGACTTATTAATGAGTTGTACGTATACCCTACACTTAGGGCACCGCGAAAATAGTTGCCTTCGGAAAGGACATTATGTTGATTACTATATTAACCACTGAGGGTCTAGCTATTTTCCCATACACTAACCAAATCCAAAACGATTCAGTTTTCATACATTTTGACATCTGTCGGATCTCAGAACATATGAAAACATTTGTCGATTTGGTTTGTTTTTGGTTTAGAGTTTCTCCCGAGTTCTTGTTGTAATAACACGTGTTGAGAGACTCCATTTTTAACTCAGTCTCATCATGACCAGCTCATATCATGTCCCCACGGGCTCGAGCCTACCCCACATTTAGATTAGGCCTTAGTCAACCACGCTGGCCAAGTGCGGGTTGGTCGACTTCACACACAGATTTCCTCACGATGTTTTCCTTCACCGGAAAAGCGTCGAAAAAACTCAGTTATCTAAAGTATATATAAAAATATATCTAAAGTAACAATTAATTGTACGGTAGTACAATTAATTGTTACTTTAGATATATTTTCACTCGACGTTGGCTAAATGCCAACGCGAAGCTATAAATATAAGAAGATTTGGTTTCGGATTTACGTTCAAACGCGCGCGCAATTACGCGATAAGAGCCCATCACTAACTATCGGAACACAATAATGCTGTTGCTCGTAGTTAACATTATTATTATGGCGACAGACTTTGGTAAGATGGTAGATAGCCAAGCGAACTTCAAACTAGCCCTCATCATCATCATCATCAACAGCTCATATAATGTCCTCGCCGAGGGGCTCGAGCCTACCCCACATTAGGGGCGATTAGGCATTAGTCAACCACGCTGGCCAAGTGCGGGTTGGTCGACTTCACATACAACCTAGGAATTTCTTCATAGGTGTGTCCAGGTTTCCTCACTATGTCTTCCTTCACCGTAAAAGCGTCGATTCATACAGTACATATGAATTCAAAATTTGATAACACATTGGTACGTGGCGGGGATCGAACTAGTGCCTCCTGCGTGGGAGACGACGCTCTTACGCACTACGCCACCGACGCTTTCTACCCCTACCGAAACTAGCCCTACTATCAACCAAACCAAACAGAAATTTTTATTCCATGGAAATCGAACCCGGAACCTCTGGACTCGGAGTTTTGGATTAGTTTTGTTATTAATATATGCAACGGAATATTTACCTGTCTCGTATGTTTTCTAAGTATTCCGCTATGTAGTCAGTCATCGCCTTGGCGAAATCTTTAAAATCTCCTGCCTCCATCTCTGTAATAACATAAATAATTTTCATAAATAATTTATTGCAACTGTTAGTTTCTAATCAATATGCAATTGAAAAATCTAATCACATCGACCATTTGATACTATAAGTACTATAAATAATAATAAAAAACTTTGCAAGCGAAACGAAATGACTAAAAAATATATTCGGCTAGTTTTCGGAAATATTGTTACAATGTATTATTACTTTTGTTATTTGCTTAAGCTATATTTAGAAAAATCAAAACCTTCAGCTACAAAAATTATACTTTTTAAAATTCGTCTCAAATTAAGTTAGAAAAACTTAATAAAAGGAACTAATTTTGTAATTAAAAGAAACTTAGCGTAAAAAGCTACCACATTCTAGCAAAAATAATAAAAATGTACGTATTTCTAATTTAGATAAGTAGATAGAGGGTTCTTTATTGCACGCCAGTAATCTTGAAATAAATTATAATTAAAAAACTACTAAAAAAGTAGCTTCAATACACATTTCTTAACAAAAAAAGGTATTTTATAAATCACAAACCGTTTTCTATCTTTAAGTCCTGAAATGCCATTGGTAAGACCTAAAATTTACACAAAATCGATTAACCTTTCGTAAGTAATTTTGAAATATTAAAAATTTATGTTATTTCTTAGGCAGTGAACGTATTCATAGGTTACTTTCGTATAGGCGTAACCCGATTATATCAATTAGCATTAGATTTGCAATGACAGATACTATCACCTCAATCTTGGTTGACAAACGGGATACGCAGTCTATCATTGTAGCATGGGTCATGTTCAATGCCGAGAGAACGGCACTTGCGCAACCACAACTGCTGGAAGTGGTGCGAGGTTGTGCGCGGACCTCGTGCCACGCGCCCAGTGTGCAAACACGCGAGTTTCCTGGCCGAAACTGAATGCTATAGCTTTGTTCTTTTCTTTGTCTTTACCTTCATTAAAACGCTACTTGTCAACCTCGGTATAAATACATTAAAAATATGCGTCCATTTTAGAAATAAGAGAAGTTTCATGATTTTTTCATATTTTTTAACAAAGAACAAATGCCTAATTTTTTTTTAAAAAACTGTATTAAATCAATATTAAATATAAACTCTAGCTTCATTTTTTTTTCAAGTATAAGCGTAACCCTTTTATTATGTGAATGGTAAGTATAGGCAGAAGTATTTTATCTTGCATGCAGCTGAATTCTGGTCATATATTATAGATATTGCAAATATAATTTGTATGAAATATACAGGCTGAATTTTTCAAGTGGGCCTTCAGGGCCAAATCCTAAACTATAAGAAATACGGAAAAATGCTCAAAGGAGTCGCGAGCCCGATTTTGATGAATACAAAAATTGCATCATTGGATTTTTGAAAAAATAATGATCATGCTTCAGCCAAGGTGGAACAAGAAATATTTTATAAAAATTTTACACTGTCCATTAGTTTCCCGTAAGTATATCATTACTTCCCAGAAATCGATCCTTATTAACACTATGGAAATACAGGCTGTGTTATTTTTTCAAAATCATTGGGTTCGATTTCTGGCTATTATTATTGATTTTTGAAAAATCCAATGATGCAGTTTTTGTTTTAATCAAATCGGGCTCGCGACTCCTTTGAACATCTTTCGATATTCCTTATAGTTTAGGATTTGGTCATCATATTTGGTACCATATTATTGTGCAAATTTTAATGAATAAGTGAATATTTTCGATAAAGCTTTGATCAATTTGATGAAAATTAAAAAGGTTTTATGGAAGACTGGGAACCACTGTTTATAGGAACACACGATTTGTGGTAGAATATGTAGTTAATTGGTTAATAATATGCAGAAAAAATATTTTAATGTTATTAATTACAAAAATAATTACGATAATCATTTTCTATGTTGTAATATTAGATAAAAAAAAAAGTATAGTTCATTTTAGAACCACCTATAAATGGAGATAAAAGAAGTACTTAAAGCTTTTACGGAAATACTAGTCTTGAAAATCTTGAAATCGCTAAAACTTTATTTTTTATTTAGGTCGGCGACTAGCATTTTATTATAAATAACTAGCGACTCGCCCCGGCTTCGTACGGGTACAATGCTTATGTAAATATGCATGTATTATATATATAAACCTTCCTTAAGAATCACTCTATCTATTAAAAAAAACCGCATCAAAATCCGTTGCGTAGTTTTAAAGATCTAAGCATACATAGGGACAGACAAACGGCGGATAGCGAATTTGTTTTATACTATGTAGTGAAGAACACGTCCAAAGATGAATTTCTGTGTTAATTGATAAATGTTTAAACATAATATATGGCCAGAAGAGCCAAATTTACGTTTAACAATTTTGCAAACAGTGCATCATAAAAGTAAACGTATTACATAAGAATGGGTTGCTCCATTTTAAATACAATGATTTTTTTTGTATAAGAAGTATAAGTGGTGCAAGGTGCAAACGGTCGATAGTCCTATGTTTTATTTTCTAACAAATGTGACAATACAGGGTATAAATAAAATAAGCTGAGATTTCTCCTCTAGAAAATTGGTTTCATTAGTCGGGAGCAGTATGAATGTTTGTAACGAACTAAAAACTTTTTGAAACTTTGACCTGTATAGGGATAAACCTGTGTGGGTATGAAATAGGGGATGAAACTTCGCATGGAATCCAAAGCAATTCACAATTTTTTTTAAATTTAATTTCCCAACCAATTCTTCGCCTCCGATTTTGTGGAAATTTGGTACAAAATACATATTAGACGCCGTCGGGGTGGAGTGGTCAGTATAGCTGCCTATAAATCAAGCGTTTATAAAGCAAACAAATATTGGCCGCTACCGGGATTCGAACCCGGACGAATCCCGGTAGCGGCCAATATTTGTTTGCGAGTCATGGTTGTTTATATATTTATTTAAGTTTATTTATAATAATATCTAAAAAAAAAATATCATGTATATAAAAAAAATACCGTTTTCTAGTATCCGACACAAGTTCTTAATGATACTTACTTCGGGCTAGAATTGGTATGAGCGCGAAAAACATATTATATTATTATTATAAATATACTAGACCTTAAGATAAGATAAACTACCTGGAAAAAGGGACTCGAAGGGGTTGAAATAAGGAATGAAAGTTTTTATGGGAGTTCATTATCAAACATAAAACCATAAAACTTTGAATTTAGGCACATTATAAGAAATAAATAAATATTTGTTTTAGGGTTTTTGAAAGTTTTGCCCATGAAAGTCCAAAAGTGCTGCCCAAAGTAACTATTTCACGCGGACAAAATCGCACGCCAAAGCTTGGATATATGTGTAGATACATGATTGGGGATACAGATATAAAATTTTATAAGAAAAATATAAATAGTACTGAAAAAACTGATGAAAGACACATATACGTATTATATATAACTGTACGCTTATCCCAAATTGTATAAAATTTCTCCATCCCGTGCAAAACCGGGATGTGCCGCTAGTAGTTAAATATATTAGAAAAATAATAACGGTGGCATAATGACACAAGTATCTAATGATTAAAGTCATTGAGTACAATTCATTGAATCAGTTCTTTTTATCGTAGCGTGGTAGCATGGGTCAAGGTTTAAGGCGACACGCTATTTTTTTCTGAAATGCACTGATTTATTTATTAAAGATTCTGAGAATATATATTATACATTTTCTTTATTTTTTTAATTTCTGTTGATAATAATTTTACAACCATTCTTAAATATTATTAGTGATAGCGAGTGAGGTGTGGACTGTATATGTATGTGGTTCTGGTGTGTGATGACGGAAACACGATTTCAGGATTAAAGAGGTTTACTAAGAGGTGGTTACAAAGTCTCTTACAATGCAGTATCAAAAAGGTAAAAGGGACATATGACATGTAAAGGAATATCAAAATACAAAGACAATATAAAAGAAGCAATCTTCAGCCAGTCGCTAACAATTAGTATTTTTTTTTTATAATTTACGTTAGCCGCGTTCGAAACCAATCACCTAAATATATCTTACTTTCAATATTTTGTTAGATTGTGTAAAATACTATGATCATATATTGTTTTTGCCGTTACTATTGAATTTACTTACCTAACCTATTAAATTTTTTAATTTTGGTATTGATTAGTATCTTGGAATTTCCTTCAGTTTTGATAAAGGTGCAAAATCATACATTTCTGTAGATCGTAATAAGTGTGCGAAAATTAAATTATAAATTTTTATCAAATATATTAAATATAAGTTGTTAGTATTCGTCACATAAACATTAGCCGCTACCAAGTCCATCAGCCTAATTAACTTTAAAAACCTAATCAAAATGTCTACATTGTTTAATGACGTTATGACGTCATGTAAAAACCTATGCAAACCGTTCAACGTAACTGAACTTCCAAAAATGCACATGATTATTTTTTCTACGAGGAAAATTATCTACGTCATTCACTCGGGGCATCTCAGGGTATTCCATTTGGCGCGGCCGATGACGCACGCAGGTGACTCGAGATGGTCAGTTGTTTGCCTATTTACTATCCTCATTACAAAATAATAATTTCATAATCAAAATAAGGTGTTTATTTTCCCGTTTATATTCTCATTAGCTATGTATTATTTAGACAACTAAATTCCTAAAACATTCAAGGATCCGACATTTAATTATAAGTAACATAAACAATATATTCAAGGAATAATTAATCTATGTGTATTTTTTAAGTAATGAATTATTATTTTTTTGTTCTTTATGGTACTTCTACTGCGTTGCTTATTTTCACATAGCGGTTCTCTTACGCACCACCTACTACTATTTCTGTACCCAGCTTTCTGTTTGACGGCCAGAGAATCCTTATGGTATTAAGTCCGCCATTTGTATTTTTATTTTATGCAATAAAGTTTAATTAATTAAATATTTGATTTTCGCAAAGGATATCTTTGTCCAACTCTCCTGCCGAGCTATTAATGTAATATTTATAGTTACTCGTAGCACAAGACTCCCACATAAATATGGATCAAGGGGGAACCTGTTGAATATTTATCGAAAACTACAATGGAATAAATGGTGGACATTAGGAGGTTCTAGTTGCTATTATTTCCATTAAACTATTATCTATCGCCATGATACTGCCGCCGGCCCCATTATCATTAGTTCATTGTCACTTGTTTTAACGAGCAAAAAGTTTAACAAACTGCAACCCAATGATATTAAAATATCATTGCTGAAGCCCGACTGCAGAAAAAAGAAAGCAATGACGTTTAAAATCGGGATTTACAAGGTAAAATCGACTTCCTATAGTTAAAGTCGGTTAAAATGTAGCCTATGTTACACGGACCAAATTACGAATCGATTAAGACCTTATTCATCAAAATCAGATCAATAGTTTAGGCGCTACAGAGGAACATCCGTAAATACAAACATACATAGACTGCTAAAATCATAACACTTCCTTTGGTTTCACCGTAGTCGGGTAAAAGAATTAAAAATATACATTTATTTGAAATAACTTCCTTTATGTATGACATTTCATTATTATGTAAATATTATTTAATTTTCCAATACGAAATATTTACGAGATATTTTGGATTTTCTGTAATAAACTTCTTAAAAACGATTAACTTTAAATATACGTAACGTAGTAGGCTATGAGGCAACTTAGATAAATAATCTCGGCGCCTTTTGAACATGACTATTATTGTTTTTCTTCTTATCGGTGCCTGATTACTTTTGGACAAAAATTTGTGTCAATAGAAGAAGTGCTGATAAAACATACAATGATAGATAATGTTTGTGCAATGATATTGAACCCAAAACCATATCTAAATTATCGGCAAATCTTTGCGATTTTCGTGAATAGTGCTTACATAGGTATAGTGCATCAGTAATTAACTAATGAGTAACTAAAATGTATAGAAAATAATAATTTTTTTGCTCATCTACCTACATAAAAAAATTATCATATATGTCATCGCAACAATTTATGGCAAAAAATTACTTATCTTTTCATTGACATTGTAATTAAATAAATGACACATATTTTATTTCTCAATGAAAGATCACTCAATAAAAAAGTTCAGTTTTCATTTGTGTGACTAATTAATCACGATTGAAACAGATTATTATTAATATCAGTTCAAGGCCCACTAGTTTATAATCAGGCGATTGTATGGAGAACTAACGTTTATACAATAATAAATATATTAAACTCCTTAAATTCAATAAAATTAATTCGTTATAAATAAAATAAATAAACATGATAAGAACATTATAATAGAGAAAAACTAACTTGTAGTACTAAACTTGTCATTTTTCCTTTTAAACAGGTAAATTCATACAACTTGACTTCCTTATTGATTTTAAAATTTAATGATCCACACCCAATAGTTCTATTAAATTAAATACTTTAGATTTATGTATACATAAACAGAATTTATTAAAACTTTTGACCTTGTACCAAAAATGTTGACTAATTTATCAGCACTACGTCGAAGTATTTCAATTAAAGTTAAAACTTTACTAAAAGTTATTAAAATTATGAATCTTTAAATTCTTTATCTATTGAATTATTAATTTTTCTTACCGTATGTAATAAAATTGCACGTCACTGAACACGAAAACCACTTTAGTAAATTGGTGGGGTATTATAGTCGAGCGTGGAGCGAACGCACGGTGACAGCGCGTCCGGTACGTTGGTGCGGGCTGACTACAATCGCGCCGCAACCTCGCTACTTTATATACGATTATACGAAGGAACAGTTCACTATGTAGCCAACTCCATTAGAAGATTAGCGAGGCGCATGAGCAGTCCGTTCGAATGCTAAACACCGGCATTCAATCTGGGATTTCTTTAGAAAGGTTTATAAGGAAAAGCTCGGGAGTTTCCCTGTTAAAAAGTTTCTTGGGCTACTGTTGAATGGTTTTGCAATACTTGTAATACGTCATTTAGAATGAGAAAATTAATTCTCAATAATTTTATTTTGAACTGAAATTTTTCTGCAAAGCTCTTATATTCGTAAGCTTGTGGTATGTAAGTGGGACATGAATATTTATCATTTTTGTTCCTGATAGTTTTTTGATATTTAAATAATAGTAATAAATGGGTTGCATGTAACTTAAATGTTATTATACATATATACATGCAGTTTATTTGGGTACGGTGCATAAAAAAAATATAAAAAAATAACTTAAGTCTAGGACACCCCAAAATCGCAAATGTACATCTTTTTTGAAAAACGCCCATAACAAGGACTATGCGGGCTGGTTCACGTTACCACCGACAAACTGTGGCTACGTGTCCAGCGTGAACTACGAAATTTGGCAACTCATTTCTCAACTCGGTTTGCTCCTTCTTACTGGGTCATTACAAAGAGGCTAGAAGAAGCACATTGCAGGTCTGCAAGGCGAACCCTCGCCTTGCAGACCTGTAATGTGCTTCTTCGAGCCTCTTTTTAATGACCACCACGACTAGTGCGGTGGCAAGAAATATATAAGTAAAACTGGAAGCCACACTACCATTAAAAAACTGAATTGTAAAATTCACTTTTTTATTAACACCATAGTATCTAATTTTATCGCAGGAATATTCTTCTATTCTTAAATTAAAATCGATTTACTTAATTGTTTACTCACCTAAGACAATTAGTTAATTTCGAAAAACCAACATAAGAAAAAAGCCTTCTGACTTAATGTCATTTTTTTTTTTTTAAACGGTCCACTCGATTTTTCACCCCATGTGAACATGATATCATAATTTTTCTCTTAGGGTTAATTAACAATCAAATTATTTGTAACCTGTCCAATTACTACTTTTCTATCACGCAATTCACTAACCGCAATTAATTTTAAAAATCATATTTACAGCATTTGACGCCGTAAAACGTAACGTACTCATAATTTATCTTGATTGCCTATTGTGATCTTTAACACCTAAGTAAGATAAAGTAAGTATTGGTATACTGATTTAATATCATAGTAACAAAATACCACAAAGATCGATTATGATAACTAAGACTATGTGAGGAAAAATTTTAACCGTCTTCATGTCTAGCTAGGGAATTAGTTCGACAGGCCATGGTTTCGAAACTATGGCCTCTGGATCCAATCCCAAAGAGACCAACAACCAACTTTGTGCTAGGTTGTATGGTGGTAGCTGACTGGTGGATTGTTTTAGAGCCATACTCGTACAATTCAAACTAACAGTATTTTCGTGTTTCGACACTTAATAACAAGCCAATCTTCAATGGTTATTCCAATTGGAAGAACTTGCTTCTAGCTTCATCCTTATCAACACATACCATCAGGTAAGATATAAGTAATAATAATAATATCTAGCCCAAAGAGAGTATCATTTAAGAACTTGTGTTATGGATACAAGACAACGAACATTTTTAATATACATAATATTTATAGATATTTTTATAAATATCTTAACAACAATGACTCGCAAACAAATATTCGTATTCGTGTGACGAATATTTATTTAAAGTAAGAAAGGTCAAGATCTTCCACATCAAAAGTATAAAAAATATTAAAATATTTTAGGGTTGAATTCTGATAAACCTTGAAACACGTGTTTACTCATTTATCGATAGGAAACGATAGGAAACTCTTGTAAGGTTTCGAAAAAAAATAGTCTAACTAATCTTGTTTTCCCATACAAACTTTGGACCCTGATTCACTACTTTAAGGGATGAATTTTGAAAAATCCGTTATTGTGCACCCCTAGACCTTATAAGGAACCTACGTGCCAAATTTGGAATTTCTAGACCCAGCGGCTTAGGCTGTGTTGATATGTCAGTTTCTTCTTTTATATATTTAGAAAAGACGATAAAACGTTGTCGCAAGATTTACGTAACTGGGATGTCAGTTTATTTGTATTCTTCTCAACAAACCCCTCCATGATACCCATACATGGTGTACAAAAAATAATTATATAATAATAATAATAACATAGTCCGCCACCTCGGGCTGTCTGCCATATTGGATTTAGAATGGCGTCACTTTGTTATTAACCATTCATTGTTAGTCAAAGATTGTTTTAGTAGGTACTACGTGTTGTTAGCCAAACTAAACCTGTATACAAAATTCAATTGCTAGCCAGTCCACGACCACGACAAGTGTTTCCGAAAAGCGGAGGAGTATAAATTAGAATTTTAGGATACCCATTTTAGACAAGCTTAAGAAAAGCTTGTTTAATTTTCGAAATATCAATGCATGCATGCACCGCTACTATGGACCACAGATAAAAGTTTAGTATTTTTCTTTTGTGATTAATATTTGTCTTAAAAAATCAACAGTGAACGCATATAACTGGGTGGCAAACTATGTCTGTTGTTAGGCGACCACCGTAGCCTTTAAACTCTTGCAGCTCCAACCAATCCAGTGGAGTTGTACTGTCAGCATTACTATGTTATATCAACGGCAGCACTTGTGCCATAATATTTGCCACCATTATGTATGAATGTCGTCGACGTCGAGCGTCAAAACACATCCACAAGAGACGCATTTTTTGGACGCTGGACGTATTCATTTATTCAGAGGTATAGTAAATATAATAATATTATTAGTATTGTCTGTCATTAATTTAAAATAACACTAGAAGCTTCAAAAAGGTCTGATTTTCCAATGTCATTCGTCGCAAGAAATATTAATAACGGCACAATACACAAAAGCGGAAATTAAATCAAACCCAGAGCGATAGTCCGTTTTCCGGGAGCATCAAGTTCGCTAAGTCGGCACAACTTATAACTCCTTTGAAATAATGTGTTTATTGTAAATATGTACATATATAAAAAATGGGAGATGATACCTCATTTAACCGAATTTCAGACGTAACTTACAATATTTAAAATAACGAGTTTAAACCAAAAAATATATCGCCGCTACTCGCCACTACATTTTCACCATGATCATTATACCAATCATTCACAGTATTACAGGTACTAATTTACAAACAAGGTGAGAAAGTAAGGCTGTTTGCAAGGGTAATAAAATGATATACCAGTAATGCAATAAGTCTTAGATACTGATCAATAGTTAGAACAGCCCAGACTTTTTATTAATTGGAAGATTTTTTTCTAGCGTCATGTCTTTTTTAACACATTCTAAACCACATGCAAAGGCATAATATAAAATAATAATAATAGCTCGAGTTGTAGGAGAATCCTATAAATGCAAAAAATATCAATCTCGCAAATCAATGAACTCCACTTGGCTTTAGCCCGTGGTTTGATTAAGAACGGAAATAACAATTTAGAGAAAAAAAACTCAATAAGGAAAAGAATAATAATAATAAAAATCGTTTATTTCTTACGACATACCAAATAAGTACTAACATATTATAGATGTGAGAATAAAATTAAAACGCAGTTACAAATATGCCTAGAAATAAAATTAACAATCCCTACTTACTAACTAATAGGCTATCTTTTATTGCGGAAAAAATGCTTGAAGGGGTTGAAATAGGGGATGAAAATTTCTATCGAAGATCGTGATTGTTGAAGATAAAACCATAAAATTTTGAATTTATTCACTTGATAAGAAATAAAAAAATATTTGAAATTTGGATGAAAGTTCATATGGAAGTCCAAACAAGTTACGTTTTTACGCCTAACGCCGGAACCGATTTCGATGATGAGTTACTGTATTAAGCTACCTTTTGTTGTAAAAAAGGGCACGAAGGGAAGGGGGGATATGGGATGAAAGTAGTGTAGTGTATGGAAGGTCGTCGTAATCGCAGATAAAACCTTGAAAGTTTGTACTTACGCACGTAAATAAATATTTGTTCCAGCATTTATGATATTTCGAGATATTCCGGGATAAATGCCCATATTCCGGGAGTGCATACAAATAACTATTTTATATCTTGTCGTCCGTCATATTAGCTATACATTGTCATTTAAACTAAACCTGTATACAAATTTTCATCTTAATCGGTTGAGGATAACTGCTTTAAAATTAATTTGCAAGCTTTGACCCGAAGATACATACATAGGTATGGCTACATACAAACATTCGAAGTTAAAGAAAAGCTTTTAAAGAAGTGTACGCGTCGTATTAGTCTTCCTACTTCTATTAAGTTGATTAATTAGTAGATAATCTTAGAATGCTCTTTCTTTCTTATTGAATTAACTGCTTAAGTAATCTACTATAGAGAGGAAATATGACCCTCTTAATACCAATGAACAAGAGAGCTCTCAATCACACTCAGAGTCTAAAGCAATAGATGTAGAGTCGTAGCGCCGCCCACCCCGTCGCTCCGCTCGCCCACCGTAAATCAAAGAGTACATATACTGTTTACTGGTTTACTGTTTACTAAAATATCATATAAATTAGATATTAGAATAAATCTATACTATTTGAATTATTATAAAGAATTTTTAAATTAACAGGGACTTCTACAAAACTTGCGTCAACTCTTTTATTAATTTCTGAAATTAATAATCACACACAGATTGTTCTTTAACTAACCCTGTCTGTCCAACATAAAATATACATCGTAACCTTCGTGTGAATATTTCCTTCGCTAAGTTCCTTAACTTCTTATAGCTTACATTCTGCAGTCTTTTTTAAATCCGAAAATAATTATGCATTATGTATGCTGAGAAATACGAATCAACTGGATATATTAGGTTGATTTTTAGGGTTCCGTACCCAAAGGGTAAAACTGGACCCTATTACTAAGACTGTGCCGTCCGTCCGTCCGTCTGTCACCAAACTGTATCTCATTTTCCCAAATGATGTATTTCTGTTGCCGCTATAACAACAAATACTAATAAACAGAATAAGATAAATATTTAAGGGGGCTCCCATATAACAAACGTGTTTTCTTTTTGCTCGATATTGATAACGGCAACAGGTATTAATTTAAAAATATTTTCTTATAGACAGTGGTATGGAACCCTTCGTACTCGAGTCCGACTTGCACTTGACCGGTTTTTAAATCAATCTTTTTCAGCACCTTGGACAATGTATGAATCGTAGGATATTAAATAAAAGATTACATTTTAATTAATATTATTTCAATAGTCGGTTTTAGTTTATACTGTTAGCTATCTATTTGTACTATGTGCTTATCATACTAGTCTAAGATCCGAACCTAAATCGACCTTCACCGAGCTGATAATAGAATGAAACATATTTTATTATTAATTTAGTATATTAGAAAATATATTAAAAATGGGTTGTCTAAAAAAATCCTGGACAGACTATTTTTAATTATTTTTTGAAAAATTATTTTTAATAAAATATTGCAACATCAAGATAATAAGAAAATTTTGTCGCGCGCTTATGATGATATAAAATTTTTTCTATTATCCAATCGAGTGAAAGTAACTGATATCGACATACCTGTTCATACCTGACAACCCAGTAGTTCGCGCAGGTAAATAATAGACAACCCAATGCCTGCACATTCTATACGGTTTCTACTATCAGTCAGGACAAAATTTTCTTATTATCTTGATGTTGCAATATTTTACTCATTTTTTTTTTTAAATCATTTTTCAAAAAATAATTAAAAATAGTCTGTCCAGGATTTTTTTAGACAACCCATTTTTAATATATTTTCTAATATACTAAATTAATAATAAAATATGTTTCATTCTATTATCAGCTCGGTGAAGGTCGATATAGGTTCGGATCTTCTACTATACTATCACAACTTTAAAACAGTGACCGGTTGTCGAAAACAGTTAGTTTTGGTAGAGTATCTGTTGTAAATTTTATTTGGACTTTGTCAAAATCTGCCATTTTGGTTTATATTTTAAGATTTTTTATAATCGTATAAAATTGTGTATCTGCTGACTTTACACTCGCTATAGATAGCGTGGAAGTCGAGGGGTGGTGGGCCACGAAGCAACGGCAGCGATCACTAAGTAAATGTTGGCAGGGTCATCAAAAACGATGTTGTCGGATAAATATAAATAAACACTTAATTATGATCTCATCACTAGGCATAGGATCCCTAGCAGCTGAAGGACAGTTAAAATTTAACACTAGGTACTATGCGTTTCATCCGAAAATTCTTGTCCTGTTTACCCAGGAACAACTTGTGGAGTGAGCTTTCATCTGTGTGTTTTCAGAGTGGCTACGTTTAAAGGTCGTAGCACACTTATTAGGTCGGAAAAGGAACGCCTCGTTTTTTACTATGAACGCTACGGATCGACGGCTACGGAATTGCTACGAACCGTAGCGCATCACCTCTTTTTATTAGTAAAAAAAGGAGTTTCCTTTTCGAGCTCATAAATGCGCTATGATCTTTAAAGACCTTCAAGAAAGGAACCTTTTCCTGCAACGTAATTATGAGGGCGACACTGAAAGTAAACTGGATACCTTGTAAACCTGACAAAGGATCCAATTGTCTAAGTTGTAAACAAATACAATAAAAAAATAAATTTAGGTATTTTAAAAATGGAACTTTTTGACAATATTAATGAGTATGTATTACATTTATTCATCCGTCATTTGTTTTACGATTTGGCGGTAACTTAAAAATTGTCTGAGTCACGCGTCGTCAGTACGAATTTAACGCGGTTTTAACGCGAGAAAATTTTCGTCGAATGATTTTGACTTTTGATGTCATTTAAGTCAATAAAAAAGTTATAATTCGATTGGCCCTTCTTGATGAATCCCCACCTAGTGCCACTGTTTAAAACTGGTTTAATAAGTTTAAACGCGGTAACAATCATACCAAAGATCTGCGTGAGGGACGGAACCTTCCACTGCAACGACAGAAGATAACATCAGTGAGCAGATTCGTACGAGTTATGCACAAAATCCTCCATGAACAGTTAGCGGTTAGGAAGCTTTGTACCCGGTGGACACCTCAAAATTTGACCTAGGTCCAAAATTAGCCCAAAAACACCGTCGTCTTGATTGGTGACGTGAAATGGTTCAAAAATTTAACGGAGGTGACTCAAATGCTGTGTTCGACATATGTACTTACGGGAGGCGAAAGTTGGATTTACTGTTCCCGAATGATCCCGAAACCAAAAGACAGTCTGCTCAGTGGGTTTTTCCTTCCAAACTAAAGTGAAGAGAGAACGAAGCCTGGGAAAAAAGATGTTGGCCTCGTTCTTCGGAAAGACAGGTCATTACGTGACTATTATTTTAGAGGATCGAAAAACAGTTAGTTACTGCAGAGAGCTACACAAAAAATTGTTCGCCACTTGTCTTGGACAAAGTTTGGGGAAACGACTTTGCTGTAGGATCCTTCTTCACCACGACAACGCTTCATCTAGCACCGCCAGGCAAACTATCGACTACAGTGGACGTTAGACGTAGAATTACTGGGTCACCCGCCGTATAGCTCCAACCTCGCACGTTGCGATTTTTATTTATTCCCGGAAATAAAAGGAATACTTCGAAAAAAACGTTAATAGACGCGAAGGACGAGTGGGCAAAGTGCTTTTCTCAGTGGTTCCATCGGATGCAATGATGATTGATGTGAATGAACACTATTTTTAAAAGATTTAATAAAACTAATAAGTTGTTAGTTTGCTCAGTTTTTCTAAGAACTTTCAGTTTGACCCTTGTACATAAATCATAATTATGGAGTTGTGGGCTGTGGGTGGTGATCACCTCAGATGATCACTTACTATCAGCACACATACAGTAAGCTTATTAGTATTTAAAAAACGTAATTATTTTAGATGGGTATGGAAAATATGATGCGCTTCTTTCCGCTAGGAGCGGTTTTCACATTTCCTAAACAAATTAAGCTCTCAACGCAATTAAAAAAGTTACGTTTTTTAAACGAAATAATAACTTACACTAAGGAAGCTATTCCCGAATGCTCGTTTGCTTACCTATCAAAAAAATCAGGGTCTCCTCTTGACTTTTTCGTATACCAGAAACGCCTCAAAAGTTGTTAAAGGTTGCAATTCGGTTCTAACGCACAGACACACACACACACACACAGACATAATTCCAAAAACGGTTTTTTTGTGACGAAAACGTGTAAATCAGTCAAAATCTTGGATTTTTTTTGGATCTTCTAATTTTTTTGACGATTACAACACTTCCTCTATCTATATATAGGTACTATACCGTATACGAGAAAGTAAAAAGGGAGAGTGAAAAGAAAGAAGTTCGGTGTAAAAGGCACCTTGAGCTCAGTAGGTAAATCTGGGCAATTTGTACCTACTCTCCAATGATCATATTTCAAACACTTTATAATATGCCGAAAAACGTGGAAAAACACATTTTTTATTGCGATTTATTTAATAAATAGAGAGTCTTGTCTCAAATGCAATGATGATTGATGTGAATGAACACTATTTTGAAAAGATTTAATAAAACTAATAAGTTGTTAGTTTGCTCAGTTTTTCTAAGAACTTTCAGTTTGACCCTTGTACATAAATCATAATTATGGAGTTGTGGGCTGTGGGTGGTGATCACCTCAGATGATCACTTACTATCAGCACACATACAGTAAGCTTATTAGTATTTAAAAAACGTAATTATTTTAGATGGGTATGGAAAATATGATGCGCTTCTTTCCGCTAGGAGCGGTTTTCACATTTCCTAAACAAATTAAGCTCTCAACGCAATTAAAAAAGTTACGTTTTTTAAACGAAATAATAACTTACACTAAGGAAGCTATTCCCGAATGCTCGTTTGCTTACCTATCAAAAAAATCAGGGTCTCCTCTTGACTTTTTCGTATACCAGAAACGCCTCAAAAGTTGTTAAAGGTTGCAATTCGGTTCTAACGCACAGACACACACACACACACAGACATAATTCCAAAAACGGTTTTTTGTGACGAAAACGTGTAAATCAGTCAAAATCTTGGATTTTTTTTGGATCTTCTAATTTTTTTGACGATTACAACACTTCCTCTATCTATATATAGGTACTATACCGTATACGAGAAAGTAAAAAGGGAGAGTGAAAAGAAAGAAGTTCGGTGTAAAAGGCACCTTGAGCTCAGTAGGTAAATCTGGGCAATTTGTACCTACTCTCCAATGATCATATTTCAAACACTTTATAATATGCCGAAAAACGTGGAAAAACACATTTTTTATTGCGATTTATTTAATAAATAGAGAGTCTTGTCTCAAATAAAGTAATCTAATTGTAACAACCCTTAGCTCAGATCGACTTCCCCTCGTCGGGCATAGAAAATTGAATCAATTCCCCGTAGAGGCGACGATAACTTGTGAAAATCCTCTTTCTGGCTCATCGATACTGCTGACAAGATTGAACAAAACCGCCTCTTGTCACTAATGGAGCCACTTTATGAAGTTAATCGTTACGTTTGACATTTAGATCTATATAAATGTGGTTTCAGTTACTACCTATTACTTAATATATAAACATAAATTACTTAGATACATAAATATAAGAAAATCAAAATTTTTAAAAGATAGATACCTAGTAGGAGTTTGATAATAAAGGGTGTTCTTAAACAATTAAACAAGCCAGGAGGTAACGGGCTTGGTCAATCCAAGATGAGTGAGAAATTATATTTCTGATGACGTATCTAAACTTTAACCTACAATGGAATGGCTCTGAAAGAAGGAAAAAATTACCTTTGATGAAATTTCAAATGATCAATTTGCCTGTTTTTTTAAACTATACCAATAATTATTTTCTTTGGATTCTACTTTTAAGCCCGAAAATACAACGCTTTAAATAGGGGTAGTTTTTAGATATAACTAAAAAATCTGACTTCTAGAATAGAATAGAAAAATATTTAATACGAATATCAGGAGTCTATGCGTAGGTACGCATCTCCATATAAAATGTTTTTTTTTTCTATGGCGAAAATGGAGAAAAGCTGAATAGAGCTGAATAAGTATAGTTAGTCCCAAATTTTAATAAATATACCAAAAATCAAAAGTTGTCGTGGTAAATGGTAAACTTAACGTTTCAAGTAAGTACCTATCAAAATTTAAAGAAAGATAACATTATCAAATAGTTACAATTAAAATTTTCAGTAAGCTATCTAATTCAAAATGAATTTAACATAAATGTAAGTATTCATCATCTTTATTTTATACAGGATAGTTAAGCTAAATAATATAACACCAGGTCACGGTAAATTAATCACAAAACGTCATAGAATGTGTAGTAGGCACAATGCAGTCACATCAAAAGCCCTCCGGGATGTGTAATTACCCGCGTGACGCGGGCTCACTCTCAGCTTTCAAGTCCACAAAGTTCTGAGCTTACCATCAAGTCCGGTTTTATCAGGATTTATAATTTTAGCAATGTACCTATACTTTATTATAATTACGACTATATATTACGTCTGTGGGTTCGGCGAATTGAATATTAATTTAAAATGTGTGTCTTTAACTGTTCTTTTCATAGTAGTATGCAAGATTTCTCTATAGCTTCATGGTAGTATGAACAAAATAATATTTCCACGCTCACACCAACTATCTAGCGCAAATTATGTAGGTAGATACCTATCACTAAGAACTTTTGTTAAGGATACTGGATAATGGAAAAATATACATAATAAATGAGGTATTTATAAAAATAAACCTATATAAATACATAATCGACCATGACTCGTGAACAAATGTTCGCATTCATCATACAAGTACTTGCTCCTTGGTTTATTTCAGTCATTTTCACAGCATACTGTCGTATGGGATTCTTCTCTGGGGGAGTGATGTTTTGAAATCATTACGAAATTGTAAGCTGTGGAATTTCTTTCGCCAGTTCTTCACTATCTCAGCATGGTAATAATTATTTAATTTCGGTGGTTTTAACACTTTATCCTATAATACTTTTCAATATGGTAACTCTACCCACTTAAATATCCCCCGGCCACCCCCCGGGTGGACTTGGAGGCTGAGTTAGGTGGTTCCTGATCCTTGAGTAACCATAGCGACGCCAATGGGAGAGACCACTTTGCAACAAGTTATGTATAATGCAACAAGTGCTGACTGAATAGGAATATAAAGGTTTTGAAGTGTATTGGACTCGCTAGATTTCTTTTCAGTTTTTTAAGGGATCCTTGTTTTATCTACAAATTTAAATGTAGAACCCGGACTACTGAGATAATTTTGAAACCATTTTGAGGTAGGTTCTGGGCCCATACTGCCAGATGTGGCTTTGTGTGTAATTATTATTATTATTACGCTTATATTAGTTTCACCTGTATATTTGTAACTCCTGTAGGTATGTTTGTGTGTAACTGACTCGTTTGGGCTCGATTTTGACCCACTTTAAACGGTCATATTTCATTTAAACTTTATACATATACTTATCAAAGACCGATGAAATTACAATAATTCGATAATAATATCCCATTATCCTAATTAGAATCGCCAGGACTAAAATATAAATATAATATATATATATGTCGGATCGCCGAGGAAGGGGCGTCTTGCAAGCGCTGCGTTTACGTTGTGCCAAACCACAAAGGAGTAAAATAATAGTTCCGGCGTAATGGGTACGCGCTAGTGTGATGCTGAAGTTCCTCTCCAACGCAAAATACCTGGATGCTACTTAAATAATGTTGGATTAGAGCCAATGGGTTTGTGTCTGCTCACCGTTGACATATACCATAATGTCCAACTGTCATGACAGTCACAACTCCATTCGGGGATACCCGCTCTAATAAAACATTTACGATAGATAATACCACGCGCCGTTACGGCCGTCCTGCCTCTTCACACGTCCTCGTGTGATGCAACAACAAAAGCGAGCAAACAAGTCACCAGTGTATGTTCGTCTCTCAGATCGGTCATTCTGACCACACAACTGAAATAACTCCTCAGCCATTTTATTTCTCAAAGGATAGCTTGACTCGCAACAATACCACACAGCTAAGTTGTTCTGCGTCAATTTACTGCACCATACAAGCTACTGCGCTACACAGGCTGTCGCGCCACACAGGCTGTCGTGAAACAAAGGCTACAGGACCCATAAATGTTATGGTGCCACACAAGGCTCAACACAGGATATCTTGCCACACAGGCTATCTTGCCACACAGGCTATTTTGCCACACAGGCTATCTTGCCACACAGGCTATTTTGCCACACAGGCTATCTTGCCACACAGGCTACATGCCACACAGGCTACATGCCACCCAGGCTACAAACTACTCAGGCTATATGCCACTCAGGCTACATGCCCATCAAGCTACATGCCACTGAGGCTACAGGCCACTCAGGCTTCTCTCAAATATACGCAAATAATACGCAAAATACTCTCTTAATATACGCTGATCATTTACCATCGCCGTTACGGCATCTTCCTGACTTCTCGCTGCTTAAAACAGTTTTCTAACTTATTTAATGCTAACGCAACATAACGTTCCATCATAACTTGTAACTGACCATGGGTGTACCAGAGTAGGCTAGGATCCAATACTATTAGCAAATATCTGTCACCATCACGTTGCTCCACACGTCATTAGGAATCTCTGAAATAAGGTTACATTATGGTATTATCAAAGTCATACTTTTCAAATAAAACATAGCCTCCCAAGTAACTATACATTCTTTACATTCACCGCGTTATCAAATTCAACTTACTCTACCGATGCTGACAAATAGTTATACGTTCTATAACGTCTCGGTGTACTCTACAAGCAGGTAATGGAATTGATACCTGCGGAAAGCTAAGGTATCTACACTCGATAGCACATAGCACTCTCAATATGATTGAAATCGGTTATTTTTGATCTTACTTTATGAACAACTTGTATTACTTGTTTCTTCTTCCATTGTAACCAACTTACAACAATTTGAACCAAAAAGCCCAACGATAATAAGCTCGATCTATCATAACAGTATTGGAAAACTTCAACGAATACCTAATAAATAATAACTTCAATATGCCTAAATTCGGTATTGCACTGTACACTAGACTAGTACCAAATAAAAGGGATCAACCGCTCTCTATGGAGCCATGGCATAGGTACATACATTCACATGAATTTCGCTGAGCACAAAAGATGTATAATCTAATCTCTCTCTGATCAGTGTAATAGTAATTGTTTCGTAACCATAAATTTTCGTAACTTCCATATTTTCAAAACGCAAATTAATTAATATCTATGTTCATCTACCTCCTGAGCAATGACAAAACGCAACTTTAACGGTTGTCATGCATTCACTCCTGATATTCTGCGCGTGAGACGAGGGTAGAACACAATTCGATCGCCATCGTAGTGGGCGCATACGTGTTTCGCTTATTTATTATTCATATTATTGCCACATAACTCCTCAAGAAACTGTCTGTGCAAGTGTAGTCCTAACCAGCTGGTGAAGGAGAAGAAGCGAAAGTGGAAGTCATCGCGAGCAGTGGCAGATTAAGGTACGTGAGTGCATTACATTTGTCGTTGACTCATTCCTGGACATCGTTCTTATTTATCGTGGACTTAACAAAAGTCTGTCCCAAAGGTAGCAGAAAGCCATTATCACAAATAACAACCGGGTGCGTTTGCTACAGAAATAGTATTAGTGTGTTAGAGAAAATCTCCCGAAAAGACATACTACGCATGCGGAGAAGCACCTGGAACAGCTAGGCACACATTGGTGGTGTGCAGGGGGCTTCTGAAGGCGGGCCACTACTCGCATCGTCACGATAAGGTCTTAGCAGTCATACGTGAAGCTCGTAAGAATCTTGCGGTCACGAGAGCACGAAAGCAATTAACAGCGAACAAAAGCCTCATAAACATTAACGAAGGAGGCTCAACACCGAAATCGAATCATAAACCTTAGGTACTCTATTCTAGGCTCGGCTCCAGAATGGACTCTTCTGATGGACACGTCCGAGAAACATTATTAAATACCCCACAACGTAGCGGTTTCTGCATTTAGGTTGGATATGCTACTTTACTCACGGTTACTCAAGCGTGTACTGTTACAGTAAGCTGACTGTACCTTGGGAAACGAACGTCCCCAAAGAATACGCTATAAAAACCAATAAATGCCTTGAATTAACAGATCAATTAACAAAAAAAAAAGGCTATATCGTTGGTTTGTATGCCGTAGAGGTAGGTGCGAGAGGTTACCAGAAAAGACTTCGGTTTGTCTAGCACTTACATAAGTTCTGTATTGGAACGCGTGTCTAAAACGATTCTCTCGGAATCGTATCCAATATGGCTAGGCCGGCAGAGAGAAGGGCCGTGGTAGCGGATGGGGAGTGCCGGTGCACCACAAGGGGGCCTTCTCCCCACGCCTGTGGTCACCAGTGCCAGGCAATATTTCTGGCTCTCCTCTCTGCAACGAGATGGACCCGCCGGCACAGTGAATCCATAGAATGGTAAGAGTTTTCGCGTAGGTACCTCGAAAGCTTTTACTTACAGTTCTTTTTACTCGATTATGAGAGGGAATAGAAAAATATCCCTTAATAAAAAGTATAAAAGTTCAAGAGCTTTATAATTCTCACAATCGTCATGCACGTTCTAAAATAACGCTCTAAGTTTCCATTAATTGAAATAAATAATTCATCTTTCGACAGAACACACTTCGTTATACAGTATCTAACACAAACCTCTGAATACCACTTAAAGAATTTGTTCACTAGTTTTATCACCAACATCGTCATGTCAGCCACAGACGCCCACTGTTGGACAGATGCCTCCTACAAGGATCTCCAATTCGGCCCGCACGCAGCGGCCTCAAGCGACCTCTCCCAGATCTAGGCACGTTCCACCCCGTGAGGGGCCCACCAACACTACGTCTCCACAACTTTAAGATTTCTATTTTACTTCATAATATTGGTAATAAAATACTCAACACTCGTCTGATACATAAAATTCACACATGTACAAAACCTATACCAAAATGGTTATTTCCCTTTGCCATGTTTAATTATTTCCAGCAAGAAACCTACCCCCTACGTTTTCATCAATTAGGGAGTACCCGTTCATAATCGTAAAAGAAAGGAAAAGTCCTCACCAAACTCTTTTGAAATAAGTTAATCGGTAGCTGATTCGACAGTGACTGTATTGCACTCTCTACTCGCATGAAATTCCTTTTTCACCTTGTTCCCCGCAGTTCTAGCAAGTTGGTGTAACTAACTTCGTTGACACATTGCGTCGATACTTGAGATTGATACTTGCTCCCGAACACTGAAACTTTACATAAGAAGATGTACATCTAGTCTTTATTTAATCAACACTGTCACAATAAAATTGTAACAGAGCTTTGAAAATAAATTTAATCATATTCTCAATTCATGGCATCACGATTTACGACACATTAAGAATACCCATTTTACCAATATCAAATGAGAATGTTTCTAAAGTAACAATAAACTGTACGGTAGATTGACTTGAAAAATAGAGTGCCACAACACGTGTTATTACAACAAGAAATCGGGTCAAAATCCAATTCAATCGTATTTTCTTCACGTCGTCGTCATAAGAAATATTTAAAACTTATGCGAATATGGTTGCCGCTTACGATAACTGCTATCTGCTCATAAGGGGGGCCATTGATTCATTTAGGAAACGGCTGGCGAATGAAGACAATAATTGGCTTTCTTTAAGACTGTCAATAGTCAATGTAAGTAAAGTAAAAATCGCAGCTGGAGTTTAAATGTAGTTGCATGCACCGGGAAACAAATAAATAGGTAGGTAAGCGTATCTCAATTGAGGCCAAGCCACGATGCCGCTGAACTTTTGAGGATTTTACTCAAAGTAAAAATAACATGACTACTAAAATTTTCTTGCACACATACAGAGGCCTTAGTATGAGTTTTGATAGTTTTCGAGCTCGATCAAACGTATCGTCTTTCTTCATACATTGGCCACTGTTTCTGATAGTTTACGCTAGGGGCGCTAGTGGGCAATGTATGGAAAGAGACGATACGTTTGATCGAGCTCGAAAACTAACAAACTCGTACTAAGGCCTCAGATGTACGGAAATATTATCAACACCCTGACCTGCGTGCTAGTATTCCGTTTTTCGGCCCACTTCTGATGTCGGATCGCCGAGGAAGGGGCGTCTTGCAAGCGCTGCGTTTACGTTGTGCCAAACCACAAAGGAGTAAAATAATAGTTCCGGCGTAATGGGTACGCGCTAGTGTGATGCTGAAGTTCCTCTCCAACGCAAAATACCTGGATGCTACTTAAATAATGTTGGATTAGAGCCAATGGGTTTGTGTCTGCTCACCGTTGACATATACCATAATGTCCAACTGTCATGACCAAAGAGTATATAATACACTACGTTTAGTCATGACAGTCACAACTCCATTCGGGGATACCCGCTCTAATAAAACATTTACGATAGATAATACCACGCGCCGTTATATATTTTTAAATATATAATTACTTTTATCGGCGGTTAGCACTAAAAAGTGGATAATAAAATAATAGTTGTAAAAAAAACTAAAAAACACGCTTTTGTATTAAATCTGACTAAAAAGTGAAAAATAGCTTTTTAGTATAGAAATTAAATGATGAACGAAAAGTATAATTATTATTTAGAGAAAAGCGTGGGGTGCTCAATTTAATTGTACCGATCGAATATTTTACCCCACGCTTTTCTCTAAATACCTAATAATTATACTTTTCGGTCATCATTTAGTTTCTATACTTACTAAAAAGTAATTTTTCACTTTTTATAATGATTTAATAAAAGCGTGTTTTTCAGTTTTTTTTGTCCTATTATCGGAACTCCGAAAATATTTCTCTTACAATTTTTCATCATGATTCATATTTTTTTTATACCCATTGGTTTAAAAAAATATGTCAACACAAACAGTCCACTCCGCTTGGTCATCCTTACTTCCTTATCCTTATCCTTATCCTTACTTCCTTACTAATATTATAAATGCGAAAGTAACTCTGTCTGTCTGTCTGTCTGTTAAGCTTTCACGTCTAAACCACTGAACCGGTTTTGATGAAAATTGGTACAACTATAGATTAGATCTCGGGGAAGGACATAGGCTACTTTTTATCGCGAATAAAAGGTTGTATGGGTTGAAATAGGGGATGAAAGTTTGTATGGAAGTTCGTCATTTTTGAAGATAGAACCATGAAACTTTGAATTTAGGCACTTAATAAGACAGAAAGAAATATTTGTTCTAAAATTTTTGGAATTTTGACCTGTATGGGGGTGAAATAGTGGATGAAAGTTTGTATGGGACTTCGTCATTATTAAAGAAAAAACCATGATACTTTGAAATTAGGGACTTAATAAGAAAGAAAGAAATATTCGTTCTAGGATTTTTGAAATTTAGACCCATGTGGGGATGAAATTGGGGATGAAAATTTGTATGGAAGTTCGTCATGGTTAAAGATAAAACCATGAAACTTTGAATTTAGACACTTGATAAGAAATAAAAATTCAATCCAAGATGGCGATTGTGACTTTTTAATATAATATCGATAAGGGTATCATTTTCGTGGTTTTCGATGGTCCCGATTCCTAATACACCATCCATTTTGAGATCCAAGATGGCGGACGCGAATTTTAACATAATGTCAATATGGGTATCGTTTTCGTGGTTTTTGGGGGTCCGGATTACGAATAAAATATCTATTTCGAGATCCAAGATGGCGGACGCGACTTTTTGACAAAATGTCAATATGGGTGTCATTTTCGTGGTTTTCGGGGGTCCATATTTCGAATATGACATCTATTTCGATATCCAAGATGGCGGTCGCGACTTTTTAATATAAAATCGATATGGGTGTCATTTTTGTGGTTTTCTGAGGTCCCGATTCCTAATATCCATTTTGAGATCCAAGATGGCGGACGCGAATTTTTACCATAATGTCAATATGGGTATCGTTTTCGTGGTTTTTGGGGGTCCGGATTACGAATAAAACATCTATTTCGAGATCCAAGATGGCGGACGCGACTTTTTGACAAAATGGCAATATGGGTGTCATTTTCGTGGTTTTCGGGGCTCCCGATTCCGAATACGACATTTATTTCGAGATCCAAGATGGCGGTTGCGACTATTTAATGTAAAACCGACATGGGTATCATTTTCGATATTTTTGGGGGTTCTGACTCCGAATAAAACATCTATTTTGAGATCCAAGATGGCGGACGTGACTTTTTAACTTAATAGGAATATTGGTATCATTTTCTAGGTTTTCGGGGGTCCTGATTCCAAATACATCATCTACGTCGGGATCCAAGATGGCAGATGGGACTTTTTATCATGTACGTCGAGATCCAAGATGGCAGATGGGACTTTTTAACATAAAAGCGATTTGGGTATCAATTTCGTAGTTTTCGGGGGTCGCGATTCCAAGTACGTCATCAATTTCTAGATGGTGGACGCTACTTAATTTATTATTAATATATGGGTATCATTTTCGTTGTTTGCAGGGCTCTATTTTGAGATCCAAGATGGTGGACGTGACTTTTTAGCTTAATCGCTTTCACGCCTAACACCTGAACCGAATTTATTGAAATTTGGTACAAAAATAGACTAAACCTCGAAATGGAATAAAAGCTACCTTTTTGTGAAAAAGGGAATGAAGGGGCTGAAATATGAGATGAAAATTTTTATGCGATTCCTCATTACCGCAGATAAAACCATGAAACGCAAATATTGTTCTACCGTTTTTAAAATATTGACCCATGTGGCGATGAAAGGTTGCGTGTAGGTAGCAAAGGATGGAAAAACTTAAAATGGTAGATTGTAAAAATGCCATTTACTGTAGTGCACTGCAGTTTGTATGTGTGTTTTTGCATAATAAGTACCTACACAAAAAATGCTGCCTAAAGTAACTATTCCACGCGGACGAAGTCGCGGGCAAAAGCTAGTAAAAAATAACTCTAAACCTACTAATTACTCCTGAACGCACCATTTTTATAAAATGGGCTACTCGATCAGTGGTCAAGCTTTTTAGTACTTCACGCTCTGCCCAACTATAGGTATGTACGATCGGCCCACGTCGTCGTAACTAACCTTTTTTCACGAATATAAACTCTTAGTCGGTGAATTCTGTAAAATCCCGCCTTATCCCTTATCTAAATTATAGACCTAATTATAGACCGATAAGTATATTATCCTGCTTCGCAAAAGTGTTTGAGACTCTGATATATGATCATCTTTTTCACCATGTCAAACCTCAACTCCTCCACCAACAGCATGGTTTTGTGGAGGGTAAGTCGACTGTAAGCAACTTATTGGAGTACACCAACTTCATATGCAAAGTGTTTAATGATCATGGACAGGTGGACTCTATATATACGGACTTTCAGAAAGCATTTGATAAAGTCAATCACAATATATTGCTTTACAAGTTGAACCGAATGGGTGTACATGGTTGTCTCCTCCGCTGGCTGAAATCCTACATTTCCAATCGCAGCCAGTTAGTCGCTTTGAAGGGTTACCTATCACAGCCGATGTCGATTACATCCGGCGTTCCTCAAGGCTCACATTTGGGTCCTTTATTGTTTGTCCTCTACATTAACGATCTTATACCTAAGCTTAAAACCGTTTCGTTATTGTATGCAGATGACTTGAAATTGTTCTGTCGCATTGACTCAATTACTGATTGCGTGAAATTGCAGAAGGATATCAACACCCTATGCGATTGGAGTATTGAGAATGGTATGTCCCTTAGTATAAAGAAATGCTTTGCAATCTCTTTTACTCGCAAAAGGTTCCCCATCATCTTCGATTACGCTGTTGGTGATACAATTCTCGATAGGAAATCGGAGGTGCGTGACTTAGGAGTAGTGTTTGATGACAAGATGAGCTTTAGTCATCATTGTACTGCACTATCCAAAAAGTGCAACCAACTAGTAGGTTTCATCTGTCGTGCGTCTAGAGAGTTCAGGTCACCTAATAGCTTACTATTGCTGTACAAGTCACTTGTCCTGAGCCAACTGGAGTATGCTTCGGTGGTTTGGTCACCCCAATATAATGTTCACACTAACTTGTTGGAAGCGTCCCAAAGGCGTTTTCTTAGAACATTGACGTTGCGATTTGGTTACAAGAGAGAACTCACAAGCTACACTACGCGACTGTGCTTTTTTAAATTGAGGACACTGGAAAGCCGACGCAAGGCTCATGACCTTACCTGCTTACATAAAATTTTTAGCGGTTCTATAGCAACCACACTCACGTCGGAGATTCGCATTAAGGTCCCTAATAGGACAACCAGACGGGAGTGTCTTTTCTCGGTTCCCCTTTGTGACAATAACGTGTCTTTTCACAATCCTATATACAGAATGTGCAGAGAGTATAACGCATTATTAAGCCAGCAGGACGGAGTACCTGACATTTGCGGTTCGTCCCTAAATAGTTGGAAGGCATATCTTAGAAGAGTAATTAATTAATTAATTGAATTAATTAATAATAATAATAAGAATTTAATTATTTATAATATACATATATAGCATGGTGTATGTATATAATTATATATAATAGTTTATATTGTTTCATCTATTGCCTATCTATTATGTTGCTTAATTGGATTATATATGCTGTTTACACATATTTGTGGAGTTCCAGCCTATAATTGTTACTTAATTTGTCGAGTCCTCCACCTAATGTCTGTTGTAACTCTGTATTGTGTGACAAATAAAATAAATAAAAATAAATAAAAAAAAAAAAAAAAATCATAAAAGGAACCTCTTGCAAAATTTCAGCTATTTAGTGTTCCAAATATTCCAAGCGTATGGAACAGTCAGTCAGTGAGTCAGGACTTTTCTTTCGCTTGTGCATTCTCGCGTTGAGTGTATATGTACCTATATAGTCCGGGGAATGGTGCGTGCGGCTCACTTACATGTTTTGATTAGTTGCTGGAGGATGACGATGTATGACAAAAATGCGTGCACTTAAAATCAAGAATAACTTTCATTCTAATGGTTTTTAAATAAAAAATGACGGATTTGCTAATAAACTTTCATCCCCTATACTTAATTTAAATTAGAAAAAAATATTAATATTAAAAGTACTGCTGTTACAACAACTACTAATTACAAAGAATATAGTAAACAATTGGAACAAAAAATTGTCAGTCTTGAGGCGTCATTAAAATATATGTTAATAAACATACAGACTATTTCTCAAAAACAATTAAGTTACCAAATATATTAAACATCAGTATAATCTAGAAAAGTTTGTTTACCCAGTTTGGATAATTGAACAACTTCTTCTTTTGTTTTACAGCTTTCAAGCATGGTAATATCAGCACCGGCTCTGAAACATCCAGGTTTAGCTGATATGATAACTACACCCTCTATTGCTGGGTTTGAATCTATTTCATTAACAATATCATTCACTTCCTCCATAACAGCAGCATTAAGTGAATTTTGTTTCGAGATCGTACGAAGCAAAAGAGGTTTTTAGATGCTGGAGAGGTAAAAAATATTTTGAATGCCTCTCCAAATTAAATGTAAAAAAAAATACTTTCATTGACTCACATGCACAAAATGACTATTGTTATAAATGCAATATGAAATTGCATTTCATTTGCAAATTATGATAAAAAATTTGACGTTATTGATTTTAACTTAGAATAAGTCTAATAGGTACTCAAATTATAAGACAACTTTTTTATAAAGCTTTATTGGATTAAAAAAATTGGAATATAATTGGAATACACTGTATTGAACATTATTTTTTTACCCAAATAAATAAAATAATAATAATAATATAAAAATGTGACTGATTTAAAGCGTACCGAGCAATAATAACAAATTTTTGTTTGCTGCAAATTCTTAAGTTGGCTTTGTTATTAATAATTATTTATTATAAACGAATTATAAATCAAAAGTATAGTACCTACCTACTTAAGGTTTTCAAAAAGGAGAAACGGATTCCAAAAGTGTTTGTTTTGGTTTGGCGCGATATCTATTTTTTTTTTTTTTTTTTGATATAAGTTTTACGGCTTTGGAATTTTCCATACAGCCCAATCTTTACCAATTTCTTCTTTTAGTAATTAATTTCATTCGTTCGTTCTAATGACTTCTCTGACTTATTCCTTTCTTGGTTATTCATTTTTAGGTTAGGGTTTTTGTATTGTTTACACGCAATGCGTATATATAACATATCGCGATCTTAAATTTCTTGGAAAGTGGTAGATATGTATTTAAATAATTCTTCATAAGTTGACACATTTTGTAATAAAGATGGCAAGAGGCGGGGAATATCTTCAGTTTTGTATATCTTCATTAAGCCATCTATTAATATCAGTCTCTGTATCGAGAAGGCAGGGCAATCTAAAATCAGATGGTCTAGAGTGGCAATATCATCGTCGCAGTATTGACATATATGAGATCTAATCAGTTTGATCCTTTTTAAATGACTTGGAAATCTGCCATGACCCAATCTTAATCTGTTCATAGTTGTGATGAATTTTCTTGATGCTGATTCTAATTTGAAGTACCACGGTTTTGAGGGAATCTTCTCTTGAATGTTGGCATACCATTTCCCTTTAAATTGTTTCGTGAAATCCCAATCTCGGTCCCAACTTTTAAACATACGGAGCTTTAATTCTTCAAAATAGTCGGTCATCGGTACTGGAGGTAATGGGTATTGAATATTATTGATTTGTTGAGGAAACTTCATAAGCTGGTCTACAGTTTCATTTCCAGTTATGCCACAATGTGATGGTACCCATAGAAAATCAATTGTAATGCTTGAATTATTTTCAAATAATTTCTCTCTAATTTTGGTAATATAAATGTTGTTTTTATATGATATTTTATAACTCTCCAGACAACTTAAAACACTTAACGAATCGGTAACAATTAAAAAAGAGTTGACGTCTTTAATTCCTTTTATATATATCAAGGCTGAGTAAATAGCATAGGCTTCTGCTGTAAATATAGATGCGTTCTTGTCTAGCAAAAAGCAGCGGCCAAACTTAGCACATGAATCATAATATGCTGCCTTAGTTGTTTCATTGGTTTTGGAACCATCCGTATAAATTTTTCGATAAGTTCTCTTCTCAGTGTTTACAAAATGCAGAAAATCTTCGTTGTTCCTAATGTTACTCTTACAAACGGAAGCCTTGGTGGATTGTATTTCTACTGTACTAATATTCCACGTCGCATTATGGTCTATGTATTTACAAATATTTTTTAATTCAATTATATGTTCCTTTTGGAAAATCTTGTTATTTATATATGTACAATAATATTGCATATTAGCTAAAACTTTCATATAAAACTTTTCCGTTAAATACTGTAGTCTTACAAGAATAGGGGGAATACCAGCCTCAATTTCAAGTGAATTTATAGGCGTTGAACACATTGCTCCCGTAATTATACGTAATCCTTTATTTTGCACTACCTCCAATTTTCGAAATAAAGGCTGGTTGATGAAATTACCGTAAATAATAAGTCCATAGTCGTAATGACTTCTGACAATAGCCTTATATAACATATTCAATACTTTGGGATCCATGCCCCATGTAACACTAGCTAAATGTCTCATAACATTAATACCTTTCGTCATTTGTTCTACAACTTTTAGAATATGAGATGAAAAATACAACTTTGGGTCAAAAATTACACCTAAAAACTTTTTCTCTTCTACTAAAGGGATATTTACAGAATTATACTTAATATTAATATGTACAGGATAATAATCAACAGTATTACTAAAAATCATAAAAGAACTCTTACGTGGATTAATGTCTAATTTGAGGAAATTATTGTAGTAACTACTTAAAGAATCTAGAACTTGATTCAAAGTATTTTCAGCAACTGATAACAATCTGTTTGTAGTATATAGCACTATATCATCGGCATATTGTAAAACAGTCACATTATTTAATTGAACAAATTTGTGCAATTGTGATGTATACAATAAATACATAAGAGGTGAAAGAGTTGCGCCTTGCATTACGCCTTTAAATGCAGTTTTGGGACCATGTAAATTGTAATTAAATTTAATAAAAACATTACGAGCATAAAAGAAATTAAAAATCCATTTACACATTTTTCCTGGAATATTATAACTATGTAATATTTCAACTAAAATGGTTAAATCAATATTGTCAAAAGCACCGGTAACATCGAGAAAAACACTGACTAGATGACTTTTGCTATACATAGTATCTTTTAAATCCCCACTGAACTTCATTAAGCTGTCAGTCGTGCTACGTCCTTTGCGAAATCCAAATTGATCAGGTGGAATAATCTGTCTAGATTCAGCGTATATTTCCAATCTAATCTTTAACATGTTTTCAAAAATTTTTCCAACACACGATGATAGGGATATAGGTCTGTAAGAATCGGCACAATCTGGATTTTTATCAGGTTTTAATATGGGCACTACAGCAACCGATTTCCAAGAGCTTGGAATTAAATTATCACGCCACATAATATTAAAAATGTGAAGTAAAATTAATTTGGCTGTGTTATGAAGGCGCTTAATTAAAATATACGGGATGCCATCTAGTCCGGGGGTTGTATCTTTTTTACTGTTCAGCGATAGGTTAAACTCTTCCTCAGTAAACGGCAAATTTAAATGTAGATTGAATTCGTCATGTTCAAAAATATCATCGAGATGATCACTGTTATAATCTTGAGAGGGAGCAATTTTATTCAAGAAGTCATCTAGAAAGTGGTCACTTTTGTTTTTGGGAGCAGATTTTTTACGGTTAAATACTTTGACAAAGTTCCAAATTCTACTAATAGGCGTGTTCCTATCAAAAGTCGAACACAAGTCCTTCCAGCTATTATATTTCTGTTGTTTGATAACTTGCTTTTTATAAGCATCTAACTTTTTATACAAAATATAGTTTTCCATAGTAGGATACCGTCTATACATGAATAAGGCAAATTTACTCTCTTTTACAGCATTTGCACAGCTTTCGTTCCACCACGGAACAGGTTTATACATTTTGAGACTGTTAGTACTTTTATGAATCGGAACAAACTCCTTTCTAAGACTATTTAACATATTACAAAATTTATCATATGCTAATAAAGAATTGGATTCTGTAAGTAAATCATTAAAGAAATATAGGGAAGTGATCACTGCCTAGAGTATCTTCAGAATATACAGACCATTCAGAGGCACCTGCTAAAGTAGGGGTGACGAAAGCAATATCGAGTGCTGCAGCGTTTTTATTTGGACGATTTAGAGTTGTTACTTCTCCTGTATTCAATAAACACATATTAATCTCATCTAACATATCAAAAACTTGTATACCTCTTGGTTTGTTGGCGAATGAACCAAATGCCGTATGATGCGCATTAAAATCACCCATTACTAGAATGGGAGATGGTAATGAAACAATAATATTTTTTAAAACATTAATTGGAAAACGACCATTTCTTGGAGGGCAGTACGCACCCATAATTATTAACCTACTATCTCTAGTTTGAATTTTAATTGCTAATGTCTGTATCTTGTCTGAACTTAAAGTAGGAATCTCTGTATATTTAATGTAATTTTTGCATAAAATGGCAACACCTCCATAACCATTTTCATTATCCCGTCTACACAAATTATAACCTCTAATATTTACAAAGTCATTTGGTTTTAACCATGTTTCATTTAATATACAAATGTCA
Organism: Elophila nymphaeata; assembly: GCA_955850985.1. Taxonomy (NCBI): domain Eukaryota; kingdom Metazoa; phylum Arthropoda; class Insecta; order Lepidoptera; family Crambidae; genus Elophila; species Elophila nymphaeata. The sequence goes on from OY039068.1 coordinate 17,834,961, forward strand.
ACGTTAAGTTTGTTTAATAACTCACAAAGAAAAGGTATCTTCGGTTTTAAGCTCTGAATATTGTGCTGAAGAATTACTAATTTATTATTATCCATTATTGCTACTAATTTTTTTAATAAATACTTCTTTAATAGATGCTGAATTAACTGGTGAGTTTGTTTCCTTATTGCAAAAAGTCAATAACGTGTCTACAATTGCTTTAATTATTTCATCGTTATTAATAACATCACTAATAAGATCTTTGTTTGACTTTTTGCTTTGAGGATGTGGTGAACCCGCTGCCTTGGAAAATGATTTGTTTAGTGAAGGAAAATATGACCCTAAAGTGTGTTTGTTCATTATTCTTGTCTTATTTTCTGCTATTTTTTGTTGCTTCACAGGACAAATCCTTGCCACTGCAATGTGCTCTCCTTTACAATTTACACATAAAGGTTTACTGGTGTTAGTACATTCCTTGTAATAATGTGATAGTGAACATATTGAGCATACAACATTACGCTTACAGAATTTGGTTGTGTGTCCAAAGCCCATACATTTATAACATTGGAGTACTGGTTTAATATAAGCCTCAACAGGCACTATACACAGACCATAACTTACGTGCTCAGGAAGTATGTTACCAGCGAAGGTGACTGATACTGTTTGCAGAGGTGAGATGCCTTCAGAGGCCTTTTTAGTAAATCTTCGCACTGCCAATATTTCCTGTGAACTTATCAATTTATCATATAAATGTTTGCAGCTCAAGTCAGTTGGAATAAATTTGATGACACCTGTGCATTCGGAGTTGGCCGCTGGGATGAACGCCTTTAGCTCATGAGAAGATAAGAAAGAAGTATTTGTTAGAAGAGAATTTGCATTCTTGGCATTCTCAAAGATTATAGCATATTTTAATGCATTTACTCGTTTAATTTCTTTAACACCCTTATTGTATCTGCTAAATATATTATTTAAATATATAGGATCTTTGTTACCAAACTTGATGTTTTCATTAGTACTTTGTATGTAAACGGGAAATACCGTGCCAGGAGAGTTGTCTGGATAACTTCTTATGTGATTTTTTTTAAAATAGGGTAAAAATTTGTTCTCTTCATCATCATCTGAAATTGAATCTGGAGGTTCCTTTTTCCTCTTCTTAGTAGGCTTATTTGTGTTACCTCCACTTTCGGAGGTCATATTTACTAATTTAAACACCTTTTAAGAAAGATTTGTTATAAAATAACAATATAAAATTAATTTAACTCGTAAGGAAAATTTATCGAACTTCCCGCCTCGAAAGTTCCCGCCTTTTTCAAACTCGCGATATCTATATATCTAACATGGCGGCCGGATATTCTCACAATTTTTTAAATTAACCCTATTATGGTATGGCAAAGTGATCTAGCCCATACATCCATGTCTTCAGTTTTATATCTTCTTTCTCTATTTTCGCATTAATGGTCCACAGTGCAAGTGTCACGCATTTTAATGCATCAAGGGAGTGCTTGGCGAGAAATGCATGGCAAGAGACCTCTTGATGGCAACTGTAGGCCTATTCGCTAACTTTTTTTGACAGTTGAAAGTGATTATCACTGAGTGGATTACTTATCCATTGCTGTTTTATACGACACGCTCTTATGACACTTGTCGTGTTAAAACAGCAATGGATATATAATTCACTCAGTGATGATCACTTCCAACTGTCAAAAAAATTGGTTGTCTGTAAAGTCGGTTTACTGACGATAGTTCTTAAGAAAATACTGATGGAATCATGAAGATAGAATTAAGAATGGAGTCATTAGTCAAATGAAAAAAGTGAGGGCAAAAATTTTGACAACCCTTGACATTTCATGACATTTCTTGACATTGCTAGAGAGGCCCTGTCTCTTTCTAGTAGGGTGCCTGTAGCATAAATTAATCACGGACAGTCTTGTGCCACGAGTAAGGTCTCACGTGCTCCCACGGTCCTAAGATATAGGGAGTTAAATGAGACACGAGAGATCCGTGCAGAACAATTTATTAAATGGTGGTATAATGCCCAATAGCGTGTACTCCCCTGGTGGTAGCCGGAGATGGTCTCGGTGAGGGTCGCTCGGTGGGACGAGTTAGGGCGGCTTGTACTGCTGCTCACTGTAAGTCCAGCCCTGGGCGGAAGTGAAATAGCTGAGGCGACAGCGGCTACCTTAGCCTAATCTTGGACCCCCAATTAGGGGTTAAACACATTAAATAAATAACTATTATTGCACACGATTATCAAATTAGTTAATTAGTATTAGGTAGGTCTTGTCGGTGCTCAATTTACTTAGCGAACCACGCAAGCGCAAAAACGAATCACCAAGCCTTTGTTTGCGATTCCTGACTCGATCGAGACTGCCCGGCGACGCAGGCGCAATCTATCGGAGATTGCCCGCAACAGTCGTACGGTCACTAAAATGTAGCTTATCAACGTTAATATGGAGCGCTAAAACCTATTGATAAATTTAGGAGGCGAACTTTAAAGAAATATTTCAATTAGATGAGCTTCCTTTATATCTTAATTTATGTAATATTTATAAATAGTGTAATCTGATTTAATTAAAAAAAAATTATGTATGTAGGTCGGTAAAATATGTATGTGTAACGTTACACTTGAACTTCGTTACGTTAATAAAACCACAAGTTGAAAATAATTTGAGTTTTGAGTTTTCCATGACAAAGAATCAAAATTCATAATAATTACTTTAAACTTTTTTTCCTGAGTGCCTTTTAGCACGGTAATGTTATCTATTTTCGGCTCCCAGGAAAAAAATCAGCACCCGAAATACGAGGATTTATCGCTTCTGTGACTCTTGATTTTAAGAGGCACGTTACAGTTTATTATATAGCTTATCTCATGTCACGTCAACTCATAGACATTAAATTATTCTTGTTTTTTAGGTGCTAAGCATACATTTAAGGTTTTCCGGTTAGCAATGCTATAAAAATACATGGTATACCGATCTAGCCGTTCTTGAGTAATGATAATAGGGCCGTAATGATGCGCAACTTACCAACTTACTACCAGACTTTCTTTATATTGATAGATATTACGGCTGAAAGCCGAAGTGCGGTTTTTTATACAACAGAAGAAATTGTTAGCTCTAGTAACTTTCCGTGAATTAGTTACATAAGTAACAGCTACTGGCTACAAAAAAGTAAGTTTAGTAGCACTTGGTTTTTAGTATAATACAGGCTGTAACATGAAGGGTACTTAAACATGGTACCCTACATGTTACAGCCTGCATTATATGTAATATTTGGGGTGTTTTAGGCCATCAATATAAACAACTTTTTGACGCCGTCATGGTGGAGTGGTCAGTATAGCTACCTACACATGAAGCCTTTCGGGTTTGAATCCTGGTGCCGGCAAATATTTGTGCGGCGAACACGAATATTTGTTTGCGAGTCACGGTTATTATATATTTATTTAAGTTTATTTATAAAAATATCTAAAGCTATTAATTTATATTGAAAAAATGACCGTTATCTACACTTACGTGCAATAAAATCGACCCAACTCGTCGGTTTCGATTCGACATTTATCGGTATATAAAAAGAAGATTAGGCAAACAAAACTTGTAAATATAATTCGAATCAAATCAAATAATTTAATGCATTCATGAATGTAAATAACCGATGTTCACAAACAACACCAGCACATCATGGTGCCCATTTGGGCATAGCATAATCAAGATAAAAGTGTAACGGACTAGATTAGAAATTATTCATACTATATTAACTTAATTCGAATGTATATTTCTTACGCTTTATTTAACCTACTCTAAACATCGATAAATGAAGTGTTGGTGACAATAGACTAATTACTTCGGAAATCCTGGTTTCTCATTTTTGCGTCATACGGCATTTTGGTGACTATACAGAATGTTAAAATTCAATTGAGTCATTGTATATTCAATAATTGATGATGCCTGATGCCCTTAAAATTATTTCCCCAAACATTTTAGCTCTCTGTATTAACTGTACCTATATTATCAAGAAAATTTGTACTAACCAATTCAAGGGTTGCCTTTGAAAAGTGATTGAGTAGTGGTTTTATTGAAAAAAGGGCTTGAAGTTTGACATAAGCAGTTGCCTTGAAAGTGTCGGTGTCTTGAAAGTGGAAGCTACATATTTTCAAATTCATTAAAATTTTGTTTTTAAAGACACAATAGACAACCATATGGTCCGTCGCTTCGGAAATCTAAAAAGAAAAGAAAATTTTATGTATACAAGTTAAAAGTGTATATAAATATTTATGTACACTTTTAACTTGTAATCAAATAGCATATTAAAAACTATCATTTGATAGATTTTAATATGCTATTTGATTACAAGTGCAGAAGAGCGCAGCCACAATTTTATTAATACTGTCTGTCTGTGTGCAATGTATCTGCGTTGCATGTTAGTACATGCAAATGTGAATGATAAACATTATTACACTAGTACAATCCAATCAATACTCTCATTATCTTTTTCTCAAATAAAATAATTTACATTACACAAATTACATATTTTATTTGTAAATAAACATTTCGAACTAAAAATGGGTAAAACTATTTATGTATTTTATCTATGTAATAGTTATTTCAAAGAATTAAATAAAATAATCTATCAATTTTGATTACCATTTATAAAAGGAATGGATAGAAAGGGATATTATTTCCTTATAATAACGGAAATCCTAGTCACCCTAGTCATTTGTTTACAAATATTTGAATAAGTAAATTATGTACAAAAATTCATTAAATTCTAAGATAGGATTAAATACGAGTATCAGAAATTTCTCCCTCTTATGGAGTTTTGCAAAATAACGCTAAATAATCTGGAATTACGGGTGAAAAATGAAATTTATAGATTGAACAATATTATATGCAATTATGACACTTACAAGTGAAATTCACACTGCATCCTCAATACTACTCACTTCTACCAGCACGAAATAACTATATATGTATAATTTTGCACTATTTATCCTTATTTTAAACTAAAAAGCCGTACCAAAATCGCGAGTCGATATTTATGAATACGTCAATTTCGACAATTTATGTCATGTTGAGATTTCGGGACATTGACACATGAAGAAAGTGCTGCCATTACATAAATCCTTTCATTTCCCATAAGTTATAGAAAGAATCACAGTGATGATTTTCAAAATAAAATACAAACCTAAACATTAAAAGTAAATATATTATATTTCTTTCTTTCATTGATAATAAATACTGATAATTGAATACAATATGTTAAGTTTTTAGCTACTTTTCTACTTTTGTTTTAGAAAGATGGCGAAATACTGGGGAAATCTTGTTTCTATGTAGTCGTGTTTAGAAAGAGATGACGACAATTTCTAGAAAGAGAGATGTGTAATTTGAAATGTCAAGTATTGTCAAAATTTTTGCCCTCACTTTGTTATTTTGACTAATGACTCCATTCTTAGTATAAGCTCCTTGGATGGAATGGTAGCATTTTTCAAAAGAAAAATTTAATTTCATTTGTTTAATAGATTTCGCATTATAGTATGAATAAACTTGTAATAAAATCTCTTTGGCTATACTATTTGTATCTGGCTGGTTTTGGTATCATTGAAAGTTTAAATTTTAAAGAACATAATTCCAAATTCAAATTAGATTCAGAGCGAGGTAACGCCGCATGACGTCATGTTTTTTCGTGCGTGCAGCCGGCTCTATCGAATTATAAGACGTTGTCACGTCAAAAAAGTTAGCGAATAGGCATGCTGATGAGCTCGAAATCCTACTATAAAATTTTTAAGGTCACACACACTAGTCACACCACATACCTTTATTTCAATAATTCCTCTCAACTGATCGTCAACACGGATGCATGCAACGAAACGACACCACTTTCACTGCACAAAATCCACTCTGAAGCAATTTTAAAATAACGAAACAAAGATCGACATCCAGACGCTAGTTTCCCGCCAAACCGGATTTTTCTTATCATCCTTTTATTAGGGATAGCAAAGGGAGCTAAAGTCCATACAGCCGTTATTTTTATACTTGAATGAAGTTTTTTTTTATTGAGGCAAAGGTAACTTAAAATTCCATCCTAATTGTAAAGTCACACGTGACAAACAACAATTGTAGAGTTGAGACATACAAAATTATCAAAATAAATGGGTTTCTTAATTGTGACATGCCTTCTGTCACAATATGACGGCTTGAGTGGGCACTCAGAGGCTTTAGACAACATGCATTTCGACAATCGCTCTCGCTATCGCTAAGTAAAAAAATGTATGGGATTGACATGAGCAATCGAAAAGTGATCGATTGCTTATGTCAATCCCATACATTTTTTTACTTAGCGATAGCGAGAGCGATTGTCGAAATGCATGTTGTCTAAAGCCTCAGACAAAGAATTTCTTTTTTTACCATGCATTTCTCGCCAAGCACTCCCTAAATGCATTAAAATGTGACACCCACATTTTATTGTGAAAATCAAGAAAGAAGATATAAAATCAAAGACTTGGCTGTATGGGCTAGATTTCTTTGCCGTCTCGTAATAGGGAAAATTTAAGAAAAAAAAAATTTGGCTGTATGGGCTAGATCCCTTTGCCGTCCCGTAACAGGGAAAAATTAACAAAAAAAGAAAAAAACATCACCTCCCCCCGCTTTCCAATACCCCCCCTCCGACGTCCACCATCCACGACGAAAGTTTAGGTTCAAAGTCTGTGTCCAAAATTAATTATTAGAACTTATTTTTTGTAATTACCGAATTTATATTATAATCTTATTAAGTCAATATGGCTAATTCTAAGATTCTCGGCGCTTTAAAGTTATTAAAAGGCCGCAAAGATGTACAATTTCTATACGGTAAGTTGTGCACGATTGACTTTGAAACTTTGATTTATTTTTGTAACTTTCTACCGTCAAATATTGATAAAAACTAAGTGATAAATATGTTGTTCATACGCTCTATTTTAAGGTTTACATAACAGAAATTATGCTGCTGCTGCAAATGCAGTTTATACCAAGAGAAAAATTGTCAATGGGATATATGTCGTCACTTTGGACAGCCCTAATAATAAAGTAAGTCTTACTTAATCAAAACAGAAGAAAAATGATATTTTTGTCAATGAACGTATCATTAATGCTTAAATAATCGTTTAAAGGTTGTCATTTCATGTTCCCAATCGCAATATAATCTTAAACAACATTTCTAATTACAGGTAAATTCACTTAATGCTGCTGTTATGGAGGAAGTGAATGATATTGTTAATGAAGTAGATTCAAACCCAGCAATTGAGGGTGTAGTTATCATATCAGCTAAACCTGGATGTTTCATAGCCGGTGCTGATATTACCATGCTTGAAAGCTGTAAAACAAAAGAAGAAGTTGTTCAATTATCCAAACGGGGTAAACAAACTTTTCTAGATTATACTGATGTTTAATATATTTTATGTTTTTGTCAGTCTCTAATTATTATTTTGAATAAATTTTAGGACAAGACATATTTAAAAGAATGGAAACATCACGTAAACCATATGTAGCTGCAATTCAAGGTGCTTGCTTAGGAGGAGGTTTGGAAACGGCACTAGCGTGTCGTTACCGTATTGCAGTAAAGGATTCAAAAACTGGATTTGGATTTCCTGAAGTTATGTTGGGACTTCTTCCTGGCGCTGGAGGCACTATAAGGTAAAGAAGGCTATATTATTTTAGTATTAATAATTACAGTTAAATCATGTAGTGCCATTACATGAAATAAATAATGATTTACCCTTTTTATAGAAAACTTATTGAGAGTTTTATCTCATTATAAGAAAATATATTACACTCATATAAAATAGAAATGTCGAACCAACTTGATCCTATGCTAAGCAATTGTTGGGATCAATTTCGCAATAATTACATTTTTTTACAAGGTTTCAGAATATTTCTTTGACTACAACTAATTTTTGACCAAAGTGGAAAAATAGAGAAATTTTGCAACATTTTTTCTATTTCCCATTATTGCCTTTACATATAAGAAGTAAGAATTAATAAGAGACTGTAAACAAGATTTAACTTATAAATGAAGTTACTCAAGTTACATCTTTTGTTTTAGAATAGGCTTGAAAATATTTAAATTTACTTGCCAAGGCATTTGATGATAATATTATTAGGAAATTTTCACCAGATTTCTTATTGTCACACTCACATATTGTGTGTGTACACACACACACCACACAAACTTGTTGTGAGACTCCTTACTATTATATTATATATAAATTAGACATAAAGGTTGGCCTATATGAGCTACTGCGAAGCCATTAAGTAAGATTAAAATTATATTGCTATTACTATACAAATAACAAAATGAAATTTCCAAAAGATAATTAGTAATGTGTACAATGTTTTAGGATGCCACTTCTAACTTCAATACCAACGACTTTGGACCTAGCTCTAACAGGCAAAACAGTTAAAGCAGATAAGGCCAAAAAATTAGGTATTGTCGATCTGCTTGTAGCTCCCCTTGGTCCTGGTAAGTTACCTCAACAACTGTTTCAATTAAAACTCAGAAATAATAAAATTCCTTCCTAAATAATTATATTATTTTAGGTCAAGGCCTTCCAGAACAAAACACTGCCAATTATTTAGAAAATGTAGCTATTCAACTAACAAAAGAAATTGCATCAGGCAAATTAAAAGTAGATAGGTCTAAAAAGGGATTAGTTGAAAAAATTACTGCCACTGTTATGCAATGGGACTTTGTTAAAAATATTATCTTCAACAAAGCCAAGGAACAGGTTATGAAGGCTTCCCGTGGTTTGTACCCTGCACCATTAAAGGTAAGCATATTATCTTCTACTTTTACTATATTCCTACTTTATTTTATCACAAGAATTTCGCTGAGACTTCACTCATATCAGTGTAGATTTTGTCAAAAAGTTTTTTTTTATCCCTTGCCAAATATTTTATTTTTCTAGATGAAATATACAGTAACTAGGTTCTGCCTGTGACTTTGTGTGTGAAGGATTAGTATAAATTATAGCTTATTATAGCTTGTTATTTTGATGTGTGAGCTATTAACATGAGTAAAAATGGGAATTAACGTGATTAGATTGTATTTAAATTAAAATTGTGTTAATTCCTGTTTTTACTCATGTGAGTCATTAAATTATCTGTAAAAGTAACATGACTTACCTAATAAAATTGTTTTAATTCATACAGACACATTTTTTAGTAGTCAACAAATTAACTTCACATAACATTTATTATTACATGTCTGAACAAGCCTTATTTGCCATGTTACATTTTGATGATGTTTGTGAATTATTTTATTTATTTTTTAGATCCTTGAAGTTGTAAGAACTGGTGTAGACAAAGGTCCCACTGCTGGCTATGAAGCTGAAGCTCAAGCTTTTGGAGAACTAGCCATGACACCACAGAGCAAAGGCTTATTTGGACTTTTCAGAGGACAGACTGAATGCAAGAAAAACCGATTTGGTAAAGCCCAAGTAGATGTTAAAACTGTAAGTTTGCTGTATGTAAAAAAAATATACAGTGTGCATAGATCTCCCAACTTAATTAATCTTACTATTGTTTGACAACCATGATGGTGGGGAAAAGAATAATTAGTCTTAAACTATTGCAATTATAGGGTTTGTACTAATATAGTTAATGTATAATCTTGCCTCTATTTAAATTTTTCGCAAGTTTTCGTCTCAAATTATTAGTACATGAGATCTCAGATTGAAGGTATTTGACTTTGATTAATATGCAATCTGAGGCTTTCCTTTTTACCACTCGAGGTAAGTACAAAATTTTAAGTCACCCCCTGACCAAGAAGTGAGATTTTCCATATGCGTCGCATGTGGACATTTTATGGTGTGGCATACAATTTTACAAAATTTACCATTTCAGATTGGTGTACTTGGAGCTGGTTTGATGGGAGCTGGCATCGTCCAAGTATCCATAGATAAAGGCTATCATGTTGTGATGAAGGATGCAACCAATCCTGGACTGTACAGAGGAGTAGGACAAATTCAAACTGGCCTAAACAATGCTGTTAAGAGGAAACGAATTTCTGCGTATGTTTTACAGTTTATTAGTTTATAATGCAGTGCACCTATTAATATACATCTATTAATTTTGGATTTTACTTATAGTTTGCAAAAGGATAAATTTATGTCAAATCTACTGCCAACCCTGGATTATGCTAAGTTTAAGAATGCTGATTGTATTATTGAGGCTGTATTCGAAGACATCAATATCAAACACAAGGTTATCAAAGAATTAGAAGCAGTTGTTCCCAAACATTGTGTCATTGCCACAAACACAAGTGCTATTCCTATTACAAAAATTGCAGCTGGCAGCAGCAGACCTGACAAGGTGATTGGTAAGTGTTTCATTGGGCTCATATTGTTAACAAATTTAAATTTCGTTAGCCCTCCCATAAAGTTATTTACACCGAGAGAGGTGTGGAAAGCCATAACATGCCTTACATTAAGAAAAGCCCCAGGATATGACCAGATATCAGCCGAAATCCTAAGACAGCTGCCAAGGATAGCCGTCGTATTCCTCACCATGCTCTTTAATGGCGTATTTAGAATCTCATATTACCCACAGTCATGGAAGGTTTCACAGATTATTATGATACCTAAACCGGGTAAAGACCACTTTCAGGTGTCATCTTACAGACCAATTAGCTTGTTACCAACTATTTCCAAGTTGTTCGAGAAACTTTTCCTCCGTCGAATGCTACTGGTGATAGAAGAAAATTAACTCATCCCTGATCACCAATTTGGGTTCAGAGAAGGTCATTCGACAGTAGAACAGGTCCATTGAGTAGTCAAAACAATAAGGCTCGCATTGGAACGTAAGCAGAATTTTTAGACATTCAACAGGCATTCGATAGTCTGGCACGAAGGCCTGCTCTATAAAGTTCGAAAGGAATTCCCGCATAATTATTTTACCCTTCTGAAATCATAACTACAGAACAGAATAGAATATTCCAAGTTATTGGAAATAGCGACACCTCAAAATTTTATGAAATTGGAGCTGGTGTTCCACAAGGGTCAGTACTAGGCCCCGTTCTTTATACCATGTTCACGGCTGATCTTCCTGAAACTCCCGGAATCCTTTCGGCAACTTTTGCGGATGATACAGCATTTGTCAATTTACAGCTAAAATACGATAAGGCTGCGACATAATATAGACATGCGCTGCTATTGATTTATTTAGACACATAAATAAACTTACGTTTCGTAATAATTTGCCACACAGGCATGCACTACTTCTCCCCCGTGGACAAGATGCAGTTGTTGGAAATAATCCGTCACCCGGGCACCAGCGATGACACGGCGGCGGCGGCTGTGGCCGTGGGGCTGCGGCAGGGCAAGGTCGTCATCACCGTGGGAGACGGGCCCGGCTTCTACACCACCAGGATCCTGTCCACCATGCTCAGTGAAGCTGTCAGGTCGGGACAGATACTTACTTGTGTTATAAAGGGCGGGTGCTGCGGCAGGGCAAGGTCGTCATCACCGTGGGGGATGGGGCCGGCTTCTACACCACCAGGATCCTCTCCACCATGCTCAGTGAAGCTGTCAGGTCGGGACAGATACTTAGTTGTGTTATATAGGGCGGGTGCTGCGGCAGGGCAAGGTCGTCATCACCGTGGGGGATGGGCCCGGCTTCTACACCACCAGAATCCTCTCCACCATGCTCAGTGAAGCTGTCAGATCGGGTAGGATTTTCTTTTGTTAGGGATTTTGGCTTTGAATTTAAGACCTTTTAGCCATATCGTCACCTTTATGGTAAACTTACGAAACTGCAAAAAACAAATTTTACAGGAGAGCGTTTTGAAACATTAAATTGATAATAACTTTTGTTATGATGCAGATGTAATAAATTCTTAGATACATTTGATTTTCAAAATCCTGCTGTTTTTAAATACAATGAATGGATCACACCTATGTAGTACAACATAAAGTGCAATTTTTTTTAGATATGTCAAATTTACAAAAACTGCAGATTCGTAAGTTTGCCGTGGAGGTGACGATATCATCATTTGGTGATTTCTTCTTTCTTGATTTTTGCGTTTAAATATGAGCGTCACACATTTCAATGCATCTAGGGAGTGCTTGGAGAAAAATTTATGGCAACAGACCTCATGATGGTGACTGATGAAGTGGATATACTACTATAAATTTCTCAACATCATACACACCACAAAACCTTTGATTCCCCAATACTTTTCGTCAACACGGATGTTTGGTGCATCAAAATAACCGCATGGATGTCGGTTACGGCGTCAAAATTAGCTAGCCTTATGTGCTTTTCCAAACTATAATCTATCTCTGTGGCAAACTACATACAAAAACCGTTCAGCTATTCTGGCTGATTCTTTCACTTTTATAATAGTTGTAAGAATTTTATGACATTGCATCTTACAGATTACTTCAAGAAGGCGTCGACCCAAAGGATCTTGACAACATGACAAAACAGTTCGGTTTCCCAGTGGGTGCCGCCACACTTGCTGATGAAGTTGGTATTGATGTGGGCTCGCATATTGCTGTTGATTTGTCAAAGGTAAATTATTTTCTAAAACAAGTTTGATACAAAAGTCTTTATTAAGTTCTTTATTTAAATAAAAATCTTAAAGTAAAATCCTAAATTAAACCTTAAAAGACAATTTAACCGACGTAACAGCGTCTTGGACTTCGAATAATCACCAAGTCGTCTAGGTCAACCAAGCAAGCATATGCATAAAATCGGTGTGTTTTCTTGTCTATGAAAATAGACCGTTAAAAACTTTATGGCATAACGCATACGCGAAACTAAAAGTACCGCATACAAAATATTCCCTTATCGACTGAGGACTTCGACAGACTTGAATTAACCATGGATTAGTAAACCTTTGTATAAGTGCACACTTTTTGCGGTGCAGTGAACGTACGATCGACAAATTTCCCGGTATACTACTTGTAGGCGATCTCGCGGGGCAATGACGTGTCTGATTGACAGCGGCCCCCCAATACCGGCTTAAGCCGTGCTAATGTGAGCAGACTATGTAGCCCGAGAGCTGATAGACATATTTGAATAGGTACTTCATTGAGCCAAGCTGAAAACCTGTCATAAAACTCCTTATAATAAATTAAAAAGTGATGAGTGACAATAATTCCACTCCGCTGTGTCATAAAAAAAATATATATGAACCTACCAATAATAAGCGATCTCCATTCGATTATACAGACATTTAAAACGATACTAATGTAATCTGCACCTTGGATCTCAACCCGGTCATAAACATGTGTTCGCAAAACGTAAAAAACGTCCTATGCATAAACTTCAGACTTAATATAAGCTTCAATTCAATTACTGCCGCTAGTCTTCCGTGGCCTAGCTATAAAATATGACCATGAAATACATAGAACATAAAAGTATCTTTATATATATTTTTAGGCTTTCGGTGACCGCATCAGTGGCGGTGACTTAAACATTATGCAAGACTTAGTCAAAGCTGGCTTCATGGGCAGAAAGTCTGGCAAAGGCTTCTATGTGTATGAAAAAGGCACCAAAAACAGGGATGTGAACCAGGAAGCTGTACAACTTCTAAAGGAAAAATACTCTCTACAGCCTAAAGGCGCCAACACTGTAGAGGACCAACAGCTAAGGATGGTATCCAGGTGAGGCCATTTCAATTATACAAACATTTATAATGTTAATTAACGGTCTAATCTCGATTTTGTAAACAAGGCAATTTTAATAACCTATGTTTAAAAAAAAATTACTTAATATAGTGCTTCCCCGTACTTCGGAAGGTATATTAACAGTGAAACTGGTAGGAGTCAAAAACGCTGCCGTAATATTAACTTAAAGATTAAAGCACTGGTCTTTTGTTATTGCAACATGTTGTTACCCATCAATCAGCATTAAGTTAGCGTGATGATATATCGGGCCTAAACACCGTGTTTCTATTATTCAGGCATAGGACAAATAAAGGGTTCCATTTAGTTTGTGTCACTTATGTGATGTGTTTGTTCCAGATTTGTAAATGAAGCAGTATTATCACTAGAAGAGAAAATTTTACACAACCCCTTGGAGGGTGACGTTGGTGCTGTATTTGGTCTTGGCTTCCCACCATTCACTGGGGGTCCATTCAGGTAATTCTTTATGCTCCAGTCCAAACAAGATTATAAGATTAATCTCGGTTTGTAGTCTATAAAATGTAGATAGATAAATCTATATTTCATAGACTAAAAACTAACTCATTCACTCACCTTCATTATTTTAATCTTTCAGATGGGTAGATCAATTTGGAGCTGATAAACTAGTAAAGAAAATGGAAGAGTTCCAAGGTTTATATGGAGCACCATTCAAGCCTGCGCAAACATTAATTGATATGGCCAAAGACAGCAGTAAGAAGTTCTACAATAACTAAAGTTATAGCATATAATGCAGTGTTCATTATTATTATTTCCATTTTTAGTTTATCAAGTCATCACCTTGAGTGAAAAACTCAACTAAAAATGTTACACTACGTTATATTAATTTAATTGACCCTCTAAAAATATTATGTACAAAATAATCTGTAATGAAAGACAATTTTCTATCATTGGATCATTTATATTTGAAAGAAAAGTCAATTGTGTCCTACATTTATGTTTTATATAAATTTAGTGAACGTTTATTATATTAGTGATATACTTAAAACTTATCACTAATGCCTGATGCAAGACGAAAAGAGAAATGTGTTCGAAAGTGTTAAATTATTGATATTAGAATATATTTAAATGTGTAGCTCTGAGATTGTGGTTAATAACTTTTAATCGGCTAAATAATTCAAAGCGTATTTTATCTCATGTATGTTGAAGATAATAAAGTATTTTTGTTTCGTCTTTTGCTATTTTATTGAAGTTAATGTCCAAATATTATGAATAACTAGTGCAATATCGGGCTACAATGTCATACATTGCTTTTATCGTGAATCCTGTATTTCACCGAATTGGACATATAATATTGGTAGACCTAAATTCGAAGGTGCAGACAACAGCACGTTGGGTTACCACAAACTGTCAAATTTTCCCAATCGATTATGCACTTTATATTGAAAAGTCTTAGGTAGAAAATCGTTTAGAGAAATTTTACAGTTTTGTATAGCCCGACGTGCTGTTGACTGTACATTTTTAACCGGCTTCAAAAAAAGGAGGAGGTTCTCAATTTGACTGTTTTTTTATTTGTTACCTCAAGACTTCACTGGGTGTACAGACTTTGAAGGTGGTCCCATTTAAATTTGATCGACATCTGACGAGTAGTTTTTAGGTTATCCATAAGAAAGCCTATTTAATTTTAAATAAAAAAAACCGCCATCAAAACTAAAAATGGAGAAATAAAAATTTAATATTTAAAAAAAACTAAATGTTTATTTGGAACTAGCTTTTGCTCGCAACTTCGTTGGGAAAAGTTTCATTGTGCAGCTGGTGAGCTGGGCACCTGGGCAGCATATTATTTTTTTTTGGGTACATACTTACACTCTGTTCTCTGTGATTAGATGACAGGGAGTTACTTCGTCATTTTTTTACACAAATTATATTTAATGAATTTGTTGCGTGCCATTAAGAAAATCTTTTACTTGAATTTATTGATTTGTTTTTGCTTTTATTACAAGATTAATGAACTAATAGTTAAAACGCGTACTAGAATAGCATGCTACGTCATGTTATATCTCTATTTATCTATAAGTATCTACTAATTTTCGTTATTAAATTTAATACGGGACGTGGCAAGCGGACGCGTTCCCCTCTGCAAAGTACATGAACAAACGTTCATGTCAGTTTATAAAAACTAGTTCGCCGCGACGACCGACCACCATTTTCAATTCATATCTGTCGCTAAGCGGACCTCGTAAAAATTAGTGGTTGCGGAGTGTTTTCTTGTAAACGAAAACCGACATTAAAGTTATCCTTAAACGAAATTGCTTATCACACGGAAGTAATTTTCTATTCAAATAAACTACTGTTTCACATAACAATACAATTTTTATCTACAAATTTTGCGACAGAAACAACGATATGGCAACGTTAAGCGATATGGTGGTACGGATTAGCCGAGCGCACGAGTGTGGGCTCATAATAGCGATTACAATTTTTGCAACAGTGTGCACGAGTGAGTAAATGTGTGCTATGCGTGTTTACCTCACCCCCCGCGAAAAACGGCAGAATGTTTTCAGTATCTACTAAATCTGCGCTATGCCACGCACGTCTCGTGTTAAATGGTCTAAGGTTTTTATGCGTTCACTGGACTAGACAAGTTCCAAAAAAATGGTGCGTGTACTTATATACAGGGCGTCCCACGGCCATGCCACACGGAGGGAAAGTATATTAAATATTGAACGTAGGATATTTTACTAAAAGAAGACATCGTTTTATTTTTAATAATAAGTAGAACTGCATTCACAGATTTTTTAAAAATCGCCTACCTCAACCGGGAATCGAACCCGCCAAATGTGATAGAAAAATTACATGTATTTTATAATAGCGTTTGAAAGGGCTACTCATAAGCATTATTTTTTCCTAAATAACCTAGCATTTAAACGAAACTAAGATCATAAAATTTTTCATTTTCTTAAAAAAAAAATTTATCAAATGCTCAAAATGTGAGCTCACAATTACCATGCAACTGGCTGATATTAGTAAAAATAAATAATTCGAAAATGGAACACGTAAATTTTCAAGCGTCTGTTCTTTTGTTTATTGTGAGTTTCATTTTCGTTTATTAGCAATTTTTGTGTTAATTTACTTACCATGGCGTACCAAAATAATTTGGATTTAATAGAAGCATACTTTTTAAATCACAAAGACATTTCATTAGCTTTGCGGTAGTACCGCGAAAGATATCCCGATAGACGCACACCATCTCGATATGTGTTGAAAAGAATGGTGGATAATTTAACAAATTTAGGACGTTTTGATCATCGCTTACAGCAATCACAGCAGCAGATAATAAACGTCAGCGATGATGAACTCAACATTCTGATTTACTTTGAAGCGTACCCGAAGAGTTCAGTGAGGGAAGGTGAAGAAGAAATTGGACTTTCAAAGAGTAGAATAAATCGCGACTGAAAAAATACAAGTTTAAAAGTTATGTTGAAGGGCGATTAGTGCAAAAATTACGGCCGGGAGATGCTGAAAGATGATTTAATTTCTGCCAACATATCGAGAGACTCATCCTTGAGGATCAAAATTTTTTGAACACCATTATTTGGTCAGACGAGTCAAACTTTAGTAACAACGGTATGTACAACCGGCGTAATAATCGCATTTGGTCCAGACAGAATCCCTTACGAATCCGCGAGACTAATGATCAAGTGCGTTTTTCTTTCAACTGTTGGTGTGGGATTGTAAGTAACCGGGTTCTCTTAATACATTTTTACGAAGGAACTCTGAACACGGAAAGATATCTAGAAATACTTGAGATTTTAAGAAATGAGATTAATAATCTTCCTGATGCAGATCGACGAAATCTCATATTCCAGCAAGATGGGGCTCCGGCTCATAACAGTAGGAGAACAGCCGAGTTTCTTAATGAATATTTTCCTTCCTGGATCGGCACTTTTGGACAAATTAGATGGCCACCGAGATCCCCAGATCTAACCCCACTTGATTTTTTTTATGGGGTTATGTAAAAGATTTAGTTTACAGGAACCGGTACAACGGTGTGCAGGAGTTACAAAATGAACTTAGACGTATTATTTCAAACATCCACCATGCAAAAATAAGTAAATCGACAGGGAGAGAAATTATCAAAAGAGTGAGAATTTGTATACAACAGAACGGATCACATTTTGAGCATTTGATAAATTTTTTTTTAAATAAAATGAAAAATTTTATGATCTTAGTTTCATTTAATATGCTAGGTTATTTAGGAAAAAATAATGCTTATGAGTAGCCCTTTCAAACACTATTATAAAATACATGTAATTTTTCTATCACATTTGGCGGGTTCGATTCCCAGTTGAAGTAGGCGATTTTTAAAAAAATCTGAGAATGCAGTTCTACTTATTATTAAAAATAAAACGATGTCTTCTTTTAGTAAAATATCCTACGTTCAATATTTCATATACTTTCCCTCCGTGTGGCATGGCCGTGGGACGCCCTGTATATGCGTGTGATAAGTTATACTTCTTTGCACACAGCAAATAAATTTTATTAGATTTTTTTTTTTTTTTGCTGCACTTATAAACAAATAGGGGTACCTACAAGCACAATACAGGTATACAAGGGATTGGGGCAGTAGACTCAGGTGATAAGAAGATCACCGGGCTCGGACACATAGCAGGGGAATTCATTTTCTAAAGCCTGTAGATGATATAATTGTGAAAGTTGATGCGACTATGGAACGTAAATATTCATTGTATGTACATACATACATACATATAGTGTAGCGTATAGTGGTTGCAAATCCCACTATACAATAAAATTCTCATCATGTTGTATCAGTCTGTTGCCATGTTAAAATGTGTGATGCCCATATTTTAATGCAAACATCATGAAATAAGACATAAATAAATGAAGATATGGCTCAAAAGTCTTAGATACCAAGCCAAAAACCCTAACATACAAAAAACTTTACCTGGAGTGTTTGGCGGGAAACAATGGCGTCTGGATGTCGATCTTTATTTCGATAATTCAAAATTGCTTCGGAGTGGATTTTGTGCAGTGAAAGTGGTGTCGTTTTGTTGCATAAGCATCCGTGTTGACGAACAATTATGAGGAATCATTGAAATAAAGGTTTTGTGTATGTGGCGTTGAGAATTATATAGTGGCTGGAAATCCTACTATACAATTCTCATCAGTCACCATCATGAGGTCTGTACCATGCATTTCTCGCCAAGCACTCCCTAGATGCATTAAAAAGTGTGGCACCCACATTTTATTCCAAAAATCAAGAAAGAAGATGAAACTGATGACTTGGCTGTATGGGCTAGATCCCTTTGCCGTCCCGTAACAGGGAAAATATAACCAAAAAAAAAACTTTACCTCTTGTCATCATGAGTTTAAGTTCTATTATCTATGTACAATAGCGATGCGCCAAACATATCACTAAAGTGAAAAGATAGATATATATCTTTTCAACTCAGTGATATATATCACTCTTGTATATCAGTATCTCATTAAAGATACATTGCTTGTCTTGCACTAAAGATAGATATAGTTAATAACAACTATATCTATCTTTAGCGTTATTATGTCGCTTTAAACCAAAGTGTCTGAAAAGTGATATTAATCATCAAACTATATCTTGCAGTCGTGTCCATAGATTTGAGAGACTGTGTGTCAGTGTGTCGCTTAGACAAAGTTGTGTTCGTCTCTCTCTCTCTTTCTGTGATCGGAATCGTTCATTCATTCGGTATCCGTCGTCCGTATCTATCAAACTGAACTACGACACATATTGCGACACATTGATATAAATGATATAAAGAACGTCACCTGAGCTAAAGATACATTAGCTCTTTCGTGAATATATATATCTTTTATATCACTCATTCGCAAGCCATTCATTCGGTATCCGTCGTCCGTATCTATCAAACTGAACTATGACACATTGATATAAATGATATAAAGATATAATTGAACGTCACCTGAGCTAAAGATACATTAGCTCTTTCGTGAAGATATATATCTTTTATATCACTCATTCGCGAGCTACACAACTCTAATGTACAACTGAGTACCATACCATGAAGGCCTATACATACTAAACGTAGTGTATTATATACTCTTTGGCCTATACCTTCATGCTGAGTACAACATAAGTAGGTCGGTTAGGTATGTACAAGAAGATTGTAGGTAAATACAACCTTCTTAGGTATGTACCTACAAAAAAATTAGAATTATTATAATGCAGATATACGTGAGTACCTAGTATTGATATTTTACTATTTAAATAGAATAAATCTTGTGTAATGTATGCATTTCTAAGTACCTACTTTTTTAGTTAGTTAAGTACTGCCCATTAATAAAAATTTAGAATAGAATAGATCTTTATTTGGTACAAATTAAAAACATTACAATTTAGTAGAACCTATTTGTTTTTTTTTTTCAGATGTAAATAAATCATTTTAATTTGCATTCAGGAGACATTTACCAAACGACCCTTCATACAACAAAGTGGTTTGCTTTTAAATAATTTGAAAGATGATTATGAAGTTAGAATTTATTAAAAACAGACAAGTTAAAAGATACTTGGAACATACATTTTATATAGCAATTGTGCTTATTTTAATACCATCTTTCTATTATTTTGAACTTTGTGTAGTTCTACCAGCGGTTACTGGGCTGTGGTCAATCTCTTACTCTGTGCATTTGGTTTTTGCCACATTTTTATTATATAACATCATAAGTAATTTGATTTATGGTATGTTTACCAATAGCAGTATCATAGGAAAAATTTTGGTTATCTATAATCAGGATAATTGGACTATGTGTACAGAGTGTGAGAGCATGCGACCACCACGGGCATGGCATTGTAATGTTTGTAACATATGCATTTTAAAAAGAGACCACCATTGTACATTTTTTGCTTGTTGCGTAGGTTATTACAATCATAGATACTTTATTATGTTCACAATGTATATTTTTATATCAATGATCTATTCCTTTTATTTCAATGTTAAGTTTCTTGCACAATTTATAACATGGAACCATGGCCTTGTTATTATTAAGTTTATATTTCCTCTTGCAAGTTTTGTGATTGATTTTGGAAATGAAAGTCTTTATGTTTTTTTAGTTGTATTAAATGTTATTGTTGGTCTTTTTACAGGATTTCTCTTTTTCTATCACTTTAATAATGTTTTGAAAGGCAAGGTTGTTCCTGAGACAAAACATGCTAACAAAGATTTTTTATATAACAGAGGTTGGAAACTGAATTTATTAGAAGTATTTGGTAGTAGATGGTATATGGTATGGATTTCACCTTCTATTTATAGTCCATTGCCAGGTAATGGCATTAACTGGGATGTGATAGAAAAGCACAAATAATAATTCTAGAACTTTTTAAATGTTTATATGAACTGTATGTGCCATTTAGATTTTTAAGTGCAACACCTACATAATGCCTAAAATAAACTATTTTGATATCATTATCTTTTTTTCATACATCCTTCAAATTATACATAGTAAGTAGGTATACTTACCTACAAATGATATGTATTTAATGAGCTAAAATGAAATATTGTTACAGGACATTTATACTTATCGTTTTGGTCTAAAGCAGATTATTGACCAGATAGTGATCCTCTCGGTATATTTTCCATAATTTTGCATAGCACTGAGGTGACAGCCTTAGTTGGACGGGTCTGAGTGGTCCCCTTTTTGGGTAGAGGCTGCACATTGAAAGAGTGGCGCTCGTCATCCCCTAAAACCCGCTGCACCCGTGTGTAACGCATACTCTGCACTATAGGTAAAGCCGGCCGCCCCTGCCCTGATGGTAGGTACCTATATAAATTGTAGTTTTACAGAGCAAGCATTCATTTAAAATGAATAATAAATTACTTTTAATTAAAAAAAAACGCTCTCAAACCTAAAAATGGAGATATAAAAATTTTATGTTCAAGAAAAATCTAAATGTCAACTATGTTTTTTGAGGTTGGTGCCAAAGACAAGTGACAACGTTTTTTCCAAATTGAGTTAGATTTTCATATGGGTGATTTTTCAATATTCAGATATCCTTACTAAGAAAATGAAAAACTCTCTCTACTCAGAGAAATTAAAATTACATTAAAATACAGTATCTCAAAATAGAGAAAAGTTGCCATTGGCAGCCTTAGACCATTTAACATGGGACGCGGCAAGCGAACGCGTTCCCCTCTGCCAAAGTACAGTCAACAGCACGTCGGGCTATACAAAACTGTCAAATTTCTCCAAACAATTCTCAACTAAGGCTATTGAATATAAAGTGCATAATCGATTGGGAAAATTTGACAGTTTGTGGTAACCCAACGTGCTGTTGTCTGTACATGAACAAACGTTCATGTCAGTTTATAAAAACTAGTTCGCCGCGACGACCGACCGCCATTTTGAATTCGTATCTGTCGCTAAGCGGACCTCGTAAAAATTATTGGTTGCGAAGTGTTTTCTTGTAAACGACGACCAGAAACATTAAAGTTATCCTAAAACGGAGTTGCTTATCACACTGAAGTAATTTTCTATTCAAATAAACTAATGTTTCACATAACAATACAATTTTTCATCTACAAATTTTGCTTCAGAAACAACGATATAACAACGTTAGGCGATATGGTGGTACGCGGGTTAGCCAAGCAATCGAGAATGTGCGCTCATAGTAGCGATTAAAATTTTTGCAACAGTGTGCACCAGTGAGTAAATGTGGGCTATGCGTGTTTGCCTCACCCCCCGCGAAAAACGGCAGAATGTTTTCAGTACTAAATCTGCGCTATGCCACGTCCCGTCTTAAATTGTCTAAGTTGCCAGCCTACCGCCTACACAAAAGAGGAACAAGTCCAAAATTAACAATCCTTCAGTAAATAAACCAAACCAACTAAAGCTAACGACGTTACACTCAAAATCATCTCGGCAGCCCGTATGCTTGTCACATGCAGATTGCAATTTTACAAAATACCTAAAAATCGCTTTGATTACTGCGGTGTGATTTTCTTTTTATAATATGCGGATTTAGAAATAAATAAAATATCCATATTTTCATGACGATTTATTTACAAAATTATAATTGATAAAATATTTGCACCATTTATGTATTTTTTAAGGTAGGTACCTAAGTGTATTTTATTACAATGTGTATCAATAGTCACAATGACATAGCCATAAATGTAGATACATATTAACATTTTACTTGAGATCGTTGCTAAAAATTTATTTATATAAATAATATTTTGTCATATAAGTAATTAATAAAAAAAATCACTTAAAAAATACCTTCTAATGAAATCTATTGGTATGCAACGATTATTGACAAGCTGATGATATGAAAACTTTACAGAATGGAATAGGAACATACTCTACTAAAATCTAGATCACTAAACAAAAATTAATATTTGCATGTACCTATTTGGTTACCCCGAATTGTAGAATTTTTCTATTCGATTTTGCACTGTAAAGCAAACACTTTTAAGTAGAAAATCAATTGGAAATTTTCAGTTTGTGATAGGTAACCTGACCTGCTGTTGTCGAAAATAGTTTGTTTATTCAGTCATAATTATTAAAAGTTATTTTTTTAATAGGGATAGTGGAATAAAGACTGTTTAAAATAATTACTTAATTATTTTTTATTACTTTAATTTTAAACCCATTTTTTACCATTGTTATTATAACCGGAACCGGTGCATTTGTCTGTAGGTATTATGCTTACAAAACTGCCAATTCGAATCGAAATACAAATACACTAAAAAGAAAAGGGATAATCTTGCTATTGAATTGAATTTATTGTTATAGACAATAATACACGTAGGTAATAAAACAATCACTATACAGGTGCTGATTAGTCGGGAACTTACTCTTTTATTCTATATAAATATTATAGCTTTATATTGTAACGAGGTGCTGGTCAGTGAGTCAGGACTTTTTTTATATATCAAGATTTGGCAGTTTTAGGTAGCGTGATTTGCAACCATCAATTCAATTAAACAAGAAGGTAGATCTCTCATAAACGAGTAACAATGACAGTCTGAATTAATATAAATAAGTTCAGCAGGTACCTACACTGAACAGTGTGTGAATAGAATAACAAAATGTTTGTTCCCTTGACTCTCAATGAGGAAATTGTGGAGATTCGTTCTCCCTTGCTTTTACCATAATAAAACGTGATAAGACTAGGCACAGTGAATTTTTAATGTTATGTACCTACTGCAAATAATAGTGCAATTATAGTATAATTTTAAATAAAACTAAATGGAACTATTTTATACCTTAAAACAAATGATTTCATTGACAACATAATTATAAACAGTCGGTACATATTATTTATTTCAATCAACATATACATAGTTAAACTTATTATAGATACGAGTAAGTATGAATTATTTTTATAAAATAGATAGGTGAGTTATAAAATAGAAAGATTTGTAATAAATATTTTTTCTACACTAAAACCTAATAGGTAAATTATATGTTATAAGACTTAATTTTGAGAAAAATACGACATTGCTAATTTTACATAACTGTGTCAGAGTGTAAGGTAAACCAATAAGTTCACTTCATAGAAACGCACCGAGTGTGGTTTTTGTGTGCGCGCCAGGTAACAACGCGTCGTCGGGGCGTAACCGCAAGCACGATTTGAAAATTTAATAAAACTACAAATACCCTAGTAAAGGCTGCGCCGTACGTAACACTGCTCGCGACGGTCGCTTTCGTCGAAAGAGAACATCTTTAATTTACTAAATTAACCAGTTGTATCTTTCCTTCTTGAAATCAAAGACTTTTTTTTTATGTCAAACTAATCTTTTTAAATGAATTTGTGATTCATAAATTAAGATTAGAGTAACAATTTTTGAGTGTTTTATATGGAACTTCAACTAAGCATAATTTCAATAAAATTAATTACAAAAATGCTAATATTTCTAAAACGGTACATTGGAGCCAAGAAATAGGTAACGAAATTTGGGGTCCCCTATTGTAGCCCGGAGCTAATTAGGACACATCTAATGAGCCAATAAAAAAACGGTAAAGTGCGAGTTTGACATTTTTTTTATAATAAGTAAGTACCAACATATTTTTTTTGAGAATTCAGTTTCCAGTATAGGTATATGCAAAAAATAATAAACAATACATTATGGAGCCCTGTTTTATTACCTGTCAATCATGGTAGGAGTGTCAATTCTTAAGACAGTTGGCTTATTAGATACATATCGAAATTGGCCCGGTATATTTTATGATGACAGCCCTATACCATCCTATACGAGGTTATTATCCCTCGCGCGGGGTCTCAGTCGACGTACTTGTTGACATATACTATGACTGTATGATGGTTAAACTTCACCCATTAAATTTAAAATCGTTAGCAGAAATTTAGGTTTTGATAATCTTTTTGTTGCTTGTGTTTAGAATTGTGACGTAACACTGGCAGTGAAGGCGATAAATATATCTACATATTTTATCTCATAGTGTTAAATAAATAGATAAACTACATGTCTTTTTGGAAAGTATAATAATTTTGAGTTAAAAGCGAGTCATTGTCGAATAATACTTCACAGATTTATCATAATAATTGTTCTACTTAATTTACTAACTTAAAAAGTTCAAGTCTTTAACAGTTCAATATAAGATCAACTTTTAAACCTTCAGAATAAGTAACACCATCTCATTTAAATGATCTTAATTTAAGTAACACCATATCATTTAAATGATCTTAATTTTACTTAACAATAATATTTGCAAAATAAAATTCTATGGTTGAGATGCATGGTCTAATAAGTGATTTAATACATTTAACTCAAGTCTACGTACTTACAGCAGGTATATACATGTATTAACCTAATAATTTATGTTTGTATTCGCAAATTGTCGGGATAATTGATATGGTTATTGATTATTTGGCAAAATTTGTGATAAGTATCTACTACGAATTCTATCAGATTGCACTTGCGCGTTGTCCCTTGGAGGCACGTTTTGCTCCTCGGCGCTGGGCGCTGGCTTTGAATCTGTTTCTTCGTGATCGGAACTCTCATCGTTGTCCAACAAGTTTGTTGTTTCGTCAGCTCCACTGCAACGTCTGTTAAATTTGAGATTATATGGTCAATTAATTTCGGGCTTTATTAAAATGTTGTTTACAGACGACGCGACGGCAGATCAAGCAGACTACCACCAAATGTCTTTCTTCAATTGAACTCTTTCACTATGGAACAAGGTTGAAAATTGATTGAAGAAATTTGACTGTTTTAGGTAGATAGTTTTTTCTGCTGTAAGTTCTTATACAAAGAGTATGGGTTGCCAAATGTCTTGCGAATATTTTTTGGAAACACGTACTTTGCAAAAATTATTTGTCAAATGAAGCTTTCCAAAATGTTGTTTGAAAAATGTAATTTGGTCGACAATAATTTGACAAGTATTTAGGACCCGTATCTACCTCCACTGGTACCTAATCATATCGGAGAATGGATATTTACTTAGGTAAGTATATTAGATACAATTAAAAATTAACACTTACTCATTGAGAGCTTCCCTGTCTTTTGGTGCCATATTTAATACGCCATCACTAGCGGAATCCATAATATAGATAAGTACAGCAGCAATAAGCGACACTGTAATAAAATACATTACTATGATGATTATCTTACGAATAAATTTTAATATTATATTCAAAGTTATTTATAAGATACTTCAAATTTTTCATATCGTAACGTTTGCTATTAAATAATAAATTATATAAAAGAAATTGATATGAGCAATTTCTTCTTTTACAGAAATAAATTACCAAAGAGACAGCCAAGGAAGAACATTTCCAACATCAAGTATCCATATTTGTCAACTATCAGTCCAGCTAGAATTATCACCGTTGCTAGACCCATGTTTTGGACAGCTTGGCATCTGAAATGCATTTTAGTAAATCAATTAATATCGTATTATGTATAGGGTGTTTTATTAATAATTCTAACTATGTAAGTACTGTGTACTGGCATTAAGAGGTGTAAGGTAGCCAGTTCCTCAAACAGTTTAGGATTGTGAGTCATTTTCCACCATTAGCCTCTATTGTTCTGGAAATAAAGTATTTTCAGTGACACAAGGTGAAATGAAGGCAAACTGATCATAGAGATAAATTTTGTAACTTATTCGAATATTTTTTGCGTTTACAAAAGGCGTAAATATTTTTAATACTAGAAAAAATACACCAGCATCTTTCGAAATCCTGGCGGCTGCGTTAACCACTACGCCACCGAGGCGTTTGCGGAAGATGCTGGGTTCGATTCCCGCCTGAGGCAGGTCGATTTTTTTCAGTGTATTTTTTCTAACTTATTCGAGATTATTTTTAGCATCCGACTTGCTGGGTACGGGAAGCCGTTGATTGATTTTCGCATATTATTTTGTAATATGGACTGACAGTACTATACTATACTCGACGAACAAATATACCTAGCAGTGCCATGTAATGACTACGCAACCAGATATTCTCCCAACATAAACATCATGGTGTCTAAATTCTTCGCTAAAGTAAAGTAAATAAACAAACTTACATTCCATATGCTGTTCCCAACTGATTTTCTGGTACAATTAAAGCCACTAATGGCCATAAACCACTAGCTAATAATGAATATGAGATTCCCAATGTTATCTATAAAAACAGTAAGCCACATTAATAAAATCGACAAAATAAATTCAGTAGATAATCATAAACAATTTTATAAATAATATAATCCTCTTACCACTCCAATGTATGGATTTAGGAAAGTAAATGCAAGCATAAAATGAGAGCCAATAGTTGCCACAATGCTTATTATGACCCACATCACATTTCTTCCCGTTTTATCTATTAGAATACCGAAGAAAGGACTAAGAGCGGCCGATAACAAGTATACCATAGAATTGACATTGTTTGCATCTTGAGGGATGAGATCAAATTTGCGCTCAAAAAATAGCCTGCAAAGTAATCAATAATGCAGCATTCAATATAATAATCAATTACTTATTTATATAATTATTGTTATTATTCATAATTTGCTCGCCCTGCTCCCACTTTTATTTGAAGTTGGCGTAATACGTTTTTCACTTCCATACATCTCTGTCAGCCGTTATCTCATGTTCCATATCATTATTTTTTTATTATATTTATATAATTCAAATATTTTAAAAAATATCAATATAGAGGTGATTAATAATTATTATTAATCTTTAATTCTACATTTTTATTTTGTATATAAAAGTTGCACTTACTTGCCCAATGCAATAAATGGAAAAATAGCAAGGTAATATGCTACACAAATAACTGAAACCATCCAGAATATTGACTTAAAATGTAAAATATCTTTCATGTGGAATGGCTCCTCATTAGCATGCTCTTCCTGGCGACCCAAAATTTTTTCTGCTCTGTGATCCATCCAACCCAGCAGAAGTCCGCAAATTAGAGACAGAAAACATGTCATTGAAGCTGTAAATAAAAAAAAGTATATTAATTACTACATACTTGCCTTATACATAATTATATCATAACTTAGAGAATACATTACCAATAAATAATGTGACTCCCAACCGTTCTTGTCCACTATAATAGTTAGCAACCCAATTGTAAATTGGTTCCATCACCCAAAAGTTAACAGTACTTCCAAATCTCGAAAACGATAACTGGAGACCAAAAACCATGTTCAGCTCTTTGCCTTTGAACCAAAGAACCACATAATTGTTAACTGCTACTTGTAGAGATTCTCCTCCAATACTGCAAGTAAATTTATGTTTTTAATAGAATTCCCAAGAAGTTATAACTTAGGAGAGTTGACTGATAAGATGCTCAGTTTGTTCATGGTTACTGCAACCATAGTATAAAGAAACAAGTAAGTTGAATGCATAGAAACGCACCGAGCGCGGCTTATGTGCGTGCGCGCCAGGTAGTACCGCGTCGCCGGGGCGTGTCCGCACGCACACATTGAAAATTTGATAGAACTAATGAATACCCTAGAAAAGGCTGCGCCGTACCTACGTAACACTGCTCGCGACCGTCGCTTTCGTCGGAGACTATCTTTAATTTACTATAATAAGTTGTATCGTACCTTCTTGAAAACGAAGATTTATTTATATCTTTAACTTTTTAAATGAATTTTTGATGGAACTTCAACTAAGCATAAATTTCAATGATATTAATTACTATAATCACAAAAACGAAATATTTCGAAAATGGTGCATGGCATGGGAGGTAAAAAATACACATATTGAGCTAATAAAAAATAAAAGCAAAAGCCTTTTTAAAAAAAGTCTGTCGCGCGATTTACTTGTGTAAATAGACTAGTATTTATTTAATTGAGTACTTAACTCCATCTGCTAAGTTTATTTTATTTTAATTTCAGTTTAATTAAATACTTATAGATACTTTACTCACGGAAACCTCGCGACAAGCTTTTATGATCATATAAATTGTGTGTAATGTAATGAGGTTATGAGTTTATAGTTAAAATTTGAAAGGAAAATATTATTTTCTTCTTTATAGAGCATTTAAAAAAAAACTTTTTGCAAAAGGTTTTGTGCTTTTAATTATTTTTTTCTTTTTAGTTATCTGGCTGGCTACCTTTCTGAGTCTGCTCATCTCATTCAACGCATCAAAAATAAAGAGAGAATACCCCCAACAGATTATGCAAGTACCTACTTACCTACAACATTTTAGTTGCAAATAAATATTTTCATTTTTTTTTCATCAACCAACTGTTAATTTATTTAACTTAGGCCGAGTGTAAAAATTAGTAAAGAAAGGATTATATACATACAATAGTATTTTATCAAAATTGTAGATATTCTTCTCTACTTACCCAAATACAAATCGTCCAAGTATCATTAACCAAAATGCATTTATATAAGCTCCAAGAGCAAAAATTACAGCTCCAATAAACACAATTGTCATATATATCACAGTCCCCAAGCGAACTCCAAAGTACCTGAAAATATATTTCAGACATAAATAATTGTGCCTACGGACTTATTTCAAATTATGGTATTTAGTACCAACTTTACTTCTTTAGTTTCATTCGCCTGATGAGGAGAAATCAGAGATTTCTATGCTTCTTCAAAACTAATGGAAACAAAACATAAAAAAGATAACAGGCACATAAAAAATACTTATTACATTATAAGTTAAAATATTCAATTAACATTGTTGTAATTATTGTGTTTCTAAGTTTTTAATTGTAAGATTATGGATTTATTTGATTTAATTAAATTTGTCATAATAAAACTTACTTCATTATTATTTGTTAATCATTACATACATAAGATTATTAAACAAAATTATATACTCAGTTGTCATTTGGCCATAAATTAAGATAAGATGTAAGCATCTAAATAGGTCACATTAACTCTTTATGCACAAAGTTTAAACATATTCATGACTCACAATAATGATTTGTTTATAAATAGGTACTTAATTAATTAACTGCACTCAAATGTCAGATGCTCCAGATACATACTACATACTTACATGAACTAAGTAGGTGACATGTGTAAAATAAATGATTCATAAGTGTTTCTAATGATACTGATTTGAAAAACAAAATTTATTTGTATGCAAAACTTCAGTAATTCATTTTTATGAGTCACAGGGACTTTAGTTTACCACTTAATTTACTTATTTATAGAGTTGGTAATATAACAATGAGGGTAGTGGACTTAGTGCAGTATATGATCATACACACCTTAATATCTGAAGCACTTTATTAAAGAAAAAATGTAATTTGTTTTTGCCATGATATTGAAATTTTTATAAGGTTAAAATTTTAATCACTATCTTATACTTCCAAAGAAATTGTATGATCCCGCGTTAATTCCTAGCAAAATACAGAATTAAGTTATTAATTACTTATTTTCTTACAGTTCGACTTATAACATTGAAATTGTTATTTAACACCTTCACACACCGGGTCTCACATGTGGTACCCCGATTGGCATATTTTTTAATAGAAATAAAATATTCCTTGGATTCTACGAAAAAGTGTTTGACAAGAAATCTACTTGTAGGGCTTGAAACTCGCAATGTAAAAGTATTTTGTACTGCCAAATATCCTTATTTCTGACAAAATTATGAACAAAACAATAAACAAAATAGCTTGGATGTGGCAGTCAATTCCTAATAAATATTAAAACTAAAAAAGTCAATTATCTAATACTTATACATGCATTGTGAATTAAGTACTATAAAACAATGTTGTTATTATCTCAAAACAGCAACACTATCAGTCATACATACCTATCAATGAGATAGCCACCAATGAAACACAATACAACATTAGGCCAGGAGTAAATTGAGTATAATAGTGCAAACTGGGATGTATTCAAATGAGCAACATCTTTGAAGTTGTCAGCCAAAGCTCCTGGTGTATCATAACAAAAGTATGAACCTAGAACAAAGCACTACACATTAAAAATGGTGCCTCAGTATGGCAATTAAATTACAAGAAAATAATGGTTATACTCACCAAAACAAAGGAAGCACATAAATATAAGTGCTATAAACCTGTGCACTTTGTTGGCTGGATGACACCATGATGTTGTTGGTATAGAAGTCCTATTACTCCCACTTGATTCAGGGTTCTCCATGCTATACAATAAGAAATTTTGTCGTAATGTCAAAATATACCTTTCAGAACACGTTTAACAGAACATAAATATTTTGTAACTTTCAAAATCAAAACTACAAAGTAAACTACAAAATTAGGTATTTGTACAATGACTAATAAAGTCACAATTCAGTACGATACATTGTTCTTCCGTAGGGGACAAATTTATTAACACATTTTAGTTGTGCTATATTATAAACGTTTATTATATCAAATATCATACGGGAATAAATATTCAATTAACTTAATATAACTAAAAAGTAACTGCAAGATAGGGAAGTAAATCCGTAGTTAAATATTCACTTACTTCAATAATTGGTATTTTTCTATGTTCCTAAACAAGGTTTATCTAAATGATGAATCATAACAGACACACGATTATCGTCGTTATTACACCCCCAAAACAACTATGTATTATATTTTAATCCAGCTTCGAAACTTATCGTCGAACAAACAAACAACAGCATACAAGTCAATGTCACAAGAAATAGAATGTCAATCTATCTATCTATTGTCAATCCATGCGGTCCAATATGCACAAACACTACGAACGTTACCAACAGTGCAAACGCCTTGGACCGAATTGAATACGGTGCTATGTGCACTATTTGCGTGCAATCAATTTGATCCACGCTTTGTGTGTAAATGTCAAAATGTCAAACGTCCAATAAGAGGCTATGTAAAAACTATTATTTAAACACTACAATAGCACTCCAGGGTTATTAAAAGAGTAAAAGAAAATTATTGTAGTAAATAAAGTAGCTATAATGAGTCTTTATTAATTCAAAACTCAAATTTTTACTCTAATAATTCACACACTTGAACGTCAAATTCGAGTTTGACATCTGCGCACACACTGCACTACCTCTTTTTCGTGTGCACCGTTCGCACTGCTTAATGAAGTCACTCATAACGTCACATATTTTCATTAGTGCGAATACGTTCAATTTGATTCACTCCGTGTGCGCGCTATCGGTGCCAATAGCGCACATATGCACAATTCGGACCGCGGTGATGTGTCAGTTTGCTTTACAGACTAATTAGAGATAATAGAGATCTTACACAAAGATAGGATCCTCAGAGGCTTTAGACAACATTCATTTCGATAATCGCTCTCGCTATCGCTAAGTCAAAAAATGTATGGGATTGACATAAGCAATCGAAAAGTGATCGATTGCTTATGTCAATCCCATAAATTTTTTGACTTAGCGATAGCGAGAGCGATTGTCGAAATGCATGTTGTCTAAAGCCTCTGACCAATAATTTTAATCCTTTGTCTAAGGGTCTAAGGTAGAGATACTATGTATTTCAGCTTGATGTCAGCAAAGAAGAGCAGCAGGCACATAGCAGGACTGCAGCAGCAGGCAGCAGACAGTTTTTTTTTTTTTTTTTTTTTTTTTTCTTGGCAACAGAATGTTAACTATTTGCCAGTATCAATGTGAAGTTAAAAGGTAGGGAAGTCGAAAATAATAGAAAAGGAATAGGTATAACGGAATTAGAACTATAGGATCAGGGAAGTAGGATATAAAAATATACTAAATCTTAATATTGTTATGATGAATATATGCCGATAAGATATTTAAATAAACAACAGGATACATTAATAAGCAGGATAAACGAGTAGGAAATGGAACACGTAATTTGATTAAGGAATCTAGGAATGAGGAACGGTCAAGTAATGGGCAGGAGAAAAACATGTGGTCCAAATCACCCACGTCTTCTCCACATTCACATAAATCACTGGTC
The DNA here is from genome assembly GCA_955850985.1 of Elophila nymphaeata. Taxonomy (NCBI): domain Eukaryota; kingdom Metazoa; phylum Arthropoda; class Insecta; order Lepidoptera; family Crambidae; genus Elophila; species Elophila nymphaeata. The sequence continues at coordinate 17,867,916 of OY039068.1, forward strand.
ACAATATGTAGTCTTGCCAAATGGGCAGGAGTACAGACATGACCTAGACGCATACGAATAACAGAACTGACGGAAGATTTACTGCAATCTTGATTACGGAACCAAGGTTTATGCGAAATACAAGGTTGTATTGAGAAATATTTTCTGCCTTTCTGTCCACTGACCCATAAACTTGACCACGAATCTTGAAGGAAGGTTCTTGGTAAAGTTAACAAGTCGTGACAATAATTTAGATAGGGATAAATATCTCCACACTCCACCGCATCCTTCGCTAACTGATCAGCATATTCATTGCCACTTATACCAGAATGACTTGGTACCCAAGCTAAAGACACTGATAATCCTAACATGTGGCATTCATGGAGCTTTAACCTAATATCAAATAAAATTGGGTAGTAATACTTCAATTTAAACGGATATTTTTCAATAGCCTGTAGGGAGCTTTTAGAATCGGAAAAAATTACGGTCCTTTTCAGTTTAGCCAATTTAACGTATTCTAATGCCTTAAATATTGCAAAGCATTCGCCTGTAAAAACTGTTGATTCTGGAGGCAATTTGATTTTTTGTACTATTTTATACTGCGTGTGAAACACTCCTACACCTACATTTCCTAACTTGGATACTTTAGAAGCATCTGTGAAAATATAATCACAGTTAAACCAATATTCTTCCCGAATATAATTAAATATATGATTTACTTCGAAGGCGCCTTTATTTAAACCCACATCATAGCAAATTTTAGGACATAATAATAAAGCTTCATATGGAGTAGAAAATAAAGGTAATTTATTTGAACGAAAAAGGTTATTGGAAAAATTCCTTACTTTTCCATAACTTACAATCAAACAAATAGGAGGCTTGTTGGACCAGTAACTATTGAATCTAATATGTTCATCTAAACTTTTTAGCTTGGGTAAAAGAGGATGATTAATATACTGAAATGATTTGAACAAAAACTTGTCACTTAAAAATTGTCTTCTTAAGTGAAGAGGCGGTTCTGAACACTCTACTTGCATTGCGTTAATAGGCGAAGAGCGCATAGCACCTAATATCAATCTCAAAGCCTTGTACTGGATGGTATCTAGTTTCTTAAAAGCAGTAACACTACTTCCTTGAAGAATAAATGTGCCATAATCTAATATACTTCTAATGAGAGCATTATATATTAAACGTAGAGTAGATGGGTGAGCACCCCACCAAACACCCGACAAACACCTCATCATATTAAGGACGCGTTCACATTTTGTCACACAGCAGACAGTTATTTTTGTCAATATCACACAGACTAGGCTTGAGGCATAAATATAGGATTAGGTATTTTTCGATACCAGTACGTACCTAATCCACGTTACCGAGGAACAGGTATTTTCGTATTCTAAGAATATGCATAAAATATTTATCGATTGTAAACGAAACTACGCTCTATTGGTCTATATTAAACACTAGAGATTTTAAAAAAGTGTCTACCAAAATTCTTCTTTTTCAAGCGTTGGTTCGTTCAGGTCTCGAATATTGTAGCCAAGTCTGGTCTCCGCAATACGATGTTCACATTAAACGCATCGAACGTATTCAGAAAAGGTTTCTGTGGCATCTTTCCTACCAAACCTATAAGGCTAAAGAGTTGCCCTCTTACGAACAACGGTTAACCTATTTTAAGCTTAACAGTTTACGGGACCGTAGGTTTTTGTTAGACTGCTTGTTTCTACATAACATTGTTAACGGAGCCATAGATTGTCCACCACTGTTGAGCTCGGTACATCTCAATATCCCTATAAAATTGCCACGTTTTGCCAAATATGTCCCATTTGCGGTAAAAGGCAGCAAGACCAACCTCGGGCACCACGCCACCATGAATAGACTCCAACGTCAATACAATGCTCTAGTTAAAACGACTAAGATAGATATTTTTGCTGACAAGACGACAAGATTTAGACGAGAGATTATAAATTGTCTCACGCTCGGGTCCTTCAAGCTCTGATTGTGTTCTTATTATTTTATTTGATATTTTTAGCTTCCTAAAGTTTTGTAACATCGAGTCCAAATATGCATGCCGTGGCAACCTATAATTAAGTCTGCACTTAGAAGAATTGTTAAGCACTTAGTTTTAAGCTGTAATAGTATAAGATTTGTTGGTTGTCCTAAAATAAATAAATAAATAAATAAATGCATTAAGTCAATAGATGGCGCTGAACTGCATTTTATTTTCCTTTAGTAAATTTTAATTAATTCCTAAAATAAGAGATATTTTAGGAATTGATTAAAAATAAGAACAAAATTAAAATAAATCACAATGATTATTCCTAAAATATGTGATAATTTTTTACTCATAGAAAATACTTTTTGCAAAACAAGGATTTACGTTCATACCTAATCAACACTTATAAGTAGCATATTTATTATATTTTCCATTAACTTAATATTCGCGAGCAATCATTCTCAATATGCAGTAGGACCCTATTACCTAATATCGATACTTATAATGAAAATACCTTCCACATTCCGAATATTAAATATGTGGTTAGATAAGTATTCCATAAATATTAGGAACAGGTATTTAGATTAGGTATTTTTAAATATTAGGAACAGGTGGATTAGGTACGGAATTTACCTAGTCCAGCCCATGTCTAACATAGACTAGCCTGTTACGGGACGGCAAAGGAATCTAGCCCACACAGCCAAGTCTTCAGTTTCATATCTTCTTTCTTAATTTTTGCAATAAAATGTGGGTGCCACCAATTTTAATGCATCTAGGGAGTGCTTGGCGAGAAATGCATGGTACAGACCTCATGATGGTGACTGATGAGAATTGTATAGTGGGATTTCCAACCACTATATAATTATCAACGTCATAACACAAAACCTTTATTTCAATGATTGCTTAGTATTAACATTCCCTGTAACTATTTATTATATATAGTTTACTTTATCTCTGATATCTGAGTAATATCAAGCAATCTCAGGGCCTAATAGGTGAGGCTCTGTAGATTCCTATCCTCCCTTACTTGTATTAGTAATTTTATTTTATTGATGATGTGTAGTGGAAGTTGTGGCCGTAACTATACAACTTAATCAATGTCTCTGTGGAAGCATAGCTTTCTGACATGACAAAAGTTTATCTTTTCAACCACTTAATTAAATTAGTTCAACTCAAATGTCTATAAAAAATATTATATATTTACTATAATTATTATTTTTACAGTACCGGTATCTTATCTCCATATTATACTGGGTGTAAAAGACATGAACAGTCAAACGAGAACCATGTATTCTATACATCAAAATAAGACATATTACAATTTTTATTTTTTGGTGTTAAAAATAATTGCAAATTGTACTGCGCAATGTAAAGCGCTCAACTCGCACGCAACTCGCAAAACCGCGAAAATTTTGCCAGACGGCGGCCCCGTTCGTTAGTGTCCGTGCACATCGAGTGAGCTACATTGAACGCTAACGTTTTGAAGCCATTTTTTGTTATGAAATACTAAAAAAAATGATAATGTTTCTTTGGACAATAACTAAGAAATAACGTATAGAATACGTTTTCATAAAAAAATGAAAAAAAAAATTATGACTTTGACCTTCAATAAAATCTTAACTATCAATTTCCCAGGTATAGTCTACAGGAAAAAAATTGTTATGATGGTGAGCAGAATACATGGTTCTCGTTTGACTGTTCATGTCTTTTACACCCTGTATATTATTGTATCTTTGATATAACTATTATCTAAGTATATTAAATGTAATTATATATTTTCATTCAATAAATTTATCATATTATTAAATATTACTATATTATAATTTTATTATCTTATGTCTCAATGTATAGGTATAGGTTTATTTGCACCTCTTACAGTACACATAAAAAAAAATGCACTGTAAACGTAAATAACTATAAATACTATAATAAAACAAATACTTAAGCGTAGGGCGTTTAAGGTTATATAAGTACTCGTTAAATTAAGTATGTGGATAACTATAAAGGTTTCGCCACACAGCCGGCGGGACGCGACGCTAGCGGGACGCGAGTGTTTGTAATATATTGAACTGTATGAGAGAGATCACACAGCGGCGTTGCGCTCGGCATGTCACGCCACGCCGCTCTGTGTGACCTCTCTCATACAGTTCTATATATTACAAACACTCCCGTCCCGCTGACGTCCCGCCACCGTCGCGTCACGCCGGCTGTGTGGCGAGACCTTAATTGGCTTAAATTGTATTGAAACCATGTATGTATAGACTATTTATATGTAAAAGCTGTTGTTGTCCCGAATAAATAAATAAATGATTCCTCATAACTGTTCGTCAACACTGGATGCTTATGCAACGAAACGACACCACTTTCACTGCACAAAATCCACTCCAAAGCAATTTTAAATTACCGAAATAAAGATCGATATCCAGACGCCATGGTTTCCTTAAACCTTAGATTAGATACCTCTAAGCGCCAAACACTTTTGTGTTTCTTCCCGCCAAGCACTCCGTTTTCTTTTTTTTTTGGTATAATTTTCCCTGTTTCGGGACGGCAAAGGGATCTAGCCCATACAGCCAAGTCTTTAGTTTCATCTTCTTTCTTGATTTTTTGCATTAAAATGTGGGTGCCACACTTTTTAATGCATCTAGGGAGTGCTTGGCGAGAAATGCATGGTACAGACCTCATGATGGTGACTGATGAGAATTGTATAGTAGGATTTCCAAAAACTATACAATTCTCAACGCCACATACACAAAACCTTTATTTCAATGATTCCTCATAACTGTTCGTCAACACGGATGCTTATGCAACAAAACGACACCACTTTCACTGCACAAAATCTATTCCGAAGCAATTTTGAATTATCGAAATAAAGATCGACATCCAGACGCCATGATTACCCGCCAAATACTCGTTTTCTTTTTTTTTGTGTTTTTGTCCCTGACGGGACGGGCAAAGGATATCAAGTCCATACAGCCCTGTCTGTATTTATGTCTTCTTTCTTGATGTTTGCATTAAAATATAGGCGTTGCACATTTTAATGCATCTAGGGAGTGCTTGGAAAGAAATGCATGGCAACAGACCTCATAACTGTGACTGATGAGAATTGTATAGTGGGATTTCCAACCACTATACAATTCTCAACGCCACATACACAAAACCTTTATTTCAATGATTCCTCATAACTGTTCGTCAACACGAATGCTTATGCAACGAAACGACACCACTTTCACTGCACAAAATCCACTCCGAATCAATTTTGAATTATCGAAATAAAGATCGACATCCAGACGCCATGATTTCCCGCCAAACACTCGTTTTCTTTTTTTAAATTCTACCTGTTACGGGATGGCAAAGGGATCTAGCCCATGCAGCCAAGTCTTCAGTTTTATTATCTTCTTTCTTGATGTTGGCATTAAAATATGGGCGTCACACATTTTAATGCATCTAGGGAGTGCTTGGAAGCTTGCGTGCTTGATGAGATTTGTATAGTGGAATTTCCAACCACTATACAATTCTTAACTTTCAATGATTCCTCATAACTGTTCGTTCACACGGATGCTTATGCAACGAAACGACACCACTTTCACTGCACAAAATCCACTCCAAAGCAATTTTGAATTATGGAAATAAAGACACCCCACTTCTTTTTTCGTTTTCCCTTTTAGGGGACGGCAAAGAGATATAGCTCATACAGTCAAGGCTTTAGTTTTTTATCTTCTTTCTTGATTGTCGCATTAAAATGTGAGTAATCACATATTTTAATGCATCTAAGGAGTGCTTGGCGAGAAATGCATTGTAATATACTTCGGCGGGAAATCTCACTATAAAACTCAACCTCACCAGTCATACACACAGTCACTCCAAAAAACCTTTATTTCAATTATTCCTCATAACTGATTGCCAACACGGATGCTTATGCATGGTAAGATGGAAACAATGCCATTTTCGCTGCACAAAATCCACTTTGAAGCAATTTCGGAGTGAATTTTGTGTGTGGGGTATATTCGCTATCTTTTTTTGACAGTTGAAAGTGATGATCACTGAGCAAATTCTAAGAGCAAATAGCAAATTACGTATCCATTGCTGTTTTACGCGACAAGTGCCATAATAGCGTGTCGTGTATTAAAGAATCCAAGATTTCTGTATGCAATTGCTGTCAAAAGTAATATTATGTGTATAAGCTCCTTGATTATGTGGCTATCAAAATGACTTTGTTCATACCTTGTTCATACACATGCTTACTTAAATTAGTACCTAAATAAAGGTTTGCATTTAATCTTTGCAAAACCTCGATGGGCTATGTTCAGACAAAAACGACCTGAAAATATTTTCCGCAAGTAGAAATATCTTCACCACATCGTCGTCGGGTGGATAATTCTTTTCTTATATTTTCTGTCTTAGGAAATCTGGAAACAAAATTATTTTTGTAAGAAATTTTTATACTCATATCCAGTAAGATCCTATGAAATTTCCTTTATTAAAATCTGTTAATGGGGTAAATGAAATTCGCTATAACACATCCACAAGTTAGGATAAAATAATCCCAATTGTTGTCAGTGACGAAATATCAATTTTTGATGGCAATGCAATATTGCAATGTTCCAAAATTACATACGAATACACTTCGAAACTGTTTTAAAATTTTATCGGTAATAGCCTATGTCCAACAGTGGACGTCTCTCGGCTAAAATGATGAATGAATGGTAAAGCAAAGGAGGTTATTTCATTCAGCCACAACCAAGCAATAATTAGGTTGGTATAACATTGGTTTAGGTTAGGTTAGACTTAGGTTAAACGTTTTCACATTTTACTATAGGACTATTACATGTCTTGTGGGTTTTTATGATGCAATTAGGAATTTGCCTCTGAAGATAATCGTGAATTTTTAATCTCAAACACCACCACTAGCAACGATTAGAAAGTTTCTTTTCATCCCTTCTTTTCGAAAAGTGTCGCTTTGTTCCTTTAAAAGTGGGAACAAAATAGCTCTTTTCCGATAAGAACTTTTTAGCGGGCGTAAAAGTGATTTGAATTTAGAACATATATCATTCATAGAAATCGAACGCAAATTGTATGAATTACTGGCTGGTACGTGTTGGCTGCACGGCACTAACTAAAAAAAAAACAAAAGCGCGCGAATTACTTTTCTGTTCTTGTTATCTCAGTACATATTTTATTGTTTTTTGCAAAAATAACTACCTCGAGTTATGAAAGTGATAATGCATTATCTCCTGAAACAATGACTATAGAAGCTAACAACGTCGTACAAATACTCAAAATATAAATGAATCGACAACAATATCGATCCCAAATAAAACAGTGACAATAACTTTTAATAATTGCGCTAGCGTATCAATATAAATATAAATTTGTAATTATTTTTACTTCATTTCACATGTCTTCTTTTAATTAAATATATTCATTAATGAATATATTTAATTAAAAGAAGACATGTGAACTTTTAATTATTTTCTCATAGAAAGGGGATGAAAAGTAGAGTATTTTTTCCTCGGGCGATGTACTTTGAATCCCTCGCTGCGTTCAGGATTCTACGTTAGAATCCCTCGCTACGCTCGGGATTCTATTCTAGAATCCTTCGCTTCGCTCGTGCTTCAAAGGGCCCTCGCCATAAAAATACTATTTTGCTCCCTTGTTATACAATCTACTATTTCAACACACTTCCTCATAAAGTGGCTCTAATCTAATGACACCTATAATCAAACTGTGACTTTTTCATTACTATTATCGAGTGAGTAAACGCACGCGCCCGCGCACGCGCGCGCGCCCCCGCGCCCCCGCGCCGCCCCTTCTGAGACGCATCCTACTAGCGAAATACCAAGTACATCCAATGATTGGATTTCACCTACCTACACGAATAATGAACCATCACAAATAACAATAGAACATGAAAGTATTTCAGTAAATAATCTATCTGATGAGACCGCTATATCATCAAAAATAGTTAATTATAATTTTACTAACTGCACATTTACTAATATTGTTTCTCTAAATAAACTTTTTATCTACTATGTAAAATGGTTTTTTATTTAAGTATTATTTTATTCAGAAGTGTGTTGAAAAACGTTGTATGATACACGTTGTATTGATGATTACCGTCCTCGGCTCCTTAAGACCCTCGCCTGACGGCTCGGGCCTCAATGCGCCTCAGCGGTAATCACCAACATTACACACTTGTACCATAATGTACTATTATCTAATTGTCACCACTGGTGATATCTGAGATTTCATTTTCCCTTTCGTCGCCACCGTCATCACTGGCAATAAATGGGATTTTTTTTCTTTTTTGTCGCCTGTGGGAAAGTAGCCAGTGGTGACGGCTGGGAATTACCGAAATTTTGTGTACCTATCTACCGTACACTGCTGTAACTTTGCCAACTAAACGCAACTTTGCCTATTTCGTTCCGATGACAATATCTTCCATTTACATAGTTTTTTCTCATTTTCTACTACTTATAATATAATTTTATATTAATTATAGGTTTTTCGTTTTTTTAGTGGCAACTAAAGTATTTTTCTGACAATTGAGTGAACAAAGTCAGGGAGTGTGCAGAAGAATTTCGAAAGTGTTTTGTCTTTTCAGTTGTTGCCTAAACAAACGGTGTTTCTGTGCAGTAAGAACGTCCCAGGGCACGAAAATATTGTCTATTTTCAGAAATGCTTAGTATTTTTATGGATATGACACAATTTCAGAAAATTTACTTAGCGGGAAAAAATGTCAAGTGTTTTGGAAACATCAGTAACACAACTTTGCCTAGGTCTAGGGTTGTCACTAGTGGGGTCCATGTCCGGAAGCCTCCTCGTGGCGGACCCTGGTAACGTGGTGGGGAAACTTTCTCGGCGGGTGTGTGGCTTTTGATGTCAAGTGTGTCCGCTTGGCATTTGAAGTCACATGCCATCGTCGTCGAGTTGAATTTGTTTTCCCACCACGGCTAGTTCCGGACGGCCCTTTTCAGGGCCATGACCGCGCCCGGGGACCCCCGGGCGCGGGCTGATGGCTGCTCCCGGTATCTTCGTCAGGAGGACGCGCCAGGTCGAGCAGCCGGCGTCGGTGAGGAGGCTGCCTATATGGCCGGCGTCGGCCAGCGGCCCACAGGGGCCGGCGTCAGTCGGTAGCCCCTGTGGGCTGCCGTGAAGCAGTTTGCTGTGTTTCGGATTGAAGGGAAAGGTATCCAGTGTAATTACTGGGCATGGAGGGCATCATCTTAGACGATGGCATGTGACTTCGAATGCCAAGGGGACACACATGGCATCAAAAGCCATACACCCGCCGAGAAAGTTTCCCAAACACGTTACCAGGGTCTGCCATGAGGAGGCTCCGCATATCCTGGGGGAGGCTGCGTTAACCATGCACTACGCTACTGGGGCACTGCTTTTTCCGTCGAAATTTGTCAGTGCTTGGTGCTTATGTTTTTATGGTAAACATTGTTTCATCAGCAAATCTTTGAAATTTGCACTTCTAAGATCCGAACGAAATATTTTGTTCGGATCTTCCGACCGGATTGAGGAGATTGCGGATGCGGATTGTAAATGCTGGGTTCAATTCCCGCCTGTGGCAGGTCGATTTCTTTTTCAGTGTATTTTTCTAGTTCTAAAAATATTTACGCGTTTGGAAACGCAAAAATTATTCCATTATATAAGGTAGTTTCACTGGACGGCAAATATCTGCATAAATATTTCGTTCTGATCTTAGAAACAATGTTTACCATAAAAACATAAGCACCAGCACTGACAAATTTCGACGGCGAAAGCAGTGCCCTGGTAGCGTAGTGGTTAACGCAGCCACCCGGATTGAGGAGAATGCTGGGTTCGATTCCCGCCTGTGGCAAATCGATTTTATCAGTGTATTTTTCTAGTGTCTATGTCTGTCTGTGGCATCGTAGCTCCCAAACGAATTGCCCGATTTTGATGCAGTTTTTCTTACTAGACACTAGTTTTTCTTGTTTGCAAGCTGACGTGATGAAGATGGTTCTTAGCTATAAATTTTTGTCGGGGATTACATAAAAATTTCAGTTTTGTAGTGTTTTTACTAATTGCATCTATTACAATAATCGTAAATGACAGTATTATAGACGAAGTTGCTTTTCTATTGGTATTTCTCTTTTCGTTTCTGAGGTAATATCAGAACAGGAACGTTTTTCATTGTTCATGTATGTATGTATACTCTCTCTGTTATCAAAATATTTGAAACATCAAAATGGAAATAAAATAGTTTCCCGTAAATTTTAAAAAGAATATTGTTTATTTATCAGTTTATCATTGTTTAAATGGGTAATAGTGGCTGAGAGGTTCAGTATCAATGAGCACAAGGAGCGAGTGCGGCGTAACGTGGTGCGATGAAGGCGAGCGCCTAGTGCGCAGGGCGGGCGGGGTGCGGCGGGCGGGCGGCCGGTGTCGGTCGGCGCGCAGTGCTCCTCGCGCAGGACCGGAGTGGTGTTCACTCGGCGGCGCGCCACGGCGCGACATGCCCAGCTGATGTTTATTTATACCGCGAGCTCGGTGGAGGGTGCGCGCGGGAGGCCCTCCCCTCCGCGGCACCACGGTTTCGCGTGATGCAGCCGAGCGAACTTACCGACACCGCGCACGCCACTAGCGGAAACCCCCCGCAGCGTGGCCTCAACGGTGGCCGCTTCGACTTTGACGATGGTGGTACATATTGTGGCGGGTGGGAGGACGGCAAGGCTCATGGCCACGGCGTGTGTACTGGGCCCAAAGGCCAGGGTGCCTACGCAGGATCCTGGCATTTTGGCTTCGAAGTTTCCGGTGTCTACACCTGGCCCAGGTGAGATAGTGACTTCGCCCGGGCGTCGCACATGCCCGAGCGCAAATCCGCGTCCGAAGCCGCTCCAAAAATAGGCTGCTATTAATAATTGAGTTCGGTGTTTCGCTAGAAAACGTGTGTAACGGCGGTGAAAGTGCCTCATGGCCTAATCTCAGTGAAAATATTCATATCGATCTGTGGATACTGATAACACCACGTGATAACAGTATCACGGGCGCTTAATTTGCTAGTGGTCATGTTATTGCAGCAAACAAATTCATTAACATTCAATATGTGTTAATGTAACGAGACACTATTTTATATCTCCCAATTGGGTTCAATTCCTTGTAGTGGATGTGTCCTCGTCACTATTTGAGACAATGGTCAAGATCACTAGTTTATTGCAATGTTGCCTCTGCAATTACCGATGTTTAAATGATTCGAATCACGTCACGCTTCCTGTGCTAATATACAATAAAGACACCTTATGCTTGAGTGAGATGACAATAGGTACTAATACAACTACAAGATTGTTGAATGAATATGTTCATATCCATGGCGGTGAATCAAACCGAGAGTATTGGACCCAGATCCAACCAAACGTCAAAACAGTCTACGACTTCTTGGAAATGATTACAAAATGTGCTACTTTTGTCATCGAGTAATTAAAATAAAGATATCAACTCAAACCATAGAATAAGACGACGACGGGGGAATGTGTTTTCGTTTACATTTTATATACATAATAACATAAACAAGTTGCCATGTCTGTAGTTTAGTTTCAGTCATGGGTCAATTAGGTTTTATTAGTCTTGAAGCCTATATTTATACATTAACTACCAGAATAATATGATGAAATACAAAAATAAAAATGGTTTACTGTTAAATGTATGAAGAGGCAGTATATACGCCAATTCTTGTTAAAATTTATCGCTATGCTATGCATACAGAATATTTAAATATTATATAATAAAACTCACCCAAATTTTCGCATATAGAAGTAGAAGCCATTTAATTCCAATCTCAGTATTATTTCCAAGTTTAACATGAAATTTTATTGGGGATGAAATATGAGCTTTATAGTTAATATAAGTCACCATTATGAATTTTTCACTTTTACGAGTCTTGAGAAATAACCGTCCTGTAACAAAATTCCATAACATCTCATCTTTTTTGAAATGTTTTGTTTCTTTTACTCTATGGGCTAGCTAAGGGTATAGGATCATGGAAAGACCAAGGATGGACGCCTTATTAAATCATGGTTCAGCACAGCCGACATCATTTTTTTTATTCTAAGGAAATAAAATTTTAAGGAAATAAAATTGCCTGAGAAAAGTACCTTATCAGATGAATGTCTGAGAAAAATTATTGCAAATTTTATAATGAGTAAACAAAATTTTGTACGTTACTTTTCCACCATGCTTACACTTATCTAGAACACATTTAATTTTATTTGATAATGTTTGGCTTCGACCTACTTCTTAGCCTCACTACATGCTGTGCGAGTTAAAGCAATATGTTGGTACTTAACAATTGTATCGTTTCTCAAATTAGGATGTAGGATACGTTTATTTCTTCTTGTTTATCGTACGTGTATACATATACTACATAATTATCTGACGTATAGTATAATTGCGCGATCAGTTGTCATTTCGAGTCTTTTATGAGATTGCATGTGGGAGTGTCCCCCGAGTTCTTGTTGTAAAAACACGTGTTGAGAGACTCCATTTTAACCAAAAATCTACCGTACAATTTTTTTTGTAACTTTAAATAAGTTTTCACTTGACATTGGCAAAATGCATAATCTTTAAGATTTGCGAATGCCATTAATTAAGAATAGAATAGAATAGAGATTGCATGTGACATTTGTTTCTGTAAGGTTTATAATTCTGACTGTTAACTTTTATCTCGGAATTTCTCCCGAGTTCTTGTTGTAAAAACACGTGTTGAGAGACTCCATTTTTAACCCTAATCAACCGTCCATTTTTTGTTATTTTAGTTACATTTTCACTTGACATTGGCAAAATGCGTACATTATAAGTATCGCGACGCCATTAATTAAGAATTGAATAGAATAGTACTTTTACCTCAGGTTTAATAAATTAACTCTAACACCTACAATTTGCTCGTAATAAGTCAATGCTCCTCTAATCCATTTTTAAAAATTGAACATCAGAATTAGATTGTGTAACGTGGTTGATAAAAAAACCTAATAGACCGGCAACGCATTTGCGATTCCTCTGGTGTTGCAGATGTCCAGGGCGGCTTGATCACTTACCATCAGGTATACTGTTCGCTCGTTTCTCCCTTTTCCATAAAAAAGAAAATTCCTTAAAATAGAAAAAAACCCTAAGATACATATTGCTAAGGAGCAGAAACATCCAAGAAAAAAAATCTTACTTATTCCACACAAAGTTCTTCATAATCTGAAAAAATCGGGATTGGTCTCCCCTTGACTTTCTCGTATACCGGAAACGACTCATAGGTTGATAGAAACCTTATATTTTGATGTCATACATGCAATTTTTGTCACCCAACCGAGTACCGACCGCGCACTTGGTTGCTTAACTTTCGTGATCGACGGCTCAAAATTTGATAGAAACCTTATATTTTGATGTTATACATTAGTATGTTAAATTTGGTTGCAATAAGTTAGACCATGCTCGAGTTATCGTGCTAACGCACAGACGCACAGACACACACACACACAGACATAATTCCAAAAAAAAATATTTTTGGACTGAGGGAGGTCCAAAACGTGTAAATCCGTCAAAATCTCGAGGTCGAATTTTTTTACGATTACAAGACTTCCTTTATACTACGTACGAGAAAGTAAAAAAACTCGAATAACTAATGGCGGATTTTAATATTCTAGCCAGTTACACGTGCACAACTAAAATAATGAAACTATTCATGGTTTTATTTGTAGAGATGACAGTACACAACCTTTGTTTTGTCAATGTTTGACCAAGTCCTTCTATGTTTGTATGCAATTCGTATATTTAGGGATTGGTTTTTTAACTTGATGAGGAAGCCTTTGGATTTCATCTCGTCTGGATCATAAAGCCAAAGCTGGAAGCAAGCTTTATCTCTTCATCAACCCTCAGCCTACAAGGGGCTATCGTGTCACTAATTGTCGGAACACAACAACATTATTGTTATGGCATCAGACTTTTATGCGATGTTGAGTCATGCGGACTTATACTAACCAAACTAAGCAATAAGGATCAGTGTTAGTGAGCACAAGTAGCGAATGAGGCGTAGCGTATATAGTATGGTGATGTAGAACGCAAGCGATAAACAGATTTAAAATGCCCTGAGAATCTGACGTGGGACTGAACTGAACCGCACATCACAGAGGTAAAAGATGTATAGCTTAACTCACATATCGTATTTAGTACCTTTTTTTTGACGGGGAGGTCAAATGCATTTACGCATCGTTCCTGCGAGGTTGTGCCAACCGCAGGGGATATGTGGGACTCGACGATGGCATGTGACTTCGAATGCCAAGGGGACACGTTTGACATCAAAAGCCACACACCCGCCGAGAAAGTTTCCCCACCACATTACCAGGGTCCGCCACGAGGAGGCTTCTGGACGTGGACCCCGTCGTATTTAGTACCTACCCTAACAGTTTGCATGCCATTGACATATTTTGTTACATCTTTGTGATACTCCGTTATAAAAATTATTTATAAAACTTTACTGTATAACTATAGTGACTTATAATACTGAAGATGACTACTGTACTCACAAAATCACTGGAAAATAACCTAACTGTTATTTCTCATAATATTTAGTCCATTTACATAGGTCCGGTGTTACATTAATCATAACTTCAATCAGTGGAATATTATGTTCATGGTTAATTCGATTGCGCAGCACGCTAGCTAACGTATAATTGTAAGCACTATAAGTGAACAAAGTGATTGGCAGGTTAGAGTGGGGTGAAATTTATGATGTTTTCGGTTTTAGTTTTTCATACTTTTTTTATCTACATCTTCAAATACAATTTTTTCTAACTTCAAAAAATAAATCGCTTGTATTATAGTAGTGTATTGGACTACGGAAAAAAAAAGTAAAATAAACATGGAATTTTGAGAAGATTTAGGCTTTTTACGATGACCGTAGGTTCATGCGTACTGCGTTTAGGAAATCAAAAGCAAATTATTCAGGCACCATTCTATCCAATTTGGAAAGTAATCGCTGACGAAATGTTTATTATACTTTATAATAATTATTAATTATCACTTTGGTTTTTAATTTTAAGAGGTCTTGAAAATGGACCGCATCCTGGGAAAGCCTCCACTTTACATAGAAAGGAACTCTACCTATTCGCCATATTTTATTTCTCTCGCTGAGTAAGTTTTCGTTTCCTAAGGGATTATGCATTTATTTTATCACCACTTTATTTTCAAATAAAAGCAATTTAAAAAATTCAACCAACTTCGAAACCGAAAAGTGAGAGATAAAAGGCTTAAGTTTTAAAAAGTGTAAAAGTAATATATATGCTAACTATTAATACTAATAAATAAAAGTAAGAATTTTTTAAATAATATGTAGACCTGCGAACACGTGTGTTCTGTGAACACACGTGTTCGCAGAATGTAGACCGATATAGTTTTTGAAATGTCCGTGGAAAAACAGAAAGACAACTGTTTACACTCATGAAATTTGGCACCCTGATACCACCACATAAACCATAACTGTGCAATAATGATAACATTAGAAAGATACGTACGGGTAAAATTGATAACCTCCTTATTTTAAGTCGGACAAAAATCAAATGATATCTACATCATTCATATTCAATTTTCATTTCGTATATATAATCAGCATCAAGCAATCAGCAAAAATAAGCATGATCTAATCGTTAAGACTTTGTTTTTTTTTTCGAAAACAAAATCACCGACTTCAAAAATGAGGAGGTTCTCAATTCTGTTGGTATGTTTTTTTTTGTGTACACCGACTATGCCGAGATTTCTGATCCGATTTAAATGATTCTTTTTTATTCGATGCGAAATAGTTGCCATTGGGTCCCATTAAAACTTTTCATAAATCGGTTCAGTAGTTTTTTTACAATCGTGAAAACACGCAGTTACAATATGATTTTTTCCCAACTGTTCCAACTTTAAGCGTCGATATCTTCGAAAGCTGTTAACCAATTTCAATTATTCTTTTTTGTCATAAATATCAAAATTTCGAAATAGTATCCTGTAAATTTTATAGCGTTGGACCTTGGCCTTTTGATATTCTGAAAAACAACGGAAAATTCTGTCTTATTAATGATAACTTTGAGTTGTGAACCGATGTTTATAACTATCCAACTCTACTTAATACTTCTTAAACACTAAAAAGCAAAAAATATATTTTTAAATTAAAAAAAAACCTCCTTCAAAACTAAAAACGGAGAAATAAATATTTTGTTTTTTGAGGTCGGTGCCAACCTCATTATTTGGAATAAACGTTCACTTGTATTTGGGACCGACCTCAAAAAAACATTAAAATTTTTATAATCAAAATTTTTATTTCTCCGATTTTAGTTTTGAAGGAGGTTATTTTTTATTTCAAAAATATTTTTAAGTTCTTATAAACATTGTCCCACTAATATTAACATAAATGAAAAAATAAATCATCACATAAAAACGTTATAATAATGTACCATACACCACTCAACTCAACAAACTTTCACTCCATTAGGAGATGAATTTTGAAAAATAAAGCCTTTATACTAGAAAAATGCACTGAAAAAATCCCGGATTGTGGAAGGTGCGGGTTCGAGTCCCGCCTGAGGCAAGTCGATTTTTTTCAGTGCATTTTTCTAGTATTATATTTACGCGTTTGTAAACGCAAAAATAAAATTATTCCATAAAGCCTTTATCCCTTGTCTACATCATAAAAGGAACACCCAGCCTCGGACCTAGATATCTGAAATTTTGCATTTCAGATATCAAGGTCCAAGGCTGGGTGTTGATCAGTCAGTCAGTTAGTCTGGACTTTTCTTTTCAAATATTAAGATAATTTTAAAAATATTAAAATTAGCTTTAGCTCGCGGTTTCACGATGTCTACTGTAATTTTCTGTAGTATTCACTGTAGTATTTTCGTTAGAAAAGGTAACCTCTAACCGTCTACAGGGGTTCTTTGATCTCCGACCAAAATTCATCAAAATCAGTTGTAACTAACTAACTAATTTACTTTCGCTCAATTATTACATTGCCGATCTAACGAAGATTGTAGTAACGATGTTTTTTATAAATTGACTTACTTATACAATCGCTAAATCGAGCCTATAAATTATTATAGGGGTAGGTAACACCGTAACACCCCATCAAGTCAGTTGAGATACCTTTTATTAGCTCTCAACACATAATTCTTCCTAATTTTGTATTGTATGCGTAGATTGAGAATAGAGTATAGATAAGTCATCAGCGTATACCTTTAAGCGATATAGCAATATATCTACATACTATAGCTACAACAATAGACTAAGTATTGGCTTTTACAGCCAAATAAACAACAATTCACCATTACTACAAACGAAATCACAAAAAATACTGCGTATTAGAATGATTAGATTGTTAAAACTGACATAAAATCACTTAAAATGATGAGAAATATCAAAAAACCACGCACTTGTCTGCCACCAAAGCAATGGTGGCAAACATAAAAATCCGATACGCAAACAGAGACAAAAAAAATGTTTTGTCCTGCTCTCCTGTATATATCAGACATATAAACTTTCTCACTCTAATAATTATTATTCTTTAGTAGCTCATCTATCCTCTATTCTCAATCTAATCTACGATTGTATGGCATTGCGAATTTGTGACGTCACTAATTCTCATAGTCAACTGACTGAATATTAAATGGTTTTATACGTTTAAAAATCCAATTCTAGAAGGGATTTGAAAAGATGTAGATTTTTTTAGCATAAAATGCCATCACCTGTCCTGTAATGAATAACACCTTGTAATTACTGTATTGAATGGTGGCAATATTCATATTTTGCAAAAAGTCACGTAAATGTCAACTTAATTATTAGGAACGGGTAGTTCAGTATGTATGTAAAAAAGATCTCCTTTCAATCATAAAATTATTTCAAGGTCAATGATTTTACTTGTTTGTAAATAGCACGGAATATAGAAATCCTTCTGTGGTAAATAGGTACTTATTTTTAATGAGATGGAAAAAAAACTGCAAAATCATCCTGAGATTGTGATCTGATTACTCTTCATAGCATAGTCTTTCGAAAACAGTTAAACTAAGATAATTTTAAATTATGCGATGCAAGATTTATTTTGAATGATTTATATGCAATGTTATAATAAATTATTGCATTACTAGATCGATAGAATAAGTGGTTTATGTTGAGTATATGGCTCTGTCAGAATGCAAAGCAGTGCCAGGCCTTCCGGTTATATCTCAGCCACCGCCTGCCGTCCAGTCCAACCCACTTTCATCAGGTCATTGCTCCAATCGAGCAGGGGGCATCCCGACCGACATTCTTATTTCTGCCTGACCTCTATTCTGCAAAAAATATTTAATCCTTAAGCTACTATATAACTTTAATGTAATGTTCGTATCGTGAAACTGACTTTTGTGCGGAAATTATACATTTTTATGATGATTACTTTGCGAGGATCTGAACAATTAATACATATTATTATTTTAGTCTATACCAGCTTCTAAACATGAATGCCGAACATAAGTGTATGTTTGTTCCCGCAGATCCTAAAATATAAGTTTGCTAACTGACTATTTTTTGTGAAATTATGTATAGTCTAATAAATTAGAGAACTTTGCAAGTTTCATCAAAATCGGTTCAGTAGTTTTTGAGCTAGAGAGTTACAGTTACTAAGAAAACGTGTCGTTGGCGTAAAAACAGAAACAATTGCGTAAAAGAATTCTAAAGGAAAAATAATTATGTAATTAGTTTCAGTTACAACAGAAATAAAAAAAGATAATAAGCTAATTTTAAAAAAATAAACCGTTTTATAACTATAATTTAACTACTTATTTCATTAAAAACTAAAACAGAAGAAATAATATAAGTTTTAAATTTTTGAAAAATATAAAGTAAATATGCCAACTTTTTTTGAGTTTGGTGAAAAATGGCATACCATGAGGTATTAGACTTACTTGGAGGCTAGTCACAACAGATCTTTATAGGTCGTAGTAACGCAAAAAGCTCCGAAATGTCTAAATAATAATACCATGAGGTATTCCAGATTATTCCACAGCCTCATGGTATTCGAGATTTAATTTTAGTTTCATTCCTATTGTGTAAATAACAATAGTTAATCATGTCAGACATTGAACTCCTGTTTGACGTGGTCAATGCTGTCTTCGACTTAAATGTCAAATTTGTTATTCACGTTGGTATAAGCTCCTTGACGTTGGTACTTTTAACTTCGTATTGAGTTTGCAATAAATCATTAAATAAAGAAATGTAAATATTTCATTAAAACTAAGGCTGGAATCAAAGTTGGCATATCTATTTACTTTTAGATATTTTAAAACATAAAATTTTTATTTCTCTCTTTTTAGTAAATTAAATAAATTACAGTTTTTAAGTCAGTTTATTTTGTACAACAGAGATCTTGCTTTTCACAGAATATACAAAGATCCTTTTTAAATCCAAAATATCCTTTGCTGAAATTAAAATTACATTGCCCCTAACCCTGGTATTTTCGATAACCTAGTGATTTTATTGTATTTAAACATTGAAAAGCAGTTCTTCTTGTATACTTGTAAATTTATTGCAGCCTTTTATATGCAGCCTTTTAAAAACAAAATAACAAGTTTGTTTGAGACTGAATGATTCCGTTTTGACTTAAAGAATTTATGGAGATAATCTATAATATAAAAATTAATCGCAAAATGTGTTGGTAAGCGCATAACTCAACAACGCCTAGACCAATTTAGCCAATTCTTTTTTTTAAATGTTCGTTGAAGTTCAATGATGTTTTTTACGGCGAGAAAAATTCGAATAATTTCTTTATGACAGGACGAAGTCTGTCGGATCCGCTAGTTTTAAATAATAAATCATAAGGCACTTTACATGTAACAGAGTAATAACATCGTTCAGTAATTAGATACTGCAATGAATACTGTGTAACTACAACACCTATTAGTGTAACAATATCACGTAATTCGATCTAGACCTTGTTTACTGTTTACATTTTATAATAGTATCGATGCAATGAAGTAAGTTAATAGATTACATATTTCTTTTTTTTTGCTAAATCACATTTAACCGTGAATGTGATGTGATGCCGGCAGAGTAGAATAGCATCACCTCATATCCTCCAATGGGTGTCGTAGAAGGCGACTAATGGATCAGCAAAGGGGTATTGATCAACTTTTACTCCGTCCACCAATCCGCATTGGGCAAGCATGGTAGACTACTGCCTAAACCTCCTTAGATGACAAGGAGATATTGTGTCCCAGCAGCGGGTCAAAAAAAGGCTGTTATGATGATTAAAAATATAGAAGATGCTGTAATTTTGAATAATGCAATGAAATGAGATGAAAACATGATGAAATCGCACGCACATAGTTTTTTCTTTTTATTAAAAAAATTCTAACACATCATTAAGATTGGATAAGAAATAAGGGTAGGAAAATATTCTCAATTTGTATGGAGACGTGCTTGCCGTACTGTCCTCTTAACAGTCCAATCGATGGTAAGATCCTTCGAAGAACAGAAGTTCAGAAATAACACCGGGGTTATAGGACGTAGAGGAATAATTTTGATTTGTAGATCTGCTCAAATACTAATAATACTAGATGCGCTATTAACATTTAATAGCGCATATTAACGATTTTATGATATTTTAGTGTAACCGAAAAAAACATGAAAAATGTTACTTTTCTAAATTAAGTTTTCTTAGCTCTCTTAAAATGCATGATTACTTTATGTAGGTATGTTTGCCACTTATACTGATAGTTAATCTTGTTAGCTATAGAATGACACCAAATGTTGTTTATCCGCGTCAAGGTGCAACATTGTCGCTTATTATTTAACCCACTTCAAAAAAGGAGGAGGTTCTCAATTCGCCTGTATTTTTTAATATTTTTTTTTAACTCATATTTCTTTACTGGGTGTACCGATTTTGAAGATTCTTTCGAACTTTGGAAGTTGGTGCTTGCTTGTCGTGTGACACCATTTAAATTTGATCGACATATGACGAGTAGTTTTTAAGTTATGCCTAACGAATTTAAGAAATGATAGTTATCCCTAATAATTCTTATTAAATTGATATCGATGATATCGTTATCTCGGTTTTTATTTAAAAATAATTTTTGAAGGAAAAAATAAGAAAAAATATTTAAGTTTCGGTGAGGGTGGGAGATAGACCCCTAACATGGAGTCTTTTTTTAAAAGCTTTTATTTAACTTGCAATGAATGTATGTTTGTTTGGTGGAATCTTGCTACTCGATTTTGAAGCAGATATCTTCAACCGATTGAATGATCATAAAAGATTGTCGCGAGGTTTGCGTAAGTACCTATAAGTATTTAATAAAACTGAAATTAAACAAAATCAACTTAGCAGAATAAGTTACTCAATTAAGTATTTATTTAATTGACTAACTTAAGGTTACTCAATTAAGTAAATACTCAATTAAGTAAATACTCAATTAAGTAAATACTTAATTGAGGTACTAGTTTATTTACACAAGTAAATCGCGCGACAATCTTTTATAATCATATAAATTGTGTACATAATGAGGTTATAATATAACTTTATAGTTAAAATTTTAAATGAAAATTGTATTTGCTTCTTTTTAGAGCATTTAAATAAAAGCTTTTTACCGATAAAATTGTTCATAGAACACAGTATTAAAGAGTGATTTTTGCGGACAGACTGTATATAAAAATGAATCTTTGTTTCCCTTGATCACGGCATAACTTGAGAAACAACCTGTTTCATTCACCTTTTTCTGTTAGTATTCAAATACTTTGTAGATGATTCTTACGGCAATTTTGAAAGCTGCGCAGAAAATTAGATTTCAGAAAACTAAACGACTATTTCAACATCGCACGTTTGACAGTTTGTGCGTTTGATGAATGGGAAATTAGGCACGTAGGTTCCTTATGGGGTCTAGGGGTGTACTAAGAAAGAAATTTTCAAAATTCTCCCCCTAAGGTGGTCCAAAGTTTGTATGAGGAAACAATGTTTTTACTCAACAACGATTTTAAAATCCAACGTATCTGACGTCAAATACGATCACATCCTATAGTATAAGGGCCAGTGAACCACTACCAGTATATATTTTAAAATATCCAAATGGCAGACATGGTCAAATTCTTTGAAAGTAAGTCACATTTTGATACCTATTAATTGCATACTTGATATCCAAGCGCGGCAGTAACGCTGGGCTTAGCGAGTCCCCACTTCCTGTATGATAGGTATAGGGGTATGTATAGTCACTGTACAAAAATGCAGGACTGGTCAAATACATACTGGTAGCCGTTCACACTGGTTCTTAAACTATAAGGGTTCCATTAAAAGAAGAAACTGACTGAGTGACTGAGTCATATAAGCACAAACCGCAGGGTCTAGAGATTCCAAATTTGGCATGTAGGTTTCTTATGAGGTCTAGGGGTACACCACATAAGGGTTTCCCAAAATTAAAATACTGCCCAAAGTAAGTATTCCACGCGTACGTAGACACGGGCAAAAGCTAGTTAGATAAAAAGATTAACGTTAATACAAGTATTGGGTTAATCTTTTAAACAAAAACATCGGATTAAATAATATTTTAAAGAATGTTGATTGGCACCAAAGCAATCAAATATAATGTTAGGGTTTATCCTCCATTTATTATGAACTGTTTATTGGAAAAACCTCTTCAGTTCAAAGATTGGAATACAAAACGAATACTCTAACAGTAAAGGCGGAATACACCTCTCTTCTAAAAAAAACTACGCGTAAAGCAAAATTAATTTGGAATATTGTTTTTAGTATTTCCTATTTATGTATGAATCCGCAGACCGATATTCATATTGTAAGGAAATTAACTGTCACTAATATTTTCCATGTCAATTTGCATGAAAATTTTGTGTTTATTATTACGTAAGTGCATCGAAACAAGTACTCGGGGAAGTCTCAAGGTAAAATATAATCAGGAAAAGTTCTAAAACAATCGTATCTTAAATGAAATTGAATTGTACCTATACATCGATATCCATAAAAAAAGATCTTCGTTATTAAAATAAAAGGAAAAAAATCGTACTTCATTTTTAAGAAAACATGAATCGACAAACTTATTTGCTCAAGGAAATGACGTGTCAAGGAAGGATGATGTTAAAACTCCAGTAAAAGATTGTAATGCAATGTAGCACATTATAAATACCGATGCGCCACAAATAACACATAATTTGAATAACCGTACTAAAAATGGATAATTATAGTTCATACGCCAAAAATGGATAATTATAGTTCATACATCATTCAGGATTTAATACCCTGAGTTCATAGAGTGGTAAAACTGTGATAAGGTTATTAAACAGATATATTTTTTAAAGATTTATTTTCTCTACGTTTCGATGTTTGTACATTAATCACACGACCATAGTCCGGATTGAAACACACACGAACTTTGTCTCTGCTTACTGGGAAAACACCTCATCCAACTTAACATCCAAGCAGGTGACGACACGAGCAAAAAATTAATATACTTGTAGATATATGTCAAGTAATAAAACAATAAAACCTGAAACACGAAAACGGTCCTTTCCGTTCCGGTAACTAAACAGAGAGATTTAGAATCATTCGTGTATCATAAAATATGCTATTGATCCAACCATCCTAATTGAAGTCAGGTATCCTATCGCAGCTCATTATATTTCATTTATGTGGCTTCAATTTATTTCAGCATAATTTGAAGCCACTATTTCGACCTCGGCTGTATAACAAGTATTGCGATAGAACAAAACCAGGACTGGCGAAATAAAAAAGATCTTTTTGTGAAACTTGAAAAAATATTCTTTCGCAGTTTAGTAAAGTTTGCGTTTAACAAAAGAAAAGATTTAATGGTTTCTTCGTTAAGGTGTTATGCTACGTTCTGGAACCGACTGAGCTACGGTGACAACATAGGCCTCGTTTGGTTTTGCTTTCATTTTTTTTCAATTTCATTACTAGTATAGGATTTTATTTGCTATGGTTTCAGTCATCAATCAGTTTTTATTAATAGGGCATATCGTTAGTCGTAATATAACATGTAGATATAATTTGTTCTAATACAATAATAAATTAAAAATGGGAATTTTTTAAAAAGAAATTATAGTATTTGGTTTTGTAGGCGTTATCATCAGCATACTTGACACTGAATAAAAACAGCATTGCAAACTGTGAAGAGAAAATCTAAAATTCGTAGTTGTTGAATGTTGAATTATACTCTTTTCATATTCTATTATATAGAAAATAATCTGTTTTCCAATTTACATATTAAAAAGGTGTAAAACGTAGTATTGCGGTATTACCATTGTAATTCACCGCTACAAACACATTTTATACTGAAAACACAACTTAATATCTAACGCAGTTCGACAACCCATAAGATAAACAGGCTTTACCCGACCACCGTCATAACGATAGGTACTCTATAGTTATCAAAAGAATTTCCAATATGAAAATAATTGAGCGATTGCATAAACTCAATGAACCAACGTTCGTCTCTATAGAACAGAGTCGATGAAAGGTACTAGACGCAAATAACACCTACGAGCGGTAGACAGATCCGCTTTGTATTGCGTATGGCGTGCCAGTGGATGTCCAACATGCTTCCCTGACGCGGGCGCCTTACATCAACCAATGATTTGCGTCAAACATACGGCGCATACCATTTTCATTCATAGGTCATTTTGAGGTTTAACGCAAGCTATAACGATCTTGGGGTAACGGACTACGTTTGAAACATAATTCAGTATTGCTGTTCTTAGAATGTAGTTATTTTTAAATGTGGAACATAAAAAAGTAGAAACAGCTCTTCCAATAATTGAGTCATTAGTTTTAATAAAATATTGTTCATTCACTAGTTAATCAGTCACCTACATTGTTGTCTGTGAATCATGAACTTGATGAGACTTGATCCACGCATTCTTTTCTTACGATACATAATGCAACAATAAATTGAAATACGGTTAAAATCATCTACTTTTTTTAGCTACATTGAAAAAGTAGATAAATCAAAACTTGTAAAATACCTATGACGTACGTATATTCATTACCTACCTTGCACAGTAACGACCATCATGCGCGTGTTTTGAAAATAAGTTCTATTAATAATTTTAACCGGAAAAACCTTATAGAATGAGAGGTGACAGGATTTTTCATAACGTTCATAGATAAGGTTATATTTACATTTATAGTTTGTAGAGTAGTCCCCTAATGTGAATAATATTGGTCTGCCTGCTCTCAGTGGTTGCGAGCGGTAGAGCTTACAATAGGCTTTATTGTTGCGAAAAAAACGATTAGAGAAATGGTCAGTTTTAATACTCTTTATTGCACTTGAAAATAACAACAAAACATAGTAATATTCATATTTAGTACATATTCAAAGTATGGCGTCTACGCAGATAAAGCAAGTTGATCTGGCGGCTCTCAGTGGTTGCATTCCAGAGTTATGATGCGCACAAGTCGCTGCATTGTTGCGAAAAAAATATATACACTAAACCACAAAATAAAGTATTGAATCCGGTTTTTTTTATAAATATTTAGCTTCCAATATAATCTAATAATTTTTGGGTAATGTAACGAACTGGTGTGAAAAGTGGACTGTATGAAATAAGGGAGAGGAGCTCAAAGTAAAAGAATATATTAATAAGACTAAGGTTACTTACAATAACATATAAAAATACAGAGGAAACAGGAACGACCAACAGCGATAAAAACCAGACAAAGACAACCAGATGTCACAGACATCAAACTACGAAAATATAGAAAACCTCACCGGCCTGATGGCCAGTTCGTAACAGGTAAATTCACAGATTCATCATTACCTTAAGTGCATACATATAGTATCAAACATGATACCTTGTTTTAATATGATGTAAGAATTATTAAACTAATTGACTGATTCAATAACACTCACATACATGAAATTCCTTTTAGTTATCTAAAAAATGCAAATTACGGCGGTAAATCGAATATTTTGGACAGATGTCAAAAGTTTGAGGTAGTTCGGTGTATTATATTGTGACATAAGTAAGTATTCATAGAATATCAAAAATATAAGTTATATTTGAAAAGACAATTACTTAAATCAAAACCACTTCAAAATTTCCCTTTTTGATGGCTGGCTGGTTGAATTATCGGTTTTTGACAGATGTCAAAAGTTTGGGGTAGTTCGGTGTATTATATTGTGACATTGTGACATAAGTTTTCATAGTAGTTCTTGTCCTAAAAACACGTGTTGAGAGACTCCATTTTTAACCTCAATCAACCGTACAATTTTTAATACTTTAGTTACATTTTCACTTGACGTTGGCAAAATGCGTACGTTTAATGCGACGCGATGCCATTAATTAAGAATAGAATAGAATAGAAGTATTCATAGAATATCAAAAATATAAGTTATTTTTCAAAAGACAATTACATCAAAATCACATCAAAATTTCCCTGTTTGATGTCTGGCTGGTTCAATTATCGGTATATGAGTTCACTGTTACCAACAGTCAATAAATTAAATTTCTTTACTTTGAATCCCAGTAAAGACAGTTAAGAGCTTTTGAAGACTTCACAAGAAATAAATGAACTCATGAAACTTGCTATGTAGAAATTTTAAGTTTTTACGTAGTTATCTTTTATAATACATGTAATTATATATTTGGTGATTTAAAATTTCTTAAAAGTTAACAAAATGGTATTGTTTACTTTTAAGAAATTTTAAATGTTATAACTTATATAGCTACTTTTCGTAGGATACACACCATCAATGATTTTTGTGGTATTTTTAATGTAAACTATTAAAAGTATGTATGCACGTACTGTACCTACGTATTAATGTTTAATATACCACATGACTATAAAAATAAAGCTTTATGGTGCAATATCGTAATGTTGATTTATTCTAAAATAAGCAAATGTGGGCGTGTTTATTAGACGCGATCACGACGCCCGCCGGAGGGGCAATGTCGTTGACTCACCTCAGAGCCCAGCTGACCGACATTCGGAGAAATCTTTCGAAGAAATGCCACCAAAAACCATTAAAGTCAACTTACGCGTTTGTTATTCGTTTTGGCAACCAATGGAGATGCTCGTCATAGTAATCTAAGGGACGACCGCCTCATGCCAGAGCGTCAACGCTGTTACATATTCGTTAGCTCAAACGAAGTAAAAGCTTTATTATATTGCCACTATTATTAATGGACTTTTATGTGCTTTATTTCTATTTGCTCACATTTACAAGCGTAACATTGACAAATATAAAGTATTCTATTATTCCGTGGAATGATATTTCATTTGGAATATTTTTCAGTTTATATTTACGCCGCTTAGTACTTAATTACGAATGATGGATAAAGCGATTTTTTAATATTTACTATCATATAATTACATCATTATGTCCTAAAGATGCTAGAAAAGTCTATGTCGATAAATTACCAAGCTGACCAAATGCAGATAGACACAGTTTAAGAAATCAGTGCACGGAGGAACCAGATTATAAATTATTTAGTGACCATAATTAAACCTACCCCTGTAATATACATGTATATATTGGATGAAATAATCATTATGCACAATCTTTAATTTACAATAAGCACGACTTCATACAACTCAGTTTCTTTTTACACGGAAAAAAATATTGTTTATAAGCTACGAAAATCGTAGCACTATTGCTACGATTATCGTAACGGAACACAAAGTTTAAAGGATCCAGCTTTTCGTAACTAAAAATCTTACAAACAAACTAAATCGATTTTAATAAGGGGCGTAACAGTTGTTTTCAGCTGAAAAACAAATACGGCAAAGCGAAAACACTCTTTTTATTAAATACACAACCAGACAAGAGGTGGACCCATAGCTGCTTAATAATGTAGCGGGCCGTAGCATATCTACGACAACCGTAGCAAGGGTGTGGGCCCGAATGGGTAACGGTTACATTACTACGTACTGCTACGGATGAAATTGAGTTCATAAGAAATTGCGATGTTAAATATTGTACATGTCCCTAAAGTCTGAAGTACAAATTGTGCTCGTCTTTATATTATGAAAGAAAATTAATATATTTGAAAGTTGTAATATTTATACTTTTGTATACTAATATTCTTCATTGATATTTTTATTGAACAAACAAAAAAGATTAAAAACTGTAACCCGAAAAAAACAAAATAATGAAATCGGTTAAAATCGGGGTTTACGAGGTAAAATTGATTCCTCCTATTGTTAAAGTCGATTAAAATGTAGCATATGTTACCCGAACCATCATAACGAATCGATTTACAACTTATACATCAAAATCGGATGAATAGTTTAGGCGTTACAGAGGAACATACGTAAATACAAACATACAAACGTACATACATAGACTGCTAAAATCATAATAATTCCTACTTCGGCTTCGCGTAGTCGGGTAAAAAGGGGTTCTAAGATGGTTTGGTCATATACTTGGAAAGAACAAGTGAAAAGATATTGACTAAAAGGATATATCATATGAATCTGAAATGAGTGCGGATCTCAGAGTGCAGATATATGAATGAAGGGAGATATGAATCATAAAATGCGGGACGGAGAAGACCTAGGTGAACATTTATTGACCATATCGAAAATACTGTGATTAGAGTAGACGAAGCTAAATAAATATGTAAAGATCGAAACAAATGGAAATATTTGATCTCCGCCTACCCTACGGGTGCAGGTCATTACGTTTTTACTTTCTCGTATACCTAGTATAGAGGAAGTCTTGTAATCGTCAAAATTTTCGACCTCGAGATTTTGGCGGATTTACACGTTTTGGACCTCCCTGAGTCCAAAAATATTTTTTTGGAATAATGTCTGTGTGTCTGTAGCATAACTCGAGTATGCTTTAACTTATTGCAACCAAATTTAGCATGCATGTATGACATCAAAATATAAGTTTTCTATCAACTTTTAAGTCTCTTCCGGTATACGAGAAAGTCAAGGGGAGAACACTCCCGATTTATTATAAAAAAAAAAACTAGAAAATGACTCCACTTCACCTGTCACACTTTATGATGACATGCTTTATGACGTGTATGTATGAATTCTTGATTATCTGCTGTAATTTTTGTGTAGCTGTTGTAATATGACAAAGTATCTACTGAAATAACAACCGACTTGTCGTTATCTGGTCTTATTAACTTAAACTACTGCTATACACATTTAATAATATTTTAACCGATAAATTCAAAACTAAAAACGGAGAAATAAAAATTGTGTTTATAAAAATCTAAATGTTTTTTTTTTTGAAGTCGGTTCCAAATACGCAGTGACAACGTTTATTCCAAATATTGAAATTAGCACCGATTTCAAAGAAACATTTGGATTTTGAATGCGGTTTTTTTTATTTAAAAATATATATTTTTTTGCTTTTTACTGTTTTAAGTACAGAAATTTTCAGGAAACTATCTCGAGATCGTTTAGACATGCAAGTGATAAGATTACGATATCATCGATGTCAATTAAATAGGCATTATTAGGGATAACTCAAAAACGACTCATCGGACGTCGATCAAATTTAAATGGGACCACATGACAAGCATCAGCTTCCAAAGATTGAAAGAATCTTAAAAATCGATACTCCCAGTAAATATTTATGGAGGTAACAAATATAAAAAAATGTAGTCGAATTAAGAACCTCCTCCTTCTTTGAAGTCTGTTAAAAAACTCTCAGGACAATAATTTAAAAAATTATGTTTTTATCCTCCGTCATTAAAATTACTGGTAATTGTAATAAAAACATTCAGTATTTCCTACTATACCATTTTTAGATAATTATTTGGGAAAATTTAATTTGTCGATAGTTACAACTACTGAACAAAAAATAATTTAGTTAAAAGCAACATGTCCATTTGGATTATATGTAGAGAATCCACACTAATGTTATAGCGGGTGTGTCTGCGCTAAATGACTACGTAGGTACATGCATATTCAAACAGTTTATCCAATTTACCTTCAGAATGAAACCAATTTACCATTAAAAAGCTATGTTTGATACATAACATAATATTGAATATTTAATCATATTTGAGAAATAATTCGTGCAATGTTATTACCATGCGTGTAACTTATGAAAAAATAAAAGAGTGATTGTTTCTTTGTTTTAATATTCTGCTTAGTGTTGATGAGTTTTAATTTCCCTAACCCTCCGCTTAAATAACAAGCTATAAATGACCTATGAAACTACTTCCGTCACGTAATAAATAAAACGTTTTACTGAAGAGAAACGACAAAGAATTAGTAGGTTTAGCGACCCGTCCTTGTCGCCAAGGTCGGCGTTTTACAGCTAAAGTCTGTTGGTTTTACTTGTAATATTCAGTTACGGCACCACGCGAGTAACCAGCGCGTTATAAATAGAGGTAAGACCGACTTGTTCCGACCGATCTCATGTGCAGAACAGATCATTCCATTATCTTACGCGACTATAAAAACTGAAAGGAATTCTAAGCTGACTGACTATACACGTATTGTTGGTGTTTTATATTTAGACACGTAGCTATCTTGCCTTTTTTACGGACTTCGTGCGCTATCTACCGAAATTAAAAACAATGGTCTTGATAGGACGCCAAGACAATGAGTCTAGCATTAAATAATACTCCTAATTTTAGATACCAATCTTGATTTCGTGTAAATATACATATTAAAATTTCACGATCAAATGTGTTTCATTATAAATATTAATCTTTAATTACTGGCAAAAATCTAGTTTTTTAGTTAACGCAACATACGTCGTCACGACGCTGTGCGTCATAATGCATGAGTCATAAGTTTATACCTACCTAATCCGTAGAAAGGCCGAGGATTGAAACGGTTTGAAGGAATAATTTTAAGGTCTTGTGTAATGGCCCTATTTTTATGCAAACTTGGCCTAAAAACAATACTCCCAAAAAGTTACTTTTTATTTAAATTAAAATAAGCCCACTATTATTCTTAGGTGACCATAAATATAATAATAATAATTAATTGTAAGCAATTTTAGAGACAGATCAACATTTCTTCCATTTGGTTTCCGATTCAACTCAGTTTTTATATCTTAGAAATAGTCGTCCGTAGCAATAATGATTTAGCGCGAAAATATGTAGGCCAATGATTTTTTTTTGATTTTGAGATTTTGGGATCAGAATCACTGTAAACTTAAATTTGATGCAATTCGTAAAAGTCGGCACTTATTGCGAACACTGAGGAAAATGTGGAGATTCACAACAGCACCTAAGATGTGATCTGTGGAATTTACCATTTAAGCAAGTTAATTTGTGGTTACTGGATTCTTGTTAACTCATTCCTGAAGTGGTCCTGAATGTGTAATGAGTGAAAATGTTGTTAAGGTACGATCACGGAAGTACCTATAAATAATTTGTACCTACTTATAATGTTGGGAGACGCTGTATTAATGCATAATTAGTCACAGTTCTGAAAGAAAGCAATCGTCTACTAGACTGGTTTATAAAAGTGAAAAGCATGCCAATGACCCTTGAGTTTTTAAAAATATTCGAATGAAAGAAAAGAATATTAAGAACGGTCAATAGGTACTTTAAAAATATTAACGAAGTGTATTAAGAAAGAATTGCTGTACCTAGCGAATAATAGTGTGTTTTATTTTGTAATAAAATTACATTTTCATGTTTCTTTCTTCTTCTTATCCGGTTCCTTGAAAAGTAGCCAGAGGGAGGATTCTTTTTCTACTTTCATAAGCATTATCGCAGTTTATAACACAATAAAGACTGCATGCTTTTAACCACGTAAACGTAAATAAATATTGCGTTACATTGCAAATTTATTGCTGTCTTTAGTAAGATTCTCAAGAAGCGCACTTAATTTTTAAAAAGCTAATCTGCTGAGTTCGAGTTTTCTTCAATCTGTAATTACTTTTATGTAGAAAGAATACTTTTATGTATCATTTTGTAAGAATTTTCTTTTTGTTATTTTTTTTAGTTGAGTTGTTTTTCAATTCACATGGACTTTTATGCCAATCAGTTCTTATTTACAATATTTATTTAATTTTAAATAAAAGTAAATGCACTCTAAAAGTACGCAGTGCGTTGATGGGCACTGCTACTTTGGATATTCGTCAATTTCACTGGTAAACTGCATCTAATTCTATATCATATTGCATGTTTTATCTAAAAGGACAAGATCATAACATGTTTATTAATTTCTTATGAACTATTAAATAAAACCATTACGGCATCTCGGAAGACGAAAGCTATTCGACTTCTAAGATGTCTGTCTCTAATGGTTAAATGTAATAAAACAAGAATAAATTAACAAAAGTTTTAATGTTACTGAAAAGCATTTAAAATGTAAACGAAACCTTTTATATAATATTAAACCGTTACACAACAATTACTTCACTTTAAAAAATGGATAAAGAATGTCTCACTCAAGGTCTCACTCAAACTTTAACTCATTATTTTTTATATTCTTTAGACTAAAATATTTTTAAAAAATAATTAAGTCTAAAGAATATTTGTTGGCCGGTAAGCTAATAAAAATAAAAGAGAACGTTGTGTTTTTTATAATTTAAAATTGTACAAAAAAATCCTCGTCTAATTTTAAGAGATTTTAAGAAACGCGCTTAGTTCAAGAGATTTTAAGAAACGTTGATAAATCTGAATTCCAATATTTCTGACGACAAAAATACAAGAGTTGCGAATTCTCTACCAGGAATGAAAGTTTTAAAACTGGATTTCGACTTTCCAGCAGGATAAATATCCAAAACATACAATAAAACAAAAGTTGTCAAATACTTTCTGAGGACTAGTCAATGACAGTATTGGCTTCCGTACAATAATTGTTACTTATTAAACTTTTTGTCTAAAGAAAATTTATGGTACAATGTGAAGAAAATAGTTACGAAAAAGTAATATTTGGTTTCGATATTACTCAATAGCTACCTATAAAATGTATATAGTTTATCAAGTTCCAATGATAATCTAATAAATAAATTAAATCAATAAATGAGCTATTTCAATACTCTTCAGGTAAACCTTTCAAAAATGAAGCATTTTTAACTATAAAAACGTAGACTATTAACTAAAATATAAAAGCGGTACCTACTAGCAGTAGGTACTTACTAGTGCCGTTCACTTAGGTAAGTATTCAATTATTATCTCATATAAGATAAACAGGCGTACAGGATTTTTACTTTCTTGTATATACGTAGTATAGAGGAAGTCTTGTTTTTAAATGCCTTGCGCAACTTACTACTCTCCAACCTGATATAAATAAGTAGACTTCAAATATGAAGAGAGCAGGTGCGGTAGAGATTGCCTTACTACGTAAAGAATAACTTTTACTCCAATTACAATGTACACACGTATATAATTCCATTTTCTGATAGTGCCACAGAGAAAGAAGGCGACATTTTTACTGTTAATTTTGTTGTACATACATCTTTATCTACTTGAGATCAGAAAAAGATGTTATTCATGTAATAACAATATAAGCAAATAAAATTGGGCACCGGGCAAGTGGATGATAAAATAACAATAGGTACCTTATCGTATTCCTAACTAAAGAAGCTACGATGAAAAAGAATAATAATAATACCTGCAACGCAATTAGCTTAATTGCGTTACAGGTTTAAAACTCTGGTCACCACAAAAGCGGGAACGACGGTGCGGTAGATTTTGTAATATTACAGTTAATGTAGCTTGCCCACAGATATATCAATCTAAGGAGATTGGTTGAATCGCCGAGTTCATAGGAAGACCGAGTGTCGCGATCAGCGGCCGTACTACATAACATGGTTCTTAGTTGAGCATGCCGCAATATACACTATTCATAGCGCGCGTCTTAAGGACTGCGAATCGCTGAAAGTTAAGCACAGCTGCAAAGGAGATCGGTCGAATCGCTAAGTTACGTATTCACTTGACTTTATCGGAAGGCGAAGTGGCGGAAATGTGTGCCCACAGGGCATACACTTGTCACAAGGTAAACGCCGGCTTGGCCTATCTCCTTGTATTATTAAATCTGTGAGCTTGCCACACCGGGACGAAGCGGTTACGGGAATGCTATGACATAAGTACGCTATGCGTAACGGGTGCGGGACGAGGATGTGCTGTGTATTATCCCATCGTCAGTCTTTCTAGTAATGCCCACTGCCAATTCTTTGGACTATATCGATGAAATAAAGTTGTTCTGTCACACTTAGGAACTCCGAGCATAGCTCTCTCCATTGACCTTAAGTGAACTTGAGCCTTTTTATAACGCCCATTGTAAGATGCATTCTATAAATATGTATAAGATTATTACTTTGTTGCAAAGCAAGTAGACAAATGGATGAAGTTACGGAAACTGCTTTACATAAGGCATAATTGCATCTGCTGGTGAAAATGCAATATTAATTTACAAGATGACTATCGACGCGATCGGACTTTCATTTGCATCCCGAAGTTCCGGGGTCAGCGTTGTGTATTATCCAACATTTTGTATCGCACCGCAAAGTCCGCGCGGTACTCAATACAGTGCGTGGCCCGGACCGCAATCGTACCGCTAGGACCTAGCCAAGTGACCAATCTATTGCGTTGAACGTCACACGAAAAGAATATAAACTGACGTATTGCTGAGAAAGCTCTATGGGGACCGTCGTGTCAAATGTATGAATAGTAGTCCAAAATTGTCATTTAGTTCGAGAGAAACGTTGTATCGTTTGCCCCTTGTCTAGGCCCCCTGCCGCGATGCGCCATTCCACGTCGCACCTGCCTCTGTGTGGCCTGCGGGTCTAGACGAAGTAACAAATTGAAAAACAATAGTCACAACAATCTGTGGGATTGACTTAAGCCATAAGTTAAATCGCGTGGCCAATCGTGGCTCTAAACAGGTTGGTAACCACGCAACATGGCCGAATAATGACGAATTTCGATATCATTATCGTTATGAAACGATTGCCACTTGTAAAAGCCCGGTTTAGCTAACTATGAAACTATTCGCACTCAATAAAACTTCGCTCATACCTGTATGATCCAGAAGTTCTGGTGAGATCCTCTTTTGTTCTCCGCTTGGTCCTTGGTAAGGTTTTTTAGTACGCTTGGCACAGTCTAAGTAAAATATGTTGCCATGAAGTTTTAACAGCATTGTTGTGTTCCGACAGCAGTCCTTCAGCGTTGAGAGTTCGGGGTGAAGCTCGTTTCCGCCATCAATTTGTCATCACTTATTATTAGGGAAAATGAGGAACGAAACCTTCCCCGTAAAAAAATATCTACTAGCTACAACTATCAACAGCAAAAAAAAAAATTCCTTCTTCTTCTACTCGTCTTGAAAATGTAATAACACGTCCTTAATAAGTTTTATTTCAAAACAATACACATTTGATATCAAAACGAACGTACAGATTTAATTCAGACTGTAATTTACGATAGAGGTCAACGACATACACGTGTCGTGTATAGGTATCTTCAATTGGCTTAGCAACAGCTCACTAGATCCATAGTCAGTAATACATATATGTATCAAGGCAATATAACAAGTACATATTTACTCATACTCATTTTCTGCTCTTAACAAAAGTGAGATTTGATTGGTGGGTGATGTATCTTGTCGTAACCTAAGATGTTCGCTTCCTTAGATTTCTTCTGTCACGTTAAAAAAGCAAGCTATCGCGATCATCAGCGATGAATAAAAAAAACGATTCTACTATTAATAAAATTGTGAAAGTTTAATTGGATATTTATCCGTCAACACACGATAACGGATATTGGTCAATTTATGATACACAAGTATATTGAAAGAGAGGAATATGGAACATTTTAAACTAATTTCGTTAAATAAACACTAATTCTAAATAAGATTTATAAAACTGAGTTGTATACTAGCTGACCAGCCACACATTGTAGTGGTTAATTTACAAAAAAATTAAGAACTATTTATCAAGATAATAACCATCCTCTAGGGTCATTAAAATCTTTTCAGTGATTTCCGATATTAACCCGGACAAACAAAGATACGATATTATTATCAGTTTTTTTTGTTTAAATGTCTTGCAAATTACTCCATTCCACTAATTGGTAAGCAGAAGTGGAGTCCACGTGCCAAGATAGCAGCGTAATATACACCTTCCAGCCTTGTATAGACCCTGTATAGACCGCCACGCTATTAGCCCTCGCCCTGCAGACCTGCAAGGAGCTTCTTCACGCCTTTATTGAATAACAGTATTGCAAGAAGGAGAGAAAACGTGTGCTAGCATTGAATTCCATTTCTTCTATAATCCATAAAATTCTTTCAAACGTGGACAAGCAGG
The DNA here is from genome assembly GCA_955850985.1 of Elophila nymphaeata. NCBI lineage: Eukaryota > Metazoa > Arthropoda > Insecta > Lepidoptera > Crambidae > Elophila > Elophila nymphaeata. Next base: position 17,904,096 of record OY039068.1, read on the forward strand.
ACTATTCTTAAATTAAGAAAAAGCTTTTACGTATCCGTTCAAACTATTAATAACGCATGATATAATCTCCGATAGAAACGATAAATCAGGAGCAGCGAAAAAAATGTTAGGTTAGGTCATTAGGAGAATCAAAATAGTTACAAATCTGTTTTTTATTAAGAACTCTCTCCAGCTAGCTTTGAAAATATTTTCAAGTTTTAAAATATCAGACTATATTATATTAAGTTTTAATATTATGTTTGTTTACCATTTGCGCAACTTATAAATTTCATTAAATAAGTGAATATATTGGGATATCACAATATTTCTAGTCTTTAGGTACGCCTTATGTATTTTCAAGAGCACTTCACAAAACCAAAAGTAATAAGACACATCAAAAGTATTCATGTAAATATTATTATCTTTCAGTGGCAGTTCGTTCGAGGGGCAGTGGCAAAACGGTAAACGGCATGGGCTGGGCGTGGAGACGCGCGACCGGTGGCTGTACCGCGGCGAGTGGACGCAGGGCTACAAGGGCCGGTACGGCGTACGCCAGAGCACCACCAGCAACGCCAAGTACGAGGGCACTTGGGCCAACGGATTGCAGGACGGATACGGCTCCGAAACATACGCCGACGGCGGTTAGTATCATCTGGACCTTTCTAATGCCAACTCCCGAATCCACGACGAAAATATATACGTTAACATATGGCCATGGCAATCTTAACTAAACTGAATCACTGCGAGAGAATGCGTTATTATTTTTAATCAAACAATCGTGATTAAAACTCACGGTCATTAGACACAAGAATAGGGACTTAAAAGCAAATCTTTTGTATTTAATATATTATAGGTCTGTATTATTCTCACCTATTGACCCAGATTGTAGTTGTATGAGGGGAAGAACTTCGTTTATACAGTTCGCAGTGACAACGTTTATTACAAATATTGAGGTTGGGACCGACCTCAAAAAACATTTAGATTTTTATAAACAAAATTTTTATTTCTCCCGTTTTTTGAAGGCGGTTTTTTTTTTTATTTAAAATTTTTTTTTCTGCTTTTTAGTGTTTTAAGTAATGATATTTACCGGAAACTACCTCAAGATCTTTTAGACACACAAGTGACAAAATTACGATATCATCAATGTGAATTAATAGGCATTATTAGGGATAACTCAAAAACTACTTGTCAGATGTCGATAAAATTTAAATGGGACCCCATGACAAGCAGTAGCTTCCAAAGGCCAAAAGAATTTTAAAAATCGGTCCACCTAGTAACGAGTTATGAGGTAACAAACATTAAAAAAAAAAAAAAAAAAAACATACAGTCGAATTGATAACCTCCTCCTTTTTTGAAGTCGGTTAAAAATATAGGTATGCAAGTAAACAAAGGGCACGGTCATAATTAGAATAGCTTAGCATTACAACACGAACAGAAATGTAATACCTGGTTGCGTATACTGTAGAGATATTTTGAAATCATGCACAGTTCAAACAAGAAAATCACCCAAAAAATATACTCGTGGCTGCAAATATAATGGCTACTACAACGATAATCCCAACTATCATGTTGAGTCACACACAATATCATTTGTAGTTCACATTCATAAAATAAATGATTGCGCATGCATGTCTATATTGCGTAGGTGAGCCATATTTAGTTCAATCGGACATTAAACAGTTACCTAGTAACGGAATAGTCACGGACTCCCTGTAAGCTATAATGGAGAATATTTAAACACGAGTAGATCACACCCACTGCTCATTACGCTTCGTCACTAATTGCGCATAGAACGAGGGCGTGCTCGCCTAGTTTTGTATAAAGCGAGTGCTCGGTAAACATTTATTTATGGAGTAAATTCCGTTGTAAGCGAGCACAGCATTGCATAGCGTTCCAGATAACGTATTGCAATAAACTTTTTCATGAGTTTAGTGTGTGAATGGTCTGATCGTGGTGGTGCTGCCGCCCCGCACGGTGATACGGTGCTCGCCAGTTAAATATAGAGGCGCAAGCAACCGCCGCCCGCGCCCGCCCTCCGCACACCACAATCGTGTCGGCTACACATTTTACACTCCTAAAAAAACAAAACACTTTTATACCACACCTGACCAGAAAGTGGCATTTTTCGTACGAGAGGGTGACATAACATTTTCTATTTAGCTCGGGCGGTAAAAAAGAAAGCCTCAGATCACATCAAATACCTGCAATTTGAGACATTCTTTGTATTACCGCCCTGGTTAATAAATGTACTGTTATTGTTATGATGCCCGCCACACTTTGTAAACCTGGTATTTTTATCCGACAGGTTAAAACGGGTGTTAAATTTGCAAACCTATAATTAGCTTGAACTTACATTCTTCAAGAATTTGTTTATAGTTAGGTAGGTATGAATAATTCACGGAAGAGTAAATGCATTCGGTTAAACACGAAAAATATTTATTGCATTTCCACCTGCTTTTTTCAAATAGTGACGGAGATGTTGAAACATAAAAAACATACACAGATATCGTGTACGATGTGGTAGTAATACCAAAAAATTTTTGATGATGTAGGCAAGCTTATTCAACGTAAGCGTGCCTACATCATCATCATCTTTTTTGGTTGGTTGGTTTGGTTGTTTTAGTTTCATTGTAAAATCTGTGTCATTATTAGTTATTCTTTTACATGATCACATCTAAATCCAAAATTTTATTGACATTCTTGGCAAACAGTGTATTAATAAGAATATTATACAGACAGAACACAAAAATGACTTCAGTATTACATCATCATCTTATTATTAAAGGTCATTCAACTTTCAACTATTTACTTTCGTATTTTATTGCCAAAACTACTAATAGGTAAGAAGCTCATTAAAAACAAAAACAACAGAACATCAACTTATCGATTATCATAGTAGTTTTTTCCCGAAGTTTACTTCTGCTATTAATAACATGTAATCATAATTAGTTAGGCATTACTTGAGAGCTTTTATCTTATCGTTCTTATGACCAGCCCGCCTAGCATGACCACCGAAACACGATATATGATATAGCCATTTATCGCTTTGAACTTTCAAAAATCATTGGATAAAACCGCCATCTTTAAAATTTTATCGAAACTGTGAACATGTAGGTATAAGCCTAAACATGTTCTCAGTTTCGAAAAAATTTCAAGTTGGCGGTTGTTGGTTGTTGTTTTCTAATGACTTTTGACAGTTCAAAGCGATAAATGGCTAGGTAGGTATATCATATCGTGTTTCGGTGGTCACGCTAGGCGGGCAGGTCCGAAGAAGGTGGCGTAAATCGTATTTTTAGATACAGGTTAGATATATAATAGGGATGATGACTAAAAAAATCTTGCTTAGTCCGTCGAGTGTTTGTTTTTTATCACATAAACAAATAATGACGACGATTTACAACATGTAAACTAAATAACCAACACCCTGAATACAGGTGGTTTGGGATCGGCTTCCGGGTTGATTTCAATATTTTTTGAAAAAAATCGATATTTTTTTGAAAAAAAAAAAACAAAAAGTACTTATGATTGAAATTGATACCAAATTAAATAGAAACGAAAAACATGGAAAAAATCCTGTCATGGATAAGTGCTGAGACGGGACTTGAACCCGCGACCTTTCGCTATCCGGGCGACTGCTCTTCCAACGATAGCGAAAGGTCGCGGGTTCAAGTCCCGTCTCAGCACTTATCCATGACAGGATTTTTTTCCATGTTTTTCGTTTCTATTTAATTTGGTATCAATTTCAATCATAATTCAACTTGCCAAACAAAAATAAAAATAATATTTCAAATAAGCAAAATTGCCTGACTTAACTGATCGACGGTATTTGTAAAAATATCTCATCGGGTGTTAACCACTATTGTGTCGCCGCCATTTTGTAAAATTTCGCGCATGTGTCAGTTACTTCCGGACTTTCCGTCGCGAATTTTCCGGGTGTTAAAAAATAATAATAAAAATTTTGTAATAAAACTATAAATATGAGGTTTTGTCACTAAAATAGTTATAAAATAAGCTAACAGAATATAATATAATTAGTACAGTTATATTTTCAAATAATAATAATAATATCATCATTTTCATCATCGGAAAACTGTGGAGGGGGGGATCGACCTCCAGGAGGTCGGCCGACACACAGGCATTTTTGACAGCGACCTCCAGGAGGCCGCGCGACACACAAGGGGTTAAAGATGTAAATCTGCAACATGGTTAGGCATACGTCAGCTTGATGACGCAATCAACAAACGAAAGACATGGCTAAATTCGTCGTGGTCAAACAGTCCTGTGTAGCTCAGTTGGAAGAGCAGTCGCCCGGATAGCGAAAGGTCGCGGGTTCAAGTCCCGTCTCAGCACTTATCCATGACAGGATTTTTTTTTCCATGTTTTTCGTTTCTATTTAATTTGGTATCAATTTCAATCATAATTCAACTTGCCAAACAAAAATAAAAATAATATTTCAAAAAGTACTTAGAAAATATTGTACAACATTTTCTGGGTACTTTTGTATATTTTTCAAAAAAAAAACGTTTTTTTCAAAAAAAAATTAATGTGTTGTGTTGTGGGTGTTGGTTATTTAGTTTACATGTTGATATGTTTTGTGACGTAACACTTTTGTGCACATTACTATACTATTCTTATTAATGGCGTCGCCTCGCAATACGCGTACGCATTTTGCCAATGTCAAGTGAAAATGTAACTAAAGTAACAAAAATTGTACGGTTGATTGAGGTTAAAAATGGAATCTCTCAACACGTGTTTTTACAACAAGAACTCTGGAGAAACTCCTTTTGTGCACTTTTTACTGAAGAGTAACGTTAATCCCCACTCCTGAACTTAGATGCTATTTATTTTTGTAAATATTTACTGATTTGATTAAGAAAATAAATAATAATGTGTATAATAATTTTTGATAATCTATTTGACGGAATTAATAAAATGATTATAATTTTACCTAGTCATCATCCCTATTGTAAAGGGACTATCAGCTAGCTAAACATATAATCAGATTTAGGTAAAGAAAAAATAAGACTATGACTATGGTATAAAATTCTAACGAATTCAGATGTTTCTGTAATTGAACAGCCTCGCGTCCCAGTTTTTGTTTGTCCTCTGGCTATCAAATCGTAAGTGATGTTGCGTCCTATGCAGATGTAGTACACACAGCGCAGACTTCGTTCCACGCCTATCCATTATCAACACACGGGTAATCTTTGTTTGACGAGAGAAAGCTCGATCGCGTAGGGTTATATTATGTAGCATGGTTTTAATTTTAAGTAAGTAACTTGCCACTAGAATCCAGGGTGGGTCTCGAATTTTATAATCGTGAGCATCTCCGCCCTTAAGAAGCAATGTTAAAAGCGTTGATCTCACCAATTATCGGTGATTTTGTTTTATGTTTCAATTTCTGTGTTTCTTTAATGCAGGAAGTCCTACAGTTTGCCAACTGTGGTTCGTGTATGGGCCGATAGATGAAGATAATTCGAAAGCACAGCCCAAACAGCTTACTTGTATTTATTCTTCCAAAATATATGTTAACTGTCATATTCCTGCATTTGAAATCCGCCTCCGTGGTCTGGTGGCTCGCCCATCGGAATTTGATCCAGAGGTCTCGAATTCGATCCTCATGGGACTACAAATTCGTTCTCGTTTTGGTTGGCTTGCTTAAAGTCCGCCTACTACTGGATGACTACATCAGATTGAAAGTACCGGGTGAAGCTCTATTCCAAAGCTTTATTTCCACAAATGTAATTGATTATTTTTCTTCAGAAGTGGTTCAAATTAGGTCTACTTGCTATCATGCCTCAAGGTCATGCTCTGATGCTTTTCTGTATTCATTTATTATTATTTGTTATGTACACATACAATAGGTTAGTATTTATTACTTTATTTGTATCCACCCAATTTCTATGCCATAAAAATGTTTGCGCTCTCAGAGACAAATATTTTCTTTAAAACAACCAACAACTTTATCGTGGTGAGAATTTACCAGCATTACGCCATTACAATTTCTTAATACACCAACAAAAAGTTTTCGTTTTTACTCATTATCAGCTTCAAGTTTTGAGTTTTGAGAAGCTCAGAGTTTCACTTTTTTTTCAACAGTTGTTTTTTCGTTTCATCTACTTAAGCGATAATAGGGGGCACGATGTAAGCCATACAATGAAATTCATTATTCGACAGTAGGTGGCCAGTCGTTATGGGTAATGTTGTACTTAGATAGGGACGGTACCTACTTAAATTTCATATGAAAAATAACAACAAGAGCCAACATAGAAAAACCGGACAAGTGCGAGTCGGACTCGCCCACCGCGGGTTCCGTACAAATTTGTATTTTTTGCGGCATAAACGGCCGTATCTTTTTTTTGCGTTAACCTAGAAGTTTGATTTTTTCTCATCTTCAAGGTACTACAAGGTATACTTGAGTATATGGTTTTAATTTGAACACGATACCTCCACGCGTTCCTAAGATAAAAACCTTGATGATTACGTACTTTAAATAAAGACTATATTTTTTGTGGGCTGTATTTGGTGTAGCCGCTTTTGTGTGTTGAAATCAAAAATAGGTTCGATGGTTAAAAGATTATAAATTTAATGCACAGTGCAGTTCAGAGTTTTTCCTATAGCTGTGGTATCAGACGATATTATTTACCTAATTTCATAGTTCTAGGTCAACGGGAAGTACCCTAGATGTTTTTTTTATTCCCTTGACAGTGTCGAAATATATGTTTTTTGCGGCATAAACGGCCGTATCTTTTTTTGCGTTAACTAAGAAGTTTGATGGACCGTAGACCTGAGTATATGGTTTTAATTTCAACTCAATACCTCCACTTGTTCCCGAGATAAAGGGTCTTGACAGACAGACAACAAACTGATCTTATAAGGGTTCCGTTTTTACTTTTTGAGGTACCGAACCCTAAAAATGATAGAGAATGAAACTCTGCAAGACTGCAACCTAAGAAATAATGTGTAATTTTACCTAATTATTAAACTACATAGTTCATGCCTGCCTCTATACTAATTTTTAACAAAAATTGTAACCTACGACTCTCTAGAACTATATTTAATCCAATATTCATCAAAATCGGTTCGGGCGTGAAAGTATATCAAACAAATAAACTTTCTAATCTTAATTTAAAAAAAGAAAAGTCATGTTTCACTGACTGACTTATCAACGCCAACTACCATGGCTTACTTCGTTTTTAGTTTACTCAACAAAACAAAGGATTTTCCATTAAATTTGACAGCTAAATTCGATGTGAGGTGAGGAGTGAGATCTTTACAGAATCGCACGGTAGAGATTCCTTTTATGATGTAGAAACGGGATAAGGCCGATTTTTCTGAAATTCAAAGGGGATGAATAAGCTTGTATGGGAATACAACATTAGAATATTTTATTTGAAACTTCACAGGTGAGTACTCCTGTGTGTATAGATAAATGAGTAACAATGATTTTCAGTTTTTCAAAATTCTGCGTGAAATGAGGTGACAAAGTCTGACATCAACATTAAGTATTTTTGTATCCCAAAACCGCTCGGTCTCGACATTCCAAATTTGGCACGTAGGTTCCTTATGAGGTCTAGGGGTGCACTAAGAAAGTATATTTCAAAATTCACCCTCTAGTGGCGAAATGGGGGCCTAAAGTTTGTGTAGGGAAACAAGATTAGTCACACTATTTTATTCGAAACTTCATAGAAGTTCATCAACTACCATCGATAATTGAGTAAACAAGGTTTTGTTGGAATTCAATCCCTAAAAGAGGGTAGTTGGGATGACAAAGTATGAAAATTAACATGGGAATTTTTTCGCCATAATCCATGTAACTTTGAATTAGGTACTTGATAAGAAATATAAGCAAAATAAGTTCCAGTATATTGGAGATGCAAGTTCGTATGGAAGTTCAAACAAATCTGTCTATCTTTACTATACGTATATTTATTGGAAATATGTGTATGATTAGTAAAAATTAAGTACCTTAAAAATTAAATATGCTACAAAAAGAAAAGAAAATAAACTTTAAGGTTTACTTCGATCGTCGATTATTACTATCTATCTCTTTGTGTATTCTATCACTGTTTATTTACACAATAAAATTTCGCTATAAGCTTTTATAGCATAATTAAATTTAAAGGTTATTTTATTTTCTTCTTTTTAGAGCATACTTAAATATAAGCTTGTTTTTTAAAATATTTATTTATTTCTTAACAAGTGCCTAGCAAAGTTTCATAGTTTTATCTTCCATATTGACGAACTCCCACTTAAGCTTTTATCGCTTATTTAAACCCCTTCGTGCCTTTTATTACAAAAAAAGATAGCTTATGTTCTATCTAAAAATCGGAGGCGGGAAAGCGTGACTTTGTTTGGACTTCCGTACGACTTTTCATTCCCTATTTTTTTCCACACCGGTCAAAATTTCAAAAACGTTAGTGTGTACCTATATGTATGATCGTGGAATCGTAGCTCCCAAACGAATGATCCGATTTTGTTTTAGTTTTTTTTTTTGTTTGTAAGGTATTTTTATCAGGAGTGCTCTTTGCTATGATTTAGAAGAATATCTGTTCAGTCGTTTGAACATCATCAGCTCTCTTAAAGTGTATGAAGAGATGTGAATAACTTGCGGTCTGATCGATCGGAATTTGGTATACTGTAACTTTGTACATTGTTGATTCTGCAGCATCATCTGAAATCTTCAATATACCCAACTCATTATGAAATTACAGGTGTCGTGTTTTGTCACATTGGATTAGTCTTAATTAGACTTTATATTCGGCCATACGCCGAATATCGAATATTCGGCGAGCCTACTGGCAAAATTCGGCCGGTGTATGCCACCAAAATTTGTATCGACGTTAATTGTTTCGCGCTCATTATAGACGACAACAGGCTTTACAAAAACTTTTAAAAAATTCAACCTTGTTTTATAATCCATAGATTTCAAAGTCTAGTTATTGACAGCTTGTGGTAGAATGATCTGCTGCCAAGAAGCTAATATTTTACCGTGTCACTGCCCTCTGTACCATAATCATCCGCTTCTAAATTTTAATTAGGTATGTACGTTAATTCAATAAAGTATCTACATAGACTTGCTTTTTTTCTGTTAAAATTTGTAATACAGAATCAGAATATCATTTATTGCTATTTCTGTGCACATATTGCAGGTGATTAGGCATAGAATTAGACACAACAGAATGCTCATATCGAGCATGCAATACTTAATTAAAGGTAAAAACAACTTAAAATTTGTATTGCTTAAAAGTAATTGAATTAGGTATAACTTATACATGTTTAGCATTAAAATATTCACTCAGGTTATAAAACACGTTATAAATCAACCACGACTTCAACTTTGACTTAAATTTAGGCATCTGCAACGCTTTGATCGCTCAAGGCAGATTATTAAATATTTTTATACCTTTAGCTAAGGCGCTCTTATGATAAATCAACATCAAAATATAAGGTTTCTATCAACTTTTGAATCGTCGATCATGAAAGTTAAGCAACCAAGTGCGCGGTCGGTACTCGGACGGGTGACCAAAATATAACATTGCATGTATGACATCAAAATATAAGGTTTCTGTCAACCTTTGAGTCGTTTTCGGTATACAAGAAAGTCAAGGGGAGACCACTCCCGATTTTTTTTGGATTATGTCTGTGTGTCTGTGCGTTAGCATGATAACTCGAGCATGCTTTCATTCACTTATTGCAACCAAATTTAACATGCGTGTTTGACATCAAAATATAAGGTTTCTATCAACTTTTGAATCGTCGATCACGAAAGTTAAGCAACCAAGTGCGAGGTTGGTACTCGGATGGGTGACCAAAATTTTGATGTTATACACGTATGTTAAATTTGGTTGCAATAAGTTAAAGCATGATCGAGTTATCATGCTAACGCACAGACACATACAGACATAATGCCAAAAAAAAATATAAATCTCGAGGTCGAATTTCTTTACCATTACAAGACTTCCTCTATATATTATAATACTTCGTATACGAGAAAGTAAAAAAACAATGTTTGTTTGTATGTTTATCCTCTATGCGTTCCGATACTATTGTGATGAGATTACGATGAAACTTTGGTAGGGTGTTTTGTGTGTTTTACGTTGCATTGCAACGCATGCTGGGTGTAGCTGGTAATAAAACAAATGTATATATTTTTTATTTTACCAATTATTAGTAGGTACCTACTTAGGTATTCGGTATTCTGTCGAATAGTGCTGAAATATTCGATATTCGACCGAATATAGTAAAATTGGCCGAATACCGAATATTCGTTGCAAGTCTAGTTTCAATGAATAGTTTATTTAAAGATAGATACAGCAGTGATCAAATTAAACAGAGTTAGTCGGTTTTTTTAATTAACACTTGTTAAATCTTATATATAAAATTTCCATGTCACAATGATAGTTATACCGTACTCCTCCAAAACGGCTTGACCGATTTTCATGAAACTTTGTATGCGTATTCAGTAGGTCTGTGAATCGGCTACTATCTATTTTCCATACCCCTAAGTGATAAGGGTTGTCCACCCTTAATTTTTTTTTGTGCATATTTTTTTGTTTTTTTTTTTTTATTATGTGGCATTAAAAAATACATATAACCCTAAATTTTACTTTTTTATCACCAACCTCTATTTTTTTATAGCCATTTTAGTAATTTAATCATTTTTGTAAGGCAAAATAACGTTTGCCGGGTCAGCTAGTAACTTTATAAATGTCACATCTCTACCACTTACTCATTGTTCTCTACATGGCACATGTCGCTTTAATCTACCAAAACTATGTTTTCACAAAAAACTTATTTACTTATGTTTGCGATTTTTCCAACCGTGTAAACAAGTTATAAAGCAATACTGCGCGCTCCTTTTACTTATTTCATTATTAATTCTACACGTGTGGTAATAACTACTGACTTATTGGCATGTTCTGGTCTTACCCTTTGGGCAACAGACAACATAAAAACTATTATTTTTTTCTTTAAAATCTTATACGATGTTTCTTAAGACTGGGATATTCAAGCATATGGCCTGCCCAATTATTCACCGTAGTCTATAGGTATTGTCTGTTGAAGTTACTTAAATAAACTGTGGTATCATAATTTTTCACAGAAACCGCCTTTTGATACCCATTTTAGTATAGTTAGTATTTTCGACTGAATAAACAAAAAATATCTCTAAGCATGCATTGGCAATGACAAATCCAGTTAATTGTAACAACGTTATCTTAATTGAATTTTTTTTCTCTATATATCTATAACGCCAATTCTCGCCAGTCTGTACTGGATCGTTTGTCTTCCCCTTAACACGTTCCTTCTTTTCGTTGCACATATCGCATAAATTCGCACATCGTACCGTACGCATAAAAATGTAAACATAACACGTAGAATAACCAAATGGATTTACCAGACTGTTGTTTAACAACATAAAAATTGTTTTAAATTCTTCCAAGAAGGTATATTGATGGAGTAATTAATTATAAATTCCAGGAACATACCAAGGACAATGGATGCGAGGTCTGCGGCACGGGTACGGTGTCCGCACGTCAGCGCCCTTCGGGCTTGCGTCGCACTACCGAGGGGGAGCGCGTGGCCATAGGGGCTCGCAGGTATGATATGACACAATTATGTAACTGTTCTTCTTTATAAATTACTAGCTTGTGCCCGCGACTTTGTCCGCGTGGAATAGTTATTTTATGGACTTTGTTTGGATTTCCAGATGACCTTTCATCCCCTGTTTCATCCCAACACGCGTCAAAATTTCAGAAACGCTACAACAAAATATTTATTTATAATCAAGTGCCTAATTTCAAAGTTTCATTGTTTTTCTTCATCAATGACGGATTTCCATACATAATAAATTTCATCCCTTATTTCAAAACCTTGAAGCCTTTATTTCGAGTCAATATTTGTACCAAATTTGATCAAAATCGGAGGCGTGAAAGCATGTTTTTTTTTAATAACATACTTAAACTTTTACTTACAAATTTAAAAACGCTAGAACTAATATTTATTTATTCCTTATCAAGTACCTAAATTCAAAGTTTCATCGTTTTATTTTCGATAGTGACGAAATCCCATACAAACTCACATCCCTTATCCCTTCATGCCCTTTTCACAAGAAATATGTATCTTATGTCCTATCTTAATGTCTTCTTATATAATCTTCAAAATATATAAAAATATTTTTAGCAAAAAAATACGAAAACCGACTTCAAGACGTACAAATTTAAATTAAAAAGTAAGATATAAATAACATTTTTGTTATAAAAAATATAACAATAACGTTATAAAAAATCAATGAAATTATTGATACAAATTCATAATTATTTATTTATAATTCATACTCCAATATATTTGAAGTCGGTGCCAGCCAGCAAAGGAGGATATTGTAGTCTTTCTCATCTTTATTACGCATTCATATTATGTATTATATCAAGTACGTATTTATTATAGGTAAGGTTATTTTGCTTAGACTGGCACCGACTCCAAATATATCGGAGTATGAATTATAAATAAATAATTATGTATGTGTATCAATAATTTCCTTGATTTTCTATAACGCTATTTTCAACTTCTTAGAAAAATATTATTTATTTCTTACATTTTAGTTTAAATTTATACGTCTTGAAGTCGCTTAGCGTATTTTTTTTGCTAAAAATATTTTATAACTATTAATGGAAATTAAATATATTTAATTGAAATTTTATAGGCGCTCAATGAAACTTAAAGGAAACTTTAACAAACTAAAAATGTGTGCGTATACTAGTGTACACACGTAAGAAGTGAAACTTCTTTATGGCCTTACATAGACATGAATACAAAAAAGATGGCGCGTAACGGAAAAATGTGACGCGTAACCGAAAAGTGTGACGGTAAATTTTTTTCCAACGCCGATAAAGAAGTTTCACTTCAAAATAGTAGATTGTATAACAAGGGAGCAAAATAGTATTTTTATGGCGAGGGCCCTACTTTGAAGCACGAGCGAAGCGAAGGATTCTAGAATAGAATCCCGAGCGTAGCGAGGGATTCTAACGTAGAATCCTGAGCGCAGCAAGGGATTCAAAGTACATCGCCCGAGGGAAAAATAATTTGCTCTCGAGTTATATACTCTACTTTTCATCCCCTTTCTATGAGAAAATAAATAAAAGACGCTGTTATGTAAATTAATGAATATATTTAATTAAAAGAAGACATGTGAAATGAAGTAAAAATAATTACAAATTTAGGTATATTTATATTGGATACGCTAGCACAATTATTAAAACTTATTGCCACTGTTTTATTTGGGATCGATATTGTTGTCGATTCATTTACATTTTGAGTATTTGTACGACGTTGTTAGCTTCTATAGTTATTGTTTCAGGAGTTAATGCATTATCACTTTCATAACTCGAGGTAGTAGAACTCATTATTTTTGCAAAATACAATAAAATATGTACGGAGGTAACAAGAACAGAAAAGTAATTCGAGCGTTTTGTTTTTTTTTTTTAGTCCGTGCCGTGCAGCCAACACGTACCAGCCAGTAATTCATACAATTTGCGTTCGATTTCTATGAATGATATATGTTCTAAATTCAAATCACTTTTACGCCCGCTAAAAAGTTCTTATCGGAAAAGAGCTATTTTGTTCCCACTTATAGAGGAACAAAGCGACACTTTTCGAATAGAAGGGATGAAAAGTATTTTTTTATTATTAATGTCTTGTCAAAAAGGGTCGACTTAATATCGATATATTTTATGGAGACCATCTTTGATATTTACCTAAAAAAAGAATCATTAAAATCGAGTCACATATAATTGACGGAGTAATCCGGTAACAAACACACAAAAACACAGTCGAATAGAGGACCTCCTCCTTTTTTGAAGACGGTTAATAAATAATATAACGTCTTAGCCCTATTAGCTCATAGCAAATATCTACTATTCATTCATAATTCATTAAAACTTGAAGAGCACTTAGTTATTTATTGTAAGTTTACAAATTGGTATTTCTTCGTCATTACTGAAGATAAAACCATAAAACTATGAATTAAGGTAGTCGATAAGAAATAAATTATATTTATTCTAGCTGAAATCTATCTTTGTTATACGCATATTTATTGGAAACATGTACTGATTAGTAATAAATTAAGTACCCTAAAAAAATTTAAATATTGCCCAAAGTAACTATTATTTTTGGGATTTGTCGAAATTCACCCTGTAAGGTGATGAAACGGGAGTGCAAAGTTTGTATGTAAGTTCCTCATTTTTAAAGTTAAATTCATAAAAATTGCTACACGACCTTTCGGTTAAAAATTAAGAAATACGTATTTAATGATTTTCAAAATTCAACCCCTAAGGGTATAAAAGAGGGGATGAAAAGTTACATGAAATGCTTTATTTGTAAATAAAAATGGTATATGGCCTTTCGGTTAAAAACTTAAGAAAGAGATATCTTAGGATTTCTCAAAATTCTACCCTGAAGGTTATAAAATAGGGGATGAAATTCGTCATGGGTTTTAAGTCCACATATTATTTTTATTCACTAGAGATGTCGGGTATGTTTTTGTATCTAATTACATCAAAATCGGAGACGTGAAAGCGTGCCTTTGTTTGGACTTCCATGCGACCTTTTTTTGCACCCCAACCGTAGTGATTACCTTCTCTGTGCCCAACAAGAGTTAAGCTTTCAAAAACGCTAGAACAAATATTAAGTGCCTAAATTTAAATAAGTCTATTAAATAATTTTAATAGCTTTCATTCCTCATTTCAACCTCTTGAAGCCTTTTTTCACGATAAAAGGTACCCTATGTCCTCTCCCAACGTCTAGCTAATACTTATACCAAATTACATTAAAATCGGTTTATGTGTGAAAGAGTAACAGACAGAGTTACTTTCGCATTTATAATATTATATGGATCAAGTGCTAAAATCCAAAGTTTCATGGTTTTATCTTCGACTAACGACCCGCCCCGGCTTCGCACGGGTGCAATGCTCATGTAAATATGAATGTATTATACATATAAACCTTCCTTAAGAATCACTCTATCTATTTAAAAAAAAACCGCATCAAAATCCGTTGCGTACTTTTAAAGATCTAAGCATACATAGGGACAGACAGACGGAGGAAGCGACTTTGTTTTATACTATGTAGTGATGATGACGAAAATATCCCCATGATGATTTTTTGAATTTTGTCATTAAGTGCCTAAATTCAAAGAACTCCCATACAAACTTTCATCCCTTAATTAATTCAACCTCTTGATACCTTTTTTCGCGATAAAAGGTAGCCATGTCCTTTCCCAACGTCTACTTAATACGTTTGTACCAAATTTCATCAAAATCGGTTCATTGGTTTGAAAAAGTTACTTTCGCATTTATAATATTATAGGGATCAAGTGCTAAAATACGAAGTTTCATGGTTTTATCTTCGATAATGACGTAAAAATCCGAATGTTGAGTTTTGAACTTTTTCATCCCTATTCACCTTTTTACTTTCTCGTATACGTAGTATAGAGGAAGTCTTGTAATCGTAAAAAAATCGATCACGAGATTTTGACGGATTTACACGTTTTGGACCTCCCGAGTCCAAAAATACCGTTTTTGGAATTATGTCTGTGTGTGTGAGTGTGTCTGTGCGTTAGCACGATAACTCGAGCATGCTTCAACTTATTGCATCCAAATTTAACATGCGTGTATTACATCAAAATATAAGGTTTCTATCAACTTTTGAGCCGTCGATCACGAAAATTAAGCAACCAAGTGCGCGGTCGGTACTCGGATGGGTGACCAGATTTAACATGCATGTATGACATCAAAATATAAGGTTTCTATTAACCTTTGAGTCGTTTCCGGTATACGAGAAAGTCAAGGGGAGACAACTCCCGATTTTTAGGGGTTAAATTCGGAAAAAGCCTGAAACACGTTTTTACTCATATATCGATAGTACACCTGTTATTTTACGAATAAGATCTAAATAATCTTGCTTCCCCGTACAAACTTTGGACCCTCATTTCACCACGCTAGGCAGTGGATTTAGAAAAATCCTCACTTAGTGCACCTCAGACCTCATAAGGAATACCTACGTGCCAAAATTGGAATCTCTAAACCCAGCAGTTTGGGCTGTGCGCAGGGCCGGATTTAGGGGAGGGCAAGCGGGGTTACAGCCCCAGGGCCTCCACAAAAGAGGGGCCCCCACAATAGAGACTTCGGAAAAAAGTTTTCAAATTCAGACTAGTAAACACCAGTAAACAACTTTTCCTTTCATATTTTATTTCGCGTTTTACCTTTACCTACGGTACTTTGTACAAACATGATTACATGAATAATAATAATAATAATATCTTTCTATTTTGTTCGTTGATTAAAGGTCGTAAAGAAGTATGCCTATTTTTTAACCGAAAACTCGAATGAAAAAAATTGTTCATTTTATTTGGAAAATAATTTGGGGCTAAGGGGCCTCCACTCCTTTGTTGCCCCGAGGCCTCCAGACCTTTAAATCCGGCCCTGCTTGTATAGTGTATTCTGATCTTTTCAATTAGTTTTAAGTTAACTTGGTGATAATGCTTTAATACCAAATTTCACGTTAATACACTTTAAAAGGGATAGGAAGCGTTCTGTTGATAGAGGAGACAATAACTCTATTTTCCATCCCAACCGTAACATTTCAAAAGTGTTATTTTGCAACCATCTCCAATACCTAATCCTTAGTTTATATTCTTATATATTTATCCCCAAAGGTCGAGCAAAGCCTATTCCCAAAGGTCGAGCAGAGCCTCAGTTAGCATTCGGTTACACACAAAGCCACAACCTGCAGTACGGGCTAAACTGAGGGCCAAACAGTACCAAAATAGTGACAGGTTGCCAGCTTGTCGCCTCTTGTTTTGTGTCATAAGGCTATATCCGTCATACATTGTGGTGGCAACTATTACTGCACAAGCGCTAGCGTTCCTAATTGCTGTGACATAATACTAAAGTGTTAATCTACTTCATAAGCTGTACCTTTTATGCAAGCTTTTTAAGTAAATTGAATTATCTACTAGCCATGCTTCGTTTGTATAAATTTAATGCAACCAGAAAAAATATTTATTTATAGATCTAAAGCAGATCAGACATCAACGCACTTGTAAAGACGAAAAAGTAAAATAAATCATATATATTATATTATATATTTTATTTCCAACAACCCTCCGTGGAAGAAGGGAAAATGTCTGGTATGGGACGCCACTTGCGCGGACACTTTAGCAATTCCCATATTCCAGCTAGCTCAGCACTGTCTGGATCGGCTGCAGCTTCCGCCGTATCTCTCAAACAGCGCAAATACGCTGGTCTCTCAGGAGATTACTCATTTGAGCCATATGGTATAGAGACTATGGGACCATCGGGTCCAGGAGCTCACCGACTTTTGTAGATATTATAGTTCGGCATATTGTAGAGCAGCTACTTGAGACAATTAGTGACAATAAGACTGGTTTGTATTCCGCGCAAAAAATTAGTAATTAATCATCATTAATTTTAAAGTGTCCGTCCATGACATGGAAGTTTGACAATGTCAAAACTTGTTCTCAGACTTCTTTGGCGGATGCAGCGGGTACACCGGACCCCTCAGAGCGGCGGACCACGCGAATGGACGACGCTCGGGGAGGTTTCGTGCTTAAGGCCAGCTCCGACGAACCGGGAAGACGCGGCTCCCTCGTTGAAAAGACTAAAAAAGGACTACTTTCGGTAAGAACATTTTTTACTGATATTTATTCCTCTTTCTATTTATCAGCTTAAGCTCTTTGGGCTTCTACTCAACTGCCTTAACCTAATCTTTACGCTTTACATCAACCATGTGAAACCCGCATGCTCCAAATAAAAATGTCTATTTATTTTCGAATGTACGATTTTGTTGGCTTTTGTTGCAGTAGCAATCGAGATAATTATAGAATAAGAAAAATAAACCAAGCATAAATCAACGCGGCTAAATGAAATTCAGGATTTCAAAACTATTAACGTGATAATTAAAAATCTATGTCACATATGAAGTCGTGGCCTTGAAAGGTTTACAAGTAGGGTTTCACTCTGATTACAGAAGTTACGAAAGCAGCGCAGCGCCGGCGAGTTGGACAAAAGGGGCACGGGGTCGGTCCGCTCGGGAGGCTCAGGGGGCTCGGGCTCCTCATGGGTCTCCTCCGTGGAAAGCTCTCACTCCGCCATGACACATGTATCCCTCCAGACCAACTCCAACGCCAGTTTTGTAGTTGAGGTTAGATAGTCATTGAACAAATTCCTATTTAATCCCCTTTGTAGGAATATTAAAATAATCAATTTGATCGAAAGGTAGAAAATGGAGCGTTTTCGGCTTAATGCTTTTAAGTCTTTTCATAAGCTTCTTTTCCCTAGAAGACTTTTCTCCCGCCGACTTTACTTTGATTTGGACGCTAAAGCTCTATTAGCTTAGAGCTAGGTAACATTTTCTTTGCTTCTCTATTAACAGCGAAGTAAAATTTATCTACCTATATTTTAAAAGTCATGTGTAAAATATTTAAATATTATCATTCAAAGCAAAGCATAATAAATGCACGCCATTACGTCGATATTGTGGATTTCATTATCTCATTTTTAATCTTATACACGAACCTCGTTGTATTCATTTATCCGATTGTATCTTTTCTTTTTAGGACGAGCATTTGGACGCGAGTGTTACTGAGACATACATGGGGGAGTGGAAAAACGACAAGAGGACGGGATTTGGTGTGAGTGAACGCAGTGACGGGCTTCGATACGAGGGTGAATGGTTTGCAAACAGAAAATACGGCTACGGTGTAACCACCTTCCGTGATGGCACGCGAGAGGAGGGCAAATATAAGAACAACGTGCTCATCACTAGTCAGAAACGGAAACACATGTTCCTTATGCGCTCTGCCAAGTTCCGGGAGCGTGTTGACTCAGCCGTAAATGCAGCGCAACGTGCGTCCAAGATCGCATTACAGAAAGCCGATATAGCTATATCAAGGTTAATGTTATAAGGACTTATTATATTACTCCGATTGCTTGCATACAAATATGCTTTAATTCGTATACATAAAGTGACATATTTGCCAAACTATTATTTATTTTATATCCAACTGCATTAGAACGATCATATTTTAGTAATGTTTAATTATTTTTGTTCACAGAACCGCTACAGCCCGCGGAAAAGCCGAACAAGCCGATGAATCGGCAGACCAAGCAAAAGAAGACTGTGATATTGCGCAAGCTACTGCAAAACAGTTCGCTCCAGATTTCAAACATCCCGGCTTTGATCGAATAGGTTTAAGAGACAGATACAGACAAAGAAATTACGATGCACAGGTTACGACACCCGTATCACAAGAATCTGAAAAGATCTTGGACGGAAAGAGCATTCCAAATCATATCCCTCCGATGACTTCTCAGGTTCCAAATACGAATAAAATGCCTAACGCAGTTCCTTCTAGACGACCTTCTACCCAACATCTGAATCAACAATATCCTAGGCCACCTTCATCTGTTGACCCAAGACTTGCTCAAAGCTCGAACTACAACTCGGATAATAGAGTATTAGGGCCTCCTTATGATCCATATTACTCGCAAAATCAAGATAATTGGTCGTCAGTAAACACACAAATTCCAGACAACCAAAAATCATATCTCCCTAATGAGCAAACCAATTATAGCTCTGCTCCATCGAGTGGACCGCAGCTTCCAGCATCATCATACCGTTTAAATAGACAGGATGCATTAACCCACCAACAAACTATGGACCAAAGTAGTCAACAGTTTACCAACCAAGGCCGACGACTATCATCAACAGTAAGACAAACACCAAATCAAAGACCCGCACAGCAAGAATGGAATATCGCACAAAATTTACCTCGACGGCAAAGTATACTAGGACAGCCTTCTCAGGATCCACAAGAAAACGTCTATGTAGATGGCGGCACAGCTGCATATGGCAGAAACGAATTTCGTAGCGGAACTGTGTACTCTGAGGGACCATTAGATAGACCTCAAATGACAACAGAACAACAATATCGTCCGGCGATGGATCAAGGTTATAGGCAACCAATTGATCAGCAAGGATACGGAAGACAGGTACTTGATCAACAAGTATATCGTCAGGTAGCACAAGATCAGCAGGCGTACCGACAACCGCCTAGCATGGAACAGGACATTATGAATGGCATGAGACCACCTGGCCAAAGACCGTCTATAGATTACTTTGATCATTATAAACGACCTCCAAGTAGAGATTCTAGTGTAGACCGGCATGGTAGACGTTCTCGACAACCTTCAGTGGAAGCCACAGTGCCTAGTGGAGGGTCGAGAGCGGGATCTGTAGCACCACAGCCGCCTGCAACTTCCAGACCACCCTCACGGGCAGCTACTCCAGCTGGTAATGGTCACCTTGCGTCAGGGCGGGGTTCTATTTCTCGAGCGAGCTCCCGAGATCATCAACCATTTGAAGATTCTCTTCTACGAAAGCGAACTCTCGGACAAGATATATCACCATCCCCATACCAGCCGAAAAGAACGGAAAGTTTGTTCGTGGCACAAAATCCAGTTCCGCCTCCTGCTCCGAAGGGCGGAGGTGGTGGCGGTGGAGGAGGTGGCGGTCGAAAGGTAAGAGCTAAAATTATTAAAAATATTATATATTTATTACGTACCTACCCACTTGTAACTTTTATTTGGTGTAGGAATAATTAAGGTATATGATAGTAAGTTAGAAATGGCTAGATTATGTTCCTTTGTGACAAGCAGGCAGAAATATGTTTTTGTTTTTATATTTGTTTAATTCACTCCAAATTAATACTGTGTGCTTTATACTTACTTATGAATACATTTCAAAACATAACACTATTAATAAACATATCTAATAATCACTATATCATGTATTTTGGGAAGAAAAAGTCGTAAGAAAACTCATTATCGCTACACGAATATTTACAGACAATACCCATATACTTATTACATAAAAATCCTATTAACGAAAACCAATTTCCAAAATCTTTTCATTTGAAATACAATATAGTGTAATAACTTTCTTTATATTTTTACATTATTATGTTGGCCAATGAAAAACAATACTAGGTTGTCTATGTTGTCAATCGTTCACAGCCATAAATTATATTATTACCCAACTTTGCTAGTAGGATATACATAGGTAGGTAATTAGAAAAGCCTAGGTAATTGACGTCACAGGGTATTTATAATAATACCATCAAGATAAATGGGATTACGGGGAATTGGAATTAGCTATTCTACGTTACTAAGGGTAAAGATTTGATCACATTATATAGAAAAGCTTTACACAAGATAAATAATCCAAATGCGTGGGAGTAATACTACCTAAAATTTACGCATGTAAAACTGTAACTTAAATTATATTGATAATTATTTATTGACTTGTATTGATGTTTTGAAATCATTACGAAATTGTAAGCTGTGGAGTTTCTTTCGCCATTTCTTCTCCATCTCAGCATAATAATAATTATTCGTCCCGAAATGGTGGTAGGGCTTTTGACGATTTAAAAGTACGTAGCAAAGTCCAATTAAATAAAGAGCTTTTTCAATTTCATTTTCATGTTCACAACAGTGGAGCATATATGCGGTATGGTAGGTATGTAGGCGACGACGTGACGTTTGGCGGGCGCAGCGCTCGCCGGCTCAGCCCGTTCTATTTCTAATTCGAGACAGTCACTCGCTGCCGCTTTCCGTGTATCACCTCTTCGCTATATATATCCTAAAACATTTCTTAAACTCGCAATTTTCATGTTTAATTGATCGAAGAAGTGAAGTTACTCATGCATGCATTCAAGACATGTGTAATAAATATATTCAAGTGCATCTAGTAAAAAACTTAAAACAATGTAACGTAATAACACCGCAATCCAGAACTAGAACTGAAAACGGGAAAACTGTATGTGTGGATTAATAATACAGTGAATAGTTAAAAAAACTTCAAAATGTGGTATCAAGGAGAAGAAGAGGAAGATGAAGACCTTATGTGTTCACCAGCTATTCTTGCGCGGAGAGCATCTGAGAGCTGGATTAACGTACCTCCGGTTGAGGTACCTCCGTAGTTATAATAAAATTTCTGGTTTCGAAAGTTACTCCTATTTAGATTTGCATCAAAAATTGTGTATTCGGCTTTAAAATTACATCAAAAGCAGCTCAATTGGTCATTAGATAACTTACTGTAGTAGCCATAATAAATGAACAAAGTACAACTCGCCCGTCAGATGCTGAGCACGCCACAGACGCTGCAGCGCAAGAAATCGCTACCAGACGTGGCGGGGATGCCACGTTCGCCCGACGGAGGAGGCATGTCGCGCGAGGAGGTCTCTGCGTTGGGCTCCGCGCGCCGCGAGGAGGTGCGCCGCATGTACGAGGAGTCTGAGAAACTCAGGGCCAATCCCCTGCTCTACTTAGTCAGTCCGCAAGTGAAGGTGAGCCCACTAGAGAATATTGTCAACGCAGTGCGAATAGTGGCGCGCCTCCTCCACGTGTCTCTACAATCAACATGGAAATGAGACTTCTACTTAAATAGTGCAATGACGAGATAAGAAAGTTGCCTTCCAAAGTTAGCTTATTATATTTTTCTATTTCTACCTGAAACAATAATTATTAATCCACACAAATTACACTAGACATATCTGATTTTACACCATCACCCAATGTTTTCGCACTAACATTTTTATCGCTTCTTTTTCGTTACATGCAAATAAATAATATTACTTGCGGAGTTAAGGATAAACTTTAATCAATATATTTTACTTATCGAGAAAAATCATCATTGACTGGATCTTAATCTGTAGCTGTTAAACCTAAACCTACAAACTTATTAACTGAGTTTTATTATAATAAGCATCTGATGCAAAAATGTTTGGTACATGGTATATCAAGCGGGCACCTACCCATACTAACATAGTTATAAAAATGCTATGGTAATATTTGAAATTGCAAAAGGAATTTCTGATTTATCCATAGGTACAAATAGTTCAGTCACGAAAACAAAATGTATGGAAATTTCCTATTGGGTACTAGTATAACATGTACAGTCAACAGCACATAAGGTTACCACAAACCAAAACTTTCCAGAAATTAAAATTACATAAATTTGCAAAGTTTGGGTAGTCTACGGAACTGGTGGCGTCCGTACCAAACACCCCGTATTAAATGCTAAAATTGAACTGTATGTTCAGGACTTAAATATAAAAATTTTAATCAGTATGTAAATAAACTAACTCTAATTTTAATGTATGAACCAGTGACGTTGACAACCCTAGAACTAACCTGCTGATTTCCTTACACAACGAGCAAATGACTTGAAAATTTTTACGAAATTTGTGTATCAATTACATGTAATTTTGTTAACTTGGACGTTGTAAGTTAATAATGCTCCATTAGTCATTCTCTTATTATCAATAAAAATAATGACATTCAGAAAAATATGTGATTAATTTAGGCAATTATTTAGATTTTTATGTTATTACAAATATATTTTGAGCATACTTTTTTAATAACATAAAAATCAAAAAGTAATAAGATCGTTGTATACCTAAATCATCATCAATCCTGAAATGTTTTACAATTATTAACTCAGAACTGATATTCGTTTAACGTTTATTTCCAGGACTGGTTCTCCCGGCAGCAGCTCGTGATCCTGGTGCTGTTCATCAACATCTCGCTGGGCATCATGTTCTTCAAGCTGCTTACGTAGCGGCGGCGAGAGGCGCGCCTGCGCCGGGACCTCTATTAATTTATCAACTTGTAAATATTTGTATACTTCTCAACCGAAATAGCCAAATTCTTACTTGATGTGCTACAAATGTTTAAATAGCTATATATATTACAGAGTCCTTTTGATACGAGTTACCATTTTAAATGAAAACGTCTAAAATACGTTTTTATCTCTCTTTAAGGACTTCGGTTTGCTAGTGTAGGTACGTAATAATTATTTGAAGTTGTGCAAGTGTGCAATTGTAAGACAAGAAAAGTGCAAATACTTTACACTCGCGTCAACCTGTTGCTTTTCAATTCAATGTGCGAGAGTGATATATTGTGTCCACTAGTCGGAAACTTCGAGTGTACGTTCGAGTACGAGTTGTTTAATGAACCTGCATATTGTAGGTTTCAATGCCTTCGATGATAGTGCTTAACGCCTTAATGCCTCAGTTGTTGAATTTGATGTTTCTGAAAAACTGTATATGATTGATTGTCGACCGTGGGGGCTATATGTATGCGAGTACCTTCACCCACATAGTTGACAACTCTGAAGGGGCGGTCGTTTATTTTTGTTACTCAGATCTGCAACCAAATGCAGGCAAGGTTGGGTAGAATGATAAGAATGTACGACACCAACGTAACATGTAACTTATTTTAACATTGTATTCTTAAGAATTCGAAGAAATTTATATAAACACTTTGTTTAAAAATTAAGAATGTCTTATGAAATTCAGTCTCCTTCAGAACGCTATTAATGAGTGATATTGAAAGCACAAAATTCTGTTAGTGTTAAAAATGTAAATAGTAAACGTTATTCATATTTACAAATATTGAAATTTATGAAAATATTTAGATATTTACCAACATTGTTTGCTTGTTACTAAAAACTGAATATATGAAAAGCGTCATGCTTTATTTTCCTATTTTGTAAATTTGAAATTTATAAAATACGTAACATATAAATAGTTTACCCAAAGTTTTACAAAACGTAGGCTTCTTTTTATACATACCTATGATGTCAATTCTCTTGTAATCGAAAATTTTGTATAGTAATTATTGTCTAATGATATAATGAGCGGCATCTCTGGATACTGGCATGGAAAGCGTGCGGACGAGACTGTTGTTACCAAGCAACGAAAGTTGTGGCAAACAAGTATTCGTTGAATGGTTGATATATATTGGAGTTTTTAAGACAATTTTCACAGTTTCATTATATTATGTAAAATTATAAGTTATTATCTATAAGAATTTTAATTACTTGTATCGATTTTATCTACGTTTCACAAATAAAATATTTTAACAAAACTAAAATGATTTTTACTGTTCATACACGCGTTATTACTAAAAATATAACTAATAAAAATTGAGTACTGGTACCTATATTAAAAATGTACTTAATATACTCTGTGATTTTTGAATTGTTTCGGAGCCAATGTCTATTTAAAACATAAATTAATATAATGGATCCGTATGCGATTTAGGCAATACAGGAATTAGTATGCAAAAGTTACAAAAGCGTTATGTTCGAGAACAAATAGTAACACTCGCACGCACAGTCGAGCTCGCTGTCCCTCACAGCTAATTTGTGTTTATCTCTATCTCGATGAGAAAGTTGAAGTCAATATAAAAGTGTGTGCCGCCTCGGGCTATGTCTGTTGACTTCTAATAAGACCGCCAGTTACTAAGTATTCCTATATTTCAAAGTCAACATTTTTTCGAAAACAATTATGCTCGTATACTCATTTTAACTAGACAATGGGGTTCTACTATAGCTTAATGTGTTTTGGCTTCAAAACTAATAAAAGTGGCCGTGTAAATTAGAGAAATTAAAATCCTAACTAATATTATAAATGCGAAGGTGGGTTTGTTACGCTTTCACACCTAAACCACACTGAACTGAGTTTGATAAAATTTGGTGTGCAGATAGTTTGATACCCTGGAAAGGACATAGGATACTTTGTTGCGCGATACCGTGATTAAACTGAGCAAAGCTGCGGGCGATCGCTAGTGGTCCAAATTTCAATAACAATAATAAACGCTTTTATTATACACTAAACAGAAAAATTAACAATACAAATAGACAAAAAGAAACAGTACAAAGTAGGCGGCCTTATTGCCAACAAGCAATCTCTTCCGGGCAACCTTGGAAGAAAGAAAAAAAAAGGGAAAGTACATAGGGTATGAGTGCAGGAAAGTGAAAAGAATATTTTTACAATCTAATAAAAATAAACAGTACACTTAATACGCCGCCATATTAATTAAATCAAAAACTGGTCAAGAAGCAGAATAGTTTGAATCCTGGCGCAGCAAACAACTTCACTGCAGACACATACAAGATATAGAAGAGATATACATTTATTGACAACGAAGCGTCCAATATGTGGGTTAAAATAGGTTATCTATTCCCCGACACTGAAGCTTTTCTTATAGCTATACAAGATCATATATCATAGCTATCATTAATACAAAAAAATATAAGAAAGCACATTATAAAAAATCGGGAGTGGTCTCCCCTTGACTTTCTCATATACCGGAAACGACTCAAAAGTTGATAGAAACCTTATATTTTGATGTCATACATGCATATAAGTTAAAGCATACTCGATTTATCGTGCTAACGAACACACACACGCACAGACACACACACACATAATTCCAAAAACGGTATTTTCGGACTCAGGGAGGTCCAAAACGTGTAAATCCGACAAATTCTCGAGGTCGAATTTTTGCCGATTACAAGACTTCCTCTAGATTACATATACTTACGAGAAAGTAAAAATGCAGAAGATGATAAGCGTAGAAAATGTAACAAATCCTCTGATACAATATAACATATTATTAATGGATGCCCAACGCTAGTGCAACACGATTACACTAACCAGCGAAACTAAGTTGCACACTGTATTGAAATTTTCACAGATCATGCATTTCTGCTGTTGCTATAACAACAAATATAATAAACAGAATAAAATAAATATTTCAGGGGGCTCCCATACATCAAATGTGTTTTTTTTTATATACATCAGAGACTGGCAATCAAACATAAATTAATTGAAGACTACACCGTATTATCAATATACTCCAAAACCTGTGCTGGAGAGTCCCCGTTGCAAAATTTACTTTGACCGTGCTATTCTACCCGACAAAACAGTCACCTACAATAGACCAGACATCACAATTGTATATAAAGTTAAGAAAATCGCTTATTTGATAGATATTGAAATCCCAAACACACACGATATTCAAAAAACTATACTTATCACAAAAAATAAATAAATACTCAGAACTGAAAGAGGAAATATTAAGAATCTGGAAACTGGACAGAGTGTACATTGTGCCACTGGTACTCTCGAGCACGGGAATGCTACCCAAACAACTATTTTGTAGATTCAAGTTATTAGATCTCCCGGAAATCAGGTAGATTACAATGCAGGAAGCTGCTATTTTAAATATATAATTGTAGGATAGTTAGGCGATTTCTTCAAGATGAATAACAATCATAGAAAATCTGGTATACATACTTGACACAGCCCGTAGCAGGTTTTTACCTACCAGTGCAAAGCTGAGATAAAAATAAAAAATCTGTTGTAATAACCAAATTTATTACGAAAAGAATAAAGTATAGGGACAGCAGCTAATGACAGGTGATCAGGAAGTGACTCCAAACTTGGCTTTTAAAGCAGTTCAATAAGCGAGCACACCTAATACTCTCGGGTAGAGCATTCCATAGCCGAACTGCATGCACGGAAAAGGAATAGGAAAGGAAATCAGAACTGTGGAAAGGTGTATCAAGAGCGAGGTTAGAGTTTGAGCGTAAAGTACCTACCTACTACTAGATACAGAGGAGCGGGAGGAAAAACTGGAACGTAAATATAAATCTGGAGTGGTCTGGAAATCCTCTGGAATCCCTTGACTTTCTCGTATACCGGCAATGACTGAAAAGTTGATAGAAACCTTATATTTTGATGTCATATATGCATGTTAAATTTGGTTGCAATAAGTTAAAGCATACTGAGTTATCGTGCTAACGCACAGACACACACACACAAACATAATTCCAAAAAATTTTATTGGAGTCGGGGAGGTCCAAAAGTCTAGAGGTAAAATTTTTTGACGATTACAAGACTTCCTCTATACTACGTATACGAGAAAGTAATAAATAACACTTCGAAGGTATCGATCCATTTGTAAACTGTCCCAGCAATTATCTCACTTAGTATTTAATACACTTACCTAATGTTCTCTTCGATTTGCACAAGCACTTAATATTATAAATAACGTTACTTTTAAAGATTTAACTCGCGTGCATTTGGGTTTTACTTTTTGTTATTTTAGCCCGACAGTTTCAGCTTCAGTGATTGATTAAATATTTTTACGGTCACCGGAATACATTAATATTATAAGCAAAGGTCACATTTTAGATCACCTATTGAGTTTTAAAGAAAATATTGTTCTTTACACTCCGCAGTTAATAAAATTTAAGTTCGGTATTCTAAATAGCATTAGTGGGAACGCTTTAAATAAAAGATATAAATTGTAATTAAATGTTCGTGCTCTTTTTGGTTGGTGGTAGTGCTTGTTAATAGTTCGCCTGGCTATCCTACCTCTAGTTATTCAACACAATCCGTAAATTTAATTTTTAAAACTTTGGCCGTTACGCTTTAGAAAAAACGCGTTAGAAAAAAGAGTTTAGATCTTGAAAATTTATTTTAAAAAAAAGTAGTGATGCTATTCCGCTAGGTATATTGGATAATCGCTTTTAACTAACAATGCAAATCCTTAATATTTCTTATCCTACTCAAATAAACACGTACGCTTTTGATTAATTAGATTAATACCTGTACGGCTTCCTGAACACTCAAGCCGCTACAGTTAATAACCGATAGAATTGAATGGACGACGTTTATAGTGAGTGCTGTGCTATTTTCCTAAAATTCAATATTGTTCAATTATAATTCTTAATATTTTAACGTCCAATGTCTAAAAATGTTAAGCATTCTCCGGACTACGGTACCCAACAAAACTCACAGGTACATTTTACGATGAAAATAGAAATAAATAAATATAATGCACAAGTTTTAAATCTTAAAATATTTCTGTGGAGTGAACTTAAAACCATTTGGTATACCTCTGAGCAATCTAGTGGCTCGAGGTCAAGTGCATATCCCTGATCAGCTTACAACGGGAGGTCAACAGTCTAACCCTTGCCTTGAATCGTTATAATGTAGGTCGTGAAGTGATTCTACTGAACGTAAAGTTCTAGGTTCAGTTACCAATATTAATTAAATTTCTAGGTTCATGAAACAAGTGACGACGCAATCGACTTGGACGATTTACTTCCGAAAATTGGTGAATTTGGTCTTTATCAAAAACGATTATTATGGCTGGTATGCCTGCCCGCATGCTTACCCTGTGGATTCTGTGCATTCAACCAGCTATTCATGACAGATGTACCTGATTACTGGTGTAAAGTACCAGAGTTGCTATCACTAAACCTTACGCAAGATGAACGTAAATATTTATCCATCCCTCACCAGGTATGAAATTAAGAAAGACAGTCAACAATATTGTGTTACTAGACTAACGTGTCCATCTGACTCTACTTTCTTTCTGTTTATAGTTAGAAGACAATACATCATTTGAAAAATGTGTCCGTTACGCAGTAAACTGGAGTAATATCATTAATAACGGAGTTCTAGCGATAAACGAAAGCTGGCCTCGGGAATCATGTGTAGATGGCTACGAATATGATACTTCTGAAGTTGTATCATCTATTGTCATAGACGTAAGTATTATAAGGAATCAAACATGTTGTCCATGTGCTGTATCACGCGACTTCTCATACACACTTTGGAACATTGCAAACTGAAGGCCGTCTAAGCTATAGGTTCCAAACGGGAACGGTACCACGCCCTAGTGGGTGCTGACGCTTTTCATTTGTCATTATTACTATATTATTATTTTTGCGTTTAATTTGTCATTATTAATCTATACTTACTAATATAATAAAGAGAAAAAAATACACTAGACCGATTTTGATGACATTAGCCGTGGATTAGCCCCTATTTCATCCCCACACAGGATTCGTCCTCTATTTCATCCCCGCATAGGTCAAAATTTCAAAAACTTTTGAACAAATATTTATTTATTCTTTATCAACGTTTCAAATTTTAAGTTTCATGGTTTTATCTTTACGTAAGCGTCGGTGGCGTAGTGCGTAAGAGCGTCGTCTCCCATCCGGGAGGCACTGGTTCGATCCCCGCCACGTACCAATGCGTTTTCAAATTTTGAATTCATATGTACGTTTAATCGACGCTTCTACGGTGAAGGAAAACATCTTGAGGAAACCTGCACACACCTATGAAGAAATTCTTAGGTTGTGTGTGAAGTCGACCAACCCGCACTTGGCCAGCGTGGTTGACTAAGGCCTAATCGCCCCTAATCTGGGGTAGGCTCGAGCCCCTCGGTGGGGACATTATATGAGCTGATGATGATGATGATGATGATGATGATCTTTACAAATGACGAACTTCTAATACAAATCCCTTATTTCAACCACTTCAAGCCTTTTTTCACAATAAAAGGTACCCTATGTTCTTTCCTAAAGTGGAATCAATATCTGAGCCAAATTTGATCAAAATTGGTACAGTAGTTTTTGAGTTTATTCGTTACAAACTTACAAATCTTTCCAATTATAAAAATGAAGAGTCTCTCTTCTCTACGCTTATCCCAAAATGTTAAAAAATAAAATTCTCCAGCCGTGCGATGCCGGAACGTGCCACTAGTAGGTATTAAACAAACATACAAAATCGGATTGGATATCCTTGAGGGAGGTTTATGTCCAACAGTGGACGCCTACATAGATCATTCTTGATAGGTGAATTACTGCAGTAGATAATCGTCAGACTTTTTATCAACCTTACAATATCATAATAACAGAAATGGAAAACACAGGACAACAAATTGTATTCTTCTGGGCTAAAGCACATAACAACATTTCGGGAAATTAACTTGGAGATCAGGCGGCCAAGGAAGCAGTGACTTCGCACTCGACCATACAGTATGCTCGTTTCCCGTTATCTTGTAAAGTAATAGTTAATAGAGAACTTGCAAATAAACAAAAATCAGAACTATGCAAAAATCCCGACAACTGTATGTAAGTACACCAAAACTACATCTGTTCCCCAATTATGAATCTTTATCCAAAGTCCTAATCACCTTCTAAACTTCCTAATTCCTGTCCGGTCATGGCTACTATAAACAATATTTACATAGATTTAAAATCACCACAGACCCTTTTTGCCCCTGCGGTAACATCACCTTATAAACGGGGCGGTAGTCCATAAAAGGTTAGGAACCTCTGGTCTAAACTAAAGGCCCCATGTTCGTCTGCGATAAATTGGCAATTTGATTGATGCATACCTACTTCATACCTCAAAATTTACTAGAAATCCATAATAAGCTATTTAATTCCCTCTATGGTCTAGTCTAGTCGTTCGCCCATCGGTATTAGACTCAGAGGTTCGATTCCCGGGATGGGTAAAAATTTGTGCTCGGTTTATTTAGTGGAAGGACTTGTTTGAAAACCGCCTAACGCCTAATTGCCACCATCTTATGTAATTGTGATTCTAATTGCTCTCTTATGGCATATAGAGATAAAATTCTGTATCTATTTGTTCTGACTCTGTTGAAGATTCCGAGTTTAAGTTCACTTGACTATGTATGTACCCACAGGGAGACCTCTTTCTGTGTTCTGTGGTGCCACCAACAGAACATAGAATGACCTCTTTCTGTGTTCCGTGGTACCACCGATAGTTTCTTTCGATAGTTATTCAAGTACGCCACATCGAAGCTGAAGTTAAAGTTAAAGCTGACGATATTGAGATTTCTTTAATAATATTTAAGAAAAATTATATTTGAGTTGGTAAAGGGCCTGCGAGTAATTATCATTTGTACCAAGGTCTTATTTGACTACAAATGCATAATTACTGCGGGTAATTATGCATTTGTAAACTTTACAAAGCCCAAACGGATTACTCGGGATTATTAGGCAGCGAAACATTTTCTTATCGACAGATAAGCCTAACCCCGAAGAACGATTTTTTTTAAACCCCGACTATAAAAACTGATATTTTTTTATTAATTTATCATAAGCGTTATCTTCCTATATGTTTTTCATTAACTCAGAGATGACATAGTTAAAAATATTATTAAAAAGAATATCAATAAACCGTAAACATTTTTTTACAATGAGTGGTTAATCTTGATTGTAGTATTTGTTCGCAGGAGTTGCGATTATTATCTATTACTAGCTGACCCGGCGAACTTCTAACCGCCTATTTTCTTTTCTGTTAAAATTTTTCCTGAATTTTCTTTGCTATAAACCTCACGGAGCCCGAGACCTTTCCAACGAAAGCAAAACCGTGGAAATTGGTTCGTGCGTTCTGGAGTTATAGCGTCAGGAAGGAAAACCCGACTTATTTTTATATAGTAGATATCAAATTCAAAGTCCTGGCTAATTTACTGAGAATACAATGCACAACCCAAACCGCTGAACCTAGAGACTTAATTTTTTTCAAATAGATACCTTATACAGTGTATGCATCCACTAAGAAAGGATTTTTGGAAATTCCACCCCTAAGGGGCTAAAATGTCCACGCGGACGAAGTCGCGGGCGGAAGCTATATATATTATATAAAAGGCAAAGTCCTGACTCACTGTCTGACTGATCAACGCCCAGCCCATAATAAGCCCATTGGAACTAAATAGCTGAAATTTTGCACGGAGGTTCCTTTTATAACGTAGGCAAGGGATAAGACCGGATATTGAAATTCAACCCCTAAGGAGGTAAAATAGGGGATGACACTTTGTATGAAAATCCGTCATTTTTAAAGTAAAATCCATAAAAATTGGTATATAGCCTTTCGATTAAAAATTGAGAAAAAGGTATTTTAGAATTTCTCGAAATTCAACCCCTAAGGGGATGAAATAGGGGATGAAAGTTTGTATGGGAAGTCCGTCATTTTTATAGTAAAATCCATATAAATTGTTACATGGCTTTTCCGTTAAAAATTAAGAATGACGTATTTTAGGATTTCTCTAAATTCAACCGCTAAGGGGATGAAATAGGGGATGAAAGTTTGTGTGGAAAATCCATCATTTTTATAGTGAAATTCATACAAATTGGTATATGGCTTTTCCGTTACAATTAAGAAAGGAGTATTTTAGGATTTCTCGAAATTCAACCCCTAAGGGGATGAAATAGGGGATTGAAAGTTTGTATGGAAAATCTGTCATTTCAATAGTAAAATACATAAAAATTGGTATATTGCCTTTCTGTTCAAAATTAAGAAACAAGTAGGTATTTTAGGATTTTTCGAAATTCAACCCCTAAAGGAATAATAGGGGATGAAAGTTTGTATGGGAAATCCGTTATTTTTGTAGTTAAATCCATAACAATTGGTAAATGGCCTTTTGGTTAAAAATAAAGAAAGATATACCGTGTGAATTTTTCAAGTGGGCCTTCAGGGTCAGATCCTAAACTAGGAATATCGAAAAATGCTCAAAGGAGTCGCGAGTCCGATTTTGATGAAAACAAAAACTGCATTATTTGCTTTTTGAAAAAAATAATGATCATCGTTGTGCTTATCACTTCAACCACCTTGGTTGAAGTAAAAGTAACAATAAATATTTTATTGAAATTTAACATGTTCCGTTAGTTTCCCGTAAGTATATTATTACTCCCCAGAAATCGATCCTTATTAACAACACTATCGAATGGTGTAATGATACAGATTGTGTTTTTCTTTTTCAAAATCATTGGGTTCAATTCCTTGCTAGCATTATTGATTTTTCAAAAATCCAATGATGCAGTTTTTGTTTTGATCAAAATCGGGCTCGGGCCCCCCTGAGCATTTTTCGATATTCCTTATAGTTTAGGATTTGGCCCTGAAGGCCCACTTGAAAAATTCACTCTGTATATCTAAGTTTCCCGAAATACTACACTTAGGGTAAAAAAAATAATACCATAAAAATCCACGGGGACGAAGTCGCAAGCAAAAGCTAGTTTGAAATAAAATGGTACATTATTTGATACTGTTCAGTAAAGTAATTCTTAGTTAAAATAATTAACTAAAGGTATGTAAATTAATTTATTTTTATGATAAAGGTTTCGATTGAGGGACCACCATTAATAGCTTGAAACTTTTGAATGGCTTTTTTCACAAGCTAGAGATTGAAAGTACCATCGTTCAAGTAAGTAAGTTTTTTAATTTGGACAAACAAGATATTTAGCAGGTACCTGCTAAATATCATAAATCAGTGTAAGGTGATACAAGGCCAAAGGTGGCGGTGAACTTCCCACGGAATCCTCAACTATTGAGGGACTGGCTGTCTTCTCATACCATGCGTATTGTCATGGCGACAGAGCTTTAAGCTTGGCGTCCACTAGACGCGCCGAGCCGAATCGACCGAGCGAATTAACGCACAAAGATTTTAGGAATAAATGGTGTGCATTACCCCAGCAAAATGTTGTGGCTTAGGGAGGTGAGAGTATAACAGAGTGGTTAGTGTAAGTTTTTTAGTATACAAAACGCACCGATTCTAGTTGCGTTAAGAGCTCAATTTGTATAGGAAACGCGAACAGCGCCCCTAGCGGAGAGAAGCGCAAATCATGTTTCCCATACAAATTGAGCTCTTAACGCAACTAGAATCGGTGCGTTTTGTATACTAAAAAACTTACACTAACCACTCAGATAATTAGTCCATCCTCAGGAGTGATTTGTTCACTAATACCAAAATTTGTTTGAATTGTAGTTTTAAAGTTATTCCGGAAAAACAGATTTTGCTGGAGTAATTTTTGAAACGTTACCCTAGCAAATTTTTTTTTATAAAATTGTTTCAGACCGTAACCAAATACACGAATCGATAGCTTGTGAATAGCAAAAAAACAAATTATGAATAGCAATTGTTCGATGTGGTTTATGTGGTTTATAAGTTATTTAAGATTTTGCTAGGGTAACTTTTCGCGATTTCTCAGATCTCGAAAACGGCGCAATGCAGAAGTTTGCAAAAACTACATATAGAGAGAGAGAGAGAGAGAGAGAGTTTCGGCTCGATTCGACGCATTTCTGCTGTAGTCGACGCCAGACTTTATGATCTTGGCTAAAGTGCGGTCGCCGAATAAAAATAATTTCGTACACACACCACGTTCCGCAGATCGTTATCGCTCCTGCGCAATTATGTTGCTGTCACGCTCACACGCAGGTATAGTGACCGCCCCTTTTAGAGGTTCTTACCCTTTTGAACATAGAATACCACAGTGTAAATACTGCTATAGACTGTGGTATTGGTAATACGGTATTATATCGTTGCACGTGTTAGATAACAGTTGCGACTTAGAATTCTCTAAAATATTATAATTATAACTTATTAATCAGAGTTTAATTTCATTTGGAGAAATTGAAATTAATCACTATATAAAATAAGCATTTATGTTTTAATTATTAGCAAATAGTTACACAAACGCCTCTTTGCATCGGATAAAGCTATGGCTAGTTGATCACAAGCCCGAGCTCCGCAGAACATTGTGAATAATGCTAATAATACAGAATGTATCTAAAAATTTAAAATTTTATATCATTTTATAAATTTGTGTAACTGTGTTGTGTGTCTAAAATTTGACCATTAGTCAAAAACTCACGCATAAAGGGTTCCGTACCATTATCTATAAAAAAAAACGACAAAAAAAATAATGTCTGTCGTATGAGATTAAACAGTTGTTTTATTTTAATATCATTATTTATTTTTAAATTGAATATATAACTAAATATTCTGTGAATATTTTAAGCGTCTATCTGTTGTCTTTATCAACATTGAGCAAAAACAAGCAAAAATATCACGTATTTTGTATGGGAAACCCTTAAATATTTATTTTATTCTTTTTCTTATATTTATAATATAATGTTTGTTGTTATAAAGGCAACAGAAATACATCATCTGTGAAAATTTGAACTGTCCAACTATCACAGTTCATGAGATACAGCCTGGGCAGACGGACGCACAGCGGAGTCTTAGTAATAAAAATAATTACCCTTTGGGTACGGAGCCCTAAAAATGTTCAACAGAACAGCCAGTAGAGTGAACGGTACGAAATTATCTCTGCTCGGCGACCGCACTTTAGCCAAGCACTGAACTAGAATTGTCTTAATTGTTTTCAGTTCAATTTAGTTTGTGAATACGATGTCTACCCGACTCTGGGTTTAGTTGCATTAAACGTTGGGGGACCAATAGGCGTATACACATTTGGCATTTTAAATGACCGCATAGGTCGAAAAATATCTTTTTTCGCCTGTTTATCCACTTTATTGTTCGGAAGCATAATGACAGCTTTTTCACATGAGTACTGGATGTGGGTATTAGCTCGAACAATAGTAGGATTAACCATTCCAGCAGTCTACCAGATACCCTTTATTATTTGTAAGTATCTGAAATATTGTTTTTGAAATATCAATTAAAAAATACCTATGATTTAAATAATTTATTATTTATTTCCAGCTTTAGAACTAGCAGGTCCAAATTATCGGTCATTCGTTACTGTAATGACATGTATATTTTATACACTAGGTTTGATTTTACTCTCAGTTATCACATATTTAATACGTGACTGGAGATCTCTTGCACTAGCTACATCTGTTCCGTTTTTATTCTATTATTTTTACTGGTTTGTGCTGCCAGAATCACCGCGATGGCTGCTCATGAGAGAAAGACTTGAGGAAGCCAATACTATACTGAAAAATATAGCTCGAGTTAACAATAAAGAGTTACCCGAAGAATTTACGACAAAACTTCATAAATTAGTTTTAGAACAAAAGGAAAAAGGAAAGAAATCTACTAAAAACATCAGCGTGTTCGCTCTCTTCAGAACTCCTAATATGCGACTGAAAACATGCCTCATCACTTTAAATTGGTGCGCTTCAGAAATGGTGTACGTGGGGCTCAGTTATTATGGCCCTGCCATAGGAAGTAGTCAATATGTCAGCTTCTTTCTTTCGTCAGCGGTTGAAATACCAAGTTATCTTGTATGTTGGGTATTGATGGATCGTGTCGGCAGGCGATGGCCTCTGTGCCTGTCAATGGTCATTAGTGGAATATTCTGCATAGCTACTGTTTTACTCCCTAATGGTTGGTATATAAATAATAAGACAAATAATGATATTAATATTAACTACAAAGTAGCAGTAGCAGGCAGTATCAATGCTTTGAACAATATCCTTTAGTACGTGCTTATATTTCCAGATGCCTTAACGGAAACTCTTATCCTATATTTGATATCCAAATGTTTCATATCAGCTTCCTTTCTTATAATATATCCTTACGCTGGAGAACTATATCCTACAGAATTAAGAGGGATTGGAATTGGCACTTCAGCGTATATAGGCGGCTTGGGTTTAATTATCATACCCTTTATAAATTACTTGGTAAGCAAAATGGACGTGTTCTTTCATTTAGCTATGTAAAAATAATTTTCACGGAAAGTTTTGGAATCTGCTGGTAGATATTCTTATTTTTATCATGTAACACAGTTCCCTTTCCATTCATCATAAAGTACTTCTTTTATCGTTTAACCTTTAAAAATTTGTTAAAGTTAAGGTCATTATCTCGTTGTAGTTTCATTTTTTAAATATTCCTTTAGGACATAAGCACAAGTAATTAGATTCAGATAAGTATATTTTCTTTTCAGGGATCGAGCAATTTAGTTTTACCTTTGGTAGTAATGGGCATACTTTCAGTAATAGGAGGAATATCTTGTCTCCGTTTACCTGAAACTCTCCACACCTCTTTGCCACAAACTGCAGAAGAAGGAGAAGAGTTTGGGAAAAACTGGACCTACAAAGATTGCTTTGTATGTGGCGGCCAAAGGTAACGACAATTAACGCGAAAGTTAATTAAGAAATTTTTTATATCTGCACAACTAATTTAAATTTTTTCAATTTTAAGATTTTTAGAAATTATTTAGTCTTAATTATTGATACTATTAAGAAAATATAACATATTTTACAGACAAGTTCAAAGTTCGGATTCCTACGAAAATATTGATCACTTAGAATTGACCCAATCACCACTAGTTATGGAAGACGAAGTCCCAGCTTTACCATCTATACGACGAAGTTCTATGCGAAAACTAGTTCGACAAACAAGCATTGTGGAGACTCAGAGGGACAGAGATGGAAATATCAAAATGACATATTGGTTCTAGGTCCAAGCCCGTAGACTTTATAAATTAGGAAAAGGCTTTTTCAGATTTGACTCGAATTCAAGAATGTATTGTCTAATTAGAACTATAGGTACTATTATCTAAAATGGGCACCTACGAAAGGCACTTTAAAATTTTTGCGCTTATTAAATATGCATTTATGTGATTTTTTATTTCACTCATAACTGATAATTTATTCAAATACGATTAAATACATTTTATGACTAAAATCGATTTTTATTTAGGGTCCGTTAACTTTTGGTAAGTACCATTTTTTTCTGAAACGGATAACAATTTTAAATAAAACAGTGTGCAATAAAAACACTGCTTTCTTTTTATTTGAAATTATATGTAATTATAGAATAAAATATTAGTTAAAACTTATTCCCTCTTATTATAAAACGTAGACTAAAATTAGTCGTGGTTTAAAACTGATACTAACTTCTTTCACCAAATCAAAGTGACAGCATCAGCTTAAAACATGACTAACTTTAGTCCATGTTTTATAATAAGGGGGATTGAATTTAGCAGAAGATTTTAATGTTATGTTTTAGACTGTTCTATTTTCGCGCACTTCACATATTAATTAGTAATTTGGTTCTGTATTCTGAGTAATTTGCTTACCTACTTAATATAATCTCTTTTTTGTTATTTTGACACGGCAAAGTCAATTTTGAATAAATTTAACCCTTAAGTTTATGGCTGATGTGGTTTCCTAACATCTAATCTATATTTGCACCGTAAAATGAGGCAACTTTCCCGAACCAGTGGCAACTTTACCATATCGTAGGTATTTGACATAAACTCGATTATCTTTGTTACAAAAATAAACTTAATTAAGTGGTAGTATTTTTTCAATGGCATGGAGTATATTTTTTTTATAATTTTATAACTAGTAACACTGATAGTTATTTTAGAAGTCTCTTCAAGTGCGGTGCCACGAAAAGGTGGACAAGTTTATATATCTAACACGAGCACAAACACATAGAATCTGATGGTATCAGTCCTTTAACTTATAAGCTAAGTAGATTGGTACCTAGTTAAGTTACTTTATTTTATTACTTAGTAGTAAAGTTACTTTTTAAGAAAGAGAGTTTGTCACATTACCGCTGCTTTAGCCTACTACTGCAAACTATAGGTACCTTTTTTGTTGACGGGGAGGTCAAATGCATTGCACACCATCCCGCAGGGACGATACGTAGTCCCTGCGGGATGGTGCCAACCGCAGGGACTATGTGGGACTCGAGGTAAAGGCTTTCCCTCCATACCCACAAAACATCCTCCCCGGCCTGACCTTCAGTACGCTATTACGGGATGGCTCGGGATCTGGCACGTGAGCGCAACTACACCGAGAACGTCCCAACGCTGCCCGTCTAGGCACTCCTTGCACCAATTGGTGGCCAGCAGTCACTCCTCCACCGACGGCTGCTCGACCTGGCACGTCCTCCTGACGAGGACACCGAGAGCAGCCATCGGAGCGCAGCCGGAGGACTTAGGGCACGGTCGTGGCCCTGAAAAGGGCCGGCCGAAAGCCGTGGTGGGAAAACAAAAACAACTCGACCATGGCATGTGAGTTCTAATGCCAAGGGGACCACGCTTGACATCAAATCCCGACACACCCACCGAGAAAGTTTCCCCACCACGTTACCAGGGTCCGCCACGAAGAGGCTTCCGGACGTGGACCCCACCGCAAACTATACAGTAGTTTAGGCGCAGAATGTCCAATTCGCAAAATCTCCAACGGTCGCAAAATGTCCAGTTCGCAGAATGTCCATTTCGCACAATGTCCAGTTCGCAGAATGTTCAATTCGCAGAATGTCCAATACGCAGAATGCTGTCCATTTCGCAAACTATCGTAACGGGATTTTCCCTTTCAGTGACAGTGAAACTTAGGTTAGCGAGGAGCGAAGTGAAGAGCAGGTTAGGTTGACATAAACATAGCGCACAAGCCAAGCGAGTGAAGCGAGCGTGCCGTGTGCAGAGTGCCAGAAGCGACTTTATTTTGTGTTTCTCACTAATATGCTCATTAATATGCATCACAGAAACACAAGTTGTTTGCTTGAAAAGCTTTGTAAATCGCAAGTAAAAAGTTTTATAAACATACCTTGTATTGAAAGAAATGTGGGGAAAATAAAAACTGATTTTCAAACAGAACTTGACTTATCATTAAAATCCAACTTTTAACTCAATTAGTAAATTAGTCACGTTACGATGAATATTGGACATTTTGCGAAATGGACATTTTGAGAACTGGACATTTTGCGACTGTTGGACAATTTTGTGAATTAAACATTCTGTGCATAAACGCTATACTATACCTATGCATGCTAACTTTTAAAAGTATCATAATAATATGAGTTATGATGCTTGTGCATCAAAATAACACTGCAGTATGCACAAACTCCAGTCCGCTGTTTCGGAGTGGATTTTGTAGAGTGAAAGTGTTGTTTCGACGCATAAGCATCCGTATTGAGGAATCATTGAAATTAAAGGTATTGTGATGTGTCTGGTGTGTATGACGTTGAGAATTTTATAGTGGGATTTCCACTCGTCAGTCACCATCATGAGGGTCAAGAGGCCTGTTACGGCAACAGACCTCTTAACATTTCTCGCCAAGTACTCCCTAGATGCATTCAAATTTAAAATGTGTTACACCCACATTTTAAAGCGAAAATCAAGAAAGAAGATAGAAAACTGAAGACTTGGCTGTAAGAGCTAAGTCACTTTGCCATGCGAAAATTTAAGAAACAAAAATTGACGTATGTCATTAAGTTGTCACGAGAATCGTTATCTTATCTATTTCATTCAAGTGAGTTGTAACTTAAAATAATGTGTCTTGCGTACGTACCATGTTCATTGTTTTTGTAAAGTGCCGCGTTGTAAGCAGGGCCTTCCATAACAGGCCATAATATTAACTAAAGAGTGTTACTTACTAGTTTATTACACTATCTTATGATGCTTAAGTCAAGGAGACTCATTTTACCCTGTATTGTTTTGATATGTACTGCTATTGCAGTTTTGGGTCATTCACATTCCCACTCACACGGTGGAGAAGAACCACCATCGTTCAAGTATTCCAAAAGCGCCAATGAACAATATAAAAATGAAAAAAGTGCAGAAAAAATTGAAAACATTTCTGATTATGACTTGTATGTGAAGGCTTTAAGTTCTACTATATTTATTAGTATAGTGCCCTTTTTTATACTTTTCTTTATACCTATCGACGGCACTGTGGAAAAACAACCATTACTGAAGATTTTATTATCTTTTGCATCTGGTGGTCTATTAGGAGATGCATTCCTACATTTAATTCCACATGCTTTAATATCCACAGAAGGTGGACACAGTCATAGTCATAGTCACTCGAATAAAGATGAACCACATCAAGCACATGATGTCACTGTAGGTCTTGGTGTACTCGGAGGTATTATAACATTTTTAGTTGTAGAAAAAACTGTTCGTCTCTTTGATCAAGGACATGGCCATTCACATGGTACTGAAAAGAAAAAAGATGATAAGAAAAAGAAGAACAAAGAAAAAAAAGAAGAGATAAAAATTGCTGGTTATTTAAATTTAGCTGCAGACTTTACCCATAATTTTACTGATGGATTAGCAATTGGAGCCTCTTTTATTGCAGGCAACAGTATTGGATACATAACAACCATTACAATTCTATTGCATGAAATACCCCATGAAATTGGAGATTTCGCAATTTTAGTCCAATCAGGATGTTCGCGTAGAAAAGCTATGCTACTGCAATTATTGACTGCATTTGGAGCAATATCAGGAACTGTTTTATCCATCTATCTTCAAGGATCTGGAGAGGGTTTATTGTCAACTCTCATACTACCATTTACAGCTGGTGGTTTTATTTATATTGCTACAGTATCAGTCATTCCAGAGCTTTTAGAAAGTTCAAACAAGCTCTCTCAATCTATAAAAGAAATTGTTGCACTATTAGCAGGTGTTTATATGATGGTGTTGATTGCACAATATGAATAATTTTCAGAATCTTATGTTACCTTTATATAACAACCTTATTTTGTAAACATTGTTACAAAGAAACAGATATTTATATATTTAATTATTCTTAATTCTTTGAACATTTCTATTGTAAGTTGCTTAAAGATGGTATTCACATCACATTTTTATTGATCCTTTTTGTTTTTAATAGCAAGTGGTCCTCAAAAGAACAATATTGACATTGTACAACATCTAGAATAAACAATTTTCAGTATTTATAGTTTATTTTGCATGAAATTCTACACTTTATATCTGGCATGTAATAAATTTTCATGTTCTACAAACTTTCACATTAAAGTTTTATAATACCTACCTTACAATCTCTTCTGAAGATGGCAATAGGTACATATGATTCATTGATGTAAAAAGAACTTCAAAAAGTATTAATTACACCTACTATTTGAAATGAAATTGAAATAAAATATGAATTTGCAGTCAAAAGTCATTAGTATTTTTTACCCGAATACAACATAGTGGTTTTTATTTTCATTCTGTCAACAGTTTGCCTCTTTATTTCAACATGTAATTAAAAATTATGTAATAACAATAGTTTGTTTTTACCCATCATTCCTAATTTGGAAAGCGTCTCCCTATGCTAGCTTACCTAATTTGCTAAATTCCCCACTTTAAAGTGAGATGTGTGTGTGTATGTCTTAGAGTATGTATTAAAAAACCTTTTATGGAGATTTGAATACGAAGTCAGCATCAGAACTAGATTTACACTTTCGTAATTGTCATAAATACATAATGGTGACCACTTATTTCTTGATATGACAGGGTACTAAAAAATCTGCGGGCTGTCGGCGAGTTATTAGCCTACTCTGCGTTGACGCTAGGGCTATCGTAAATGTGCGAATGTGCAAGGACATAAAAACGCGCGATCACACCGAGACGGCTAGACCACCATAAGCCCCTATATTTTTGTCATGTGTACTTCACAGCGCGTGCGTACACACACGGCGCCGAGTACGCACGTATTATGACTGATGCAAAGCATTGTTCAACGATTATCGGTAGCACGAGACAACAGTAGTAGAAACAGAGATTTCTAGGCTAGGCCGAACCTTAACTAGTCGACAGCACCATTTCGCCAAAAAGCGATACAAAAAACGCCTTTTTACTTTCTCGTATACGTAGTATAGGAGGAAGTCTTGTAAACTTTTGAGTCGTTTCCGGTATACGGAAAAGTTAAGGGGAGACCATTCCCGATTTTTACAGCAAAAAACTGTCACCAAAAGTAACTTCAAAGTAATAAAAAAAAACTTAATTTAAAAACAATGTCTCCCTAACTAAAAAAGTGTACCTCATTATCAGCAGCTCATAATTATAATGTCCCCACTGAGGGGCTCGAGCCTACCCCACATTGGGGGCGATTAGGCCTTAGTCGACCACGCTTGCCAAGCGCGTGTTGGTCGACTTAACACATAACCTAAAGAATTTCTTCATAGGCGAGTGCAGGTTTTCTCACGGTGTTTTCCTTCACCGTAAAAGCGTCGATTAATGAATTTAAAATTTGAAGACACATTGGTACGTGGCGGGGCTCGAACCAGTGCCTCCCGGGTTCCCACCCGGGAGGCACTGGTTCGACAATCCTTACGCGCTACGCTACCGACACTTATTATTATTACTAGTATAGTATTATATTATCTGTGTTATTATATAGGTAATAATATCGTCGCCAATCGTTTAACTGGGCCGACCGAGATCTGCCTGTGCCTACTGTCGTCGGCGGAACGTATAATTGGCCAGATCATAAAATGCCTCTACATATCATAAAAACAGGCTGATTTACACAGAGTACCTACCTAAGTAAATACAGTGCTGGCTGCAGGCCTATTGCTATTCGCTAATTAGTATGACACACACACACACATGTAAAAATAGCAATGGTTCTGTAGGTAATCTAATTATGCAATTCAATACCTAGCAGGCCATTGTAAAGAGTGGTGTGAGACCCTGGTAACCTGTATTGGGTACAGGTTCTTAGAACCTACAATAGGGACCGTCATCACAATACGGGCTATATGAGGCCAGAAGTATATACTCGTATTAAAGTTATTTAAGTGCCTAATTGTAAAAAGAAATAAATTTATTTTTATCAATTATTAATACTTAATATGTACATACATTATTACACCATATACCCCAAATTAAGTATCATTAGGAACTTGTAATAAGATAGCGGAGATTTTGAATATACCTACATAATAATTTTAGAATTTTTTATAAATAAACATAATTGCCGCTACCAGGATTCGAACCCGGACCGCTTGATGTGCAGGCCGCTATACTGACCCACTGGTCTGAGGACCCACTCCACCACGACTAGAGTTAAATATGGGTACAGGGCAGGGGGATCACGACAGCGTCAGAGTTAGCCTT
The DNA here is from genome assembly GCA_955850985.1 of Elophila nymphaeata. Lineage (NCBI taxonomy): Eukaryota > Metazoa > Arthropoda > Insecta > Lepidoptera > Crambidae > Elophila > Elophila nymphaeata. The sequence goes on from OY039068.1 coordinate 17,948,436, forward strand.
TGTTTCAGTTTCCTGCCTGTCTCTTTCTAACCCTCCTCACAGAGAAGGTAATCACTACGTTTTAACCCTCCTCTCAATGGAGTTTCTCCCGAGTTCTTGTAAAAACACGTGTTGAGAGATTCCATTTTTAACCCAAATCTACCGTACAATATTTTATTACTTTTTCACTTGACATTGGCAAAATGCGTATAATTATAATAACTTAATTAAGAATAGTTAACCTAATTAAGAATAGAATAGAACTATTTCTACGTCATTGATAGAACTTGGATAGACTCCTCACTCCTCTCAATCAAGAAGCTTATAGTAGTATAGGAATCGCACACAAACAAGTAAAATATAAGCTCCTTGGTTTCCACAGTAGATTGAGAATAAAGTATAGATAAGTCATCAGCGTACACCTAAGCGAGATAGCAATGTATCTACATACCTCAGAACAATGATCATTGGTCTGAGCTACATACTATACCTATAGCTAAAACAATAGACTAAGTATTGGCTTTTACAGCCAATTATAAAACAATTCACCATACTACAAACAAAATCACACAAAATACTTTGTATTAGAATGATTAGATTGTTAAAACTGACATAAAATCACTTAAAATGATGAGAAATATCAAAGCACCACGCACTTGTCTGCCACCAAAGCAATGGTGGCAAACATAAAAATCCGATACGCAGAGACAAAAAAAATGTTTTGTCCTGCTCTCCTGTATACAGGGTGTAAAAGACATGAACAGTCAAACGAAAACCATGTATTCTGCTCACCATCATAACATTTTTTTCCCTTTAGACTATACCTGGGAAATTGATAGTTACGATTTTATTGAAGGTCAAAGGCATAATTTTTTTTTTCCTTTTTTTATGAAAACGTATTCTATACGTTATTTCTTAATTATTGTCCAAAGAAACATTATAATTTTTTTTAGTATTTCATAACAAAAAATGGCTTCAAAACGTTAGCGTTCAATGTACCTCACTCAAGGAGCTTATATATTTGTGTGTGTGAGGATTGAGGGCCACTTTGTTATATTCTCTTAAAAATGTACCTATGATTTAGTGTGCGTTCTAAAAGAAATGTGAAAGCCTGAAACGACTTTGTGAAACCTTTGAAAGGCGAGTTATAGGCTGAAAGGTTGGGCCCTCAATCCTCTATGTGAGGATTGAGAGCCCACCTGTAACTAGTAAACTAAACACTCTACAGAAAAACTTTTTATATCAAAATCTAACGCTACGTTAAAAAAAACTGTGAAGTTAAAGATATCAGCGCATAACGCTATAGTATTTGGTATACTGCAATTCAAAGTGGGCCCTCAATCCTCACGCTTGCAAAAATTTGTTACCAAAAATAAACAAAATTGGTTTACTTTCAGACATTGTCTGCTTATCCAATGCGTTAGTTAAAAAATGTGAAATTTTGTGGAACCGAGAGCTTGCTCCAACTCCTCCTGGTTTTATAGAAATGACCTTGATAATGTTTGGGCCCTCAATCCTCCATCTGTTTCTTGTTTTTCTTTATTATGTATTGTGTAGGCATAATTTGACAAAGCTAATGTATTCTGTTTTTGTGAAAAAAAATGTGAAATAAATTGACATTAAGAGTAATTTGAAAGACTCATTTATTATTGCAGAAAACAATATTTTAATTTTTACTGTATAAATAATTTTTCACTAAGTAAGATTTGACAGAAGGGTGGCCACAAATTCTAATTATGTCAAAAACGACCGTTGTTGGCACAGACTAGTTAGGATTTTCGAATAAACATTTTTAAATTTTCCCTTTTACGGGACGGCAAAGGCATCTAGCCCATACATCCATGGCTTAAGTTTTCTGTCTTCTTTTTGTTGATTTTCACATTAAAATGTGGGTGTCACACATCGTAATACATCTAGGAAGTGTTTGGCGAGAAATGCATGGCAACAGACCGCATCAGCTGGAAATGCAGTCACACCACAAAACCCTTACGATTCAATGACAGCACACTAATTTACCACCAACTGTCTTTCCCCAATGGATAATAAACTCTAATGATAGGGCATTATATTGAAAATCGATTGAAGAAATATGACAGTTTAGGATACTATTTTGTTCTGTTGACTCTAAATAGAGTCACAATCACCTGTAGAAAATTCTATTTTCTCTTGTTTGGTAAGCGCGCTAACAAACTAAAATGCCGAAACGTACTCATGTTAAAATGTCTATACCTACAATAACGTGTGCAAAACTCAACGATAAGCGGGCACCAAAAGCAAAAAAATATAACTCCACTTTCATTTTAATAAAAAAAACATTGACATAGGCTTCAAAAACTGCCACACCTTGGGATTTTATCTGCAACTACACTTTTTCTAACATTTCTGATTTTTTTATTTGAATATGCGAATCAACAAAACATCACTAAAACCATTAAAATCCCAGAATATCTGTCGTTTTTAAACAAAACTCAATAAAGATTATAAATTTTCCCTAAAATTTTTAAAGATTTTTACTTTGTCTTCACTTTCACGCATCGTGGTGTAAAAAAACTTGGCGCCACTAAGTTTGAGAACTTGTATACTACTTACTCTAGGAAAATTATCTACAAAAAATTCATAAATTATAATTTTTGATGCCATTAATTTTTGTCATGGGCTCAAAATAGGTTTTTATCATTGAAAAATACTGAATGAAACAAAAAAAAAATGTAGAAACAATTCTATTCTCTTTATTGCATTATTAATATTACAGTAAATGTTCGAATTGTTTGCCACTGGCATACAGGGACAACATCGCATTAAAAAATATCCTTTTATTCTACGTGCTTTTTTGACGTGATTTTTGACGAAGCTCGAAGCTCATCTAATGTTCCCATGGTTTTTATTAGATGCAGTTGAAACAAACCCAATAGAAAAAGTCCAGTCTAGATAAGTGAACGTGGTGGCTTTAAGTTAGGACCAAGTTGCCCGATTCGCCAGATCCAAGGCGCGTGGCGTGTGGCGCTCGGTGTCCGTAAGACCACTGCGGCCGTGTGCACACCCTGCACCATAGGTAAAGTCGCCTCTGGACCAGCAGTCGTTGACACTTTTAAACGCGCGGAATGGCGTGATTATAAATAAAATATATTTACCTTTTTGCACGAAAATTGTAATTTGTTTATTAGGTTATCGCGATTTTATAAAGAAATGATAACTTCAAGGAGCAAAGACGAATAAAATAGTGTTTACATCACTGGACATCCTAAAAGAGGCCAATCTTGCTAATAAAAGTCTACTCTCGCCAAAATAAAAATAAATTAAATTTACCGTCCTCTCAGTATTTTGAAAACACTATATTATTCATGAGCTCTGCTCAATACACAGTCAGTTGAGTTATCGCACTGTTGTAGCGTCAGGTTCGGGTGTTGTTGTGGAAAATATGTGACAGTTACATTTGAATGTAATCTTCAAGAATAAAGTACTGAAAACAAGGCTGTATGGGCTAGATCCTTTTTCCTTCCCAAGGCAAAATTTAATTTAAAAAAACATTTTAAAAAAACTGTAGCATAAAATATATTACTATTATACTACGACTTATTCAGTTGTGTTTAGTTGGAAACCACGGCGTCTGGATGTCGATCTTTGTTTTGATAATTCAAAATTGCTTCGGTGTGGATTTTGTGCAGTGAAATTGGTGTTGTTTCGATGCATACGCTTGACGATCAGGTCTTGACTTGAGGAATCATTGATATAAGGGTTTTGTGGTGTGACTGGTGTGTATGACGTTGAGTATTTTATAGTGGGATTTCCAGCTCATGAGTCGTCATCATGAGGTCTGTTGCCATGCATTTCTCGCCAAGCGCTCCCTAGATGATGGTGATGAGATGCATTAAGATGTGTGACACCCACATTTTAATGTGAAAATCAACAAAAAAAGAAGACAGAAAACTTAAGCCATGGATGTCTGGGCTAGATGCCTTTGCCGTCCCGTAATAGGGAAAATTTAAAAAATTTTATTCGAAAATCCTAATTAGTCTGTGCCAACAACGGTAGTTTTTGACATAATTAGAATTTGTGGCCACCCTGCTGTCAAATCTTACTTAGTGAAAAATTATTTATACAATAAAAATTAAAATATTGTTTTCTGCAATAATAAATGAGTCTTTCAAATTACTCTTAGTGTCAATTTATTTCACATTTTTTTTCACAAAAACAGAATACCTTAGCTTTGTCAAATTATGCCTACACAATACATAATAAAGAAAAACAAGAAACAGATGGAGGATTGAGGGCCCAAACATTATTAAGGTCATTTCTATAAAACCAGGAGGAGTTGGAGAAAGCTCTCGGTTCCACAAAATTTCACATTTTTTAACTAACGCATTGGATAAGTGGACAATATCTGAAAATAAACCAATTTTGTTTATTTTTGGTAACAAGGTGGGCCCTCAATCCTCACATAGAGGATTGAGGGCCCAACCTTTCAGCCTATAACTAGCCTTTCAAAGGTTTCACAAAGTCGTTTCAGGCTTTCACATTTCTTTTAGAACGCACACTAAATCATAGGTACATTTTTAAGAGAATATGACAAAGTGGCCCTCAATCCTCACACACACTATATATTTTACCTAACCTCACTCGATGCGCATGGACACTAACGAACGGGGCCGCCGCCTGGCAAAATTATCGCGGTTTTGCGAATTGCGTGCGAGTTGGGCCCTTTACATTGCGCGGTACAATTTGAAATTTTTTTTAACACCAAAAAATAAAAATCATTTCCCAGCAATATTTTTTTTGAAATATGTCTTATTTTGATGTATAAAATACATGGTTCTAGTTTGACTGTTCATGTCTTACACCCAGTATAACAGACATATAAGCTTTCTCACTCTAATAATTATTATTCTTTAGTAGCTCATCTATACTCTATTCTCAATCTACGGTTTCCACCAGGAGTTTCCACCCACAGCTACCCACAGATGTATCTTTGTCTGTGGTTTCACCAGTCTGTTGTAATAACACATTTTGTGACTTCATTTTAACTCAATCTATTGTAAAATTTATTAACACACTTTAAATATACTTACACTGATACTGACTATATTTAAATTGCACGAAGCCATTAATTAAGACAAGACAGACTACTTTTAGGTTTCTTTACTCTAATATTAGAAATAAAATTATTTGTATGTATGTAAATGTTTTATTATTGTAAATTACTTCTTCTTAGACACACCCACAGTTCTTCCTCTCCTGCCTGTAGTCTTGGTGTGTTGACCACGCACACGGAGACCCCAGTAGTGGCGCATGCCCCTATGAGCACGGATTTTTTTCAACCTCTCCAGATCTTCACGGAGCTTAGAATCCAAGTTAGATGAAGTCAATTGGCTGTATTTACCATCAACAATATCCTTTTGTCTATTCAAGAACCAGTCAGGAATTTTGTATTGTCTTGGGTTTGACATAATGGTCACAATCTTTTCAACCTGTAACCAATAAATTTTCATTATAATATTAACAAATTGAACAATAGAGTGTCTCCCGAGTTCTTGTTGTAATAACAAGTGTTGAGAGACTCTATTTTTAAGTCAATGTACCACACAATTTATTATTACTTAGATATATTTTCAATTGACATTTTCACTCGGCTCCAACCTCAAAAAAAATGATATCTTATTTAAAGACTTAGATCATATTAAACATGAAAGTTTTGTTTCTCCCTTTTCATCAGTTTTATAGTTGCTTAATTTTTTAGAATCATATTTTATTTAAGTTTTATTAGAATTATTTACAGTACCACAAAATCTGATCTGGTGGCAAAAAATAGAAGTACAATTTCCCCATAAATTTTTAGTTCACCACTAGCGACACCACCAACGGGCAGTGTAAGTTAAGTTTATGGCACTGTACACTGTTATGTCAACAACTTGTTTTCTTAGTGACTTATACAAATTTTATTCAATATCTCAAACACCATTGAACCGAATTAGATGAAATTTGCACAGATCCCTAACAAGCTAGTCTAACTAAAAAAGAATTTTTGCAATTGGACTTATAGGATTTGTCATATGCGTGGACAAACATATAGACATACATACACTCATGAGATTTGGCACGTTTTAGAAGCTGGTATAGACTAAAATATATAACAAAAACTGCAATTCTGACAATATTACATACATACAGGATGTATTGATAACCTCTTTTTTTTAAGTTGGTTAAAAATACATATACATATGCAGATATAAGTTGTGGGCAGACCGCTAGTCTAGGATAAAATTACAGTATACTTATTATGTTGTTAATTAGCAGTAGCTACTTATGTTAAGACTGTGATGAATAAATTAGAAATATATTTCTTTATAAGAATTGCGGTGGCAGGGAACAAAGCCAGATTAGACAATAAAGACTGTTTTTGAGACATTTAATAATACATTGAATAGCTAGACAAAAACATTTTAACTTATATTTTTGCGTGGTTTTTAAACTAGTAGAAACATTGGCAATGAAAGAATTCAAAGTATGCAATACTTTAAATTTTGAAATATGGATTCGAAAATAGATGAAAAGTTAAAATACATTCCCAAACTTATCAATAACCATTTCACCACACATTGCCACACAATCCATACAACTTTTAACAGAATCTTTTTTATTACTTTTTGAAACTAGGTTATTATAATACAAAAACAGGTTATAGCAAACTTCAGAATTGTCTCTAAGAACTAAAGTTTACGAAAAACTTGTTTTCATAATAAACACTAATGTTAAACCCTAAGAACTATCAGTAGTGTATACTGAAGAAAAGGAATTAAGTATTGTTACACTCACTTCTTCTTCGGTACATTCTCCTGCACGTTTGTCAAGATCGATGTCGGCTTTTTTAAGAACAATGTTGGAGTACCTGCGGCCGACTCCCTTGATAGCGGTCATAGCAAACATAACTTTACGCTTGCCATCAATATTCGTGTTCATAATACGCAGAATATGCTGAAACTTGTCCGGTATTACCAAAGACTGAAACAAAATATGAACCATAAATACATACACTGAGACAATTTAGAGATAATACAAAGAAAGGCTGATTTATAAAATATCGTTTTCACAGTAAGATTCATCAGATAATAGAGGAATTAATACCATTATGGCAGATTATTTCGGACCTACGTCCTCGAAGTATACCAATAATACAAGAAAAGACAATTTAGTTATATGTCAATGTCAAAATCTCAGTGTCTGAGACATGTGTTCGGATACGTGTTGGTTTTGGCAAATCGAGTCTTCTTCTTCTTTTGGGATAATGGCGATCGCGAGTATTCGCGACACCTAAAGATTACGCTTTGCGCCAATGTCAAGCGAAAATCTTAGACCATTTAACACGAGACGTGGCATAGCGCAGATTTAATACTGAAAACATTCTGCCGTTTTTCGCGGGGGAGAGACAAACACGCATAGCACACATTTACTCACTCGTGCACACTGTTGCAAAAATTTTAATCGCTATTATGAGCGCACACTCGCGGGCTCGGTTAACCCGCGTAGGCCGCCTAACGTTGTTATATCGTTGTTTCTGTCGCAAAATTTGTAGATAAAAATTGTATTGTTATGTGAAACAGTAGTTTATTTCGTTCGGAGCTGTTATGTGCTATGGGAAAACTATTATTGTATTTTTTTTTTGTATTGATTTTCAGTCGGTATAAAATGACTTGCACAACTATAGCGCTGCCTCCCGGACTATTCGAACTAACATTGTAGGTATTGTAAGAAAACTAAGAGAGTAACCATGATACAACGCGTTTGTCGTAAATATATTTATTATTTATTGTTCTAAATCAGAGTGTTATTGTGATTTCTGAATATTATGACACTTCAGTGATTGTATTGGCTTCTTTATTACCCTATGTATATATGAATAGAAAAAGCAATTGATTTTTTTTTGATTCATTGTTGGTATTGAATTTGCCAAAAGAGAAAAAAAAATTAAAAAATTGAGAAAAAGTGAAAGTTGCAAAAAAAACATTTGCCTATTCCAAATAAATACCATATTAATATGTGATATTAATATGTGTGTGTCGACTTTTAAAATGTAGGTACTGTAATTTTCTTTTGAAGATTTTTACTTTCTCGTCCTGTAGTATAGAGAAAGTCTAGTAATCGTTAAAAAAATTCGACCTCGAGATTTTGACGGATTTACACGTTTTGGACCTTGTGGAATTATGGCTGTGTGTCTGTGTGTATGTGCGTAAGCACGATAAGTCGAGTATGCTTTAACTTATCGCAACCAAATTTAACATGCATGTATGACATCAAAATATAAGGTTTCTATCAACTTTTGAGTGGTCGATCACGAAAGTTAAGCAACCAAGTGCGCGGTCGGGACTCGGAAGGGTGACCAAAATTTAACATGCATGTATGACATCAAAATATAAGGTTTCTATCTGAATCAACTTTTGAATCGTTTCGGGTATACGAGAAAGTGAAGGGTTGACCACTCCCGATTTTTTTTAATTAGAAAGAAAGAAAACATGCTTATACTTTGCTACGCTCCGCACCTCGTTACCTACTTTTTGTCTAACAACCTGGATTTTGCAATAATCCTATGACATAATTTCACTATACACCTGTACTAGTTACATTACTTAATTTGTGCATGTAAAAAAAAATTGAGCAATTACTTTTCTTTCTTCTAAATCCTATTCTATTTTTAATTAATGGCATTTGCGACACTTAAATATTACGCATTTGACCATTGTCAAGTAAAAATATTAGCAGTAACAATAAATAGTAGTAGTAAATTGCAGTAGATTGAGTTAAAAATGGAGTCTCACAACACGTGTTATTACAAAAAGAACTCTGGTGAAACCAATTCTTCTAAATTGTAAAGTCAATAGCATAGCTGTTGTGCTTTAAGGTTCCGTTCCGTCAGCATGCATTTAAGGTTGAAAATGGATTGGAGAAATTTTACAGTTTTGGGTAGTTTGTATCCGCAGTGTAAGAGTAAATTGATATTGCAAAAAAAATAATGCGGCAACAATTTAACCTGAATTAACCGGATTTAAAAAAATTAAAGCCGGTAGCAAACATAATAGGTTTTACTTATTCTATCTCACAATTTATTGTTCCTTCAAATACATTTTCACTTGATATTGGCTAAAAGTGTAATACTTAAACTTGAAAGCCATTAATTAAGTATAGACCTTAATAATCAGTTTTAGGTAAAGTTTTTTAAATTTTATTATCAAAACAAAGCTAATTAATCCGAATGTGAGTGACAAGGTACCCGGGTACGTACATAGAAAATAATACAGAAATCATATTTAAGAAATTATTTTTAAGTAAATATCGTCTTTAAATAATATCAGATTTCATATTGAGACACTTGACCGAAAAGGGTGTTTTGTTTTAGGCATTGAAAAAAAATCTAAATAAATGTATTTATGAACAATACATAAAATAGTTCACTTTTAATAGTTTACTACACTTACAAAGAATATCCAAACTAACACCAATTACAAACGTGTATGAATGATTAACAAATATTAGTACCTACTAAAGTGTTAATTTAGGTAGGTATATATTGTTTTATACTTACGTGGTCACTAACATTAAATTGTGTGAAAACCAGATATGCACCACGCACCTCGGTTTTATTCCATTTTATGGTGGACGCACATTTAGCCGAGCCCAACGCGCCAAAGGAAAAGAAATTTAGAATTCTTCATACCCCGGAAATTCGAATGAGTCACCAGAGCCTTTAGACAACATGCTCACGCTTACAAGCGAGTCGGTTTGTCTAATCGCTAACGCTTCAGCGATAGCGATTATCGTTTGGTAGCCAAAGTGACAGTAACGTAGCGATCGCTTAATCGAGGCGTCGTATCGATAACTCAAAATTTTTGTCTATAGTTAGCGAGAGAAGAAATGTCAAAAATTGAAAATGACAAACTAACATAACCTAAATAAATTAAATTTATTTCATGAAGAGTTTTCGGCGTTTTCGCCACTTTGAATCTACTTATGAGTCCCATCGGTGGTTTGGTGGTTTACGATAATGTACCACACCACAAGTGTTGCGTACCGACCGAAGTAATTTACAACAGGACCTATAAGTTTCATCAATTTCATAGAATCATTTCTATTTTCTATGAAAAGACATACCTAGGTTAGTTCCTAGTGAAAAAACCATAAAACATGCATCTACCTATGTGCCCTATATAAACATTTTGAGAAAAAAATTGTCATGGAGATAAATTGAAGAGTGGTGCTTGTCCATCTTTATTTTTGAAACTCGAGATATCTTACCATGAACTGTTGAATACTGAGGAATACCATCAACTGTTCCCACAGAAATAGGTAATATTTTATTAACATTTGTCTATCTAACAATACATATATTCTTATTAACCATTATTTTGCACGTGTAGTTACAAATTTAATTAAATTTGTACATTGCAAAAGTTAAGCCAAGATGACTTTGATGACTACGTCTCTTAATGATATATTTTTATTTCATTTTCAGATCAATTCCGTGATAAGAGTTACTCGAGAAAGCGTCATGATCATTCTGTTGCACCTTATGAGCGAAAACCACATAAGATAGCTTGTCTAGAAGTTTCTGGTATTTGTATTATGTGTTTTTAATATTTTATGAGATTTCTCAAAAGACAGGAATAATTATGATTATTTCATTCTGTATGTGGTCTTGATCGCAGTTTAAAATCAGTATGTACCTACATCTTGAATCAGAAAGCTCCACACAGCACTTTCTATTAGGTTTATCAAGTTACCCAATATTCTAAGCCATTACCTAATTAATCTAAGCAATCTGTAAGCAATCTAAATTAACCACTCCACCACAACAGCATCAAATTAACGTCTAGTTATACAGAATTTCTGAGTGATTATCTTTTTCTCTCTAGATAAAAAGGTTTAATCAATTTTCTGTGAATTAGTGTAGAATTAGTATATAAATTATTAGGAAAATAAATCCTGTAATTTTCAACCTAAAGTTAAAATGCTTATTTTATTTTTCAGATGATCATCAGCAAACCAATTGACAAATTACCATTATAATTATTTAATGAGTTACTGTAACACCTACAGTTGCATCAGGTGAAATACTGGGTCAGGAAAAATATGTAAGCAGTATTATTCTTTGAAATGGCCCTGGAAACTGACATAACAAGCAAGGATGACATTGTTGGATTTGTAGACTTAAATGAAAAATCGAGTAACTTTGCTGACCATGTTAGCTTTATGTAAAAAATAAATAAAAGATTAATGTAATTGTTTTATTTTATCAAAACTAGGAATCTTCAATCCTGGAGGAATAAAACTTTGAATAATGAGGAACAGAAAATCTAATTAATGTTTCCTGTTGCTCAAAATTAAAAGTTACATAAAATTAAATAAATTAACATTATAAAACTTTTATTTAATGATTCTTCTTAACAGCTCGTCGTCATGGATGTTTGTGCATCAATATAACATCAGTTTCACTGCACAAAATCCATTCCGAAACAATTTTTACTATAGAGTCAAAAAATCTACATCCGGAAGATATAGATTCACGCTATACACCACGCATTCACAATGTTCATACAAAAACATCAACAAATAGTTTTATGTACATACATACAAATACCTTAGGTCTGTTCTTTTAGGGGGCGAATGATCTCCTGTTTCATACAAATAAATCCCTAACATGAAAACTTTCACAAGCACACAAATAGTTTTGATTGTAAAATAATGTGAAATTGTTGTTAAGTTCCATAGGCATTTCTTTTGTCACCAGTGTTCAAAATGTGGAATATGTAAATCTATCTCCAAATAATAAATCAATCAGGTATTTTATTAAAGTTTTCTATTAGTTTCACAGATTAGAGAGTCTATAGTTTTTAGTCTCAAATATGTTTTGGGTGCATGAGATACACTCATTGTTACGGGCAGCCCACAACAAATTAAGATAATGTATTTTTAAATGATAACCTAAGCAAACAATTCATCATCATAACATAACAGCCTTTTTAATTACACTCACTGGACACAGGCCTCTCCTTGTTATCTGAGAAGGTTTAGGCAGTAGTTCACCACACTTGCCCCTATGCAGATTGGTGGACAGCATATAAGGTGATCAATACCCCTTATCTGATCCATTAGCTTCCTTCTACGACGCCTATTTATAGATATAGGGTTGGTGGTGCTATTCTAGTATCCCAGCATGACACGGTCATGAGAATAACTATTACATATAAACTTTAGTATACAACCACTGTGTACAAATAATGTATATTCTTACTAAAAAATACAACTATTCAATTTCAAACCCATTTAATACCGAAAATGTTTTACATTATAATCTAAATTTATTACAGTATTAACACTATTTTGATTATTGTTTTTATTTTTCGGTGTGTCCTCCTGACACGTAGGCCTCATCCAGCCTTTTCCATAGGTACTAATCTAATCTGTTCTTGGCCAACCATAACCACAAAGGCTCTGCTACCCTCTTAATGTCATCTGACCATCTCCTCTTCTGTCTGCCCTTTTTCCTCTTACATTGATACCTGAATGGGTCCCCCATTCAGTAACATCTCTTGTCCACTTCTGTATGTTATTTCTAAGTATGGGCTCCGTCCATTTCCACTTTAATTTCTTTATCTTTTCCACTGTATCCTCCAGCTGTGTTAAGGGCTATTGCTTTGACTTTCTGTCCTTCCTTCCATAAAAGTATATCCCAGAATGCACCTCTACAAACTTTAATAACACTATATTACGCCTACGTAGCGTATGAAATAATAAAAACTATTTTTTTTGCTGATATTTTAATCAATAACGTTTTTCACAAGCGTTTTCTACATGGTCTCGGCGATCGAAAGCCAAGCGATCGACCGAAACGCTAGTTTGTCGGTTTCGAGTCTCAAAGCTGCATGTTGGCTACGCATTGTATGGGAAGTTAGCGAGCGACGCCTTCTATTGCTTGCGTTTCGGTTCAATAGAAACGAAAACTGACATTTGGCTAGCAATTTTCGACTCGATTATTTTGATGACGTCACTTTTCGATTGCTTATGTCAATCCCATACATTTTTTGACTTAGCGATAGCGAGAGCGATTGTCGAAGTGCATGTTGTCTAAAGCCCTTCGGTGCGGGTGATGCGGACGATTCAGCCTATTTAGATATAATTACAGTGCAATGATTTCTCGGTCGCGTTCAGCTCGGCTAAATGTGCGTCCATCTTTGGTTGTTTCAGTTCATTTGTGACCCAACTAATACGGATATTATCTAAAAGCGCAAACGACAAGATTTCAACAAGTTTCACCTCCAAAAATTCAGAAAAAATAAAATGTCTATCGTTGACACAAAGTATGGATACCCTATAAGTCACACGTCGGGTCATTTTAAAGTCACGAGATCTATCCCCAAGTACCTATCGATACCGTATACTCCATTTTTACCTACAACCTTCTTGGGTAGAATCAATAGAATTAAAATATAAGCTTCTTGGGTAGAATACAATTTGCCTTTTTTCAAGGAGCTTATATTACCTATAGAATGGAGTCATTAGTCAAATGAAAAAAGTGAGGGCAAAAATTTTGACAACCCTTGACATTTCTTGACATTTCTAGAGAGGCTCTGTCTCTTTCTAGTAGGGTGCCTATAGCAGAAAAAATAATTACGGACAATCTTGGACTTCGTTAAGTTAATAAAATTAATTAGTACTCAAAGTTTAAAATATTTTTGAGTTTACCATGACAAAGAATTAACATTCATAATAATTATTTTTAATCTTCCGTACAACTGTCTGTTACTATAAGTAAATTTACACTTAACATTGGCGAAATATGAAAATGAAAAAGCTCTTTATTAAATGGACTTTGCTAAGTGCTTTTAAATCGTCAAAAGCCCTACCACCATTTTGGGACGAAATAATAATTATTATGCTGAGATGGAGCAGAAATGGCGAAAGACTCCGGCGAAGAACTCCACAGCTTACAATTTTGTAATGATTTCAAAACATCAATACAAGTCAATAAATAATTTTCAATTTAATTAAAGTTACAGTTTTACATGCGTATATTTTGGGTAGTTATTAAAAATAAATAAAGTAGTAGTAGTGGTAGTTTTATAAATTCTGTAACACACTAAGTTTATTCCTTAATAAAAACTTGATCACAAGAACTGTTCTATTTTAAATCTAAACATAAATAACAATCTAAACATTCATATAAGTATTACATATGTGACTCAAGAATTTATGTAAAACAAAGTTATATATACACATAATATTGATACTTAAAAGAACAAAATCCTTTATTATTATATTATGATACAGTGATATCCGCAGAATATAGTTACATATTCACATAGATACTTCTAAATTACAAAATATTGACCTAAAATATATTACTTTCATATCAATCGATGTTTCATAATACTTTATAATGATTGGCAAAATAATCGATTCTGTAAAACAACTAAGAAAAAAGTTACAGCTAATTTTGTACAAGACAAACTTAAAATCGCTCTGCTATAAAGTAAGAATTATGCAGATGTGACTTTATTCTATCATGAGACCAACAATTAAAAATATGAATACCGGTAAAAGATGTAAATTAATCATTTGTACTCGTAACTCGATTAATACTGGTTAACGTATGCCAAGGTATATAACTTTGTCATGTGTTAACCAGTATTAAAAAAATATGCATAAAACGATAAGGATTTCCTATTTAAAGTTGGTCGGTACGCAACGTATCACACCATGTATTTGGAATTGCCCGTATTAACTTTTTTCGGTTTCAAAAAGTTTGTACCTCATTCTTACTTTAAATTGAACGCCCTACGTATATATATATATCAACCTTCTGTACCTGTTACTCATTTACGAAGTCAGAAGGATAAGAGCCTTGTTCCTAAAGCCGTAATAGTGTAATTTCCTGACCTAAATAGTAGTTAAGCGACCCCGTCCAAACCCCGAATTCATCACATCATCATATCAGCCAAGAGACGACCATTTTGATGTACCGAAAGTCTATTTGGCACCTTTGAAGTCACTGGAGCACGGCTCAGGTTTTGACAGAATCGAAGACTTTCTCATAGTCCACAAACGCTAAGCATACTGGCAGACAATACTTTTCGGTCTTCTGTATAACCTGCTGCAACTTATGTATTGGTCAATGGTACTAAAGCCTTTTCGTAATCCGGCTTGTTCTGGGGGCTGGAAGTCGTCATTAGCATATTAAAAACTATCATTTGATAGGCTTGAATAGCACAGTCACAATTTTATTAATGCTGTGTCAATTTTACTAACCCATATTCGAGTGAAGTTTGAGGTCACTGTGCATATTGCACTCTGCGTTACATGTTAGTAGATGCAAATGTGAAAGATAAAATACACTATTACACTGGTAAAATCCAATCAATCATTTTGAATATGTTTCTCAATTAAAATAATGTACATTGCACAAATTACATGTTTTGTTTGTAAATAAACGTTCCCAACCAAAAATGGGTAGAACGATTTATGTATGATATATATACATAATCTATAAACTATATATATATCTATATAACAGCTATTTCAAAGACTTAAAAAAAAAATATATATATTATATATTTGATTGCCATTTCTGAAAGGAAAAAGGTTATTATTTTATAATAATTCTAGAAGTCCTAGTCACCCTAGTCAATTTGTTTACACATATTTGAATAAGTAATTTATGTATGAAAATTAATTAAATTCAGATAGTATTAAAGCCGAGTATCAGAAATTACTTTCCCCTATGGAGTTTCGCCCAATAACGATAATCATATGGAATTACATGTGAAAAACCAATTTTACTTAGGTGAACAATAATATGCAATTATAACACTTACAAGTGAAATTTCACACTGCATCCTGGATACCACTCACTTCTGCAACCACGAACTATACAGCGATGCACCATTTTGCACTATTTATAGTTATTAAAATGTAAAAAGCCGTACCAAAATCGCGAGTCGATATTTATGAATACGTCAATTACGACAATTTATGTCATGTTGAGATTTCGGGACATTGACACATGAAGAGAGTGCTGCCATTACATAAATCCTTTCATTTCCCATAAGTTATAGAAAGAATCACAATGATGATTTTCAAAATAAAATACAAATCTAAACATTAAAAGTAAATATATTATACAGGGTGTAAAAGACATGAGCAGTCAAACGAAAACCATGTATTCTGCTCACCGTCATAACAGTTTTCTTCCTTTAGACTATACCTGGGAAATTGATAGTTACGATTTTATTTTAGGTCAAAGTCATAATTTTTTTTTTCATTTTTTTATGAAAACGTATTCTATACGTTATTTCTTAATTATTCTCCAAAGAAACATTATCATTTTTTTTAGTATTTCATAACAAAAAATGGCTTCAAAACGTTAGCGTTCAATGTAGCTCACTCGATGCGCAAGGACACTAACGAACGGGGCCGCCGTCAAGCAAAATTATCGCGGTTTTGCGAGTTGCGTGCGAGTTGAGCCCTTTACATTGCGCGGTACAATTTGCAAATTTTTGTAACACCAAAAAATAAAAATCATTTCCCAGCAATATTTTTTTTGAAATATGTCTTATTTTGATGTATAGAATACGTGGTTTTCGTTTGACTGCTCATGTCTTTTACACCCAGTATTTATTTCTTTCATTGATAATAAATACTGATAATTGAATACAATATGTTAAGTTTTTAGCTACTTTTCTACTTTTGTTTTAGAAAGATGGCGAAATACTGGGGTAATCTTGTTTCTATGTAGTCGTGTTTAGAAAGAGATGACGACAATTTCTAGAAAGAGAAATGTGAAATGTGGAATGTCAAGTATTGTCAAAATTTTTGCCCTCACTTTGTTAATTTGTCTAATGATTCTTAGTATAAGCTCCTTGCCTTTTTTTCACACCAACCGAAAGAGTCATTCGTAAGTTCGTAAGGATCAATTTCTTTTGAGAACAAATATTTTAAAGTTAAAACTCTATTTAGTCACACCATAAAATATAAGCTTCTTGAGTCACACTGTATCCGAACACATAATTTATTTTGCGCTGTTTTTTCGTGAAATGACAGTTAGAACATTTTTCAAGTTTGAAATTCTATGCTGGTAACATTGACTGACATTTTGTGAATGTACGGTTGTCGTGTGCCGGTTTCTTAATTTTTTTTGGGTATCATTTCTGTATTTTATTCTGAGTTTACATATTAAAAGTGATTAACAATGCATACAGAGACGACGTTAACTCTGATTCAAATACTAGAAAAGACTATATCACCAGGTAAGAAAACAACATGAACATTCATTGAGCATGGCGTTTCCTCTAGTGTCAATTGACTAATCTCTCTGTCAGTGATCTAGTTTGTTAATAATTTCAATTGCCTCAAAATATCTTTAAACTCTATTTTACACTATTTTATTTATTCTTTGTAAATGAAAATATTATCAGTCCCACGAACAATAGATTGACATGTCTATCTGTCATTGAAGGAAATTTCTAGTTATTCAAGTTTTTGTATAATTATCCGTTTGAACTGTTTTAAATGAGTTATTATTAAAGTAAATAACACATTTCACGACGTTGCTACTCAAGTTTAATTGTAAATACGTAGTAATTCACTTTCGATTTTGAAGGTTATTTTCCTTGAGCAAATGTATTGTTAGTGTTTAAACATTGTCTGCTATAGTATAGTTCATAAATAACCTATCGGTTTCAGATCGAAATGAACTGGAAGCGGCGGAAAAGTATTTGGAGCAGGCAGCGGCTTCAAACTTCACTACCTTCATTAAAATGCTGTCAGATGTGTTGGTACAAGGAGGCAACAGCCAGGTGGCTAGAATGGCAGCTGGCTTACAACTTAAAAATCACCTAACCTCCAAAGATCCTACAATAAAGCAACAGTATCAGCAAAGATGGCTTGCATCACAAGAAGATATCAGACATTATATTAAGAAAAATGTAATACAACTGTTTCTTAGTAACTTATCATGAAAAGATAGTATCATAAAAATAACGTATAATTCTTTTTAATTTCAGATTTTAACAGCAATAGGGACAGAAAATAGCAGACCTAGTTCAGCTGCCCAATGTGTGGCTTATGTAGCTGTGGCAGAATTACCAGTAGGCCAGTGGAATGACCTGATTCCCATTCTTGTAGAAAATGTTGTCAATGCTCAATCTACTGAACTAAAAAAAGAGGCTACCTTGGAAGCTATTGGTATTTGCCTTTCTTTGTATAATGTTTCTTGAATTATGTTTAAAATGTGTATGAATTGTATAAATTATACATTTATAATTTCAGGCTACATTTGCCAGGAAATAGATGCAGAAATTTTGACTGAACAAAGTAACTCAATTTTAACTGCTATAATCCACGGCATGAGATCCACTGAGCCTAGTATCCATGTCCGCTTGGCTGCAACACAAGCACTCCTCAATTCATTAGAATTTACAAAAGCTAACTTTGATAAAGAAAATGAAAGAAATTTCATTATGGAGGTTGTATGTGAAGCAACACAGTCTTCTGACATTAGAATAAATGTAGCTGCTCTACAATGTTTGGTAAATATTTTTTTATTTATTTTATAATATGAATTTAATAAAGGATTCATAAAATTAAAAATTGATTCCAGGTAAAAATTCTATCTCTGTATTATCAATATATGGAACCATATATGGGACAAGCCTTATTCCCAATTACATTGGAAGCTATGAAATCTGATGTTGATGAGATATCTCTACAAGGCATTGAATTTTGGTCAAATGTCAGTGATGAGGAAATTGACCTTGCTATTGAGGAAGTAGAAGCAGCTGAGGCTGGTAAGTAATTTAGGTCATTATAATGTAATAATGTAGATTTATTTAATGCTATATTATTTATTTGGATCCAAAATTGCAGGAAGACCGCCAGCTCGAACATCTAGATATTACGCTAGAGGAGCCTTACAATACCTTGCCCCAGTTCTCATGCTAAAACTTACAAAACAAGATGATTCTGATGATGAGTTGGAATGGAACCCATCAAAAGCAGCTTCTGTTTGCTTAATGTTATTGTCAAACTGTTGCGAAGATGAGATTATTCCTCATGTGCTACCTTTCATTAATGAAAACATCAAAAATGACAATTGGAGATTCAGAGAAGCCGCATTGATGGCATTTGGGTCTATATTAGGTGGACTGGAACCCACCAGTCTAAAACCTCTAGTTGAAAATGCCATTCCAACCCTAATAGATGCCATGTATGACCAGAGTGTTGCTGTGAGAGATACAACTGCTTGGACATTTGGTAGAATTTGTGAAATTGTCCCTGAGGCAGCTATTAATGATAATTATCTCAAACCCTTGTTGGAGAGTCTTGTAAACAGCTTAAAAGCAGAACCTCGTGTAGCAGCCAATGTTTGCTGGGCTTTCACAGGATTAGCTGAAGCAGCATATGAAGCTGCTGATTATGGAGATTCAAATCAACCAAAAACCTACTGCATGTCCACCTACTTTGACTTTATTGTGCAGCGTCTATTAGAAACTACTGATCGTCAAGATGCAGCACAACACAATTTAAGATCAGCTGCTTATGAAGCACTTATGGAAATGGTTAAAAATTCTCCTACTGACTGCTATGTTACTGTTCAGAAAACTACCATGGTTATTTTGGAGCGTCTTCAACAAGTACTGCAAATGGAAAACCAAATTTCAAGCCAAGCAGATCGCTTGCAGTTTAATGACCTTCAAAGTTTGCTTTGTGCCACACTTCAGTCAGTTTTACGTAAAGTTACCCCTGAAGATGCACCTCAAATATCTGATGCTATCATGACTGCCCTTCTAACAATGTTTGCTGGTAATGCAGGCAAAGCTGGTGGAGTACAGGAGGATGCATTGATGGCAGTATCTACTTTGGTAGAAGTTCTAGGTGAAGGTTTCTTAAAATATATGGATGCTTTTGCAAGATATTTATATGTAGGTTTGAAAAATCATCAGGAGTATCAAGTATGCATTGCAGCAGTAGGTGTCACAGGTGATATTTGCCGGGCTCTAAAAAGTAAGGTAAGAAAAGTTATAATTTATGTCCTTAAAATTAATTCATATCAACATATTATGACTTCTGTTTGAAATAGTTCTGAAGCTGTATTTAATATACACATCTGCCTTTCCAGGTGCTGCCATATTGTGATGAAATAATATGTCTTTTATTAGAAAACCTTAGTGACCCTACAATTCATCGCTCTGTAAAACCACAAATCCTGTCTGTATTTGGAGATATTGCTCTCAGCATTGGTACTGATTTTTCAAAATATTTTGATGTAGTTATTCAAATGTTGCTGCAGGTAAGTTTCTTTACTCGATGTGAGTCAGATAAATTTTCATAATTTTGGAAAGATATTTAATTCTTTTTGTGTTTTTTGTAGGCCAGCAATGCTCAAGTTGACCGCAATGATTATGACATGGTGGAATATTTAGGTGAACTTAGAGAGAGTGTCCTAGAGGCTTACACAGGCATAATTCAAGGATTAAAGGGGGCAGAGGGTGAAGTAAGTAAAATAAAGATACTTAAAATTTTTCTTGCAGTAAAAGTTTCTATTTTTTTTATTTTTTTTTTTTTTTATTTTTTATTTTTATTTTATTAGGTACATTAACAGCAATGCCAAAACAATGTACACAGCTTAACTAATATTAATATACAAATTAATATACAACAACATGAGCATGAATGACAAAAATACAAATAATAATTTATTAATCGAAATGAGATTTATATTAAAATTTATCAGCAACAGTATTATGAAATTTAAATGATAAAATATTAGATAATATAATAATAATAAATATAATATAATCATAATATACATATATAATATAAATGTATCATATAGTGTATAGGTAGATACTAACACAGTATTCAATCGAGAATAAACTCTCGACTTAACACAGTACATTATTAAGATGATGATGATGATGGGAGTGACAAAAAAACATTCTTTACTTTAGTTTTGAAAGATTTCTTACTTTCCAAAAAGATGTCAATATCTGAGAACCTATCGTTATATAAGCGGGGCAGACGTGTCAGAACCGCGTTATTTCCGTATCGTGTGATATGTTGCGGGATATGAAATAGACCAGTGTGACGTGTGCGAGTTATGGGAACGCCAAACGACAGACTAGACAGCAATTCG
This sequence comes from Elophila nymphaeata, assembly GCA_955850985.1. Lineage (NCBI taxonomy): Eukaryota > Metazoa > Arthropoda > Insecta > Lepidoptera > Crambidae > Elophila > Elophila nymphaeata. The sequence goes on from OY039068.1 coordinate 17,969,590, forward strand.
GGACAGTCAAGGCGACCCCGAATGATATCCCACAGAAAACCCATGTCAAGCAGTTGTCGACGTTCTGTGAGAGTTAGTATCTTTAATTCGTTGCAATTATTTAAATAGTCGGAGGAGAGGTTTTTGAATTTGTAATTTAGGTGTTTTATAAACTTTTTTTGAATACGCTCTATTTTATTTATGTAAACTTCATACTGCGGACACCAGATAGGGCTAGCGTATTCCAAAATACTACGAACATAAGCGTAGTAAACGACCAAGATGCAAGTTAATGAATTAAAGGGACCACAGGTGCGCATAACGAAGCCTAAATTACGGAAAGCTTTATTTACAATGCTGTCGATGTGTTGAGACATAAGTAATTTAGTGTCTAAAAGAACACCAAGGTCTCGCACAACTTCGACCCTTTGAATAGCGATATTGGCGAACGTATATGGAAATGAAATTGGTCTTTTTTTTCTACTATAACTAATGATACTACACTTGTTGACACTTAGAGTGATGCTATTGTCTTTGTAATAACTTAAAACATTATCGAGATCCACCTGCAATCTACGACAATCTTCAATAGTTTGAACACGCATGAAAATCTTTTTGTCATCGGCATAGAGGAGATAGTCTGCGCTAGAAAAACAGTTGTATATATCATAAATATAAGCATTGTAAAAAAGAGGCCCAAGATGCAAGCCCTGTGGTACCCCCGAGGGGACATTTATGTAGTCAGAGCGACAACCACCAACGACAACTGCCTGAGACCGATTAGATAGATAAGAAATTATCCATCTCAGTAGGTCTCCGTGGATACCGATCCTTTTAAGTTTGCATATTAATAACGCGTGATCTACCCGATCGAAGGCTTTTTCAAAATCGGTGTAGATTACATCCACCTGTCCACCGCCCTCCATATTCTTTAGTAAAAAATTAGTAAAATATGCTAAATTTGAAGTGGTGGAGCGACCTTTGAGAAAGCCGTGTTGTTTATTAGGTATACAAGAAGCAATAACAGGATAAATCTGTTGATAAACAATTTTCTCTAACATTTTTCCGAGTGTGTTTAAGATAGAAATTGGCCGATAATTTTTAATTTCACTTTTGGAACCTTTCTTATGCACAGGGATGATTTGAGCTTTCTTCCAGATGTAGGGAAAATTACACTCACCAATGGACCGTTGAAAAAGAATTGTTATTGGCTTGGTGAGATTTTTTGCACAAGAGGAAAAAAAATGTGGGGGAACGCCATCACAGCCAGGACCCTTTGATTTGTCTAATTTCTTTAGAATTTGCAAGACCATATCCTCTTTTACTACAACAGTAGAAATTGTGCCAGAACCTTCCATGCTCTGCTCGGTATTTAGAATATTACTGTTGGAAGTGGATGGTTGCAAGAAGACACTTTCAAAATATTCATTGAATGCACCACATATATCCTGAGTGTTGTTAAATGTTCTACCGTTCAGGTTGAAGTGATTAGGATAATTAGAAGATCCCCTTTTTGCTTTAACATATTTCCAAAAATAACGACTGTTTTTACGAATATTATTTTCGGCATTATTCCTAAAAGTATCAAAACATAACTCTTGAACACGCTTTTGGCGAGCTCTCAGCAGTGCGAATTCGTCATAGTCGCGTTCGTTAGAATACTTCTTCCACCTCTTATGTACCTTATTTTTTTCTTTTATAATTTTAATTAAGGCCGAACTATACCAATCCGGATATTTTTGTTTAGTCTTACTGCGTTTAAGTCGCGTTTTAATCTTACTTGCGTTCTAATTAAAAAATTTATATTTCGGAGTATTTAACAACAGATTTTATTTTATTTATTGTTATATTAGAATGTGCTGAATTAAGACCAAAGACATTATTAGAAAAAGTGGCAAATAGTCATGACTCACCTACATTTATGATTATCTCATGAATAGTAGAGTAAACTGGGTACTGTTGAAACATTTTAGCGTTTATTGTTCATAGCATCGCAATTAGTTACCGATGATACCGAAAATAATAATTAATAATTGTACACTTATGAAAGTAAAATTTCATGCCATCGGTTCAAGAGTCTACCAGGAGGCCTTGTTCTAAGAAGAACCGGCAAGAAACTCGACAAGTTTTGTCAAAACTCAACTTTTGACGCAGGTCCGGCCCGACGTGGCTCTGGTGGAGCCGCACGTGCCCGCGATCGTGAACTTCATGATCCTGGTGGCGTGCGAGCCGGAGCGCACGGACGAGCACATGTCCGTGATCGCGGGGCTGACGGGCGACCTGTGCTCCGTGTTCGGCGCGCGCATGCTGCCGCTGCTGGAGACGCGCGCGCTGCTCGACCTGCTGCAGGCGGCGCGCCGCTCGCGCACGCAGCGCACCAAGACGCTCGCCAACTGGGCCACCAAAGAAATACGCAAGCTCAAGCAGCAGGCGCCTCTCACTAGCTGGTCAGTTCATTATTATTTCCTTTATTTCATTTAAAATACATACAAAATTATATCTCTAAATAATAAACTACTACTATTTCTCATTATTATTATTATGTATTACTATTTTTACTTTCTCGTATATGTAGTTTATAGGAAGTCTTGTAATCGTCAAAAAATTCGACCTCGAGATTTTGAGGGATTTACACGTTTTGGACGTCCCTGAGTACAAAACAGCCGTTTTTACTTTATCATATACGTAGTATAGATGAAGTCTTGTCATCGTCAAAAAATTGGACCTCGAGATTTTGAGGGATTTACACGTTTTGGACCTCTCCAAGTCCAAAAAATCAATTTTTGGAATTATGTCTGTGTGTGTCTGTGCGTTAGTACGATAACTCGAGTTATTGTGCTAACGCACGAGATTTAACTTATTGCAACCAAATTTAACATGCGTGTATGACATCATAATATAAGGTTTCTATCAACTTCTGAGTCGTCGATCACGAAAGTGCGCGGTCGGTACTCAGATGGGTGACCAAAATTTAACATGCATTTATGACATCAAAATAAAAGGTTTCGATACGATACGAGAAAGTCAAGGGGAGACCACTCCCGATTTTTATTTTAAGAAACGAGTACCGAAAATTTTGTATGCGTTGCTATTGGTCCACGTAAACAATATAAAGTCCGTTTCACGCAACGCCACAAAAGACCGGCCTGTGTGATAAATGTGCAATGAACGTATATTGTTAGAGCAGTTTATTATTCATGTGTCTGCAAAAAGTTCATCAGAAGAAGTGACGACGATAATAATTTTTAAGATTACAAGAATTATAAAAAAAATTATGTAAGGTCGAGGTGGCTAAATCCGTCTAGGGGGCGTCACCGTCTGCTTCGATTTACTTTTGACGGAATAATCCTATGCTTTTTTTATATAACGTCGGTAAAACAGGATAACATCGTCGTTCAAATTATGCCAGACAGATGGCGAAAGTTGACATAGACATGAATCAAACGTCGTTAGAAGTTCAGTTGAGTTTCGAAAGTGCCAAGTGAGTAAGACGTGTCACCTTTTATCGAAGGTAAATATAATATTATGACATTTGTAGTAATAAAAGAGTAATACATTTATAGTTCAAAGCCTGCTCAAACGATTATGTGTTATTGCTTTACAATAAAACGTTTAATAAGTTACTAATCGTATCTGAAATATTTCTAACCACAAAATCGTGAAGTGGCGAATCCCGTCTATATTTAACGGGGCAATTTCGTCATGTGCCGGAATTTCCCTATTTCAGATATTGTAAACCTTTTTTTACTAATCGTAATCTTTTGAGATTTATAGGTTATACCTACACCACATTTGATTAAATTAGTACAAACATTTAATGGGATGATAAACTTTTTATAATACATACGTACTCAAAATGTATGCAACATTTGTTTTATTTTTTTAGATTTTGAAGTGTTCGTAGAAAAAGTTGATAGATTTTATGAGTACTACTATACCTTATTGTTTTTGTATGTACTAATCAAAAAATATAAGATGGTGTATTATTACAATTTACATTATTATCATTTGTTTCAGAACGGTTTACCTATATCACCATTATAATGCGAAACTACAAAAGGAAAACCAGTAAAGGTTCTTACGACAAAAATGATTTTCATGAAGCTCATCTAACTAATGATAAAAGTTTGCTAGTTCAGTTCCTACTTTAATAAGTCTATAGTTTGTTATTTGTTGAAAAATAGTTATTCCTCATAATATTATTATGTTTAGGAAGCTATCTCGTGATTTGTTTTAAATTCATAAATAATGTGTTTTTATTTTATTTGTTGTGTCTTAAATTTTATAAGTCAAGACTAATGTAGATTCAACCAGGCGCTTGAAATCTCATTGATATATAATAAATGCCTTAAAATTAAAATGTAAAGTTGATTTATTCCACTTCGTACATCGCATAAACTAGGTTTACTACCCCTGGCTTTGTAAGTATGCCGGAATAGCCCCCAAAAAATGTTTATGCGTTTAAAATGATATCTAGACTCTATTTTGACCTGTGTAGGACACATTATAGACTGTCGTTCACCAACAAATAATCAACTTGGTGTAATATTAAAATTGCTTGGAATTTCATAGAAATATCGCTACATGACGGACTTGCCCCCGAGATGCGGGAAAATCCGTCTAGTGAGAAGGTTTTTAAAAAATGGCATTTATTTCAAAATCTTAATAGAGATTCAGATAAATTATACTTTGATAAAAAGTCACTTAAAATCCAATCTTGATAGCCACATAATATTTGGCATCTATTTTAAGGTTTCTTTATTATGCTTGATCAACTTCAGATTTAAATAAAGTATGCCGGAATTAGCCACCTCGACCTTATGTATACGTTCTAGCATATAAAATATTAATACTATATCCAATATTGCTTTGAACAAAGGCGTTGACCCCGCCCCTAACATGACCCATCTCATTCTGTCAATATCGGAAATATGCGAGAGAGATACTCAGTAATTGTTTGTTAAAAAAAATAACAGACTATAGCTGCCGATGCCCACTTTAATAGGCGTCAAACATTTTTATTTCTTATGTTATCGTATCCTATTCGTCGTAGAGTATTATATAGCCTAATTAGTTTCTGCCTTCCTCGATAAATGTACTATCCAACACAAAAGTAGTTTTTCAATTTGAATCGGTAGTTCCGGAGATTAGTTCAACCAAATCAGTGATAAAATTTTATTTTAGTCGAGAAAACATTTTTAACTTTAATTTAATCCATTTTCTCACAAACACTATTTTGACGAACCAAAAATACGGCAGCGAAACAAAAATAAGGTGTTCTGAGGACTTATTTTCCCTTATCCCGCCCATTCTTCCAGTAATGGGTTAACTACTCAAAGAAGAATTAAAATGAATGTTTTATTTTCAGATTTCAGATGTCAACGTACAGCACTGAAGTAACACAGTTTCAATCAACTTACTGCTGGTAAACTCACACAATGTGTTGGCAGGTCATATCATGTCATTATTTAGAAGTCGTTAGGTGCATTTAATAGCTCAATTCTTACAGCTTTATTGATTTAGTACTGCATAGGTTCTATATATATGTTGCATTTAAAACTGTTAGTCAAAATATATAACTGATTGGGAAACTTTTTTATTTTCAATTATATCAGCATTCGATATCGCGTAGATATTTAGTTTTATGTTTTGGGCTGCATCCAATGCACCTAGCGCGTTAATCTAATGTTGTTTAAGTATGCCTGACCATAGTTTTTCGACAATTATCTTAAAAGTCAAAGCATTTTTCCTATTTGGTATTATAAATACAGACAGTGGCTGTGGTATCTTTACTTACGTGAGATAGTGATAAGTGAAAGAGAATTGTATGAAAGGTGATGTATGTTAATTTAGGCATGCACATGTGCAAGGGACTGTGAATTTTATAAATTATTATTGTTTTGTACGATGTATGAAAGGTTAATATTTGTATGATAGGACTGATTGATGATCTATGAATGATTATTGCAGATGTTTTGTAAACTTAGGAATGTGTCGATGTTATTTAAAAGTTGGTGTAATGTATAAGATTCCGTCAACGTTGTAGGTGACGAAGGACGCCATATTGGTGACAGATGCTTTCTATTCATCACATTAATTTTGTTCAGACAAGACTCCCAATAATCTTATATAATTATTGCAATATAGTCTTTCGTGAATTAGGATTTATTTATTGTACTATGAGGCAACTAAACACAGTAGTCTTATGGCATTGTAAGCTATGTGTTGTTAATTATTTCTTAATGTAATTAAAAATTATTTTCTGAATTCCATGATTTATGTGATGAACTAAAAGTCTTTCCTTCTAATCTCGCCGTCACGTTATTTGTACATATGTAATTAAAAACTATTTCTTTTGCAGTGTTATTGACTGAGGCGGTTATCTGTTACCTAGCATGGGAACGTTAAAAATATGTAAAATATATTAATAACACTTGAAAAAGTGTAAAGCTGTGAAGTGTATCTTCATAACTTGGCTTAATATTGGTGCTGCTCGAATCTCGTGCGGGTATCGAACCTACAAATGTGGACCGCTCTACAGTTAGTGTAATAATAAAATAGAAAAGTGAAACCGCCAATAAATTGCTCATCCTTAGAATAATTTACTAAAACTGAACACAGAAGCGTAAAACCAAACGCACATTAGTTTAATAAAATCTCATTTATTTTAATCATTATATTGGAATGAATAGAATCTTTACAGTGCCATTTATGTATAAATTAACCGAATTGTTTTACACGCGATTGTAACTAATTGACTATGATTAGTTTTTACCGTGAAGGTAAGGATATAACATATTCATATAATAATCGCTACAAAGTCACGGACGGCTAAGTGCAATCGTCACGGGTATTGGACGGTGGTAACTCTCGATATACATTACGGTGATAGAGCTTGGAAACTACAGCAATAATATTGTAAATCTTACTTCTCGAGTGTCTGCTAGTCTGTGAGCGTCACTGAGAGGAATGATGTTTGCGCGAATTATGCAAGATTTTTTATGAGAAGTGTATTTTGAACTTGTCTGTTTTATGTTACTGCGTAAAGGAAAGTTATATATTATTGTGTACATATTTTAAATGTCTTATTTTGGAAGTTATTGATAATTTTAACTGAATTCCAAACAAATGTATGTACTCTATTTGTAAGTATGATAGGAGAATGTGTGAGGACTAGTGCCATGCCCTGAAAGGTTCTGAACTAGAATCGTAGGCATCCAGTCGATGAATACCACCCACTTTTCCTGAGCGAATCAAAAATCAACTATTTTGTTACACAATTATTATTATTACCTTTCCGTTTAACTACAACTCTTATTACTATGTAAACTGTTCAATGGTAATAAAACATTTAGAAGTTAATTGTAGTTTTATTTTGTGTCGATTAATGCACACTAGTACCTATATTCAGTCCATTTATCTTATTTGTATTATAATATATAAGTACTTAAAAATGCTTCTCAAATAGTGTAAAATAATATAGAAAACGTAGGGACACGGTCACAATATCATATTTTTTTTTGAGATTATATCTACTTATTATCTTTGTAAAACATAACTAGTAGGGTATTATTGGGCATTCTGGCACACTTTTTTAGCACTCCATTGATCTCACTATCGTTCGATCAATTTCGTAAAAAAGTGTGCCAGGATGCCCAATAATTGTAGTGAAAATCATGAAGAAGTTTTAATTTTTGCGAAGTGGCTTGTCGTATTTTATAACATTAGGTATCAACTATAAATCATAATTGTTATATCGAAGGACAACAATATTGTGTGTTTCGATCATCATTAAGTTAGCATACTTGATTTCAGTCTACTGAACACGTTTTCATGGTCTTCAACCTCCGGCTATTGAGGCATTTAACTAGGTATAGCAGTGCAATAATGATCACCGAACTTAACAACTTGGGGCTCCCTGGCTTCCAGGACTTTATCCCCGGCTAAGTATCGATCTGTGGCAATATAGACTCTAACCTTGATAAATGTGAATCCTCAACCCAAAGGAAAACACTTGTGTGGTTTGACCGAAAGCGGTGTACATTAACATGTTTGATTGCAATTTACCAAACACATTTTCAAGATTTTCTATCCTAAGCTATGGAGGCATTTAACTCGGAATAGCAGTGCAATAATGATCACAGAACTTAACATCTTGAGGCTCCCTGGCTTTCAGGACTTTATCCCCGGCTAAGTACCTTTCTGTGTCAATATACACTCTAACCTCGTCAAACTTAAGCCCCCAATGCAGAGGAAAACACTTGTGTGGTTCGATCGCAAACTTCATAAGTTAGCATACCTGATTTCAGTCTACTAAACACGTTTTCAAGGTCTTCAACCTCGGGCTATTGAGGCATTTAACTAGGTATAGCAGTGCAATAATGATCACAGAACTTAACAACTTGGGGCTCCCTGGCTTCCAGGACTTTATCCCCGGCTAAGTATCTATCTGTGTCAATATACACTCTAACCTCGATAAATGTGAATCCTCAACCCAAAGGAAAACACTTGTGTGGTTTGACCGAAAGCGGTATACATTAACATGATTGATTGCAATTTACTAAACACATTTTCAAGATTTTCTATCTCAGGCTATGGAGACATTTAACTCGGTATAGCAGTGCAAAAATGATCACAGAACTTAACATCTTGGGGCTCCCTGGCTATCAGGATTTTATCCCCGGCTAAGTATCGTGTCAATATACACTCTAACCTCGTCAAACTTAAGCCCCCAATGCAGAGGAAAACACTTGTGTGGTTCGATCGCAAACTTCATAAGTTAGCATACCTGATTTCAGTCTACTAAACACGTTTTCAAGGTCTTCAACCTCGGGCTATTGAGGCATTTAACTAGGTATAGCAGTGCAATAATGATCACAGAACTTAACAACTTGGGGCTCCCTGGCTTCCAGGACTTTATCCCCGGCTAAGTATCGATCTGTGTCAATATACACTCTAACCTTGATAAATGTGAATCCTCAACCCAAAGGAAAACACTTGTGTGGTTTGACCGAAAGCGGTATACATTAACATGATTGATTGCAATTTACTAAACACATTTTCAAGATTTTCTATCTCAGGCTATGGAGGCATTTAACTCGGTATAGCAGTGCAATAATGATCACAGAACTTAACATCTTGGAGCTCCCTGGCTATCAGGACTTTATCCCCGGCTAAGTATCTGTGTCAATATACACTCTAACCTCGTCAAACTTAAGCCCCCCATGCAGAGGAAAACACTTGTGTGGTTCGATCGCAAACTTCATAAGTTAGCATACCTGATTTCAGTCTACTAAACACGTTTTCAAGGTCTTCAACCTCGGGCTATTGAGGCATTTAACTAGGTATAGCAGTGCAATAATGATCACAGAACTTAACAACTTGGGGCTCCCTGGCTTCCAGGACTTTATCCCCGGCTAAGTATCGATCTGTGTCAATATACACTCTAACCTTGATAAATGTGAATCCTCAACCCAAAGGAAAACACTTGTGTGGTTTGACCGAAAGCGGTATACATTAACATGATTGATTGCAATTTACTAAACACATTTTCAAGATTTTCTATCTCAGGCTATGGAGGCATTTAACTCGGTATAGCAGTGCAATAATGATCACAGAACTTAACATCTTGGAGCTCCCTGGCTATCAGGACTTTATCCCCGGCTAAGTATCTGTGTCAATATACACTCTAACCTCGTCAAACTTAAGCCCCCATGCAGAGGAAAACACTTGTGTGGTTCGATCGCAAACTTCATAAGTTAGCATACCTGATTTCAGTCTACTAAACACGTTTTCAAGGTCTTCAACCTCGGGCTATTGAGGCATTTAACTAGGTATAGCAGTGCAATAATGATCACAGAACTTAACAACTTGGGGCTCCCTAGCTTCCAGGACTTTATCCCCGGCCAAGTATCTGTGTCAATATACACTCTAACCTTGTCAAACGTGAATCCTCAACCCAAAGGAAAACACTTGTGTGGTTTGACCGAAAGCGGTATACATTAGCATGTTTGATTGCAATTTACTAAACACATTTTCAAGGTTTTCTATCTCAGGCTATGGAGGCATTTAACTAGGTATAGCAGCGCAATAATGATCACAGAACTTAACAACTTGGGGCTTCCTGGCTTCCAGGACTTTATCCCCGGCTAAATAACTGTGTCAAAATACACTCTAACGTCGTCAAACGTGAACCCTCGAGCCAGAGGAAAACACTTGTGTTTTTCGATCACTGTCAAGACATGCTCTGAATTACTGATAAATAATCACGGCTTTTATATATTATTTAGCCAATCAGTTTTCAAAGCATTCCCATGAAAATTCACTTATCAGCAATAACAAATATGAAATGAATTATATTAAATTTAATAAAATTGATCAGGTCTCCGATTACGAGTTCAGTTTAAATAATAAGGCTTCGTACTCACGTTAAAATAACTATGATTTAATATGTGAATAAAGATATTGTTATTTAATAGGCTTCCAAGATAAATTGTTATGAAAATAAACTCATAGTTTATGTATAGGTAATCATCCTCATTGTTATGTTATACATACATTGTTAATACCGTAATCTTGGTAATACAGCAAACCTATTTATTGTTTGTAACTTTCAAATACTCTGATCAACAAAGAGTATTGATCACCATATACTCCATCCACCAATCCGCATGGGGCAAGCAGCGTGGCGGACTATGATCTAAAAAACCTCCTTTGTTGACAAGAAGAGGCCATGTGTCCCAAGGCTGTTGTGATTATTATGAATCGCTGATAAACGTTTATAAACGAGAAAGTTTGTATGTTTGTTACTCGTTCACGCAAAAAACTACTGAATGTATTATAACCTCATAGCTCATACATCAGAATAACATAAAAGCTATAATTATACTAATCCTACGCATACGAAGTCACGTGCTAAAACTAGTATTAAATAATTTTCATTCTTATGAAATAGTCTTTATGTTGCATGTGATGCTTAGAGTCAGCAATTAGACACACGTTCACACGCTCACAGGCATTAGATTAGCACATTCGGTGTCATTTTTAATAATTAATTTAACAAAACAAAATTGATGACATATTGTAATATTATAAGTGCTAATTGGCATCTTTTGTCAGCAAATATAACGGATGCACATAATATAATTTAATATTTAACTTGAAAATAAATTATTTTGCTGAATATCGTAAAAACCAGTAGACGCCAACCTTTACATAAGTTTTAAATTTTGGTACTTATTATTTTAGTGATTACTTATGAGATCAGAGTTTATATTGAAATATATTTGTATTATTTTATGACTTAATGATATTGATATTTAATATTATGTTATGTTTTAATACAAATACGAATGTATATGTCTTTATATCAACAGTGGTTATGGATTGGGCATTAGAATTTACAACCGGCAGCGTGCCTGACATCCACCCTTGCGAACGACCGCTATCTTTTGACAGCAGCCGAGACCACCAGATTAACGGGTCTTCCAAAACATGGAAGAAAATCGAATTGTATTTAGTAGCTAACTTTTGTGATCGTTACCAAAAATGTACAGCTACGTCGGCACTATTGACCTTTTGATTTTTTGAATTGATTGATTTCCTTTTATTTGTTTCATTATAGAATAGCTAATTATTTTTACGATTTTAATATAAATGCATACTTCTATTATGGTGAATAAAAATACTCGTTCCAAGTCTATTTACATGAACACAAAATTACTTACAGTAGTGTTTTTAATAATACTAATCGGTTTTATATAGAATGGATAATTATAAATAATAAGAAAGGTTGGTCACTCCTGTTCAATTATTGCTAGTTTTGCAGTTTACTTGTAATAAAAAGCGGTAAAATGGTAGTCACCTCACCAGTGCTCCAAGGTGCTTTCTAAGTCACTACTCACCGATAATAGTGCTAACGTAGTACCTACCCACCACTACCTGAAGAACCAGCGAGATTCAAATCTACATCTGAAAAACAAATCTGCCCAAACAATGTTCGTAAGTTTTTATCGTCTTTCCACTTTGTTTAAATTTAACTTGCTTCGCTGAATGTTTGTTATAATATGTTGTGTTTGCCAGGAAATTATTTTCCACACACAAAATCTTATCTTAATACAGTATTGGTATTCTTCACATTTCAGGTCTGAAGCCAAGTATACCAAGCGCGCTGCTAAGCACCAGTCAAGCCTTTTCTTTGACACTGACGAAGAAGTCGTAAGGTGACTTTAATTTTTTATTACTCATTAGTTCGCTATTTTACGTCTACGAAATGTAGATGTTAAACTACAATAATTATAAATTATGTTTTCAATTCCTCTAGCTCCAAGAAGAAAAGTAAGACGAAGTCGGTGCCTTCAAAGCAACAGGTGGCATCCTCCTCTTCGACCGAAGCTTCCGAGTGGTTGTTCGACGAAGAGTCGGACGAAGAGGTTCCAGTCCGCAACCCAAGTAAAGTCGAGAGCGTCTTGACGCGTCGAGTACCTGGCGGCGTGACTCGTCGCACGGCGCAGCTCAACGGTGGGTTGCTGGCGGAGTTACGACTCTACAGCACGGAAGAGGTACGCAACCTTGCTGGTTTGGAGAAGTGCGACAAGGCAATCGTTTGGTTGCGATTGCAGGGTGACTCGGAGTCTGAGGAATTCCTTGCTTTGAAGCAATTCGTTAAAATTGCTAAAAAAAAATTTACTGAGGAGGGAACATTTTATAATCACAAAAAGAAAATGTAAGTAATTGATTATATTAGGCTGGGTACCTAACTAGTTAATGTTCCTTCCACAGTAAATTATATTTTGGTCAATTAATATTCGTTTTACTTTTTTCATATACTTAACTTCTTAGTTTATATACGGTGTATCTACCTACATTAGTCACTTCATCGGCTAACACAGTGAAAACAAATTCATTATGTCGAAGACTATATTCTGTTCAGTGTGTAACATATCCATTAAAAATAGGGCTTTCTCTGCTCACTTAAAAAGTATTTTACACAAAGACAATAGTTCGGTTGTTGAAAGTGAAGGCATTGAAAAAGTTCATAGCGCTTTCCGCAGTCGTATAGCGTCATATCGAATTCGATGCGATGGTGTTGCTCGCAATAGCGAGGTACCTGAACAACCGGTTCGTGTGTACACACCCGTTGAATTTTTGTCTCATTTGCGCGGACAAGTAAGTCTGTTACTATCATCACGAATTCAAAGTCATACTAATCTGAAAGTGAATTTCGAGTTGTTTTGTCAATTTTTTTTGCATAAAAATGAGTCAGTTGCCGTTAAATCTTTTGCCACCGAAAACATTATCTTGCACCAAAATTATGACTTTCTTGATTTATTTTCAAATATAACTAGATTGTTGTGTAAAAAAGTCGAAGAATTTGAAGAAAGAGATAGCGGTTGGGCTTATTTGAAAAGTCTATACCTGGAAGTAAACATAAATAAATACAACCCTATGAGAGCCTCAAGTTATATAGATTTACCTAAGACTATAAAACACAAAAAAGCATGCGTCAATATTCAAAATTTTGACGATTATTGTTTTTTATGGTGTGTCGTGGCTTCACTTTTTCCTGTAAAAAATAATGCGCAGCGAACTTCAGCCTATCCACATTTTGAAAGTGTACTCAATGTTAGAGATATTTCGTTTCCGGTGGGGTTTTCAGATATTAAAATTTTTGAAAAAAATAATCCTCGTATTAGTGTTAACATTTATGGTCTCAAAAATAACAGTCAAGTTGTCGGACCACTATACAAAAGTGAATTTCGAAAAAAACACCACGTTAACATGCTTTTTCTTGAGAATGGAAAACGTACTCATTACTGTCTAATCAAAGATTTATCTAAATTACTTCGCAAACAATTGACTAAACATCATTCTAAAATATATTTGTGCGAAGATTGTATGCTATTTTTTGATGACAATGATAAATTAGAATCTCATCTTTGTAGTGGTGTAGCAACAATTTTACCAAAAAAGGGAAATCTACTACAATTTGAACATTTCGAACGAATGCAAAATATACCTTTTGTTATTTACGCAGATTTCGAATCATTGTTAATACCATCTGAGTCAAACTATGGAGACTGCACATCGTCGTTGCAAAAACATGTGCCTGCTGCATTTGGATACTACATTGTATGTTCCTATGATAGCTCACGCAACAAGTACGTTTCTTATCGCGGTCCCTCCTGTGTAGAAAAGTTCTTAGAACATTTATTAGCGGATGTAGTTATTATTTATAATATTTTACAGTCGCCACTACCAATGTCTTTAACAGATCAAGACAAAGTTCATTTTACTAACTCAACAAAATGTTTTCTTTGCGATCAAATATTATTTGACGATAAAGTCAGAGATCACTGTCATCTTACAGGACGTTACCGCGGTGCAGCTCATTCATATTGCAATATCAAGTTCCGTTTGCCAAAATTTATTCCTATATTCTTTCATAATTTAGCAGGTTATGATAGTCATCTTTTTATACGACAATTAGGTGAGTTACCAGGTAGAATACAAGTGATAGCAAAGACTAAAGAAAATTATATATCGTTTACTAAACTTTTTCAAATTAATGACAAGGATATCGTACCTGTTCGTTTTGTTGATTCTTTTAAATTTTTGGGGACAAGCTTAGAGAAACTGGTTGCTAGCTTGAATGATAGTGATTTCAAACACCTCCATCGATTTTTCCCATCTCAGAAGCATTTTGACTTGTTACGACGTAAAGGTGTATATCCTTACGATTATATGACTAGTTGGAGTTCGTTTGAAGACCAAGAACTACCACCACACGACTGTTTTTTCAACAAATTATTTAATAGTAATATATCCGAAACAGATTATGATCATGCAAAAAGAGTTTGGAAATCTTTTAAATTATTAAATCTAGGAGAATACACTGATTTATATCTAAAGTCGGACGTACTCTTATTAGCGGATGTCTTCGAAAGTTTTCGAGAAACATGTAAGACAAATTATAAATTAGATCCGGCCTTTTATGTAACAGCCCCTAGTCTAAGTTTCGATGCTATGCTTTTAAAAACAAACGTGAAATTAGAATTAATAAGTAATTTGGAAATATTAAGAATGATTCAAAAAGGTATACGTGGTGGTATATGTTTATGTTCTACAAGATATTCAAAGGCCAATAATAAGTATTTACAAACTTATAATCCAATAGAGAAAGACAATTTCTTAGTTTACATTGATTGTAATAACCTGTATGGTTATGCGATGTGTGCCTCTTTGCCCCATTCAAATTTTAAATTATTGAATAAACAAGAAATTGATAGAATTGACTTTCGAAATGTAACAACTGACGGGGACATTGGATATATACTAGAAGTTGACTTGGAATATCCTGAGTATTTGCATGATGATCATAACGATTTTCCATTCTGTGCTCAAAAATTTACTCCGCCAGGTTCAAAAACTTCAAAATTAATTCCAAATTTATACGAAAAATATTTTTATGTTATCCATTTTGTTCATCTAAAAACATGTTTGAAACATGGGTTATTGTTAAAAAAAATACATAGAGTAATTCAATTCAATCAGAGTCCTTATTTAAAGCAATACATTGACATGAACACAGAGTTACGAAAACAAGCGAGATCTACCTTTGAACAAGATTTTTTCAAATTACTAAACAATAGTATATTTGGAAAAACCTTGGAGGACACTGAGAAGAGAGTCACTGTAAAATTGGTCAATAAGTGGAGTGATGAGGACAACAAAACGAAGAAAAGTTTATCAGCTGAGCAACTGATAGCTCGACCAAACTTTCATAGTGCTACTATTTTTACAGAAAATTTTGTAGCAGTTCAAATGAAACCGGAATCAATTATTTTGGACAAACCTATATACATAGGCTTTTCTGTTTTGGAAACATCGAAAAGCCATATGTTTGATTTTCATTACTCGGTAATGAAACCTTTTTATGCTGAAAAGATAAAGCTTTGCTATACAGATACAGACAGTTTTCTTTATTCTATAGAAAGCAAAGATTTTTACAAAGATTTAAAATCACATTTTCTTCAGTATTTTGATACTAGTAATTATCCTGAAAATAACTCTTACGGTATTCCAGATCAGAACAAAAAAGTACCAGGTTTGTTTAAAGATGAACTAGGTGGAAATTTAATTTCAGAGTTTGTAGGTTTAAGGTCGAAATTATATTGTATTAAAACACTGCAAGATGAATTAAAGAAAGCAAAAGGCATACAGAAACAAGTAATAAAAAAAGTTTACTTTAAAGATTACTCTAACATATTAAAAACAAATGCTTTTCTACGAAAGAAGAATATAATTTTTAAGTCCCTTAAACACGATATATTTACACAGGAACAGAACAAAATTGCCCTGTCAGGTAATGACGACAAACGTATCATACTAAAAAATAAAATTTCAACTTTATCATGGGGTCACAGGGATAGTTTATCTTAGTATTCATCCATTAATATTTTCTTAGAAGTTATGAATGTTGTTTTCACTGTAAACCTCACAATTTTCACTTGTAAGTTATGAATGTTTTTATTACTGAAAACCCAGTAAGTTGACATTTATCTACGTTTTTCGGATTTCTGGATTAAAATAGACATAGAGTTATAAGTAAATAATGTAATGTGTTAGAAATAAGACCACCTATTGTACTATAGTTTTTGTAGTGTTTGTGTTTCCATATTTCTCAATTTAGGTAATGTTTTGTATTGTAATGTTTTCTACGCAAATGTCAATTTGTAATTTGTATTTAAGATAAGTTTAATAAGATTAGAATGTAATAACGGTACCCAGAATTATTTTAATATTACATAAATATAAACGTTTATACATTAACAACTGCATTTTTATTTTAAATACATCTTCCTAACTGTTCTATAGTTATCATTGAACCTAATAAAATTGTAAACTCACTCATCAAATTGTAATTGTATAAACAGAAATGTGATGCCTAGAACTGTGAGTAATGCAAAAATAGCAAGTCGCGACATGTTATTGATGAGTCCGAAGTCCTTGTAATTTAACTCGTCTTTCTGCTATGTCAGACAAAAAGAAATGTGATGCCTAGAACTGTGAGTAATGCAAAAATAGCAAGTCGCGACATGTTATTGATGAGTCCGAAGTCCTAGTAATTTAACTCGTCTTTCTGCTATGTCAGACAAAAAGAAATGTGATGCCTAGAACTGTGAGTAATGCAAAAATAGCAAGTCGCGACATGTTATTGATGAGTCCGAAGTCCTAGTAATTTAACTCGTCTTTCTGCTATGTCAGACAAAAAGAAATGTGATGCCTAGAACTGTGAGTAATGCAAAAATAGCAAGTCGCGACATGTTATTGATGAGTCCGAAGTCCTAGTAATTTAACTCGTCTTTCTGCTATGTCAGACAAAATTACAGATGTAGGTCAATACAAACGCAAACACATACACACACACCTACAGCAAAATATGACTGGTATATATAATCGCTTATTTGCATCAACAATTAATTCTTGTGAAAACACGAAACTAAGTGAACGTCAGTTATCATGGTGAGTAATAAATATGTCTACCTACCACAGTGAAGATGGGGGGTTTGTAAGTAATAAGTAATGTATCTCACGATAATTCTAATTAATTTCAGAACACTTCTTCGCAAATCACCTATATTCCCGATGACAATTCTGTTGCGAATGAACAGCGAGCGATGTGGCAAGACGCTCAAGATCCTCTGGAAGGGTTCACGGAGGAGTTCGTGAGGAGGCCTTCGAGTGAAGACAGACCTGATTCGCCTTTGCAACGCAAAGTTTTAAAGGCGATGAAGAGGATCACTCGGAGGAGGAAACAAAAAAGAAGCTCCTTCCTGAGAGATTGCCACTCGTTTATAGTAAAGAGTGCGCCTACGCGAGGACGGCGCTTAATCAAAATTGAAATAATAGATATGGAGAGATCTAATGAAATGTTAGAGGACTCAATGGTGTCTGCACAATACGTGGTCACTGAGAATATGGACCCTATACTAGACCAAACGGAGGGTTTGATTAATAAGATCTCCAAATCATTGTGTGGTTATAGCTATAATTTCTAAGGCTATAATCATAATCTATAATTTCATAAATTAAATTTCTCGCGTAGGAATTGTGTGTAACTTCTCTAGTTACATATAATCCTTCGGAGATACATTGTAAATAAAAGAGCGTACTGATGTAAATAGTTTGTCTTAAATGTTTAATATTCTTTATTCTCATTTGATAATTGTAAATATCTGTGTCCTATTCTTATTTCATTATACTACACTTTGAGGCAAACTGTTGTTTGATTTTATCCCACATTATGAGGTATCGTTAGAAATAAAAGACTTACTTAATATACTTTATTTATTTAAAAATCTGTAATTGACATATTATTTTCAATGCACCACTTTTTAATACATATAACATTTCTGAGAGCACAGACATTATTATGGTTTAAACAATTAAAACTAGAAGCACATTTACAATAATTTTCATACAACGTTGCAAAATTAGGACTGCCTTTAGCTTCGATGTCTATCAAGATACAGTTATCACACAAGTCTTTTATCCATTTCTGCTTTTCTACCCCCTTCATTACTATAGTTTTATTTTGTAAAATCGGAATAATTAATCTTTTGAATTCCCTGTAGTCAATATTTCCTTCGCTCCAATAAATATTTCTATTTCTTTCAATCCACCTAACTCTTCTTTTTTCTTCTGGTGTTAACTTTGAATACGGATATGGGGGCTTTATCAAAAAGACTTGAGTAAATTCCTTCGTAGATAACGCTAGCTCCTTTATTATGAAATTACCACGGTAGTCTTTAAAACCTTGAACGTCAACAAAAATAGTTGAACTCATGATATTTTGCGAACAATATTACTCAAAGGTTTGTATTCTACGATACAATCGTTCAATATTAAACAGTATGCTGACGTCTGATCTGGTATTTCTTTATGACTCTCCAGCTCCAGGCGAATATTAATTACGGGTCCAGTTTTTATGTTATCGTTTTGTCTCGAACAATCTATTACGAATAATGGCGCAATGTCTTTATATTCTTGAGCACTTAACAAACAACTAGATCTACGACCATAGTAAGACTGTTGAAAATTTACGAACTGCTCGTATATTAAAGCAAAAGAATGCTTTGCGAAATCTGTATTATAGCTTTCGTACGGATAATAGGTAGAATTTAAATAAACTTTAACGTCACGCAAGTTGCAATGGTCAAATCTGGACATATCCTTAGACACGTCATTTTTTCTGTTAGTTTGTAGTCCAAGAATCACATATCGAGGCTTCTCAATTTGTGTTGAAGTTTTTATAGACCAAGTATGTTTCGTAGTCTTCGGAAGTAATGGGTATTCGTAGATATCCCAATTTCTGAACGCTAATTGTATAGGTCTATCTTTTTCAAGAAGTTTAAGTAACTTAACCTTTTCTCTGTCTGATACTTTAATATGAGGCATGCGCCAAATTATTTTATGTATTTCAATACTTCGCACAGTTTCACCGGTGTTAAGTTTTAAAGCGTTAAGGTCTGTATTACTTCGCAATAAAACAAGCTCATGTTTGCAATTTACTATTACTTTTTTATAGTCTTCAGCAAATCCAAGTATGTGACTAAGTGGAATTGATGCAGAAAAATGACCGCCAATATCATTTTTAACGCCTTGTATATCCCATCCCCATGCTTGAGATATCTTCGATTCGATGTCATTCATAGATAATAAAGATTTCATAGTAGTAGTAATGCCCGCATTCTTTACTTTATCTATTTCAACACCGTTCAATTCATAGCGTATATCTTGGAACAGATACATAAGTGAGTTATTGGTAAAATGAAATGACGGCGCTCTATCCTTGTTATCATTTTTGAAAACATTGACGATCCCTTCCAAATACAAAGTGCTTGCACTTGGAAGTATGTATAAGTCTTGTTGGTTTATTGGAATTCTTATTTCATCGTTTCTGTTGAAGCTTGTTATGTAAGGCTTGTATGAATGAGTTTCAATACATTCTATCGAGTTGTCATAAACAGGGGTATTCGTAATATTTAAGATATTCATTTCAACAGCCCAATCAATTTCAAAAATTGTTTATTCTCTTCAGATAATTTCTGTCTTTTACCACAAGCAAGTGTTCTCTTTCGGATCGCACGATAACCACTAATCTTTTGAATGTGTGGAATACAGTTTTTATTGTAATCGATCATATTTTCTTATATGCAAATACAATTGTACTTCTTCACCACGAAGATCGATAAGGTTATTGAGGCTATCCAAAATCCTTATGTTAATACTATTAATAGAGTGTCTATTGACTGGAAAGTATATTGTGTTCTTTGGTATTTCTATTATTCTATAACCTGGTGGCACATTTGGAACAAATTCATGTATTATGTGACTTGATTTTCCGTTGATATATGAACCGCTAACAATATCACATTCGATGCGTACCACTGTTGTTGATAAAATGTTTACAGGAAAGGGAGACTCATGTAATTTATTACTTTTCAGAAGAACTTTACCATAGCCCAATAAATCTCCAAGAGAATTTTGCATTTCAAAATGAATATCCTTTGTGCAGTATATTGTGGTTTTAAGAGTGTTGTTATTACAAAATAATTTGAACATACAACCTTTTATATTAGCCTTTATAAAGTCATATATATCGTGAAGCTCGTAAGTTCCTTCAGGAATTTCTACAACCTCACCATTACCATAATAAAATTTGTTGTTATTTTTTGTAATATTTGGTATAGAATTGAAGGTGGAGAAATGTAATAAAGAACACTCATAATCACCATCCAGTTCCAAAGTTGGTAAATAATTTGTGGTTAATATTGAACTTTTACCAGTTATGGATAAAGTAAAAGACATCGTGGAAATGACGAAATGAAACAAGGGATGAATGTTTATATACTATTTTTATTCCAAAAATTCCTTAAAAAAAATATACACAAATGACCACAATTAACACTGTTAAAATTCTGATACCGAGCATAATTATAATAAATATTATTCGAACCTAAATACTCCACTATTTCTTTAGGAGGCTTCAAATCACCGAAACTATCAAAATATTCACAGTAGTTATTCAGTTTTACATAGGCTACCCAATGACTACCATTGTTCATATAACTATCTAAGTTTACAATACCACACTCGATCGGTTTTGCTTTATGAGGCATCATATCTCTCATATAGACTCCTCGGAAATATGGTATATCATGAGAATGGTTAATGATATCAATATTTGTTAGAGCACGTCGGGGTAGCCTACGGACTAGTTTTTTTTAATGTTTATAAATAGACCGCTGCCTTTTTTATACGGTTTGATGTAAAGACCTTTTCCTATAGCAATTGCTTCCATTGTTTTGTTGTGACGCTCCAGCTCATTCAAGTTCTTTTGAGCTGATTTATACTCATTTACTGTTTTAGCTACGCCAGCTGCACCTCCAGCTAAAGCACCAAGAGCAGACAAACCCGTGAAAATAGGTATCAAAGGTAATATCCCACCAGTTTTGGGAATCGGTATGACACGTGGAAGTCGGAAATTTCCACATTTTGGAATAACTTTTTTAGCAGCTTTATAAGCATAATTGATTAACGATGTATGACTTTTTGGTTTCATTTTGTTTATTTTTGAATTTATTTTTGAAACCATTGATTTAAACTTTTTAACTCCAGAACCTGTTTTTACTTTAGCTTTCATAACTTTGCTAACCAACCACGAAGCTAATTTTTCTCCTTTTCCCACATCTTTTGAATGCAAGCGTTTTTTAGCCATGTCCAACAGTTGCAGGTCTGCTTTGTGTCGGTTAGGTAAATCCGTATAATTTGTATATGCAATGTCGTGGTGCTTACAAGCTTCGTCCAACTGATTAATTCCTTTATCGCCTCTTGCCAATCTTTTTTTTAATTTTGTTCCTGGTCCACAATAGTTGTATCCCGGTAAGTGAAGTTCTACAGGTAAGTTATTAATCAAATTGTTTATAAGTCCTCCTCCTAGCATTTCTTTTTATATAATGATAATGATATGTATAAAGCTGCACTTATATTATTGTACAACTGAATTGCTATTAATCCAACTATTTTCGGTATCTGAAAGACCCAACCACTTGACAAGGAGTTTGCGTCCCATTTTTTTAATTACCCTTTCAATTAAATAAACATTAGGATATTTCGTTTTCTGCAATTCCTCTTGATAAAAAGAGCCTAATATTTGTTGCTTTCTCTGATCTTGAATGTGAAATGTAACTGGAGTAGTTTTATTAACCTTTTTAATTATAAATATCTCTGTAGACCAGTTGGGGGTATACCTTTTATCAAAACTACTTTTATATTTACTTATGCGTACACAGTCACCTATTTTAAAATTAATCTTTTGCTTTTTATTTGGTCTGGTTTGACTGTTTTTGATATTATTCCTAACAATTATTTCGTTTTCAGAATTCACATCCGCTGGTTTAAATTTAGTAATCCGGTGTACATTATTATTGTAGGTATTCAAAACGTCGATCAAAGTTTTCCCTATCCATTTATAACTACCTTTATAGCTAAAAAGCATATGAATTTTATTCTTTAATGTTCGAATTAGTCTTTCAACAATTGAAGCCTTTTTAGTTGAATATGATGAATAGTGATTTATTTTCAGTGACTGCACAAGTGATTTAAAGGAATCGTTGTAAAATTCTGTTCCCATGTCAGTTTGTAAGTTACGAGGGCAACGACCACTTTGCGTCAAAATAGCCGAAAACGCGTCAACGACAGCTCTTTTTGTCTTTGTTTTTAAAGGAATTGCCCAAGCGTATTTAGTGAAACAATCAATGACGACTAAAATATAAGCAAAACCTTTATTATACTTCTTTATGGTCTGGAAATCAATTAAATCAGCTTGCCATAAATCATCTATTCCTTTTAAAATAACAGATCTTCTGTCGAAATTTTTACGTGCTGATCTATGGATTTCGTTTACTACTTGCTGCTTGATCATTATTTCGCTTAGCAATTAACTTTTCGACGTAGTCTTTTGTACAAAATGTTTTCTCTAACTGCTTTAAGCTTGATGCGATTTCCTCTTTTATTGTTACCATAAAAATGGAAATTTCTTTTTTTGTACATAAACCAAAAACTTTTTCATCTACATACTTTTTGTTTACCGCATCATCAGGTGTCAATGGTTCTTTGATTCCAGTTAATCGCGATGACTTAGCATCATAATGACCACTTTCTGATTTTACTAAAGAGTTATCTGTTAAATCTAATATTTCCGAGAAACGTAATCTTTTATGAACAGAATGTCCGAATTTATCAATATTCATTTTCGTCCAGAGAAGTAGTCCGAGCAAATGGTGGAGTGATAATAGAAAAATAAAATTATAATATCTAATTTATAATACCACTTTCACGTAATTCCTCAATTATGGATATAATTTCATTATCTAGCCCAGTATTTCCAGCATGTTTAGAGGCAATTAGTAATTTCAGTCTCTCCACAAGCTCGTTAGGATCATCCCAGTAAATATAATCAGTATCTTTTCTATAATTTTTCTTCACACGTAGTCCTTCACCCTCACTAACATAGTTAACATTACTTACACTCGATGAAACAGAAGATGTTGAAGGTTTACGTAACTTAAATAGTGGTCTTATAATATTTAAATATTTTCTGCCTTTATTAGATTTGATTGGCTTCTTTGGATCATAATCTCGACGGTGAGCGTTAGTTTCTATCAGTATTGCTTTATACACTTGTCCATCGCTTTCCGTTATCAGCTCTAAATTGGGTACTTTCTTAAATAAAAGCTCACACAAACCAGGAGTTTTTCTGTACTCATGACCTGCTATTGATATTTTTTTATCATTCATTTCTACACGAGATGTACCCATCATTAATTTACCTCGTTCTCTTCTAACACCAAATGGAACATCCCTAAATATTTCAGAAGACATTGACCAAGAAGTTCCATCTAAACTAGGTATTGAGTCTATTGTTCTGAACGAAAGATTACTTGTGTTGTTAGGATCAGACTCGTCAATAGCATTTCCATCTAAGTTTTGATCCATTTCATCAGAATCTTGAGAACTGCAAATGCTATTTTTATTCTTAAAGGTTTTCTCAAAGTCCTCGGAGTCTAGAGAAAGATTCTCATCTTTCATGAGAAAGGAATCTCTCACTGAATCATTCATAGAATGCTTTGATGTCTGTAAATGTTTTTTATGTTGTATAATTTGATTGAGTGAAGTCGTAACGGGTTTAAAAACTGTATCTAACATTTTTTCATTTTCACTTTCCATTAAACGCATTTCTTTGACTTTCTTTTTGACAGCTTCTGAAGCTTCAACCACTTGATTTTTTATTTTCTGTTCCATTTAATAAACTGTAGAAGTTCACGTGTTATGTCTAATAGTTTTTTAGGCGAAATGAATCTGAACTGGTATGAATCTCATTTTATTTATTAATCAAATTTAACAAAAGTATCAAAATTCATCCTGTATCCACCTTTATTTTTCGGACAATCCTTATTAATTACTAAATAATTATACGGAATCTTCCAAATTTTCGAAGACAATTCTTTAAACTCTGGCCACGACATATCAGTACTAACATGTTCATCGTATACATGACGTAAGTTGATATCGTCTTGTTTGAATAATATTATTAGGTTGGCGTTATCTCTTACCAACTGTTTAGGAACTTTAGTGTAAGTTTGATTTAAGTAAAAACAGTCAATAAATTTATGCCTACCCATTGCAAAATAATCTCGCATGTTGGATTGATTTTCACATGCTACATCATCGAAAATTATTACTGAATGTGGTTTAGCCTCGTGTGGACTCACGATCAAGTCATTATCTCGATATTTTGCGAATGATACCTCTGGCACTAAATTCAAAACCTTTTCTAGGTATACATATTTGGATTGATATAGCGTCTTAGAGTATAAATACACATTTTTAAACCGCAGTCCATTTTCATGTAGTAGAAGGCCAATAAGTAAGTTTGTTTTCCCACAGTTTGACGGCCCACAAACAAGACATCTAATCATATTAGGTAGCAATTTTCCATGTCGATGAACAGATACTACCTCATCTGGGCAAATTTTTTGAAATTGCAAAGATAGTGGTTGTTTAATAAATTTCATCGTAGGTAGTATCCATACAGATCGATGTAGGTAGAGAGAATGAATGTATTTATAAATATCTGGTTTTATATTCATACCACGGCAGTTATAGAGAGGATAATTATCCAACACCCAATAATCATGAAGGGGGGTTTAGCAGCTAAATCAAAAAACGCTTTCAATTTAATATTGGAGTGTCTAATTCACTTCGCATTTTAAATCAGCCTTTTAGTAAATCACCTACACAGAACAATGTGATGCAAAACTGCAAAACTTAAGACCACTTCGTGATTTTCACTACTGTTATTGGGCATCCTGGCACACTTTTTTACGAAATTGATCGAACGATAGTGAGATCAATGGAGTGCTAAAAAAGTGTGCCAGAATGCCCAATAATACCCTACTATAACTCATGTATGAAATAAATTAAAATAAATTTTTATTTTATTGATATTTGCGTAGGTGACAACTGTACTGATACGTCGTGAATAACTTTAATATTAAAAAAAAACTAGATTATGAATGTAAAATTAAACATTCGACGAGTTGAAACTTTATTATGACGTTAAGTCGTAAATAAATATAATAAAAATAGCAACATCTACTGCCCATAAGTACCACCGAAACACGAAAATTTTATCGAAATTGAAATTTTATCAAAACTGCAAACAAGTCTAAGGCTTATAAATATTCGCAGTTTCGATAAAATTTGAAGATGGCGGTTATTCGACAGTTCGCTCGCCACCTCGTCGCGGCCAGCCGGCCGCTACCATTCGGTGTGTATCGGGCCCTTAATCGTATTTCTAACAAATTGCATCTATATCAGCTTCTATGGTTTGGCGTAATCACAAGATCCGTGGAGTGAAACCTATTAATTCATATTGAATTATAACTATTTTCACGTCAATCGTTCTGGCTAACCAATACCTAACCAATGTTAAGGCCCCTCTTCACATTGGGCCATGATGGCCGAAGACAGGCAATCCACAATGTCCACACAATCGCCCATCATTCAGTCGCTCGGCAGAGGTCGACGATGATAATGTGTGTGGAACAAAGTGTTGTGGTACTTGTGTTACTTTTTCGAGTGCTTAATTATGTTCCTTTTATATTCTATTGTTTACTTTGCGATGAACGCAAAAAATGGCCTGGTGGATGCACAGAAACTTTTAAGCTCTATCAAATCACAAAGATTTCCTCCATCCATTATTTTAACCCCCGATGCAAAAAGAGAGGTGTTATAAGTTTGACGTGCCTGTGAGTGTGTCTTTCTGTGGCATCGTAGCTCCTAAATGAATGGTCCGATTTTTTTGTTCGAAAGGTGACGTGATCGAGATGGTTCTTATATTTATTGACCCATCATAGCCGATTGAAGAGGGGCCATTAGGATAGTCTTTATAGGTAGGTAGGTAGATGTCGTAGGCTGATTCTGCCTGTACTGTCGTCGTGCGATTGTACAGTGATTGTATACTTTGCCAGATCATTAAATGCCTCTGCATGTCATTAAACGCCGCAATTTCGACTTAGATGCCTACTATACCATAAAAAAACTATCAACGATCGAGTAGGTAACCAATTTTCTAAAAATGGTAGTGGTCAGGGGTGATCAGTATATTCAGCCGGTCGATTCGCTAACTTTTTTGACACATGAAAGTGATGATTACCGATTGAATTACATATCCATTGCTGTTTTACAAAACACGATATTATGGCACTTGTGTGTAAACCACCAATGGATAAGTATATGTAATTCACTATGATTATCACTTTCATGTGTCAAAAAAAAAGTTGGCGAATAGCCTCATGTTCAACGATTGGCCTACGACAGGCCCGAGCCGCAACTATGTGCCAAGTGTGCGGCGCACGCAGGCGCCAAGGGAATAGGGGCGCCAGATGAAATGCCATCGCCGATTTGGTACCTACCTAGGTTTAAAAAGAGGCCCTTCATAGGTTTCGCACACAGGCGCTGCCGGGTTCCGGCTCCGGCGCGGCACTGCCTACGAGTACCTACGACAATTGCGGCGTTTCATGATATGGCCAAATATACCATCGGATTTCTTCTGGCATGTAAAGTAGGAATGAATAAGCATGCTAAGAGGGACACTATTGATAATAATAATAATATATTTCCACGCTCACACCAATTATCTAGCTCAAAGTACCTAAGTATCATTATAGGTATAGGATAGGTACTAGATAACGGACATATTTTTTTTAAATATGTATAATATTTTTAGATATTTTTAAATAAACTTAAATATATAAACAACCATGACTCGTCAACAAATACTCGTGTTCATCACACAAATATTTGCCGCTACCAGGACTCGAACCCGGACCGCATGATGTGTAGGCAGCTATCTGACCACTCCACCAAGACGGCGTCAAATTGATTGATTGCACGTATCTTTGAAATGCAATGAATTTGGTGCAATTAAATTGGCACTATAATCATTTGTCTATCTTGGTGAAATGCCACCTGGCACCAAAGGGGAGTCACGACCCTCATGACTGAGGAAAACGACGCGAGGAGGAGGATCTTGGTGAAATGGCTAGTGGTCACTAACTCTTCTTCTTTCTTCGTACGGGCAGTCACCGCAAAACGACGTCTGTTGCGCCTGTTTTGCGTCGGAGATTGTGGGGCTGGTTTACAGTCATCTTAATTCCTCCACGAAGTCACCCAGCACCTTGATGTCATTAAATGCTACCCGGAGATCCCAGGTAGTTTGGTCGGTAGCAGGCACTTCACTGCATTCCAGCGGAAGGTGTGCGGCTATTTATTCTGTCACCATGCGAGCTCTGCTTAGTAGACTGTCCGTGAAACCTAGAATAAAATGGTGTTAGTTAAAGTTGCTAGGTATGTCCAGTTAAGGCTCCCGTTATTACCTACTCTGATTCGAGATCTAGGTACTTAGCTGTTTACCTAATAGAGCTTTGGATAGGTAGTCTCAGTTTGTCAGCGAAAGACAAAAAGGTTAATATTAAGGCCCTATAGACCCATCACGCTCACGAGTCATGTTTTGGCGAGTAAGGTTAGGTACTGTGGCGGAGTCGATACTCCTTCGCCACTGGCACGTTGTTTGCCGATTTATAATTAATAAATCGTATATATTTGATTTGGGAACGCGATCCGCGGGGTGACGTCAGAGAATAGGAGTTGACAGTTTTCACATTAGATGCACGACCGCCGCGCTGTACCTTTGTAATATTTGAGTTTGCTATAAAAGAATATAAGTATATTAGGAAACCAAGTATTTTATTTGAGCTACGCCCTAGACGATCCCGGCGGTCGTCACATGGTGGAGGCGCCGTTGGCTCATGGTGGAGGCGCCGTTGGCTCATGGTGGAGGCGCCGTTGGCTCATAGTGGAGGCGTGAACTGAGCGCAGTTTTCAGGAAAAAGTGTAAAGGAAATGTAAAATAATAGAAGAAAGAACAAAATGGAGCGCTACAATGGATTGTATGGTGATGTATCGGAATTTTTCAGACAGTTTCAGATAATAGCCGCCGTCAATAAATATGACGAAGAAGCCAAAAAGGTAGTATTGGGGGCATACCTAGAGGGTCCGGCCCTGGCATACTACAAATGTGTTTTTGTGGGCGCGCATACGTTTGCCGACCTACAAGCGAAGATAATGGAGGAGTTTGCGCCTACGGAGAATCCGATCGCCGCTTTCTTTGCACGGAAGCAGAATTACGGGGAGGAACCCATGACGTTTTTCTATGCGTTAGAAGAATTGGCCACCAAGGCGGGGCCTGTTATTGATGAAAAATGTTTCATCCATCATTATCTAAAAAATTGTAATACATTTGTAAAAAATAAATTGTGTTCGCAGATTTATGTCAACAAGAAACATTTGAAAGATGTTGTCAAGGAAATAGGAAAATTATTTTTTGATCGTAATGGAAATACGGAAATGAATCTTCCCGTGTATGTGAAGAACGTTATGCCCGTGGCTCCGGCTGTAAAGATGGAGGTTGGAGTCGAAGATCACGGTTTCCAAACAGCACCGCAGCGGGGGCCTGTTCACAACAATTTTCTTATTCCTAAACCCAGTTCTCCATCCCGATCAAATTACTCGCAGTGTCCTTATAATTTTAGACAAAGAAACAGTCAAGCGGAAGCACCACTAGATCGCCAGCAGCGGGCACCAACGCCAGCAGTCAACGAGCATCGGCAGCGAACACCAACGCCAGCAGTCAACGAGCTGAACGCTATCACGCCGACACCACAACAGGAGGACTTTCAAAGAGGTGTGCCCGTTCCATATATAAGCGTTACGTGTCGCGATAAAAAGATTTGTGCTCTAGTAGATACCGGTGCTGCTATTTCAATAATTTCAAAATCGATGGCCGATGGGTTCAGTCAACAGTTCAATGCATGTGATTTGCAGTTGAACGCGATCAATGGCTCGAGTTTAACTGTTGTAGGAAAGATTAGTTTAAATATTTTGATAGAAAATGTTGTTTTTACGCATGTTTTTTATATTGTCGATGATGTTGGTAAAGATATGATTTTAGGTCAAGATTTTTTGTTTTCCAAAGGCATTATTGTAGATTTTACGAATCGACAAATACGTACAAGGAATATGTTCTGTAATTTTGTTTTAGAGCCTGATGAGGTAAATGTAATTTGCTCATTGGATGTCGTACAGTCGAAGACAAAAGTCTTAAAAAAATTATCAATGAATGATGATTTACATTTGCAAACAAAAGTTAATGATGAGTATGGGGTGGTCACTGAGAACAGTTACATAGAATCGAACTGGTGTAAAGAGTTGCCACAAAAGCAATGCAAGAATTTTAATAATTTATCTAACGAAGGCAGGTTGTATAGATGTAGTTTGTTAGTTCATGGAACGTTTTGTTTAGTGTTCCGTGAAAAACGCAAAAATAACAGACGGGTGGTAAAGCGGTATGGTTATTATAATTGCTTTAAACAATCTCCTATATGTTGTTTTAATTTGCATGGGAAGCCTCACGATATCCGACAGTTTAATGATAACGGGATAGTAAAATGGAGGAATAACTTTTCTAAAACTAATTCGTATAACTTTTCTTATAGTATAACTAGACTGAAAACGATCGTTTCCCATGATTATTCAAATGAATTGAAATTATTTCGGGTAGGTTAAGTGGATTTTTGTTTATATTGTTATCATAATTCTTGTTGTTTTTTTATGTAATTTTTCACTTAAATTTTGTTATGTTAGGTTGTAAGGTTTTAGAGTAGTGGTTAGGATTTCTTGTAAATATGTTCGTTTTGTTGGCAATTACTAGAGATAGGATGACTTTAAATTAGGACTTTGAACGGTTCATTGATGCTTTGTAAATTGTTACATGATTCCTGAGTTGCGGTTTGTGAGCTGTCATGATGTTGCTGTGAGATGACCAGACCTGCCTACTGCTTTCTTGGAGACAACCAGATATACGTCCACAAGAGAGAAAAACGATTAACTAGGTCAACAAATTGTCGGGGAGATAGGAGCTAGGCCGTCATCGTGCCGTGGGCTAGTAACGTATGCTAAAATCCGTTAGTTCCTATGGGAAACGATGGATGTCGGATTGGGGTGTCTGACTGGTATACTTACGAGTCTATTTCGGTCTCTTTATGAATGAGTGTTTTTTTTTTTTTGTCTTACTAATTTTTTTTTTTTTTGCGCAACACGGTTGTTGTCCTATATGTCATTTAATGCCATTGACTATTTAATATTTCGCAGACCTCACTCATTCATGTTCTCGCTGCAAATTAATAAGAAATTATTTTATTACGATCCAATTACATATTCGAACATAATAATTTATTATTGTGGACGTGTATCGGATTTGGAATGTTTTGAAATGGTTCTTGTAATTGTACGGTGGAAGAGATTTTCTTATGTCTCCATTCCTAAGGTCTGTCACCTCACGTGTCGGGAAGGGAGAGTCACTGTTTGACAACTCGTATTTTGGGGACTCGTGTCAAGTTTTATTTTGAGATTAAGTTGTTTAAACGAGTATTGTATTCGTTTTTGGGGGTTTGATTTAAAGATCGTGGAGCTATAAACTGACAGTGACCTCTTGTACCGATCATAGATTTGGTCTTATTTGTGGAACATAACATATTAATTTATGATTTTCAAAATTTACTTTTTTGAATATTGTTACTCCTCGGTTAGAGTCTTACATGGCGTTCGCAAGCTTTTTCGGAGGTTTTTGCTTGCATGGGGTTTTTCCCACCATTATCCCATGATGGATGGATAAGGTGGTAGGAGCCAGTCTATCTTAAAGACCGTCATGAATTGTAAACGATGCCCTTCGTCAGGTAGGGTAGTTTTAAGTAGTAGAATGTGTAGAAGGTCGTGTCGTTAGTTAGGTAGGAAAATTTATTCATTCGACTTGTCGAATAAATAAATTTTAGTTGTACGGGGGGAATGTGGCGGAGTCGATACTCCTTCGCCACTGGCACGTTGTTTGCCGATTTATAATTAATAAATCGTATATATTTGATTTGGGAACGCGATCCGCGGGGTGACGTCAGAGAATAGGAGTTGACAGTTTTCACATTAGATGCACGACCGCCGCGCTGTACCTTTGTAATATTTGAGTTTGCTATAAAAGAATATAAGTATATTAGGAAACCAAGTATTTTATTTGAGCTACGCCCTAGACGATCCCGGCGGTCGTCACAGTACCTACGTTAGGTATAATGACGAATCGTCTCGGGCGCAGGTTTGACGACTTCCATCCGCCCGAAGCAAGCATACGTCGTCTTATGTGGTCTAGACATATCTACGTTGCGGCAGATTATACAGAAGACCGAAGAGTATAATCTGCTATTCTATTATGCATAACTCTTGTGGACTAGAAAGCCTTCGATTCTGTCGTTACCTGCGCCTTATAGAATTTAGGTAAAACGCTTAGACATAAAGGATCCTTGTATAAGATAAAGATAAAACGTGATGATGACGTACGTACGTATGACGTGAATAGCGCCCCTAGCGGAAAGAAGCGCAAGTCATGTTTCCCATACAAATTGAGCTCTTAACGCAAGTAGAATAGTTGCGTTTTTTATACGAAAAACATTACACTACGGGTACGGGTCACTAATGAAGAAACCCGTAGCAAGAAGGCAACCTTTGGCTACGGATGGGCCACGGTTATGCTTTGGCTCTTGCCTAGAATAGAATCTACCTAAGTGCCTGCCTTGCAAGTTCGCGGGCCACGGTTTCGTTCGCTCTGTTTTGGTTGGTTGATTGAGATCATTCAGTCATTCATTCGACTATCAATGGCATTGACTCACGCACATGAAGGTATAGGCATGCTCACGCACACATCCCAATTTTGACGTTTCGTTCGTTTACTTACAGGGTCCCTAAACGCACAGCACAGCACAGGTCCACAAAAATATTAGACCATTTACAAAAATAACTTCTTGCACAAAACCACAGTCTATAGAAGTCTTATAGTCGTTCAACGAGCGCGTCTAGACAGGCAGATCGTGAGGGGTACGCTAACTTAACTTGACGTAAATCTGATAAACGCAAAATAGCGGACCTTAGGCGAAAATATTTATCACGCATAATTATTCTTTGATTTCTATCGAGTACCTACTAACTTTTTACAACTTAGTACTCATAATTAAACTTTACTTCGACTTACAATTACGTGTATGTTCGGGTCAATCCTTGCAACGGATTTTTAATAATAATACCTATCTTTAAGAAAAAAAAACTAATATTTGAATTAATGAATGAATAAACGTTTATTTGGCACAAAAATATATATTTCTATGAATCGTCTGCCATATTTAATTCCGCCATATTTAATAATATGTTATCAATATGGGTATCGTTTTCATGGTTTTCGGAGGTCGTGAATCTCAATAGAACATCTAATTCGAGATCTAAGATGGCGGACGTGACTTTTTAATATAATACCAATTTGGTATAGTTTTCAGGGGTCCGTATTCTGAATACAACATTTATTTCGAGATTCAAGGTGGCGGGCGCAACTTTTGGATATAATATGAATATAGGTATCTTTCGCGGTTTTCGGGGTCTCGATTCCGAATACGACATTATATTTCGAGATCTTAGAATAAGAACATACTAGAAGGATAGTTCCATACAATATGCCGCTTCAAAACTGGCGCAAAAAATTTGTTATGTGTGCTAACGCTTACACACAGATACACGCACACTACTAAAAATTGGTGTGGTCACTAAAACCTCGTCACCCCAAAACCAGGTAATTTAAATAAAACATGAATACTACTTCTGATTTTGAAGTGAAACTTCTTTTTCGATAGATACATCGTAATTTGTAAATTCGATGAAACGGAAAAGCCACACCAAAGTTTTTGACGGATAGTTTTAAATAAAATATCAGGGTACCATTTTGGTGGTTTCCGGGGGTCCCGATTAAAAAAAAATATATATTGAGATCCAAGATGGCGGACGTGACTTTTTAATATAATATCAATATGGGTATCATTTTCGTGGTTTTCGGGGGTCCCAATTCCGAATTCAACATCCATTTTGAGATCCAAGATGGCGGACACAACTTTTTAATAAAATATCAATATGGGTATCATTTTCGTGGTTTTCGGCGGCCCCGATTCCAAATACAACATCTATTTTGAGACTATCCAAGATGGCGGACGCAACTTTTTAATATAATATCAATATGGGTATCATTTTCGTGGTTTTCGGGGGTCCCGATTACGAAAACAACATCTTTTTTGAGATCCAAGATGGCGGACGCGACTTTTTGATATAATATCAATATGGGTATCATTTTCGTGGTTTTCGGGGGTCCTGATTACGAATACAACATCTTTTTTGAAATCCAAGATGGCGGACGTGACTTTTTGACAAAATATCAATATGGGTATTAATTTCATGGTTTTAGGGGGTCCCGATTCTGAATTCAACATCCATTTTGAGATCCAAGATGGCGGATAGAACTTTTTAATAAAATATCAATATGGGTATCATTTTCGTGATTTTTCGGCGGCCCAGATTCCAAATACAACATCTATTTTGAGATCCAAGATGGCGGACACAACTTTTTAATATAATATCAATATGGGTATCATTTTCGTGGTTTTCGGTGGTCCCGATTCCAAATACAACATCCATTTTGAGATCCAAGATGGCGGACACAACTTTTTAATAAAATATCAATACGGGTATCATTTTTGTGGTTTTCGGGGGTTCCAATTGCAAACAACAACTTTTTTGAGATCCGATATGGCGGATACAACTTTTTGATAAAATATCAATATGGGTATCATTTTTGTGGTATTCGGGGGTCCTGATTACGAATACGACCTCTTTTTTTAATATCCAAGATGGCGGACGTGACTTTTTGATAAAATATCAATATGGGTATCATTTTCGTGGTTTTCGGGGACGAACACGTCGAAAATGATACCTATGTCGATTTTGTATTAAAAAGTCGCAAACACCATCTTGGATCTAGAAATAGATGTCACATTCGGAATCGGGACCCCCGAAAACCACGAAAATGATACCTATATTGACAAATTATCAAAAAGTCACGTCCGCCATTTTGGATCTCGAAGTAGATGTCTTATTCGTAATCCGGACCCCCAAAAACCACGAAAACCATACCCATATTTACATTATGTAAAAAGTCGCGTCCGCCATCTTGGATCTCAAAATGGATGGTGTATTAGGAATCGGGACCTCCGAAAACCACGAAAATGATACCCATATTGATATTATATTAAAAAGTTGTGTCCGCCATCTTGGATCTCAAAATAGATGTTGTATTTGGAATCTGGGCCGCCGAAAACCACGAAAATGATACCCATATTGATATTTTATTAAAAAGTTGTGTCCGCCATCTTGGATCTCAAAATGGATGTTGAATTCGGAATCGGGACCTCCGAAAACCACGAAAATGATACCCATATTGATATTATATCAAAAAGTCACGTCCGCCATCTTGGATTTCAAAAAAGATGTTGTATTCGTAATCAGGACCCCCGAAAACCACGAAAATGATACCCATATTGATATTATATCAAAAAGTCGCGTCCGCCATGTCGAACTTCCATACAAACTTCTGGGTGGGTCTGGGTGTCATTTTTGATAGCAACCTGAACTGGAAGGACCAAGTAAATGAAGTCAGTCGCAAAGTGTATTCTTCTTTCCACACCCTTAAATCTTTGCAATACTTTTTACCACTTCAAACCAGAATTGCCTTAGCCCAGTCACTAATTCTCCCGATTTTAGATTACGCTGACGCGTGTTACCTGGATCTTACGGAGGAGCTCCTTAACAAGCTCGAGCGACTGCAAAATCTATGCATTCGCTTCATTTTCGGGTTACGTAAATACGATCATGTCTCACAGTTCCGTCAACAATTAAAATGGCTTCCTATCCGACTTCGCAGAAATTCGCGCATCCTTTTTCTTCTTTTTAATGTATTATATAACCCACTTTCTCCTATATATCTTCGCGAGCGTTTTGAGTTTGCACATCCTCCTGGTGTTTCTTGCAGATCGCATCTCCGTACCCTTCTCAAACTTCCTACAAATATTTTCCGCACGAATTTCTTTCAGGACTCGTTCACTGTTCATGCAGTTAAATTATGGAATGCACTACCACCGTCAGTACGCGACATACGTTCTCTTCCAGTGTTTAAGCGTAAAGTAAAAGAGCACTATCTCTCCTTAACTTAAATTATGTTGTTCTCCTTCAGCTTTCTTTTTTCTTTATATATATACATATATTTATCCTATATTTTTATGTTCACGTATTATAATATTTATTTGTATAAATATATATATTTGAAATTGTGTATAGTATGTATTTGTATATGTATTGTATATTCATATATTTAGTATAAGTATTTTATTAGTAACATACCTATTTATTTTATAAGTACACGCGATATCCACGTTTCTCAGCATGTCTCCTATCACAGGTGGGTTGGAAGAGATTTCTTTTAGAAATAAGCCACACAAAGTAGCCTATGTCCCACCCCGAGATCTATATTTGTACCAAATTTCATCAAAATCGGTTCAGTGCTTTAGACGTGAAAGCTTTTTATAATATTAGTAGGGATAATTATTTCTACGCTCACACCAATTATCTAGCCCAAATTAAGTATCATTAAGAACTTGTGTTATTATTTACTTTGAATTCCTTTGCTTCGCTCTTGAATCAAAGTAGCGCCCTCGCCGTAAATGTAGATTGTATGATAGGGGAGCAAAATAGCTCCCTTATCATACAATCTACTATTTAAAACCGGTCTAGGCGTAGAAACATACATAAAAAAGAAGATTAAGGCGACTTGAAAACCTCCTCCTTTTCTTAAGGCGGTTAAAAATGTCCATACGTTAAGTCAAAACAATCTAATCATCAAAAAAATTTTTTTTTATTTTCCTTAGTATTTTTTATAGAACAATTGATATGATTAAATTATTGCATTCGACTAAATTCTAAACAACTAAAATAGGTAAAATAATTTCTGTAACTGGCAGCACTCAGTATTTAAAAAATACAAAATAAAATATTTGGTTTTTATTGCTTATAAAGTGAAAATACAATAAAATATTAAAAACTTACGTGTGAAAAGTAATGTTCTCACTCTTTTTATTTTTTTCAGTTCGATTATTACGCCATATAATAGCACTAATCGTCATTTTTTAATAATTTGTTGGAGATGCGTACGGAGTGCGTTGACCTCGAGGACTACGCATAGAGTTTCCGTATGGTGCCAAATAAGGCCTAATATTGGTTGCACCAAATTGAGTGCCCGGATACGGTATCTGTATGTTCTTAATCTAAGTTCGAGATCCAAGATGGCGGAAAATATGTATATGATACCCATATTCATATTTTATTAAAGACCGCGTCTGCTGTCTTGGATGTCGTCATTGCAAACGTCTGCCATTTTGCGTAACAGATTTACATCAACAAAAAAAACAATAAAACTGTTTTTTATTTTTGAATTATATTCCTAATACCCTACATAAACGTGGCACCACACCGACAAGCAAAATTAAATGTAGAATTAGACTAAAATTAAAAATGTGACAACCCTTGGTGCCTAGACGAAAGCGGCATTTTCCTCGATTTCAAAGGCGTCGGACCACTGGATGTATTTACACTGTGACAAAACGGTGTGTGTTGGTTGTGCAGAGTAATCCAATCAGTAGGTACTAAAGATGTAACAACTCAACTTTTTCAACGGGCTCAAACCGGTAAGCCTATTCGCTAACTTTTTTTGACAGATGAAAGTGATGATCACTGAGTGATTTACATATCCATTGCCGTTATACACCACACGCTATTATGGCACTTGTCATGTAAAAACAGCAATGGATATGTAATTCACTCGGTGATCATCACTTTCAACTGTCAAATAAAGTTAGCGAATAGCCCCTCGGTTTGAGCATAAACCGAGTTACATCCATGAAGCTATGGTTATAGCTTCATGGTTCCATCAGACATCTGTACTCAGCACTCAACAATACTACCACTACGAGACGACTACTAT
Organism: Elophila nymphaeata; assembly: GCA_955850985.1. Lineage (NCBI taxonomy): Eukaryota > Metazoa > Arthropoda > Insecta > Lepidoptera > Crambidae > Elophila > Elophila nymphaeata. The sequence continues at coordinate 18,007,202 of OY039068.1, forward strand.
ACTTCATAACTCATATTCATCTCTTAATAGTAGTACTTAGTATCTCTAACTAGTCTGTGCATAAAAGTGTCTGCCACTGTCACTGTCATGCGTGCGTATGCATACATTCATTCATTCATTTCAATTCAACAAATTCAATTCAACAGTTAGAATTCATTCAATCCCGGGCTTTCAGTCCTTTTGGTATACTCACAACTAAATATTTGTTTCTATTAATTAATCTTAAATTTCTATTTATTTTAAAATTAAATCTAAATCATATAATTTAATTTTAAGGTCCATCCTTATTCAATATCCCAGCTAAGATGAAGCCACCATTTAAAATTGGTAAGCAATATTTTTAACACAATTGTTTATGTACTTTAGGCATTTTCCTGTTTTCTTCAATAAAGTACTAGGTAGGTACGTACTTATAAATATCAACATATGTTTAATCCACAGTAATCTGTCCTTTGGCCTAGGTTATTCTGTTCCTTTAGTTATTAGAGGTTAGATTGGTACTAATTCACCATGCGACACTAAAAATAGATTCATGTTGCTAAAGATTCAAACTCAGTAAAAATATGAGTAGCTAATCATATTTAACAATCTGTCTTATCTGTAGTTTATATAATTAAATTGTGGATTATACGATTTATAGGCAATACAGCTAAAGATTACATATTGCAAACAGATAAAAAATATACCTTATCAATACCGATTGCGGTAATAGTTATTTGATGAGAATTAATGTAGTTCCTACATCATAAACCTATCTATCTTTCAGCTGATGAGAAATTGGCAGAGTTGGGCCGCAATGAAATTATGTTGGCTGAAAAAGAAATGCCAGGTTTGATGGCATGCCGCCGAAAGTACGCCCCCGGCAAAGTTCTCAAAGGCGCCAGAATTGCAGGGAGTCTTCACATGACAGTGCAAACGGCTGTTCTTATTGAAACTTTGATTGAACTTGGTGCTGAAGTAAGTTTTTCTGATGCCTATTTATAGTTTTAGTTGCCTACATTGCTAAATCTACTTGGAATCCAATATCTAATACCTATATTATGTACTTATATGAATGGTTGGTAAGTGATGATGAAACTGACAGTGGTAGTGAGATTCACCTCACCTAATCTCATATGAAATAAGATTAAAGATTTCACGTGGATGGTAGAATACAAATTATCTACCTTAGTAGATAAGATTATAGCTCATTTTCTATAAAAATATACAATTCATTGAATAATAGTTTCCTCATTTCTAGATACTTTTAACACTGAAACAAATAAAATTTGTTAATGAATAATCACCACCTAAAACTAGGACTACCTTTATAATACACATTGTTCATAAAAATAAAATTAAGACATTCATATACATGACAAAAACCTAAACTTCATATTATCTGGCTTAGTCCAATGATCATTGAAATATTAACCAGGAAATAGTATATACTTCTAAAGCTATGACAATTATTATCAGACTATGGAGTGATTAGGTACTATAAATGTAAGTAAATAATACAACATGATTAATGTTGTGTTTTGTAATTATTGAAAAATATTACACAAGAGTGTACCTATTGTTGCTATAGTTTAAACATTGATAACCTCCAGTTCAAAAGTGTCTAGGGTGAACAATTGAAAATCAAACAAGTTATTATCATTCATATTAGGTGCTCTTTATCTATATGATGACATCAGTATGTCAATAACAAAGTTAGAATATGATTTTTTTTTATCACTAGTTACTATATGGACTAACTTTATTTGCCTTTTTCCTTGAAAATTATAATAAGTATGTTATATAGGAAATGCATCTGTAATTAAATGCAATTATACATGTTTCTCATTTTTACATCAGATTATCCTTATAGTGACTATTAAAACCAAATAGGTACCTAATTATTTTGCATCAGGTGAGACAACTGTGTATTATATTAAAATCCCTACTGTATACATACTGGCATTATATTTTTTATTGATTAATTTATTTTTTGAAGAATTATCAGGATAATTTGTATTGAGTTTAAAATTTATGTGTTCAATTTCCTCACCATTTTCCTGTATGTGTTTTTCTAGAACTGAGATTCTTGTTACGTGTTTCCCATACCTTTATGAAGGTATTTCTTCCTCCTGCATACCTTAGTCGATTTTCAAGTGTGACAATCTTGAGATTGTTGTACAGTATATTTTGAGATACCTAAATTATACACATTCTATACTTAAAATCCAACCTTCCAATATTTTAAGTTATGCCATCATCATCATATAAGACATTCGAGAGACGTCCACTATTACATAGTCCTCCACCAAGGATCTCCAACCCGATTGGTCCTGTGCTGCCCGTATCCAGCGACTTCCCGCAAACTTTACCAGATTGTCGATTGTGATACTTTGGAACAAGCTACATCAGTATTATTTTTATTTATTCTGAGCGTAATACAAGCGAGGGCCCTGCTGGATCGATGAGGCGACTTATCGTAATTTCTATCTAAATGGTTGAGGTACATTGCACCTTGTTAATAAAAAACCTGCATTGAACAAGCAAAGCATGGACACTATTTTTTTTTTCTAGCTCGAGTGGAGCCCGGAGTGTGCAGATATAGGCACATGAGTTTTCATACGCAAATTATTGTATTACAAAAAAAGGCAATTTTGATTTTTTGTTCAAGTTGGGAATACAGAGTTCCTTCTCAGGCTCAGTGCTTGGGACTTGTGTTGTGACCCAACAGTGCCCATTTACATTGTAATAATAATAACGCTCGCCTCCACTTATCTCTCTAACTACTATCACATAACTAATGCAAGCATTCCTAATACATCCCTGTAGTTGTTCTCACTCGGCGACGCTTCGAAACACACTGTACAAACCTTAGATTAAAACAAAAGGTAAGATAAGGCTTATCGCATCTATCAAAAAGTAGGCCTCTTCAACTACATAGACAAACTATCACTCACACTCTGTCAATGAACGTCGCGTATAGTATTGTTAAGGTGCCGAATCTCAGACCAATGGTGCCGAATAGTGCGCTGACCGAGAGTGATCACTTTCTACGTGAGCGCGAGCAAGTCCGCGAGTCTCGGGACGTCAGCGTCACTGACGTCAACCATGCAGTTGAACGTGTCGGTCTCGCACTTAAACCCGTATTCACAACGTAGATTGAGAATAAAGTATAGATGAGCTACTAAAGAATAATAATTATTAGAGTGAGAAAGCTTATATGTCTGATATATACGGGAGAGCAGGACAAAACATTTTTTTTTGTCTCTCTTTGCGTATCGGATTTTTATGTTTGCCACCATTGCTTTGGTGGCAGACAAGTGCGTGGTGCTTTGATATTTAAATCATCATTTTAAGTGATTTTATGTCAGTTTTAACAATCTAATCATTCTAATAAAATAAAATAAATATATTGCTATCTCGCTTAGGTCTACGCTGATGTGATGACTTATCTATACTCTATTCTCAATCTACAATTCACAAACATTACTATGAGTTCACTCGACACTTGGATAAGAAACGAACCAATCACAGAGCTCTATTCAAGGCCATTGCGTTGAATCGAGCTCTGTGATTGGTTCGTTTCCCAAGTGACGAGTGATCTCATAGTAATGTTTGTGAATACGTTGTCTTAGCTCTCGCACGACGCTTGCATTTTTTATCTCTCTCATCTAACAATGCAGCTCAATCTCTCGTATACGTCTTGTATTTTTTGTTTAGTTTCCTCAAAATATCCGAATATTATTTATTGTCTAATAGGAATCTTCTTATAAATATTACTGTTTGGTGTAGTACTTGCGTGTGAAAAGTTATTTCTTGTGTGTTGTTATTGCGCCTTGAGTGATTTGTGCACTGTTTATATTACACAGGAAGGCATTTTTTTATCGCTATTTTTCTTATTAATACTTGTTTCACAATATAGCACGTACCACACGCGTACCATCTATTCACTGTTCTATTGGAGACTGAGACGTATTATATCTGTATGTATTAGGTCCATTGTACTCAGTTTTGTAGAGGCATACGCGCGTTAATCAGGTAACGTATCCTTTTTTTGCTTTAATTTAAGGTACTAACCGCTTTTCCGCTCAAAATTGTACCGAATGGTTCGGCACTATTTGGACCGGTATTCGGCTGAACCCACATTAGGCGCATCTCTTATAATTATTGATTGAACCGACTTTAATATAAAAAAGGAGGTTATCAATTCGACCTGTATCGTATGTATGTAATGTTGTCATAATTGCACAGTTTTTGTATATGTTAGTCTACCAGCTTCTGTCTGTATGTTTGTCCAGGCATATCTCAAAAGCTATAAGTCGGAATGCTAAAAATATTTTTTTGTTAGACTAACCAACTTAGGTATCTGTGTAAGTTTCATCAATATCCGTTCAGTATTTCTTTAGATAGAGAGAAAAATGTGTATCAGTCACTAAAGTGGGGAACTCACGGTCCCTCCATTTCCTTCAGTCGGCTTTCGTCACTCCAATTTACTTTAATTCTGCGCAGCGACTTCTGTCTGACACGTCACGAAATGGATGTGGGATCGGCAAAACACGAGCGCGTTTGGAGCGATGGAGTGATGGATTTGGATACATTTTTCGTCACGCCATTCGAGCCACATGAGATTCCGAACACACGGAACGATTTTGGCTTATTTTGGAGTGATGTGGCTTGGAGCTATCGTGAGTTTCCCACGTAAGAAAACGAGTCGTTGCCACAAACTTTCTGGCCCGTTGTTGGTGTCGCTAGTGGTGAACTGTCAAATGTCAACATTATGGGTAAATTCTTAAATTGTAGTTTGCCGCCGGGATTTAGCATGCTGTTTCATACTAGAAAGAAACACGATCTGGTTGTATATGTCGGATCGCCGAGGAAGGGGCGTCTTGCTTGCGTTGCGTTTACGTTGTGCCAAACCACATAATAGGTGTAAAACAATAGCTCCGGCGTATTGGGTACACGCTAGTGTCGATGCTGAAGTTCCACTCCAATACAAAATACCTGGATGCTACTTAAATTATGTTAGATTACAGCTAATGGTTTTGTGTCTGCTCACGGTCGACATATGCCATAATATCCAACCGTCATGACAGTCACAACTCCATTCGGGGGTACCCCCTCTAATAAAACAATAAAACATTTACGATAAATAATACCACGCGCCGTTATAATTACTCCAATAGGCCAATGTATACGTTTTTACAATAACCTTCCGAAGAATATTCGAGATTTGCCTAATAATAAATTAGAAAAAAAACTGTAAAATCTAAATTGTATAGAAAAGCTTATTTCAATATAAATGATTATTTAAATGATCCAAATGCGAGGGAGTACAAACTTTACGAAATTGTAAGCTGTGGAGTTTCTTTCGTTTCATTTCTTCTCCGTCTCAGCATAATAATAATATTTAGGTTAAATAATTATTACGTCCCGAAATGGTGGTAGGGATTATGACGATTTGACACTTAGCAAAGTCCATTTAAATAAAGAGCTTTTTAATTTATTTCCTTTTTATTTCATTTCATTTTCATAATTGAAAGTAATCAACCGGAATAAAAAATATATTTTAAAGAATGTAACCGACTTCAAAACTGATGAAAAGGGAGATATAAAACTTTTATATCTTTTCATCAGTTTTGAAGTCGGTTTATTTTTTTTAAACTATTTTCAAATTATCGTTTTAAAAATGAAATCTGTGCGCTGCTGGCTCACGAGTTCAATCAAACACTGATTCAAAAACGAAATCATGCATTACAGTGGTGCAAGATGAGGCAATTTTTAGCTTGTTTATCCAAGTAAGTAATTCTAAATTACTCTGATAAACAATTATTGTTCAACCAAACAGAAAAACAATATTTGATGTCAATAGGCTTACTCACGTTCTTACACTCATACATAACTTCCATTTGACATTCCGACCTTGGTGAGTCCATAATTGAGTTTCTCCCGAGTTCTTGTTGTAAAAACACGTGTTGGAGATTCCATTTTAACAAAAATCTACCGTACAATTTGTTTGTAACTATAATTAAGTTTTCACTTGACATTGGCAAAATGCATAATCTTTAAGATTTGCGAATGCCATTAATTAAGAATAGAATAGAGTCCATAATTCAATTTATGCAAGTTCAGCCTAATATAATAAAAAAAAAATCGGGAATGGTCTCCCCTTGACTTTCTCGTATACCGGAAACGACTCAAAAGTTGATAAAAACCTTATATTTTGATGTCATACACGCATGTTAAATTTGGTTGCAATAAGTTAAAGCATAGGTACTCGAGTTATCGTGCTAACGCACAGACACACACACAGACATAATTTTTGGAACTCTGAGAGGTCCAAAACGTTTAAATCCGTCAAAATATCGAGGTCGAATTTTTTGACGATTACAAGACTTCCTCTATACTACGAGTACGTATACGAAAAAGTAAAAAATCGGGAGTGGTCTCCCCTTGACTTTCTCATATATCGGAAACGACTCAGAAGTTGATAGAAACCTTACATTTTGATGTCATGCATACATGTTAAAGGATGCAATAAGCATACTCGAGTTATCGTGCTAACGCGAACGCACAGACACACACACTCAGACATAATTCCAAAAATTTTTTTACTCGGGGAGGTCTAAAACATGTAAATCCGTCAAAATCTCGAGTCGAATTTTTTGACGATTACATGACTTCTTCTATACTATACCTACTACCTACATGATAACGTATATTACAAGACTTCTTCTATACCTACTAGTAAAAATTAAAAAAAAAAACTTTCTGGTGCAGGGCTAACTTCCTCTCATCACGTGCAATGTGCAATGCCTCCCATACAACATCATTTTTAATTATCTTCTCATAAATGAAAGTTATAAAAAAATAAGAATATTAAAGTTTTCATCTCATTATAGTATCTACTCACCATTAAACTCGAAAACCTACACAACTAACTCATCTAATTCATCTTTATTAATCTCCACTGTACCGTGTAATGGCCGTGTGATGCCGGTAGAGTAGAATAGCATCACCCCATATCCTCCAATGGGTGTCGTACAAGTCGACTAATGGATCAACAAAGGGGTATTGTATTGATCACGTTATACTCCGTCCACCAATCTGTTTTGGGCAAGCGTGATGGACTACTGCCTAAGCTTTGCGATAACAACTAAAACGTGAAATATAACTTTTTAGTATAGAAACTAGATGATGAACGAAAAGTATAATTTTTATTTAGAGAACCGGTGCTCAAGCCGACACGGCCGTTTCTTTCACGGCTGTGCACTCCACGTAGCCGTGAGCGTTCAACATTGGTGGCCCCAGGACCCACGCAGCTACCGTGCATAGTCTCTGCGTGGATCTCATCTATTCAGTCAAGTGTATGTAGATGTAGCGTTGGGCTGCGTGGGTGGCATTTCCGTTCGGTACATGACAATGACGTTATTTCATGAGTAGCGTGTCCGCGGGTTGCAGTCAAGAAGCTTATATTTGGTTGCAGTGGATGTTATCTCTAAAGGCGGGTCCAGATATGTATCATTAACCCGATCCGATCAGCGCATCCGTATCGCCGACGCGTATCATGATCGCGTATGTGATGACCCGTCCATATATGAGATCATATGTGGACGGGTCATACGCGATTAATACATATCTGGACCCGCCTTTACATTTTCATACTGGAGTAATGGAGTAGCGGCGAAGTCGCTTGCACAGTCGCTTCTCACCTATTGAGCCATGTCTAAGAAAATGACGCGACATGTTCTCCCTGTATTTGCGCTAGCACACACACACATATTAAATAAAACTACTTTTTTATAAGGATTTTGGTAGTTATTGTTTACTTTACAATTTATAGGTCCAGTGGTCAAGCAGTAACATATACAGTACACAGGATGAGGCTGCAGCAGCTTTAGTAGCTCGAGGCATTCCAATATATGCATGGAAAGGAGAAACAGAGGAGGAATACCTTTGGTGCATTGAACAGACTTTGATGTTCCCGGACGGAAAGGTATGATTTTTATTTTCATTATAAAATTGTAACAAAGTCACTTTCATGTCTAAATCACTTGTGAAAACAATATCTAACACCAATTTTATTATTGTGCATAATAATATGTTATATAAACTGTATTCTGTTACAGCCCCTAAATATGATACTGGATGACGGCGGCGATCTTACAAATTTAGTACATCAAAAATATCCTCAACTGTTAGAAGGTGTTAGGGGTCTTTCAGAAGAAACCACAACTGGTGTATACAACTTGTACAAAATGTTTAAAGACGGTTCATTGAAAGTACCAGCGATCAATGTGAATGACTCTGTTACTAAGAGCAAATTTGATAATCTATATGGATGTAGAGAATCATTGCTCGATGGAATTAAAAGAGCTACAGACATAATGATAGCAGGTAAAGTCTGTGTAGTTGCAGGCTATGGCGATGTTGGTAAAGGTTGTGCACAGGCTTTCAAAGGGTTCGGAGGAAGAGTCATTGTTACTGAAATAGATCCCATTAATGCCCTCCAAGCAGCAATGGAAGGTTTCCAAGTGACAACTATGGATGAAGCTGCTGAAATTGGACAGATATTTGTTACGACCACAGGAAATATTGATATAATTTGCCAGGACCATTTTGTAAAGATGAAAGACGATGCTATTGTTTGTAATATTGGTCACTTCGACTGCGAAGTTGATGTAGCTTGGCTGGACAAGAATGCAAAAAAAGTTAACATTAAACCACAAGTTGATCGTTACGAACTTGAGAACGGGAACCACATTATTGTTCTAGCTGCTGGTCGTCTAGTTAACTTGGGGTGTGCAACAGGTCATTCTTCCTTTGTTATGTCCAATTCCTTCACAAATCAAGTGTTAGCGCAAATCGAACTTTGGACCAAACATAAGACCTATCCGATAGGAGTCCACACACTACCTAAGAAACTGGATGAAGAAGTGGCTGCTTTGCATTTGGAGCACTTGGGTGTTAAATTGACGAAGCTTACAACTAAACAGGCAAAGTACATTGGTGTTTCTGTTGAGGGACCATTTAAACCTGATCATTATAGATATTAATTGAAACATCACAAAATATTCATTAAGATAGCTATTTGCATCTTTTTTGTGACAAATGAATCTGATTGACTGTATACATAATCGTCAAATATATTTCAAATAACATATGTTGTTTTTATATAAAACCCAATAATGCTTATCTTAATTAGGTAATATTTATTGCTATTAATTTGTTGAACACAGGATACAATGGTTTCTTTTTTCATCTAAAAATTCTATTACAGTATTTTCTTTTAGTAAATACTTTCCGGCAAAGAGTCAAAAATATTTTAAGTATATTTAGTTATATTTTACTGTAAAAATATTTTTTAGGAAATATCTTGGTCACGAAAAGATACTGAACAATTTCTGAACGTGCTCATACGCTGCCGCAGACCGACTCGGGTTCAATAGGTAGTTGATGTTGGTGTCGCCATCTGTTGCTTAAAATTGGTACTACTAGGACAACTGTTAGAATCATAATTATGTTCTCTTCCTCTGATTCAGACTGTTTCATCACCCGCATGCTATACCGATTATGGCGCGCCCTACGACTACTTACTCTCGAGTTTTCTCAAAAAAAATATAATTAATATTTTCTCATTGAGGTGGGAAAAGAGAAAACAAATTAACGACGGTAAAGCATTTATTTTAATTAGGTAGGTGTACCTCAACATGAACTGACAACTTGACTGTAGTCAACAGCACGTCGGGCTATACAAAACTGTCAAATTTCTCCAAACGATTTTCAACCTAAGACTATTCAATATAAAGTGCATAATCGATTGGGAAAATTTGACAGCTTGTGGTAACCCAACGTGCTGTTGTCTGTACATACCTTATTTATACCTTATTGCACAAAAAATAGTAGATGTAGGTACAAATCTTCATCCTAGCGAATATCTCAGTTGCATTTCGAAAGCTTTCACTTGGAAGCCTGGCCCCTAATCGATGTGGCTCAGGCTGTCTGGACAAATCTTCAAAATAGCTTACATTTAAGTAGGTCAATAGGGCATTTTATGTGACGGCTAACCACCCTTAGTTCAGAAGTGGTGACGCTACAGAGTCTTAGATAATCGATCGAAACCGTGTCCAGCCAGCTTGAAAAACCACTTTTCGCTGGTCTCTCAATCTCGGTAACGGAAGTGATTTTGACGACTTTTTGCATGTCAACGGGCGTCACATAAATTTGTGACGGGCATCGAGCTAAAAGTTTCGTGATACGTACAGCGGTTTATTAGAAAAATGCAAAAATCTGTGTCCAGCCAGCTTGAATTTACGTATAAAACTTCTGGCTGGCACTTCTGAATCTCAATAACGGGAGCGTTTTCGAATATGGTTCCTCTACTAACTAAATGTGACGCAAGTTGTGACGGTAATAACGTTTGATTTATGGCGTCACGTGTAATGGTTTACGAGAAATCAATTAAAAACTGGTGTCCAGCCAGCTTGAAGTTCAAGCTGGCTGGACACACATATCTCCGCTGCCTGATGGTCTACGGCCTTCGAAATATGTTCAAGTTTTTGTGACGGGGACGATAATGATAATCTGATGTTGTGACGGAGAAAGTTTACGTAGTTTCAAAGATATTGATCATTAAATTATTTTCATACAAACACTGCAGTAGGGTTACCAATATTGTAGGTTTTATGTAGAAACAAGTATATTATTTTAAGGCTTTAATGAACGAAAATACGTGTATTGGTGATATTAATACCTACCTACTAACCTACATTTACAGTACCTAGATATTTTAATTGATAGAAGACAAAAGCGTAGAGGTGTTGAAAGGGGGTAATTTTTTGCGTAATTGATTATTTACGTGCAGATAACTACTCTTTTTAGTGGGTAAGTATTGGTGTTTTTCATGGTAAGCATAAATAATTAATGCTATTGCATAAATAATGCTATAGCAACACAGGATACAATGGTTTCTTTTTTCTTCTAAAAATTCTATTAAAAGTAAATACTTTCCGGCAAAGAGAGTCAAAAATATTTTAAGTATATTTAGTTATATTTTACTGTAAAAATATTTTTTAGGAAATATCTTGGTCACGAAAAGATACTGAACAATTTCTGAACGTGCTCATACGCTGCCGCAGACCGACTTGGGTTCAATAGGTAGGTAGTTGATGTTGGTGTCGCCATCTGTTGCTTAAAGTTGGTACTACTAGGACAACTGTTCGAATCATAATTATGTTCTCTTCCTCTGGATCAGACTCTTTCATCACCCGCATGCTATACCGATTATGGCGCGCCCTACGACTAGGTACTTACTCTGGGTTTTCTCAAAAAAATGATAGTTAATATTTTCTCATTGAGGTGGGAAAAAAGAAAACAAATTAACGACGGTAAAGCATTTATTTTAATTAGGTACCTTATTTATTCTTTATTGCACAAAAAATAGTAGATGTGGGTACAAATCTTCATCCTAGCGAATATCCCAGTTGCATTTCGAAAGCTTTCACTTGGAAGCCTGGCCCCTAATCGGAGAGTAAGTAGATAGGGTCGGACTTCGAAACGAGTCGCCTGAATCTGAGGAAACTGAATGTGTAGGGGGCTCAAGGAAGCTCCGTAAGATCACCCTAAAACAATTTCGGCTGCCGGAGTTGCCTTTAAATATTTTAATTTTTTTTTTAAATTCGTATTTATTGTATTGTGATTGCGTGAAACAAAACGTAATTTCTATACTTTTTTAGGTTATGATAAGATTTTAAAACTTTTGAAGTTAGTTTGAAGTACTAAAACGCGTGAAACGAAACGCCAATCCACTATTTTGATAATAGTTTTGACATTTCTGACAGCGTTAAATTGCGTCATTCCGTTGGTTGCTTTCGAGTTTTCGTGTCTAGTGTTTTATGCACCTACATGGCTGGGTGATAGGTAGGTTAGGGTTTTTTCATATATTTTGAGGTAAATTTTTTATAAAAAAAAGTAAGCATTTCCGGCATTCGAAATTTACGGGGGGCGACTTCCACCCCCTCCCTTCCTTCCCCCCACCCTCCTCTACCTCCAAAAAAGGAGACTTATTTCGAAATTCTTACCAGTAGATATACAAATGGTGGACTTAATTAGGAAAGAAAACTATTCTGACAATCTGACTATTCAACTCGTAAAAACTAATGATGGGCAAAAAGTAACACAAAATAATAAGTGGGGGCTCTTTTTAGGCAGCGCTGGTAGTCAATTATTATTTTGAATTAACACTTATTTACGCTTTTTTAACCGAATTCAAAAAAGGAGGAGGTTATTAATTCGACTGTATGTTTTTTTAGTGTTTCTTACCTCATAACTCGTTACTGAGTGGACCGATTTTGAAGATTCTTTTGACCTTTGGAAGCTAGTGCTTGTCATGGGGTCCCATTTAAATTTTATCGACATCTGACAAATAGTTTTTGAGTTATCCCTAATAATGCCTATTTAATTGACATTGATGATATCATAATTTTATCACTTGTGTGTCTTGAGGTAATTCGTAGGTAGTAGGTAAGATCTTGAAGTAGTTTCCTGAAAATTTCTATACTTAAAACACAAAATGGAGGAAAAAACCGCCTTCAAAACTAAAAACGGGAAAAATAAAAATTTTGTTTATAAAAATCTATTTTTTTTTGAGGTCGGTGCCAACCTCAATATTTGTAATAAACGTTGTCACTTGTATTCGGGACCGACCTCTAAAAACATTTAGATTTTTATAAACAAAACTTTTATTTCTCCCGTTTTTAGTTTTGAAGGCGGTTTTTTTTATTTAATTTTTTTTACTGCGGGAAAACCTATTCTCACGGAAAAAATCAAATACAATGCAGGTGTGGCCACAACCGGCCGATAAGTCGATTAAAAAGAAATCCTTTATTTGTGTAAAATTATGGTCACCTAACAGTATTAATAGATGTTTGTATGGAAAAAATTAAATGATCAATATCTTTAAAACTACGTAAACTTTCTCCGTCACAACATCAGATTATCATTATCGTCCCCGTCACAAAAACTTTAACATATTACGAAGGCCGTAGACCATCAGGCAGCGGAGATATGTGTGTCCAGCCAGCTTGAACTTCAAGCTGGCTGGACACCAGTTTTTAATTGATTTCTCGTAAACCATTACACGTGACGCCATAAATCAAACGTTATTACCGTCACAACTTGCGTCACATTTAGTTAGTAGAGGAACCATATTCGAAAACGCTCCCGTTATCGAGATTCAGAAGTGCCAGCCAGAAGTTTTATACGTAAATTCAAGCTGGCTGGACACAGATTTTTGCATTTTTCTAATAAACCGCTGTACGTATCATAAAACTTTTAGCTCGATGCCCGTCACAAATTTATGTGACGCCCGTTGATATGCAAAAAGTCTTCAAAACCACTTCCGTTACCGAGATTGAGAGACCAGCGAAAAGTGGTTTTTCAAGCTGGCTGGACACGGTTTCGATCGATTATCTAAGACTCTGTAGCGTCACCACTTCTGAAGTAAGGGTGGTTAGCCGTCACATAAAATGCCCTATTGACCTACTTAAATGTAAGCTATTTTGAAGATTTGTCCAGACAGCCTGAGCCACAGTGTGGCTTTGTTTTATGTATAAAGATGCACACTTATTACAGGGTGACTGGTTATTAGTGGCGGACCCGTTAAGGGGAGATAAAAGAGGACAATACTAGTCGATTTCACTATGGGATGTACTGTCCGAAAGCGAACCGTTTCCGAGATAATAATTATTTTAGAATTTTATATTTTATATTACAGCAAGAGTTAGCAGAAACGAGTGGCTGGCAAACTCCCATCAGTCCGCTCCTGCGATTTATTGCGTTCGGATGTGCTTTTCAGACTTTTTATAAAATTCTAAAATAATTAATATCTCGGAAACGGTTCGCTTTCGGACAGTACATCCCATAGTGAAATCGACTAGTGTTGTCCTCTTCTATCTCCCCTTAACGGGTTCACCACTAATTACCAATCACCCTGTAATAAGTGTGCATCTTTATACATAAAACAAAGTCGGGTTAGTTACACCATTTATCACTCAAGAACGGCTGGAGTGATTTTGATGATCTATGCCTTATTGGAATCGTTTTTGCCCCGAATAACAGAAAAAAAAACAACAAAAATATAACCTAGAAAGATATCCAAATACATACTTACTCGACTGAGTTCTAATCAAACATAGAGAACAAAAATGACAACAAAAAATTTAAGCTCCTTGGATTTGCCTGGCTTACCATCGCACAATTTACATCTAAATGTTCACTTGGTAGTCATCATGCTTCGAAATCTAAGACAACCAAAACATAACCGAACTTACGTCTCGTTAAACCATTCGCTTTCGCAAGCATGTTTGAATAACAAATTTCTATTGGTTGTTTAAAACACAGCTCCTCTCTTCTCGTCTCGTCTCCGCTTTGGTAGAGTCCGGGCCTCAAGCGCGATTAAAGGGGAGTAATTATTGTTCTGGGTCACAACATGAATAATAAATGAAGCAAAGTATATACCTATTTACACTATTATTTTAATACCAAACACAACATTGCTACATAGAATAAAATCTTAATAATGCTTCATCTTTCGGTTTCAGAATACATTGTTCTTTTAAATTCACAACCCATCCTGGTTCTAGGCCATAGAAAATTTGTCTTGGATCTTTCCTTTCACATAGCATATTGTAGTTTGGATTATTCTCAAGGTTGGGTAATTCATAACCATATTTTTGGGCTAACTTCAGTCTAGCTTGGGATATTTGCTCTGGGTCAGCAAGGTAACCACGATTTTCAGCACTAGTATAATATTCAATGGCGTCAGGTGGAGGAATCATTCTTCGAGGAATAGCTTGTCCAGTTTGAAAAAACTTCTTTGGATTTTTCAATAGAAAAAGGCTGTGTGGATCATAATAAGCAGTTGTAATAACTCCACCATTTCTTTCAATTGCAGCAATAACCTGTTCACTGGCCCATTGTACTTCTATATTTAATTGAGCTGCAAAAATATCAGCTCCTTCATCTGTTAAATTAATGCCAAAATGTTTTTGATCTGGATTGTAATTGTACAAGCCAGATTTTACTAAACAAGCAATATCTATTAGTTTTGTGATATCCACACGGTTTTTATCCACAATATGTTGAAGCTCGAGCAATGTCAATGGTGGATATTGTCGGCGAAGACTGAAAAAAAAAGGAAAACAGTATTATGACAAATTGTGGAGTTTCACCCTAGTTCTTTGTTGTAATAAATTCAGCCTCCAACTGCATGTTATTATGTTGAACAAAAGTTCTAAAAACAACCATCAATATGTTTTAAGCTTGCCTTTATTATCTAAATCTTTCCAGTTGATCTTTTTGTGCAGGCGGGTTTTTAGTTTTTTAAATATATGTATTGAAGTTATACTTCTTTAGGCGCGTTATGAAAAATGATGAGAGTGAAAGTTAAAGTCAAAGTTTAGAGAGTTTTCGAGCGCGCTCAGGACTAAGAATATTTCACCAAGCTCACGTCACGACCTCGCGACCGGACCCGATCTGGACTTTGAGAAAAATATTCATGTCTTAGCGACTTTTCTTTTCACCTTTTCACCCAAAAAACCAAGACCTCTTTTACTTTTTTCTTTACTTTGACCACGGTAATATTATCATACTTTGACTTAGTTCATTAATATGATTAATTGAATTGTATAGAAAAGCTTTTCACAAGATAAATAATCCAAATGCGTGGGAGTAATAACTACCCAAAATTTACGCATGTAAAACTGTAACATTGACTTGTATTTATGTTTTGAAATCATTACGAAATTGTAAGCTGTGGAGTTTCTTTCGCCATTTCTTCTCCATCTCAGCATGATAATTATTATTTCGTCCCGAAATGGTGGTAGGGCTTTTGACAATTTAAAAGTACTTAGCAAAGTCCATTTAAATAAAGAGCTTCTTCATTTTCATTTACGCATTTCGCCAATGTTAAGTGAAAATGTACTTATAGTAACAGACAATTGTACGATAGATTGATTTAAAAATGGAGTCTCTCAACACGTGTTTTTACAACAAGAACTAGGGAGAAACTGAAAAAAAAAGAATAATTTAATATTTATGAGTTGACATGACATGAGATAAAGCTACAGTATAATAAACTGTAAAAATGCCTCTTAAAACCTAGAGTCACAGAAGCGATAAATCCTCGAATTTCAGCTGCTGATTTTTTTCCTGGGAGCCTAAAATAGATAACATTACCGGGCTTAGAATAAGAACATACTAGAAGGATAGTTCCATACAATATGCCGCTTCAAAACTGACGCAGAAAATTTGTTATGTGTGCTAACGCTTACACACAGATACACGCACACTACTAAAAATTGGTGTGGCCACTAAAATCTCGTCACCCCAAAACCAGCTAATTTAAATAAAACATGAATACTACTTCTGATTTTGAACTTTTTTTTATACGATAGGTACATCGTAATTTGTAATTTGTAAAATCGAAACGGAAAAGCCACACAAAAGTTTTTGACGGATAGTTTTAAATAGAATATCAGGGTATCATTTTGGTGGTTTTCGGGGGTCCCGATTAAAAAAAAAATATATTGAGATCCAAGATGGCGGACGTGACTTTTTAATATAATATTAATATGGGTATCATTTTTGTGGTTTTCGGGGGTCCCGATTCCGAATTCAACATCCATTTTGATATCCAAGATGGCGGACACAACTTTTTAATAAAATATCAATATGGGTATCATTTTCGTGGTTTTCGGGGGCCCCGATTCCAAATACAACATCTTTTTTGAGATCCAAGATGGCGGACACAACTTTTTAATATAATATCAATATGGGTATCATTTTCGTGGTTTTCGGTGGTCCCGATTCCAAATACAACTTCCATTTTTAGATCCAAGACGGCGGACACAACTTTTTAATAAAATATCAATATGGGTATCATTTTTGTGGTTTTTGGAGGTCCCGATTACGAAAACAACATCTTTTTTGAGATCCAAGGTGGCGGACGCGACTTATTGATATAATATCAATATGGGTATCATTTTCATGGTTTTCGGAGGTCCCGATTACGAATAAAACACCCATTTTGAGATCCAAGATGGCGGACGTGACTTTTTGATATAATATCAATACGGGTATCATTTTTGTGATTTTCGGGGGTTCCGATTGCGAACAACATCTTTTTTGAGATCCAAGATGGCGGATACAACTTTTTGATAAAATATCAATAAGGGTATCTAATTAAGGGTAAAATGGATGGTGTATTAGGAATCGGGACCTCCGGAAACCACGAAAATGATACCCATATCGATATTATATTAAAAATCACAACCACCATCATGGATCTCGAAATAGATGTCGCATTCGGAACCGGGACCCCCGAAAACCACGAAAATGATTCCCATATTGACATTTTGTCAAAAAGTCACGTCGCCATCTCGGATCCATTTTTGTACCAAATTTCATCATAATCGGGTCGGGTGTTAGACGTGAATGTGTAACTTTATTTGACTTCCTTACGACCTTTCATCCCTATTTCATCCCCACATGGGTTTATATTTCAAAAACGCTAGAACAAATATTTACTTATTTTTATCAAGTGTCTAAATTCAAAGTTTCATGGTTTTATCTTTGACAATGACGAACTTCCATACAAACTTTCATCCTTACACGGGTCTAAATTTCAAAAATCCTAGATCAAATATTCCTTTCTTTCTTATTAAGTCCCTAATTTCAAAGTTTCATGGTTTTATCTTCAAAAATGACGATTTTCGTGGTTTTCGGTGGTCCCGATTCCAAATACAACATCCATTTTTAGATCCAAGATGGCGGACACAACTTTTTAATAAAATATCAATATGGGTATCATTTTTGTGGTTTTTGGGGGTCCCGATTACGAAAACAACATCTTTTTTGAGATCCAAGGTGGCGGACGCGACTTATTGATATAATATCAATATGGGTATCATTTTCATGGTTTTCGGAGGTCCCGATTACGAATAAAACATCTTTTTTTAAATCCAAGATGGCGGACGTGACTTTTTGATATAATATCAATATGGGTATCATTTTCGTGGTTTTCGGAGGTCCCCATTCCAAACACAACACCCATTTTGAGATCCAAGATGGCAGACACAACTTTTTAATAAAATATCAATACGGGTATCATTTTTGTGATTTTCGGGGGTTCCGATTGCGAACAACATCTTTTTTGAGATCCAAGATGGCGGATACAACTTTTTGATAAAATATCAATAAGGGTATCTAATTAAGGGTAAAATGGATGGTGTATTAGGAATCGGGACCTCCGGAAACCACGAAAATGATACCCATATCGATATTATATTAAAAAGTCACAACCACCACCATGGATCTCGAAATAGATGTCGCATTCGGAACCGGGACCCCCGAAAACCACGAAAATGATTCCCATATTGACATTTTGTCAAAAAGTCACGTCGCCATCTCGGATCCATTTTTGTACCAAATTTCATCATAATCGGGTCGGGTGTTAGACGTGAATGTGTAACTTTATTTGACTTCCTTACGACCTTTCATCCCTATTTCATCCCCACATGGGTTTATATTTCAAAAACGCTAGAACAAATATTTACTTATTTTTATCAAGTGTCTAAATTCAAAGTTTCATGGTTTTATCTTTGACAATGACGAACTTCCATACAAACTTTCATCCCCACACGGGTCTAAATTTCAAAAATCCTAGATCAAATATTCCTTTCTTTCTTATTAAGTCCCTAATTTCAAAGTTTCATGGTTTTATCTTCAAAAATGACGAACTTCCATACAAACTTTCATCCCCTATTTCAACCCATTCAACCTTTTACTCGCGATAAAAAGTAGCCTAAGTCCCTCCCCGAGTATTTTTTTTTTTTTGTGCGTTTATCATGCAATCAGTCATTGACTATGAGCAGATTTGTGGCGAGAATTTGACGTGTAGAGTTCAAGTCCTCATTAGGACTCCACTCCTAAAGTTACTACAGTCAGCTACAATTGACTATCAAGTTCCATAATTTTGCGCCTCTTTAATCGTCCTATGCAGCAGCTCACAATCCCTAAGAAGGGATTGTGAGTTGCACTGCTAGATGGTTAGGATGGTTTTTTAGCCTTGATTTATATTTGGAGCTGTGGCGTCTAATTTCATCCTTGACTGTGTTTATATTTAGGTACTTATGGAGCTCATCAATTTTTATAAACCAGGGTGAATTTGCGGAGTGCTTTAAAATACAGTTTTGAACTCTCTGTATCATCATTATGATTGAGTCAGAAGCTGAACCCCACAATTGGATGTCATAGGTCCATATTGGTTTAAGTACTGTCTTGTAGATCAGGAGCTTGTTATCCACTGATAGTTTTGAGTTAGCCAGAATAGCCCCCTATGTTTTAGGTTGATCTCATCTCTCTTGGTCTGTATGTGCTTCCTCCAAGTCAGCCTTCGATCCAAGTGCATTCCTAGGTATTTCACTGAATCTTGGTGAGGAAGTCGTTCACCACCTAGAGTGACTGGTGGACAGTTTTCCCTTCTTAAGGTAAATGTTATCTGGACTGACTTAGATGCACTAGTTCTTATTCTCCATTGTTTGAGCCATTTGTCTATCCTGTTGAGGCCATTTTGGAGGCTTGCACAGGACACCCACTAGATGCTAGAATTGCTGTATCATCTGCATAAGTTGCAATGGTCACGTCTGGGATCTTAGGAAAGTCGGATGTATATAATGTGTATAGTACAGGCCCAAGCACCGAGCCCTGTGGCACTCCAGCTGATATGTTATGGAATACGGATGTAGCACCATCCTCCTTGACCTGGAAAATTCTTTCTGACACATATGATTTTAAAATGCTGTAGAAATTGTGTGATAGCAGTGTTTTAATTTTGCACAGGAGACCTTTATGCCAAACCCTGTCAAACGCCTGTTGTACATCAAGGAATGCAGAGGAGCAATATTGCTTTTGTTCCAGTGTGGTACTTATTACATTACATACTCTATGGACTTGC
Source organism: Elophila nymphaeata (assembly GCA_955850985.1). NCBI lineage: Eukaryota > Metazoa > Arthropoda > Insecta > Lepidoptera > Crambidae > Elophila > Elophila nymphaeata. The sequence goes on from OY039068.1 coordinate 18,027,192, forward strand.
TCTATAGTTGCGTGTTGTTTCCTGAATCCAAACTGATGATCTGGGATAATGGACCTTTCAGCAAGTGTTTTGAGAAGTCTGTGTAATAAAACCTTTTCAAAAAGTTTGGATGTAATAGGCAGGGGAACCCATCACTTTATCGCAATTAACTTCATCGATTTTCATTTCCCATAAAACTATTCGCAGATCTTTTTATACAATACTTAACAACTCCTAGAATCAGGTTACATCGCAATTTCATTTCCTCGAATAGTTCTTATCTACAAGCTCATTCCATCGTAAATTCTTTTCCTATTTTATTTATTTTATCGAAATAATGTTAAATCGATGTTTTGTTACCCATAATTTTGTTCCCACGTAAGTTTCAGTTTGCAGAATAGTTGAAACATCAATTTTTACTACACTAAAGTTAGTGTACATCGAAAATACTTTTTTTATGTAATTACTCGTAATCATTTTTGTTTTCCCTGTAAAGAAAACCTATGGATTAAGTTAGGTTAGATTTAGAACAACAGGCGGTCAGCAGCGGTGCAACCGAAGCTAACGGAGATTGCTTGTTGTATTCTGGCATGCTACATGCATGCTTGCATTGCATGCTGTATGCATGTTTGCATTGCATGATGTATGCATGCTTGCATTGCATGCTGTATGCATGCCTGCAAGATGCTTGCCGGGGGGTGCAGGGGGGCTGGTCCCCCTGCTCGGGGGGGTCGGGGGGCCTGAGGCCCCCCGCTATAAAGAAAAACCATTAATACGAAAATAAACCTAGGTTAGGTTAGGTTAGACTTGTGACCAAGCATAGCGGAGCGAGCGGAGCATTATATTGCTTGCTGCATGTTTGCTTGCATGTTGCATGCTTGTTTGCATGCTGCATGCTTGTTTACATGCTGCATGCTTGTTTGCATGCTGCATGCTTGTTTGCATGCTGCATGCTTGTTTGCATGCTGCATGCTTGTTTGCATGCTGCATCCTTGCTTGCATGCTGTATGTTTGCTTGCATGGTGTGTACCTACTTGCAAATTAAGAATTAATTTTTAAATTAAGAACTAACCTCAACAGTTTTTATCGTCAAACGTCAACAGGCAAATGTATCGTTCGATGAAACGTTACTGCGATGGAAAGTTGTTAAACGAAACATTACAATGTGTAACGTTAAATATTGAAACAGGTTTCTATAAATAGTGTTATCGATAACTTAATAGTTTATATCAAATGTTAGTTCGATAGACCGTTATTCTGGTAAGCAACACAACTTTGTAACATTTTTTGTTATGAAAGTTTATTCGATAATATGAAACGGTGATCATTAGCTCGTCGATCAATCAAGAAAAATAGATATTGAAAATCGTGGAATAGTTTTCGGTGAAATGAAATTCGATGACAAAAAAATCTGTATTTTGATAGGTACCCAATAGGCAGTAAGCTTATTGGCCTATAGGAGGTCACTTCATGTATTGGTTTGCCAGGTTTATGGATCATTATAATTTGGGATACCTTCCATAACGCCGGATAGTAGCCAATCCTCATGATGGCGTTAAAGAGTATAGTCATAAACATTATTCCTTTATGGGGGAGTTCTGAGAGCACTTTCTTGTCTATCAAATCAAAACCAGGTGCTTTTTCGTTTTCCATATCTTTAATGCATCTAATGATTTCCTGAGGTGTTACAGTTCTTATTGGCAATTCAAGTTGAAAATCTCGATTCAAGATATCATCAACATCAGAATCGTCAACATTGGGGTCAGCTTCATTACACGTGAACACCTCAGCTAAGTGGTTAGCAAAAATCTGTGCCTTTTCTGGCTTAGATTTAGCCCAAATATTTCCTACTCGGAGTGGTGGTTTGGCGTTTTGTGGATGGTTGAAGTTTTTGCAGGCACGCCATAATGAATAGTCAGTGGCCTTGGTAGCTTTAAGTGATTCTAGGTGGGCTTCCAGAGTGGCATCATTCGCTGCTTTAATAGTTTCTTTCAAATCACGGATCGCTCTGTTGAAAGCAGTTTTGTCTTCTGGATGTCGGCTATTATGCCAAACCCTGCGTAGCCTTCTTTTATTTAAGATTTTTTGTCTTATGTCCCAAGGTACAGTATGTTGTCTAGGCGTTTTGCTAGTTTTCTGGCGTACTTTTCCAGCATGCCGCTTGAATCATCGTTGTGAGTTCTCGGGTAGCATTATCTATATCAGTTTCAGTTTTCAGCGATATTTTTAGTTTTAGTGTTTCATCTACCATTTCTCGAAATGAGTCCCAGTCTGTGTGTTTATTGTATAATGTTGCTCTCTTTTCACTATTGAGAATGGTAGTGCTAACCTTTAAGATAACTGGGACATGATTAGTAGAACTATCCAAACAGGACTCAACTGACATGAAGTATCTAGATAATCCCTTTAGTATAAAGAAGTCCAGAATATCAGGCAGTCTATTGGGATCACTGGGCCAATGCGTGGGTTCTGGTGTCGCAATAGTAGTAAGAAAGTTTTTGTCAACGCATTTCTTAAGTTCTCTGCCTCTAGTTGTATTTAGTCTGCATCCCCAGTGAACATTCTTTGCATTCCAGTCTCCTCCGGCCACAAAGCGTCCGCCCAAGGTCTCTATAAACTCAGTAAACTGTTCCTCAGTTATCCTGTGCTTCGGAGGACAGTACACCGAAGACACATTAAAATCCCCATTTTTATCCTGAACAGCAACGTTAGTAGCTTGGATATGTTGAGTTTTAAACTGTGGGAGCTCATAGTGATCGATTGAAGATTTTATAATGATTGCAGCACCTGCATGGGCAGTTCCATCTGGGTGGTTTGTACTATATATTTTATAGTTTTTTATTCTAACATCACTATTAACAGTGAAATGAGTTTCCGAAATTAATAGTATGTCCAGTTGATGTAGCTGCAGCAGAGCTTCAACCTCATATTTTTTGGGGGCTAAACCATCTACGTTCCAGGTTGCAATTTTGAGTATTGTTATTTTGATAATTTATTGAGCATTGTAGTTATGAGGTTCATTAAAGTACTCATTTGTTGTAGTATTAAATCAATTTTCTCTGTTTGTTTTATATATATGTCTTCCATGTTTTTCAAGGTTGTTGTGAGTGGATCTGTATAACAATTTTCATTTTTGTTTTGATGTTTTGCTACATGAGAATATGTTCTTCTGTCTGTATGAATAGCCTTTTTTTCAGCATGAGATATTGGGTGTGATAGTAGGGTATTATTGGGCATTCTGGCACACTTTTTTAGCACTCCATTGATCTCACTATCGTTCGATCAATTTCGTAAAAAAGTGTGCCAGGATGCCCAATAACAGTAGTGAAAATCACGAAGTGGTCTTAAGTTTTGCAGTTTTGCATCACATTGTTCTGTGTAGGTGATTTACTAAAAGGCTGATTTAAAATGCGAAGTGAATTAGACACTCCAATATTAAATTGAAAGCGTTTTTTGATTTAGCTGCTAAACCCCCCTTCATGATTATTGGGTGTTGGATAATTATCCTCTCTATAACTGCCGTGGTATGAATATAAAACCAGATATTTATAAATACATTCATTCTCTCTACCTACATCGATCTGTATGGATACTACCTACGATGAAATTTATTAAGCAACCACTATCTTTGCAATTTCAAAAAATTTGCCCAGATGAGGTAGTATCTGTTCATCGACATGGAAAATTGCTACCTAATATGATTAGATGTCTTGTTTGTGGGCCGTCAAACTGTGGGAAAACAAACTTACTTATTGGCCTTCTACTACATGAAAATGGACTGCGGTTTAAAAATGTGTATTTATACTCTAAGACGCTATATCAATCCAAATATGTATACCTAGAAAAGGTTTTGAATTTAGTGCCAGAGGTATCATTCGCAAAATATCGAGATAATGACTTGATCGTGAGTCCACACGAGGCTAAACCACATTCAGTAATAATTTTCGATGATGTAGCATGTGAAAATCAATCCAACATGCGAGATTATTTTGCAATGGGTAGGCATAAATTTATTGACTGTTTTTACTTAAATCAAACTTACACTAAAGTTCCTAAACAGTTGGTAAGAGATAACGCCAACCTAATAATATTATTCAAACAAGACGATATCAACTTACGTCATGTATACGATGAACATGTTAGTACTGATATGTCGTGGCCAGAGTTTAAAGAATTGTCTTCGAAAATTTGGAAGATTCCGTATAATTATTTAGTAATTAATAAGGATTGTCCGAAAAATAAAGGTGGATACAGGATGAATTTTGATACTTTTGTTAAATTTGATTAATAAATAAAATGAGATTCATACCAGTTCAGATTCATTTCGCCTAAAAAACTATTAGACATAACACGTGAACTTCTACAGTTTATTAAATGGAACAGAAAATAAAAAATCAAGTGGTTGAAGCTTCAGAAGCTGTCAAAAAGAAAGTCAAAGAAATGCGTTTAATGGAAAGTGAAAATGAAAAAATGTTAGATACAGTTTTTAAACCCGTTACGACTTCACTCAATCAAATTATACAACATAAAAAACATTTACAGACATCAAAGCATTCTATGAATGATTCAGTGAGAGATTCCTTTCTCATGAAAGATGAGAATCTTTCTCTAGACTCCGAGGACTTTGAGAAAACCTTTAAGAATAAAAATAGCATTTGCAGTTCTCAAGATTCTGATGAAATGGATCAAAACTTAGATGGAAATGCTATTGACGAGTCTGATCCTAACAACACAAGTAATCTTTCGTTCAGAACAATAGACTCAATACCTAGTTTAGATGGAACTTCTTGGTCAATGTCTTCTGAAATATTTAGGGATGTTCCATTTGGTGTTAGAAGAGAACGAGGTAAATTAATGATGGGTACATCTCGTGTAGAAATGAATGATAAAAAAATATCAATAGCAGGTCATGAGTACAGAAAAACTCCTGGTTTGTGTGAGCTTTTATTTAAGAAAGTACCCAATTTAGAGCTGATAACGGAAAGCGATGGACAAGTGTATAAAGCAATACTGATAGAAACTAACGCTCACCGTCGAGATTATGATCCAAAGAAGCCAATCAAATCTAATAAAGGCAGAAAATATTTAAATATTATAAGACCACTATTTAAGTTACGTAAACCTTCAACATCTTCTGTTTCATCGAGTGTAAGTAATGTTAACTATGTTAGTGAGGGTGAAGGACTACGTGTGAAGAAAAATTATAGAAAAGATACTGATTATATTTACTGGGATGATCCTAACGAGCTTGTGGAGAGACTGAAATTACTAATTGCCTCTAAACATGCTGGAAATACTGGGCTAGATAATGAAATTATATCCATAATTGAGGAATTACGTGAAAGTGGTATTATAAATTAGATATTATAATTTTATTTTTCTATTATCACTCCACCATTTGCTCGGACTACTTCTCTGGACGAAAATGAATATTGATAAATTCGGACGTTCTGTTCATAAAAGATTACGTTTCTCGGAAATATTAGATTTAACAGATAACTCTTTAGTAAAATCAGAAAGTGGTCATTATGATGCTAAGTCATCGCGATTAACTGGAATCAAAGAACCATTGACACCTGATGATGCGGTAAACAAAAAGTATGTAGATGAAAAAGTTTTTGGTTTATGTACAAAAAAAGAAATTTCCATTTTTATGGTAACAATAAAAGAGGAAATCGCATCAAGCTTAAAGCAGTTAGAGAAAACATTTTGTACAAAAGACTACGTCGAAAAGTTAATTGCTAAGCGAAATAATGATCAAGCAGCAAGTAGTAAACGAAATCCATAGATCAGCACGTAAAAATTTCGACAGAAGATCTGTTATTTTAAAAGGAATAGATGATTTATGGCAAGCTGATTTAATTGATTTCCAGACCATAAAGAAGTATAATAAAGGTTTTGCTTATATTTTAGTCGTCATTGATTGTTTCACTAAATACGCTTGGGCAATTCCTTTAAAAACAAAGACAAAAAGAGCTGTCGTTGACGCGTTTTCGGCTATTTTGACGCAAAGTGGTCGTTGCCCTCGTAACTTACAAACTGACATGGGAACAGAATTTTACAACGATTCCTTTAAATCACTTGTGCAGTCACTGAAAATAAATCACTATTCATCATATTCAACTAAAAAGGCTTCAATTGTTGAAAGACTAATTCGAACATTAAAGAATAAAATTCATATGCTTTTTAGCTATAAAGGTAGTTATAAATGGATAGGGAAAACTTTGATCGACGTTTTGAATACCTACAATAATAATGTACACCGGATTACTAAATTTAAACCAGCGGATGTGAATTCTGAAAACGAAATAATTGTTAGGAATAATATCAAAAACAGTCAAACCAGACCAAATAAAAAGCAAAAGATTAATTTTAAAATAGGTGACTGTGTACGCATAAGTAAATATAAAAGTAGTTTTGATAAAAGGTATACCCCCAACTGGTCTACAGAGATATTTATAATTAAAAAGGTTAATAAAACTACTCCAGTTACATTTCACATTCAAGATCAGAGAAAGCAACAAATATTAGGCTCTTTTTATCAAGAGGAATTGCAGAAAACGAAATATCCTAATGTTTATTTAATTGAAAGGGTAATTAAAAAAATGGGACGCAAACTCCTTGTCAAGTGGTTGGGTCTTTCAGATACCGAAAATAGTTGGATTAATAGCAATTCAGTTGTACAATAATATAAGTGCAGCTTTATACATATCATTATCATTATATAAAAAGAAATGCTAGGAGGAGGACTTATAAACAATTTGATTAATAACTTACCTGTAGAACTTCACTTACCGGGATACAACTATTGTGGACCAGGAACAAAATTAAAAAAAAGATTGGCAAGAGGCGATAAAGGAATTAATCAGTTGGACGAAGCTTGTAAGCACCACGACATTGCATATACAAATTATACGGATTTACCTAACCGACACAAAGCAGACCTGCAACTGTTGGACATGGCTAAAAAACGCTTGCATTCAAAAGATGTGGGAAAAGGAGAAAAATTAGCTTCGTGGTTGGTTAGCAAAGTTATGAAAGCTAAAGTAAAAACAGGTTCTGGAGTTAAAAAGTTTAAATCAATGGTTTCAAAAATAAATTCAAAAATAAACAAAATGAAACCAAAAAGTCATACATCGTTAATCAATTATGCTTATAAAGCTGCTAAAAAAGTTATTCCAAAATGTGGAAATTTCCGACTTCCACGTGTCATACCGATTCCCAAAACTGGTGGGATATTACCTTTGATACCTATTTTCGCGGGTTTGTCTGCTCTTGGTGCTTTAGCTGGAGGTGCAGCTGGCGTAGCTAAAACAGTAAATGAGTATAAATCAGCTCAAAAGAACTTGAATGAGCTGGAGCGTCACAACAAAACAATGGAAGCAATTGCTATAGGAAAAGGTCTTTACATCAAACCGTATAAAAAAGGCAGCGGTCTATTTATAAACATTAAAAAAAACTAGTCCGTAGGCTACCCCGACGTGCTCTAACAAATATTGATATCATTAACCATTCTCATGATATACCATATTTCCGAGGAGTCTATATGAGAGATATGATGCCTCATAAAGCAAAACCGATCGAGTGTGGTATTGTAAACTTAGATAGTTATATGAACAATGGTAGTCATTGGGTAGCCTATGTAAAACTGAATAACTACTGTGAATATTTTGATAGTTTCGGTGATTTGAAGCCTCCTAAAGAAATAGTGGAGTATTTAGGTTCGAATAATATTTATTATAATTATGCTCGGTATCAGAATTTTAACAGTGTTAATTGTGGTCATTTGTGTATATTTTTTTTAAGGAATTTTTGGAATAAAAATAGTATATAAACATTCATCCCTTGTTTCATTTCGTCATTTCCACGATGTCTTTTACTTTATCCATAACTGGTAAAAGTTCAATATTAACCACAAATTATTTACCAACTTTGGAACTGGATGGTGATTATGAGTGTTCTTTATTACATTTCTCCACCTTCAATTCTATACCAAATATTACAAAAAATAACAACAAATTTTATTATGGTAATGGTGAGGTTGTAGAAATTCCTGAAGGAACTTACGAGCTTCACGATATATATGACTTTATAAAGGCTAATATAAAAGGTTGTATGTTCAAATTATTTTGTAATAACAACACTCTTAAAACCACAATATACTGCACAAAGGATATTCATTTTGAAATGCAAAATTCTCTTGGAGATTTATTGGGCTATGGTAAAGTTCTTCTGAAAAGTAATAAATTACATGAGTCTCCCTTTCCTGTAAACATTTTATCAACAACAGTGGTACGCATCGAATGTGATATTGTTAGCGGTTCATATATCAACGGAAAATCAAGTCACATAATACATGAATTTGTTCCAAATGTGCCACCAGGTTATAGAATAATAGAAATACCAAAGAACACAATATACTTTCCAGTCAATAGACACTCTATTAATAGTATTAACATAAGGATTTTGGATAGCCTCAATAACCTTATCGATCTTCGTGGTGAAGAAGTACAATTGTATTTGCATATAAGAAAATATGATCGATTACAATAAAAACTGTATTCCACACATTCAAAAGATTAGTGGTTATCGTGCGATCCGAAAGAGAACACTTGCTTGTGGTAAAAGACAGAAATTATCTGAAGAGAATAAACAATTTTTGAAATTGATTGGGCTGTTGAAATGAATATCTTAAATATTACGAATACCCCTGTTTATGACAACTCGATAGAATGTATTGAAACTCATTCATACAAGCCTTACATAACAAGCTTCAACAGAAACGATGAAATAAGAATTCCAATAAACCAACAAGACTTATACATACTTCCAAGTGCAAGCACTTTGTATTTGGAAGGGATCGTCAATGTTTTCAAAAATGATAACAAGGATAGAGCGCCGTCATTTCATTTTACCAATAACTCACTTATGTATCTGTTCCAAGATATACGCTATGAATTGAACGGTGTTGAAATAGATAAAGTAAAGAATGCGGGCATTACTACTACTATGAAATCTTTATTATCTATGAATGACATCGAATCGAAGATATCTCAAGCATGGGGATGGGATATACAAGGCGTTAAAAATGATATTGGCGGTCATTTTTCTGCATCAATTCCACTTAGTCACATACTTGGATTTGCTGAAGACTATAAAAAAGTAATAGTAAATTGCAAACATGAGCTTGTTTTATTGCGAAGTAATACAGACCTTAACGCTTTAAAACTTAACACCGGTGAAACTGTGCGAAGTATTGAAATACATAAAATAATTTGGCGCATGCCTCATATTAAAGTATCAGACAGAGAAAAGGTTAAGTTACTTAAACTTCTTGAAAAAGATAGACCTATACAATTAGCGTTCAGAAATTGGGATATCTACGAATACCCATTACTTCCGAAGACTACGAAACATACTTGGTCTATAAAAACTTCAACACAAATTGAGAAGCCTCGATATGTGATTCTTGGACTACAAACTAACAGAAAAAATGACGTGTCTAAGGATATGTCCAGATTTGACCATTGCAACTTGCGTGACGTTAAAGTTTATTTAAATTCTACCTATTATCCGTACGAAAGCTATAATACAGATTTCGCAAAGCATTCTTTTGCTTTAATATACGAGCAGTTCGTAAATTTTCAACAGTCTTACTATGGTCGTAGATCTAGTTGTTTGTTAAGTGCTCAAGAATATAAAGACATTGCGCCATTATTCGTAATAGATTGTTCGAGACAAAACGATAACATAAAAACTGGACCCGTAATTAATATTCGCCTGGAGCTGGAGAGTCATAAAGAAATACCAGATCAGACGTCAGCATACTGTTTAATATTGAACGATTGTATCGTAGAATACAAACCTTTGAGTAATATTGTTCGCAAAATATCATGAGTTCAACTATTTTTGTTGACGTTCAAGGTTTTAAAGACTACCGTGGTAATTTCATAATAAAGGAGCTAGCGTTATCTACGAAGGAATTTACTCAAGTCTTTTTGATAAAGCCCCCATATCCGTATTCAAAGTTAACACCAGAAGAAAAAAGAAGAGTTAGGTGGATTGAAAGAAATAGAAATATTTATTGGAGCGAAGGAAATATTGACTACAGGGAATTCAAAAGATTAATTATTCCGATTTTACAAAATAAAACTATAGTAATGAAGGGGGTAGAAAAGCAGAAATGGATAAAAGACTTGTGTGATAACTGTATCTTGATAGACATCGAAGCTAAAGGCAGTCCTAATTTTGCAACGTTGTATGAAAATTATTGTAAATGTGCTTCTAGTTTTAATTGTTTAAACCATAATAATGTCTGTGCTCTCAGAAATGTTATATGTATTAAAAAGTGGTGCATTGAAAATAATATGTCAATTACAGATTTTTAAATAAATAAAGTATATTAAGTAAGTCTTTTATTTCTAACGATACCTCATAATGTGGGATAAAATCAAACAACAGTTTGCCTCAAAGTGTAGTATAATGAAATAAGAATAGGACACAGATATTTACAATTATCAAATGAGAATAAAGAATATTAAACATTTAAGACAAACTATTTACATCAGTACGCTCTTTTATTTACAATGTATCTCCGAAGGATTATATGTAACTAGAGAAGTTACACACAATTCCTACGCGAGAAATTTAATTTATGAAATTATAGATTATGATTATAGCCTTAGAAATTATAGCTATAACCACACAATGATTTGGAGATCTTATTAATCAAACCCTCCGTTTGGTCTAGTATAGGGTCCATATTCTCAGTGACCACGTATTGTGCAGACACCATTGAGTCCTCTAACATTTCATTAGATCTCTCCATATCTATTATTTCAATTTTGATTAAGCGCCGTCCTCGCGTAGGCGCACTCTTTACTATAAACGAGTGGCAATCTCTCAGGAAGGAGCTTCTTTTTTGTTTCCTCCTCCGAGTGATCCTCTTCATCGCCTTTAAAACTTTGCGTTGCAAAGGCGAATCAGGTCTGTCTTCACTCGAAGGCCTCCTCACGAACTCCTCCGTGAACCCTTCCAGAGGATCTTGAGCGTCTTGCCACATCGCTCGCTGTTCATTCGCAACAGAATTGTCATCGGGAATATAGGTGATTTGCGAAGAAGTGTTCTGAAATTAATTAGAATTATCGTGAGATACATTACTTATTACTTACAAACCCCCCATCTTCACTGTGGTAGGTAGACATATTTATTACTCACCATGATAACTGACGTTCACTTAGTTTCGTGTTTTCACAAGAATTAATTGTTGATGCAAATAAGCGATTATATATACCAGTCATATTTTGCTGTAGGTGTGTGTGTATGTGTTTGCGTTTGTATTGACCTACATCTGTAATTTTGTCTGACATAGCAGAAAGACGAGTTAAATTACTAGGACTTCGGACTCATCAATAACATGTCGCGACTTGCTATTTTTGCATTACTCACAGTTCTAGGCATCACATTTCTTTTTGTCTGACATAGCAGAAAGACGAGTTAAATTACTAGGACTTCGGACTCATCAATAACATGTCGCGACTTGCTATTTTTGCATTACTCACAGTTCTAGGCATCACATTTCTTTTTGTCTGACATAGCAGAAAGACGAGTTAAATTACTAGGACTTCGGACTCATCAATAACATGTCGCGACTTGCTATTTTTGCATTACTCACAGTTCTAGGCATCACATTTCTTTTTGTCTGACATAGCAGAAAGACGAGTTAAATTACTAGGACTTCGGACTCATCAATAACATGTCGCGACTTGCTATTTTTGCATTACTCACAGTTCTAGGCATCACATTTCTTTTTGTCTGACATAGCAGAAAGACGAGTTAAATTACAAGGACTTCGGACTCATCAATAACATGTCGCGACTTGCTATTTTTGCATTACTCACAGTTCTAGGCATCACATTTCTGTTTATACAATTACAATTTGATGAGTGAGTTTACAATTTTATTAGGTTCAATGATAACTATAGAACAGTTAGGAAGATGTATTTAAAATAAAAATGCAGTTGTTAATGTATAAACGTTTATATTTATGTAATATTAAAATAATTCTGGGTACCGTTATTACATTCTAATCTTATTAAACTTATCTTAAATACAAATTACAAATTGACATTTGCGTAGAAAACATTACAATACAAAACATTACCTAAATTGAGAAATATGGAAACACAAACACTACAAAAACTATAGTACAATAGGTGGTCTTATTTCTAACACATTACATTATTTACTTATAACTCTATGTCTATTTTAATCCAGAAATCCGAAAAACGTAGATAAATGTCAACTTACTGGGTTTTCAGTAATAAAAACATTCATAACTTACAAGTGAAAATTGTGAGGTTTACAGTGAAAACAACATTCATAACTTCTAAGAAAATATTAATGGATGAATACTAAGATAAACTATCCCTGTGACCCCATGATAAAGTTGAAATTTTATTTTTTAGTATGATACGTTTGTCGTCATTACCTGACAGGGCAATTTTGTTCTGTTCCTGTGTAAATATATCGTGTTTAAGGGACTTAAAAATTATATTCTTCTTTCGTAGAAAAGCATTTGTTTTTAATATGTTAGAGTAATCTTTAAAGTAAACTTTTTTTATTACTTGTTTCTGTATGCCTTTTGCTTTCTTTAATTCATCTTGCAGTGTTTTAATACAATATAATTTCGACCTTAAACCTACAAACTCTGAAATTAAATTTCCACCTAGTTCATCTTTAAACAAACCTGGTACTTTTTTGTTCTGATCTGGAATACCGTAAGAGTTATTTTCAGGATAATTACTAGTATCAAAATACTGAAGAAAATGTGATTTTAAATCTTTGTAAAAATCTTTGCTTTCTATAGAATAAAGAAAACTGTCTGTATCTGTATAGCAAAGCTTTATCTTTTCAGCATAAAAAGGTTTCATTACCGAGTAATGAAAATCAAACATATGGCTTTTCGATGTTTCCAAAACAGAAAAGCCTATGTATATAGGTTTGTCCAAAATAATTGATTCCGGTTTCATTTGAACTGCTACAAAATTTTCTGTAAAAATAGTAGCACTATGAAAGTTTGGTCGAGCTATCAGTTGCTCAGCTGATAAACTTTTCTTCGTTTTGTTGTCCTCATCACTCCACTTATTGACCAATTTTACAGTGACTCTCTTCTCAGTGTCCTCCAAGGTTTTTCCAAATATACTATTGTTTAGTAATTTGAAAAAATCTTGTTCAAAGGTAGATCTCGCTTGTTTTCGTAACTCTGTGTTCATGTCAATGTATTGCTTTAAATAAGGACTCTGATTGAATTGAATTACTCTATGTATTTTTTTTAACAATAACCCATGTTTCAAACATGTTTTTAGATGAACAAAATGGATAACATAAAAATATTTTTCGTATAAATTTGGAATTAATTTTGAAGTTTTTGAACCTGGCGGAGTAAATTTTTGAGCACAGAATGGAAAATCGTTATGATCATCATGCAAATACTCAGGATATTCCAAGTCAACTTCTAGTATATATCCAATGTCCCCGTCAGTTGTTACATTTCGAAAGTCAATTCTATCAATTTCTTGTTTATTCAATAATTTAAAATTTGAATGGGGCAAAGAGGCACACATCGCATAACCATACAGGTTATTACAATCAATGTAAACTAAGAAATTGTCTTTCTCTATTGGATTATAAGTTTGTAAATACTTATTATTGGCCTTTGAATATCTTGTAGAACATAAACATATACCACCACGTATACCTTTTTGAATCATTCTTAATATTTCCAAATTACTTATTAATTCTAATTTCACGTTTGTTTTTAAAAGCATAGCATCGAAACTTAGACTAGGGGCTGTTACATAAAAGGCCGGATCTAATTTATAATTTGTCTTACATGTTTCTCGAAAACTTTCGAAGACATCCGCTAATAAGAGTACGTCCGACTTTAGATATAAATCAGTGTATTCTCCTAGATTTAATAATTTAAAAGATTTCCAAACTCTTTTTGCATGATCATAATCTGTTTCGGATATATTACTATTAAATAATTTGTTGAAAAAACAGTCGTGTGGTGGTAGTTCTTGGTCTTCAAACGAACTCCAACTAGTCATATAATCGTAAGGATATACACCTTTACGTCGTAACAAGTCAAAATGCTTCTGAGATGGGAAAAATCGATGGAGGTGTTTGAAATCACTATCATTCAAGCTAGCAACCAGTTTCTCTAAGCTTGTCCCCAAAAATTTAAAAGAATCAACAAAACGAACAGGTACGATATCCTTGTCATTAATTTGAAAAAGTTTAGTAAACGATATATAATTTTCTTTAGTCTTTGCTATCACTTGTATTCTACCTGGTAACTCACCTAATTGTCGTATAAAAAGATGACTATCATAACCTGCTAAATTATGAAAGAATATAGGAATAAATTTTGGCAAACGGAACTTGATATTGCAATATGAATGAGCTGCACCGCGGTAACGTCCTGTAAGATGACAGTGATCTCTGACTTTATCGTCAAATAATATTTGATCGCAAAGAAAACATTTTGTTGAGTTAGTAAAATGAACTTTGTCTTGATCTGTTAAAGACATTGGTAGTGGCGACTGTAAAATATTATAAATAATAACTACATCCGCTAATAAATGTTCTAAGAACTTTTCTACACAGGAGGGACCGCGATAAGAAACGTACTTGTTGCGTGAGCTATCATAGGAACATACAATGTAGTATCCAAATGCAGCAGGCACATGTTTTTGCAACGACGATGTGCAGTCTCCATAGTTTGACTCAGATGGTATTAACAATGATTCGAAATCTGCGTAAATAACAAAAGGTATATTTTGCATTCGTTCGAAATGTTCAAATTGTAGTAGATTTCCCTTTTTTGGTAAAATTGTTGCTACACCACTACAAAGATGAGATTCTAATTTATCATTGTCATCAAAAAATAGCATACAATCTTCGCACAAATATATTTTAGAATGATGTTTAGTCAATTGTTTGCGAAGTAATTTAGATAAATCTTTGATTAGACAGTAATGAGTACGTTTTCCATTCTCAAGAAAAAGCATGTTAACGTGGTGTTTTTTTCGAAATTCACTTTTGTATAGTGGTCCGACAACTTGACTGTTATTTTTGAGACCATAAATGTTAACACTAATACGAGGATTATTTTTTTCAAAAATTTTAATATCTGAAAACCCCACCGGAAACGAAATATCTCTAACATTGAGTACACTTTCAAAATGTGGATAGGCTGAAGTTCGCTGCGCATTATTTTTTACAGGAAAAAGTGAAGCCACGACACACCATAAAAAACAATAATCGTCAAAATTTTGAATATTGACGCATGCTTTTTTGTGTTTTATAGTCTTAGGTAAATCTATATAACTTGAGGCTCTCATAGGGTTGTATTTATTTATGTTTACTTCCAGGTATAGACTTTTCAAATAAGCCCAACCGCTATCTCTTTCTTCAAATTCTTCGACTTTTTTACACAACAATCTAGTTATATTTGAAAATAAATCAAGAAAGTCATAATTTTGGTGCAAGATAATGTTTTCGGTGGCAAAAGATTTAACGGCAACTGACTCATTTTTATGCAAAAAAAATTGACAAAACAACTCGAAATTCACTTTCAGATTAGTATGACTTTGAATTCGTGATGATAGTAACAGACTTACTTGTCCGCGCAAATGAGACAAAAATTCAACGGGTGTGTACACACGAACCGGTTGTTCAGGTACCTCGCTATTGCGAGCAACACCATCGCATCGAATTCGATATGACGCTATACGACTGCGGAAAGCGCTATGAACTTTTTCAATGCCTTCACTTTCAACAACCGAACTATTGTCTTTGTGTAAAATACTTTTTAAGTGAGCAGAGAAAGCCCTATTTTTAATGGATATGTTACACACTGAACAGAATATAGTCTTCGACATAATGAATTTGTTTTCACTGTGTTAGCCGATGAAGTGACTAATGTAGGTAGATACACCGTATATAAACTAAGAAGTTAAGTATATGAAAAAAGTAAAACGAATATTAATTGACCAAAATATAATTTACTGTGGAAGGAACATTAACTAGTTAGGTACCCAGCCTAATATAATCAATTACTTACATTTTCTTTTTGTGATTATAAAATGTTCCCTCCTCAGTAAATTTTTTTTTAGCAATTTTAACGAATTGCTTCAAAGCAAGGAATTCCTCAGACTCCGAGTCACCCTGCAATCGCAACCAAACGATTGCCTTGTCGCACTTCTCCAAACCAGCAAGGTTGCGTACCTCTTCCGTGCTGTAGAGTCGTAACTCCGCCAGCAACCCACCGTTGAGCTGCGCCGTGCGACGAGTCACGCCGCCAGGTACTCGACGCGTCAAGACGCTCTCGACTTTACTTGGGTTGCGGACTGGAACCTCTTCGTCCGACTCTTCGTCGAACAACCACTCGGAAGCTTCGGTCGAAGAGGAGGATGCCACCTGTTGCTTTGAAGGCACCGACTTCGTCTTACTTTTCTTCTTGGAGCTAGAGGAATTGAAAACATAATTTATAATTATTGTAGTTTAACATCTACATTTCGTAGACGTAAAATAGCGAACTAATGAGTAATAAAAAATTAAAGTCACCTTACGACTTCTTCGTCAGTGTCAAAGAAAAGGCTTGACTGGTGCTTAGCAGCGCGCTTGGTATACTTGGCTTCAGACCTGAAATGTGAAGAATACCAATACTGTATTAAGATAAGATTTTGTGTGTGGAAAATAATTTCCTGGCAAACACAACATATTATAACAAACATTCAGCGAAGCAAGTTAAATTTAAACAAAGTGGAAAGACGATAAAAACTTACGAACATTGTTTGGGCAGATTTGTTTTTCAGATGTAGATTTGAATCTCGCTGGTTCTTCAGGTAGTGGTGGGTAGGTACTACGTTAGCACTATTATCGGTGAGTAGTGACTTAGAAAGCACCTTGGAGCACTGGTGAGGTGACTACCATTTTACCGCTTTTTATTACAAGTAAACTGCAAAACTAGCAATAATTGAACAGGAGTGACCAACCTTTCTTATTATTTATAATTATCCATTCTATATAAAACCGATTAGTATTATTAAAAACACTACTGTAAGTAATTTTGTGTTCATGTAAATAGACTTGGAACGAGTATTTTTATTCACCATAATAGAAGTATGCATTTATATTAAAATCGTAAAAATAATTAGCTATTCTATAATGAAACAAATAAAAGGAAATCAATCAATTCAAAAAATCAAAAGGTCAATAGTGCCGACGTAGCTGTACATTTTTGGTAACGATCACAAAAGTTAGCTACTAAATACAATTCGATTTTCTTCCATGTTTTGGAAGACCCGTTAATCTGGTGGTCTCGGCTGCTGTCAAAAGATAGCGGTCGTTCGCAAGGGTGGATGTCAGGCACGCTGCCGGTTGTAAATTCTAATGCCCAATCCATAACCACTGTTGATATAAAGACATATACATTCGTATTTGTATTAAAACATAACATAATATTAAATATCAATATCATTAAGTCATAAAATAATACAAATATATTTCAATATAAACTCTGATCTCATAAGTAATCACTAAAATAATAAGTACCAAAATTTAAAACTTATGTAAAGGTTGGCGTCTACTGGTTTTTACGATATTCAGCAAAATAATTTATTTTCAAGTTAAATATTAAATTATATTATGTGCATCCGTTATATTTGCTGACAAAAGATGCCAATTAGCACTTATAATATTACAATATGTCATCAATTTTGTTTTGTTAAATTAATTATTAAAAATGACACCGAATGTGCTAATCTAATGCCTGTGAGCGTGTGAACGTGTGTCTAATTGCTGACTCTAAGCATCACATGCAACATAAAGACTATTTCATAAGAATGAAAATTATTTAATACTAGTTTTAGCACGTGACTTCGTATGCGTAGGATTAGTATAATTATAGCTTTTATGTTATTCTGATGTATGAGCTATGAGGTTATAATACATTCAGTAGTTTTTTGCGTGAACGAGTAACAAACATACAAACTTTCTCGTTTATAAACGTTTATCAGCGATTCATAATAATCACAACAGCCTTGGGACACATGGCCTCTTCTTGTCAACAAAGGAGGTTTTTTAGATCATAGTCCGCCACGCTGCTTGCCCCATGCGGATTGGTGGATGGAGTATATGGTGATCAATACTCTTTGTTGATCAGAGTATTTGAAAGTTACAAACAATAAATAGGTTTGCTGTATTACCAAGATTACGGTATTAACAATGTATGTATAACATAACAATGAGGATGATTACCTATACATAAACTATGAGTTTATTTTCATAACAATTTATCTTGGAAGCCTATTAAATAACAATATCTTTATTCACATATTAAATCATAGTTATTTTAACGTGAGTACGAAGCCTTATTATTTAAACTGAACTCGTAATCGGAGACCTGATCAATTTTATTAAATTTAATATAATTCATTTCATATTTGTTATTGCTGATAAGTGAATTTTCATGGGAATGCTTTGAAAACTGATTGGCTAAATAATATATAAAAGCCGTGATTATTTATCAGTAATTCAGAGCATGTCTTGACAGTGATCGAAAAACACAAGTGTTTTCCTCTGGCTCGAGGGTTCACGTTTGACGACGTTAGAGTGTATTTTGACACAGTTATTTAGCCGGGGATAAAGTCCTGGAAGCCAGGAAGCCCCAAGTTGTTAAGTTCTGTGATCATTATTGCGCTGCTATACCTAGTTAAATGCCTCCATAGCCTGAGATAGAAAACCTTGAAAATGTGTTTAGTAAATTGCAATCAAACATGCTAATGTATACCGCTTTCGGTCAAACCACACAAGTGTTTTCCTTTGGGTTGAGGATTCACGTTTGACAAGGTTAGAGTGTATATTGACACAGATACTTGGCCGGGGATAAAGTCCTGGAAGCTAGGGAGCCCCAAGTTGTTAAGTTCTGTGATCATTATTGCACTGCTATACCTAGTTAAATGCCTCAATAGCCCGAGGTTGAAGACCTTGAAAACGTGTTTAGTAGACTGAAATCAGGTATGCTAACTTATGAAGTTTGCGATCGAACCACACAAGTGTTTTCCTCTGCATGGGGGCTTAAGTTTGACGAGGTTAGAGTGTATATTGACACAGATACTTAGCCGGGGATAAAGTCCTGATAGCCAGGGAGCTCCAAGATGTTAAGTTCTGTGATCATTATTGCACTGCTATACCGAGTTAAATGCCTCCATAGCCTGAGATAGAAAATCTTGAAAATGTGTTTAGTAAATTGCAATCAATCATGTTAATGTATACCGCTTTCGGTCAAACCACACAAGTGTTTTCCTTTGGGTTGAGGATTCACATTTATCAAGGTTAGAGTGTATATTGACACAGATCGATACTTAGCCGGGGATAAAGTCCTGGAAGCCAGGGAGCCCCAAGTTGTTAAGTTCTGTGATCATTATTGCACTGCTATACCTAGTTAAATGCCTCAATAGCCCGAGGTTGAAGACCTTGAAAACGTGTTTAGTAGACTGAAATCAGGTATGCTAACTTATGAAGTTTGCGATCGAACCACACAAGTGTTTTCCTCTGCATGGGGGGCTTAAGTTTGACGAGGTTAGAGTGTATATTGACACAGATACTTAGCCGGGGATAAAGTCCTGATAGCCAGGGAGCTCCAAGATGTTAAGTTCTGTGATCATTATTGCACTGCTATACCGAGTTAAATGCCTCCATAGCCTGAGATAGAAAATCTTGAAAATGTGTTTAGTAAATTGCAATCAATCATGTTAATGTATACCGCTTTCGGTCAAACCACACAAGTGTTTTCCTTTGGGTTGAGGATTCACATTTATCAAGGTTAGAGTGTATATTGACACAGATCGATACTTAGCCGGGGATAAAGTCCTGGAAGCCAGGGAGCCCCAAGTTGTTAAGTTCTGTGATCATTATTGCACTGCTATACCTAGTTAAATGCCTCAATAGCCCGAGGTTGAAGACCTTGAAAACGTGTTTAGTAGACTGAAATCAGGTATGCTAACTTATGAAGTTTGCGATCGAACCACACAAGTGTTTTCCTCTGCATTGGGGGCTTAAGTTTGACGAGGTTAGAGTGTATATTGACACGATACTTAGCCGGGGATAAAATCCTGATAGCCAGGGAGCCCCAAGATGTTAAGTTCTGTGATCATTTTTGCACTGCTATACCGAGTTAAATGTCTCCATAGCCTGAGATAGAAAATCTTGAAAATGTGTTTAGTAAATTGCAATCAATCATGTTAATGTATACCGCTTTCGGTCAAACCACACAAGTGTTTTCCTTTGGGTTGAGGATTCACATTTATCGAGGTTAGAGTGTATATTGACACAGATAGATACTTAGCCGGGGATAAAGTCCTGGAAGCCAGGGAGCCCCAAGTTGTTAAGTTCTGTGATCATTATTGCACTGCTATACCTAGTTAAATGCCTCAATAGCCCGAGGTTGAAGACCTTGAAAACGTGTTTAGTAGACTGAAATCAGGTATGCTAACTTATGAAGTTTGCGATCGAACCACACAAGTGTTTTCCTCTGCATTGGGGGCTTAAGTTTGACGAGGTTAGAGTGTATATTGACACAGAAAGGTACTTAGCCGGGGATAAAGTCCTGAAAGCCAGGGAGCCTCAAGATGTTAAGTTCTGTGATCATTATTGCACTGCTATTCCGAGTTAAATGCCTCCATAGCTTAGGATAGAAAATCTTGAAAATGTGTTTGGTAAATTGCAATCAAACATGTTAATGTACACCGCTTTCGGTCAAACCACACAAGTGTTTTCCTTTGGGTTGAGGATTCACATTTATCAAGGTTAGAGTCTATATTGACACAGATCGATACTTAGCCGGGGATAAAGTCCTGGAAGCCAGGGAGCCCCAAGTTGTTAAGTTCGGTGATCATTATTGCACTGCTATACCTAGTTAAATGCCTCAATAGCCGGAGGTTGAAGACCATGAAAACGTGTTCAGTAGACTGAAATCAAGTATGCTAACTTAATGATGATCGAAACACACAATATTGTTGTCCTTCGATATAACAATTATGATTTATAGTTGATACCTAATGTTATAAAATACGACAAGCCACTTCGCAAAAATTAAAACTTCTTCATGATTTTCACTACAATTATTGGGCATCCTGGCACACTTTTTTACGAAATTGATCGAACGATAGTGAGATCAATGGAGTGCTAAAAAAGTGTGCCAGAATGCCCAATAATACCCTACTTGTGATTTGTCCCCTCTGTCCGTTCTAGTAGTTAATATTTCTTCTATAGGTGCCGATTGTGATATTTCTTTAACTGTTTGTTTGTTCATTGTCTTTACTTTGTCCTTTTTTTGATGTTTTGGTTGGTTGTTAGTTTTCCTGGCAAGTATTTCCCTGTATACTTCACACCCTTTATAATTAGCTGGATGTGGGCCATGGCATAAGGCACAGATAGCTGGTATACTTCTATCTGTTCTTGGACAATCTGATGTTTTATGCGATTTCGCACACTTGACACAGCGATGGGGTCTCATGCAATAGTTTTTGGAATGCCTCCCCGAGATCTATATTTGTACTAAATTTCATCAAAATCGGTTCAGTGCTTTAGACGTGAAAGCTTAACAGACAGACAGACAGAGTTACTTTCGCATTTATAATATTAGTAGGGATAATATATTTCTACGCTCACACCAATTATCTAGCCCAAATTAAGTATCATTAACAACTTGTGTTATTATTTACTTTGAATTCCTTTGCTTCGCTCTTGGTTCAAAGTAGCGCCCTCGCCGTAAAAGTACTATTTTACTCCCTTATCATACAATCTACTATTCCAAACCGGTCTAGGCGTAGAAACATACATAAAAAAGAAGATTAAGATGACTTGAGAACCTCCTCCTTTTCTTAAGGCGGTTAAAAATGTCCATACGTTAAGTCAAAACAATCTAATCATCAGAAAAGATTTTGTTTATGTCCTTAGTATCTTTATAGAACAATTAATATGATTAAATTATTGCATTCGACTAAATTCTAAACAACTAAAATAGGTAAAATAATTTCAGTAACTGGCAGCCCTCAGTATTTAAAAATTACAAAATAAAATATTTGTTTTTTATTGCTTACAAAGTGAAAATACAATAAAATATTAAAAACTTACGTGTGAAAAGTAATGTTCTCACTCTTTTTATTTTTTTCAGTCCAATTATTACACCATTTAATAGCACAAACCGTATTTTTTTAATAATTTGTAGGAGATGCGTACGGAGTGCGTTGACCTCGAGGACTGCGCATAGACTTTCCGTATTGTGCTAAATATGGCCTAATATTGGTTGCGCCAAATTGAGTACCCGGATTCGGTATCTGTATGTTCTTAATCTAAGTTCTAAAAGGCACCCAGGAAAAAAAGTTTAAAGTAATTATTATGGATTTTAATTCTTTGTCATGGAAAACTCAAAATTATTAAACTTTGAGTACTAATGGTTTTATTAACTTAACGAAGTCCAAGACTGTCCGTGATTAATTTGTGCTATAGGCACCCTAATAGAAAGAGACGGGGCCTCTCAAGAAATGTCAAGTGTTGTCAAAATTTTTGCCCTCACTTTTTTCATTTGTCTAATGACTCTATTCTATAGGTAAAATATAAGCTTTAAAATCATTGGTCTGAGCTTCTTGATATATTCAAATAATTGACAGAACGACAGCTGTAGTTTTTTATTCTTAAATTCTCCCTACTCGAGGAAAGGCAAAGAGGTCTAGCCCATACAGCCACACCTTCGGTATTTTTTCTTTCTTGAATTTTGTATTTAAAAGTTTGGTTGCGAAATTACACCAGGATAAAACAACATTATTAAGCTTAATTGGATTGCCTTGTGGTCAATAATTTAAACAAGATAGTTTTTAATGAAACGAACTAAACATGCGGCTGTATACACAAATGAGTGGTATTGCAGCTTTATTCTTTTGCCTTCCAAGTAAAAGGTAAATAATATTTAGTACTAAGGTTTAGTAGGAAGAAAGGAACTTAATCCCTAACTGGAACGCTGACGGCAACCTCAAAATCGTTCCGAAGATTTAGCTACTTATATGGATGGTGTCTCGTTCTACTAATGTGTCCATACTGTTGCAAGAAAGAGACACACTCCATTCTTGTCGCTGTCTGACGGAACGTTTTCCTCTTTTATTACTTATGATAAAATCAAATCTAGACCTTAAATGTATATGCATAAAGTACAATATTCATTTCATGACATTGTTTCGTGAGCATTCCAGTTAGATATATAAATTCCTTGGTAGGTCATCTTGGTAGGTCAGTCAGTGCAGCATTAAAATTAAAAATGTAACTTTTTAACAACACATTGTTTGATATAAAAAATAAACAATAAGAAACAATAGTTCGTTAGATTATTTTTGAAGTACATATATTTGGTTAATTGCGCATTGTGGGCAACAAAAGGAGAATGCCTTTTGTTGTAAAATGGCATGAACAGGTTGAAATAAGGGATGAAAGTTTGTATGGGATTCCTCATTCTCGAAGGTAAAACCAAATTTTGACACGTGTGTCAAAATTACAAAAACACTGGTTGTGGTGAAATAAGGAATGAAAGTTAGCTTATGGAATGAAAGTTAACAAAAAACGTATTAAAATAAGCTGATTTACTGTAATCTACAGCAGTTTATATGTGTATTATTTTCAAATTAAGTACCCTAAAAAATAAAAATGCACTGAAAGTAACTATTCCACGCAGACGAAGTCGCGGGCAAAAGCTAGTTTTAAATATAGGGTATAGCAAGGGAAGCGTGATGCCTGTGAGTTTGTCACGCAAAGGCGGAGGGGTTGCTATTCCGGCAGCGCCGAAGATAAGGCAGAAGTACTGGTTCTTACTCCCCTACATCTTGCTCATTAAAAAATAGGGAAACATTTGATTTTGCTCTATCGTCGGTGATATTCCAATACCGCGGAACCAACAGTGGTCGATACCGCAGAACTACAAAAAAATCAAAATTGACATTTCGCGCGTATAGGTTCTTGAGAGCTATTGGCTTCGCTCCATTCGTCTAGTTGAGCGCTTTATCCAATCAAAACACTTAAAACGACAAAAATCAAAACCGCGTGCGAGCAGCTCTACACGAAGAAGTGACTGTAATACCGCGTATCTGTGCCTACGCCATAGAACGAGTGGTCACTTTGATTGTGGATTGTGAATATTAAGGTTTTTTAGAAGTATTATTGGACTTGCGGGTAAGTATGTAAATGTAATTTTTTGATTGACTAATAAATTAGTTACTCGCTGAAAGTATTGGCAATTTTAAAATTATAATATTTTAGGAACGATGTATGTAAAATTTTGGTGGTAACCCGGTATTTTTATTATGCGCATTATTATTTTTTAAATGCATTTAAAATAACAAAACGGGAGAAATAAAAATTTTGTTTATAAAAATCTAAATGTTTTTTGAGGTCGGTCCCAAATACAAGTGACAACGTTGATTACAAATATGGAGGTTGGGACCGACCTCAAAAAATATTTAGATTTTTATAAACAAAATTTTTATTTCTCCCGTTTTTTGAAGGCGGTTTATTTTTATTTAAAAAAAATTTTTTCTGCTTTTTATTGTTTAAAGTATAGAAATTTTCAGGAAACTACCTCAAGATCTTTTAGACACACAAGTGATAAAATTACGATATCATCAATGTCAATTAAATAGGCATTATTAGGGATACCTCAAAAACTACTTGTCAGATGTCGATAAAATTTAAATGGGACCCCATGCCAAGCACTAGCTTCCAAAGGTCAAAAGAATCTTAAAAATCGGTCCAACGAGTAACGAGCTAAGAGGTAACAAACATAAAAAAAAAAATATATATACAGTCGAATTGATAACCTCCTCCTTTTTTGAAGTCGGTTAAAAAACATTAGTAAGATAATTAATTTATGTGCTAAAGATACAATCAATATAACGAAATAAGAATATCGTTTTCTATTTCAGCAAATCCAATTATATTTATGTAAAAAGTTTAACTATACGCTAATGCAATACTTTGTTTCAAATAAGTAAGTAGTAAAATTTCTTATTGAGATGATCATGGGAAAAAAAGGATGCAAAAGAAGCAGAACTCTTGCAGATGCAGACGGAAATAAACATTAATTCTTCCATTCTTCAAAAACGATTACATGAACTTTTTCGTAAAATACAAACAATTTTAGACAGAATGTCTCCTCAAAAACCATCCACAATTAAAAGTCATTGACTATTTTCACAACCTACATTTCCAGCTCCAACTACATGCAAACTTACACATTCTGATATTGATAGCTAATTTTGATACCTTGAAGACTGTATTTCAAACTATTTGTGCAGGAACTGTTTTACCGGACGTTGCAGAAAAACTACCCACTATTCTTCCAATGACCACATCAACTCACCTGCTATCGCGGTGTAACGGAACGTTCTTGGAGTAGATAATTTTATTTAAATTTACAGAATTATACTACATAAATACAATTACAAAACTTAACTTAATTTAAACTTTATATTTTTACTTGTGTTTATTATAAACAAGTATTATAACTAGCAATCAACCTAAGTACCGAGCTATACATACACCTGTGGTGTTTTATTATAACAAGACGTTTGACGTGTGGCTACGTCACGCACGGCGAACAAAAGGATGGGACCGGCTGCGTGAATGCGAGAGGTGTCGCTCGATTCACTTAACCGCCGACCGCTGATAGCTAACAGCAATCTCAAATACTGCTCGAGATTTTAAATCTAATTTAATAATTGCTACCATTTTATTGATAATACAATTAAGGAGTGAATTATAGAAATACTGCTATAATATTTATTACTTAGTTGGTGAATTGTGTTGACCCCAATACGGGGTTCCACTCTACGGATAAATCTGACATAAATACTGATGTCAAGGATAATTATACGGACGGACTTAGAGGACTGTATGCGGCTGTCAACGCGCACCTGAAGAGCACATGGCAGATAAGTGGTTTTCCATAAGGACAGTGTTAAGTGGAAGTAGCTCAATAGAATCATAGACTCACCCCCAGTGTTTAGTATTAATAAAGCTGTTTGTTATTACTGTTCACTTGCTTTACTTACTGAGCTAACCTTTCCTACGTACTATACTTAAAACCCTAAATGTTACAGCGGATATTGCAGAAGAATCTATGTATCCGTATAAATATTTCTCCTTATGATTTTATCGCTGATCTGGCCGATCTGCCTCTAAATTTTGTTCAGGATCTTTGTACCGCTCTTTGATATCATAAACGTAGAGAGAGACTATTATTGAGTTATCTAATGACCTTAGTTCGTTTTCTGAACAAAATTTTGAGGCAGATACAAAAAGAATTAAACAAGAAAAATATAATGTTATGAAAGTTTATATTGAATTTAAAAGTTTTTGAGTCAAATAATTTAATATTTTGAGGTTTCTTTATTTACATATTTTTTATGATGTGGCTCTGGTCATTATTAGCAATAGGGAACTTCTTAAATTAACAGCATTATAGTTCATAGAGATTAAAATCTTGAGACTAATTAATCTGAGAACTACTTAATATAAATTATTATCAAATTATGTTAAACTAAGTAATAAATAATCCTTAAAATATGTAAATTTTATTTTCATCCTTTTTGTACTTACGCGTAACTGCTAAAAATGCGCAATAGCAACCCAATTTTGAAGATCAATAGCCCGAAAGTGCTTTTTTAAATTGTCTAGTGAATTTAACGGTATAAATACTCTAGTACAAGCTAAAGTACATAAATTCATAAACATGTTATAGTTCAGTCGGCCACAGATGTGGTAATAACAAAAATATTAAATTTTTTCGCTCTCCTGTGAAATTGGTCACTACCAAGTTACGCGGTTCAAGCCACTGTTGGTTACGCGGTATTGCAGTATCAACGATGCTATCTATTTAAGTATTATATTTGTATTAATTTCTTCATTTTATTACTCTACTACTACTTCCTCCCTTCCCCTCTCATTTTCTATAATTAGCATTTTTGTAAAAAAATTGTAGCCGTGAGGAAGGATTGAAGGGGGTTACTCCTCTCCCTAAGGGGTCCTCCCTAACACTTATCCCCCTGAAATTCCACATTTTAACAGATTCAATGAATTTTTAGGTTAGGTTAGATTTAAAAAAAAAATCATTTCTGCCAATAATCGAGGGGAACACCCTCCCCTCTCCCTGTCCCCCGAAATTCCACCACAATTAATTGAATTAAGTACCTGTACATGAAAAAAATTAAAAGGCATTAAAATTAACTATTAATTTATACTGTCCAATTCCACAGCCATAAACTTCAAGGTTTGTGGTACCTAACGCATGTTAGTGTCTCGATTTTATATTATAAATAAACTTGAACAATTTATTGTAATACAGTAAAAGCACGTAGTTACTTAATACTTTATGTAATAAAATATGCATATTTTTCGAATTAACTTCACATAATTAAATACTTACTGATGTCCTCTGTAATAATTTTCTTGTGGAACTCTCAAATAAAATGGATTATTTCCAGTTTCATAACCTAGCCTCATGTAGTTTTGTCTTTGTCCGGAACCTTTATTTCCAGCACCATGCTTGTCTCCTCCATGCTGACCTCGGCCTCTCTTTGACTAAAAACCAGTTAACCTATTAATAAAACCATTTATTAGAGTTAAATTACAAAACCTTAAAAGCGTCTTACCGATTGTTTGGACCCAGGGTTATCACGTATATTATTCAATGATATTCTGGGTAAGGACTTTAACATAGACAGTGATTTTTCAATTATTTGTCTAGATCCCATTTGAAATTTATTTTGTGGTAAGTAATTTATAATTTATAATAAATTGATTATAGCACAGATTAGAAAGAATATGTACCTATAAAGAGATTATAGTCCGGTCCGCGCAATTTAGGGTGCGTTCCAAAACGATCTCAATTTACTCGGAGTAAAGTAAATGGTAGCTCACTATTGGTCGTTATTAAGAAGCGCTTTCACCATTGATTAGTTTTGTTAAACTATAGTTAATTTACACCAATTAGAAAGCTTTCTTACGCTGTCTACTTGGCTTCACCTGGTTTTGGAACGCTCTCTTAATAGGCCCGTTTTGACACATAGATATGTCAGTAGAATGTAACTGGAACGCAATCAAAACATACGCAAGCACTAAATAAAAATATATTATTGCATTTTTCAGTAACACAAATACAATCATATTTTAGCAAAATAGATAATATGTCATAATAAAAATAAAAACTATTTTCTCTCGTATAATATTTAAAGTTAAATGTAATTTTCTAATCTTCCGAAACTTTATAAAAACAGTTACATTCTTAATCTTTTTTTTCTTTAGTGATAGTGCAGTGATTTAAATTGAACGTTAATTTCACGAATAAATTCGATGCAGTATACGAGTATATTGTATTGAAATTGATAAACAAAATTTCTAGATTTCTAAATGAAATTAGAGTTAAAATATAAATTAAAATTTTCAAAAATAGCGAATTGCATGGATTTTTGTCACGTATGACCACGCATAGTGGAGTATTTGAAGAGTCTCAGACCAAAATTCAGAAAAACAAATTGACGACCAAGCATGGTTTTATAGATATGTAGGCAAGGCGTTCTTTCATTATAATTATGTGGGTGCGTGTAAACGTGTAAATAGCTCTGTACTGTAGGGCTGTCCATGGGCGACGGTCTAGGCGTAGTTTTAATTTATTGGCCTCAGTTCCAGCTCGTTTTTAGCAGAACTCCTTCTTCACTTTTGATTTGGTCCGAGGGGAGAACCTATTGTCTTAATACCTACATATTAGCAGTGTAATACATATAAATTATGTACTACAAAAAATTCGCACTGGATCGATTTATTTATTATCTCATTAAATGGCTTCTAATTTCAAATTTTTTTTTATATTTTTTGTAAGTAATTGCGAGCAATTATCTTCAAATTATGCTAAGTTGAAATTCCATACAAAATAACTCAATAATATTTTAAGTCCTGGTCCCCGGGACCCTTTTCCTAAACAGGTAAAAAGGAAAATATTTGGGCGCTAATTCGATAAGAAAAATTTTGAGCGTGTTTATGATGAGCACCCCCTTTTGCGTGATCCCTAAAGGGAATAAAAAAAATGTGTGCAATTCACACACGGCAGAAGTGACACTTCAGAAAAGTAGTAAAAGTGATTTCAGTAGCAATAGATGTTTATCTTGATATCAAAATATTGAACTACAAACCGTCAAAATATATTTTTTTCTTTTCATTTAATTTTCAAGTCAAAATTCACAACGGTGCTAAAGAAGTTTCTCTCCAAAATATTTAGAAGCGTATTCGTAAATGATTTTTTTATTCACACATCATTTCCCTATGCTATTTTTACCCGAGTTTTATTTGTTCTTATTAATATATCATACATACTCTCAAATTCACAACATTAAATAATTACGATTGCAAAGCTCATATAATTTTGACTCGATTTCTCATGTTAATCGTGTAAGTAAATAATCGATTATTTTGCTCACATCACCACTTACGATATTTTGACATGTGTCAAATGCGCGGACTATAGAGAGAGAGAGTATATGTCCACCACAGACTAGTTAGAGTAGAGCACAGATTGATTAGAAAGAATCTAAAGCCGTGTCCCCACTAGAGCCGCGCGGCTTTTTGTGGTCGCGCGGCCTGGCCTCGCGAGGCTTATTTGTTATGTAGTTTTAAGCAGCGTCCCCACTAGGGCCGCGCGGCGCGGCTCCATGAGGCCAAGCCTCGTGAGTGTGTACCTGAGCGAGGCCTAAAACTACTTAACAATTAAGCCTCGCGAGGCCAAAGGCTTTAGACAACGCAAAGCCCGGTGACGCAGAAAATGTCATCAGAGACAATCTGCAATAGTATTCAAAAAAAAAAAAAGCTTTAGACAACATGCATTTCGACATGTATGGGATTGTAAATTTTCGAATTTATGGGATTGACATTCGAATGTATGGGATTGACATAAACAATCGAAAAGTGATCCATTGCTTATGTCAATCCCATACATTTTTTGACTTAGCGATAGCGAGAGCGATTGTCGAAATGCATGTTGTCTAAAGCCTCAGGCCGCGCGGCCAAAAAAAGCCGCGTGGCTCTAGTGGGGACACGGCTTAACTAGTCTGTGGGGGGGGAGTTGTCAGAAGTCAGATTAACTTGTTCTAAGTAGTCTGTGGTCAGATTAGAATAGAAAATAAAAATCCACAAAGAATCCAAACAATTCTTTACAAAAATATTAGGTGCCTAGGTACTTGTTTTCTATTTTAGTGATTATTTATTTGTCGTATATCGTCAAATTGCATATAAGCACATTATGGATACTATGTTTAACAACCCTATAAGGCAACGCATTAATAAAATTTTCGATACACATATTGTAAGCGATAACAGTGAAGCTTTAAATACAGTTTCTGGGCTATGCACGACAAATTCAGCATATACAAGAAGAGTATTAGTTAATGAAATTGAAAAAAGAGACATTCTTGTCAATAAAGCCGTGCTTATCGAATTTAATAAAGTGAAAGGAAAACTTCATGTCTTATTAGATTCATTGGTTTCATTAGACACTGCTATTAAAGATATGTCACACAGATTGCAAGAATCAAAAACTAAGACTCATCATTTGATTACTCAAACAACCAAACTGAAGGACGAAAGGAAGAAAACTGAGAAGAAATTGGTATGGGTGGATGCATTCGTCAGAAACTTTCAAATATCCACAGAACAAACTGAATACATCTATAATGTATCTATTAAAACTCCCCTTACTGCAGATTTTTTTGGTACATTGTCTCATATAGAAAAATTGCATGACAATTGCAAAACACTGGTTAGATGTTGGTATCAGACGTCGGCTTTTGACATTATGGAAATCATAGGACTCCAACAAGAAGTAGCCATAGAAAAATTGTATCATTGGACAATTGGAGCATGTCTCAGTATTGATTCTCCTAATAATGCACTTGTGCCTAAAGCTTTAGCCAAATTTCAGAATCGACAAGTTTTATTTTCTAACATTGTGGAGGAATATTGTTCTGCTCGTAAAGCTACTACTGTGCAATCATTTATTGATGCTTTAACAAAGGGTGCAGATATTAATTCCAATCCAATAGAATTTTATGCAAATGATGCTAAGCGTTATATAGGAGATATTTTGACATGGGTTTATCACATTATACCTACAGAAAAAGAAAACCTTCTAACACTCTTCAAATTTTGTACTATAGATGATAAAAACCTTCAGATTACAGAAGCATTGACCAATATCATGGAAGCGATATGCCCATTGTTAAAAGTGAGAGCTGAACTGATATTAAAACCTGATAAGGATCCTCTGACCCTGTGGTCTATAACTAATTTAATAATTTACTACAAAGATGTTATACAAAGTATAATACCAAAGGGCCATTTAATAGAAACATTTGAAGATTTATTAAAAAAAAGTGAAGAGGTGTTTTTGCTGACCTTGGACAGTAAAATACAAAAGGAACTTAGTCATGGTGTTAAGGCACCTCCTGTGGATTTAAACCCATCAATAGTGGTAACTGATTTGGTAAGTTTTCTGAGGGATCTACTAGCAGTCATGAATGTTTCCAATAACATTGATAAAGATGATAGAAAAATAATAACTAGTCATATACTGGACCCACTTCTGCATGCAATTAATGAAACTGCCTGTCATTTAAGTTCAACAGACATGTCTGTGTATATGCTAAATTGCATTTATCATATACAGTGTACCCTTAGCCTTTATACTGTTATGGATGATTACAATGAAAGATTGCAAGCACAATCTGAAGCACAAATTGACACTCTTACATCTGAACAAGCTAGTTTTCTGGTAGCCAATCTTAATTTAGGACCTATATACACAATATTACAGGAGAAGACTAGTGGCCCTTTGTCTACTATACCTGGTCTAGACACTTCAAGCCTGAAAACATTCCTTAACAAATTTGATTTGTTTCTTGTTTCACCAGATATGTATATGTTGCCACAACTAAATTTATTATTAAGTCATACTCATAAGTCTGTAGTCAAGAAAAGGGCTTTAGAAGTTATATTGGCAATATATGCCCAATTATATGAAGCTGTCCATGACTCTGTGAATGACTATCCTGATCCACAAACTGTGGTGAAAAGGACCCCTGAAGAAGTAACAAAGTTACTCATGTAAAGTTGTATAAAAAAGTGTAGCAGTATTTCAGCGCATTATGGTCATCTCTATGATGTTCCTGTAACAGTGCTCATTTCCAGCAAAGGCTGGATAAGAAGCTGATTCATGTAACAAAAATCGCAAAATGTCAAGCCTATTGAAATGGTACTGTAGGTTCTTGGTAGGTAATTTGTAGGTTCAGGGTTTTTTTATGACCTAGCGGAGAAGACTTATCACAAAAGTCAATGATATTATAGTATTAAATATGTTATACACTCACAAAACAGGAAAAAAATATGATCCGAAATGCACACATGTACACTTCTATTATTTTACTTATATTTAACAACATTGGCAAAATTTGAAAAGGGATGGCATAATTAATCCAATAGGAACGAAAAAGACAGCTAGTCTTTGTCATTGCGAGACCATTACCATAGCAACGATGACGGCATATATTTGCTTACAATGATAAAAACAAATTAAATAATATAATTTCGGTTTACTTACTCATGATACGTGATTCCATGAGCTTTATTTATTTTTCTTGCATAGTTAGTTACATTAATACATTTTCGTATAACACAGGACGGCATTTTGTTGCTTAAACACGTTAAAAACTTGAAGGCACACGCAAACTGTCTGCTGTTTCAACACATGTTGCCTGTTTTGATTTTGCATTACGGTGCGCTATGACGTATCTACTTCTTATTTATACTATAACTACCTTTTGCCCGCCACTTCGTCTGCATGGAATAGTTACTTTGATTGAATAGCATCTTTATATTTTAGGGTAGGTACTTATTTTGCAAATAATACAGTATACAAACTTCTGTAGATTACACTGTAAATAGCTTATTTTAATACCTTTTTATAAACTACGTTCTTTTTTGTTTTTCCATCCTTTGCTAACTTCCATACGACCTTTCATTCCCTATTTCATCCCCACGTGGGTGTCAAAATTTTGAAAACGTTACATATTTTTTACTTCTTTTAACTTGCTTAAATACAAAATTTCATGGTTTTATCTTTGATAATGAGGAATCCCATACGAACTTTATTTCAACCCCTTCATGCCCTATTTACAAAAAAAATAACTTACTTATATTCTATCTCAAGATGCAGTCTATTTTTGTAACAAATTTCATCAAAATGGGTTCAGGTGTTAGGCGTGAAAGCGTGACTGTTTGGACTTCTTTACGACCTTTCATACCCTATTCCATCCCCACAAGGGTCAAAATTGAAAAACTGTAAAACAGCTACCTATTTATTTACTACTTATCAAGTACCCTAAATACAAAGTTTCAGTTTTTTTCTTTGATAATGAGGAATCGCATACAAACTTTCATCCCTTATTTGAACCCCTTTATGCCCTTTTTTATAACAAAAGGTAGCTTCTGTCCTATCTCAAGGGCTAGTCTATTTTTGTGCCAAATTTAATCAAAATCAGTTCAAATGTTAAGTACGAAAGCGTGACTTAGCTTGGAATTCCTTACGTACTTTCATCCCCTATTTCATCCCCACATGGGTAAATATTTCAAAAACGCTAGAACAAATATTTATTTATTTCTTATCAAATGCCTAAATTCAAAGTTTCATGGCTTTATCTTTAACAATGACGAACTCCCATACAAACTTTCATCCCCTATTTCACTCCCACACAGGTCAAAATTTCAAAAATCTTTGGACAAATATTTCATTCTTTCTTATTAAGTGCCTAAATTCAAAGTTTCATGGTTCTGTCTTCATAAATTACGAACTTCCATACAAACTTTCATCCCCTATTTCAACCCCTTCAACCTTTTTTTAGCCTATGCCCTTCCCCGAGCTCTAGTCTATATTTGTACCAAATTTCATCACAATCGGTTCAGTAGTTTAGACGTGAAAGCTTAACAGACAGACACATAGGTACTTACAAAGTCAGAATATTAGTTAGGGATTATGTGTCTAAATTCTAAGTTTCATTGTTTTATCTTTAAGAATGACGAAAAAATAGACACTTTGATTTTGAGAGTTTGTTGTCACTCCATTTACCCCTTTTGTGGGTTGAATTCTTAAAAAACCTAAAATACTTGTTTACATTTATCGACCTACTTGTGTGACGTTTCGAATAAAATATTATAACTAATCTTGTTTCTCCATACAAATTCCGGACCCCGTTTCACCACCTTAGGGGTGAATTATTTTAAAATATCTTTTTAGTGTACCCCTTCGACCTCTTAAGGAACCTACGTGCCAAATTTTGAATCTCTAGACCCAGCGGTATGGGCCGTGCGTTGAAATGTCAGTCATGTGCTCAATGTGTCAGTCAGTCAC
This sequence comes from Elophila nymphaeata, assembly GCA_955850985.1. Taxonomy (NCBI): domain Eukaryota; kingdom Metazoa; phylum Arthropoda; class Insecta; order Lepidoptera; family Crambidae; genus Elophila; species Elophila nymphaeata. The sequence goes on from OY039068.1 coordinate 18,061,732, forward strand.
TGTCAGTTTCTTCTTTTAATGGAACCCTTAGAGGGCATGATGATATTTTACGTCTGCTACGTTAGATTTTAAAATCGTTGTTGTTTTCGTAATTAGGGACCGAATAAACGATACACAAAATACTTACCCATGTTGATTTTCAGACTTTATCATAACGTTTCCTTCTTTTAGAGGTTGAATTCAGAAAAAAACTGATATACTTGTTTACTCATTTATCGATAGGAGTACCTACTCCTGTAAAGTTTCGATTAAAATAGTCTAATTAAACTTGTTTCCCCGGGTCCATATTAGCTCACATACTTAATATTCTAAATCCTATTCTTTGTCTTACTACCGATTTGTGTTCATATAATCACTCTTCATAATTTTATTTTTCATACTTTTTTTATTCATACATTTTATTACTACCAATGGAGCTCGTAACAGTTAGTGATCATATTTTTTTTATTAACACTGTTACTACCTTGTTGCTTACAAAAACAGAGCACTCCGCCTGTTCATAAAAAAAAATAACCCTAACTTACCCATCACCAGCCAAGTAGGTGCTTAAAACACTAGACTCGCCCAAAAATGTATGATTAATGATATTATGAATAAAACATAATTATTGAAATTCATAATATCATTATTATGAATTTCAATAATTATGTTTTATGAAGTTATGAAGAATGATTTGTTATGAAGAATGATCATTATGGTTTTAAATGGTATGAGAAATATTTTCGGACCTCCAATTATAGGAATTGAAAAGTTATGTAAGAAAATGCGCACCCTGTTTCCCTAGGGTTGAATTCTGAAATATCCGGCCTTGTCCCTTGTCTAAATCATAAAAAGAACATCTGTGCAATATTTCAGCTATCTAAGTCCAAGGGTAAGGGCTGAGCTTTGATCAGTGAGTCAAGACTTTTCTTTCGCTTATACCAAACGCGCACTGAGCCCGCTTTCTCGTATATGCTGTCCAAGGAGTGGCGTGAGTGGCTTCAATTAAAACCAATCATGACTTTCAGTCCCTATTTTATACCCTTCAGGGTAGAATTTCGAGAAATCTTAATATATCTCTTTTTTTAATATTTAACCTAACTTAATTCACCAATTTTTATGGATTTTACTAAAAAAAATACGGATTTGCATTCAAATCTTCATTCACTATTTTTGACCTGTAAGGGTAGAATTTTAAGAAATCCTAAAATAAGCCTGTCTTAATTTCTAACCGAAAGAACATATACCAAATTTTCTGGATTTTAATTAATAATGACGTATTTGCATACAAACTTTCATCCCATATTCTAAGAGTAGAATATCAAGAAATCTTAAAATAGATTTTACTTCAAAAATGAAGGATTTTAACTCAAATATTTCTTCCCCAATAATATTAGGTCCTTACCTTTGAAATTGGCGTTTTATTATCTTGTACCTAAACTTGCAATTTCTTTAATTCAATAGTTGTTTTAGGTTCATATTGTTATTATTTTTTGAAACTACACTCTTTACAAAATTTTAGTCTGTAATTAAATTAAATTTCAATTTTTAAATTCTGAAAAATATGTGAAAATGACTCTTTAATCTCTTCATCAGAATTGACGATTTGATGCCTACTAACTCATGGACAGACTTGATTTTTTCATAATTTATTGATGCTAGACTTAGCCGAGGGTTGTTCGCTTATTTCGTACAAATTTTGTAACATTAGGATTTATAGTTAAAAATAGTCAATAATCAATAAAATTTGTATTTTCCATACTAACGTTATTTAAAATTTCTAAAAAACTCCGTTGCCAAATCTTTTGAAATGTGGAGTGTATAATTGAGCAAGACTTAGTTAAGTATTGCATCAATGATTTAGACAAAAGATGGGCCTGTCCATGAGTTACAACGATTTCAAGAGTTGATTCTGCTCACCAAATAAAACAGTCACTTTATTATTATTACTTTTTAAATAAACATTTAAATAATATAATAATACAATATAATAATATAATAAAATAAGTTTACTACATGCAAATCCGTAACAGTATAGTCCTTATTCATAATTAAAATACAAAACTGAAACACCGACTAAATCAAAGAAGAACACAGCTAATAGTCTGTAAGAAAAAAAAACCGGCTAAGTGCGAGTCGGACTCGCACACCGAGGGTTCCTCGGTATAAACTGCTGTATCTTTTGATCGCGTTAACTTAGAAGTTTGATTTTTTCACTGCTTAAAGGGACAATAGACCTAGGTATTTGGTATAAATTTCAATTTGATACCTTTATTCGTTCGTGAGAAATAAGGTAGTGTTTCATTTAATTAAAATATTTTTATTATATTATATGACTAAAAAAATGCGATTTTCGCATTTTTTCCCATATTTGCATTATATGACAATGCTTCATGCCAAATTTGAAGATTCTGAGTTTACGGGAAGTATCCTGTAGGTTTTGATTCCTTTGCGAGTGTCGGAAATTTGTTGAAAATATCGACATAATCGGCTGTATCTTTTGATTGGCTTGGCTTAGAAGTTTGATATTTTCACAGCTTAAAGGGACAATAGACCTGAGTATTTCATGTGAATTTCAGCTTGATACGTCCACGCGTTCTTGAGATAAAGGGTCTTGACAGACAGACAGACAGACGGACAACAAAGTGATCCTACAAGGGTTCCGTTTTTTCCTTTTGAGGTACGGAACCCTAAAAAACGCCAATTTCATAGGTGGGGACCTAATATTTAACCTGGTCACAAACCAATTTTCATGGATTTTTAAAAGTGACGTATTTGCATTCAAACTTTCATCCCCTATTTTAGACCCCTAAGGGTAGAATTTTGAGAAATCCTAAAATAAGTCTTTCTTAATTTGTAAACAAATGCAATATTCCCTTTTTTATGGATGTTACTTTAAAAATGACTAATTTACATACAAACCTTCATCCCCTATTTTATACCCCCTAAGGGTAGAATTCCGAGAAATCCTAAAATAGGTGTTTCTTTATTTCTATCCAAAAGGCCATATACCGATTTTTATGGATTTTACTTTAAAAATGACGGAATTCCATACAAACTTTAACTTCATTTTTTATCCCCTTAGGGCAGTGGTTTCCAAACTTGATGTTACTACGCCTCCTTTAAAAATATTTAATCATTTGGCGCCCCCCCTGAAGATTATGTACCAATTCCGTTCCGTGGAATTTGGAAAATTGTTCACTGTGAGTAATTTTCGCGGCTCCCTTTAGAGTAGTCCGCGCCTCCCAGTTTGGAAAACGCTGCCGCTGCTGAAAAAATACGTAAAAAATAAAGAGAATAAGATAAAAAAATAAAAGATGATGAACTCTGTAATAAAAAAGGACATACTGCATACCACATAAACACGGGAATTTTTGAATATGTAAAATAAGAGATTCTATCGATCCCGCCATTTTTCGCAACTCTGCAACGAGTCCACGCAGGAGCACAGCTACCAATACTGGCGTACTGAATGAAGCAAAATCGCCGAGGGGCGTGGTCCCGTTGCTTGCTTACCGCGCATTCTTTTCGTTTCACACCGGGAGGTGTGTGATGGGTAGTACATTTTGTATTGCATTATTTTGCCTTCCGGTTTTATGGTCTTTTCTAGGTAGCAAAGAACGAACGGCTAGTGTGGGGGCACGCTAATTTAATGGTGGTGTAGGTGCGTAGTAGCACAGTGTATATCTTGGTATACTGTGGAAGTAGGCTTGACATTTTGCGATTCTGACATTCTGCACCTAAACCATTGTCATAAGTTAGACCCTAAGGTTAGACCTTTAACTATATTTATAAGATAATAGACTAATAGGGGTTTATAGAATTTTATTACAAAGAGTATAGATATTATTTACAAATAAACAAATAATTGCTTAACTTAGTTTTTCCTTTCTCCTGACTTGCTCCAATTTGTTTGGTGCAGTATATCTTACTATCGATATTATACTGCTATCTAAAGTGGGTGACCATTGGCGAACTAAAGCGTGTGATTCATTGGCGAGGCGGCGAGCTAACGGTATAAACTGTAGGCTCGTTAGACGGTCGACTCGTGGTGGTGATCCATTAGCGTGCCAAACAGTCTACCTTTAGACATATTCTTTCTAATCTGTGCAGTCTACTCTCATCGTTGGCGAAGTCATGGCGTGCTCCCAGACGGAACTACTTTGTTACTTAGGAATACTACTACAAGAACAACCAAAGAAAAAAATCGGAAGTGGTCTCCCCTTGACTTTCTCGCATACCGGAAACGACTCAAAAGTTGATAGAAACCTTATATTTTCATGTCATACATGCATGTTAAATTTTGGTCACCCATCCGAGTACCGACCACGCACTTGGTTGCTTAACTTTCGTGATCGACGACTCAAAAGTTGATAGAAACCTCATATTTAGATATTATACATGCATGTTAAATTTGGTTGCAATACGTTAAAGCATACTCGAGTTATTGTGCTAACGCACAGACACACACACACAGACAGTTAAAAAAAAAAAAAAATTTTGGACTCGGGAAGGTCCAAAACGTGTAAATTCGTCAAAATCTCGAGGTCGAATTTTTTACGATTACAAGACTTCCTCTATGCTGCGTATACGAGAAAGTAAAAAGTGTGGGTCAAAAACTGGCTGCAAGAGAGACAACGCTTGTCCCATGTAAACTTAGTAGTAGAACTTATTGGTGAACCAAATGATTATAGAAATTATTTAACGATGACCGAGGTTTTACCGGACCGGAGTTGAAGGAGCTTCTGGATTTGTTTTCCCCTTTATAAAAATCTGATAAAAAGACAAGATACAGTTTTGCGTGTATCGAATTCACCATATGAACGCTTATGTGCAACTCTGAAGTACAAACTCGCGATTATACGATCGTAAATCTGCCATTTTGGTATTAGAAAAATAGCCGTGCGGCATGCGTGCGTTCGCTACAGCAGCGTGAAAAAGACTGTCAGCTCGCAAAGTTCGGCTGATCCATTGACGGTCAGTTTTATGTATACAGACTCTTTTAATTTGTAATCAAATAGCATATTAAAAACTATAATTTGATAGGCTCGAAGAGCACAGCCACGATTTTATTAATACTGTCTGTCTGTGTGCAATGTCTCTGCGTTGCATATTACATGCAAATGTGAAAGATAAACACTATGACACTAGTAAAATCCAATCTCTCCCAAATAAAATAATTTACATTACACAAATTACATATTTTATTTGTGAATAAACATTCCCAACCAAAAATGGGTTAAACTATTTATGTATTTTATCTAAGTTACAGTTATTTCAAAGAATTAAATAAAATAATCTTTCAATTTTAATTACCATTTATAAAAGGAATTGATATTAGAAAGGGGTATTATTTCCCTATAATTGCGGGAATCCTAGTCACCCTAGTCATTTGTTTACAAATATTTGGGTAGGTAAATTATGTATGAAAATTCATTAAATTCTAAGATAGGATTAAATAAGAGTATCAGAAATTTCTCCCTACTATGGAGTTTTGCAAAATAACGCTAATAATCTGGAATTACAGGTGAAAAATAAATTTTATAGATTGAACAATATTATTTGTAATTATGACACTTACAAGTGAAATTTCACACTGCATCCTCAATACTACACACTTCTGCTATTACAAAATATCAATCTATTCACCATTTTGCACTATTTATCCTTATTTTAAAGTAAAAATCCGTACCAAAATCGCGAGTCGATATTTATCAATGACGTAGGGATTCCTACGTCATTGATATTTATGAATACTCTTGAGAGCGAGTCGATATTTATCAATGACGTAGGGATTCCTACGTCATTGATATTTATGAATACTCTTAAGAGCTAAGAGCAAATTAATATCTAGGAATAACACTGGATAAGGAACTAAAGTGGAAAACTTATGTAGACAACACAATAAAGAAATGCCAAAGGGTATTCGGATTGTGTCGGACTACGTACGGCAAAACATGGGGACTAAAGCCCAAAGTAATGCACTGGGTTATACACTATGTTAATAAGACCGATTGTTACATATGGTAGCATAGCATGGTGACCCAGAACCAAGTTATCTACCTGTCTAAGTGACTTAGCAAAACTTCAGAGAATGGCGTGCTTGGCCATCACTGGAGCATTCCGAAATACACCAACGGCAGCCATAGAAAATATCCTTGGATTAACACAGGTTACAGGTATGTGGAACATGGAAGGACTCACAGCCGAGGACACAACACACGAAATTTGAAAAGGATCTAAACCTAGATATCGTCACAGCGATGACAAGCGATGTAAACCAACCATCGTTTGTATCTAGGAAATCATTCAGTATCCATATACCCACGTGGGAGGAACGGAAGCGAGGACTCAAAACCCCTAAGGAAAACAGTCTAATATGGTACACTGACGGATCAAAAATGGAGTCAGGTACAGTGACAGGCATTTACGGTAACGGGTATAAGTACCAACAAAGCATGGGCAAATATGCAACAGTCTTTCAGGCTGAGACGTATGCAATAATTGCCTGTGCTCAGAAGAACCTAAAAATGGACACCAAAGGAATGACCATTTACATTCTTAGTGACAGCCAAGCGGCACTTAAAGCCTTAACTACCCACAAAATCAATTCAAAGCTAGTTTTGAATGCGATACACACACTAAACAATCTAGGCAAACACAACCTAGTCAGAATAGTGTGAGTACCGGGACATGTAGGGATTGAAGGTAATGAAAATGCTGACAGACTAGCAAGGAAAGGATCGGCTCAAGACCTCAATGGGCCCGAACCTTTTGTAGGATTATCTAGAAGTACCATAAAAATGGCACTAAAGGAGTATTGTCAAAAGAGGCACCTCAGGGAATGGTTGTCCACTCCCCGACTGACACACTCAAAGAAATTTTTAGGATCCTCACACACAGGCTACCTTAAAAGAATAGGAGGAATCAGCAGGACCCAAATCCACTGCCTCACAGGTGCTCTCACTGGCCACTTTGCCACTAAACAACACCTGTATACAATAGGCAAAGCTGAAGACCCCATCTGTAGAATGTGTGGTGAGGAGGAAGAAAGCATGGAGCACATACTATGTGACTGCGATGCACTAGCCAATAGGCGACTTAATGTCCTGGGTCTTGGTTACCCTAAACCAGAGGACTTTATAGACCTTATTCCCACCAACATCGTAAAACTCATACAAAATGTTTTCGATGTTGGCGGGGATGGGTGATAAGACAAGGGGAAGCACAAAAGATCCTATAGGGTCGAAGTGCTCTGAGACACAGCCTCAGCTCCTTACATAAGAATAAGAATAATAAATACTAGGTATGTTGTTATTGCTACTAAATACTAGGTTAATAATCAAATAACAGGTATTTTTTTATTGATGGAACAGCTGATATTTTAAAATATCTGTTATTTTTATCTGTTACGATAAATAGGTACGCATCACCTCTATTGTTGATGCGTAGATTGCGTAGCACATATAGCTTCATGGCGTAGCACAATGACGTAGGAATTCTACGTCATTGGCGTAGCATCACTACTTTAGACATATTCTTTCTAATCTGTGGCATCACTATAACGTCTGTGGAGTGGACATATACTCTCTAATCGTCTGTGGGCAATGACGTAGGAATTCTCTGTGGGTTGTTGTTTCTAATCTGTGGGTTGTTGTCATGTGGGAAAAAGTTTGTTCAAGACATTTCTTTTTTCAAAAATCTATTAAATATTTAATTTTGTCTACTCGTTGTCCAAAAATGGCAAAAAGTAGTTTTGAATATGTTAAAACATTTGAAATAGAGGACACACTTTTACCCAATTCTTGGATAGTTATCAGACTTGATGGGAAATGTTTTCATAAGTTTTCAGACGATCATAACTTTTCAAAACCAAATGACCTGAGAGCTTTGAATTTAATGAATTATGCTGCATTTGTTACGGTTCGAGAATTTAACGATTTATTAATGGCATATGGACAAAGTGACGAGTACTCTTTCATTTTCAAAAAACAGACTACACTGTATAAACGTCGTGCAGCGAAGTTATTAACAACTATCAACAGCAAGTTTTCATCGTCGTATGTTTATTACTGGTCAAAATTTTTTGGCGAAGAAAAGTTAAAATATCCGCCAACTTTTGATGGTAGAATAGTTATATATCCGAGTGAGGAGAATTTAGTAGACTATATGAAATGGAGACAAGCAGATGTGCACATAAATAATTTGTACAACACTACTTTTTGGACTTTAGTTTTAAGAGGCAATCTAACCCCAATGCAAGTGAGTTAACAGTGATCTAAATTGTGATTTTTTTTTGCATGATTGGAAATTTCGGTTGTGAGCAAGTACAGAGACAGATCAAACCTTGATGACCTTTCGCTATCCAGGTGCCTGGTCTTACAACATACTAAGCTAAAACTTTTCAAGAATAATGTAGAACAGTATTTTTATTCAATAACTAAAACTACTTATTATTGTTTTATTACAGGCAGAAAAACGGCTGTGTAAAACAGTGTCTTCAGACAAAAATGAGATACTGTTTAAAGAATTTAACATAAATTACAACGATGAGCCTGAAATCTTCAAGAGGGGTACTTTATTACTTAGAAAAACTATACCTGATGCTAACAATTCCAAGGGCACAACTGTTATAGTTGACACACATTGTGATATGTTAAAAGATAGATTTTGGAAAGAACACTGTAGTTTATTACTAGTTAAACCTAAGGAAGCTGTATTATATGATGGACCTATTACAGATATAATTAAGGAACAATTAAATAATGATTCAACTTAATATTTTAACAATAAAACATTTATTTAACATTTTTTTATTTTTTTTATTTAACATTTAATGTACACACAAAGACAGTTACAAAAGAAGACATTATATAAGACAGAGAATTGTACAAAGGTACTGCTTATTTCTATAAGAAATCTCTTCCAGCAGCCCCATATATGGGAGAGAGATTTTGTTTTGTTATTATGTTCCAATTTATATAATTAAATCTGTATCATATTTACTTTAAATTAAGGTATTTCCAATAGTATTAATAAAATAGACTTATACAGAACAAGAATGTGACTTCAGTGATAGAAATTATACAAAATGTGAATAAAATGGGGGATATTCTCCCGAGTTCTTGCTGTACAAACGTGTTGAGAGACTCCATCTTTAACCTCAATCTACTGTATAATTGTCGGTTACTCTAATCCTTAAATGCACGTCACAGAATTGCTACATACCAGATATTAGATATTTTCTAAGAAATAGGTAACTTTTAATTTCTAAATGCACCCAAATGTAATTGATAAACAAACATTATTCCTGAACGATACCAACATTCTTTTAAAATAATCTAAAAATAACCCCAGGGGCCTATGGCATAAAAATTAAGTACTTATATTATAAGCGATTAACTCTTAACTTTTACTCATATTATGAGAGTTGTGTTGCATATAATTAATAGTTCATAATAATAGTTACAAGAGTTATAACTAATTTTAAGAGTCTATTAATTTACGGTGCATAAAGAAATTTTAACACTCGTAAAATTACTACTAAATTTCAAACTCATAATAGGAGTGGAATCCAATATCATTGCGTTGTTGATATGCATGGTATTGAAAAAGTATGTAGAGTAATAAAAAAAGTAGGCTATGGACGCCACTGCGCTACTTGTAATTGTTGTTGAGGACTTAGGGCATAATTTCTAAGCGTTTGATGTTGATATAGGTACGCCTTGTATCCTTTCCAGGATAAAAAAAGAATTGATCAAAATTCATTCTGAATCGCCGATTACATTCTTAAGTGAATTGCAAATAGTTCTAATTGATTCTTGCTTTAAAAACCCACGGTCGACGTCTTGGCATCATTCTTTTATCACCTGAATCACTCGAGCACATTGCGTTTAACTTGAGATCGCAACTAAGCATACAGAAAGATACTTGTAATATATTTTAACCACCTTCAATGGTTGATAGAATTACACCACTAATAGGAGTAAATAATAGTAGCTGCGTCATTTCTTGCAACAAAAATTTTGTTTCACATATATTATTAGCTTGTATTTCCCGGCAGTAGACTACTAACTTGTATTATTAGTTATATTTTTTATGCAACGAGACGCTTCTAAATTTTACAAATAATATAAGTATCCAACTTATTATATGAGTGTCTTTATTTTTATGCAACAAAAACTATAATAATAATAGTTATAATATATAATATTATAAGCTACTATTATTATAAGCTTATTTTTATAAGAATTCTAAAAATATTTTAGAAGTTTAAAAAATTCTGTTGCATAAAATAATTTCAGTTTTGGTTGCATAAAAATAAAGACACTCATATAATAAGTTGGATACTAATATTATTTGTAAAATTTAGAAGAGTCTCGTTGCATAAAAAATATAACTAATAATACAAGTTAGTAGTCTACTGCCGGGAAATACAAGCTAATAATATGTGTAAAACACAATTTCTGTTGCAAGAAATGACGCAGCTACTATTATTTACTCCTATTAATGGTGTAATTCTATCAACCATTGAAGGTGGTTAAAATATATTATAAGTATCTTTCTGTATGCTTAGTTGCGATCTCAAGTTAAACGCAATGTGCTCGAGTGATTCAGGTGATAAAAGAATGATGCCAAGACGACAACCATAGGTTTTTAAAGCAAGAATCAATTAGAACTGTTTGCAATTCACTTTTAATAATTTAATAATTTACTTATTTGTAATCGGTGATTCAGAATAAATTATAATCAATTCTTTTTTTATCCTGGAATGTAAGGATACAAGGCGTACCTATATCAACATCCAACGCTTATATAGAAATTATGCCCTAAGTCCTCAACAACAATTACAAGTAGCGCAGTGGCGTCCATGGTCTACTACTTTCTTTATTACTCTACATACTTTTTCAATACCATGCATATAAGCAGCGCAATGATATTGGATTCCACTCCTATTATGAGTACAAAATTTAGTAGTAATTTTATGAGTATTCAAATTTCTTTATGCACCGTAAATTAATAGACTCTTAAAATTAGTTATAACTCTTGTAACGAAAAAAAGCGCGGGAAGTTTGACGGGACGGACGTGTTTTTTCACCCAATTATTTTTAATTGATTTTTATTAATATAAATTGGATCAGAGAAGTACTACTTGTATATATATTAGTTTAGTTTATTTATATTTGTGTATATTGCAGTACTTAGGTAAGTTTTTAAATCTTTTCTATGTAGTTTTATGAGTAAACCTCCTGATCTCAGTTTGGGGGACTTGGGCACTGTCCCGGGTCCCCCTGTAGCTTATAATGTGCAAATTTCAACGAATGGTAGCGAAATGGATACGGATGCTTCCGTAAGTAGTAATCATTCAGGGTCTAGGAAGAGGCTTCGGCTGAATAAAATTTGCAAACACTGTAATAGAAATCGGAAAAGGAAATCCAATTCAAGCTCCAATTGTGATAATGATTCAGATTTACACTGTCAATGTAACTCTGTTTATGTTTCAAAAAATGTCCCATGTGACTCATTTAAAAAACCATCTCCGCCACCTGCGTCTTCTTCAAATACTGAGGTTTCGCGTTCAACTTCTCAAATCACTAGAATTGGTCGTTGTGAATATGTTTCTACCGATTTGTCGCCTTACGTTGTGCACGTCCAAAGGGTAGATAAATCACCTAATGATGGCTCCACACTTCACCCCATGACTTTTGGTAACTTTTTGAAAAAGAATAATTTCAAAAATATTATTTCAGGCAGTGTAAAAAGAATTGGTCGCAATAGGTGTACCGTATCATTTTCTACTACAGAGGATGCTAATAATTTTGTAAATAGTAGTAAACTAATAGATTTTAAGCTCGAGGCCTTCATCCCTTCTTTTAATGTTACTCGGTTAGGTTTAGTTAAGGGTATACCGCCTGAATGGTCCCCTGAGGAGATAATAGATAATGTTTCCCTCCCCATCGGCTGTGGTAAAATAATTAAGTTAAGACGTTTAAATTATAAGGCAACAATTGATGGATCAGTTACGTGGAAACCATCTCAGTCAGTAGTGTTTACATTCGATGGGCAATGTCTGCCTAAAAGAATTTATATTTGCTACAACAGCCTTCCAGTGGAATTATATACATACCCTACAATACAGTGCTACAACTGCTGTAGGTATGGTCATACAAAAACATTATGTCGTTCAAAACCTAGGTGTTTTAAATGTGCCCAGGATCATAAGGGTGAGGAGTGTAATGTTGATGATAGTTGTGCTTTATGTGTAATGTGTTCAGGACATCATTATGCTACTAACAAGATATGCCCTGAATTTAATAGACAGAAAGAGATAAAGTTGGCAATGTCGCAAAGTAGCATTTCATACTTGGAAGCATGTAAACTTCACCCTCCCATATCAAAGCCATATGCTGATGTTGTAGGGAATAATATAGGCAATAGCTCTCGTCAGGTTAAGCAAAATATTAATGAGAAATACTCTCAAAGTAATAATAATACCTCTTATAAAAAAACTGTTTTTTTAAAGCCTAACTCACCACCTTTACCCTCAAAGGGATACGATCAGTACGCTCATAATGCTATTATTAGGGAATGGCAAATGCCTTCATTGAATAATGGATGTGCATTAAATTCAGATTCTACTGCCAATACAAACTCACCAAATTTAGAGGATGCAAATGTTATTAACACGATAATTACTTTATTAAATACTTTTCTTTCTAGTAATACTTTGAAACCGTCCAACGTTGCAATTATAAATGATATGATTAAAAATTTATTAAGTAATAATGGATCTAAAAGTCCTTCAGTGGAATTGTAGAAGTGTGATATCTAAAAAGAGTGATTTGATTTATATAATAAATAAATACAATCCATCAATAATAGCCCTGTCTGAGACATGGCTGAAGCCCGAATTTCTTTTTCGAATTCCAGGTTTCACTTGCATTAGAGAAGATAGACCTGATGGATATGGAGGTGTTGCCATTTTAGTTAAAAATTGTGTTCCATTTTCAAGTTTAGTCTTACCTTATCATAATTCAGAGGTTTATAATTCTGTTGGTATTCAGCTAGATAATAACATTTCTATTATTTCAGTATATGTTCCTCATGCATCACCTGAAATACTTAACAATCATATCGACCCACTTTTTTCTGCCTTAACTGGTTCTTATTTAGTCCTTGGCGATTTTAATTCACATCACCGTGCTTGGGGAAGTGGACTTACAAATAGTAATGGCGAACAACTTTTAGAAATTATTGATTCCTTTAATTTATGTGTACTAAATACAGGAGCTCCCACTCGCCGTACAATACCTGGTGAAAATCTCAGTGCAGTTGATTTGACAATTTGCACTCCATCTCTAGCTTCATCATTGTCCTGGTCCCCACTGCCAATATCCTATGGTAGTGACCATTTCCCTTTAATTATATCATCACCTCTTAAGAAACCTCCTGATCATATTTACAAGCCTCGGCTAAAGCATAAATTATCAAATGCAGATTGGAATAAATTCAGAACTATTGTTAATTTTAAGATTTCAGAGTTACCTAGTATTGTACAGAACGGTGTAGTGAACTGTTCTGATGCCTTAGCTAAATGTTTAATAGATGCAGCTAATGAAACCTTTCCAATAAAAAATAGAAGTAGTGGTAAAATCCCTTCTCCTCCCTGGTGGGACCAAGATTGTACTGAAGCCATCAGGAAACGTAAAATGGTTGAGAAAGAATACAATAAGTGTATGTCCCCAGAGAATTATGACAATTTGTGTGCTATAATGAGGAGTACAAGGAAGTTGTTGAAGCAAAAAAAGCGGGATGGTTGGAAGTCCTTTTGTGCTTCTCTATCACCAGCCTCATGTCCTTCTGAAGTCTGGAAGAGTATTAAGCGATTCCGATGTGCATTTAATTCTTTATCATTCCATACCCTTTCCCCATCATTAGCTAATGAATTTTTAGATAAGCTTGCACCTGCTACAGTCTTAGAACAATACAACAGATATTCAACAGACCAGGAAACTCCCAATTGTGTTCTCAGTGCTCCCTTTTCATTAGTTGAACTTAAAGGTATCTTAGAGAATGTCAAAGATAGTTCACCTGGCGATGATGGCATTCCTTATTCATTTGTTGCCAACTCAGATGACCTTACTTTAACATATTATTTAAAACTAGTCAATATGGTTGTTTCATCAGGAGAAGTCCCTGTATCTTGGAGATCACAAATAGTGCTACCTATCTTAAAACCCAATAAACCTGCTAATGACCCTTGTTCCTTTAGGCCTATAGCTTTGAGTTCGGTTTTAGCAAAATTGGCGGAGCACTTGGTTAAAAACCGTTTAGAATGGTACATAGAAAATAAGTGTCTATTGGCAAAAAGTCAGTTTGGATTTAGGAAAGGAAGGAGCACTACGGACAGTGTCAGCATTTTGGTTACTGATGTTCGCCTGGCTTTTTCATCTAATGAGTCTGTCTTGGCTGCATTTTTAGATATACATGCTGCTTATGACAATGTTTTAATTTCAGTGTTATTAAAAAAGTTAAAACTATTAGATGTACCTAATATGTTAATAAATTTCATCAATTCCATGTTATCTGAAAGGTATATTCACTTGGACCTTCCTGATGGTAGTAGGTTAAGTAGAACAGTATCAAAGGGTTTGCCACAAGGTTCTGTTTTGAGTCCCATTCTTTATAATATTTATACATATGATTTAGATACTTCAATAAATAACATTAAGATTCTTCAATATGCTGATGATTTACTATTATATACTAACAATAACTCAATTGAAAATGCGTGTTCAACTATGAATAGCTCTTTAAAATTACTGAAAAATTGGTTAGATTGTAATGGTCTACAATTATCACCATCCAAAAGTACAGTAGTTTTATTTACAAGAAAACGTGTTCATCCCAATGTTGACATAAATTATGACAATACTACGATAGCTGTCAAAAATGACGTGAAGTTTTTAGGAGTTATTCTGGACTCGAAACTTTCTGGCAGCCAACATTGCGATTATCTTGTGACAAAATGTGAACGCGTCCTTAATATGATGAGGTGTTTGTCGGGTGTTTGGTGGGGTGCGCACCCATCTTCTTTGCGATTAATCTACAATGCCCTCATTAGAAGTGTATTAGATTACTGTACATTTTTACTTCAAGGTAGTAACATTACCCCTTTTAAAAAACTAGACATTGTTCAACATAAGGCTTTGAGATTGATATTAGGTGCTATGCGCTCTTCGCCTATTAATGCTATGCAAGTAGAGTGTTCAGAACCACCCCTTCATTTAAGGAGACAATTTTTATGTGATAGATTTTTATTCAAAGCGTATCAACATAACAATCATCTACTTTTCCCCAAACTTAGTAGTTTAGATGATCATGTTAGAGTGAATAGATACTGGGCCCATAAACCCTCTATTTGTCTTATTGTAAGTTATAAAAAATTAGCAAATTTTGCTGCTCCTATTTTTCGTTCAAATAGATTACCTTTATTTTCCACTTCTTATGAAGCTATAACACTATATCCTAATATTTGTTTCGACGTGGGTATAAGGAAAGGATATTTAGAAGCAAATCATTTATTTAATTACATTAAAGAAGAATATTGGGATAACTGTAATTATATTTTCACGGATGCTTCTAAAGTATCCAAGTATGGAAATGTAGGTGTAGGGGTATTTCATAAACAATATAATTTAATACAACAGATTAAATTGCCTCCTGAAGCAACAGTTTTTACAGGTGAATGCTTTGGTATTTTCAAAGCATTAGAATACATTACAATAACTAAATTAAAAAGAACCGTAATTTTTTCAGATTCTAAAAGTGCGCTTCAGGCTATTCAAAAGTATCCATTTAAATTAAACTATTACTACCCAATTTTGTTTGATATTAGATCAAAACTTTATGAATGTCACACTCTAGGATTATCAGTATATTTGGCATGGATACCTAGTCACTGTGGTATAAGCGGTAATGAAAAAGCGGACCAGTTAGCAAAGGATGCGGTGAGGTGTGGAGATATTTATCCCTATTTAAACTATTGTCATGACTTGTTGACTTTACCGAGAATATTCCTTCACGATTCTTGGTCTAATTTATGGTCTAGTGGACAGAAAGGTAGAAAGTATTTCGCAATACAACCTTGCATTTCGCTTAAACCTTGGTTCCGTAATCAGGATTGCAGTAAATCTTCTATTAGTTCTATTATTCGTATGCGTCTAGGTCATGTGTGTACTCCTGTCCATTTGGCAAGACTACATATTGTGGCCAGTGATCTATGTGAATGTGGAGAAGACGTCGGTGATTTGGACCATATATTTTTTTCCTGCCCATTACTTGACCATTCCTCTTTCCTAGATTCCTTAATCAAGTTACGTGTTCCATTTCCTACTCGTTTGTCCTGTTTATTAATGTATCCTGTCATTTATTTAAGTATTTTATCAGAATTTATTCAACATAATGATATTAGGATTTAGTATATATGTTTTTATTAAACTTCCCTGATCCTTTATTCCAAATTCCGTTACCTATTCCTTTAAATATTAATTCAACTTCCCTACCTTGAAATCTTCACATTGAAACTGGCAGATAGTTACACTCTGTTGCCATTAAAAAAAAAAAAAAAAAAAAAAAAAAAAAAAAAAACTCTTGTAACTATTATTATGAACTATTAATTATATGCAACACAACTCTACTAATATGAGTAAAAGTTAAGAGTAAATCGCTTATAATATAAGTACAAAATTTTTATGCCATAGGCCCCTGGTATACAAATTTTATTTTGAAACTCCATTTAGAAGTAAGAAATTATAATCTTGACTTGTATTTTGTTTTTGCATTTTTTTAAGGTAAGTAATTTGTTATTTATGGTAAATGAAAGATAATGTTGTTATGAAAATATAAATATGTGGTTTTATAACTATTGTTGATATACATATGTGTGTTTTTTTTATCGAAATCGCTTTGTAGTCCAGTCAACAAGTTCAAAAACGTGAAAAATAGAGATAAAGCTCCTAAAAATATGAGCAATAGCTCATTGGATTCGGAACGACCTCTAGAAAAATGAGTTTTGAGGATTTTACTGCACGTAAAAAATTGCAATTGTTATTAACAAAATAAGATGAAAAAAAAGAGGTATTTACGTTTTTGTTAATAACTCATAAACTATTAATATTTAAGATATTTGGAAAAAAGGTCCTTAAAGAGGAGGAAATTTCCGAAAAAAAAGTCCCTGCTCCTGGAACTCTACCTCTATTATTTATAATTTTAATTTAACGCTGAAAATAGGGCTCCGCGCAGCCATTACGGCATGGGCGCACTGCCGTTAAAGACAGTTTCTTACATAAAATTATTTTTTTATAGTAACAAATATGAATTTAAAAATTTAAATAAATTATGGTGTCATCCAGATACTTAAAAGAATATATTCCCGTTGGAAAATTTTTTTTAAATTAATTTTTCAAAAAGTTATGCAATTGTTAATTAACGAATTTTTTTCCTATCTCCGTTTTCATAAATGACGACATAAAATTTAAATAATAAACCTATAAATTTTTGGCTCTGTGGAGCTCTTCTTATATATATACTTAACAAGATCCCGCGATAAAAGTTTATTAAAGTTAATTATTTTGTTTATTATAATTTTTTAAAGTTAACAAAAAATGAAAAGTCTAAGAAATGTTATTAAAAATTTTTTTTTAAACAAATGTTATATTATTGCTGCTTTCTTATCCAACAATGGCATTAAGTAACATCGGAAAAATTTTTTTTACATCATTTGTTAAGAAATTGTTTATAAACAAATAGACAAGTTTAATATTTAAAGAATTTTTTTTTTACCATTATGTTGTCTTGGCAAAATAATGATTTTTTAAAAAAAAAAATTTTCTTAAATATTTTTTTTTATTGTTTATAATCGTTTTTTTTATATTTCGATTGTTTAAATAATTAGTTAAGGAATGATTTTCTCCTTAAAAATCATAATTGGCATTTCTTCATAGGTAAATAGAAAAAAAAAAATTTTTATCAATAATTTCATTGTTTGTTAACTTAACAATTTGTTATAAACAAATTCTAACTACCGTTATATTTTTTTTCTAGAGCTAAAAAAAATAACAAAAACAGCCATATATATCAAAATACTAAAAAAAATTTTAATATAAAAGCGTTATAAAAAATTGAAAAATTTTTTTTTTTGTATTTTGATATATATGGCTGTTTTTGTTATTTTTTTTAGCTCTAGAAAAAAAATATAACGGTAGTTAGAATTTGTTTATAACAAATTGTTAAGTTAACAAACAATGAAATTATTGATAAAAAAAAATTTTTTTTTCTATTTACCTATGAAGAAATGCCAATTATGATTTTTAAGGAGAAAATCATTCCTTAACTAATTATTTAAACAATCGAAATATAAAAAAAACGATTATAAACAATAAAAAAAATTATTTAAGAAAAATTTTTTTTTAAAAAAATCATTATTTTGCCAAGACAACATAATGGTAAAAAAAAAATTCTTTAAATATTAAACTTGTCTATTTGTTTATAAACAATTTCTTAACAAATGATGTAAAAAAAAATTTTCCGATGTTGCTTAATGCCATTGTTGGATAAGAAAGCAGCAATAATATAACATTTGTTTAAAAAAAATTTTTTAATAACATTTCTTAGACTTTTCATTTTTTGTTAACTTTAAAAAATTGTAATAAACAAAATAATTAACTTTAATAAACTTTTATCGCGGGATCTTGTTAAGTATATATATAAGAAGAGCTCCACAGAGCCAAAAATTTATAGGTTTATTATTTAAATTGTTATGTCGTCATTTATGAAAACGGAGATAGGAAAAAAATTCGTTAATTAACAATTGCATAACTTTTTGAAAAATTAATTTAAAAAAAATTTTCCAACGGGAATATATTCTTTCAAGTATCTGGATGACACCATAATTTATTTAAATTTTTAAATTCATATTTGTTACTATAAAAAAATAATTTTATGTAAGAAACTGTCTTTAACGGCAGTGCGCTCATGCCGTAATGGCTGCGCGGAGCCCTATTTTCAGCGTTAAATTAAAATTATAAATAATAGAGGTAGAGTTCCGGGAGCTGGGACTTTTTTTTCGGAAATTTCCTCCTCTTTAAGGACCTTTTTTCCAAATATCTTAAATATTAATAGTTTATGAGTTATTAACAAAAACGTAAATACCTCTTTTTTTTCATCTTATTTTGTTAATAACAATTGCAATTTTTTACGTGCAGTAAAATCCTCAAAACTCATTTTTCTAGAGGTCGTTCCGAATCCAATGAGCTATTGCTCATATTTTTAGGAGCTTTATCTCTATTTTTCACGTTTTTGAACTTGTTGACTGGACTATTGTTGCAGATTACAATTAGAAATTAATTGAAGTACTACGATTTTATGTAATTTAGACAATTCTATTTCTTTTCTGTTAGGATGTTGATAATATGCATTGATGAGTATTTGAATTTGCTCAATGACTCTGAAGTTAACTTTGAGTGTTCAGATGAAGAGGAAAGTTGAGGAAAATTGTTCCAGGACTGACATGGAATTATATCAAGATTTGGGATGGTATTACCAATCCACCGCTTTAAGATTTTGATGATCCTCAATTGGAAGAAGTAATATACTGAGCCACCTCTACAGGATCAAGATAATATAAGTATGTAGCAAAAGTACCATCAATACAAACTGATGCATTCTTCTTCGTACGGGCAGTTTCCGCAACTCGACGGCTGGTGCGCCTATTTTGCATCCATAGCCATCCCAGCTCTACCGGGAAGTCGTCTAGCGCCTTGAGGTTGCCAAGCAACTCCAGGTCGTTCCTCGGCGACCCGAAGAAGCGAGCCCGGTATTCTGCCACTCCTCTGCACTCCAGCAAGACGTGGGCGGCTGTTTCTTCCTCCGCCATGCAGGCTCTGCACAGTGGACTGTCTGTTACACCTATATTGAAAAGATGTTTGTTAAAGTTGCTATGTCCCGAAATTGCACCTGTGATTAGACGTAACAGGTTATTTTTAGCTGTAGTAATTTCTTTGAGAACCTTGGGTCGTTATGCGGTAGAAGTAATCTCTCCTGTCGGCATGTCTCTAAGGTGTTCCAATATCTATCATGTACTAGGTAGGAGGAGTGTTCTATAATCCTACCTTTGAACCAGCTTACCGGGAGAGGGACCATGGTTTATGGCCCTATCGGTGTTATGCCCGATATCCTAGCTAGCTCGTCAGCTGCGTCGGTGCCCCTTGCGCCGCTGTGTCCCTTTATCCAAGTATAGGGTTAGTTTGTTCTCGTTACCTGCCTTATTTAGGGCTACGTGGCAGTCGTGAAAAAAAACCTGATGCCTTACGTTTTAAGCGTATAGGTACTATGGAGACAAACAAACCAGATTGCAGATCAAACTAAAATGTTTTTTCCATATAATAGGTATTCACTATCCTGAGTCTATTTTAGTTACAAACAACGTTTCAATTTTATATCTATCTTTTTACAACAAAAAATCAGTTATAGGAAGTAACCTAAAGGTCTTAGAGAACACGGTAGTTTTGCAGCTTGCAAGATGCAAATACCCAAATTACAAGGGCCACACATATACCTACTTTCTGTGTAAAATGTCGGGTCTACCTTTGTTATAACAAAGATAATAATTGTTTCATACAGAATAAAATAAATATTTGCCACATACTTTGTATTTATTGTTATTCGTAATTACCTAACTGTTCTTCCATACAATTCAGTGTCCGTGGAATGCGCAATGTTGCAGAATTGCGACATAGAGGTTTTTCTATTATTAGATATCATAAAATATTAAATAGGATTTTTTAAATATTTTACTGGATTTTGTTGCTGACACATGTCTAATATTGTCTAAGCTAATAGGTATTTTTTTTTGTTGTAATATAATGCGCCCTCCAGACTCACCGAGAACCGAGAACACCCGAGAAGCGTGAATGTGATTAGTTTCTCGCGTTCTCGTTCTCGGGCTCGTCTGTTCTCCGCTCGGTGTCCGTTTTTTGACCCGCTTCAAAGGGTTTCTCGGGCGAGAAAAGAGAACCGTATCACATTCGCGTTCGGCCTCACTGCGATGTAGGAAGTGATTTCCATCGCATGGCTGTGCTTTGCATTTATTAATCTGAGCTCTGAACCAGGGCCTGTCGAAATAATTAATTTTATCTACACTCATGCTTTAAATCTTCTATTTAAAACATTGATTTTGCTTCTAATTTATATTTGGCATTTAGTTATGATCGAAATTTATAGCAATTCGTTCAGGTTTAAGTCCCGTCTCAGCACTTCTCCATGACAGGATTTTTTTCCCATGTTTTTCGTTTTCTATTTAATTTGGTATCCTCTATACATTCTATAAAGCTTTTTTAAAACAGCTTATTGCCAACATTAAAACAACCAATATCCTAGTAAACATTATATTATACACGGATGATATAATTATAATGTTAGGTTGTACTCAATTTTATAATATCACTCCTTCGCTTTTTCGATCCTACAAACTGCTGTGGTTTACTGTAAATACCAAAGCCGCTGCATTGTCAAAGTCATCCATTTCGCTTAACGGTCGACAACGCAAGTGAGAAGTTCGCGTGAATGTAGATACCATCTCGTTTCCGGAGGGCCTATAAGAAATCGCGCATTTAAGGGTTAAGTCTAACATTAAGAACATACCAGATAGGTACCGAATCCGGGCACACAATTTGAAAGCAACCAATATTAGCCCATATCTGGCTCAATACGGGAAGTTGCTGCGCAGTTCTCTTTTTAGTAAAAAAATTGTGTAACTCCTAACTAGTGATTCTTGTTGGAAAGCTATTAATTACTGGTGAGTAAATACATGTTGCCTTCATCTACAATTATTAGCTGTTTGAAAGAGTAAATGTAGTTTATTGCTATTTCTAATCTATAAAGTTTAACCAATGTTTGTTTGGAATAGTAGGATATGGGGTACAGTGTAACATAATATTATAGTATGCCCTATTTGATTTTTTAAAATTCTAGGTTGTTACATCGACGGAACCGGATCCTGTTACTGTCGGAGTCGATGATATTAGAGCTCATATTGTCATTACCTAAAATGGAAAAGAAAACAACATGTCAAGCTGATTGTTACTCATTTCCAGAAAAAAATACTTATGCTCTTCTTCAATCAAGGCTAAGAAAAGATTTCTAAAAATATGTTATAGAACATAAGTTAAGGTTAAAGGTTTATTATTTTTCATACTTTAGGTATTTTGTAAGATGTTTCTTTAGTCTATTTTTATAGCGGGCCCATCTTGTTATACTGTACCTCTACGACTGTTAAACTGTAGGTACCCCGCCCCTGGGGCACACTATAACAAATTTGTGATCTCAGAAAACAAAAAAAAAAGTGATTTCTAATCATGATTTTGATGTTATTTTAAGTTGATTATGGAAGTTAGTGACTGCTGATTTTATAATAAATAATAAGAAGAGGATAATATTAAACGGTGTTTTGACGTGACAACGTCTTATAATTTGATAGAGCCGGCTGCACGCACGAAAAAACATGACGCATGCGGCGTTACCTCGCTCTGAGGCGTTCCATGTAAGGCTTGAAGTGCAAGCAAAAATCTATTAAACAAATGAAATTAAATTTTTCTTTTGAAAAATGCTACCATTCCATCAGTATTTTCTTAAGACGTTGTCACGTTCAACTATCGTCAGTAAACCGACTTTACAGACAACCAATTTTTTTTTCTAAAAATAAAAATTACCTTTTGTTACTCTGTCCCCCACTTAAGAAGTTTCGCTTCAAAATCAAAAGTAGTAGGTACATATTCATGTTTTATTTAAATTACCTGGTTTTGGGGTGACGAGATTTTAGTGGCGACACCAATTTTTAGTAGTGTGCGTATATCTGTGTGTAAGCGTTAGCACACAACAACAAATTTTCTACTTCAGTTTTGAAGCGGCACATTGTATGGAAGGAACTATCCTTCTAGTATGTTTTTATTCAGGGTTAAGTACATTTTTACTTGACATTGGCGAAATGCGTTATTTATCGCGAACGCCATTCATTTAAAGAAGAAGAAGAATCAAATGGGGTTGGGGTAGTGCAGTGGCGGCGCTAGACCCCATGTGGACGCGTCGGCGACATGTGCACGAGGCCTTTTTTACTTCGCAATAAAAAAAAAACCGTTAAATTAAGTGATCCAAATAATAAATAATGTATGAGTAAACGAGTTTTATTGTTGATAATCAAATGATGACAAAAAATAATTACACACATAGAAATTGAAATAGTCGAACTTTTCGATTTTTAGCCTCGTTGAATTTTATTCCCAGATCCTTACCGTAAGTCGTCTGGGTTGGTACCTACCCAGACGACCTACGATATGGATCCGCCATTCTTATTTCTATAGTGAAGCAGTTTGCTGTGTTTCGAATTGAAGGGAAAGGTAGCCAGTGTAAATTACTGAGCATGGAAGGCATATCACCTTAGTCCCCAGGATGGCAACGCACTTGCAGTGTTAATTTAGGTACCCTTATTATGGTAAGTGTCTATAGGCGACGGTAGCCATTTAACACCTGGTAGGCCGCAAGCTATTGTTTGCCATCACGTAGTATAAAAAAAGTTCACTCTGAACTGCATTTCAGGAGATTCAACTGGTTCATCAGTACCTATGTACGTAACTTTTTTTCGTTCGTTCGTAAAAATAATTTGTGCGGCCCTCTCAGGCGCGAGGCCGTCGGCGGTGGCCAACGTCGCTGACGCCTAGCGCCGCCACTGGGGTAGTGTTAAGTATCAGGGCCGAAACTGTGTTAAGCGTGCTCCGTGGACACGCGATCGGCTACGTCGCGTATGCACGCCTTACGCAGTGTCACCAGTACAATTTTAACAGTTTGGATGTCCAGTCGTGTCGATGGAGAACATAATATTATATTATTACTTAGCGAAACTACAAGTACAAAAAAAAACGACTAGCACCTAGCCTTTTATTGAATCTAGGTTGCTATGCGGGGATTTCGTTGTAAAGTTTAGTAAATTAAGGGTTAATGAAAACTTATTTTACAAGTATTTTAAAGTTTCGGTTCAAGTTCTGTAGGTGTCTTTGTGAACACGCATTGTGACACCTATCGTTCCTGACGATATGATTCTAGGTAGGTACAGTCAGCTTTATAATGATATGAGGTGCCAAGGTGGTCAAAAACATGTTAGGAGCAAAGTTTCAATAATATCTTTGCATTCAAAGTTATCAAAATATTCTACACAAACAACCAGTCTTATATATCTTCATACCATAAATCTTCAATTATATATACACGATTAAAATGATCTTTTATATGTACGCATCGTAACTGTTCATTGGTATATAAGCGTTCAGAGTACTCATAAATATCTTCACTTTTGCTTCACTTACATATATTATTCAATTTTCAATAGATTGAAAGTTAGACATTAAGGGATTTTCAGAGATTTTTCTTTAAATTGGTATTTTTGCGATTTGTTATGTTTTAATTTAGTTATAATTTTCAGACGGAAAATTTGCCATGGAAGCTCGCCCACGGTAGCAACGAACTTTTATGACAACTTCTGTCAACGATTTTGTGAGCAATTTTATTAGCAAGTTAATTTCCGCTCGTTCCTTTTTACAGCGACAATCGCTTCGCTCGGGATACAGACCAACTTTAATGATGAGCAACTTTTTGTGGCAACTAAGCGTTTCAGTATTGAACTGATTATTTTATATTCTATAACAAAATAGCTCTGCGATTGTCGCCAGTGGACGAACTCCCTAAACGATTTTGAATTGATGTTATCAGAGGTTGATAACCCAAGGTAACAAAATATAACGCAACAGAAATAAAAAAGATCATCAATATTATTTTAAATAGTTTAAACTAGAGGAGATAAATAATATTTTAATTGAGACTCAGCAGTGGCATAGCAAATGATTACGTTATTGTGAGCAATATATCCTAAAAGAAGAGGAAAAAACGTATGTAGTATTTAATTGCAATGATGATTTAACATACAGAATAATAAAATAAAATAAGCCTATAGTAAAAGTTCTCAAACATTACGGACGATTATAACTTTTGATTATCTTCTTTTATAAATGAAAGGTTGAATTTACAATTGTTTGAGAACTTTTACTATAGGCTGACGCATTCAGAAGCTTAAAATTCCAATGTGGACCCCCAACGGGAACGCAAACGACCAACCCGCACTTGGCCAGTGTGGTTGACTAAGGTCTAATCGCCTAATGTAGGGTAGGCTCGAGACCCTCGGTGGAGACATTATATGAGCTGTTGATGACGATTTATTCATGACCCATGACATACTAAATGCATACTAAATTCGATTAAATATGCAGCCTTTTATCCAAAAACATGTCTTAGTTGCAATAGAAAATTGCATATAAATCTGTATTTACTTTTCGCTGACTGATATTTTAATCAGCATTTAATTTCAGTATTTTAGCAATTAATTTATATTAATAAATATAATGATTTGTAGAATTTGGTAAAATTAATACCTTAGATTTAGAGCCCCTGCATTTGTCATATGACATATGCATATGACAGCTTTGCTTAGTTTACCTTTGTTTACAGGAAGGGAGTGTATGGACCGTAATACCCCAGATTAGCGTTTACTTTTCTTTACTACCGAGATATTTTTGATAACTTTACGTGCTTAGATACCATTGAATAGTTATTCGCCAATATATTATTGGTCATCTTAACACATTACATAATATTGGAATTGTGTTGTTTAGATAATATTGACTACTGTGGATGGTTACAACAATAAGATACTCTAGCAGCGCATATAATATTTAATTTTTGTCTGTTAGATAATTTTGATCAGTCTTGACACTCAGATATTTAAGAAGCTGACCGTACCTAACCTACCGATATCTTTCCTTATACATAAGATTACATATTGAGAACACAAATAGTATTTAGTTTACATGTTGTATAAGTAGTAAGTAAATACTTAAAATAAATGAGTAATAACGTACGACGTAACGTATGACTTAAGAGCACTTCACTCGACATTATTATTGTGTCGTATTACCCATATTATTTTATTTTATTTTATTTGGGGGGCTTACAGCTTACTTAGAGAAATATACACTGCAATACATTAAAAGAGGCCAGTAACAAGCCTCCACAGGTTGCACTGATTTATAAATTCTGATTCTTACATTATTGTACAAAAATAAAACTTCCTTGAGAAACTTTTTTAACAAAATAAAAAAATAAAATCAACAATAATAAATACTACAGCAAGTAGTCACCTGCCAGCAGTCTATTCACACTACTTAAACTACTACAAAATAAATCTATGTTGTTGTTTGTCCTGCACACATCATTAAATTGTTTGACGACACGAATTAAGTAAGAGTTGCTATGATGCACTGTACCAGAGAATGGAACGTGAAGTAGATTTCTAGGACGGCAATGACGAGGTGGAACATTTACATTTAATTTCGATAAAAGCTCAGGACAGTCAACTTTCGACTGAGCTATTTTCAACAGGAAACGCATATCAGCTATCGTTCTACGAACCTCAAGAGGAAGAAGATGGAATCTAGTACAACGATTTCTGTACTCCATATACGGAATTTTAAATTTGTAGCTTAAAAACCTAGTAAACTTTTTTTGGATTCTTTCCAATCTGAGACAGTGATTCGCATAATTTGGCCTCCAAACTGGACTGGCATATTCAAGGTGGCTCCTGACAAACCCACAATAGAGAACTTTGAGCGGCTTCATTGTAGTAAAACAACTGCTATTACGAATAATAAAGCCCAGGGACGAAGATGCCTTCTTCACTATTTCATCAAGATGATTTTCGTAAATGAGCTGACTATCTAGATGAACACCAAGATCCCGAATCTTATCCGCACGTTCTAAAAGTGTATTAGCAATGGTATAATTGAATGTTGTTTTATTCCTCTTTCGACAGAAACTTATTGCAATACATTTACTAATATTGAGATCTAGATTATTTGCCTTACAATACTGAGCCACTCTTGTAAGATCATCCTGCAAAAGCATGGCACCTGATAGATCCCTCACTGACTTGTAGATCTTCATATCGTCTGCAAAGAGCAAGAAGTTGGAATGATGAAAACAGTTTCTAATATCATTGATGAATACCACAAATAGTAAGGGACCCAACAGCGATCCCTGCGGAACTCCAGAAGGTATGGTAGACCAAGCCGACGTATAGCCATTGAGCACTACTGCCTGGGTTCGATTTTGAACATATGAGGAGAACCATCTAAACAAGTCACCTCTTATTCCCAGACGTAGGAGTTTCTGTAATAGAATTTTGTGGTCGACCCGATCGAACGCCTTACTGTAATCAGTATAGATGGCGTCAACCTGACCACCGCCATCCATAGTCTCCGAAACAAAGTTGGTAAAGAGTATGAGATTGGACACAGTAGACCTATCCTTCAAGAAACCATGCTGCTGCTGACAAAAGCTAGGTTTAAGGTGGCTATATAGCTGATTATAAACTATTTGTTCGAGTATTTTCGCTAGAAGACAGAGCTTAGATATTGGACGGTAATTCTCCACCTCATCCCTATGTCCCTTTTTATGGATAGGAGACACAAATGCGGATTTCCAGCAAAGTGGAACTACACCTTCAGCAATCGATCGCTTAAAAAGCAGCGCTATAGGTTCCGCTAGTGCGTCAGCACACCTCACTAAAAACATAGCGGAAAGAGCATCGGGACCAGCTGATTTATTCAAATCAAGAGACTTAAGATGCTTCTTTACGTCATTTTGATCAATATAAATTGTACTTAAGATACCATCGCAGGTGACATCATTAGCTCTCTGCTCAGTATTGGTGGATGGAATCGATGATTTAAGAAAAGTAGAATCAAAATAGGTAGCAAACAAATCGCTGATACCCTGGCCATCGTCACTTCTAATCCCGTTGTAGGACATACTGGATGGATAGTTACTATTATTCCGTCTTCCTTTAACAAAGGACCAGAATGCTTTTGGGTTGTCAGTAATTGATGTCTCAACACTAGCCATGTACGCCTTATAACATCTTTGTTCAACCTCATTAAATCGATCACGAAGTAATCGGTATGATGTACGATCAGAAATATTACCGTAGACTTTATATATGGACAAGTATTTATATTTTTCCTTAATGATTTTAATAAGTGCCGAGTTGTACCACCACGGGTATCTGGAAGGTTTGACGAACCGCTTGGGAATATATAAATCTCTTATTCTGAACAATATAGAGTAAAATGAACCAAGTGATTCTTCCAAATTACCCTGCATAAGTATATCATACCAATCTATAGTCAAGAAATCAGATAAAATCTGGTCATAATTACCACTACTGTAACGGTAAATAATACGCGAGGGGACTTTTAGAGGCTGAAGCTGTATAAAATCTATTTTAATACCTAATGCTGGATGATAATCGTCCTCTGGATGTGGCTCAGGCTGTCTGGACAAATCTTCAAAATAGCTTACATTTAAGTAGGTCAATAGGGCATTTTATGTGACGGCTAACCACCCTTACTTCAGAAGAGGTGACGCTACAGAATCTTAGATAATCGATCGAAACCGTGTCCAGCCAGCTTGAAAAACCACTTTTCGCTGGTCTCTCAGTCTCGGTAACGGAAGTGGTTTTGAAGACTTTTTGCATATCAACGGGCGTCACATAAATTTGTGACGGGCATCGAGCTAAAAGTTTTGTGATACGTACAGCGGTTTATTAGAAAAATGCAAAAATCTGTGTCCAGCCAGCTTGAATTTACGTATAAAACTTCTGGCTGGCACTTCTGAATCTCGATAACGGGAGCGTTTTCGAATATGGTTCCTTTTACTAACAAAATGTGACGCAAGTTGTGACGGTAATAACGTTTGATTTATGGCGTCACGTGTAATGGTTTACGAGAAATCAATTAAAAACTGGTGTCCAGCCAGCTTGAAGTTCAAGCTGGCTGGACACATGTATCTCCGCTGCCTGATGGTCTACGGCCTTCGAAATATGTTCAAGTTTTTGTGACGGGGACGATAATGATAATCTGAAGTTGTGACGGAGAAAGTTTACGTAGTTTCAAAGATATTAATCATATAATTTTTTCCATACAAACATCTATTAATAATGTTAGGTGACCATAATTTTACACAAATAAAGGATTTCTTTTTAATCGACTTATCGGCCGGTTGTGGCCACACCTGCATTGTATTTGATTTTTTCCGTGAGAATAGGTTTTCCCGCAGTAAAAAAAAATTAAATAAAAAAAACCGCCTTCAAAACTAAAAACGGGAGAAATAAAAGTTTTGTTTATAAAAATCTAAATGTTTTTAGAGGTCGGTCCCGAATACAAGTGACAACGTTTATTACAAATATTGAGGTTGGCACCGACCTCAAAAAAAATTAGATTTTTATAAACAAAATTTTTATTTTTCCCGTTTTTAGTTTTGAAGGCGGTTTTTTTCTGCTTTTTAGTGTTTTAAGTATAGAAATTTTCAGGAAACTACTTCAAGATCTTTTAGACACAAGTGATAAAATTATGATATCATCAATGTCAATTAAATAGGCATTATTAAGGATAACTCAAAAACTATTTGTCAGATGTCGATAAAATTTAAATGGGACCCCATGACAAGCACTAGCTTCCAAAGGTCAAAAGAATCTTCAAAATCGGTCCACTCAGATTATCTCAGATTCTGTAGCGTCACCTCTTCTGAAGTAAGGGTGGTTAGCCGTCACATAAAATGCCCTATTGACCTACTTAAATGTAAGCTATTTTGAAGATTTGTCCAGACAGCCTGAGCCACATTCCTCTGGTACTAAGGAATCGAAACAAGATGACATATTATGCTTACGTACAAACTTCTTTCATTGTATGTACCTATACAATTGTATTACTTTAACTTTTAGTGCAATAAAATCTCTTTACGGTGACGGTCGAGCACAACATACGTAACAACTTCTCAACCAAACTTAGGTACCTGTAAGGGCAACACCTCTTACAAATATTTACCTGTTGTTTATTTTTTCAGCGTCACTGAAGTTTTTAAATTGTTCAAACAATGCTTCTGTCCCTTCGGTCCCATATGACGGGGTGTCATAGATGCTCACTTTAGTACCTTGTCATAATAGTCTTAGAGGTCACGGGATTTTTCATAACGATCATGGATACGGTTAGATTTACATTTATAGTTTGTAGAGTAGTCCCCTAATGTGAATTATGTCGGTCTGGCTGCTCTCAATGGTTGCAACATCGAGTTATAGAGCTTACAAGAGACTTCATCGTTGCGAAAAAAAAACGATCATGGAAATGGGTAGTTTTAGTACACATTCAAAGTATGGCGTCTCCACAGGTGAAAAAAGTTAGTCTGCCTGCTCTCAGTGGTTGTATTTCAGAGAAAAAAAAATAACAGTAATCAACAAAATAAAGAATGAAATCGAACAAATCCAAATTTTATTAATTAAACTTTCATAACTTTATCATGTGTGCGTTACTCCAGCAAAATGTTCTTTGGGTAAAATCAGAGATTAGTCATTTTGTAGAATATTGCTAAGGCTAAAGTTAAAGTTAAATATTTACTTATCTCCAATATTCTTTTAATATTTTTTTGAGCTTTTTTATTAAGTAGTCACATTAAATACTATAAGTACTAAACCACAAAATAAAATTTCGAATCTAGTTTTTTTTTAAATATTTAAAAGCTTGCAATATAATATAATAAAATGCATAAAGTATCAAAAATGATACCTCCTTTTATTTTCATTTAAGAATTCATACTAATTGACTGATTCAATAAAACTCACAAACACGAAATTCCTTTACCTTTTAGCTCTAAAAGAAAATGCAAATTATTCATTTTCAAAAAACTGAAATTGTACTTTTTATCCGGTCATGTAGGTAATCCAAATCTTTTGATAAATATACTTGGAACATTGAAAATTACGAAGGTATGTGTATACTGGGTGTAAAAGACATGAGCAGTCAAACGAAAACCACGTATTCTATACGTTAAAATAAGACATATTTCAAAAAAAATATTGCTGGGAAATGATTTTTATTTTTTGGTGTTACAAAAAATTGCAAATTGTACCGCGCAATGTAAAGGGCTCAACTCGCACGCAACTCGCAAAACCGCGATAATTTTGCTTGACGGCGGCCCCGTTCGTTAGTGTCCGTGCGCATCGAGTGAGCTACATTGAACGCTAACGTTTTGAAGCCATTTTTTGTTATGAAATACTAAAAAAAATGATAATGTTTCTTTGGACAATAATAAAGAAATAACGTATCAAATACGTTTTCATAAAAAAATGAAAAAAAAAATTATGACTTTGACCTTCAATAAAATCGTAACTATCAATTTCCCAGGTATAGTCTAAAGGAAGAAAAATGTTATGACGGTGAGCAGAATACATGGTTCTCGTTTGACTGCTCATGTCTTTTACACCCTGTATAATTGCTGATAATGCAATAATTTTTATTGATATTTGTATTGGTTCTAACATTTTTATCATGCTCTTGCTGGTATCAAAAATTATACTCCATGCAGATAGGCTACCTTGGTTATTGGGGGGTCCACGTCAGGAAGCCTCCTCGTGGCGGACCCTGGTAACGTGGTGGGGAAACTTTTTCGGCGGATGTGTGGCTTTTGATGTCAAGTGTCCCTTGGCAATCGAAGTCACATGCCATCGTCGAGTTGTTTTTGTTTTCCCACCACGGCTAGTTCCGGACGGCCCTTTTCAGGGTCACGACCGCGCCCGAAGTCCCTCGGATGCGGTCCGATGGCTGCTCCCGGTGTCCTCGTCAGGAGGACGTGCCAGGTCGAGCAGCCGTCGGTGAGGAGGCGGCCTACAAGGCCGGCGTCGGCTAGCGGCCCACAGGGGCTGGCGTCAGTCGGTAGCCCCAGTGGGCTGCTGGCCACCAATTGGTACACAAGGAGTGCCTAGACGGGCAGCGTCGGGACGGTCTCGGTGTAGTTGCGCTCGCGTGCGCAGATCCCGAGCCGTCCCGCAATAGCGCACTGGAGGTCAGGCCGGGGAGGATGTTTAGTGGGTATGGAGGGAACACCTTTAACTCGAGTCCCACATATCCCCTGCGGTTGGCACCACTCCGCAGGTACGATGCGTAAATGCATTTGACCTCCCCAACAACAAAAAAAGGCTATCTTGGTTATTGAGATTATTCTTTACGACATTTTCTATGAATTTGTAAGCTTTTGTTTAATTTTTCGACATAATAACTACAAAAATATTATATGGGAACGATATAGACGATTTGGTTAGGGGTCATCCATAGATTACGTCACACGTTAAAGGGGGGGGGGGGGGGAGGGTATCACCAGAATGTGTCATTGTGTGACACGGGGCAGGGGGGGGGTTCAAAAGCTTTGTGACGTTACTAAAACGTAGTACTAAAACAAGTTAGGGAGTTTAAGAGGGGTTCTAAAAATGTGAAAACATGTGACAAGGACGGGGGGAGGGGTTAAAAAGTCCTAAAATTCGTGTGACGTAATTTATGGATGGCCCCTTACGGAGTCAGAAGGCGGCAATCACTCGGAAGATGATGCGGTATCAGATGACGTATATTAAGTTATGAGAAAATTAGAGTACAATCTTAGTCGTTAACAATTGCAAGCTGTACTCGAAGATGATCAGATACAGTACACTTTGGAAAATCATGACCAAGTTTTTTATAAATGCTTACCTTGCAATCATTACAACAGCTCATATAATGTCCCTACCGACGGGTTTAAACCTATCCCACATTAGCGGCGATTAGGCCTTAGTCAACCACGCTGGCCAAGTGAAGGTTGGGCGACTTCACACTCAACCTAAGAATTTCTTCATAGGCGCGTGCAGGTTTGCTCACGATGTTTTCCTTCACCGTAAAAGCGTCGATTAAACGTACATATGAATTCAAAATTTGAAAATACATTGGTACTATCGGGGTCTTGCTAAACTTTACAGTTTAAAAATTTATATATTTTATATTTATTTATTTATTTTCTCTCACACATGTTACAATTTTCATTACATGGTACATTTATTTTAAGGCATGAACCTGTGTGTGAGAGACTGGAGCCTGAGATAGGTTTCCAAAAGAAACCCGTAGTACAGGTCAAATTTCAGTACAAATTTTTCGTTTGACGCGAGCCCTTTCTGTTGACCCCCGCCTTCTATTACTATTGACCAATAGAATACCCTCTTTTGTTCTGTAAGGCAACTGGTTGGCAATTCATAAAAAAGGCTATTGTTTTAACAAATTGCAACCAGATGTCATTACGGCAATGTTTGCTAAGGCAATTGTATTGCATCACTCTGGGATCCTCACTTAGAATTCTATTGGTTCAATTCGTCGACAGTGTAATACAAAAACGACCCATAAGGTGGAAGATTACGGAGACCGCGAATGTACGTGTCGGGGATCGAATCTCCTGGGTGGGAGGCAACGCCCGTAAGCAGTATCTTCCGAGTAATTGCCGGCTTCTGACTGCCTAATCAAATCGTCTATATCGTTACCATATAATAATTTTGTAGTTATTATGTTGCAAAATTGAAGCAAAAGCTTACAAATTCATAGAAAATGTAAAGAATAATCTCAATAGCCACGATAGCCTACCTGCATTGAGTATCATTTTTGATACCAGCAAGAGCATGATAAAAATGTTAGAACAAATACAAATATCAATAAAAATTATTGCATTATTTTTTTTACTCAATACTCAATATATTTATTGTAATTCCTTATTTTGCTGATTACTGTTATTTTTTTTCTTTGAAATACAACCACTGAGAGCAGGCAGACCAACTTTTTTCACCTGTGGAGACACCATACTTCGAATAGATACTAAAATTGACCAACCAGCGCACGGCCTTAAGTATGATCACACAAATAAATAAAATCAGTGTAACATTATACAGTTTTTATTTTAACATGAATCTAACATTTTAACTATACACTTTAAAACTCTATAATAAGTTTTCAATAATACATTAATTTCAATTTTAGACATTAAATTACCGTAACTTTATTCTTAACGCACTCAACAGAAAACGAAGCAGTGCTCTGTACTGTTTCAGGCATTGTGACAAGACATCTATGAAATTTTATAGAATACTATATTATGTGTAAATAGTTGCTATATTAAATTAAGGAAATAATTAAATATATCTACAAGGTGAATTAATATATAGCATTTGACCAGTATCTCAGGTCATAAATTTTTTAGGGACACATACTTGTTCTACTACACAGACAATTTAAGATTTCTTAAAGTAAGCTTTACATACCTTTCAATGATGATTTTATTATTTGACCTTCATGACTCTGGATTAATTTCCTTTAGTCATAAAACTCAAGATGATTAACACAGTTTACTTAATACATATACTTGTGCAGTTAACAGGTATATAAGGGTGTAATAAATACATATGACATTAAACATTAGAAATCCCGAAAACCTATCAATCAATGTTATCATATTTTTAGAAGATTGGAATGTAGTTATCAATCTTAGCACGGTGTTTTTGAGCAACACATTCACTGATCCAAACAATATTCCGACATTCTTGCTCCTTCAGCTTAAGGTAGGAGTAGAAAACACCAAAGTGGAATTGTTGAAGGAATGCATGCACATTTAGGCTCACCTAAAACAAAGAATACTTCTGTAGGAACAGTTGAACCATAATAATTTTCGTAAATAAAAATGTGACTACAAAGTTGTATATGAATTTTTACTGTTTGGATGAAGAATAACTAAACCTTACCTCATGTTCAAAGAATTTATCTTCCAATGTTTTGTCCCCAACATTATTGCCTGCTCCTTCAAAAAGTGCAGAATATTCAGCATAATATTCAGCAACAGCTTTCACTTGTTCATAATCATCAGCTCTTGCCAAGGCTGCCAATCCATCAGGGTTCAATTTACCACAGCGTGGGTACAGTTTAGCTCGGTCATCTTTGGATAGTTCAGTACCAAAGGAGTTAATGGTAATGATAATAGCACGACGGTCAGCTTCAAACTGGAATAATTAACAATTTGTAACTCCTAAATCAATATTTGGAATGAAATTTTATCAATATCAATTAAAACATTATGACTACAACATTTTAATGCCTCCACAATATTCTAATATATCTGTACTTACAGCTAAGATTTCACACATAACATCAGCGGTAGTACCACCAATCTGTTTGCAAAATTCATAAAAAGCTTCCAAGTAAGCCTTGTATAAAGTGTTACGGATAATCTCAATGTTCATCTCATCCAAATCTTGCTCGCTGATACAGTCTACAAAGAAAGGAGCCAGTGGTGTGTCCACTAGCACAGCATTGTAGAGTTCAGCTGGAGTGGCAGCCACATGGATAGCTTCCATTTGCTCAAAAGACCCCAAAGGATGGCATTTCGGAATCAACTCTGAAATTGGTCTCTGGTGCAAAGTACCCGTAATCAACAAGATGATGTTATCAATCATGTAACTGTACGTAATAAAATCCAGGAATGTAGATAAAGGTTCCACAGAGTGGTTCCTAAGATGCTGGAATTCAATGACGAGCTTCTCACGTAGCTTGTCATCAATGGTAGATACTGAAAGTGGGCTGGGCTCATTGGCTAGGAATGTTCCATAGTCTGTACCTTGCAAATGGAGTTTTAGATCTGAAATTAGAAATGGAAAATGATTGTATCGATCATCTAATTATTTCATTATCAAAGAAATGATTACAACATACCTTCTAATGTCTCGCACTGAACCAAGTTCAAGTAATCAGATTGTTTAAGGATACCACACTTGAAACCGCGACATAATCCTTCCAAATACCCAGCATCAATATTAAATAAACAGCCCTTCATTTTTAGGAACCACCCTGCTTCGGATTCGTACAATAAAGCTAAAATCTACGTTTACTTCTAAAAGCTATAGTGTAGCAGAAAAACGAAAACGACTATGGTTTATGGATTGATCATATGATTAATCCATAGATATTAGTTGTTGTTTTTTTTTGTTTCTTTTGTCCCTAACGGGACAAGCAGAGGATATCATGTCCATACAGCCCTGTCTGTATTTATGTCTTCTTTCTTGATGTTTGCATTAAAATATGGGCGTCGCACATTTTAATGCATCTAGGGAGTGCTTGGAAAGAAATGCATGGCAACAGACCTCATGATTGTGATTGTGTCTGTATTTATGTCTTCTTTCTTGATGTTTGCATTAAAATATGGGCGTCGCACATTTTAATGCATCTAGGGAGTGCTTGGAAAGAAATGCATGGCAACAGACCTCATGATTGTGACTGGTGAGAATTGTTTATTTTTCCTTGCATTATTTACATTATTTGTATATTGTTTGCATTATTATTGTTATTTGCATTATTGTTTATTTTGTATGGACCTTTATTTCAATGATTCCTCATAACTGTTCGTCAACACGGATGCTTATGCAACGAAACGACACCACTGTCACTGCACAAAATCCACTCCGAAGCAATTTAGAATTATTGAAATAAAGATCCACGGTTGGTTTGGTTTTGGTTTTGGTGGTTAGGTTAGTTTGGTTATGGTTTCCCGCCAAACACTCCTTATTTTTTTTTTATTAAATCAGAAGCCGATCCCAACCCACCAGTATTCAGAATGTTGGTAATACAAACAACTCTTGCTATGGGAACACAGATATTACAATCTAAGGAGATCGGTCGAATCGCCGAGGTCATAGGAAGACCGAGTGTCGCCATCAGCGGCCGTACGTACTACATAACATGGTTCTAGTTGAGCATGCCGTAATATACACTATTCATTGTGCGCGTCTTTAGAACTGCGAAGCGATGAAAGTTAAGCACAGCCGCAAAGGTGATCGGTCGAATCGCTGAGTTACGTATTCACTTGACTTTTCGGAAAGCGAAGTG
Source organism: Elophila nymphaeata (assembly GCA_955850985.1). NCBI lineage: Eukaryota > Metazoa > Arthropoda > Insecta > Lepidoptera > Crambidae > Elophila > Elophila nymphaeata. The sequence continues at coordinate 18,098,637 of OY039068.1, forward strand.
GCGTAAATGTATGCCCACAGGGCATACACTTGTCGCAAGTTAAACGCCGGCTTGGCCTATCTCCTTGTATTATTAAATCTGTGTATGGGACCATCATCGAAATCGCGAAAAAAAAATCAGCTGTTTCATACATTTTGGCTGGGTAGGTGTTGCAAATTTATTATAATAGGTTTAAGGTAACGGTTAAGGGATTAAAATTAGTGGGAACACATTTATCTCAAGCCTTAAGCAATATAATTTCACGACTATTTCGCTTGGAAATTGCACAGATACGAATATTAAATTCGCGATTCGCGCGGCTTTCTAGCTGCTGCACGTGATGGCTATGCGTTCTGATAAACTCATAGCCAACGAGTTTTTAGCATTTATTCAACATGCCATAGACACGATGGATGAGGTCACCATCATGCAGATCTGCAAGTCAAGTTTTCCTGAAGCAGTGGTAAGAAGCTGCTCATCGATACCCTCAGCCAGACCGCGCAGATGCCATCCCGCAGGAGAGGAGAGAGGAGTGTCCAGGACGTCATCACCTTATTGAAGGAGACCGATCCAGACAACGTGCCAGCTTTCGTGGCGAAACAGCTGCACAAGCTGCCTCCCGTCACATTCGACCACGTCGACGTCACCAGACTGCTGAAGGATATCACGTTCCTGAAAACCAGCCTGGCCGAAGTTCAGTGTAGGTTGGAAGTATCGGAATCTACTATAAGTGAGCTGCGTACCGAATTATCTTTATTAAAAAATAATAGTAATTAGGTATGTAGGTCAACTGAAACCGAGGCTTCCAACGTCAACACTCGACGTCGTGGAGCGCAAAATGCATCTGTCGGCAGTTTTGTTTCGCCGGTGTCAGCGACGGCTGTGTGTGATGCATTGTGCCCCGTCGCCACCGCCCGCTGCCCCGCGCTTGACTCGACACAGTGGCGCTATACAACAGCGAGCCAACCACGTGCTTATGCTGCTGCCGCCGCTGGGGTTCCACCACCACCATCTCAGCGGCCGTTAAAGGCTAGTAGCCGTTGTAAGCGTGCTAGCAAAAAGGAGCCTCCGCTTTTTCATAGGGAGGAGAATAAGTAACCAAGGTGCAGAGGAGAAAGAAGAAGCCCGTCACCCGCAACCACTGCGGAACCGCACCAACTGGGGACAATCAAGTCCTGAAGTTCGAACGACGCAGCTATACTTGTCCCGTTTGCACTGGTCTACGAAGGTGGAGGAGGTTTTAGACAATGTCAGAAAGAAGACCACCTGGAAGCTGCGAGTCGAGCGACTGGAGTCTTGCCACAAATTATGTTTTAAGTCAGCCTGTCAGTCACGTAGAAAAGACAACAATTGTCAGACTGCAGTACTATTTTTCACGCACACGTGCACATTACTCATACATTGGTCCAATGTTTTGGTTTCTCCCTAGGCATTCATTGCCAATCTATCTATAAGCGCCAGTAAATATAAATCTATGGCTAAAATCAAGAAATTTAAAAACTGGAAGGCACATACAATAAAAAAGTGAAGACAACTTTTTGGACCCCAAGTAACCTTTGAACGTTTCTGTTACCTACCTGTCCCTTTCTAACTCCGCACAAGTCTTAGATTTTAAACATCTAAGGCCTAAAGTAATATGATGACGTGCGTACGTATGATGTATTAGACACATGACGTGACAAACGTGTGTTCTAGTCTAGTGGTTAGAAGGAGACAAATAGGAAATAAGAAGTTTCAAAGACAATTTTTTTGTCTTCACTTCTTTATGGGTACTGTGGCTTCCAGTTTTACCTATAAATTTTTTGGCTAAAATCATTACGCTTCCTTTTGCATTCGCTGCAATGGCGTAGCTGCATGATTATGGATTCGCAGTAAGCATTTAGCCAATATTGGTAGAAAATAGTTAGTATACACTAAAATTGTACGGTAGATTGAATAACAAGTATCGCTAAGGCCCTGTCCGCACAGCGATAAAACATTCGCGCGGAAATAACAGATTTTTTCGCGCGATTTTTTTACCGCATGTGCGGATAATCCTATAAGATCCCATGTGTCACAGAATTTCGCGAGGAAAAAACGCGCGGTGAAATATCGCTGTGCGGACAGGGCCTTACTGTCTTTGATGGAGTATCTCAAGAACAAGGAGATAATATTTTAATCTTCGTGCTCAAGAAGTTTATATAGTATAAGCACCAATATTTTTTTAGGTAAAACTGGAAGGCACATTAGCAATAAAAAAGTTAAGACAACTCTTTTGCCCCTAGTAACCTTTGAATGTTTCGGTATCCTACCTCTCTTTCTATCTCATAGCACAAGTCACAAGTAATGATTACGTTAGTACGTATGTATAACGTATAAGAGACGAAGTTTTACCTGTAACTTTCTTGCCTAACACCATGAAGCTACAGATTTCTCTATAGGCTTCATGCTCAACACTACAACAAAACATGAATCATGAGTTCCGACGAGGAAGAGGTACTCTCCGTTTCAGCGATTGTGGATGGAATATCAAGGAGAAGACACAGATTTCGAGTTAGACCATATTTACTAAATAACGGGTCTCTCAGGAATTATTTAAACAGTAGAGAATATTATCTTTACACCAATCCATCATAGTTAATGTATAATTATATCAATATTGTAGGGTCAAGTGGGGGACAGTTTAACAAGGGACACAGTGTAATAGGGAATATTTTTGTCCGTTTCTTATTTATCAATGGTCTATCTTGTTGTGTTTTATTAGTTCCATACATCGCCCGTGAACAGCTCTCATCAGATGTCAAATTGCCGGATAAACGGATTAGTGCTTGAATTTGTTTTTAGTAAAATATTTGTGTAAATCGTAACAAGTGACGTTTTATTCCTATTAATTACTGGTGAGTAAATACATGTTGCCTTTATCTTCAATTAATAGGTGTTTTAAAGAATACATGCAGTTTATTGCTATTTCTAATCTATAAAGTTTAACAAATGTTTGGAATTGTAGGGTATGGGTTACAGTGTAACGGGGTACAGTGTAACATATTATAGTGTGCCCTATTTGATTTTTTTGACGTGACAACGTCTTATAATTCGATAGAGCCGGCTGCACGCACGAAAAAACATGACGCATGCGGCGTTACCTCGCTCTGAGGCGTTCCATGTAAGGCTTGAAGTGCAAGCAAAAATCTATTAAACAAATGAAATTAAATTTTTCTTTTGAAAAGACGTTGTCACGTTCAACTATCGTCAGTAAACCGACTTTACAGACAACCAATTTTTTTAAATTTTAGGCGTGTTACATCGACGGAACCGGATCCTGCTCCTGTCGGAGTCGATGATATTGAGCTCATATTGTCATTACCTAAAATGGAAAAGATAAGAAAATGTCAAACTGATTGTTACTCATTTCCAGAAAAAATACTTATGCTCTTCTTCAATCAAGGCTAAAATATATTACAGAACATAAATTAAGGTTAAATGTTCATTATTTTTCATATATAAATCATTGTTGAAGCGCACACAAATCTGTAAAGTCACGCCCCCCCTTTTTTTAATACACTTCTCTGTCTACGGGCGGGAAGAAACTCTCTTCACTTTTCTTATTTAAACCAAAGATATAAACCATACATTTAAACCATACATTCTATATCTTTGATTTAAACAAAGGAGGAATTTAAACTGTCAAAAGTTTCTATCAGACTTTAAACTTTAAAGCAATTGAATAAGGTTGAAAACGAAGAGGGGAAAAACAAAATACTGTGATCCGTCACTGTCAAATTTTTTTAGACATATTCTTTCTAATCTGTGGTCAAATTACAACAAGAATTTCTCCAACTGACTGAAATGTACTCTAGTTAAAATCTTGAACTTAGAAATTCTTTAACCGTGAAAGGAATTAACTTATAGGTACACTTACATAAAAAGCAGAGAGAGATGTTACGAGTCGTCACTAAAATTATTAAAAATGCCTACGCGGGTATGTGAGTTGTGTAAGGTGAAATAAATAGTTTCCTACCGTAACAATTTTTTAAAACAATAACATTATTTCAGTTTCTCCTAATTTACAAATAATACCGAGAATCCAGTATTCGTCGACCACAAATGTAGGAAACAATTTAGACGACCCAAAAAAGGGTGAATCTAAACGGATTACAGAATTTAGAAAAAAATTAAGAGAAACAACACCCATTGATGATCTTGGAGATCAACCAGATATACATCCAGCTCAGAAAGACGATCCTCTTCCACCATGGCCTAATGATACTAACCCCAATACAGGGGAAGTAGGTGGTCCTAGAGGGCCAGAGCCAACTAGATATGGGGACTGGGAGAGAAAAGGCAGAGTTTCAGATTTCTAATAAATTCATATTGGTAAAAGGAAGTAGACTATATAGTATTAAAATATATATTTATTAAAATTATTGAATGTTTAAATAAAACAAGTCATCAATTTCAATTATTTATTTAGTGTTTGCCGATTTACCTATAGTTTTAGGCATTTTTTTATTAGTTGAATCTTCTAATTCCTTAGATTTGTAGTAATGTGGGGCCACTTCTAATAACCATTTGCTTTCTATTTCTGTGACTTGCCTCATGAATTCTTTTGATGTGAATACCAATTCATGGTAAATAACCCAGCGGGGTAATTCTTCAAATAATGCACTGTTAGGGTGAATCATAACAGTCTGAAAATAAAAAATACATTTATTTATTTATACTTTATTGTACACCAACAAAAATGAAATTACAAAATAAAATACATATTGCAAAATTTGGTACATACAATGGGCGGCCTTATCGCTAAGTGCGATCTCTTCCGTGCAACCTTAGGATGGACAGGATCTACATGGTGCAAGCAACTTAGAGGGAAGTTTGCACAATATGAAAAATATTAATAATAATATTTAAAAAAATAATAATAATAAGGACGTAAGTGGACATGTCATAAAAAAAATAATAATACATAACCAATAGTACACCACACACACACACAGCAGAAACATACTTATCTATGTATAATATACAATATTAACTATAATAAATAATTATTACATTAAAGAATGATCCCATTTGCAGGTTTCTTTTTTTGTATGATAAACATGCTGAAATCCACTTTGATTAGAAGATATAGGGGCTTATAGTTATTTTTTTAGTATATAAATATGGCATGTCATGTATTTAACGAGGTTACAAATAAATCTGAATTTCAAATTGAAAAATAAAATCAAAGCCAGTAGCAAAATAGGTTGGCTGCTACAGTGAAGGATAATTTCAAGTAGAAAGTAGCAGCTTAATAATGAGTTGTAAGCTTTGTTTCAATTTAAACTGGCATTAATTCCGAAAAACCATAACCAACCCATCACAGAAACAAATAGTTATGTAATCAATTACCTACTTTACTCGCAAGGAAGCATATGGCAATTATAGGCTTGCATTGAGTTCCATTGCATAATAATACAATGTTTGTTAACACACTGATAATATTAGATCTTTGAAATTGCCGTTTTATTTTCTTATATAAACTTACATTTCTTTAATTCAATAGTTGCTTTACAATGAAATTAAATTTAAAAAGAGGTAGATAGGTTACTTGCTTGCAAAAAGTGGCACCCTAAAAGTAAGCTGATTAGCACACTCGAGCATATAGCACAACATATACTTATCTTTCTCGTTTAGTCTATTGTTAGATATCATGTTGTCTTACTCACAACTTACAATACGGCCATGTTAACTCGCCACATACGACAACATGAAATCGTAGACTTTAGTATTTTGTGTAACATGATGACATTTTGGACCACTTTTGACTTTGAATTAGTATGAAGTTAACCTATCTACCTCTTATAAGCTTCGGTGGCGTAGTGCGTAAGAGCGTCGCCTCCCACCTGGGAGGCACTGGTTCGATCCCCGCCACGTACCAATGTGTTTTCAAATTTTGAATTCATATGTACGTTTGATCGACGCTTTTACGGTTAAGGAAAACATCGTGAGGAAACCTGCACACACCTATGAAGAAATTCTTAGGTTGTGTGTGAAGTCGACCAACCCGCACGTGTCCAGCGTGGTTGACTAAGGCCTAATCGCCCCTAATGTGGGGTAGGCTCGAGCCCCTCGGTGGGGACATTATATGAGCTGTTGATGATGATGATGATCATTGTTGCTTTGGGTTATTATTATTTAAACTGCGATTTTTACAAGAATTTTGTCTGTAAGGAGCACCGCATATCGCACGCAGGACGGCGCGACGCGGCGAATCTAGTATGCGTGCATATGAATTACCACATCGGATGCGGCGCGGTGATGTATGTGTGCACTGAGAGATCACATCGCAAATTTGTGAATAGTAAGTATATTGCAGGTTTCAGTAGAAGTTGTGAAAGAATTGTAGAATAGCGTCATAAAATTCGTTAAGGAAAAAGTTAAAAAGATCAGCCGAAATAAGTGATCTCTCAGTTCTCCCATAGTACTTTCTACATTTGTGACAATATAAAGTTTAAACGAGATGTTTGCTTATGGATTTTTAGTAGAACTTTATTTACAACGAATCTGCTATATAACACGTTAAACAGCGTCGTTTACAAAAATAAAATTACTTCTTCAGTGATCTCTCAATTCACACAAATGAGATTTGTATTTTTGGTGGTTTACCTATAATATTATAAATGAATTCATATTATTTTCATCGCAACTTTCAGTAGAAACTCTAAGAAATATTGTAAAATAAAAATGAATATGCTGCTATTCTGTGCAATGAAGTGATATTTAATTCAAAATATCTAATTTCAAATTATCTAATCATTAATATGACAATTAAGGGTGCGTTCCAAAACGATCTCAATTTACTCGGGGTAGAGTAAATGGTAGCTCCCTATTGGTCGTTATTAAGAAGCGCTTTCAACATTGGTTAGTTTTGTTAAACTATAGTTAATTTACACCAATTAGAAAGCTATCTTACGCTGTCTACTTGGCTTCACCTGGTTTTGGAACGCACTCCAAAATAATACCGAATATTAATTGTGTGTCATCCAAAATTTAGTAGAAAAAATCTTCTAAATTCCACGTTTCTTATTCCGAATTAATGGCGTGAATAATAAACTTATTTAAGCAGGTTGATTATTTCTGCGAATTTAGACAGAATAAGGTGTAAGTACCTACACAAATTGGTGCCGCAGACTTAATTCACCTGAGCTAATTCAACTAGGTGAATTAAGTATACTTTTTCGTAGACTTAATTCACATGCACATGTGATAAATTTGAGTATAGGTAATCCACCTAGGTGGATTCACATGTAGGGGATGCTCTGTTCTGAGACCTCCCTGCGGTGCACCCTGGGCAACGTCTGGTGCCTTCACAGACGGCTGACATCGGAACGGAACGACCCTTTTAAGGGCCAGCGGACCTTTGGGTCGTGGGTTGGACGGCCGATAGGCTGGTGGGCCGCCTTGAGCGGAACTGGGAGGTCGGTCGCTCCTGACACGCCTCTACTCTCAGAGGTGGCGGATGAATGCGACCTCTGGTTTGGTTTTCCGCGGTGGTGTCATGAGAGGCAGCGCCACCCTGTCGAAGCCAGCGCTTGGTGCCTATACGACACAACCGTACCCAATCGAGCCTGCTCCCTCGTGCGGGACCAGTATGACGGCTACGGTCTTAGTTTCCACCCAAGCCACCCTTGACTTTGAATTAGCTATGGGGGACGCGGGAAAAGGCCCTTATCAGGCCTGGTGGAACCTTGTGCGTGTGGTGGTGGCCGGTCTGCAAGACTGTTCCCCCGGACTGTTGTCCCGCCGGACAGCGGACAAGAATGAACGGTGCACCGGTTGGGCCTGAAGGGCGGGCACAGATGGCCTCCCGGTGACAAGCGAATTATCGCGATCTCGAGGTGCTGTCGTAGTATGCCTTGTCAGGATGCCCAGAGAGGACATATAGTGGGTAGGGGCGAAACACCTGTACCTCGAGCCCCACATACTGATGTACGATGCAGCTGCAGGGTTGATGCGTAAATGCATTTGACCTCTCCGATAAAATAAGGTTAATTCACATGTGCAATAGTACATTCAGTACTTATAGTTAATGCAAGAAAAAATTACAATAAAAAAATATAAAACAAAGAAAAAGGTAATTTAAAATTTTAGTATGTATTACCTACTTCAAATTTATTTATATATGAGAAGGTGAATTAAGTCTACCAATAAGTATACTTAATTCACCTAGGTGAATAAACTTTACTGAAATAAAATACAGGTGAATTAAGTGTACTAATAAGTAGATTTAATTCAGCTAGGTGAACAGATGAATTAAGTCACCCAAGTAGTATACTTAATTCACCTAGGTGAATCAGCTCAGGTGAAATAAGTCTACGGCACCCACAAATTGAAACATCTTAGGACATTTTTTTTAATTTCAAAAGAAGGGAAGCAAAGCAAATCAACAAACAAGGGGCCATTCATTTATTACGTAAGACGATTTTTGTTAGTTTTTGACCCCCTCCCCGCGATTGTAAAATAATATATAAGAAAAACCTTTTTGTAAGAAAAAATAAGAAATGGTCGATATCCCCTCATCACCAAGGAATTACAGTATTTATTCGCACCTTATCAAAAGATTTTCAAATTTAGCCTTAGAAATAAACGATAGCACATTTCGAGTTTCCTAGCGCATAAGCATTGAAGAAGATGCTTACATTAATTCGCGCTTTGTTTCTTAAAGGACGATGACAGCGAGAGGAATTATTAAACTTTCAATTATTCATGAAACATGGTTGTTTTGGATAGATACCTTTGCTTTTCCCTTAAAACAAATACAAAATTGTTTCGGAGTCGGAGTTAATTTTGTGAAGGGAAAGGTATGTTAATTTGATGCACATTCATCAGTGTACACGATTAGTTATGAAGAATCATTAAAATAAATGTCTTGTGGTGTGTATAACTTTGAGAATTTTATAGTGGGATTTCCACCTCATCAGGCGCTATCTATCGTTCATCATTTGATGAACGAAAAGTATATCATTATTTAGAGAAAGGCGTGGGGCAATTTAATTGTACCGATCGAATATTTTCAAGAACTAACGTTATTGAGCACCCCACGCTTTTCTCTAAATAATAATTATACTTTTCGTTCATCACTTAGGTTCTATACTACAAAGTTATTTTTCACTTTTTAGTCAGATTTAACATGCATAAAAGCGTGTTTTTTAGTTTTTTTTTTTAACTATTATTTTAATATCCACTGTGCGACACCGCCAACTTAACAATGACAACGCCATTTAGTGACATATAGCTGAACTAAGTAGTACGTAGAGCTGAGCTAACATTCCAAACGTTTAATTTATTAGTCCTGGCGATTCTAATCAGGATAATGGGATATATTTATTGAATTATTGTAATGTCATCGGTCTTTGATAAAGCTATAGTTTGAATGAAATCTGGCCGTTTAAAGTGGGTCAAAATCGAGCCCAAAGAGTCAGTTACAAACATACAGGTGAAACTAATATAAGCGTGTTAAAAAGAACCCCAAAACCTCAGACCAATAAATGATTTTAAAAATAACGTACAAACAGTACCGTAATTATTGTTGTAATCTCATTCATAGGTAATAAGGTAACTAAACTTAAGCGGAATTATAATACTTCAATCAAAAAATTATAAACCACGATAAATGAGATTACACAGTATAAATAAAGCTGCTAAGACTGGAAATGCTGCCCTGCTTAAACTAAAAAGGGAACCTCGAGACTCTGTCAATTACCTTTAACAGACACCTTTTTTAACCTAGGTATCAAGGACAGTCAAATATGCAGAGCTTGCATGATGACAGAAGAAACAGCCGCCCAAGTTCTGTTGGAATGCAGTGGAGTGGCCTGCTACCGGGCAAAATACCTGGGATCCGGGTAACCTTCGAGAGGCACTAGGTGACGTTAAGGCGCTGGGTGACTTCTTGGAGGCTAATTTAAAATACAACATTTTTTTATCGATAGTATTTGGTTAGCACGTTAAACCAGACGCATCCTTAAATCACTGCCCTGTGCATGTCAGTAGGCACGTCAGGTAAGGTTACTACAAACTGTCAAATTTCTTCAATAGATTTTGATTTCTATGTATATAGAATAACGCTGGAAATTTATTGAAGAAACTTGACAGTTTTGGGTAGTCTGATCTGCTGTTGTCTGTACATAGCTAGCCCTACCCAACCATTTATGTCCCATACAGCGATCGCTGTATCGACATGAGTAACTTGGGGCGTTTTGTGGTCTGATGCAGCTTAGCTCTGTAGTTAACTGTGTGAACCGAAGTATGAAAAGAGGTGAAAAAATGCCCGCCAACTCACAGCACGGCTGACTTGCGTTTTAAAATAGAAATAAAATGTTCAGAACGACAGAATCATAACATTTTAAACTTTTGCGTTGCATTATTCATTTGGATAGTATTATGTAGGGTTTAGACGAGAGACCTTGACTCGATGTTTTGGCTGCCTTGAAGCGGCCGTGGTAACGAGCGAACTGAGTCAGGTCGAGTCAAGTTACAGTCGACAAAGTTCGCGGTGTTTCATTTAGCAAATAGAATACTTTAAACGGCTGCCCTGCAAGCCCTGCCTACTTTTTACTCTGGCCAATAGAATATTAACATAATATGGCGCACGGTGCAGCCAATAAGGCGCAGCGTCTTCACTCCGCTCCACGCAGTAGCTCTCGAGGTATCACAGTGAGGCATCTTCAGCATGTTCCTACCTTTATGGAATTGGATACATACCTACTGTGATAAGATGTGAGATACATAGAAGAAATTACAGGGATCACAGGGTACTTACTTGATTATGTTTGATAGTTTTGTAATGACCACCTTTTGAAAATTTTGCTATATGATAAAAGTAGCCTGCTGTTATAGCTTTTCTAATATTTGCATCTTCTGCTATACTTGACACCATCTCTATTTCAACTCTTTCCATGAGACCAACCAATTGCTCTCGTACATCACGTGCTCTTTTCATTGAGCGATACTGAATAAAGTTTTCGTAACACCACTGCACTGAATAATCAGACTCAACCCACTGATTGTAAACATTCATTAATGTTAAATGATCTCCATGCAAATGAAAAAAGTTTTTTCTGGCAGTGTCTGCATGTATTATTTTATCTTTTGGTCTGTAGAATACAGAACTGTTTACAGATAACATAGCTGCAATGGTGACTATTTCCTCAGAACACTTATATCTGCAAAAAAATATTTAAAAAAATTAATCATATTACAATAAAAAAGAAACCAATGGAATACTGTTAATCGGTATTCATATTGAACATCTTTGTCACAAATACTATTTAAATATAGTGTTACAAATGAAGTGAATAAATGAACAACGAATTAGTAAGAACTTACTTTTCACTTGCTAAAATCATTTTAGCAAGCATAGGATCTGTAGGAAACTCTGCCATTCTCCTGCCTGCTTTGGTCAATTCGCCGTGATGATTTAGTGCACCTAGAGCATATAATTGTTCTAAGGCCAACACTAGTGTTTCATGTGGCGGTGGATCCAAAAAGTCAAAATGAATAAGATCATTAATCCCCAAAGCCTTTAATGTCAGTACTGCATTGCCTAAATTTATCCTCTGTATCTCGGGAACTGTGTTATCCTCAAGTTCATATTTGTAAGCCCATGCTGTGTACAGTCTAAAACACTTCCCAGGAGCTACTCTTCCGGCTCTGCCAGCTCTTTGATTAGCAGATGCTTTAGAAATTGGAACAACCATTAAACTTTCCATTCCAGTTTTTGAGTTAAAATTGTTTTGTTTTGCAAATCCAGGGTCAATTACATAAATTATATTATCAATTGTTAATGATGTTTCAGCAATGTTTGTAGCTAACACTACTTTTCGAGCACCTTCTGGGGTTGGTTCAAATATTTTCGCCTGCATATCACTAGGTAGATTAGCATACACAGGTAAAATTAGAAGTTCTTTTAATTTTTTGCCAATTCTTTTAGTTCTTTCTTGTAACATTTCAAAACAAGTTTCAATTTCTTCCTGACCTGTTAAAAACACAAGGATATCTCCAAGTAGTTGAGTGGCATGAATTTGCAAGACAGAAACAACACAAGCATCAACATAATCAGCCTCGGGAGCTTTTGTATAATAAATATCAACAGGGAATCTTCTTCCCGGTATTCTAAATATAGGAGCATCATCAAAGAAACTTGAGAACTTTTCTGCATCAAGTGTGGCACTGGATATCAATAATTTTAAATCAGGTCTAAACCTTGTTATGTCTTTAACTAACCCAAATAAGATGTCAGTATGCAATGTCCTCTCGTGAGCTTCATCTATAATCATCACACTATAAGATGCTAAATCAGGTTCTGACAAAAATTCTCTGTGGAGTGTTCCATCAGTCATATATTTAATTACAGTTCTATCAGAAGTGCAATCTTCAAATCGAATACTATATCCAACTTCATTTCCCAACTTAACATTCATTTCCTGTGCTACTCTAGCTGCAACTGACATTGCTGCTACTCTTCGTGGTTGGGTGCACCCAATTTTTTTGTCATCCTGAGTAAAACCAGCTTCATGAAGGTATTGAGGTATTTGTGTTGTTTTACCTGAACCTGTTTCACCTTCTACAATTAAAATCTGATAATTTGTTATTGCCTCAATTAATGATTCTCTGAAAGGGAAAACAGGTAATGACTTTTTGGTCTCTTCAATAGTCATTCTCATTTTCTGGTACTCTGACTTTTCTTTTTCTTCTTTTTTCTCTTTAGTGCCTTCCATTTGTAGAGCTTGTATAAAGTCAATTTGCTCATCAAGTAGTAACTCATATTCATCTTGAACTTTTGCATCTTTAGCACCAAATTTAAAGAATGCTGATTTGATTTGTTCTTGTTCCCATTTTCTTTGTTCTGAATGGGGTAACTTTTCATTCTCATCAACTTCAATATATTCACCTGCAAAAAGAAAGAAAGTATATTTAGAGATAAATAAAAGGTATTATTTTACTTCGGTGATGAATAAACAAAATATATTACCTTTTTCACCTTTTCCCAAGTCTTGTGGCATATGATATCTCTGAACATTCTCCAATTCTCTAGCTTTCTCATGTTCCTTTGCTAGTTGTAAGATTGTTTTCTTATGTTCTCGCTCCTTTTTTTCTCTTTCTGTTAAGCTAAAATAATATTTCAAATACAGTTTGTATAGATAAATGAGTAAATGTGTTTAGATATATCTATGTAGAAATTATAACAGCCATGTATAATATTTTAAATTGAAGTGATTTATATTACCTTAGTGAATAATTTTCTATAAAAGACCAGCTTTGAAATATCATACAGAAGTGTCTTAAAAATATAACTATAGGTTCCTATAATCTCGAAAATGCTGGCTGTCCTTCTACAAAATTGACAAAAAATTACTTAAATAATTCCTAATTGCATCATAAAAACCCAAAAGACATGTAATAGTCTTTTAGTAAAATGTAAAAAAGTCGTTTATGGCGCTTCGCTGGCCGCTGCTGTGGTACCTCTTTCTAAAGCTGAGCCGAAATTTGAACTAGGATCGATTAGGTTGAAAACTGTCACAGAACCGAATAAGTTTACCCCGACAAGTCTAACCCAACCTAAACCAATGTTATACCTACCTAAATATTGCTTGGTTGTGGCAGAATGAAATAACCTCCTTTTAACAACTGTCAAACTATTCGATAAAATATTTTTGTAGTGTATTTGTATGTAATTTTGGAATAATTTATCTCAAAATCTAGTGACATTTATATAAGTGAAATTGCAGTAAATTTGTCAGTCTACACTGTGTATATCTACACAAAAAGTGGTGGTGGTACACCTATTTGGTACCTCTTTCTAAAGCTGAGCCTAAAAAAAATATAGGAGGGGGTTAGCATCCCCCCTCTTTTCTCCACCACTCCAAAAAACGATAAATTTAGTACTTCTTTCTAAAGTGCTTCCAAAATTTCTCTCCCTAATCACAAAGTTAACTATGTAATGAAACGTGTACTGCAGCTTGAAACCTACAAATTCAAGATTCCTGAATATTACTCTGTGAACTGTCAAAATACTCCATTCATTGTTATGATATTCGCATTTTGTTTAAAATTTCAACAATTTTCTTAGAGTTAGCTCTAAAAGCATACTGATTAGAAGTGTTTTATTGCTGCTTCTAACATAACGACCTTTCTACCAAAAAATCGAGAACGCCCAAACCCGCCTGCCATAATATACACAAAAGCCATGTTTAGAATGTACATACATGTTTTCTTCAAACAAATATTCATCATCTGCTATGTCCGCTTCCAATTCAATAACTTTATCTTCTTTACGTTTTTCTAAGTATTTGCGTCGGGATTGCACACGTAACTTGGGTAGCAATTTTTCTCTATCTTCTGCTTCTAGCTTCAATCGTTTGGCAGCTTCCTCATAGGATCTTTTACTGTTGCCTTCAGTTACTTTTTTCACTTTTTCTTCATCGCGTTTTTTCAGTCTTTTAGCAAATTCATCGCGTTCTTTTAAGTCTTTCCGGCGGCTTTCTTCAGCACTATCTGAATCAGATGTAAGCTGGCGTTTATTGGATCTATCCATGGTTTATAAATGTTAAAAAATATTCTATTTCACTTATTTTATCAATTATATTGATAATTGAATCAATAATAAATAAACATGTCTGGCTAACTGACACTGACAGTACAGACTAGTTAGAGATATTACGTATCACTGACAGTGACCACAGATTAGAAAGAATGTCTAAAGCTTGGACAAAGAATAAAGTCAATTCCCTGCGAGCTGCACTGCGGTCTATGCATGAAGATAGAATTAAGAATGGAGTCATTACTCAAATGAAAAAAGTGAGGGCAAAAATTTTGACAACCCTTGACATTTTTTGACATTTCTTGACATTTTCTAGAGAGGCTCTGTCTCTTTCTAGTAGGGTGCCTATAGCACAAATTAATCACGGACAATCTTGGACTTCGTTAAGTTAATAAAATTATTAGTACTCAAAGTTTAAAATAATTTTGAGTTTACCATGACAAAGAATTAACATTCATAATAATTACTTTAAACTTTTTTTCCTGGGTGCCCTTTAGCACGGTAATGTTATCTATTTTAGGCTCCCAGGAAAAAAATCAGCAGCCGAATTTCGGGGATTTATCGCTTCTGTGACTCTAGGTTTTAAGAGGCATTTTTATAGTTTAGTATACTGTAGCTTATCTCATGTCATGTCAACTCATAAATATTATTTTATTCTTTTTTTTCAGCCGAGGTCTTGTTGTAAAAACACGTGTTGGGAGACTCCAATTTTAACTCAATCTTCCGTATAACTGTCTGTTACTATAAGTAAATTTACACTTAACATTGGCGAAATATGAAAATGAAAAAGCTCTTTATTTAAATGGACTTTGCTAAGTACTTTTAAATCGTCAAAAGCCCTACCACCATTTCGGGACGAAATAATAATTATTATGCTGAGATGATGCAGAAATGGCGAAAGACTCCGGCGAAGAACTCCACAGCTTACAATTTTGTAATGATTTCAAAACATCAATTCAAACTGGAAACATAACAAAATTAATTGAAATCATTTGAACAATGTAAGAGTAAATTTAGCACGTATACCAACTTGAAAATATGTTTACCGAATCTCTCGGTATTCTTATTACATATACATATTTTAGTTAGATACATACAATATAAAAGATTATTCCTTATACCAAATATTTTTCATACTAATATGAATACGAAAGATTGTATGTACTTCGGGAAATTTGTCCAAACGCCCAAAAACAGCAGAACGAGTTTAGATGAATGAAACCTGAATTTAAATACTGTCTTTAGACGAATTTTAATTCCTCTCTGTTAAAATTTTAAAGGAAACGAGGATAAAGTTGCGGGCTGAGGCTAGTGAAATATATTATCAAGCAAAAATTTTACTAACCATTTCAGGAGTGTCCGTGTTTTTGAAAAAAGGGCATGCAGTTTGACGTAAGCAGTTGCCTATGTAATCAGTGCGTTGAATGTGCAGGCTACATATTTTTGAACTTTCATAAAATATTGTTTTTAAAGGCACATTAGACAACCACATTTGCCGTCGCCTAGGGTCTTTCGGAAATCTAAAAAGAAAAGAAAATTTTATGTATACAGGCACTTTTAACTTGTAATTAGCATATTAAAACTATCATTTGATAGGCTTGAATAGCACAGTCACAATTTTATTGATGCTGTGTCAAATTTACTAACCCAAATTCGAGTGAAATTTGAGGTCACTGTGCATATTGCACTCTGCGTTACATGTTAGTAGATGCAAATGTGAAAGATAAAATACACTATTACGCTGGTAAAATACAATCAATCATTTTGAATATGTTTCTCAATTAAAATAATGTACATTGCACAAATTACATGTTTTGTTTGTAAATAAACGTTCCCAACCAAAAATGGGTAGAACGATTTATGTATTATATACAGGGTGTAAAAGACATGAACAGTCAAACGAGAACCATGTATTCTGCTCACCATCAGAACATTTTTCTGCCTTTAGACTATACCTGGGAAATTGATAGTTACGATTTTATTAAAGGTCAAAGTCATAATTTTTTTTTCATTTTTTTATGAAAACGTATTCTATACGTTATTTCTTAATTATTGTCCAAAGAAACATTATCATTTTTTTTAGTATTTCATAACAAAAAATGGCTTCAAAACGTTAGCGTTCAATGTAGCTCACTCGATGCGCACGGACACTAACGAACGGGGCCGCCGTCTAGCAAAATTATCGCTGTTTTGCGAGTTGCATGCAAGTTGAGCCCTTTACATTGCGCGGTACAATTTGAAATTTTTTTTAACACCAAAAAATAAAAAACATTTCCCAGCAATATTTTTTTTGAAATATGTCTTATTTTGATGTATAGAATACATGGTTCTCGTTTGACTGTTCATGTCTTTTACACCCAGTATATACATAATCTATAAACTATATAAATAATCTATATATATTTATATAACAGCTATTTCAAAGACTTAAATATATATATATACATTTTTGGTTGGGAACGTTTATTTACAAACAAAACATGTAATTTGTGCAATGTACATTATTTTAATTGAGAAACATATTCAAAATGATTGATTGTATTTTACCAGCGTAATAGTGTATTTTATCTTTCACATTTGCATCTACTAACATGTAACGCAGAGTGCAATATGCACAGTGACCTCAAATTTCACTCGAATTTGGGTTAGTAAATTTGACACAGCATCAATAAAATTGTGACTGTGCTATTCAAGCCTATCAAATGATAGTTTTAATATGCTAATTACAAGTTAAAAGTGCCTGTATACATAAAATTTTCTTTTCTTTTTAGATTTCCGAAAGACCCTAGGCGACGGCAAATGTGGTTGTCTAATGTGCCTTTAAAAACAATATTTTATGAAAGTTCAAAAATATGTAGCCTGCACATTCAACGCACTGATTACATAGGCAACTGCTTACGTCAAACTGCATGCCCTTTTTTCAAAAACACGGACACTCCTGAAATGGTTAGTAAAATTTTTGCTTGATAATATGAAATGAAATGAAATGAAATGAAATGAAAAAGCTCTTTATTTAAATGGACTTTGCTAAGTACTTTTAAATCGTCAAAAGCCCTACCACCATTTCGACGAAATAATTATTTTACTTAAATAATTATTATTATGCTGAGACGGAGAAGAAATGGCGAAAGAAACTCCGCAGCTTACAATTTCGTAATGATTTCAAAACATCATTACATGTCTATAGATATATCAATATGAATAAATTACAATTTTAAATGCGTAAATTTGGGCAGATTTTACTCCCACGCATTTGGATCATTTAAATAATCATTTAACTTGTAATAAGCTTTTTTATATAATTTAGATTTAACAGTTTTTTTTTAATTTATTAATAGGCAAGTCTCTAATATTCTTCGGAAGCTTATTGTAAAAACGTATACATTGGCCCATAAAGGAATTGCTTATTCTGTGGAGACGAGTTTTATATACAACCAAATCGTGTTTCTTCCTAGTATTTACATTGTGCGTATGACATTTCTCGGAAAAATTCATAATATTTTTCTTTACATATAGTAAGTTTTCCAGTATATATTGTGATGACACAGTTAGAATATCTATCTCTATATATTTCACTAGCCTCAGCCCGCAACTTTATCCTCGTTTCCTTTAAAATTTCAACAGAGAGGAATTAAAATTCGTCTAAAGACAGTATTTAAATTCAGGTTTCATTCATCTAAACTCGTTCTGCTGTTTTTGGGCGTTTGGACAAATTTCCCGAAGTACATACAATCTTTCGTATTCATATTAGTATGAAAAATATTTGGTATAAGGAATAATCTTTTATATTGTATGTATCTAACTAAAATATGTATATGTAATAAGAATACCGAGAGATTCGGTAAACATATTTTCAAGTTGGTATACGTGCTAAATTTACTCTTACATTGTTCAAATGATTTCAATTAATTTTGTTATGTTTCCAGTTTGAATTGATGTTTTGAAATCATTACAAAATTGTAAGCTGTGGAGTTCTTCGCCGGAGTCTTTCGCCATTTCTGCTTCATCTCAGCATAATAATTATTATTTCGTCCCGAAATGGTGGTAGGGCTTTTGACGATTTAAAAGTACTTAGCAAAGTCCATTTAAATAAAGAGCTTTTTCATTTTCATATTTCGCCAATGTTAAGTGTAAATTTACTTATAGTAACAGACAGTTGTACGGAAGATTGAGTTAAAATTGGAGTCTCTCAACACGTGTTTTTATATATATATATTTAAGTCTTTGAAATAGCTGTTATATAAATATATATATAGATTATTTATATAGTTTATAGATTATGTATATATATAATACATAAATCGTTCTACCCATTTTCATATAAAAAAAGGTCGGAAAAAGGTTATTATTTTATAAAAATCCTAGTCACCCTAGTCAATTTGTTTACACATATTTGAATAAGTAATTTATGTATGAAAATTAATTAAATTTAGATAGTATGAAAGCCGAGTATCAGGAATTACTTTCCCCTATGGAGTTTCGCCCAATAACGATAATCATATGGAATTACATGTGAAAACCAATTTTACATAGGTGAACAATAATATGCAATTATAACACTTACAAGTGAAATTTCACACTGCATCCTGGATACCACTCACTTCTGCAACCACGAACTATACAGCGATGCACCATTTTGCACTATTTATAGTTATTAAAATGTAAAAAGCCGTACCAAAATCGCGAGTCGATACCTATCAATATGTCATGTTGAGATTTCGGGACATCAACGTGATTGACGTATAAAGACAAAGCTGTCATTATATAAATCCCTTAATTTCCCATAAGTTATGGAAAAAATACAATGATACAACAGTTGATTGAAATACAAACCTAAACGTTAAAAGTCAATATATTATATTTATTTCTTTCATTGATAATAAATACTGATAATTGAATACAATATGTTAAGTTTTTAGCTACTTTTCTACTTTTGTTTTAGAAAGATGGCGAAATACTGGGGAAATCTTGTTTCTATGTAGTCGTGTTTAGAAAGAGATGACAACAATTTCTAGAAAGAGAAATGTGAAATTTGAAATGTCAAGTATTGTCAAAATTTTTGCCCTCACTTTGTTAATTTGACTAATGACTCCATTCTTAGTATAAGCTCCTTGCTCTGCATCCCGGGCAAGGAGCTTATATTACCTATAGAATGGAGTCATTAGTCAAATGAAAAAAGTGAGGGCAAAAATTTTGACAACCCTTGACATTTCTTGACATTTCTAGAGAGGCTCTGTCTCTTTCTAGTAGGGTACCTATAGCAGAAAAAATAATTACGGACAATCTTGGACTTCGTTAAGTTAATAAAATTAATTAGTACCTACTCAAAGTTTAAAATATTTTTGAGTTTACCATGACAAAGAATTAACATTCATAATAATTAGTTTTAATCTTCCGTACAACTGTCTGTTACTATAAGTAAATTTACACTTAACATTGGCAAAATATGAAAATGAAAAAGCTCTTTATTAAATGGACTTTGCTAAGTGCTTTTAAATCGTCAAAAGCCCTACCACCATTTCGGGACTAAATAATAATTATTATGCTGAGATGGAGCAGAAATGGCGAAAGACTCCGGCGAAGAACTCCACAGCTTACAATTTTGTAATGATTTCAAAACATCAATACAAGTCAATAAAAAATTATCAATTTTATTTAAGTTACAATTTTACATGCGTATATTTTGGGTAGTTATTAAAAATAAATAAAGTAGTGGTAGTGGTAGTTTTATAAATTCTGTAACACACTAAGTTTATTCCTTAATGAAAACTTGATCACAAGAACTGTTCTATTTTAAATCTAAATATAAATAACAATCTAAACATTCATATATTACATATGTGACTCAAGAATTTATGTAAAACAAAGTTATATATACACATAATATTGATACTTAAAAGAACAAAATCCTTTATTATTATATGATACAGTGATATCCGCAGAATATAGTTACATATTCACATAGATACTTCTAAATTACAAAATATTGACCTAAAATATATTACTTTCATATCAATCGATGTTTCATAATACTTTATAATGATTGGCAAAATAATCGATTCTGTAAAACAACTAAGAAAAAAGTTACAGCTAATTTTGTACAAGACAAACTTAAAATCGCTCTGCTATAAAGTAAGAATTATGCAGATGTGACTTTATTCTATCATGAGACCAACAATTAAAAATATGAATACCGGTAAAAGATGTAAAATAATCATTTGTACTCGTAACTCGATTAATACTGGTTAACGTATGACAAGGTATATAACTTTGTCATGTGTTAACCATTAAAAAAATATGCATAAAACGATAAGGATTTCCTATGTAAAGTTGGTCGGTACGCAACGTATCACACCATGTATTATATTTGGAATAGCCCGTATTAACTTTTTTCGGTTTCAAAGAGTTTGTACCTCATTCTTACTTTAAATTGAACGCCCTACGTATATATATATCAACCTTCTGTACCTGTTACTCAGTTAGGAAGTCAGAAGGATAAGAGCCTTGTTCCTAAAGCCGTAATAGTGTAATTTCCTGACCTAAATAGTAGTTAAGCGACCCCGTCCAAACCCCGAATTCATCACATCATCATATCAGCCAAGAGACGACCATTTTGATGTACTGATAGTCTATTTGGCACCTTTGAAGTCACTGGAGCACGGCTCAGGTTTCGACAGAATCGAAGACTTTCTCATAGTCCACAAACGCTAAGCATACTGGCAGACAATACTCTTCGGTCTTCTGTATAACCTGCTGCAACTTATGTATTGGTCAATGGTACTAAAGCCTTTTCGTAATCCGGCTTGTTCTGGGGACTGGAAGTCGTCATTAGCATATTAAAAACTATCATTTGATAGGCTTGAATAGCACAGTCACAATTTTATTAATGCTGTGTCAATTTTACTAACCCAAATTTGAGTGAAGTTTGAGGTCACTGTGCATATTGCACTCTGCGTTACATGTTAGTAGATGCAAATGTGAAAGATAAAATACACTATTACACTGGTAAAATCCAATCAATCATTTTGAATATGTTTCTCAATTAAAATAATGTACATTGCACAAATTACATGTTTTGTTTGTAAATAAACGTTCCCAACCAAAAATGGGTAGAATGATTTATGTATTATATATATACATAATCTATAAACTATATAAATAATCTATATATATCTATATAACAGCTATTTCAAAGACTTAAATATATATATACATATATATCGGTCGGAAAAAGGTTATTATTTTATAAAAATCCTAGTCACCCTAGTCAATTTGTTTACACATATTTGAATAAGTAATTTATGTATGAAAATTAATTAAATTCAGATAGTATGAAAGCCGAGTATCAGAAATTACTTTCCCCTATGGAGTTTCGCCCAATAACGATAATCATATGGAATTACATGTGAAAAACCAATTTTACTTAGGTGAACAATAATATGCAATTATAACACTTACAAGTGAAATTTCACACTGCATCCTGGATACCACTCACTTCTGCAACCACGAACTATACAGCGATGCACCATTTTGCACTATTTATAGTTATTAAAATGTAAAAAGCCGTACCAAAATCGCGAGTCGATACCTATCAATATGTCATGTTGAGATTTCGGGACATCAACGTGATTGACGTATGAAGACAAAGCTGTCATTATATAAATCCCTTAATTTACCATAAGTTATGGAAAAAACACAATGATACACCAGTTGATTGAAATACAAACCTAAACGTTAAAAGTCAATATATTATATTTATTTCTTTCATTGATAATAAATACTGATAATTGAATACAATATGTTAAGTTTTTAGCTACTTTTCTACTTTTGTTTTAGAAAGATGGCGAAATACTGGGGAAATCTTGTTTCTATGTAGTCGTGTTTAGAAAGAGATGACGACAATTTCTAGAAAGAGAAATGTGAAATTTGAAATGTCAAGTATTGTCAAAATTTTTGCCCTCACTTTGTTAATTTGACTAATGACTCCATTCTTAGTATAAGCTCCTTGGGTCTATGCGTAAACCTTGCGCAAACCATAGATATAGAAAACTGTAGATCGGCAATGTAAAAGAGAAAGAGTATACTAACGCGTATATTAGAGCGAGATAGATAGACGAGACCATTTCACGTACACCCAGGTGGCCTAAGGAGGCCTGTAGGCCTATTCGCTAACTTTTTTTGACAGTTGAAAGTGATGATCACCGAGTGAATTACATATCCATTGCTGTTTTTACATGACAAGTACCATAAGAGCGTGTCATGTAAAACAGCAATGAATATGTAATTCAGGCAGTGATGATCACTTTCAACTGTCAAAAAAAGTTAGCGAATAGGCCTACTGTCAGTCACGTAGAAAAGACAGGAACTGTCAGACTAGTACTATTTTTCATGCACACATGCGCATTACGCACACATCGGTGTATTTTTTTGGTCTAGTCGATCCATTGCCAATCTATAAACGTCAGTAATAATAAATCTATGGCGCAAACACTACGAACGTTACCAATAGTGCAAACGCCTTGGACCGAATTCAATGAGATTCAATCTGCACATGATTCAATTACATACAGTGCTATGTGCACTATTTGCGTGCAATCAATTTGATCCATGCTTTGTGTGTAAGTAAATGTCAAATGCCCAAGAAGAGGTTATGCAAAAACTATTTAAACACTAAATAGCACTCTAGGATTATTAATAGAGTAAAAGAAAATTATTGTAGGAAATAAAGAAGCTATAACGAGTCTTTAATAATTCAATACTCAAATGTTACAACAAACAAAAAGAAACAATTACAAATTGAGGCATAAGTAACAAAATACACAGAAATTTACTAATTTTGTAACCAAACACTTATTCACGAAATATTTTTATAAGTGCAGATAATTTTTATTTTTATTTTATTTTATTTGTCACACAATACAGAGTTACAACAGACATTAGGTGGAGGACTCGACATATTAAGTAACAATTATAGGCTGGAACTCCACAAATATGTGTAAACAGCATATATAATCCAATTAAGCAACATAATAGATAGGCAATAGATAAAACAATATAAACTATTACACACTATATATATTTATATACATATACCGTGCTATATATGTATATTATAAAAAATTAAATTCTTCTTATTATTATTAATTCAATAAATAAATTAATTATTCTTCTAAGATATGCCTTCCAACTATTTAGGGACGAACCGCAAATGTCAGGTACTCCGTTCTGCTGGCTCAATAATGCGTTATACTCTCTGCACATTCTGTATATAGGATTGTGAAAAGACACGTTATTGTCACAAAGGGGAATCGAGAAAAGACACTCCCGTCTAGTTGACCTATTAGGGACCTTAATGCGAATTTCCGACGATAATATAATAAAGTTGGCTTAACCCTATCAGTTTACGATGATTTTCATTGTCTCTAAAATACATATTTATGGTTAATTCAATTATGAAATAATTATACATCAGTATCTGTTTGTATGTCTTTTAGGCGTAAAATGATTTCTTTCTTGAACTGAACAGGAGATAGCTTAAATACCTAGATCTAAACCGCAAAAATGATCATTGTAATTTTTTATGGCACAATGCAAAGGCGCGTGTTCATCTGCATTAGTTTTACATAATGGGGAACACAAAAGGGTCAAAATATTACTATCAATTATACCTAAAATCGTAGCGTATATCATGTACATTACATTACTTTTTATTTCACTTCAATACATGCAGTATTTCCGAAGTTATAACGACGGGAAGTTTAAGCCCTTTTCTGTATTTCCGAGATTAGGCTCGCTCATACGATGACGTCACAACCTGGGACAGCACACCGCGCGGCGCTCGGTCCGGTACGTTAACCCTACTAAATTACGCGCGTTTAGTTTTATTATTTTGTTTCGATCGTCTTATTTTTCCTATATCTATAGTGTGCCTCTATTTCAAAGAAATAATATAAATTGTTCTTTATATCCGATTACACTGAAGTGAAACCTCAGATCAGAGTGAAACGTGTAGTGTGTAGAATGGAAGAAGATTTTCTGAAAGGTCAGTCGGATAATCTGCTAAGAGGCTTTAGACAACATGCATTTCGACAATCGCTCTCGCTATCGCTAAGTAAAAAAATGTATGGGATTGACATAAGCATTCGAAAAGTGATCGATTGCTTATGTCAATCCCATACATTTTTTTACTTAGCGATAGCGAGAGCGATTGTCGAAATGCATGTTGTCTAAAGCCTAAGAGTGGATAGTTTGATGGTGGCACAATATTTGATGAAGAATCAAGATTTTACGGCTGCCGAAATTCGTGGCATAAAGATGAAAAGATATGTATGTTCTAAGTACCTAAGAATTACCTACTCTCGGGTAGGTATTTGTTCAAACTTAAGCCTAACTGAAAGTGTCTGTGTTTAATTTAGTAACTATTATGAGCGGCGATAAAAAAATACTATGTAGGT
This sequence comes from Elophila nymphaeata, assembly GCA_955850985.1. NCBI lineage: Eukaryota > Metazoa > Arthropoda > Insecta > Lepidoptera > Crambidae > Elophila > Elophila nymphaeata. The sequence continues at coordinate 18,123,636 of OY039068.1, forward strand.
ACTCGTAATCAACATCTCGAGGTCTCGATGATTATTTTATATGTTTTATTACCTACTATAAACTTGACGAAAATGTCACTATTTACCCATATACAAATGTAGGTAAGTCCTAGTAACCGTTAACTACGTAAATACCTACCTTATTTACGTAGTTAACGGTTTCTAAGTAGGCAATACCTACCTATTATATTTTTATACTAAACCAAACATTTTTGATTAATTTTGTGAGTGGGTTGGTTTGGTTATAAGTATAACCGCTGTGGTTTCAATGCGTTTTTTAAATTTGAATTTAACTGTGGTTCATAGACATATTTTATCAAAATCGGTTAAGCCGTTCTAATAGTACTATAAAAACGTAAGTTTTGTAGGTCTTTATAAAATCGAAATGGTCTTCACAGCAGTGCGCTTTAGTTTAAGGGCCTATTGAATCTAATCTTTTTACGGCTGTAATCCACTTTTTCCTAATTTTTGGGTACATAGGCACATAAAAAAAAATAGTTTATCCGGTATTTTAACTGTTGAATTGAAGCACCGGGGCACAATACAGTATTTGTTTTCCATTTTACCACAGATAACTTTATAATTTTGATTTTTATTGCGCAGCGGCGTGCGAACGAGAGCGCGACTGTCGAATGACCGAGGTTGTGACGTCAACGGCTAGTGAACGCCCGTCCGCGTTTTTAACAACCTTCGGCCGGAAATAAGCACTTTGATCGTAAATATCTCAGCCATTTTTTAAGATATAAAAAAAGCAAAAACACAGTTTTTCTCGTAATTTTTTGTAGAATTTTTTGGCATGTAAAGTAAAAAACGTTTGTCAGACCCATTTAGGTGTAAAAAGTTTATGTTCTCAAGTATCACAAAGCACCGTATTCAATTCGGTTCAAGCAATGACGTAGGAATTCCTACGTAATTGGGTTCAAGGCGTTTGCACTCAGACCAATGATTTGGTCTGAGGCTTTAGACAACATGCATTTCGACAATCGCAAATTAATGTATGGGATTGACATAAGCAATCGAAAAGTGATCGATTGCTTATGTCAATCCCATACATTTTTTTACTTAGCGATAGCGAGAGCGATTGTCGAAATGCATGTTGTCTAAAGCCTCTGAGCGTTTGCACTGTCTGTTGGTAACGATCGTAGTTATTGCGCATATCGGACCGCAGGGACTGCACTACCCAAGAAGCTTTTAGATAAAAATGGAGTACAAGTTATCGATAGGTACTTGAGGACCGATCTCATGACTTTAGAATGACCCGACATGTGACTATTAGGGTGACCATACTTTGTGTCAACGATAGACATAATATTTTTTCTGAATTTTTGGGAGGTGAAACTTGTTGAAATCTTGTCGTTTACGCCTTTACATATATCGGTAAGCCATATTCCGAAAATATGTCAATTTTTTCACATTCCTATAAAATTTCTGCCATACGTCGATAAAGAAGTGTCACTTCAATAAATATATACCAAATCTCGCTGAGACGTATTAATATTTAAAATTACGAAAGAAAACGACAAAATTAAAAAATTCTTATTTATCTATCCCAAAGTAATAATAATAATACCTACTTATTAAGAACGTGTTATGGGTGGGTGGGTCAGGTCATATACACAGATATATCAATCTAAGGAGATCGGTCGAATCGCCGAGTTCGTATGAAGACCGAGTGTCGCGATCAGCCTCTTTACTACATAACATGGTTCTAGTTGAGCATGCCGTAATATACACTATTCATTGCGCGCGTCATAAGGACTGCGAAGCAATGAAAGTTAAGCACAGCTGCGAAGGAGATCGGTCAAATCGCTGAGTTCATAGCAAGTCAGAGCCGTGTCCGAGTGACGCAATCAGCGGCCGTACTACATAAAATGGTTCTAGTTGAGCATGTCGTAATATACAATATTGATTGCGCGCGTATTATGGACTGCGAAGCAATGAAATTTAAGCACAGCCGCAATATAATACAATTTGTAAGATAGTAACGCCTAATTTAAAGCGATTGTGTTTTTATGAATAAAAGTCGGACTATTTGTTTAAATGTTGTTTTTTAAATATAAATCTAAGTATTTCGGTTCGTACGTGTGGAAAGTTATTCCATTACTTGATAAACAACTGATTCAGTGCAATGATTGCATGTTACAGTTGAACAGGACGGCATTTTGAAAGAAAAACGGATATTTCTTTCTGACATACGTACGTATTCACTCGACTTTATCGGACGGCGAAATGCTGGGCATACACTTGTCACAAGTTAAACGCCGGCTTGGCCTATCTCCTTGTATTATTAAATCTGTGCTAAAAACCATGAAACTTTGAATTTAGGCACTTGATAAGAAATAAATATAGGCTGTATATTTCAGCGTTTTAGAAATTTTTGTCCATATGGGGCTCAGACCAAAGTCCAAACAAAGTAAAAAATGCTGCCCAAAGTAACTATTTCACGCGGACAAAATCGAGGACAAAAGTGAGGATATATATGTATAGATAAAGGATAACTTATGCATAAATGTAAAATTTCGAAAGAATAATACAAATAGTAATTTTAAAAAACATACTAAGTAGGTACCTAGCAAGTAGGTACTTAAGTCGCATAAAGATACATTTACTCTATGTTTATCCCAGAATGTTTAAAAAATAAATTGTCCACCCGTGCGAAACCGGAACTTGGAGCTAGTCTTTATTAAAGATGTAGGGAAATCAAATAGGCCTGTACCTTTTATTAAGAAAAATAAGCGTAGGCACCTACTCTCAGGATTAGGTTCTCTTTTATTTTGACTAAAAATAAAAAGAAAATCTGACATTAATTTATTAATTGATAAGTTTTGATTGAAAGATACAAATCTACATACTTCAAAGTTCAAAGAAATTATATTTTTAAATAATTTTGCTATCACACGATATGATTCTCTCAAGGTAATACCTACTTAAGTATTACAACATACCATTGAAAACTATATTCTAAGTCAATCTTGCTACAAGGACATAGACTTCGAAATTCATTGAGTAAATTGAAGTCTTTATCCGTAGTCTCACGTATAGAAGTAGAGTGTAACAAAACCTTACATGTAAAAAAACCTAATTTACATTTACACTTTAACAACACAATTTAAATTTACACTCTCTACGGGGCTCTCAGCACTTTATCTATCCATAAATTCATTGAGAGCAAAGAGCAATACAATGAGACCAAACCAATCCCAAAAACGATAGGTACTTCTCCTGCAACTTTGTCATGCTGCAGCATCAGGAATAACATGAGTCGATCAGACCTTTTTTTTCGTCGGGGAGGTCAAATGCATTTACGCATCGTCCCTGCGGAGTGGTGCCAACCGCAGGGGACATGTGGGACTCGAGGTAAAGGTGTTCCCTCCATACCCACTAAACATCCTCCCCGGCCTGACCTCTAGTGCGCTATTGCGGGACGGCTCGGGATCTGCGCACGTGAGCGCAACTCATAGATTAGAGGTAATCTATGGCGCAACTACACCGAGACCGTCCCAACGCTGCCCGTCTAGGCACTCCTTGTGCACCAATTGGTGGCCAGCAGCCCACAGGGGCTACCGACTGACACCAGCCCCTGTGGGCCGCTGTCCGACGCCGGCCTTATAGGCCGCCTCCTCACCGACGGCTGCTCGACCTGGCGCGTCCTCCTGACGAGGACACCGAGAGCAGCCATCGGACCGCATCCGGGGGACTTCTGGCGCGGTCGTGGCCCTGAAAAGGGCCGTCCGTAACTAGCAGTGGTGGGAAAACAAAAACAACTCGACGATGACATACGACTTCGAATGCCAAGGGACACTTGACATCAAAAGCCACACACTCGCCGAGAAAGTTTCCCCACCACGTTACCAGGGTCCGCACCGCGAGGAGGCTTCCGGACGTGGACCCCGAGTCGATCAGACCTATGGAAGTAACTCAGATCCCTTCACTAACTATTAAAGAGCTGTTAGCTAAGCTAATCCTTTCATAGCTAGAGAACACTTCAGAATCCCGATCAAGTTTTATTAAAATTTCACTCGTCAAAAGAAAATTTTAAAACAAGCTTTTTTAAAAGCTTTTATTTAACTTGCAAATACATAATATAATATCGACACCTGCAAGGAAAAACATCGTAACTCAGTTTTAGGCGCTTTTGAGATAAGATGACCGTCTTGTTTAAAAAAAAATGCCGAATATTTTACACCTATCATCGTATCTAAAATCCTAATAGTTTCAAATCTAGAGAGTGTAAAAACATTGTAAGTAGGGATCAACTGAAGATACCAAAATTGTATATTTAGTTACATGTCACTTTTTATGCTGCCCATAAAAAGTTTACATGAATAAAATTGTAATACTAGGTACAAGCTTGTTCTTAGAAATTATTATTTCATTTTAACGAAACTTTCATCTTATCTTTAATTGCAATCTTTTTACAAAAAATAATTATTTAGTTTGTAACTAGACTTCATCGCAACTTTAGATACAATCCTAATAATATGGAACAAAATATTGGATTCGACATTGTAACCCGACATACAATTATTTTCTCTGCAATGGTTTGCATGATCTGTCCATATTATGTCTAAGAAAGTCATACCTACAATGTTTTCATTCCCGAACGTCAGTTGCCCAAGCAGGTCTTGACGTGTTAAATATAACCTCCGACAGCGTACTTCAGCCCCCCTAGCACGGGACTTGGACAAATTCTCCTCGGGGAAAACAAAATATTTTCCTCTCGCTCTAACTCTCACTAAATCCTGAGAAGAAATAGTGTCAAGTGGTAGAGAGAGATTTTGTCCACGTCCCGTGCTACGGGGGCAGTTAAAAGACAGGACAAACTTACTTTAACTAATGAAACCGAAAAAAATTTTCACCGGAAGTGTCGGAATACCTACCGTCTGAAGAAAACGGTTATTTTTTATAGAAATGATAGATAATTAAGTAAGGTTTTAATTATTGTGTTTGTACATCAAGCTATACAGCTTGACCATCTTTATGCCCTTTTTTCACAGTGAGAATAAATACTTTTAGGCAACTGCAGGGGATAGTGCCAACCGCAGGGGATATGTGTGAGTCCTGGGCTATCCCTGACTACCCCGAACATCCGACTATACATCCGACCTGATTTTCACTGCTTATCTCAGTGGATGTCCCGTGGCCTGCAACGCAACTCAACGGAACCATCTTTATGCCCTACGCAATAAATACTGTTTTCTATCATCATCATCATCTTAAGCCATCGTCAACCAATTTGGTGTAGGCCTCCTTCAACCCTCTCCACTTTCCTCTGTTTTGGGCTGTCAGTATCCAATTTTGACCCGCTACTTTTCTGATGTCATCTTTCCATCTCATTTGCGGTCTGCCAACTGGTCTTTTAAAGCCCCACGGCCTCCATTCTAATAGAGCCTTGCACCATATCTGTTTTTCGGGCTATATGACCTGCCCATTGCCACTTCAGTTTGGCTATTTGCTTCACAATATCTGAAACTTTGCTCTGTTTTCTCAGCCACTTGTTAGTCTTGCGGTCTTTTAAAGTTACTCCTACCAGCCTACGTTCCATCGCTCTTTGAGTGACAATGAGCCTCTTGAGAATCGCTTTGGTAGTCACTCAAGTCTCAGGCCCGTAGGTAAGTACTGGTAGGACACACTGGTTGAATATAAGTGCTTTTTGGGCATTGGTGAGATTCATCTTAAAAGCAAAGTTTCCTGGTTTTCTTTTCCAAGTTTGATTTCTTGACCGAGATAGACATATTTGTTGACCTGTTCTAGTGGCGTGCCTTTGACTGGGATTTTTGTTGTGTTTGTCTTATTGGTTGTCATGATTTTGGTTTTCGTGAGATTCATTTCCAGCCCTACGTTAAGAGATGCCTCTTGTAGTTCATGAACCATAATCTGCAGTTCTTCGGGATCACTCGGGAATAGCACTATGTCGTCTGCGAAACGGAGGTTCGATAGACGGGCGCCTGCTATCTCAATGCCTCTATTTTCCCAGTCAAGCTTCTTAAAGATGTCTTCTAGTACCAAGGTAAACAGTTTAGGTGAGATAGTGTCCCCTGCCTGACACCCCTTTTGATCTTATCAGGCTTAGTGTGCTGAGGAATAGCTACCTTCAGAGATGCTTTTTATAGATGCTTTCTATAATATGGGTGTAGCGATGGTCTATTCTGGCGTTTCGTAGTGCTTCCGAGACGGACCACGTTTCGACACTGTCAAAGGCTTTTTTATAGTCTATGAAAGCTAACCACAGCGGAATTTGGTATTCCGTACTTTTTTCGATAAGCACCCTCATGGTTAAAATGTGGTCGAGTTTACAGTATCCCTGTCTAAATCCAGCCTGTTCTCTAGGTTGGTAAAAGTCCAGTTTTCTCGTCAGGCGGTTTGTCAGAACCTTCGAAAAAAGTTTGTATGTTTGCGAGAGCAAACTAATGGGTCTGTAGTTATTGAGGTCAGCTTTAACCCCTTTCTTATATAGTAATATTACCAGCGCCGTTTCCCAGTTCTGCGGTGTGTTAGAAAACAGTTACCAACACACCGGTGTGTTAAAGGTAAAGGGCTAAAGGGCGCTCTGCCAAAGGAGCTCAAAATAAAGAACTAGAAGAGTTACCGAGGAATGTCCCAAAAGCTTATAATGCGCCATTACCTCTCCCTTCACCAAAGTATAAAGACTTAGAAAACTTGTGTGAAAGTAATGCTATTCCTGCCATTTCTCACAGTTATTATCTAGCATTACCTCACATAACTGTCATACGTTGAATGATTCGTCTGATTCTAATTAAGTATGTAGTGTTTATAATTTGACCCACAGCTGGGACACAAGGCCTTTCATCGAAGGAGGTTTAGGCAGTAGTCCACCACGCTTGCCCAATGCGGATTGGTGGACGGGGTATGAGGTGATGTATACCCCTTTATAGATCCATTAGTCGCCTTCTACGACACCCATTGGAGGATAATTATGGGGTGATGCTATATCTACTCTGCCGGCATCACACGTAATTAACTACCTATTTAAACTAATATTTTTTACATAACTGAGAATATTGGGTGGTTAAAAACTGTGATCGATAATTAATAAATGAATCCTCAAATTCAGAATGATACACTAGATTAATGATTAAGTTTACTATGTTTAGTCAATTACACTTTGAAGACTGATAGTGATTAATATAATAAAGATTTTTAATTTATAATACTTAATTTTATTTCAAACAGTAACTCTAAAATCTACACTTAAACATTTTAATAACTGTATCTCAGACATACAATTATTATATCCTTCGAATATAGTAATTTGATTCAACAAGCCATTGTATGTCTGAGTTACAATATCATATTATAAAATATAACGTGGACAGATTTGATTGTAACTCACAAAAACATAAAATAACTCATTAAATATATAAATTTATGGAATCCTAATCATGCAGTCGTTTTTGTCTTGCCCCATTTACTTAAATTTTCAAGAATGTTTACCAATAGGACTCAACCGAAACGTGTAAGAATTTTTCAAATCTTTGTTTTGCTCTCCTGAAAAATGTCAAAAACTGAATTACGATGTTTTTCCTTGCAGGTGTCGATATGTTTGTTCGGGTGGAATCTTGCAACTCTATTTTTATACAGATTTCTTCAACCGATCGAGCTGAAATTTTTTATACACGTTTAGTTTGGATGACAATACACAATAAGCTGTGTGACGTCATTCTAAATCCAATATGGCGGACCATCCAAGATGGCGGAATAGTTATTTTTAATGCATTTCTACAATATGGGTATCAAATGAAAGGGTTTACTGAGAAAAATACGAATATTGACTAAAAAGTAAAAAATAAATTAACTAGAAAAAAATATTTCTAGAAAAAGCTTTTATTTTTAAATTAAATGCACTAAAATAATAAAAATGAACTTTAAATAGCTATAAAAGCTTGTCGCGATATTTACTTGTGATTAGATAAGCGATAGATCGAAGTAAATCTCGCGACAAGCTTTTATTGTTATTTAAAGTTTATTTTTATCATTTTAGTACATTTAATTTAAAATAAAAGCTTTTTTTTAGAAATATTTTTTCTAGTTATTTTTTTTTATCTTATTCTAAAACATTTGTTTCAGGATTGCAAGTATATATCGATTAGATAAAAGGAACCTCACCATACTTCCTCTGGCTAAGAATGTTATGGAAGGCTGTGTGGCTATTGTTGAGAAAAATTTTGATTTTATGAGATTACATGGTCCTACCGCTGAACAGGTAAGTAATGTCCAAGATCACAGAGCTGCCATACGTTACATATTATATTCTCAGAAGTGAAATATGTTTAATAGTGTTTCTATGTATGTTGAACACACGCATACTTTCATAGTTGGTCAGACGGTCAATCGACCGATATCAGTAAAAATCGGATTCACTTTACGTAAAATCTGAAGGCGAAATTTTATATATGTCATTCAGGGGGCTATTTTAAAACGATATACAATCATATAGACAAATCCTAAGGAACAAATCCTCCCAGACACAAATATCTTCTAATTTTTAACAGACTTCAAAGAAGGAGGAGGTTCTCAATTCGACTGTATTTTTACTTTCTCGTATACGTAGTAGGTATAGAAGAAGTCTTGTAATCGTAAAAAAATTCGACCTTGAGATTTTGACGGATTTACACGTTTTGGACAAGTTTTGGACCTCCCTGAGTCCAAAAGTATTTTTTTTGGAATTATGTTTGTGTGGGTGTCTATGCGTTAGCACGATAACTCGAGTATGCTTTAACGTATTGCAACCAAATTTAACATGCATGTATAACATCAAAATATAAGGGTTCCATCAAATTTTGAGTCGTCGATCACGAAAGTTAAGCAACCAAGTGCGTGGTCGGTACTCGGATGGGTGACTACAATTTTACATGAATGTATGACATCAAAATATAAGGTTTCTATCGATTTTTGAGTCCTTTCCGGTATACGAGAAAGTCAAGGGGACCACTCCCGATTTTTTTTGTTTGTTACCTCATACATACCTAACTCTTTACTGGGTGTACCGATTTTGAAGATTCTTTCAACCTTTGGTGCTTGTCATGTGGTCTCATTTTATCGACATCTGACGAGTAGTTTTTGAGTTATCCTAATAATGACGTCTTTTACTAGGTGGTACCCATATGAGGGGTTCACGTCCGGAAGCCTCCTCGTGGCGGACCCTGGTATCATGGTGGTGAAACTTTCTCGGCGGATGTGTGGCTTTTGATGTCAAGTGCCCTCTTGGCATTCGAAGTCACATATGCCATCGTCGAGTTGTTTTTGTTTTCCCACCACGGCTAGTTCCGGACGGCCCTTTTCAGGGCCACGACCACGCCCGAAGTCCCCCGGGTGCGATCCGATGGCTGCTCCCGGTGTCCTCGTCAGGAGGACGCGCCAGGTCGAGCAGCCGTCGCGCGTCGGTGGAGGAGTGGCTGCTGGCCACCAATTGGTGCACAAGGAGTGCCTAGACGGGCAGCGTTGGGACGGTCTCGGTGTAGATTTAATCTACTTTAAACATCGATAAACGAAGTATTGGTGACAATAGACTCATTTCTTCGGAAACCCTGGTTTCTCAGTTTTACGTCATACGCCATCTCTGTGACTATGCAGTGTTTTACAGATTTATTGACCCTCAAAATTCAGCTGATTTTCCCTTAGATTTTAGCTCTTTTAACTGTATTTGGTTTTCAATTTGTGAAATCATTAAACCAAAATCTATCACAGTAAAAAGTGGTCTAATGTAAGTTTAGGTTCTTGTTTAACACACGGGGTTAAAAATTAGCATGGCAGCCGGGTGCCCTGGTACGTCGAGTGATGTACGCCCCAGAAAGGGGATAGGCGCCATAGGGACAAGGAAGGACAATGAGTAAACATAATTTGTAGGGAATCAAGAAGGTGCGCTATGAAACTAGAGCCTCGCACTCTCCCGAGATTTCAGCCTGTATAAAAGGAAAGTTGCGCCAGGCCGACCTACACCTGGATTTCAACCTCCCCATTGCAGAGTTCATGAAGGAAGTGCAAGTGCCTAAACGCTACTTCGACAAGGCTTCGCAATACCACAATCCGCTTGTAGGCTAGAGCCTCCGCCTACGAACCGACTAGGGATATCGGTCAAAGCAAATGTCGACTTAGAAACGTCGTGCTCGACCCGGACGATCCCATCACAAGCGCTAATGCAGAATTTCCTCTCCGTCCTACACTTAGTGACACAGCACACTTAAGCACTCAATACAATACACTCCACACCGCACCATCCGCAGACGGTTGCGAAGATCCGGGTCACACACGTCGTGCTATACCCGGTACAGACACACGCTTCTCATCCACTATTCCTCCACGACACGCGACTGAACCGAGGGCTGAGCCTTAGATGCACCCACAGGCGCAACGCTCCCTGGCGACTTGAACACCTTAGAGACCTTAATCGGTGTAGAGCTAGAAAGCCTCATAGAGAGTCCATCCAGGTCCTCGACTTCACCAAAAACCCCGGTGACGCAGAGAAGGTCATCAGAGACATCTTCCAAATTAATCAACAAAAAAAAAGCGAAAGCTACGCAGCGCTCCTGGGACAAATATACCTTAAATAACGGGTGTAAAACACATGAACAGTCAAACGAAAACCATGTATTCTTCTCACCATCATAACATTTTTCTTCCTTTAGACTATACCTGGGAAATTGATACTTAGTTACGATTTTATTGAAAGTCGGTCATAATTTTTTTTTTCATATTTTTATGAAAACATATTCTAAACATTATTTCTTAATTATTGTCCAAAGAAACATTATAATTTTTTTTAGTATTTCATAACAAAAAATGGATTCAAAACGTTAGCGTTCAATGTAGCTCACTCGATGTGCACGGACACAAACGAACGGGGCCGCCGTCAGGCAAAAATATCACGGTTTTGAGAGTTGCGTGTGTTAGATTTATACCTTAGTTGAATCCAACATTCTTTAATGTATAACGTTAGTTTAGAATTTAATTGAACCTTTTACTATGTATGTGTTAGCACCATTCACTTATTTGCATAAATTGAAGACGACTGAATGTAAAACAACTCGAGTATGAAAAGCGGCGAGCCAGGGGTAGTGCCTGGTACTTGTGACCCCAGGTGTAGGCTTACCGGGCCCATTTACATTGCAACAACGCCCACCGTTCACTACCCCAGCTTCTCTTTTCACCTAGCTATAACTTTCTGTAATACAGCGTAATTGAATACAAAACGTTTTGTCCGTCCGCCTTACATAGTTATTGAACCATACACTATTCTGCTTATATATTACTATATTTGACGTTATATACTGTTCATATAGGTACCAGAATCCATTTACATACGGTCCTACGTTAATTACATCCAAACACAAAGTCACAGATACTCCATGTAACTATTTATATAGTATACAATTCACATAAGCACAATAATCATTTTATAGTGATTTAATTATAACGTTATATACTACATAGTATATAACGTTATATACTAGAAGCCACAAAATATACAAGTCATGGATGGGTACCCACATAACAACCTAAGTACTAACGAAAATAGTCATACCTTGTTCTCCGATGCTTACACCTCGCCGGCCCAAATGCAACTGAGCTGTCGCTTCGCAGCGGCCCTCTTTTATACAACCGACCACGTGGCGTAGCTTAGCCACGTGCTATTCAAACTATGACTTTTATTGTGTTAAACTTAAAATCCTAGTTATTATTGTTATTTAATATTCACAAACTTATGTTCAATATTTTATATACAATTTATGCATTTTACTATCTCCAATACTTGTTTATGATTCCAACACGTGCGAGTTGAGCGCTTCACGTTGCGCAGTAGGTACAATTTGCAATATTTTTTAACACCAAAAAATAAAAATCATTTCCCAGCAATTATTTTTTGAAATGTGTCTTATTTTGATGTATAGAATACATGATTCTCGTTTGACTGTTCATGTCTTTTACACCCTGTATATAACCAGCACTGGCGAACCATGCTCATATAGGTATACCTAGTACCTACATACCTACTGCACTGACCCCAATTAAATTGCGAGTAGGCAGGAGAAGGAAAGGGACTGGTAACTCGTGTTCATCACACAAACATTACCTACTCATTACCAGGATTCGGTTTAGGAAGCGTTACTCACTTATGCAAAGGAATCCTTTGTCTAAGGTTACTGACCATTCCAACACGATGGCGTCAAATGTCTAAACACGATATACCTAGTAGGTACGTATAGATAACCTGTTAATCATAAATATTCTTTCGATCCAGGTGTTACGGGATGTGGATCTAAGCGATAAAACTTGTTTGATAACTGGTGCAAACAGTGGCATTGGACTGGAGATGACACGGTGCCTTAACTCCCGCAACTGCTCGGTCCTCATGGCGTGCCGAAACACGTACGAAGCCGGCGGTGTAGTAAGAAACGTATGCGAGAATCAGCATCTACTGCAATTCTTTGAAATTAATCTCGCTTCTTTAAAATCAGTCACAAATACTGTCGACGAGTTACTAAATCTGGATAAGTGAGTTCTATTTTGTTCTACGTTTATAAGCTGATAATAATTTACATGACAATCTTTTTGTATTTAAAGGTGGGTGAGATCTATCTTATAATCATAATGGATTATATAGGTATAGGTACTTACGTCTAGGTAGGTCAGGCTCATGTCAGGCTCCCGGAGGCTTTTCGGAGTCGAGACGTACACCGTGCGCCGTTCCCGAAACGTCCCCACAAAGGGCTTTGAGGGTGCCGATGGTTTTTAGTGGGTATTCCCGGGAACCCCCGGGAGAGCCCCACACACGCCGCACTGTCTAGCCCACAGTGCGGTACGGTCCGTAAAGGATTTTCCATCGAAAATAAATAAAAAAAAGGCTCATGTCAGGCTACTCAAAACTGACAAAAATTCAACCTTGATAATGTTGTATGTTAGTTTAAATTTATTGTAGGTATATTGACTGTTTGTTTTTGAAATACTTAAATAAAATAAAAATAAAACCTTATTCCATAACCATAAAGTTCAAAGGCTTTTGAGAAAATTTTAGTAACTTACAGCTTGTAATCTAACGTACAGCCGTCTATAGAACTAAAGTCTGAACACCAATAAAAAAATTGTAAAATCAATAATTGTCAAGCTTTTTTAAATGAGTCGATTTTATAAAAATTAACTGCAAGACTGTAACTATTTTATTCCTTTCGGTATCCTCGTGGCTCGTACCTATTTGATTTTTGTCATATTTGTAGACTTTTAGGTATTTTTAAGTAAAAATACCTTTTAGGTATTTCGACGAGCATTATATCGGTACGTACTGTACCTATCTATTGTGATTTGAGACATTAATATAATAGAAGCACATTCAGTCAGTTCACTACTCATATTATTTTTGTATGCCGAGAGATAATTCGATCATAAAGTCCTTCATTTAGGTAGGTAGTGGTGGGTAATAATTGGTTAGATAAGTACTAAGTGAGTTTTCTGTATGCTTTGCCAACTTTCGCAGGCAACATCGGAGAAGTTCCACACAGCCACCTGCGTGGGACTTTTCCCGATGTTGCCTGCGAAACCTCATTTGGTCATGAGGTTTCTTTTTTAAGGCTGAACAAAAGTTTGAAACTCCATATAAAATAGAAAAAAATGAAGGCCAAGGGCTTTCTGAAAACAAATATCCTTAAAGAGGCTTCTATATCCTATCCATTATACTGTTGCCTGATTCCTAATATGTATAGTGTCAGTAATCATACAATGCCCTTTTAGGAAAATTGACATTGTTGTTTTGAATGCTGGCGTTTTTGGCTTGCCATGGATCCCCACAGAGGATGGGCTGGAAACTACTTTTCAAGTTAATTTTCTTAGTCAATATTATCTGTTGACTTCTATTGAGAAAGTGCTGGCGCCAGATGTGCGAGTTGTGTTTATGTCATCAGAGTCCCACAGGTAACGAACATTTTAATTTTTTTTATAAAGTAAAGTTTAATATAAATAATATTATTTCCTTTAGAATATGCCCCCCACTCAGAGGCGGATTAAACATTGAGAGCGCCGTAGGCAAGCATCTCATCGGCGCCCCTAGGTATATTAAAAACTAACTTTTGCCCGCGACTTCGTCTGCGTGGAATAGTCACTTTGGGTAGCATTTTTTAGGGTACTTCTATACTCATAAATTGATAATTATAGATTACTTTAAATAGCTTATTTTAATACCTTTTTATAAACTATTTTTTTTTGGTTTTCCATTTTTTGCTAACTTCCATACGACCTTTCATTCCCTAGTTGTCGGGTGTCAAATTTCCAAAAACGCTACAACATTTTTTTTACTTCTTATCCCGTGCTTAAATACAAAGTTTATTGGTTTTATCTTCGACAAGGAATCCCAAACAAACTTTCATCCCTACTTTCAACCCCTTCATGCCATTTCTACAACAAAATTTAGCTTATATTTTATCTCAAGGGATAGTCTAATTTTGTACCAAATTACATAAAAACCGGTCCAGGTGTTAGGCGTGAAAGCGTGACTTTGATTAGACCTGTTTACGACCTTTCATGCCCTATTATATTCCCACATGCGTCAAATTTTCAAAAACGCTAGATTAGATATTTATTTACTTCTTATCAAGTGCCTATAAGCAAAGTTTCATGGTTTTATCTTCGATATTGAAGAATAGCATACAAACTTTCATCCCTTATTTCAACCCCTTTATGCCCTCTTAAACAAAAAAGGTAGCTTATGTCCTATCTCAAGGATCTCAAGGTCTAGTCTATTTATGTAACAAATTTCATCAGTTAAGCGTTTTCGCGCCTAACACCTCAACTGATTTTGATGTTTGAGCGTGACTTTTGAAAAAGCGTGACTTTTTTTGGACTTCCTTACGACCGACCTTTCATCCCCCATTTTATCCCCACGTGGGTAAATATTTCAAAAACGCTAAAACAAATAATTATTTATTTCGTATTGATCAAGTGCCTAAATTCAAAGTTTCATAGTTTTATCTTTAACAATGACGAATTTCCATACAAACTTTCATCCCCTATTTCATCCGCACATGGGTAAATATTTCAAAAACGCTACAACAAATATTTTTTTATTTCTTATCAAGTGCCCAAATTCCAAGTTTCATGGTTTTATCTTCAACAATGACGAACTTCCATACAAACTTTCATCCCCTATTTCAACCCCTTCATGCCTATTTTTTGCAATAAAAAATACCCTATGTCCTTCCCCGAGCTCAAGTATATCAAATTTCATCAAAATCTGTTCAGTGGTTTAGACGTGAAAGCTTAACAGACAGACGGACAGAGTTACTTCCGCATTCATAATATTAGTAGGGATAAATCTTACTATAGTATAAATCCTACTATAGACCGAAACCGCTGTACCGCGCCTTACAAAAAAGGGGTGAGATGGAGTCCAAGGAAAAATGAGCATGAGTTTACATGAGATCGATGTTGTCGGACAGATCTTACGATTTCAGTTTACGATATTTTAAAGCTTTTTTTTGTACGACTGGCATGTAAACCCCAAAATTATGAAATTCCCTATATAATAATTTCTGGCTTTACAGGCGTGATATGAATTAAATTATTGAACAGGATAAAAAAAATCAGTGTATGTTATATTTAATTTATATAATTAACTAACTTTAATATATTATAGTTACTTACTTAATTCGACCTCGATAGTGTAAATAGTGGCCTTAGGTATCTGCCGTAAGCACAGAAGGTCCCGGATTTCTTTCTCGATCGGGCAAAAATGAGAAACGAACGCCACGGTAAAACGCCGTCGTGAACTGTTTGGCGCTTTTATTTTAAGAATTTATTAATACTCGGTAAATTAAAAAAAAATCAAGCGAAGCACCACCGTGGCAGCACCCTCATCCCCGCAATTTTAGAAGCAGGAACGTCTGATAGTCGATACTCACTCACGGTCGACGCAACGAGCATTCAATCAGAGATCATGTACCATCGGCAAGGTTCTTTGTAGGCGTATTTTGGTGTAATGGCACACTACAGGGTGTAAAAGACATGAACAGTCAAACGAGAACCATGTATTCTGCTCACCACCATAACATTTTTTTTCCTTTAGACTATACCTCGGAAATTGATAGTTACGATTTTATTGAAAGTCAAAGTCATAATTTTTTTTTAATTTTTTTATGTGTTCTATACGTCATTTCTAAATAATTGTCCAAAGAAACATTAACATTTTTTTTAGTATTTCATAACAAAAAATGGCTTCAAAACGTTAGCTTTCAATGTAGCTCACTCGATGCGCACGGACACTAACGAACGGGGCCGCCGTCTGGCACAATCATCGCGGTTTTGCGCCCTTTACATTGCGCGGTACAATTTGCAATTTTTTTTAAGACCAAAAAATAAAAATCTTTTCCCAGCAATATTTTTTTTGAAATATGTCTTATTTTGATGTATAGAATACATGGTTCTAGTTTGACTGTTCATGTCTTTTACACCCAGTATGTGCGACGATCCCAAAACGTCCCCATAAGAGCTAAAGAGGGTACCACGGTGGGTTTTAGCGGAGTAGGACACAGTGAGTCCCGCATACGCCGCTCCATACGCCCAGCCAGCGTGTGATATGGTCCCTATATGGATTTCCCATCGTCACAAAAAAAGGTTCTTTGTAGGCGTAAGTTTTAGTCAGTCATCTTTTGTTATATTTTTATATTATATGTCAAATTGAGGTTGTAAGCAAAATTATAGTTTTTATTGTGTAAATAGCTGGCTTTTTAACTGGCGCAAGTAATTGTATACTATATTGTATATTTTTTCTTTTTTTTACGATTCCGCCCGCGCGCCCCTTTGTATCCTCGCGCCCCTAGGCACATGCCTAGTTTGCCTTTAGGATAATCCGCCTCTGCCCCCACTGAAGGAAGAATTGCTCTTATAAATATTCCCGATGTCCACCAGTGGGGGACACTAGTGAGGTACAAAGGGGATGTACCGAAACAGTTGCCCGATTTTCTCGTTTGTGTTGGAATGGTAGCCACAGTCCGTTGCGCGTCGGTGATAACGCAAACGAGAAGGAAGGGAGAAAGTGGTCTAGTATGTTGTTTTTACGCAAATGCTGAGCAAGTTAGGAAAATGTAGGTATATTTGGATATGGCTAGAGGAGAAAAAGGTAAGACGTATTCGGTTCTCAATGATCCGATTTATAAGAGTGAGATTTCAGACAGAACATGTACTTATATATTGACAGAACAAATGATTGCAAGACTGCTAGTCTATGAAAATATTGCCATACATATGAAGGCCTAGATTTTTTATACTATCCAACAATGTACGTAATTTTCAGAAATATAAATTGGTCTTTGAATGAAACACTGTCACCAACAATCGACAATGTGTCTCTGCCGGAGCAACAGTACACATCTATAAAGGCTTACAATATTTCGAAGTTGTGCGGTTTATTGTCAATGCACTACTTAGGATACCGATGGCTACACACCGGCAAACAAGTATTTTGCACTCACCCCGGCTCCTTTGTCAAGACAAAGTTGTGCCGTAACTGGTGGGTCTATGAAGCGCTCTACACTCTCATGGTGCCTTTTGCGAAATCAATTGTAAGTATCACTTAGTTTGATTATTTGAAAATTAACTATCCTCTAAGCAATTGAATTATGTCGTGCCGTTGTTAATACATTTACTAAAGGCAAATAGTACGTACCTACTTGTATAATATAATCTAAAGTCCGGACGACAGCACAGATCAAACTACCCAAAACTGTCAAATTTCCCTTGTTGATTTTCAACCTTACGTGAGTATTATAAAGCGGAAAATCGATTGGCAAAATTTGACCGTTTGCTGATGTGCGTTGATTGTACATCAAAGTACTTGCATCAGAGTAGGTAATTTGCTATTTTTATATCTATTGATAATTTTGATTATTAGATATTTACGCCCGTCTCCACAAACATTACTATGACGTCTCACAGGGCGCGTGGACGCACAGGGTCGTAAAAACATTCATAGACAATGAGTGGCGATCAGCACTATGCGTACTTTAAAATGAACCTACGTTCATTTTTAGGTACAGTATATTACGCTTAGACAAAGAATTCTGATATTACGCAACACACAACGGTCGAGATGTCAAAAGGAAAGTCGACTTGTCAAAAGTTAAAGTTTATAGTCTGAGGTTTAAGTTTAAAGGCTTAATTGAAATAATAAAACGTCAGTTAATTCAACGAAGTGAACTACGCAACAGAAACGAACCAATCACAGAGCTCAATTCTACACAATGCGTTTACTTAACCAAGAGTCGTTTGAGTATTGTTTGGCATGAAATGGCGCATGAAACTGCCTCGCTTTCTCACATTTAATTGATAGTGACTACGTACAAAATAAATCATTTTATCGTTGCAGTGTCAAGCAGCGAGCACACCGCTTTATTGTGCTACTTCACCAGATGTGAAAAGTTTGTCAGCGCTGTATTATAAAAATTGTCAACCTTGCGAAGAGAGTGAGTTAGCGAAAGACTTCCACTTGGCATTCAGGATACACGATCTGGCGTACGACATACTGCGAGACAGGGGACTTGTGGAGGAAGCAAGTAAAGTAACCGAGACTGCTAATGCTTATCAGGAGCCGAGTAAGGACCCCATTGATGAAACTCTAGTATCAAATTATTCCGGATAGGAGTAAAACTGAACTTCTGAACTGACCAAGAGAAAAACCATTCCAGAAATGTTTCACGCAATTATTACAGTCTTAGGGATGTCAGTCACCATTTGCTTAGTGCATCATATTATATCTACTTTTACTCAGTGATATCTTTTAATAAACTTTGTTTTATTTTTGACCATAGAGTTGACTATTTGGTACTGTTTAGTGAAGAAAATGTTATTACTACACGGATTCAATTTATTGTGTTGAATTATCTGTTGATGACTTTTAACATTTTTATGTTAAATGTGACCATTTTTTTGCAACAGCTGTTCGTGCTTGAATTTACAACGATAGATAGGTCATTTATAGGTACCTAGTTTAATTGTTGCCTACATTTATATTTACACATGTATAATAGACCTAAATTCACGTCGATTTCAAATAGAAGAGACATTTTAGCTTTAGCGAATATTACAAAAAGATGGGCTATTCTTCAAGTGTACCTACCTAAAATATAATTGTTGTCGAAAGGTAATAAATTATAAATCTGCGCTATTATTGGTGTAAAAGTTTATTGTATACTTCAACATACATAATAAATTAATACAGTGTATTTTATCTAACCATTGTTTCATTAAATAATAACTTAATTACTAGTTAGATAATAATAATCGTAACATTAACGAAAGGACTTCAACAAATTTTAACTTGTTTCTAAGTAAATGCATTAACATAAAGGGGAATAATCAGAAACATACAATAGACTTAACAAGCTGGATAAATATATAAATAACACGGAATCGTAGTACTTCTAGATTCATACCAATTAACGAATTTCATTTTGTAATGTAACATGATTGAAATATTATAAAAATATAATTTACCATAGCTCCTCTTTGTGGGATATAATAAGGGAGAGTAACTGACATAGTGGAGGTGGAGCGGTACATAAATAAACTATCTCTGTATTTTGTAAGAATGGGTGATGTTTGCTCGTCATTGGTGGCTTTAAATTACCTAAAGAAAGACGAATGCAGGGCTCAGTTACCGAAATAGTCTAATTTCGACAAGTTCAAAGTTGATTGGATACATTTGACAGTTTATGGATAGGCTGACCTGTATCCATTCATTGGTGAACTTCAGTAGGTTGGAATTCAATTTTAGATTCACCTCATTGAACATTCACAATTAAATGCGATCGTTATTCATGTAAAATTAACGATCGCTATTAATCTTTGTTTAAATTAACTCTAAGAAGTACTTTAAATCTTTAAACTTTATTTTAACGTTTTAGCATTTTTTTACTACTGCTTCCAGCTTGGGTAGCGAAATATCGCGATTTAAAGTTCCGTCCCAGATAAGATAAGTACCTATAAAAATTAATTATTAAATTTTTATCCGCTTTCATAGTCTTTAGGTTTAGTAGTTCCAAATAAGTTCCCATTAGCGTTTATTTGACATATGGCTCATACAAGTGTCGATTTAACTGCCATATCATAATATAACTCCTAATCAGCCCCTGAGAAACTTTAATATACGTATTGCAGTTTATTTTGGTAAAAAGTGCGTTGAAATTACTAATTTGAATTCTCATGACTAAATTTGATTTTTTCGTTCAGGCAACATTTTGTAAATCATACAATCACTAGAAATGTTGCTTTAGAAATAATTAAAGTTTTTCACCCATTACTTATTTCAATCGTTTAGATCTTTGTATTACCATTTATAAACATTTAATGTGAATGATTCAGTGCATCAATAATCCTTTATTATGATGTATTTAAGGGATGCCTATTCCTTTCATTAACTTTTAAAGCGCTACAAACAAGTAACTTTAAAGGTTAGTAAGAAATACAGAAGTAGTAATTCAGGATATATTTTAGTATCGGTCCAATTTATTACTCTCTCCTAATTAAATCAACGATGTTTTAAATAATTTAACTGACATAATTACTTAGACATTACAAATATCATTTTAAAATATTGTTTCAAAGCCAAAAATAATTTATGCAAAGTATTACTATACGCTATCATCATTCTTTAGGTGTGTCCACCCACACCAATTAATATAAATTTAAATACCTAATAATATATTATACACATCGAGATTAAAAAAATCTATCTAGGAGTAATTTAAAATAGGCAACAAACTGATAGGCTTATTTATTTAGATGAAGTCATAACACACGTTAAGATATTATTGGCACATGTTTTTAATTGAATGTTTCGAACCTATTTTATGATCATTTGGTTACATACTTAATTTATATTCACACACGATTGAAGTCTACACTGTCTACAAATGATAATTTTGCTATGAAATGCGAGTTATACAGATTGTTTGGTGCATACGGTATCAAGCGGGCATCTACCCATGCTAACATAGTCATATAAACACTATGGTGATATCGAGAATTTGAAATTGTAAAATCAATTTTTCATTTCTCCATACAAATAGTCAGTAAAAAAAATAAAATGTATAAAAAATTACAAAATTATTTTTACATTTTTGAATTTTTAATATCATCATAGTATTTATAAGACTATGTTAGCATGGATAGGCGCCCGCTTGATAGCCCCTGTACGAAACACCATGTATATTACATAATAGTAAATAAAGGTACTATCGTATTTACCTATACGAGTAAATACGATGGTACCTTTTTTGGTATTTGAATGGTAACTACAGTGAGAACTATAGGAATAGGCTGACAACTTATTTCATTAAAGATGTTTGAAATAAAGGCTTTTTAAAATAACTAGTTTCTCACTGCGTACATGATTTTAAAAACTTTCAGTTCTTGTATTAATAGTGAATGTAAAACAGACTCAAAGCAATGTCTTCGGTTTTTTTTAGATAAACATGAAGCTATAATATGAATAAAAAAGTTTACCACTTTCTTTAATGTAGGCATTTTTTTTCAAACCTTCTCTATTTCACCTATTTTGTGGTCAGTTTATTCTGCACATATCAGTCTGTACATTATTGTTCTAAAGTTTCATTCATACAATGTTGACTCTAACGAGGCTCTTTGCGCAGAATTCAATTTGTAGTAAAACACTTCATATGGGCGTATTTGGCAAACACTTGTGCTTCATATCTAACGTATACAGAATGAAAGAGATGCAACACAAATGTTTAAAAATGCGGCCATGTGAAGTGCCAGCATAACAAAACTTATAGTCTCTACCTCAGTCATAGTATGCCAAAGTGCAGATATAAGGCCGCGATTATAATTTCACATAATTATAGCTTAAACAAGAACAACTCATCTTCACTTACTGTTGTATACAGGAATATGTTTTAAATACTATCATTTTGTCTCAAAATATATTTTCACGATCACACCAATTACTATATTTAGAACTTGAGTTATGCATAAGATAACGGACAAACACATTTAAGATACTTAAATCATTTTTTTTGTAAATAAATATAAATTAATAAACAAATAATACAAATCGCTAGAAATATTCGCATTCATCACACAAATATTTGTTCCCTTCGAACCCGGGCCGCTTAATGTGTATTTGTTGACCACACCTCCACGAATGGCAGCAATGATAGTTATTACTATCAAATAACATACCCAAGTTCTCATCTTTCAAAACAATCAAAATTGTATTAAAATATATTTCTGTATACCACTTACCTTGTTCCAACTTCACGTCAGTTTATGACTAAGCAATAAAATCTCATTTCAAAGAATATTTAGTACAGCAATATTCGTTTTTCAACTTGTTTGCGGCAGATGGGACAAACGGTGATGCGGTCGCCGCACATCTGGCACATGCCATGTCCGCACAGGAATATCATATTCTTTAACCGGTCCAAGCAGATCGGGCACATTGTCTGAGGAAAGAAAGCACAATATTTTGTACTCACAGTAATAGATATTTAGATATCAAGAATTGAAGAACCTACATATTTATTTAATCTTGCATAGGCTTTTGACACTGTCTCTACTCCCATCCTTTTTGTTAGAGACTGGAAGGATTGGTACATTATAATTACCTAACTAAGATTATTCAATAAATTCTTAAATTATTAATATGGTTGCAACACGATAGATACCACTATGCTATTGATGTAGATTGTAGCTATTGAGTATGGTGTTCCACGAGGAAGTATTTTAGGTCCTATCTTTTTACTTTCTCGTACGTAGTATAGTATAGAGGAAGTCTTGTAATCGTCAAAAAATTCGACCTAAGATTTTGACGGATTTACACGTTTTGGACCTCCCTGAGTCCAAAAATATATTTTTTTTGAATTATGTCTGTGTGTGTGTCTATGCGTTGGCACGATAACTCGACCATGCTTTAACTTATTGCAACCAAATTTAACATGCATGTATGACATCAAAGTATAAGGTTATAAGGTTTCTATCAACTTTTAAGCCGTCGATCACGAAAGTTAAGCAACCAAGTGCGCGGTCCGTACCCGAATGGGTGACCAATATTTAACATACATGTATGACATCAAAATATAAGGTTTCTATCAACCTTTGAGTCGTTTCCGGTATACGAGAAAGTGAAGGGTTGACCACTCCCGATTTTTTCAAATGTCTTCCGACTATGCTACCCTTGTTCATCGCTAATATGTGAAAAAGAAACTTAGTTTCACTACGCACAGCTTGACTATTTCCCCTATTCCGCTGATATTTTCCCCACCAAACTTTTAGTTACTTATTTCATGAGCAGCATCAGTAGGTTAGTGGTTAACTAGGCAATTAATTTATTCAGTTCTCCGCTTGATCATAAAAAAATAACAATTAACCTACTGATGCTACTCCTGGTAGGAAGTAAAAAAGTAACTAAACGTTTGGTGAGAATAATATCAGTAGGGATATAAGTAATAGGCTAATAGGGTTATTTTCACTTTGTTGCACTTGCTAACCCTAACACATTTAGCCGAACCGGACGTGCCGAAAAAATCGTTGCACTGTAGTTATATGTGACACCCGCGCCGAATCTGGTGACGTGTCGATATATCTTTATTTAGGGGTATAAATTTCAGATGACGTCACCAGTATAAAGAATTCTAAAATTCGTTTCGTTCGGCGCGTTCGGCTCGGTTAAATCTGCGCGCCCACCTTTAATATCTACAAAACCCTAAACATTAACCTCTTATTCGATTACTGCCAATTTACACATCGCTTTTACTTTCTACCTCGTTCTTATCCTATCTGAACTGATAATAATAATAAATACTTAATAAAAATATTTAACCAGTGTAGAAAATAACGACATTTTGAACACAATTAGCCACGATTCGTGATCAAATTCATCCATGTCGAGATTGGAATCCAGGGACTCGCTTTGTAATCAAGTTCTTTGACCATGTTCACGTGTGCCATTTGTTTTCGCAGACAATAAAACATTTCTGTAATAGGTAGGGTCTCTATCTAGAATATAAAGGTGGATGACGAACTTAATATGAACCCTTGCCCCAGCTAAAAATTGTAATGTACAATAATGACCTAGCGCGCATTAGGATGTTATCATTATACTGGGTGTAAAAGACATGAGCAGTCAAACGAAAACCACGTATTCTATACATCAAAATAAGACATATTTCAAAAAAAAATATTGCTGGGAAATGATTTTCATTTTTTGGTGTTACAAAAAATTGCAAATTGTACCGCTCAATGTAAAGGGCTCAACTCGCACGCAACTCGCAAAACCGCGATATTTTTGCTTGACGGCGGCCCCGTTCGTTAGTGTCCGTTCGCATCGAGTGAGCTACATTGAACGCTAACGTTTTGAAGCCATTTTTTGTTATGAAATACTAAAAAAAATGATAATGTTTCTTTGGACAATAATTAAGAAATAACGTATAGAATACGTTTTCATAAAAAAATGAAAAAAAAAAAATTATGACTTTGACCTTCAATAAAATCGTAACTATCAATTACCCAGGCTTAGTCTAAAGGAAGAAAAATGTTATGACGGTGAGCAGAATACATGGTTCTCGTTTGACTGCTCATGTCTTTACTTTTACATAGTATCCGCAGAGATTAATACATTTTTGTTTAAAGATACCGTAAGTTATTTATAAAAAAAAATTGGTTGTCTGTAAAGTCTGTTTACTGACGATAGTTGAACGTGACAACGTCTTAAGAAAATACTGATGGAATGGTAGCATTTTTCAAAAGAAAAATTTAATTTCATTTGTTTAATAGATTTCGCATTATAGTATGAATAAACTTGTAATAAAATCTCTTTGGCTATACTATTTGTATCTGGCTGGTTTTGTTATCATTGAAAGTTTAAATTTTAAAGAACATAATTCCAAATTCAAATTAGAGAATTAGATTCAGAGCGAGGTAACGCCGCATGACGTCATGTTTTTTCGTGCGTGCAGCCGGCTCTATCGAATTATAAGACGTTGTCACGTCAAAAAACACAAACACAAATAGCACAGAATAGCACAGTACGCAACGAGACAAGCAACGAATGTAACTGCAAAGAAAAACATAGATGGCGACACAGCTAAGTTATCAACTGTCAAGATGCGTTTTCTTCTTAGATAATAAACTGGTTCAATCCAGTTATCATAATTGTAAAAAAGCATTGAAAATATCCAAACTAGTTATTTTATTTAATACGTTTTATGATTTTCAAGACATTAAAAAATATTTGTTTTGTAAGAAACTAAACGCTCTCGCCATCAATCCTCACCGTAGACAGAGAAACCTATAGACAGCTAATAAGCGTGTCGCTGAAAGGGACAGGAAAAAAAGTACATACTAGATTTAGAGTTGCCAGGTAAGGATAAACTTACCCCATACTCTCTGTTCCCTTTTTGTATACAAATACTGACATGCTAATACTTAGTAGGTAATATTACATGTTAAAAATATTACTAGGAAACTTTTTAATCCATTATTACAACTGACAAATACATACCTAGTTCCAAAACATCGGAGATAAATCTTGTGAATTGAATACGTGCGGATGCTAACGTGAGGATATAACTAGTAGTATTAAGTAAATATATATTTGGAGAACTAACAAATTGTTTTATTATTTTAGATAATTTACATTGCACACTGACATGACTTAATCAACAACCCGCTGCCTAGCAACCAGTAATAAGGCTATATCCCTTCACAAATATTTAGTTATGTAAGTCATGGTAGGTACTGATTAATAACTGTTCGTGGATAACTATAATTGGCTTACAAAATGTAATAATTACTTGTTGTAATATGCTGGTTGTTATCCCAAATAAAGAAAATAAAATAAATAATAAATAAATAAATATATGTACAGTCAACAGCACGTCGGGCTGTACAAAACTGTCAAATTTCTCCAAACGATTTTTAACCTAAGGCTATTGAATATAAAGTACATAATCGATTGGGAAACTTTGACAGTTTGTGGTAACCCAACGTGCTGTTGTCTGTACTTCAAAATAACATGCATTTTTCAAAGGAATACCTAATTCTGCTAAGTATTCGCCAGTGAACATGGAAATAAACATAGAAGAAAGGAAAAACTACAAATAAATGTAAAAAAAAATCGGAAGTGATCTCCCTTGACTTTCTCGAAGGTATACTAAAAACGACTCAAAAGTTGATAGAAACCTTATATTTTGATGTCATACACGTATGTTAAATTTGGATGCAATAAGTTAAAGCATACTCGAGTTATCGTGCTAACGCACAGACAACATAATTTCAAAACCAGTATTTTTGGACTCTGGGAGGTCCAAAACGTGTAAATCCGTCAAAATCTCGAGGTCGAATTTTCTGACGATTACAAGACTTCCTCTTTACTACGTACGAGAAAGTAATAATGAAAAGGCTGTCTCTTTAAAACTGCCCGTAAAGTAAAGAAGTATTGTTGGAAATAAAATAAAAGCAATCGAAAATATAATAGAATATTTTTATTATATTCACTAATTACAATTTACAAACACTCACAAGTAACTTTTCATACAAAATAAGTAATTTATAAGTTATCCCTTTTTGCTTAGCCTAAGACATTGCCAAATTAGATATGTATTTATTACAAAATATTAGATGCTGGAAATATTTTATTTTTTGTATGTTTGTAACGAATAAACACAAAGTATTGGTTCGTTTTCAAAAATTTTTTCACCATTAGAATGCTACATTATAATTGAGTAAAACATTTTACTCCGATGAAACTGCAGGGTGGAAAAGCATGTATATGATAGTATATGATATTTTTACCCAACTGCCCCCGAAGGAGGGTTATGTTATTTGAGTGTATGTTTGTAAATTTTTATATTCCTTGCTACAGCCTGAATGGCTTGAAGGATTTTACATACGAGGTGTCGTTAGATTAGTCTTGATAGCGCGACTGACACTGAGTACATAAAAATATAGGAAACAAAGTGGCGGATTTTAGACGCCAAACCTGCAGTGATTTGAAACATATTATAAAGTATCTGTAATACATTAAAATATATTTGTTGTGTATGTAGGTATCAAATAAAATATAATACACGGTGCATACATTTCACAATAAATCATGGAGCTTGTTTTTCACTTTTGAGTGGTAATTTCATGCAGTAGAGTTTTTTTTTATAATTAATATTTTATTAACAAAAGTTTCTCAGATGTTTTTGTTCAGTTTTCC
Organism: Elophila nymphaeata; assembly: GCA_955850985.1. Taxonomy (NCBI): domain Eukaryota; kingdom Metazoa; phylum Arthropoda; class Insecta; order Lepidoptera; family Crambidae; genus Elophila; species Elophila nymphaeata. Next base: position 18,150,856 of record OY039068.1, read on the forward strand.
ATTTTCTTTTTAATGTTCGCAGGGTATAGTCAGGAGATGAACTCTAAAAATAAAAATATTGATTAGTTCCATGAAACTTACTTGATAACAATTATTATTGCTGAGTATAAATTGATTATCTATTCATCATCAACAACAGATTAGGAGCATGTATATTTGTTTGAGAAGAAAAATACTGAACATTCTTATGTGAATGATGAGATTTCTTACAGTCTTAACTGCTCCAGGTGTATTTTGAGTATTTAAAGCACTTGAATCTTTTTTCACCAACGAAGATACAGATGTTGCTTGCTGTAATACTTGCTACATAAGATTCGTCCATCTAAAAATTAAAATACATTAATATGTATATTTATTTGTAGAGAAAAATAGTGATCATATTTTTGTGAATGAAGAGATTACTTACAATCTTAACTGCTCCTGGTGAATTTTGAGTATTTAAAACACTCAAACCTTTTTTCACCATTGATGACATAGATGTGCTTGCTGTGCAACTGATAACATCAGATTCATTCTGGTAAAAAATAAAATGTATATATAAACATTAAAAATAATTATGAGACAAATTTAATGTGTGTAAAATTTCATTACTTACACAATCTGTAATTGGACTTTCATGACACAAGATTTCACAATTTTCCACTTCCATCGGCTGAACAATATTGGGATGTGCAAAATCTGTAAGGTGATAGATATGTTTCTTTAACAATATACTTTATAAATAAATAGCGAATTGTTTTGAACTGTGATTGAGGATGGACAAACAACTTGAACATAAACTGAGTAACCCTACCGGTTACTCAGTTTATTCTTAAATTGTATATTAATTGTTAAGAAATCATTAAGTTTTTTTTAACTGAATACATTATTACCATATTAGGAACAGCGACAGGATTGAGATATGTTCTATTCCCTTTCTTCCATAGTAGTTTTTTATCAAAGTGTTCACTACATATTTTTGAACTAGGTTTTGGGATCCAATCTGTTCTTCTGGTAGCCGCAATCCACAAACTTTTCAGCTCAGGATCAACAAGAAATCTAAAAATGACAATACAAGATACCATTAATTTGACAATTAAGAATATTGCCTTATTTTAGGGAAATTTTCTACCAAAAACTAGCAGTACTGACTTGAGAGGTTATGTTAACAAAATTATTTAAAATCTCACGTATTAACAAAAACATGATGAGTCTTGATATCATTTGTTAAAAATAAAGTAAAATTAGGATGTTTAACTATGATAAATAAGTCAAATAGTCGGGAATAATGTCTACTTACGAATGAAAAGACAACCCACTAATTTTTCTCGCACTATCACTTTTACATCCTATTATGCTGCACCGCACCATTTTCTAAAGATGCACTCTGTACATAACCACCTTCAGGCACATAAATAGCACAAAACAGTTATTTGTATTTGAAGAAACAAACCAAAAACGTAATAATTAGTTTGTCACCCGTAAGAAACGTCAAAGTTTGTTTAGCAACTGAGTTGCTGGCCTTGAAAAAACCGGCCACGCAGTGAGGGACAAAAAATGATTCTCTTTGTCTCTTTTTTTCATCAGCCACGCGTATATGAGCATCCTTTTCTAGTGTAAGTGAAATAAAGAATGTCCAGCAGTCTATAGTTTTCTCTGTCTACGATCCTCACAGACGGGTCATTTTTATACCTTTAATTTATTTTTCATAAAACGTTATCTTTATATTAATTCAAAGTATTGTCAAAAATAGTTTTTCTATTTTTAACCGACTTCCCAACAGGAGGAGGTTCTGTATTCGTCTGTATGTATTTTTTTTTTTTATGTATGTTCACCGATATCTCTGTCATTTCTGGACCGATTTTCAAAATTCTTTTTCTATTCGATAGTGTTTACTCCTGTGGTAGTCCCATTGTCACCAAGTCAGGATCTGATGATGGGAACCCAGGGAAATCGAGGGCAACCCTCAAATTTTATAGGCATGTACAACGTTTTTCATACTTTTTCTAAAGCTATACTAGCATTTGCGTCTGATAGTCACCATCTCATGTTGATGAGCTGATGATGGAAGGTAAATGTATGTTCACCGATATCTCTGTCATTTGTGGACCGATTTTCAAAATTCTTTTTTTATTCGATAGTGTATACTCCTGAGGTGGTCCCAGTGTCACCAAGTCAGGATCTGATGATGTAAAACGGGGAAAATCGAGGGCAACCCTCGAAAAACAACGGAAGGGGAGGGTTATTCATATTTTTTATAAAGCAATTCTAGTTTAATTGCGTGTGGTAGTCATCTCATGTTGATGAGCTGATGATGGATGGTAAAACTCCTTAATCGTTAGGAGTTGGTTGTTGATTATTTAAATATTAAAGGCACTTAAAGACCGATAGTTGTGTTCTTACAGGTAATTTAGGTGAGCTGATGATGAAACAAAAAACTCCTCAATGGTTAGGAGTTGGATGATAATTCTTTAAATATTATAGGTACCCAAAGAGCGATAGTTGTATTCTTTCAAGTTATTCAGGTGAGCTGATCATAGAAGGAAAAACTCCTTAACGGTTAGGAGTTGGATGATAATTCTTTAAAGATTATAGGCACGTAAAGACCGCTAGTTGTATTTTTTCAAGTTAATCAGGTGAGCCGATGATGGAAGGAATAACTCCTTAACTGTTAGGAGTTGGTTGATGATTATTTAAATATTAAAGGTACCTAAAGAGCGATAGTTGTATTCTTTCAGGCTGTTCAGGTGAGCTGATGATGGAATGAGAAACTCCATAACGATTAAGAGTTGGATGATAATTCTTTAAATATTAAAGGGTACCTAAAGACCGAAAGTTGTATTCTTTCAGCTTGTTAGGTGAGCTTATTTGGATGTTAAACTTGTACAAAACTGTAACATTTTCTCACTTATAAAACCATCTCTGGCAGTATGGACCATGCTGTGCCTCCAAATAGTGAGAGGTTGCCAGCCTGTCGCCTACATAAAAGGGGCACAAAACCCAAAAATCACTTCTAATGTTAATTGATTTATGGTTAATATTGCAAGTGTCTATAAGCGATGGAACCACTTAACACCGAGTGGGCCGCAAGTTTGTTGGCCATCTCGTAATATATATAAAAAAACAACAATTATTCCACATAAAACACTAAAAATAGAAAAATAAACAACTTTTTAAAAAAAAGTCCAACCGACTTCAAAAAGTATAAAAATAACATATTATTAAAATGTGTACTAGGTACCTGCTGTACTGTTTGAAGTCGGTGCCAAGCCAACTAGGTATTCTATAGGTCCGCCTGCCACATCACATTCATTGATCACATCATCTCGCGATTGCGACCGACCGAACGCGCCAGCTTAGGTGATGAGGGGTTCGTGGTGCTGAACGATTGGCATGGCTTGGCACCGGGTTCAAACAGTACAACAGGTACCTAGTACACATTTTAATAATATGTTATTTTTATACTTTTTGAAGTCGGTTGGACTTTTTTTTAAAAAGTTGTTTATTAAAGTTGTATTAGAAATATAGTGATATTTGATTCATATTCTATCTATCAATACGTTCAGACGTGCTCATAGATGTAAAGAATAAAATTGCGTAAATTAATTAACATTTAATAGTGACCTAGTTCGTAGTTTAGCATACTAAGAACATTTTATTAAGTGAAAAGTGATGAATAAAAAAATTAAAACTATAGTGATTTAAGATGTCGGACAGCAGTCCCTTTAACCGTAGTGGGATAACGCGCCGTACTCCTCCACCAACGCCCACCCAGGATCATATAAGAGAAGACGGCAACATGGAGCCTATGGAAGCGATTTCGACTCCAGACATTCAAAAATGGCTGGGGTCCATAAACTATACCTTAACGAGGTCTGCAATATTTTCAACGAAGGCAAACTGAACTCCGACCAAAAATTGAAGATTAATGGCCTATGTCGGAAAGTTGGTCATGGCGTTGCGCAAATGGCGGTTCAATATCAATCGCTAAAACAAAAAGCCCTCCAAACACACACCTGCCTCCAGAATACAATGAGAAATCAGGACCTAGCAGATCATCTCTTGGAAATAAAGCAGACCATAAAGGAGTCCGTCAAGTCTCAAATTACAGAGAGCTCTGTAGAAAGAACATCTTTTTCCGATATGGTTAAAAAAGGATCAAATAGTTTTGTTCGTCCAAGCCCTGTTAGTTCTATAGCTATTTATCCTAGAGATAATACGAAAACCAGTGACGAAACAAAAAGTTTGGTTCAGAAAATTATTTGCCCTGACGAAATGAAGCTCAAGGTACGAGGAGTAAGAAAGACCCGAAATGGTGGAGTCATCATTAATACCGAGACCAAGGAAGACGTGGAAAACTGAAGCAAAATTCACAGCTCGCTGCCTCAGGCTTTACTATCGACGAACCTCAAAAACGCAAGCCACGAATTATAATAATCGGAGTTCCCTCAACAATGGCTGAAAAAGACGTTTACAAGTGCATTTTTGAGCAAAATCTAGTGGACAAAATGCCCGCGTTGTCTGCTGATAACTTTTTGACCTCAATTAAACTAAGCCATAAATCCGGGAAAAGGGATATTGAGAGTTGTAACTACGTCCTTCAAGTTACAGCGGAAATACGTAAAGCCCTTATTAGCCAGGAAAGGATATTCATAAACTGGACGTCTTGCCCTGTGAGAGACTTTACACTCGTGACTAGGTGCTACAAGTGTCAACAATATGGTCACGCCGCCAAGACATGCAGATCCTTGGTTCTCACCTGTGGACACTGTGGAGAGGATGGGCACTCTATTCAAGAATGCTCAAAAAAGGGACTTCCTCCAAAATGTGCAACTTGTCTACGATTTAAAAAGCCAGGTGACCACAAGACAGGAGATGCCGATTGTCCAGCGAAGAAGGCAGCGGAATTCAGGTACATTAACTCAGTAGACTATGAAGGCGCCTAGGAGCGTCACACCTTACATTTTATTTTAGAAGTATATTTAATATAATGGATTTAGATTTAATAACCGAAATAGATAATATCTCTCTATCTGAATCAAAAATTTGCGAGGTTGAGGACTGCCGGCAACATATCTCAATTTTTCAAAAATCGCTCACCATACTAACCCAAAACATTCGTAGTATTTATAAAAATTTTGATAGTTTTAATGTTTTTCTACATAGGCTTAACTTTGAATGTGACGTTTTAGTTCTTACAGAGTGTTGGTTATTTAATCGTCAGGGCCTAGTCCCGGTTATGCCGGGGTACAATTTATACTTTAGCTCGAAGAATCATAACCAAAATGACAGTGTGGTAGTTTATACTAAAGAATCTTTAAACGTCACAATCGAAGAATCAAATACTCAAGAATGTAACTGCTTCATTATTAAAATTGGTACTAATATAGCTATTATAGCAGTCTATAGATCGCCCTCGTTTAAAAACTTAACCATTTTTCAAAATTGCTTGAATGAAATTCTACAGACGCTAAGTTCGTATAAAAATGTTATTCTAACTGGTGACATAAACATTAACATAAGTTCAGACGTCTCAGACGCAGGTTCACAGGATTACCTTAATCTGTGCTCATACCATGGTCTTCTACCCACACATATTTTATCTACTCATCAAAGTGGTTCCTGTCTCGATCATGTACTACTAACCTTAAATTTAGAGCTACCTAAACAAAATAGTCACCTTGTAAAATCAACAATAAATATGAAGAAACTAGAATATGACTTATGCACAATTAACTTTAGCCCAGTTTACGAAACTGCTGACGCAAATGCGTCACTATCGTATTTTGTGAACAAAGTACAAAAAGCAATATTACAAAATACGACTACTATACCTATAAAGAAGAAATGTCAGAATATTAAACCATGGATTACACCAGGTTTAATTCGATGCATAAGACACAGAGATAAACTTCATCAAAAGGCCAGGCTATACCCAAATAATTTAATAATTCAAGTGACTTACAAAAGATATAGAAATTTTTGCAACACTCTTTTAAGAAATCTTAAAAATAACTACGATAAGAGTGAACTTCAAAAAGCACGAAATAACAGTAGGCAGCTATGGAACCATATAAAGAAAGTCACATTCAGCTCTGCCCGACAAGAATCAAATTTGAGTTTATTGCGAACTAATGCCTCACCGCTTCTATCTGCCAACTATGTAAATAACTTTTTTGTGAACATAGGGAAAGATCTTGCAGAACGTCTAGAAACACATAAGTGCACCCAAACTCCCCAAATATTTGACAAACACACGAAATCGACAAACACTTTTGTTTTAGTAGACACTGACGAACAAGAAATAACGGAAATTATTTCAGGAATGAAAGATAATTGTGCAGTTGGATGGGATAATATAAATAATAGGATCCTCAAAAGTTTTAAGTACATATTGGTACCTCCCTTGACCTATATATTTCGAAATTGTCTTTCTGAAGGGATTTTTCCCACTTATTTGAAAAAGGCTGTAGTGGTACCTATATTTAAGTCCGGAAAGAAAGACCTTGTCACGAACTATAGACCGATATCACTACTCCCTTCTATATCAAAAGTTTTAGAGAAAATTATCAACAAGAGGCTGGTAAACTACCTTGAGAAATATAAGCTCATCTCATCTTGTCAATTCGGTTTCCGAGCAAAGTTGTCCACTGCTGATGCGGTACATCATCTAACCGACTTAGTGACTCAAGAAATGGGTCAAGGCCACCACACATTAGGAGTTTTCCTAGACATGACCAAGGCTTTTGACACAATATCAGTACCTTTACTTCTAAACAAGTTAGAAAGTCTTGGTATAAGGGGAATCCAGTTGAAACTTTTTGCAGACTATTTAAGTGAACGGTACCAATGTGTCAAAATAGGAAATACACTAAGTCATGACCAAAAAAGCTCAGGTTTTGGTATTCCACAGGGAAGCATCCTCGGCCCTACTCTATTCCTAGTATATATCAATAGCCTATGTAATCTAAACATCAATCACTGTAAGATTATATCGTACGCCGATGACACAGCTTTGATATTTACTGCCAAAACAAGTACAGACTTATATAATTATGCACAACAGGGCTTAAATATTGTGAATGGTTGGCTTCGTTGCAATTTACTAACATTAAATGCTGAGAAGACAAAATATATTCACTTCAATATGCGAAAAAATCACCAATATGTTACTAACCCGCACTTATATGCACATAATTGTCTTAACCCTTTCAACAATTCGTGTGATTGCCCAATTATTCTCAATACAACTAACATGAAATATCTTGGTATTATAATTGATGATACACTATCATTTAGACAACACATTCAAAATTTAGTGAATAGAGCCCGTAAATTGATATATATATTTAAGAAACTCCGGTCCATCGCAGATAAACAGTTAATAATCCAAGTCTATACGGCGTTATGTCAATCTGTAATCCAGTATTGTATTACCTCTTGGGGCGGAGCACTCAAAACTATTATGCTCCCCTTGGAACGAGCTCAAAGAGCAATTTTAAAAGTATCCAACTATCTGCCTTTTTTACATCCTACTCGTCAACTATATGAAACTTGTAAGGTTTTAACTGTCCGCCAACTCTTCATAATGCACACATTACAAAAACAACACAATATGCTCCCGTTTGATAAAAATGTTATAAATAAAAGACGAAGAGATATAGTCTGCAGTTCAATTAATACCTCGAAATTTAGCTATACAAATAGATTTTTTTCATTTATAGGTCCCTTGTTGTATAATAGAGTAAATAGATTACTGAATATTTATGAGCTAAATTATTATAATTGTAAGAAAATTATATTTAAGTACCTCCAAAGTTTATCTTATGAACAAACTGAGGAGTTAATGTTAATCTATAAATAACTAGAATTAATTCGAATCAGCTTTTTTGGTATGTTTGTATAAATAATCACTTTTACTTGTAATTTACTAAATGTGTAAGAATTTGTGCAATTATATTTAATAACGTGTAAGCACTTTCACGCCTGAAACACAGGTTTAACCTAGTTCAGGCAAACAATAATAACTATCACCTTATTTTTATATTTGTTTACATTTAAGAAAAATCATGTACTTTACTTATGAATAAACAATTTATTTATTTATTTATTATAGTTTTGTTGTACACTTGTTGTAATTTACTAAAGACTGAGGCAAAAACCGTCATCCTCCTTTCCGTGAAACGTGTGAAATCTTTAGGAAACATACCTGTTCCTTGATGTCCTGGAGCTGTTGTTGTAATTTCTGTACGTCAGCAGCAGGGGCGGGGGCAGGCGCAGAGCTGGCTGATGTGGAGGCAGACGCGGAAGCGGAGGCGGGTGCGACAGCGGCGGCGGCAGCGGCGGCGGAGCGAGACCCGTTGTTCATGTGGTGAGGCGCAGCTTGAGCAGGCGCTGGCTGGCCTTTGTTCACTTGCACTTGAGCGAGATTGCTACCACCATCTTTCTCTACTGCAATAATAAAGTTCGATTTCCGTAAATAAAATATAACCCAAAATTAAAGCTATGAATTGAATACAATAAGGCCGCTTTTATTTTGAAAGATCTGATTCTTTTCAGGCATTACGATCATGCCTTTCGACTTTGTTACTTCAAACCAATGGTTTAGCCATCAAAATACTGGGAACTATAGAGCTCCCAGCCCATTTCCTGTATATTTATCATAAATGACTCACTTCTTGCTGCTCGCCAACTCGTTTCTAGTTTCTAGCTCTACTCCTCGCTTATTGGCTGTGGGACAACTGTGTGTAGGCACTCGGATGGGTATCGGAGTTCCAACGATGCTTTTAGTGGCTTAGATGTTGCGGTCGTTCATCGAAAACGACAGACGTAAGATATTCCGAGGCGGGAGCAGAAGAAGAGGGTGCAAGGGAGAATTCATACGTACTAACTACACCACATCACAGCGACAAAAAGTAATAAAGCAGTGGTGCCCTGTGAACAGCGTCGCTCCAGAATTTTGCTGTTGCGTTGTGTTGCTACAATGACGATGTGGTTGCATTTCTTTTGTTTTTGCGAGGTGCCCAGGCTTGAGCGTGGTTTTGCTGGTGGGTGGCGATGTAGTCACACGGTTGCATTTTATTAATTTGCATGTGGGCGGGAACGACATGTTGTCTATAAGGCGCCCGCTGTAGCATCGGTAGGTGGGGATATCTACTTCTCTAGTGAAACTACTAGTGATACGTGCCACAACCGCACCACATCGCAGTAGGTAGTAACGTGTGAATAAGGACGCTGCAGAATGCAGTTGCGGTAACTACAAAACTGTATTGTCGAACATTGACCGTCGAGCTTCTTGACGTTGTTGTTGGGAGGCGCGGCTTGGTGCCATGGCTGCAGCACTCGCGCACGAAGCACATGGGTACGTGTGTATACTGAGATAGGCGGAATTGAAGGGCACACAATGTTATCTAAATACTGCACTAGATGCATGATGCATCTATTGCAGTATTAAGCAACGTGTGCTGCATGGCTACAAAAGTGGATAATTAAGCCAAGCGTTACTAAATCAACGCAAGTGACATTTACACTTCGAAAGGGAGACTGTGCTCCCTTGTATATGGAAGGCAATATTGTGCCCACCAACAATACCGTTAAATATCTGGGCCTACATCTGGATAGGAGACTAACATGGAGAAATCATATTAAAGCCAAAAGAACTGAAGCGAACCTACAACTAAAAAGCTTCTCCGGGTTTATAGGCTGTCGATCGCAGCTAACACTGAATAGTAAACTGCAGGTGTACAAGGCAATCATAAAGCCTATTTGTACGTATGGATAAGAACTGTGGGGGTCTGCCAGTAACTCCAACCTAGAAAAACTGCAGAGATTCCAGAATATAGCCCTAAGAACAGTATCTAATGCACACTGGTTCGTAACAAATTCAGAGATACATGAATACTTAGAAATGCCGACCGTCAAGGAAGAGATCGCAAACCACTGCTGCACTGGAACAAATAACGAACAAAAAAAGAATAGACCTACACAGTAATATTTTGGCAAACGACTTGCTAAACGAAAGAGAGAGCGTCAAGTGCCTAAAGAGATAGCATGTGCTGGCACTTGACCAAAGAAAATAAACAAACTGTTTAACATTAAATTGGGGTTATTAATTGTAGTAACCACAAATATCTCCGCATCATCTCAAGAACATAATGATAAAGGTTGTACAGCCGATCGCAGTCGCCGACCGTCGAACTTGTAGTTGTTGGGAGGCACGTGCGCCGGCTGCAGCACTCGCGTACGACGCAAACGGGTGCCTGTGTATACTTGAGATAGGCTGGAATTGAAGGGCACTCAATGTTGTCTGTTGCGGACGCTTTGCTGGCCTCCTTTTATGTAGAGATGTATTTGATAGTTTTCTATATTGTCTATTTACTTTACTCTTACTTGTCATTCATTGCTTTGCTACGAAACGTTGTTATTTTACTTTTCAAATATATTTTTTTGATTTCACCTTTTCATGCGCCTTTCATTAATTAGGAAACACACCACTGCTCTCCACATCGCACACGTACGTTTCATTTTTGGTCCTTCGAGCCGGATCTTATTCTTCCGGCTAAACGTAGCAGTCCATCTTCTGCAATTACCGGGGAAAGCTTGCTCGCTCGTTCAAGCCTTTCGTTGCCCACCGAGTTGGTGAAATAACCGAAAACTTAGAGGTTAAAGATTGGAGGTGGGTACCGAAAGACATGAACGTAGCTGACGATGCTACTGGGGTACGACCTATCATCTGATAAGATTTAGCGAGTAAATGGTTTACTGGGCCTTCTTTTCTTTTTCTTTCTCCTGGAGACTGGCCCATTGAACCAATAATAGAACTTCAACCACTTCAAGGTCACAGCGAGTTGAAGCATAAACCTGTTGAAGTGGTCGGACTTCTGACCGACATTGACATTGACATTGAACTGCCTTCAGCAGTTACAGCGCAACCGGCTGCTAAACCGTGTGCAGTCTGCACACGGTTTAGCAGCTGGCTGCGCTTGGTGCGCGCTACCGCGCGAGTCCACCAAGCGGCGTTTGTTTTTAGATAATATCTTCAAAGTTCGTCGTCGGACCACAGTCGTCCGTCTCGAAACACGTCAACCACTCTAATACTTCTTCGCCTAGAATTCATGAAAGCCACAGAAGGTTAGTTATTTTGTTGAAAATACAGATGGAGAGTTTTCCCACAGAATTCCGATGCGTTTTAAACGCTCAGCCTGTGCCCAAGAACAGTCGCCTTGCCAAGCTTTCCCCGGTAATTGCAGAAGATGGACTGCTACGTTTAGCCAGAATAATAAGACCCGGCTCGAAGGACCAAAAATGAAACGTACGTGTGCGATGTGGAGAGCAGTGGTGTGTTTCCTAATTAATGAAAGGCGCGTGAAAAGGTGAAATCAAAATAATACTGGGTGTAAAAGACATGAGCAGTCAAACGAAAACCACGTATTCTATACATCAAAATAAGACATATTTCAAAAAAAAATATTGCTGGGAAATGATTTTTATTTTTTGGTGTTACAAAAAATTGTAAATTGTACCGCGCAATGTAAAGGGCTCAACTCGCACGCAACTCGCAAAACCGCGATATTTTTGCTTGACGGCGGCCCCGTTCGTTAGTGTCCGTGCGCATCGAGTGAGCTACATTGAACGCTAACGTTTTGAAGCCATTTTTTGTTATGAAATACTAAAAAAATTATAATGTTTCTTTGGACAATAATTAAGAAATAAAGTATAGAATACGTTTTCATAAAAAAATGAAAAAAAAAAAATTATGACTTTGACCTTCAATAAAATCGTAACTATCAATTTCCCAGGTATAGTCTAAAGGAAGAAAAATGTTATGACGGTGAGCAGAATACATGGTTCTCGTTTGACTGCTCATGTCTTTTACACTCTGTATATTTGAAAAGTAAAATAACAACGTTTCGTAGCAAAGCAATGAATGACAAGTAAGAGTGAAGTAAATAGACAATATAGAAAACTATGAAATACATCTCTATATAAAAGGAGGCCAGCAAAGCGTCCCAACAGTTGTCTAAGTACTGACCGTCGAGTTTGTTGTTGTTAACGTTGTTGTTGGGAGGCGCGGGCTGGTGCGGCGGCTGCAGCGGCGTGCGGCACTCGACGCACTTGCGCATGAGCGGCGCGCAGCCCGCGCACGCGCACACGTCGCCGCACGGCCGGAACACCACCGTCGCCGCCGCCTCCGAACACACCACGCACTCGCCCACAGGCACGCGCGATGTGACGCACGCGCGGCATATCAGGCACTTTTTCACCTAGTTCATTGAAAGTTCCGATAAATACTCCTCTAAAACAATGTACCCAGTTCATTTAAAGTTCCGATAAATACTCCTCTAAAACAGTGTACGTAGTTCATTGAAAGTTCCGATTAATGCTCCTCTAAAACAGTGTAAGGATATGTCGCAGTCATATCGTATGACACGTCGTATTATGCTGGGGCCGCACTTGCGCCTATCGTCACGAAGCTTCGTGCTAGGACACGATACACGTAGATATGACCGGCCGTTATCGGCTATCGTCACGAATATTCGGGTTGAGTGTGCGTTATCGGCCGGGAGGCGGTACGTCAGGGTTTTAGCGCGCTAACCTATGGCGCTGCGTGGTCAGACATGCGTTGTTCATTTCGAAGGTTGTTCTACATTAGTTCAGACGCGTACGGGTGACTAAGTATACGATACAGCTGAGTTATTTTTTATAATAAATGCATTACGTAATTATTAGCACACAATTTAGAAGTAAAGAAAGTGATTATGCATAGTTAAACGCAAAGAAAGATAATAATACTACGCAATTTACACGTCTGGAAACGATTTCGGCCATCTTGGATTATTGCACGATAGTTCGTGCAAATAAAGAAATGCCACATGCTTTATCGCGATAACTTTGCTAGGGCCGCACTTGCGTGTATCGTACGCAGTATCGCCACGCATTACTTCGGGACGATAGGCGCAGGTGCGGCCAAAGCATTACAAGACGGCGCGCTGGATTGTAATGTGTGTGAGTGGTGTGTGACACAATGCTCGCTTGGGTCATAAAAAAATACTTGAACCTACCAATAATGAGCGATCTCCATTCGATAACTACGGATTTATCGACGAACGGTTTTATTCGATTAACCATTGTCACACACTATAATTCGGAGCGCCGTTTTGTAATACGGCGTGTTATACGATATCAATGCTACATATACTTACAGTTTCTGTTCTGAATTAATTCTTTTAAGGATTGAATCTTTCCCGTAGAGCAGAGATTATCAAACTTATTTGTTTTACCGCCCCCTATGAAAATGAATTATTTCTCACCGCCCCCAATTTTTTATACACCTAAAACTTAAAAACCACGATTTCATTGCTTTAATTACACAAACTTCTGCACCTCCCTTCCTCCTGAGGCTGCTTCCGATTCCGATAGCCTTACTAATAAGGGGGCGTTTAGTCAGTAAGAAGGAGTAAGGCACAAACTCTTTTATCTCTTTCGACGCTCAATCGTACTGAGAAATTTAGGACAAGTTTCGATGAACCCGCCAATTGCAACCGGATTGCACCAATAGCGTTATTTAACGAAAACTTGTTACAACTTGATTGCGTACGGCTATCCTATGAAATCTATGTTAAGTATTTTTAGTTTTTATATCATACCGGGCAGAAATATATACTAATTATTCGATATTGAGTAGTAGGTAAGGTAAGTTTTAATATCAGTGAATTTTACGATATAAAGTAAATGAAATTACAAATCAACCAACGCCCCCTTAAACTACGCCAACGCCCCCCATTTTTATCTGGATCACTTAACGCCCCCCGCTAGGTCTTCAACGCCCACAAGGGGGCGTTATCGCCCACTTTGAGAAAGACTGCCGTAGAGCAAAGGTCGGGGTAAAAGGTTTTGATACGCTTAAAAGTCAAATTAATAGGTACAAGTTGAAACGATAGTTTATTTGACATAAAATACCATCACCTTTTACGAATTTAACACCTTGTAATTGTTTATGAATGGTTTCAACATCCCTATTATTCTAGCACAATATGTTGCAGGTGATATAAGTGGCACAATCGAGTGGTAGCAATCAAATCGGTAAAAGAGGTGTATTTTATTTTAAAAAAAAATTATAAAATGCTACTTTATGTATTTTCTAATTTTTGTAAGTTACAAATATGTAAGTACACCTTTTACTTAAGAATCGATCTGAATATTAAAGGGATTGCTGTAGTTACGTACGAATGTGTTACCTACAGGAGTACAGGAGATTACTTACCCTAGCAGCACACACATTGCAGCAGCATATGTGTCCACAGGGGCGGAACAGCGTATCTCGCTTAGCATCTGAGCACACGAGACACTCGTCCGCAGTGGGGTCTGACTGGGGCTGGTCTAAAGCAACCTCGGGTGCCGCGCTGCCACTTGCAATACTCAGCGAGTTCTGGTCGCTTTCTGGAGTGCCATCGCTACCGGCACTGGTGCCCTCTTTGCGACAAGTTGTTAGAGTTTTGCAAAGATTCGGATCTGGGCATAAGTCTAAAGGAGTTTGACCTGCAAATAATATTGTTACAAGTAAATAAAGGTTGATTAAAATTTTTTAAACTTTTATTATGACATTTAAAAGGCATCTATCTATGAGTGTCCACACATCGGACGCGATGCGCCGAGTCCTTAGTATGTACTACAGACGTAGCGTGGTGCGGGTGACTATCGCCCTACGCCTCGCCGCGTTTGGTGTGTGGTACTCCATATAAAATAAGTTGCGGTTGCCGCTCCGCGCTGCACCACGTTCTATGTGTGGAGCTTCTAAATATAATGGTAGTCTAGCTGACTCGCGGAGTGATAGTAACTTATTATAAATAAAGTAGTACCTTTCATTCCATTTGCTACAAGCGAAGCTTACAATAATGAAAAGATGATAGTGGTTCTGTGCTTGCAACTGTGTTTAGTATACCTTTCTTGTTCTTCACTGACAGGTCAGCGCCATGAGCGGCCAGGAAGCAGGCGATTGATGCCGATGACTTCTTGTCGTGAGCATGAGCTAGGCCGGTCAACAACGCGGTGTCTCGCGCGTCTTGTAGCCGCCGGAGCTGCTGCAGAGTGTGGTGGCGCAGAGCTTCGTGTAAAGGAGTGTCGCCATCCTGAAATGTTGCAAAAAAACATTCAATTTCACATCTCTTCCAATCTCACTATTTGCCCACACAAGGAGCTAAGGCCTCAAATCTCTGTTCTTCTATTAACGCTTGCCCACACAAGGGCTTCGGCCTGATATCAAAATAAAAAATTAAATTAAATACAAATTGATTGAACTTTTATTCAAATTCATTGATTTATTTTATTTAATCAATTATTGTACATCCGACGATCTCGACCCGCTTCTGGGACATAATGCCTCTCCTTGTTTAGGCAGTAGTCCACTAAGTTTGCCCAATACGGATTGGTGGACGGAGTATAAGGAAAGGAATGAAATCTTTAAGGGTAAAATCGGGGCTTACACAGTAAAATCGACTCATGTATTAAAGACTGTTAAAATGTAGCCTATATGCGGACCAAATAACAAATCCATTCACACCTTATTCATTAAAATCGGATGAATAGTTTAAGACAACAATTTTTACTGTGTTTTATGAAAATGTATTCTAAATGTACCTTTTCCAAAGTTTCGGTCAAGAATCAGAAAACTTTCCTATCATGATAAATTAAATTGTATTTTAGATTTTCGTTACAATCTCTAATTATTCTTCAAAAACCAAAACTTCAAAGAATTTCTAGTTAATTGTGTGATTACATTAAGAAATAAATAATATGTTCATTATAAGTAAAAACTGTATTTATATTAAAGTTCGTTCTTGAATGATATAATGAGTTAACAGCATTTATTTTAAGATGATTTTCTTGAACAGTAAACAACAAAGCCTTTTTTTTTTTCATTTATGTATTAGTACGTTACATACCTTAGAGTTCTTATTACCGGTCCTTTAACATATTATATATGCAATGTGAAATTTCATTCAATCAACGATCATGTTTATGAGACGCTAACATACAGTTAACAATCTCGTTGTCCGAGCAATTTAACCTCCAGGCGCCACAAATCACATCAGGGGGTATTAGCCACATGTGACATGTTCAAACGTATCCGTGTGTAATGATTTAAAGGCTTACTTCATCCCCTAAGTCTAATTACAAGTAATGACCAATAATTGGATAGATGTATTTCTAGGTTATGCTATGTAGGTGGAACACGTAACTAAGTAACTTGTACGTGGTTTGGTACTGCAAAGAATATTATTAGCGTAATATTACAAAAAGTACGTTTTGTGAACAAATTCGTTTAAAATTGCACATTAAAATAGTTACCTCTAGGTTAGTTAGCTATTGTAGCGGATATAATATTGATTCATTCATTTATTTATTGCTTCTTGCTACAATTATGGAATTGTTACTCATAAACATATCTGTTTCTCAGGTTGTTCATTTCATATTGTAATAGTAAAAATAGATAATTTCTAAGATTTTTTTGAGAGACAAATTCGTAGAAAATAGATATTTTAATGAATCAACACTACCACGAGGCATTCCATTCCTAATTTTATTCTCATAGTCTGCAACAGTTCTATTTGTATTTTTAGAAAGACGCGTCAACGATGCGCTAACATCGATCTCGGGCTGATCTCCCTACTGCACGAGACGGTCTTCGTGAAACACTATTCAAATTACATTTTAATTTAAGGCTAGAACGTCTTAAGTCTACTTACAATGATTTAATTAGCAAGAGCTTTAAAGTTCAATGCTCGATCGATATAATAAAACGAGTACCCAGTGACTATGTCTAAAGACTGTTTCTTAATAAAATCAAAATGTTCTCTAATTAAATACTTTCTACTTAGTAGAAAGTTTCTTCCTTTCACAAATAATCTATCAGGCATAGTGCTAAATTCCTTTATTTTATAAGGGCTAAAGAGTTACCGTACAGCGTTGAAAACTATATCCAATGGTAAGAGATCGATCACCGTAGCAAACAGCAATACTAGGATATCGTTTTCGTATACTTACTACAAGTAACAATTTGAGAGAGTAATTTTGTAATTCTCTGATGTCAAATAAATAGTCCATGTATGTAGACTCCTGAACGTAACTCTCATTTGTGATGACGAAGGAACTAATTTATACTTATACTAGCTGACCCCGCAAACGTTGTTTTGCCTTATAAATAAAAATAAAAAAAAATTAAGGGTGTACAACCCTTATCACTAAGGGGTATGAAAAATAGCCGTTTCGGAGGAGTACGGGAACGAACATTGTGACACGAGAATTTTATATATAAGATAATTACCTAAATATTTAAATACCAATTAATAACCTTGCTCAGTGTTGACTTTCGGTTTGATGTTATTGAGTAAGGTTCCAGGTCAAGAGATAAATTACGCCAGGCTTGGCAGCGCGCGAGAAGTCTGGTATACTAACTGCAAACTTTTCTTATGATGACCGCCACTGAACACAGTAAGAGGTTGTGTTCTATGATGACCCCTTACTCCATTTGCTACCCTTTTGGTATTAAAAAGATATGATTGTACTATAATGTAATCCAAAAAGACGTTTTCTCGATAGAAGTATTTTAAATATACACTAGATTTTACCATCCGAAATTTAGAATATGTATTTTTCAAACAATTTTCCCGTGTTAAAAATCATAACGCATTAATAAGTTTTATCATTCTTCAACTTTATTCCTTTATTACGCATTCATGGGGCCACTTCGCCGGTTCCTTCAGAAATGCCCTCCTGAGCATCTCCATCAATACCTGTCGCACCATTTTTACGTGGGAATAGAGTAGCGTTATAATTTTCTTCTTGGTGACAGTAAAGGTCATAGGCTAGAATAAAACAATAAGAATGGAATATAACCTTTTGGTATCGATAAACGTTGTGCATTTTAGGTGAATATAAATTTCTAATAAAGAGGATTGGTTTGTGTCAGGCAGGCACACGGCCGTAAAAATCGAATGCTAAATCCTATTTAGCATTATTGTCGATATCAAGACATACTGCACCAACCCCAAAAGAAATTAGTATCAGAGTAGGAGAAAGGAGAATATTAAATTCTAATATTACACAACTCTACAGAATAGTACCGCAGTATAAGCGATGTGGAGATCGGTAGTAGCATTGAGACTACAATTGCGTCGAGTAAAAATAGTTGTCCTTTTATGCATTTTTTCTGATTGTACACACGGCTGCAGATCAGCACCACCCGAAACTGTCACAATTATTCTACAAAATAAACCTTATTAGTTTAGCGCAACAAATTGACAAACTAATAGACTGTCATATGTGACAGTCTATTATAGTTTGTCATTTTGTTGTGGTGTGACATACAGCACATGTAGGTACCTATTTACTTTTTACTCAGATTAAGACTTTTTACAATAAAATGACATTGATTTTGTTTCTAATTTTTCTTTGGCATGTTTAGTTATGTATCAATTTCAAGATACCAAATTAAATAGAAAACGAAAATCATGGTAAAATATCCTGTCATGGATAAGTGCTGAGACGGGACTTGCACCCGCGACCTTTCGCTATCCGGGCGATTGTGAAGGTGCAAGTCCTGTCTCAGCACTTATCCATGACAGGCATTTATTCCATATTTTTCGTATTCTAATTAATTTGGTATCAATTTCAATCATAAAATGAGGTGTGAAACGTATCGTAAAGCGCAGGTTTCTGGTGTGCCCCATCTAAATAAATCGTATAGTAAATAACTGACCTTATCACAAATGTTGAGGTCTGCTCCATGCGCTACTAACAGCCGCACGATTTGCGTGTGTTGCCTCTCTACAGCCAAGTGGAGGGCTGTCTGCAAGTTGGCATTCTGCAGGTCGGGGCGTGCTCCGCCGCGGACCAGCAGCTCCGCCACCTCTGCGTGATTGTTCAACGCGGCCAAGTGAAGCGCTGTATAGCCGTCGTCTTTAGCATCATCCACTATCCAAGGCCGAGGTAGTTTCCCCAGCATTATCTTCATAGCACTGAAATAAAAACAAACATTTCACTTCAAATAACTATATAATTCACCTTATGCAAAGCTTTAGTTGTATTTAATATTAACAATGGCACTCAAATTAACCCTTTAGTACGAATTCAGCTAATTGCAACACTAAATGCACAACCGGGAGGCAATGGTAGAATGGTGAGTCTAATTACGTTACGTTTGTGCAGACGATAAAGAAACTACCCATCTCCAAGGAAAACGGCTCATTAGATGCTCCCCTTTCGAGCACAATTAAAAATGGCTGCCGTAATTATTTATCAAAGAAAAATAGCCCAGAGTTGTTTTTTAGCTTTTCAAAAATCTTTAGATATCAAATAAAATATGAAAATTTTAACTAAATAATACATTGGTCGTTTTTAATTTGGGTCTGTGGAGGTATTTTTTGTTATGAATGTTAATTACACATGGGTATTCCGCTCCCGCGAAGGTTTCGCTTAACCGACAGTGTCATACGTTGATAAAAAATAAAATTACAATATCCCCCGTAGAGAACGTTTTAAAATAGATTAAGGTTCGTTGGAAATATTAACGTTCTTTTTATAATACTTCGATGACTATACAGTTCAAAATTGAGTATATAATATGTAGAGCAAAACCACGGTCTTCATGAATATACGTGAAAGGCTACAGTGCTGGAGGATAGCAACTGATTGTGAAGCTTGCCACGAAGAAGATCAAAACAGGTAGAGCCTGTCAAGCACGATGGTATTGTAGTAATACAGTACATACTCGTACACTTATTAACTAAAGCAATATGGAAACTAGAATCGACAAGGACATAGAAATTATTTATTGAGAAGATTTTGATGTTCAATTTAAATATTAATTGGGTTCCAGTTTAAAATAAAAATACATTTATGTATCCATTTCGTAAATACGTGTCGTAGTATTTTTTATTAATTAGCAGGGGAGCTTAACCTTCATCTCACTTGATAGGGACGAGAAGTCTCAAAATAAGTAAATGAAAGTACTTTTCTGCAAATATTTAATTGGTGAGAAATGCAACGTCGACAGCACGAGAGTGAAACGTGAGCGTTCTTCTCGAAATGGGACTCGATATTAACTGCATTCCGAAACCCGCTGAGGGGCTGTATAGCTTCAGACGTCTATAGATTGTTACATTTCAAACTTAACAAAATGTATTCGCCTTCACTTATAATATTAGCATTTTGGTCTCTTTCATTGAATTTTATTCCAAATAATTTATGAAGCGTTCAATAATTATGTAGAGTGAATGTCAAAACTAACAATTCCCGAATATTATTGTCACCATCAAAGTTACCATATAGATATATAAATATCAAAATACTAAGTACTCGCACTTATATATTTTTTATTAATTTGTGTACTGGCTTTCAAAGAATTTATAATGATAAAAACAGGAATTCATTTCTCTTCTAGTTTCGTTAACTTCAGAGTCCGTATGTTATAGACCGAAAGATTTTAAATTGTCTTCGCAAATCCGCCTCCCATCTCAACAGGCATCCATATCTATTCTCGCTCGGTATGCCTCCCTCGTTAGTCTTCTTTTATACCTTTCAAGTACTTAGTCACATTATCTTTTAAACCGCATTTTGCTGTCAATGCACAGATTTCTCTGGTTGACTATTTCAATAAACACAAACTTCTTTAGTTTCTGTTTCGAGAACATTAGCTTACCTTTCCATTTTCTTTTTCCACGACCATGATTATGACGTATTACCACAGATAATATGAGTATTACCTAGTAGTATTTATATTGGTATTTTATAATTAGGGTACATTTGATAACATGGAAAATGAGAGAGCTGTTTAAAAGACCGTGCAGCAACATGCCCATATAGTATGTAAGAGCAAGAGATTTTAGATCAGTTACAGAAATCGACTACTTCACGAGGTGGATGAACTCTACACAAAAATAGATGTAGAGATCGCGTTTGCATTACCTAAAGGTTTAAATATTTGCAGTGATAGAATGTCTAATGGTAGATCTTTAGTTAGAGCATTTCATGCGTGTGTGTCTTTCGGTGAGGATCGCATTCTATTGGTGTAAGATCTAGATTTCGGAAACATACTACTGGTAGCTTAGAATAACTTTCATGTATACAAGGAATGTAGCTGTTATATCAATTAAGCTGTTGGCAACAGTAATTTAGACTACACACATTTTAATATGCTGTGTTACGTTCAAAGAGTAAAAACGAACGAACTAATTAAATAAGGTCAAACGGCGTCATCGGCGGGCGCGGCGGCGGCGGCGCACGATCGTCCTACGTACTCCAACAGTTGGTATCGGCGCGTCGGCCGCCTCGCGTTTCCTTCCTTTGGGGTGTCAGTATCAGTGCAACAGGCGCATAACATGATGCACTATCACAATTATATGATGTAATACATATTTCTAGTGAAAACACAGTGATACTAAGACGTCTATTCTATCATGACTGTGTCCGTACTCGTGATAAATATGCCATAATTAAAATGGTGAGTTTCAGTTTAAGACCTCGAGTCGTTGGTAAAGTTGTGCTTTTATTGTTTAGTAAAGAGCAATTATATGTATTAAATGTGATTTGCCCAGAACTAAGTAGTGAGAGACACTTACATACGTAATCTCAAATGGAGGCATATTTAAAAGCATAAGTAGCTTTTATATTCACGTGCCCAAAAATTTCTTCTATAGTAGTAATAACTTTCTTGGTAACAAATATGCATTTTATTATAAAATTACGTGTGAAATATATCTTTAAATCAACGTATTTCAAGAATCGCTACTTGTTATTTAAACAAGCAGGCAATCAGCTTGATTTTGTATGGAGATCTTATTCATACTACCAAAGAACAGAACAAAGGTCAGCTTTATTTACAGAAAATTTCGTTGAGCTCCATCCAGTTCCTTAATTCTGGTTTATTGTAACGGTAACAATGTTATTGGATATGACTTATATATAAAACTACTTCTATTTTAATACTTAATTTAGGTTAGTTAAATTTAGTATATTATGCAAGATAAAATTGTAAGCGGTTCTCAGAAAATAATTTGGTTTTACTGTAAAATGCACATGAAAAGGATTTATGTGACGTCATAAATAGCCGAAAACTTTATAATTTTGCGTACAATAAATACAATTACTAAGAAGAACAAAAGGATTATCTAAAATCTCAAGCAATGCTTATATACTTAATGGAATTATTTTTGCATTTACAAACACGTAAATATTTTTAAATCTAGAACATACATTGAAAAAAATCGACCTGCCCCAGGTGGGAATCGCAATCCGGGCGGCTGCGTTATTGCGGAAATGCCCGGATTGCGGAGGATGCTGGGTTCGATTCCCGCCTGGGACAGGTACATTTTTTTCAGTGTATTTTCGAGTTTTAAGAATATTTACATATTTAAACAAAATCAATAAGATTCTAACTTAGATTAAATGTTTTATTCTAAGGATTCTAATATATCGTGAAAGTATTCCGACCTAATATGTTAAATGGTACATAGTAAGGGTGTAGTGATACCTGTTTAGTTATTTAATAATAAAAAAACTTTAACTCTATTAAAATCACCAGTAGCATTTTTCATACCTTTCAATATTTTTTGACAGTTTCCTCTAAAAGTAGTATTACCTACAGCGCAATTTCTTAAATGTGGGCTAAACTACTAACGTATCCTAAAAAAGAAAGTTAAAATTACAAAGCTTCATTTTCTTCAAAACTGGTAAATTGTTGTTCGTAATAACTTAACAAAATTCCATTTCCAATAGGTTTTGGGTACCTAATCTAATACCAATTTTGATCTTAGCTTTCTACAATCTGCATAGCATATTAGGGAGACGCATCACATAAAATCTTAATACGAATAGTGTCGTAAATTCACATAAACTCGCGTGTAATACGCTGGAGCGCCAAACATGCAGCCGTAAGTACAAACATTGCATTAGTTTGGGCACCACAGCCGTTACACGTAATGACTCATAAATTTTCATTAATCGGGAAAAGGCCGCCCTGCGTAGTGATGGTGACTAACGTGGACGGATACATCTCTGATGTTAGATGCTTTCAGGGATTCGTACCACATTCTAAGTAGTAATTTCACTTATAGGACAATTCTAATATCATAGAGTTTACAAGCCTAAAAAAACTTATGGAATAATTTTTATTTTTGCGTTTACAAACGCGTAAATATAATACTAGAAAAATGCACTGAAAAAAATCGACTTGCCTCAGGCGGGACTCGAACCCGCACCTTCCACAATCCGGGTGGACGCGTTGACCATAAAAACTGTTTACCATAAAAACATAAGCACCAAGCACTGACAAATTTCGACAGCGAAAAGCAGTGCCTCGGTGGCGAAATTGGTCAACGCGTCCACCCGGATTGTGGAAGGTGCGGGTTCGAGTCCCGCCTGAGGCAAGTCGATTTTTTTCAGTGCATTTTTCTACTAAAAAAACTTATTTAATTTAGGGTGCAGCTGTTTTATTAATTGGGGAATTCGCTACGAGTACACGTGCTTCCCTTTTTCTTACAACCTCTGAATTCCTGGGTCATTCAAAAGGAGTGGGAAGAAAGCACCTTGCAGGTCAGTAATGCGAGGGTGGATAGTGCGGCGAATGGCGAATATATAATTTCTCTAAGTAGTTATCTTCGCATTTGGATTCAACTTCCGCATAACATCACGTGGAATGGAGTCAACTAGCTAGATCTTTATAAAAAAAGACATCATCTTATTCTGTTTTAATTGTCCTATTTTGTCTAAAAATGTTATCTTTTCAATTGAACAACACGTTTCAGAAAATATTTGAAGGAAAGCTCCAAAAAGTTAACATTAACATTAAAAATGGCTGTGCGTGATTTCAGGACAGACTATATTCTTTAGTTGCAATATTTTATTCAACTTGCACTGTTCGTATGTAAGTTGTCCGTCGAAATTTGCAAACCATTTTTCGATCATTTGTTGGTAATCTATTGAACTAAAATTTTGGATATACGTTTAATTTTGGTGACAATGCATGCTTAACTAAATGATGTCATTCTAAATCCAATATGGCGGACGGCCCAGTGCACTTCCATTAATGGGTATCAAATGAAACTCTTTGCTGAGAAGAATACGAATACGCTGATAAAAAATAATTTCTATAAAAACCATTTACTTACAAACAAGATTTTATTTAAATGCCCTAAAAAGAAAAAAATTAAATAACACAATTTAAATGTTATAAAAGCTTGTAACGAGATTTATTTAAATAAAAGCTTGTTCTTAAACATACTTTTTATATAAATTTATTTTATTATCAACTTTAGGTCTGCAAACACATATACACAGTTCGCAGCTTTAGGTAGAGCACGTGTTTCAAAGTTAATTCTATTTTTCATAAGAGTTTTTCTAATACGACATAAACTAAAGCAATGTTCTTGAAAAGTGATGATTATTATATATTTTACTTAATTTATTTTTCTTGAAAAACCAGAGAGGCATATAAACACTTTTGTTCCTATCAGTCATGCATGTGCAAACATCGAACACACCATGTTTTAACAGTGTGAGTTACTGAGTGTTTGCAGACATGCCCGTAAAAGCTTAGAGAAATTGCATGCAATTTTACAATACAATAAACACATGTCATAAAATACCCTTGCACGGATGCATTAAATGGTAAAATGTGTAAAAGATGGATTTTCCAAGCCTGTATAGCATTGCGTTCATTTTATTTGCGATACTTCTTATGATATTTAATATCTCGCATTGTAATCCTGTTATTCAGCCTTAAAAATGTGAAATAAAAAAATAAATAAAAAAAAATACAAAAGTTAAGACTTGTATTCTTTGACTCGATATTAACTTGGTAATTAATAATTTATTAAGATAATAGAATTTATAATTTATTTGAGTGAGCGCCTTTTTTAAATAATTAAATGTAAGTAGATTTATTGTTGTACATAATACCTTTTTGCATATTTATGAACAATATAAATATAAATATTATTATTATATCGACCAATTGATACATTGACATCTTCCCTGAAAGTACGCTTTTGAATCTTGTCTATCTTATGGTTGACTGAAAGCACGGACTCGAGCAAAACCAGTTTTGTACTGAAAGAGATCGCTTTTAGCGATAATGTCGCCTTTTGTAAGATGATTTTTGTGTTTTTAATTGTATACCTTAAATTGATTGATGAACAATAAAGTTGTATTCAATTCTATTCTATGTGAATATTCACTTCAAAATTTTAAAGTAAATAATTAATTCTTCCACTAATTAATTCACGCCTATCTATTCAGTAAATTCCATGGTATATTATGATGGCTGCAATAATGATCCAAAAGTCATCACTTATTGCGAAATTGAACAAAATATACGCATAACGTGACCATGATGGTATGTTAATAAATTTATGTTTACGCTGCCCAATCATCCACTGTAGCGGCAGAGAGGAGTGCTCATAAATAGAAGACAAATAGGCATAAGTTATTGATGCCAATAACAGCTAACTTCACTATGTGATGTTAACTGACGTCGGTGGTTCTGTATACGCGGAACAATCGAGTGATGAATCACCGCTAGTGCTGTGCGTGTCGGAGTATTCCAGAATACGTGCTCAGCTGTAGTCTACTCAGCGAACCTATTAATTAATGAATAATGTAACATGTTGTAGTCGCACGACAGAGTTTACTTGGTAGATATGAGTAGCCCAGGTGATCATATTCGTATGAGCTGATTCCCCACGGATCCCGAATAGTAAGTTATGGAAATGTACGATTGGGGCAGCAGCGGCCACTAGTGGCCAATAACAATGTCGCATTAATATTCAGCAGCCGCTCTCGGCGGACGGCTGCTCCACAGACACCATCGCACGTAATTCTTTGCTCGAGTGAAGCATCTTACTAGCTGATCGAATTAAACGTTGTTTACTTTGAGAAGTGCATACAAATTCCAGGATTTTACGATCCAGAGTCCCGTTACTGAAATACAATGTAGTTTCGACGCTTGATCCTGTTTAATCTCACTGTTATTATACTATTTGTTTTCGAGTAACTGCGTTTTAAGCATCCGGAAAATTGAAAACAGTGCTTTGTTCATCCCTTCTTGCTACAAAGAGATAAAAAAAGGAATTTGCATTTAAAGCTTCTTTAATTAAGTGGAGTTTGTTAAATATATTTTTATTTATAAAATATTAGTGAAGTCTGTTAAATATATTTTTATCTATAAAAGATAAGGGAAGTCTGTTAAATATATTTTTATCTATAGAGTTTAAGAATCTAAATATTAAAAATGCATTTACTTATAGCAAACTTTTATGAAGTAGAAAAGAAAACTCTTATCTTTCTCCTACCTTGCTTCCAATTTATTTGGGGTCGGTGCAGTATGTCTAGCTATTGACATACTGCCATTAGGTTTTGGAATTCTATTTAACGGCCAATTTAGAAAGCAAGAAAAACCATCGTTTGAAAAATGTCTTACATTTTTTTTCCATTTTAGTTCAGTACGTTTATAAAAATCATCTAAATATAAAAGATAATAGGAATATGTTATGTGTTTTCGAATTAACGAATTTAATTGCTTATAAGAAATGGAGTTAAGCAACAGTACTCTTACTACAGAACGAACTATTGTTTGATAAAACAATTGTAGAGACTTGTCATCTACGAAAGTTTAAGAAACATTTTCTATCCTACGAACATTTTATAAGATTTCTAGGTAAAATAAAAAAAAAATCTGGTTCCAGTAAAACAACAGCAGGTAATTCAGAGAAAAAAATGGTCTGCAGCTACATTTATAATTAAAGCAGCCAATTAACAAACAAAGGTACAGTTTCAACATGTATTTTTCCAAAGTTAGAAATACAAATATATTATATTCCTATACTGTTTGCTACAATTACGAAATATAGAATAACACAGAAGAAGAAAAACGGGAGCTCAACGGTTTTAAAGAAAATAGTAAGCAAGTACCATGTAGTTGTCCCTTCTAGTCGAGACAAAGTAGTCGTCAATTCTATTTTCAAAATACATAAAGTAAGTTTTGCATTCGCTGTAGAGTACTAACGAGTGATCGGCACATAACTATATTCTTTTTACAACTTTGAAACAGTGCGGTATCGAAATGCTAACAAAACCATGTTGCTTTCATGCAGACAAAAGATGGGTTGGCTGTCGTCCCACTTGTTTGTCTACGAAACTTTGCCAAAATTCTTTTATTGACTGAAGTGAACGTAGAGGCGAGTTTTACGGGCAGCCGCGGGATATTCTCTGCCATAATACATTGCCACAATCTCAACTGATCAACTTTGTATATAATGGGTACACTTCCCTTAAATGAAAATGTTTCGTTGTTTTTTTTTTATAGTAAATACAAGTTTGTTTTCATTTTTTATTTAATTATACGAGATGGCAAACAAGCTTGTCGCCCACCTGGTGTTAAGTGGTAACCGTCGGTCGTCTATAGAAACTTGCAATATTAAAGGTAAATCACTTAACGCTACAAGTGCGTTGCCATTCTGGGGACTAAGATAATGAATGAATGAATGAATAAGCTTTATTGTACACCAAAATTAAAGTAGATAATACAGACATAGTTCAATGAATAAATTGTACAATGGAATATGCCTTCCATGCCCAGTAATTACACTGGCTACCTTTCTCTTCAATCTGAAACACAGTGAACTGCTTCACGGCAGAAATAAGAAAAGGCGGTGGTACCTACCCAGACGACCCTACATAAAGCGTCTACCACCTAATTTGTATTATTATCAAGAAATAAAAATAATGGAAACTATTTTATCGACCGAGGCTAGAGTAGCACGAATTGAGTCATTGCTTTTATTAAGAGGATTATCTTCAGGTGAGGTTGTGTGCTCTACTGGGCTATCTCAGCACTATAATTTGTAGTCGTTTCCAGAGAGCTTAGGTGCTTTGCAACATTATACTACCACGTCAAACTAATTCTAGAATAAGTTTTAATTGAGTTGCAATATTTAAGCCATATCTGAGCGAAAAAAATAATTGTTTTGTAATATCGTAAAACGAAGTACTTAATAATTATTGCTATTTTGTGTGATTTTAAATCAGGCATTGAAATATGTTTAACTTTTTTTTGTCATAATATTTCTTAGTAAAGTAATGCCGTTTTTTCAGAGGTCAGTGAACGCCGAGTCTGCCAGAACCCGTGATAGGAACTATGTATAGCGTGACTACCCCGCGGGAGGTGACAGTGGTGGATGGTGTGCACTAATAATAGCATCCCCTCCAGCGCGATGGCTGCGCTGACGGGAGCGGCCGCACGCACATGTGGCCGCCGGCACCGCTCTCGGGCGTGCGGGTTTATTTTCGATACGGTCGTCACGCGGCGCGGTTCACGGTGCGTCTTACATAAGAGCCGGAGCGGTGGCTTCGAGTGCGGCTCCGGCGTGCACCACCACCGGTCGCCGCTCGCTGCAGGTCGGTGCACGCTCGGGAAACCGATCCGGTGGATGGCTGCCGCCGGATCTATTTTGGGAAAATACAAATTTGGAATGGATGGTACTCGCGACTCGTAAGCGAACTCCGCCAGTTGAGTCCATTTTTAGAGTTGGTCTGCGCGTGCGCACAGTGTCCGCTGCCAGTGCTCAGCGAGCTGCCACCACGCCGCGTCGCTCGCCGCCCCCGTGCCGCCGTTGCCGCGCCGCCTCGTGCAGCCTCCACCAGGAGGTGGCGTCAGCACCAGCCCTCGGCCCACCGCCTCTAACCTTGAGCGCCACTGAAGACTGAAGACAAGCCTTGTGCGAGTTCCGTGCTTCCTTACTTCCCATAGTGTTTATAATCGTATGGAATGTAAAGAAGTATGGAGCTGCGCGGGCGTGCCCACAGGTCCAGATATCTAGTCGACGCTCACATGTGTAGCAGAAGTTTTTCAAGGAATTTGTGTTTCTAGTGACTTATTCCGGTGTTGTGTTCACTGATATAATTTCAACTTCGTTGAAGTGCATCATGTATCCTGGATGTTAACGAGCATTTCTGATTAGTTTGTAAGATGAACAGATTTTTATTTAATTTATAGTTAACTATTTTATAGTATAAGTTTTCATTTGCTTATAACGCCAGTTAATTTATCATTATTTTTCTTGTGAAAATATGGTCGAAAGTGTAGTTAATACGGTAGAACAACGAATCAGTAAGCAAAACCAAAATTGTTTATTCGGTGGCGAGTTGTCGTAAAATAACATCTGGCGTAGGTTCTGACTAAGGCAACATAAATAAACGTCAGGCTAACATCGACCGGAGCTCGAAACTTCTCTTGTACTAAGAATTATATTTAGATGTACAGGACAACTGATAGGTTTTTGAAAGATAACATCATTAATATATAATAATAATCATTTATTTCAGACCACGAAAATCTATGTTACAGAGAACATCTAAGATGTGATAATTTTATTGAATACGAAATAATGATTTTGTGAACCAATAACTTCGATAATTCTTAAGCAAACTTAAATGCAAAAATAAAATTATTCCAACTTAAACGTGTTATAAGTTGGATACTTTTGTTTTAATTACAGTTTTATAAAGTGCTGTCTGGGTAAGTTGTTAGATATATTAATAAGCAAGGGTACTGGTCAATGTCTTTTCTGTCCCATTTTTTGTAATATTTTTAACACGTGTTCTACAATTAAAAGTTTGTGCCAGTATTGTTTCATTGTCAGGACATTCTGAGATAAACGGCAGAGAAAAAAAGGCGCAAAAAACAAAAGGCGGCGGGCGTAGGGCCGCGCCTGCGCCACATCTGGGCACAGTGCATCTCATTATGCGGAGCGGTCGCGGCTGAACGGGCCGGCGACCACCGCTCCTGTGGTAACCTCTACCTCCTTCATTGTCTATACTGATTGTACTCCACCGTTTATCAGCATGTTTACACTATTAATACATTCATATAAGAATATGTAATATACAGTTCGTTCGGTTACCATAGATGATTAACGCTAATGTTCACCAACATTTAAACAGTCGATTATTATTAAATTTTACAGACTGTTTTCGAAATTTTATCGTAGGTATAGGAGAATTGGCAAAAACTGACGGTTAACTTTTATTCGTTTGTTTTACATGTTGGTGAACTCAAGCCTAAGTTCTTAATAAATGTTAATTTTGACTTTAAAGCACATTTTTTTTTGTAAGTTTATATTTTTTTCGTAAATTCATCTAAAAATGCTTTTTTTTAAATTACAGAATGTGAATACAACCTTGTAACTAATTTGATATCAAAAAATTTCACGATATTTAAGAGAAATCATAAAATTTATACATTCTAAAAAATAAAAGAAATCATTTAAATAATACGATGTGTAATTATCTATTAATATAATTCCTGTGTCACGATGTTTGTCCGAGATGAACTCCGAAGCTAACAATCCGATTTCAACTTTTTTTAAATGTGTGTTTAGTTCCAACTTGAGAGATTGAGGATAGTTTTAATCTTGATAAGTAGTCCTCATTTTTTTTACTGCAAATTCAATTTTATAGGACAGTAGTACGAAATTACTACACATTATATATTTGCCTAAAATTCAAACATATTTTCGACTTTATTAACTATAAACAATCATGTTAGTACAACTTAACATTATTCACCTATTAAGTCTGATATCAACGAGGATTATGATAATTTACATTCATCTAGTAACGTGGTTGCACGAGCTGAATTTTTAATAAGCTTTCATGTCGCGGTTGTATGATGAGACATTATCAGAGAGCCTATCTAATTTTAATTATAATTCTCGCAGATAAATTAGTTACACCGTGTTGATTAATTTAATAGTTACCTTCTTTGTCAATAAGGTATTAAACCGTTTGGTGTTCTTGAAAGGATACATTTTATAAGAATGCAAAGGTTATTAAGCATCCATTAAGCGCATGAGAGTACGGAGCATGGCGAGCATTGGCCAGGTTCCGTTCATTGTTTCGACGCCGAGGGGCAGCGGGCAATGACAGCGCGCGCGCATTTCTATTGGCTCCATTTGCGCCTAAATAAGAAAGCGCCGCGACCGCGATTTATGCACTTCCATAGAATCAAGAGCGGAATTCCATATAGGACATATAATTATAATTTTTCCAATAACTTCATTTAAAGGTCCCGTAAAGGAGACATTAAATTGAAGTTTTGTTTTTGACCTTAAAAAGGAACGAGTCGATAAATTGATCTATACATATAGCCCGCTGTTATAGCTGCCACCGCCGTCCGGCGCCTCGTCAGCGTCAACGGCGCGGGCGCTTTGACACCAAAGTAGCGAGGGCCTCGTTTTGACGACGCAGAGGCGCGGCCCCTGATCGTTGTCGTCTTGCGATCACATGGGACATGCATGGTTGGTAATTATACAGCAGAGCGAATGGCTATACGCAGACAATAGATTTATATTGACTAGTATATGGGCTCTCTGTATTGAACTCACTTTGGTATTCGTAATAATGTTAAATAAAGAACATGCAATCTTAACCTAGTGAGATTATTAATGTACAGTAAGTTTAATAGTTCTTTGGTGAATATTGTTATTATAGTGTTCAAGTCAGGTTTTACTTACAAGTAGCTATGATTTTCAACAGTAGCCAAAACTAGTATCATTGTACGTCATCGTAACCACCGATTAAATAATAATGCCCCGATCCAGTATCAAGTCAATCCGCGCCCTTTAATAGTGCACGCCTTTTACTACGGCACAAAAGAGTTTTCTATGAGAAAGGGATCTTGACCTACCAGTTTGTTCAGAATGTTCTCAACTCTCAAAAACAATTTATTCATGCATCCATGCAACGACTACTGCCAACAAAAGAATTTAAAACTAGACAGGGGGGATAATGAATACTAGACAAAGGCAAGTTTAATAGAGTTACTTGCGTTCAATTCGGTTTTGTATTTTTTTATTTAGATGAATGCATTCGTTTTTGTCAGAATAAGAAAAAACAAGAATAGTATAAAGCGGTATAAAAGCAGTAATTTACTTGCGATGGGTAGGGATCTACATGCGATTATGTATACGATAGATGTCTTGTTATTGGCGGATGACGCGCGAAAATAACTAGCAGACAAATATTTGGCATCAGTCCAGAGGCCACAAGAAAGTCTTCTGGTCGTAGTCGACATTTCTATACTTACACCCATAGTTAAGTTTTATGTTGAGGTGCATTTTATTATCATATCAATTTCATTTCGAACGTAGGCTTAGAAAAAAATTAGGTTGTGTATGACTTAACTAATATAGCTAAGTCATACACGTCTTATGTTATGTATGACTTAACTAATATAGCATCAAACTTTGACGTTATTTTTACTCGTCATCTGATTCGGGGAATTCCATTATCACGTTTGTTCCTAATTGTAACGATAATCATGACGAATTCTGACAGCGTTATAATTGCCACTGTTGTACATTATAAAGGAAATAAATCTATTTTACGTAACAAGGGCTTGTGTTGTTCAAGGATGAAGATAGTCCCGTTTGGGAGCAAAAAGTTTCGGGTACAGATTTGTGATTCTGTTGGTCCTCGTTACTATGTCAGATAAACACTCATTAATCTAATGCGGATTAATCTCGGAATAGCCTAGTGCGTCGGGTTAAATCCCCATTAGATTAGGCCATTGACTCACCACGTTGGTCTAATGCGGTGGTGAGAATTAACGACTGCTGTCTCATGATAACAGCGGGATAAAGAGCTTAACTTCCCCTAAAGAAACAGCATTGAGCTAAGTATAATTTTTTTATAGTCAAATCTATTATAACATGTAATGTAATACAATTACTAGTCTTAAAAGACGACGAAATGTAGGCAGGGGTCACGTCAACAACACGCAGACATTTTAAAAAGTTGGAGTAGTAAGAACACAACAATATTTAAATGAAAGAAGCTTGCTAGCGTTTACAAGCTTTCCGCAAACTTGTACCGAGTCTGAAGCAATTCTGTGTTTTAGTAGAAATCAATTGACGCCTTTGTAAATGGTTCTCTAATTAAATTGTTAAGAGACATTCAGGAGAGCTAATTGTTACCTGTGAACCATTACTACACATTCATTAAAAGTTAACCTATTGGGAGGCGGGCGATGGTGCAGATCGACTTAGATAGGCGACATAAATCGCACGGGATGGAACGAGCACAATAGAAACGACGACGTGGCGAATAGTGTTTATCAACGGACTGTCCGGGACAAGCCTTATCTTTGTATAGATTAATTAATTCTGATTAAGTCATATGTAACGTTCCTAAGAAAAAAAAACTATCCCAATGGATAAGAATTTCATTTCGAGCAATGATCTAGATAAGCGGCAGCGTGTCTAGCTAAGTTCAATTCAAGATTTATTATTAAAGTTATAATGTTGGTACCTAAGTTAGATAAATTAAAGATGTAACTGGATACGTAGTTAATAGTTTAAGTGATGACTGATGACGCCTAGTAAGCGGAAGCTAATAAATGTATATTTTTTAATTTATACCTTGTGTTTTAATTAAAATATAATTCTTATGTTTCCTAGAGATAGTCAATTGTCTCGCTTCAACTATGGTTCACTAGAGCTTTTGCTATTGTAGAAATGTGATTTACCCGCTAGGTATACCAGGTACCAAAAACCCTATACCAAAGCATTAGGTAAAAAGCAGTTAATCAACCATCAACCCCTTTTTTGTTCTTCTTGCTATTTCTTTCCATCCAAAGGTTGCCTGGAAGAAATCGCTTTTAGTGATAAGGCCGCCCATTGTACAATTTATTTTATCGAACTATGTCTGTATTATTTACTTTAATTTTGGTGTACAATAAAGCTTATTCATTCATTCTAAATTCATTATCAAGTTTTTTTCAGAAACTTTAGAAGCACATACGATTATGTCACATATAATCATAATATTAGAGATTACAGAAAGCAATACTCCACTTTTGATACCAACGCTCGGCCCTTGTACCTACTAGCACTAGATTATTAAAAGTTGTAACTCTAACTTGAGTACGTCAGACTATTGTTTATTTTAAGGTATTAAACAATAGCCCCACAGAGCGATTGCCTAGTAAGAGCGCGCGGTATAGTACCCACTTGCATCTTTAGGTACGAACGCAGGTAAGTCTTGAGTTTGTGTAGATTGACATTGGATGGACATGGACAAAGTCGCACTGATGCGCACAGAGGCCATATTCCAAGATCCCAGAGCTGCCCGACGTTACATAATTTCTCAAAGATGAATTGTGTGTAATAGAGTAGTGTTTCTATGTACTTACGTTGAACACACGCATACTTCCAGGTGCTGAAGGGGAGTAAATATCGGACTCACTTTACTTAAATTTTGAAGGCTGATTGTTATACATGTTATTCAGATTTGGTCGAGTATATGAGTACCTACTGTATGAATTTACTGTATGTACTGAACTGGGTTACCCTCTGCACTAACTTGTGTTTTGTGATATAATGGTAAACGTAGCAAAATGAAAAAGCAGATGTAGTGGGAAGGTACAACAATTTTTAAAATATGATCAGTAAATTGTTGTTATGATAATGATTTTGTAACATAATGAATAAAGAGATTTCATATCATTTCTATTTTTTTTAGAAACTTATGTTTCTAAAAAAAATAGAAATAGAAAAAAATAAAGTAATTACTTTATTTTTTTCTTGTTTCTTCGTTTTTATAGTACCTACCTCACTTCGTTTTTTATTAAACTTTCAGTGCTCTGAGTTGCATCAACAATGTGAGCAATGAAGTTGATATTTAAACATGGACTACAGCCACGATAGTCAAATAAATAATATGAGGACCAATTAATGGATTAGGTCTATCCAAAACTCTCTGAAAGCAGTTATGTCCAAGGGTAATAAAATGACGGTTAGAGGCTATTGTTCTTATCCAACTAAAGTGTCTGTACCCTTAGGGAGTGGATTGTTAAATGAGTAATTAGCAGCATGTGTGATCCGGGCCCTCCCGGCGCCATCAGTAACGCGCCGCCTGCTCGCCTGCGCCGCCCATCGCATAATAAACCGACAACAAAATTATCTTTTCAAACAATTAGTCGAGAATTATTGCACAACAAAATTTGCCCACCAGAATATACTCTGTAATTACGCGAACATTTTTCGCTTTTATATCTTCACTTATACTGTTTTAATGCTATCAACATTTGCGTTCTGTTATATTTATATAACACTTATTATAGAACCGCCCAGTAGATTAAAGGAGAAATGGGAATATAATAGCCTTTAAAGATTTTGAGGTTTCAAGAAGAGATCGACAACGCGTTTGGTAACGCTGTCTGCCTAACACACCGAGTGGTCCAGGTTCCAGACCAAAATTTGTGTGATGAACCCTAATATTTCGAGTCATGGTGGTTTATATTTTTATACGAGTTCGTCTATAAAAAAACCTAATTTATTTTAGGTGTGTCCGTTTTCTGGTTTCCATAACAGAAAGTTTCATTCATACTTTTTATTAAAGCTTTTCAGTGTGCTTTTAATTAGTGTGAGCGTGGAAATATATATATATATTATTATGTAAGTATAAGCGTCTAATTATACTATACGAAACCTATAAAATACGATAATTTCTGAAACGAATTAAGTCTGTCGATGGATAAAAAAAAATATGTGAAGAACGTCCAGTTTTGCACCAAATTTGACGTTGTACAATGTTGCAAAAAGTAACATATATGTCAACATAATTCATAGGAATGGGTTGTTCCATTTTTATAGGTATACTAACTTTTGTCCGCGACTTCGTCCGCGTAGAATAGTTATTTCAGGCAGCATTAAAATTCTTTTCTTATTTCTTCTAACCCAAGCGCCATATACCAATTTTCATCGATTTTACTTTAAAAAATGACAGAGTTCCATACAAACTTCCATCCCTTATTTTACCCCCTTAGGGATTGAATTTCCAAAAATCTTAATATAACTCTTTCTTAATTTCTAACTGAAAGACCATGTACCAATTTATATGGATTTTACTTTAAAAATGACGGATTTCCATACAAACTTTTCACCAACTTAGAGGGTGAATTTCCAAAAATCCTTTCTTAGTGCACCCCTGGGCCTCTTAAGGAACCTACGCACCAAATTTGGAATCTCTAGACCCAGCAGTTTGGGCTGTGCGTTGATATGTCAGTCAGTCAGAGATGTATATTTTTTACGAAATTGTAAAAAGTGGATATAGGTTCTAGGTACCTAGTAGCAACCGGTCGTAAATGTAATAATTTCTTAACTTAGTATACCTAGGTGTAATATTTTATTGTGTGTGGCTAAAAACATTGAGGAGAATTGTGTTATTCAATATAGTATCTATATTAAATTCATCGAATAAACTAGTGTTATACACGCAGAAAAAATAATAATAAAATTGTAACTGGGTTCTATATTAATTTTATGGCAAGTGATTGGCAGACAAGGATACGGTCTGCCTGGTGGTATGCAGCTACCGTAGCCTATTGATACTTGCAACACTAACGTGACACTCCCGCGCTGGCATCCCTAATCCGTGGACCTCTGGCGACCCTACTCACCTTCAGAAATATATCAAAAAAGCAGCCTTATTTGACTGTGGCATTCTGCAAGGTGGAGGTACTACCCCAGTTCGAGTTTCGAGCGGCAAGTTTGCCCTACCTAGACCATTAATTATGAATTCATAAATGTTGTTGAAAATTTGTAAGACATAGATTTTAAGAAGTTATAAAGAAACTTCATTTGCATAAAAACAGTCTTAAGAACATAAATTTTGAGGTTTTCAGTTTCGTAATTAAGCTACTAAAACACAAAGGAAAATACATGACGTGTTTACACGAGCGCCTGTTGTGCTGTGCGCGCGCTAAATATAGTGGATCACAATTGCAGCGACGTTCTCTGCAGGAGTTAAGCTAATGTTTGCTGATTCCACGTTGTAAATATACACTAGGAGTCTATTAAAATCACGAGAACAATTTAATTCTGAAGTGAAACATCTGAGTTATAAAAGTTTTTTGTGAAAACCAATGAAATTCGTCAATGTACGTATTAATAGAATCTGCAAAATATAAATTAAGTCTGTTCTTTAGTGCTTTGGTCATTTCTAGGGTGTACGAAACATATGAACTAGCACTTTAAAAAGTGTAAATACTAGGGTTACCGTTTTCTTTTCTAAATTTTTCGATGTAGAAGCGCTTGACATTCATGTCACCTGAAATAGGCATCAATTAAACCAAGCACACTATCGTAAGTAGGTACCTTCTTGAGGAACAAACTACGGATTACTGGGTCTTAGAACGGTGAGCGAACGACTAAACACTTATTAATTAAAAAGGGGTTTAATAATAATTTAACAGGTATATCATCAATAGTTATCTACTGTAATTTGCTTTCACTCTACTACAGTTTTCACTAATTATCTTAATATAGGTACGTTTGGTGTTCCTTTAATAGATATTAGTGAAAAATAATAATTTAAATAAGTAAACTAAAAATCACGCTTTTATATTAAATCGGACTAAAAAGTGAAAAATAACTTTTTAGTATAGAACCTAAATGATGAACGAAAAGTATAATTATTATTTAGAGAAAAGCGTGGGGTGCTCCATAATATTAGTTCTTGAAAATATTCCTCGGTAAAATTAAATTGAGCACCCCACGCTTTTCTCTAAATAATAATTATACTTTTCGTTCATCATTTAGTTTCTATACTAAAAAGTTATTTTTCACTTTTTAATCCGATTTAATATAAAAGCGTGATTTTTAGTTTACTTATTTAAATTATTTTTTTTTTACCCATTTTGCAAAATGTTACAAGTTTGTTAAATAATATAAGTAGGCACAAAATCACTTATATGATCTGAGTTTCTAAGGTAGGTATATAAGAGTTTGTTACTGTATCAGGCGTACCCCTTTGAACCGATTTTTCCTCAAACTTTTTATATCTGGAAATTTGTTTCTTTGCGGTGGGTTAATCTCAAGTCCAAATAAACGAAGTCGACGACGGAAGCCAGTAATATTATAAATGAGAAAGTTTGTTTGTGTTACAACAGACTGCGAGATGTTACGATCAGGGGAAATTTGTCTCTACCCTTCTTACATTACACGCTATAAATATTTGCATGGTAGGAACACGTCAGCGTATTAATATTACGTCCTGAAAAAGTATAAAAGTATACGCTGTTCAAACCGTGACATATGCATATTCGGAAACAAAAAATACATTGGACATTTAGGACTTACATGGGACAATTCACTTCATAATAGCTGTGTGTGCCGGGTGAATGGGTTACAGTCCAGAAGTGTATCATTGAACAACACCCGCGGCGCGAGCAATTGCTTAAAAATGAGCACGAAACACAGCGACGGCACCGCAGGGACTCGCACGGTGCAGATTTTTGATGTCGATATAACAACACTCACGAGCCCGATGTATCATATTTTATTTCCCACCGCGAGTACATACACACGCTATTTGAACTGATATGACGTTCACCTGCGCTACAATGTTCTTCACGTTAATTAACCTCGTTCGTATAGCTTTAATGAGATACGTACGAATAGCT
Organism: Elophila nymphaeata; assembly: GCA_955850985.1. Taxonomy (NCBI): domain Eukaryota; kingdom Metazoa; phylum Arthropoda; class Insecta; order Lepidoptera; family Crambidae; genus Elophila; species Elophila nymphaeata. The sequence continues at coordinate 18,189,350 of OY039068.1, forward strand.
AGCAACCCACGGCTCGGAATTCGCAGCTTAACTAACCATAAATTATATTACCATCTCAAGTTCGATGAAACTACGGTGTAAAGTTTGCCTAACCTTACTCGAATAAAACGGGCTCTATTTTTTTAAATAGTCCTTCGTCAGTTACTCTGCTAGACGAAGAATTGAAATAAATCATTTAAGATATTCTTTTAGAACGAAATAATATGCAGACAAGTATCGGTCTACTATAAAAAAGAAACAAGCTTCGATGAATCGAAACAGAACGAAAGGTTTCTCAAGGAATTTTACGTTGGGAATAATCCCGAAAGCGGCCGACAGAATTCTTTATTTCATTCACGTTCCCTTGCGATGAAACTTTTTCTCTGCAATTTTTCTGTGGAGGGCGGGGAGTTATCAGGTGGGGCGGTTTGCGAGTCGCAGCACGTAGCGGCCCCGCGCCCGCGCCCCGCCGCCGCCTGCTGAATACAAACTTCATTAGCCGTTTGATAATTAGCCCGTTAAACGCCCCTCACTCACCCACCTACGATCTTTTCAGTTAAACAGATCTTCATGCAAAAACAATTTTATTTTCAAAACAAACTCTTGTAATTGTAATCGACTAAAATAGAAAGTCAGAATATTTTCATTAAATCTTTACTTTAGTTAGAGCATTGATATAATATATAAATAATTTCAGTTACGGCTCTTTATGCGGTGCCAATAGAAATAGCTAAGATACCTTGCATGGATATGAAAGTGAAACACATTCGATATCGTCGTTCCTAAAAGCTAAATGTAAATTGATAGTCTGCACGAGGTAGACCCTAGGGTGGATAATATCTACAGCAAAGAAATGGATTCACTGAAAATGCGACTACAGAGAATATCACGTACGAATATTGTTATAGTTTTACTTTCTTCGAAATTGTTTGCACAAACCGAGAGTATCATGTTCGGTTTACACAGGCAATTTTAATCGCTGATTTAAGAGACTCTGAGTAAGGAAACTTGGCCCGGGAACGGATAATAAAAAATGACAATTTGGCCGGAACACCACAGGAAGGAAGACGCGAGACAAAAGAGAGTAGAGTCGAGCCAGGAGCGGAGGAACTTAGAAAAATTAGGAAACAATGAAGCAGGAAACGCGTTTTCTCGGGGAGTGTCTGCCCGCGCCCGTGCCCTCTCGTTACGATCTCTTTAGCCGCCCGCCCGGCCATCCCGAAGGAAGCTACTAACGTTGCCTCGAGCTCTGTGAACCTAACCGGCTTATATCTTATTTTGTTGGCATTGTATTTAGGGTTAGTCCTGATTAGCTTTGCAACTTTGACAGGTATAATATCTCTTCACGCTAAAGATATTTCACAAGCTACTTTTATATTACTGGAAAAGTGTATTTATATAAATACACTTTTATAAATACACATTTAAATAAACCTTCTAAGTAATTTAAATTTTACTTGAAGGTGTAGTTTAAGAAAAAAATGCTAAGACTAGGTACCACTGGTGCCAGGTTTATTATAAGATGATTTATTTGCAGAACATACGTAGGTATAAAAAGGTGTTACAATTGTAAAGGAACAGTACAATCAACCGTTTCCAGTATGCAAAATTTTTCGCAATCTATTTTTATTGACCATTATATATAATGTCAGCACAATTAAGTTATACATTTATGAGGCAGGAAATAACACAATGTCAAATAAACAAAAAAAAATGAAAAAAAAAACAAGTGTCTTACTATTAACGATTTTGAAGTTATCTAAAAGTTTTGAGTTAAGCGTAAATCAAGATTTTATGTCAGCTACATTAAATTGCAGATAAAAAGATTTCTAGTTCTGACGTTCGAGTATTCGATAATAGAATATGCAATTGCTGTTACAACTGTCGACGTTCGAAATTTTAGTGTGAAAAGCAAAGCACTAAATTATTTTGTGGCGGAGTTAAAACAGTTCTGTGCTATTCAGTGCAATGCAGTTCTATTGAACACGTAATACACAGGTCGCCGCTAAATTAATGAAACATTTCGATTCAAACGTTGCAATTTCAGCTACCTAGTGTAGTTAGTAGTTAATGAAAATATCCGCAATCATACAAAATATTGAACTTTAATGGCATTAAGCGTGATAATTACAGCGGTGTTCAATGATGTGGAATATTTAGATTTTTGCTTACATCTTTTTGAACAATGTTAATTACTATAATACGAGAAATACAGTATTTAGGTAATTTTAGTTATGCATGAATGAATATATACTACAATACCAACAAAAGTAATAACAACGGGTGGTATTCTTAGTCCATTTCGATGAAAACCCCGTGAAAGCCGAATCAGAAAAAAAGATGACGTCTGCATAAAGGCTTACTGTTGGGTGTAGTGTGTCCAAAGGGACCCGTAGTATAGTCTGAACCAACGGCCTCCTCTGTTGCAAGTGTAAAACCGGGAAGAGGAAGTCATTTCAATAATGTAAAAATAATAATGTATATTTGCAAATACATGGTGAACACGGCAATCGCACCTTCAACCTTATCTTTACTCTACTCTGAGAAGCTCTGGAACCTCATAGACATAATGTAGTAGTGTTTTTTAAAGGTATCTGTTGAAAGTGGAGACATTTACTTAGCCCAGCCTTCCTCCCAGCCCCTCCAAATTAGAACGGCTAATCTGCCATACCCTAACTTTTATGTAATATTATAAATGCAATAAAGTAATATTAAGCTGATCGAGGCCGAGCCCATAATATTATCATGTTGGTATTATGATAATGAAATCGCTTGTAAGAGAAGAGCTCGTAATAACAAAACAATAGCCACCGAATACGAAAACAAAATTACAATGGGTATACAATATTCACAGATCAAGAGATTTGTAGGGCGAGCAATAAACAATATTTATTCGGATATATTTCCGGCGCATATAGAGGCAGTTAGTATACGTTAGCCGAATGGCTGTGGAAGTGTTAGAGTTTGGCTTACACTTAACGATTGGATTAAGTTGGCTGATGGCTCGCCACATACGAGCCTGATCGATATCCGGTTTCAGAAATTTAAACGATACCTTCCTCCGTTCACCATCTCAAGCGTGTACATTACGTTAGAAGGGTAAGATTGATAATAGGCTAGGTATTTATGATGTACCATGAGAGTTTTGAAATATATTTTTTTTAGCAAAACTTAATTTCTTCGAGTCGAGTAAAGCTTCATGTAACACTCAGTTACACACAAAGCCACATATGTAGCACGTAGCATTAAGTGCAAATGAAATGCAATAGGTAATTTTGAATGATTTGATTGCACTCAAAGACAAAATAATATCAATAACTTTTTAACTGTCGATGCAAATGAAACTAATAACATAAAATTACAAATAATTTAAAAAGCAGGCTTTCTAATGTACCCTCTTTTAAAACGTACATAAGAATATTATGTATAAGTATTCATATAATTAAAAAAATATTTTATCTTTAATCTACTATGCTTGAATAAATCTTTAATTAGGTTTTTCTCATACCTTGCCCCCAATTTATTTGGGGTCGGTGCAGATTGTCTTTATATCAAAAATACTGTAAAGAATTTGGCATTAAATTGGGAACGACTGCTATCTTTCGACATCATCCGAGACCACCAGCTTGACGTTCCTTCTGAAAATCATTGTGAAAAAAAGTTCTCGGTCACCCATCCGAGTACCGACCACGCATTTGGTAGCTTAACTTTCGTGATCGTTACAAAGAACGCACGACCACGGCGCCATTGACCTCCTCTTAATAAATATTTAATTAGATACTTATTTCATTGCGAATATTAACTTATGAAATTTCAATAAACGTCTAAAACTGTTTGATGTTATTAGTTTTGCAAGTCTTATCAAATAATGGATAACTCGAATATTCATGAAACTTAACATAAAGCAATTACACATTTCTCTTCCAAGTTCAATTAGCAGTAGTTCAATTACTGCCACAATTGTACTACCAATAGATATTACTGTGTTAAAATGTATAGTGCCGTTATTTTATTCTTTAGGTACCATTTATTGTGAATGTATTTTAGTAGAAGTAAAACGAAATATGGTTGATGAAAGCTGCATCAGAGAACAAGAAAAATATTTTATTAGGTTTTTTAGTATTTCGTTTCTTTGAATTAAAAACAACTACATATGCTTACATTTTAACGTCTACCCAAGCCTAAGATATCTTTATATAAGTTGGGACAGAACTTATGGCGAGACTAAGTATATACAGAATGGAAAAAAAATATGGGCCTTGAAGGGGAAATACCTTAAAATCTTTAAAATAGCTCAATTTACTGAGGTTTCACTTTAAATTTACTCATTTTACAGGAAACATTCCTTAATTTTTAAAAAGAAACATTACTGCAATCACAGAATTCTCAAAAAGCTTACCCGAACTGGGAATCGAACAAACTTAAAAATCAAAAAATAACCCTTGCCATTTTACTAATCGGTGCAATCGATGTTAAAGATCAATTTTCTGTAGGAAAAACAGGGTCTTAGAAATAAATAAAAAAATGTAATCTAACATTTATTTTACTTTTACTCTCGAATAATCTTGATCCTTACGAGAATCTTATTTTATTAGCATTGAAAGACACAAACTAATATGGAAGAAAAATATCACATAGAAAGAGGCCAATAATTTAACTAATAAATTAATACTAATGGCCCATTTTTTATTTTTACCATGTATACAAGTTGGAAAATTTATATGGGTCCTGAAGGGAAACCACTTTAGATCCTTAAGATAAATTATTTTACAAATAAAACAGCATACACAGAATTCTAAAAAAGCTTTCCCGAACCGGGAATCGAACCTACGAAATAAAAAAAAACACTCGCTTTTTTATTCAACAATTCGATACAGTCAGTGCTAAAGCTAAAAAACATCTTTTACTTAGTACTTAGGTACTCAACATTACCTAGACTAGAACTGTTCGCCTCCAACAAGTAAAAGACTATCTTAAAACTATAACAACCAAAGACATTATATGATGAGTTTTGTGTCGTGAATAGTGAATTTTGTGAATAGGGAAGTTTCAAAAAACGTTCAGAACGCCCATCGCCCACAGCCACAAAATTTTGACTTCTTAGATTTTGAGAGCTGCTCAAGAGACCACCTATACTACCACCTATACTCGTGTACTTAGTATTTTGAAACAGTGCAAATACAAATGTTTTCGTGATGGACGATTGGTGCAGAAACTACACCCCGTAGATCGTCAAAGAAGATAAGTGGTCTGTCAGAATATGTAATCAAATAGAAATAGACCGCAATCCAAATTGTATGACCTGATTAATCAAGTTTCAGTAATAATGGTGTATCACAGGCGCAGTGGCGTGCATTAATTTATACATTAGGTAGGCATTTAGATCTAAGTCTCGAAGACTCAATCTGAAACGCGACGCGGAAATCTTCACATAGTATAAAATAAAGTCGCACCCGCGTCTTGTACCTATCTACACTTAGATCTTTTATATACGACAGGTGTTAATGTAATTTTCAATACTTAATAGATAGAGTGATTTAGTAGGAAGGTTTACATGTATAGTGCCATGCATAGTTACTACAGGGTGGTAAAAAACTCCACGCGGATGAACTCGCGGGCGGCCGCTAGTAGAAAATAAAATCTTAAAAACAATTAAGTACTTACCTACTTACAACAATATATTTCAGTTTGTTCTTTGTGCGAATGGCGAACCCAGGATGGGTCAATTATATGAATGTGTAATAGTTTCATAGTTATTTGTAAATAAATAAAAATAACTACCTATCTTTAAATAAAAAAAAAATCTTACCTATGAAATCTGGGTTCCTAACGTTGCACGAATTCAGTCTTGATACATTTAATTCGAAATCAGACCCTTTTTCTGCGAGATCAAGACACTATTTTGGTCTTGTCTACAAATGAAAAGAGATTAAAAGGAGTCTTACGCAGTTTTTCTAAGCAAATTCAATTATCAGAACATTGGGAACACTCCAATTTTTCCATCGTCGTAAATGCACAACTCAACACAACACCATAAAAAACTTAAATATTGTAATGTAAACAATTTGCAGTAAAAAAGTATTATAACATTGGCGCGCGCGAGTGACAGATGACAGTCATAACATAAAGATTTGGGAGTATAAAAAATGGCTGGCGTATTCATTCATTTAAAAACTATTTCCGTAGATACTTTTATAAGCTAATCACGTCAAGGTGTGTTTTATAACAGTGAAGTAAAATAACAATACATAAAAAGAATTTTAAAATCCAAATTAGCTATTAAATAGATTTTATGTAATTATACTTCGGAATTCGTCCTCAATATTAGTACTACACTTGTAGTATCGCTTCCATGTGTTACTACTTAGAGCGCCACCTAGGGAGTAGAAGATGGCTAATTGTGTTGTGTGTCGCTCGTACTGGAGAATAATCTTGCGAATACTTTTAATTAATAAATTTTATTCCTAGTATTTTATGCGACGAAAGGTTACTTAAATTTCGTAATTCATTATTTTTTGTTGAAAGTACTTTAAAATAACCCAATAAATTAATTGGCATCGTAAACAATAACAAATTTATAATGTTGAGTAGGTCAGCCTACTTAATACGGCTAAATTGAGAATGTCAGTTTCCTAGTTATAATACCTGCTAGTTATATTATTTCAATCTTGTCGTTTAATACTGTCAATCGTTGTGTGTTTCTGAACAAGTAAGAAAATATTGTAGTGTGGGTGATTTTTACAAGCAGATGAAACTAGTGCTTACCGTGCATATTGGCACGTAGGTGTAGGTATGTATACGTTACATGCAGGCCGCCCGAAGCCTATAGGTTGCATTATTTTGTTGGTAGGAAGGACGTATAGTTTATAGTAGTGTATGAGTAATATATTGAGGTAGGCAGTGCTTAAATGCCTTTACTATGAGACCGCCCCTGCACAGGCGTAACAGTAATTATTGTTCCCATCTAAATCCATTCCGTGTTCGCGAAAGAAACAGTCAGATTTTTCTTTCTTTCCTTTTGAATCAGACAAAAGCAATGTCTTGCTAGGTAACTTTCTTTAACTCATGCGCAGCAAAACCTAAATTTGGAATTACAAAAAATATCTACGAGTTTTTGCAACAGTGGGTCTGTCAGACCCTACCAGGCATGCCAAGGGTTAAGAAAGATTTTATTCAGAACATTGATCGTATCGGTTAGAAGAATAAAATAGCGATATTTATTTTTTGCTGATTTGATTCCTGCGCGAGGAAAGTTAAATCGATAATGTGTGAATATAGTTATGTTTCTTTTTGAAAATAAAGGGCTGTTTCCTTAATTAAAATAATGTATCTTATGGATGTAAAGTGGTTTCCCTTCAGGGCCCATTAAAATTTCTACCCTGTATTCTACTCAGAGGCTGACGATAAATGATATATTCATTCACCACTAGAATATCAATCCCACGAATTAAGTTAAGTCTGTCAGCCGGAAAATTTTAGCGGTTGTAATCAGCATTTTTATTAGTAATAGAATTTTTATTAGTAAACATATGCTTGAATGAATACTGCTTGTAGAATTCAGGGAATCAAAATGCAACAATAGTAATTTTAGAAGATTGTGAACGACTTTAGACAATCCGATTACGTATGCGAATTGGAATACCTACGAATGCTTTAAAAATACGTCCCATGAGCCTTTGCTACGAATAAGTAAGCGTATGGCACCACTCGCAAACATTTGCTATGGAATTCGTAGCGCGTAAAATTAAAGTCAACATTTTAGATCATTATTGCTCTGGCGTGTTCTATTTATTTTTCATTTTATTTAGGGCCGTAGCAACGTTTTCTTCTTGTATTATCCTCAGACATAAAACATACAATTATATTACATATTTTACGACCGGATGATACCATTTCCAGAGATGTTTACGTCAGGTAGCCAAACGTAAACTTACATTGCAATTGCTATCCTATCCTCGAACAGTTCTGCTTTTTTTCGTGAATATGATCAATAGATTATACTGAGAAAACATTTTTAAGAATATCTCCGCAAGCGCACACCAATTATCTAGCCCTAATTATTATTCTTATTTTTGAATAAGGGGCTGAGGCCGTATCTCAGAGCACTAGGGATCTTTTGTGCTTCCCCTTTCCTTATCACCCATAGCCCTAATTGAGTATTATTAAGAATTTGTATTATGCATACTAGATAACTAACAAATAAACAATTATCTATATATGTACTACTCTTTACTAGGTGGTAGATCCATATGTAGGGTCATCTGCGTAGGTACCACTGCTTTTCTTATTTCTGCCATGAAACAGTTCACTGTGTTTCGGATTGAAGGGAAAGGAACCCAGTTTAACTACTGGGCATGGAAGGCATAATATCATCTCAGTCCCCAGGATGGCAACGCATTGATGTTCATTGATGCTCAGCTCCTATTGGTCGTAGCGTGATGTTTTATAGCCTTCCTCGATAAATGGCCTATACAGCACAAACATAATTTTTCAATTAGACAAACAAACTAGCAAACTCATTAGCGTTATAATATTAGTATAGATAAGAAACTTATATAAATATACATATGTATAACAACCATGACTCGTGAACAAATCTTCATGTTCATCACACAAATATTTGCCAATACAGGATTCGAACTAGACGAACCGGTTTTTAGGCATCTTTATTGACCCATTCACCAGGACGACGGCGTTGATGGCTATTGTACAGTCAACAGCACGTCAGGCTATACAAAACTGACAAATTTCTCTAAACGATTTTCAACCTAAGACTATTCAATATAAAGTGCATAATCGATTGGGAAAATTTGACAGTTTGTGGTGGTACTGTTGTCCGTACATTGATAGCCGGCAGTATACTATACAGTTAAAATGTGATAAACAACTGAAAAAAAAGAAAATATTTATTTGTAATAACTATATCGACGGCTCTCCAGGCTAATCTTGTTTTCAATAACATGTTCAATGAACTCTTGTGAGCTTCGTAAAAAAACACTCAGTAGCGGGAGCAGCCCGGACTGAAGTACTACCTCCACTTTACAGAAGACCACCAGTGAAACAACACATTTTTGTGATGTTGTGTTTCTGTTGGTGAGTAATGTCGCCAGAGCTCCACGGGATAGGGGTTGGCAGCGTGCGAGTGACAAGTCAGTGAAGCAAGCGTCTATAGGCTACGGTGGCTGCTTACTATCAGGCACACTGTATATGCTTGTATGCCAACCACTTGACATTAAATAAAACACTCTTCGGGCGATAGTCCACCTATAATTTTCTCCTGACTACAGTCGGGTTCCATAAAAATATTATGGTGCATGAAATATCTCTAAGTTTAAGCTATGTTTAAGAAGACTTAAAATAAACTAGCTTTTGCTCGTGGTTTCTCTGGCGTTAAATTTGGGGTAGCGTAGTTTTTTCTGCATACAAATGTTGGACGCCCGTTTTATGTCCAGGGGTTGAATTTGAAAAATCCTTTCTTAATGGATTCCTACGTAATAACTATCGGCGTGCTACAGTGCAATCCATTTAGTGTTTTAAGCTGTGTGTTGATAGATCAGTGAGTAACGGTTGCTTTTTATGTATACAGAAAAAATAGCACCAATGATCTCGTTATTAGTTTAAAGTAGTAGCAGACTTATCAACTAGGAAAGGGAACAACTCTTTTTTTTTAATGAACGAAGGCTACGAAATGGGCTACGAACCGTAGCGCATTGCCTCCCTCGTGCCAGACATAAGTCTGAAGGTACGCACGAGTACATAAATATTTATAAAATACGTATATATGGATTGTACAGTCGACGGTTTTATTGATAAAAGCAATCCAAACAGCTATTGAATTGATAAAAATCGAATGATTATCGGCCGAATCGAACATGGTCTCAGTTTTATAAACCACCTATTCAAGCCTAGGGCTTGTTTTCTGGTAGTTGGCAACAGCAGTGTAACGAATTTTCCAAAGCATCTGATTTTATCAGAATTTTTTTTTATGTTATTTGGTTGTGGTAAGCAGCTACTAGTCTATAGACGCTTGCAACCATTGAAACACTCACGTGACACGCACGCGCTGCCAGCCCTAATCCCATTCCTTACCCCGTGTAGGTCTGGCGACCTTACTCACTAACAGAAACACAACACCACAAAAATGTAGTGTCATTTGACTGCGGTCTTTTGTCTAGAGCTGGTCCAGAAGAGCGAATTCGCCGCGAATCTCTACGTGCGAACACACATCGCGCGTTGGCGAGGTACTGGGGCTCAATACATTCCGTCCACAAGCTTCGCGCGAGTTTCAAATTCGTGCGTATAGCCTCAGTACGTGTGTTGTGTACGCGCGTAAAGATTCGAGGCGAATTCGCACTTCTGGACAAGATCTTAGGTGGAAGTACCTTCCCAGTTCTGGCGGTTCGCTTATGTAAGCGAGTATCAACCGAAGCCTTCAGTGACTGGCTAACACTAAGTTCCGGAACACAATAAGGCTCTGATAAGAAGGTAGTAGCTATCTTATCTAATGTTATGATGGGGCCGTGAGTCTCCTCACGGAGCGACCCAGCGGGATCCTTTGTGTCTCCCCTTTCCTTTTACTCTTATCGCTCCTTGAATATGTAGGCCATTAACCTAACTATGTCCATGGGCTTGATGAGCCTGTAGTGTTCTGGCCTTGGATAGGCCATTCCCAGGATATTAATTCTAGTCCTGCTATGGAATCGCAGTCACACAGCAGGTGTTCCATGGATTGCCGGTTGTGTCTACAATACATGCTCTGCAATGCGATGTTGTTGAGCATTTGATTTGTGGCATAGTGCCCTGTAAGCCCACCCAAGATTAGTCGGGACTGTTGTCTGCTGCCCCCGTATATGAATTAACTCCATCCGCTAGGACAGTTTCCTACGAAGGATATGGAATGTTTCATACCCGGTGGTAGCTAACAAAACGCACATAAAAAAAGTCGTACACCAACCAAACCGAGCAGTTGTGCCTCGCTGGGGATCGAACCTAGTACTTCTAGATTAAGTTTGGAGGGCGAATCACTAGACCACGGGGGCGGACGGACAACAGTTAATTAACCACACATTTTCGTTAGGACCTAAGACGGTTTTAAAGATAGCTCGAGATATTGTGGGCCGACTTTTACGTCACCAGCATGGCAATAGTCAAAATTTTTGCTATTTTATTTCATACTAGTGGTCGCCCACGGCTTCGATCGCGTCTATGTCAGTCATCGCGTCAAAAAGTATGACTAGCAAAATATTTTATTTACACTTATTTTACGTAAAAACAAAATTACAACCATTTACAATCTTTTTTTTAAATTACCTTAAGCTTTAATGTTGGTTTTTAATACTACTAGATAATATATAAGAATTTGACACATGTTCTGCATAATAATGTGTCAGCCTACTAAGGAAAATTACTCTGAATAGGACAAATCATTGGAAAGCACGGCAACTCAAATAGGACTAGAAGATTTCATTACACATTGTTTTACAACTTTCATTTCGAACGACAAATGATCAAAAAGCAACATTTCATGAAATATTTTAAGTACATACTTAGATTTAATAGTCAAAAGGGTTTCAATTTGATACATACATTTTCAATAATGTTACGTAGGTATAATATAATAAAATGATCCACATTTTAATAAAATAAAAAGGAATAGCTCGTCTATTGAAAGTCGGACAATATGAAGAGGATTGGTTGTTTGATGTATGTACACAGGGCCCCAAAGTGCCTCTAGGACGACGTCCGCAACAGGTAACAATGTCGTATGAAACACACACAAAGGTTTCATTTTCACGCTTGAAGCTGAAGTGACAATAAAACTTTGTTGGATAATCGTTTGTTTTTTATCATTAATGGGATTTGCAATTTGCAATAAAAGTGGATCGTTGGGGTGGAAGGGTGCGCGGGGGCGCGCGGTCGCGGGCAGCGGCGGCTATTTCGACGTAATTAAAACAAACAGGAGGAGGCCTGGCACTCCTCTCTAATTGCGTTCGTGTTGAAATAATCACGAGTACTTCGATAGAGGATACAAGCCGACGATGCTGATCGATCAAACCGACCTGGCGACAGTGACAAATAACGAACGTGGTTAATCTCAACGAGCCTTGAGCATATTGAATGGTTGTCATTGATATTAAGCTTAGTAAGACAGGTAACCTAAGATTAAATTATCATGACAGACAGGAGGCTAATTAAAATATGGTTCAAACTGAAAATCAGTGAAGGAGCTATCGTATAAGCGGAATGGAGAGGAGAATTCCAATTTTCAATGCGTACATAATACACAGAAAAATAATGTTGTCCATTTGATATTTAAATTATTAAAGAATATGCTGCCGGTTTACGACAAGCTTAATCCTTGAAACCTTCCGGAAACCCGGAAAAGTATTATCGACAATTTTAATCTTTTCAGGCGCAGCTATACTTTAAGCTTGATATACACAGTTGACAGTATTTTTTGATTTACTAAATAGTTACAGAAGACAATTCTGGAATTTTTTACTAAAAGAAAATTTACTGTAAGAAGGTTTTGAAATATTTACTGAAACGTTTAGAATGATAGAAGATTCAATGTTGTGCATTGATTGTTATTATTATTGAAAAATAATTCAATTGAACGAAGCACTAAAGTATATTATTGAATACAAGTTTTTTTTAAACAAAGATTTATTAATATAAAAGAGCGTTGTCTCCACCCGGGAGGCACCGGTTCAAACTCCGCCACGTACTAATATGTGTAATCGACGCTTTTACTATGAAGGAAAACATCGCGAGGAAACCTGCGCACACCTATGAAGAAATTCTTAGGTTGTGTGTGAAATCGACCAACCCGCATTTGACCAGCGTCGTTGACTAAGGCATTAGGCCTTAGTCAACCACGCTGGCCAAATATACTAGACCTTGAGAAAAGCTAGATTTTGTTGTAAAAAAGGGCACTAAGGTTCAACCCCTTAGTGCCCTTTTTTACAACAAAATCTAGGCAAAAATAAGGGATAAAAGTTTGTATGGGAAGTCGTCATTATCGAAGATAAAGCCTTTAAAAACTTGAAAACTTTGTATTTAGGCACTTGATACGAACTAAATAAATATTTGTTTCAGTGTTTCTTAATTTTGACCTAAATGGGGCTGATAATATAACTGTAATGTGTATTATTTGCAAAATAAGTCCTACCATAAAAAAAGAATGCTGCCAAAAATAACTATTAAACGCGGACAAAGTCGTAGGCTAAGCTACTAAATTATAATTGTATTATGAGTGAATGTTGATGCATCATCATAAGGAACACCTTAAACCTACACTTCGTTACAAGTCCTAGACTCTGGAATGTTAGTTTTTTTTTCTATTCGGAGAACGAAATTTGTCGTATTTCACAATAGAAGTCAAAGCATTTAACTTATTATATAATTTATATAATTATCCTATAAAAATAATTTACCTTTTCCACTCAAACAAGTCTTGACTGACTATTTGATCTGTGAGATTTGGGTAGAATCAGGTCACCATATAAAACCAATAATTATTTTTTCAACCTTTTGTTAACTTGATTATAAATAAATAACCTTGACCTTTGGATATGTTAAAACGAATATTAACTAGGCTCGTCAGATTCGGGAGGCGTAGTTAATATTAGTTTAGAGTGTATAATTAGATTTGACCGAGAAAGAGCTGGCTGTGAAATGTACAAAAAGTTACATTACGGTAGACAATTTAATTTATTAATTCAATAAAATACATTAAAATGTCTACCGCATGAATAATTTACTTGTCACTGAATTATTTGACATTACTGGAACATTTATATGCATGACTGTGAAGTGAAATATATAAGTAATAATGATTTAGACGTCTGCCGCTTCCGTAGTCTAGTGGTTCACTCACTAGAATTCCATTCCGAGAATCCGAGTTCGGTCCCCAAGGAGTACGAATTTGTGGTCGGTTTGGTTAGTGGTAGGGCTTATTTTAAATCCGACTAGCATCACCATTTTATCATTCTGTCGGCATAACAATAGTGTTATCAGCATTATTGTGTTTCTACTAGGGATGTAACGATACATAATTCTGCCGATACGATACTGATACCGATTATTGTAGTAAATAAACGGCGGTACCGATCGACCGGCTTAGTAGATAATAAATCAAAATATATTTATTAATGCACAAAAGTTACTTATATTTAGTAGTGAATCGATTTAGTGCAGTGTGAAAACTGAGAAATAAAAATAAACACCTAAATTGATAATACATATATGAAATATTATCAAAGTGATGATTAAGTCATTACATAAAATAATCAAATAAACCGATACATAAAATCAGTTTTTTTTATGTTACGAGATGGCAAACAAGCCTCCGGCCTGGGTTCCGTTTACGCCAAGACTAAACATAAAAAATAAAAAAGTGGCAGAGAATAATTTAGTGACAGTTATAAACCACTCATGAACTATAATTTCTTTATGGATGTTTTATAACTAGACTATAAAACCACCACTACACTATAAACTCTCTCCTAGTAGGTTAACAGGATAAATAATTAATGTAAGCAAAACATTAATATTATACTTTAAAAAATAGTATGACTATAATAGCATGTACGAGGAAGACGGTACTTAAACTCTGTTATGAATTCCGTCTAAATAGTGAAAAAGCTTGACAAGTTTTCGTTTCGACATTTGAATAATTATACTTAACTAGCTTATGCCCGAGACTTCGTCTATGTAGAATAGTTACTTCGGGCAGCATTTAAATTTTCTTATTATTTGTTCTAACCCAAGCGCCATATATACCGATTTTCATGAATTTTACTTTAAAAAATGACGGATTTCCATACAAACTGCCATCCCTTATTTTACCCCCTTAGGGATTGAAAATTGAAAAATCTTGAAATACGTCATTCTTTATTTCTAACTAAGTAGCTGAATACCAATTTTTATCGATTTAGCTTCAAAACTGACGGATTTCCATACAAACTTTTCACCCCCTTAGAGGGTGAATTTCCAAAAATCTTTTCTTAGTGCACCCCTGGACCTCATAAGGAATCTACGTAATAAATTTGGAATTTCTAGACCCAGCGGTTTAGACTTATATTATAGACAAGTTGGTTTATCTGGATACGTATAATGCGTATTGTTATATTGGTCACAATACCTTCACACACAAGTCACACTACAATAAAAAATCCTTTTTCTTAAATTCAAATTCAAATTATTTATTGCGTGCTACATTGCAGTACATTGTTTTAAATATATAAATATTACATAGAATATCAAAATGGAAAGTTTATCGCAATTATTTTCGTCGTTTTTAAAGTATTGTAACATTTTATTTTGATGAATCTGATGTAGATTTAAATCTAAGTGTTTTTTTTATCATTAGACTAAGGACTTAATTTTTGATAATATTATTTCCTTTTACGGTTTATACATGGTCACTGGAAATGTGACGTAATCCTGTTAGGTCCTTATAGATGAGGTCAAAAGCAACAGATATTGTCATATAATATTGTGCCCTAAACTTATTCGTTTTTGAGTTATTCGAAATTTGGTTATTTTTAACCTCCGAAGCAAAAGAGGGGTGTTATAAGTTTGACGTGTTTGTGTATCTGTGAGTCTGTGTGTCTGTCTGTGGCATCGTAGCTCCTAAACGAATGGATCGATTTTGATGCGTGTTTTAGTTCGAAAGCTGACGTGATCGAGTTAGTTCTTAGCTATAAATTTATGTCGGGCATTACATAATATTTAAATTTTTGTAGATTTTTAACAATAATCTAGATTTTACCATATAAAATCGAAAATAAACTAAACAATCATTTTAATTCCAGCTGTATAAATCTTATTCCACAGGAGACAACCTATGCTATTAAAAATCAACTTGGCCGGAAACTAAATCATTTTCATAATAATGGTCTTTGAATGCTATAATTTTTTATTTATTTTCCTAATTTAAGAACACAGATACAATTTTTCTTTAAAAAATCTAAGGCATTATTTAATGTGCAAAATATTTCTGTTTATTTAGATTTCAAGTGTTCAAATCAAAACCATGAACATAGGTGAAAAACTTTTTTTTATAACCTGAATTATTAGGACAAGAGGTAAAAAAAAAATGCATCAAAATAATTGCAACAAGATGGTTGTCTCGCGCATTCTAGAAGATCAGTGCGAGAGTATTTGCATAATACTTTTCCAAATCAATGGACTGGCAGAGGAGGACCTATTGCTTGGCCAGCAAGATGCCTAGCCCTCACACCTATGGATTTTTATGTGTGAGGCCACACGAAAACTAGTTTATGTCGATACACCAATACCAACACTCGATGAACTAAAGTCTAAAATAATGCAGCTTTTTATGCTTGACAGGAAAGACTTTGGCAATAACAATTGATACAATTTGTAATTCAAAGCTGCGATTAAATGAGATGAACATTTTGAACATACTTAAAAGTTTACGTTGTTATTGAATACTTGGAAGTTATTATAATCTTCTAACATAAGTACCTCACTTACACTTTACTTTTAAAGTAACAAGCTTTTAGTTTAGTTGAATTATTACAACATAATTTTTGCAACATAACAGCTCACTGATAACATTTCAATCGACTTTCCTATGCCAAAGTATCTAGTTAAGGGGCTGTCGGTAATGAGAAGCAAAGGCTTTTTGGCATCTATTCGATGAAAAGGCAAAATTTACAATGCAATTTCAGTACGCATTGCTCACTAATAGTACAAGTTTTTATACTGTTATTTGAAATGAAATAGAGGATAAAGTGTCTTACTCAGAATTTGTTTTACTATTCCCGAAATTTATAACACTTATCCTAATGGGTGATTTATGATATTGTTTATCGGTGTCGTCGAAAAAGCATCCCATCGAAGTGTGTGCATAATTAATGAATGCAAAGTAAACTTTAGCTGAGAGAGATTAGATGCGTGTGTAGAGCGTGTAGTGTAGCATGCGCGGGCCCGCAGACGCGGCAGACAGTGCGGCTGGCGCGGTGGCGGCGGCGGCGGCGGCGGCGGCGCCTGCGGGCGGCGCAGGGGAGCGGGCGCGCGATCGGCGCGGCGCGGCGGCGCGATGCTGCGCGCCTCTCAGTCGAGACGCGAGGCCCGCCCGCCCTGGCCGCCCGCCCGCCCCGCGCCCGTACCACGCGTAGCTTTTCTCGTTGCATTACTCGCACGATCGTTCATTTACGCTTTTATGACGATTATATGTAGTATACGGCGTTGTCTATATCTAACTTCACGGAAATTTTAAGATTTATCCCACTCAATGTTTCGGCCGACGCGCGCGGATAGACGTCGAGTATTTTCGAAGCTTTCGGATGGACCGGAAGGGGGGAGGGGGAGGGTCGACGGATTCGGAGGGTCGCGGGGCGCAGGGCCCCTCGCGACGCGGGGTTAGTAGGTTCGCGATGTCGCGTCGTCGTCGGTCGGAATGCATTCGCGGACGTAGAGCGGCGACCTGAGGTGCCGTCGAATTTTTCACCTGGCCGGTCGAGGTCGGTCACCCTTTTCATAAATGAAAAGTCGTCTCAAACAGTTTAATTTTGTCCGGGTTTCAAATTTTCCCTTCGAATACTTCCAACCCCTAAATTATTTTTGGGTCAAACATGATGAGATGCAAGGTCAACTAGGTGTCAACGAACCCCTCGTCCGGTGCTTACGTCAGGTCGATGACGTCGTAGAATCGGTTCATGTCTTTGGCAATAGTAATTTGAACACAAACTGGGTTGCCGTAGAAGACATCTATCCAATTTCACGAATAAATCGGACTTTAAAATGTGTGGTGCGTCTACATAACATAACCGGCGATTAATAAAACTTTCGAGTGTGGGGAAGAAGTACGAAGACGGAAGTGTGCAGCGGGCGGCTGAGCTTGAATAGGCCGCCGCGTTAACCCTGCCCGAATTAGTGCAGCGGACGAGACTAAAATAGCAAGTCGGCGTGTACGGTTACATCGGCGCGTCAATGTCGGCGCGCCGGCACGCCGCGTGCTCCGGGCCGGCTCTCGTCGGGTAAGCTAACACTGCGTCTGATTGCAGACCGCTGCCACCAGCCCTATATGTGGAGGCGGCGCCGCGGACTCCGCCGTCGCCGCTTACGCGCGTCGCCTCCCGCGTGCCCTCGCTCCTCTCACTATAAGCTATTTCTGGAGTCATCTGTTTCTCTGTGTATACATGCTAAATTTTACACCTTTCTAAATATAACATTATGTAGGTGTAATATATGCCGACGATGCGGAGCTTTGTATCGAAGAAAACACATCGATAATATAGCGAATCATCATTGGAACGACAATCAAGATTGACTTGAATTCAGCGTATGACACGAAGAGAAATAAGAAATATCGAAGACCTCGCCGAGTGCGAAAGTGTTAGCGTTGTTCGCTTTAGCTGGTTGACTTCGGGTCAAATTGTCATTTTTATATCATTTGGTCCCCTTCAACCAGCTGTAGTTAACATCTGCTTCGCTTTCATGTCATCAACTTGAAGATCATCGTCGACGGCATCGAATTCTTTGATAAGATTTTTTACATGACTATGGACACTGTTGATTGTGGTTATGAATATGATTGTAATAATGATAATTATGATTTAATTATTAAAATATCATAATTTATAGTTACCTATTGTTATATTGAAATAATAGTTGATCGTTGTACATAATCATAAGTCGATAATCGGCTCACTGAAATGATTGTCCTGCTCCCAATTTTATTTGGGGTCGGTGTAATATGTTTTTATTAGTACCTACCGAAATAAGACATTCATCAACATCTCATATAATGGCCCCACCGAAGGGCTCGAGCCTATCTCACATTAGGGGCGACTAGGCCTTAGTCAACCACGCTGGCCAAGTGCGGGTTAGTCGACTTCACATGAACCTAATAATTTCCTCATAGGAGTGTGCAGGTTTCCTCACGATGTTTTCCTTCACCGTAAAAGCGTCGAATAAACGTATATATGAATTCAAAATTTGAAAACACATTTATACGTGGCGGGGTTCGAACCGGTGCGAACGGCGGAATAGTAGCCGCTAGAATTTATGTTGCCCAACTTGGAAAAGTAACCTCTACTGCACTTACTAAATCATATACTAAGTATAACACTCAACTGTCTTAACTCATTGAGTGTGTATTCTTAATGCTGTGTTTATACGAATATCAGAGAGTAACATATCATAAGTACTGCGGTGTTGCAAGCGTGCAATGCTTCTTTGTAGCTCTTTATACATATACGTATAAAACTTAACAACAATTTAAGTATTAAAGACAATTAATATAGTTTATAAAATCAGTTACTTTTTCATTTTATTTAATTTTATAAGAATAGTCATAATTTTTGTGTAGAGCATGATATTATCAAGATGTTTCATGCTGGCAATAATTGAAACGATTGATTAGTTAAAACTCGGATAAACTGTAAAATTGAGTAATAGCACGAAAAACAAGTTATATTATAGTAGGTAATGTATTCATGATTGCTTCTTCATTTGCTTCACTTTAATATAATTATATATTAGATTTATTATGTACCGTAAAAAGATACATACAAGGATAATATCTAAAAACGATCAAATTAAATTAATTTTATCGTAAAAATATTTGTAAGTTATCTTGATGTAACACCAGCGTCTCGCGAGTCGCGACCGAGTTTAGTACCGTCAGTTGATGGCTTTTCAGATATTTTTTTAGCGAGTGCCGGTCGTACCTTAGGGAAAACAAGCTTTCGGAAGGTTGTGGATAAAGTCGTTTATGTTCGTGTATGTATATTATCGATTGAAGAGAGGGTTTTCGGAGTTCGCACGCGAGGGAAGGATCATAACGCGCGGCGCACTTTGATATTATAACGAGATTACTCGAGGAACCGCTAACGGGTAAGGCCTCCGTCTAACACTTTAATAACTTGCTTTGAGGCTCAACAACTTATTACTAAAAAGGAATGCCTGCACCAATTAATTATTAAAGTCGACCCATCAAAGAGTTTTGGCATATACAGACAATGCAGCTTGAAATACAACTTAGCTCTTTGATTTAAGTTATAAAACTATTGAAGTAGTTATGCAATGATGTACAATTTCCCATGCATTGATATTGTTGGAAATCTTGGAGAGAAAATGTGAGATAAACGCAACACTATGAGGGGATAAAACGAATTTAATTATAAATAAACTATAAAACCGAGCAAACATAAAATTTACATGGACATATATCAGTTGCTAGACTACGACCAAACAATTTGAAAAAGGCACCGAAAAAACATGACATAAAAGGAAAAGTATAACAAATTCATAGATGGAAAAAGGTTTTGTGCTGACGAGATTTCTAACAGATATTCTTTTTCGTCGAAAAAATAAAGTTAATTTATAAGTTATTTAGTAAACAATTAACGGCTAAATTACACTTCATAATTTATATAATTAAATGTGCAATATATAATTCGACATAATAATTTTGTATTACTGACCAATCGATTTGATAATATTTCTTAATGACTTTTCTTTATTACAAAGATTACATAATAAGTAAAACGCAATATTTTATCATCTTCAGTAGATGTTGAAGTTGCAACTATTTTCTACAATATTGTATTTTCTAAAAAAGCTACTATTTTATATGGATATGTTACTCCGTAGCCGAATGTACCATGTATTTCACAGAGAACATATTAAATTAAAACAAACTTGTGTGTAACATTAATAAAAATGTTTTTTTCAGTATCCCTCAACAACCCTAACTCCATTTTATATGTGTTGTTTGTTCGGGCTTTGTTTTCTAATTAGTGTTTATATTATATTCGTTGACTATAACTTAAAGTTTCAAAACAGTGTATAAAATATCATAAAATTGCGATCGTATTTATAAATAATATAAACACTTTTCATTTCAAAAGTACATGATTTTTAGAGAAGCGTTCAAATTGATAGTTCGATTCAAAGACTCGTAATAATTAAAATCGAGGTATATGTAGTTTCTAAAAATAAATATCGTATAATTCAAATACAAAGAAAAGGATTTAATAAAATATCAATTTATTCATTCTCATAATACTAACGGCCAGCTTGCATCATGCTTTACGGTTTTACAATTTTGCTAAAAGTGACGTAAAAGTCAATGGGTTGATCAATTTTAAATATAAAATATGTTCTTATTTTACGAAATATCATTTAATATCATATTATATGCACGTTTCTTTAGCACTAACTTAGTAAAATTGAACATATATATAACGCATTATGCGAACAAAATAAATCGGGAGTGGGTATCCCCTTGACTTTCTCGTATACCGGAAACGACTCAAAAGAAACCTTATATTTTGATGTCATACATGCATGTTAAATTTGGTTGCAATAAGTTAAAGCATACTCGAGTTATCGAGCAACGCACAGACACACACAGACAATACCAAAAACGGTATTTTTGGACTCAGCGAGGTCCAAAACGTTTAAATCCGTCAAAAAATCGAGGTCGGATTTTTTAACGATTACAAGACTTCCTCTATACTACGTATACGAGAATATCTTTTTTCAGAATTTATTACTAATTAAATTATGACATATTAAAAAAAGAAACTAAATGTACACAAAAATGGACAACGTAGAATTACTAACAGAAAATGTCTTGGCCATCCATCTTTTATTATGGCCCAATCTTCAAAGATTTGACCTGATTTGACAGTTGTCATCTATTTTTTAAAAAATTGTAGAGCCTATGACATTAACTCACAAAAATCCTACAGTTGCACTTACGTCGATTTAGAATGTATAAGAAAATTAAAAAATATGTGTTGATTTTTTTAATATCTAGTTTCCATTCATATAATACAAAAATACTATTAAAAAATGTAATGTGGTCAATTGAGTCTATATTTTAATACCAGTAACAAAAGTAACTTCCACGAGATATTTTAATATATTCATCTGAGTAGAGCCAGTTGTCTCTCCTTTGTCGATTAAATCAAGTTGTAATCATTAGTACTTACTGAGACCATATTACATTTTCATAAATAATTGCATCTGTCAGTATTAAATTGCAAATTATTATTATCATGTCAGTCAAGTTCCATCTTTTTAATGATATTAAATAAAATGTAACGTACCTATTAAAAAAAATCTCTTAAGTCATTCAAACGGCTTGAGAAACTACAAAAGCTGTAGTACAATATTTTTGGAAATAAAAAAAGTCAACAATCAACTTTTAATATTAGCTAAGGACAAAATTTAATCAAAAGTTTTATGAAGACCTACCTTTTCCTATATTTTCGATTTTATTTATGGATAATGCATGAATTAAAGAAACGAGACAATTGAAGTTCCTGTAATTGATAATGGTCGGCCCAATAACTTAAAAAAAGGAATTAGTAAGATAATACTGCGTTATTAATTTTAGGTCCAACTGAATACTTTAGATTTTTGGATATATCATAACATCGGAAAGGAACTCAGTCATAAGAGAACTATATTTTCGAATAATATATAAATTTAACTCTGATTACGTACAAAAATACGTTTTTTTTGTTTTGTTCTTAACAATTGATTAGTCCGTGAAAAAAACCTTCTCTTTAACAAAGAATAATTTCAGAAGTTGAACCAGTTTCATTAAAATATTTTTACTTGCTTTAGTTTAATGATTTGCCACAAGTGTTAATAAATATTAAAGTTATTAATTTTGTGATTATCGAATATATGCGAGAGCTGCTAGGTCGTTTTAATAATTGAATTAGTTAATTATTATTAACAGCACTCCAGGGGTAAAACTACCTACATTTAATTTGTTACTACAAGGTTCTACAAGATATATAGAACGTATAGAACAGTGCCCGTTAATAAAGTAGACAAGATTAGAATATCTCTATATATTTTTGGCGTTTGGTTTAGTCAGCTTGTCAAGTAATGTTAGAAGAAACGCGACGCTGCGTTAAAGACCACGGGTTCGCAAAAACAGTTGTCTGTGGATGCAGGGAGTGCCGAGCGTGGAGCGCGGCGGCGGGTGGCGGGTGGCGCTCTGACTTTGCACCATAAATCAAAAGCACCCACGGGAACCGTCAGATAACACAAAGTAAGTATAAAACATTACAACATATTCCATACGAGATAATAATTCAAACTAAATTTAAATATACGGACCACAGTTTGTTTCCTTTTTATAATGCCCGCAAAATACACCGGCGCTCTTGTCTCGTTTGCGTTTTATGTAGCAAAACAGGTACGGTCTAAATATACTTTGTCTGGTAGTTCGTTAATGTAAAGTTCGACGTTTTTCTTTTTCAGCACGAATCGTAAGTAGTAATTTGTGCAAAACTTGAAAATGTTTGGATTTGTTTCAGCGGCGTTGGCGTGTTTAGGTAGTGGCGCTTGTTCGAAATACGACTTAGAAGGAAATCACCTGGCAGGCCATTAACCTAATTCACGGACGCAAAGACAGGGCGGAGGCGCGGGCGGCGGTGGAGCGCCCGCTTTAATATCGCCGCTGCCGGTAATAAGATGGAAATAAGGCACCGGCGAAGAAGCCCGGCCAATCATTGCCGTTCGCGACTTGACACCACTGCGCACACAATACGATACACCCACTACTGTTATCATATCACTTATCCCCACGGAGTATATAGTCTATGCTTATCCCTTATAACATTTGCGGAATAGTTCTTATTTAACGGATATCTTTTTGGGTACCTTTTTATGTTTTGTCAATTGTGCTTTGCTTATGCAACTATTTTTTCGTAGCTTTTAAAGATTATTTCGATTCAAAATTTGAAAAATTGTACCCACATTTTGTAAGCAATTCAAATTTTTTTAAATTATAAAGTATATAGCGTTATAATTTATTATTTCTTATCAATAAAATTCTTAAAACCATTATATCAGTTTTATTGTTATAAAATAATTGTAAGCAAAAGTGAAAAAATTGGCAGATTTTTTTGTTCCTTTCATTTTAACACCATTATTTAATAAGTTACAAATCTTCTCTCACCAATGTTCAGTCATTATAATTCTACGGAAATGAAAATATCTGCAAAACATTCCCCACAAAATCGTATTTAACTGGTCAGCAGATTAAACTTAACCTAAACCTATGCAAATACTAAGTAGGCGACAAAAAAAAAATCCATAATGAGCGACTAACAAATGATTAGTCGCTCATTTAGTAGGTATTTATAGTCGCTAATTATAAAAATAAAATTAACTGGTAATTATAAAAATAATTAAGTACTTAAACACAGAAGACGTATCTTTGGAATTTCTCAAATACCCAAAATACTTTTAACTAATATTATACTAACCTATTTTAGGTTAGTGAAAATGAAATGTGGGGATACTTAAAAAGTGCTGTTTACCACAATAAACCCACAACTTTGCTTCAAGTGAAGCAGAACATCATCGCAGAAATGGCGGCTATTCCGCGAGAGCGGTGTGTCAGCGAGTTCTAAACAATTTACGTGAACGATTGAAAAAAATGTGTGCAGCATGAGAGAAGACATTTGAACAACACAATCTTTGCAAAATAATTTTCCATTTATTTATCTTTCATAACAATAATAAACGTTTCGTACAATATTGGTCGTTTAGTTTTTAATTTGGTTTCTCACGCCCCCTACCTTACCTTGTATTTAAAATACTTGTTTTACCTGCTTGTATTTCCAATGAATGTGTTTGAATACAATTTCTTATTATGTATTATTAAAAAGTACCTAATTGTAACATTACAGTACTCAATAGCAAGCATGTCATTAAACTATTTAGTTAAGAATGTTAAAAGCCCGATCAAAGCTTTTGCTTGCATAACCAAAATTCCTGGCTTTCTGGATTATCATTATTAGTAACATAAATATTGTTAGATGCGTTAATAAATTTGTATGGTGAGGAAAAACCGTTAAGATACAAGTACACACATTTATAAAACACAGAACTGGCAGCGGCTTCATTCGGCTCTGAAAATATTATTAGGTGCTTTACCCAAATTAATTTTCCGGAGCTCGCAAGGAATTCGCACATCAAAGCCCTAATGAAATAGATCCACAGCGATTTCATTTAGAATCAGATTTACGCTGGGCTTACCTTAAACTCAGCGTATACATTTTGAATCTTTAACCCTTTTATTTGTAAATTAAAATTAAATTATCTTAAGACTCCTGGAAAATAATTAATTCTGTTTGAATTTGGGTCTATGAATCATTTATTAAATTAAATTTAAAAAGATTTATAAGCTTATTGAATATTGTGAAAAAATGTGGGGGCACATTCAAATATCATTCTCTATACATTTTTAATTCCAAATTCACAATCTTCTATGTAAGGGAAGAGACGTCATAAATCACATTTTTTTATTATTATAAATGTGTCAGTATTAGTCTTTTTTATTGTGTTATTTTGATTAATTATTAAAGATTTGGAAATGTGAATTATAACTCAATATAAATCAATACTATGGAAACTGTAAAGTGAGAACCGAACAAGGCCCCCTGAAGACTCTTGAGCCGACGATGGCATCAAAATTGACTTTCATATGTGTACAAATTGCACATTAATGAATAAAGAAAATTTGACTTTTTCAAAGTGACATACTTGTAATATGGGGTGAATCACAACTGCGGGTAGTATAACAACATTTTTGAGGAAAAAGAAGACACAATAAAACCGGCCTTTTCTTGTCGTGCCTGTTGAAGAAAATATTTTAAAAACGTTTTATAAGAACTTTATTTTTTTAAATAGGCTACACTTTCTTTTGACAGTTGCATATTTCACGGCAGTTTCGTTGTGAAAGTAAGTCTACTTTTTGAGACCAAATTTGATGGTGATTAACTTTGCAAGTATCCACACGGTAATTACGACAACCAACTTCTCATACTTAAATTATCGTACTTTGTTTTTTTTTGACAAAATCAGCAATTAACTTTTGAGTAAGGGATAATTTATATTTTTAAGTTAGAACTTGTACTGAAAAGGGGTGATTAACAACGACATGAAGGGTGATACACAACGACTAATGGGGATATTCGCAACACATGAGGAGGTTATTTACAACAACATTAAATTATTTTAAGTGATACTAGACGTGCCATTATATATATTAGCTTTATCAAATCTATTTTAATATTTTTACAGAATTAAATTCAATAATGGCTAGCCAATATATGCCTGATTGTCGAGGTAAAGAACATAATATTATTCCATATAGACAAGAAAGTTAGAAAAAGCATTAGATAATAAAATATATTTTATTTCAATTAAGATTATTTAGTTATGATAGCTATGGTGACTGCTTACCACCTGCCCGGTGGCCATAGCTAGCCTATAGACGTTCGCAACACGGGCGTGATACTAGCGCGCTGCCAGTCCCCTATGGGGTGGGGACCCCATGGAGCTCTGGCAACCTTACTCACCAACAGAAACACAAACTCATAAAAAATGTAGTGGTATTTGAAAGTGGTCTTCTGGAGAGAAGGTACTTACTACTCCAGTTTTGGCGTTCGAAATTCAAACGGTTAGTCCACTGTACCCCACCCTCAACTATTTAATATTATGTTAGTTAAATTTTCTGTATTAACACAAATACAAGTTTTGAGATGTTGTTATACACCCCTTATGTCGTTGTTAATGACCCCGTATGGGAGGTAATTCACAACAGCGTATATTTTAGTCAACAAGTTGCTCATTTCAATTCCCATCCCTTTAGGGTGAACAACATTAAAAAATCTTGTGCTTAATGTAGATAAGAGTAAAAAATATGTACCGAGTTACGAGTTAACTCATGTAGTTCATAAATTACTTTTAACATAGAACACAAATTGTCAAGAATATCAATCGTTAAATACGAAATATTGCTGTTATTCACCCCATTTTCCGGTACATATTTTTTACTCTTATCTACATTAAGCACAGGATTTACAGTATGTAAAACAAAGCATCCACTATAATTTTCATAGGATTCACTGTCCATAAAATCCACGTATATTCGAATTGCAGCGTGAAATATTCAGAGGCGATCATGAATGGAAGAGTTATTGGCATTTCCCAATTCAATAGTGAAAAAATAATAATTCACTTGGTGTAGGAATCAATAAATTAACGTTTACCAATTAAGATGATTTAATGATGCTATATTTTGTTTACTTGTGTAACAGAATAAAGTGAAAAGTTTAAAATAACTAACCGTTTTTTCATGATTATAATATCACCGATAGATAAATTCGTTCCTGGCCATCATGAAATCTGGCCCTTTAATTATTACCCTCTCTCACTTGAATGAAAATTCGCAAACAAACAAAACTGCAGATTCTGGAGTAGGGCAAACTCCAAAATAAAACAACAAACACGGGGTTTTTGGGTTCTCAGGCTTAATATAGGGAATATTTCGGATGGGTGCGCATTTTGTTACATAACTTTTCAATTCCTATCATTGGAGGTCCGAAAATATTTCTCTTACCATTTAAAACCATAATGATCATTCTTTATAACTTCATAAAACATAATCATTGAAATTCATAATATTATTAATCATACATTTTTGGGCGAGTCTAGTGTTTTATGCACCTACATGGCTGGGTGCTGGGTAGGTTAGGGTTATTTTTTTTATGACCAGGCGGAGTGCACTGTTTTTGTAAGCAACAAGGTAGTAACAGTATTAATAAAAAAAATATGATCACTAACTGTTATAAGCTCCGTTGGTAGTAATAAAAATGTATGAATAAGAAAAATAAAATTATGAAGATTGATTATTATGAACACAAAGCGGTAGTAAGACAAAGAATAGGATTTAGAATATTATGTGAGCTAATATGGACCCATTTCGGATACACTGATCTTAACTAAAGAGTTATTCAAAGCCCTATCTGAAACTCGGATGTAACTACACACACGTGATATTTAATGAGGTTATTTTAAAACCCGAACCTATGTAACCAGAAATCATACTCCAATTAAAGGAGAATATCTCTCGTGAATGAATATACCCTGAGCATTGTGTCAAAAATATAAGGTTAGATATGAGCAATGTTAGCGGAGCGATATAAAAACTTTTTCAACGATACCATTTTAAAAACTATATTATCATTAAAATGTTTAAAATTTATACAAAAATAAAAAGAAAACGATAATCAAGAAAAAAGTTCTGTCATGATAAAGCCTGAGACGAGACATAGCATGATTAATGATTTTTTTATGATGAGATTTTTGTCTTGCCGATCGAGACATTTTAAATCAAGCCAAATAAAATTAGAAACAATTCAATATACATACATAATATACGTATAATCACGCCAACAATCCCAAAAGGGGTTGAGCAGAGCTTCAGGTAACGTTCGGTTACACAATAATAATAAAAAACAAATAATAATAATAAAATTTTAATAACAGTTCTTAAAAAATGTTTAATTTAATAATCTTAATTATATTAGTTTATTCAAGATTATTCAAAAAATTTAACACTCTCTGAGCCAATACAGGTATTGAAAATGAACGAAAAACATCTGAAGAATTCATTAATTAAAATAAATTATAATTACCTATTTTTCCGGATCAGTATAATCTAGACCTCTTTAAGACCAGAGTTAACAAACGCCAAAAACACAAAAAAAAACTGGCGTGCACTCTATTGCTTATAAAGATAATATGTAATACGAATAACCGATTCCTTTCTAGGAGTACTCAGATGAATCAAACTGCACTCCTTATGCTGAGAATTTGACATCTAATTTTAAGGACAATGTTTGGAATAATTATTTGATTTGAAATGTATTTTTAATTTATAAAATTGTATTCGTAGAACGTATTTTTTATAGTAGGGGAGCCCAGAGTGCTAAATTTGTAGTGTCTCCAGCGGTTAGAAGATCTATTGGATTGCAAAGATTAGATGCTAAATAATAAAAAAGCTCCTATGAAGTTAACCATTTTAGCGGTGGGGAGAGCGTGTATGAATTTTCAAAAATGTAAAAAAAAGTGATGAAAAAAAAATGTTCGAGCGCGTCAGATTTTGGAAGTGTAGATAGCCCACAAACTTGTGTCCACGGAGAAATATTAATCTGCCGGATCGCTCGTAACGAATAGCGATATAAGCAAAAAAAAAAAAGAAAAAAAATGTATTTTCTCCAGCGTGTCAGTAATTATAGGGACTTATTATTTAAGCCGTCACAAGTGTCCTCTTACTTAATCTGACGATTTGGACGTGACTAAAAGTCCCTAATCAATTTTTGCAAATGCAAAAAAAAATTGTGACTTTGCAATACTCGCGCGTGTCAGATTTTCATACAGATGGTTCAACTCGACAAACTAGTAGTACCCAGCCTTAATCTGACTATTTTGTGAAGGGATTTTTTAAATCTGACAATTTGAAAGAATTAAAAAAAAGTTCATAGCTTGCTGTAACTTTCTGCAAATTCCGAACGCTTTAAACTTTGCTTATTACACTATTATTGAGCTTTTTTAAGCTCAAAAAGAAAGCTAGTCTATACTTATGAGTTTATTGAGCAAAAAAGCTCGATACAAGTTGGATAAAACACAATTTATTGAAATTTTAAACTGTCATAACTTTTGAATAAATCAACAGATTTTCACGCAGTTGACGGTAATTGATGTTTTTTGAGTTGTATAGAGCATATTGAGAATACTATGTGATCAGCATATTGAGAATACTATGTGATCACAAATTTTCAATAAAATTTTAGGTTTTTTTAATTTTTGCAAATAATCATAAATTCACTGTAATTTATTTATAAAATATTTGTTAAAATATAATAAACAAGATACGATGTTATACGTACATAAACACGAACGCACTGTTGTGATCAGCTGTCCAAGGCATCATGGCGGCCGAGAGTAGTGTATAGAAGTGCGAGAGAGAAAGACAATAAAAAAGAGTGAGAAGAATGAGAGTCGTAGAGCGGGAAATACATAATGCATAGACAACACTTTATTTATTATTTTCGATGTTTCGGCTTGTCGAAATCGTCAGATTATAATATTTTTATAATTTTTAAGTAATTTCCTTTGAAAATAAAAAAAAAAGAACCGCGCTCGAACATTTCAAGGTTACGATTTTTTTTTGCAACTTTGAAATTCTCTCGATCACTTCCGTCACGGTCAAATCGTCAGATTTTTATAATAATATCATTTTCTGTATATTATAAACCCAAATTGTTTTAATCTGACGCGCTCGAGCAGTTCTGAGGTTCGATTTTTTTTTACTAATCTGATCAATGGCTCAGAACATACGACACTATATTGAGGGCTCATACCTGCTGAAAGTACCTAACAAGGTACAAGGATTCTCCCTTACTATTAAACTGCCACGCTTGAACCAATCCCAAAATCCCCTCTTGGGCCCCCCTACTATTACATTTTTATGACATACGTAACTTGTATTTTGAGGACGTATTTTATAATGTAAATTAATGAGATGTGAACATATGTAAATTAATTACGTGTGAACATTGCTTTACTCTAGCAGCGTTCATATCATGTTCATATTGATTTTTGAAATTTGTTGTATAACAAACTGTAAGAGACTGGTGCCTGAACTAAGCATGAGCTTGTATCTCAGTGCACCAGAACTCTCCTCTATGGATGGTAGTTAGCGATTACAACATACATACCATAATTTAAAATTTACGTTGTCACTGAGAACTTATTCAAAACATTCATGTAGCTGATGTGGTGCCGTTATTTGCTTTATTTTGCTATATAAAATACTTACATTTAATTATTTAAATAGTGTGTTATTTTTTTTATGTCTCTTTTCTGTTTGTAAACTCCATGTTTAACTATAATGTCTTCAAAAATATTGTATGTATGTTGTAATCGCTAACTACCATCCATAGAGGAGAGTTCTGGTGCACTGAGATACAAGCTCATGCTTAGTTCAGGCACCAGTCTCTTACAGTTTTTTATACAACAAATTTCCCGATCATATTGTATAAATGATAACTCTTGTATATAAAAATTGTGGAGAAAAAATAAACGCTATTCTATTCTATTCTATTGATACTCATGCTTAGTAAAGACCACATAACACATAAATAATTGATTATATTGGTTGCAAAGTTCATACTTGATAAAAGTTCCCCACTTTGGATAAGTTAATATACAATTATGTCTGGTATATATTTAACCCGCAAACATTACATCAAAATGCTCGCAAACGCACTCTTATCGTACCTTTTTCCGATTTAGGGGTTAAATCCTTCGGATGGGTCAGCTTGTTTGTATACGTACAGAATGGCCGTATGAGTATGAATTACACATAATTTTATAATGTGATGTAAACACTCTTTTCTTACGATATTTAATGGTTACTGGTGTATTATTTTAAAGATATTCAAGTGTGTATAAATTCAGGCTACCAATAATATGAAAAACCATGTGATAACAAATTCTCAATTTTTTTATTGGAACATTCGTCAGATCACTACGGAAACCTTGCTTTTTCACTTTCTCGTATATGAATAGACGAAGTCTTGTAATTGTCCAAAATTCGAGATTTTGACGGATTTACACGTTTTGGACCTCTTTGAGTCCAAAAATACCGTTTTTGGAATTATGTCTGCGTGTGTGTGTGTCTGTGCGTTAGATACACGATAACTCGAGTATGCTTTAACTTATTGCTAACAAATTTAACATGCGTGTATGACAACAAAATATAAGGTTTCTATCAACTTTCGAGTCGTTTCCGGTATACGAGATAGTCAAGGGGAGACTAGTCCCGATTTTTTCGATTAGACATAAACAGCTAATTACTGTTTCTGCCAATCATTGTTATCTAAAAAATGGAATTAAAACCACAAAAATGAAGCTAAATGTATAGGGACATAATAGAGGATAGAGATAACATTCACAAAATCTCTGGCAGTAGCTGGTACGCGCTATCGTAGCCGGAGGCATGTGGCCTGGCGGCGCTACAGAATGTTTTGCCGAGTGTCTGACGTGTCATACACAGATGTGGTTGACCTTTGAAAACACAACGCTTAAGAGCTCCGCTTGTTTTGTTTTGAACATAAATGCTGGAAATATATTTTTATGTGTATTTAAATGCAGTTTTCTTTATTTGTAAACTTACTACGTAATTTATAAAACGCTTGACTTTTATATGTACATAATTTTATATACTTCTGTGATGGTTATTGGCTTTTTTAATTAATTCAATTAAGGTATTGAAAATGAAAAAGCTCTTTATTTAAATGGACTTTGCTAAGTACTTTTAAATCGTCAAAACCCTACCACCATTTCGGGACGAGTATTGAGTTGTCAGTACTAAGATAGTAATATTAGTTCAATGATTTTTGACGCTGTCGTGGTGGACTGGTCAGTATAGCTGTCTACACATCAGGCGGTCCGGGTTCGAATCCTGGTAGCGGCAAATATTTGTGTGATGAACACGAATATTCGTTTGCGAGTCATTGTTGTTAGTATATTCATTTAAGTTTATTTATAAAAAAATCTGTATCATTGTGTATATTAAAAATGTCCGTTAGATATCAAGTATCCATAACACAAGTTCTTTATGATACTTACTTTGGGCTAGATAATTGGTGTGAGCATGGGAAAAAAATTCATGAAGGTTGCTTACTCTTTGGGTTTGATGCCCCTTCCATGGAGGCGATAGGCTGACACTATTAACACTATATTTGGAGGCACTGTATGGCCCAGACTGACAGATGTGGCTTTATGAGTAGCCAAATGTTACGTAAACCTCTGCTCAACCAGCTTTGGAATTATGAGCGTGATTGTATCTGTATATACAATAAATATAAGGAATAATGTAACAATAATAACTATATAAATAAAACGATAACTACCTATACATGTTTTCACATTGCTAAGCGCAGAAAAAGCTAAATATGAAAGTGCTTCCATTCAAGCCGTGTACTCAATTTTTTTATGATAATTTGGCAGACTTTGACGTTATAATTTCACGATGATCAGCATATTCTACATTCCCAACGTTCTTACAACTGTCATCTCACAGATTTGTATCTCTATTAATATTTAATAAACAAATTAATAAATATTCCTAAGTTCTCGACAACCACCCATCAAGGGTTAGTGAGGTTCAAGAATAAAGCTAAGTGGTGTTTATTTTGTTGTTTAAATTAAACGTAAGAAGTTAAAAATGTAAGATTAATTAGAAAACATTCTAACGTGTAATCCCAGATATTGGGATAGAATATAATATAAAAGAATATTACTTTATTGTACATCAACCAGTTATAGAAAAATACAGTAGATAACACTAAAACAAAAGGGATACCCAATCTTTAATTAATTTCAGTCTACCGTTGCTTTTTAGGGTTCCGTACCTCAAAAGGAAAAAACGGAACCCTTATAGGATCACTTTGTCGTCCGTCTGTCTGTCTGTCTGTCTGTCAAGACCCTTTATCTCAAGAACGCGTGGACGTATCAAGCTGAAATTCACATGAAATACTCAGGTCTATTGTCCCTTTAAGCTGTGAAAATATCAAACTTCTAAGCCAAGCCAATCAAAAGATACAGCCGATTATGTCGATATTTTCAACAAATTTCCGACACTCGCAAAGGAATCAAAACCTACAGGATACTTCCCGTAAACTCAGAATCTTGAAATTTGGCATGAAGCATTTTCATATAATGCAAATATAGGAAAAATTGCGAAAATCACATTTTTTTAGTTATATAATATAATAAAAATATTTTAATAAAATGAAACTTACTACCTTATTTCTTACGAACGAATAAAGGTATCAAATTGAAATTTATACCAAATACCTAGGTCTATTGTCCCTTTAAGCAGTGAAAAAATCAAACTTCTAAGTTAACACGATCAAAAGATACAGCAGTTTATACCGACACCTTAGACAAATTTCCGACACTCGCAAAGGAATCAAAACCTACAGGATACTTCCCGTAAACTCAGAATCTTGAAATTTGGCATGAAGCATTGTCATATAATGCAAATATAGGAAAAATTGCGAAAATCACATGTTTTTTAGTTATATAATATAATAAAAATATTTTAATAAAATGAAACTTACTACCTTATTTCTCACGAACGAATAAAGGTATTAAATTGAAATTTATACCAAATACCTAGGTCTATTGTCCCTTTAAGCAGAGAAAAAATCAAACTTCTAAGTTAACGCGATCAAAAGATACAACAGTTTATACCGACACCTTAGACAAACCGACACCCGCAAAGGAATCAAAACCTACAGGATACTTCCCGTAAACTCAGAATCTTGAAATTTGGCATGAAGCATTGTCATATAATGCAAATATAGGAAAAATTGCGAAAATCACATGTTTTTTAGTTATATAACATAATAAAAATATTTTAATAAAATGAAACTTACTACCTTATTTCTCACGAACGAATAAAGGTATCAAATTGAAATTTATACCAAATACCTAGGTCTATTGTCCCTTTAAGCAGTGAACAAATCTAACTTCTAAGTTAACGCAATCAAAAGATACAGCAGTTTATACCGACACCTTAGACGAATTTCCGTCACACGCTAGGGAATCAAAACCTACAAGGTACTTCCCGTGAACTCAGAATTTGATTTAATACGTCATAAATTGTAAACCGCTACGTTTGTACGGCGGAACCCTCGGTGTGCGAGTCCAACTCGCACTTGGCCGGTTTTTAGACATAAGTTGACTTAGTTAATAATCGTACCCATATAAAAAGAAAAGGCCTGACTCACTGACTGACTGATCAACGCCCAGCCCTTGGACCTAGATAGCCGAAATTTTGCTCAGTGTTTTCAGCCGGATTATTCGAAATTCAACCCCAAAGAGGCTAAAACAGGGGATGAAAGTTTGTATGGGGAAACCAGATTAGTTAGACTATTTTATTCGATACTTCACAGGAATACTCCTATCGGTAAATGAGTAAACACGTGTTTCAAGTTTTTTTTAAAAATTCAACCACTAAAAGGCGGAAATGGGGTGATAAAATCTGAAAATCAACATAAGAGTTTTTCGTCATTATCAAAAATTTAACAATGAAACTTTGAACATAGGTATTTGATAAGAAATAAACCAGTATTTGTTCTAGAGTTTTTAAAATTTCGACCCACACGGGGAAGACATAGGAGATGAAAGTTCGTATAAAATCTATCTGTTTACTAGGTATACGCATATTTATTAGAGACAGGAGTAGGTATGTATTAGTGAAAATTTAAGTTCCTCAAAATAATTGCTGCCCAAAGTAACTATTCCACGCGGACGAAGTCGCGGACAAAAGCTTGTATTTATATTCGCTATATATTTATATTTTAAGTCGCACTGTTTATCCATTTTAGTTTAGCTCAATTGGTCGGATTTGGAGCACTCGCCTAAACAGCGAAAGGTTAAGTATGCGCTCAAATCTTGTCTGAGTACCGTATAATGGCGTATTTTGTAGTCTTTGTCGTTTCAGAAATATAATAAAAATAAAACTTTATTAAAAGTGTTAAAAATAAATTATACCATTATTTGTTTTAGGCACTTTTAATAAAATTATTGAGAACTGTATTGTGCGCATACTTTTAAACATAAAAATGTTAATGTTATGAAAACTGTTTATTTTATTACTATTTATATAATGTATCAATCCATAAAGATTCAAACCAGAGAACTGAAAAAAAAGTTAAAACGAATATCAAAGTAAATATCATGAATATCTTAGCAGTAAGGGATATGGATGCTGTTTAATGGAGCGACAGTCTACTCAAGGTAAGTGGATAAGTAAAGCGGAGTTTGGGCTCCGTAGTGGCTCTGAATACGTAGCTATACAGTTATGGTAAGGCCAGACTAAATATATTAAACCAAAACAGTTTGTCCCAAATTGTTACTACGTAACGTTAAGCTCCAAGTTAAGTACGCATGATAATTATATTAATTATGCCTATCAGAAACGTAGTTGTGTTTCTACATCTTATCCTATTGTGAAAATATTATAATTGCTAAAGTGAGTTTGCTTGATTGTTATACATTACCATGCCCAAATTGTATTTTATGAATTTTATGGTGTCTGAAAGAGATGAAAGCAAAAATGTGGTGAAAAGGTTGAACAAGTGATAGAGTTTGTATATTTGGGATCTTCTCCGTATTTGCCAGAGATGTAAAGTGTGACAGTGACATTGAGAATGGAGTGAAAGTTGAGAACATGGTGAATGGGTCTTTACACGCCTTTAAGAGCGGTCAGAAGGTATCCGAAAAAGGCACGACTGGCTGTGCTTGAGTGTGTGTGCTGGCCCCAACACTGATGTATGGAAGTAAAAGTTTGGTATAGGAGAAAAGGTATGAAATCAGAATAAATGCAGTTCAAATGAGATCCTTGAGGAGTATGGCTGGTGTAAAATTGAGTGACAGGGTATACAATAGTGTGATAAGAGAGAGATGTGGTTTGAAAGATATAGTTATAAGAATTGAGAAAGGGGTGCTCAAATGGTTCGGTCATGTAGAGAGGATGTGTGAAAGTAGATTGACGAAAATGAGGGAGAAACGAGGAAGACCTAGACTCACCCAGGTCTTCCTCGTCCCACATCTCTGTTTATCGGTTAAAATCGAAGACATCTTGAAAAGACCAGGGCAAAAGTACTCGAAACTGAAAGCCAAGCATGTATGAGGACAGTGATGAAAATAGATGAAACGAAAGAAACTTGTAAGGATCGTAGCAAGTGGAAACAAGTGATCTCTGGCTACGGCTATGGTAAAAAGGCGTGACTAATCGCTAATCAGTCTGTTCAACATACGTTATGTATGTTGTACAGAGTGATTAGCCGTGGAATGTGGAGCTCTACATTTTCAGTTTTCTGTGGCTAGCAGTTCGGGATTGACATCAATCACATGAGTAAATATCCGTCCGACATCAGTGTCACAATCGTCTATACGCCACGGTGACTGCTTACTTTCACGTGGGCTGGTACGAAGCTTGTCTGCCAACCACCCATCATAAAAAATTGAGATATATAAAATTAAGGCTTACGGCAGAGTTTGCATATTTTATTTACCAAATTAGTATTTGAATTAATGCCTTACCAGCTTGTTTTAATACGTCGGAAGCATATGTAACTAACCAAGGGTGACACTACAGCCGGTGACGATAGCTCTAACCTTATTAAGAGGATTGGTTTCCTTACACGATGCATGTAGGAATGTGATGAGATTTCATATCCGGCGGATTATAACACAATGGTTGGTTTGAATTAAATATTTCAGGTGGCGCGGCGGCGTTCTCGCGAGTTAGTGCGGGCTTGATGAAACGACATGCCCCGCACTCAGCGCCGGGGGGAAATTTAATTATTGTTCCTCTGCTACGGTGCCACAGTTGAACACACTTTTAAATGGCGAAGCACATTTCTCTGACATCATAAAATGAGTTTACGTGTCGAGTTATTACAATTACATACGTGTTAGCGGCCGCTGGACTCTGCAGTGATTCGCTGGAGCCATATTTTTAAATATTTTCCATGTGAACGGACAAGATATTTGTTTCAGCACGAAGTTTCCAAATTTACGCTGGTGTAGAACATCTTCTTAATTTTTCATGAAGTGATTGTAAATCCAGGATTCAAAGTAGTATCTCAAATAATTAGTAAATTAGTAAATACTTAAAAATATGAAATATGCGAACTTGATTTTATTGAAGATGTCTCGGAGAAATGTGTGAATAAATTACTGTATATACAATGTACTGTACAAAACATTTAGTTGGAACATTGAAGTTGCAAATATTCTAGAAATGAATAAGTATGTATATGTGTGCGAAAATGAGGATTGCACTTGCAAATCGATCAGCTAATGGGATATGAATGAAGCGCGGAGGCAGCGGCTGTGGCGGCGTACACACGCTGGATCTAATGGAATTCGCTTGTACGCAAACAAGCCGCGAACGCCCTCGCCCTACCTGAAATGCCGACCTAAGTAGGCGACGTGAACTACATCATTTGGGTCCCGTTTGGTATATTGTAAAGGTAAATTCGCCTTTCATTATACTCTAAAGCGCGACCCTTCTGTCGTATACACTATATAAGACAAAGATCACGCTAAGACATTTTGCGAATAATCATCACGGTCGCCATTTATACTAAGCCTTTTATAATCGATTTGAATTTACGATGTCTACGTGGGTATCAAAATTTAAAAATTACTGTATTCTTACCAAACGGATTGCTCTTTGGAGTAAACTTGAAATGAAAGGATCATCTTACCTGAAACAAAATAATGAATGAAATGCATTTACTATTTCAGAGTTTTATAATGGGAAATTGTTCTATTATTTATACATCTTAATAATTCTATTAATGATCCTTAATATCTACCTCGTGTCACATAATTAATGTAGTAAGAAAGGTAATTCCTCGCTGATAAATAATTCCTTAAGCCATTGAATAAACGTATCTAATAATAAATAACACTGATATCCCGCCGGTTCTGTTAATTGAGTCGCTTGCCACAAGACTGGGGATTACTGGGTATAGATATTTTAGTTGGATGGAGGGAGCGATGCCGGCGAGATACCAAACAGATTTCCCGGAGAGCCGTAGTTGGCCTTAAACCAGATTGAAGCGCTTAGAATTCCTTACATAAGCGCTCTGCTATAATATCGGAAAAGAGATCAGAAGTTAATCTATCGCAACATTCCTCGCGTTTCGCCGGAAGGCACCGCCCGCGCTATGGGTCTCGACACGCGACCGCGCCCGGACCGACCCACTAATCGATCCCTCACTTTGCAACTATGCATCGCACTTTGCAAATTTATTAATAAGCGCCTCCCCGAAATTGCACACCTGCACATTACACGATACCGCCTCTCTAGAGATACTATAACTCTAATAACTGATAGGAAATTAATTCAGCGCAAGCTAAGGTTGCTATTACATGTACATTTTAGATTTCATATAATTCTGCATATTTGAGTAATAATTAAAAACAACTAACATTTTAGTAATGTCGATTATAGAGATCGACCACCTTAAAAATTTCGAATTATTTAAGATAATTGGCTATAATAGCTATATTGCCTATAATAGTCCGAGAGCTGGTAGACATATTTGAGTAGGTACTTGAGGCAAGCTGAAAATCTGTCATGTAACTCTCCAATAATACCATAGGGCAAAAACAGCCCTAATATACAAAGTTGCAATTTATTTTTGCAATAAATGTCCTTGAAGCAATCTGAAATTTTTATACCTTTAAAGAGTAAAAAAATTAATACGCCAGTTAATTTAGGCGGCTCTATAACTTTGCAAGATGCTTGCAAAACTTTTGCAACGCCTACTATAAATGCAAGAGCAATGTTTCTATCTTGCAGCATTACGTATTGAATGCTTTGCGTATGGAATGCTACAAAATAATTTTCAGACATCCGCAAGGCCATATGCAACTTTGGCCATATAAGGGCTGACTTAGCCCCACTACTTCCCCGCCAGATCTGCAGCTCTGTGTTAGGATACCTATTATAGGAGAGTTATATATAGGTTTTCAGCTTGCCTCAAGTACCTACACAAAATGTCTAAGGAGCACCGCACATCGCACGAGGCGCGGCGACGATGTGCGTTGCCCTGGAGACGCGGTGCGGCGCGATTGCTGTCACTTTGTGTCAACGAATTATTCACGATGGACGCAGAAGAAGTAGCTTGTAATATTTCTTTATACAATGGATATTTTAAAAAATCCATTAAAAGAAGATTGTTGGTGCATCCTATAAATGCAGCAAAAAGTCTACTGGGCAATATTATACATTATACACAGTAGTCAAAGATTGAGAAGAAACGTTCTTCAAGTTTATGCGAATGAATTAAAGTTCGTTTTATGCATTCGTAAAACAAATTTTCGTTAATGATAATTTTAAGGTAAGTTTGCTAAATCTCGATTAAAAAGCTCCAAAGTATCTGATTGCCGTGTGGACATTGAATCATTTGTAGATGTTTCTTCAAATCTTGCTGTTGTGTATCCACGTGGAGTTGAGCCAGGGCCCGATCTAGCTGCTCTGGGCAAAATCACCCCCCCCCCCGCCCCCCGAGAGATAAAACCAGGAGATTCTAAACTAGGCTACTAACACAACAACAGTGAAATCGCTCGGAAACTACTGAAGCTATATTCATAAAACTTTATTAATCTTGTCCGCCCTCAATTCTCAATTTTGCCGCCTTTCGTTTTTGCCGCTCTGGACAAATGTCCGGCTTGTCCCCCCTAGATCGGGCCCTGAGTTGCGCCAGGCTTGGAATTACGGCAATTTGAATTATCCTCCCACTGTTTCCATAATATCAATTGGGTAATGCAGATAGTGCATTTTGAATACAGCGTAGTAATTTAATTTTCAGGCCCATTTTTAGATGTGAAGGTACTTTTTTAAACTGGTCTACCAAAGACATAAAGAACAGTTTATCAGGATCGTTACTATTTTATCGTACCGTTTGTACAGTCAGCATCAGAAGTAGATGATCACTTTAGTACCATGTCATAGCAACGCCAGCGTTTGTGCAGTAATAGTTGCGACAATTATGTATGAATTATTATTATGACAAGGTACTAAAATGATCATCTACTTTTGATGGTGACCGTACATTTATTATTATTAAAAAAAAATCGATATTTTAATAGGTAGGGCAATATAAACAACTCTTGCTATGTGACTACTATCAAAATCGCCAAAAAAAAAACAGCTCATACATTTTGGTTGCGTAGGTTTTGCAATTTTGTATAGAACAGCTGATTTATTTTCGTTATTACGATGTTGGTCCCATAGCAAGAGTTGATTGTATGGGACTTACCTATATAAATGTTTTTTATTCTCAAGATAAAAAACATGCGCCGGGCGACAACCCTATCTCTGCTTTGAAGCGTAGGTCAACGTAGTCATCGATATGAAAACCAACTAGATCTGACCTTTTGTATCTATTTTTTTTATGCTACTAACGTGTTACAACGCCCACGAATCCGAAAATATAGGTGGCATATTTTAAGACGCGGCGCCGCGCCGCGCCGCGTCCGATATGTGGTGCTTCATATACACGCATACAAAATTTGCCAGCCGCGGTCGCCGCCCTGCGCCGCACCGCGTGCGTTGTGCGGTGCTTCTAACAGTTCTCGGAATATAATGCTGATTATGTACGCGAAAATGGATGGGGTATCACTTCGCATTACATTCATATTATCCGTTCTTTCCACGCAACAGTAACAAACAACGCAGGCTAGGTTTCCTTACCTCAGAAGTGAAATAGTTTGTGGTGTTCTTCATCAATTAATAATAAGAACTTTGAAGTTTTATTACAAAGAAAACAATTGTAATTTTACATTGTTAATTTGCTTGTATAAGTCTAAAGAACCAAGTTTTTACCGGCCTAACATTTTATACCCGTAATGGTTTATATCGTACAGTAAAATTAGATACCTTAAAAAACTGCTAAAGATTTCTGCAACAAATTTCACAATAACGTTCAATTGAAGAAATAGTATAAAAACACAATAGCATTCTATATCTCGTCTGAATCAGTACAGTTGGCTCGCCCGCCGTCGGAACGCTACGTTAGGAGGCCACTCGGTTCATTAAGTTTTATTGTAATCAGTTTTATATTGTACTGCTATTTTCTTGTGACTTTTTAATTTATTTGTGTTTTCCGAATCTGCATTTTCCCCTCTCATAATATAGAATTGTTTTAAATAAAACAAGTTAGAAATAAAATATATGACATAGAAAGATAGCTCTAGATTGATGACACTAAGAAAAACGCTGTGGAAAATAAATATGTTTACAATTCTCCGAATAACATATTCGGAGATTGTAAACATATTTATTTTCTACTAAGTAACAGGCAAAGTAAACTCAGTTTTATTTCTGTTTCAGAATTTTTATGTGGGAACTACCTCTTATAAATATTATTTTTCGACTGATGTTAACAAACGCCTGAAATGTGAATGTTAAACAAAGAGTTTATCCTACGTAGCCTTATCTACGGATCAGTTTTCGCCACTCAGCCTATATCTCATCCAAGTCATAACTCTCAAGCAACCCGACGAATGTCTAAACGACTATGTACTGCGCTTCATATTGCGAAAAATCACGGGGTGAGCCCTGACGGGATAACAAACAACAGGCCCGCGGGGTGCGCGATGCGGGCTCCGGGTGTCTTCGAAAACTTGACATTTGTTGGTGTTGTAAAAATATAACGATATAACTTGTATTTTTACGAGTGTTCGAAGCCTCCGCCGAACGATACGATGAGAGTAGCTTACAACTAATATCGAATTTGAATTCTGTGTCACCTCTTAGCTTAACTGAGAATTGGGAAAAAATTAAAATATATGAAATGATTTATACAAATAACACAACTACATCGACACTGGCGAATAGTTTCCGCAATGTGATTTTGTTCGTTTTATAAGATACCTTATTTATGAGTTAAAATATACTGAAGTAAGTACATTGCTTTTTATAATTATGTAATAATGTGCAATGCGCGCTGTAAAATACTTTAGACACAACAACTCACTAAATACCACCTCTTTTTAAAATATATGTACGTAAAACCATGTGTGATGTTAACGCAAAAATAGGTTTATTTTTACTTTAAAAACAATTCACATGTAATAGAGAGTTGTAGCTATTCATGTGGTCGGGAGCACGGGCGGGCGTGGCGTCGGCTCGCTACAGGGAATAGATTCCTTTAGTCACATTTATGGCTAATATATTCATGAAAGTTTCACAAAAATATTTCTGAGCGCACTCGCGTCTGCTTTGTTATGAGTACAACATAGACAAAACACACACATGCCCGCATCAAATTTATATTGAGACACGCTCACCCTTTGAGATTCCTCTTTGTTTAAAGAGTTATTTTAAGAAGCTCTTTATAAGTAGCTTTCAAAATATTTGATGTCTTTCAAATATTTTAAAATGTTGTCTTAAAACATTTCACGATTCAAAAATAAAATGTTAATCGATTTCAACCCACGGTAGTTTAAAGGCCATGATATCCTTAATACTGATACAGAATTAATTCAAAATTAATATATATCAAACGTATATCCGAGTTACTATTAACATGTCAGTCACTCATTCATGAGGAAATGTATATACAAATATGTAATAAACTCCCACACCATGTTACTGAACTTCCGTTACATAAATTTAAGCTTCACATGAAACAAATTTTAATTGAGAAAGCGTATTATAAAGTTCAGGATAATATAGACGATAAAATGTGTGTACACATTCAAATATGGTCGATGCTCCATTGTAATCTGAGGGCCTATACTAGACAAGTGGCCAATCGATTACGTTGAACAATGCGTTGAACGCTTAACGAAAAGGATATTATGTATGACACTGACTTAATATTGAGAAAAAACCATGGCGACCGTCGTGTCAAATGTTAGAGTTGACGTTGATACTTGTAGAAACGATTTGTATCGTTTGCCACTTGTCTAGGCCCTCTGGTGAGATATCAATATACGTGCACTATTTCAAATTTCAAATTGACAATATTGTAAGGGAAGACGTCATAAATCAATCTTTTTACTTTCTCGTACGTAGTATAGAGGAAGTCTTGTAATTGTGTATAGCATCAAAATATATGCTTTCTATCAACTTTTGAGCCGTCGATCATGACAGTTAAGCAACCGAGTGCGCGGTCGATACTCGGATGGGTGACCAAAATTTAACATGCATGTATGACATCAAAATATAAGGTTTCTATCAACCTTTGAGTCCGGAAACGACTCAAAGGTTGTATACGAGAAAGTCAAGAGGAGACAACTCCCGATTTTAATTATTTATTAAAGTTATTTTATTATATTATTATGAATAATCACTAAAGACGTGAACATGTGAATTAAGACTGTTAATAATTAAGAAAACTGTAAACGGAGGATAAAACTTGCTGAATATCTTGCCGGTTCTTCTTAGAACAAGGCCTTGTCCGATGGCATCAAAATTGACTTTCATAAGTGTACAAATTGTACCTAAACGAAGAAAGAAACGTTGAATTTGACTTTGTCACCTATACACGAATAGCATATCGTTTAAAATAAATCCGTTTTCGATATATTCCAGGAGAAGTGTCTTGCATTGAAAATGGAAAAGCAAATGCGATGAATGGGAGGTACGCAGCGGTGTAAAACATTTTCGGTGGTGCGCCGAGAAGCGGAGCGAAAATAAAATAGCGAATGGAGTGCACGTCACGGACACGCGGCTGCGGCGCACGCGACTCGGCGCGCAATTTCCGCCCCGCTATCAGATGCGACGCCCGCGCCGCCCGCCGCGCCCTGTGAACTCGACCGAGAACTCCACGTTGCAATTCCAAATGGAATAGAAGAAGCTACAATAATTTATACCTCTATATAAGCTTGAAGTAGCATTACAGCATTAATAGGGCGTGATTTTCATTTATACGGAGTGAATAGCTATGTGAAGTGCCTGTTTATGACTCATATAATGAGCAATTTATAACTTGATTGCATGGTTATACGGGGGAATAAACGGCGTACAACCAACAAATAGGCAGTGATGAAAGCCATAACTAAATTCTTACTCGTGTGTATGTAAGTAGGTTTTAGTACATTAAATACTTTTCTACTATCGACGTGGAAATCTTTTGTGTTCACTTAGATTTTTTAAATTTATGACTATTATATAGAGACTAATATGAGAGGAATTAGACGGGCGCCGCCGCGGTCTTGCGTTTTACGCAACGATCACAAAAGTTAATCTATCAAGTGCGTGGTCAGTATTCGGATGGGTGAACAAAAATTTATCAACTCGATTTGCCTCTAATCTTCGGAACGCACGGTAAGCTGGTGGTCCCGACTTGTCAAAAAATAGTAGTCATTCCCACGTAGGGTATGGGCCTATAGGTTTTGAAGGCCTTGAAAATGCCTTCAAAATCTATAGGTAGCAGTATTATCGTTGTCAAGACATATTGCACTAATCCCAAATAAAGTGGGAGTAGGGTAGTAAAAATAAGACAAATTAATTAAGCTAG
Source organism: Elophila nymphaeata (assembly GCA_955850985.1). Lineage (NCBI taxonomy): Eukaryota > Metazoa > Arthropoda > Insecta > Lepidoptera > Crambidae > Elophila > Elophila nymphaeata. Next base: position 18,234,259 of record OY039068.1, read on the forward strand.
TATGTTTTATAAATAAATGTTTTGAATATAAATCAGGGAAAATACTGCGACGACGTACTACTTACCTACCAGCGTGATCGTGTTCATTTCTGTGTCAACCAGTTCTTCAACAATATTGTGCAAACAGAAATTTTCTCAAGAAGCTGTATTATGTAGAACGTGTTTAATGGTGTACAATTACTTCTTTTAGAAAAATCCAATATTTTTCTAGATATATAGATACTCGTAGAATACATATTATATAAAAAATTGGTTGTCTGTAAAGTCGGTTTACTGACGATAGTTGAACGTGACAACGTCTTAAGAAAATACTGATATGGAATGGTAGCATTTTTCAAAAGAAAAATTTAATTTCATTTGTTTTGCCGGCCTTACATGGAACGCCTCAGAGCGAGGTAACGCCGCATGCGTCATGTTTTTTCGTGCGTGCAGCCGGCTCTATCGAATTATAAGACGTTGTCACGTCAAAACAATCCCTATGAATTTCAAACCTAAGCATTCCAGGAATAACATAATTGTAGTGGCAGACACGTATCTTCACGGTAAGGGAAAATTCTGTATATAAGTCCGGCGGCTCTATTTGTCAGTGTATGCCCCTTTCTTGACTTGAGCGCGGAATGGATTTAATAATTATGGGCCAAAGAAGCGAAGCGTGTGGGGTCGCGGAAGGACGGAGTGGGGCAGGCGCGATTAAATCGCAGGCGTTTCGGCATGTAACAGGAAGTGGGTCAAGCGGCGCCGCCCGAGCTATTTATTACGTTTCCGACCAAATTGCAACTACTATCTACGATTTTTCCGATAAACTGCTTCGAATATGCAGTTCCAAATGATTTATAGATAATATTCGATATTTTCCAAAGCGAAATACATGTTTGCTGCATTATATTCGTTTTCATTAACGCAATGTAAGTAAAACAGGAAAAGTTATATATTATAGTCTTGGTAACAGCGGTTATAACTATATGTATGTGTAATTTATGATTCAAATTAAGCCGGATGCCGTCGCTATTTAGTTTCGCAGAGGAAGTAGAGGATCGACAAAGGCATACCATTAAAAGTTCTTTTTGCTCGGTAACGCGCGCCGTTCAGCTCGTGAAGTCTTAGTCAGCAATTATGGACAAGTGTCTTCAAATGAACCGAGCTCTCGAGCACGGCGCATCGCTCGCAACCAACTGTACCCAATCCAACGTCTTCCGCGTTAATTTGATTTAAGCCATTATAGCAGCGGACAATCTACAATCAAATGTCAATTAGTAACTCCACCGATTTGTTAATTAATATTGACTGTGTGCAACGAGGAAAGTATTTGTGTTCGAAAACATACAACTTGTGTAAGATTTCCCATTACTGCTGCTGTTGATCTTTATGGCAGATAATATTTACCCACTGTAAATTCCACTCAGAAAAAGAAACGTCTAGGGAAGATTTATATATCATGTATTATTCATTCACGTGTCCTCGAGCTTTTTCATTTCAACTAGATATTTCGGCAACGTGGTAATGATATTTGTCATAAAATCTATTATGACAGACTCCTGAACTATTGTCGGCACCTAAATTATACGCAGCGGTAGCAAAAGAATGACACCAGTATTATTTATAAGAACACTTTGTATAAGGAACAGTATCACTTTAGTTTATAAAATACTAGCTCTCCGGCTTCGCACGGATAGTTCTTAGAGTTTAGAGTACTTAATATATTTCCTGTATAACGCTAACAAATTATACTTCACAACCGTACTCTTGAACCACTCTGTCTGTTGATGAAAACCGCATTGAAATCTGTTGTGTACTTTAAAAGTTCTAAGTGTAATTACAGAAAAAGTGACTTTGTTTTATACTTTGTATAGAAGCTTCTTTTGCAAGCCTTAAAAGTACTAAATTACAAGACAACCTGAAGGTAGGTGAGTAGAAGATCTATAGGTAAGTAATTTCGTTTAAAATAATTATGAGGTAAATAGCAAATGACCTTTCTTAAATCTAAAATTCCTGAAAACCGCTAAATTCTTTGAACGTCTATTACACATATTAATATTATACTATTGCCGGTGGGCGTTGTGACGAATATACGACGAAATTTTCTAAGTCGACTCAATTTGCGAGAATACTTCTTACTAAAGTAAAATACTTCAAAACTTAATAAATTTAATAGCGTGGACTTGTAAAGCAATTAAACTGAGACCGTGAGAAGTGAAAACGCGGGGATGTAGTGCAGACATAACTTTGTTAAGTTGGATAGATTCCTTGTAGGTATTTCGACTAATTGGTTCTTTTTGACTTCAAGGGTATTAAGAAGTAAGGGAATAGTTCATTATGAAATACACATGATAGAAAAATAACTCTGAGCGGTCGTAAGCTGCAAAGGAAATGAGAAAAACACAAATGTCTAATGAATATGGCCAGTTATCTCCATGCACGCTCTTTGGACAAGATTAGTGTAAAATGCGCGACGGTCTGTGTATTCGAAGATATTGATTTTGGAAAGTGGCCAAAAAAACTCGTAGAGGCGGCACGCGTCAACTGCCGCGCTGGCCCGATCCCGACGTCAACCCTTTTACGAATATTAAATTCTGTTTTGCCACTTCGCGATTCCACATTTTCTCCCAAAAAATATGATCCGATTCGTAAGGCCTTTGCATTATTCACCGTTTTCGCCGATTCTCCTCGACGCACGCAGCCGCCACTGTTTCTGTGTTGTTCTCAAACTAACAATACGGAAAACATTTTTATCTATGCGTAGGTAAACAAAAAAAATATGCAGTATCTACAGCTGTTCGTATTAGTTTATGAAAATACCTAATATTAATAGAGAAAACATATGTCTATTTCCAAGAATTGTTATTGTCTTTTTAAAACAAGGAAGCATGGGCCATAAATGAGATTTTACAAAAATGGAAAAGGTTAACGGAAACTTCGGTTTCAAAAATATACATTTATTCGGTAGTCGTGCACCGTACGCACTATACTAAATTTGATATTTGACAGTAGTCTCTATACCAGCATCGCGATTGGTTGGCATATTTTAGTTGTCTATAACATCTTCTCCACACTACACTTTAGTCTCAAAATGCTCGTTTTCTGTCTTTGCAAAGTGGACGTTAGATTTCCTGTATGTGAATAAAAATCTAGAGTACACGACAGATATTTAGATTGTGCTATTAGCAATAATTTATTTTATAGAGACGAAGTAGGTATAGATTAGAAAAAAAACACCACTATATTTGACCAATGTGAAACCATTATATTTGAACGAAAGATGCTTCAAATGGCTTTAAATCATTCATAAAGAGTTGAAGACTGGCACAAGAATATTGTAATATATCCCCTAACAAATTGTTTGTTGATAGCAAGGAAGATAAATGTCCCTATTGAATTTATAGTTTCCGTCACGACGTGCTGTGATTTCATATTGCATTTCTGCGATTACGAAAGTCACATTTTTGTAATATAAATTTACTAGGTTTTGCCCGCGTGGAATAGTTACGTTGGGAAGCATTTTTAATACTAAATCCTCGAATTAAAGAAACATTTGGTTCGACATTATCTATTTAGTTTAGTTTCAACCAAGGAGCTTATATTTTACCTATAGTTTCAACATTATTATGACACTATCTTGTTAAGGGCGAAAAAGACCGTAGTCACATAACACTACCTCTCCATAGTTTTGTATTACTTTCGACGAGTAAAGGTCGTCTCTCTTATCAACTCCGAAAGGCTTCGGAACGTAAGCGTATCGCCTATCTTTACCCGACTTCGTCGAAGCCAAAAGGAAGGGTAAGGAGCAGTCTATGTATGTATGTAGGTATGTTTGTATTTCCGTGTGTTACAATCCTAGCGCCTAAACTATGCATCTGATTTTGATGAATGAGGTGTCAATCAATTCGTTATTATGATTCGAGGAACATAGGCTACAATTAAACCGATTTTAACAAGAGGAGGAGTTTGAGAACTTTTCCTTGTAACCGATTTTAATTAAATTCCTTTGAAGTTCGTACACAAAATCTTATTGTGGTTGCTAAACAATGTGAAATGGTCAAAAATGGAACTACGACTGTCTTGTCAAAATGATTTTTGACTGTCGATTTCTATTGAAATCGAGTGCAGTTGATTTTACCTTTTAACCCCGATTTAAACCAATTTCATTACATTCTTTATTACCGTAGTCGGTTTACAGTGTTTTACACTTTTTGCTTGTTCATAGAAGCTACGGTTACATTCCCTTTCCGAGTCGATAACTGTGCTACGACATTAAGCCATATACCCAATTTTATTTGCGGTCTGCGTACTATACCTATGACAAACAATTTTAGCCTACACTATATTAGGACTTATAAAATTATGCGTCGCAATAATATGCAACATGATGATTATTGGTATTAAAATTATGGAACATGATATTATGACAATAAACGTTATGCTTAAAATTACGGAGCCTATTGAAAATTTAACGAATTTCCTAGTCAAAAGCTCTTTGGAAAAGGCTGACCAGATGTCGCAGACTCGCTTAAAATTTAGTTCACCACTGCAACGGTAGGTGTCATTACACCAACATGGCGTCAGCAACTGATAATAATTTTGTGAGAAAATTGTAAACTAAATGAAAATTCTAAATCCGAATTAATAAACGAAAACCAGTTATATTATCAATAAAACTGTTCTTTTACAAGAACAAAAATAAATTTATGTTTATTATTGCCCTCAATCAAAGGTATACTTCCAATTAAAAGTAGATTTATTTTTATTTTTACGAGTATTTAGTAATTACCAACAGCGAAATTCTTTCAAAGAGACGGCTTAATGTCGTCTTTTAGTTTTTTGCATGAGCGTTGGTTTCAATGTCCATTCAGTGATTGGCCTAGGTAGGCATCCAAATGATTGCCAAAAATATTTTATAGAAATAAAACAGGTGAGCACTAAGACAAAATTTTATATTTTGTAACGACTGTGTAGAAAGTATGACAAATATTTTATTTCAATAATTACCGGCTGTCTGTGATTGTTTAAAACTCCAGATGACTTGCGCTAGGGGCAGTCTTCAACGAACTGTTACGACTAGAATATAAGCATCAATTGTTGCCGATCCTGATATTGCTGATAACCTGTAGATGCTGATATTCGCAACAACCCTAATTCAGAATATAACTAAAAGCACGAGAAGCGTGCCACAGAAAACAGATTGATCTAAAAGAGAAATAAATACCCACACAAGTATTAATCATTCTAATCGATTTAAAACCGTAAGAGCTATGCATCTAAAGTCAAGTTTGAAAAGGGAACCCTATTACTAGCAGACCGTTTCGAAGCAAATCCCCCTTTTCCAACTACTGGACTTATACACTTTTATATCGACTTTTAGTTCTGTCTGCGTAAGCTGGGGCTTGAATCGAGATTGCGTGCAATGTTCTCTAATTTAATCACACCGAGGTATATAGAGAGCTTATTTCAAAATAACTAAGATTGGGTGTACAATTTTCTGATAAAAGAACAATAGACAAACCGATGTTTCAAGAAGCCTTTAACAATGTTAAGTCATAATCGATAGAAAATACACTCTGTACTTTAATGAACGTATTGTTTACAAAATCAAAAGGTTGCGAGTTATTTACATAAAAACTTTCGGACAAAAATTCATAAATTATAAATTGTTACTTCTTAACTCGTAACGATGAATACAAAATTCTTTTGTAGATACCATGGCAGATAAATAGATTATGAATTTTCATTCCAGAGTTCAAATTGCTTGAACCTTTAATTACTTTAAGGAAACTTGTACAAACGCGCTCTCTGGGAAAGGGTTAATCCGAGCTTTGCTGCTAAAATAGAACATTTGCTTGATTAAAGACAAGAGACGCTGACTTTCTTAAAGGGTGTTAGTACTTTACGAGTATCATCTACTCTCCCATAGAGGCAAACATCAAGCAGTTAGGAAAATGCTCAGAGCTTTTTTTTTGTAGTTGCGAAACAAAACTAAGAAACATTATAGCAAGTATAAGTATTGTTTGTTTGCGGAGGTTCACATATCTTCAAAGAATAACTAAAGACTGCCCGTGAAGTTTTCTGTCGCATGAGCGTCTCTACTTTTCTCTATGAACGAGTCCGTTTCCGTTTATCTTTGGTTCTTTTTTGTTACCGTCAGTTTCTTTCGTTCCTCATATTTTGCTTTAGCATTCGTTGTATCGGAAGCGGATTGCGCTACGCGAAGGATGTGAATGGATATTGAAAATTTTGATTTTCCCGTTTTATAATGGAAAATGCGAATACTTCTCCTGACTAACAATATATGTTGCAAACAATTTATGTTTAGTCAATTTATTATTATTATGCTTATAATCAATAGAAGATCGCATCGCAGGGTATTCATGTTTCGAATCGTTAATTGATGCGCCGCAGAGTTCGGTTTTAAATTGGTGTAAATCCTCAAGGCACAGATCATGAAAACCGAGCGGCGGCTCTCGACGTGCCTCCTCCAATTACTTTAATTAAAACAATACTCCGGCACCAGTGCTTCGTCGACTCACCGAGTCTGTTTCCCATTTCCCTATTTAAATACGAAAACGAGCTCGCAGCGCGCGCTTAGCATGCAAGATGTTGCTATTCACTACTGCGCGAACCGACACCTACCTACAAATAGACAAATAATCCCGCTAATTGTAAGGTTTATCGCGCAGCTGTTTCTCGTGTTATTGTTCAATTAATGTAACATGTGTGTATAATAATATAGAGATAGAACGAAACTGATGTTCTTTTTAATGTACATAATTAATTAAAAAAGAAATTAAATGACTAAACATGAAAAATACAATGAAAGTGAAACAAGAGTCTCCTATTCAGATCTGTTTTTCAAAGCAATCATCTACACTCATCTGTTCTTAAGCGAGCGGTTCGAAAATCGATTAGGGAGTGGGGTTGATTCAGCGACTTCCAAGCTAGTAATTTACTCTCGAGTTGGCTGAAGGCGACACCTGTCGAGCGAAGTGACGGCTGATAATACGACGCGAGCGCCATTCATGCGCAGCCGAGTGCGAGGAAGTTGCCCGAGCTCCGCTTGCCGCGCTCGCGCCACTATTTTACCGTGAGCTACAATAAAAGTAAACACAAACGCGCCGCTAATTGGAGTTCCCATACCTATAGCACGGTGACATTAAAAACTTTGAGATTCAAAGATTACAAATGTGATCGAGTTAGTTTAGCTGCTGAAGGTAACATTTATCATGAAACTGCTAGCGAAGGTAATATAAACCTGCTAAATCCTGGCATCATCTGTGGGATTACAGTTTACGTAAGGACGAGACCGTGCGTCGTGAGGGCGTGGTTATACGACACATCCACGGCAGGAGGCAACTTTGCAAACTTTCATAAGGGCGGTTAGCAAAGTTTGACGTGCACGCGCTAGCACCATAAGCTCCGGGATTCAATACTTGCTGACTAAGTACTAATATAGAAAGCCAACAACATATTTGCACTTTAGAAAAACACGTGATGTCATAGAAAACTTTGTTACAGGTTTAGGTTAAGAGTACTTCTAATATCTCTTTCAATATGAAAATATTCGCTAAAATTGTGATTATGTATAGTTATCTTAATCGTGGCCGCGAAAGCACTCGACTGTGTTATTAAAAGGCGGTGTCGGTGGCGCGCCGGTGGTGACGCTAGGAGCGCGAGGCAGGTGAATCAAGGGGAAGGGCGAGTTTAATGTTTACTTTTGTGTAAAGGCACCCAGCGACCGGCAGTGGTAGCGACACCTACCTCGAGTTTTATGAGTTTAATCAAAACATTTTAGGGCTGTCACGCAGAGGCCGAACGGCTGATTGCAAAAGGAGTAAATTGGCTGATTCGCACATCATGCAGGTACTCGAGATTGAAATACATACTAAAGCAGAAATGTCATAAACTATTTTATTTTATACTCTACGCAGTATAAAGTGTTTTATGTTGTGAACACGACGCAGACAATATAAAAAGTAAATCGTTGAAATGCTTTTTATATAAACTGTAATATAAAGTAACAAAGAATATTAGGTCCCATCAATGTCCGCAGCATGTAAATTTATGTTCTTGTAAGCTTATCTGAGCGAGCCCGGTAGCAGTAATTCTTTTCTAAGCAGCGCGTAAAGTTATTCAAAATATGTATAAGTTACGTCCTAAGCTGGTCGTAAAACGGTATTACAAACGTTATGAAGGCCGGGGTTCGGCCGGATCTCATCAATTAGGGTTGTGCGCGGAAGATGGCTTTCAATAAACCTATAAAATTGCCACATCTATATACACGTTTAGGTTGCGCTTCCGCCTGGCTCATTGCTAACCAATCATATGTCGATATAAAATTTTAGCGGAGGTAACAATATATCGACGTTCAACTTTTAAGAGTAATATCCATCCACTGGCTCCTGGCGTTCGTCTCGAGATGAAAAATGTTTTCTTAGGGAACCTTCGTCGTCGAATATTCATGCAGCAACCGGTAGCGAGGTCGTAAATTATTGACGTCATCGCTGTTACTGAGCGGCCAAATCTCCTGTTTGATTTAGAATATTTTTCCTCCTTGACTTTCGAACAATGTGGAACCTCATTAGTATTGTAAAGACGCAATGAATTGTAATTGTTATAATTTCCTTTATTACGCCACATAGGTAAAGTTAATGATACTTATAAAGGCAAATTAATTCACAATTTTCAGTTTACGGGCTTCAGGTTAAAAACAATATTAGCTGAATAACTTGTGAATATTTTATAATTTGTGACAAAGCTAGTTATATATTTACATAGGTTTCTATGTAGTTACCTAAGTTAAACTAAATAGCAAGCAAGAGTATGCAAATATAATCAAAGACGTAGATTGCAATTGCAATGTTAGACCACTAGTGAAGTTTCTATGTCAGGTCACGTCGTCGTTTGAAATTGCACGAAAGAGCTTCCTTGTGTTAAATATATACAAATAATAATAAGAAAATATTTAATATTGTACTCCATATCTACTTACCAAATTAAATATCACTAAAAAAAATGTTATGAATATAGTACAATACAGATCATATAATAAGTTGTAGAATAACCAACAAAATAATAAAAACTAGAAAAAATCTATCTGACCTGACCTACGCGTTTGTAAACGCAAAAAAAATATGTTCCAAAACATAATATAGATATTTTTTATAAATAAAATAAACAAATACATAAATGACAATGCCTTTTGAACAGATACTAGTGTTCATGATACTACAAACATGTGTCACACAACCATGAGACAAAACTTAAACTCTTGGTTTGCAGGCAACGTTACTGTAGATTCTACTCAAGTATTAGAAATGTCGTTTGCAGACAGGTTTGCAGCTGTTGAAATTAGCGTAGGGCTATACGTATCGATAATGTTATGAGGAGTCACGGGTGTGTTCGCAGTCAATCAGCAGCGGGTGTGACACACATCAGTAGTAACGTTATGCGCGGGTGGCGCTGGGTGCAGACGCATGCATGTTGGATGAGCCACCACCGCTCGCGCCGCGGCACACGCTGTACAGGTGTCGCCCGCCTTATTTTTAATGCACACCATCCGCTGCAATTTGCCTCAGATGCAAAAAATTCTACGACGTAACTATATTGCATCTGAATCCAAGCAAACTTTTATTTTTATCTACTGAAGTTTCCAACTTCTTTCGACGAAAAGGAAAAAAATAAAGAGCTCACTGTATATTTAAAGTGTTACAGAAAACTTTTGGTTATTAGAATATATAGTATACTCAAAAATAAAACTAACATGTTACTATTAGAACATGGCTTCCTATGATATTTCATTTTTAAGGATGATTTAAGACTGAAATTTAGCTGGGGCGTAAGCTATTCTCGAGAGCACTTTAACGCACTCGTGCTCCGTCGCCTTTAGGAGCTGACTAAATTGAACACAATTACTTAAGAACAATATAATGGTATAAATACGTAATATAAAAATAGGGTAATTACCGTTTCGTGTAAAACAATCTCAGGTTTCCATTCTCCAGTCAGTTCAGTAATTTGCTACGACAGTTGCTACGATTTTGCTACGGTGACTACGCGTAGGAGTGGGTTACGTATTAAATTAAAATACTAAGATAAATCAATATCGAAATTGTCTATTTCTCGAAAAGGTTTTAATTACCAAAATCTTGATTAGTCAAAGCATTCGTTTCGTTGATAGTCGCAAAAATAGAGCACACCTAACGTAAAAAAAATTATCCCTTCGAAATTTTAGGAAGGCTAGAGGATTCGTTTAGAACAAGGATAGAAGACAAATTAAAAGAGCACTGGAACGCTAATTCCATTACGATTCGATGGACGGCAAAAGTCGCCTCCGACGGACTCAAAGCCGGTAAAACGTAATTGCGACTTCACTAAGCTGGGTTCCGCGCGGCCCGATACGAACGAAAGGGGACCTCTCTGTAACGGCTGATATAAAAGCGGCAATAAATTTAACAGGATGAACGCACTACTTACACAGAACGAGCGCGGACGCCGGTGCCCGTAACGAGGGGCAGCGGCCACGCAACCGCCGACCTGTGTTTTATCCCGCCCGCCCCCACACCGCAGTTTGCTTTTCGCACGGGCGACGTGTTTTTTGTACTTAAATAAATTTGCCAGATTATGGTACGATTATATCATCACAGCTGCACGATAACGTATTAAACCAAACCTCCCAACGTTTTTTTGTTAGTGAGAGTTATGCTGATAGTTTTATAGAATATAATAAGAACAAAACAGTAAACATTTAAGATTTTATGTCATCCTCTCCCTAGCCCGTCCTACATAATCTACAAAATGTTATGGCTGAATGTGATCGTTACCCTAGCCTTAATTTTGTTTTGCGCCGACGAGACTTTTTGTCCTGTTTTCTGTTTTGTAACAAAGGCTGAAAAGAACAAACAATACAGGAAGAAAACAATCGCCACGTGAAATAAAAAGGGACTGAAAGAAAATAGTTAATGTCGTTATTTTGGATACACATGTTTATTGCTATGAAACATGGCAGCCTCATAACAATCCCTTTCACTCTCCACAAATTGGAAGGAGCGCGTAAAGGAAAACATGGCCATAAATAAAACTGGCAGATCAACTAGATAGACGGCCATTACCCGAGATAAGCGCGACTTATATACGCGATACTTTCTTCTCTTCGGCAGATTAACGGAATGGGACTGCGTTTGTTTGCAGATATCGACGTGGAAACGTTTTGGCGAGTCACAGTCGAAAATTTATTGTGGTGTTCACGGAGATATCTTCTTACGGACTCATTAAAAAGGAGACACGTCGCACATAAATCAGGACAAGGCGTCGGTAGAAGCGCGCGGCGTTGCGGCGCGAAGCGGACCGAGCCGGTGCGGGCGGCGTGCTCTTATCTGCGTCGAGTGCCGGCAATAGGCGCTATCCGGTTCCGTCGTCGTCGCGCCATCGCCGCTATTGTACCTTCGAACAGTGGAGCTGTTCGCTATCAAATACCCGACCATCTAAACTTTGTTACATTATCCCCTTACTTGATTACTCCTCGCCCCAATTTCTTAACCATTTTTGTACCGTGAAGCAGACAAATTATTTACTCAACGTTGAAATCATAAAAACTGTACTTTTTGGGTCTTTTTAACAAAATGTTTTAATAGCTATTTTATTTCATCACTAAAAGTTTATGAGCACTTTCAAAATTAATTACGTATATTTTATAGAACACTAATCTAAATATATATAACTCAAAGGTGACAGACTGACTGACTGACATAGTGACTATCAACGCACAGCCCAAACCACTGGACGGATCGGGCTGAAATTTGGCATGCACGTAGATGTTATGACGTAAGCATCCGGTAAGAAAGGATTTTTGGAAATTCCACCTCTAAGGGGATAAAATGTCCACGCGGACAAAGTCGCGGGCGGAAGCTAGTTAATAATAAGACATTGCGATTTCTTGGTCATGGTTTTCGGAATAATGTTAAATAGGATTCTCGGACTGAATAAATTGATACATCTTCGACTGAATTTAGGCGCTTGATAAGAAATAAATAAATGTTTTATAGCGTTAGAGACATATTGACATGTGTGGGTATGAAATAGGGGTTGAAAGGTCGCATGGAAGTTCAAACCAATTCACACTCTCGCGCCTCTGATTTTGATGGAATTTGGTACAAAATATATTAAACCTTAAGATAGGACATAAGCTACCTTTTGTTTGGAAACGAGCACGAAGGGGTTGAAATAAGGGATGAAAGTTTGTATGGGAGTTCGTCACTATTCAAGATAAAACCACGAAACATTGAATGCATGTAGGCACTTGATAAGAAATAAATAGGTATTCGGTTTAGCGTTTTTGAATATTGTGCCCGTACGGGGATGAAAGGTCGTATGGAAGTCCATACAAAGTCCGAAAAATTATGCCATAAATAACTATTTCACACGGATGAATATATTATGTGTAGGATAGCGATAAGATATGGATAGAATTTTAAGAAAACTATAAATAGTAATTTGAAAAACAAACTATTTAAGTCCCGTAGAAAGATATATTTAGGTACTCTATGTTTATCCAAAAATGTTCAAAAAATCAAATTGTCCACCCGAGCGAAGCCCGGACGTGCCGCTAGTATATATTATATTATTCCTTTAGTCCCAAAAATAATTAAAACTGCATTTAAAGATTTTTGAAAAATTACTTGCTTGAGCAGAGCACGGAATCGAACAGGTGACCATCCTGTATTTTATGTTACCAACTGAAAGAGCCATTCATTTATGATACCAACCAATATTTTTAATGAAATAAGACCAAGAACTTTTTTATGTAAAGCTTGCTCACTATCAAAAGAAAAACATTTTGAGCAAAATCGCTTGTGAATTTATGGTCTCATCTTAAGCAAATTCACAAGTAATTTTGGTTTCATATATGCACAGGCGTATTATTTGACTGAATTCCTTACGTGTCGCCTTTTATATCGAGTTATAGTAAATATTTAAAATATTAGTTGAACTTTTCTGTGATGTTCATACTGGCCACTTATGATAATGTAATTACATTATTTTCATAAGTGGCCAGTATGCATTTTATTATCTGTGCACCTGGCTGTTTTCTTTTTCCTAATGATCAGTTTGAATTTGGAACCAAAGCTTCGTTCTTCTTTTCTTATTAGTAAATTACATTCCATTTAACTGCTTTTTTTGTGGGGTCCTGTAAAGAATTTGGTGTATACTATTATTTTAAATATTCCCCTTAACTCGATACAAGGCGACAACAGCGAATTAGTCGAAGAATACGTCTATGCATACGTGAAAATGGGTCTCATTTTGAGCAATTTATAACTTTTTTCTTAAGATAGCACACACGATAGTGTTACATTAGATATTAGTTGTTTTATGACTGGGAGGCAAATAAAACTCAAATTATATGGTACAAAAAATCTTGTACGAATTATTTATGATATTTTTTTCGTTTGAAAGACGAAAAATAAATATTGAAAAGGAAGTACACTAAAAGCGCTGAACATTTGTTAAGCTCGAAAAGCGATATCAAAAGCGAATCACTTTGTTGTCAATAGGAAAATTCACTTATGTACTTACCAAATAAGAGGTTTGGTAGAAATGATCGCAATATAGTAGATATATTTGTATGGTGAACAATATCAGCAAGGTTGCTAGGGCTATTGAGAGATACCGTTACTTTTTACTTCGTATTCGTTATTACAGGCATTAAATTACTTGCACATACTAATTTCGTGATCGGCAAGAACAACAAGTTATTTGGCGCTAACCTAATCACGGAAATCAGACATGCTCTAGATTTCCAGCCTGCTCTACTGACCTAGCTCTATGTTTTTAGCATCACATTAACATACTTGCAAAAAGACGTGATAGATAAAAATATAAAATATTCGATCTATAAATTAAGAATAAATGATTTTTGAAAAACATTCTCTAGTTGGCCAACAACTTAAATTGAGCGTCTCTTCTAGTTCAGCGGATCCAGCAAAATCCCAAGTTTCTAAGGCGTCCTAGAAATTTCCAACATTACGACCACCCGCTCCCCTTGAATTATTGGACTTACACACCTAGTTACACCGAAGTGAGTGCAAAGTTTTGTTTCTTGTTTGCATTGAATTAGTTTAGTGCAGTTATTGTAGTGTATTTTGTACGACATGAAACTTTTGTTTCACCACCGCTACTTAAAGATGTTTTGTCTGTAATTTATTGCTTATTTTCATAAAAAAAATATTTGTTTTCATTACTAGAGACGTCAAAACTTTATTTGTTATTTAGCTTCATATGTTTGGTTAGTTTTACTTAAATAAACTAATTGAAATATGTATTATTAACACTGTTCAATATTAGCAAACATTATTTTCCAATCACCATTACATAATATATAACGGAACGGACTGCTGAGATGATTTTGAGTGTAACATCTGTCCTGGTCGTTGGCTTTTGTTAGTTTGTTTACTGAAGGATTGTTACTATCCGGTATGATGCCCCTTTTGTCTAGGCGACAGGCTGGCAACTTGTCACTATTTTGGTCTTTACAGGTGTACAGATGTAACTTTATGAATAACCAAATGTTACCTGAAGCTCTGTTAAGCCGCTTTTGGAATTATCAGCGTGATCATGTGTATGTACCAAGACATTATTTATTTCGGCTGAATAGTTACATTCTAACTATTACATAATATGTAAACAAAGCAATGAAATGTTACCGCGGAATTAACGTGCATTTCCAAGCAGTAAAGTTCAAACCATTCATCTTAAAGATGCCACCCGGTGGCTCGAACTTTTTTTGGGAACTCTCATCGACTTTATAAATAAAAACTTTTGAACTGTTCAAAGCTCTTCTTAAACAGTTTCTTCATATATCACAATTTACCTAGCCATTTAATTCCAGAACAGATTCTTTTTTTACCACTACCGACTTGAGGCGGGTCAAACAACAATATATTTTAACTTATTTCCTATCATCAATATCGAAAGCGTTAGGGTCTATTTTGAGTTGTTTTTTAGTATTTCTCTTTTTCCATAATTACTATTAAAATTACGGTATATTACAAACTTTCCCAATTCTATTTTAGATAATTCAATAGGACTGATATTTGTGAGGCGGGCGTAGACAAAGAGAAAGTGAATAATATTTTCTTTAAATCTTATAAAGAAAATATTATTTACTAGGGAACATGTTCTAATCTAGTGTAGGTTTCGTCATTACATCCCACCGCCTTCTTTATATGAATTTATTTTACTGTAAAACTAGATGTAAGATGATTATATAGCAAGAGAGGTGTTATTATCTCTGGCTACTGAAGGCGACCGTGGCGTAGAAATCACTTTTTGAACTGCAGTTCTTGCGACTGCCAACATTTGTGTAATATCATAGGAAATTCATACATAAAAGGGGCACCAAACCCAAAAAGTAATAATCAATGAGTAAACAAATCATTATCATCATTAGTCCTGAGGATGACAACGCTGCAATACCAAGTGATGTTTACCTTGTTATTGCAGGTGTTTATAGGCGACGGTACACACTTACCACCAGGTGGGCCACTAGCTTGTTTGTCATCTAGTTGTACGAAAAAAATCAACAAAAACCAACAACCAGGACCAACTAATACGCTTAAAATCAGCTCAGTAGGCAGGGTAGGAAAAGGAAATTCAAATTGATTAAAATTCTAATCCTCTAAATGTATGTAATGTATATGTCGTGGCCCGATCGAATAATTCTATTGACTGGTCAAGTAGCCCATTATCTAAAAATGGTAGTGGTCAGGAGTGATCAGTAGGTTCAAGGTTATTCTTTTATGACCAAGCGGAGTGGACTGTTTGTGGGAGAGTCTAATTTACGTATCTATGTGATCGGTAGTTAGACGATATGTCCAAGCAATTCATGATCTAACCAATTATACGATCGGGCCACGACATATACATATCATAAAGTGTACAAAAGTAAATTTGAATAGGGGTTTTAAAGGTATATTTTATTTGTACATACAAAAGATTTTTTACTGTAACGAATAAAATTACAGGTAGGCCGTGTGAGTGACCGGTTGGCAGTGGGCGGGCGTTGGGCGGCGCGGCCGAGTACACCCGGATGACTGAACAAGTGACAATAATTGGCGAGCACGGAGCAACATCGAGGCGCTCACTGCAGCCACCGACTTTAATTGACTAGTGATTTCAATTAATACGCATCAGTGAGTCCGCGAAACGGCACTATTCTCCGAGCTGTTTCTGCTATAATGGTACCCGATATTCACTCAAAATGTCGTTGGCAGCTCGCTCGCCGTGAATTTACGACACTGAGGACGACCAATAAATGCAAATTTTATTGTTTATGGCAGATTTAACGGCAGTGAACTCTTTTACCGATGCCGTAAAGTGGTCCTTGCATTGCCGGCGGACAAATCTGCCCGCATTAAGCCTGCATATGGAACAAACAAAACAGCCATGGCGCCAAGGAAACATGCAGTAAAATAAAAGTATCGAACATTATGTCATATTTTAATCAGAAAAAAAAATACGGCAAAACTTTGTAAAATAAAAGCTTTGAAGTCGGTAACAACGGAATTGTCTTGGTATTTGTATCGTTCATGTTCATTTTATTGATACAAATTTAAGTAGCCTTGTTCTAAAATATCAGTTTAAGCCTCATTCTTATCATTTGTATGTTATAAATAACACAAAGAGACGTAGCTGGGAGGTGGGCCTTTTCGTCTTTGTAACTGCTAATAAGGGTTGATGGAGGCGAGGTGGCATCTGGAGGCGGGGAGACGGAGATACAGAGAGCGCGGTCTGCCCGAGTACTGATAAGGCTATTAAAAGTTACGCTCACAGACCACCGGCTGGATTAAACAGATACTACCGCGTACCGACCAATACGAAAGAAAACCTTTCGCGGAAAAACAAACTCCAAGAAAACGACGCCGACGGAAAGATTGCAATAACAAGAGCGCGTCTAAAACGTTAACATCCGCGGTAATGTTGCTGCCGAAGCAAAAGAAGTACTCGCTGCGATATTGCGCGTTTGTTTAAGATAGCGGTTCACTGGCTCGAATTTTATTTGATCAAATACCTAATTTTGTTACTTTGGGAAGCTGGGTTAAAGTAAAACTGGAAATGAAATTACTTTTTCAACTGAATTTTAACTTAACGAATTCCGTTAGAGCTTCGAAAAGGGGATTTAAAAGTAAACACGTTTTAAGGAAAATACAATAAAATCAGTTTGTTTTGTTTTTTATGGAGATAATTTTCATTTATATAATAACTCACATTGCCTCGAAATAAAGGAGGGCAACCCGATTCCCACGCGTTCCATATTTTACATATCCCGATCATAACGCGATATTGCAATATAAGCATATAACTACGACAATACTGGAGGTAGACTCCTGGAGGGAAAATAAAAGACGCTAGCACCGAAACAGATATTATCTGGCCGAGGCGCCCGTCTTCCCGTTATATTTACGCGCGACACACGCGACACTCACACGGTTACATTGCATTGCAGGTTATAATAAAATACGGTATGTGAACTAGAACAAAAGACACGTGCGAGGGAATTTTGTTCAAAGCA
Organism: Elophila nymphaeata; assembly: GCA_955850985.1. Classification (NCBI taxonomy): domain Eukaryota; kingdom Metazoa; phylum Arthropoda; class Insecta; order Lepidoptera; family Crambidae; genus Elophila; species Elophila nymphaeata. The sequence goes on from OY039068.1 coordinate 18,251,813, forward strand.
ATTATTGTGAATAGTGCTCACTTCAGCGACGGTAGAAATTCGCGTATAAATCGCGTCACAGACCACAAACAAAAACGTGCATGTGGACCGGCGCCCATTATTCTCGACTGCATAATCGCTTCGTCCGACGCCCGCATCGCTTCCCTTGCTATTTTATTTCCTCCCTGCATAGTTGTGTTTCGACTAGGCGGAGCTTTTTCAGTAAGTCTACAGCAGGGAAATTAAACCATGTTTAATTCTGTTTAAGGTCTGGTTCCGGTTAGTAGATGCAGCGAGCCGATGAGACCGGCGACAGACCAAAGCCACCACGCTACAATTCTGGCACAATGTGTGTCCGTTTTAATAGGATTAAACTCATTGTTACATACGAGCTGAAAGGACCGTGAGCCAAATGAAATTGTTTCTAACGAAATCGATGACGGTCAATAGCAAGCAATGTAAGGTGCAACTTCGAGTTATATTTTGTTCAGTTGAGTTGCGTCAAACTATGATATTATAATCATACCTAATATTAAGAACAAGTAAAAAGTTGTAACCCGACTACGGAAAAAACAAAGGAATGGAATCGGTTGAAATCAGGGATTACAAGGTAATATCGACTCCTATTGTGCAAGTGGGTCAAAATGTAGCCTACCCGAACTATAATAACGAATCGATTGACATCTTATTCATCGAAATCGGATTAATAGTTTAGGCGCTACGGAGGAACATACGTAAATACAAGCATACATACATAGACTGCTTAAATCATAACCATTCCTTTTGGCTTTGCGTAGTCGGATAAAAAGATTGGTGCCTCAGGAATTCCAATGAAAACGGAAAATTCGCATTTTGGATTGATTTAAATAAACCGTGTGTGTGGAAGGTAGTTTTAAATTCACAAGATCTCGACTTATCGGAGCCCGAGCCAAGGATCTAAAAGAAACTCAAAGCAAAGTTTCAAGCTTTAGGATTTAGAAGGTACATCGATCTTAAATAGCTGTGTGTTTCCCCGTAGCAAACGTAGATTCTACGAAACAGCGTATACATACGTACCCGAGCAATGTTAAAGGAGTGTAAATAAAAAACTCATCCAAATGTCTTCTCAAACAGAAGTAGGTACAAGGCAAAAGAAAGTTTAAAGCCACGCTCGCAAGTTCGGGAAATTGCTGTAGTTATTTGTTTTGAGCTAGTCAATTCACACTGATTCGAGTAATTAAATAGTTATATAGAAAGTTAGCCGCAGTCTGAGAGCTTATGTTTCAGTTCCCGGATTCAGATTAATTGCTCACTTAATTCCTCTCGTAATAAAGTAAATCCGGCAACGTGACCGGTCTACTTAGGCGTTCAGGAGGAATTGTTAAGTGAGGATCACAAATTGAGTTAGTGTGGCGGCGGCCACGGCGGTACATGGTGTCGCAAGTAACCAGTCAACCTCTAAATACATGTAGGTTATATGTCGTTCTTGGTCTTTTTAAATGTAGCACTAAACTAGCTCGATGGTACCGTATAACCAAGTTAGACCACTTTGCTTAATTTACGGCACGCGATATAAAAATATCTGTATAAACAATAAGAATACATTTACAGTAAAAAGACATTTAGACATAAAAAGAGGAACAATTTCGGCAAAATGACATGAAACCTATTAATCATAACAAACAAGATTTTTCATTTCAAGATGTAAAATCCAATGTTAAGAAGGAAATCTGTTTCTGCTTACTCAGCTGAGATGAATAATAGAAGTAATTTCGGAACTGACACTCGGATTTTAGTATGATTGAATTAGTAATGCGCGTTATTTGTATCAATATAGATTTATGATTGGCGGTAATAAAAACTGGCAACATTAGTTAATGATAACAGCTAATTGGCAGTTAGATGTAATTACTGAGCAATGAACCTGCAAAGTATTCCTTCATTTTCTTCTTTAAATTAATATATAAACGTACAAAATCACTGAAATAAAATGCCATTCAGTGAGAGACATATTTTAAATTAAATGTTTTGTTAGCGAGCTGCGGTTCGAACTGGTTCCACTATTGGCAGTCCCAACCTGCTCCGGATGAGCTCTTCGTGTGTTCAAACTTTATGGCGTCATTCCAAATATTAAATGGCGTGTAAATTTTATAGTCCATAGCTAGATACATCATCGTGTTATTTAAAAAAGTAATTAGGTTTAAAGAATTTATTTCTCATAAAAAACATTGTTCCATGGAAAACAAGTATACGGTCAAAGTATTATGTTTCATAGAACCTAACAAACAAATGAGGCACGAGTACCCGTACTTAGAATATGTCCAATTTCTCGTTTTGCAACGGTTTTCACAGGAAACAATAAAGGAAAACGTGAAAACAACGCCACAAGGTAAATTATAATAACTGTTATAGGCGATGCCGAGTAATGGATGCTTTCCCAAGCGAGTTTAGTGAATTCTACTTTTCCGACTCGCGTAGAAGTGGCATCAGGCAACATAGCTCGGAAGAAATTCTTTAAATTTTAATTCAAAATATTTTTCCACTGGGTTTTATTCCACTCTCTTTTTACGTAGTTTTTCTAAATTTAACTTTGCAATGGATAGGTAGATTAGTACCTATTACACTAAAAAGGCATATATTTAATGGAGGTTACACCTGAAAATGTTGATTGATAAGTTTCAATACTTCAGTAACTGACAATTAGAAATGAAATTTAGTCTTATTTGTGCCAAGTACTCGTATATAACTTTACCCTTTTCCATTATTATACAATTACTACGAGTATATAATCCAATTAATAGAAACGAGAGACTCGAGTGAGTGGCAAAAAATATTTCTCGCTATTCGAGAAAAATATTCGTAAGAAAAAGGAAGAACACACTTTGGCCGTGTGTCATTAATTACCCTAATTTCATCTACAAGCTTAGCATTACAAGTTTATCTAATGTACTACTAGTAAATAGAATATTTTGGTAAAAAAATAAAGAAACTTATATGGGCATTGAAATAGAGATCTATATATTTAAAACAGTATTTATTTATTTCTTTAAAACCCTTAGACGCTACTAAAGTTTATTATTGTAAAATATACAAATATTTTAAAAATAAGGTACTTATTGTCTATTTAAAAAATTTGTAAATTATTTTACACCTCTGCCTAATCTATTTTGCAACGTATAAATTGTAATTATTTTTTATTTACTCTATACTAATGTTTTTTGACACCGGTTTAGCAAGAATTAGGCACAACGTAATATTATGTATTGGCAAAACAATACGGAGTTCGTGTGGCTTGTTACGGAACTGAACAGTATACCGAAATATTCCACGTCATTGTAATCAATAAAATTGGTTTCTATCTTAATGCGATAGTAGGTAAGTCTCACAAAAAGTAACACATTCAAAATCGCGATAGCGAATTTCTTCAGTAAAGTTGAGAAAGAAAATATACTCCTGCCCCGTGGTAGAACCTTGTCCTAATCAAACTGAGTATCTCTGATATCATTATCAAACCAATAAGGGTTTGATAATGATATCTATGTTATATCCTTTACAACGACAGGGTTCTACCGTGGTTCAGGATGGATACCATTTACTCGATAAAAATAATCAATACGCATAATATGCAATTGAATTAATTATTATTTTAATTATTAACAAAAACATGTATTATTAATTTGCAGAATAGACATCAACTTCGGATCATACTACACCACAGGCTGCGGAAAAAGAGTACTCAAAATAAATTACCACACGACTTATAGTGTAAGATCACAGGGCCGCCAGACGTTAATTATTTTTGAAGTAAAGAATCTTACGCAATGGATACTCTAATATTTATTTAAGAATGTATTTGTTTTTGATAATATTCCGTTTACCTCAAAAATAAGTAACGTCTGGGGACCTTGGGATCTTGTACTATTATTACAATATTTTCTTCTTTCTCTTACCCTGCTCCCAATTTAATTGGGTCGGTCCTCGACGTGCAAATGCTCATTAGAGCCACCCGGCACCCACTCAGCATCGCCTCCACAGGTGGTCCACAGGTGGACGCCGCGATATCACCAATAACGTCGCGCGGTCAACCAGTGGACCTCGCGTCGTCAACCAGTGGACCCCGCGCGGTCAACGGGTGAACGCCACGAATTTGGCATAAATTGTCGGAGCGAAGGATGTATCGTCCTCGCATGGTCCACTCGGGACCCCCACGTTGGCAATGCGCAGTCAACGCAAGGCAAGCATGAGAGCAGCGAGTTGTCACAGAGTGGTTCACCCGCTGAGGGATTACGACCGAGGCGATCCAGTGACGCTACGGAGTTGGTGTAGTAAGCGCATGCCCATACAAGTCCATTTAAAGAATACTAACCGCACAAGGCCAAGCGGTGCTGAGTGGGTGCCGGGTGGCTCTAATGAGCTGTGACCTTAATCAGTGATTATTTTCACGTCCCTCTATAAGGCAGAAAAACAGTGAGTATTACAGCTGCTAAGATTGATAGCGTGATGTTTGCAATAAATCAAATTCGTTTGCCATCTACGTCATATTAGCAGCGTTGTATTAACGGGTTACACCGACCATGGTCACTCGTGGTCGATGTGGTTCTCGAAGCAGACACTAATCACTGGATTGAATTCCACAATACGCAAGTCCTCTCCACCAAGATCGCCACTCGAAACACGACAATTTCTATCGGGAAGACGGTTTTAAATTATCAGCGATATGGAATCAAGCGATAAACATTGCGCAGACGAGAAGTCGCCAGAATACGGACGCGTCAGACGGTTCACAGAATAGTGACACAGTAAGTGTGATGTATGACGGTAGCAGAAGAAACACCTGTGGGTAGACGAGTATGAATCTACCTCACATACGGAGTAAAGACATCACTGTTCTCCAGTCCGCCTGTGACCACGGTCGGTGTAACCCGGCTGAAACGTCAGGCATTTAAAAGGCAATTTAATTGCGTTAATTCCCGTTTTTACTCAGGTTAATCATGCAACGCGAAGGTTTAAAATTAAAAGGTTTAAAGTTGGTAATCTATTATCAATTAGAATTTTGATGTGAAAGTTCATAGCATAATTTTTGGACACTTTACAATTGGTCAAATCAAAGAAAAGGTAATTTTAGCGATAATCGTAATCTGTTTTTAGATGGGGAAATTGGTAGGAAAAATATTTACCACAACAGAGGAAATCATTTATATCATACACAAAACCTTTTTTAAGCTCTGTGTTAATGTCAAGAAGGAAAAGAGTACAATTTGAGGTTAGTAACTGGTTGCTCTTGGACCGGAGCAGAATGGAGCAATCAGGACGAGAACACTTTGACACAGCAATTTGGACGGCGAGCCGCCAATGTGTTATTTTGATTGCGCCTTTTTTGTGCGGCGCTTGTTTGTGCGTCCGCTTCCTTTGCGCTTATAAAAAAACATTTACGGCTCCGATGAGACGCAATATTGCCCCTCCCACCTAACACCTTTTCAGTGTCAGTCTCTTTGAAGGTGAAATTATGGGATGATAAATTTAGGAAATAACCCACTGTGATAATTCCCTTAAATAATCTATCCTGTTACATTCATCGGGGGTGGTTGTTAATAACGCGATAATAAAGTTGAATAAATCTATATTCCACATAAGAGTAAAATGCAGCTAACGGTAAGAAGTACGGGCACGCTTCATTGGGAATCATTCCTTCTCCGGAAATTAAACCATGCACGCGGAGGATAAGTTGCGACAATCCTGCCGTAATATGTGACTGAGCAATAAATTTTAAGTTTGAGTTTTCATCGGATTATGTTTAACGACAACATAGACCACAAGTTAAGGTATGATAGTAATGCAATAAGGTATATTATAGTAGTGGTACAATACCTATAGCAAATAAACATTTGTTTAGCTTTTCAAAGTAGGCAATGATAGCGATGTAACATGAATCAGTCAGAGCAGTCAGCATTAGAAGTATGATTTACACTTTAGTACCATGTCATATGAACGGCAGCGCTTTTGCAGTAATAGTTTCGACCCTTTTGTATCAATGATTGTTATAAATAAAGTGATGATAATCTACTTCTGTCGCTGATCGTACCCAAGGTTGTATTTGAAGAAATTTGAACAATGGTTAAGCGAAGATTGGTATATGTTTTTCTAGATTATTGAGTTGTGTAGTTTCATTAAATTTCTTATAATTTGTTGGGCGTTACTTCGTACATCAGGCTTATTTAATTTTTTGCACGGAGCCGACTTAAGTAAACAACATATTTTATTTCGTAGGGTTCAGTTAAATATAGATTAAAATAGCTGAATATGATCTTAAAAGTGAATTACATGAAATATTTATATGTTACCGGCCAAACTCGATTTTAGGATAAACTAGTTTGTCCTAGGCCAAACCAGTTCACTAACCTACCCATCACTCAGCCATGTAGGTGCATAGAACACAAGACTCTCCCAAAAAATTTGGCAAACCGCCTGGTCATAAAAAAAATAACCCTAACCTACTCATCACTCAGCCATGGTAGGTTGGTAGGTGCTAAATCGCATAAAGGACTAATTGGTTTGGTCTAGGAAAAATTAGTTTATCCTAAAATCGGGTTTGGCCGGTAACATATATATATTTGTTTAGACAAAGGATAGAAGACAAGCATTTTAACTGCTCAATTTTTCTTACGAGAATAAGTCGAGCGAGAGCTTAAGTCCTTTTAGTTTTACACCACATTACAAGAAACATGTTACATTTCGTCAGCGAGAAATACTATGTCGTCTCTGTTTTGCGAACGCCACGTTTCGTAAGCTTCTTCAATCTCTTATCTAATCTCAATACTAGCTCATCATTGATTAACTTATCCTCGCACGAGTGAAAGTCCATTGATGATTGTTTAGCTTTGGACTATACATTATGAATGACCTTTGGTAATGAGTTCATTAAAATCTCTTTTCTTTTTCATTGAGCCCTCTAAATAACAGTTTACAACCCCACAATACTAGTTCATATTTCAAAGGTTTAATCACAGATTTAAATATCACTTTATCCTGTTTAATCACTGCATTAAACTGCATCACATTGTAGCAATAACAAATAGCGCTGGATGTGTATTTTAATATTGTTCGGCTTATAATCCCCACATCGCACGCATCCTAAGCAGGACGATTGATTTAGAGGCCGACCAGTGATTTATCCTCCGACCGAATATGTATTGGACGGCCTTTTTACGTTCATTATTAAATACGGCAGCTCTATTTTACTGGCTGCGGTTTATAGTTTGTATAAATTATTCCTAACTTACTATCTATTTACATTGAAAGACGGTTCTTAATGGAAGTCACATTTAGTGGTTATATAGTTATTAGTTAAAAAGTGGCACAACGGATTTGATGTTTGAAATTGGAGTAAATGCCCAAGGGAGCTTTTCCACTTTACAGAATATCACAGGCAAGTAACTACTCCTGATTAACAGTAACTTAAAAGTGTTGTGTTTCCATGACTCAACGTTTCCATAGTTCGACAGGCTTATCCTGGATGGGGTTAGGGGCTACGCGCGAGTAGTCCTTGGTGTTACAAGCGTCTATATGCTACCATGACTGCTTATCTTTAAGCGGACCGAATTCTTATTTGTTACCTTTGTAGCGTGAAAATACGGTTTTTAATGACAGGATGAAACATTTAAGTATTTTTATTTCGAATCAGACAATACTTAGGTAATTATTTGCTATGTATATATAAGACTTATATTTTCATAAAACTTAATAATTTAAAATAAACAGTCATGTGTTGCTCTGTAATCAAAGATTTATTCTATTAGAAATACAGGTAACATTACATATCTAACTACTTCACAAAATAATAAATTCTTACCTGTAATCAAAGAAACGACATTTAAAGTTTATTCTAATAATAATATCTATTTTTTAAAATTAAAATACTTAATCACTTAATAAAATTCATTACAATATCATATTTGCTTTTGACATTATTTTTCTCAATGACATTTGACATAATATGACATTATGAATAAAACCTCTTTACCGAAATTAAAGAAATATATTTTCTTTACATCTCCCCCCCTAGGGACTGTATGTAAGCCTACAGAAATAACTTACAGAAACCTTTTATTATGATTATTTTTTTTAAGTATTTTTTACTAAAGCCGGAGTTAGCTTTGTAATATGAAACATATTTGATTCCATTTTTTTATGACCTGTATCAATTTTAAATATTGTGTTTGATATTCTCTGTACAATTTTAAATGGTCCTATTTTTAGTTCATCTAATTTATTCCTATTTAATTTATTACCATTTTCTACATAAACCATGTCACCAACATCAAATTCATAATATCTATGTTTCTCATCAAACAATTTTTTGTTATAATTATGTGACTTTAGTGTATTCTCAAAGGCTATCTTCCTGTCTTTTATCCAATCAGTACAACATGTTTTCTCTTTTAATTCACTAGGTAAAAATGATACATCCACACCATACAAAAGATAACTCGGTGAAAAGCCTGTAACTGAATGATTAGTTTCATTATATTTACGAACGCATTCATGAGCTATTGTTGTCCAAGCTTTCTTTTTCCCTTCTTCGTTTATCTTGCATCTGATTTTGTTCACTAATGTTTGATTAAGTCTTTCATTCAAGCCATTAGAGAATGGAGCATTTACTGCTGTAAATATAATAGGAATCTGGTTGTTATTTAAGAAAGTTTTGAACTCTTTGGAATTTATTCCTGGATATTGATCGGTTAGCAGCATACCAATGTTGTCTATATCTTTTACATTCTTCACTAACTTAATAAAATCATTTGCACATTGCGTTTTGGATGTTAAAATAAATGCATATCTTGTAAAATGGTCCACTAATAAATGTAGATATTTTTTTGTTGATCTGGAGCCTCCAAAACCTCCTATTGTATCTATTGAAATAATCTCAAAAGGTTTTGTAGCTGGTCCTAAATGAGACATAAATCCGTATTTCTCTTGTCCTCTAGACTTATTTTTCAAGCAAATGTCACAGTTCCTGCAAACTTCATTAATATTTTTAATCAAATTTTTGGCTGTATAATATGGCCCGATAGTTCTTTCCATTTGTCCAATTCCAATATGGCACAGGTCTTTGTGTATGGTTCTTATTAATTCAATACTAAATTCTTCAGATAACACAATTCTTTCTTTATTTTTAAATTTTTTATAATATATACCGTTTCTCAGAATGAATTTTTCTTTTCTATTTTGTAAATATTCATTTTCCTTTTGATCCATTACAATACTGTCTATTCTAATAAAATTTACAACTTTTAACAGTTCATCTACATTTTCATTTGGCTCTAATACGGGATTTCTGCTTAGACAGTCTGCTTCTAAATTTTGTTTTCCTGGAGCATATTTTATTTTAAAATCATATTGTGATAAATAATATGTTAAATCACCTAATTCTTCATCAGTCCTAGATTTAATATTCATGTTTTCAAGTGGTTTATGATCTGAATAAACCGTAAACGACCTGCCAATTAACCAGTACTGCCAATATTTCACAGCCTCCTTAATCGCCAAACATTCTAAGTAAATAGCTTTCTTCTTTTTTTGTGTCTCATTTAGTTTTTTCGAAAAATAAGCTACTGGTTTTTCTTTGCCGTCGAGTTGTACTTGTTTTAAAATAGCACCAATACCTTCAATAGATGCGTCAGTGTAAATATTTATTGGTAGATCTTTATCAAAAATCTCTAAAATTGGCTGTGAACATAGAAGACTTTTAATTTTATCAAAAGCATCTTGGCACCTGCTGCACCAAATAAATTTTTGGTTTTTTCTCAGTAGATTATGTAAGGGATCTAGTATTATAGCACTTCTTGGTATATATTCATGATAAAAATTTATTTTTCCTAGAAATTGGCGAATATACTTTTGTGTTTTTGGAACCGGAAAATTTTGTATCGATGCCAAATTATCTTTTATTGGTTTTATTGAATTATTTTGAATAATATGACCTAAATATTTCACTTTGTCTGTTGCAAAAGAACATTTCGTAAATTTTAATCGAAAACCTTCTATTTTTATTGCATCTAGTAACTGGGTTAGATGATCAATGTGTTCAATAAACGTTTTAGAAAAAACGAGGATGTCATCAATATAATTAACTGCAAATCCAGTAAGTTTATAGTTCCTTAGTATATTGCTTAATATTCTCTGAAAAATCGCTGGAGACGTCTTCAAACCAAATGGAAGGCACGTCCACTGGAAGTGTCCATCTTGCGTTACAAACCCTGTTTTCTTCCTGTCTTCTACACGTAAAGGAATAGACCAAAAAGCAGAATTTATATCAAGAGTAGTAAAGTATTTGCAATTTCTTGTTTTTATCGTGAGGTCATCAATTAGTGGAAATGGTTGTGCTTGTGGAACTACAATTTTATTTAGGTCCCTGAAGTCGATACAAAGTCTTGATTTTCTGTTATCTTCTTTTTTAAATGCTAATGTGACAGGTGCTGCAAATGGACTGTAAGATTCTTCGATTAGTTTGTTATCTAATAACTTTGATATTTGTTCTTCTATCTCTTTTTTGTCTTCTATAGTACACCTATAAGGCCTCTTACTGCAATATTTGTTTACTAATAAATCTATCCTTGCTTCATATTTCTTAACTGTCCCTATATCGTATTTGTTTTTTGCAAAAATCGACTCATATTTATTGACCAGTGTATTAATCTCCGATTTTTGGTACTCGTTTAGATGTTTTATTTTCATTTCAAAATCGTTTTCATTAATATGTTCATTAAAATTTATCGTGTATTCATTTATTATATCACCTATATCTTCTATAGTTTTTAATTTTTTTAATGTTTTATTCCTTTTCATATTCTCATTATTTTTATTTATACATCCCGCCTGGGTTATTTTTAAGTCCTCATTTTGTATTAGTCTGAATATTTTTATTAAATCCAATCCAATTAAAAAATCATATTTAAAATGGGACTCATCCATAATATAAACATCAACTTTATTTTCTATATCGAAAATTTTAACTTTCAAATTAGTCAAACCACTTGTTTTCTTAACACCATTAATAGTTACTAAGCTTGCTTCATTCATACTGTTTCTCTTTCCTTTTATTTTTAACAACTTAGAATTAACTAAAGAAACATTTGAACCAGAGTCGTATACTCCGTTTACTTCCAGCTCGTCATTTAGTAGTAGTTTGACATATATTAATGGTGTCACTATTCGTTTTTTTGGTAAGTTTCATTCAATTCAGCTTCTATCACCGAATTATTTACATGTTTAATGAAATTTTTTTCCGCCCTATCATCGTCTTTGGTTTTAAACCAGCAAATTGACTCAGAGTGGTAACGAATACCTTTACGCAATTTCTCACAAATTTTACATGGATTGATAATTTGATTTTTACTACTTATTTTTGAATTCACAAACTTTCTATTAACGAAATAACTTTTTTTACTCAACAAATGTTCATATTTGCTTACCTCATTAAATAAATCAACAGTATCCATTAATGACTGCCTATCAATCCTATTAAGTACAAATTCGGGTAAACCAGCTGCAATAAGATCCACCAAAGTACCTACATCAATAGTTTTTCTCATATCAAGTAATAGCTTCTCTTTTCTTATAGCATAATCCAACAGCGAACCATCTCTGTACTTAAAAAATAATGCGTAGTTGACCGGGTTCCATCCCTTATTTACAAAGGATACACAAAATATGTTCTTCCAAACAGACCATTCTGAGTTTATAGTACACTTCATAAGCATAGAACTGTACCAATCTGCACAACTCCTATCCATAAATAATCGAAGTATTTCTATTTTCTTTTCATCTGATGTTATTTCAAAACGAATGCATTCTTTTTCAAAATTTTCAATCCACTGACTTGCGTTTGAATTTTTGCTTGTAAATTTTTCAAGGATGAACTTGTCTGCAATATGCTTTATGTTTTGTTGCGTGTTTTCTAATATTTTTTCACACATTTTCCCAAACGTGTCAGTTTCTTTTCGATGACCTAATTGTTCTTGACTTAACTCTTCCAAAAATTGATCTCCAAATTGTAAATTACCGTCGTCATCTATATAGACTTCCTTCAGCTTTTCTGACATAGTAATCCAAACTCGTCTTTTTTGGTATCTTTTTTTTAAGCTATTTTTAACTTTTTTGTAAGTAATTGTTTTCACTAATTCTTCGTGATAAGAAACTGACTGCAATTCTTCTGGTAATACATAGCATTTATTGTCAATCGTGGTGATTGATGTTATGCCGCACATATTTGACTTTTGATCACTCGCAGGTAGTAGTGTAAATTCAAAGCAAAGTTTCTCCATTATCAATTAAATTTTAAACAAAAATGTCGTTTTATAAGACTTATATTTTCATAAAACTTAATAATTTAAAATAAACAGTCATGTGTTGCTCTGTAATCAAAGATTTATTCTATTAGAAATATTACAGGTAACATTACATATCTAACTACTTCACAAAATAATAAATTCTTACCTGTAATCAAAGAAACGACATTTAAAGTTTATTCTAATAATAATATCTATTTTTTAAAATTAAAATACTTAATCACTTAATAAAATTCATTACAATATCATATTTGCTTTTGACATTATTTTTCTCAATGACATTTGACATAATATGACATTATGAATAAAACCTCTTTACCGAAATTAAAGAAATATATTTTCTTTACATATATATTATCTATTCAAAAACGTTGCACAAGCTTCACATTTTAAAATATGTATTTGGTATTAATTATAAACACAATATTTATATTTATTCACAGCAAAGTATCACACTGTCACACAGATATTTTTGTCCAATAATCCCCAACCAACACACAGTAGCTCTACACAAAACATCGTTAATCATGAATCAAATTAATTAAAACATAAACTATGCAGCAGTTTAGCGAATTTTGTCGTTAACGTCGTTCGTGTAATTACTGGAGCTATAATGATATTACGCAATTGTTTTAAAATAAACGGGATGCATGTAAATCGTGTTTGTAGTTTTCATACGACGTTTTCATTATTTGCAGTATTGATTGGTCAGCATCAATCGCGATATGCAAATATTAGCTTCGGCTGGTGACCGGCACGCCGGTGATTTACGCGTGTCGCGACGCTACGTTATGCAATTACGATCGCTTATTAAAAATTAACCGGCGAACTGCAACGGCCGTGACAACGCCGCGCCGCGTTTCTCGCTTTACATGTATACGCTCCCGGTTTATATGCTCGCATACCATTGTGCAGGATTAAAGCGGACTATATCAATAGGTAGCGCCATTTTTAGCCTGCAATAATTTATTATTCAATTTATTCATTTTGAAATTACAATTTATCAGTCTTTTAATAATCGGATTAAGAACGATAGCTGAGCGTCGTTATTCTGAAAACTAAAATCACGAGAAAAAATGCGCATATAATATTTATCGATTCAGACTTACAATTTCACACAAGTACAGTAAGATACTGTGAAATAAACTGTTTTTGGTCATGTGATGTATATAAAATAAAAAGGTTCGCTTATATAAAATAAATAGGTTCGCAAATCTTTTTCTTTTACCTCGTAAGTACAGGTTTGCAGCCACCGCCCGTCGTCACAGATTTGAAGGCGTAACAAGATTCGAAAGAAAATAAGAAAATATCCAGTCGTCTCACTACGAGTGTGATGTGTAGGGCATAACGGTAGCGGTGTGGATAGGTAATAAATTATCTATATAATATTATAGTAGAGAAATATTACTAACAGGCCTCATCGTTGGAATTAATGAATTTGTAAACGTAGGAAATCAAATCATTCCCACGAAGAGGCTTGCTTTATATCCCGTACTAGCTGACCCACCACACGTTGATTTGCAAAAAAAATATGATAAATCGGGAGTGGTCTCCCCTTGACTTCCTCGTATACAGGAAACGACTCAAAGGTTAATAGAAACCTTATATTTTGATATCATACGTGCGTGTTAAATTTTGGTCACCCATCTAAGTACCGACCGCGCACTTGGTTGCTTAACTTTCGTGATCGACGGCTCAAAATTTGACAGAAACCTTACATTTTGATGTCATACACATATGTTAAATTATATATAGCAATAAGTTAAAGCATGCTCGAGTTATCAAACACACAGACACACACACAGCCATAATTCCAAAAAAAATATTTTTGGACTCAGGGAGGTCCAAAACGTGTAAATCCGTCAAAATCTCGAGGTCGAATTTTTTGACGATTACAAGACTTCCTCTATACTACGTTACGAGAAAGTAAAAATGTGTAATAAGTATAAGTACGTCATTTAATCACGCTCATGATCCCAAACGTGGTTCCATTTGTGTTGTGAATTTGTGTGCTTTCTGGTTGCATTGCAACGGTTGTTTGTGTCACTTATTTATTAATGTATTTACGCTTTGTAATAAATTTAAAAAAAATCTAACTCTCGAATATTGTGCGCAATGTTCTTAATTTTTCTTTCCGTGAGAATCTTCTGCAAAGTATTGCAAAATTTAACAAAAAAGATTAATGAAATAGTTAAAGTCCTTCTGAAGTTATGGCGTGACCATGGGAAACAGGGATTCATTTTTATATACACGGGTCTGCAAACTAAGTATCACACTTTTAAAATTACAATAACTTTATAAGTATACAAGATATGCTTTTGAAATAAAAAGGACTCGAAAAAGAGTTTAATTTTGTGAAAAATACTTCATAGTCGAGGATCCTTTTAAGAAATGGCTAAAATAAACTTTAAAAACAAAAATAATCCTTTTTCTTTCAATTGTAATATTAAAAGTGTAGTACTTAGTTTTGCAGACCAGTTTATATAGATTAAATTCACAATTTTATATTTGGATTCCATGTTTTTACCCGTAGACAAACGTCGTAATTTGTAATTTCTCTATTCTATTCGATTTATCATCTCTCTATTCTATTCGTCATAAGTTAAAATTCGGTACGTTGATGATTTTTTTTTTTTAGTTTTGATATGAATCTGTTTTACTTGGACGTATTCAACGACTTAAAATCAAAAATAGTCTCCAGCAAGTCAAGTTGTCTCAACAAGCGCTCTACGCTCTACTTGAATATTTATACTTTGTTCTTGCCACAGATATCTACGGAATACTAATTTGTTTATATTTTTATTGATGGTGCATTGATTTTTTTGAAAAATAAACTAAATAAAATTTAAGAAACCTATCATGTCGTGATTAAATGCTGAGACGGGAATCTTGCCAGCGACGTGTTGTCATGGCATACGTAACTTCATTCATTGGCTGCTATTTCGATATAAACAAATACTTCATAGTTAATATAAAAACGGCAATTTGCTCATACACCGCAATCATATTTTATTAATTATTTGCAGAGACCATGAGGAGATTTTATAGTGTTTTGTAATTTGAATAAACCCCACATTCAGAAGATACCGATTTTTAAAACATTTTCCAATCAAATAAGTTTTATTCACTTGGGATTGGTTGTTTTATTTGTTAAAGTATAGTTAGTTTCAAATAATTGATGTGATGTACGAATTTTATTTATTTGCGACTTATAATGTGATAAGTGACTTTTGTGACTCGATAATTTTATTCCGCTAATCGGTCATTGATAATTTAATGCAATAAAAGCTCTTATATAATACTAGCTTCCGCCCGCGACTTCATCCGCGTGGACATTTTACCCCCTTAGGGGTGGAATTTCCAAAAATCCTTTCTTAGTGGATGCCTACGTCATAACATATACCTGCATGCCAAATTTCAGCCCGATCCGTCCAGTGGTTTGGGTTGTGCATTGATAGATCACTATGTCAGTCAGTCACCTTTGGGTTATATATATTTAGATTAAATAAGCAAGCGTTATGAATGATGTAAATTGCAAACCATACAGTTCAGTATTTTCAAAAAACAATATCTCATGGGACTCCACATCTGGAATACGTTATCAAATTACATTCAAGTTTGAGTATCCGAAAATTGGGCTCATAAACATGCTACCAAAACAGAGAATTACTCTACGGGGTAAAGGACCTAATTAAAAACAGAACAGATCCTGACCAGACCGTCACATGGGAGAAATAGGGTATGTACGGCATTACGGTATCCCAGCGCCGGTGTATCATCAAAAACATCGCAAAAAGCCACAAGCGGGCTCTGGGCGTAATAGCGAATATAATGTATGCTAATGAGGGCGGGCGGGCAGGCGGACGTGACGTCACGCGTCGGACCGCAGCCGCCGCTGCCCGCGCCTAACGAGCGGCTGTGCATTTTCAATACGCCAACCACTGGGCCTCACAAAGACAAACTGCACTAAACCGTTAAAGGGTACCTACTTAATTAAGCCTTGAATCGCTTATTCATTTCTTATGATTGTGAACAGCATTTATATTCCAACAAGAAACATTTTGCGGCGAAAATAGCCAAGACTGGATATTCAAAGGGTTGGAGCAGAAGAAGCCATTTACGATAATAAAAACAGCGCTCGTGCTACAAAAATAATAAAAGTTAGCGTTAGGAAGCCGCGAGGCGCGAGGCGCCCGGCGCCGGGAGGCAGGCACGGACGGCTCGTCACGGGCCTGTTTACTATCATTCCCGGGGGATGCTTATTTCTTCTTTGTTTTAAGATTTCTTCTACTTTCACCACCTTATTAAAACTTTGGAGTATTTAACCGCTAAAGCTCAGTTGCATTTAAATATGCTTGAAAGGAAATGTATCCATTCATATTTTTTCATATCATTCTTTCAAGTCTTATATTAGTGGTAGATAAAGTAGTAAATCCACGAACAGAGACTACATATTAGAAAAAAGGTCTTCTGTAAGATAGATGACTTCTAAGGGGCGCTTTAAACAGCGGCTAATCGACTGTGGAGTGCCTGATGTCATTAATATTCACTGGATACTGTCTAACTTTAATTTTGGTATTCCTACAGGTTACGAGGATACAACTGAGCACTGTCCTTAGATCGTAAAACAAAAAGAATATATCAAAAAATACCAACTAGATTCTCACCTGAAAGTTGGGCCTGGTCTGAGTGCTTTAAGAGAATTTAAATTTATTGTTCATGAGAACTAAGAAGTCGTACTGAACTTTGGATAGTGAATCATTCATGAGTTTAAAGAGGTATTAAAATAAAAGTTTTATAAAGGCATCTAGATACTCATTTATTTTGAACAACTACTAATTATATAAATTATATCTAGTTTTTATTAGGCTTACAAAAACTACGTGGTAACGAAAATGGAAAATGTTCCAAGATGTCTGAGGAATTAACATGACCGTTAACTACTTTAAAGGGGAAAAGTATGTCAGAATTTTCCGGCGGGTATGTAACAATGTTAAACCATAATTAGCGAGACTATAGATTATGACGGACGATAAAAATAGTACGAGATCCCACTGCAAAATAGTGCACTCATCGAGTATATGCTAAAAACCTAATCTGTACGCATATTTATGATCAGGAGAATATTATCTACTAGGTTGCCTATTAAAATGTGGCCACTAGTATTTTTTTTTGTTAAAAATACTAGCGGCCACATTTTGATAGGCAACCTAGTAGATATATATAAAAGATGCCTACGCAACTGATATACATGTTACAGTCACAAAGAAAACTCTATTACAGGTCTGAGTCGGGATAATATAAGATACAATCTGCGGTTTAATAGGTATACCTCTGTTTTTTGGTCGGGAATGGATCATCCATCAAACGGTGTCGACTGATTTATGGCAACAACGTAGTGAGCCGACAGGAGCGGAGCCTACTCGCGATGACGACACGATTAAGAGCCGAGGTCGGGGCGGGCCGGGACGGGAAGGAGACGACGTGATCACGTGACATGTGAGCGAGTCACTAACTTGGAATCGCATATTTTTACGACACGCGAACTTACGTCACACCTTTAGACAAATCGCTGCGTAACTGAGCCCTTTTACAATAAGCTATTACGCGAGGGGACCGTCAGTATTGGAAATATTTGAAACTCGAATATAAAGCATTAAGCATTTAAATTGGGAGCCTACAATTGGACTCGGTCTATTCCAGCGCCGTAATAACTTACCATAACAATCGAACCTTTATGTATATTACTGTAATAATAGAGAGCATTATTTCAGACGTGAATCCTGCACATTAGTGGCCAATATATCGTCGACCAGAGTGCGCGCATAGTCTACCAATATTATTAAATACGTTACTTTTATTGCTAAAGATGGTTTATTAACCATTTTCAAAAGAAAGGCGGTATTTCCACAGAGACACGGCTATCGAGGTCCCAGGTACTGCGAGAAAATTGCGAGTATTCATCATAAAGCGTGACGTTTAAAATTACCCCCAGTCCACCCGCCAACCCACAATAAATCAAGGTAAACACTAGATTCGGTAACTGAACCTTTATTTTAGGTGCTTTATAGAAAGCACCTAAAATAAAGGTTCAGTAACCGAAAACGGCGTCAACTCTAATGCTGGTAAAATAATCCTTGTTTTTGTAATAGCTTAGAAATGTTATACAATCTGTGTTTAAATCCGATTGCATCAGATTTTATTACACATAAAATTATTAGTCTGGTTTTCTGCTCCGGTGTAATTTTTTGATATTTTGAATTAGCGTAGTTTAAAAACACTGTGACAGTACTAAGATTTAGAAGATTACTTCTAAACATTGTATGTGTAACTATGAGGGATGTAATGTAAAAATATGCAAGACTACGTTTTGCAACTTTTTTACTGGTCTGACGTTTTGCAGTAAATACATCACAGAAGAGGTTTTTATTCTAAATAATAATAATGTACTTGTCCAGCTTTTTTTTAATGAATTGTCTCTATTAGCCAAAACAAATCTATGTAGCTTATGCCTTATTCTTGTTTATTTATTTTTTGTATTTGTTGGCCTTCGAAGGACCAAAACTGTTGGCGTAGATTCGGCTCTCGAAGGTCCCAATGCTTGTTGACGTAGAGTGTGGACTGTATATTGTGAAAGAAAGTCACAGCTATTTTTCGATGTTCTTTATTCCGTTTTTGACTACTTGACTAGGCTGCTAGACTACACTATTTACAAAAATGGCCCTACTCTTATACTAAGTAACGGCTCGCAACTAGCGGCTGCTTAACGGAGCGCGTCGGACGAGTCGCCTGCGCGCGGTCGCCCCGCTGCCCCCCGCGCGGGGGTGACGCCAAATTAATGCCGGCTCCGCCATTGGTCGGCGCTTCTGTATTGCAGGCGATGTGATTGGTCGCGGTGGCTGTGGCTCGGCACGGCGGTCGTCTACATCCTCCCCCCGGCGCAGGAATCCTCTCCGCAGCCTCCAACTGGGTCGACGTCCCCGTGCCCGTAGTGCAGCGCGTCCCTTCCCGCTGGTCCGGGGAAGGTGCGGATGTTGTCAACACGATGAGTCTGCTCGTTGGTCTTCTGAATATGCCCCCTTTTGTTTTCACTTCCGCAACTCGTACCACGCCGTCAGGTCCTGGGATGGTACGGGTAACAATACCCTTGGGCCATGTGTTGCGGGGCATTGTTGAGTCAGCGATGATCACCGTGTCACCGATCTTTGGGTCTCGTCGGTTTCCTTGGTTGAGGCGAGGTACGAGCGTCGGTAAATACTCGCGTACCCATCGTCCCCAGAAGTGGTCGGCCAGTGCTTGTGCCGCTCTCCATGTTCTTCGGTCAGCTTCGGTGGTAGGTCCCGTGAGTGGCAGTCCTCTTGATGACCCCAACAAAAAATGGTTAGGGGTCAGCGCTTCAGGGTCTTCTGGGCTGACGGACACATGGGTCAGTGGGCGAGAGTTGACCGCATGCTCCGCTTCGGTGAGCAGCGTGGCGAGCACCTCTTCCTTCGGCGCCCTCTCTCGTAGCGTTGCTTGAAGTGCGGTTTTGACGGACCGCACTAAGCGTTCCCACGCACCACCCTGGTGCGGCGCGCCCGGCGCTATATACTTCCAGGCTGTCTCTCGATCCATGGCGTAGCGGGATAATTCAGGCAGCCATTCTTCGTATGCCTTCTTCAATTCGACATCCGCTCCCTTGAAGTTGGTGCCGTTGTCTGAATAGATGATGGCCGGCCACCCTCGTCGTGCCGCCATCCGTCGCAGCGCCATGAGGGCAGAGTCAGTGGACAGGGACGCCACTAACTCCAAATGCACCGCTCTTGTTGTTAGGCAGGTAAATAGTGCGCCCCACCGTTTCTCTCTCCTCCGGCCGATAGTCACTGTCATGGGGCCGAAGTAATCCAACCCGCAGCAGCTGAAGGGTCTTTCATAGCTTTGGAGGCGTTCCCTCGGTAGGTCTCCGATCGGAGGGTTCTGTGGTTTCTTGTTTCGGAGGCGGCACATGGGGCAGGTGGCCGCTATCGTCTTCACCGTAGGACGCAGCTTTAGCACCCAAAACTGCTGTCTCACGTCGTTGACTACTCGTTCACAGTTCGCGTGGCCAGCTCTTCGATGCTCCCGGGCTATCAACAGCTTGGTTAGCCCATGTCGCCCGTCCAGGATGATTGGTTTCTTTTGGGTGACTGGTACGTCCGCCTTTCCAACGCGCCCGTTCAGCTTCAGCAGCCCGTCTTCCCACAAGATGTCGAAACGGTGAAGTGGGCTGGTCCTCGGCATGTTGTGTCCCTTCTTGGCGCAGTCAATCTCCGTCGGAAAGGAGTCCTTCTGTGCTTGTTGTAACCATAGATTCGTAGCCATCTTCATGTGGTCGTGGTTAAGCGTGGTCGTTCGTTCACGACACCGTTGTGTGAATAGTAATACGCGTGCCGTGGTCCCAATTAGTCGATCGTAGTTGGAGAAGCGCTTCAGGTCAGGTAGGGCGGCGTTTTCTCCATCGGTCGTCGTCGTGGTTACGTGCAGCACTTCGGTTGGTTCTTCTTCCACGGCGCTCATTTGTGGCCATTCTTCCTTGGGTCGGGTAAGGAAGGCAGGCCCGGTGAACCATTCGTCTTCGTTGGTTGGAGTGTAGCCCGTTCGTGTGGCTACGTCAGCTATGTTGAGGTGCGTTGGAACCCATCGCCAGTCTCTGGGCTCAGAAGTCTCGGTGATCTCGCCGAGACGATGTGTGACGTACGGCGTGTATCGTCGACTGCCATTTCGCAGCCAGTGGAGGACTGTTTGGGAGTCCGTCCAGTAGGTGGTGTGATCGACACGCAGCCGGTGCTCTGCACGGATCGTGTTTGACAGTCTTGACCCGATGAGTGCGGCTTGTAGTTCTAGTCGGGGCACGGTCTGTGCCTTTAACGGGGCGACCTTTGCTCGCGCCGCTACAAGTGCAGTCTCCTGGTGGCCGTCGGCGTACTTGATCACCCAGTAGGCCACGGCGGCGTATGCCTCCTCGCTGGCGTCGCAGAAGATGTGTAGATCGTGGCGGCGTACTTCTCTCCCCCCGTGGTAGCATCGAGGGATTCGTAGCTCTCTCACTGTGTTCATTCCCGCCAGCCAGACGTCGAATTCCTCGGCGATGTCTTCAGGTAGGGGTTCGTCCCACCCTGTCTTAAGACGCCATAACTTCTGCAGCGTGATCTTTGCTGTGATGGTGTAGCAGCTGAGCAGGCCAAGTGGGTCGTAAATGCTCATGACGGTCGCGAGGGCTTCTCTTTTCGTTGGTGGTCGTTCCCTATTCTTCACGGCCAGTGAAACACGGTGTAGCGCTGTATTGAAGCTCAGATGGTCAGTGTCTGAGTTCCACAGGAGTCCCAGCATCTTCTCGGTGCCTCCCAGCGGCGTGGTGAAATCTTGAGCTCGATGTTCGGGGTGCGTTGCTCTTCGTAGGTCTTCATTATTCGTGTGCCAGCCCCTTAGCACGAAGCCGGCGTTTCGATGTACCGCGTCGACTTGCTTGATCACTTCGCAAGCTTCGTCGATGGTGTTGAAGCTATCGGCGAAGTCGTCCATGTAATGTGCTTCAGTGATAGCTCGTAGCGCAGCAGGGTGAGTGTCCGCATGCTCTCGTGCGTTGTGGTTTCTCACACTATGAGCGAGAAATGGTGAACTCGACGCCCCAAAGATCATCGACGTCATCTTCATCTTCTTTGGTTTTTCATCTTGTTTACAGGCTCGCCACAGGAACATTTGTGCCGGCTGGTCTTCCTTTCGTATTTTGATACGCAGAAACATTTCTTCAATGTCGGCGGTCACTGCGTAAATCCCTTCTCGAAACCGGAACAGAATTTTCTGAAGAGATTGTAGTAAATCTGGACCATCCAGGAGATGATCGTTCAGGCTGACACCCCTAGACTTGGCTGCCGCGTCGAAGACCAAGCGCAATTTCCCGGGCTTGTTCGGGTTTCGCACAGCGAAGTGTGGCAGGTACCATGCGACCGGGCTGTTGTCTTCGGTGCCGTCGCATGCCTCGGCGTACCCCTTTTCAATGAGGTTGTCGATCCTTCGTTGATATTCTTCACGTTCACTAGGATTTTTCTTCAGTCTGTTTTCTAAGTTGGTCAGCCGGCGTAATGCTGAGTCGTAACTGTGAGGCAGTCTTGGGTTGTCTTCTCGCCACGGCAGACCTACTTCATATCTGTCGCCTTGTTGAGCTACCGTGCGTTCGAAGGTAGCAATAGCTCGCTTATCTTCTTCTCGAATGTGTTTTGATTCTAGTGACACCCCCAGAGAATCGATGTGAAAGTGTCGATCGATCAGCTGTTCTAGCCGGTCTTCTTGTGGCAGTCCCGTTGCCACGATGTGCAGCGTTTGTTCGTCGCGTTGCATCCATTTGCTTGGAAGTGAACCATGGATGACCCAGCCGAGCTCCGTTCTTGAGGCGGCCGGTTGCCTTGGTCCGTTTGACAGCAGCTCGCGAGTGATGATGAGAGGCCAATTGTCGGTGCCAATGAGTATTTCGGGTTTGGCGTTCTTGTAAACTACTTCATCACGGTTGAGCCCACGGAGATGTTGATGACGCCGGTATCGATTGAGGCGTGAGGTCCAAACCAAACATAGTTCTGGCGACGATCTCGTGTTCCACTTCTTCGTGAAGGCCCTTGATCTTCAGACTAATTTTACGGCTCTTCATGGCTTGGCTCTTGCGACCGATCCCTTTCACGTTCAGGCTGGTGACAGGTCCTTCGGCTTCAACACGTTTTGCCAAGTTATGGTCAATTAGCGTGACGGTGGAGCCCTCGTCGAATAGTGCGTATGTCTTGTGACTGCCCCGTTTCCCGGTTATGATGACCGGGCAGATTTTCAACTTGACGTCCATGTTTTCTGTGGCGCTTGTTGTCGCTACTGTGGCGTTTTCAGCTTGCTCTTCTTTGTGAAGCAGGCGGTGATGTGGACGCTTGCATCCGTTGACCCCGCAGCACTTCTGTCTGCAGTTGCTGCGACGATGTCGGTTCACTATACACTTAAAGCATAGCCTTTCTTTCTTCACTGCTTCCCAACGTTCATCAATCTGCAACTGTTTGAACTTCTGGCAGCCGGGAAGTGTGTGTGCTTCTTCACATGTGGGGCATTGCGGTGTCTCTTCTGTTGTGGTATACACTGGTTTCTTCCTTGCCTCCGGTCGGGAGGCGGTTGCGCGAGGCGGCTCTCGCTTTGGTTGTGGAGGGACGGCACCAGAAGGCGCTGGTGCGAAGTCGAACTTGAGGGCGCGGTCGGCCTCCCTCATCAGGAATGATGACAGCTTTATGATGTCGGCATCCGGTCCAGGCTGCGATTCGGCGAAGTCGTACCACCTTGACTTGAGGTGAAGGTGCATCTTGTTAAGGACTTCTCGCACTAACATTGGGTTGTAGAGGTAGCCTGGTTTCACGTTGTGTAGCACGGCGACAGTGTTCTGCACCTTCACTGCGAACATGTTTAGTTCGTTCGCAGTAGTGCCTATTTTCGGTAGCTTCTTCAAGTCTTCTATAGCTATGTCAACCAGGATCTCTGGACGACCGTAGCATTGTTCAAGGGTTTTCATGATTACATCTGGATGTGTCGCGGAGCTGAGCAGCGAGGCGACGTTCTCGCGGGCTTCCCCTCGTAGACAATTACGTAGTCTTGCAATATTCTCGATTGGTGTGAAGTGGTATAGTCGTGTTGTTTCCTTCATCGCAGCGGAGAACTGGAGCCATTCTATCGGCGAACCGGAGAAAATATGTAGGTCCGTAGCTTGACGTGGCGGCGGTCGTGACTTGGCTATGTTGTCTAGGACGGAGGCTAGTTTCTCGAAGCCTCTTCCTTTTGATATCGATCGTCTTCTTTCTTCCCGTTCGGGGAACCGTTCAGGCTCGGGATCGGCGGCGACTGTAGGAGCGGCGCGCTCCCCCCGTACTGGTTCGCAGGGTTGGGCACCCGCGTTGGTTTCGTCGAGCCAAGCGAAGACACGGTCTAGCTTCTCTGTTGGTTCGGGTTCTTCAGGTCCACTATCGTTATCTTCTAGATCAGCGATGTCAGCAGCCAACTTCTTTTGAACGAGCTCTGCTTCAATTTGTAGTTCGCGCCGGCGTATGGCAGCCAAGCGTTCTTCTGCTTCAAATCGTAGTCTTGCCACGGCGCTCGAAGTGGACTTCGTAGAACGTGCTATTCGAACACGTGTGGTCGTCGCTACCGCTGACGGCATCGCGGCGGTTGTTGATTGCAGGCCAGTAGTCATTGATGCCCTTGTTGGATGACCCTCTTGAAGGCGTGCTGCGCGGTCGTCCGCTTCGTTCCGCGGTTGCGCAGTCGAAGCCGAGGCTACGCGTGCGCCGGGGTTCCCGGTGCGGTTCGCAAAAGTCACGAGTTGCGAGCCTGTGCGCAGATTCTCCTCGGCCGCCGTGAGGTCGGGCCGTTCGCGTACTGTGTGTGTCGTCGACGGCGATCTTGGAGGTTCATTGAAGACACGACGTTGATCTTCGTCTTGGCCGGTCTGGCTTCTTGTAATAACCATGACGATCTTCTAAGGTGGTGTGGATCTCGAACAGTTCTTGTTTAGATCCGGCGCTCGATGGACCAAAACTGTTGGCCTTCGAAGGACCAAAACTGTTGGCGTAGATTCGGCTCTCGAAGGTCCCAATGCTTGTTGACGTAGAGTGTGGACTGTATATTGTGAAAGAAAGTCACAGCTATTTTTCGATGTTCTTTATTCCGTTTTTGACTACTTGACTAGGCTGCTAGACTACACTATTTACAAAAATGGCCCTACTCTTATACTAAGTAACGGCTCGCAACTAGCGGCTGCTTAACGGAGCGCGTCGGACGAGTCGCCTGCGCGCGGTCGCCCCGCTGCCCCCCGCGCGGGGGTGACGCCAAATTAATGCCGGCTCCGCCATTGGTCGGCGCTTCTGTATTGCAGGCGATGTGATTGGTTGCGGTGGCTGTGGCTCGGCACGGCGGTCGTCTACAGTATTAATATATTGAGTTTAATGCATTTCTAGAATTGAGCTTGCAGAAAAAAAAGATGTGGCTACCGAATTGGTGATGATTTGTGATTTACTGTGTTGTATCCTGTTAAAACAACGTTTGGAAGAACACACACTTTTCAGTCATGTAAGCTAATAAAATAAATCAAATAGCTCCAGCCATGAATTTCATTGTTTAAAAACTCTATCGAGAATATAAATATCACGCTTTGGCACAAAAGTCTCGTTGGTACAATAATTTAGGCGCCGGTTTGCAGATATTTATAGGTCGGTTAACATGGTGCCGGTTTTATACGAGCGTTGATTACGTTAACATAATTGGGTTGGTGCTGTGTATGTTAGCTTAATCGACTGTACATTTAGAAGAGACTACTGTGTCACAGGATAAAGGGAGAGTAGAAGCTGCTTCATACAACACGCGTTTACAGCAAACGCACAGATTCCATAGATACGGACTCTCGTACATCTTAAAAAGTACCCACAATTGACACATCAGCAGAGTTTTCCATTGTGGTGTTATTGTTAATGATCAATACACACAGTTTGTCATATACGCACAGATGACGCGCGATTACGGCGCTGCCGCCTGCCGCTGTAGATAAGCAAAAAGTAGATTATTGCATTTATATTGTTTCCAACGCGCGTAGAAACCAATATAGGCGAGCGTGAGAAGCACCGCGTCGTTTAACCATATACGACAAATTTGAAATTGATTTTTTCTGCATATTTCCTTTTGAAAGCACTAATTTAGTAAGGTCTTTACGTGTGCCACTGTACTGGAAGCATTTGAGCAAAACGTGGAGGTTTTTTTATGTTAAGTGGTTAGCAGACAAGCATACGACCTGCCTGCTGGTAAGTAGCTACTATCGTAGCCTATAGACGCTTGCTTAACTGACGTGACACTTGCGCGCTGCCAACCCTAGTCGTTCCCTGCCCCGTGGAGCTCAGGCGACTTTACTCACCAACAGAAACAAAACACCATAAAAATTTAGAATTATTTGGCTGTGGTTTACTGTAAGGACTACCTGGAGGTACTACCCCAGTTGGGGCTGCTCCAAATTCGAGCGCTTACTTATTACTATATCGATTATTTATGTTTATACAAACGGGAGACTTATATCCCCGTATCTACGTGTTTGTATGGACACATGGTGCTACTAAATTTTTGAACGTGTTCAAACCTTTACAAGTCATCCCAGCGTCGGCCCTACGTGTAAAAAAAATGTACATTGGCACTTATTATCTGAATGTACTTTATTTTGTGGCTGTGTCTTTTGCGCTTGTGACGTGCCTAGGTTTTAGTTAAAGTTCTAATTATCTTTGCTATAAAATAAATAAAGATAACCAAGGTCTGCATTGTTCGTCACTAAGTTTAGTACGGCTGAAATTTGATCAGGCTGTTAGTATATCATAAAGATTGGACAAGAAAGAGGGGAAGTAATACGTTCTCTCCGTTTGTACGGAGATATGCTCGCTGTACTATCCTCTTAATTTAATTATTTTAGCCTCAATATTTTAAATATTTATGAATTGACATTCGCCATCGAATAATTTCGGGAGAAATTTAGAACGCGGTACGAATGTAGCAACTCTCATAATTGACCTTCCTATACAATATGTGTAGATGCCCTATTGATCGATGTTTTCATGAGAAATAATAGTAACGTTTACGCAAAAACGAGATTTTTGTATATAAACATATTGATTGCGAATACTTATTCATTTATTAACTCTTAATTCTTGCTATTGTTAATAAAGTTATGACCACAGACAGATCTAGCTCGGGCAATTTAACAACAACGATAACTCGTTAAACTCCATTACCTAGTCGTTATATTTAGTGAATACGTTAACATCTGTGAAGTTAAACATAATTAAATTGGCGGAAACATGAGATTGTGCAATAGAAAATTCAGCGGATGCAGTGGTTCGGGGCAAAGTAAATTAACGTGGTGTGGAGATCGGAAGGCGCGGGTGCGACGTGCTCGGCGCATGCAGTCGTCACAAGAGCCCTAACGAGTGCCGAGCCGCTCGCCGCTCCTCGGTCGCGAACCACCCTCTTGCATTTATTCATGTCGTTACCGCTAACGATAATTTTATCGTGTGCTCATTTGCCGGCGCCGTCTCGCGACCATCCGTCAGCGCTTCCAAATCGACAATTTGTGCAACACTAAAAACTTTATTGTTACGTAATTGACCCCACTGTAAGTAACTCGACCGCGGATAATAGCGTCTAGTCTTTTTTTATGTAGCATTTGAATGTCGAGCTTAGTTCTCAGAACATTATTTTTGATTACATATTCAGAACTCTTGATTATACTGTTATATCATAAAATTAATTTTGGAATACCTTTAAATCAAATAATTCTGTTAAATTACTAAGTATCAATACACGACTCCATTACTGAAAAGCCCTCTTTTAACATTTATACCAAAGAAATAACTAATAGGAGCATCTTGAAATTCCCCTGCGAGTGTTGTGGGTAATTGAATAGCCGTAGACGGCAGCGTGCAGTTAAGGACGTGGCTGGCCACTGCACGGCGCGCCCGCTACGGCATAATTGCACAAACTTTCCTCAGCCTCGCATACATTTTCATAATTAAAGGGGCAGTTCGCACCAACTGGCGAAACTGGTGAACGTTATTTATAGCCACTCACCTCAATAACGTAAGTTTATCTTGTTGTAACTACATCCCAACTTCGAACCGTATATTATACCTATGTCAGAAGTTTCACTCCATACTGAATAATATGTATGTATTATCTGGTAGACAAACTCCTACACGGAACTTGTAGTGCCTGAATGCGTTGTAAATGCACGTACGACATGATCTAAAGCTACATGTTTTATACATGTTTTGGAGGATTAAACGGCATTCGTAAATTAGAAATTGAAAACGTAACGAAACACAGAGCAAGAAATAAATAAAACAGTAAAGTTATAACAAATGAACCGCAATATAAACAGAAAAAGTTAGAAACAGAAGGGGTTAAAAAGGTCTCGGAACTAAAATAAACAATGAAGAGTAGAGTCACCTAATGAACTCGTGAAAATTTGGCACAGCGTGTATAAGAGGGGTTGCTTATTACAAATTCTGCACGAATAGCACGTTCCTCTGTGACGTGAGCACAGTGTGAAATTTTAAGTCATCCCAGATTAAGGATTTTTCAGCAAGCAATACCATTCACCCTCGGGAAAACAAAGATGGCGACTTGTAGTGCCATCCGCTTTTCATCCTCTTATCACTGCGATCGGCAGCTTATATTCTATCCCGTAGCAGCCCCTAAGTCTGGCTTTCGCACATCTGCAGCCTCCAATTGTATCTTTTATGCCCGGATTCTAAGATACTTTTATCGGTGGTTTATCTGTTTATTGGCTCCATAATTTACAAAAATAGGTTTTATTACTAGTATCCTAGATTGTGATATTTGTGGTTTTATTAATAATTTAAGTTAAAATTTAATTATCACAATAAAAAATTATCTTCCATATTTTCTACATATCTTTAACTTGAAGATTGATTTTAGAAGAAAGGATTTTAATTTTGAACTTGAGTGAAATTGAATTACTCATTAATTTAAAATTCTATATCAGATTCGGTTTCATACAGTAAAATAGCTTTGACTTTTCAACCGACTTCAAAAAAGGAGGAGGTTCTCTATTCGACTGTATGTTTTTTTTTGTGTGTATGTTCCGCGATTACTCCGTCAATTATGAATCGATTTTGATGATTCTTTTTTCGTTAGAAAGGTCATAATTCAAAGGTTCAAATATATCGAAGTATGAATTATAAATAAAGAATTATAAATGTGTATCAATACTTTCCTTGGTTTTCTATGACGCTCTTTTCAACTACTACATAAAAATATTATTTATTTCTTACTTTTTAGTTTAAATTTGTACGCATTGAAGTCGGTTGTCCTATTTTTTTGCTAAAAATATTTTATTTTATTTAAGTCTTCTACTCTTCATTGATTGAATATTTATTATAAATATTTTTTGACTCCTAAACTAAATGAAAACATTGGTATTGTGTAGTATAAAAACTAAATATATTATAGTGAAGTAAGTTTAATTGCAAAATTAGGTGCTGTTTGCTATTTTCATATCTTAACAACCTTTGCTTGTAAGCGGTGTTGTGGCTACTATTTTGCGTGCTACAAGGTGGTGTGTTGAATTTCAAAGGATATTAATTCTTCTCTCTACTCTTCGTCTATTTAGTTCTATGTTTAATATAAATTGTAATAATGCATGACAAACATAGTGAACTGTGAACTTTTTTTCGTTTAATTATTTTCTTACTCATAAAGTAAATATCTAAACAAAAGCTCGTTTTCCTTAAAATTCACCATTTAGTGGCAGTAAAAGTAACTTCATAGACCAGGTGCTTACGGTACCTATTCGGGAAAGCAGTAACAATTACCAGTCGCTTATATGAGTTATACGACTTGTCACTTCGTTTACTTAACAAATGCGTTAATTGTGGCTGTTTGTGTTAGTTAAAAAATACTGGTGGTTTCTGAAACCGGGTTTTCATGATCGGTCATATAAATTTCTATTACGGCTTTTACAATTATTTGCACTTAGTCTTCAGAAAAATATTTATCACTAGGTAAACTATTTTTTGTTTGAATATAGTCATATCATAACTAATATACCCAATAATTTCAGCATAAATTGAGGCATATCAAGGAAAACGTTAAAAGAAGGCCTTCTTGCCAACCCGAAATAAATATCTCGCTTTTCCATTAAGGACATAAAAGCAATTCCGCGAGAGCCGAATAATAACGAGGGGCAGCGTTGTCCGGCCACGGCCTTCTCCAAATTTTATTTGCATCGCGGGGCTCGTCTCGGGCTGGGCCGCACGGCCTAGGGCGCCGCCGATTGCCCCAATAATCGCTATTGTGTAGAGCTCGTGAGGTCGGCTGGGCGCGGGGCGGGGCCGCTAACTCGCCGTGCTCGCGCCTCGCCCGCGCCCGCTTCCTCGCTCCAGTAGACTGGTCGACCTCTTGTGCAACTTCGAAATTGCATGCGCCCAAGAAAACTTCCACCTTTGAGAAAATTCCAAACGCTCCGACGTGCTCTCGATGTAAACTAGCAATAACCAGATACGTAACCGCTAGGATTGCCAATTTATTTTCTTGTTGTTGAAGATAAAACAGCAATACGTTAAGATTTTTGTGTTTCTTTTACGGGGAGATAAAATGAAGCTTTGTTTGGATAAGAATTTTCTAATCTTTTAAATACTTTAATAAAAATAAATAAATTAGTGAATCTAATTCTGGGTTCATTATTTTTAAAATCAGTTGAATGAAATATTACGTACAGTTTGGATATAAATGGAAAGTTAAAAACGATTATACGTGTTCTAAAAACTTTCGTAATGTAAAAATCGTAATTTTAACAGCCAGGCTTTATTAGCTTTTATGGATGGTATACAATACATAATATGTATAGGTTTGTAATATTTCGATGAAGTAGTGTAGAAACATATTTTGTTAAGCTTCCAAACAATTCTACGCCTTAATATATATTAACGTAAAACACGAATCTAGTGAATCTTTAGTAGTAAAACTTTGCGACGTGCTATTGGAGTAAAATATTTCGACAAAACTAACGTTACGTTCTTTTAAAATAATCCGAATTATTATAGCTAAATTTATTGAATTCAAACATTTGAAAAGACTTAATAGAGGAGCGAATGATATTTAGTAAATAAATTCAAACGTTAGAAAAATCAAAAGTGAAAGCCTTGTATCGTGAAATGTGCTACTTACTTCCATAAAAGCTCATGATAACACCTCAGCGAATCCTTCAGCGGTACGTTCACACTTAATTTTCTTAGAACACAGTAGCGGTAAGAAATAAAGTTAAAATTAAGACGCGAGTTTATGGGGCGTTACGGGGTGGAGGGCGTAGGTAGGTGCCCGGGGAGCGGCGGCGGTGTGAGAGGCCATTCGAATTCACCGCGCGAGCTGTGCCGTAGATAGCGGCAGGCGGAACACGTACTTCACTTCCACTAACTCCAACTATTGACAATATTAATGCACGCTTAGCAGGGCCAAGCGGCGCCGTGCACCGCTTACGGAATATTCCCTTAAAACATGCTCGCGAGCCGTCACTAGCCCCCTGAACCACTCTTATTTACCGGTATCGACCGAACTCTACGGTAACGCAAGGATCACTTATTGGCACTAATTTATTCCATTCCTAAAGAGAATTTCCCGGAAGTAACGCAAATATTAGACGAGGCTCGGCCCACGACGGCTCCCATTAATTCCAGAATTGAAATCTGGAATTGCGGCGGCGGCGGTGGCGAATTTACATTCATCGCGGTAAGAACTTAAATCAAGTTCTCAGTTACGATTCAGTTGCGATATTATTTTATTAAAATATGTAAATGACGCCGTTCTACCTCGCAGATACTACAGTGAGGACCTTACAATTGCGAGGGAGGATATCTCTAACGACGCAATATTTTCATTAGCGAGACTATTACCTACTAGCGTTATCGCAATTTTATACAGGTTTCTGCGTTATGTTACATCACTGGGGCTCCCCCTGTTCTCAGGGAAAATGGGAAATTCATTAAAGCTTATGGACAAAAATGTGATCTCATTTTCATTAAGAAATTAAGTAGGTGTTTTATATTTTAATTCATAAAACCTACATATAAAATAATGTAACGAGTTTTACAGTTTGCAATCTACTTTTTAGAAGTAAGAATATGGCTTTATGTTTACACTAAAATTATACTCTACTACATAAGCTTTCGCCAGAAAATAAATACAAAGAAGATGTCCGGTTAACCAGGTAAAGGCCGCCGCCCACCGACGATATAGTATATTCATGTTAAAATAAAAGAATGTCATTGTTAAATTCACTTTAAAAAGGTCCAAAATCATTTGTCTACGAAAAAAACCTTTGATGTGCCATGCCGTCACTTGAGAATATAAGAACTATGTAAGTACACTGTGGGGCTAGATTCAACCTTATTTGAATTACTTAGCACTCACTTTGAACACGAAGTAGGTAGTGTCTCACGTGCGTAGGACGCTTTCGTCGGATCCTAGCGGATATTTCGACTGTTTCGAGTAAAATAAAAGAATATCAATGCTAATTTCATTTAAAATAAGGTCAAAAATCATTTGTCTACGAAAAAATCCCTTGCCATGCCGTGTCGTTCCGCGCCGTCGGTGGGTGTTGGCCCTAATCGTATGACTAAGAAAGTGGCCATGTGCAGAATACAGACATGGGTGAGTGTGATCACAAGGGCCTCAATGAAGTTAGAAAAACTCAGCCCGCAGCTTCGGCTGATTCCAAGCACAAAGCAGTTTTCAATTTATCGGGAATAAATGCTTCGGTTGGCAGCTCAGACACCCAATTACCGCGCACAAAAGCTGATTACCGCGCGGGTGCGGGCTGGAGCGTGTCGTCGGCCGCGCTGCAGCCGTGCGCCACCGGAATATTTGAACGACTTGTGAGGAACTCTTCATTTACTCTCTTTACTTTTCAAGACGGTGACATAGAACGGTTGGCCCTGATTGAAAACGACGTCACTAAATAGATTTCATCTATCAAGTCTTTTATTTTTTTCCAAGTTTCGATCTACGTATGAGAATTTTGAAATGCTCGGCCATATTTGAAAGAATGAAAAAGACTTGTATGTATATTAGACTTTTGAAGGTCTCACATTTTTATTTATAAATTTCCTAAATTATTAGAAATATGTTTTAAAATTGAAAATACTGATTAAATTTTTGTTCTATACTCGGAACGTGTAACAGCAAATGTTTTTCTCTGCATTAAAAGAAGTTAAAACTTTTGTTCACGTTATAACTCTTATTTGCTTTATCTACCTAATAAAATGAGAATTTTCACAGGAGAACAGAGGGTATTCAAAATTTCTTTGGTCGTTTTCAACGTTTGATATTCTGTACGTTCACATTCTGGTGCGAGATTTATAGTCCCAAGCCACCGCCGCTCCGAGCCCATTGCCATTTATCATTTATTGCCGGCAAATGTTATTACATTTCTCCCAATTAAATTAAGAATTAAATTGTGAATGGCAAGACCAGCCCGTATCAATTTAAGTTTCCTCACGGTAAAACAATGTGTTGTGTTTAACTTGATTAATGTACTAAATGAATAATGTAGACAGTTTTTGCGCGAAGAAAAAATAATCTAGTTTGGATTACATGCTTCAGGAGAGCTATCCCTAATAAAATGCTTTTGTTTGCTCAAATAACGAAAATGCTAAAGAAAACTGCTTATTCTACAGCTTGATATTTTGTCGGCTTAGCGGCGAATCTGACAAGTCAGGCTTGGTCAGCAGTCGCTGATTCACTCTATCCTGTCAATTAAAGAAAATTGACTCTTCAATAAATGTTTATTCACCATAGTCGCGTTAGTTAATTACTGGAATATCACTCAAGTTAGTACTGGTTATAAACGTACAAGATTTCCAATTATAACACCAATCAATTTTCAAGCTCTTAAATAAAAACATAAAAATTAAACTACATGATTTTCGTGGTGAGAACTTTCATAAGAAATACAAGTTAGGAGTAAATACAAAGGTTGCTACGAAGAAATCGCTCTGGAACCTTAAATTATTAACTTAATAGGAGCCTTTATTGAGTTATTAATTATATTGTCCCATTTAATCCTATTCTGCAAATATTATAAATTTGTAAGTTTAGATTAGTTCACCTGTCAATTACTTGACAATCAATGTTCAATGGATTTGGAGGACATTTATTACACACAGGTAGGTCATAGCCTGGATAGAAACGAGTTAGTTTTGGTAGCGGTAATTGTTCCTGTAGGACGAATTCACTGTTTTTTTTTTGGGAAAACGATATAGACAAAGCTAATATTAGTAAAAAATTCTATGTTAATAGTGTACAATCACAGTAAATAAATAAAGTGTCATATCAAGTATGGGCATTTCTTGATATTATAATTAAGTGAAAGTAAATAATTATTCGTCTAACTTAGCTAGAAATTTTAAGCTAATATACATACTGCATAATCAATTTTGTAATAATACTAAAATATATATCCCGGGCGCTAGCACATCACAATCAAGAGCAATTTGTCACATCGTGCCCAGACTACGTAAACGGGAAACAATGGGCTTGTGTGTCTAATGCTCTGGCGGAGGAGCATTCATCAACGTGAGGTGTGTCTCTGGGTGACGTGATTGCAATAAGCAGTGCGGGACCGCGGGCCGCCGGCGCACCGCCCGCGCCAGACGAGCTAGCGCGAAGCACGCCCTGGGAAATCATAGTCCACCTCCTTAACTGAAAGGGATGGAACTACGCGCCATCTAGATTTACTGCCTTTCATATTTAATTCAACTGTAAACGTATTTTTATACAATTCATTTGTAGCTTTCAATCCATTCTCGACTTCCATAACTTTACACGTCTCAACTGTGATGGAAGCACGGAGATCTCTTATATATTGATTATGGGTAATGATAATTTGTCATTAACATGCGACAAAACGGTACTTCAAAAATCTCGGCCGCACGTAACTCAGTTTATTGATGCGTCGATAAATTCAACTATACGTGCCAAAGTACTCAATAATCCTTATCGAGCACTTCAGAAAGACATACCTAAGCAAAGACATAATTATTGTAATACGTGGGATAAGTATTCACCGTCAGCAATTTAGAATCAAAATCAAATTACATGGTGTAAGACTTCTCTTCCTGCAAGTTAAGTAGTAAATTGTAATTTACTTGTCCACGGTTATTTGTATCTTTTGTATGTTATGTAGTATATTTAAATAGCAAATCTCTTCAATAATTATAGTTAATCGACCCTAAGAACTGTTTTACGATTATGCATACCATTAAAATAGAGAAGGTTAAAATGTTAATTCAAATGAACGAATGAATCGATAAGATTTCTACAAAATTAACATTCAAAAACTTATTATGTAAAAATCGCTCGGTAAAAATTGATTGGAGTAATATATTAAAATTTTATAGTAAGTTAAATCTGTCAAACATCAATCAATGCTCATAGCGAAAGGATTATTAAATGTAACATGCATTTTAACTACAACTATCGTAACATATATACTTGCACTTCGCCCTTCATTAGTAGTGTAAACCTCGGCTCTGGTTGAATTATGGCGGCATGTCATACGCTTAAGACGTATGCAAACAAGATTTATGTAATTAATTTAGGAGATAAGAGCAGGCACGTGAATACATATGTTATGGAGCGAAAAGGATACCAACATCGCTGTTACCGGTAGCTCGACTTCTCAGGTTTATCCGTGTAATCTCGTGCTATCCCTGTGAAAACTAGCAGTAATCTGATTTTTTTATTAGTGGTATTTTTTGACGTGTTAAATTAAATTATATATCAATATCGAATAAAGTCGAGATTGGTTCCAGCGAAGACAAGCTCTAGTCGCGAGGCTAGCAATATGCTGAGCTGGGACCATTTGAGACATAATTATTATTTATTAATATTAGGATTTTTTCCATGTTTTTCGTTTTCTATTTAATTTGGTATCAATTTCAATCATAACTAAACTTTCCAAACAAAAAATAAAAACGAAAATTATTGATATTTCGAAAACAAAATTGCAACCTATAGTTTCTTATGCATTTGACAATAACCGACAGTTAATTTTTGACACTGGTAAAAAGAAATGGACAGTAATTAAACGTAGCCTACTTCTATGTAGAACGACTGCGTAAAATTAGGCTACGTTTAATTTTAATTTTACGAATGCGGTGGAGCCATGCCTGTTTCCTATTCATGAACATTGTCTCAGTGCGGGAGTGCTCAGTTCTGACACATCAGTAGATAGGTTTAAGGGGGTAGTCGGCAAATGACACCCTGTTATTGTAAATGTCTGTAAGCTACGATAGCTGCCTTCCACACGTTCCACACCATATATGCTTGTTTGCTACAATTATAGAGAGAAAAATCCGCTGGATCATGTATTTAAATTTAGGTACAAATTTTTATTTCTATTACTTCCATTTTCACTCTTCGCTTTGAAGTGCGCATTTTATTTTGTATTGTCAAAACAGTTATTGAAGAGGGCCGAGCGGCGCGCGGCGAGTGGCAAGCAACCGACAGCTACGGTCGGAGATATTTACGTTTATCTCCGGGTAACGGCTTCATCGCAAGCTTTATTACGACATCCACTCACGTAATCCTCCGCCGCCGTCATAACTCCTCGTTTGCTGCCTCGCTACAATGTACTACACCGCTTTTCCACTAGTGGCAAGAGGACGGTGCATCGCCGAGCCACCCCCACTAACCTATTGTTACTTACCGTTACGGTTCAGTTTTTATAGTGTCTACAAAACTTCACCCAACCGGTGTTTCAGTAACGTTTTGTAGCTGTGTTCCAGCTCAATATGTTTTTGCTTGTGTAAGCAGGCCTGTTGGGATGTCATTAATTAATTTACTTTTATTCAAACTTTTTTAAGGCCTAAAGTACTTAGGAGAATTATACGTTTTAAATGTAATCCTTAAGGTAATCTGTTGCGTGTGTATAGTAATCTTGTCACGTCGTGTCATACTGAAAGTTCTGGTTAAACTAAAACCACAGATAATATAATACTATACTAGCTAAAACTAAAGAGCACGGCTTTTTATATCAATTTCTTTTTTAACGTTTAACGGCGACATGAAACTAATAAAAAAATAACTCACGCCTTCCAGTATTATCTATACCGATTTCTTTTTGTACATTCAATTCATTGATAATTACTGATTTAAGACATTCGATAGGTAAGCCCCTAATGAAGTCTGATTATCCTATAAAAACACAGCTGATAGAAATTTTCACTGAAATTGGATTTCAATGTTCGTATTATCTTTTATATACGCTTCATAGGTGTTGTGTGTGTCTCACTAACCTGTTAAGGCTGTCCACTTTCCTGGTACCCATATAATTTATTTTATATAATTTCATCTAAGGCAACATGTCGTTATCATGTATAAATGCATAACCTCTACCAGACGAACAAAGTTTAACATTTTAAAAAGTATGATAATAATATGTTCTGGGATTTTATACGATAACCGTCGAGTCATATCCAAATTGTCGAGTCTCCCTCGTAGAGGGCTGGGCGTGGATCGCACCCAGCTATAAATGAATATCGGATATGGAATCCATAAATACTCAATCTAAATTCGTAAATTTTCTCCGAGTATCGTAAAAATGAAGAGGAAATCCTAAAGCGGCTTATGGCTGAGGCACTGTTAAAAACATTTTCACCTCCAAAGCAATTTATCAAATCGGTTCATCAGATGTAGAATTCTTTTTCAAATTGTTTAAATAAGGTTGGAAAGTCTGTAAGGGAAGATTAAAAAAAAATGTTTGAAGAGCATTTCTTAATTATTATGATTCCAGGCGAATAGTATTTAAACTCAACGTACCAAGGTTGAATGGTGTTGCAGAAAGCCCGAAATTGAGCGGGGGGATTGAAACAGGCAGCTTAGTGCAGCCGCCGGAAGTAGGCCTGTAACCGCCGCCGTATAATAGCTTCCAAATTGACCCTTCCACTTCAGCCTGCGCCACTTGCCTCAGCATTACCGTTATATTTCACAAGCTATTATATATTCTTTAGTAAGTTCTCAATATACAAAGTTGTTACTTGGAACTTTCACTACAATTTGTCGAGACCGTCTCCGAACATGAAATGCTAAATTAATTTTCATACAAAGGCATTAACACGGAATCACATCGGAAGTTTCGGAAGTGTTATTTCCTTTTATAGCAAAGGCAAACGTCGACCGAGCGACGCGGGCCCTGGCTTGAGGGTAGTCAAATACATAAAAGGGATGAGTCGCGCGAAATACTGGCATTGTAGGATCCTAAGTCCTGTTTAGATTAGATCAGACCTTCGAAATAACAGTGAATGAGGACGTGGATTAACTACGGTCCGGGGCACTTCGGCCCGTGCGCCTAATGGGGCACGGTTAGGGGTAATGAGGGGCACGGGGGAGCCGTCTCCACCGAGAACGCTTCTATCGAAAATATTTGCAATTCGCTATTGAATCGAGATCTCTCTACATTAGCATCAATCTATATCTATCAATAGGTATTGGTAAAGAGCTTTACATCCTTGACACAGTTCTAATAGGCTACATTATATATTTTAGATTGCTAAATATGTGATACGTCGCCTGTTTTTTACTATATTTGATATGCATAATGTTGTCATTACTTTTCATTTCAAAGCAGACAGTTTATTACGTATGAAAGAAAGGGCTGAGCATGATTAAGTAGTCACGGTAACAGAGACGTATAAAAGTTATATGACGGGTTTTGTAGATGTCCCAGTGGTAGAAATAAGGCCCGAATTCATTTTTCAATGTCAGAGAAGAAAATTCATTAGAACTTTGAAATTACTAATGGCTAAACGGACGGAGTAAAATTTGCTCTTAATTTGTACGGAAACTTTTTCGTAAATTTTAAGAAACTTTTCGAAACGACTTTTGAGTGAGAAAGATGGACGGACTGCTAATGATCATTGTTTTGTTTGTTATTTATTAAAATACAATTTCTGAGTACAAGGATCATAATTTTCATATGAATTATTAAATTGATAACTTAGTTTGTCTGTTATGTTAATGTCTAAGAATCCGTTTATTATCTAAATATTAAGTAAAATATTCAACAAAACGGATTACTTATTAATCATTTTAACGTTACATAATGGTGAGCTATTGGCAAGAATTAAGTTTGAAACTTCCACCTAAAATAAGCTAAATAATGTATTGTTAAGACAAGGGTTACACGACATGCGTTTATATCAAAATTATTTATCCGTAGATCACGATAAAAGATCTTTGCCAACATCGCGGAACTAAAAGTAGATCATA
This sequence comes from Elophila nymphaeata, assembly GCA_955850985.1. Classification (NCBI taxonomy): domain Eukaryota; kingdom Metazoa; phylum Arthropoda; class Insecta; order Lepidoptera; family Crambidae; genus Elophila; species Elophila nymphaeata. Next base: position 18,290,968 of record OY039068.1, read on the forward strand.
AAGTAAAATAATAGCCTATTACTGTCTCTCTGGTGGACAAAGGCCGAAGTTATCTGTACATGAGGATGATCACAAATCCGAGCTATGAAAAAAGCCACAATAGACCATTACGACGAAAATTTTAGCTATAACGCACTTAACAAAAGATAGCCGTAAAGTTGTTTGGTATTTTTTACAAAACAAAGTTCATAAAAGCAATAAAATGTTTCGATACATTATTAATATTAACAGTAACAGGTTCGATGTATTTCGTGCCTTGGGGAAATTATGAATTTTAATCAAGTTTGAAATAAAATATTTAAGCGCAAAATTTTAATAAAATAAGGGCGACATTCATAGGCGGCGGATGGAGTGCTCATATTAAAAGTAATAAATCTGTAGCGAAGATGACGTCCCAGCGCGCTCCAGCGGCTACCGGCGCGGTCGTCGCCCAGAACAAGCCGATATTAGTTTACTTTTCCTCTCGAAGTTACTTTATTAGTTACCCACCCGCGATAGCTGACGGTGATACTTTTCAAGTTATTGAGTAGCCAGGAAGGCGCAGACACGTATGAGCTCCGACGAAAGAAAATTATGGGCTGCATTTCAATATAATATATTTGGACAGAGGCTGACTGATTATCTTTATGTCATATTGGAAAGATAAGATTAACTTGTAAGATAACTTGGGTAGACTAGCAAAGTTATATTCTTCTATATTTTTTCCTCTATTATAAGGCAAATATCATATAAAACAGATAGGTTCTTTGATATGAAAACGTGTTGTCTGTAATAGATACCACAACTAATTGAAGCATTCATTCAAGCAAGGGTTAAGTATTAATTCAATTTGTATCTTGTTAAGACATGTTCATATTAGCCAGTATATCCGATAGCGCACGGGGTGAAAGGCAAGCTGAATAATAAACGGATGTTATTAACATAGATGCAAATGCGTCGTTACGGTGCAATAGCACATTTGGGAGTCGGCAGAGGGACTCACCAGCCTCGAGCACTTACTCAAGACTTGCCGAAACAATGGTATCTAATACTATTTTAGAATATGTTATGCCGAACATCCTCAGAAGAGCTATTTCAGATGATATTGGGATCGTGTTTCGCACTTGTTCTCGAATATTGCTCAGATAGTGTATCGTATCGTAATTTACATCCATAAATGAAATTTTATGTTTTGTCATTGTAGTTCTCTTAACGCGTATTTGATATAACAAGGTACACCTACTGGAATTCAGATACTGTATGGAATAATTTTTGCGTAAATATTTTTAAAACTAGAAAAAGACACTGAAAAAATCACTTTACCCACTACGCTACCGGGGCTAGTGTTAACGCAGCCGCCCGGATTGCGGAGGATGCTGGGTTCGATTCCCGCCTGGGGCAGGTCGATTTTTGGAGTTTACTCCTTAAGAATCGATTTGCATAAAGGGGCCCGGTATGAGAAAAATGTGAGGAGTAAAATCTATCGATGAATGACCTCGAAAGACCTCGTTACGTTTTTGGTGCGCATCCTATGTCGCGCAACTTTCTAATTGTCAAAACACGGATGACAGCAGGTGCGCCATCTCACCTGTCTCGGAGTAAACTCCAGTCGTGCGTCGGAGCTGACACACACAATTCTTTTTTTTTCAGTGTCTTTTTTCTTGTCTTGAGATACTATACTCAATATCTGATTGTGATTAGTGAAGATTAGACGTTCATAGTAAACTATTTTGATAGGTATGTGAGTGGATATTACTCGCAAAACAAGGGAGGAATATTTTAGGCTGAAGTCCGAAATATAATTAATCCTAGGTTACCGCCTGATTCTGAATACTAACCTAATCTGTTGTGAATTAGTACCAAATTTCAGCTGGGCAAAGTTAGATTTTATCCGTATTGACCTTTAACTGTAACATATACATAAAGGATTATATATACTTATTTTTATTTAATCACATTATAATAACCATTGAATTTAAAAAAAAACACAATAACTTACAAAACCGTACATAGGTTGCAAAGGAAGACTTGTCGATAAAAGTGGTGCCTCCCAGTCAACAGATGGACTCATGTGAAAATGATAGGTAGCATTCATTCATAAAATTAAAAGGGTAAGTCGGGTTAGCCGCATTTGTGTATAAAATCCCATATAATATAATTAAACCATAAAAATTTCATCATTTCATTTTTATGACGATTCAGAAATGTTGACAGGAAAATCCGTGATAGTCTAAAATCAGGTCAGGCGGCTTTCGGTTGACAACAACAGCTTTGTTATAGAGGATTTTATTGGCACAAATATTGTCCAAGTCGAGCTGCGGCGCACTCTCCTCGTGATTTACCGAGCTGTTTACGCTGGCTGCCTATGGCGTAGTAACAACACTTTTACAGCACCATTTACCAGAAAATCATACATTTTATACAACACAAATCATTTTAAGTGTATTTTTATGAAAATTTCTACTCACCGCTCAGAAGTGTAAACGTTCGATAGATACTGTTGCCGGTACTGAAGTATTTAACCCCTATACATGAAACGATCTATCAACGTAGCTTAGCAAAGTCGTTGATAAAAAGTTCTCAACAATAAAAACAACTCTTAAGCTATCAACGAAGTTTTCGCGTTAACTTTTTTGTATAAGTAGGAAAGTTGCAGAGGCATTTTCCAATCTCAGGGCAAAGTCCGCGTCATTAGGGCGCGGAGCTGTCGGGAAACAATCTTACCTCGTGTCATGTCGCTACACGCGTCTCGGAAACATTTCATTTATTTTACGTTTTGTTTGATGGCGAAAAAAGAGCTGGTTGGAAAATTACTTTAGATGTTTTTTGTTTGCGTTTTCCTATATTAGTATGTTTGCCTGTGTACTCATTAGCAGTATATTTATATATCAAGTAATTCTTCCTTGCACCAGAGTGCTTAGACAAGTGGTCCATCTATTCTACGAATGGAATATAATATATAAAACTAACATATTACTAAGAAATATTTGTATCGTTTGCCAGTTGTATAAGCATAAAGCTACTTAATATAAATATAAAATAATGAATAAATATAACAGTAAAATTTTACTAATACCAAACACTAAAACGTATCCAAACTGTATTTGATACAGTAGTTGAATTGAACGACGAATTTATATCATTATAATATAGTCTTCTTCAAAACGTAATAAATTACAGAAAAACATTTCGGATGCGCTGAAATCGAATTCAAGGTGGCCGTCGCCAATAAATTGGAAATTTACATCGGAAAGAAATTTACGGTCTTAAATTTTGCAGGAAACCACTTTCTGCAATGAAAATGGACCTAAACTTTTTGATAACTTGAAATTTATTTCCCAGATTAAAAATAGGAATTAACTGGCTCTTTGGATATAAAACACTATTTCCTCCTATGCTTATATGTTAATTTTACCTTATAAACTTGGTAGTGTAACCGTTGGAAATAAAGTAATTATGAGTTAGTGTCTTATAAAATGGGAGTAGAAAGTTTGCTAATCCTTTTATCTAAGCGCAGCACGCGGTGGCGAGGGTGTAGCCTCGGCGTGCACGGCTCGCACCTGTTCGCCACACTCAGCCGGAGCCAGGCGTAATCTGCTCTTTTTATCAGCGCAGCGTCTCAGTCGCTTAATTAACGAACGACCCGCTTCACCAACTTTTAATGCAATGCACATTTTTTCAAGCTCCAATAAAAGGGCTGCGTTACGTTACAAGCCGTAAAATAGGATTCTTTTTTCTTCTGAAGTAAGCAAGCTGTTTCAAAACCAATACCTTTACGGTATACGAGTATAACTTGTAATCTCGACAGAAACGAAATGTTTCAATTATGTATTGCTTATTATTAAACAAGTAGATTTTTAGGTTAATCAGCAACCTAGTTTTTATCTTTAGATTTGTTTCTATTTATAGACAATAGGTTTTAATTTGAATAGTAGTCACGAAAGTTTCGAATTTAAAACAAGTTCGTTCTTAATCACGCCACGATAAGAAAGGTACATTAAAAAGGTCTGGCGTGACAACAAATCTAAAGGAAAAATCTCCGCCTCTGAGAGCCCAACGGTGATAAACGAGAAAAACTTTGGAACTAAATGGAGCATTCGAGACGGCGGAGCTGCGCTGCTCTCGCAGAATAATACTTCTCCTGAAGAAATAACACTTATAGTCCGCGAGGCTTAAAATCAAATGTCTCCGTTCCCCCCGAGTTTCTAGCGAGCTCGCCGTGTCTTGAGGAATTGCGACAGAAACAAATGCCAATTTTTATGCCAAAGTTTTAGATTTACACACGGGGGAATTCGCCGACCTAATATTATGCGCAGAAGACCTTACAATTGCGAAATATTACCTACTCCGTTGTGGGATTACAACTACAATGATGCTAGGAGGAGAAAAATGATAAGATAAAATTATTATTACTTGCCATTTGTGAAACATTCACAGGATTCTATAACTTACCTGAAAATAAAGAAAAATATGGTTAAATAAAAAAAAACTTTAAAAAACTGCTAGCTGCTACTTCTAGAGCTAATTGCCATTAATTGTGTAGATGGTGCTTATTTGTTAAAGAATATTGAAAGAGTAATAATGTCATTTAAACCTAATATATTAAAGAAAATAACAAAAGTCACATTAATATTTTAAGCTATTGCGTTGCATTATTCACTCGGACAATTATTTAGCAGGCAAGGCAGTCAAAACGTCGAGTCAAGGTACATAGTATTGCCTACGATACCTAATATGTTTAAAATGTGCGCCTATATGTATCTTAAGTATAACTAAACTATTGAAAAGCCACACTATCAACGAAATTTGGTTTAGAGAATAATAGACTTGTTATAATACAAAGAAGTAAAAGAAAATAAAGCGAGAACATTTTCCCTACAAAATAGAATACGAAACTTTTTACTGTGTCTCTAAAATACATGGCCATCACGACGGGGGCGCTTTGTGACGTAGACGGGGAGAACAAGGGCAGATTACTCCAATTTACATTAATACGAGTTTTCCGGGAGCGGCGAGGCGTTGGTTCGGCGTGTCGTACTGCGTCGGCCGGCCGACGGACGAAATCACGCGTCCCACGGGAGCACACACCTCGCAACGCCCGGGATTATGTTATATGAAAATAATTGTCGCACCGCGTCAGTCCATGGTCCACCGCCGGAATTACCTCCCTAAATAAGGGCCCATACTTTGTTTTGGTGCCGGAACTTTCGTAATTTGATTAATTTTAGTGAAGGAACTTTTGCTTTTATGTGGGAATAAACATAAAACAACTTGAAAAATGCACTGAAAAAAATCGACTTGCCTCAGGCGGGACTCGAACCCGCACCTTCCACAATCCGGGTGGACGCGTTGACCAATTTCGCCACCGAGGCACTGCTTTTCGCTGTCGAAAATTACAGTGCTTGGTGCTTATGTTTTTATGGTAAACATCGTTTCATCAAATCTTTGAAATTTGCACTTCCAAGACCCGAACGAAATATTTTTGCAAATATTTGACGCTCAGCTAAGATGAAACTACCTTACATTATGGAATAATTTTATTTTTGCGTTTACAAACGCGTAAATATAATACTAGAAAAATGCACTGAAAAAAATCGACTTGCCTCAGGCGGGACTCGAACCCGCACCTTCCACAATCCGGGTCGGAGGCAAGTCGATTTTTTTCAGTGCATTTTTCTAGTATTATATTAGGTTGGGGAAAAAGTCTTTTCGCATTATAGTATGTATAAACTTGTAATAAAATCTCTTTGGCTATACTATTTGTATCTAGCTGGTTTTGGTATCATTGAAAGTTTAAATTTTAAAGAACATAATTCCAAATTCAAATTAGGAAAATGTGTGATTTTCATTTGTTTTTCGTACCGCCAAGATGAGTGAATCTAATGAAGAAATTCGATACATTTTAAAATTTTACTACAAAAAAGGTAAAAATGCAACGCAAGCCGCGAAAAAAATTTGCGATGTTTATGGACCTAGTGCAGTGTCTGTGAGAGTAGCACAAATTTGGTTTAAGCGTTTTCAATCCGGAAATTTTGATGTCAAAGATGCACGTCGCTCTGGTCGCCCTATTACAGATAAAATGGATGCCATTTTTAAAAAAGTGGAGCAAGATCGGCATGTCAGTAGTTACGACGTAGCTGAAGAACTGGGAATTGACCACAAAACAGTTCTGGCACATTTGAAAAAAACTGGGTACACAAAAAAGCTCGACATTTGGGTACCTCACGAGCTCACTGAAAGAAACCTAATGAACCGTGTACTCATTTGTGATTCTTTATTACGACGTAATGAAACCGAACCATTTTTGAAGAAGCTGATAACTGGTGATGAAAAGTGGATCACGTACGACAAGAACGTGCGAAAAAGGTCGTGGTCAAAGGCCGGTCAGGCTTCACAGACTGTGGCGAAACCCGGGTTAACTCGCAATAAGGTGAAGCTGTGTGTGTGGTGGGATTGGAAGGGCATTATTCATTATGAGCTGTTACCACCAGGCAGGACCATCGATTCTGAACTCTACTGCGAACAACTGATGAGATTAAAGCAAGAAGTTGAGAGAAAGCGGCCGGAATTAATCAACAGAAGGGGTGTGGTTTTTCATCATGATAACGCTAGACCTCACACATCTTTAGCCACTCAGCAAAAATTAAGAGAGTTTGGCTGGGAGGTGTTAATGCATCCGCCGTATAGTCCTGACCTTGCACCTTCAGATTTCCACCTGTTTCGGTCTCTTCGGAATTCTTTAGGCAGTGTCAGGTTAACATCACGAGAGGGCTGCCAAAACCACTTGTCGCGGTATTTTGACCAGAAGTCCCAAAATTTCTATAGCAATGGGATCATGTCCCTACCTACAAGATGACAAAAAGTTATCGAACAAAATGGTACCTACATACTTTAGTTAAATGTAAATAAACTATATTAAAAAATGTTTTGAATTTTCTTAAAAAATGCGAAGAAACTTTTTCCCCAACCTATTATTTACGCGTTTGTAAACGCAAAAATAAAATTATTCCATAATGTAAGGTAGTTTCATCTTAGCTGAGCGTCAAATATTTGCAAAAATATTTCGTTCGGGTCTTGGAAGTGCAAATTTCAAAGATTTGATGAAACGATGTTTACCATAAAAACATAAGCACCAAGCACTGTAATTTTCGACAGCGAAAAGCAGTGCCTCGGTGGCGAAATTGGTCAACGCGTCCACCCGGATTGTGGAAGGTGCGGGTTCGAGTCCCGCCTGAGGCAAGTCGATTTTTTTCAGTGCATTTTTCTAGTATTATATTTACGCGTTTGTAAACGCAAAAATAAAATTATTCCATAATGTAAGGTAGTTTCATCTTAGCTGAGCGTCAAATATTTGCAAAAATATTTCGTTCGGGTCTTGGAAGTGCAAATTTCAAAGATTTGATGAAACGATGTTTACCATAAAAACATAAGCACCAAGCACTGTAATTTTCGACAGCGAAAAGCAGTGCCTCGGTGGCGAAATTGGTCAACGCGTCCACCCGGATTGTGGAAGGTGCGGGTTCGAGTCCCGCCTGAGGCAAGTCGATTTTTTTCAGTGCATTTTTCTAGTATTATATTTACGCGTTTGTAAACGCAAAAATAAAATTATTCCATAATGTAAGGTAGTTTCATCTTAGCTGAGCGTCAAATATTTGCAAAAATATTTCGTTCGGGTCTTGGAAGTGCAAATTTCAAAGATTTGATGAAACGATGTTTACCATAAAAACATAAGCACCAAGCACTGTAATTTTCGACAGCGAAAAGCAGTGCCTCGGTGGCGAAATTGGTCAACGCGTCCACCCGGATTGTGGAAGGTGCGGGTTCGAGTCCCGCCTGAGGCAAGTCGATTTTTTTCAGTGCATTTTTCTAGTATTATATTTACGCGTTTGTAAACGCAAAAATAAAATTATTCCATAAAACAACTTATTTGGGTTACATTATTTTGCATACATTTGAAAATAGATTCTTATATAGGTAGTCTAATGTTCGTATTATAGAATAAGTTTTAAGAATGAACGCCGACTTGAGCGTCCTACGTCTCTAACACTTTGTGCGTGATAGAAAGTGACAGACGATTCTCAAGACATGTTTGACTTCCGAGTGTCATTCTGTAATACAGGCCTAAAACTTCTCACGTTAACGAGCTGCACAGTTAAAAAATCACTTAAAATGAATAATGAAAATAGGAATTGTTTGAGAAATAACAATAATCTGTATGAAATAAGTAAATATATATAGATTATAATAACTTTAGAGGTACTCGATAACATAGTGTATATATATACTTGGGAAGTACAGTCTGAGTTATAAAAAAGTGCCTATATACAACTTAGAATAGGAAAAAGACGACGCGACGACGAAAACAAATTTATTATATTATTATTGAATTGATCTTGTTTCAAACTTTACGAAAAAGCTTATAATAAATATAATAGTTATTACAGTATGTTTGGGGTGTGCTGTACTATTGAGGGTGAAGTACGCGGGCAGGACATACGATAAGATAATTGTTTTCACTACTGAACCATGGCAACATACAGGAAGTATGAAATTGTAACATCAAAGATGGGACAAAACATTGAAACAATACAAAAAAGTTATTATTCGTATCTTTTACATATAAAACTATTTATTTAAAGATTTCTATGTCCATTTGAAATTAACAAATCACGGAGTAATTATGTGATTTTGTTGTAAGAGATTTTGTTGGACCAATTATGCTAACTTTCTACCACTAAACTCTCCGTCTTGTGTAAATAAATATGATATTTTGCTGATGTTCATATAGAGGTATAGAGTTAAGATCGGTGTCGGGCACGATACTATCGCGAGGAGTGTCGGTGATCGGCACGTGCGGCTATCAAGTGCGCGCTGCGTCAGCGAGCGGCGAGTTGAATGGCGCGCGGCAAAAGTCACGTCAATTAACCACCTCACTGACAACTTAACACAAGACCACTTCTCTCTGTAACAGCAACGTGTCGCTAAACGTGATTGATTCGTGACTTACCCTACATACATCCAAGTTGATACGTTAATTTAAGCGGCACGACCGCAAAGAAAAAATACCGAAAAGTTCTACTCATATGACCATTATTAAAACACTATACGACTTAGCAGTTGCTATATGAATTTGTACAAGAAGAATACGAAATAAAGTCTTATTATAAGAGAAAGTGCTGGGATTCAATAACTTATTTATGGACACTTTTGTTTAGGCATACGATTTTGACATTATGTCCTGCGTTCCCTATATCCCATACAAATTATGCCGAAATCCTACAGCTACGAAGAGAAAGTGTCGGTAGTTAAGTTACTGAAACCCAACATTAATAATATTGCTGGCATTATCCGTTGCTGTTTAAATTACATGACATTCACCACAAGGAAAAAGAATGGAGAAATCGTGCTAAGATCAAAACTTGTCACCAGCTGTCAACACACGCTTCTTGCTTCATGACAACTCTATGTGATATAAAAAAATCTATACTAGCTACATAAAAAAACTTACCATCAAACAGACCGTGTGTTTTCTGCTTTTTAAAAAATCTATTGTTTTTAGTTCTTTGTTCTTAATTTCTTAAAATACATTAGAATAGAATAGAATAGAATAGAATATATCTTTATTGTACATCAACCAAATCAAAAATACAAAGATTGTAACCTTAAAATAAATCGTACAAAGGGCGACCTTATCGCTAAAAGCGATCTCTTCCAGGTAACCTTAGGATGGACAGGATTTAGAACTAAAGCGTTCGAGGGAAGATGGCGATGTCTAACTTAATAAATATTTATTATGACAAATACATGCAATTGCTACATACTATAATACATATATATGATATATAAACTAAATATAACAAATATATATAATATGTATATATATCTAAATATATAAATACATATCAACTAAAATATATACTTAGAACATACCTATAAATATATAATCATGAACAAATAATCATAGCGACAAATAGTGCTTTTCAACCAGATTTTTAAAAGTGTTGAGGGTTTGTGCTTGCCTTATGTGAACAGGTAACGCGTTCCACAACAAAACAGCTTGTACCGAGTAGGATTTGTTGTAAAACTTGGTAAAATGAGATGGTGTTTCTAACCTCAAGTTCTCTGACGACCTTAAAACTCGGGAATGGGTATCATGGAGAAACTTAAAGCGATTTTTTAAATAAAATGGAGTGTTAGGATGGAATAAGACAGTGTAAAGGAGGGATAAAATATGTGCATTCCGGCGAAGGCGAATGGGCAACCACTTGAGTTTAACACGAAATTCTGAAACGTGGTCATATTTGCGTAAACCAAATATAAACCGTATGCAAAAGTTTTGGAGTCGCTCAAGTTTATTTAGTTGTTCTTCGGTCAAATTTGGGAAACTAGAGTCAGCGTAATCAAGGATTGGGAGAAGGAGAGATTGAGCAAGCGCAATTTTAGTAGTAGTTGGTAGGAAGTTTCGTAGCCTTCTGAGTGATCCTGCCGAAGCAAACAATTTTCTACTGAGTTCCTGCAGATGATAACTCCAAGATAGGTTAGTGTCAAAGTGAAGACCTAAGTTTTTAACAGTCTTACTGTAAGGAATAATAGATCCATCGAATATCACATTAGGGACTACAGACCAGTCAATTTTTAAAGTCAATCGAGGGCTACCAATAATAATTACTTGAGTTTTATCTGGGTTAACTTTGAGACCGTAACAGCTACTCCACTCACAAATTTGTACTAAATCAGAGTTTACCTTTCTAACACCCTCTGCCAGGCGATCTGGTGAGGTTTGGCAATAAATTTGCAAATCATCAGCGTATAGGTGGTAGGATGAAGAAAGTTGTTTGGAAATAGAATTTATGAAGATTGCGAATAGTAGAGGAGATAAAACGCCACCCTGTGGAACACCAGCAGATGTACCGCACCATGAAGATGTAGAATCGTCGATGCAAATTCTCTGCCGGCGTCCAAACAGGTAACTACGAAACCAGTCAATTGCCGTTGGAGATATGTTAATAGAGCTTAGAATACCCAGGAGCACATCAAAATCTACGGTGTTGAAGGCATTACTAAAATCAAGGAGTGATAGTATAGTTAGCAAGCCATTCTCCATGCCCCATCTGATGTCGTCTGCGATTTTAACAAGTGCAGTGGTGGTACTGTGACCCGAGCGGAAACCGGACTGGAATGGATTGAGGAGGTGATTATAACAAAGGAATATGGTAAGTTGGTCATGGACTAACCGCTCTAACACCTTAGAGAGAAATGGAAGTATAGAAATAGGGCGGTAGTCGGAAAAGGACGAAGGATTAGGTTTCTTCGGTAGCGGCGTGATTTGGGCATCTTTCCATGCAGTTGGAAAGACACCACTTTGTACGGAATAATTCAGGATGTGAGAAATGACAGGAAGGATATCATCTAGGATAGGGAGGATCATTTTACGACTTAGCGAATCACAGCCCACTGCAGACGATGTAATAGATAATATGCTCTTTTTAACACCACAATCCGAGAATTGACTAAAGGAAAATGCAGGATAATTTGGTATGGGAAGAGAAGATAAATAGCTTAACGTAGAGGCTTTAATTGGCCCATTAAAATAGGAAGTAGAAGAAAAATAAGTATTCAAAGAATTTAAGTCAAGACCACCAGCTGTTGTCGTCTGGCGTGACTTCCCAATACCCATTGATCGAAGAAATTTCCAGACCTTTGCTGGATCTCCATTTTCAACAGAGCTATGAAAGTAGTGGCGTTGAGCGTTCCTACACACCTTATTGCACTGATTACGGATACTGACGTAGTTCTCCCAATTTTTGACAGTAGGGCGATGTTTGTATTTAGTTTTAATAGCGGCTTTCTTATCGATCAGTAGCTTAATTTCTTGTGTGAGCCAGGGTGAAGGTGAATGTTTTAATTTTACATTACGAACTGGAGCGTGTACATTATATAAATTCGTTATTTTATCAGCAAACATATCAATCTTATCATCAACTAACTCACAAGTATACAACGACGACCAATCGACGTTACTGGCGTCAACACGAAGTTTATCGACGTTCATACCACTAAAATTGCGAAGCTGTAGGATCTTGGGCTTGGTTTTAGGTGGACGGATTTTGTAAGAAAGGTATATCGCATCATGATAAGAAAAGGAATCAGCAGGACATTGACCATGACTGACAACATGGTCAAGAGAAGAGACAAGAATTAAGTCTAGAAGAGAAGGAGAACAGTTAGGGAAATGATGGGTAGCATTTAATGATGGAATAAATAAGTTTGTGGAACGCAAGACAGCGTGCAGGGATAAGGAACGGGAATCGTCTTTGAGGAGGCAGGTGTTAAAGTCCCCCATGACAATAGTATGACTGTAAGAAGGGATAAGGTTTTCAAGGATTGTTTCGAAAGAGGAGAAGAAATCAACACGACAAGAAGGAGAGTAATATACACCCAGTAGAATTTTGGTACTGTGCATGGTGACTTCCAAGAAGATATGCTCGCCAGCATTTGACGGAGGTGGCTGTGGTGATACACTTATAACGGAGAATGGAATATGCGCGCGAAGGTATATAGCCACACCACCGCCGCCGCCAACCGAACGATCATTTCGGATTAGGATAAAACCAGGCAAGGAGTAGGAAGTTGATGGAAGGACAGGCTTAAGCCAGGATTCAGAAATAAGGATGGCATGGATATTCTTACAGTCAAATGTAGACAACAAATCTGGAAAGTGTGCCGGAATGCTTTGTGCATTAATATGCACAATGTTAAAATGTTTTGGTACGTCGGAAAAGTGAGTCTCTAGTGTGTCTCTTAACGTCGGAATACTAACAAAACTATCGTTAATACTGCTACTACTGCCACTAGCTGACAAAAAATCGTCATCACTACTATGATCATCCATGATATACGTAACAAATAAAATAAAATACAATATATATTATAAAATAAAATAAAAATAATATATAAAAATAAAATATTAAAGTAATACAATTAAACCGATGAAACAAATGTCCACCCGCCAGTTGTGTTATACAAACAATAACTGATGCAAAGAAATATATAAGCATTATAACAATCGCTAGTTATTTAAGGTAAGCAATCACGTAAAAATAAAAAAAAAAAATAATAATAAAAAAAAGAATACATTTGCATCTACTCAACAACTATAAAAGTTAATGATAATAAAAAAATAATATAAAGTAAAAAAAAAAAAAAAAAACAATCAATATCATGGCTGTATAACAGCTGATCCCTTTGTGTATATACATAAAAAAAAAAACAGAAGCTAAGTGTCAAAGTCAAACTGTCAAGTGTCAATCAAATGTGATCATATTTTAATTTAGAAGTAAGGTATTTGCTACAAAACAAGAAAAAGCTCAAAGATAAGAAAAGTGATTGCTTACGTAACTAAACAATATTGGAGCTACTCACATACATAGTTACACTATGACGAAAAACAAGCCTGGAAGAGATTTTTACTTTTTATTTGCTGCTGGACGTTTTGCTTTCGCAGTTTTGGTTGATGGCTTCTTCAGCGTCTCGGACTCAATCTTGTTGAGCTCAGTGATCTTCACAATACGATGACGTGTACCATCGGGACCCAATATGTGTACATAGCCGTCCTTTGACCAACACTTGTTGATACCGAATCGTTCGCGAGCGGCCATGAAAGCTTCATGCCGAGATCGAGTTAGAAACTCCGATAATGTTATGCCAGTACCCTTTAATTTAGTTTTGGAAAACCATGCTTTATTACGTACAGCAACATCGCAGAACTTGATAAGTATGGGTCGTGGTTTATCAGCACCTGCTGTTCGCCCCATTCGATGGCACCTCTTTATGTGACCCGAGGTGAAGTCCGAGACGTCGAGCTGACCTGTGATGACCCCTGCAGCCACTTGAGAAGTGTCTTCAGACTTATTCTCTGGCACACCATGCAGCAGCAGAATCTTTCGTCGGCTTTGGGTCTTCATCCTGTCTACGTCAGCAGCAAGGATTTCCAGTTGACGCTGAAAGGTGTTTAGGGACTCCAAAATGAAGCTCTTGAAAGTGGTGTAATCGTCTAGTAGTCCTGGTAATGTGGAATTTGATGCTGCAGGTGACTTCAATTCCTCCTCAAATTTCGCCATTCGTGTAGTGAACAGTGCACTTAGATTTGAAAAGGATTCCAGCATGTGCTCCATAGTAAAAATTTATGTTAAATATAACTCTGTGTTTGTGATGGAAAGGAGATAACACTATGGGGGTGAGCTAATTATATCACCATTTACTTTTTGTCATAAAAAGTATTAAATGTATTGTATTTTTAAATTAATTAAAATAAAAGTGGCGAGCAGAATTTTTGTTGACCTTTCTTTCCAACTACCCACGAAGAAAAGAGACAGAAGACAGAAGAATAGATACAATTTTCAAACGCTATAAAAATTAAATAGCTGTTACCAAATAGGGTAAACTTTTCATAAAAAAAACCGGCTAAGTGCGAGTCGGACTCGCGCACGAAGGGTTCCTTATCTATAAATAAAACTGCAAAAAAAAATCATGTCTGTTGTGGGAGCCCCTTAATTTAATTATTTATTATTAAAGTGAATATATAACTAAATATTCTGTGAATATTTCAAGCGAAGGTTATAACCTCTTGCTGTTATCAATATCGAGCAAAACAAGCAAAAAAAATTACAATTGTTGAATTTTGATTTTATTATATTTATTAGTATTTGTTGTCATATCGGCAACATAAATACATCATCTGTTAAAATTTCAACTGTCTAACTACCACGGTTCATGAAATACAGCCTGGTGACAGACGGGCGGACAGACAGTGGAGTCTTAGTAATAGGGTCCCGTTTTACCCTTTGGGTACGGAACCCTAAAAATTATTACATACATGCTGCTGTAAAACATAAAACAATTTCATCAAAGTTAAAATTAGACGACTTGCGACCATCCGTATAAGCGATGATTGGCATGTACGTACCTCTCTGAAACGAGCTGGCATACCACGTCAATTAGCTAATGTTAAACGCCACATCAACTTTCCTCGCCTGAGTGTTATTGCGTAAATCAATCTTCTGTTACGGCAAACACTCCTTATTTTTCATTTCTAGCATATCATTCACTTGCATCAGTTATTTATAGTGACGAGTGTTACTGTTGTATCAAATTGAAAGTTACAAGTATTTTAGTATTCTTTAAAAGACCCCAGGGATTGCAGATCTAAGTATTTGATGTTAATTAAAACTTGATGTTTAATTAAGAAAAGGGGTTTTCGTGCAGAAAAAAACCAAACAATCATACAGACAGGATAGACAGAGAATGAAGTAATGTTATATTTTTCTTATTGATGAAGTACAGAACCATAAAAAATATTTAAGCCCATAATTTCGTTTTTATCGAAACCAAAAGTTTATTAACAAAATAATTTCTAAATACCATATATATAAAAACTTTGTTAAATAACAACCAATTTTTAAAAGCTCTTATAATCGCAATATTCGCAGCAATTAAGTTTGTTGTGTACAAAACTAAACTAGATAGATGTATTGAGCATATTACAATTTCATAAGCTTTTAACTTGAGTTTCTCTGTATCCTTCCAAAGAAAAAAAAAGTATATAATTTAGTGTTTACGCTGCGCCGCTGCATTAGTCGCTCTTGGATTTGTATGGACGGCGAATATAACGGCGAATCTTCATACAACAACAGCTAAAAACGCTGCCGCCGCCTTTAAACAATTTGGATTCACAATAAAATTGTGAATCCAAATTCTCTGACTAATCAGGTCTAATAATCTATATCAAAAAGTTAAAATACTTAATTGCACAGACTTACCTTTAGAATATAGTCTAAATAAGCGCTCCTTAAATACATTCAAGTAAGAAAAAAAATTCTTTGAAAGAAATTAATACTCCTCCTTTTCACGAAAGGCAGGGGAATGAAAACGATCATTTAGCTAAGGATTTATCTTTACTTGAAGTGGAATTAAACATTACTTGTGTTTTGTGAATATCTCTGTTAAAGATATTGAAGTCAGTGGCAGGTTCACTTTATAAGTATTATAAAATTGATTTGAAATACCATTCGCAAAAGATCTTGTTATCAATAATAGAATAGTTTTACTTAATATGTAAGTATATTAGAAAAACTACGATTAAAGTTTCTCTATATAAACATTGATTTGTCTATGTTTTTTTTCCAACATTTACGATTGTGCCACAGTACTTAGCTCACTAATGTAATTTGACTGCGCTACTTTTACATGTGTCGTAGGGTTATTGCGAAATCCGGGTTATTAGAAAAAAAAAGTAGGGAGCACGGAGCGTAGCGAAGTGTAGGGGAGGTTTTCTTTCTTTATAAGTACCAAAAAAAAAAACTCTTAAAAAACCTAAAAAATAATAAAAAAGTCAAATATTCCTAGGATTTTTGCGCGTCAAAAAAAGTGTCCGAATCTTTACTGTTTGGATGTTATTTGTAAAGATAACAAGAGTGGCAAACAAGCGAATACACGCGAACGTACACTTTGTTCACCATCATTCCATGCACCAATCCATTAAGCTATCGAATCATAGTGATCGTCAGAAACCACAGAAACATATTAGTTTCAAATTTTAGGAGATATAGGGGACAGAGGGATAGTCGCTAGAAATTTCAGTGACGGTCTTTGTGTTGGAAACATGTATAAGCGACGGTAACTGCGTACCCATCAAAAGGGTCGTGTGCTTGTTTTCCACCCTTATAAAGATATAAAATTACGGAATTGAAGTATTGGTTGAACCGTGTGATAGTAGAGTGGCGGTAAAACTTACTCTTTGTGCCATGTACTTGTTTAAGTTGACAAATTTCTAATATTCTGATGTTAATTTAGACAACAGTTCTCAAACTCTGGCTGATGATAATAGAACTAAAGAAACCATAAAATAATAATAAGAACTAAAACGGTTAAAAAAATTCATCATCCAAAAGTATGTAAAGATAGTATAACAACTTTAAATGTAGGTATTTTAGGGCGATGATAAGGGCTGGCGAACTTGGCCAGACTGAGTGAAACATCCCGCGCTGCACAGACCAAAAAGCTATTTATTTTTCTTAACACCTTTTCTCATATAATTCAAGATTTTTTTAATACACGAAATTGGAAATTTCGAAATGTTCTTCTAGTAAATTTTTCAGTAAGTACTCTAGTTTCATAAGTATATTTTGTATAAATTTAAGGTCTTATTGTTAACGCGTGGATGATAATTCGAAAATTGCAAGTTACCCCTTATCGCCCCCGAATAGAGAAATCAAGGCTTACAAATATACATACATATATATAATCACGCTCGTTATCCCAAAAGGGGTTGAGCAGAGCTGTAAGTAACATTAGTTATACATAAAGCCACATTTGGCAGTATTTGCCACGCAGTGCCTCCAATAGTGACAGGTTGCCAGCCTGTCGCCTACAAAATAAATCTATCTGTAAATAAAGGCTTTATTATATAAATTCTTTTTGCGTTCTTTAAACAAAAGTTCGAAAATACTCATAATAAATCAATAGAAAGTTAGAATATTTTACTAATATTGAATTTCAATAGAGCTTCTTTCAGGGAAGACGTGGGTTCTTTGTTTGGTATGTTTGTTTTCTCAGAAACAAATAAATAAGAAAACATGAAGTTTAATTGTTATATATTTTCTTGTCTAATATACATATATTTCGTGCTACTGAGTCGTTAAATGAACATACACCGTCATCTGTTAGATACTTATGGAAGTTACAAAGCATTCCACACTACTATCCTACAAGGAATATCCCTACTTAATATTACAGATGCAACTCTGTCTGTTAAGCTTGCATGTCTAAACCACCGATTTTGATGAAATTTGGTGCAAATGTAGACTAGGGATTGGGAATGGACATAACAAAATTGCTTAAGCAATTTACCCCTTAACTAAAATTGAGACACGAAAATATGCATACAAGATACAACTGTTACTTAAATATTTTTAACCAACTACAATTTATACCGGTTACAGTGCCATGTAGGCGCTAGCAACTTTGGCAAAGCTTTAGTAGGAGTCTTTGCCAAACTTGTAAAAATTAAGAAAAAGCTTTATCTTGTTTGTTTAGGATACAATGTCTTTTTCACAACGACTCCTCAGTGAGGCTATTTAGGAGAAAACTACAAAGTAGCGTAATTTGATGCCAGCCAATTTCTAAACAGTTTCATTAGGGCATCGACTGGGGGATTCCCCAGTCAATGCCCTAATGAACCTGTTTTACTGCTAGGATGCCTTTTACATAAACGATTTCTAAAAACAATTATTGTTAGTACTTGTAGCTTTCTTACAATATAAAAGGCACTATAAATAATTGAAATCGTTTTGTTAAATGGAATTTTCATCTGGTACGTAAGTCGATTTCATTTATGCTCACAGTCCGAAGCGTAAGCGGCTCTAGAAAAAAATATACTTTCATGCAATATAGGAACGCGAAAACAAATTTCACTCAGAGGGCAATATCATGATGGAGTGGCTTCGAATATGAGTAGCTGCATTGCTTTCACGTAGAGCGGTAGTGCTAACCGCCACTGGATAGCTTTCTATTACGCTATGTGAGTGGTCAAAGCAGGCATTGCTCTAATTCATTTTATATAACACTAGCTGTGCCCGCGCGACTTCGTCCGCGTGGATTTCCCGTTTTTGCAACATTTTTCATTGATGCTCAACTCCTATTAGTTGTAGAGTGATGTTATGGAGGTATATAAGCCTATATCACGGTTTCCTAAACTGTGCGTCGCGATGCCCTGGGGTGTCGCGGTTCTATCCCGGGGGCGGGCGTCGTGAGACGATCCACATAGAATGGCTGTCTAGCTAGCTTAGCGAGCTAGTCGAACGAAAATAAATGTAGACAAAGAAATGTAAGTCGCGATTTCTAAACTTGAACCCGGTTTTGAGATGCTCTGTTTTTAAAATAAGAAAATACACTGAAAAAAATCGACCGTCCAGCGCGGGCGAAAAAATCGAATAAGCATCTTTACGCTACCGGGACATTGCTTTCGCCGTCGAAATTTGTCTGTGCTACTTTATGTTTTTATGGTAATTTTTTTTCAGTCTTTCTAATTTTAAAATATTTGCGCATTCGTTAACGCCTAAATAATTCAAAAAAAGCTATGTTTTTGTTTTTGTAGGTATGTACTTAACTTGGCTGTTACTATAACGGGGGGAGGGCTCGTAAAAATTAGAAAATTTCTAAGGGCGTCACTATGAAAATAAGTTTGGGAAGCTCTGGCCTATAGTGTTCCTCGATAAATAGACAATCATAGAATTTTTCAGATCAGTAGTTCCCCTTTGTAGGATTCTGTACCCAAAGGGTAAAACGGGATCCTATTACTAAGACTCATAAATAGAATAAAATAAATACTAATAAATAAAATAAAATAAATATTGAAGGGGCTCCCATAAAATAAGCGTGACTTTTTTTGGTCGATTTTGATAACGGCAACAGATAGACGCTTGAAGTATTCACAGAATATTTAGTTATATTATTCACTTTTAATATACAACAACAAACGTGTTTTATTTCTCGGTCTTACTAACGATAATAACAGGTAGAAACTTGAAATATTAACAAAATATTTAATTTAAATTTCAAATAAATTTTGGAGATTTTTGATAAAATCTATGGCACGGAACCCTTCGTTCGCGCGTTCGACTCCTTCTAGGTGTTTTTTTTTTGCAGGCTATCTGTGATGACCTTCTTGAAGTCACCAGGGCTTTTAGTAAAGGAGAGGACCTCGATGGGTCCTCAAGCTTTAAGGTCGAATCACTCTCAAAGAGGATTCCTGACCGGTGAGCATCTCCCTCGGAGGAGTCTCTGAACCTATTAGTCTCTAATGCGTCCGAATCTGACGGGATCAGTAGTTCCTAAGATAAGCGCGTTCAACTAAACAAAAAAACAACTCAGTATAGATGCGTGCGTAGTACCTACTTGATCATTATTTAGCTGCGGAGTTATGTTAAAACTGTAATATCTCTGAAGATATTCATTGAAATCTAATGATGTAGAGAACAATTTTGTACAAAATTAAATACTTGTGATGAATAAAGTATAAATTTTAATAAGGAATAATATGATTTTTACAAAAATACCTTCGCATCTAATGCATTATTTTAGAACAAATTTTATTAACTAAAATAGGTTATAGCGAGTCAACCTTAAGAGATAGATAAATGCTGTCTGGAACTTTTTTTAGAACTTTTAAAGGGAAATAATTTTGTTATACATAATTTTTACGTAACTTTAACCGTTTACGCAGCGCACGCAAAGAAAACTGTGAAAATCAAAATTTATAATTTTCCGTTTATTTCAAACTATGATATTTCTTAAGATATTCATTGAAATGAAATGAAGTCATGAGCAATTTTGTGCAAAATTAAATGCTTGTCATAAATAATGTATTTATTTTGATAAGGAATAATATCATGCATACAAAAACACCATCGCAGATAAACTTTTGATAAAAAAAAAATTTGATTACCAAAAAGAAAGGTTATAGTGAGCCAACCATAAAAGATAAACATATGCTATCGCGGACTTTTTTTTAGAAAATTTAATGGAGAATAATTCTGTCATACATAATTTTTCCGTAACTTTAACCGTTTACGCAGCGCACGCAGGGAAAGCTTTGAAATGAAATATTTTTCTCCCGTTTTTGCAACATTCTTCGTTAATGCTCAGCTCCTATTGGACGTACCGTGATGTTATATAGCCTATAGCCTTCCTAGATAAATGGACTATCCAACGGAAAAAGAATTTTTCAATTTGAGTCAGTAGTTGCTGAGATCTTAGGGTTCAACCAAACAAACAAACAAACAAACAAACAAACAAACAAACAAACAAACAAACAAACTCTTCAGCTTTATTATTAGTATAGATTTCAAAGTATTCCTTTCAACTGGCTACATTTCAAATAAACATTTCCCATTCTTTCACCAGATAATACGCGACGTATACAGTAACAGTGAATTAGAAGGTATTATAAAAGTTTTCTCCCAGATTAGGGAACCAAAAGATACACGTCACTAAAAAGCCCTCGCTACGGTGACTTTGCAGGAAGTAGAATAGACAAATACGTAGAGACCATTGAAGTGATTTCATTTGAACAAAGTTTCTCTATCAACGAAATTCAGAGTGTAATTTGCGAGCAGAGAAAGTTTCACCTTATCACAGGATTCCACGTGGAGTGTTTTGTTGGAATTTGTAATTTTATTCACGGACCAAGTTTTTGACATTATTTAATATATCATGCGAGGTAGGATTTGTGGAAAAACCAAAAATGAATCCATGAACTTTCAACAAATATTTTCTAGTATTAAGATTAAATTAGGATTCTGGATGGCTGAGAAGAGAAAGTGTTGTTAATGAGCTCACAATGTTTGAGAAATCTTTCACCTGAATAAATATTTTTTTAGGGACGGCGGAGTTAAGTCTAAGGATATTAACTAGCAGAAAAGTAAATTGAAAAATAATATAAAAAATGGGGCCGGGGCTACATGTTTATTTTAGTCTATCATATTTTGTCCGAATTAATCGGGATTTATTTTAAAACATCAACCAACAAGTAAAAAATATAAATTTTATTGAAAATATATATAACATACGGGTTTGACGGTGATAAATTTCATGTTGTCGAAGTGATCTAATCCAAGTCGAGCCTCGATTGCATATCCAAACTTAATCTGTATCGATTCGACGCAGAGATAGGAATAATCGTTAGAGAAAATTCAATTTGAGCCGATCATCTGTTTGCAACACTTCAGAACTACAAAAACTGTAAAGGGAGGATAAAAGTTGTAGAGTTTCTTGCCGTTTCTTCTCAGAACAAGGCCTCCTGGTAGACTCTTGAACCGATGGCATCAAAATTTACTTTCATAAGTGTACAAATTGTACCTAAATGAATAAAGAACTTTTGACTTTGACTTTAGAGCCATTTGATTTGGAAAAGTTAGGTAATCACAGAAATATTTCAATCAAATCTATATGCCACATCTGGCAGTATGAACTATCCAGTGTCACAAGATACTTTGACAGGTTACCAGCCTGTCGCATATATAAAAGGAGCATTAAACCCATAACTAAGAAAGAACCAAAAGCCGACAACAAGAAGAAGATATGTATTGGAGTATGTCTAATACGTCTCAGCAATTCATGATAAATATGTTTTCATTTTCTTTTTCTAATTAAGTAATAGTTATTTTAAATAGCTTTTTATCTCGTTAAGTTAAGAATTAATAATTTCATTAGTTACTGACCCAACTATTTTAATTGACTTTTTTAAATATTATATTACACAGCCCTGCTTTTCAATTCGTCGCATAAGTAGAAAATGCGTAAAACTGATAGGATTGTCTCTTTATAATGCACTAGAAATAATGAGCATAAAACTATTGTAAATATACGACATTGTTCCACAATTGCTGTATTCTTTACATAAAATATAATTGGAGCACTCTATCTAAACCAATTCTGTTCAGACACGGCGAAATGTAATATCTTGATTACTTTAACAAAATCACTCATAAATCGGGAGATCCAAAATAAACGTCTGAATTGGATAAAAGTAAAAACGAGCTGAAACATGCTCCGTTGACTCGACAGATATAAATTCTTCTGAATGGACACTGAAATATTGACGAAACTCGACTCGAAGAAGATATTAGTTGTTGTAAGATCTATATCTCGGTTACAAAAGCTTAAGCCTCGTTTAATGTTATATTGGATTGGGTTTAGCTTGTTTAATTTATTTCCTTTGGTATACAATAGCATTGAAAAGTTGGCTTTCTACAACGTTAGAAATATTATATAAATATAATATTTGTTATATTGATGAAAGCTATTTCTCACTTTCTACAAGGGTTATAAATTTATAAAAGTCCCGACTAATAAGATTGTCTCCAATACTGTTGGCGACTGGCCGCCACATTATCTATAGTTTTTTGATTGAAGTTGACGGCGGTTGCCTTTGTTATTTTTCTGATGTTTTTGATTGTCTTGTAAAAGTCTACGAAAGTAAAAGTTTTACCATTTTTTCTGCACCTTTCTATTAATCTTACAGTCCTTATTGCGTCCTTTTCATTGGTCCTTATAGGTCGCTGGTTCAGATCCGGCTCGAAGGACCAATGAAAAAGACACAAAAAGAGGACTGTAAGATAACTAGAAATAATAATATAACAATAATCTTTATTTTCTCATCACAAACAAACACACAGACACACACACACACACACACACACAAACAAATTGTAACAGGAATGTTTATTGTGTATAAACATTCCTGTTACAATTTAGAGAGTGACATGTTTGTGTCAGACTGGTGCCTATGCTAGGTAGAATACCTGTGGTACAGGTCACCATAGAAAGGTGCGGAAAAATTGGTAACACTTTTACATACTTTGGTACAATAAGACAATCAAAAACATCAAAAAAATAACAAAAGTAACAAGGCAACCACAGTGAACGTCAATCAAAAAATTATGGACAATGTGACGGGCAGTCGCCAACAAATACTCTCTCCTACTCCATTACGAAGCTCTAATCACTATCTATAGATAAACTGTAATGAGCCCGAACACCGAATTCCGCGAGCAGATTCCACGTTAAGCTGCCACATCAACAATATCATCAAAAATTACATCAAACCAACCAGTGGAACTCAGACCAACTCCATCAACTATAAAAAAGCTTATAATCTCGAAACAGCCTACCATTTAATCTTGAATCACTAAGAACACTCCTAATCAAAATAACTCTCAAACAAAAAAAACAATCACAATCGGATCATCCGTTTGGGAGATACTATGCCACAGACAGGAATACAGATACAGACACAAGTTAAACTTATAAGACCCCTCTTTTTGTATCAAAGTTACTACTATATTAGAAGTTCTAAAAATAAATCATTAAAACGACTGACGCCGTATACTCGTAGTCGTAGCAATCGTAGCATTCGTAGCACAATTCGTAGCATTGCTACGAATTGCTACGTCCGAAAAATCTCGAATTACGATGTAGCACGTAGATAGATTGTTTCATTTGGTGAAATGAACTTTTTGAGTATAGTGCATTTAGCACATATCTCAATGGTGCATAATGAAATTTTTTTATCGAGACAGCATGGTTGATGTTCATAATACCTGAAACTAATGGGTTGTCAACGTTTTTATTTTAGGAAAAAATGCATTTTTTCATAAAGAAGTAATTTTATGTAAAATAAAAGTTTTTTTGTTTTTTTTACACTATTCGTTTGTTCGAAATATATCTTTGTTTATTTTTGCTGTGTGTGAAACTGTTAACTATTTTTGTGAATTCTAATTGAAAATTTAATAGGTACGCGTATGTGTTAGTGTTAAGAAAATAACTTATCACTCTATGCCCATATAATAAAAACGAACGAACGAACCAATATAATAGAAACGAACTATGAATTGTAAAATTCTCATTTATTGAATGTTAGCTAATTGAATGACAACCATAGTTGCTTATTTGGTGTAGAATAAATTATATTAGTTTTATATCTGAAGCGAGTAACTGTGCGGTTGATACAGCTGTTGGTGGCACGTCCCGCTAACGAACGGAAAGCAGCTGACTCCCTCCCGCAGTCGGGCGACCCGGCGTAATTGGAAACATACTACGTGTCGCATTTATCTATCACTTATTTACCATGCTTTATATTTATTTAGTAAGGCCTTCTTAGTACCTTTATAGATTCTATAGTTCTACTAAAGAATCACTATAACAAAAACAAAATTAATACACATAAATATGAGTTAATGTTTGAAACAAATTATAATCATATGCTATTACTGTGTAAGATACAAATTTATTTTATGAAAATATATTATCCTCGTTCAAGGAACTTGAATCTGTAGGGACCTGACTTCTAAAGGAAGTCGTCATTTTACTACCGCCAGCGAAATTTTTTATAATATAATTCTTCTTTCCCTTCAAGTTTTAGGATAAACAAATAACGTAATGCTTAGGTAAAAACGAATTTACGAATTAATCCATTTCTAATACTGACCTAACAGTAACAATATGGATCATATTTCAGACATTCCATTTGTTGAACTACTATTGCGTCATTGGAGATTTGTTAAGAATATGAGGATCTTGGTGGGTCCTCTAGCATAGTATAAGTAAGTAAATAAGTACCCCGACTGACACCCCGTGTGAGCGATATTAGCCTACACGTCTAGGGTTGTCGTCAAAAAATATGTAAAGCCAGTTTTGATAGGTACGTACAATTAACCCAACAAGGATCCACAATACATTGTTTCATATATTGTTTTTTGTGTATAGACCGGAAGCTCAGTAAAATTTTATTTTAATCATCTAATGTTATTTTTTTTATGACATTATCTAAATGGGGTTAAAAAGGCCAATATTTTCTGAATCACATATTCATTCAACAAGTTCATTTTGACAATTAGAGCGATCTGTATTTGTATCATCAATACAAACGCAACAATCAGCATCTACGGCGCCGGGAACGTGCTTACCCGAATTGCGCGTTTGAAATACGCCGTGTGCTATAGCTCTTAAATACTTCGATTTTAAGACGCGTTGTAACTTGAAGTTTAAATCACATCGCCCAGCCCATGTTTCATAAAGTTATTTTTAAGAATGAGAATATTCTTAAAAATAACTTTATGAAACATGGGCTGGGCGATGTGAATTTTACATCTTTAAGCTCGTCATAATTTATTATTGTAATAGTAAATAGCGGGCGTGGGCGGTATTACGTAAGTATGGCACAGCCTCGACTAGCGCAATATTATCACAGTTAAATTGTCATTGTTTGCGTGCAGCGATTGGCGCGCATACACACATACCGCGCTCGGTGCGTTTCATGAAGGCAATTACGTTGTTTATTTATACTATGCCTCTAGTCTATAGAACAATCTTCTCATAGAGGATTTTAGGTGACAGGACGCTCTCGCGATGAAATCTTTTCAAGTCAGATGATAGCGGCAGACCTTAGCGGTGCCTCTATCTAAGGGCTCAGACTTCGGCTCAGGTGTGCCGTGACGTAAAGGAATTGGGTAGAAGCACCTATGTCTTTACCGGAAATAGCACGACGTATGTGATCTAGCGCTCTATCTGGGGATGATGTGTTGCAGGTAAATAATCTAAGGTGTGTTGTGTATTGAGTGCGTAAGTGTGATGTTAGGATCATAGGAATTTATAGTTGCGACTTACATTTAAATTTGAAAGTTTTGAAATCTGTTCCTTCAAACTAGTGTCAAACGGTTCCACTGATTTGGATGAAATTTGATATTCACAGGTAGATCATAGCCTTTTTTTTAACGTTGGGAAATGCGTTACGCATACGTCACGCCTGGGGAGGCGTGAGCGTTATGTGGGGCTCTCCCTAGGGAACCAGGGCCTACCCACTAAAACCCAACGATGTCCCTCACATGCACCGTGGCGCGAAAACATCAACGGCCACTACCTCCTCCCCATGATTCGACGAGGAGAACGCATCGGCCGCGGATGTGTCACTGCCGGACGGAGCCATGGGAACTACGACCCCGTCGGTACTTGCTCGCCTAAGGCGAGCCCCTCTCACCTCCCCAAAAGGTGGGGGAGGCCGACGATGCCCCGTGACATCCTGGACATCGACTAAGGAAGATCATAGTCTGGATTGAAACATAGACACGGAGCTGCAGAATAAAGCTAATAGTAGTATCTAAATCATCGGTGTCAGTTATAGGAAGATAGAACAACAATTGGTTTATGTAAAATATATAGTTACATAGTTTTGATGCTAACAAGGTTACTATATTTAATTTCGATTTAACCAAAAAAATCGACGTCGACAAAACTGTAATAATAAAATTAAGCAAAATTACAAACAAAAGCTTGCACGAGAGTAGAGATTAATAGTAAAGCCTGACACAATTTTAATTTAGAAATAGGGTTTATTGGAAATATAATTTAAGAGGTAAAAAGTATGAGCAATTTTCCCGGTGGCAACAAGTTAGAGCGCGGTCGGTCCAGATGTTGGTGGCACGTCCCGGTAACGAACGGAGCGCAGCGTGACTCCCGCCCGCAGCCGCGCCGTCGTAATTGGAAATACGGTACGTGGCGCTGCGACTGCTGAGCGCCCTATCATTAGCGTCACTCACAATTTGCTATCCACCACCTCATTGCTTCGCATCCGAATAATGATTTTTTGGACCGATTTTCACTAAGTTCGCAGAGATTTATTTCAACAAAATTCTGAAATTGCTCTCGATTGACTTAAAAACGGAAATTGGCATTCGCATTATTATTAGTATAAATAAACCAAGTCATATGAAAAAAATCGTAACAATAAACCATCAAATTTCATTTGGAAGTGTCGTGAGACAACAAAACGACAAAGCCAGCTTAATATCAGAACAAAGCAATCTATAGGTGTAGGTCACCCGTAGGGGGGTGTATCGGCCGGTGGAAAGTTGGCGTAGGTGCAACAACTTACACTTAATGACTCATAAGAAATATTATGAGAATAATAGCAGGTAGGTAAGTATTACGTGTCATTTTGTCATCTCATCGAACGAAACAGAACACATTTGGTGAGAACGCGTGATCAGGTATCAACATAATTCCCATAGCAAAAGAACATTACTAGCATTAAATCATTATGGTTTTATCAACTTATAATAATTTATCGCAAGCCTATCAGTAGCTTGCGATAAATTCTTTTCAACGACGTTGAGGCATGAATACTAATAACGATTTTATTTAAGCACACATTGTAGTTCATAAAATATGCAATTCAATTAAGTTAGTTGTCAATAATGTTTATACGCGCCACAATAAATTTCATCGGTGTCACGAATGCCCTGATTCGATTCGTTAAATTTCGTTTAATTGTGTCCGAATTGTTTCGGGCAGTGCGGTTGATTGAAGAGTTATTATTTGTATTTTATTGCGAACTCGGAACAAGGCACAAAGGATAAATGCCAAATGTAGGTACATATAGCAAATAGCGTACCTATTCAGGTGTATTTAAAGGCGGAATATCGTATCGATCAACCTATACGAAATAGTAGATATGCAATACTACAATATTTAGTACAAGATTTTTTTTATGTCATGATTTTAAGTGGAAATAGCGGATTAGCAGCTCAAAATTTGAGCCTTACCACAGTCAAATTTTGACTCTGATATGGTGAAGTAGATATTGATATAAATAGGTATAGGTAAACGAACTTAAATCAGATCGAAGACACATTTTTTAAGAACTTATTTTAAGTTTGATAGTTAAATTTGTAAGTAGAGTATTATATTATTTAAAAAATTATGCATATGTCATAACATATGAATAAATATAATAACCCTTGCCCGCTATTTTATTTTATTTATTTAATGGCAACCAACAAAACATACACTGATTCTTACAAAAAATCCTATTCATGTTAAAAGTTATGTATAATATAAATTTAAACTAGTTAATAGGTAAGAGCGAGAAATAAAAAATAAAGAAAACTGCCCCTTCGTAGTCTTGTGTTTCTGTCGGTGAGTATGTAAAGATAGACCAACGGGGTAACTTCTTTTCCGAAGCACAGAGAAACTCGAGATAGCAAATTTGTGACCCAAACTAATAGACTTCTAACACGAAAGTTGCTTAGTCTTCGAAATCGAAAATAAAAGGTGCTATCACACAATTATGCCACCGAGCTCGATTTAAGATATACTTAACAGCAAACATAGTAGAAAGCTTGATAAAAACGCGCCAAATGAAATAATTTTCCTGGACAGTAACAAGTGTGTGGTGTACGTACATGTCGAAGAAATCGTTTTGCGTAATTAAACGTTCGGGTAGCGGCAGTTTATGTGACGATTAGTGAGCAGGGCGCAGAAGGCTCGGCCGTTCAATTTGCCGCTTCACTTGACACAATTCGACGCCTGACTCGGGGACAATCGCACTCGAAGCCCCGTCGACCTCCTTATCTCCCGCCGAGGTAATCTTTCCTTCCCTCGGCGGCAATAACTCCAAGTGGGCAGGATTACCTGCAAAGGGGCTCCGTGAGCCAACCACCTCGACAAAGGTTATCGATTTAAACAATGTGTTCTCACAGCACACACCTTTCTGTTGTTGTTTGAATACCTCATGGAATTTATTAGTATACCATGTAAGTATCCAAAAACTAAAACCGTTTTTACTTTCTCGTACGTAGTAAAGAGGAAGTCTTGTAATCGTAAAAAAAAACGACCTCGAGATTTTGACGGATTTACACGTTTTGGACCTCCCTGAGTCCAAAAAAATTTTTTTTGGAATTATGTCTGTGTTTGTGTCTGGGTGTCTGTGCGTTAGCACGATAACTCGAGCATGCTTTAGCTTATTGCAACCAAATTCAACATACGTGTATAACATCAAAATATAAGGTTTCTATCAAATTTTGAACGAAAGTTAAGCAACCAAGTGGGCGGTCGGTACTCGGATGGGTGACCAAAATTTAACATGCATGTATGACATCAAAATATAAGGTTTCTATCAACCTTTGAGTCGTTTCCGGTATACGAGAAAGTCAAGGGGCGACGACTCCCGATTTTTGTAAAATCGAAAGTGTAAAATTTATGTATATAAATCTCCTCGTCAAGCGAAACTTTTTGTTATGGTTTTTACACAAGTTCTGTACACCCATCTCTTTAGTATTGATTAAATATTATGATGAATATTTCACCAAGCAATAACAATTCCTTATACTTAATTATGTACTTAATAAATATAACACCGTAGCACATCTTTTTGTTTTTAAAAATAAGTATTTACCTGGTCCTTATGATTACTATATCATCATTTTCCTACTCTGCTCTCAATTTATTGGAGGTCGGTGCAGTATGCCTTGATATTGACAATACTGCTTAAGGATTTGGAATTACATTTTTACGGCCGTGTGCTTGACACCAACCCTCCTTGGGAACAACTGCTATCTTTCGACATCACCCACAACCACCATCTTAACGTGCCTTCAAATTGTCGGTCACCCATCCGAATACCGACCGCGCACTTGGTTGCTTAACTTTCGTGATCGTTACTCTGAACGCACTACTATCAGATCAGGAAAACCTTTAAGTGTTCAGTAGAAATCATAAAATATAGATGATTCGCGAGGGTTGCCATTTGCAAATAATTTCGTTGGCATGTAAATCTGCGCACGTAAATCCAGCTACTGTCTGCGCACGGAAATTGAATCGTTCCAGAACCACGGCAATATATAATTTTAGCAATATATGACATTTATGAAGGATATAAAAATACAGTATGTACGTACGAATGTTCAAACAAGGGGGAACGAAAGACTCATTTCAACACTATTAATCATATAGCTACTACTGTTGGTTTATAAGTAGACAGATGCGGGGATTACTGTGAGTAATCCTTAGCTACTATGATTTGTGCGCTAAATGTCACACGGTTGACAAAATTAATAGTAGTAAATGTTAAATTTTATAAGTAAAAATTTTGAATGAAAATTTAACTTCAGTCCAGCAATTCCTATTTAGGTATTTATGAAAGGAACGATAGTGACATAGAACGCTGTGTGCAAGTACTGGAAGCCATAGCAGCGGGGATATTTCAATTTGGACGGAGACGCGACCCGAGAGGCCGCGCGGCCGCTGCACGGCTCGCTGAACCGTAAGCCCGTTGCGGGCTCCGCCAAAGAGCAAACACCGCCTCCGCAATCTTGTGCCACGTGGACCATGCCGAACACTCGACCACGACAATATACTACTACAATTACCCACACTCCACTTCGGATATACGGATACAGCGCTTTCAGTATTCGACTCGCCTCAATCGAATAATCGATACTACGCCTAGAATCAGACACCCCCATGTTGACACTGCACCACTTGTCGTGATGATAATCAAATACAGCGTACTCGTACCGTTGAATATAAATCTGATATATATCAGTGGAATAGACGTGAAAGTTAATTCACATCCTCGTTGAATGAAGTTAGTCATTATATTTAAACACTAGCAGTTTTTGTATTGTGTAATATGCATTAATTGAAAATGTAATTTACTTTTTCAAATATTGATTGCAATGTGTTGTTTTTATTTAAATTATTATAATAGGGGTTAAAGTATAAAATTGCCGATTTTTTCATCATTATTTATTAGTGTATAATTTTTTTAACACAATAGCTATGTATATTATTCTTTTTTTATTTTAAACTTCATTACAAGGACTTATGTTTATGTATAAAATTTTATTCTTCTTATTTTTGTTTCTTTCACTAGAAATAAATCATCAAAAACAGCTCGTCCTAAGAGGTGTCCGACTCCGTTATAAAATATGAATATTTTTTGCAGGTATCAATTCTCAAAAATTTTCTCTAACTATCCTATAGCTTAATGTTGTCTCAATATATCCACAAAATTACAGAAACTTTAGATTTGTGGTTCCTTAAAAAATGGCAAATATATTTGTATGGAAAAATGAACTTTCGTTAAATTCTCCATACAAAACGGCAATTTCATACTTAAACCCCTAATATTATGTGCATGTTATGTACAGGCCTGCGAATTTGAGTCAGAGTTTTTTTTTATACTACTAGATGACAAACAAGCTGACGGCCCACCTGATAGTAAGTGGATACCGTCTCTCTCGGAACAAGGAAAAAATCTCTTGGTATTAGATGCGTTGTCATCCCGAGTCCTAAGATGAAATGCCTTCCATGCCCGGTAATTACACTGGCTACCTAACCCTTCAATCCGAAACACAGCAAATTGTTTCACGGCTGGAATACTCAATATTTTTATTGCATTTCACAGTAGGTACCTACAAGGTCATATAATGATATAATTAGATCACTGTCAGGCACAACAACAATGGAGAGGATGATTATTTATTAAATTTAATGTAATAGTAGTATATAATTAAATTATTTATCAAGAAATTATTATATTAGGTATTATTAAATATAAATTTCATAATTTGATTATATCAATAATTTTTATACCTATATATTAGACTAGCTGTGCCCGCGACTTCATCCGCGTAGAATTTACCAAAAGAAAAAAAAAGAAAAAAGTAGCCTAGTTACTCCTTATTACACCAGCTACCTGCCAAAAAAAGTCCCGTCAAAATCGATCCAGCCGTTTCAGAGATTAGCCGAAACAAACAGACAGACAGACAAAAATTGTAAAAAAAAAAATTTTGGTGTATGTACCTTTTACTTATATATTCATATGCATGTAGTAAAAAACGGTTATTTCAATATTACAAACAGACACTCCAATTTTATTTCTATGTATAGATTAGTATAAGTAGGTTAAGTTGTTTATTTAATATATATTCTTTTACTTGATATTTTTATCTTCTAAAAATTCTTTAATAGTATAATAGCATTTTTTATTAGTATATTTTTGAGATCATGGTTAGTATCTTTTATACTTCTTAAGTAATCTGGCAGTTTGTTGTAGATTTTAATAGACATTACCATTGGGCTGGAGGAATGGTGTTTCATTGTGGAGGCCGGTAGAGCTAATTTATTTCTGTTGAGAAGTTGATATTTGGCAATATTATCACCTCGTTTTATAATATATATTGGTTAGGGTATTTGCAAACGAACTTACATATCTCTAAGATATAGATACAGGGGAGGGTTAAGATTTTATATTATTTAAATGAGGTTTACAGCTATCGGTACTTTCTATGTTGACTAGTATTCGTATAAGCCGTAGTCTCGCATATGCATAAGCGTAATAGGTAGTATTTTTTATTTCACGTAATGCATACGAAAAGCTACTTAATTTGCGGCGTATTTTTTTACGTGGTGCTTACATTTATTAATTTCAAATCGTTGTCGTCAAAATTTAAGTTTAAGTTTAGTGGTGATTTCTGATGAGGGTGAAACGAAATTATTTCCGTTTTAGATAGGTTTATTTGAATGTTGTGTTTGGATAACTAGTTTTTTGAATATAAATAGGAAAGGTGGCGGTACGTACCCAGACCATACCAGAGTTGATAATAATAAGGATATATTTTCTCCTCCACATTATTCTTTACTCGTTCTATTACCAAAAATAAAACTATCCTTATCTACGAGACGAGCCGTAATAAGTAAAAGAAAACTAGAAAAAGAAGTAAAGTTTTGGACAACGTCGCCACCCTAATATCCCCGGTGAGCGTGTAATGGACAGTAACCGTAGAGGTGAGGTCGGCAACCGGCACCGTAAAGCTCGCATCAAACTGAGAGCCATTCCTTAGAAATTGCTCTTAAAATGAGCCCAACCAATATATCTTGAGAAGGATGATGAGAACTATTATTCCAGTTCGGAGTATCGGGAACGTCATGCTCATTGGCTGTGAATAACAATGAATTTGCGGAGCTCGTAAATCCAGCAGGTGCGCGCCTGTTATTGAATAGACTCCGGCAATGCGAGACTACATTAATCGTTGCCTGTCGTCGGCTCCTTATGAATCAATACGCATCAGTCTTGGACGAAGTCAAAGGCTGTATTTAATACAGGAAAAGCAACGAAACTTCATAATTTGGCATTAGTTCTCAGAAAGTACCTCGCGCACCAAGTAATTATTTATGCTAATTATGAAACATATTATATACAAATTATTAATAGCAACTGTTGTTTATATTTAACCTAATTAGTAGTTCTGTCCAAAAATCTTACGTGCTTTAATCGTCCTTATTATTTATTAATATCAAAAGAGCGTAACCATCGATAGGCATTTTAATTACTTGAAAACCTACAAAGTGTATAAATGATATCGAACAATATGTCAATTTAATAAAGAATTTAATTAAGTTAGAAAAAAATTAAAGAGAGGGCTGTGATTGCAATCATATCCTTACACAGATTGATATTTCATGAATTAGATTTTTGTGATGATTTCCCCTGGGCATTACGTTCTGTCTTATCAAGGCTTAATTTAAAAAAAAACAATAAAGACACCATTAATAATAATATATCTTAGCTTGATATTAGTAATTAAATTTTTGTGCAAAGATTATGACATTAGCCTACCTAGTGCAGATTAGCTTTCTTTCAATTTGCGTTTAATTAACGAGTGTGTAATAGAGATTGCTTAGATTTCAAGAAATGTAACGTTTTACTTAGAGAATGAGAATGACGTTTTGTTAAAGGCAGCTCTAACATTAATATTTTATACGTAAGGTATCTTTTGTTTTCAGGGAAAGCTTTATTAACGGAAGCATAAAAAACGAACGCTGTACCATTTGTACAGATAGATAATATCAACGATATGATAACTAAGTTTTTCTTTTATTACGCTTATTTTACGCTGCAGTATACTACATAGACAATAAATACTAAGATTTTAAAGTACACTATGGATATATTTTGTTACAATGACATTTCCTGTTTAAGAATGAAGCCCTCAAGCTATATCAACATTTTCCTCTAATTTCTTTCTTTCGGCGCGTAACGAACTGTGTAATTGGAAACAGGGGCCCGGCTAGGCGTTGACGACTGCCGGCATTATGGTATGTTCTGCTTTCAATCTCCTGATTTCAATTCTCAGGATTATGTTTACTTTAAACAAGCGAATCTTCTCATTCCAATCTACTTAGAAGGTTAAAGCCACTGGGAAGGTTTAATATTTCAAGAAAATTTTGTTTGTATCGCAATCCAAATAATTAGACTATAATTTAAATAGTTCATGTAACAATCAGGTAATTATACTGTTACTTAATTAGTACGTTTTAAGTTTTTGGCAATTAAATGTATTAAGTACCACATGACGGTCACGAATGCTGAGTCTATTATTATTATACTAATCTAGTCTAAGTTATTGTTGACATGGAAAGCTCTTGACCTTTTTTTCACCTGAAGGTAAATGATAAGATAAAGCTGAAGGTGAAAGCAAATGGGAACACCCGGAACCCTCAATAACGAAGGGACTGGCTATTCTTATCATTAACTGTAGGAACACAATAACGTTGTTAACTATTATTACGCGAGACTTTAATAATATTACACACAACATGTTCACATTATTATTATATGCTGACATAAAAGATACGATGATTCCAGATGAAGCTTCCTCCTTATTATTACCTACTATACTCCGTGCCTACTACATATTAGATGATCCAAGAATTTCCCTTAAAAAGATAAAGATATCATAAAATTCTTTCTCTTCTCTCCTTAACACGTTTTAATTAATATCATACACAATTTTACTGAACCTGTACAATCTCTAACACAAGCTTTGAAGCTTGTGTTTGTTGTTTGAACATTCGCTTAAGGGAATACCTTCTTAATCATGAGCAAAAGTAACCAAAGAAACAAGTATTAAGTGATCTCTATACATCAGCATATTATGTCCAATTTGTCCGCGTTAACCGGACATTACAAATATCTGTTGCCAAATTGCATAGGAAGTGGATAATTAATCACGTGCGTACTACCAATATTACTATGCGAACATGCAACAAATAAATGATTGGGAAACTGTAATAAAAAATATCTATTGAGCGCCATTAAACGTCCGGTGGACGTTTTAGTGTAACAATAGCAAGAATAAATTTTGGAATGCCACCATTTATCAATATAATGTGTTTAACAATTTTGTATTGCAGTTCGTTTCGGATTTTAAAACGTTTACCTATACGAAATTTATATGATATATAAATTTCAAACAGTCATTTACATAATCATT
This sequence comes from Elophila nymphaeata, assembly GCA_955850985.1. Lineage (NCBI taxonomy): Eukaryota > Metazoa > Arthropoda > Insecta > Lepidoptera > Crambidae > Elophila > Elophila nymphaeata. The sequence goes on from OY039068.1 coordinate 18,326,619, forward strand.
ACAGATAAATAACGTCTTCTCTGGATTTTATTAACAACATGATGCACTAAATAAATAGAACTGCATATGGCAACGAAACTAATCTAAATGGAACGTTAGAAACTAGAGAGGATCCTAGGGAATTTCTAGTCAGACATTAGTTCAGGTAGAAGCAATGCAATTGACACAGTCTGTTAAGTGAGATCAGTTGCGGTTACGTTACGTCTTATGTCCGGTATGTAAATTGCCTCTCTAGATAGTCGTATTGGTTTTGTAGAATATTCAATATTAAACGTTGAGACCATAAAATAGGACAAACTAAACGCAGCGAGGACACCAATAACCAAATTTACTAGGACATGAATCAACTTAATTTAGATTACATAAAGCAAATATCTCAAGCAGTATTTTTCTATAAATACAGATAAATGTGCGTTCGTAAAACTACAATAAATCCCAAAGTAATATAAACGCGCTGTCGACCGGGAGCGCGGCAAGCGGGACGCGCGGAAGGAGCGAAGCTAGCGGGGTGAAGCGAGTGTGGCAATTTTTCTCTCCGCTGACAACATGATGTAACGCCAATATCGCACGCTGAGCGATTAAGCCGCGCACGCCGATATTTCAGACTTGCCCCTACTAACTGTCAAAGTGTCGGCGAAAACTTTGTATGCGAGACATACACAAGCACGCACATATAGACGATCTATACAGCACTTCATCATATTTTGTACTGAAACAAGTAACACATAGCATCGTCAGCTAACATGTTTTCTATAAAGTTATAATCAAATTGCTTGCTGCATGATTTTTTACATAACGTAATTCATGATCATGCGACAAGTTATAAAACTGAAATAAGAGAGACTAATCTTGGAGAAGTAACGTCCGTATCGTTCCAAAAGGTAGTTGGCTAGTCAGATCACGCAGACAGGCAATCACTCGATAATAAACGTGGAGTGAGTCGAGTGCGACGCGGCGCAGTAAGGCCTCACGTACTGCTGACGACGCTTTCCGGCTGCAGCGACAGCGTCGCCAACTTCCTATAACGTACTCAGACTGACGACAGGCTGCCAAATCTTATACACAAACAATTTTCAGCAATATTACAAGCATTTCTCACACAGACCGTACCGTGAGATAAAACTTCGTTGTGATACCGTTTTGCTAATATGTTTTCATTATACTTTAATAAACAAAATGCTTTTAGACAGAGGAAAAGAAAGTAAGAATAGAACTTAGTTACTGTTTAATATAAATGACTCTACTTTTTATCCCCATATCCATAAATAACTAAGGGCTAGGACACGGCAGCGGAGTCGATGATAAACGACGCCGAGCAGGCGCCTGAGCGTCGGCCGCTGGCCGCGAAAAATACAACTGTCATCTTGAGTGATGGCAAAATAAAGCCCGAGTCATGCTCCGCTCTGCATGCCAACAGCTATTGTGCCTTGTGCCTCTTTGTAGTCGAGCCGTTATTACATGGATAACATAAAAGCATGTCAACCAAGGTGCTAGAGGGCGCAATCGAATCTTAAGTCCTTCAACTTTTGATAAGGCTTTCTACAGACCTGCGTTAATTTTATATTTCATTTTTACATAAGCGACTATCGAAAATTCATTACTAAAGTAATTATCTAAGGTAAAATTCACTACCAATTTGAATAAGTTCGAATATGTATCTAGTGATATCGTACTGAGTCCGCATACACAGTACGAGACCGTGTTGTTATATAAATTTCATTTCAATCAGTCATTAACTAGCGTGTGTCTGACTAATAACATATCTCATTCTTGTTTGAAGACAACCCGAAGTTTTAAACAGGTATGTGGGTTTTTTCATACTCTACTCCTAATTTATTTAGGGTAATGTACCGACCCTAAATAAATTACGACTTGATATCAACAATACCTACTCCTAAAAGCTTGTTGTTGATGTAATAATAGGATAACGAATTTATTCACTGGAATAAATTACACTGGGAATAGAACCATAAACTTTAATAATTTTACATTGCTGTGAATGCTGTTAGAGATGCTTCATATAGCAATAATATTTTAAAATAATATTCACAGTAGCTAATTAAACTCAAAATGTATAAAAGTACCTCAATGTGGACTCAAATGTATGTCTTCAAAAGTAACTATACCTATATAGATTCAATAATAAAATGCTAGTCAATTGATTGTTACTATTGTAGTCACGTCGTCCAGTTACTGTTTTCACGTCTAACGTAATAACGTTAGCAATAAACTTATGGTACATACGTGACCCGTTACTCCGTAACATTCTTTCTTATCAGTGACCCTCTTCATACGTACCGAATTCTCGGTAATAGCGGAAATCAATAGACTATACCAATTAATATATATATAACGAAGGTAATTAATTTTGCTTCAAAACCACTTAAAGGAATCGAGATTTTTGGGTTCGCAATACATATTTGGTAACTTAACGGTATAGGTACGAGTAATTATAGCTTAAGATGGGTTTTTGGAGATAAGTCCTTTTAACTGAAAATTTAACAATTTTTCACGAATATACATGATTTGACAACAAATGCGTTATTCATATATTACTTTCCTAGTGGACTGAGATTAACGATTAAAGTTTTCCAGAGTTGTTATAATTATGACATTTAGTTTCATACTGCAGGAATCGAGCGTATTTTAATAACGAATAATTAATTGAAAAGAAAATCTTACCATCCACTCCATCTTAAGCCACGGCCTCGAAGTCAGCGAAGTCATTAAATGCACATATTTAGACGGAATTGGCCTCGAAGGTAGCGCGGCGCGATTCAATACATAGACACGCTACTGCGTCGCCCTTTCGTCGCTGACTTCCGAGTCCGTGGCCTTATACGTTATCTTGGCGGAGTGGTGAGATAACGTTGCCTTTATTTTTGCGTCAAGAAATACACATACTTTACGCATACTTTGGGGCAATTGGAGCCACACCAAACTTATGTGGGAATCACCTTGCTAGGAGGGCATACCCACTAAAAACTGATGTGTTCCTCTTATTCGTGGCTTTAGCGCACACAAAGTACTTGGTGCAATCACTGTGTGCGTCAAAGAGGGGACGACATATCCACACCCGAGTTAACTGGCAGATAAACTTGCCTACTTACTATCTAGACACAATAGATTTTTTCAAGTCGAGTGTCGCCGACTTGCTTTTGGTATTGGTAGTATCCTCTCAAATTATAGTTCTATAAAGTTTCTGATAGAGGCACAATAGCTGCTGCCAGATATATAGAACAAAATTATTCAGATAAATGGTATCGAAAACTATCAGGTCTTACTTGCCGATGGTAAATATTACTACAAAACATGTCAATAGAATACTAAAATCTTCACCGAGCCATACGTTCCAAAAGAAATTGCCTTTAAATATAACATTAACCAAAAAATAATCTGATGTTCCAAGTTTAAAAAGCAAAACAGTTTTCAAAGCCCAGCAATAGCGACAAAGCACCAGACAGCGATAACATGTTACGCAGGCGACACATTCGGCAATATGCCGGGAAAACAAACCGAATGATGAAAGCCGCCGTGTCAAACGTCACGGGCAAAAAGCGTCCGCTCACACAGATTCGATACCTGGCTCACGGTCGGAGTAGCATTAACGTAATTACGGATTACAACTGAGCATCCTGAGTCCTGATCTTCGATATTGCGTTAGTTCAAGAATTTAAGGGAATTTGAATAAATGAGTATTGATTGAGTGAATCTGTATTTTCGTGACATGTTTGTGATCTGTCATAGCTTTCGTATAAAGTTCTATATGGAATGTCTTTTCTTTCGTGTATGAATTAAGACCCGTAAGACCATCTAAAGGTCACGTGAGTCGTAACTTTCTACGACATCATTTACGTTTTTGACGTGACAACGTCTTATAATTCGATAGAGCCGGCTGCACGCACGAAAAAACATGACGCATGCGGCGTTACCTCGCTCTGAGGCGTTCCATGTAAGGCCGGCAAAACAAATGAAATTAAATTTTTCTTTTGAAAAATGCTACCATTCCATCAGTATTTTCTTAAGACGTTGTCACGTTCAACTATCGTCAGTAAACCGACTTTATTTCTTAGTTCTTTGAGTCACTGTTCTAAAACAATTATAACAAAATTTTTGCTAATAAAGATTAAACTATAGTTTTGACTAACTATAACAACTTGTTTAATTTGTTATGTTATTAAATTTGGTATGACAAAGATTAATATCGATTATAAGTTGCCAAAATCCTGGATTTATAAGGTTTAACATCTACATAGTTCTGTTGTCCTAGAAAATAATGGTACAGAGTTTCTATGTGCGTTTATCGTTTGTGAAAAAGCAATTGACCCGGAGTGCTGAGAGGTTCCGAGTTCAAAAGTGAATAGCCAACATCATAGTACATTGATTGATTTATCTTTGGGCCGAAGGTTTACATATTAAGTATAAATTTCACGGTCCGAGACCTTTGGAAAGTTAAAGGCTTCTTATAAATAGAGGGACGAATATCGTTGCTGCGAATAAGGAGGTAACTTTTGAGTAGGATTGACTAAAGTCGCAAACCCAAAGAATTGTAGCAGCAATTGTAACAGCACGTAAGGTTACCACAAAAAGTCAAACTTCCTAGATTTTGAAATAAGGCTATCAAATAAGGTAGAACATGTATTGAAGAAAGTTAACAGTTTTGGGCAGCCTAACTGTATGTACATGGCACTTAGAATAAACGTTGACATGCTAATGTGAATTAGATCCAGATTGGTGTAGCCCGCAGCAATGGAGCCGGTGACCGCTAAGCATCACCTGATTGATGTTCGCGTCCATTTCACTTTCGCTGCGAATATTTCATTAGCGAGCTTCGCAGAGCCAAGCCATGCATCATAGGCTATGTACGGGGGAGCCGCGTCGACGTCGTGATCCACTCGGCTTAGTATAGAAATTAATAGGCGAAGTGCCGTGACGTGCCGCCATGCGACAAAACTGCGGTTGAATTTAAAAAATTCCACACAAGGTTAGCGTATTTCAAATTTATTCATGGCCGTTGTTATTGCATTAGCTTTCTATGCGAACACATCTACGCAGTTTTGAATTTGATCTTGGGTGCTTAGATTGCAAACGGCGGAATAAAGTGCTTAGACTATCAGCTTCAAATTGTAATATATTACGTAAGGAGATAGACCCTAAAGTTACGCTCAGATAGGTAAATTTTATTCTGTCACCTTAAATTTCGCGGTAGACGCATTAAAATGTGTTTTATGTAAAGCTTGAATGTACAAATGAACTTCTGTAAGTACGGGATTTATGTAACAATTCTTTAGATACATATTTTTTAATTTGTGTATTACTGACTATTATATCTTTCGATTTTTCATGTTGTTATGTGTCTTTTCAATATTTAAAACAGGTAGAGAACAGTGGGGTACCCGACCTGAGGAAGGAACATTTACCTAACAGAAGTATTGTGGTTTCATTGTTGAGCAAGGCTTAGAGTTGTATGTGGTTGATGGTGTTAGGGTCAAGGTTGTAACCGCGCGTGATACAAGTTGGTATTGCATGCGTCAATAGACTATGGCTTACCTAAAAGCCAACGGTATGATTGTTTGACGCCATAAAAGATAAGATATATCTCTGGTATCTACAGGATATGGTGAGCGCGTGTACGTAGAGGTAAATGCTCTTTTTGGCGGTCGCCTGTTTTCTTGCGAGTTGCATTATAATTTTTATCTACACTCATGTCATAATATTCGAATTACGATATCAAAGGTGAACATAAAATGACATACTTTTTAATACAGATAATCAAAATTAAAATTAAAAAAAAAACAACCTGTAATCTTCTTAGGTGGTTTGAGTCCTATTTGAGGGAACGGAGTCAGGCTGTCACCGTCAAGGGTTTCTGTTCATCATTTGTGCCAGTTTCATCAGGTGTGCCTCAGGGTTCTCATCTCGGACCCTTGCTCTTTAATTTATACATTAATGACGTAGGTTCAATCCTTAAGCATTCTGACTTTCTTCTATATGCGGATGATATGAAGATATTTAGAAAAATTAAGTCTCCTTTTGACTGTGAATTGCTGCAAATTGATCTTGACAACCTTAACCATTATTGTATCAATAATTATTTGACCCTGAATCCAAAAAAATGTAATGTTATTTCATTTTCCCGGAAACTAAAACCTCTTCATTTTAATTACAACCTAAATAAAGTTCCGCTTACCAGAGTGACTGAGGTGAAGGATTTGGGCATTTACCTGGACTCAAAGTTATTGTTTTATAAGCATGTTGAACACATTACGGCGAAGGCATACCGAATGCTTGGTTTCGTATTTAGAACTGGTAGGGATTTCAAGTATTGTAATACTTTACTATTACTATATAATGCCTATGTCAGGTCCATATTGGAGTACGCGTCAGCGGTGTGGAATCCACAATATGGGGTTTATATTGATGCGATTGAAAAAATCAATAATAAATTTATGAAATACTTGAACTTTAAATTTAATAAGTACAATCGGCCACCAGTAACTGTTTCTTCTCTTCAAAGCCGTCGTTTGGAGAGAGACCAATTATTTTTATATAAAATTTTGAAATCAGACGTCGATTCAACGTTTATGTTGCAGAACATCTGTTTTAAATGTCACCGTCCGAGTTCGCGTTCAACGAACTTATTTTCTATCCCTTTAACAAAGACCAAATACGCAGGAAATTCATTCATATTTAGATCTTGCAAGGACTATAACAATAAATATAATAAAATTGACATATTTAATTGCTCCCTTTCTTCTTTGAAAAAACTTGTAAAGGACCTGACAAAATGATTGTTGAAGTGCCTATGTATTTATATAAATGTAGATTTTTTAATTGTTATTATTAATTTATTTTGTATTTTTGTATTGACTACTTTTTTTTTATTAATTGACTACCTTTTTATTAATAATAATTAATTTTAATGTTTTCTGTAAGTATATTAATTAATCTTTTTTTTTTTTAATTAATTCATTGAAATTTAAATTTAAATTAGTACCTAACTTTTATTATATAATATTTTGTTATTTTGACTCTAGTCTATATTAACATGTCTGTAATAATTTATTAGTGGAAACTTTATTGATAAATGTACTATTTTCTAATTTTTTAAATTGTAATTGTGTAAAAATATTGTTTGTTTCCCAAATATAATAAATAAATAAAATAAATAAATAAATAAACATAATGACCATTATAACACCGGTTCGACTCATTATGATACAGTTATTTTTCTTAAATACTCGGGAAGGCAAAGGGATCTAACCCATACAAAAAAATTGACTCCTAATAATTTGCAAAAAGCCACAACAAATAGTTTGTTGCCAGAAAAATAAAAAAATAATAATTTTACAGAAAGGGAACAAACAAACAAAGGTTAATTAGGATTTAAAATAATTAAATGGAAAATTGACGAGCCACCTCATGTTATTGTTTTTAGTGTGTAATTATTCTATGGCTCGATTGGTCGCGTTAAGAAATCCCTCTTATTGGTTCGCTGCATAACGCGTCACGGCGGCGGGCGGGCGGGGCGCTTCTGATTAGACAGTTCTGGCGGAGCGCTTGGTGATTAGTAAAAAATAAACAAATCTGTGTTTCCAATACGGTGCAAACAAGCATATTCAAATAGAAAATGAGAAAAAAGCACTTGTTTTGGAAAACGTAATATTTATCTTTTCTGTTGTTTTATTTGAATTTATGTATGAGTGTAGATAAAGTAGTGTATGCAACTGCATAAATATAACACGGGTATTAAAACACTCATTACTATTATGAAACTCGCTGCGCTCGTTTCATAAACTCACACTCGTGTTTTAATACCCTTCATTATATGACAGTTGCATAAACTACTATAACCATCTCCCTGTTTAGTGGCTCACCTACTGGAAATACATCCAGATGTCACGGGTTAAGTCCTAGAAGTACAACTTGTGCTCGGTTTGGTTATGGTAGTAGCACTAGCTTTAAGCTAGATAGCTGAAATTTTGCATAGAGATTCCTTTTATAATGTAGGCAAGGGATAACGCTGGAATTTAAAAAAAAATACCTCTAAGGGGGTAAAATGGGGCATGAAAATTATCACAGGAGTACTCCTGTTGATAAATGAGTAAATACATGTTTCAGGTTTTGAAAAACTAAGACTCCTTTGAGGGGGAAAGGGGGTGACAAAGTCTGGAAAGTACTTAACATGTGTATTTTTATCATTATCGAAGGTAAAACCATGAATTTTTTAAATTTACGCACTTGTTAAGAAATAAACAAGTATGTATTCTAGCGTTTTTAAAATTTCGACACACATTTCAGGATTTTTCTAATAAGTTATTGGATTTTTTTTATACCACACATTGTATTTTTATATCATTGCTAACCGGAGGATCTTAAATATATGCTTAGCACCTAAATTGAAAGGAATGTCTGTAAGTACCTATCTAAAAAATGGTGGTTATATTACATATTAATGAACTAAGTAATTTAAATTTTGACACCCAAATTTAAATTACTTAGTTCATTAATATGATTAATTAAATTATATAGAAAAGCTTTTCACAAGACAAATAATCCAAATGCGTGGGAGTGATAACTACCCAAACTTTACGCATGTTAAAATGTAACTTAAATTATATTGATAATTATTTATGGACTTGTATTGATGTTTTGAAATCATTACGAAATTGTAAGCTGTGGAGTTTCTTTCGCCATTTCTTCTCCATCTCAGCATAATAATAATTATTCGTCCCGAAATGGTGGTAGGGTTTTGACGATTTAAAAGTACTTAGCAAAGTCCATTTAAATAAAGAGCTTTTTCATTCATTTTAAAGTAAAATAATTATTTCGTCCCGAAATGGTGGTAGGGTTTTGACGATTCTAAAGTACTTAGCAAAGTCCATTTAAAATAAAGAGCTTTTTCATTTCATTTTTATACTAATCCTACGCAGATGAAGTCGCGGACAGAAGCTAGTAACTTCATAAACGCAAGATATCTTTATTTATTTTCATCAGTAATTAGCGTTTATTTTTTTAATTTAGGAGAATTTAATATTATGTTACGTATGTACTTATAGTGTTAATATTAATCGTACTAATATTATAAACGCGATAGTTTGTATGGATGTCTAGATGGATATATGTTTGTTACTCTTTCACGCAAAATTTACTAAATGGATATTAAACTTAACAATTATACACCAGAATAACATATAGGTTATAATTTATATTAATCCTGCGTAGACAAAGTCGCGAGCAGAAGCTATTATTGTATAACTTCACAAGAAATGTTAATAAAATCCTGATTTAGATTTAGGATTTATTTTCTGTTGTTTTTGAAAGTTCTCGATACGATTACGTTAATATTCGTGCTTGGGGCACACGGGAGATCAAGGCTAAGAACTTTCCTGTCAAGTCCCTTCTGATACTAAAAATCTCTTATTTTTATATACGAGTATGGTGATTACGAAATATATTTTATTTAGAATTTCAAATTACAATTATAGATCTAAGTAAAATAAAAAGTTTATGCAAAAACATGTTACTTTTTTATTTTTTTCTTTAGTGATTGAGACAGCAAAGTCTTGTGTAAGCATGACAGTAAGAGGATTACATTTTTTTCTTTATAAACCTATTAGCCTAAAATATGCTCAATCACGGTAAAAGGTACTGCAGATTTAAAGGCGGAAAATCTCTATCAAAAGTGTTTCCGCCTTTAAATCTGTATTTTGTACGTAAACACAAAATTTATAGTAAAAATTAGAAGTAGAAAAAAACATCTACGAAATCGCAATTTTACAGGAGAGCACATTTGAGTAAAAAATAGTGATAATTTTTAGTTATTTTTAACAGTTAACATGAAATTTTGAATGAAGCATTGAAATAACATTCTTCATTTCCAAATTCAATTCCAAAAAAGTAATGTCGATCGCCAAAATTAAACCAGTTGTGGTAACCTGACTTGCTGGTGTCTACAGAAAAGTTCCAAATTATAAAACAGAAAATATTTTTTTTATAGGTTAGCCGAAGTGAAATTTAACAAAAAAAATTGCACACAATAAAATATTTTTGTGTTTATTCATTTTAGATTTTAGGTACGTGTCTGCGAATTCCCGTTCATATGCGCTGCGTGAACGAAAATGTGCGAACGTTGCGTTTACGTCATTAGGTTTCATCCAATCAGAATGAACTGGAGAGTTTCCGAAACGAATGGCAAGTTATTTTTCGTTCTGAAATGCAAGTGGTGTGCGCCATTTTGAACTATTTGTGAAGGGCGTGCATTTAGGTCTCCGAACCTGAATTCCTGATCAGGAAACCCAGTCCAGAAACCGTCTATATGCGGCCGGCCTTATACTGTAATGTAACTATTGTCATTACTGATGACATAAAATTAATGACACTGTTGAACACATGCCACTGGAGTCGCTGTTGCCTATTTTTAGATATCGCTTTAGTAGATTATTGTTTAAAATTGTGTCTTTAGTTTGTTGTTACAAATAAAATAAATTCAAGGGGCACGTCAGCGTAGATATGCAACTATAGCGCGAAATAAACGTCTCAGAGGAGCTAATAACATGAAAGAAGAAAACTTTGGTATGTGAGCGAAGTGCGGGGGAGGTGTCGGTGCTGGGGAGATGCACGTACAAGCTGAACTCGGCAGGCAAATCCAAGCGCGCCACACGCCTCGAGTTTATTACCCCACTCATATTTACACTATTCAAGTGGGTGTTAGTGGTCTAGTCCTGCACTATACCGACGTATGCGGATAAGAAATTCGTCTGAGATTTTGCGCAAAAGGAATAAGTTTTCAAGACAAGATGAGACGTTAGCAGACGATCGAGCTATACAATGTCGGGTGGCTAGATATCACTTGTTAACTGTGTAATGAATGAAGAGAACAAATGTCTTTAAGAAACGCGAGGCCAACTCGGGTGATTAAGTGTCTTATTTAAATGCAGTCTCCCGACGCGGACTTCTCAAACGCAAAGGGAGCGCGCCTCTCGCGGAAAACGGAAGACAAGTCTCTTCACAAAAGGAAGGAGAGGTATTTAAATTAGCGTAGTCGCTGAAAAAGTGCACTAACAACATTAGCGAGTGGAACAATGGCGCGGCACACAAAGCGACGGAACGCCCCTGCAAAACCATCCACGTGGGTAGGTACCGGCTATTTGTTCTGCGCACATAAGGCTAAATATAATACATTGTCTATTCTTAGATTAGGACTTTACGTGACAATAGTATTTCCATTATACGTCGTTAAAGAATACATACATCTTGGTTTTCGAAGAACTTCGACAATAAATCAACTTATTATATGAATGACATGAAAGAATAGAATTAATTTAACGACTTTTCCTAAAAGTCCTACACTGAAAAAAATAATGGTTAAACAAGTTACAATCTTGCTTGATTGGAAAAAATTTGATTGGGTCATTCAAGAAAATATCACAAACAAATTATCACGGTATTTTGTCGCAATAAAGCTGAAATGTTTGAACGTGTATCAAGTCAAATGTGTTGAATTTAATAAGTTCACTTTATTGATGTCGAGACATGGTAAAATTTTATCATCAACTTATTTATATTTGTCAAGTTGCTATATTAATACTACAAATCACTAATTTATTTTAAAAAGAATATTATTATTTTAAACAATATAGCCTATTGGTTTCAAATAATTTTATTATTGAAAGAATAAAGTTTCATAATTCATTCGATCACTCAACTTTATAACAATGAACGCGCGCTTTTTTGTTTGAAAGATGTACGTTGACAGTTCAAATAACTATCTTCCTTCTTTATATCTTGCACTTTCAATCAAACGTGTTTCAGTTCATTTTGATCTCCGAGCCGTTGGAGTGTGCATCTTCTTGTAAATTCGTGTTTGTGCCTAAAATATTACAAATTATATAAAAGTTAGGTGTTTGCGATTGAATTGAAGTATTCAGTATCACCGTAAGATGGATGAAGTGATGGATTTACTCCAAGCCTGGGGGCTCCCGGAGTTGGGGCCACTTTTCGCAAGTAAGTACCTACCTATATTTTGTTCCTGCTTCCTAATTTCCTTATTTCCACACTTGCTCACAAGTCTATTATGCTGTGCAGTGTGAGGATTTGGTGCAATAATTAACCGATTGGTTTCGACTCCCGATACTAATATGTTCCGTAGATTACCTAAACATGGGTTCACTCTACACTATATCTGGTATCTTTAACTTGACACAGCAATGGTTTCATCTCTTAAGACAATATCGATTTAGAGAATAGATAGAGTAATTACCCACTTAACTTACTCGATTTTATAAGTTATATTAAGGTTCAATTCTCAAAAGGCATTGAACTTTAATAAAACTAACTTAGTAAATGCCAAGTGACACTATTGCTAGAACTCCCCCTTAGAGTAGATACCTGCTCCCCTGTCAGTCTATGTGTCATAACATAAGGGATGTATCTTTTGTACCGTAAAGTCATTTGTATATTATACAGCACGATTAAATACTCTGCCTGCTATAATAACATAATAAAATTGGAAAATGATTTGTTACAGGTCCTTTCTGAATTATTGAAAAATAATTTCGAGACTTCTGGGTTATTGAGGTATAAAGGAAAAACTTTAGAAAACGAAAATTCTTCGACGTAAAAACGTTTCTGAAACAGTAATGTAGAATGTAAGAAAGTTTTGAATTTGTATTGTTATTTTTTATTATTTTAGTTTGTAATAAAGTTTCAAAATATGAAGAGTTTTATGCTGTAGATTGTTTGTATATTTATAATATGTTGTGTATGTTATAGCCATACTTACTCTTGAAACAGAAAAGCTTTTTTTTAGTATTTACTATGTATTTGAAATTTATAATAATACAGACAGACGTATAAATATCAAATAAATGTCTTTTATTTACAGTCCTCTATACAGTTAAAATAAACATGAGCGAATTATTGTATTTATTAGCCTATATAGTATAGATATATAGATCATTATAACCTAATAAGATCAATCAAGCTACTTGTTTAGACTAAACTCTAATTGATAAAGAAAAATAAGTGACTATATTACAGCCATCAGAAAACTTTATTAAGATTACCTAGTCTAAGTAACATGCACAAAGTCCAGTTGATAATATTAATGACATAACTTAATTATGTCGATAATTATTTGTTTCACATTATCATTATAACATAATAAGGTGAATCAAGCTACTCATTTAGACCTTACTTTACATTATATAAATAAATAAGTGACTTTATTGTAGTCATTACAAAACTTCATTAAGATTTTAAAGTCTTAGTAAAATTTACAAGGTGCATTTGATAATAATAATGACCAGGCTTGATTATGCCGACAATTACTTATTTGAATCTACATTGTTTCTTGTTCAGTTTTTCAATCAAGATGACTTGATTTCCGCAATCACAAAACTTTGTACGCTCGTATATAAACAAGTTACTTGATACCCATAAATATTTTTTTAATTTATGCTATCAAGTTTTTTTTTCAGTGTAGGTAGATAGGCGACAAGGCCCACCTGCTGTCCTATTACATTTTAAACGTGTAATTTATATTAAATTCTTTGATACATTTTCTATTTGTTCAGAGAATTACAAACCAATCATATTTTAAATGCAACTAAAAATATATACAGAAAGTAAAAAATAATACCTATCAGCATTCAAATTCATTAATGCCGCATAAACGTTATAAGTAGGTAAATATACCTAATTATAGCAAACCCCGGTCGGGTTGAACATGTAGCAAATGTGTCCAAAGGTAAAGATTAACATGGGACGTAAACCTGTGTATATCAAATAACAGCATTCATTTTTGGGTAGTCATAATCACAAAGAAGGTTATATTACGTGTCTAACGTGTGATAAAGGGGCCATTGTTGTATGAGTTTAGAGGCCAAAGAGGTTAATCCGCCCAAACAAATTAGAAACAACATTAATATATCCTCTGTATCCGGGAAGTTGGCTGAATAAGCAGAATGTATTAGTGTTATTTATCTTAGCTCCAGCGCCAACAAAGTTTTAATTGCAAGCGCCGATACAATTTGCGTACAAATGAATTTATTCGCTGAATCCGTAGTGCAATCGTGTGCGAGTGGCGCAGTTCGGCGGGAGCGGGCGCGGGCGCGACGGCGGATTATCCGCGTGTGTAGAGCCGCTAATTGCGGGTAACGACGCGCCGCCGCCCGGCCCGCCTCGCCTCGCGCCACCCGCGCGGTACTAACACGCAATCACCACATGCTGCTCAATACTGCGATATTCACACTGCCACTATCGCTATACAAATATATGGCGTCTATTTCCGCATTTTAAGCTACCTTTCTATTTTGTCTGCATACCTAGGGCTTAATAAATTACGGTGTATACCTATTCAACAATGGTATAATTAACACTAATCATTACGCAGAAGCTGTTTATAAAATCAAAAAGACGTTCTAAAATTAATTTCAATCAGTGGTTCCTCTGAAGAGACATGTTTATAAAAAAAGTCTGAAAAACAGTAACGTCGATCCAAAAGGAAATGAATATTGGTAAGAGTGGGTGCACTCGGGCCAGAGGAACTGGCACAGCAGTCGGTATCCGACCTAACAAAAGGGTGATAGCGGTGCGTGCGTAAATCAAACGTCGCACAATAACAGAGCCTCCCGCGAGCCACCCCGCCCAGCCTCCCCAGTCTCCCGCCTAGCCAGCGGCCGGTCCTCATAAATCTGCCATACTAAAATGTGCTCCGCTGCCGACCATCGTGTGACGGTCGTCGTCGATATCTGTGCCAATAGGTTTTCAATGCCACTGTCCGCTGTTTCGTTTCAGTTAGAACCAGTCGTCAGTCAGACGCGCCCTTTTGCTATCTGCCCCCATATAGCGAGCCCTTTTTTATGGCATGCCATTAATTTTTCCTGAAAAAGTCAATGCCACCGGTAACGAAAATAAATCCATTCATCGTCCACAAAGAGCTACGTTTGAAATGGGATTCCGTGTCGTGTTGGATTACATGTTTATAATCGTGTAGTACATATAATTCTCCCGGGCCCCACTGCTACGGCAAGTCGGCGAGGCATACATTTCTCGTTTGGATGGTACGATACCATCGCACTTCGCTACATTCGCTGCAATTAACGCTGCACAATGACCATATAAATCTCCCGCGAATGCTCAATTCGTTCTATAGCCTATCTAGGTGGTTGTGGGGTCCGTAGTTTATAAATATGTATGCCAGTACAGCGTACCGTGAGCGGAGCCCCGAAAAATTAATCAGTTGTTCGCGTATTTGGCAAAGATAAAACGATGCCAATTAATGAGAACAAATAAGTACGTCAGAGAAAAGAATTTGTACAGATCGGGCTGCGCGGATTGAGGGCACCCTGCCTAATCTTACCTATACGTCTCGAGCCGAAGAACAAACAAGCCTCGAGCTGAGATTACGCTCCGAATAAATCAATGTTACGACGCGTTAAAATATTTAAGCTCACGATTAATGCTGGGCGGGAATGCGCGTCTTATCGGGCCGAGCCACGTCGCGCGAAGCCGCGCCCGCGCCAGCTCAGCTGTTCACACCGCTGATGAACCTTCTCCTCTACCAGTTATTAATCACGAAACAAACCGTGGTCCCAAAGTTTATTGCACTCCTCAAAATTTATAAGTGATGTTTGTCCACGCATAAACATATCTCTGGTTGCAACATTATCACTAAAATTAGTTAATATCTACAATGCCGTTTCAGACTGTAAAATATCAAATACCGCTGGGTTGGCTATTTCATAGATTTGGGAGTTCAAACGTATTAGCATATCCAAATACTGATGGCGCTGATTGCTGACGCATTTGATTAAATTTACTATGCAGAATTAAACCTTTTTCAATATTGTTTGCGTGAATAGAAATTCATAAAATTTTCTTTAGGCATTTTATCATATACTTTGTGTATGTATTAGTATCTCTAATTATTCGTAATATCGAAATTAAATTTCGAATAATTATGTTTTAAATTTATTTTATGTTATTGACGTAACCATCATACATCTCATAATAATATGTGTGTGTGTGATTGGTGATACAATTATTTACCAATTAATCACAAAACACCATAACTATAAAAGCAAAAGCAATATTGAAAGCCAGTTTAAATTACAGTACAATTGCTTCCCTCCGTGTGACTGCAAATAACAATTTACGAGAATGATTAACCGGAAGCTTATCGTATCTCTATAATGTATCACGAAATTGCTATAGAAGTTTTACATGGGCTCGTTAAGGGCTGTAACGATAACCGCGAGAGATAACTGTTTCTAATCAGAAGTAATGACACAGCGTCGCCCCGCGGGGGTGTCGCCGCAGTCTCTGCGTCCTCCCGCCGACTCTACAAAGGATCGGTTGTTTAATTTCATTAAGTAAATATTTGTTCGTCTGATGCCTCACCACGTCATTCAGAATAGCGATTTCTCATAGCACTCGTCTAACTATTGTGTTATAACGTGCACAAACGAACTACTATGGATATGGAATTATTTTATTTTTGCGTTTACAAATGCGTAAAATATTTTTAATACTAGAAAAAATACTATGGATATAATATAACATGAGTTTTAATACTGATTTCAATTTTATTCTGAATGTTAGTCCTAATAATGTATGTATTATCATACAAATTGTCACTACCAGTGGCAAGATCTGCATTAAAAGAAATTTAAAATTTACAAAGTTTTCGAACTGAGACGACGCGCTCTTCTGATATAACGATATACTGGAGGAAGTAATAAAATAAAACGATTTTACATCTCCACGGGGAAGCGAACGTTTTCGTCAAATGGGAAAAGTCGCGAGCGACTTCTCATTCCACGATAAAATCGGCACCGTTTTACGACAATCTTCTATTCGATTACCGTTAAAGAACAATCTAAAAAAGAGTTTACAATTCCAAACTTGTCGCAAACAATAACGTAAAAATTAACGTCATTGACAACCATAAAAAGCAACTTACATTAAATCCTACAAAGTAACATAAATACATCAAAGAGCCTATTAGATATAAACGAAGTTTAACAGTGTAATAAAAGTATATATTACTTTGGAATGAAAGTTCCTTTTGCCAAGTTTTATCTTCAAGATTCCCAGAACCCATCGAATAAATCCGAGCGGGATACTGAGAGCAAGAACTATCGGTGATTTAAAAAGGAATCCTGTAGGGTCGGTGTGCGGCGGCACGTTCAGCTGTTTGTAATATGCGGGCTCCTCGGACGCAGGGCGCGCGGCGCGGCGCGGCACTGGTGACCGCGCGCCGTTTCTGCGCCGCCGCATAATGAACTGGTCACGTAGCCACATTTCGTATTATTTCCCTGGGACGCGTCACGTGACTTGAATAAATGTGGGCGGTCGCCGCGCGGCCTCCGCACCTCCAGCGCCTCCTCGGACCCTCCACAAATAAACCGCTTCACGCACGATTCGGCAGCGGAGATTCATTATTCTAACTCTAACTTGCCGATTCATAATATATTGGGACAACTTTCTTTTCGCAATATTTTAATATAGCTTCT
The DNA here is from genome assembly GCA_955850985.1 of Elophila nymphaeata. Taxonomy (NCBI): domain Eukaryota; kingdom Metazoa; phylum Arthropoda; class Insecta; order Lepidoptera; family Crambidae; genus Elophila; species Elophila nymphaeata. The sequence continues at coordinate 18,344,138 of OY039068.1, forward strand.
ATTGAGTGGATATCTATCAAAGGATTTAATGGTGCCTTTTATAAGTTCAGTGATACAGTTAATTGCACCAAATGTAGACAGATTCAGTTTTATCGGACCTGAGTTGCCTACTTTAAATGCCATTCTGCTGTAAGTAAGATAGAATCCATTATCTCCAGAATTAAAAACATTGGGAGCTAAAAGCAATTGGCTTGCGCTCTCTATTCACTACCACCCTGATTCACCCACCTCACTCTTAACCGTCTAAAAGAAGTTTAGTTTTTATTAAAAGCGTCGTAAAACACCTCAAGACTGTTAAACGAAAACTATTAAAATTTTGTTTGTTCGTAGTTTCGTGTTAGTGCTACGAAATGCTACGAAACGTACACTGGACTACGACGCTCACACACACACACTATTCAATGATGTTTTAATAAAGATGGCGCATATCTATATTGCGTGACGTTTGAAAAATGTTCCAATAGTGAAAGATAAAGAGACGGATTTCGGAGACGGAAAAAGATAGCGTTACGCTATCCAAACAAAATTACACCAATTGCCCGGATTTTAACGCCTCACTTTCGACGCGCTAGTCCGTGCGCTAGTGCCACATCTACCTCATGTTTTTATAGATATAAATGATTGCTGCACTAAATAATTTCTTTAAAAGATTCTCATTTTGTTTCCTTACTAATACTAAAAGCGGTCACCGACACAACAAACGTTTGCAAGGAGGAGGAGCTCTGAAGACCGTGCTTACCATGACTAACTTTTCTGTAGGCAGGTTGAGGTTATTAACCACGCCTTTCGGCTAATCCGTTGTGGCCTACTTCTCTTGAAACCATTGTTAAGGGTAGTAATTGCTAATTTTTTCATTATGTTAAAGATATTACACAACACTTAATTGTACCTATGAATAATTTTTCAACGTTGCAATAAGCTAGGTAAAGCCATTGTGAGTAGATAATCCTACTAAAATTCAAAAGTCGAAAATTTGTATGGATGTATAGATATATACATCCGTATACTTATAAGTTTATATTAAAAACTTTAATATGTATATTGTGTCCGAGGTTAGGGGCTAGTAACCGAAATACAAAATTTGTAACATAGTTCGGTAACAGATGCTACTAATGTAGCTAGTTAAATAATAATTTATTCCACGCCCCGACTTCGTCTGCGCAGTATCACTATAAATTATAGCCTGTATGTTAATCTGATGTATGAGCTATATTATTGTAAAGGTTCATAAAAATCCACCCAGTAGTTTTTGCGTGAAACAAACACGCATCCATCCTTACGTCTATCCATCCATACAAACTTTCGCCTTTATACATAGGTCACACTAAAAGGTTCCGGAACTGGTTTGTTTCATCTGACTGTCAATTGTTTTTACATTGTAGCGCCATTTTAAAAATTGCGTGTCTACAATAACATGGATTTAACTCGGGAAAATTTTCGTAGTACGATTTTCTACGATTTTAAGTGTAATTTGACAGCTCAACAGAGCATCGCTCGGCTTCAATCTGCTTTTGGCGATGAAGCACCATGCAAGACGACTATTTATAGCTGGTTTGCAGAATTCAAGCGCGGTCGTGACAGCAAAAACATCGATGCTGTGCGCCGTATGATTGAAACAGACAGGCATGTTACCTACCATGAGATTCGCGCATCCTTAGACAAAGGCATGAGTCAAATACAATTAATCCTACACAAACATTTCGGTGTGAGAAAGCTGTGTGTAGGGTGACTGTAAAACCAGCCTACGCACGTAACCAAATCGGATCAGGGCAGCAACTCTCGTGCCTTCGAAACAGTCTCGAGTTCGAGATTTATCTCGAACTTCGAGTTTTAATGACGTTGAGCTATTCTGAAAATTTCGAAATCTACTTTTCTCGAAGGGCAGCCACTCGAATGGCTTCGAATGGTTGGTAGCGGTCGAAACGTAGATTTCGAATTCGAACCGCCATAATTATTAGCTTTTTTTAGTCATAGATTCTGTAAACTATGGTCTTAAACGTCAAAAAGCTGCATGCAGTTCATAACGTAACTACTTACCTATCATTCACACAGTTATTTTGAGATTTTACTGTAATCTTTAGTTTATTTGATAATGTGTATTAATTCACAAAACTTTTTTACTTAGAAAAGCATTTGAATTTTGCAAAAGCTTGATTATATTTTGCCTATACCTACTAATTACTACAAAATATGTAATTAATCTTTAAAATCTGTAAAATAATGCTCTGCTTAAAAACTTTCAGAACATTCCGTGAGAGATGTTGTTGCCACCCGTTTTAAAAGCACGGAACGCATCGTAACTTGATTATGTCCTCAAATGGCAACATTTCACACAAAAACTTGAAGTAATTCGATTAGTGGTGAGAAAAGGACATTAGAAACAATCTCGATTTATGAGATTTTATGGTTGAAAAAGGATTCGAAAAATTAACTCGAATTCGAGATTATTTCGAAGGAAACGAGAATTGCGTCCCAGCAGCGACTCGGCTGCGGCATGGCGACCAACGACGCCACGCTTACGGCGATAACCTTTCAATCAGTTTCACACCTACAAATTCAATAAAGACAGTGCAGTCTAGGGACGCCCGAAAGAAGCGAAGCTTTATAGAATAAAGCGTAGGAACTAAGCGTAAAAAAAAATATATCGTATAATGGTACTTTATCTGACGCTCTCGTGTAACGTAACGGTAAAATCTGACGCTTAGCACGGATGCGAGCGGCCTGAACGTCCGTATGGTTATAGAAGCTTCGCTTCAAAACACTGTAAGATGCCTTAAGAATGAAAGCATATTCGGCAACAGTAGTGTGCTGCAGGAAGGCCGCGGAAGGGGTCAGAGAAGCGTGTACGAAGAGACGCAGGCTTGCGTACGGAGAGACGTAAGCGTGGCTACGGAAAGACGTAAGGGTGACTACGGAAAGACGTAAGCGCGGCAAGTTGACCACTCACCGCAGCACCGCCGTTCGTGAATTGCCCCAAGGCGAGGCGATGTTGTTACGTACGTTACAGTATGGAGTTTCATAGAAAGAATACTAATAAACGGCTCGAGTTGAGGCGATGTTGATCCCTTGCCGAGTCGATAAGTGTGCTACGACCTTGTAGTTCATTTTTACCCGACTACGCGAAGCTAAAGGGAAGGGTTATGATTTTAACTGTCTATGTATCTTTGTATTTACGTATGTTCCTCCGTATCGCCTAAGCTATTCATCCGATTTTGTCGAATAAGGTGTAAATCGATTGGTTCGGTGCGGGTAACACAGGCTCCATTTTAACCGACTTTACAATTGGGAGGAGTCGATTATACCATGATTTCTTTTTTTTCCGTAGTTGGGTCACAGTGTTTTACACTTTTTGCTTGTTTTTTAAATACTAGCGCTCCGCCTGCGATTTCGTCCGCGTTGAGTTTTTTAAAAATAAAATATAGCCCATGTCACTCAGGCATAATATAGCATTCTAATGGTGAAAGAATTTTTAAAATTGGTCCAGTAATTTTTGAGTTTATACGTTAGAAACTTACAAACATTCCTCTTTATAATATTAAAATGTTAAGAGATGTTCCACGTTATCCGATCCCATAATCCTTGAAACATGTAATAAAAAAATACAAAATTAGAGTCGGTAACTTTAATAAATTTTCGTCTTCCTCACAAAAACATTTGCTCTATTAGATTAGAAGCCAATGACAGTGTCCACTCAACCAGCCTCCGTCAAATTTCCGCCGGCACATTGCAAGTTAAGCTTCATAATATTAAAAGAGTAATATCCACATTTTCCTTGATGAATAGAAGTAGCTATAGTAAATAGTAGCGGAAAATTGGCTAAACGTACAAGTTCCTGCACACAATTTCGTGTTCTCGAGTCTTTGAAAGACATTTAGACCTTCCACCAATGAAAATTGCTCGGACTGCTAAGATGATTTTGAGTGTAACATCGGTTCTGATTGTGTTGGCTTTTGCGTTAAATTGTTTACTGCCAGATGTGGCTTCAGTCGTAGCACATAGAACATCTCGGAAACGGATCAGTATCGCCTCAACTCGAGTCGTTTGGTTTTCTTTGTACGAAACTCCATACTGTCATCTTTCATCATCATTTCAGGAGAAAGATTGTGCCAAGCCAAGTGTTGGACATAGGCCTCCCCCAAGGATCTCCGAACCGGTCAGTCCTGCGCTGCCCACATCCAGCGTCTTCCCGCGACCTTTACCAAATCGTCAGTCCACCTTGAGGGGCCTACCAACGCAGCGTTTCCCGGTACGTGGTTGCCACTCGAGGAACTTTCCGCCCTAGCGGCCGTCAGTCCCCCTCGCAATGTCCCACTGCCACTTAAGGTTCGCAATTCTTTGGGCTATTTTGGTGACCTTGGTTCTCCTGCGGATCTCATCATTTTGTGATGTGATCACACAGAGAAACTCCGAGCATAGCCTTCTCCAGTGCCCTTTGGGTGACCTTGAGCCTTCTTATGAGGCCCATTGTAAGCGGCCACGTTTCGGTTCCATACGTCATGACTGGCAATATACACGTATTAAAGACTTTCGTTTTGAGAGACTGCGGTAGATGGGCCAAGAATATACTGCGTAGCTTCCCGAACGCTGCCCGGCCGAGTTGGATTCGTCGATTTGTAATACACGCTAATCAGCAACGAAACGACACCGCCTCGCCTTAAGACAACTCAGAAACGGCCGTGCGGTGAGTGGTCAACTAGCAGTCCCCACGCCGACGGTTGTTCGTCCACCCGCTGACGGCTCGTCGTCCACGCGCTTACGTCTTTCCGTAGCCAGGCCTACGGTGTAGCAAAAGGGGTACAAGACTTAAAAAAATGTCAACGGATTTAGTATGGAGCCAAGTTTTTAAAATATTTTTGGATGTTTTATATGAAACTTCAACTTCACGTTCTGATTGAACTCGAACCACCTAGCCGTCGACGAGCGGTCGGCGAGCTGGCGACGAACCGTAAGCGCGGCGTGTCGCCTCGCCGTAGCCGAGTCGGGCGCTGCTGATCCATTTCCGATACGAAGGTGACGTCTATTGGACGGCGCGGCGAAAGGCGATACGGTTGCGTTCCGTTTCCGAGCTGGTATGTGTGCTATGACCTTTATGTGTAACAAAATGTCACCTAAGGCTCTGCTCAACCCCTTGGGATTACGAGCGTGATCGTAAGTATGTAATCAGTATTTAAAAAGCGCATGGCCATTTTTAGCAATAGTCATGCATAGCTCCTGCGAGGTTTTTGAGTGTAAAATCTGTCTTGGTTGTCGGCTTTTGTTTGTTGGTTGACAGAAGGTTTATTTGCTTTTGGGTTTGATGCCCTTTTTATGTAGGCGACAGGCTGTTAACCTGTCACTATTTTGAGTGACTACATGACCCTTACTATCAATTGTGGCTTTATGTTTACCCAAATCTTACCTAAAGCTCTGCCACAGATAATATAATATTCTATATTCTGCCAAACCATTGGGATTATAAGCGTGATAGCACAGTCTATATAAGCTCTTACAGTGAGCCAACGAGCACGTTTAGACAGAGTAATCATGAGGGGGACGCGGGACGAGAGCAGTGCGGTGGCGCCACCAAACTGCCATACACTCGTTCGGTAAACGCTGGTCCACTTTATGTCTTGACATACACAACTTCAAAGGCGTCGAATCACTATATTTTTACGGTGTGGTGAAAACATATGAAAAACAAAAATAAGATTTTATAATTTCAGTGAGCTTTCAGTTATTTGACGGTATTCTTACGATTAATTAGTTTATTTATACTGGGCTCCTATGATGATTATGTTATTTGGTTGGCAGACAAGCATAAATCATTAAATTAAATATATTTTTGTCATAAATAATAGGATGTTTTCACAAATTGAATAACTTAGCCTAGAAGATCTGCTAATAAAATTTTTGTAGTATATTTCTCATAGATGTAATAATTAGCAGCAAAGTTTAACCTATATCTGTCTAAATACTGTCTTGGTTAATAATGTGATTGATACAATGAAATATTTCTACTTTTTATTTATTTATTGTGTATGTACACTGTTTTTTTAACCCAAATAAATGAAAAGAAAGCACACAGCCTGCCTGGTGGTAAGCAGTCACCATAACCTACAGGCGCCGGCAACACTGACGTGACATTCTCGCGCTGCCATCATGACCCCCGTAATAAAAATAAGATTATAAACATAAGCCTATTCTTACACAACTCTGATGCTTTGTACGAGCCAAAGGCTTTGTAAGCACATGAGCCCACATCTCTAAAGTAGGATTATTAACAACATTAATTACATTATTAGATAATAAATCACATATAAAATGATATCCCTTATCAATGTGTTTGGTTCTATTGTCGTGGACTGGATCCATTGCCAATTTTTGCGCAGACTGTAATCATTGTAAATACTAACAATAGTTGACTCACCATTGAGTGCGCGCAACAACTGCTTCAGGAATACAGCCTCTCTACCCGCACTGGGCCAACTGGAGCTCTGGCAAGCTTACTTACCAACAGAAACGCTACACGATAAATATGTAGTATTCTCTGAATGTGATCTTCTGTAAGGTGATCTTCTGTAAGGTGGAGGTACTACCTCAGATCAGGCGCTCAAAATTCGAGCAGCTTGTCCGCTGTGCTCTACCTCGATTAAAAGTTGAAAGCCTCGAAGGTGAATTGAAGCTTTAACTCCAAGCATACCAAGTACTATTTGATATAAGAGATTTGGTTTGACAACTAACAATGCAACAATTGAAAAACAACAAATCTAATAAACACTTTAGCTAACTTGCCAAAAGACAACCTTGTACTCAACATCTTCATAACTTCGGTTATCACGTTCTTGATAATGACACAAGTTATTTAATAACCGTTTGATTGATTTTTGTCTAAAATCAATCCATCAAAATGCAGAAAGTAAAATATCGTTATTTGTACTATTTGGATTTTCTTTCATTACTTTGATGGATTAAATTCAATAACTATGTTTTACTATCACATTAAAAGTCATCATAAAATCCAAAATCCATAGAAATTCTACTCGACTCTACATTCCGTGCAAAAACAATTTCACATCAGATAAAAACAATATTAGGAATGTTATTTTATTACTACTTATCATAATCGACGAAAAAACTGCTGAGTAATAGTATAAATGTGTTTTGGAAGTAATAAAGACATCACGCAACATAACCGGTACACTCGTCGGCTCGCGTATTAGAAGCATAAGCAGTTTATTGTGAGGCAGGCTCATAACTACCCATTCTCCTAGGGATAATGTCGGACAACAAGCGACGTTATGTTTAATTCAGGCAAAGTCCACTATATAGGGTGCCCCGTAGATAAGTGGGTTCGAATAATATGAGTATGAGTAGGTAGTTGTATCAGAAATATTTGGGAACCATGTGTTCTTGATAACACTGACTATCGTAAAGATAAAATACTACCTTGGATTGCCTCGTAGAGCAGCGTGGTGGAGCGCGTTGAAGCCATTGTTGTTTGTCAGAGTCATGTCGGCTCCATGCTCCAATAGAAGGGACAACATATCATCCCGCTTCTTCGAAATCGCATCATGCAACGGCGTGTCACCCTCAGAATCCTGAAATAAAACAAACATCATACATTCTGATTTTGTAGTTAAGCAGTTGCGAATGGATTTATTCAAAGATGACTAAAAACTAATACTTTTGAGAAACAAGGCTTTGGACAGGAATCTGGTGTCAGCTGCGTCGCCAACACTCGACTCGTGAATTATAAAGCATCGCCCGTCTGGAGTATCGCGACAATTTTCTAAAACATCAAACCGCTCGAATGAATAATTGAGGCGGTGGAGAAGGCGTTTAGGGCGTGGATTATGGCGACTTGCATAATTTATAAGCATCTCAGAGTGGTTAAGGCGCGCAGCGAAAGGCGAGCTGAGATCGGGTGATGCGCTGCCGGCTGCGGGCGGGCGGGCGCACGGCAAAATCAGAAAATGGTGTCGAGTTCCGTAATATAGGGCGAGCGGCGCAAAAAGCGCGGCCACCGCGTCATTATCATAATCACCGCTGCTGCGTGCCGCTACGGTGCCGCCCAAGCCGTTTCGCTTTGTGATCGTGCATTAAGAGAGCTGAGCATTGTGCTTCGTCATTCCGCAATTAATTTGCAAGAAGCAATAGAAGATAAGTGGGTTTCGAATTTGAATACTAACAGATGTACAACTTCATAATAGACACTACCGTCATATAAAGACGATCTTCACAACACTCTTGCTGCTATTTAGCATAAATGAATAGCTAATAGATGCGGCATTGTTGTGAAAACAAAATTAACATGACAAAATGTGCGACACACATTCAGTAAGCAGTAATTCAGTGCAAGCTCAACCACAGACACGGGGTAATTCTGCGCAGAATAGCAGCATTAAATATTAATCGTATTGGCATATAGATGGTCATTACGGCCTGTAATTCATGCCGCCGGTGCAGCTCTACCCATTACACGCCGATGCTAATTATTTGATTGCTGATAAGTAACAATATTTATCTACACTCATGTCATAATATTCGAATTACGATATCAAAGGTGAACATAAAATGACATACTTTTTAATACAGATAATCAAAATTAAAATTTAAAAAAACAACCTGTAACATAATGACCATTATAACACCGGTTCGACTCATTATGATACAGTTATTTTTCTTAAATACTCGGGAAGGCAAAGGGATCTAACCCATACATTTGTCTTTTCTGTTGTTTTATTTGAATTTATGTATGAGTGTAGATAAAGTAGTGTATGCAACTGCATATAACACGGGTATTAAAACACTCGTTACTATTATGAAACTCGCTTGTTTACTTTTTGCAATATCTATCATAAATATGCAATTTTATATTTATTCTTTCATAATGTACGTACAATACCCTATTATCCATCTAAGAATAAACAACTACATTGTCTATATTTACATCAAATAAAAAAAAAATCAAGAAAACATGAGATGACCAGGCTTGTTGTCGGCACCTGTTCACAGGCATGAGGCAAGAATCAGCCATCGCTTCGCTCAACCGTATTTTAGGGAACGAATTGAAATGAATTTGAAAGGTACGAGTCCCAATTAATACACGACTGTGTCGCTACCTGCTCACTTTTGATAAGGCAATCAGACGTCACAATCTTGATAATTTAGCAACTATAGAGTGATGATGTAGAAATGTGTTCCTTGTATGTGACGTGAAAATTTAATATATGCGGAATTTCCTGATTGTGGATATATTATTTTTTTTAGTTATGATGTTTGCCTTGTAAAAATGTTGTATTTGTAGCAATACTGCTTTTATATCTGTATTGTGAATTGATTTTTAAATACAAATGTTAGCAAGCCTAAATAAGTTAAAAAAAAGAATTTATACCACGTACCTCTGTTTTTTGAATTATCCGATATTTCCCGATATAATCCCGTTTTCTCACATTTAATTGATAGTGACCACGTAAGTTTAAAACAATATATTCTAATCTATTTGTCTGTTCAAAAAATTACTGAATTCCTTAGAATTATACTTAAATCGCCAAGAAACCATAACTACAGTAAGATTTTAGTTATGATAAAAAGAAACTCAGATAATAATAGGTGTTAACGATAAGTTATAAGACTATTAAAAATGTATCGAATTGGGATTAATAAATAAATAAATCTATGTATTTATTTTTAGGGTGCTAGCATTAGGACTATTTCAAATATTATATTCTTTTTTCAACTATTATTAGGTAGTAATAAAATATTATCACTTTAAAAGTAAAACCACAGATAATATAATACTATACTAGTAGTAAAACCATGACTCTAATACCAACGTTAAATGCACACCACAATATTTCGATTTTATGACTTCGCACATTGCTTTCTGTAAATACGACAAGACAGACATAAGTGTTGGAGGCGAAATAAGAAATTTGATTTACGCTGCAATATCCGCAGGTGCACATGAGCTGCAAGCCGCGCCGCCGCCGCCGCCCACACCTCGGCGCGACCCGCACAATATATAGCTTCAGTTGACGGCCCCGTAGCACATTCGCTTCAAGAAATTTTAATTTAGAGCTATAACATGTGCGAGCCCCAATCAACACTTTATGATATAATAAAATTTCCTCGCCGCACCGTGTATCTGCTATTCTTCGGAGCTTTGTACACGATTTAATTTGGCCATAGGTAGCACAAGCGGTGCTAATCAATACAACTCATACGATATGCAGATACAGTAATAACTAAACCACTGCCTGATGTTTACGCTTTTACATTGTTATGCATTAATGTAGGAATTTACTTTCATTAGTGCATTATATAAACATAGTAAATGGTAATATTCAAATTGTCCACATTATGGTTGTTAAGTGACGACAACATGATCGCAACTACAAGCCAGTTGCAATTTCAAGTGTCCCTATGTGATGATAAAAAGGATCGTAAAAGGAAGTATGTAGATTACACCGGCACGGGTGAGCACTAATCATAACATTAAAATAAACCGGCGCGGTGCCGTGGCCACACAATAACAAAACAAAACAACGAGGTAATTACTCAAAGATAAGAGCAACGCGTCGAGCACGAAAAGTGTCGACCCGAGAGGCGGCAGCGGAGACGCCATGAGCTGATGCCGGGGCTGCGATATCGTACACCCACTCTCAACTACCTAACGTTAAAAATTCGTTAGCCTTGATTAAAATGCCAGCCGTCGCATTATTGTGGATGAACAAAGGGCGACAGGTTTATCAACGAAATTAATGCAGGCTGTAAAAACAAACGTTTCTGTTGAAAATAGCAGTCTAGATATAACAATTTGAGGGACCAAGACGGCATTTAAAACTTAAGCTTTGTATATATATATACAAAATAATATTTTGACAATAGCTTCATACAACATGTGGATATGACGATAACTTTACTAGCTGCTACTCTAGGAAATCAACAATCATCTTAACTCTCAAAATAAAGCAATAAAAACTAAATTTTGTTAATAAAATAAATGCGGCAGCTTGACTCTTCGAATAATTTTAAAAATGCACGTCCATACCTCCAAATTGTACTTTCATAAATCTATTTTATATAATAGTAAATCAAATAAAAAAGTATTATTACAATCTCACTTACTTAATGACTATTATTATAAGAGGAAAAATAATATATTCGGAGCGAAAAAATAAGTATGAACCACACTTTTTTAGTAACTAGACCAGACAGAGAACCAGACTTTTGTTTTTATTTTTGTTATAAAAAGGTCAAGCAAATGACTCTATACTCCACCTGATGGTAAGCAGAAGTGGAGTCCAAATGCAAAGATAACTAGTGCGAGAGATAAACCGCCACGCTCGCCTTGCTGAACTGCAAAGTGCTTCTTCACGCCTCTTTTGAATGACCCAGGTTTGTAGGAAGGAGGGAACACGTACGCAGGCAGTGAATTTCATTTCTTTATTGTGCGACAAAGAAACGAGTTGCCAAATTACTTAGTTCGCGTTGGAATGGTAGCCACAGTTAGTCGGTGACACAGTAAACCAGCACGCGTAGTCCTTAAAAGGAAGTGAGATCAGGGAAAAAAACTCCTCAGATCACTCTCCGTGGTACAGACGGTAGAACGCGCTCAATGACGCAAGCGGCGCAATTGGAGAGGCTCAAGATGGTTGGAAACCTCTTCGTCGCCGATGATCGCGCGACGCTGCAACCTATCCAAAGCATCGAGTAATTACTTGGCAGAGCCATCCCACAAGTGCGTGCAATATTCCACGCAGGACCGTCTTGTATAGCAAGCACAGTTTATCAGGCGTGAAGAAACACCGCACCTTGTTTAGGACTCTGAGTTTCCGTGAAGCTGTTGTTATCGTGCTTTCGATGTAATCCTTTGGGTTCAAGTCACTGCGAACCTCCATACCGAGCAAAGTGATACTGCTCTGTAGCGTCAGTGTTGTGCCGTGGAAGGGAAAGGAATGACGACGTTTTGGCCGTAAACGCGCACACCTGAGTTGTCTTGTCATTGAACTCAACCGCTGTCCCCCTTTTAGAATCAAGGTCCAACTTCCGGTTGAGATCAATGACGAGATTCTCACGACTCTCCACGGTTTCCTCTCGTCCAGCTTTTGCGGGTCCGAAATAGCCCGCATGCACTGTAGTCCAGTCAACAAGTTCAAAAACGTGAAAAATAGAGATAAAGCTCCTAAAAATATGAGCAATAGCTCATTGGATTCGGAACGACCTCTAGAAAAATGAGTTTTGAGGATTTTACTGCACGTAAAAAATTGCAATTGTTATTAACAAAATAAGATGAAAAAAAAGAGGTATTTACGTTTTTGTTAATAACTCATAAACTATTAATATTTACGATATTTGGAAAAAAGGTCCTTAAAGAAGAGGAAATTTACAAAAAAAAAGTCCCAGCTCTCGGAACTCTACCTCTATTATTTATAACTTTAATTTAACGCTGAAAATAGGGTTCCGCGCAGCCATTACGGCATGGGCGCACTGCCGTTAAAGACAGTTTCTTACATAAAATTATTTTTTATAGTAACAAATATGAATTTAAAAATTTAAATAAATTATGGTGTCATCCAGATACTTGAAAGAATATATTCCCGTTGGAAAAAAAATTTTAAATTAATTTTTCAAAAAGTTATGCAATTGTTAAGTAACGAATTTTTTTCCTATCTCCGTTTTCATAAATGACGACATAAAAATTTAAATAATAAACCTATAAATTTTTGGCTCTGTGGAGCTCTTCTTATATATATACTTAACAAGATCCCGCGATAAAAGTTTATTAAAGTTAATTATTTTGTTTATAATAATTTTTTAAAGTTAACAAAAAATTAAAAGTCTAAGAAATGTTATTAAAAAAATTTTTTTAAACAAATGTTATATTATTGCTGCTTTCTTATCCAACAATGGCATTAAGTAACATCGGAATTTTTTTTTTTACATCATTTGTTAAGAAATTGTTTATAAACAAATAGACAAGTTTAATATTTAAAGAATTTTTTTTTACCATTGTGTTGTCTTGGCAAAATAATGATTTTTAAAAAAAAAATTTTTTCTTAAATAATTTTTTTTATTGTTTATAATCGTTTTTTTTATATTTCGATTGTTTAAATAATTAGTTAAGGAATGATTTTTTCTTTAAAAATCATAATTGGCATTTCTTCATAGGTAAATAGAAAAAAAAATTTTTTTTATCAATAATTTCATTGTTTGTTAACTTAACAATTTGTTATAAACAAATTCTAACTACCGTTATATTTTTTTTCTAAAGCTAAAAAAAATAACAAAAACAGCCATATATATCAAAATACAAAAAATCGTGTAATATTTAAAAGCGTTATAAAAAATAGAAAAATTTTTTTTTTAGTATTTTGATATATATGGCTGTTTTTGTTATTTTTTTTAGCTCTAGAAAAAAAATATAACGGTAGTTAGAATTTGTTTATAACAAATTGTTAAGTTAACAAACAATGAAATTATTGATAAAAAATTTTTTTTTTTCTATTTACCTATGAAGAAATGCCAATTATGATTTTTAAAGAAAAAATCATTCCTTAACTAATTATTTAAACAATCGAAATATAAAAAAAACGATTATAAACAATAAAAAAAATTATTTAAGAAAAAATTTTTTTTTAAAAAATCATTATTTTGCCAAGACAACACAATGGTAAAAAAAAAAATTCTTTAAATATTAAACTTGTCTATTTGTTTATAAACAATTTCTTAACAAATGATGTAAAAAAAAAAATTCCGATGTTACTTAATGCCATTGTTGGATAAGAAAGCAGCAATAATATAACATTTGTTTAAAAAAAATTTTTTAATAACATTTCTTAGACTTTTCATTTTTTGTTAACTTTAAAAAATTATTATAAACAAAATAATTAACTTTAATAAACTTTTATCGCGGGATCTTGTCAAGTATATATATAAGAAGAGCTCCACAGAGCCAAAAATTTATAGGTTTATTATTTAAATTTTTATGTCGTCATTTATGAAAACGGAGATAGGAAAAAAATTCGTTAATTAACAATTGCATAACTTTTTGAAAAATTAATTTAAAAAATTTTTTCCAACGGGAATATATTCTTTCAAGTATCTGGATGACACCATAATTTATTTAAATTTTTAAATTCATATTTGTTACTATAAAAAATAATTTTATGTAAGAAACTGTCTTTAACGGCAGTGCGCCCATGCCGTAATGGCTGCGCGGAACCCTATTTTCAGCGTTAAATTAAAGTTATAAATGATAGAGGTAGAGTTCCGAGAGCTGGGACTTTTTTTTGGAAATTTCCTCTTCTTTAAGGACCTTTTTTCCAAATATCGTAAATATTAATAGTTTATGAGTTATTAACAAAAACGTAAATACCTCTTTTTTTTCATCTTATTTTGTTAATAACAATTGCAATTTTTTACGTGCAGTAAAATCCTCAAAACTCATTTTTCTAGAGGTCGTTCCGAATCCAATGAGCTATTGCTCATATTTTTAGGAGCTTTATCTCTATTTTTCACGTTTTTGAACTTGTTGACTGGACTACTGTACTGTCGTCTGCATAGCAATGGATATTTCCAAGAGGAATCATATCATTGATATGCAGAAGACAGTGTAGGGGATAAATTGGAGCCTTAGGAAACACCGGTATTCACTATCGTGAACCGTGAACTTCATTCGTCAGAGAGGACACGAATTCTACGCTCATGCAGGAAGTTGGCCACCCATGTACAGAGTTGAGCAGGCAGACCATATGTATCTTGAATAATTAAAATATCAACCTGAAAAATAATATATTTGTGAAGGACACGTGACATTTTTCGTTTCTTAATTTTGCAATGAGCAATTGATTCCGTCCGCCAGCTCGTCAGCGTGTACTTTATTTACTTAATCCCAGGTGAACCACCTTATTTTACAATCTCAACTACGAACTATATTGCATATTTTATAGTTCCATCCTTTTGTTCATTTATTGATTGACCAACATTTGTTTACACTATTACATCACAATAAAGAATGGTAGATACAAAAAAAACTAAGTACTTGAAATGAAACAACATGAACAACAAAGCTAATTAAACTAGACAAGTAAAGAATAAAATACAAAAATAAATAAACAATGCAACACTACATCAATACCTGTTGAAAACTATCTTGCCCTTTAATGGATTTCATGATATTTGAACAAAGCATGTGAGAATTCTGGGCACTAAATTCATTTACCAGATTGCCGAGTCTTGAAATGGGAAAATTTGAACCAAGTACAGTTTTGGTGCTTCGGGGACATCTGACAGGAACACGAATTTTTGCCTTCTTTTTTTCATGACAGAGAATTACTTGACCTCTATCTCAGACGATGATAGAAAATGAACTTCCCCTGGAACCCTTGGAGAACTGGTTCTCGTATTACTCAGACTTAAAACAATCTCTTCAACCAACCATTATTAACAAAATCATACATATTTTTTTATTATGATAAGAGTATTATTAAAACACAAATCTCAGACTAATTTCAATGCCGTTATATTATATAGTATATACTACAATTTCGACGCTATTTTATAAATAATTTAAGGTAATTGTAAACGCGTCTTTACAATTACCTTAAATTATTTATAAACAAAAAAATATTTACTATACAATTTATTTTTATTTTTTTACTATACAGTTTATTTTTTTTATTTATAAATAATTTAAGGTAATTGTAAAGACGCGTAACACTTCCATAAATAACTTGTGGATAATGGTGTAGGTTTCACGATGATTAATTATTATATCTTATAAGTATTTAGTGAATAAGATAAATTGTGACAACTGTTTGATATCCCTAATAAAGAAAACAAAGGTGTAGTATACATAACATTATTTTAGATATAATTAATGTTCTAAACCGAAAAAGAAAGGCCATAAGTGCGTGTCAGACAAACATAAATTCAGGGATCCGTAGCGTTGAAATTAACGGGAACAACGTTGTTTTTGCTGTTGAATTCTGTTTCTCGGTATTGATTTGTTCTCAGTTGACGTGGGTAGGACTACGCTTTCAACTTATTTGATTAATAGGTCGTCACCAAAAGATATTATATTCGTGCGTGAATTTTGATTTGATTCGACAACTTTGAAAGTAAATTCTAATTATTTGCGCACGTCTTCAATTTCGTGGAATTTTACTGTGTAGCGTTTATTATATAGTCAGACACTTTTTTTTAAATACAGTAAATTGGTAAACAATCAAAGAATCGTCTGACGGTAATAGTACTCCGAAGTGACTACGGGCAAGGCCCTACGGCGGAATGACTACAAGCACAGCTACGACGTAGTCAACTATCGACCATTATGAGCTTTGTGGAGTAATGTGTTCCTGCTGTGGCCTGCAAAAAACCGTAGCATAGTGCGTCCAAGACAGATTTTAAAAAAAAACACTTTTTCTATTATGAACGCTACGGAATGGCATCTACGTAACGACTACGGACCGTAGCATTCTCTTTTCATGGTAAAAACGTTCTTATTTCTTACCATTATGTTTTAAAACTACACTTTTTTACAAGATTTTTGTCGTGAACAAAGTTTTTGTAAATTATATTTCTATTGTTAAATTGGGGAAAAAAAGGTGAAAATGAGTAATGAGAGTTGTGAGAATTGACAATTTGAATCCTACTAACTCATGGACAGACTTGTTTCATAAATGATTGATGCTAGACTTAGCCAAGGGTTGTTCTGGAGGTTTTTCGATTATTTCCTCCAAATTTTGCAACATTAGGATTTAAAGTTAAAAAGAGTTAGTATGGAAAAACGCCAATTTTTATACAGATTTTATAAAAATGTATTTTCCATACTAACTTTATTCAAAATTTCTAAAAAAACTCCATTGCCTCATCTTTTCAAATTTGGAGTGTATAAGACTTAGTTAAATATAGCATAAATAATGTAGACAAAAAATAAGCATGTCCATAACCTACAACGATTCTAAGAGTTGATTCTGCTGACCACATAAAAAAGACACTTTATTTTATTTTTTGAAATTAAACAGTTAAATAATTATAATTTCATTACATGCAAATCCATAACAGTATAGTAATTATGTATAATGAAAAAAACAGCAATTTTATAGATAATATGATAGATAATTATCCAATATTTCTACCATATAAGGAGGCCCGTGACTTGCAGTAGATATTACTTAAATTATAAACTGATGAAGCATCGACCAAACCTAAAGTTATGCAGAAGGTAGATTTGGACAATATTACATGTACATAATATTGCAAAAAATCTAGATATACATAATAGAAGTATTTACATTGTATACAGGCTGAATTTTTCAATTGGGCCTTCAGGGCCATCCTAAACTATAAGGAATATCGAAAAATGCTCATAGGAGTCGCGAGCCCGATTTTGATGAAAACAAAAACTGGATCATTGCAATATTATGAACAAGAAATATTTTATGGAATAATTTTATTTTTGCGTTTACAAACGCGTAAATATTAATACTAGAAAAAGCCCGGATTGTGGAAGATGCGGGTTCGAGTCCCGCCTGAGGCAAGTCGATTTTTTCAGTGCATTTTTCTAGTATTATATTTACGCGTTTGTAAACGCAAAAATAAAATTATTCCATAATGTAAAGTAGTTTCATCTTAGCTGGGCGTCAAATATTTGCAAAAATATTTCGTTCGGGTCTTGGAAGTGCAAATTTCAAAGATTTGATGAAACGATGTTTACCATAAAAACATAAGCACCAAGCACTGACAAATTTCGACAGCAAAAAGCAGTGGCTCGGTGGCGAAATTGGTCAACGCGTCCACCCGGATTGTGGAAGGTGCGGGTTCGAGTCCCGCCTGAGGCAAGTCGATTTTTTTCAGTGCATTTTTCTAGTAAGAAATATTTTATTAAAATTTTACATTTTCCATTAGTTTCGCGTACTTATATCATTACTTTCCAGAAATCGATCCTTATTAACAACTCTATCGAAGAATAGTTATTTGATCAACAAGTGAGCAAAGTTATTTTTTGCTGTGAGTGCCGATATTAAATCACGAACCAGCGAAGTAGTCTAGAATTGAACCACGAGCATAGCAAGAGATTCACAAATAGACTACTGAGCGCAGTGAGTGATTTATGGCACGAGACAAAAAAAATTGCTCTCATTGTGAAACATACAACTTTTCAACACGCCAGCGAGAAAATTGTTATAGGTGAGAAAAACAAGGCAATACTTTAATACATGTAAGATAGACTATGGAAGATGATATAGCAAGGAAGGGTGTTAAAATTGAGATGACGGCTGATCGAAGAGAGTGGAAGAAGAAAACATATTACGACGACCTTAAATAAAATTGGGATACATGCAGGCATGCAAATGATGATGAAGCGGAAGTATGTATTTAATAATCTTGCTATTGCGGTGCAATAAGTATTTTGATTTTCTAAAATAATAACATAAACATAAAATTATATGTTTTCGATTGTGTTACATTCAACTAGTAACACTTTTTCCAATATTTATTTATTCCAATAAAAGTAAATATGTAATTATCACGCGCATAATTTATACATTTTAACTACTGGAATATGTATACTTACATTTCTGTTCAAGATGTACTAATAGTGTTTAATGAACATAATATTAATTAACATACCAATAACGTTGATCGTTATTGCTCTAGGGTTGTATTAATATAATTACAGTTGTTCAGCGTTCATTAAATATTATACTACGTAATTAATTATACAAAGACGAAGAACCATTGATCCATGAAATTTCGTTTGTAGCTGAAACTATCGAGAGTGAAATCTCAATATAAATCATCAAGAACCTCTTTATTTTTATTTATTTTTTCTTTCGTATTTTTATATTTCTTTTACTGGACGGCATGTAAGTGCGCACCCACTACCGAAGAAAGGTTAAGAATTTCGTTAATTCTCATTTTATTTAATAATAATAAAACAGCTTCAGATGTATTACGGCTTGTTATAGGACATCAAGACTAGTTTTTCTTAAGTTACTATCAATATTACATGCTGGAACTATTTTCACTCTTACGTATACCATAGAATTTATATATTTGGCAATATAAACGATGGCGAATGTTTACAAAAGCCGCTGCCCAACCGCATCCAGGCAAGGCTTCATCATTGACGAGGCAGAAAGAAAACAACTAATTGTTTAATTCCAAGCCATTAAGTCGAGTATTACGGCAGGATTATTCACGGGCCATATACCGCGGCAGCAGAGCGCGGTGCCGCCGCCAGTCCGCACCCGCACCCGCGCCCGCGCTCGCAGTCACGCGCGCGCACAACTGCCCAAAGACCTTTTACACACTGCTACTTTTCACTTCGATGCAGTCGCGCGTTTTTGAAACGCGCGACTGCATCGCGACACCTTCCGGATGCTGTCGCGCGTTAGTATCGCGACACCTTCCGGATGCTGTCGCGCGTTAGTATCGATACAGTTGCGACGCTAACGCGATATAGCATCGATGCTGCATAGCGATTGCATCGCGATTGCATCGATACTGCATTGCTACAGTTCAATGGCCAGCTTTTGCATCGATGTTGCATCGCGACTGCATCGCTGCTAAAAGTCGCAGTGTGTAAAGGGTCCAATTCTAGTTTCAATACAATACATTACACAAAACGAACAATCCTAAACGTACTCAACGTTACTTCTATTTATGTACACTAACAATCCTTGTGACAGGTAACGCACGAGAAGTATTAAATTTCTGAGGAAACAAGAACGATCGGCTCCCAATTTATACGATACAAAGAAACAGTAATGAGCTTTATAAAAAGTGAGATTTGTCATTAAAATTCACAGATAATAAAAAGAAGAGCAAACAATGATCTATCACGTAGAAAACAGCAAAGAACAACATGCAGCCCGTTTTGCATAATTTGGGTAGGGGAACTTGGAAACAAAAGTCAAAACGAAATACAGGTCCAACGGTCGTCATAGCGTGGAAATTTGCCAACACGGGACGTCCGGTGTACTTTTAAATTTATGGAAATTCGGCACAAGATAAAAACTGTTTGCTGGACGTTAAAATTAAATACGTACCTCGTGCAATAACTGAATTAATGTAACAATCCGTATCGGTAACAAATTATTGATTGGCTCTACGAGTTAAGTAGTGCGGGCTTGCACTAACCGGGTGCACCCTCATCAGCCGCATTGATTGATTGTGCGGAAGTAAGCCCCCGTACTATGATCGTACCCACATCAATGTACGTGTCTCGTACAAAATAAAAAGGCGAGGATTATAGAATGCGCTCTTCTGGGATATATAAGTAATAGCGACATAGATCTGAAAAGCTTCATAAATCCTGGAGTCCATTAGTGCTCCGATATTTCAACCACACAGTTCTTTGTTATTCAACTGGACTGCCGCCACTGCTCTGTGTACCTCTTAGACTGAGCATTGCGCTTTAGATATCGGAAAACGTTAATGTACTCAGCGAGATTTAGCGCTGAGCGCTGCACTAACGTCTCACAACTCGCAACTTGTACGAGTCGCACACTCGCATCCCATTCCACCCGCACCGTCATCGCTTGAAATTCTACATTCCAAACATTTAACTTCGATCTAAATGTTTACCCTGGCTTTATTTCTCTGTGCGTTTCCATTTTATAATACCTAGCTAGGGACATGTTATTTAGCTAACATCATTTTATTGTGTAGCACAAAATTTTGTAACAAGCCGAATATTTTACATAACGGAAATGTGAAATATATTTCAAGCCGACCTGAAAACACGGTACGGTGGTAATAACTAGTTAGGTGAATTATTCGGGTCCGCATTTTCAATAACAGTTTGCGAACTTTCAGCAGTTACATAGAATGCTAGGGTGAGGAAGTATTTATTAGGTGAATATTGCTGTGATACGAGTGTGCCGGCGATTACTGCGGATTGTAGGAGTTTTTCCGACCTATCGGTATTGCGACCAAAGCGCAGGTGTCGATAATGTGGCACGAATCGAATTTCGGGTCAAAAGGTTTCCATTCACATTCCTACTAGGTTGTTGTTTACAGCATAAGGTTGAAGGATCTTTGTCATAAAATGGGTTAGCGGATTATGTACACCTATACATAAAAGGAAAGCACCGACACTTAGCAATGATTTCATTTTGTAAAAACTTTATAAAAAGAACGTAGTCATGTCTTATAGTTTAATAAAAGTGACCGTGTATATTAGAGAAATTAAAATGCTAACTAATATTATAAATGCAAAAGTGAGTTTTTTTTTATTTTGTTACTCTTTTTACCCTTTCATTTAATACCCATACTATAAGAAAGCATAAAAAACTAAAAGTCCGCCATATTGGATTAAGAGTGATGTCAGAATATTTTTCTAATTATTCTCGGCAAGCCCATTCATTTGATACCCATATTGCAGAAGTGCATAAAAATAACTATTTCGTCATCTTAGATGTTCCGCCATATTGGATTTAGAATGACGTCCGATTATTTTTCGAGTTACTCTCAACAAGCCCTTTCATTTGATACCCATAATTGTAGAAATGCATTAAAAATAACTATTCCGCCATCTCGGATGGTGTATTTCAGCTTAATCGGTTCAAAATTCACCCGAACAAACGAACATTTGTACATACATTGCAAGTTAAATAAAAGCTTTTAAAATCGATACCCTTCATCTTCTTTGTTAAGGGTTGCAAAAGCGTTTTGACAGTCCATGATTTTAGTAACTTGCTTTGACCTGATTAGATCTTTGACTCCGTGAAGAATTGATATCTGATTAGTTAATGGAAAAATTTGACAATTTTGAGCAAGAAGACTTAATATACCTCCTGTAAACATACCTATATACTAGCTGACCCGGCCACGCGTTGCTGTGGTAATTTCATACTACTGTCCTATGACATTGAATTTGCAGTAAAAAAAGAGAACTACTTATCAAGATAAGGATTTTAGTTTCGAAGTTATCCCGGACAAACATCGTGACACGGGAATTATATATAATAGATATAAAAAAAGAAATGCGACAAAAATCCATAAAATTTCAGCTGACGTCGATCCTTCCATAAATTTATCGACAGCTCGTGGTAACAGGCAATAAGGAAAATATTTATGAAGTAGAACAGAGCCTGGCGCAAGATTTCATTAGCTAATTATTGTAGGTTCAAAGGAGGAGCCCGAGAGATGTTGTAAAATTGATAAAAATATATTTTAGCAAGCGTAAATGTCAGGGGCGCTCTGTGATGAAAGTAATACGTTTCTATAGCCATATTAAATTAAAAAGTTACTAAGCCTAATTAAGTACTTATTTAATATAATTCTATTATAATATCTCCTTATTTCACACTACACGTACAGACTTGAATTAAAACTTCCATTTTGTCATGTTTCAATAGTGAAATTAGAATATATCTAAATAAAATATTCTTATTGTACACAGAATGTAATCTGGTTATAATTTAATTTTATGGATATAAAAAGGCAATTGTTCTTTATCTCCTTATCCCTTTTACTTCACGTATGCGCGTGAATCTCGACATTTTACGATGTTTGTAGTAAAAAAAAAGGTTTAACATTATTTAAAGGACTTTATTAAAGTAAATCTTTACTCTTCCAGTACAATTCCACCAAAAGCCTTTAACCTTACATTTTACTGTTACATTTGGGATAACTTTACTAAATTATATGCTATACAAACATCTTTCCTTCGATTACTACAGGTTGCCCCAGGTTATTGTTTATAACCATTCTTTTGTTATTATTATATTTTTCATTAATAGTAATTAATCGTAGCAAAATCATCGAGTTTTAGAGAACATAGGACATATCTGATTCAGTACTTACTCGTAACAAGAGCTAACAAAGAATTCGTTAGGTGCTATTTGCATAGAGTACCTTAAAGTAAATGAGGCTGGCACCAGCCTAGCATCCCATGCGTAGCGTTTAACAGAGCTATCTCCGACCAAATTGGCACGTTTAATTGAACGCCTGGTACAGCCATTAGCGTACGGGACAACAGTTATTGGCAGTGGGCGGACGTTCGACTGTACAGATCACACGTAGCGTAGCGCATGTCGAAAAGCTACGATTTTCGACCGTAGCATTGTCTGACACGGAGCACTATGGTGATGCTTTGTCACGTCCTAGCAAAAAGGCGGGCCTTTTAAAAGTAGCTAGCTCAGTATTCATTCCTTTCAAAATCAAACTCAACTCGAATTGGTATATTAAATTCAGCTATTTAGAGACATATTTATTCAGAGTGTAAGAAATTCTCTTGGTGGAAAATTTGATACCACGATTGTCTTCGGGCGACAAAGATATTTTATAAAAATATTTTAGGAAATATCATTCTTTCTGAATGTGACACGGCCAATAAATCGCATAATGGTGTCGTAAAATTTCGGCGGTATTATCTTGGGAAAACCCGGCTATTTTACATTCACCTGCGAGGTTTCCCTCCGCGTCCAATTTATGTTAGTGGGCACAAAACGAACGCTGACAAATGTGGAAATAAAATGAACATACGTTTTATCTCTACGTTCACGGAGTCGGTTTTCATGCTCGCGGCTCGGCAGGGAGCCGAGCTCGAGGCGAGCGAGGGCGGGCGGTAGCGCGGCGGGGGGCGGGATACGATCCTCGGCGTCTCCCTGTGCTGAGCTGTGAGCTGCGTGTTTCATAATCATACACGCAAAGCTGTGACTAACATCCGACAAAGGACAATCCGACACACTCGTAAGTATATAAAAAATGAAAATAAAGCAGCTTCTGAAAAACTTAACGTGAAATACACGGTCTTACAAACCAATTTGTTGCTGTTTGACACATAATATGTGCTAGAGCTCTAGAACGAATAAACATCCAAGGAAATTAAAATATATTACGAAAAAGACTTAAAAGCCTCTTCGGATTTTCCAACCGCTCGCGTAGTTCTTACTTAGGTACGGTACAGCGACGAACGAAACTAAGTGGAACTTTACCCAGGTAGCCGTATATAAAAAGAATTTTTAAAAGATACTCACATTGCAACTTAGCAAACAACGCTTTGAACTTTTGGGTGGACGTCCGCTTCTGCGGGCTTTGTGAAAGTTTACATGCTTTATATTGTGTGTTACTTTGTATTACAGTGTATGAATTCTAAATAGAATTTAATAATAAATGTGGAATTGAGGTGTGAGAGTTGGGTAATTATTACGCTTATCGAAGTAAAGAGGTAAGTTTGACAGGGTAGACCCACTTTAGACAAATACAGCCCCCACCCGCACCCGCTCCGCTTCGACGCGCACGCTGATAACCGCGCATATCGTAAAACTTTATTTACCGCCTCCACTCCAATTTGTCTTAGCGAAACTTTTCAGTCGAGGTACGATGATAACTCCCAGTTATTACACAGAGGAAACTTGCACGCAGACTGTGCACAAGCTCTGAAATTGTGTTTCCGGCACGTGTACTAAATAAATTCACAACCTTTATAGTCCTGAGTCCAACATACCACTTCACTTATTTTTATTAAACAAATACAGACAATTTTTTTTAGTATAGAGTTACGACCAATTTAGTTTACCACATTACTTGGTAAAATATTACAATGTTACAAAATGTTATTAAAATATAAAATAGTTAATATTGTTAGTTTTACAAAGCGTGTAAATTCACCACAGCGATCGTCGTGGCTCAGATGTTTTAGATTCGGGAACGTACTCCGCTTTTCCTCTAACACACTGTTACGTTGAATTGACCGTACAATTCAGCCGCACTTACATTAGGGACAAATGTGCCGTGACAGATGTCGACAGCAACATCTTGTAAAGTCAAGTCGCGCTTCGTCGTCAGTTCTCGCCGACATGTGTAGTAAAATCTCGCAACTTTTTCGTATAGAGAAAAAATGGCACCCGTTACTTTGTGACGACATCTATCAACGACAATCGTGGCAAGAAGTTCTTATTGAATAAGTACGCAGCTTTGGTTGAATATTTTCGAAGCGAAAGATTGTTGGTATATATTATAATACCCTCTGAGCTATAATAAATAAAACATTTAATTATATCAGAGAAATTCTCCCTTCTCGATGAACGATAAAATTATCTCCCAGCGAAATACAAATTGAACGGTATTTAATAATCCTTTCATCAACGTAAAATAATTCACCATTTTGAATCAAATCTAGCAATTCAATTTCATAATATCGACATAGTTATCGCCATTAATTTACTGTAATAACACAAAAGTGTTGTGCTCTAGCGGCCGGTGAGTTATTTCCCATGGTCCCAGAGTAATTACACGGCGCGTTCACAAAGGACGCGGCCTGAGATCGCGGCGCGCCAGACCCCAATGCACCTACGTACCTATGTGCACCGGCAAATTGCGTTCAACGAATACGTATTTAGATATATGCACTCAACTCAAGATATTCGACGTCAATTATATATTATAATTACAACAGTTAATCCAATTAGAATGTCGTCCATATCGCGCCTTTCATTAATATGTCTAAAGAATTGTAACTGCAATCACCCAAACAGGAGTACCTAATTAAGAAAATATTAGGATACCATCAGCTAGAAAATTAGTATATTTAAATTCGACTTTGTTTATCATAACCTCTGCCCTTATTACTACAGTCTTTGTTCAATTACTCAATAACGTTTTCCTAGCAGTATGACGGAAGCAGTTGAAAGCAGCGACTAAAAAGGAAAGCCGCTATAAAACCTAAGTATAATTGAATGGCAAACAGTTGGGAGATTTCAAGAGCTATAATGAGTGTAGACAGAACTGTGGGAGCATGTAAGAGGCTCCGCCGAGCGCGCCGCTGCTTGCAACAGCTCATAAGTGTATTCCCACTTTCACAATCTGTTTGCGAATTTTGGTATGAAGTGATATATTTTTTGCAAAAGTAACTTTTCTACAAATGTAAACATAATATGTTGGGCATTGCGCTTGGTACTCAAACTGGACTGTTACGGCATATTGCAATACTACTTAAGTTTATTTATATTATGTGGATTAAATACTATTTTTTTTTCATAGGAAAAGATATTTCAATATTTCATTGAGCAATAAATAATTTATTGAAACAATCTTGATGTAGAGAAACACAATGTTTATCAGTGTTCGGCGCAAATACCCCCAAGCTATTGGTAATACACCAGGTACCACCTAATGAAGCAGTAACAGAACGAGAGGCCAACAGGCACAAAACAGCTGCCGTTTTCGCTGCAAACCCTATAATAAAGAACACATTACTTGCAAAGCAAAACTGTTGTGGTAACCATTTTAAGAGCTACTCTTAAATTAATGTGCCGTAATTTGTTCTGCGTTTCGCTAGATTGAATTAAAACGAGCCAATACGTGTTTCAGGTTTTTTTGAAAACTTATAAAACGGATTACCTATGTCATTAAAATGAGACAGCTATACTAATACTATAAAGAGGAAAGATTTGTATGTTTGTAACGAATTAAACTCCAAAACTACTAGACCAATTTTGATGAAATGTGGTACAAATATAGTTTAGATATTGAGAAACCACAAATGCTACCTTTTATTCCCTTGCATACACAATTTCATCCCTTATTTTAGCCTTTTGAACTTGAAGCCTTTTTTTTCACAATAAAAGGTAGCCTATATAATTTGCCAATGTCTAGTCAATATTTGTACCAAATTTTATTAAAATCGGTCAAGTAGTTTTGGAATTTATTCGTTACAAACATACAAATCTTTCCAATAATAAAAATGAAGAAGAAACAAACTACTAAAGTACTGCATAGTTATAAATTTACAGTACGTTTATCCCAAAACATTAAAAAAATAAAAGTGCCCCCCGTGCGTAGCCGGGACATGCCACTAGTATATAATAAAGACAGGAATACACGGCGAGTAAGTAATAGAACACTTCACGTTTTGCTCCTACAAAGAGACAAAATATAGTAATAAATTCCTACTTTTACAACATTAATCCTGCCGTACTTTTCTTTCTTACATTTATTCAGAAAATAATTAAGAAAACACAAATCCAAAGACAGAGTTTAAGGTTATAAGGTGCAACAGGGAATAACCAAAAAGCGGATTCAGATCACGGGGCCATGTTAAGCAGGTTCGATGTTCGGATGATGGGCCCCGGGCCGGCTCGCCGGCCGCACTCCGTAGTTATAATCTAATATTCGCAATTTACGAGGATCGCAGTAGGGCCCCACTGGGAGCCATCGCACTGTCATCGCGCGGCGTACCTGCCCGCTGCACTTACCCCACCGTTAACTCTATCGCAGTAGCTTTTTATGAGGGTAATATAATATTACACCTTTAAGAAAATTTCCCTTATTTATAAATTTGTTTATACAGGATCTTTTTTTAACTTGTAACTGAAGATTAGCTCGAAGGTGAGCTTCAGCCTAAACTGCTGGTAACACTACCTACTGATATGGCGACAGACTGATAAGAAGGGTGGTAGCTACACAGACTTGCCAATTCAAAACCATTGGAACTGGAGAGGGCAAGCATGTGTGCAGGTACATCCCCACTCCTGCACATATCGAAGTGGGATTTCCGGGCCTAATACCGGTGGACGTGTACTAGACCACAGGAGCGATTTAACGGCAACTGAACTTAAGTGGAATTTACTTATTAATGTTGTATGATCTCTAAAATTGTGTTTTAACACACGGCTACACAAGTATTCTATGTAGGAACTCTAATTATTATATATTTAAATAACCTATTTGATTAGTATTTGTTATAACAAGCTGATCGACTTCAGGAAAGAACTTATATACGAACTCTATAACTTTTTAATCGAAGAAATGTAACTAATAGCGATGGTGAACGCTTATGACGGAAACACGGTAGTTTTATAAAGAAAAAATAAGATAACACATTCTATTTTGACGATAACTGCGTACACTTTACACAACGTAATGTGTTTTGCATTTTTTTTCATCCTTGACCGTAAAGTTTTCGTAAAGCTCTTGGCCTACATTTATTTATATGCAACTCTAACATCATGCTTACAACTATTTTCACCTAACAATACATGCAGCATCCTTCTTATATTCATGACAATTACAAGCGCCGACAGAATTCGCTTATATACAGCTTATCTGATTTTTTTTAATGATTAAGAAACTGAGCGTTTGTTGGCCACAATCACGCCTGATGGAAAACGACGATGAGGCCTCAGATGGTACACGCTCGCCAAGAAGATCCTTGTTCACTCTGACCTTAAAGATATCCAAAGTAATGAAGGCAGAAGTTGGCAGAGAGCTTCTCCCAGATCTCTAAACCAATACCGGACTGCCTATCTTATTATTAAATATAACTCAGATCATATATATAACTATAGAGACAACTATCAGACTAGAACACAAACTTTGTAGAGATTTATATTGCTAAAGCTTATAAATTAAAATAATCTTTGGAGTTATATGTGATTCCACACACCTTAGTTGAATGCCAAGAATGATAACTAGTAATTATATTTAAAATTTGAAGTACAGGGGATGTGATACAATAACCGAGTCGAGTGCTAGCCGTAAAATGGTTTACTGAGTCAAATACAAGTGCAAATACCGAAGTTTATCCTTTATTGCTGTGGTAAACCGTACAAGGGCTGATGACTTTAAATGCGTTTAAAATCATTTTGTTATTGTATAGTTGTGTTACAAAGTAAACAAAATAGTTAAATCACTAACTTTTATATTAGTATATCGCTATTTTTCCACATCACGCAATATTTGTAATCGGATAACGAACAGCGTATGTATCATTGTAGGTAGGTATATCATAGGACAATATAACACACAAGGGAAAATCCGACTAATCACTGTTGCCTGGGAAGCGAAGCAAAAATAAATCTACTATCATTGTGTCATGCGCCTGAATACAGAAACGGTAACTAGAATAATTTGATATTTGTATAAAATATTCAGTACCAAATGAACAGAAATGGAATATCACAAAACATTTTAGTATCATTATCTTTTATATAGTAGATCCGAACCTCTATTGATAAATTCGAAACATCGGGTAATATGTGCCCGTGAAATAATCCACGAAAACGAAGTCATGAACGGAAGCTGGTATAAGATATTTTTTACCATAGACCATTAACGCTAACTTTTCGACAGTTTAATAATAAGAAAAAGCTCGGCGAAAATATACGAGGACAAGATAAATGATGTTAGGGTAGGGAACTATTACCGAAAGTACCAACGGCCATTGTATGTGACGCTACGTTTCAATAGGAAAGCCCCGGTCCAAAGTCTTCCCCGGATCTCCTGACACTTAGGTAAATCTCCAATATCCGCTACGATCGGCGCCGAAAGAGGCGTATGTGTCGATATATCCCAACTAAGTACGGTGTTTCTAAGCACACTACGTACTGAGAAAGCAAACCTTTGAGTACTCTTTATTTGTTTTTCAACTTTCAAACAGGAAAGCTTATGTATGGAGATGTAAGATGTTAAATATCTATTAAAAAAATTAATTTCATTCCTAATTTCTTTCATAAAAATCGTACACTATATTTCACGTAAGGTTACGTTATGATTAAGTATTGAAAAATGTTTAAGTTTATGATCCTGTGTAGGGATGAAAGGTGGCTTATGTGGATTCTTAACATATAATCTATATTTGTACCAAATTTCATCAAAATCAGTGTAGTAGTTCTTGAGTTTATTCGTTACAAACATAATCTTTCCTCTTCATAATATTAGTACTTATAGATTATATTATTAAGTTTATAATAAACTCTCATTAATTCACAATATAAGCTCATAATTAAACTTAATTGTTACTAGATAATTGCTGTGTGAGAACAGAACATAAGTATTATTAACATTATAATTATGAGATCTTTTCTAAGGGGAGGTAAAATTATATTAAATTAATTCTTAAGGAGATATCAGACGGTTCACTCGAATAAATGTTCACTCCAGTAAATTCTTCATTTTTATTTCATTCCATGTTCACACGGTTGAACTGGAATGAACCAGAAAAGAACATTCATCTCCTCTTTTCCTTCAGTACGTAGTCGAAAGAAGACCATTTTGCCGCGACGTTTTCTTCTACGAGACTCGAAACAAAATGACCGAATCCGAGTGAACGTTCTCTCAGGTTTCAGACTGTTTGTGACAGTGACAGTGACATTTATCGTTCATTCCGAATGGGAGTGAAAGATGCCGAATGCCAATATCCAACACTGTTGGTTCGGTTCATTAGTGAATTCATTCTGCACTTGTGTTTCATTTTGGGTTCAGACGAGTTCGAGTGAAAGGCGAAAACGAACGAAAAAACCGTCTGATACCACCTTTACTCAAGAATGTTACTCGTACTTAATTCAAACTCAGTCAAATGCAGAGACAATTCAAGATAACAGGCGGTCTTTCACGTACGAATTCAAAACGTAAAGTAAATACAATAGGACAATACAATAATGGGACGGCCGGCGACATATTTACTCAAATTTGAATCCGGGACGTGAGGAGTCAGCAGTCTATTACGTGACCGTTAATAGCATTCAGGCGGGGACGGGGCGGCGGACTCGCAGCCGCGGACTAGCTCCTCGGCCCAAATCGTTACGTCGGGCCCGGGGCGGGGAAAGATCTATAAATTACTGGAACGACAACTCGTTCCGCGCCAGATAAAGCTACGCCGCAAAACAATGCTCCGGACGAATGCCTTAGTCGTTAGCAGAGAGAATCGTACATCTTTATGAACTGTTTACTCGACAGATTCTGAATTGTCTTCGGTAATTGTCCCCGCTGTTCTTTTGTACAGATTTTCCATTGCACACAGCATGGCAAGGCACGCGGACTATTTCTTATTTGCCCAGTTTACGAATCGCAAGAGAAAGTTCAGCTAGGTTTCGTTTCTGAGTCCACGGAGGATAAATACTTCTCTGTAAGTTACGACTATCCCCAATTTCGTTTCAGAATTCACGTTCAAAGGCGAACGTTTCTGAACTTCCAATAATTTAATAAAGAAAGTTTGCGAAGCGTGCGTGGCTGGCACGCTCGCCGCAAAAAGCCGAAAACTTTGATTCAATTAAAACAGAAAGTTGTAGGAAGAAGTTACGAGCCGCACTGAAAGTGTTCAATGCGGTAACGGCAAGGAAACCCGAACGGTGGCATAGAAGCTCATAACGAGTCCAACTGCAGCTACCTAACGGTCTATAACATAATATCACACTATTACATAGGACTCATACGACATCAGAAGATTAAATTAAATTTTGTCCGGTCGGAAAGCTTATTTAACGCACTTTTTGATGTCACCGGACAGATTTTTCGGGCAAAAAAAGGTGTCGGGTCCGGTGGGACACAAGCGCGTAGCCTGCGAAAGTCACTGGTGGGGAATAAGGGTGACGAGCATTGTTATGCAAATTGAG
This sequence comes from Elophila nymphaeata, assembly GCA_955850985.1. Taxonomy (NCBI): domain Eukaryota; kingdom Metazoa; phylum Arthropoda; class Insecta; order Lepidoptera; family Crambidae; genus Elophila; species Elophila nymphaeata. Next base: position 18,375,469 of record OY039068.1, read on the forward strand.
GTCGTTATTTCGCTACGAGTGAGGAAAGAGCGCGACAGCGAGCGCCCTGCCTGTGCCCTGCCGGCCCCGCAAGCACCCCGCCCGCGCCGCAGCGCGGAAGACGCTTTGCATAATTGGTAATACAAGTAGATAGGCATACCAGATAGAGCTGTACGCTTCGGCTTTATCGTAACTACCGACAGTATTAACGCTGCTAAAGTTATACACTCCGGAGACCAACAAATACTGGCTTCTAAGAAGGGTAGAAACATAACCACAACAACAAACACAATTTATTACTCATTTTTCTATTATTCTTTATTGGTAAAATCTTAATAAAAAGAGGAAAGAGGATTTCTGGTAAAAAGATTAAAACGGACAAAAAATGTAAGGGGATAGATATTCTAAAAAGAATAAAAAATAGAGAGCATCCCGACTGGCTTTGTTAGTTAGCCAGCACTAAATAACAGTAAAAACCAGAGAGATTCAAATCCAAATGCGCAATGCGAATTCTCCTCCGGCAAGTTTTTTGTGCCTAAATTAGTGGCTATTTACGCAGACATGTAAAGTTATTTATTATGGTAGGAACTTCGTTACGACTTCCGGGGTAATGAATGTCTGAGTCCCAGATTACTGGCCCGTCCACGATTGATGGAGCTGATCATTCAATATATCTACATAAAAGCTGACATAGAGTAACGATATTTATAGCTGTAGCACTTTTGTTTATTGTTTTACCACTCGCATAGTTTTCAATTTAACATGTCCGAAAATATTATATGAGTGGGCTTCAACAGGAGTTAAATAACAAATAAGAACTGTTAAGTCTTAACTAATAAAGAAAACTAAAACGTTAATTTTAACAACTTCTAGCAACTTTAGACCTATGGTCTCCATACAATTTTTGGTTTGTATAGGGATTTAAATACCATTTTTATTTTATTTAAAATTAAGATCACATTTCCTAAGAGAGTTTTTCTCTATCTCTTATAGTTTAGAATTTCCCCATACTGACCTGAAAAAAAAAAGTCAAAGTCCTGACTGAGATATTAACGCACAGCCCAAACCCCAAACCTAGAGACTTGAAATTTTGCACATAGATACTTATACAGTGTATGCATCCACTAAGAAAGGATTTTTGGAAATTCCACCCCTAAGGGGGTAAAATGCCCACGCGGACGCAGGCGCGGGCGGAAGCTAGTTGATTATAAAATGTAAAAAAGCATCCGGAGCAAAATTACTCCTCAATCAAATAACTTAACCAAATTAATTTAAGAGGTAGACCACAGCGGATTAGTCGCTCGAAAATAAAGCGTCCGTCCTGGTTAAATACATCCATATTACGGAAGATCACAGTCAAATAAACAATTATCTTTCGGAAAATTATTACCGACTAAAACACATACCTAGTGTCGATCAGTAAAGTCTCTAGAGCTGCTAAGTTGAGATGCTAGAATGACGCTCCTTCATCACAACTTTGCCAATCTTATAATATATAAAATATTCTTAGCAAAAAAAATAGGACAACCGACTTCAATGCGTACAAATTTAAACTAAAAAGTAAGAAATGAATAATATTTTTATGAATTAGTTGAAAAGAGCGTCATAGAAAACCAAGGAAAGTATTGATACACATTTATAATTCTTTATTTATAATTCATACTCCGATATATTTGGAGTCGGTGCCAGCCTAAGCAAAATAAACTTACCTAATAGATACGAACTTGATTAATCCATTAACTATACATAATAATGAATGATGAAGATAAGAAATAATCCGCCGCTCCGTGAAGTTCAAAAATTGCAAACACTATCCTCCTTGGCTAACTGGCACCGGCTCCAAATATATCGGAGTATGAATTATAAATAAAGAATTATAAATGTGTATCAATACTTTCCTTGGTTTTCTATGACGCTCTTTTCAACTAATTCATAAAAATTTTATTCATTTCTTACTTTTTAGTTTAAATTTGTACGCATTGAAGTCGGTTGTCCTATTTTTTTTGCTAAAAATATTTTTTGTGTTCGTGGACGATATCATTATTTCATCCCCAATGAAATTATCATTTCAACAAAAAAGTACTCAACCAATTTTGGTATAATTTATACGGGACCACCTTTGAATTATGACCTTCCTAACGAAAAAAGAATTATCAAAATCGATTCATAATTGAGGGAGTAATCGCGGAACATACATACAAAAAAAAAACATACAGTCGAATAGAGAACCTCCTCCTTTTTTGAAGTCGGTTGAAAAAATTACATCCCATTCTATCAATTGTTTGATGAATGACAGGACTTTTGTCATTAAGGGCCATCTAGACTCACGCCAAGAACACCCGAGAAGTGATTAGTTTCTCACCTTCTCGTTCTCGCGCTCGCCTGTTCTCCGCTCGTTGACAGTTTTTTTGTCAGCTTCAAAGGGTTTCTCGGGCGAGAAAAAAGAACCGCATGACATTCTCCATCTTTTTTTCTAAATATTATTTTTTATTCTTACATTCACAAGATTTCAGTATGCTAATGCACACAATACCAAAGCCGCTGCACTGTCAAAGTCGTCCTTTTCGCATTACGCGAGAACGCAAGTGAGAAAATCGCGTGTCGATACCATCTCGTTTCTAGGGTCTCGGCGAATAGTCTCGCCAAGACTACTCGCGTGAGTCTGTAGGTAAAATTAGTGTGAGGTGTTACCGCACGGCCAGTCACGGGGCTGCCTCAGACACGCTCCCGTGGGATGTCAGTGCCCTGGTGCAGCAAGTTTTTTGCCGGGCGGCACCAGGCATTTTTTGCTTGGCGGTGATCAGTCACCGTAGCCTATGGGCGCTTGCAACACTGATGTGACCCCAAGCCTAGTCCCCTCCCTTACCCCGTGGAGCTCTGGCAACCTTACTAACTAATAGAAACACAACACCACAAAAATGTAGTGTTATTTATTGTTTGTCAAACACGGGTCCTAAAAATGTATTCCATTTCTGAGCTAGCTCACCTTTAGGGTTTACCACCTCGAAAACGCTGTTCATCTCTCTTTGACGGATTTTTGTTTATTACTTTGTTAAAAACAATTTTAATGAAACTAGGATGACAAAAATAAAGATCATAAATATTCCAATACTATCTTCATAGTAGAATACTATAATATGCGCGGAAATTAGTACTTTCTGAACACTAAAAAATAATATACATTCACGTAATAACCTACAAAATTTCGCAAGAATAGTTTTCAGTGTATTTTTATCTTCTGCTCTAAATAAAAAAGCAAGCTATACGATCAACAAGCCGAGGAAAAATTCTGTGTTATTAGTGTACACTTACCGAGGCACCCAGCCTTAACTTCACTCATTTTAGCGTCGTAATAGAGCTGATTTTCATAAAGCAGTAATTTGGCTTAAACGCCACTGGGGGTCATTTTTCAAGGGTAATCGGTTGAATTTTTCCCCGTTCCGTTAAAATTACTAAAGTTATGCCCATCACATTCATATTTTCGGCCAAATTATCCGATATAATAAGTTTAAAAGTGTAAGAGACGACTTTTAAAAGGAAAAGTTCTGTGAAAGCACGTAATGGCTCATCCCGCTCACGATTCCTGTGCCCGAGGCGAAGCAGGCGGACCGGCAGCGTCAAATAAGTTTCTAATTGCTTATATTACCAAGTTATATTCGCTCTTCGAAGTAATTAAGTCAGGAAGTTAAGCCACATCCACACATTTAAAGATAACATAAATCTGATTCTTGCTATCTCTCTATTACAGACGCCAAATGACATGAATATTTTCTTGGGAATGAATTAAGTCGCGCCAAATACGGGAGTGGAAACGAAAGCACTTTGATATAACTCAGTCGCAAAGGTTAGGTACATCGGAACCCATTGAAGCAAAGTGGTGAAATGCATCCGCGTGGAAAAGTCATGAAAAATGCCCTCTCCTTTTACGGTGTAAGCCTCTCGAAGAGGTGACAAAATGCTAGCGCGAGGGCTGGCTGCTTGATAAAAGAGTTGTATTTTGCATGCAAAGCCAAACAAAACGTACAATAGGCACCAACTTCATCGTGACCTTTACTATAAGCTTCGTTACTATTTGTTATAAAAGCTATTTAAATAAACGTTTTTAACTGAAGTCAGTTGGAGTTAAAAGGCACTCGTTCTCTTAAGCGTGGAAAACTAAAGCAACATTATAAGTTTGAAACTTATAATTCTCTGCAGTCAGCTAACTTTTATTTATTTGCAAAGAGAGTTGTTTGCAAAGGGCATACCGGACAGAAAGTATTGTTTATAGAGCATTTAAATAAAACCACCTATTTCGAGCAGATTTTCGAAAAATACTATTCAGTTAGGCGAAAGGCTGGCAGCCTGTGTCCATTTTGGGATATAATATGGCCCATGCCGCCAAATGTGGCGTTGTTTGTGGATTTATGCATATACGTAAAGCTCTGCTAACCCCTTTGGGATTATTAGCGTGGTTATATATAAATATGTATTAAGTTTGTCGCACAATAAGAGAAATGTAGGGATTGTTGAAGTTGGCAGACGCTTAAATTCTGAAGATATGAAGGAAATGTGTATGCCATTCTTGCTTTCAAGTTGGTCATAACGGCGTGGATATGGAGCGTGCTTGTGGCGTTTGCCGTGGCAGTAAATTAGGCACCCACACCGAGGGGCGAGACGTTCTATCTTATACGGGGATTATTCGCTATAATACCTAGCCACATTTCAGTAAGCAGTTTAGATTTTTCCACTCGCACTACTTTTGAAGCAAAAGAGATAAATAACTATCATAAAATATATTTTGCAAATAACATAATTAAGACTTATTCCGAAAATTTCCTTTGTTTTCGAGCTGATACTACGTACGGCACGTAGCATCCGTCTTCCGAGGGCCATTCGATGCTAATATAAAAGTTTTATAAACCACTCGTAAAACAACATGAATAACCGTTTCCAGCAAGCCATGGATAATACCAAAAAAGAATTTCTGGGAGAAAAATAAAGAAGCCCAACTTAAATTTAGTGTATCGGTCTGCGAGTGTTTACGAGCCCGGCCCCTGAAATAAACAAACCGACAGTAAAGCACAAAGGCCAAAGCTCTCGGGAATGGGCACCTACTCACTATTTCATCACGCCGACAGAGAAATTAGACTATTGTACAGCGAAAACGCTTAAGATTACCTACTTCAAAGACGAAAGATTCATGTTATTCGAAACTCTGATAAACATCGAAAATTTTCAGCGCCTCGTTTAAATTATAGGAATAAAATGTTAGGATATTCGTTCGTTGTAAATTTACATCTAAGTAAATATACGCACGGGGTTCGCTAACGCAACTTAGGAGTTTTAATGAAACACAACAGCTCCCCAAGGATATAAACACAAAATATAACAATGTAGTGTCCTATGTTCTGTTAAAGCTGAGGTACGTAAAACAAGTAGTTGTAAAGGGTAGAAATGGACACAATAGGGTGTGAGTTTGCGGCGAGGGGGCGGTCGTAGCGGCCGGCGCAAGCTTTCACTGAGAATTGCTGCGAAAAGGCAAAGTTACGTGCGCCCCGAAACTCGTATGAAAGTACACACACCTAGAAACGGGTCATAAACCTCTAACACGACTACTACGTGACACGACAATGAAACTTACATTATATTTATTATTATATAAGTATATATCCTTTTACATACCAATGCTGGACAAAAGTAACCTCCAATTCCTTCTAGGTGTCTACTTCCTAAGCCTCCTTAAATTTATATATAATATCGTTATTCATCGTACCTTCTGCTGAACAAATACCTATCATTCAGTTTTAATGAACAGTATCTACTAAAATCGTCTAATTTTTATTTTCATAAAAAGGTTAAGCAAATGACTCCATTCCTCCGGTAGTGGAAGTGGAGTCCAAATGCGAAGATAGCTAGTGCAAGAGATAAGCCAATTATAATTATAAATAAGTAAAGAGCTTTTTCATTTCATTTCTATGGCTATTTTACAAAACACAAGAAAGGTCGCACCACACTTATCAACTCTGAAAGGAAACGTAACCGTATAAACGGTTTCGTAAGGGCTACGAAACGTAAGCGTATCGTGAAAAAGAGGCGATACGGTATGATTATGAACAGATTTTGTCATTATAGTGGTTATCACAAATTTCTACATCCAGAGGTGTCGGAAACGAACCTGACACCTCTGGATATAATTCCGGTGGGCGAACAACTAGACCAATGAGGCACTACACTGTACTGGAAAAATACTTGACGTATGACTATAAAAGTAGATAAGGCAAGTCTATCTGGGCTATCAAACTATATTGCATGTCAAACAATTTTAACCAGCCTTTACAACGTCTAATACGAGTTGTTAGATGGCATTTTAACTTATCAAAATTTATACTAAATAACAGGCACCTAAAGTTCTGTAAAAATCTTGAAATGTTCTATATCTCAAATACTTTAAAACTTAATTAACTGACTCGAGGTACATCAAAATCGCAGCATCACGGAACCGTGACTCAGGCATCTTGAAACAGCGACAGTTTTCACGTTCCCAGAGTAAGTATAGAGGTACGAGTAGAACACATAATAAAAAATAATAGTTTAAATAAAACTAAAAAACACGCTTTTATATTAAATCTGACTAAAAAGTGAAAAATAACTTTAAAGTATATAAACTAAATGATGAACGAAAAGTATTAGAGAAAAGCGTAGGGTGCTCAATAACATTAGTTTTTGAAAATATTGAAAATGAAAAAGCTCTTTATTCAAATGGACTTTGCTAAGTACTTTTATTCTATCGGTACAATTAAATTGAGCACCCCACGCTTTTCTCTAAATAATAATTCTACTTTTAGTTCACCATTTAGTTTCTATACTAAAAAGTTATTTTTCACTTTTTAGTCCGATTTAATATAAAAGCATGTTTTTTTAAAACTATTATTATCCACTTTTTAGTGCGAATCAGGAGTTACAAACATATAGGTGAAACTAATATATGCGTGTTAATAAAACAATATAAGCTCCATTAATGATGTTCGTAGCCGTGTCGCCGTAACTACCCAGTCCTGCGTAAACTCGGCGAACACAAATTAAAATATTAACAACTGATAATCCCCGAACACAATTAACGAGTGGCTATAGGAACGTAGCCATTATCATCCCCCTATAACATTGGATCAGCACTGGACTGTTTTATTGCTATTACCATTACCAGCAATTGTGGTAATTGGGAAGTTGCATTATTGTATTTATAAAATTGGTATCTGAGACTGTTTATTCGTTTTTTAATTGGTTGTTAAGTATTCGTATATAATTAAAAGTTAGTATTTGACGATAGTGCAATGAAATATTTATTTTAATTAGAGACAAAATGTTAAAAAGATCTTCACGACAGTAGTCACATCAAGCTTCAGATATCTTCAATTCTACATATTTAAAATAATCAATACAATACGTACTATCTATCACGCTTAAAATCCCAAAAGGAATTGAGCTGAACTTCAGGTAACAGTCTATATAAAACCAAATTTGGCAGTATAGGAGATGCAGTGCCTCAAAAGAAAAAGCCCATCAAACCCAATAAGTAACTAAACCTTCAGCGAACTAATTGAAAAGCCTACATCCAAGACAATGGTTATTCTATTCATACATCTCAGCAGCCCAGGCATTGTAATAGGGGTTGAAGTATGAAATTGCCGTTTTGTATGGAGAATTTAACGAAAATTCATTTTTCCATACAAATATATTTGCGATTTTTTAAGGAACCACAAATCTAAATTTTGTGTAATTTTGTGGATATATTTAGACAACATTAAGCTATAGTATACATAGAAAAAAAAATGTGAATTGATATCTGTAAAAAAATATTCATTTTTTTATAACGGAGACGAGCTGTTTTTGAAGATATTATATTTCTAGTGAATAAAATATAAATAAGAATAAAATTTTATACATAAATATAAGTCCTTGTAATGAAGTTTAAAGTAAAAAAAGAATAATGGACATAGCTATTCTATTAAAGGAATTATACACTAATGAATAATGAGGAAAACATCGGCAATTTCATTCTTTAACCCCTATTATTCAGTACAGTCATGTTGTTTACTGCAACATAACAATGGTATAAAAATAAAATATTCATTATACAATAGCATACATACATACAATCATGCTCATATTCCCAAGCAGAGCATTATAAAGTCACATCTGGCCGTATGGGCCATACAGTACCACAAAATAGTGACAGGTTACCAGCCTGTCGCCTAATATATCGCATTACAATAGCAGACACGGTAAATATATATAAAACAGGAACAAAAACTATCTAGATTCAAATTGAAACGTTACAATCTGAGCAGGAAGAAAAAACAAGTTCCGCGATGCAAAACTTTACAACACCAGCTGTTCTTAGGAGTTTACACAATAATCATTTACATAAGCAAAGCGAAACTTTCGCAGACTCTGATACTAATCAAATAAGAAAGAAAGAAAACCCAGTGGAAAAACGGCATGTTCATAAAAACAGTGAGGAGACGGCGCTAATGAGAGCGCATAAAGCGTGACGTCGTAAAGGCAGCGCATTAAGCGGCCGCTGCCAGAAGCTGCCCGTAATCTATTCGTAGCTATTTTAATTAGCATCGTAGTAATAATAAAACGAGGGTGAAGTTTTTGTGGCATACCCGGCTATATTTCCCGAGGCGTGGTGTGGCGCCGACGCCGCGCGGCCACCGCCTGCTGCCAGAGACCTCAACGATTGGGAATACTTAAAACAACTTTACCTCGGCGAACTTAACTTATACGTGCGAAACTCTAATGGAAAATATAAACGGTAGAAAACATCCCTTCGAGAAACGTTCGAGTAAATCCCAGATCATATAAGTGAAGGCGTAAATTAATAGTCTTCTTTGTTGTTTTAGGACATTATGCCTCGTGAGAATATACGAAATCCGTTTAAGATGTATCACAACTCAGTATTATAATCAAGAAATTAAGGTAGGCAGTCAAGTGCAGACCAACCTTTACTCTGACTTTATACCGTATTTGTTTATATTTAAGTAACACATTTTTTTTATCGATTGCAACGTAGAGATTGATAGACTATACGTATAATTATAGCCAACTTGCACTCCATACACGACTTTGTCCGCGTATCATTATTTTTGCAATAAAATATAGCCTATATTACTCAGTCAAAAAGTTGCATTCCAACGGTGTTTTTTTTTATATTGGTGTAGTACTTTTTGAGCCTATTTATCACAAACATACATACAAATCTTTCCTCTTTATATTATTAGTATAGATACATTGGTTTCTGGTGAAAGATTTGTAAGAATAAACGTAATTATACACGTAAGTAGAGCTGTTTAATTAGGCAGTAGTGTTATATTATCTGTGGTAATAGTTATTCTTTAATATGTGAAGGTATTTAAGAATAACTAGCCTTACTAAGAAACGCCGCGTAGCAGAATACAATTATAATTATATATACAGAAAGTATAAATGCATTGATATCTTTACTTTAAGTAAAACAATATCGTGAGAATCGATGGAGACGAACTGGCCATTAAGCCGTTGGCTTCTAAATGTCTTATTTCACATTTTCGTCTCTTTCGATTACAACGAATATCTTAGATTTTGTATGTGTATCTTGAAAATCATAAATGGCTACATTGACCGTCCCGATTTAATTGGCTATTATACCGTTTTCTGTTCCGAGAATGCCTATGAAACATTATCGGCCTACAGGAAACGTAGTTCCATTAACTTTGACTAAATAGGCAGAATAATTTTATTCCTAGACCAAGTATAGTCAACAAAATAAGCGTCTATATAAAAGTATCTTGAAAGTATATTGAACTTTTATTAAAAAACTTTTATTAATTATTTTAGGTACATACATTATGATCACGCTCATAATCCCAAAAGATGTCGAGAAGCGCTTAAGTAACATTCTGTTACACTTATACACAAAGCCACATCTGGCAGTATGGGCATACAGTACCCCACAATAGTGATATATTTCTCATTTGAATTATAGTGTCTACGTCAGTTTAAAACTATACATTAAATAATGCAGTACAATAGAAATATTATTTTTGGTACACTAAAAAATACAGAGGAATCACTTCCAGGCAACCTGCAGTAAAAGGAATTATGAAATGATATAAAATTGCGTGCAATGAAATCGACCCACCTGTACGCCTTGGTTCAGAAGTCAATAAATCAAAATCTACAATTAATAAATAATAACTTTTTGCTCTGATTGTTAAGCATGAACCTAAACTTACATTAGACCAGTTTTTACTGTGGAAGATTTTCGATTATTGATTTTACATACTGAAAACCAAAAACAGAATAGCTCAATTTTTTACAGAATTAAACTCAATTTAACGGGCCAATACATCTGAAGAGAAATATTTTTTTGAATAAACAATGATTCAATTAACTTTTAACACTCCGCACAGTCCAGAGACTACGCATAACGTAAAAATGAGAAACGGGCGTTTCCAAAGCAATGAGTCTATTGTCAACAACATTTCGTTTATCGATATTTAGTTTATCGATATTTAGAGTATTTGAAAACAAAGCTTATAAATTAATAAACTTTCAAATTATATTTGAAGTTTTTATTTGTCTAATCACATCTATTATATATAATTCCCGTGTCACGATGTTTGTCCAGGATGAACTCCGAAACTAACAATCCAATTTAAACTTTTTTTTAATGTGTGTTTTATTCCAACTTGAGAGATAGGATAGTTTTTATCTTGATAAGTAATCCTCATTTTCTTGACTGCAAATTCAATGTTATAGGACTATGGGATTACCACAGCAACGCGTGGCTGGGACAGCTAGTATCTTCTATATGTACCGATATATTTCGATAAGTACTAAACCTATCAGATAACTACAAGAAAAAAAAGACAATAAATAGATGATAATATTCATAAAATAAACTAAGGAGAGGCATAAAGAAAATTACTTCTATCTCAGTTTTTGAAGGGATCCAGTATCCAATCCCTTTTACTCAGGTGAAGAATTCCACAACCCGACAGCATATACAGCGAAAGAATAAGAAAGGAAATCAGAGGAATGGGTAGGAATATCTAAAGAGAGAGTAGAAGATGAACGTAAAGTATAACTTAAGTAAAAAGCTAGCGCTAAATAGAAAACGTAACTGCGGAAGTGTGATAATTTACTATTTATTATAAACTAATAACAATATTTAATAAAGTACTATGTACTCTAGAAAGACTTCTCGGTAAAGAACAGGACTAAGTTAATCGAGAGAAAGTTCTGGGCAGATGCGGAAATTATTCAAACTAAGCTTCCTCGTGAACCGCGGTTTGACGATGATAGTTTCAAATAAAAGCCACATTAAATTAGCGTTAAGACTTCGTTCCATTCACTATCCGTATCCATCAACAAAATTTGCATTTAAGTGTCATTAAAACTGTGTGTCATGGAAGCTAAATAACTACAGAAAATGTTTTATCCATATGGTCCACAATAAAGAGGCATTAATTTATTTAGTGGTATAACACTATTTTTATAAATTTAATCACATACTTCTGTCATTTGACTGTACCTATTTGAGATTGTAATACAAACTCGATGCCATTAAATATTGTCTATTTACGAACTATAAAGTACCTACACTACAGGTAAGAAATGAAATTTGATATCTCATACTTGCCATTCAAAACCATGTTTGAGGCACTGCATGGCCCATAATGCCAGATGTGGTTTTATGTGTATGTAAATGTTACTTAAAGCTCTGCCCAACCCCTTTTAGGGTTATGAGTGTGATTATATTATGTATGCATACTTGAGGAAATATAATAAGGAAATACGTAATATATGGCCACTACGACTGTCCTGTCGCTCTCGAAGTTTTAAGTTCAAACTTCAGAGAATACCATTAGTAGTAAATCTCATGCTCACAAGCCACAACAGAAAGTCCACAATCGCTTCTAGTTTCACGCACTGTCTGCGGTTGTAGTGTCCTTGTTAATGCATAGCTCTCTTGTTGGTTCTACGACGTTCAACTTATCAAAAATATGCTGTTTCGTATTTTATGGCAATTATTTACAGACAGACAAATGGTAGTACAACTCGTGTTATATGGGGTCCTTACTAACTTTTTAATAAATATTTGAGATAATATTATAATAATATTCAATATATACCTACCCTAATATTCTTCTTTTATCCGCATGGTATTAAAAAGTCTTGAGCCATAAGAGATAACAATAGACAATATCACCGACTGATCAATATATACACCGTCATAAAGTAGTAAAACCTCGACTACTAGAACTTCATGTCAGATTGGATAGCGATGCATTATTATTCTGATCAATAAATTTGTCTGTAACTTACGTATATACTTCGACCGACAATCTTTTTGAACAATCGAAAAACTAATGATTTTATTATATTATCATGTTATATTAAGTTAATTAGTCATATGCACTAGAATAACTCTTTATTACTTTCTTGTATACGTAGTATAGAGGAAGTCTTGTAATCGTCAAAAAATTCGACCTCGAGATTATGACGGATTTGCCCGTTTTGGACCTCCCTGAGTCCAAAAACCGTTTTTGGAATTAAATCTGTGTGTGTCTGTGCGTTAGCACGATAACTCGAGTATGCTTTAACTTATTGCAACCAAATTTAACAGGCATGTACAACATCAAAATATAAGGTTTCTATCAACTTTTGAGTCGTCGATCACGAAAGTTAAGCAACCAAGTGCGAGGTCTTTACTCGGATGGGTGACCAAAATTTAACATGCATGTATGACATCAAAATATAAGGTTTCTATCAACTTTTGAGTCGTTTCTGGTATACGAGAATGTCAAGGGGAGACCACACCCGATTTTTTTTTTTAAGCCCTATTTGGCTTGATAATGTGTGATGATAGATAACGTTATACGATATCGATAGAAAAAAAAGTGTTCAGGATCCGAGAACAAAGTCATGATGAAACGAGTTTGAGAAATTGCCAATTTATGTACAGAAACGTAAAAATATGTGTAGGTATGTTTGCTAACATTTATATTTCACGTCTTTCCGTTGAATTATTTTTAAATAACAACGGTAAAAGAAGTCATATTTATGTATACTTCGTATTTAATAAATTAACATTAATCAAACACTATATTATGTCAATAATAAAACAAGCCTGAAATGATACTTTAAGAACATTGCGTCAGTATTATCTAGCTACTTTCTAACATAAATTTCGTCTCAATCCAGACCGGAACAATTTCTACTTGTGATTCTTTCACATAAAAAGCCCTTTGTTTTTACTGTCTTTGATAGGTGTTCCGATCGAAGGGACAGCCTGTAACGCTTGATATTAAAAAAGTTTTTCTATAAGAGAGCGAGCGAGGATTCCATTGCAATTAAGCGCAATTTTAAATAAGATTCCGATGAAGATGCCTTTAACTTTCCGTGTATAAGAAAAACGTATTATTGGAGACTACTATATTAAAATGCGGTGTTCTACCTATGAATATTAAAGTATAAAATAATAAGAATATTAAGTAAAAAATAATTATATCCAGTAATAAGATAATGTGTTCCTTTCTATGTACTTATGATCATTTTAACATAGTTCATAAACATATTTGGGAACTCGGTAATTAAAACCTTGGAATTTCAATCTTTTAATGATACTTACTAAGTTCAAAACGTGATAAAACACGTTATGTAATGCTCAGAGGAAATGCCTTATAATAATGTGACTGTCATTCTTCGAGCTTTGCGCTTTTTTATATTACCAGCTTGCGTCCCACCTGGTATTAAGTGGTTGCCGTCGCCTATAGGCATTTGCAATATTAAGGGAAAATAACCTAACAATGCCAGTGCGCTGCCATCCTGGGGAATAAGATGATGCCTTCCATGCCCAGTAATTACAGTGGCTACCTTTCCCTTCAATCCGAAGCACAATGAACTGGTTCACAGCAGAAATAAGAAATATAGCGATACATGCATACTACATACTCGTACTTTATTCAATGCCAGTAACGTAATACGATAGTCAAGTAACAGAGTTAAAATAAGTACCCAATATATACAGCGACATGAAGACATTTGTCCGGCAAAATGTTGCCAGCTAGGTCAGGTGGCACACGTTAAAAGCGCTGAAAGCATTCATAAATTTGCAGAGAGCGAGCCTGCAGGGCGCAGGTGCCGCCATTACAAGGCGTTTACAAGAAAGTCTATACCTACTTGTTAGAAACGCAACTGTAGCATTATTTCAGCGCTCATGTTTTTCCTATGTACTGACACAGCGTTACCGTGTTATCGCTGAACATAAAGTCAATATACTTTAGCTAGCTACGCGCCGGATAAAAATATTTACCTTATAGAGTACAAGGCGATCAAAGTTGAGGCAGCTTGTGTGCGGGTGGAGATAGAGACACGACTAACGAAGTAAACAATCGACACAGACAATTCGCGTCCGACCCGACGACCGGGCTAACAGAAACGCCAAGACAAAGGACTGATGAATCTGATTATTTTGTTCCGCCGTTTCCACCCCACATGAACTATAAATAAACCCCATGAACCATAACTCCTAGTTATTACGGTACCTAATAACAATAGACTTTTTCATGGACGCCTCAAAAGTTTCTGTAAGTTAAAATATACATTCATATAAAAAAAATCCACTAATTTTACACGAGTATCAACACGTAATATTCCTCGGGTATTATAGCAAAAGCTAGACTACGGAAAAAAGAACATAAAAATAGTGTTATGATCCAATACATCATAAAACTTAGGTCAAAGTAGTAAAAAAAAATCAATTAAATAACGCCCGAACAAAACTCATAAAAACTTGCTTAATGCAAATTTCCTGTTGTTTCATTCAACAGAAAATCCACATTTATTTGTTGTTCATGTCTTTTATAGGAGTTTGCCTTTCGTTCGTTCATTTTTGTCTTGTTGTTCTTTGAAGATCTAACTTCGACCATCGACGTAGGTACAAAAGGGTACGAGAATACTCTAATTCAACTTGTGTGTTCATTTAAACTTTATAATCTACTTTCGGAGCAAGGAACAGAATTCATTCAACACTTGGATAAGCTAAATTCCACAAAAGGTTCGCGATCAACAAAAAGCTGAATCTCTAGAGATTTTCCAGGCATTTGAATGACAACTTCAATTTCCAGATCAAAGAAATCGTTTTGTTCGCTAGAACGATGTCGAGTCGAGAACTTTCATTGGAAAACTGTACTAAAACGTTTAGAACAATTATATTCAATTTACGAATCGACAAAGATTTGTTTTGCACCCGGAGAACAGAAAAGCCCCA
The DNA here is from genome assembly GCA_955850985.1 of Elophila nymphaeata. NCBI lineage: Eukaryota > Metazoa > Arthropoda > Insecta > Lepidoptera > Crambidae > Elophila > Elophila nymphaeata. The sequence goes on from OY039068.1 coordinate 18,390,749, forward strand.
TATGAATTATTTGAGCGATTCGAGGTGTAAACGTAGATTATTCCGCATTCCATTCGTACGGTAGCAGCTGCGGGCATGGTTTGCCGCGTACGAGCTCTCCAACTGACAATGCTGGCACACAACATCGAATGGCACGCCGCCTGCATTCCACTCTACTGCCTCGATACAAACACTTCGTTCCAAACATTTTATGCAGGTAGGAGGCACGTCCATAGTGGACCACGTTTTATCTCTGCATGGCTCACCGTTAAATACCTTCACAAAAAACCCTGACGCACTTTTCAAATATTTCACAACATAAACCTTGTTTGAATGCATACATCGCTCTGAACTGTAGACAGGCATATAGATTGGACAAAATATCTTTAACAGATTTTTGTATAATTAAATCATATGTATTATTTTAAAAGATTAATTTACTTTCGCAAATAAGTCCCAAATGTTTTCCATCTAAGAAATAAAGCAACAGACAGAGACAGGTTATTTACGACTCGTGATTCCGGCACGGATGGAACATTGCAGGAAACTCAGCTGTAGCTTGCTGTTGCAGCCTTTACTTTCCAACTTCTGTACGCTTATATAGCACATAGTAAATACTGTTTAACAATAGACACTTTCGAGAAAAGAAGTAAAGTACCACCTAGGTGATATAAAGACGTTGTAAGAGTAAGAACAATTTAAAAGTGGCTATGAATTAGAAAGAAGCGTCAAAGATACATTTTTATCAAGGGAATAAACTTGCTGCCATTCCGGGGGCATAAAACCTTACTTAGCGAGCCACAAATCCTCGTAACGCTAAGCCGAGATAAAACACTAAGCTCGCAGTACAGAGAGCCGCCACTGCTCAAATTTTTCACCTGCGAGCCGGTGTGTGGCACACGTAGGTAATATTACTTACAAAAAAGAATTATTATGTTCCATATGAAACTTCTATAAAGGTTAAAGGATATTAAACGCTCCATTTACTGTTTGTAGATGCATATAAACTGAAACGCTCGCTTTTAAATACAAAACAGGAGCCTCCCCTTTTCGCATTTAATTCCGAGCAGAAATCTTATCTCAAGACATTACAGATAACTGGGAACCGTAATACATTACGTGTTTACAAGTTCCTTCATTTGAAAACGCTTTTGGGTAGTTTGCGCTGAGCTGTGGACGCGTACGCTGCTCGGAATCCGAGATCAGCAAACACAGAAGAGTAATAAAGCCATTAATTCCGCTTTACGTGCAAATAACATAAATCAGACTGTAGCGCCTAGCGCCGCAAGACTGCTCGGAGCGGCACGCAGCGTAGCCGCGGGTAAATTAAGCGCCTGTCATATGTCTCCTAGAGGAGCGGCGGCCAGCCACGCAGCAAGATTAAACCGATCACTTCAATTACCATTATACATACAGCGCAGTAACAAGAATATCTATCATAATATATAACAAATTTCATGGTAATCACTTGTCTTATTTAAATATACGTAAAACAAAAATAAATTTATCATTAGGGTTTGTTTTTCCCCATTCGTCAGAGTTCATTTAGATTAACCTAATAGTCTATTGAACGTTTTCAGGTGGAAATTAATGATAAATATTTCCATCGCTTTTATCTTTCTTAGAATTAATGGTTCGGAAGGAGAAAAAACAAACAATAAGAAATGCCGACACGGTCTCTATGAAGAAAGGAAGTCCCTTTAGGAAATAAATCCCGGAAAAGACCCTCGAAAATAAAATATATATTTTGCAATAGGCAACCGTTTTAAAAGGAAGGATAAAATAAAAACAAACAACAACATTGACAATATTAATGGCAATAGTTCCGGCTGCAGCGAAGTCGTTCCGAGGATTAACGAAAATTAGATTTCAATAAGACGCTTGAGTTGGTGCACGAGAGCTAAGGCAGATCCCTATAATGCGCCGCCGGTCACGAACCCTCGCACCGTCAGCGGAGCTGGCAGCCTGCGCCCAGCCACATGTGCACGTAAGTACATGTTGGCTACAGGGCACATGCCAGTATTTCCCAATGTGCAAAGAGCTTAGCAACAACTATTTTTATAAACTATCAAAATGTTACATACATTACGTACGTTAATTTCATTATTTGTTCACAGACAATGGTGACGTCGCATAAATAGTATAAATAAACACTACTTATAAAAAATGCTAAATACCAAAAGTCAAAGGACGTTAAACGCAGAAGGCAGCACTGAATGGCGAAAAAAGTCGTTTTCGAAATAAATTATTCCCCAATTCGGCCGTTTCCATTCAAATTGAAAGAGCACCTACTATATAGAGATTTCTCTAACCACGAAGGAAGAGAGAATACAAATAGACATATAAACGGAAATGAAATGGCTTCATAAGGACGAGAATAAGTAAGGACGAGTTGCAATGTGGGACAGTCTATCAACTACAAAGATCCATCATCATATCACAACATCGAGTCTTGTGCAATGCTAGATACTATAAATACAGTACAAACACTATTCAATTTATATACAACGTAAATACAAGTCAGAACTTTCAAAATCTATCATTCGTAACGCAAACAAGTTTGCATTACTTATTCATTACATATTCGCACGCCGTTCACGTTTCCAATAGATAGCTCGCATAATTCTCGCAGGGATGCTTCGCTGCCCTACGAAACAATAGCAGATTATCAAACAAAACGACGTAAATAGTCCTTAGAATAGGAGAAATAGGGCGCGGGTTAAGGGTCCGCAGGATATCCGTAGCGCGACTCGAATGCTAGATGAGCCAAAGCGAACAATATATCCTGGGCACAATTACTTTTACCCTAAACTGCGACACAAAGTCTTTACTAAGAAAATACACCTAAGCTATACCGAAGGTACTATTCAAATCAAAGTGATATTCTATTCGAGTTGTAGACGAGATCTATACGTTCGAGATCCCGTAGTGCTGTCCTAAGTCTGCTTCGAAGTACAACCATACTTTGGTTTAGTGCATCTCGTGTATTGTCCCACAAAGGCTATTGGACGTACTTCTTTGTAGCGTTTACACGATCGAACTGTGAAACTTGAACCAAAGCGCTGCCTTGTAATGGCCTACCTACCCATACAGTAGCCCTTACTACCAAAACCTTTACATACAAATCGTATTGTGTCTATAATTTGCATTTAAACTAACCAGAATATTAATTCAATTTCAAAATTTTGTGATACTCATCACAACTGAATTATTAATATAGGACTTTAAACTATAATTACATTGCATTTTCATCTTTAATAACCTAATTACATTAGTAAATTAGGTTATAAATTTGCAAAATTTGCTATTAGTCTGAATACTGCGTGGTCGTTTACCACAGGAGTATTGCTGTCCGGAACATCTGATAAATGCGACGTCACTAAATATTCATAAACAAAACCGCAACGCGCGAGATCTACACTCCTATCCTACCTAATGTTTATACGAATACAAATCGGAATACGCGTGAACTTCTATTCGCGTGGAAAATGAAATACAAAAATAACTTTTGAGGGACAAACGTGGTAGTGTGTTGTGACAATTCAATTATCCTTTAGTCAGTGCGACGCAATCTGGCTGTGTCTCAAAACAAAGACCCTACTAATAGTATCGCGAGTCGTATAAACAACGGGACACAGAGTTTGTGTTGAAAAAATAAAGGCGCGACGACGCCCGAATAAATGAAAGCGGCGATAAACAGGAAGATCCGTTCCGAACGGAGGGTCGATATCGAAATACATTATTCCCCGATCCGAGTGTTCCGATTCAAATTGAAAGAGCACCTCCAACATGAGATTTCTCAGGCGGCGAGTGGGCGCAGAATATAAATCGGCGCATAACCAGAAATGGAAGGGCTGTGAATTTCCGTTTCGTGGTGACTAGTGGGTACCAGTGTAACATTTTACAAATATTTTGTCACTCCTGGCAGTACGACTTTCATCGAATTTTATATATTAAATCATTTTCACAATAATGATAGATTATTTTAAAAGTCGCGAATGTAATTATCAATTTCCGAGATAAGTAGTCTTCAAGTCTCTTAGCACACTATGGCGAAGATACGAGACTGCGGACCCGAGGCTTATTTCCGACGTATATATACACATAAATGACAAACCATAAGAGCGGAAATTACGCGACTGATATTCGGCTGCGCAAGATTGTATAAATTCATCGCCAGCAATCGACTTCCGTCGCTTATGTGTTGTTAATATTTCCTTTGTTGCCTATTTGTGCTGGTTAATAAATGTATTTCTTTTTTTCTTTGTTATAAAGAAATGTTGCTGCCGAACCTACGTCCAACCGAAGTTCGGTTGTACGCCAAAACGTGACGCCAAACTGCGGTCGCGTATCTTCGGCATAGTTGGTTACTAACTATTAACGTCTGACCGAGAAATTCGAAAAAAAATAACTTAATTATTTTAACGAGGGAAGAAAAACTCCTGAAATAAACAAAACCCACTATGCGAAGGAAAAGAAAAGCTAACACAGAATGTCGCATTATTTTAATGGGTCGCTAATACAACACAATTGACCATCGGCTCATCGTACCCGGGCGCGCTTCACGATATTACAAAGTTGTTTCTAACAATAAAATAATTTACAGTTATGCAAAGCGACGACGTTTATTTCATTGCTGAAATTTCTAAATTACAGAGACATTTTTGTATGTCTAACATTTTGTCAAATTGCTTGAATATTATCTGTTATTATAACTAAATAAACTGCTTTATAAATATAAAATTACTAACACCTTGAATTTTTTAAGCTCAGTTTTTAAAGTTATTAAATTTTTGTATTTCGAATTTGAACAAGGAGATCTTTATTAGTGTAGTACTTTTTGAGCCTATTTATCACAAACATACATACAAATCTTTCCTCTTTATATTATTAGTATAGATACATTGGTTTCTGGTGAAAGATTTGTAAGAATAAACGTAATTATACACGTAAGTAGAGCTGTTTAATTAGGCAGTAGTGTTATATTATCTGTGGTAATAGTTATTCTTTAATATGTGAAGGTATTTAAGAATAACTAGCCTTACTAAGAAACGCCGCGTAGCAGAATACAATTATAATTATATATACAGAAAGTATAAATGCATTGATATCTTTACTTTAAGTAAAACAATATCGTGAGAATCGATGGAGACGAACTGGCCATTAAGCCGTTGGCTTCTAAATGTCTTATTTCACATTTTCGTCTCTTTCGATTACAACGAATATCTTAGATTTTGTATGTGTATCTTGAAAATCATAAATGGCTACATTGACCGTCCCGATTTAATTGGCTATTATACCGTTTTCTGTTCCGAGAATGCCTATGAAACATTATCGGCCTACAGGAAACGTAGTTCCATTAACTTTGACTAAATAGGCAGAATAATTTTATTCCTAGACCAAGTATAGTCAACAAAATAAGCGTCTATATAAAAGTATCTTGAAAGTATATTGAACTTTTATTAAAAAACTTTTATTAATTATTTTAGGTACATACATTATGATCACGCTCATAATCCCAAAAGATGTCGAGAAGCGCTTAAGTAACATTCTGTTACACTTATACACAAAGCCACATCTGGCAGTATGGGCATACAGTACCCCACAATAGTGATATATTTCTCATTTGAATTATAGTGTCTACGTCAGTTTAAAACTATACATTAAATAATGCAGTACAATAGAAATATTATTTTTGGTACACTAAAAAATACAGAGGAATCACTTCCAGGCAACCTGCAGTAAAAGGAATTATGAAATGATATAAAATTGCGTGCAATGAAATCGACCCACCTGTACGCCTTGGTTCAGAAGTCAATAAATCAAAATCTACAATTAATAAATAATAACTTTTTGCTCTGATTGTTAAGCATGAACCTAAACTTACATTAGACCAGTTTTTACTGTGGAAGATTTTCGATTATTGATTTTACATACTGAAAACCAAAAACAGAATAGCTCAATTTTTTACAGAATTAAACTCAATTTAACGGGCCAATACATCTGAAGAGAAATATTTTTTTGAATAAACAATGATTCAATTAACTTTTAACACTCCGCACAGTCCAGAGACTACGCATAACGTAAAAATGAGAAACGGGCGTTTCCAAAGCAATGAGTCTATTGTCAACAACATTTCGTTTATCGATATTTAGTTTATCGATATTTAGAGTATTTGAAAACAAAGCTTATAAATTAATAAACTTTCAAATTATATTTGAAGTTTTTATTTGTCTAATCACATCTATTATATATAATTCCCGTGTCACGATGTTTGTCCAGGATGAACTCCGAAACTAACAATCCAATTTAAACTTTTTTTTAATGTGTGTTTTATTCCAACTTGAGAGATAGGATAGTTTTTATCTTGATAAGTAATCCTCATTTTCTTGACTGCAAATTCAATGTTATAGGACTATGGGATTACCACAGCAACGCGTGGCTGGGACAGCTAGTATCTTCTATATGTACCGATATATTTCGATAAGTACTAAACCTATCAGATAACTACAAGAAAAAAAAGACAATAAATAGATGATAATATTCATAAAATAAACTAAGGAGAGGCATAAAGAAAATTACTTCTATCTCAGTTTTTGAAGGGATCCAGTATCCAATCCCTTTTACTCAGGTGAAGAATTCCACAACCCGACAGCATATACAGCGAAAGAATAAGAAAGGAAATCAGAGGAATGGGTAGGAATATCTAAAGAGAGAGTAGAAGATGAACGTAAAGTATAACTTAAGTAAAAAGCTAGCGCTAAATAGAAAACGTAACTGCGGAAGTGTGATAATTTACTATTTATTATAAACTAATAACAATATTTAATAAAGTACTATGTACTCTAGAAAGACTTCTCGGTAAAGAACAGGACTAAGTTAATCGAGAGAAAGTTCTGGGCAGATGCGGAAATTATTCAAACTAAGCTTCCTCGTGAACCGCGGTTTGACGATGATAGTTTCAAATAAAAGCCACATTAAATTAGCGTTAAGACTTCGTTCCATTCACTATCCGTATCCATCAACAAAATTTGCATTTAAGTGTCATTAAAACTGTGTGTCATGGAAGCTAAATAACTACAGAAAATGTTTTATCCATATGGTCCACAATAAAGAGGCATTAATTTATTTAGTGGTATAACACTATTTTTATAAATTTAATCACATACTTCTGTCATTTGACTGTACCTATTTGAGATTGTAATACAAACTCGATGCCATTAAATATTGTCTATTTACGAACTATAAAGTACCTACACTACAGGTAAGAAATGAAATTTGATATCTCATACTTGCCATTCAAAACCATGTTTGAGGCACTGCATGGCCCATAATGCCAGATGTGGTTTTATGTGTATGTAAATGTTACTTAAAGCTCTGCCCAACCCCTTTTAGGGTTATGAGTGTGATTATATTATGTATGCATACTTGAGGAAATATAATAAGGAAATACGTAATATATGGCCACTACGACTGTCCTGTCGCTCTCGAAGTTTTAAGTTCAAACTTCAGAGAATACCATTAGTAGTAAATCTCATGCTCACAAGCCACAACAGAAAGTCCACAATCGCTTCTAGTTTCACGCACTGTCTGCGGTTGTAGTGTCCTTGTTAATGCATAGCTCTCTTGTTGGTTCTACGACGTTCAACTTATCAAAAATATGCTGTTTCGTATTTTATGGCAATTATTTACAGACAGACAAATGGTAGTACAACTCGTGTTATATGGGGTCCTTACTAACTTTTTAATAAATATTTGAGATAATATTATAATAATATTCAATATATACCTACCCTAATATTCTTCTTTTATCCGCATGGTATTAAAAAGTCTTGAGCCATAAGAGATAACAATAGACAATATCACCGACTGATCAATATATACACCGTCATAAAGTAGTAAAACCTCGACTACTAGAACTTCATGTCAGATTGGATAGCGATGCATTATTATTCTGATCAATAAATTTGTCTGTAACTTACGTATATACTTCGACCGACAATCTTTTTGAACAATCGAAAAACTAATGATTTTATTATATTATCATGTTATATTAAGTTAATTAGTCATATGCACTAGAATAACTCTTTATTACTTTCTTGTATACGTAGTATAGAGGAAGTCTTGTAATCGTCAAAAAATTCGACCTCGAGATTATGACGGATTTGCCCGTTTTGGACCTCCCTGAGTCCAAAAACCGTTTTTGGAATTAAATCTGTGTGTGTCTGTGCGTTAGCACGATAACTCGAGTATGCTTTAACTTATTGCAACCAAATTTAACAGGCATGTACAACATCAAAATATAAGGTTTCTATCAACTTTTGAGTCGTCGATCACGAAAGTTAAGCAACCAAGTGCGAGGTCTTTACTCGGATGGGTGACCAAAATTTAACATGCATGTATGACATCAAAATATAAGGTTTCTATCAACTTTTGAGTCGTTTCTGGTATACGAGAATGTCAAGGGGAGACCACACCCGATTTTTTTTTTTAAGCCCTATTTGGCTTGATAATGTGTGATGATAGATAACGTTATACGATATCGATAGAAAAAAAAGTGTTCAGGATCCGAGAACAAAGTCATGATGAAACGAGTTTGAGAAATTGCCAATTTATGTACAGAAACGTAAAAATATGTGTAGGTATGTTTGCTAACATTTATATTTCACGTCTTTCCGTTGAATTATTTTTAAATAACAACGGTAAAAGAAGTCATATTTATGTATACTTCGTATTTAATAAATTAACATTAATCAAACACTATATTATGTCAATAATAAAACAAGCCTGAAATGATACTTTAAGAACATTGCGTCAGTATTATCTAGCTACTTTCTAACATAAATTTCGTCTCAATCCAGACCGGAACAATTTCTACTTGTGATTCTTTCACATAAAAAGCCCTTTGTTTTTACTGTCTTTGATAGGTGTTCCGATCGAAGGGACAGCCTGTAACGCTTGATATTAAAAAAGTTTTTCTATAAGAGAGCGAGCGAGGATTCCATTGCAATTAAGCGCAATTTTAAATAAGATTCCGATGAAGATGCCTTTAACTTTCCGTGTATAAGAAAAACGTATTATTGGAGACTACTATATTAAAATGCGGTGTTCTACCTATGAATATTAAAGTATAAAATAATAAGAATATTAAGTAAAAAATAATTATATCCAGTAATAAGATAATGTGTTCCTTTCTATGTACTTATGATCATTTTAACATAGTTCATAAACATATTTGGGAACTCGGTAATTAAAACCTTGGAATTTCAATCTTTTAATGATACTTACTAAGTTCAAAACGTGATAAAACACGTTATGTAATGCTCAGAGGAAATGCCTTATAATAATGTGACTGTCATTCTTCGAGCTTTGCGCTTTTTTATATTACCAGCTTGCGTCCCACCTGGTATTAAGTGGTTGCCGTCGCCTATAGGCATTTGCAATATTAAGGGAAAATAACCTAACAATGCCAGTGCGCTGCCATCCTGGGGAATAAGATGATGCCTTCCATGCCCAGTAATTACAGTGGCTACCTTTCCCTTCAATCCGAAGCACAATGAACTGGTTCACAGCAGAAATAAGAAATATAGCGATACATGCATACTACATACTCGTACTTTATTCAATGCCAGTAACGTAATACGATAGTCAAGTAACAGAGTTAAAATAAGTACCCAATATATACAGCGACATGAAGACATTTGTCCGGCAAAATGTTGCCAGCTAGGTCAGGTGGCACACGTTAAAAGCGCTGAAAGCATTCATAAATTTGCAGAGAGCGAGCCTGCAGGGCGCAGGTGCCGCCATTACAAGGCGTTTACAAGAAAGTCTATACCTACTTGTTAGAAACGCAACTGTAGCATTATTTCAGCGCTCATGTTTTTCCTATGTACTGACACAGCGTTACCGTGTTATCGCTGAACATAAAGTCAATATACTTTAGCTAGCTACGCGCCGGATAAAAATATTTACCTTATAGAGTACAAGGCGATCAAAGTTGAGGCAGCTTGTGTGCGGGTGGAGATAGAGACACGACTAACGAAGTAAACAATCGACACAGACAATTCGCGTCCGACCCGACGACCGGGCTAACAGAAACGCCAAGACAAAGGACTGATGAATCTGATTATTTTGTTCCGCCGTTTCCACCCCACATGAACTATAAATAAACCCCATGAACCATAACTCCTAGTTATTACGGTACCTAATAACAATAGACTTTTTCATGGACGCCTCAAAAGTTTCTGTAAGTTAAAATATACATTCATATAAAAAAAATCCACTAATTTTACACGAGTATCAACACGTAATATTCCTCGGGTATTATAGCAAAAGCTAGACTACGGAAAAAAGAACATAAAAATAGTGTTATGATCCAATACATCATAAAACTTAGGTCAAAGTAGTAAAAAAAAATCAATTAAATAACGCCCGAACAAAACTCATAAAAACTTGCTTAATGCAAATTTCCTGTTGTTTCATTCAACAGAAAATCCACATTTATTTGTTGTTCATGTCTTTTATAGGAGTTTGCCTTTCGTTCGTTCATTTTTGTCTTGTTGTTCTTTGAAGATCTAACTTCGACCATCGACGTAGGTACAAAAGGGTACGAGAATACTCTAATTCAACTTGTGTGTTCATTTAAACTTTATAATCTACTTTCGGAGCAAGGAACAGAATTCATTCAACACTTGGATAAGCTAAATTCCACAAAAGGTTCGCGATCAACAAAAAGCTGAATCTCTAGAGATTTTCCAGGCATTTGAATGACAACTTCAATTTCCAGATCAAAGAAATCGTTTTGTTCGCTAGAACGATGTCGAGTCGAGAACTTTCATTGGAAAACTGTACTAAAACGTTTAGAACAATTATATTCAATTTACGAATCGACAAAGATTTGTTTTGCACCCGGAGAACAGAAAAGCCCCATATGAATTATTTGAGCGATTCGAGGTGTAAACGTAGATTATTCCGCATTCCATTCGTACGGTAGCAGCTGCGGGCATGGTTTGCCGCGTACGAGCTCTCCAACTGACAATGCTGGCACACAACATCGAATGGCACGCCGCCTGCATTCCACTCTACTGCCTCGATACAAACACTTCGTTCCAAACATTTTATGCAGGTAGGAGGCACGTCCATAGTGGACCACGTTTTATCTCTGCATGGCTCACCGTTAAATACCTTCACAAAAAACCCTGACGCACTTTTCAAATATTTCACAACATAAACCTTGTTTGAATGCATACATCGCTCTGAACTGTAGACAGGCATATAGATTGGACAAAATATCTTTAACAGATTTTTGTATAATTAAATCATATGTATTATTTTAAAAGATTAATTTACTTTCGCAAATAAGTCCCAAATGTTTTCCATCTAAGAAATAAAGCAACAGACAGAGACAGGTTATTTACGACTCGTGATTCCGGCACGGATGGAACATTGCAGGAAACTCAGCTGTAGCTTGCTGTTGCAGCCTTTACTTTCCAACTTCTGTACGCTTATATAGCACATAGTAAATACTGTTTAACAATAGACACTTTCGAGAAAAGAAGTAAAGTACCACCTAGGTGATATAAAGACGTTGTAAGAGTAAGAACAATTTAAAAGTGGCTATGAATTAGAAAGAAGCGTCAAAGATACATTTTTATCAAGGGAATAAACTTGCTGCCATTCCGGGGGCATAAAACCTTACTTAGCGAGCCACAAATCCTCGTAACGCTAAGCCGAGATAAAACACTAAGCTCGCAGTACAGAGAGCCGCCACTGCTCAAATTTTTCACCTGCGAGCCGGTGTGTGGCACACGTAGGTAATATTACTTACAAAAAAGAATTATTATGTTCCATATGAAACTTCTATAAAGGTTAAAGGATATTAAACGCTCCATTTACTGTTTGTAGATGCATATAAACTGAAACGCTCGCTTTTAAATACAAAACAGGAGCCTCCCCTTTTCGCATTTAATTCCGAGCAGAAATCTTATCTCAAGACATTACAGATAACTGGGAACCGTAATACATTACGTGTTTACAAGTTCCTTCATTTGAAAACGCTTTTGGGTAGTTTGCGCTGAGCTGTGGACGCGTACGCTGCTCGGAATCCGAGATCAGCAAACACAGAAGAGTAATAAAGCCATTAATTCCGCTTTACGTGCAAATAACATAAATCAGACTGTAGCGCCTAGCGCCGCAAGACTGCTCGGAGCGGCACGCAGCGTAGCCGCGGGTAAATTAAGCGCCTGTCATATGTCTCCTAGAGGAGCGGCGGCCAGCCACGCAGCAAGATTAAACCGATCACTTCAATTACCATTATACATACAGCGCAGTAACAAGAATATCTATCATAATATATAACAAATTTCATGGTAATCACTTGTCTTATTTAAATATACGTAAAACAAAAATAAATTTATCATTAGGGTTTGTTTTTCCCCATTCGTCAGAGTTCATTTAGATTAACCTAATAGTCTATTGAACGTTTTCAGGTGGAAATTAATGATAAATATTTCCATCGCTTTTATCTTTCTTAGAATTAATGGTTCGGAAGGAGAAAAAACAAACAATAAGAAATGCCGACACGGTCTCTATGAAGAAAGGAAGTCCCTTTAGGAAATAAATCCCGGAAAAGACCCTCGAAAATAAAATATATATTTTGCAATAGGCAACCGTTTTAAAAGGAAGGATAAAATAAAAACAAACAACAACATTGACAATATTAATGGCAATAGTTCCGGCTGCAGCGAAGTCGTTCCGAGGATTAACGAAAATTAGATTTCAATAAGACGCTTGAGTTGGTGCACGAGAGCTAAGGCAGATCCCTATAATGCGCCGCCGGTCACGAACCCTCGCACCGTCAGCGGAGCTGGCAGCCTGCGCCCAGCCACATGTGCACGTAAGTACATGTTGGCTACAGGGCACATGCCAGTATTTCCCAATGTGCAAAGAGCTTAGCAACAACTATTTTTATAAACTATCAAAATGTTACATACATTACGTACGTTAATTTCATTATTTGTTCACAGACAATGGTGACGTCGCATAAATAGTATAAATAAACACTACTTATAAAAAATGCTAAATACCAAAAGTCAAAGGACGTTAAACGCAGAAGGCAGCACTGAATGGCGAAAAAAGTCGTTTTCGAAATAAATTATTCCCCAATTCGGCCGTTTCCATTCAAATTGAAAGAGCACCTACTATATAGAGATTTCTCTAACCACGAAGGAAGAGAGAATACAAATAGACATATAAACGGAAATGAAATGGCTTCATAAGGACGAGAATAAGTAAGGACGAGTTGCAATGTGGGACAGTCTATCAACTACAAAGATCCATCATCATATCACAACATCGAGTCTTGTGCAATGCTAGATACTATAAATACAGTACAAACACTATTCAATTTATATACAACGTAAATACAAGTCAGAACTTTCAAAATCTATCATTCGTAACGCAAACAAGTTTGCATTACTTATTCATTACATATTCGCACGCCGTTCACGTTTCCAATAGATAGCTCGCATAATTCTCGCAGGGATGCTTCGCTGCCCTACGAAACAATAGCAGATTATCAAACAAAACGACGTAAATAGTCCTTAGAATAGGAGAAATAGGGCGCGGGTTAAGGGTCCGCAGGATATCCGTAGCGCGACTCGAATGCTAGATGAGCCAAAGCGAACAATATATCCTGGGCACAATTACTTTTACCCTAAACTGCGACACAAAGTCTTTACTAAGAAAATACACCTAAGCTATACCGAAGGTACTATTCAAATCAAAGTGATATTCTATTCGAGTTGTAGACGAGATCTATACGTTCGAGATCCCGTAGTGCTGTCCTAAGTCTGCTTCGAAGTACAACCATACTTTGGTTTAGTGCATCTCGTGTATTGTCCCACAAAGGCTATTGGACGTACTTCTTTGTAGCGTTTACACGATCGAACTGTGAAACTTGAACCAAAGCGCTGCCTTGTAATGGCCTACCTACCCATACAGTAGCCCTTACTACCAAAACCTTTACATACAAATCGTATTGTGTCTATAATTTGCATTTAAACTAACCAGAATATTAATTCAATTTCAAAATTTTGTGATACTCATCACAACTGAATTATTAATATAGGACTTTAAACTATAATTACATTGCATTTTCATCTTTAATAACCTAATTACATTAGTAAATTAGGTTATAAATTTGCAAAATTTGCTATTAGTCTGAATACTGCGTGGTCGTTTACCACAGGAGTATTGCTGTCCGGAACATCTGATAAATGCGACGTCACTAAATATTCATAAACAAAACCGCAACGCGCGAGATCTACACTCCTATCCTACCTAATGTTTATACGAATACAAATCGGAATACGCGTGAACTTCTATTCGCGTGGAAAATGAAATACAAAAATAACTTTTGAGGGACAAACGTGGTAGTGTGTTGTGACAATTCAATTATCCTTTAGTCAGTGCGACGCAATCTGGCTGTGTCTCAAAACAAAGACCCTACTAATAGTATCGCGAGTCGTATAAACAACGGGACACAGAGTTTGTGTTGAAAAAATAAAGGCGCGACGACGCCCGAATAAATGAAAGCGGCGATAAACAGGAAGATCCGTTCCGAACGGAGGGTCGATATCGAAATACATTATTCCCCGATCCGAGTGTTCCGATTCAAATTGAAAGAGCACCTCCAACATGAGATTTCTCAGGCGGCGAGTGGGCGCAGAATATAAATCGGCGCATAACCAGAAATGGAAGGGCTGTGAATTTCCGTTTCGTGGTGACTAGTGGGTACCAGTGTAACATTTTACAAATATTTTGTCACTCCTGGCAGTACGACTTTCATCGAATTTTATATATTAAATCATTTTCACAATAATGATAGATTATTTTAAAAGTCGCGAATGTAATTATCAATTTCCGAGATAAGTAGTCTTCAAGTCTCTTAGCACACTATGGCGAAGATACGAGACTGCGGACCCGAGGCTTATTTCCGACGTATATATACACATAAATGACAAACCATAAGAGCGGAAATTACGCGACTGATATTCGGCTGCGCAAGATTGTATAAATTCATCGCCAGCAATCGACTTCCGTCGCTTATGTGTTGTTAATATTTCCTTTGTTGCCTATTTGTGCTGGTTAATAAATGTATTTCTTTTTTTCTTTGTTATAAAGAAATGTTGCTGCCGAACCTACGTCCAACCGAAGTTCGGTTGTACGCCAAAACGTGACGCCAAACTGCGGTCGCGTATCTTCGGCATAGTTGGTTACTAACTATTAACGTCTGACCGAGAAATTCGAAAAAAAATAACTTAATTATTTTAACGAGGGAAGAAAAACTCCTGAAATAAACAAAACCCACTATGCGAAGGAAAAGAAAAGCTAACACAGAATGTCGCATTATTTTAATGGGTCGCTAATACAACACAATTGACCATCGGCTCATCGTACCCGGGCGCGCTTCACGATATTACAAAGTTGTTTCTAACAATAAAATAATTTACAGTTATGCAAAGCGACGACGTTTATTTCATTGCTGAAATTTCTAAATTACAGAGACATTTTTGTATGTCTAACATTTTGTCAAATTGCTTGAATATTATCTGTTATTATAACTAAATAAACTGCTTTATAAATATAAAATTACTAACACCTTGAATTTTTTAAGCTCAGTTTTTAAAGTTATTAAATTTTTGTATTTCGAATTTGAACAAGGAGATCTTTATTAGGTTTTAAAAGTTTTTTTAAGTAAAGCCTCAACGAGCAAATAGATCGTTATTACACTTTAGTATATAAGTTTTCTTAATACATGCAAGCAAAAAATCTTGTTCACAAACATATTTCGTCTTATATAGATTAGTACTGAAGTAAGATCGTCTTATTATGTATTTTGCGCGATTCTCAACACGTCCAGACGATATTTTCGTAACAGGCGAGTCTGCTGACTTCTGACGTTCGTCTCCTCACTGCCACGACAAAAGAGCTTAGATGCGAGGAATATTAGCTACATAACAAATCTACACAATATGTAACTTCGACAGTAGGAAATTCAATTATGGTATGGCCATCCGTTATAGCTTGTGCAAACACAAAGATGTTATTCTCAGCGTATCTACAAATACTCAGCGTATCTACAAATGAACGCAGCTTACTTAAGCTATTAAGTTATTAAATGCAAATTATAATTTCATCTTCAACGTCTCTTTGTGTAGTTTGTGGTTCAATTGGTACATCGACTTATTTTTAATTGGTTGTGCCCTTGTGCCAGACAAAATCACTCCTTAGTGGCAAATAATTATTCAGAAGATTACGAGAGACTGCCGACGCTCTGTAGGTATTATAGGTACTTTCGTTTCGATGCCGTACTTAAAATGTATTTGACCCTAAACAGCTCTGTAAGCTTATTAATAATTTTAAATTGTTAATACTAGACTGTTATATAAGCAAGTATCGACTGCAAAATTTTGATTTTATAGTATGTAGTATATATATTAGGGTATCCCAAAAAAATCAATATTTTTCAACGCATACCCTGTAATTTATATGTATACAGGTTGAATTTTTCAAGTGGGCCTTCAGGGCCAAATCCTAAACTATAAGGAATATCGAAAAATGCTCAAAGGAGTCGCGAGCCCGATTTTGATGAAAACAAAAACTGCATCATTAGATTGATTGATAAAATAATGATCATCGCTTTGATTATCACTTCAACAAAGGTAAACGAATCACGTTGTTCCATACAAACTTTGTCCCCCCTTTTCAGCGTATTTAAAATATGTCATTCTTATTTTTTAACGGAAAAGCCATATAAGAATTTTTATGGATTTTACTATAAAAATGACGGATTTCCCATACAATTTTTTATCCCTTATTTCATCACCTTAGGGGTTGAATTTCGAGAAATCCTAAAATACCCCTTTCTTAATTTTTTATCGAAAGGGTATATACCAATTTTTGTGGATTTTACTTTAAAACTGACGGATTTCCATACAAACTGTCATCCCCTATTTTACCCCCTTAGGGATCGAATTTCGAAAAATCCGGCCTTATCCCTTGCCTACGTCATAAAAGGAACCTCTGTGCAAAATTTCAGCTATCTAAGGTCCAAGGGGCTGGGCTGGGCATTGATCAGTCAGACAGTGAGTCAGGACTCTGCCTTTTATATATATATAGATTACGTTACGTCTTCTTACAGTAGTGGATATATGTCGTGATAACCCTGATTTCCTCATTTTCCAACGGCGTATATAGTCAAATTCAAAGTGAGAATTTTTAACTAAATAGAACCGTTTGTTGATAAATCCGTAGTAGGTTCGAGAATGGAGATCGCTAATTATTATTGGTATGTTCAGGTTATTTTTTTATGACCAAGCGGAGTTGACAATTTGTAAATCGGCGTGTTATACAATCCGCCTGCGACATATGTATATCTAGTACAAAAGTGTAGGATCGCAATTTAATCTACCTAATGTATTATTAAGACAGGTATTGAGTGCTAAACGACAACGTATTTTCATCGAGCCCGGAGATATGCTCCAGAAATGAATCGAACTCCCGTATCAGCATTTCTATTTTAGTTGGGAGGTAAAAGCTGGATGAGCGTCTCGCACATCTTTGTCAGGATAGTTATCATCAAAGGCGGTACATTTCTTTGTGTCTGGTTCAAATAGATTGGTTCATTGCACACATGCCGAGTAGCGTTGTGTAAAGAGGATCGTGGAGAGCATTTAGTACTGAAGATGATTCGTCGAGGCGCCGGAGGCAGCGGTGGGCGGCGGACGGAGTGGGTGTCCGCAGCCGACGGCACTCTAACTTTATTAAGGACGAGACGCCGTCGCTGAATCAAGGTGACGCGCCTTGACAATGCCCTATTCAGATTTAAATAGCTTTACGCCCAATTGCGCTTCAATGTGCTCAAGCTCTCTTGGATAGTTATTTCATTAAATCATTATTTATGAACGTAAATTAGCGACGACTACGGGTAAGCCATTAGAAGAAAGCTCAAATCAATTGATTTATACTGCTCTGATTACCTTTTCTCAATACAAAAAATATAGGAATCATGATGATTTACAATAGGTTACCTATTAATATACATAATTCATATTTAAACGCAAATTTATGTTCCTCGAGTCTCGGAAAGTATCTTTAAGTAAAAGCATCTAACACACGCGTTACCATGAGAACAATGGCACGCGACAAGTGGAGTGGAGTGCGGATGACTTGGGTTCCAGCAAAGTTTGGCAATTATGGCGACCGCATGTCTGAGAGCGACGCTACACTCATTACCGACTGAAACTCGACTCGTCTAGATTAAAAGTACAAGAGACGCAAACCAAGGGGCAGACCTCGCCCGCCCCAACGGTTAACATAACGGTTTTCTACAACAGGGCATTTAAATACGCAAACGTCCAATAAAAACATTCTTTACATTCTCAACTCTCGACTTCTGTCCAGGAAACGGTATACCCACGTAAACAGCTAAAACGTGCCACATAAACGAGGAATGTATCGTCTAAAAGAATCGATCGCATTCTCGTTAAATTAACAAGTTGTGGAAACAGAGCGCCAAGTTTCGTAACTAGCTGGCTCTGTCCGCTATTTCGCTGCGTGTTTCAAGACAACGTCTGAACAAACACCATAGTTGCTACTTTGCCAACAGTTCAAGTATTCCCTCGTTTAACTACGAAAGTATGATAATTTGGTACAGTAATTGAATATGTTACGAAACTTGATATATGGAGCTACTATTAATTTGAATTAATCTTCAATTCCAGACAACTTGAACATTTTTGCCTATCTATATTATTCTTACAAAAACAACAAACTGAGAAATACAGAAAATAATTATTACATAAGTAGAGACCTTTTACGTGATTGAAAGTGGTTTTTTCCTCATTCTTTCAGACCACAAATGGCCTTCACCGTCACAAAAATTTAAATAGAATTGTTTTTTTACCAGAAAAATACCGGCATTGTTGTTTGCTTATAAAATGGAACACTTGTTGAATCATGATTATCTATTAAGTATTCAGGAGTCCGACTGCTTTTTATTTTCATGGTTAATAAACTGTAAGTAATTGGGCACTTTGAGATATTCCATTGATTCACCGTGCGGGTGCTGGGATCATAGTGTTGCAGAGAATAGGAGCGGTGCCTAGGACTAGTGACCTAGAGAAGTAAATTCTACAAGACCGCGATAGAAAACCTAAACGTCAAGGATCCCGCTCAGAACAAAAACATAGAAATCACATTTAACCTGTGAGAGTTCATCAAACTTCTGTATATTGCTGAAATTGGCAATCAACCGGTCATTATATCATACTACGATATGTAATTGGTCGCTAGCGCGTCGTAGCCGACTGACCGCACAGATTAGTTGCGGAGCATGTTGACGCATATGTAATGCGCCAGTATATCACAATGCTATTATTATCTTCGCCGGATGTTAAAGTGGAACGTCATAATCCTAATCCCGTTAAGTTTGTTTTGAAATCATACTACCTAATTAGCCAATAATTATTCCTAAAATATATAAAGCTCACATAAACTGCTCAACTAAATGATGGAACAAATATATGAATACCTTTTTCGGAACAGAATTTTTGGTGTTCATTGAATTTATTCCCATCCACTGTATCGTGGTGAGACAAGGACCAAGAACCTTCTAGTAAAGAAAAAGACATTAAGACTTGTTAATAAATCGCACCAAAGATTTTAATAAAACATAGATTTGATTTTTTAGTCATTCAGGTAAAAGGTTCCTACGGTGTCCTCAACCTGTGTGCGAGGCTGTAAGTACTATTTATAAATAGGATAATTGCAATTTTAAGTACATATCTGTTCTGTCTTATTGGTTGGGGGAGTTGGAGGAGTTGGGACATTATGTCCTCAAATCGTACAACCGTTAGAAGTGTTAGAACCAATTTGAGGACATAATGTAGCCTAATTAATTAGACAAGAATTAAGGAGCTGCTTTCTATTTTTTATTTCTGATTTATGAAGAAACAAAGATATGAGGTACAAAACGACACCAAAATTATTGCTCTGCCATACATAACTAATGAGCTACTGTAATTTGAATATGACACTGCAATGATTTCAACGGCCACAAGACAAGGGGCCATAAGAGTAACGGCATGTCTTCATAAACAATAATATAAAAAGGTATTTTTTTTTAATAAAACCGAATAAGATTGGTTTTTTTTATGTTACGAGATGGCAAACAAGCTTGCGGTCCACCTGATGTTAAGTGGTTACCGCCGCCTATAGACACTTGCAATATTAAGTGTAAATCACTTAACACCGCAAGTACGTTTGCCATCCTGGGGAATAAGGTGATATGCCCTCCATGCCCAGTAATTACACTGGCTACCTTTCCCTTCAATCCGAAACATAGCGAACTGCTTCACGGCAGAAATAAGAAAGGCGGTGGAAAAGTACCTACCCAGACGACCCTACATGGGTCTACCACCTAGATTTTCTTTGTGTATGTTCAAGCATTTAACACTTTATTCTTTTTAGGATTTTGTATCTCCAAAGGAAAAAAACGGAACCCTTATAGGATCACTTTATTGTCCGTCTGTCTGTTAAGACTCTTCATCTCGGGAACGAGTGGAGGTATCGAGTTGAAATTAAAACCATATACTCAGGTCTACGGTCCCTATAATATTTAAAAACTAGAAAGAATGCACTGAAAAAAATCGACCTGCCCCAGGCGTTTTCTAGTTTTAAAAGATACGGCTTTTTACGCCGCAAAAAAATACAAATTTGTATAACCCTCCGTGTGAGAGTTCTTTAAAAAATGGAGGTCGTCGAAGTGTTAGCACCGACAAGTCTGTGCTTACTAAGCTTCTACTACTACGCAACTAATTTAAATAAAAGAAAAGTAAATAAGAAACGGCGAGATAAGAACGCTTCCATTGCGTAGTGATACAGCAACACTGGCTTGTAAACATAATCTTCTCCTGCGCCAGATCTTATTGATTGTTTTTGTGCCGAAGATGCTGGCGAAAGGTTGCCATGAGAGATTTTTTTTATATTTTTATTCTATTTGAGGGCTACCCATTTCTTCGGATAAACCTGCCCATGCATCGTTCACTTTTTGACTGTTTTTTGTGAAATTAATGCTTAGGATTCCAAATTATCGGTTCCTTTTGACATAATTCTATGAACCGGACCGTCGAAAAAACACTCGACTCGTACGCGAATGTAAATGCGGTATAATACCGGTATTATACCCTTCTCGCAACGAACGCGAGCGTGGTGTTTACATTCGCGCTCTCACTCATTCGTGTTTCAACTTTGTGCCGCGCAGGTTGTGTTTTTCGTTCCAAACGCAGTATACTTATTTTGTAAGCTAAATAGGCGGGTTCATTAAACAATGGATTGGTCACAGGAAGAGACTTTTCGGTTCATAGAATTATTTCAAAAGGAACCGATGATTTGGAATCCCAAGAATAAATTTCACAAAAACAGCCAAAAAGTGAACGATGCATGGGCGAGGTTATCCGAAGAAATGGGTAGACCTCAAACCGAATAAAAAAAATCTCTCATGGCAACCTTTCGCCAGCATCTTCGGCGCAAAAACAATCAATAAGATCTGGCGCAGGAGAAAATGATGCTTACAAGCCGGTGTGGCTGTATTACTACGTAATGGAAGCATTTTTCTTATCTCGCTGTTTCTTATTTACTTTTCTTTTATTCAAATTAGTTGCGTAGTAGTAGAAGCTCAGTATGCACAGACTTGTTGGTGCTAACACTTCCACGTCCTCCATTCTTGCTAGCTCAAAGACAACTGAACTCGGCACGAGAGTGTAAACAGGAAGCTCATTTACCATCGATCACACGAGCCGCGGGCCGAGATAGGAGACGAGGCGCGAGGCGAGGCAAGAGGCGAGAGTGTAAATCTGGTATAAGAGTAAGACAATGGAGGGTGTTCAGTTAAAGATTAGACGATCTCTACCCAATTTCGAAGCATGAATTTTTTAATAATATTTTGTTGCAGACAAGCATAATACCTACCTGCCTAGTGGTAAGCAGTCATCATATAGACGCTTGCAACACAGACGTAACACAGATGACAGAACCCATGAAGCGATACAAGAATTGACTGTGTAAATTTTTCAACCATTCGAAACACAGAAACGACAAGCCTGTTTACTTTCTTACGTTAGTTCTATCGGTTGGTGGAATACAGACTGCGCAATGTTAAAAGAAATATTCTACTTATACAACTCATCCGACTCAAACGCCGGAATGACTAAGGGCGCGTCAATGACGTAGGAATTCTATGGACCCGGCCTATTGTCTGTAACTATAGTTATTTTTATATATATTTTGCGGCCAGGCAGCTATATTGTGTGACATAACTGTCAGTTACTGTTGGGTACTTCATGTGTCAACGATTTGTAAACATTATCAAAATTAATATTTATCTTTCTTTTTCTGGAGATTTATTCATTGAAATTACGCGAAGTTGTGAAAGATCACACCGTCATAAAGCCTAAGTGTAGTGTAATAGGGTGTGGGTCAAGGAAAGACGAAAATCAACAAAGATTAACGTTGCACCGGTAAGTCTTAAAATTTACAAGTAAATAGTGAATAGTTTTACCATTTATGGGTACTCTGAATGTTTTAATTTTTTTATTCATCCATGTGATTCCACTCATGTGGATTTAAATTCAAGATTAGGCTTTATTATGAATATTTTCAAGCTAAGAAAATGTTGAATTTGACAACTAGTGTTGTTCTCAAATTATCGAAAGTAATTGACGATAATACATAATCATGACAATATTATATTTCAGAGGCCTTAGGGGCAGATGGAGTACATATGCCTTCAAAATAGCATCTATATAATATCGGATCATTTAAAAAAGAGGATTTATAAAAAAATACTGGTGTCCATAAGGTTGGTTACTCTTACAACTTGGAAAGTGTTTAATTTTTTATTATTATTTATGTCTTCTTTTAACCTTATCAATGTAATGGATTCATACAGCTAAAGAACATAAATATAAATGAAAATAAAATTGCCTATCCCATACCCAACCCAAATTATCTCTCTCTCTCTTGCCAAAGCTGAGTTTATTGCCGGTTCTTCTCAGAACAAGGCCTCCTGGTAGACTCTTAAGCCGATGGCATCAAACTTCACTTTGGCATCAAAATTGTACCTAAATGAATAAAGAAATTTGAGTTTGAGTTTGTTTAGTCAAATTAATAATGGTACTACATGTAAATAATAAACATATTGATTTACGTTCTAGTATTTCGTTTTATTATTTTAGCAAAATATCTTTGATGTGTTTAACTTTAACCTATGCTTTAGATATTCGCTCCCCCCAGCCAAGCTTACAACTAGCCACCAGCTTAACGTGCCTTCCGAAGTACAGAGGAAGTTTCACCCGATATCTTGTTGCAATAAGGGAGATATTATTACAATTTGAACTATCTAAGGGTGTAATGATAGCTTTATAATTACTGATGTTTATAGCTTGCCAAGAAATCGTGTTTGGTATTAAAGGCGAGACCAAAAAATGCACCAATGTGTGAGAAATGCGCATGTGTCCGTGAAAAATAGTACTGCAGTCTGAAAGTTGCTGTTTTTTCTACGAAACTGACAGGCCGACCTAGGTCACCTGCGTATACGTGAAATGGTCTCGTCTGTCTATCTCATTCTAATATACGTGTTAGTATACTCTTTCTCTTTTACTTTACCCATCTAGTTTCCTATATCTATGCATTCATTTCATATTGATAAGTTAACTTTATGACACAATAAAATTATTTCACAAATAATTTATTTCACAAATAAATTTTATCGATATAGCAAGATACTACCGAACAGCACTATAACAGCTGTCAGTCCGCCATTTTGTGCGCTCAACCGGCACGGTTTTTTTGTTGTTAGGGCACGTCCATAGAATTCCTACGTCATTGGGGCGCGTTCACACAGAAAGTCTGTATTTACAGGAGTTTTTAACGGATACGTAGCTACTGGAGGTAATGTTCATGTCACAGGCGGATCGTATAACACGCCTTATTACAAAAAGGTGCGCCGGATTGTAAAACGCCGCCGTTCTGTAATGCGGCTAGCTACCTCATGTTCAGCCCAATCCTAACATTCCTGACACAGGCGATGACCCACACCTAATATTTGTAATAGACTAAGTTACTGAAATAAAATATTTTGTATTTGTATTTTTTTTTGTAATTACGATTTGGCTAAAATAAAATGTGTACGCCGTATTCGGTTGTAGATGATCGAAGGCCGTATTGTATGAACACTTCGCGTTCGTCAAAGCGCCGTACTAAGGTGGCGCCCAAATACAAATATGGCGTCGTCATAGATACGCCGCTTTGAAAATTTGAGTTCCAATTATTACCGCAAGTAGCGCTGCATGATCATAACAACAAAAATGGCGTCACAATTCGAATGAAAATGGTTCCACTCCGCTTGGTCATAAAAAAAATTGCCCGAACCTACCATAATGAGTTGTGATCTCCGTTAGAACATACATTAATTAAAACCGTTAAACGTTAAGTCCGTAGTGAATTCTATCAATATTAATCTGTATATTCGAATGGAGATCGCTTATTATTGGTAGTTTCATGTTATTTTTTTTATGACCAAGCGGAATAGAATTATTGTTACACACATTACAATCTAGCGCACAGTTGTGTAATATACAATTTAATAATATGTATTATTAAATTGTATATTTGTACATACAATTTAATAAAAAGTCAAATCATTCCTAATGTCATGCCACCGACTGCATGTTGAACAAAAGTTCTAAAAACTACCATTAATATGTTTAAGTTTGCCTTTAATATTTGATCTTGTTTCCGTCTTTTTACTTTACTAGCTGTCTTTTTATGCAGGCGGGTTTTTTCTTATTGGCCATAGTACAATACTACAGCCAATCAGTGATGAGGGCACTCTACGTGATTGAACGCGTAAAGACTGTTTTAAAAACTTTTATTTACAAATAGTATATCGAAATTAAATTAAAAAATTTAATTATAACACTATTTCTCTAACAAAATAATGTTATATTTTTTTCTTTTTCATTACATTTCGATTACAGACCATTGATACAACACTGCGCCAATTCTTATAGCACTATTTCATTTTTTATCTGTGGCTACGCGCGCTTTGGCGCATGCGCGGTGATACCGCGAATATTGGCGCCATAATACGTTTCCTTGCAATTCGTTGTTGTGTTTCGCTGGATAATTATTATGGTTTATTAAAATGTCTGATAGTGAAAGTGAAGAAAACTTAACGCCGCCCAACATTTTAGAGACTGCGGCAATTGTTATATACAAAATGTTAGCACTTATAGTAACTAATAAATAAACTGTATCAATCTCTATCTTTTATTTGATATGTTCAATGTATGAGATTAGATAAAGTAGTGTATGAAACTGCACATAACTAGGTATTACACACTCGTGTATAATACCATTCATTATGTACCAGTTTCATAAACTACTATTATGAACTGCCGAAGCACGAAAGACGTCGATAGTACGCTTTTACCAGCGTGTAAATATAAAGCCACTGACCTGCAAACTGGGATGCACGCCAAGCTGAAGCAACGTCCTCACGACTCCCAAATGTCCCTTATTGACGGCGATATGCAGGGGCGTTTGCCGCCGCCTGTTCCTAGCGTTGAGGTCGGCTCCGGCCGCCGCGAGTGCTCTCAGTGCGGCCGGCTCGTCCCCGAAGGCGGCGTGGTGGGCCGCGCGGTCTCCGTCGCGGTCCTCCGCGTCGGCTTGGGCACCCACTTCCACCAGTGTGCGGATAACCTCCACGTGACCGTTTTGGGCAGCCGCCTGGTGAGACGGAAATTCTTAACATTGCATGTGCGGGTTAAAGGTCTCGCCACACAGCTGGCGTGACGCCACGGTGGCGGGACATTAGCGGGACGGGAGTGTTTGTAATATATGGGACTGTATATATAATAATATAATATAATATAATAATAATAATATATTTTCACGCTCACACCAATTATCTAGCCCAAAGTAAGTATCATTAAGAACTTGTGTTACGGATAGGTACTAGATAACAGAATTTTTTTTTATATACATAATAATTTTAGATATTTTTTAGTATGAGAGAGGTCACACAGCGCGTCGCGCTCGGCATGTCACGCCACGCCCCGTGAATACAAGTCGGGCGCGACGTGGCGCGCTGAGCGTCGAGCGGGACGCCGAGCGCTAACGTTGTATTTCATTGAAAGTCAAACTAGGTAGTAGCCACACAGACAACGGTGCGTGAACACGTCGCGCTCGGCGGGACGGGTTGGCGTTTTCAGTTGTATTTTTTTACAAACATTACGGGAATTATGAACAACTAAACAGTCGAGCGGTTATTGAGTGTGTCCGGGGTCATGTGTTTCTTAATGATTTCTTAAATAATGCAATTCTTCAAAGGAATTTTGCGACATTTTAAAGTACACATAAAATCTATCTTCATGCGACTCAAGTTCTCGGCACAGTCTATGATATTCCCCGTATAGAGAACGTTTTTCATTTACGGAATGCACCCATAGACGTTTTTTTGTGCTAACGCAAACAAAAGTAGCACTGCGTCCACATCCGAATCACTTGACATCTTGTTCAATAAAGTTTTCGCCACACAGCCGGCGGGACGGGACGTCGGCGCGACGCCAACGGTGCGGTCGCATGCCGAGCACGCCACACAGCTGGCGGGACGGGGCCGCTGACGTCGCGCCGGGCGAGCCGTCGCGCTCGGCGTGGCGTGTTAGCTCATAGCTCATTATTGAACAAGATGTCAAGTGATTCGGATGTGGACGCAGTGCTACTTTTGTTTGCGTTAGCACAAAAAAAACGTAAACGTCTATGGGGTCCATTCCATAAATGAAAAACGTTCCCAAAAAATGAAAATGAATGAAAAATTAAACCCGCCGAGCGCGACGTGTTCACGCGCCGTCGTCTGTGTGGCTACTAGTTTGACTTCCAATACATTACAACGTTAGCGCGCGGCGTCCCGCTCGACTCTCAGTGCGCACGTTGCGCCCGACTTGTATTCACGCCCGGCGGGACGTGACATGCCGAGCGCGACGCTATGTGTGACCTCTCTCATACAGTTCAATATATTACAAACACTCCCGTCCCGCTGACGTCCCGCCACCGTCGCGTCACGCCGGCTGTGTGGCGAGACCTTAATGAGCTAACACGCCACGTCGAGCGCGACGGCGAGCACGGCGCAACGTCGACGGCCCCGTCACGCCAGCTGTGTGGCGTGCTTGGCATGCGACCGCTCCGCTGGCGTCGTGCCGACGTCGCGTCTCGCCGGCTTTATGGCCTGACGTTAAGAGGGTGTTGAAAAACATAATTCTGGATCAACATTTTTAAACCCCTTATGTGTCGTGCGGCCTCCTGGAGGTCGCTGTCAAAAACGCCTGTGTGTCGGCCGGCCTCCTGGAAATCGCTCCAGGTGGCCGGCCGACACAGTACTACCCTGACTTCTCTCTGCAAGCCATATTTGGTAAGATTCCATGAGAGTCGCTTTCGATATGCGTTCCAGAGTGCCAAGACAGGCCAATCGATTCAATCGAACGTTAACGACCTGTTACACCAAGTTATACTCAAGGGGCGAACGGGTTCATTTACGGTATGAGAGGTGAAACTTAGGGGGCGAACGGCTCCGAGACCCTTTTTACAAAATGAACAAAGTTATGTTTAAAAATGGAAGAACCCATTCCTATGAAAGAAGTTAAATTTTGCGTTACTTTTTGAAAAATTGTAAAACGTAAAAGTTATTGTACGGTCTAGCACCGTGCATCACGTTACGCGCGGTCAGCGTTTACGCCAACACGTGTAATAATTCCCATTGTATTGTCAGTGCGCGTTCGACCATGAAACTATTTGTATCTTTAGAATAAATCATTAACCAAAAGACCATTTTTACTTCATTCTGAACTATACCAAAATCTGTGTACGACTACAACACCGTACATAGTGGTCCTTCGAGCTTTGTCGTAAGGCGGGACCTGCGCGAACTGAACTCTGTGCGAACCACGTCAGTGTGCAGTGTGAAAACCACGTGTCAGTTCTTCCGACTTACGGTGTAACCAGCGTGCTGCATTACCATTACCAGTGAATATTGTCGAGCGAATTACCATATCCGCCGACAACCTACCAACTACCAACCTACAACCAGGATTAGACTACTCCGAAAAAACCAGGTCACCACGTGCCACGTGCCAGTTTCTGAGTAAGATCTTTCCTTTATTACCATATCTCTTACCAAGATGTCAAACACGATGGAAGGTATATTAGCCACCCAGGATCAAATCATGTCTGCAATGGACAGCCTTCGTATTAATTTTAAAAAGGATGGGCCGGAACGCAAGACGCCCGCCTATATAGAAAAACGTTTGACTACTTTAGATGCCTATTGGAATGAATTTCAGACTAACCATACCAGGTTATGCGCTGAATTCGAAGACCATCACCATAAGTATTTTAGTGAAAATGTTTACCAGAAATGTCTTAACTTTTATAATGATACCAAAACTCTCATAATGAAGTACGTGACCACTGAACAGCCTAAACCACTTTTAAAACCAGCGACACCATTGTCGCAAAATTCTGATCGCCCTACCACTCCTACTATGCCAGGTACTTCTTATTCGCTGTTGTCAACGAAACCTACATCGCAAGGTAATTCCAGTAGGGTTGAAGAAATGCTTCGTAAACAGAAAAGTAATTTTAAGGCGTTTGCTCGCACCATAGAGGCAATTGATCTCGAGAGCGTTTCGGAACGGTGGGAATTCGAAGATATTTTAAAAACTATCCAAAGTAGGTGGTCAGTAATAGATACTTTGCACTGGGATATCGACAGTGAAGGGTTATTAGAGAACGACGATTATGAACAAGCTTTTGTTGAATTTGAAATGCAATATAATGACATAAAAAAGAAAGTTAATAGCAAGATGTGGTCTGTCTCATACAAGGAAAAATCCACCCCAATTATGGATATACCAACATTCAGCGGGAATTACCAGCAGTGGATGTCTTTTAAAGACTTGTTTTGTGAAACCATCCACAATAACAAATCCATACCAAGTAGCCAAAAAATGCAATTTCTAAAAGGTAAGGTAAGAGGAGAAGCGGAGAAATTAATACAGCATTTGCGTATTAGTTCTGAAAATTACCAAATTTGTTGGGACATCTTAAACCATAGATACCATAACATGAGATTGATATTTAATTCGCACCTTAATACTCTTCTAAGCATGCCTACCATGCAGCAACAATCTGCTGCACTCATCAAAAGGTTGCACGACACCACCAATGAATGTCTGAACGCTATTAAAGCAATGGGATTAGACATAACCAACTGGGACCCTCTCATCGTTTACATCCTAGCTCAAAAGTTAGACTCCGAGTCACACCACGACTACATAGAGTCACTACGAAACCCTAAGGACTTGCCGACCATAACAGATTTTCTTAATTTTCTAGAAGCCAAATTTACGTCGTTAGAGAACTCACGACGTAAACAAGATAATGTTAAGCCAATTTTTCACCAATCTCAACAGAATGAAAACCATAAAAGGCTAACATATAAATTATCAAACAATAATTTCATGAATAAAAATTTCCTTAATAGACCAAAAATAAATCATTACACAACCAAGTTCGCTAATATTGCAACACAGCGAAAATGTCTACTTTGTAATAACAACCATGCATTATACCAATGTAAAACATTTTTAAATTATCTTCCAGAAAATAAGCGCAAAGTAATTGATAATAATAATTTATGTAAAAACTGCATGATAAGTCACGATGGGAAAGAATGCACATCAGTAAAAACATGTCGATATTGCAATGATAAGCATAACTCGTTACTACATGATTCGTATGTGTCACCTAATGTATCAACTAAACCATCTAGTTCTAACCAAGTTGAGAACGATAAACTCACGCGGAAGTCGAACGTATACGTTTCACAAATGCCTCAGGAAGTTATGCCAAAGCTGTTAGCCACAGCGAAAATAAACATTAAAGCGATGGACGGCTGTTTTCATACCATGCGTGCCCTTATCGACCCTTGTGCAGAATCATCTCTTATCACGGAGAATGCCGCCCAAATCTTAGGCCTACCACGAATTAAACGCAGCTGTGTCGTAGTGGGAGTAGGAGCTAAAGGTAACAATAGTAAAGGTGTTATCAAAATTACCATATCGTCTCTATATAATAATTTTACTTTCAACACAGAAGCATACGTCATGAAACACGTAGTCGGCAATTTACCAAACTATTCATTCGCTAAACCATCATGGCCTCACATAAATAAATTACCATTAGCTGACCCCGAATTCAATAAAAGCCGCCCTATAGATTTAATACTGAGTGTTGAAGTTTATGAACTAATTATGTTACCTGGGTTTGTCCGTGAAGATGCGTCTTTACCAATTGCGCAAGAAACGGAATTCGGGTGGATCATAAGCGGTACGATAAAACCACAAAGTTATTGCAATGTCGTAGTTATCGATTTAAGTGATATCCAAAGGTTTTGGGAGATAGAAGACATATCTGATAATGCTTTAAACATGTCAAGCGAAGATCATCTTTGTATGCAACAGTACCAATTGCAAACACAACGTCGACCAGATGGGCGTTATGTTGTTAGGATACCATTAAAACCAGAAGCTACTGAAAAATTGGGAGAATCAAAAACCAAGGCCATTGCCCAATTTCGTCAATTAGAAAGGAGATTTACCAAAAATAAATATATTGAAGAAAGTTATAAAAAATTTATGGACGAATACATATCCTTGAATCATATGATTGAATGCACCGGTAACCAGACACTTCAATGCTATTTACCCCACCACAGCGTGTTGCGCAGTGAGTCATTGACTACTGCCGTACGCGTCGTTTTTAACGCGTCAGCGAAAACATCGACGGGTTATTCTATAAACGATTTAATGTACAGAGGACCTAATCTACAACAGGATTTATTATCCCTTATTATAAGATGGCGTCAATACAAAATAGCCTTTACTGCCGACATCGAAAAGATGTTTCGACAGATACTAGTACATCAAGATGACCAGCCACTGCAAAAAATTATTTGGCGAGACTCTACGAACCAGGCACTGCGAGAATATCAATTGGTTACCGTTACATACGGAACCAAAGCGGCTCCTTTTCTTGCAATGATGACCTTGAAACAATTGGCCAAGGACGAAGCGCAGCGGTTTCCAGAATTAGCTGAAGCAGCTGAAGTATTGAACACTAGTTTCTACATGGACGACATTCTCCAAGGTCACCACGACATTGAATTTGCAAAGAAATTAAAATCAGATTTAATTACTCTTTTACAATCAGGTGGCTTCAATCTAAGAAAATGGACATCAAATAATTTACAATTATTGGATGAACCAAATTCAAGTGACCATAACGACGAAACATTTATTTTTAGACACCAGGAGACAACCAAAGCATTAGGATTACAGTGGCATTCCCGTGAAGACCATTTCACGTTCCAGTTTAAAATTGAAAGTACACCAATACTTACCAAAAGAACTTTGCTTTCGAATATTTCAAAGATCTTCGATCCGCTTGGATGGCTTTCACCAGCTACAACCACACTGAAATTATTATTTCAAGAAGTATGGCTTTTAAATCTACAGTGGGATGACGTTTTACCAGATAAAGTCCTTTCTAAGTGGAATACCATAAAAGAAGACATCACCACTATTAACAGTATTAAAATCCATAGATGGTTACAATGCAATCAAAATGATACCATAGAGCTGCATGGTTTTTGTGATTCTTCTGAAAAGGCCTATGCATGTGTTATCTATTGCAAGACAAAATCATCAGTCATTATCATAGCCGCCAAATCACGCCTTGTGCCAGCAAAGAAAACTATATCATTACCAAGACTGGAGTTATGTGCTGCCCTTTTATTGTCCAATTTAATGAAAACAGTCTCGCAATGCTTATCTAATTATAACTTGAAAATATTTTCTTGGTCTGATTCTACAGCAGTTCTGGGTTGGCTGAACGGAGACCCAAGCCGCTGGAAACCATTTGTCGCAAATAGGGTGAGACAAATTACGGACATCATACCACAAAAATGTTGGCATTATGTACAGTCAAAGGAAAATCCTGCTGACTGTGCTAGCCGAGGCATCACTGCTGAGCAATTGTCAAAAAATCCAATGTGGTGGCATGGCCCACCATGGCTTCTATCCTTCGACGAAAGAAAAATTACTAAAAATTCTACTTACGTGACAAATGAAGAAGTGAGAAAAACAGTTAAGATACATGTTTCAACAATAAAATATGAAAACGAAGTCCTGGAATCCATATTGCACAGATACGGCGATTTTACGCGAGCGTCACGTGTGGTAGCGTGGATGTGTCGAATGACGTCATATACTCAAAAGAAACCATCATATCTAACCATATTAGAGATAAGAAAAGCACAAATAATATTGATTAGGCATGTTCAGCAAACTGAATTCGCAAACGAAGTTAATTATATTAAAAACCATGGCAAACCGAACCCTAAAAGCAATTTGTTAAAACTAAACCCATTTATTGATGACCAAAATATATTAAGAGTCGGCGGAAGAATTATAAATGCAAATATTAATGATAACATGAAACACCCTTATATTTTACCACATAATCACCATTTAACGGACATGCTGATAGACCAGGCTCACAAAATGACCTTCCACGGAGGGGCTCGTTTAACCCTGGCATGGTTGCGTCAACACTGTTGGATCTTAAGTGGAAATAGCGCTGTAAAGAAAATACTCCGAAAGTGCGTGACATGCAGAAAACATAATCCCACTAAGCATGCACAAGTAATGGGGAACTTACCAGCAGCCAGAACCAATATCTCACGACCCTTCCACCATACAGGGGTCGATTTTACAGGGTATGTAGACGTTAAGTCAGCCAAGGGGCGAGGAGTGAGGTGTACCAAAGGGTATGTAGCTGTGTTCGTCTGCATGGCAACAAAGGCCATCCACCTAGAGCTCGTATCCGACCTCACCGCATCAGCTTTCATGGCAGCCCTTCGCAGAATGTCTTCGCGGCGGGGAGCTCCCGGTCACATTTACTGTGACAACGGGACTAATTTCATAAAAACCAACAGACTACTGCAAGAAGAAGTAATAAATCTAAAATCAATTCTAGACGACCAGTTCTACAATGATATCACAGAAATGCAAATTGAATTTCACTTTAATGCACCCTTATGGCCAAGTGCCGGTGGAATATGGGAAGGGGCAGTAAAAAGTTTGAAGTACCATTTGAAACGGGTAATAGGCGAACAAAAGTTAACCTACGAAGAGTTTTCTACATTACTAGCCCAGTTAGAAGGTTGCCTCAACTCGAGGCCCCTCTGCGCGCTCAGTGAAGATCCCGATGACCTGAATTATCTGACACCAGCACATTTTCTATCGGGTGGACCAACTTTAACCATTGTAGAGACCGAAAAAGATCAGCGCACAAGATGCCAACTCACGCAAAAGATATACCAAGATATCTGGAAGAGATGGCGTACGGAGTACCTAACTCAGCTGACTACCCGATCTAAATGGCAGCAAACATCTCTAAACTTTAAGTTAGACGATGTTGTACTAATACACGACGCCAATTTACCACCTGGAAAGTGGGCTATGGGCAGAGTTGTGGATCTCCATCCAGGAAAGGATGGGTTTGTTAGGGTCGTATCCGTAAAGACCAAAAACGGAACGATGAAAAGACCAATAGTTAAATTATCCCTATTACCAATAAATGCTGATTCAAACCATCAAGACCCAAACCAAGAATGTGCTTCTAAAATACCTAACAATGATATAACAAAACCAAGGACTAAGCATGCAGCAAAGAAAGGCATATACAATTTTATAACAATGGCGCTTATGTTGTTTACGTTTTTAGTTCCACCTGTTCAGAGTACCTATAATGTGACAAGTTTTAACAGTAGTCAAAGTTTATATTTCGACCAAATATCTACTGTACATCTCGTTAGAGACGAATGGAAGCTGGTAGTTTACTACGATTTAGAACCTTATTGGCAAGGTAATAAGTTATTAAAAGATTACATAAACCATTTAGATGAGATATGCATGAAGTCTACAATAAAAAATCATTGCGAGTCTATTTTATTACAATTACGACATGGTTATACTGAACTAGAGCATTATAATAACATTTTATCGAATCAGCAGTTCCCAGGCGAGCACTCTCGCAGACGCCGCCGCGGACTTGTAAATGCAGTAGGTAATATTGCCCATACTTTATTCGGCGTACTTGACGACAAATTCGCTGAACAATATAAAAAAGATATTGATTTAATACAGATAAACCAAAATCACCTGGCATTATTATGGAAAAACCAGACTTCGGTAATAGAGTCAGAATATAATGTATTGAAAAGAATGAAGACATCAATTGATAAACAACATAAAATGTTTACTCGTTACCTTAACCAGTTACAAAACAATACCAATATAGTAAACGAGCACGTTAAAAGGGTTGAAATTTCCAATGAATTCGTATTATGTTCCATTGTAGCTAACGGTGTATTGATGAACTTAAAAAATATACAAGATGTATTACTAGATACTGTATCCGAAGTTTATTATGGAAAATTCAATATACATCTTTTGAAACCAGATCAACTACTAGATGAATTGAATATAATTTCCGGAAAGTTATCAAAAGAGTTAAGCCTACCAATAGATAATATTCACACCGACTTACCAAAAATATACTATTTATTAAAAGTAAAGGCAAAAATGACAAACCAATATTTTATTTTTGAAATCAAGGTCCCACTTGTGAGTAGAGATAACTATGAAGTTTACAAAATAATTCCAATACCAAGGAAAATCGGCAACAATATGGTCACCCTACTGCCGCTTTCAGATTACATAGCAATTAATTTAAGAAAGGATTCATACATACCAATGTCAGAAATAGATCTTCATGATTGCATTCACTTCGACTCATTGAAACAACTGTGTCCAACACATAAACCAATTTACCATATGAAGGTTGATGAAAGCTTGTGTTTGAAGAACAGAGATACACAGCATTGTAACACCAAGACTGTGACATGCCAAGACTCGTGGATACAATTAAGCAACCTAAATACTTACCTCTTCTTCTGTTGTACATCATACACATTAAGAATTATGTGCGAAGACCAAGTAACCTCTGACCACCTCAGCAACGCCGGGATCATAACGCTGGGTGCCGACTGTGTCATCAAGGGCAGCGATATCACTATTCTTAGGCAGAAGCGACAATCTAATGATATAACCTTACTTGCGAATGTCGCAAGAATTGAAATACCACCTATCAACCATATTTTCAATCAAAATATCTCATTACCAATCACGGAACCGGTATCGATATACAGTGGTCACGAACAGGAGTTGAAAGAAATAGGCTATAAAATTGAGAAAATGAAGTCTGAAACTGCACTGGTAAACCAGATATCATACCACGACGTGCATCATTACGTAGTGATCTACGTAGTGGCAGGAGCAGTGGCTGCAGCAGCAGTCGCCTACGGCGTGAGGCGATGGCGTGCGCGCCGCCGCCGGGCCATTGCGAGTGCCCCGCGAGCGGGCGCTACGCCGCAACCGCCCGCGCCAGCGAGTTCTACATTGCGTGGTCTCACCGACGCCGCGTACCATTTTAGTGTTAGTGATCAGTGTGTGAAAGTTAGTGAAAACGCAAATAGTAGTAACGAAAATGACTGTTTGAATGTGTCCAGTGTTGATAAGACAATGTCAATGCCTAATATCCGTGTAAATCGACCTACGTCCCCTATTCTTTTTAAACATCACTTTAATGAAAGTCCCATAAAGACATTTGCATCTAACTAAGAAATCTACCATCTGTCTCATGATCAGTCATGTGTATCACCAGCATCCACCATCTTTTCTCTCTCTCTCTGTGGGAGCATGTACGGTCTAGCACCGTGCATCACGTTACGCGCGGTCAGCGTTTACGCCAACACGTGTAATAATTCCCATTGTATTGTCAGTGCGCGTTCGACCATGAAACTATTTGTATCTTTAGAATAAATCATTAACCAAAAGACCATTTTTACTTCATTCTGAACTATACCAAAATCTGTGTACGACTACAACACCGTACAGTTATTGCAACTGACCATTAATATCTTTGTACCTACAGAATTCACGGAAGTTCTATTCCGGTTTAATCACCTAAAAAGGTTATAAATTATTATGGAAACGGTCTTGGGAAGTATAAAAAAAAACAATTATTGGGATTCTGATTTGATTTTAAGATTTTTAATTTCTCATCATCAAAACATATTTAATTATATTCGTTCTCAAAAATGTGGCAATTTGTCAAAAGTTGAGTTCATATTTATTCAATATCAATCCAGATTAAATTAATATTTCTTTGTAAGTTTAAGTAAGTACATATTACTATTGGCTACTCGTTTTCTTTGTTCCGCGTGTATCACCTTTGAAGAAAAACGAGTTCATAACA
Organism: Elophila nymphaeata; assembly: GCA_955850985.1. NCBI lineage: Eukaryota > Metazoa > Arthropoda > Insecta > Lepidoptera > Crambidae > Elophila > Elophila nymphaeata. The sequence continues at coordinate 18,427,289 of OY039068.1, forward strand.
AAAAAAGATGTCTCCTACATTATAATTCCACCATCCATCAAATATTTGAATTATTTTGTTAAAGCACATGACTCACACGCTTAGAGCTCCTTCACACTGGCTTTTGTCCAGCATCCGTTCGATAAATGTTAGCGCAGCGTAGACGCCGTGATAACGCGACGCTTGCGTCACATTGACGGGGCGATTCTTCTGCAGCAATTGAACAGTGTGCTACCGCGGCGCAGACGTCACACTATTGTAAATGACACCGCAGTTACGCGGCGTATACGTCACGCATCCGCGACGTTAGCGCAGCATTCAATTTACCGAAGAGAAAACGCCGAAACAACGCGATGCATACGCCGCGTTGACGCGGCGTCTACGCCTCGCTAACGTTCACTGAACGCCTACGCTTGACAAACGCTAGTGTGAAGGAGCTCTTATGTTAAGTTGCAGCGATATATGCAACTACTTTTTTCAGAGACTGACGTTACATTACGCTATTTACCTGTAAGGCAGTATGCCCCCCATACACTCCGTTAACATCGGCTGGAGCGCCGTCCCTCCTCGCAAGTATCTCCGCACAGCGCGCGGCATCTCCATTGGCAGCAGCTTTCACTAACTCTTCATTAGCGTCACCAGTCACGTGAGATTCAAACAGTTTCTTCAACAGGGCTGATAGACGCTCGCCTAGAATTTATTTTTATTATTATTCAATACGAAAAGTAAATAACTACAGGCTGGCTACCTGAGGGCCTGCTCCGTTAACCGATTCCCGTATGTCCGGCAATATCTATCCTGCTCACGCACTCTGAAATTATGATATGATTGAAAGATACGAATAGATCCAAAAATACGAACGTGGTCTTAGAGAGTAGTTTAGCCCGTTAAAGTTAAACGTCGATCGGTGTTAGTTGCTGGATCTGGAATACAGTAGTATGTGCGAACTCGCTCGTATAACTACAAACGCCATCGCCGAATGAATAGCTCTTTATCGTCAAAAGCGTATACGAATAAAAACGTATAAGATAAAATGAAACCAGTACAACGGTATACTGTGTGAACGTGCCCTTACAGTTAAGAAGTCTTATCGTGAATTTATATTTATATGTTTTTAACTTGATGGACTTCCATGAGTCACATGCTACGCTTATGAACATGTAATAAGGACACGAAACTGGAGAGCGTCGTAAGCGCAACACATTCTATTTTTTGTGTTTACTCTCAATCTAAGACTGTAGTTTCTACCAACATTTCTCGTTCTCTAATTCATTCTGCTTATTTTTATTGTAATATTTTTATTATTATTTTTTTATTATTTTTACATGAAAACCTAGAAAAACTCGTTGGCAATAATATAAATTAGTATTATTCCTTACTCTTTTGCACTTGTCATATAAAAAACTATTTTCAGTAATTATTTCGAGAAATTTACCTGACGAGTTTCCCGGAATGCTACCGTCAGAAGATGCCACTTTAGTAACCGCATTAGGATTGTAGGTCCATGATGTATTGCACACTTCCACTTTGAGATCATTATCGTGATATATTTGTTGCACTCGACCTATTTTGCCAAGGGTCTGAAATAGAAAACGAAAATCGAGGTTAGCTTATAGTACCGATAAAGATAACTAATAACAATAATTTATGAAAAAGTTATTACTTAAACAAAAAATATGAACTGAATTATAGAAATATATGCCCCAAATAAAAAGCAATTATTTTGGTAAATACAAATTATACATGCACTGTAAATAAACTTTATTTTAACTTGATCTATCTTTGAATTTATCTAACTTTATTTTGACTGGTATAGTGATAAGTGAATTACATTTTTATTTTATTATATTAACAACAGTATGATACAGATTCATTTGTACATTACTTCCAACAGAAAAAAACTCTGAATCACTCTCAAGTTGCCTCTAAAGAAGTTTTACTTAAAAATTATATTTGATTTTGATTTTTTTTTTAAATGTAAATGTCTCTATTTAAAGCAATAAATATTACAAATATTGTCACTAACTGGTGCCATTGCCTCAGCCCATTCTCCGTGTCCTCTCTGCAGCACTTTGACGCGCTCTTGGTCTGCACAGACTTGCACAAGGTCGCCCACAGCGAAACCACCGCCTGGTACGCCGCTTGCTGATGTTGACGCGCTTATATTACCGCTGCATACCTTTAAATCGAAACAGGAATTTTTTGAAGTACCATTTCAACCACTCATCCTAAAAATACTATAAAGGCGAAAGTATGAATGGATGTTTGTTACTCTTTCACGCAAAAACTATTGAATGGATTTTCATGGAACTTTACAATAATATAGATAGCTCATACATCAAAATAACATATGAGCTATAATTTATAATAATCTTGCGCAGACGAAGTGATGGTCAGAGGCTTTTTAAATATACAATTAATTACTATTATTTGTGTCAACACACACAATGTTACTTGTATGATTACCCTAGTAAAACCTAATCCAGTTTTAAGTTTATTTTCCAATAGAGATTACCATGATTAGATTACTTGATAGATAGGAAACTATTTTCATTCTAAATTTCCTTCAATCTTCTAATAATCTTTTCCTGATTGGGTAACAAATGTATAAGCTCAATTGTACTACTTTGAATGATATTGACAATGCACAATACCTTTGTTAAAACAGCTGGATTAAAAGTCCATCTATTCCCGCTGGCATATGTAACCACAATATCATGGTCTTCATCAATACCAACAACTGTTCCCGTTGAGCCCAGACACTCAAACATGCCATCAGTCCAGCCTCCATGGCCATGTTGCAAAGATTGCACTATTTCTAAGTCTAAGTCAACATTTACCTGAAAATATGAATTGTCAATATTAAAATAGAATGTTTGATCTTTTCTCTCATCTTTCCCCTACATGGCTCCCAAATTATTTGGGGTTAGTGCAGTGCAGTATGTCTTGACATTGACAATACTGCCATAGGATTTGGCATATTTCAATAACTTGTACAACCTTGGTGTATATTGACCAAGGTTGAAAAGTTATTAAAGGACTTGACAGTTCTGGGTAGTTCAATCTGCAGCCACCTTTAGATATATAAAAAAAACATTAAAGCATAGTAATTTATACAGGCAAACAAAATAGAGATTATTAATAAAAAAAAATATTGAACTGCAGTTAGTTGTAGTCCGGTTTGAGTTACTTACTTGATCCCCAACTTGCAGTCCATGTGGTCCTGTTCGACCTGGTCCCAGCTCTCCCAATAGGGGTAGATGCTCTTTATAAACATTTTGTCCTTTAACATCATTTACTACCTATAACATAAAAAAAAATCTAACACAAGGAACTCCTATCCATTATGAACTTAATATAATACATTAAGATTATATTTAACAACTGTGTAAAGCATAATGACACACTAACACACACAAAGCTCCCAGCCCTTATTGTGTTTACTAAAAATATGTGGTTTATTTTGTTTGGTGGGATATTTTCCTATATTACATCAGTCTTATAAATAAACCTGTGTCCATAATACTGTTTTCAAATTGAATTTATTGTATTGTATTGTCTAGTGATAAAAACATGTAGACATAAGTGAGATCATGCCATTAGACTAAATGTTACTCTTAATTTTAATGATATAGAAGAAACTCAGTTTTATGAATCTTACTTTTAAGTCAGCCATTCCTTCAAAACCAACTCTGTAGAGGTTCTTAGTACCATTATCCCATACTACATAAGCAGCAGAGCGAGGGCTAGCTGCTGACCAGTCTTGAATCTCATTTACTTTTCCTCTTCTACCATTGCCACCATCTTGATCTTCCCATTGCCAATCTACCTAGAAACCATATATTTAGCATTATTGTAGGTGACAAATATAATTTATGTGATTACTATAATTAGAGCACATTTACTTCTTTATTATATAGTTAGTTTCTATAGAAATTAATATATTTTAATCAAAACAGTAAATAATATAAAATAATTTATTTAGTTTCCCAGACAAAGAATAAATATTTCTGTGATTAATAAATCATAATAACTAGATTTTTTGGATAGTTTACTTAAAATACATACTCCTCTAACAACGCGAGCTCCAGGAAATATGCCTCTCACAGCCTGTTTTTTACTTTTTCTTCTTGGTTCAACAAGACACCTTTGAGCACCAGGTGCACTGATACGATAGAATCTGTGTCTCAGATGATGTTTGTCACCATGATAACAGACTGAACACAGGTCATAGTTACAGCATTCTGCACATTTCCACCTTATCCCTTAATCAACAACAAAAAATTCACAAATTCAACAACTTCCATATAAACTGACAACATGGCAATTGATAGTAAACTGTAAGTTATCCAAAGAATCACTACATAGTATAAAACAAAGTCGCTATCTGCCATCTGTCTGTCCCTATGTATGCTTAGTATATGCGGTATGTATGATGCGGTTTTTTTAATAAATAGAGTGATTCTTAAGGAAGGTTTATATGTATAACACATGCATATTTACATAAGCATTGCACCCGTGCGAAGCCGGGGCGGGTCGCTAGTATATGATAAATTAAGGCACCATAAAGTCAAAACTCACTAAGCTTCCATTTGGTCAGCATTATTATGGTATAAATGAAAATATTGAAAACTAGACCAACCAAGACTAACCAAGAAGAAATAAATTTCAATCTCATTTTGAAAGTAAAATTAAACACATGTTCCTACCAAAGATAGGTTGCTGGCGGCAAGTATCACACATTGTGCCTTCGTGTTTAACACCAGTGGGTGCACTGTCCAAAATACGCAAATCATAGGCCCCTGAACATCTATAGTTGGCTGCAGTTCCATTGTCCCAAACCACAACTACTTCTTCAGGCGATTCAAAATTTCTAACAGTACCAACATGTCCCTCGCCACCATCCTGAAAACGTATAATATTACAATAACTTAGGACTTCATATTGATTAAAGCGTGTCTTTTCACTACAAGTGTGATGTGTGAAAAATAAAATAAATAAACAACAATACCAAAACCATACCTGTTTGCCCCACTTCCAATCTGGACCTCGTATTACACGAGCCCCAACACCTTCCATCATAAATCTGGTAGCTCTAGATGAAGTAGATGATCCAGAAACACTAGCTTCCATTTTGAAGATATAATAGTAGTGAAAATGTAAACAAAAAGCATAAAAGTAAATGCCTTCCTAAACTCCTGCGAACTTTTGCTTTGATTTATTTTTGACTTTGACACTGACAGTGACAGTGACAGTGACAGTCGTATATTTTTTTGTTTTTTTTTCCTTTTAGGGCAGGCAAGAGGAACTAAAGCCCATACAGCCTCGTCTTTAGTAATTTTTTTTTCATTTCATTTAAGTTTATTTTAAAAAAATCATTTCATTTATTTTTTTATTTACTAATACCGAAGAATACAAGAAAATTTTAATGAATTCATAATAACAGAAGACAACAGAACCCCAGATCCCGCAGCATTTCACCTGGCCATATCCGCCAAACATCCATGCAGCCTCTCTATCATACTACGAAGTATGAAAGAGATACAGCACATTCGACAACCACAACGTCGACTTTGACATTGAAGTTTGGATTTTTTTTCAGATCAACCAAGAAAGTAAAGCTCACTTATGATTTCATTATTTTCTTTTCTTTCTTTATATTTTTTTAATCTATGGTAAAAAAACCGGTTAAGAGACTCCATTTTTAACTCAATCTACCGTTGTACAGTTGTCTTGCTTAAGCTTTTACCTATGGACGTATTCTTTCATTATTACACATGTCTTTAAAGGACTTACCATACAAAGAGGACCGGAAACTGTTAAAAAAATTATTTGAAATATGTGGGTTGTATGTATGTAAGTTCAGTACGTACCTCTACTTAAAAATGTTACTGTCAATTTTGACAATCGTATCGTAGTTCTCCATTGACAGATGTCAATACAAAATAAAAATATTTTCTACATTTAGGTACATTTTACCCTATTTTGCACTTTTTATGGTTACTAAAATCAATTAGAATATCATAATCGCTATGTCTAATCATCGCAATAAGTACGAAAAAGCCCGTAGGAGGCTCGCCGCAGTAACATTTCTTTCAAATATTTCTCTGGATGGTACCTTTAGAGACACAGAACTGTTTCAAGTAGCCGAGAAGTCTTTAAAAAATGATAAAACAGACGGAGAACTTAATGTGGAACAAGAAACATTATTGAAGAGTAACATCCGCAATCGACCCAAAGGAGGGCCACAAGTCAGTCCAGTCCACAGATTGGGAACTGACAATCATTCTTTAAGCTCTGACTCTGAGTTAACTAATGCTGTAACTCCAGTAAAAAGTAGTGTTAATCACTCGTTTAGAGAAAGGTATGTACTTACAATATCCTCTTCACGTAGCTGTAAATATTTTGTATTGCAAAATTTTGATATTTATTTATATTGTGGATTTTAGATGCTCATCTGGAAATACAGATTCTTTTAAAGAGAGACATTCACTGAAAAATAAGAAGCCACATTCGGTGTCACATGCTGGGCACAACGTTGATGACAAGAGTAGTTCTGAAAGTTTGAATTTTGGTAAAGGAAAATACAATATTTGTTTTTATATTTTGATGATAATGAAATATTAATTTAAATTTTATTCCCAAGGGCGTTTTCGCACAAATAGCACCTGTATTCCAGAAAAACATGAAGTCACAAAGGAAGTTCGTTTGGTGCGGCCTATGAAGGGTGTTTCATTCAAGGATGAAAGGCTTGCATTTTCCGTGTCACAAGGTGTACCCTGTGTTGTATTCAGTACAATTCCTTATTCAAAAACAGTTAGAAATCCACGGTGAGTAGCATAATTTGACAATCCTTGGTATTCCCAAACATGCATACAGTCTGCATGATGATAAGCAATTAACATAACCAATAGACACATTCAATACCAGATTGTATTATGTATATCCTTATGCAGCTCTTATAATCCTATTTGCTGACATAAACAATACTACAAATGGCAGTGTTTTGGCTAAAAACTGTTGTTTTGTTTGTATTTTAATATCTTGATAAAATAGAACTACAAACTTTCTTCCAGTTCTGATCTAAGAAAAGATGGAGTTCGCAGGCGTAATACTTCAGGACCAAGACCACTCTCATCTATCACTGATAATGGGGTTGATCCATTTGACCTGCTCGGCTTGGAGAGGGAGGAGAATGGTCAGGATATTTCTTATTCCAAGTTGCTAGTACCATCAAGAGTCTGTACTAGAGAACAGTATAAAAAGATGTATGAAGGTGACTTCAGTGAAAAGGCCAATTGGAAAATTTTAAATCGTCATCCTCATGTAATTGCTAGGTAATATATGTTCTACCATAAATATTTGTATCCATCTGCATATTATGTAACCAAGTCCTGCTTCATGCATGTTGTTAGTTGTTTTTCTATTTATTGTGATATGAAATCAGTGTTTTGATAAAATTGGCTGTTATCTCTTAAATACGATATTGTGATACAAGCACTATAAAGCGGTATTTTATCTATGTCTAATAAATTCAAGAGCTCTGATTTAAATCATATTCATAATCTTTATGATAGGTACCTTGAAATCCGTTTGATCATTCATATAGTTTTAAAAGTATTTTAATAGTATTTCTTGTGCTGGTATCACCACTGATTGGTCTTCATATATTTTAATAGAGCATAAAATAATCATGGTCCTTTTATCAAATAGAGTAATCTTAAAAAGGAGAGCTTTGTAAAGTATTTTCAATTATGCTCTATTAGAAATTACCAACTGTACATTGATGTTACTGTTTAAATTTTGACACATATTACATTTATAACACTTTCACCTGGTCCCAAAACATAGAATACCAACAGTCATGCACATTGAAATAACCAAAATACTGTTTGCTAGCAATATATCACTCCACTCACTGTCTGATTGATGCATTTTATTCCCTTAATTTCATAAGCAGATTCCATGTCATTTCATCACTAACAAATTTAAATTTCAGGACTAAATTATTGACGAGACACAAGGATAAGAAATGGTAAACATGAACATGACATTCATATGCTACGCATATATTAGTTTGGCTAAAAATAATTGAAATACTAACATTGGCTATGACTAACATGCAGTAAAACAAATTATGACCTCTATGAAATATGTTCTTCAATCTAAATATGCATGTGACATTTTCTGTGAGAACATCATGTAATGAATCCAATGCATATTTTATAGATAGGCTAATCAGAAAAAGCACAAATTTTCAGCTTGACATAATGCACATTTCTCGACATGGTTGCGTGACTAAATATATTTCATTTAACAAGGATTTCGCTATGATTAAAATTGATAACAAATTAAATAAAAATCTAAAAACATGGAAAAAATCCTGTCATGGATAAGTGCTCAGACGGGACTTATACATGACAGGAATTTTTTCCATGTTTTTCGTTTTCTATTTAATTTGGCATCAATTTCAATCATAACTAAACTTACCAAACAAAAAATAAAAACAATATTTAAAAAAAAAGATTTCGCTGCTATTTACGCTATATTATTCATACTGCTATTTACCGATATCGCGCACCTTTGTTGAGCATATAATTAAGGTCCTTAATTTTAGAAGGTTACTATATATTAAATAGGCCATTAAGCATTATATTAGATAACATTAATTTTTGAATAGTATAGTAGCTATTTATTAGTATCATAGTGTAACATAACTTTAAGTCAATCAAAAGAACTAACTTTATTAACTCAAGCACATTATTGCATGAAAGGAATACATTTTAATAACAAAAAGATGCTACATATAAAGCAGCTTCTGACATTTATTTCTTAAAATGAACTAGGTACTTATATTCAGAATAAAATTGTCTATAGCTATAATGTCTAAAACTTATAAATCTCATTAAATATACTAGACAGCATGAGATCAATCATAAGTTTATTAGGTGCATGATGGAAGATTTGGCTTCACTTGCATGTAATATTAATGTTACTACTATAAAAAATATAGCAAATTATATTTGCTGTAAATTAGATTTCTATGCAGGTGTTTCTCCTATGAATCATCACAGAGGAATACGATGGCGTCATCACCACCACACTCGTCGGTTGAAATGAAGAGTTTCGACTGGGATGAAGGAACGATACTGTCACAAAAATACGTAGGTGTTATTGGGTATATCTAAATATTAAGATTTTATATGCTGCTGAATTGGACCATTACTTTTTCTTTATTTGTAAAGAGATTGGTTGAGATCAAAATATTGTGTATTTCTATAATGCGTACTTTCCATCCAGGGGAACGAAGACGTTTTCCTTCGTCTGGATGGAAAGTACGCATTTACCTAGTTATGGTGGAATAGGGGCTTATAAATACCACCGGGGCGCCTTCTCTGGCGACATTGCTTGTGGTCAGGCCGCCGCCGGGCTGTGTGAGCATTTATTATTAGCTACTTCTATTTATTTTCCATACGACTCTGTAATTAGTAAGCTAGGTTTAAGATATCATCGGTAAGGTTATCTAGGACGCAAACAATGTGGAGCAGAATTATGTCGAGCAATTCAATATAGATCCCTACTTTTGACGTAAGCAAGACAGAAATACCAGCATTGGCATGCATGGACTACACTGACCTCTATTATACAAGTACGCTGGACTGAATACGTCTACTAAAATGTCAAATTTTTCTTGTGCCGATTTGAAGCGCCCCCTCGAGCGACCAGGGTACTAAATTTGACGTTTACTATTAAAATTTACATTGCTATTGGCTGTAATGAGATCTATAATCTGTGGTCCCATTAGTTCCGAAGACGTTCACTACCTGCTGTCATGACCGACAGCGCCAAAATGGCGATAATCAAATGGCATCATTTTTTGGATGACAACCTTCAGTCCAGCGTAGGTACTTGTATAATAGAGGTCAGTGATGGACTATGAATGAAATGAATAGATTTTCATTTGCTCATCTGAATTAGTAATGTCTAGGAACTGGTTTTATTTTACGATATACTAGCTGTCCCGGCCACGCGTTGCTGTAGTAAATTCATACTACTGTCCTATAACATTGAATTTGAAGTAAAAAAAAAATGAGGACTAATTATCAAGATAAAACTATCTTATCTCTCAAGTTGGAACAAAACACACATTTAAAAAAAAAGTTAAAATCGGATTGTTAGTTTCGGAGTTTATCCCGGACAAACATCGTGACACGGAAACTATACTATAGGGTGTAAAAGACATGAACAGTCAAACGAGAACCATGTATTCTATACATCAAAATAAGCAACATTTCAAAAAATAATTCTGGGAAATGCTTTTTATTTTTTGGTGTTAAAAAAAATTGCAAATTGTACCGCGCAATGTAAAGCGCGCAACTCGCAGGCGACTCGCAAAACCGCGATAATTTTCGGCGGGCGGCCCCGTTCGTTTGTGTCCGTGCGCATCGAGTGAGCTACATTGAACGCTAACGTTTTGAAGCCATTTTTTGTTATGAAATACTAATAAAAAAAAGTAATGTTTCTTTAAACAATAATTAAGAAATAATGTTTAGAATATGTTTTCATAAAAAAAAACGAAAAAAAAATTATGACTTTGACCCTAAATAAAATCGTAACTATCAATTTCCCAGGTATAGTCTACAGGGAAAAAAATGTTATGATGGTGAGCAGAATACATGGTTCTCGTTTGACTGTTCATGTCTTTTACACCCTGTATATAATAGAAAATATACGAGCGTGCATGTGCACATCTCCCAGAGGCAAGAGCGGACTGACAATGAATGCCTGGTTAATACTCAAAAGCATAATCGTGTTGGGGTAAATTGCGCGTGGTAATCAGTGAGAAAAGCAGATACGGTAAAATTGGTTTATTCACGTTGAAAATATTTTACAGAAGACACGAACAGAGTGACGTCGAACACCAATCAAAAATATTATTTTACAAATTCAAAATTACTTCAAAACACATAATAAAAACTCCTTTCAACACGCCCCTTTAATTTAGACTGTATAAAATAATATCAAAAACCTTACAGCCTAAAATATTTACAACCTAAGACCTAATCCCTAACGCAGATACACAAAATAAATGTTTCGCTTTCGGTAAAGCCTTCGTCAATATATCTGCAGTCATCTTATCAGTTGCCAAATATTTCAGCGTGATGAATTTATTAATGTGTAAAACATTTCTAATAAAATGGTGCTTTATGTCAATATGTTTGCAGCGACTATGATGTACTGGATCATTGGCTAGCGCCATCGCCCCCTGATTGTCCACATGTAACTCTACACGCGAATATTGCACTAAGCCGATCTCAGTCAGTAAGCTATTTAAGTAGACAGCCTCTTTCATACTCTCACATAGACTTACATACTCTGCCTCACATGATGACGTTGCCACGCACTTCTGTTTTTGTGATTTCCAGGAAATACATGCTCCGCCTAAAACAAAAGCATAGCCCGAGTAAGAGCGTCGGTCTATCACACAGTTGCCCCAGTCAGCATCACAATATCCTACTACATGCTTACCAGTTTTCCTGAATGTTAACTTATAATCCATCGTTCTCTTCAAATACCGAAGCACGCGTTTTGCTGATTTCCAATGCGACTCGTCTGCACAATCTGCAAATTGGGCTAACTTTACAACACTGTTTGTGATGTCTGGTCTTGTCCCGACAGATAGGTACATTAAACTACCTATTAATTCACGATAAGGCCACTTTCCACTACCGTCTTCACCCTTTACAAGCTTTTGTCCAACTTCCATAGGTGTACTCATGTTTTCCTTAGCATTTTCCATATTGAATTTCTTTAACAAATTTAAAATAAATTTCCTCTGCGAAAGTTCAATAATATTATTGTTTTTGACAATGTCAATGCCTAACATGTATTTGGCAGATCCAAAATCTTTCAATTTGAACTCTTCAGCCAGTTCTCTTTTGAAGTTGTCAATGTGACTCTTTTCTTGCGAAGCCACTAGTATGTCATCAACATAGACTATAACAAAAAGTTTTATATCATTATCAAAACATTTATAGTAAAAACAATGCTCATTTTGAGAAACTCGAAAATTCATCTCCTTCAACTTTTCATCAAGTCTGATGTTCCATTGACGTCCAGCTTGCTTCAATCCGTATAAGGATTTCTTCAAGAGACATGTATCCCCTCCAGATTTTAGATCAGCCAACATCTTTCTAGCTTTAATCACTACTGCGCTATCACTGCTCTCAGAGTTTGTTATCTTTACTAAGCTCTCTTCTAATAACTCTGGTACTTGCATGTAGACTTCTTCGTCTAAATACCCGTTTAGATAAGCAGTATCGATGTCCAATTGATGTACTTCCAAATCTAATTCTACAGCAAGAGCCATGAGCATCCTCACAGTGTCTAATCGTGCCACGGGTGAGAATGTCTCACTGTAGTCGATTCCATAACGTTGACTGTACCCTTTCGCAACTAGTCTTGCCTTTTTCTTTTCTGTCTTATCGACATTCAACTTAGTAGTTAGTACATATTTGCAACCAACAACAGTTCGATCCACCGGTTTCTTAACCAATACCCATGTGTCATTCAACAACAAGCTCTTTATCTCTGACAGTATAGCTTGCTCCCAAGTATACTTTTCAGCACCACTTAGAGCTTCCTTTAAGCTCACTTGACCCACAAAATCTTCAGAATCAGCCTGAGGTTGGGGCTGATGAGAGTCTTCATTCTCTTCTTCTACTTCGACTGTACGATAGATTTTACGAGGCCTACCAACATGCCCCCTCTCTATCCTAGGTCTTCCACGTGCGCGCTTCCATGTTCGTGACTGCTCTTGTTGTTCATCAGACGTAGGTTGCTCCTCACTTGGTGGACTTGCCGATATATCTAAAATATTACTGCCACTTGGTTCTATTGTGGGTACTTCCGATGGTGATGTCCGAGGTTCTTGTTCACAATCTACATTAGATTGTCCTCCAACATTTGGTATTACAGAGCGTAACTCCATTTCGACTGACTTAGGTTTTGCGATAGTTTCTTTAGGTTTTTCTTCTATAAATGGATCTAAAACTTCATCTCCATCATTTATCATAGAATAACTGTTCTGAAACTTCACATCTCTTGCCACTATGAAACTTTTCCTTTCAGGTAACCATAGTTTGTAGCCTTTGACGTCTCTTGGGTATCCTACGAAGATTCCTGGAACACTTCTTTCTGCGAATTTGTCCTTTCCATCTTCTTTGTTTAGGACGTAAACTTTGGCTCCAAATCTTTGTATAAAATTAAGCTTCACGGACGTACCAAAAAACTTCTCAAAAGGAATACTACCGCCTAAACTGCTTGTAGGGCATCGGTTTCGGATATAACAAGCTGTTGCAATAGCTTCAGCCCAAAACCCCCTTGACAGACCTGATGACAGTAACATGCACCTTGCCATTTCAACAAGCGTTCTGTTCATCCTTTCCGCTACACCGTTCTGTTCTGGTGTCCTAGAAACTGTCAATCGTCTTTGTATACCCTCTCTCTTTAGGAAGTCATCGAATTCGCGATTACAGTATTCACCGCCGTTGTCGCTTTGTAAGTATTTTATTTTTTTACCTGTCAAGTTCTCAATGTAGCTCTTGTAAATCTTAAAAACAGTCAAAACCTTACTTTTACATGATAGAAAATAAACCTCACACCATCTAGTACTGTCGTCAATAAAAGTTACAAAATATTTCGCGCCTCCCAACGCTTCAGTTCTCATCGGTCCAACGACGTCTGAGTAAACTATTCGTAACTTTTCATTACAAGGTCCACTGGACTTCGTAAATGGCAACGATGTCATCTTACCTCTCGCACAAACATCACAATCGTACAACTCTTTTAAGTTCTCATCTGTCATCCTTACTTTCATGCCAGAATGATTCAAGAGTTTTGTAAGATCTTTCACATTCAAATGTCCTAATCTTTCATGCCAACCTCGCACATCCATAACACCTCTTTCAGACACCAACGAAGCTGTAACTTCCTCAACGTAATATAAATTACCCTTGCGCCCTGCCTTCAAAACAGCCTTACCGACCTTATCAGTAATTATTGCTGAATCTTTACTGAACGTAATATTGAAACCTTTATCCGCAATTTTTGCTACAGATAACAAGTTACTACGTAACTCAGGGACATAAAGAGTATCTGAAAGTGTCATGGTTCTTTGTGTTAGATCACTACATGTGGACAATCTTACTGTACCTTTGCCTTCAATGCTCGCGCTTGAATTTGTTGCCAAATTTACCTTCCCTTTATTTTTATCCAATGTTTCAAATTTGTGTACATCATTGCACAAGTGTGATGTGCACCCGCTATCAATGATCCAGATATCATGAATCGCCTTCGAATCTGTAACACAGTTAAAAGTTAAATCTGTATCAAAAATTCCTACACACACATCATCACTGTCACACCTTGAAGCACTTTGCGAATCTTCTTTCTTCACTTTGCATTCAGATGCTTTATGCCCAAATTGATGGCATTTGAAACATTTATATCTAAAGGTTGCTTTGTTTTTAGTTATTTGAACCTTTTTCTCGGACCTTTTAGTTGCTATCATAGCTTTTTCTAAATTCGTACTTTGATGTCTTGATAAATCCTCTTCCAAAATTTTTACTTTTAACACCTCTGGCTCCGGCAGATCATCTCTGGACTCTATAGCACAACGAAAGTTTTCATATTCTGCTGGTAAACTGTATAATAACATTATTGACAGTAGACCTTTATGAATCTGCACTCCCATGTCATTTAGTTTATCTGCCGCATCGAAAAACTCATTCACGTGCTTACGGACATCGCCACCTTCAGTCATTTTATGCAGTGTTAATCTTTTTAGAAAGGTCGCCTTCTTAGCTGGACCTTTAGAGGCAAATATCGCCTCTAACTTTAGCCACAATTCGCGAGACGTAGAGCACCCTCGTACATGCCTTAGTTCGCTTGAGCTAATCGACAATATCAAATCGGCCTTGGCTTTTGCGTCTCCTGACACCCAAGATTTGATATCCACGGGATCTACGGGTTTTGGTAAACTACCATCGACGTAACACCAGGCGTCATTTCTAATAAGTAATGCCTCTACCTGTATCCTCCAGCTGTCGTAATTGTCCTTACAGAGCAATTCAATACGTACATTCGCTGCTGACATCATGTACTTTGATATGACTCACTTTTCACAATTACTCGAAATTTTTCAACTAAAATTTCACTATTTACGTATTGCTTATTCTCCTGGATCCTCGAGACCTGGGCCCATAACCTTTGTTGGGGTAAATTGCGCGTGGTAATCAGTGAGAAAAGCAGATACGGTAAAATTGGTTTATTCACGTTGAAAATATTTTACAGAAGACACGAACAGAGTGACGTCGAACACCAATCAAAAATATTATTTTACAAATTCAAAATTACTTCAAAACACATAATAAAAACTCCTTTCAACAAATCGAACCATACTCTCGTAAGCGCACTGACGAGCTACTGAAGCAACACATGCAACCTGAGCGTGATGATTAGGCTTAGACAAAGAATCCTGTAGACTGGGCATCCGCGTACACCCTGTAAGGGATAGACTGAGAGTTGACATGACAGTGACAGAAGTGACTGACGTCAACAGAAGAGGCCAGGTTTTTAAAATATTACCCCATTAAATGTTTAAAATATTTTGATTTGCCTTATTTTGAAATGTTTGAAAAATGTGTGTACTCTCGAGTTCATCTCCTTTCTCATGACTGAGGCTTTAGACAACATGCATTTCGACAATCGCTCTCGCTATCGCTAAGTAAAAAAATGTATGGGATTGACTTAAGCAATCGAAAAGTGATCGATTGCTTATGTCAATCCCATACATTTTTTTACTTAGCGATAGCGAGAGCGATTGTCGAAATGCATGTTGTCTAAAGCCTCTGGATGGACGACAATAGGATTTTTGAAGTGCGCCGTGCGTCGTGGTGGAGTGGTCTGTAAAGCTAGCTAGCACATTTAGGCAGTCCGAGTTCAAATCCCTGGTAGTAGCAATCTCTCTAGCAATCTCTCTAGCATCTCTCATATTATGGTCCGGACAATATAGGCTACATTATAACCGACTTTAATAATAGAAGGAGTCGATTTTTCCTTGTAAATTATTGATTTTAGACGATTTCATTTCTTTAAAGTTTTTACACAAACTCATGTTGCGGTTGCTAAGCAACGAGAAAATAATTAGATTAATATTTCCTCGTTGCTTATAGCAACAACAACAAATGTTAAACACCATGGGGTAGGTAATGTTGCCTATCCCATGGTGTTTAACATTAGTTGTTTACGTAGTGAGATTTCAGTTTTTAAACTTAGTTTATTATTTTGATTATCCTCGTGGCGCCCACGAGTATAATCAAAGAAATAAACAATCATAAAAAGATAATCAAATTTTTTAAAACCAAAAGATCGACGCCGAGATGCCATGGTATCCCGCCTAACACTCAATTCAAAGTATTTATTGGTTCATAGCGTGGTAAAACGTAAATACAAAGTTTAATACGATTTTGGTGGAACTCCTTTTCATGGTATGTATTTACAGCTCGACCAGCAGTACGTCCTTGAATATCCGTGAATGTAAATAAATAACGACAACGATAATTCCAATAATTTATTGGTTTTTATAGCGCGGTAAAACGTAAATGCCTAGTGTGATACGTTTTTGGCGATGTCCTTTTCATGGTATTTACAGATTGACCAGCAGTACGTGCTTGAATATCCATGAATATTATGTCCTAGAAATCTGAAACATTAAGATAACTTAAATCTTTGTATTTACCCGACAACAAGGACTGCTTCAAATTATATAACTGGTATCCCTAAACTGCAGTATAATCCAGAAAAATAAGAAATCTACAAAATGACGCTCCGACAGTCAAATTATATAGCATAGTTGTCAAATTATATAGCAATTGACAACTACAACTAAACTACTAAATTTGGTCGGATTGCTATGACAATTATTGGACAATAACAATATTTTCGTAAGCAAATTTTCATGATTTTTTTAGTTTTCTATCAAGCTTGAGCTCCTATATTAATCGATTTTAATCTAAACTTTATTGTATAATGCCAATAAAATACTAATTTAAAGTAGTTTTCGTACTTACGAGTAATAACTTATTTTCTCGCAATTTCGGTAGCTACGGCTTTTACAGCCGATTACACAACAATCCATTGTAACAATCACAAGCAGGATATAGTTTCCAACACTTCTACGTTTTACACACTGATAACAACACTTTGTAAACACAAATATTTTGAATATTTACTATCACCAACAGTTTGTTATTTCGTTTCTTTGACACCAAAATTTTGTGTCAAATAAGCGAAAAGTGAAACTCTGACAAGGACAAAAATTATAATGAGTACTCTTTCACTCTTATGGGTATCTGTATACACCTATCCTTCTTACACTTAGCTGTCAAAACTCATGCCAAGTCTACAGGATTCTTTGTCTAAGTGATTAGGCCTCTGACTGGCCACCGCAAGCTGAAACGACATCTTTACAAAATGAGTCTAAAATATACTAATGCTTGCAGATTCTGCAGTCAAAGGCACCCAGGTGATGTCAAAACAATCCAAGCTGGGAATATCTTATTATTTTTTGACAGTGTTCAACTAATGGAGTACTATATCAATTGACCTTTTTAGGTTGTAGTGACTTAAATAGAAATAATAAATAAATGCATGTGCACAGCCAGTCCTAGGTCCCATGCTAACTTATTAGTTACTCGTAGAATAAAAGGTGAAGAATTCACTAGATCTTAGTGATTTTTTACGGGCTTGCTTTAGGCTACCGAAAGGTTGTGGAAGATGCGGGTTCGAGTCCCGCCTGAGGCAAGTCGATTTTTTTCAGTGCATTTTTCTAGTATTAATATTTACGCGTTTATAAACGCAAAAATAAAATTATTCCATAATCTACCGAAAGGTTTTATAACGTTCCTTGGATTTGTGGGAAACGAAGAGCTTCGAGAAAAAACATGGGGGGATATCTAATCGCTTCAATTTGAGAGTCTCCAGGGCGATGGTACTGCTCCCTTTTGACTATGTGTTTTGTAAATTACGAAAATGTAATGAACCAATTGAATAAAATAGAGTTTAGAATCAGTGAGCAAAAATTAAGAATAACAATTAATATACACATTATTTTAAAGGTACAATATTGCCCGAACGTGCTTGATGATCCCGAGCTGATCGCAGGAAAACATAGAACTTTACTCACCTTCACTTCTTACATGACGTCTATTATTGACTATGTTCGACCACAGGACTTGAAAAAGGAATTGAATGATAAGTTTAAGGAAAAATTCCCGCACATAAAATTGACCCTTAGTAAGCTCAGGAGGTAGGTATTTCTGTTTTAAGCCTTTAATTATAAATGATTGAATAGTTGAATTCATCGTATAATAATTGTCTTTTGTATTTTAGCATAAAAAAAGAAATGCGTAAAATTGCAAAACATGACAGCGGAGGAGTTGATTTGCTGTCAGTCGCACAGGCGTATGTTTACTTTGAGAAATTAATACTTGCGAATCTCATCAATAAAGACAACAGAAAACTATGCGCCGGAGCCTGTTTGATGTTGTCAGCCAAACTAAACGACGTCAAGGGTGAAATCCTGAAAGCACTCATTGAGGTTCATATTTTTAATTATTTTTTACATATTTCCTGGTTTTAATGAATTTCTGAATTGGTTTTATTAGTAAAAATTTTCAATAATATTTATTAACTTGTACTGTTATTTGCAATAGTATGTAGCAGTTCTGAATAGCCAACTCATTAAGGACCATCGGCTGTCTATAGCATTTCTCGAATTTGACGATATGTTTAAAATACTTGAAATTATCCATCATAATTAGGGTTCCGTACCCATAGGGTAAAACGGGACGCTATTACTAAAACTCCGCTGTTCGTCCGTGTCACCAGGATGTATTTCTGTTGCCGCTATAACAACAAATAATAATAAATAGAATAAAATAAATATTTAAGGGGGCTCACATACAAAAATCGTGATTTTTATTTGCTTGTTTTGCTCGATATTAATAACGGCAACAGGTAGACGCTTGAAATATTCACAAAATTTTTAGTTATAGGTATATTCACTTTAAAAATAAATAATAAAATTAAAATAAAGCAAATATTTAAGGGGGCTCCCATACAACAGACTTGTTTTTTTGCAACAGACTTGTTTTTTTTTATTGATATTGATATGGCACCATCCTTCCGCGAACACAACTCGCACTTGGTCGATTTTATTAAAGCTTACTCTCACTCTACACTACTTCCTCGGTATATTCTACACTACTTGCTAGGAATAGTGATTCCTTAGTGGTATCACAATATAGAGAACGATACAGTACTTTGACTCCATAATTATACTTATAGTGACGAATCGGCGCACGCACACATACAAACGTCCGATTGTGTTGATCCAGAGGCCTTAGTATGAGTTTCGATAGTTTTCGAGCTCGATCAAACGTATCGTCTCTTTTCATACATTGCCCACTAGCGCCCCTAACGTAAACTATCAGAAACAGTGGCCAATGTATGAAGAAAGACGATACGTTTGATCGAGCTCGAAAACTATCGAAACTCATACTAAGGCCTCAGTTCTTACTGGGACCTATTCTACCCGCCAATATCGCTTGTTACTTTCTCGTATACGTAGTATAGAGAAAGTCTTGTAATCGTCAAAAAATTCGACCTCGAAATTTTGACGGATTTACACGTTTTGGACCTCCCTGAATCCAAAACTACCGTTTTTGGAATTATGTCTGTGTATGTGTGTGTCTGTGTGTCTGTATGTCTTTGTGTGTGTGCGTTATCACGATAACTCGAGCATGCTTTAGCTTATTGCAACCAAATTTAACATACCTGTATGACATCAAAATATAAGGTTTCTATCAAATTTTGAGCCGTCGAGCACGAAAGTTAAGCAACCAAGTGCGCGGTCGGTACTCGGATGGGTGACCAAAATTTAACATGCATGTATGACATCAAAATATAAGGTTTCTATCAACCTTTGAGTCGTTTCCGGTATACGAGAAAGTCAAGGGGAGACTGCTCCCGATTTTTATTTTCTCTTTCTATGTAAGAACTATAAAAGAATCGCATCACACAGTAACTATATCGAAATTTTCTCAACAAAACCATTCTATTTCAGCGCATCGAAACGACTTTCCGGGTGAACAGGAAAGATCTGATGCGTTTCGAGTTCGCTGTTCTGGTGGCACTCGAGTTTGGCTTGCACGTGCCTCCTTATGAGGTGTTCCCTCACTACCAGCGGCTGCTCCACGATTCGTGACCCTGGCGAAGGCTGGCCTTCGAGCCGTGCATCCGCGTCTGCCACCGGAGGCGAGCGAGCATCGTAGACAACTTGAGGGCGAGCGCATGGATGTAAAATGAATAAAAGCAGAGGCGTGCACACCGATTTTTGGCAGTATGTAGTTTTGAAAATAAACTTATCCATTTCAGGAATTCAGCATAGTGTCGGTTTTCAGTGACTTTTAACCAAGGAACGTATATCCCTATCCGGAATGCTGACGGCAACCTCAAAATCGTTCCGAAAATAAAACTACATATATAGATGGTGTCTCTTTCTAGTAATGTGTCCATACAGTTGCAAGAAAGAGACTTAATCCTTCGTTGTCTGCTCGGAATCTTTCCCTTTTGATATGATAAAATCAAATCTAGACCATAACTGTATCTTTATAAAGTACAAAGTTCATTTCATGGCATTGTTTCAGCATTCCAGTTAGATTTACAAGTTCCTTGCTTTTAACTCATTTTATGTCTGATACTGGCAGTATGTCTTTATGTGTACTTAATGAAATGTTACATTATTTAAACCCCTTTGAGACCGGAATTTTATTTATTTAGCGGGTAAGGTATGGGGTGCTTATTTGCTCGTAAGGTGTGCACGCCACTGGCTATAAGTACTTACGAGCTTAGTATTGTTTACTGATCGCCTATGAAAGTTTCGCCGCAAAGGTCATAGTGTCTTTTATATATACCTGTTGTGTTTACTGTACTCCACTGGTCATTAAAAACAACAACCAAGGGTCCATTAATCTTGAGCCAATATCGATAAGGACAGAACATACCAAATGTTATTTTGTATAGGTTTGCCCACAGATTTAATAATACAAGGAGATAGGCCAAGCCGGTGTTTAACTTGTGACAAAGCCCTGTGGGCATACATTTCCGCCACTTCGCCTTCCGATAAAGTCAAGTGAATACGTAACTCAGCGATTCGACCGATCTTCTTTGCGGCTGTGCTTATCTTTCATTGCTTCGCAGTCCTTAAGACGCGCGCAATGAATAGTGTATATTACGGCATGCTCAACTAAAACCATGTTATGTGGTACGGCCGCTGATCGCGACACTCGATCTTCCTATGAACTCGGCGATTCGACCGATCTCCTGTGATCGTCTGTGGGTTTACCCTTTCACTCACTACAAAAATGACATCGGTTGGTTTATATTTATTCTTTATCGAATTTGGCTCAAGGATGCGTGAGGTGTTCAGGGATGGGAGGGGGTTGAGCCGAATCTCGCCCAATCTCACGTTGGGAGGACAAATATCACGTAATTTTTTTCCCGTCAAAAACAGTGTAAAGTTGCGATGATTAATAAAATTTGGTTAAATTAAAGTTAGAAATGTTAGTTGTCTAAAATATGGATAATCCGAGACAATAATATTCATCGTCACTATCCGATCGCCGATTGTTTAGGCATCGCCCTTAGTATGAGTTTTGAGAGTTTTCGAGCTCGATCAAACGTATCGTCTCTTTTCATACATTGCCCACTGTTTCTGATAGTTTACGCTAGAGGCGCTAGTGGGCAATGTATGAAAAGAGACGATACGTTTGATCGACCTCGAAAACTAACAAACTGGGGTACAGCACACGGGCGACTCGACGAATGTTGCAGCTATGGTACTACGTAGGTACGAGCAGAGTAACAGCCCTATGAATACATATATTGAAAAATCTCAAGTCAGATTAGAGGGGGAGGGCTGTAGAACCAAATCTTGCAACATCTCATCAGGGGTGGGGGCGGGAGGTGGTCAGAATATCGTTAAAACACCTCACGTAATTAATGAACAACTCCCAAGAACCCACCAAGAGTAAGGTATTTCCTTGCGATTATTCAGATTAATATTGATAACATTGATAGTACTGACTGTGGATTTATCGACGAAACGTTCATTGACGAACAGTAAAGGTCATAGCACACTTAGTAGCTCGGAAAGGTCGCGCCTCTTTTTAACACGATTATATTAGTTTCACCTGTATGTTTGTTTGTTTGTATGTATGTAACTGACTCGCTTGGACTCGATTTTGACCCATTTTAAACGGTCAGATTTCATTTAAACTTTATAGACTTATCAAAGACCGGTGACATTACAATACTTCGATAAGAATATCCCATTATACTGATTAGAATCGTCAAGACTCATTGAACGTTTGGATTGTTAGTACAGTTATACATCACTAGATGGCGTTGTTATTGTTAAGTTGGTGGTGAATTGGTGATAAGAGATTTTTTTTTAATAATATTAGTACTTTCATATGCGGTTACAATTCGCACTAAAAAGTGGAAAATAAAATAATAGTCTAAAAAAACTAAAAAAAAGCCACGCTTTTATGTTAAATCGGACTAAAACGTGAAAAATAACTTTTTAGTACCTATAGAAACTAAATGCTGAATGAAAAGTATGTGTAATATTTAGAGAAAAGTGTGGAGTGCTCTATTTAAATGTACCAATTATTTTTTTACTATAAACGCTACGGAATAGCGGCTACGAAACGACCGTAGAGCATCGCCTCTTTTAAAAGAGGCGATACAGATCTGAGCTGATAAGTTTGCTATGACCTTTATTCGGTTTATGATTCGACGCTGAGTACTTACAAGTGCTCAAATGTATAGCACAAACATGTACAAGGTACTGAAGTATTATTCCGTTCGTTACTATACCAACCCGGTATATCATTCTCACTATTTTTTAAACCACTCTTTAGCAAGAGCTAGTTTTAATTACCTACTAGGATGTTATTATTGATTTCGTAATGTGCAATATTTTTTCTTATACATACTGTCATGGCTGTAAGTTTTGACAGTTTTTGATTACACGCTAGGTTCGAGATTGAGTATCTAAGTTAGTTTTGGTGTTAATTTTAAAATTTTCAAGAATTAAGGTAGTACCTAATTTATACCGTATCCGACTCCCGCACAAGAGTATTCAAATATGGACACATTTTACAGTGACTAGAGGGCAGTACGCTAGCTGTTTACTATTATATTCTGTAAATGTAATATGTATCTTCAGTGTACGTGCTTATAAGCTCATATTTGAATGCACATTTTCTGTCGAGCGGGAGCGGTGCAGTATAATAAATACTATGACCTTTTAATGTAAATTTTGCGAAAACACCCGCATCTATAGATCTCTAGATCTTAGGCCCTTTATACACTTCGACTTTTAGCAGCGGGATTATGGTCGCGCACTTGCTTCACTGCATACATGATAATTGAATCGTTGCTAAAGTGCAGTGTGTAAACGCTCCTTATGTTGTGACTCTTGTTGCCTTTGCCAAATAATATGGTTGCATTTTTGTCACAGTAATAATATTAAATTAAGTATTACAAAAGATCTTAACGGCTTGCAGCGTCAAGTTTAGCAATAACTTTATCAACAAAATGTTACCTATTATATTGTTATTATTTCGAATAGATATGGTTTGAAACTGTTAAAATAGTTGCCAGTTTTATAATAATAAGTACTTGTTATATTATTGTCATTCTTTAATAGCTTATAATCAAAATAATATTGTTAAATCAAGTATACGTGTTTGTAATAAAAAAAACTAGATATTATTAAGTAGGTACCTACCTATAAATGAAATTATAGCATCCCCAAAACAAAAGGTGTATTAAAATTTATATGTAGAATTTAATTTTTAAGCGTATCAAAACCATTTAATTTTCAGTCAGTTGACTATAAGAATTTATGATGTCACAAATTCGTAATACACAGTATATATATATACAACATGTAAATTAAATAACCAACATCCTGAATACAGGTGGTTTGGGATCGGCTTCTGAGTTGATTTCATAATTTTGTGTAAAAAAAAAACGACTTTTAAAAAAAAAAAACAGAAAAAAAACATAAGTACCTACTTAGAAAATATTTGATGTACAATATTTTCGGGGTACCTTTGTTTTTTTTTTTCAAAAAAATTATGAAATCAACTCAGAAGCCGATCCCAAACCACCTGTATTCAGGGTGTTGGTTATTTAATTTACATGTTGTATAGCTTGCGCCAAACTTCTAGTTCGCTCTCAAGTTGTTTCCGCTTCGTTCGCACAGTACCACCTACCAACAAGGTTCAATTTCGTACTGTTCAGTAATCGCCTCGAACTAGAAGTTTGGCGCTAGTCAAAATGTAAGGAAGAATAATGTTTTAACAGTTAATAAAACGTACCTATCTCACCTCACTTGACAGGCAACACCCCTATTTATAATGCTCAACATTTAGGATGAATATAGTATGACGAGAGCAGATAGACATTTTTGAGTAGGTCTAGGTACCTACTTTAGCCAAAAAACCTGCCCAAACACGGAGCTGCAGACCTGGTTGGGAAGTACCAAATAGCTTATAGCTCCAAAGTTGTATTTTTTTTTTGCCAAAATGTCCTTGAAACAATCTGAAACTTTTATATCTTATAATTGAATATTAAAAGAGTAAAAAAATAAATAAGCCAGTTCATTTAGGCAGTTCTTTGACTTTGCCAGATGCTTGCAAAGACAGTATTACTTACAGGACAATTATATAACAGGATTTCAGCTTGCCTCAAGTAGGTACCTACTCAAATATCGCTATTGCAGTTGCGTTATGAGATCAATTTGTATGGGAAACACGATTTACGCTTCTTTCCGCTAGGGGCGCTATTCACGTTTCCTATACAAATTACAACAGTTACGTATTTTAAACGACTATAGGTATAAGTAGGTAGCTAAAGTTAAATAGATACCTCAGAATATAGATAAATACTTTAAGAATTTGAGATTGTAGTCAAAGTAAAGGAATCAAATATTTTTCTGTATCTTTAAATATTTCTCTCAATTAATTTTAGCTCTTCTGCACTTTGCTCCAAATGTAGTTTAACTATAAATATATTATAGAAAATATTAAAGTGGATAAGAACTAAGACGTACAAAATATTTTAACTGTTGAAGTGGTTTTAATAGGTATTAAGTAGCTTACTAATTTATAGTAATTAAGTACCAGCATGAAAGTTTCAGTTAGGCCATTATCACTTTTGGTATCTAAAGTTGGCCCATTCCTGAACGGCTCGGTGCGTTTTCGATTCGGTCCTGTACCCGTTGTGTACGTTTTTTAGTACTTATAAAATTTTGAAACGATCGTTTACAATAAGACCGTAACATAGACTTAAGAAACTAAACTAACTACTTCTATCCATAGTATAAAATAAAGTCGCTCTTTCTGTATGTACACATAGAATTTTTAACCTACGCAGCTAGGGTTACCATCCGTCCGGATTTGTCCGGGACTTCTAGTCTAGGCTTTAGTCCGGCCCTTTAGTTTGTCCGAATTTTTGGTTTAGATGGAATATAATAATAATATATTTCCACGCTCACACCAATTATCTAGCCCAAATTAAGTATCATTAAGAACTTGTGTTATGGATACTAGATAACGGACAAATTTAATACAGATATGTTATAAACAAACCTAAATAAATACCTAGATAAACAAACATGACTCGTAAATAAATGTTCGTGTTCATCAAACAAACATTTGCTTCTACCAGGACACGAATCCGGACCGCTTGATGAGTAGGCAGCGTTACTGACCACTCCACCACGACGGCGTCTAATAGAGTAATAAAAATATGAATATGAAGTAGTAATAGGCATATGAGTATTAAAAGTTACACAACTAACATCAAATAAGTCAATCGATCGCCAGTTTTTAAACGATACCCGTACCCCGCAACCTCCCACCCCGACCCGAAAGACCGTTCGTTACCATATCTATACCACTGGTACGAAACCTGATGTTTGCATTTTGTGTATAAAATGTGCGGCCTATTAAATAATTTGATTAATTAAATATTCATATAAGAAAAGGTAGCATCTGTCAAAAAAATCAATAGTTTTCTTGTTTTCTGATTTTTTAATGCAAGCGCAAAATGCTCCGCTCCACTCAATATGGCCACAGCGTAGATATATACAGTGGATCGATACATTTGAAGTTGAGGAAAATATAGACATACAATGGACGAGCAGAGTTTTCCAAACAAACGTGTGGCAGTTTGGTGGTGCCACGCGCCCCTCTCGTACCGGTCCCCGTCACGATTGCTCTGTCTAAACGTGCTCATTGGCCGACTATAATAACTTATACAGACTGGTATGGCCAAGGTCTCTAATCCTTATCGTCCCCTTAAATGCGAGCTTTCAGTTACATTGTTGTGGTACAGATTCAGTGCATAGCGCAGTACACGCGGCTCGATACCGACCGAACCAATCGATTTGACTATTCTGTGACGCCAACTCCACTCCGCTGCCCCCGCCGTAAAGTGTATGTGCAGATTCTGAACCGACAGGAAAATGCACCGATCTGGGCAGGAAGGGGCCTTAGGATAGGATGGATTTAATGAAAAGCATACATTTTAATTAGAATTTGTCGAGTGTGAATTTCATTTTACTAAGATCATAATAATGTTATTCCACTTCTAATAAAAAGCACTAAGCGGCCAAATTAAAATGTCGACGTGCGTGGCTCAACAATGGAACTTTGCGAAAGCTTATTTTTAATAAATATCTTTATCTTGCAAATTAAGATATCTACATTTTAAAATGCGTAGAATAAGTATCTAATAATATTGGAAAGAAATATGAATTAAGAGAAAAATTATCTTATTTTTTTTCTAAAATATATATATATTTTTTAAATAACACTATTTTAAAACTTTGTGTAAATAGACTTGTCTGTGATCATAAACCTATTTCAATGTTTTAAACATAGTGAAAAATGCTGACTGTTACCAAAGATTCCTCAAATAAAACTGTTATAATTTGTACTTACCTAGTTTGAAATGAATACGCTACGTACAGTAACCGAGTGTGCAATACGCGATAGTTATTTTTTTTATAATACCTTAATTTAATTCAATTGTAATTCATATTTTCATTACATTATCTTCGGCTACCTGTGGTCACAACACAACTGACGTTAACTGGCCTACTGGGTCTATTAGGGTGTTACCAATCGGTCGATGGTAGAAAGGATGTATCGACATTCGACACCGATCGGTATGGTAAAAAATATTGAGCGATGTCGACATACCATTCTTCTCATCGATCGCCGATCGATCGACTGCTACCTTACCACCATCTTTAATCGCGATCCAATTTAAAACCTAAACTGAATAGAATCATTAATTCGTACTATGACGCTTTCTACGCGACTCAGTTTTGGCGCTACTTTCGACAGCAATTCAGTTCAGAGTTGAATCGCGAACGCGATATCATTCATTCAATTTGTATGCAGAATTCTTGTAAAAGCGTGTTAAAAAAATAATTCAAATAAACTAAAGTATTCTTAAATATAAAATAAAAATAATATTCAAATAAAACAAATAAAAAGGTTATTGTCAAAATATGACTAAAGACGAGGCTGTATGGCCTTTAGTTCCCCTTGCTTTCCCTAAAAATAGGGAGAGTTAAAAAAAAAGACCAGCGATATTATTCTTTCGAATCAGTAATATGAAGATGATTGTATTGATGGTACGAAATAATGCGATTCGGTTTACGAACCTATTATTATTTAGACAAGTCGGGGCTTTTTGCGTCACTGCGACCTATAAAGATCTATTGTGACTAGCCTCCGAGTAAGTCCTATTGAGGCCTTACATGTACTCCTTTAGCTGGCCACTATCTAAAAATGATAATATATTACCAGCTTGGATTGTTTTGATATCGTCTGGGTCGAATGTGTCTTCCCAAATGAACGAACCTATACTCAACCATGTGGAATTTGAATCGCTTTTATAAAGATGGTTGTAAGGCCCCTGGTCTGGTAACACCGCACCCTTAGACCTAGTTCACCGTTACATATTTTGTTGACAGGGAAGTAGAGTCGAAAACTATCACCATTTTAAACAAAATATATTTAATACTTAGATATAATCGACAAAGTATAACATGTACACAGTGCATCGCATCATGGCTTTTGTCCTTCACCTATCTATCTATCTATGAACTGTTAGGTCTGATCCACCAACCTTCGCTTTATTTAAACTTCCAGTTAGTGTCAAGAAGGTAGTTTCGAATACTCTGATACCCAGTAGGTATGCATACCTAGTTTTTGTTATACCAACCTACTAACACTTCATCAATGCCTCATACTTATCACAATCATGATTTTTGTATTATAGTTATAGCTTACCTACTTTTTAAGAGGTGATAGCCCGCAAAACACCAGGCTTAATAAAAACCTAAGTAGGTAATATTTAAGCCTTAGCTCTTCCCTCAATGTATTAAATTGTTCCTATCATCATAGGTACCTATACCTAACCTACCCAATTATTGTTGTTAAAATTTTGTTGTGTTCTAATAAAAAAAAATAGTGCTACTCAGGAGTTTTCTTCCTTCTTCCATCCTTATTACATTACACTATGCAATAACTTTGTCAGATCAAATCAGGAATGAGGAAATCCGCAGTAGAACGAAAGTGTACGAGTATGACATTAGCCCAAAGAATTGCAAAACATAGGGCGTGGGCGGGGCATTGCTTCCTTCTCGAGTGGTGACCACGCACCGCAGTGTAGGACTGACGTCAGAGGATAGTACGGCGAGCACCGTCTGCATACTAGCAGAAAAAACGTACCTACATAGGTATAATATTATAACTTTGAATGTATGTGGAATTTAGAAAAAAGGAGAACGTAACAGACATAAGTACTTAATCTTTATTTTTGTTAAAAACATTCTAAAATATAAATATGGGATATTTCCATAGAGGTAGTAAAGTAAAATGTTTTCTCCGTTTGTAGGGAAGTGTGCTCTCCTTAAGTAACTACTATCCTCTTAAGGTTGCTGATCGCGCCTGGGTGCGAGCAGCAACGGTCTAGTCGTTGTGGCATTTATTGGGGGAGGCTATGTTCAACAGTGGACGCCCTGGGGCTAAAATGATGATGATGCAATAACTTCTTCCCCGATTCTAAGTATATCTAGGTATAACAAACAGCACAATTATAAGTACACCCCCATACCTAACGATGTACATATTTTGATACAGGCTCAGCCGGCCTATTCGCTAACTTTTTTCGACAGATGAAAGTGATCACCGAGTGAACTACTTATATGTATATCCATTGCTGTTTTTACATATCAACTGCCATAATAGCGTGTCGTGTAATAACAGCAATGGATATGTAATTCACTCGGTGATTATCACTTTCATCTGTCAAAAAAAATTGCGAATAGGCCGGCTGGACAATAAAACACAAAATGTATGGAAAATTTCAAAATAAAATTTACAAGTTTTCTATGTAGGTATACTTACCTACCGATAATACTTAGTAATATTCGATATAAGACGACGGTTCCCATAATTAACATAATTATCAGGTACATTGCTGTAGCAGAACTCAATGCAAAGATGCGCTACAAACAATAACAAAGTGGCTCACCGTCGGTCGTTTCGACGTGGGCTAATCAACGGCACTCAAAGAAATTATCAAGGCCGCAGTGTTATAGCAGCTTGCACCACCAGTTACTGTACTTGATTTACATAAATAAATTACACTTAGATATTTAGATATTTTTATGTCCTAGATATTAACAGAAGCTCATTAAACAATAAACATTCAATATAATGTGCATTTTCAACATGTGGATATGGTTCACTGCAATTGCTACAATCAATTTACAGTGCAGGCAACTGTAATAGACTTCATATATGAAACCACCATCCGCTCTAAATTTCAAAGTTGATAAAACCGTCCGCCTATATTTTTTCTAGTCATTCACGCGTGTACGTAAGTGAGATTAGTGTAACAATTATATCTGTGCATTAGAACATGAAGTTATAATGAATAATAAGGTAAATAAGTGTGAAGTTATCTAAGTGTTGAAGTGAATATCGAGTCTCTTAAAAATATTTTAAAAGTATCTACTTAGGTACACATTTTTTAACCATAATTTTCAATTAGGTGTCGGTGGTGCTATTTTTGGGACTATGCCTTTTGACGGCCAGTCGCGGTGATGAAGAAGAATCCCGCGAAGTTCCTAAAGAAATTCTGCCTAAGGAAACTACCGAGTCTACTCCAAAAAAAAGTTTTGGATTAAACGATTTGTCAATTCTGCGAAACTGGAGACCAGAGAGACTCATGAAATTAGGTGACTTAAGTTTCTATCTCTTAGTGGTGAACAAGGTTTAACCCCATCAGTAAAGCGGGAACGGGCACCGTATAGCCTATAGATGTTTACAGCAACTTTAACCAACCATAGTGTCACTCTTTCTTTACCTCTGCAGCCCTAGCTCAGATCTTAAACGCAACTCCGCGGAAAGATTTACTAATAGGTACATATTGTTATTCGACTGTTGCTATTCTGTTAAAATCATAGTTTGATTATATACTGGGTGTAAAAGACATGAGCAGTCAAACGAAAACCACGTATTCTATACATAAAAATAAGACATATTTCAAAAAAAATATTGCTGGGAAATGATTTTTATTTTTTGGTGTTACAAAAAATTGCAAATTGTACCGCGCAATGTAAAGGGTTCAACTCACACGCAACTCGCAAAACCGCGATAATTTTGCTTGACGGCGGCCCCGTTCGTTAGTGTCCGTGCGCATCGAGTGAGCTACATTGAACGCTAACGTTTTGAAGCCATTTTTTGTTATGAAATACTAAAAAAAATGATAATGTTTCTTTGGACAATAATTAAGAAATAACGTATAGAATACGTTTTCATAAAAAAATTAAAAAAAAAATTTTGACTTTGACCTTCAATAAAATCGTAACTATCAATTTCCCAGGTATAGTCTAAAGGAAGAAAAATGTTATGACGGTGAGCAGAATACATGGTTCTCGTTTGACTGCTCATGTCTTTTACACCCTGTATATTTAGTATACCCATACCATATAAATATTTATATACTTATTGCCCACACTGCAAAATCTTACCACCTATTAGTCCCGGTGAATTCTGTGATTTACGGAAATTTTATGATGGTACACGCACAAGAAAAACGGTGCGAAAAACAATCTGTCGCAAATCCATTGCGAGCGTCGCACTTCGTTTTCTTAGGCGCGTGAATATTTTGTGCCCTATGGGAGATTGCCTTAAAGAAAGTTGGAGGGCGAGTGTTCCATGAGAAAACCATGGTCGAAGTTTTATCTTGACGCACAAGGTTATAACTTTTATCTCACATATTTACGATAAGGCCAAAGATGGAAATGAGCTTCACCCGGTACCCTCAACTGAAGAAGAGGGAATGGTTAATCATATCATTAACTGGCGTGAAAACAATAATGCGGTAGCTACTCACTAGATCACAAATTCACCTACCTTTAAAGTGATGGAACCCTTAACCTCTAAATCTAACCACGAATGCGGTTGAAGAGTTCCCCAGGAAGAGAACTGGGTGCAGAACCTTATCTCTTTTATAGATAATATTATATACTTAAATATTATTAATTTAATACCCATACTAATTAATATTTTCTCTGTCCTTAGGTCGTATTTTAAATGAGTTAACACGCTCTCATGAATCATTTGAGAGCGAATTGGATGAACGCTACTCGCACCGTGGCCGACACAATTCTCATAGACGTAAACTGAAAAATAAAATAAAAATTCTGTTTAAAATACACCAGTTCGAATCTTAAGAAAATCTTTTATTTCCTAATACTAATAATAATATCTAGTTAGGTAAGTATAATAAGTATATACTATAAACAATAGTAACTTACAAATATGTGTAGTTAATACGTATCTGCTTTTTAAATATCTAAATATAGGTATAACAATAACAACTATGACCCAAGGACAAATATGTACTATCTTCATGCTTATCAAATAAACATCGTCCCTACCAGGATTCGAACCCGAAACGCTATACGTGCAGGCAGAACGACCGATGAACGGGAGGCGGCGGATACCTACTCTGTGGCGGCTGGCGGCGCGCAGCACGATAACTAAGTGTATTATTATATCTACTATAACAACCATAGAGTTAAATATACAGGGGAAAATAACAACGATGACGCACACCGTGAATGGTAGTTTCAGTCATTTCATTATTTAATCATTATCCTCATTACTAATAGTGTTGCAACAGAACTCTGCTTCCGCTTCCGCTTCTGCAGAAGTTCCGCAAGATTTTTCACTTCCGTTTCCGTTTCTGCTTCCGCAAACTTTTTAACAGAACTCTAAACGGAGGTTACAGCGAAGAGCGTTGGGGTGGAGGACGCGTGGACGACTGGACAGTGTCCCATAGTATAAGTAAACAAGTGCGCCGACTGAGCTATAATTGCCTACTCGTGTAGGATGGTATAGGGCTGTCGTCATAAAATATGCCAGGCCAGTTGCGATACCTGTAATAAGCCTAGTGTGTTATGAATTTTCACTTACACTATGATTGACAGGTAATAAAGCACAGTAACAGGCACAGAGTGTTTACTTTGTAGTAATAGGGCTCTATAATGTATTGTTTCAGAATTATTTTGTGTTTTGTGCATAAACATATACTGGAAACTGACTCCTCAAAATAAATCATGTGGGTAGGTACTTAATATAAAAAAATTCAAAGTCGCACTTTCCCGTTTTATTTATTAGCTCAATAAGTGTGTGGAAGGGGATCAAAAATTTCGTTATCTATTTTTAGCTCCCATGCACCGTTTTCGAAACATGTAATAGCGTTTTTGTACTTAATTTATTTTATTGAAATTATGTTAGTTGAAGTTCCATATAAAAACACTCAAAAATTGCTACACCCTTATCTTATTTTCTGAATTACAAATTCATTTAATAACTTCATTTTGACAAAGAAATCTTGCAGATAGCCATGTCATGCCGGCAAAGAATAGCATCACCCCATATCCTCCATGAGTGTCGTACAAGGCGACTAATGGATCAGCAAAGGGGTATTTGATCACCTTATACTCCCTCCTCGAATCCGCATTGGGTTAGCGTGGTGGACTACTGCCTAAACCTTCGATAACAAGGAGAGGCCTTGTGTCCCAGCAGTGGGTCGATTTATAAAGGCTGTTTTGATGATGATGATGAGTCAACTCCATTGCTAAAAACGCAGTCAAAAAACTTGGCATTCTTTCAAAGGTGAAACGGTATTTTACATCTGAGCAGCTCCTAAGCCTTTATCGAGCCCAAGTTCGCTCCTGCATCTTCATGCAGGAGCGTGTTGTCACCTTTGGGACGAATCTGCACGTAATCAGTTGGATGCACTGGATTCTGTGGAGCACAGAGCGAGGAGACTTATTGGCAGTGAGGCACTCGCTGAGGCTAATCTCTAGTGTAGCTTGCTTGCCTCTCGGTCTTTTATCGGTTGTATTTCGGAGTGTGCGGAGGTTCTTCATAATTTGATCCCTCCAGCCCCTTTTCCACCAGACGCGGTGAAGGCTTTCACGGTTGTGGATATACCTCCCATCGGCGCGAAACGCTTTGCTTCCTATTTCGTTATGCAAACATCTAAGGAGTGGAACTCGTTGCCAAGGTCTGTTTTTCCGGATCTATATACTCTGGATATTCAAGGCCAGAGTGAACAAGCATCTTCTAGGAAAGCATGTACCATCTTAGGCTCCATCATCGCTTTCCATCAGGTGAGGTTGTGGACAAACGCTCAGCCTATCAAACATTTAAAAAAAATGTTTGTCTTTTTTGTGCTTTTTCTTCATAGTATTAACACTTCTGCTTCTGCTTCCGTTTCCGCTTCCGCTTCCGCTAAGATTTACTTTTGACATCTGTTTCCGTTTCCGCTTCCGTTAAGACACTTCCGTTGCATCACTAATTACTAACATAAAGCATGGGCAGTCTACGCACCGTGCGTGCCGGCCGGCATAGTAAAAACAGATCTTGACTTGATCTTGACCTACCCTACTTACGTGGATCCAAAGTACCATAGTTTCTAATTATTATTCTATAGACATTATAATCCTACAATACAACCTTAATATAACCTATTTTAATATGTATACCTCAGATGTCAATTTGGGTATTCCTTTATCTTTATTTACAGGTTTTAATAATTATTTAATCAATCATTTCGTAATTAGAGAGAAAATATAATTATTATAGAGTTTACAATTTTCTAGTCCACCGAGGTATTCATGATATATTTCAAATCTTAATAATATTGAAACGATGTATTACGTTGATTCTCAAAGAACTCTTACTCGTCGTGAAAGTTCCTTAATTACTTCTCGAAGGAGTGATGGATTGGACTTCGAAGCACTTTCTACAGCCCGCAATCCGTCTATTGTCCCATTCGCGAGTGAATCAGGGACTTCGCTCATGGTGCGGCCGAGGGGTTCAGTGCAAAAAGAAATAGTGACCATGATGTTTGAATCAATGTTGGGTAGTATAGTAGATTCCTGGGAAGTAATAGTTCCGCAAAAATCTGAAGACATTACACTTTTAGGAAAGACAGCCAGATCAGCCAGTGAACTTACATTTAGTGGGAAAAAGAAAAAAACTAACGGTTAGTTCAAATACCGATGGTCCAAAGAGAGACCTGCAAACATTTTCACACCTCTGTCCATCCAAAAATCAGTAGGTTAAGTGGGTATGTTCCGTTTTCATATAAGTACCTACCTAAAGTAAAATATTTTATCTTAAAACCTGAAGCGGTGTTAATAATTTATCTATTTATCGTTGTATAAAAATAAGTAGGTAATACTTATAACATGCTTATTTAACTCGGTAAGTAAAAAAAATTTGGATGTCTCTATTTGGACCAATCTGTGTTTTAAATACTGAAAAAGAAGAGGGAGAAAATGTTGACTAATTTTGTAATTTCAGTAAAAGGTACTAAAGGAAACAGAAGGTCAAAATTGGAGTTGACTGATGGGGATCCGGTAAACATTTCTTTTAACACTCTTCTTTATACTAGCGTTAAGGTTATTTACGTAGGTACCTACCTACTCCTATGTAGATAAAATTTATTGTCATCTCCCTGCTAAATCTGCGGTACCATTGCTTATTATGGGGCAACTCGCCTTTGGGCCGCGGCGTACATTACGCGGAGTAAATACAGTAGTATAGTAAAGCCGAATGCGTGGGCCAGAATACCACGGGAAAAAAGTGGTATCTTTATTGCTGTGACATAATTATGGTGCAAAGTATCCGCCGAGGCGCCGAGCTAATGGCGCTCTCAAAAACACTTCCCCATGTTTAGGAATCAGGTTAGCCGGGCACTACCTGGTCTAGGCACACGCCAATCTCATGTTCTACCTCAGTGTCCAGCTTTGTTGGTCTGTTAAAAGAAATCCTCTCTAAGGTAAAATAAAACTTTTTTTTTAAAAAAAAAAGGTCAAGCAAATGACCAAATTCCACCTGATGGTAAGCAGAAGGGGAGTCCAATTGTAAAGATGTGCAAGGGATCGAAGGAAGATATCAGTCCGGTTCGAAACCCTGTTGATGAGAGACGTGTATTGTGCGTGTAGCAAAAAAGTCAGGGGTGCTCAACATGTTTACCTCTAGATGTGCAGGCTGTTCCGAAATTGTTGGCGATGGTGCCGACTGTTCTATTTGTAAGAAGACGTACCATTTTTCGGTCGTGTGTGGCGGTATTTCGGAAAGAGGCTTCTCAAGACTTGGTTCTGGAAGGGCTACTTGGATGTGTAAAACTTGTAGGGATGCATCGCAGGTGGATTTGGAAGCATCGGGAGTGGAAGTATCGAACCGGCCCGCTTCACCAAATACAACCAAATTTTCGTCGGGACTGCAGTTGGAGCATAAACTACCCTCTTCTTCATCAACATCGACCCCAAAGCACCCAACAATTGGGAAGGATGACATATCGGGGCAGCCGCATATGTCATTGTTGAGTGATATATCCTCCAAAATATCACAAATGCAGGCTCAGTTGTCCACTATCTCCATAATTCAGCAGGACCTTCAACAAGTAAAGTTTGAGCTCGGTGACCTGAAGAACACCTTAAATACCCGCCTAGACAACCTTTCTACTCGAGTAGATGACATCGAGTCAAGAGTTTCTATTGTGGATTCCCTAAAAAATGACATAGGTCAATTAAAGTCCCAGGTCAAGTCCATTCTCGACGAGGGCTACAAGAACGAGCAGTGGGTTCGACGATCAAATATCCAAATTAATGGAGTTCCTCAGAAAGCCGGGGAGAATCTAATGAAAATAGTTAAAACTATAGCGGACCAAAGCGGATTTCATCTCAACCCTGAAAGTGATATAGACTTTGTGACCAGAGTGGCTGTGAAGAACGACACTGAAAGCAAGAAATGTAAACCAATTATATTGAAGATGCAGGCTAGGTATAAAAAGGATGACTTTTTATCGGCTCTTCGCAAATTGAAAGACTGCAAGTCCAGTGACATTGGCTTTCTTGGAACGAATAATCGAATTTTTTTCAACGATCATCTGTCTTCGCGAAATAAAAATCTCTTCCAGCAAGCCAAACTCAAAGCAAAGGAGAAGAACTACGCGTTTTGCTGGGTTCGGAACTGTACGGTAATGGTTCGCAAGTCTGAGAAATCGCCAGTCATCCACATTACATCAGAAGAATCATTAAAAAAAATCGCATAAGTATTACTTTATTATTCTATAAAGTTTTTTCAAAGAAATATTTTATAATAAGTATAATTTACAGTGAAATGTGTCGATGTTCGGTTTGTTTATATTGTGATTACTATATTTCGCGCAAAAGGTTTGACGCACCTGTGCTGTTATCGGCCTCATTGTTCTATGACCACTACCAACGTTACGGCGAAGCGGTCACCGTAGATATGCGTGTATCATCCATTGCTCGCTACTGCTTGCATACCTCCTCAGTGCAGAGATTACGGGAAGCATTATACGGTGTCCATTACGGAAGCAAGCAATGTTTCAATGTTGACAATATTGAGAAGTTTATTATTCCCACTTTTAAAGTTTTAGCAGACTGCGTGGAGCCGTCTTTTATTTTAACGTTGCAGGTATTAGTTAAAAATATGCGGGAGTAGGTACCCTACGGCTCGCTATTATTTCTACGAACTAATAATAGCTTTGTTATTTATTGTATTTGATTATGTTTTTACTAAAGATTATTTGCGCTTTTGCATTTTAATGTCAATTGAGATTTACATTAGCATTTTAGAATATTATAATTTATTAATGTTTGGATTTTTTAATGGAGAATGGATTGGAGAATTGTATTTTATATTGAATGAATTAAACTATGAATTA
This sequence comes from Elophila nymphaeata, assembly GCA_955850985.1. Classification (NCBI taxonomy): domain Eukaryota; kingdom Metazoa; phylum Arthropoda; class Insecta; order Lepidoptera; family Crambidae; genus Elophila; species Elophila nymphaeata. The sequence goes on from OY039068.1 coordinate 18,464,771, forward strand.
AGTACCATTGAAAAATATTATAAATATTATATACTTTCACAGAGCTTGATAGAATTTTAAAATGTTTTTATCAGAATGTTCGCGGTCTAAGGACTAAAACAAAAATATTTTATAGAAATTTAATTAATTCAGATTATGATGTAGTTTTTTTGAGCGAAACCTGGCTTTTGCCTGGTGTATTTGACGCTGAAATCTTTGACTCCCGTTATATTGTATATCGGACTGACAGGGATTATGAGCGGCGCGGCATGACGAGGGGAGGTGGCACCCTGATTGCGGTCAAACGTGAACTTATGGTCGATGTTTATTGTTCAGGGTTACTTCCTACATTTTCGGATGCCGATGTAACTCATATCGATATTTTATTGTCAAGCGGACCACAGGCTAAACGGCTTCATATGTATTGCTGTTATTTCCCAGCAACAACGGATCAAGCTTTGTCGCACCAATCTTTGTTTGAGTCATTATCTGAGCTGAATGTTGATAGACCTGACGATGAGTTTCTGGTTATTGGTGATTTTAACACCAGACAGGCGTCATGGAGGAATGATAGTAGTGCCAGTAGCTGTTTTATTTTATCGAACCCTTCAATTGATTCGATGACCTCTCAAGTATTCACATTCATGTCTTTTACGGGTTGGTTTCAGTACAATGGCATTCGTAATCAAAACGATAGATCCCTCGACTTGGTTTTTTCAAGCTTCAAATGTCGAGTAATTCGAACTGAGCCATTGTCTGAACCGGAAGATAATCTTCATCCGTCCTTGGCTATAGACGCATTCGTCGTTCATAGGGATGCTTGGTTGAGGCAAGCGCCCCGTATCGTACACCGTTTTCACGCTGCGAATTATGAACTCATTAGTGAGGAGCTGGCTAATATTAAATGGGAACAATATTTATGTAGTACGGATGTTGATAACGCATTAGAAATTTTTTATTCAATAGTTAATAACATTATCGACAAATACGTCCCAATAAGAATTGCAAATAATAATATGAAATATCCCGTTTGGTTTTCTTATAAATTAATTAAAATGATAAAGAAAAAAAATAGGTTGCATAAAAAATGGAAAATATATGGTCGAATATCCGATTACGAAAACTTCTCTGATTTGAGACGAGCGGTTAAAGAGCTGGAAGTAGCATGCTATAATTTGTTTTTAACTAGATCCGAAATTAGTATTAATCAATGTTCCAAGCATTTTTGGTCCTACATTAAATCTAAAAAAAATATTAATAGTATCCCTGACATGGTGAGATTGGATAATGAGGTAGGAAACGATGGTACATCAATTTCTAATTTATTCAACTTATTTTTTCAATCTGTATTTGAGAACGATACAAATGTACCTGTCAACTTGAATACAGTTGAATCGAACTCTGCCCTAATCAGCAATATTGAAATTACACAGAATATAGTTGAGAAATACCTCACAAATATAAATATATCTAAGGGTGGTGGGCCGGATGGCTTGCATCCCTTATTTCTTAAAAATTGTAGTAAACAATTAGCTCTTCCAGTTGCACTCTTATTTAAATTATCGTTGTCATGTGCTATAATGCCAGAAGTTTGGAAACGTTCGTTTGTAGTTCCTATACACAAAAGTGGCGATAAACACGATGTTCGTAACTACCGTGGTATATCCAAGCTCTCAGTTCTTCCTAAAGTTTTCGAGAAAATTGTTTATGACTCTCTTTATCCCGCAATAAGTCCCTTATTGACGGCTCACCAACACGGTTTTGTTTCGAAACGTTCGACTGAAACCAATCTGTGTGAGTTTCTGGATATTGTTTCTGAATCGATGGAAATGGGGTTTCAGGTAGACGCCGTGTACACTGATTACTCTAAAGCATTTGATAAAATTCCGCATTCGTTATTAATTTCGAAACTTGAGGCAATCGGTGTGCACGGTGATCTCCTGCGATGGCTGACATCTTACCTTAGAAATAGAACTCAAGCCGTTACGATTAAAGGTTTCATCTCCAGTTTTACCCCAGTTACTTCCGGAGTGCCCCAGGGCTCCCATCTCGGTCCCTTGTTGTTTAATATTTTTATCAATGACGTTATCAACTGCTTTCATAACTCAAGATTACTACTTTATGCAGACGACACAAAAATATTTGCCACTATCAAGTCTGAAAGGGATTGTCAACTGCTTCAAAGTGATCTAAATCGACTATGTGCATACTGCTCTCTTAATCGACTTTACTTAAACGTAGATAAATGTCACACTATAACCTTTACGAGGAAAAAAAAGATTATTGAATTTGACTACAATCTCTATGACAAAAGTCTAAAAAGGGTAACCGAGGTGAGAGATCTTGGGGTTCAACTCGATTGTGGCTTATATTTTGAATCTCATTTAAATATTATCACTGAAAAGGCATATAAGTTACTGGGCTTTATTTTGCGTCAGAGTACTGATTTCAAAAATGTCAACACATTAATTCTCCTATATAATTCTTACGTAAGATCACAATTGGAATATGCTTCTTCCGTATGGAACCCAATGTATTCCAAATATGTAGACATGGTGGAAAGTATCCAGAATAAATTTATTAAGCGCTTAAATTATAGGTTCAAGAATTTTAATACTAATAGTATTGAATCCTTAATTGTACGCCGAGAACATAAGGATCAAGTATTTTTATATAAAATTATAAATAACTTCATAGATTCTCCTTTCTTGTTGAACAGATTGGCACTGAGGTGCGCTAGACCTGGCGCGCGACATAAATTCACTTTTTCTGTTCCCTTGCATAAAACAAACTACAGGACTAATTGTTTTATATTTAGAGCGAGTAGTAAGTATAATAGTACATATAGTGGCATCGACATATTTCACGAAAAAATGGCGCGCTTTCGTCGCCTTTTAAAGGAACAAGCCTTATTGTTATAGGTTTTATTATAATTTTGTTTTGTTTTATTTTGTTTCACATTTTGATTGGGTAATTTATATAAAATATCTTTTGCACATTATATATCTCATCAATAGTGTACCTAAGTTATACCCAGTAGTGAAAACTAATTAGGCTAGTGTGTTATTTATTTTTGTAATTCAAATGTATAATATTAAGCTGTTTGTTTTCCTAATAAAGAAAATAAAAAAAAAAAAAAAATAATCCGCTGCTACCTACCCTACGTTAGCTACCCTCGCCTTACCGACCTACTAGGTGCTTCTTCACACCTCTTTTGAATGACCCAGGTTCGTAGGAAGGAGGGCACTCGTGTGCTGGCAGTGAATTCCATTTCTTAATTTTTAAGCGACAAAGAAACCAGTTGCCTTTCTTAGTTCGCGTTGGAATGCTAGTCGCAGTTTGTCGGTGACTCCGTAAACCAGCACGCATAGTCCTTAAAAGGAAGGGAGATAGTGGGATTAGGGAAAAAGAGCACCCGCCGTGGTACAGACGGTCGATGTTCATGTGAATTTGAAGCGAACGTTGTAAAAATAGTTATCATTAAATCTAACTCTCCGGATACTATGGGCTAATTTCGCTTTTAATTTACCTGACAAAAATCAGTAAGGTATTCTGCAATTATTTTTTTATCTCACGAACGCGGGGTGAGCCACGCACGGCTGTTTGTGTAGTTAAAGGTTTTTATGTTAGGTAACTGGTTGGCAGTCAAGCATACGGCCTGTCTGGTGGTAAACAGCCTATAGACGCTTGCAACACTGACACTCGCGCGCTGTCAACCCTAATCCCCTTGGGGGCCATCCATAAATTACGTCACACGAATTTTAGGACTTTTTAACCCCTCCCCCCGTCCTTGTCACAGGTTGTCACATTTTTAGAACCCCATCCCTGATGTGACGTCACACATTTTTTAATTTTATGCATGTATTTAGAAATAATCAAAAGAAAACAGTTATTTTAATTTTTTTTTTCTTAAATCTACTCAAACCCTTACCAGAACTGTGAATTTTGTGTCTAACTTGCATTACAACGCCGCTCTAGAAGTTGATTGTTATTGCAAGAGAGATAATCTCATAGCGAGAGTGCTAAAGTATTAAAAATATAGATCGAGTTCCAAAATTTTTAGATTTTTTTTTCACATATAAATTTCGCGTTTTACTACTTTAAATTTTAACATGTAACGTCACAAAGCTTTTGACCCCCCCCCCCCCCCCCCCCTGCCCCGTGTCACACAATGTCACATTCTGGTGATAAGTACCCTCCCCCCTTTAACGTGTGACGTAATTTATGGATGACCCCTTGCCTACCCCGTGGAGCTCTGGCAACCTTACTCACCAAAAGAAGCACAACACCATAAAATGCGGTTTTATTTGACTATGGTCTTCTGAGGGTCACTGAGAGTTCCCGCGTTGCTACAGAGACAATGTGCCTTTATAATCTACACAAAGTCATTCGTGATTCACCCGCGTAAAATACTGTAAGTCCGTGAAAGTAGTTTTATTTTATACGCTCCTGCAAGTCTATAGAACATCCTTTTTTCTATGTTAAAACCTTAATTAAGTACATTACTCAAACTACAAGCAGATAGATCCACTGCAACAGAGCTGGTGGTTCGCACCGGATGAACGCGCTGTCGTAAGATTTCGGAACGGCAATGTATACGAGGGCAGTATATCAATGAAGTGCATGCATGGCGAAGGTCGCTTTCAATGGGCTGACGGAACTGTGTATTTGGTAAAGAAATAATCATTTTTGTAAGGTTAGTAAATGGTTAGGAAAATACCAACGACTACGTCAGGTTACCACAAACTGATGACTGATGAAATTACTTCAATTGACTTTGAATATCTACTCTATTGAATAAATCCCAAAAGGGGTTAAGTAGAGTTTGGGTAACATTTCATTACACATAAAGCCACATCAAACTTCAAATCAAACTTCTTAGCTATACTTATGTTAACGCAAAAAAAGATACGGCCGTTTATGCCGTAAAAAACAAATCTCGACACTTTCAAGGTGTAAGGTTCGCAACGTCGCTAATAGATGGCGCTGAACCGAAGCCGACAATTGTTACATACATGGCACTTCTCGATGTTTAATGGGATGGGATACTCTAATATCTTAAGGCGGGTCCAGATATGATCATTTGTCTGATCCGATCAGCGTATCCGTATCATGTATCAAGCCCCGTATCAAATTGTGGACGCCTCGATTTGCTCCGTATGACAATGAATCGTATGAAACCGATGACATGGGACGGACAGTATCATAACGGCGTATCAAGATCGCGTATCATCATCTGTCCACATATGCGATCATGTACGCTTCGGCGATACGTATACGCTGATCTGATCGGGTAAATGATACATACTATTCATTCTTTTTTCAGTCACCACTTACAAATCTGGATTAAGTAAAAAACAACTTTAAATAAGTTACGTAACTAATTTAGGTATGAACTGTTAGTATAACCACAATTATAAAATACTATAAGGTTTTGGAAACTGAATTTCGGGAAAAGCTGAAGAAAAACTGCGAGAGTCGATTCCTAAACTATTTGTAATATGTTGTAACCTCAGATCAATTTTTATTGGTCTGAGGTTGTAACTACGTTTTTGTTGTCTTGTGTTAAGAGCTCCGTTTGTAAGGCAAACACGATTTACGCTTCTTTCCGCTAGGGGCGCTACTCCCGTTTACTATACAAATCAAGCTCAACTTTAAACGAAGAAACTTACACTACGGGTATAGTCTTTTTATAAATCACTCTTTTTAAGACTACTTCGCTGGTTCTTAGACTCACAGCAAAAAAAATACTTTGTTCACTTATTCACGTTATTGAACAAATAACTATTTCATCACCACACTTCTATCTACAAAAATTTATATCTTTATAAGATTATTCAGGTATGGTATGGAGTGTTTTTTATGTATGTAGGTTTCGTATACTTACTTAAAAGAATTATTTAAGTATGTAAAGGTCCTTTTCATGTATCTATCGGCGCGGAGGGCGGGCGCACCGCCAACTTCTCAAAGTTTGATTTCAACTAGTCCATTCAAATATTTACAAGGGTCAATTCAAGGATAATCAAATGAGTGGAAAAGGTTTGATTCAATGGAAAGATGACACTTGGTACGAGGGCGATTTTGCCGGTAACATTCGTCACGGGAAAGGGTTATACGTGGACTCCAGAAAACAACGCTTCTACGCTGGAGGATGGCATTGTGGAACGAAACACGGACACGGTGTCATATACTATTCAGACACATTTAAAAACTCTTACGATGGGGAATGGGAATACGTAAGTTTTGCACCTACCTATATTTTGTTCATTAAAACCACATAGAGCGCCTGCGTATGCCAACTGGTTACTACATGGGAATAGTGTGATCATGGTACGATAAAAATCATCCCAATAGGTATCAAAGAAGATGTATTGGAGAATTCCGCTACGAATAATAAACGATTTAGTGATCTCAGCATATTAGAGATAATTTCTAATATTATCTAATAGATCTCTAACTATTTGTAAGTTTCTCGGACTTGTCCCTTTTCAATGCAATCTCACATATAGTATCCCATACACGTTACTGTATTGATTGGCATAAGGCGAGGCCAAAAAATGCACCAATATGTTACTAAATGCGCATATGGGGCTCAAGTTAGTTCTTAGTCTTTTCTACGTACCTGAGGCCAGCTGCGTGTCGATTTTATTGTTATTTCGTAAATTCGGGGCTTTTTGCATCACTGCGACCTATAAGATCTATTGTGACTAGCCTCCAAGTAAGTCCTATTGAGGCCATGATTCATGTACTTCTTTAGCTGGGTCTATCTAAAAATTATAAGATAGGTATTCCCAGCTTGGATAATTTCTAATACACGTGTTAGTATGTTCTTCCTCTTTTACATTGCTGATCTAGTTTCTTTATATCTATGGTAGGTATCTATCTACTTAATTAATATCTGTTTTTCTTTCAGAACGTTCGACAGGGTTTCGGTTCTCGAGAATACTGTTCTCAAAGCGGATATAAAGGACAGTGGGATCAATACGTGAGAGAGGGTAACGGCGTAATGATTTGGCCAAATCATGATGTCAGTTTCTAGTTATTATAAATGTATTGGTAATTGAGAAAAAATATGCAAAAACCTACCACAAAAAACACGTTGAATTTTAAACCTTATACGGGGACTTTCTCGGTGCATTTCTCACCTGATTGTAATAAAGTGATGATAAGGCCGCATGTGGAAGTGAGCTTCACCCAGAACCCTAAACCACTGAGGACCTGACTATCTTATCATTAACTGCTGGAACAAGTACCTAATGCTGTTAACACTAATTTTATAGTACTAGACTGATAAACTGGTAGTAGCCAGGCAGGGTTCCAATAAACCGTACCACCAATCAAACCAAAAACAAAGTAATTCCCTGAGGCTCGAACTCTGGATCTAATTTTGTAGGGCCTATACTCTATTCTCTAGACAATGGTGCACTTCGACCCATCGGAATCTTTTTAGTCTCCTTTCTGACTGATATTGTTGTTCTTTGAACATGAAGGCCATCAGTCTAACTAGGTATATCCATAGGCTCGAAGAGCATGCAGCTCTGACTTTGGATAAGTCATTTCCAGGATACCTACTCATTCTTAGTCCTTTCGACTTATGGAGTAACACAGCAAGTGTTCCATTGAATTTTCGTTACACCTACATGTTCTATCTATGCATACATATAGTGACACTGCTAGAATTTTGAATGAAATGGACTGAAAATATATTTTTAGGGAAGACTAAATAACCAATTTTGAGTGGGCTGCTAAATTGTAGTGGCTCTATATTTCTTAGCCAAAATATGCAGTAATTCTTTACTGACTATAATCATATAAAGCTAGTCAATTACAGTCAGACACTGCGCTTTTATTTCTAATCGGTTCAAACATTATCTACACTCTACACATCAAACACTCCTAAAATTTAGGATCCAATATTAGTTTACTCTCCCAATACATACTTTTATTGTGTTTTTATTGTTCTAGTTTTACAAAGGGGAGTGGAAAAATGGTGTGATGTCCGGACAAGGAATTTATATATGGGATACTTATTATAATAATTCTTTGTCCCTGCCTTCAATAATATCATATCGTGGACAATGGGTAAAGGGTCAACGCAACGGATACGGAATCCTAAACTTGGGTTATGGTTTAGGGTCGTATTACAAAGGAGAATTTAAAGATAATAAAAAGCATGGTGTAGGAAAGTTTGTCACAAATAATGGGCTGATACTGTATAATAAAAACCTGTTTATTGATGATAATATCAGCTCCTTAACAGATGAAGGACAAATCTCAGACATTTCACTAGAAAGTGAACGCATTGCATCAGAAGAGCCATATAAGTTCGATATATGTGATAATACTTTTGGACACATTTACCATGCGCACGAAGCTATTAAGAATATAGATAAAGAGTTAGAAATTAGAATTAATCTCATTAATAACTACTTGATAAATAATAAGATGATGGTTGATAATGTTTCGCATAATAAGCATCAAGAAGTTCAAGAAGATAAAAAGCACTCTAATTTAAATTTAGAAGATGTGATTAACTTCGAAGAAGTTTCATTGAGTAAATCTCTGAGATGTTACGAAACAGAATTAAAACGTATTTATTTTGCTTATGCCACAATATGCGATAACGATATTCAATTTACACCTGTGTTAATACGTTTATTTTTATGGCAAATATATTACGACTGTAATGTTCACGAAAAGGGACTTACGCTTGTTGAGATTGATAGAATGTTTCACACCAATCCTCAATGGCTATCAAAGTCTCCGCATGATCCATTCCAGAAAATATATTTTTGGCAATTCTTACACAGTTTGATAACGGTAGCGAGTAAATTATACGCCAAACGAGAGCTGCCTGGACCTAAACCTGACACAATATTAGCAAACGCATTCCGATCGTTTATGGAAAGAGACATATTGCCTAACGTTGGTAGCCGTAAAGGTCGTTTAGCTAACGGCTATGGTCAATACATACCGCTGAAAGGTTTATACAAGCTGTATCGTAGCATCGACGAACCACATACCATTCGTGACTTCTTGCGAGCTATACGCCGATCACCACATGTCACTGACCAACCATCACAACCGCCACTTGTAGAAGCATGTGATGACTGTTTGCCACTTGGACGAAACATCTACGTATTTGGAGACATTATGAATTTTGTTGCTAGTATGAAATCATATATTATTACATTATTATGTCTGTTTTGCCCTGAGGTTTTGACACATAAAATGAACATAAATATCCTTGATATTTTTTTATAAGCAATTGAATATCTGAGCCACTTCAATAGTGTTTGAGATGATCATGCTATATTACATACGAGATGATCATGCTATATTGGCACATGGCATAAATTTTAAGCGGCTACTTAACTGAAAGCGTTTCTGTATTTGGCCAGTTCCTTATATTTCCTATAGATATTATTTAAGTCATTACTTATAAGTAAAAATATTATATTACAGATGAAGCTCTTCCAGCAGCCAGTGAACAATTCGCTAATGAAAATATAGGTGACCTAAAGTTATTTAACTTTGGTAATTTATCAAGCAGAACAGTGATAAAAATTTTCGGGAGCATTTTCCCTCAGTTATACCAAAATAAAAAAATTATGAATCTCGACATAGAAATAACGTTTTTAGAATTTTTTGAAGCATTCATAGCTTGTGCTGAAGAAAGCATAAGGATTAAGGACGAGGAGACACGATGGCGCGAAAAATTTTCTACCGCTGGTGGTGTGGTGGCTGGTCATGTGTAGTATTATTACTTGGACAGTGTAAATGTAATTTTATTTAAATAATATATCTTTAAATTAATGTTATAAAAAATGTTTAATTTTATCTCTAACTACCATTGTGTTTTACCAACAGCCCTAGTGAAAGCCTATCGTCCAACTAGTTGGACAGATCAGTTGGGCCACTACCCCGCATTCGTATCTACTGATGATGAAAACTATCTTTGCGTCACACAGACAATAATATGATCGCATCTCTAATTTTTACTATACGGTTTGATTAACACCGTTTTAAAAGTCCCATCCCATGCCGGGACGTAGTATGATAAGACCCCTGATAAGGCTTGTGTGTTTATAGATGTACTAAGGTTACCTGGAATGAAAGAGGTCGCTTTTAGCGATAAGGTCGCCCTTTGATACAAATCGTATATATGTTTTCCTGTCGATATAGTTAGACCTACTATGTCTTTTTTCCGCCCAATGGTGGAAACTAGCGTTCTATATACAGGTGTCCCAAGAGATAGAGTAGCCCTAGACAAACCCGAATAACCCCTATGTATGTTCGATCGTGCACTTATCCATTCCATCCCAGGTTTTTTTCTATTCTATTTAATTTGGTATCCTCTATAAAATATTCTAAAACAGCTCATTGCCAACATTAAAACAACCAAAATCCTAGTATTAACGGATGAAATAATTATAATGTTAGGTTGTATGTACTAAATTTTAGTACCCCTGCGCTTTTTCGATCCTACAAACTGCTGTGGATTACAGTAAATACCAAAGCCACTGCACTGTCAAAGTCATCCATTTCACATGACGGTCGAGAACGCAAGTGAGAAGCTCGCGTGAGTGTGGATACCTTCTCGTTTCTCGGGTCAAGTCTCGGGCGAGACGTCTCGCGTGAGTCTGGAGGGCCTACGCTTCTCTTTTCTCGCCCGAGAAACCCTTTGAAGCGGGCCAAAAAACCGACACCGAGCCGAGAACAGGCGAGCCCGAGAACGAGAACGCGAGAAACTAAATCACATTCACGCTTCTCGGGGGTTCTCGGCGAGAGTGTGGAGGGCGCATTAGACCATTTAATTGTCTAAGTACCTACCTATGAGAAATGAAAAAAACAATTTCTATTGTATACTTAATTAATGGCATCGCGTCGCATTAAGCGTACGCATTTTTCCAATGTCAAGTGAAAATGTAATTATAGTAACAAAAATTGTACGGTTGATTGAGGTTAAAAATGAAGTCTCTCAACACGTGTTTTTACAACAAGAACTCGGGAGAAACTCCGAAAAAAACAATTTGTTTACGATATTTTATTAGACTGGCTGTTGAAAGAAACAGTGTCCTTTTTAAAAGGTCTCATTTTGAGTAAGTACCTACGTAAGCTATAAATAAATACTTAACATTTTTCTTTAAATAAGATAATTATAGTCGTAACATAATCTTTTAGAAAATGGTATTGTCCATTCATTCTAGACAATGTTCTCTATTACCATAAGCCGGGTCCAGATATGTATCATTTGCCCGATCCAATCAGCGTATCCGTATCGCCGACGCGTATCATGGTCGCATGTCGACGGGTGATGATACGCGTAGCAGGATACGCGGATATGATACGGCCCGTGGCCCGTCCCATGTCATGCCGTTATCCACAGAAAAGGTAATCACTACGTTAAACAGCGAGGCTTATTTGATAAATTGTTTTAGGCATCGCTCACGTACACACTCACGAGGCTTGGCCTCATGGAGCCGCGCGGCCCTAGTGGGGACGCTGCTTTATCCGTTTTCATACGATTGTCATACGGAGCAAATCAAGGCATCTACAACTCGATACGGGGCTTGATACATGATACGGATACGCTGATCCGACCGGGCAAATGATCATATCTGGACCCGCCTTTATAATATGATAGTGGTTCAAAATTTGAGCCTAAAAATTAATTAGGTATGTACCTATATAATTTCTTTTCCTAGGTCTTTCCTAGGTATATTTTTTAAACTTTTGTTTTTACGGTACCTAGTATATTATTGGTATCTCAGGTATGTACCTCAGACCAATGATTATAATCATTGGTCTGAGTCAGGTACCCTTTTAGATTATATACCTGTCAGGTACCTGTCTTGTACATACATACCTACCTTAGACAAAGAATCCTGTAGACTTGGCATGAGTTTTGACAGCTAAGTGTAAGAAGGATAGATGTATACAGATACCCATAAGAGTGAAAGAGTACTCATTATAATTTTTGTCCTTGTCAGAGTTTCACTTTTGGCTTATTTGACACAAAATTTTGGTGTCAAAGAAACGAAACAACAAACTGTTGGTGATAGTAAATATTCAAAATATTTGTGTTTACAAAGTGTTGTTATCAGTGTGTAAAACGTACAAGTGTTGGAAACTATATCCTGCTTGTGATTGTTACAATGCATTGTTGTGTAATCGGCTGTAAAAGCCGTAGCTACCGAAACTGCGAGAAAATAAGTTATTACTCGTAAGTACGAAAACTACTTTAAATTAGTATTTTATTGGCATTATACAATAAAGTTTAGATTAAAATCAAATAATATAGGATCTCAAGCATGATAGAAAACTAAAAAAATCATTAAAAATTTGCTTACGAAAATATTGTTATTGTCCAATAATTGTCATAGAAATCCGATCAAATTTAGAAGTTTAGTTGTAGTTGTCAATTGCTATATAATTTGACTGTCGGAGCGTCATTTTGTAGATTTCTTATTTTTCTGGATTATACTGCAGTTTAGGGATACCAGTAATATAATTTGAAGTTGTCCTTGTTGTTGGGTAAATATAAAGATTTAAGTTATCTTAATGTTTCAGATTTCCAGGACATAATATTCATGGATATTCAATCTGTAAATACTACGAAAAGGACATCGCCAAAAACGTATCACACTAGGCATTTACGTTTTACCGCGCTATAAAAACCAATAAATTCTTGGAATTATCGTTGTCGTTATTTATTTACATTCACGGATATTCAAGCACGTACTGCTGGTCGAGCTGTAAATACATACCATGAAAAGAAGTACCACCAAAATCGTATTATACTTTGTATTTACGTTTTACAAAGCTATAAACGAATAAATACATTGAATTGAGTGTTAGGCGGGATACCTTGGCGTCTCGACGTCGATCTTTTGGTTTTAAATTTTTTTAATATGTTTTTGATTGTTTATTTCTTCGATTATACTCGTGGGCGCCACGAGGATAATCAAAATAATAAACTAAGTTTAAAAACTGAAATCTCACTACGTAAACAACTAATGCTAAACACCATGGGATAGGCAACATTACCTATCCCATGGTGTTTAACATTTGTTGTTGTTGCTATAAGCAACGAGGAAATATAAAAATCGACTCCTTCTATTATTAAAGTCGGTTATAATGTAGCCTATATTGTCCGCACCATAATATGAGAGATGCTAGAGAGATTGCTACTACCAGGGATTTGAACTCGGACTGCTTAATGTGCTAGCTAGCTTTACTGACCACTCCACCACGACGCACGGCGCACTTCAAAAATCCTATTGTCATCCATCCAGTCATGAGAAGGGAGATGAACTCGAGAGTACACACATTTTTCAAACATTTCAAAATAAGGCAATTCAAAATATTTTAAACATTTAATGGGGTAATATTTTCAAAACCTGGCCTCTTCTGTTGACGTCAGTCACTTCTGTCACTGTCATGTCAACTCTCAGTCTATCCCTTACAGGGTGTACGCGGATGCCCAGTCTACAGGATTCTTTGTCTAAGATACCTACCTATATTGTCATTCCGCTCTTTGTGTCATTCATCAAAATAAACTGTTTTGCTCTTTATTTTATTTTGTTGATTTCATAGCCGAAAGAGCAACAACGTTCTGAAAATGAGAACGAAAAATCCAATGGCTAAAAAGCCGCAACAAATATTATTTTCGAAAAACATTTATGGACCTAAAACTAAAGTGGAGAACTGGGATTTTTCTATTCATGCAGAGAAGAAGGACAATTATGTATATCGTGACAATTTGAGCAATCACGTCAGCACCTACGCCCGGTGGGGTAATGAGGACCAAGGGGTCCGGATGACAGAGACCCGCCACATGTTGGCCCAGGTGTTCACAAGAACTGATCCAATTTATTCTTTCAAACCTCTCGTAAATTTTACTTCTTATCCTTGTACTGAGTAAGTATTTTTGGAAAAAATATTTTTTAAAACGAGCTATTATTTAAATAAAATTTGCAAGTAAAACCATAGATATATAGGAAACTGTAGATCGGCAATGTGAAAGAGAAAGAGCATACTAACGCGTATATTAGAACGAGATAGGTAGACCAGTTCACGTACACGCAGTGGGCCAAGGAGGCCTGTCAGTCACGTAGAAACAAGAAGCTTATAGGTTAACACTGGAGGCCAAGCTCCTAAATACCTACATGAAGCTGACCTTGATGAATTCCATCTCGTTCACTTAGGGCGGAGCCTCTCTTTCTAATTAGGTGTCCACACAACTACAAAGTGAAGGACAAAATAAATATATAAATTTTTTAATCACTTTGCCACTTGCTTATTTATATGCCAAGGTTGACGTATGTACGAGAAAGTAAAGGAAAAACAGAATTTTGAAAATAATCACTTACCGACTGTAAGTGACATTAAGTTTTATCACAATCACAAAGGACTTAAAATTGAAGTAAATATTTTAAACTAAAGACAATTCATGAGATTAATTGGTACAGATAACAATTATTTATTGATTACTTCATGCGTAGATGTTTTACCACTTCAACCAGCAGATATAACTGTATGAAATTGGGAAGAGTCACTTCCCAATGCTGGGACAAGTGTGCTCTGCAAAGCCGAAACACAGAACGTATCTGATTATAGTCTAAGGACTGATTGCAGATTTACAAAAGAACAAAAAAAAATAACTTCATGCGTAGAAAAGACAAGTCAGACTACAGTACCTATCTATCATGCAACATGCGCATTACGCACACATCGGTGTATTTTTTTGGTCTCACCCTAGTCGATATCTATATACGTCAGTAATAATAAATCTATGTGCCCAAATCATTGGTCTGAGTGCCCAACATTACGATATTACCTCAGATCATTTATATGTTCTGAGGTTCTGAGGCTTTAGACAACATGCATTTCGACAATCGCTCTCGCTATCGCTAAGTAAAAAAATGTATGGGATTGACATAAGCAATCGATCACTTTTCGATTGCTTATGTCAATCCCATACATTTTTTTACTTAGCGATAGCGAGAGCGATTGTCGAAATGCATGTTGTCTAAAGCCTCAGATGAATGAAAATATGACGTTATCTGTTTTTACTCAAAGTAGACAGAAAGACATATATACCTTACTGGTATGTGCTCATGCAACGGAATATAACTCATATGAATGGAATAGTTCCAATAGGTATACTTACATACATTTTTAAAATTTATCTTATTTTTCTTAGTACTCCTGGGAGAAATATTTTAATGAAAAATGCAGACTTAGCACAACTTCCACCGGATTTTGGAGTGACAGATTATTGTACAAGCCAACAGGACGACTACAGAAATCCAAATCCATCGGTTGCACAACCAGTAAGATCCTGTTAAATAATGTATTAGGTACCTACTTTTAGGGATTAAAAATGTTAATACTATTATATTTAACAGTGAGGCGGAGCAAGACCTAATTTTTTACGCGGGACGCTGTTTTTAACACGCTTATTATAAGCTTCACCTGTATGTTTGCTTGCTTGCTTGTATATTTGTAACCGACTCCTTTGTACGCCATTTTTATCCACTTTAAACGGTCGGATTTCATTTAAACTTTATAAACTTATCAAAGACCGATGACATTGCAATAAGTCGATAAGAATATCCCATTATCCTGATTAGAATCGCCAGGACTAATGAATTAAACGTTTGTAATATTAGTTCACTTATACGTCACTAGATGGCGTTGTCATTGTTATGGCTTATTCTAGCTGGCGAGTTTTATTTATTAATTTAGGTACTTTCATCGGCGGTAATAAATCGCACTAAAAAGTAGAAAATAAGTAATAGTTTAAAAAAACTAAAACGTCTCATAATTATTATTTAGAGAACAACGAAAAGGTACGAAAAGTAACTTAACGAAAAGTAGGTACCTCAACTCATAATTATTATTTTGAGAAAAGCATCGGTAAAATTATTCCGTATTAAGCTGCAATATTTCGACTTAGACATTTTTCTGCGGAATATGGTGTCCTTCATACAAGTGTAGGAATACAACTTTGTTTTTCATTATACCGTACCAACAGTTGAACGAAAATCTTACTTGATTAAGTATTCGATTAAACTTTGCTCCTAACATGTATTTGACCACCTTGCCACCTCATATCTTCATGAAACTGACTGTACCTTAAAATATAAAAATGCGACCCAAAGTCTATTCCACGCAGACGGAAGTCGCGGGCAAAAGCTAGTATTTTAAATAAAAATTCATTAATTAAGTGAACAGGTAGTTATTTTCTTTAGATAGAGTAAGCTTTACAATAAAAAAAAAGTACATTATTGCAAGGGCCGCGAAATAGGCAAGTCGCGTATGACTTCACTAATACCTACAAGACAGGCAATTGCCATTTCGGCCGAGGCATATAATTATAGTATAGTGCTTTTCTCAAAAGAATGCAGGGAAATAAAACATAGGTACTTTAGCTTTGTCGCTAAATATATATCATCTAGGGCTTTAATTAAAAATTATTCCATAATGTAAGGTAGTTTCATCTTAACTGATGGGCGTCAAATAATTAGGTATTTGAAAAAATATTTCGTTCGGATCTTAGAAGTGCAAATTTCAAAGATTTGATGAAACAATGTTTACCATAAAAACATAAGCACCAAGCACTGCCAAATTTCAACAGCGAAAGCAGTGCCTCGGTGGCGTAGTGGTTAACGCAGCCGCCCGAATTGCGGAAGATGCTGGGTTCATTTCCACCAGAGGCTGGTCGATTTTTTTCAGTGTATTTTTTCTTTAAATTTGGTTGGCTTATAGAAGAATTGTTGACAAATTGTTGTTTGTTATATAACTTTTATAATAGTCTTAATTTGAAGCTGAAATTAACAAGATTGTTTATTGGTGGAACATTTTAATTAGTTCATAGTATGCCCTGTTTTCTGGGAACTTCGATTACTTAAATAAGCCCAAATTAAATTTATTTTTATCTTTTTATTGCGTTAAGTTACATAATCCAAGTTTACTGTCGTTATAAAGGTGTACTAAGTGGCATGTTACAGGTTTTTATTTGGCTGTATACGTGTACTGGTTTACTTGCAAATTCGTTTATTCTGATTTTCGAAACCATTTAATTACACTGGTGTTAGTCCAAGCATTAGGTTTTGATTTCTTTGACTAACACCAGTGTAATTACTTAAATGTTTTTTTAAGGTCTATTATTGGTATTTTTTCAAACTTCTGCATTGTGGCGTTTTCGGGATCTGTTAAATCGCGAAACGTTACCGCAGCAAAATCTTAAATAACTGATATACCACAACACCGAACAAATTTTGTGCTATTCGTGAACATTTTTTTTTGCTATTCACAAGCTATCGATTCGTGTATTTGGTTACGGTCTGAAACAATTTTATAAAAAAAAAGTTTGCTATGGCAACGTTTCAAAAATTACTCCAGTAAAACTGTTTTTCCCGAGTAACTTTAAAACTACATTCAAACAATTTTTGCTATTCGAGAACAAATTAGTCTTGATGATGAACTAATTATCTGTTATTCTATCACCTCTCTGAGAAGAAAAGGCCCCTCGCACCATATCTCGAATGTAGATAGGTCTTGCTCCGTCAATAAGTACCTACATAAGATATCTCGCAAAATGTCGATACATTTCAATATATCATATCGGAAAAAAATAGCGATGTATTTTTCACATGAACATCCCGACCTTTATATCTGAACCTACTTAATTATGTGTTCAATTTTATTTTCAGTTATCAATGACTTCTTCCCCATGGCTACTGAATCGAGTAATTCGATCAGACTTGACTCATAACCACGGAACCGCTCCACCTCGTGGGGATTACCAGTGCCTTGATACTCACACTCCAATCGGCCACATTAGACAACTCAGACTGTTCCGTTATCAGTCTTTCAACCCTGTGACCTGCCTCCAAGATTTCCCTATGGTAGATAAGTCTTCGCTATAATAAAACAAACCTTTAATTCAAAGATTTTATTACGCGAGTAGCTTAATACCAAAATAAAAATAAAGAATACAAACATAAAACATTAACGTAGCCAAAAACTAAAAATAAATTAGGGTACTTAGATACGTAATACCTTATTTTAACATAACAAATAAATTATTATCTAAATCAACTTAATAACAAAATTACATTCGTTGTAAAATGCAAGTTATGCATGTGTATTCATAATGTCCATGAAACAAAACTTTCTCAATAAGATTAGAGAAAATCTAAAACATTAAAAATATAAACGCTATTGTTAACTAGAAAATAAAATTAATATTTAGGTGTAATGTAGACTTGAAAATAGTAAGCAATCAAAAACATAAAGGGACACGCAGACGACCGCCTCAGCACCGAACATAGTTGTAGATCTGTAGATAATGAAAATCGTAAAGTTGTAAATTATAACCTGAGATTATAACACTTTATTGCCATTGCAAGAGAGGACATGTTGCCACGTACTGAAAATTTTTGGTTCTCGAATAATACAATAGTGCTCTTTTATGTCGTACACTGCACTATAATTTGCCTGTGGCTTAGAATTCAAGAGTCAATCTTACAATCTGCAGGTTTTACAATTGTTTTTGATAATTTGTTTTTGTAGATAATTATATTAACATATTTAATCTTGATTACACTCAAGACTGTTATGAAATGTATTAATTGATTTATAAAAGGTAACGATTTATAACGGAATTATTACGTAATTGATTTATAACGGAAGTTACTCAATTACAAAAACACAATAAACTGCGAAACGATAAATATTATCTAAATTTTAATGAAAGATGAATTAATATTGATAGGTAGGTACCTACTCAAGTTTGAATACCCACTTCTTATTATGTATTTTCAGGAAATAAAGTCAATTAAGTATTTCAAACACCTCCGCTCTGATGCTTACATTGCATCATGGCATGCATTGTATTTGTACAATGCAGGACCGAATCTACCAAGGTGTCTTCCGTCTCAAGCCATCGATAAAAATTGTATCATATCGACAGTCATTCATTACACTTAATACGATAATTGCATAGGTACTCGATTGTATTAAGAATTTAAGACGTAGGTATACTGTATTGTACCTATCCATCAATTGATTCATTGGTATGCACAATTATGTTATGAAATTATCAAACAAGATAGTGATCTACGTAACTTATACGGCAAAATATTTTTACTTGAACGGTAGGCGCGTAGACTGTGGGCACATTAATTTCGGAGTTTCAGAGAGTTCATTACGAGGTGCGAGACTTTTGCTGCTATATTTTGGCTTTATTCGAGTATAAGTTTTGAAATCCGGATGTTTTCCAATCACAACACGATTGCGAGCTAGTTGTATCTATATTATTTAATACATACATACATCTACTATAAATTATCCAACTTTTAAGAATTTAAGTATGTCGCAATTAGGATGTTAATTAGATAATATCGCTAAATACTATCACACTCGTAAGTAAGGCTCCGTTTTAATATAGTGACTCGTGTAACATCGAATTTTGAGTTCAATATTATCTACAAACTTGCTTTATTTATTTGTGATAGTATCTTAGTTGTTAATAATGTTCTAAATTACAATAAATATAAAA
The DNA here is from genome assembly GCA_955850985.1 of Elophila nymphaeata. Taxonomy (NCBI): domain Eukaryota; kingdom Metazoa; phylum Arthropoda; class Insecta; order Lepidoptera; family Crambidae; genus Elophila; species Elophila nymphaeata. The sequence continues at coordinate 18,484,323 of OY039068.1, forward strand.
GCTATAAAATGGTATACTTATAGAAGAATTTATCTGGTGTAGAAAGGTCTACATTGATTAATATTGAGTAGGTATTATTGTTAACAGACACTTTTAAAATCTAGGAACTATTGCAGCTTTTAACAAAATTGTTTTCATATTTATCATGTTACATTTTAGTATCATATTTTGTATTTAAAATTGAATTAGTAGCTAATTAAATACTATGATTTTCAGATGCGTTTTTACTTTTGTAATAAATAGTTTCTTAGTCAAATTACTTGGCAGCATAAAATTATTAACGTTTATAATATTTTAGCACCTCCCTGGACGTGTCAACTTTTATGCTGCAAGTTTTTGATGATAATAATACTATTAAATTGTTAATAACAAAATGAGGAAAAAACATAACCCAATTCAATATTTCATCAATACATTTTGTATTTAACTTTTCTTGAAAATAATGACACATGAAATGTAATAAATGACAATGAGGAAGTTTATGACAATTACCCTGTATTTGTCCAATAATATTTCCAATAATTTACTTGCTTGCCTTAATTCAATTATTGAATTAAAATGCACTATGTATTCACGATTAGGTAACAATAATTATTTGTTTGCTGAATATATTATTTAGTTAACATTATAGTAAAAACAACATCTGTACATAACTGGAACTTTGTCTTTTATTACGTACATTTTGTATAGTGGATGTCAAATTATTAATACAACTGTAAACAGATTCCCTCAAAAAATGATTACCTCAATAAATTATAAAAATATTTTTTTGAAATAGTATTATTAATAACTAATAATAGGTATCAATAATAATCCGAACTACTGCCAAAACCTTTGGATTGCTCTATATTAGCAGCTAATAATCACTAGCAAAACAGTTGAAAATTTTAATAATTACAACAGTTGGAGAAAAGTATAAATTTTGCGTTATATGATATTCGTTTTTGTTTCGTTGACTGTACAGTCGGCAGTTAAAAACAGTCGAGACTTCCAAATATTTACTAACACTAGTGGCCAGTTGCGCCAAATTTTACAATTTTGCATGAAGTAACGTAACGTTACGTTACTTCTTGCAAACTTCATTTACGGGGGTTGGGTAGTATAGGTTTTTTACGAAATTGTAATAAGCATCGATATACCTACATATGAAAAAGTATCACTTGGTGAAACCAGTCACTAGTATTCTATTTTAATAAATCACTTGAAAAATCTGACCTATTGATTGATGTTGTATATTGTTATAATAATAATAAATCGTTTATTTGAAGTTGATTATTAATGGTACAACGGAAGTCAAGTTACACTTGAAGCATATCTACAAATATCAATTGCTTCAGCTAAGTTTGCACCTTACTGGAATGATATTAATAATAAAAATATAAAATTGATCTTCTGCATTTATTTATCATGAAAATTTAAACAATATTGTGTTTAATGGGCGCCACACAAGTTCAATTTTGCATGACAAGTCTGCAGCGCGCTTGGAGGGGCCTCGAGTTTGCAGCGCTTCCATAGCCTTCACTCGATCAAGTTCGCCGTCAAATTAGCATGACGCGGCACCAATTGAAACCATGGCGTCACTAGTACTGACGACGATGCGATAACAATACTAGGATTATTAGTGGCCAAAGTAAATTTTATCACCCCAATTATCCCTCAAAAATATTTTTCCTATGATCTATTTTTTTTATACAAGACCCAAGTCTTTCCCTCTACCCTGCTCCTAATTTATTTAAGGTCGAGGCGGTATGTCTTGATATTGACAATACTGCCATAGAATTTGGCGTTCCATTTTTAAGGCTGGCCGCCTGCCTGGCGTGTACAACATATAAATTAAATAACCAACACCCTGAATACAGATGGTTTGGGATCGGCTTCTGAGGTGATTAGATTTTTTTTTTTAAAAAAAAATAAACAAAAGTACTTACCCAGAAAATGTTGCAAAATATTAACTTATGTTTTTTTTTTTTAAGCCGATTCCAAACCACCTGTATTCAGGGTGTTGGTTATTTAATTTAAATGTTGTATAATAGCCGGACATGGGAGTCATACAAGACCCATCTGCCAGAGTGATATCATCCAAGCCTTATTTTTTGCTTTACTTGCCAATTTTTTTAATATTTAAAGAACTTTTTAGTCACAAATAAAAATAATAAATATCCAATCGAAACTTACATAAATACAATTTCCCTTTTATTCATGGACATTAATGTAGGGAGCTTGAGCTCTGCCAATAACAGCACCAAAATCTACTATATTTAGAGACTGAACAAGTCTCTAAATCTCCAGTATTGACTTTCAGAACAATAGTGCAACTATTAATTTTTATTAAAATAAGACAAATCGCCCTATACATACAATGTAACTATGTGAGTGGAAGTAATTACGATCTTAAAAACATTTAAAGCAAGCATAAGTTTTTAAAATAAACAGTTTTGCTTCAACTTTTAAACTAGTTTTATATGATTAGACGCAATGCACAAAAATAATTCCACTATATGAAAGAAAATAGCTTTCAACTCCAGCAATTCTTAATGATATATGAAATACATATTTGGCATAAAATTTACTGCTATGGGATTATCCTGTCAACTGTACCTGCCAATTCATAACACTACAAAAAATACTTATTCCCATATTCTTTTTTAACTGTCTAGAAAGCATTGAAGGCTACATTTAAATTAGTTGTGCTCTAGAATTAGACTTCATTAGAGCTACATTAAATGTGAAATATAAAAAAAGAAATACTTAATGTCCATTACTTTACAAGGTATAATTTATAAAGCATATCCAATTTTAATGAGGTACAAAAATTATAGTTAATAATTTAATGAGTACGCCTTCTTTTGAATCCTTTACCTTTCTTGGTTTTCATTTTATGTTTCCGTCCGGCTGATCGTCCTGTAACTTCATCAGCTATCATACCCACTGTTGTTACCTGCCTACGCTGATTTTTCTCAGCCTTTGTAACAGGCAAGCGGGTCAAATAATTTTCTTCGTATTCTGTCTTTTCTTGTTCATACTTAGATATAGATTGTTTGACATGGTTACCTGAGCTAACTTCCAGAGGAGCTTCAGAGTATTCTTCACGAAGTTCACGCATAACACTGGAGTTCAAATATTGTTTTCGGGTCTTTTCCTTATTCACCTTTTCACTGTTGACTCTAGACACGCTTTCATCATAATGAACAGCAGCTAATTTAGGAGGAACATAAACATTTGACTTGTTCACCTTTTCTTTCTTGCCTTCACCTTCAGAATCGTCACTAGAATCATTGACCGAGTCATCAACTTTACTAACCAAATTGGCAGGGTTAGCATGATACGCCTGAGGGTCATCTTCTGATGTCGCCCCAACTACAGCTGTTTTTACTAATTTATCTATTTGATATTTTAATTTTGAGTCAATTGGACGAATTTTCTCCAACACAGTTCTAAGTTCAATAAGTCTATCAATAGATGGATCTGATTCGATTTTTTCTCCTGAACACTTTCGCAGCACCATATAAGTTAAATTGATAAGGTAACTAAGCAACATTTGATACTTCATTTCTAAAAAATTTAATCCTTTGTCTGTAGATATTTCACCAGTTTTCACTCGAACCAACATATTATCTACAAGGTGGGATACTTGCTGTATGTTCATGTTCATTTCCTTCAAAAGTTTAACTGCTTGAGGTAGGTCTGGTTGTTCCATCTCATCAATGGCCTGTAATCAATATAATACGAAAACTACAAAACACATACATACATATAATCACGCTCACATTCCCAAATGGGGTCGAGCAGAGCTTCAGGTAACATTCAGTTACAATCAAAGCCACATCTGGCAGTATGGGCCATACAGTACCCCCAAAATAGTGACAGGTTGTCATCCTGTCGCCTACACAAAAGGGGCACCTAAATCAAAAATTAACAATCCTGTAAACAAACCAACTAATAACAACGACACGATGTTTCATTCGAAATCATCTCGGCAGTCCGGGTATTCAAAGTAGATACCTACTTAAGTAAAAATATTCACATTATTATTTACTTTATAGTTAATCAGTTGAATGAATAATAGATGACTGAATACTTTACCTGAACCATGTTGTTTTCTTCTGTTAACCTCAACTAATAAATAAACACGAAGTTATAAATAAATCAAAGGACATCAAAAGAAAAAATATCACTGTAGTTTGAATCTGAGTTTAATTTACTATTTTCATTTATCTATCACAAATCACCGTAATAATTTACGCACAATAAAACAAAAAAAAAGACGCGCTCGGCAATTGATCTTTATTCTCCACAGATTAGAAAGAATCACAGACTAATTATGGCGGCTGTACACTCTCGGCGAGACACCGCGAGATATGGCGAGCGCGAGAGTGTACATGGTAGCTCTCGGCTCGCCTCGGCATGTCTCGCCTCGCCTCGGCTCCTCTCGCTCCCGTGGCGGTTTTTTGTGCCCGAGTCAAAGGGTCTCGGCAAGTCTCGCGAGGAACGGCGAGAGCATTGATGTACACTCCCGCGTGCTTCAGTGCACGAACAGCGAGCAAGCAACCGCCTTCACAGATTAGAGAGTATATGTCTAAAGACCGCCTTGTACGTGTCTTACTATTCTAATCTGTGATACGTGTGTAAAAGTAATTGTCTGCAAGTTGCCTGTGCTATGACGAACAGCAACGAATTAAATATGTGGAACAATGAATCCGAATTAAACTTCATAGAAATATTTCAAACGGAACCTGTATTATGGGAACCAAATCACAAATTTCATAAAGACGGAAAACGTTTATATGACAACCATCATATAATAACCTATAATATGTTTATATGATAACCATGTATAGCAACCATCCACCATCTCCTCTTACGCCATTTCGTTTTAATTTTTTTTGTATGGTACGCGTGAGCATACATAAAATAATTGATTGCGCATAGCGCGACAGCGGAAGCAACTTGTATTGCATCTACGTCCATTGTCCTTGCCATCACGATTCCAACTGAAATGGCGCGAGTGTACAGGGCCACCACTCGAGCTTGCGCTCCTCGCCCGAGAGTCTCGGCGAGACATAACGAGAGGTCTCGGCCGAGAGTGTACAGCCGCCATTAGAGATACTACGTGAAAAAATGAATGAATGAATATCAATCACCGCGGTCCAAATTGCCCAAATGTGCGCTATCGGCACCGATAGCGCGCACATGGAGTGAATCAAATTGAACGTATTCGTACCAACGAAAATATGTGACGTCATTAAGCAGTGCTAACGGTGCACACGAAAAATAGGTAGTGCAGTGTGTGCGCATATGTCGAACTCGAATTTGACGTATATGTGTGTGAATTATTGGAGCTCACATTTGAGCTTTGAATTAATAAAGACTCGTTATAGCTACTTTATTTACTACAATAATTTTATTTTACGCTATTAATAATCCTAGAGTGCTATTTTAGTGTTTAAATGGTTTTTACATAACCTCTTCTTAGAAGTTTGACATTTACACTCAAAGTATGGATCAAATTGATTGCACGCAAATAGTGCACATAGCACCGTATTCAATTCAGTCCAAGGCGTTTGCACTGTTGGTAACGTTCGTAGTGTTTGCGCATTTTGGACCGCAGGGGGATTGTCGTGACGATTTTATATGAACCGATGATGCGCGTAATGATTCACGACATAAGTACTAATGGATTACATTTTGGCGGTCAGGAAATAATATAGTATAGATAGATGGAACGCGCCTAAAACCCGGCCTATGCCTCGAACGGGAATCCGAGAGGTTACACACTACTGGGGACAACCCCCACAGACCTCCAACCTCCCCTAACAGTCTGCCCATGCCTCGCAAGTTCGCAACTAACTCTCTCCCCCCTTGGCGGTCAAACCACCCCCAACTTGTCAGCAGCGTTAGCCACTGAGAAGTTGTGGTCCCCAACTCCAACCACTTCTCGTGGTCCCAAACCTCCAACCACTTCACGTGGTCCCAAACCTCCAACCACTTCACGTGGTCCCAAACCTCCAACCACTTCTCGTGGTCCCAAACCTCCAACCACTTCTCGTGGTCCCAAACCTCCAACCACTTCTCGTGGTCCCAAACCTCCAACCACTTCGCGTGGTCCCAAACCTCCAACCACTTCGCGTGGTCCCAAACCTCCAACCACTTCGCGTGGTCCCAAACCTCCAACCACTTCGCGTGGTCCCAAACCTCCAACCACTTCGCGTGGTCCCAAACATCCAACAACGTAGCGCGTCCGCCACGCCGGCGTCAATATCGCCTTATCCTATCCTAACGACACGTAGTGCGTCCACTACGTCAACCGCGCGTACGAATTCACTACTCCCTCTCGGCTATTCCCGCTCTACGCATTAGACCACCGAGAACATAGTATAAATCACGCACTAGAAAGACTATACTTCATGAGGTTTTACTATCTCTTAACTAGGCCATCAGGACTTACCATTATCCTTCATCCGTGTCACACTGCAACTCTCCGTTCGTTCGTCCTACCCGCACACTCGACTTGTTCATGCCACGTTCCCGCTCGAACTGTGTCTGTCTAAGCAGACCACAGATAACGAAAACTATTATCCCCACGCGACTTGCTCGCGCCAAGTTTCCGCTCGAATCGTCTCTGTCAGAGCCGACCACAGATAACGAAAACTTATCATAGATAACGAAACTATATTACAGTGTTGCCATTTCATAAATACAATTTTACTACTGAAGAAATAACAACCACTCACAGGAAATATGTAATTCGTGGAACTCCACGACACTCCCGGCGGCGAAAGAACAAGTTGGTTACCGTATTGCCAGCAGATGAAGAGTCCGTTCAGCAATTTTCTCACTTCTTCTTCTTCTTCTTATCAACCCATTTTCACCCACTGCTGGGCATAGGTCTCCTCATTCGCACGCCCTTCTCATCCAGTGTTTTCCCGCCACCTTCTTGATGTCGTCACTCCACCTCGTTGGTTGACGTCCTACACTCCTACTCCCCGTCCATGGTCTCCACTCCAGCACCCTTTTCCCCCATCTTCCATCTGTCCTGCGACACACTTGTCCAGCCCATTCCCACTTCTTCCTTGTAACGGAGCTAACTACGTCAGGTATTCCAGTTCATCTACGGATTTTCGTATTTCTCATCCGGTTTTTTTAAGTGTTATACCTAACATAGCACGCTCCATTTTCCTTTCAGTGACCTGCAACTTTTGGACTGACTCTCTCGTGAGCGTCCAGGTCTCAGCTCCATACGTCAGGACAGGTTGGACACACTGTATATACGCTCGACGTTTCAGTGTCATTGGCATCTTACTCTTAAAGATTTCAGAGAGTTTGCTAAATGCAGCCCATCCTAGCTGAATCCGTCGATCGATCTCTTCTGCCTGCCCAGACTTATTCAGAGTGATAATCTGGCCCGGATAGACATACTTATCCACTCGTTTGATGCTTTGATTTTTGACTTTAATATGGTCTACGGTGATGTCTTTGCTAATAAATTTTGTTTTGTCTGTGTTCATACGGAGACCGAATTTTCTCACATGCTTGAATAATTACCTCACAATCGCTCACACTCACGCACTTTGGACACCGTATAACTAAGCGCACCTATTATCGCCCTCTGACTACACACTGCTCGATACACCATGACCGTCGCCAGAGCTAAACGCGCCCTGTGCATGTACGACCATTAGAGCATTACACGAGTCCACATAACAACTTATTCTTACTCATTATCACTGGGGCGACGAACAATGGACCTCAACCTCAACTTCTGACTGGTACTATCGCGGACACATGTGCTTGAGCGTCCATAAGATCAAAATCGCTTGTGCTCTCATAGCAAAATATTGCAGTAAATCTGTTAACGCGTCAACTCTTTTTGAGACTCTTCACAGGAGACTCTTCACAAGAGACTCTTCACAGGAGACTCTTCACAGGAGACTCTTCACAGGAGACTCTTCACAGGAGACTCTTCACAGGAGACTCTTCACAGGAGACTCTTCACAGGAGACTCTTCACAGGAGACTCTTCACAGGAGACTTCACAGGAGACTCTTCACAGGAGACTCTTCACAGGAGACTCTTCACAGGAGACTCTTCACAGGAGACTCTTCACAGGAGACTCCTCACACGAGACTCCTCACAGGAGACTCTTCACAGGAGACTCTTCACAGGAGACTCTTCACACGAGACTCTTCACAGGAGACTCTTCACACGAGACTCTTCACACGAGACTCTTCACAGGAGACTCTTCACAGGAGACTCTTCACACGAGACTCTTCACAGGAGACTCTTCACAGGAGACTCCTCACACGAGACTCTTCACACGAGACTCTTCACACGAGACTTTTCACAGGAGACTCTTCACAGGAGACTCTTCACAGGAGACTTCACAGGAGACTCTTCAAAGGAGACTCTTCACAGGAGACTCTTCACAGGAGACTCTTCACACGAGACTTCACACGAGACTCCACACATGTGACTCCACACATGCGACTCCACACATGAGACTCCACACATGGGACTCCACACATGGGACCATACACATGAGACTCCACACATAAATCTGAGACATGTGACTACACGCGCGAGACTCTACACATGTGAATCCACACTCGAGACTCCATTCATGAGACATCACACATGAGACTCCACACATGTGACCAAGAACGCGAGACTCCACACATGTGACGACACACGCGACACACATGAGATACACATGAGAGTCCACACGTGAGACTCCACACATGCGACTCTACACATGAGACTACAAGTCACTATTTTGATATAAGAACGACCATCAAGATCTCCCATTCTACCAAAGATGACCCTTAACACACACCGGCCAACTCATGGTACACACGCAAACATGTCTTATCGTACTGTCATACCACAGAGTAATAAATAAACCCTACAAGGTTCACAAAGCAAAAGCTTTCAAGGAACGATCAAAGTATTTGCCGACGCTGAGGCCTGGCACAGGAGCATCAAATTATATAAACAAAATATAGGCACCGATCAGATCTCCACATTTTTTTTTACAGTGCACCCACCTTTAACAACTTAACTTTGCAGCTTTCTATCTTTCAATAGTCGACTATGTATTCCTACAGAACGACAAATTCCTTATCCGACAAGTTCTCCTAAATAATCTATTGGAAAGCACTCGCATGGCATATCAAATCCACAATCCTATATACGATCCAGTAGGTATAACGCTAAACCAGGCGGCCAAACGTCCCGCAGTCACGTTAATGTCCGATACCCAGAATCGAAAAGAGCCGCGGACAAAAAATAGAGACAATCAGAAGGCGCCAAAAAACACGCACGGCCGCGAGCTCCAGAGTCGCCAGTTGAGAAACAAGCCACATACATATACCTAATTATTCAATTGCTCGCACACGAACATACCTATACATACGTATAATTCGGCTACTACAATAATAGTCAACATCAAAAAGTATAAACCCAACTAACTACTAACACAACGTGTGCGAGGCACCCACTGCACTTTCCAAATTCGGCGCCAACACATGCCCTTTGAAATAAGCAATATTAAACACGAAGCGCAACGAACGACGACCGAGCGAGCCCTGACTTGGGGCACACGCCGAGCCAGCCCAAACCGCATTTGGCCCGCACGCGACAAGCGGTGCGTGCCCTGCCACACACATGCACCCCACGCCTGGCAGTAGCGCCCCCATCGCAGCGTGGCTGCATGAAGTCCTCACTCTGTAGGATTACTTTGTGGTCATACTCTTCCATTTCCTTATAACCTCTAGCTAGACGACATCTCTGGACTATCCGCTATGTCCAGAACCTCCCCGGCCGAAAAAAACTTCGTTATTAACTTGAAGTTTGCAATTACAAGAACATCAACAACAAAAAACTCCTGGTGTATATACTTACTATATTTTTATCTCCTGTATATAAAATAAATATATATAAAAATATCTATTTCAGTAGCTTTTGTCATTTTCGACAACTTTACGGACATCCTATTGCATTGACATTACAAAATTATAACTTAAAAAAAAAAAAAATATTAGTAGGTAGCGCTCAGAGGAAGGACTAAAAGGTAGCGTACCAGTGCTTGTCTCCTTTTGTTTCCAATCGCCATAGAAATCGGCAGGGTTGGAAGTTTCACTCTACTGGCTTTGTCTATTACAAACAAGAAATATTTTAAAACAAATTAGAGGGGGGAAAAAAATACGTGTTTGTTTTTTTTTTAAATGCAAACTTTAATAGAAAGAATCTCAACAAAATTTACTATCACATTTTTTATATATCCAAAACCTTATATTTAAAGGAACTCATTAAAATAAAAAACAAGCTATTGGTTAAGTTTATATTTACACTTGGCGTAAATTGTACTGTTAAATAGAAACAAAAAAATACATCCTCTCGTCATGACAAGTGGTGAGACGGGACCCGAACCCTCGACCCGTCGCATCTGGGCTAATGCTCCCAAACGTGCCACACAGGACTAACTATGAGATCACGACGAATGTTTGTTCAAGTCCTTCATTTCAGTTTGCGACATAGTCACATCTTCACATCCGATGAAATATTTATTATTACACTCTTGTTCTTTGAAAACATTGTTCTTGTTTTAAATGTTCTACTTAGTAATATACTCCTTCGACGTTGTTTCAAGGTTGTAACGATGGTTGTTCTTTCCAGAAATTTATATTTCACAACTGTAGCGGCATAAATATCTAAACACCAACTATTTCACATGCTCAGAGATTATCAAATATAATTCTTCCTTTAAATTCCATAAATTAGCAGTTGAACAATCTACCGTCACTAACTTTACAAACGAAAGAAATTTTTCACTTTTGTTGAATATCGCGGTAACACAATCACAGATTATAAAGAATGCATATAAAGGCAAAGACAAAGGAGCCCGGTATCCGTAATTTTCCCACAGCAACAAAGTCAACCCAACTTGGCCATTACTTTATTACTGTCTTAAATTTACGTCAAAACGTTTAATGCACATAAAGCCGTACCTTCAATAATTACATAAAAATGGGTACAAAAGTAATAAATGTAGTAAAAAAAAATTACAAACGTAATAAATGTAGAAATTAAACGCAAAAAAAAACACGGATAATACGCGAAATAAAACAAGGCGGTGTCGTTATTAGATTTTTATTGCTTCGCTTATAGGTTTAGGGCAATAAAACATTCATAAGGTAAATGTAGGTATTCGATATATTTATTAGTTTTATTTCAAAGCAATACAGCTTAAGCACTTAAAACACTTAACGAATTTCATCAAAATTAAATATTTCTTGCAATATTGTTGCAAACTTACCTTCCGAAAAAAAAATTAGGTGAAGGGTATCAAATCAAGGCGCTTATTTGCACAATGTGGGCACCATACAGTTCAGTGGGTATTTCAAAATTTCTGCAAGACCGCCAATATATAATCCAGCACAACTTGCCGGGATTCTTCTATTCAAGCCCTGTTATGCTTAAATAATCCCAGCACCTCCACCATTTTATGTCGTGACGATTTTATATGAACCGATGATGCGCGTAATGATTCACGACATAAGTACTAATGGATTACATTTTGGCGGTCAGGAAATAATATAGTATAGATAGATGGAACGCGCCTAAAACCCGGCCTATGCCTCGAACGGGAATCCGAGAGGTTACACACTACTGGGGACAACCCCCACAGACCTCCAACCTCCCCTAACAGTCTGCCCATGCCTCGCAAGTTCGCAACTAACTCTCTCCCCCCTTGGCGGTCAAACCACCCCCAACTTGTCAGCAGCGTTAGCCACTGAGAAGTTGTGGTCCCCAACTCCAACCACTTCTCGTGGTCCCAAACCTCCAACCACTTCACGTGGTCCCAAACCTCCAACCACTTCACGTGGTCCCAAACCTCCAACCACTTCTCGTGGTCCCAAACCTCCAACCACTTCTCGTGGTCCCAAACCTCCAACCACTTCTCGTGGTCCCAAACCTCCAACCACTTCGCGTGGTCCCAAACCTCCAACCACTTCGCGTGGTCCCAAACCTCCAACCACTTCGCGTGGTCCCAAACCTCCAACCACTTCGCGTGGTCCCAAACCTCCAACCACTTCGCGTGGTCCCAAACATCCAACAACGTAGCGCGTCCGCCACGCCGGCGTCAATATCGCCTTATCCTATCCTAACGACACGTAGTGCGTCCACTACGTCAACCGCGCGTACGAATTCACTACTCCCTCTCGGCTATTCCCGCTCTACGCATTAGACCACCGAGAACATAGTATAAATCACGCACTAGAAAGACTATACTTCATGAGGTTTTACTATCTCTTAACTAGGCCATCAGGACTTACCATTATCCTTCATCCGTGTCACACTGCAACTCTCCGTTCGTTCGTCCTACCCGCACACTCGACTTGTTCATGCCACGTTCCCGCTCGAACTGTGTCTGTCTAAGCAGACCACAGATAACGAAAACTATTATCCCCACGCGACTTGCTCGCGCCAAGTTTCCGCTCGAATCGTCTCTGTCAGAGCCGACCACAGATAACGAAAACTTATCATAGATAACGAAACTATATTACAGTGTTGCCATTTCATAAATACAATTTTACTACTGAAGAAATAACAACCACTCACAGGAAATATGTAATTCGTGGAACTCCACGACAGGGATGTCCACGCCACGTCGGTCGGTCGCAGATTGCGGTCGCAGCGTCCGATCCGATGCTGGCGGGCGGGCATTGGTGACGTCATTAGCTGTCCCAATTCAGCCCAAGTATCTCTAATTAGTCTGTGGTTCAGCCGCTTCAGGTACTGCGACTGCTGTGCGGGGAGATGTGCGAGGTTGCATCGAAATTTACCTAGAGAATTCGATTGCGGCGACTGCGGTGCGTGCAGTGCGGCCCGTGGGCCTACACGCTAACTTTTTTTTTATAGATATGTTACATATTACTCAAAAAATTCACATTCTTAGTGCTGGGCTGTATGGATTCTTTACTTATTCAAATAATTTAAGTAAAACAATGTCACTGTCAGTTTACTTCAACATATTTGACATACCACTACCAAACAAGAGCTAGTCGATAAAGTAAAATGGTCAATAAATTAATGTCCCTCCGTTCGATTCAAAGTTGATATTAATAATAACTATGTTTACAGTATGTACCTTATTTCAGATCGTTTTCATCTATAAATTATATTATTGGTTTTATGAATGTTTCTGCCTTTTAACTACATAAATATAAATTTTTGTTTTTAGGTTCCATTTCAGTGTATCTTAATCACCAGCTTCATTATTTTTAGTGATGGATTTTACGTTCCTGGGGTTGCCCCAGTGGAGTTTAAGAAGGGCCAAAGAATTGAGGTTAAAGCTGTGAAAATGACTAGCATACACACCCAACTTCCATATGAATATTATTCATTGCCATTATGTTTGCCGAAAAATGGTACATTTGTTTATAAATCTGAGAATTTGGGTGAAGTGCTACGTGGTGATCGTATAGTAAACACGCCATATCAAGTCCATATGGCAGAGAATATCAAATGTAGGGTATTATGTCATAAAAAGAATAATCCTATTAATTGGAGTGTTGAAGAATCTGAAAAGGTGGCTAGTCGTATTGAACATGAGTATTTCGTGCATTTGTAAGTACCTTATTCTGTTTATTACAGGAACTTTTACATTTACAAGTTTATGTTATATGACACTGACCTATAAGATATATTCCAGATTGATAGATAACTTACCTATAGCCACTAGAGTTATAAACATAGAAACTTCTGAGAGAACCATAGAACAAGGTTACAGGCTTGGATTTATGTCAAAAGGCAAAGCTTATATTAATAACCATTTGAAACTACTTTTGAAGTATCATAAGCATAGTCAGTAAGTATTTAGTGCCCCTTCACACTAGTGCTTGTCCAGCGACTGCGTTTGATGAGCGTTGGCGCGGCGTCGACGCGAAGTCCGCTTGCGATGTTTCGGCATTTTCTTTGCAGTAAATTGAATGCTCCACACTAATACGGCGTTGCTGCGGCGTCATTTTTAATTGTGTGACATCTGCCAATGCTCATCAATTGCTGTCGCTGGACAAACTAGTGTGAAGGGGCACTTATAGTGAGTGTGTGTGTGTGATTTGAACATAAATTTGAATAATTTAATACTTTAATTGGTTTGCAGTGATTCATACAGGGTGGTAGGGTTTGAGGTAGAGACTTTATCTATAGATAAAGATGAATTATCATTTCTGGATGATTTGGGATGTCAGTTTCGAGCAGCCCCTAAGAATCAACTTGTTAATGAAGACACAGGAACAAAATTGTATTTCACATATTCTGTAGAGTGGGGTGAATCAGAAATAAGCTGGGCTTCAAGATGGGACATCTACTTGGGGATGAAAGATGTGCAAATACATTGGTTCTCAATTATCAATTCCATTGTTGTATTATTTTTCTTGTCGGGTATGTAAAATTGTTTGCCAGAATCTAACTTGTTTTTATTTGGATCATATTTGACTTTTAATATACTTTAATAATAAATTATTCTTTGATATTAGGTATATTGACAATGATAATGGTGAGGACACTAAGACGAGATATTGCTCGATACAATTCTGATGAAGGCATTGATGATATGATGGAAGAAACTGGTTGGAAGTTGGTGCATGGTGATGTCTTCCGCCCTCCTCCCAAGAGAATGCTCTTTGCAGCTGTCATTGGAAGTGGGATACAAGTGTTTCTTATGACACTGATAACAATTTGTAAGTTAAATATATTGGTTATTTCAGTAAATAGGGTCACTAACCTTAAATGCACTTAACTATATTGAAAAAGGCCCTCCAGAAAAACAGAACTTCTGCAGAACTGTCTCAGAAGCACATGCAGAGGCAGGCTTTCGCTGTATACAGAGAATACTGTTGTATGATTTTGTATTTTATTTGTTATTCTGTGCTGGTTAACAATGGTCTTTTTTTCATTCTTTTGTACTTAAAACAATTAAGCATAATATAATAATTAATAACTATTTTGCAGTCATAGCTATGCTTGGTATGTTATCACCTGCTAGCAGAGGGGCACTAATGACTGCTGCCATCTTCCTCTATGTCTTCATGGGTCTTGTTGCTGGTTACTACTCTGCGCGCTTATATAGTACAATGAAAGGAAAACAATGGAAGCAAGCTGCATTCTTAACTGCCACCATCTACCCAGCAACAGTATTTGGAACATGTTTCTTTTTGAACTTTTTTATAATGGGCAAGCATTCCAGTGGTGCAGTACCATTCTCAACTATGATGGCCCTACTATGTTTGTGGTTCTGTATATCATTGCCTTTGGTTTACATGGGTTATTATTTTGGCATTCGAAAACAGCCATTCCAACATCCTGTTAGGACTAATTTTATTCCAAGAAAAGTACCAGAACAAGTTTGGTATATGAATGTCTTTATATGGTAAGTAATATTATTATTAGGTACTTAGTCTGTAAGATTTTTATTATTGGATTTTTTTTTATATAATTTTATATTTACAGCATATTGATGGCTGGAATCCTTCCATTTGGAGCTGTTTTCATTGAACTATTCTTCATCTTCAATGCATTGTGGGAGAATCAATTTTACTACTTATTTGGATTCCTGTTTCTAGTATTTTGCATTTTGGTGGTATCAGTTTCACAAATATCTATTGTGATGGTCTACTTTCAACTTTGTGGAGAGGTAAGCTATATTTTATTGAAGCAGCCAATTAAAATGCATTATAATTTGTTTGATTTGGTTGAAGAGCATTTTATTTTTCCAGGATTATCATTGGTGGTGGAAGAGTTTTATTGTATCTGGAGGGTCAGCTATTTATATTTTGATATATTCTATATTTTACTTTTTCACAAAACTGGAAATAACAGAGTTCATTCCTACATTATTGTACATTGGTTACACAGGTAATATTTTTGTTTTTTACATACCAAATTACATACCTTTACATACCTTGTATTACATACAGGACAAGATTTTTAATAGCAAGAAAGGTAGGTCGTAAGGGACTCTGGTGTACTCTTTGACGAAGAGTTGACTTTTCGCCCTCACTATGATCACATAACAAAAAAGGGTCATCAACTTGTGGGATTTATAATGAGGTCTATCAATGGATTCAGGCAACCGAGCAGCACACTTTCCCTATTTTGCAGTTTAGTGAGAAGTGCCTTAGAGTATTGCTCTCCTGTGTGGTCTCCGTATTACCATTACATTCAAATAATGTAGAACGAGTACAAAGCAGATGCTTAAAATATCTCGCGCGAAGGCATGTCTATGTTCGACTACTGCTACTGGGGGACTATAATAAGAGGATGATCAATTTTGGTATTATGTCTTTGTGAGATCGCCTCAAGAGATATGATCTCCATAAGATAGTTCATTCGTCTATTGATGCACCAGCCTGCCTAGCATGACCACCGAAACACGATATGATATAGCCATTTATCGCGTTGAACTGTCAAAAATTAATGGATATAACCGCCATCTTGGAATTTTATCGAAACTGCGAACATTTATAAGGCTTATACATGTTCGCAGTTTCGATAAATTTTCAAGATTGCGGAAGATGCGGGTTCGAGTCCCGCCTGAGGCAAGTCGATTTTTTTCAGTGCATTTTTCTAGTATTACTATATTTAATGTTGTAATTGACAGTAATCTGATGGTGTACCAAATATAAATAAATAAATAAATCACTTCTACGCAAATGTCATACTTGTATGCAAGGCTTACTTATTGGAAACGCGCCTTTATTATCATATATTTACAGGTAGTTTTTTATGTTTTGTATAAGTTACAGTCAAATCTCATAATCGGTCAAAACCACTTTTAACTGCAAAAATCAGGCAGGTTTTGACCGATGCCCTTAGTTAAAAACAGTTTTGACAGTTTTTCGCAGTCAGAAGTGATTTTAACTGAGGACGCTGGTCAATACCACTTTTATCCATAAAAATATAGGGTAATAGTGTTGTAACCAAATTGTATCGTTTAAAGTGGTTTTGACTTACAATGTCAGTCAAACCTACTTTAACGTGAAATAGACGAGACAAAAACAAGAGCCAACGCACATTGAACCACTGGTGGCGGCCACTAGACGCGACCACAAGCTGCGGACGAGTTTCTCCGTACATTTTGTATAGCATCGGCGCACACCAAGCGTTTGAGTGGCCGCGACCGAGCCACAAGCTGCGGTAGTCGACCGCGCTCGCTACTTGTGGCCGCGTTTTGTCGCTCAATTCGCGCGCACACACGGCCACAGTCGCCGGCTTCATATCTCAAATCTAGTCTAGCAGCGCATTGAATGCATGCACACGATGTTTACGGAGCCGATTCCTCATTTTTATGTTGATGTTTTTGACAAACACGTCTGCCTCTAGGGGCGGCGTGTAGTGGTCTGACTGAACCACTGGTGGTCGCGCTTAGTGGCGGCCACTAGTGGTCTGACTGAACCACTGGTGGTCGCGCTTAGTGGCGGCCACTAGTGGCCATAATGTGCGGGGGCTCTTAGTACTCCATGGATTCACCGTGCTGGTGCCGGGTTCATCGCATTGCGGAGAGGGGAGTCAAAAGCAGTGCCTGGGACTTGTGACGGTGAAGGGTTCGGGAGTCCTTTTAGTGCACCGGCACTCCCCATTCAGTTGCCCGGCTTTTCTTTCTGCCTGCCTAGTCATATTTGATACGATTCCGCAAGAACCGCATTAGATACGTGTTCCAGTACAGAACTTTTGAGTTCTAGACAAACCGAGGTCTTTTAATAACGTATATAGGGATTTAGCTGGTATACCCCTCGCGCCTATCTCTAGCGCATATAAACCAACGATATACCATACATACCTGTTTGTGTACTGAAATAAATAAATATATCCATTTTTGTTAATTGGTCTATTAAAGCAAAGTATTTATGTGTTTTTATAGCATGGTCTTAGGGGATGTTCCTTTCCCAAGACACAGTCAGCTCTATTAACAATAGGCATGTTTGAGTGTCCGTGAGTAAAGTATATAATATAGATGATGCGGAAATCGCTACGTCGTTTGGTATTTTATAATGTTTCTCATACCATCCATGTCCATCAGAAGAGTAGTCTAGAGCCGAGCCTAGAATAGAGTACGGTTTATGATTCGATTTCGGTATTATGCCTTCCTTGGGTAAAATTTACGAGGCTCTCGCGACCGGAAGACTAGCTGCTTCACGTATAACTACTAAAATGTTATCGTGACGACGCGAATAATGACCCGCCTCCAGGAGCACCCTGCATCCCACCAATATATGCCTAGCTGTTCCATTCGCTCCTTCGCATTTGTAGCACGTCTTATCGGAAGCTTTCCCCCAGCTCACTAAATTACACTGATCAGGGATCTGAAAGACATTAATTTTAGCAACGCAGCTGACCAATCGTGTAGTAGAGTAGGTTCCCCACTTTAAACCCAGCGGAATACAGATTTCCCCCAGAGTGTCCAGTCATTTTGCATTCCCAAATTTATTGCATGAACTCCGTATTTATCATTGGCATCTTGTTGAAGAAATGATTTTACAATATTCCTGTCTTCCAATCTCTTTGTAGATCCTAAAAGCCACTGATACGTGAGCATAGCATAGGTTGTACTGACGTGGAGCTGGCAGAGAGAATATAAGGCGCATATCAGTTGCTGTTCATTTATCATCACCCAGGGGACTTGTGTGGAATGATTTTTGACCGATAGTCTGAATTTTAAATTAGGCAAAACCACTTTTGACCGATTTTTGCGGTCAAAACTGTTTTGACTAAGGGCATCGATCAAAACCACTTTTGACTGCAAAAATCGGTCAAAATATTTTTAACTAAGGGCATCAGTCAAAACCATTTTAGCCTGATTTTTGCAATCAAGGGTGGTTTTGACCGGTTATGAGTTTTGACTATAACATATATACTTCTTTAATTTCAGGGCTAATGGTGTTAACGTTTTGGCTATTGACGGGCACAATTGGATTCTTTGCAGCATATACATTTATTAGAAAAATATATGGTGCTGTGAAAATTGACTAAGTATTCAAGCATTATGTCCTCTCTCATCCAGAAAAATGAACAACAGAATTAATTCTGTTATAAATCAAGTGTAAATAAAATAGCATTTTAGATTTTAATATTACAAATAAGTTTCATAATAAGTATTAAAGATTATTTCCTGTATTAATTAACTTGCTTAGAAAAAACTTATGGCCAGAGATCAAAGACAATAAAGCACAAACCCAATGATGAACCTGTTAAAGTTATACTCAATGCTTACTTAGTTTCTAACTTGCACCTAAATATTAGAATCTAGGTATCTAAATAATAAATTCTCCAAGATTTTCCTAATACCTAATATATTTAAAAAATCAATGATCATTAAATAAACAAAATCAACTATGCAGTTGTTATATTTATTTTTATTACTTCCTTACATTGAGATATAATGTAGTAAATACATTATAACTCAATGCTTCCATATATTGTGTCTAACAATTATTTAGTCATACACTAAATAATTGTTAGTAAAATAAATCTAATTATGAATTCCTGAGAGGAATGACTTGGTATGGACTCTGTCAATAAAAGAGGGTGATTCTTTTGCCAGACCACTGGGTGAGTTTTTCAAATGGGCGTGGATGGCCAAAATAATCCGAAAATATGAGGAATAGCGAAAAGTAGGTACTGAAAGGAGTCTTGGTCCCGATTTTGATGAAAACTAAAACTGCATCATTGGATTTTTGAAAAAAGAAGTGAACGTTTATTCCAAATATGAGAGGGAATTCTACACGGTGTAATTTTAAAAAGTACCTACAGTATTTTTATCTCACAAACGCGGGTGATTATGTTAGTTTGCGTGACTATGTTAGTTTGCGTAAATGGTCCGGCACTGAGAACTGCTGCACTTACGCACACTCAGCCAATCTGGATGTATATTTACGCATAGTTATGGCTCACCCGCGTTCGTGAGATAAAAATACTGTACTAATATCAGTGAGTTGAGATTGAGACGCATGTGTACTCGCTATTAATATTTTATTATAATCTCCCGGGAGAAAAATTCTAACCAATTACACAAAGGAAGAAGAAAGTGCAGATGCCTTGAATAAGGGGAAAAATTGCTAGACGGACGGGCGAGTGCGTTTTTGATAATTAATTTAGCGAAGTTATCGGTTACGGATTTTACAACGGTAACTAGCGCCTTTGCTTCCACGGCCAATCGAAGGGTTGTTTTTAGTTTTACACACCAATGTGTGATATCAAAATTTTAATGCGAATATCAAGAAAGAAGACAGAACACAGAAGCCGTGGTTGTATGGGATAGATCTTTAGAGGTTAGATCCCTTTGCCGCCCCGTATTAAAGAAAAAAAAACGAAACTGTCATACAATAGGTCAAGTGGCCCAATGACGTAGGAATTCTATGGACCCGGCCTATTGTCTGTAGCTATAGTTATTTTTATATATATTTTGCGGCCAGGCAGCCATATTGTGTGACATAACTGTCAGTTACTGTTTGGTACTTCATGTGTCAACGATTTGTAAACATTATCAAAATTAATATTTATCTTTCTTTTTCTGGAGATTTCTTCATTGAAATTACGCGAAGTTGTGAAAGATCACACCGTCATAATACCTAAGTGTAGTGTAATAGGGTGTGGGTCAAGGAAAGACGAAAATCAACAAAGATTAACGTTGCACCGGTAAGTATTAAAATTTACAAGTAAATAGTAAATAGTTTTAGCATTTATGGGTACTCTGAATGTTTTAAATTTTTTATTTATCCATGTGATTCCATTCATGTGGATTTCAATTAAAGATTACGCTTTATTTTGAATATTTTCAAGCTAAGAAAATGTTGAATTTGACAACTAGTGTTGTTCTCAAATTATCGAAAGTAATTGACGATAATACATAATCATGACAATATTATATTGGAGAGGCCTTAGGGGCAGATGGAGTACATATGCCTTCAAAATAGCATCTTTATAATATCGGATCATTATTCTTATACAATTTAAAAAAGAGGATTTATAAAACAGTACTGGTGTCCATAAGGTTGGTTACTCTTACAATTTGGAAAGTGTTTAATTTTTTATTATTATTTATGCCTTCTTTTAACTTTATCAATTGTAATGGATTGATACAGCTAAAGAACATAAATATAAATGAAAATAAAATTGCCTATCCCATACCCAACCCAAATTATTTAAGATTCCAATTTTCATCTCCAATATATCTTATAGGTTTTTGTTTTTTTTAGGTTACCAAGAAGTGAATATAGGAAGAAAATGTGGTTGGAAGCAGTAGGAGTGGAAAAAGCTCTTTTCAAAGCTGAGTTTATTGCCGGTTCTTCTCAGAACAAGGCCTCTTGGTAGACTCATAAGCCGATGGCATCAAACTTCACTTTAGCATCAAAATTGTACCTAATTGAATAAAGAAATTTGAGTTTGAGTTTGTTTAGTCAAATTAATAATGGTAATAAACATATTGATTTACGTTGTAGTATTTTGTTTTATTATTTTAGCAAAATAATAATATAATATATTAATACTAATATATTTCCACGTACACACCAATTATCTAGCCCGAAGTTGCTGTTTTTTCTACGTGACTGACAGGCCGACCTAGGCCACCTGCGTATACGTGAAATGGTCTCGTCTGGCTATCTCATTCTAATATACGTGTGAGTATACTCTTTCTCTTTTATTTTGCCCATCTACAGTTTCCTATATCTATGCATTCATTTCATATTGAAAAGCTAACTTTATGACACAATAAAATAATTTCACAAAATAATTTATTTCACAAAATAATTTTATCGATATAGCAAGATACTACCGAACAGCACTATAACAGCTGTCAGTCCGCCATTTTGTGCGCTCAACCGGCACGGTTTTTTTGTTGTTAGGGCACGTCCATTGAATTCCTGGGTGGGAGCGGGAGGTGGAAATGTCATTGTCAATCGCAAATAAATGGAAGAGATACAAATTAGAAATTTTAATGTTTATTTTTACAACAAGAAGTATTCTACGAATTAAAAATCGAAAATTTTATGTACAAAATGGACACCAAAGTAGCAGTAGTAACCGGTGGAAACAAAGGTATTGGATTTGAAATCGTGAAAGGATTATGTCAAAAGTATAATGGGACTGTGTACCTCACAGCTAGAAATGAAGAAAGAGGCCTTCGAGCAGTCAAAGCGCTGGAAGGATTAGGCCTACATCCAGTTTATCACCAACTAGACGTAACTAGTGAAGAAAGTATCCAAAACTTTGCTTCTTACATTGCTTCGAATCATTCAGGAATAGATGTTCTCGTCAACAACGCCGGCCTTCTAGACTTTGATAAACCTGTGTCATCTTATGAAGATTCTAAAAAGTTGATTGATACGAATTTTATGAGTCTCATAACTATATCGAAAATACTATACCCCCTGTTAAAAAACGATGCTCGCATAATTAACCTAAGTAGTGATTGGGGATTGTTATCTAATATAAGAAAGCAAGTCTGGCTTGATACTCTAGTAAAAGACAACCTTACGGTAGAAGAAATTCTACAATTTGTTAATGATTTCCTTCAGGCAGCTAAGAATGGAAAAAACGCATTTGTGTCCTTTGCTGGTCATTATGGTGATTACAAAGTCTCTAAGGTGGCTATGTCAGCTTTAACATTTGTGCAGCAGAGGGAGTTTACAGAGCAAGAGAGAAATATATCAATAAACTGTGTTCATCCAGGATTTGTTAAGACTGATATGACAAAAGACATGGGGGACTTTACGCCAGATCGGGGGGCAAAAGCTCCTTTGTACCTGGCTCTAGAAGCACCACAGAGTTTAAAAGGCACTTTCATGTGGCATGACTGTCATCAAGTTAACTGGGACGACTAGGATGTAATGGAGTTATTATTGTTATTAACTGTTACAACCATGTTAATCCTGTGATAACAGTGTCACACACTTTAAAACATAATATATTATTATTTCTTTAAGTTAAAATATTTTTTATTCATTTCCTTGATGTGGTATAACATCCAAAAATATGAAATTTCAATATTTTTAATACATTTTGATAAAATATTTGTAATATAATGGTAGATTATCAAATATCACAAAATTTATAATAAAAGAGGTAAGTTAAACAAATATGTATATTCATTTCCAATTAAGTACTTTCACTAATTTATATGATTATACTGTATTATGTTTTATGCTCATTAAAATTATCAGATCATTTATTTTAAGTACTCATACAATGTAACTTTACATTGAATTCTGATTAGTTTGTTTATCACTGCATGTATAGATAAGGTCATTGACTGATTTATCAAATATTATATTTAGTTTTATCATAAAATAATAGGCCATTGTTAGGTAACTTATGAAATGATGATTTTAATTTATTTTATACTGGGAGAATACTTTTTGAGGGTAATTTACATTGGTTTTATATTATTAAAAGGCTTAGCTTGACATTATTAAAAGGACCTTGTGATTGAAAGTGTGCAAATGTTTGATTATGATTTGGTCATATGAGTGTAATATACTAAAAGTTATTAGCAGTAAAAAAGTTTGATTGCCGAGGTTGTGCCTGGGTACTCAAGTGATAATCCTATTTAAAATTAGGTCACCAAGCTTATTGTTTGTGTAAGAAGGTTGTTATTATAATAAGAGTTTTTTTTACTATTTTAATAACTATTTAATTTTTAAAATCTTAACTTTTAAAGGTATGGTTAGCAAGATAACAATAAAATATACTATATTAGATTAGTATGGTATATGACAGTGACTGTTATAGACACTTTTTTTTAATTAATCATATCTGTAATTCGCTATCATTGTTTATAATTTAGTTACCATATTATTAATTATGATTTCAAAACCAATTGCTCAGGTCTATCGACATTTTATTTTAGTCTTATGTGATTCAGTAATTATTTGAAATTTACAAATAATAAGAAAGTTCATAAAATTAAATGATGTCACATACAGTACAAATTTTTGTCGACTTTTGTTTGCCAAACATACCTATTTTTTAACAGACTTCAAGAAAGGAGGAGTTTCTCAATTCAACTGTACTTTTTTTTGTATGGTCCCATTTAAATTTGATCAACATCTGAAGAGTAGTTTTTCAGTTACCCCTAATAAAGGCTATTTAATTGACATCGATGATATCGTATAATTTTATTACTTGTTTGTCTAAAAGATCTCGAGTTGTATACTTACAACACTAAAAAGCAAAAAAAAAATTTAAATAAAAAAACCGCCTGCAAAATTAAAAACAGAGAAATAAATATTTTGTTTTAAAAAAATTAATTTTATTGAAGTTAATTCCAAATAAATATTGAGGTTGGCACCGCTACTTCAATAGGCATCTATTTGGAATAAACGTTGTCTGTTGTATTGTATTTGGGACCGAACCTCAAAAAAACAATTAGTTTTTTTAACAAAATTTTTATTTTTCCGTTTTTAGTTATGAAGGGGTTTTTTTATTTAAAAATAATTTCACGAACTAAAATACAAGAGTGACAAGAGTAGTGTCTGACGCATTATTGTGTTTCGTCAGTTAAAGATAAGATGTGCCGTGGCAATCTTTAATTAGGACAGTATTTATGTAGCAGCATGCATATTTTAAGCTAAATTTTATGTCAGTTGTGATGTTGGTCTTATTAATTGTCCTAAATAAATATAAAAATATAGCAAGTCTAAGCGGATGAGGCGTCGTTTTAATAGGGATGTTGCCTGTCAAGTGAGTTGAGATACTTTTTATTAGCTGTCAAAACATAATTCTTCCTTATGAGCCTTAGACAAAGAATCCTGTTCTTTGTCTAAGTTATGAGCACCCATAACGCACGCGCCGTGTCCAATTTGTGTTGCTCTATACAGACGCCGTGCGACACGGTTTATCGGCAATGCTTGCTGACACTTTGTGTTGTTGACGTTATCTATTGCTATCGACGCGGCGCGGTGAGGGTGGTGGTGAGGTCTTTTCCAAAAAAATACCGAACAGTGAGCAAAAAAGAAAGCTGCTTACTTGTCGTATTGCCGATCCTTTCACTCGCGCAAGAAAAATCGTCAAAATAGGCAGCGCTGGGCAGCATGACGTGCGGCATGACGAGTAAGGTTGCCATACTACGTCTCTGCCTCCTTTCTCGTCTCTTCTCTCGTCTTCTTCACTCGTGTGTGTGGCTGGCCCATAAGTAGAGATACTAAGTACGCAACATCGATGCCGATTGCGTAAAACTAATCAGAAAAAATACCGAGTCTCCCATACTTCGGTATTTTTGTCATACCGATCACCGAAAACGGTGCTAAAAGACCGAACGGTTCGGTAGAATACCGAACACCTGGCAACCCTGGTGGCAACCGTATAGCGATGTGTCCGATGTGTGGTGCTCCTTAGATTTTGTATGGCATTACGAATTTGTGACTTCATAAATTGTTATAGTCAAATGACTGGATATTAAATGGTGTGAAAAACGCAAAAAAAATAAATTGTAGAAATAATTTGAAAATATGAACATTTTCTGGCATAAAATGCCATCACCTATTACGAATTTAACACCTTGTAATTAGTTAGCTATTTGTGAATGTTGTCAACATCCCTATTGGCAAACGATCGTACGATAATTGTTGTAGTTGCGTTAAGAGCCAATTTGTATAGGAAATGCGAATAGCGCCCCTAGCGGAAAGAAGCGTAAATCGTGTTTCACAAACAAATTGAGCTCATACGCAACTACAATAGTTTCGTTTTTATACTAAAAAACTTACGCTACGGGTAAGTACTGATTGAGTTCGCAAGTCATCGCGCGAGTACAGAAACATTACGTACAGTTCATCGGGCGAAGAAAAAGCATCGTGTCGTCGTGAGCGTCGGAATGGCCGGACCCATATTTTACATCGAAATAATTATAGAAAGTTGCTACCTAGTTGCTTCTAGTTGCTACTAATCGTTAAATAGTTGCCCCCGTTAAAAAAAAAACTGCTTTTTAGGGTGACGGCCTATTCTCACATCACCTATCCAGTGAGAACAAAATGCGCAAGTGAATGGAGTTTTTTAACACGCTTTTATTAGTTTCACCTGTATGTTTGTAACTCCTGTATGTTTGTAATTGACTCTTTGGGCTCATTTTTGACCCACTTTAAACTTTCAGATTTCATACAAACTTTATAGATTTATCAAAGACCGATGACATTACAATAATTCGATAAGAATATCCCATTATCCTGATTAGATTCGCCAGGACTAATAAATTAAACGTTTGGAATGTTAGTTCAGCTATACGTCACTAGATGGCGTTGTAAAAAAGTAGACTAATAAAATAATACATCTTTATAAAAAACTAAAAAACACTAGAAAAATGCACTGAAAAAAATCGACTTGCCTCAGGCGGGAAGCAATTTTTTTCAGTGCATTTTTCTAGTATTATATTTACGCGTTTGTAAACGCAAAAATAAAATTATTCCATAACTAAAAAACACGTTTTAATTCATATTAAATCGGACTAAAAAGTGAAAAAGTTCTCTCTCTATATGTTCTGTGTGTACCAATAAATGTTTTCTTTCATTCTTTCAAAAATAACTTTTTAGTATAGAACCTAAATGAACGAAAAGTATAATTATTATTTAGAGAAAAGCGTGTAGTGCTCAATAACTTTAAGTTCTTGAAAATATTCGATCGTTACAATTAAATTGAACACCCCACGCTTTTCTCTAAATAATAATTACCTACCTATACTTTTCGTTCATCATTTAGGTTCTATACTAAAAAGTCATTTTCTACTTTTTATACCGATTTAATACCTATGTATAAAAGGGTGTTTTTTAGTTTTTTTAAAACTATCATTTTTTTAAACCTGTAGTTGTTACTAGCAGGGGCGGATCTACTTAAAGGCTTTTTGGGCTGCAGCCCAGGGCCCCGCGAATACAGAGGGCCCCCAACCGAATTGAAACCAATCGACGATATTGTCAATAATAAAAATTACGTAGAATTTAAAAAATCCGATCATAAGGTTGGTTTTCCTATATTACATATACCTACATCACTACAGAAAACAGTTTCTTGTCAAAATGGCAATTAGTTGAGTAATTAGGTAGGGCCCCTAAGCAGTATTAGCCCAGGGCCCCACAAATTCAAGATCCGCCCCTGGCTACTTTATTTAAATATCGTTTTGGCCTGTTGAATTATACGAGCAAATTCGAAATCAAGTGCATAATGGGTATTGCTTAAGTAGGCGCTACCTGATAGAATTTATTTTAAAAGTTGTCTACTATGTATTATACATTATATGTGTATGATCCGCAAAATTATAAATTTCCTAGGAAATTTATAAACTTTCCGCTTTCAACGATTGTATTATTTTACGCCCACATTTTCGCAAATTGATAAACTTACCGAATTCACGCGTAAAATAATAAATAAGCAAAGCTTAGGAAATTTATATATTTTTTAAAAGCTCTGAGGTCCGAAACGATATATAAAGGTAGCAGTCTAGTAGCAACTTTTGGTTTAAAAAAACTTCATTCACTTGCGCAATTTGTTGTGACTGGATAGATGACCAGCCATTCAGATGTCAGAATAGCCCGTCACCCTAAAAAGTAGTTTATTTTTTTTTATCAGGGGTAGCAACTACACTTACGTGCAATGAAATCGACTCACCTCGTAGGTTTCGATTATTTATATATCGGTATATAAAAATAAGATTAGATAAACAAAACCTGTAAATATAATTTGAATGTACATTTTATAAGCTTTATTTAATCTAAACACCGATAAACGAAGTATTGGTGACAATAGGCTCATTTCTTCGGAAACCCTGCTGGTTTCTCATTTTTACGTCATACGCCATTTCTGTGACTATGCAGAGTGTTCAGAGTTAATTGAATCATTGTTTATTGAATAATTGATTAATCTTACAGATTTATTGACCCTTAAAATTCAGCTGGTTTCCCCAAAAATTTTAGCTCTTTTAACTGTACCTATTTGGTTTTCATTTTGTAAAATCAATAAACTTAAATCTATCACAGTAAAAACTGGTCTAATGTAAGTTTAGGTTCTTGTTTAACACACGGAGTTAAAAATAAATTATTATTTACTTATTGTGGATTTTGATTAGGGACTTCTGAACCAAAGCGTACGGTGAGCCGATTTCATTGCACGTAAGTGTATTTAACGATTAGTGGCAAATAAGAGCAACTTTCTATAAATATTTCGATGTATAAAATATGGGTAGTGACCAGCCATTCTGATGCTCACTTCACTTGTCGCCGTAGGTACTATCGATGCCAATGAGGACGACGCCGGGGGGTTCCTGCTGAAACGCACTTCAATTTTCAGTCTAGATTACTTACCATCAGGTTAACCATGGCCAAGAACTCCCACCTTTTTAAAGTTTTTTTTTTAAGAAAAAAAAACTTTAAAAAGATGTCAGGCAAAACCGAGGTCGATGCGCCGCGGTCGTGGTCTTCGTTAAGATCACGAAAGCGAAGTGTGCGGCCTTTGCCTTCTGGATGTTTCTTATGATAATCTATTACATCAGGGTTTCCCAAACTGTGCGTTCTGCGTTCACTGTAATCAATGCAGTGGTGGCAGTAGCTTAGACTTCTACATATACAAAACTTTGACCGCAACGGTGAATGCGAAATTGTGTGTAGGGCCCGATCTAGACAGGATATAAAATCCGGAGATTCAAAACTAGACTACTAACACAACAAAATAGTATGAGAAAATTTTAATCTTGTCCGCGGCAGGCTCGATACTCATTTTTGCGCTCCTTACTTCTCAATTTTGCCGCCTGTCCCCCCCTAGATCGGGCCCTGATTGTGTGTAGTAGGTAAGTGTAATTGTATGATGCGAAATTGTGTGTAGTAAGTGTAATTGTATGAAAATAAAGTAGCATGTATAAAATACTAATATACCTAAGTAGCTAAGGAGTATTCACGTAGGTACCTACCTACTTACGGAGGTTTCAAGTATCGTAGTAACTAGCTGCACCCTATATACCTACGCCCTCCGCACGCCCTATGAAAGAAATCTTATTAAGGATTTATCCAATGCATGTGTTGTTTTTGTATGGATTCTGATGTTCGCTTAGTAATTGTATTTAAAAAATCGTAATGGCCGCCGCGAAGGGGTTGCGCTCTACAGCTTAAGTTCTAATGCGATGCGATAGAAGCCTTTTGTGCTAAATGTGCATGCGAAGTCTGTAAATATGTTAGGATTAGTGTCAAGAGGTTAAGGAGCTAGTTATAAATTTATTAACATTATTTATTGTATAAACTAGTTTCCAAGCGATCTTGAATTAATAAATTGTGTGTTAATTCATCTAGCAACTGGTTTAATAAGTAAATATCATACCTATACCTTTATACAAATTTTCGTTAATATTCTTGTACACTTGTACAGTATTTTTATTTCTCTATCGCGGGTGAGTCATTCATGACCGTGCTGAGTGTGAATATAAAATTATTTCAAATTGCCACTGAAGCACACAGATACCTACAATAGCACGTATGCATAGATAAACAAAAATTCATGGCTCACTTGCGTTCGTGAGATAAAAATAGATACTACATTTTATGTATTTATTTTATTGATTTTTTGGGTTTATAAATCTTCGCGAGTAATTCTTAGGAGTAGGTAATCTACAAATTGCAATGGGTTCCACATATTCTAAAACTTCCGGGCAAACTAAGTTCTGCGGCATATGCAGTTAAAACTATTAGGCTAACTGATGTAGCTATATCGCTAGAATGGTTTATTTCAGTTATTTTAATATACCTACATACCATCTTTGTTCTGCAAAAGTGGGCTGTTAGAGCAATTTATCAACTAGGTCCCCGTGACTTCCTCAGAGAAAAGTTCAAGGAAATAAATATACTAACTGTGTCATCACAATATGTACTGGAAAACTTACTGTATGTAAAGAAAAATATTATGTATTTTTCTGCGAAATGTCCTACGCATAATGTCAATACTAGTACTAATATAGTATTATATTATCTGTGATACTAGGAAGAAACACGATCTATTTTTATACATATAAAACTCGTCTCAACAAAATAAACAATTCGTTTGTGGGCCAATGTATTACGTTTTAAAACTGACTTCAAATAAAAAACACCGCCTTCAAAACTAAAAACATAAATAAAAACTTTGTTTATAAAAGTCTAAATGTTTTTTGAGGTCGTTCCGGTCGGTCCCAAATACAAGTGACAACGTTTATTCCAAATATTGAGGTTGGCACCGACCTCAAAAAAGTCTAGATTTTTATAAACAAAACTTTTATTTCTTCGTTTTCAGTTTTGAGGGCGGTTTTTTTTTCATTTAAAAACAATTTATTTTTTGCTTTTTAGTATTTTAAGTTTGGAAATTTTCAGGAAACTATCTCGAGATCTTTTACACACTAAGTTATAATATAACGATATCATTAATGTCGATTATATAGGCATTATTAGGGATAACTTAAAAAATACTCGTCAGATGCCGATCAAATTTAAATGGGACGACATGACGAGCACTAGGTTCCAATAGGTCGAAAAAATCTTTAAAATCGGTACACCCAGTTAAGAGTTCTGGTAACAAACATAAAAAACATACAGTCAAATTAAGAACCTCCTCCTTTTTAAAGACGGTTAAAAAGAAAAAGAAGGAAGCTCTCAATTCGACTGTATGTTTTTTTTTATAGATGATATCGTAGTTATGGCTAAGACCTTGGAAGGCCTGGGCACAATGCTCAAGGATCTCTGTAGAGTCGCAGTTTCCCAACAAGTAGGTCTTAAAATGAACATGCATGAGACGAAAATCATGTCGAATTCCCATGTTGCACCCACTCCTGTAAACGTCTAAAGCTCCACACTGGAAGTTGTCGACGATTATGTTTAGGTAGGACAAGCAGTTCAACTTCCAGAAAGAGGTCAATCGACTGGGCAGCGTTCGGCAAGCTACGCGGCATATTCTCGGCTCATCTACCGCAGTGTCTCAAGAGTAACGTGTGTCACAAGTGATGACCTATGGAACTGAAACTTGGCCGCTTACAATAGGCCTCATAAGAATGCTCAAAGTCACCCATAGGGCAATGGAGAGGGCGTGTAGATGCTCGGCGTGATAATATTGGAAATGATGAGATTCGCAGGAGAACATTGCGAGGAGGACTGAAGGCCGTTAGGGAGGAAAGGTTGTCGAATGGCGACCACGTACCGGGAAACACAGCGTCGGTAGACCTGTCACAAGGTGGACTGACGATCTGGTAAAGGTCGCGGGAAGCCGCTGGATGCGGGCAGTGCAGGACCGACCGTGGGCGTCTCTCGGTTTAAATGATGATGATGATGAAAGAATATGGTCTATATATGTTTAATCATGGTTTGACACTGTATTTTGAATTAATTAGCACCTCTCCAGAAACTTCAAATATTTTTGAAAGGAAATTTTGCGCAAGTATGTAAGACAGTCTGTCCAGTATTTTCTAGCCTATTTATTTTTGTCCAGTATTTTTGAGTAAACACCCACTTTTTTTATAAACTTGCCAGTAGGTGATTATGTAGGTACCTACAGGGGTTGGTCCAAGGGTAAACAAATCTTAATTTAATTCTAATAATTAGTAACATTCGTAATCACAATAAATGCAGTGCGTCGCGTATTAATAAAGCTATTAAACTAATTGAGTCATGTAAAATTACAAAATTCCTTTAGCGCGATGTAGATAAACGAAGCTACAATGGAATTGATGAATAACACGCGAGGGTCGTTATTTTGATTTCCTTAGTACATTACTTCTTGAAATGAAATGAAAACGTTATAACAAACACTATTAATTCTGAATGAGTGGTGGGAAGGTTTGTCTGCAATGTCGCTTGCGTCATATCTCGTAATTGTTTGTTTATACGGCTAGAAATACAGGCGCGGGCAATCGTGTTTTTGTTGATTGTTATGTTGTCAACACACGATGTCCGAGCCGCGTAGAATATTACCACTTGATTATTAGATAGGGGACGAGTTTGCTCTTGAATAACTTAGTTTTATGGGTTGTGATTGCACGTGGCATGGAGCCGGTTGTTTGATTGCTATGATTTGTGAGATATCTTGCACTACTACGCTCGATATCAGTGGTTAAATCGACAATACTTCCGATTTGTCGTTCTGGGTATATTTGAATACCTAAGTAATTTGATTGCTTTTGTACTGTGGCAATATTTATCTTGGTGTTGCAGAAAAAGATTATTAATTAGTGTGGTAAAATAAAGAATGTCTCAGATTGCAGGTTTGACGTCCGTGCTGAAAGCGAGAGCGATTTATTTGCGATCTGAGGCTTTATTTTTTTACGCGCCGAGGAAGCCTTAGATTCCTGGTCAGGCGTAAAATGATTCGCAAATTTGGCAGCGAAGACTAGCCACCTGGTCTAATGGTTTATTCACGGAATTAGTAGAATTAGATCCCCAGGGAGTGCAATTTTTGTGGTTGCTTTTGTCATTGAT
Source organism: Elophila nymphaeata (assembly GCA_955850985.1). Lineage (NCBI taxonomy): Eukaryota > Metazoa > Arthropoda > Insecta > Lepidoptera > Crambidae > Elophila > Elophila nymphaeata. The sequence continues at coordinate 18,516,784 of OY039068.1, forward strand.
CGGGTTGATACCTATCTTATCAGAATATCCGTGGCTATAAAAAAGAAAAAAAAATGTAACTTCTGCAATATAGCTAAGAACCACCTCGATCACGTCAGCTTTAAAAAAGCTGCATCAAAATTGGTCCATTCGTTTAGGAGGTACGAAGGAACCACGAAGATAGATTAAGACGTAAAATATAAGCTTCTTGGATGCAACAAAGTCCATAATCGGTCACAGACATGTCAAATTAATAACACCCCCTCTTTTAGCGTCGGGGGTTAAAATAGTGTTTACAGCATTATTGTGTTCCGACAGCTAGTGGAAAGACAGGCTTTGGCGCTTTTGGCTTCGGCACTATAAACACTCCTATTCAAAATGAATGGCTTCACGACATACTTATAAAGACTATGCATTTTGTTAATGTCAAGCGAAAATATATCTAAAGTAATACTTTTTAACTACTTATTGTAGGGTAGATTGAGTTAAAAATAGAGTCTTACAACACGTCTTCCGCAGGCCGCATGTGTAGGGCGATAATGATGCTGCGAAAGTCGCTTTGTAGTGCGGCCACGGTCTTATTACAACCAAATTCGTGTGATAATTCCCTGGCAAAGTTGCAAAAAATACTATGATGTGGGGAAGTATTATCGGGAATTCGGGATAGTTGAAAAGAAAACGAAAATCTCATAAATATTTAGGATTATTATTAATACACTGGCCTAAATAAATTACAACTTAAAATATAACTTACAAGATTGACTTGACAAGAAACACAATATCGCGATTCACACAAATATAACTTTAGGGACGGTCTGACCGTCCACCACGACACATTACACTGACTGACGTTAGCTTCTATAAAGAGTTAGATTAGAATGACTGGTGTATAGTGTTAGTTACACTTTACAACCGTCTTCAGTACTTTTTGCCTCATTGTAAAACTAAGGGTAGATTACGGCCAGCTGCACCGAGTTTTACATTTTACAAATTTAAAAAAAGCCTCTTTTGCAAAAATTCCATTTTTAAATAAACATGTGCTTAAGTTATTTTTTTATGAAATTGTAAAAAGTATAACTCGGTACAACCTATCGTTAATATCTTAGATTATCTAAGGTTTATATATTGACTTGTAAAATCAAACCTAGGTTCTATGTATAAAATACAATAGTTGAAAGTGGTCCATAAGTTTTCAGTCAAAATCCAAGGCAATAACGGTACTGTTTGGAGATAAACAATCAATTATACTCTTTGGTGTTCTAGCCGTTAAGTTGTCGCGTGTAGGCATTAAGCGTATTCAATACCGCTAGGTACACTTTGAATTCGTACGTTCATACAATTTTACACCTATGATAATATTAACAATAACATGTAGGCACTCATCGTAACATAGGTGTAACGCTGAAATATTCACAGCTACAAAAATAATTATATGTAACTTTAGTGTGCAGTCTCATGCAATTAATCATAGCCTCCCACGTGAATAACATTAAAGGTTTTAATTTTATTAAACTTTAAAACACCTTAGAACTATTACTAAATGCTTTACAAACATAAATACACCGCTACCTTGCTACGTCGTAGTACCTTCGTAGTAATGCTAGTCTAAAATGGTAAGCGTAGCGCGTTGGTACAGTATTATATTTATTTTAGTACACAACATTTTTTCTGATTAATTACAATCAAATGTATTTTGATTTTCGAAGGTATATGATATACAATCGTTAAACCGAAGTATTTGTTTTAAGCATATGACGTAAATTTAAATAATAATTACTACTTTTCATTTCAGCTGCAGTACTCAAGACACCTAAAATATATGCAAGTATTTACACGCACAGTTTATTAAAACTATATTTTCAAGTCTTCAAAATGATTAAAATTACTTTCTCACTCATCGCTACAACAAAAAGTACTATAACTAATTTAAATCAACAAACGGTGTTTTTCAATTACTTAATTGACGTAATCGACACTGACTATACAAACATCATCAAGGTTTAGTTATATTTGTCATCACTTGTATATTTAAAATTCATTCTTCATGTGACTGACACGAAGGTCGCAGTAAAGAATGGTAACGTAACATTGGATTACATATGGGTAACAGATGGTAAAACATGGTAGCAATTGACTTCTTACCTATAACTAGAGGTAAATTAAAAAAAACATATTTACAATTACACCGAGTTCTAATATTACGTATAAGATAATAATTCAAAAACTTGTATAAACCAGATACTAGTTAGTTCCTTTCAATATTTTTGTATACGGTTCTGAAACATACAAATGTCAACCAAATATAAATCCTTCATTATAAATAAATAATTTTCATCTAAGACATTTCCATTTTCCATCCTTATCAAGGAACGTACTAGTGTATCAGAATCAAGTAGGACCAATAAATACAAGTAACATTAAACTTAAATCTATTTTACACTAAGTAAATAAAGCGTTTGACACTCGACTAAAAGACACTTCACTTTGGTTTGTTAGACTATACTTATCATCTATAGTGTATCTGTTTGTTGTAAAACAGACCATGTTATTAATTATTGTATCACCAAGTTGGACGGATAGTTGTCAGAAGAGGTACATGGCATTCACACATTCGTGCTACTAAACAACTGCTAAATAATTATTATAAATGTGATGTGCAGTATGTTTCACTGGCAAATTTATAAGGCACTAATGGGTAACAAGTTTTCTTTTTATTTAAAACTATTTACATAATATATTTCACACGACAACGAAAGAGCTGTACTCATAATACAATCGCTCTAAGTAATTACATTACATTTTATTTTCAATTTTGTGTAGAGTTTCTTATCAAAATTATTGTTATAAATAATTTAATCAAAAATGTTTTAGGTTTTTTCCCAATTTTCCTATAAAATCAGACATATAATCAAATTCGGTACTACTTACTAAAATAAACTAAACGAAATTTAAAACTATTAATTTTTACGCCAATAAAATAGATAATAATTGATCGCCATTTCTCCGACTCTAATTCGATTTATTCTTTGGCCAATGATCCTTATCAACTTTCTTTTATTCCACAACTTAACTTTAAAAGAAAATAAACAGATACTCGGTTTTGGTAACAACCATTATGTTGGTATTTTAAATTGGTAATCATGAAACCCTTGAATATATGATCAGGTAAATGGTATTTTCCACAAATAAAGTTTGATTCCATAAGCCTTTCTAACGCTAAAACCATATCAACGAAAAGAACTTAAACGCAACATTTCTGTCGATTACATAATACGCACAATCAATTCTAATTAATGTCAACAACAATTTTCCTAAACATGCAAAAACTGTTCTTGTCTCTACGATTCCAATATTTGTGCACATAATTAAATTTATAGATAGACTGGAGGTAATATTATCGTTTACTAAGATTGATTTTTGTAGCGTTTACTTCGCCTTTAAAACCTTTTTGTTCACTTGGAAAGTTTTTATTGTTTTTATGTAACTTGTTTTAACAGTCTTAATCGCAGATTTTTTAATTAGTGATAAGTGGAGCTAAAGGTGCTGGGGGGTCATCACTATAGAATCTGTAGCGGTGTGGGTGCGGCGTGGGTGCATCGCTGGCGTCAGAATGTTGAGAGTCGCGATGTCGCCGCAGGTCCACCTTGCGCTGGAAGGCCTTATCGCAGAGCCCGCAGGAGAAAGGCTTGTATCCAGTATGCTTCCGCATATGCGTTATCAGATTAGAGCTTTGACTGAAGGCTTTGGAGCACACTACGCACTTGTGAGGCTTTTCACCTGTAACAATAATATTATTTTATAACTTCACTATATAGTTTATTAGTATATTCATAACAACAATCATAAATATAGAGACAATAGAAAAAAATCTGGAAAATTGTTGTGATGAATTTTCCACATCTAAATATGGGTATCCAACCTGCTTGAAAAACTAAGCTGATATTTTAATAGGCAAAAATTAACCAAAATCTAATGTAGAGACCTGTTTTTTAGCAAAGCTATTGAATTTTAATGTTAACCCGTTAACCCGAAGTTAGAAATGAAATATAATTGTTAATTTATTTTTATAAGCTTATTATTATGTATTGTTATAACATCCATTCGGTAATCGAATCATAAATGTAAAATATTTTTGTGCTTATTTAGCGTCACTTAGGGGCCATTCATAAATTACGTCACACGAATTTTAAGACTTTTTAACCCCTCCCCCCTGATGTGACGTCACACATTTTTTAATTTTATGCATGTATTTAGAAATAATCAAAAGAAAACAGTTATTTTTTTTTTCTTTTTTTTTTCTTAAACCTACTCAAACCCTTACCAGATTTCTCGTGAATTTTGTGTCTAACTTGCATTACAACGCCGCTCTAGAAGTTGATTGTTATATTGCAAGAGAGATAATCTCATAGCGAGAGTGCTAAAGTATTAAAAATATAGATCGAGTTCGAAAATTTTTAGATTTTTTTATTCACATAAAAATTTCGCGTTTTAGTACTTTAAATTTTAACATGTAACGTCACAAAGCTTTTGACCCCCCCTGCCCCGTGTCACACAATGTCACATTCTGGTGATACGTTTTCATTTATATATTTCATTATTCGTCGAAGCTTTCATTCACAATTCGACGTTATTTGTCATAATTCGGTAGTAATTGTTTGTAAACGGAATTTTGTTACGCTCGTTTTGTTTCGATTTGTAGCTTGTCTTTTATTCATAGGTAATTCCTCCTTGTCACTTGTCGCGTCGTTAAGTAATTAAAGCTTGTATAAGCGGACCGTGGTTGTCATATCATTGGTCATATATTATTTATTCTGCGGTTTCCGAACTGATTTAATATGCAACATCGTTACGTGGACAGGTATTTACTAATTCCCACGATAATTGTTGGTCGTTAGAGACTGTACCCACTTTCGCATCATCAAAGTGTGATGTCAAAGTTGAAATCTATCGAGTACTGAGTTATATTAGCACAGTAACCGTAGTAGCTTTAAAAGTAAAAATTTAAATTTAATTTTATAGATAGAACAGGATTTAAGCTTGTTTTTTGTTTGCACCGTGATCGGTGTGCACGTGAAGCCTTGTGAAGGCTGCAGCTAATTGCAGGCCGCGCCGCATTTTGGAATATTGATGATGAGGCATTTATCGAGAGGACGAGCTCCATGTAAGGCTGCTGTAAATCATTCGGAACAGAGCTCGGACGTGACGAGATGTCTCCGGCCGAGACAAATATGTCCGCCACATTTTTTTAGGTAGTTAATTCGTCTTGTTCAGCTTCCAATAGTCGCTATTGAAACTAGTTGCAGTTGTTCCATTCGTTGTTTTTGGAAGATATTCATTGTGATTATGCTCTACTATACAAAGTTTTACTGTCAGTAATATAAAAATCTGTGTACCAGGGTAAAAGTAGTAAATTACGTGATACATCAGATTTTAATCACTAAGAATTCAGTATGTTTTATAAAAAAAAAAATACTACAGAAAAAACCGTATAATATGTTCGCGACCTCGGACAAGGTATAGCGGTCGGGTGTGATCGTGGTTTTTGCTCATCGGAAATTCATTAACGCTCGGACCGGCTGCGATTTACCGTCGAAAAGGTAATTGCACACCATTTAAATGTTTAATTCCCAAGACAGCGTCGTCCACGATGTGTCACACGGCCCGTTTTTATTGGGCACGCCTTGTTTTAATGAACTTGTCTGCGTGCAGTTGTCCCCCGGAGGGAAAAAATAAGTTGAGATATGGTCGTGTACAACACCATGCATTATTGCTAAACTGTTTAATATTGTAATAAATGAGTTTCAACGGACCTGAAAGACGGAATTCTTTGTAAAATTAATACTTTTTTTTATTAAATCTTTTACACACCAATTACTATAACACCCACGGTAAGTTGTGTTGTTTAGCGTAGGTACTTAAGTACAAAATTTTTCAAGTTTCACACTATAGAACAAAATTACACATAATAGCTTTCGAACTACTGTAACAAGCTACGTAAAGTTGGTTGAAAGAAAAACTATTTATTATCAAAATTCGTTGGGGAAATTATATTTTGAGCAATGAAAACATCGTCACTATATTACACGGGAACGGATAAACGAATTTTGTCTGATATTGGTGTTGCCAATTACTTTTTCCTGCGAACCACTTCAAGAAAGACCTGAAATTTCGCCTTATTGCACGAATGATAAATAAAAAATCGGCAGTGGTCTCCCTTTGACTTCATCGTATACTGGAAACAACTCAATAGTTGATAGAAACCTTATATTTTGATGTCATACATGCATGTTAAATTTTGGTCACCCATCCGAGTACCGAACGCGTAATTGGTTGCTTAACTTTCGTCATCGACGTCTCAAAAGTTGATAGAAACTTTATATTTTTTTTATTAAACTTTAGATTTTCATCGTGCTGATTCTTCCCACTCTTTTAAGGTAGCATGTATGAGGATGTTATATAAAAATTTATTTGAGTGTGTGTGAATACGCTATGGGCCCGTAGACGTTTCGTAGCCGCTGTTCCGTAGCGTTCATAGTAAAAAAGAGGCGTTCCTTTTCAGAGCTGATAAGTGTGCTACAACCTTAAAACGATGTCTACTGAAATGGACACCAGAAGCGAAGGGGCTTAGTAGCTTAAAGGCTGATTTACACAGGGTAAGTATAAAGAGTCGGTAGCAGGCGCCAGTGCTGGCGCCGAGAACTGAACACACCGTTTACATGCAGTCAATAAGCAGGAATATTGAAGTAAGCGCTCACATGACGCTGTACTGTCTCTAAATCAATTTAAACTAGGCCAGTACCGAATCAACACTGTCCCTCCTCGAATTTGCAATTTACTTACCCCGTATAAATTAGCCTTAACTTCTGTTTTGAAGAAAGATTGTTAATGATAATAACTGAAATGGTGGTAGGGCTTTTGACGATTTAAAAGTACTTAGCAAAGTCCATGTATCCTGGTATCGGCAAATGTGTATTTGTGTGAAGAACACGAATATTTGTTGACGAGTCATGATTGTTTAAATATTTAAGTTTATTTATAAATATATCCAAAATTATTAAAGTGTAAGTTATATAGTATCTCAAGTTCTTAATGATCCTTAATTTGGGCTAGATAATTGGTGTGAGCGTGGAAATACATTATTATTATTAATACCCCTTTGCTGGTCCATTAGTCGCCTTCTACGACAGCCGTTGGAAGATGATGGGGTGACGCTCTACTACTCTGCTGCATCACTATCCGCAGTATGATTGGTACATAATATTACTGACCTGTGTGTATGTAGGTGTGCTTCTTCATATCAGACTTCTGGTGGAAACGTTTGCCGCAGTACTGACACGGATAGGGCCTGGTGTCCGAGTGGATTAGCAGGTGAGTTGACAGCGTGCTTGACCGCTTGAAGCACTTGCCACATTGCTTGCACTATAACAATTATGTAAATATTAACAATACAGTAAAATAACAACCAATATCTGTTTGTTTCAATAGAATATATTTTTTTATAATTTACATACACTACATTTTTAGAGAGGTCCGGCACACAGGAGATTAGCCGCTCTTATTTGAAGCACGCTTACTTGGTTACTAGCTCTAGAAGGCAGAAGATCATTCAATCAAATAACTCTACATTTGAAGTTTCTTCTGAGTTCTCAAAGTGTTAAATGTAATAACACGTGTTGAGTGTCCATTCTAACTCAATCTACTGTACAATTTATTGTTATTTTAAATATATTTTTACTTGACATTAGCTAAATGCTTAATCTTTATGTGTCGCGATGCCACTAATTATGAATAGCATAATAATAATAATGTTTATTTAAGTATTTCTCTTTTAAAATATAGCCATTACAAAAGTTATGATTAAGAAAAACATAACTATATTATCAGAGACTGGCCTCTGTACTAGGAAAACCTGTGTTACCGATTACCATTACCAGCCTCTCACAATAGAACTCTACATTTTCATAGTTTTGTGTTTTTTCAGTAAGTAAGGCTGCCAAAGCTCCAAGGAGTAGGGTATGGGGTTAGAATTAGCAGTTACAATTCAGTGTTCCAATATAGGCTACGGTGACTCATTGCCATCAGGCTGGAGGCGGTAAGCTTATTTGCCACCTCGAATAAAAAAAAATCGGAAATTATTATTGAAGTGTCGGTTTAATCAATATTCAAATAACAGTTCGAAAATTCATAATTTCGTCGATATCAAACAATAATTTCCCGAATTCGCTATATAATAAGTTTTGAAAACTCATTTTTAAGTATACCCAACAGAAAACCACCGTCAAATAACGCTACATATTTGTGGTGTTGTTTCTTTTGGTGAGTAAGGTTGCAAGAGCTCCACGGGGTAGGGGAGTACGGTGATTGCTTACCACCAGGGCAGGCCATATTGCTTGTCTACCAACCAAATAACATAAAAAAATAACAAAAACTGTCACTGTCTATTGGTCCCATAACTCTTTGGGACGTTTTGGTGAAATCTGACATTAGTTTCGCAAAGAAATATAAGGAACAAAGATATAGAGATAAAGCTTGATTTCCGAGAAATTCCCCTCATATATTTTCAATATCTATAAAATGCGATAACGTTATTTAACTTTAAGTATGAACGATCTATATATATTTAAGAATGATTAAGTATTCAGTGTACGATGTACCTCTTTTATACATCATAACATATTCAACATGTTTTGTCATCTCAACGTGTATTTATAAAAAGAATAAATTAACATTTGTGTATATTTTTATTACGATGTAGGTATACCTAGTCGTATAAATATTATAATAAGGATAAATATCTTGTTGTTAAAGGTCATATAGCGGCGCGGTATGATTGATTTATCCTAGGTTCCTTTAACCAACGCTTTGGTTGAAGAATGAAACACAACATTGAAATTGAATATGAGTAAAATGTTTGTTGTATTTGACTATTATATATTAGGAATTTATTTTAGTATTTTACAAATATACGAATATATTGAAGCACCATTTTCTATTGCAGATAGAATTTATGGATCTACATTTTTTATACAACCGGATTTCATGGTCTTCAAGCTATTTTTTTTGTAACAGAAATTTACAAAGAAAACTGCAGTTAGAAGAAACTTAACCCATAAAAAAATATTTTTTTTGTTGTCTATGTCCTATAAAAATATCCAAGGAGAGTTGGGATCAGGCAGCCTGCCGGCCCCAAAAGCTATCGCGAGTAGTATGTCGGTAGCAGGACATAATGCCCCAACCCCATATAAATTGGGAGCGGGGACGTAAAATGGAAGACGTTAAAAAATCGACTTTAAGAAGAGTTGTTATGAGGTTTGTCTTTATAAATAATACCTATGTTACCACTAAAGGTAAACCAACCGGGTACACGAGGGTTTAATTTCACTTTGAGTTTTACACGTAACATAATATAAATTAAATACTCATTTTATATTAAACAATGGAAATAAAATATAAAGTGATTCACTTAGTTTCACCTCATGAATAATATTCCACTTAAATTACGTAATAAAAGTTAATTTATGAATGAATTTTTAAGGGTTAGATTGCTGGTCGTAGAGCGAATAATTAGATATCGATGTTGAGGACGTCCATCACCTTTCTCGGTGACAACCAGTAATAAAGTAATAACAGGCTGCTCGAGCCTCTTTCTACACATTTCTTTGATTTCTTCCAAGAGCCGTGATAGCTACGATTTTTTCGTTACCTAGTAATTAGTGCTGCGAACGGGTTATTATTCGTATTTTACGGCGCGCAGCTAATAACGAAGGGCTACAATCAAATAGTCGGTACAAATTAAATATCGTTTGAAGCAAGAAATACCTTTAAATGCTTTCTGTTAATTATTGTTGAGACGGTGATCTTAAAATCGAACTTGTTATTAGAATTCTAATATAATGAACGTAACACGTGTTTCAACAGACACAATTGACATTCATATTTCTATTCAAGGTATGCGTGTTTGAAAAAGATGCTAAGAACCTAACTATTCCGGCGTTACTATAGATTTATTTGTTCAGATGTCTTGAAAATGCAAGGGACATTAATTTTGTATAGAGCCTGTTTGCTTATGTAAAACTAAATTAACAAAGTGTTATGGACGCAAGTTACACAACCAAAATGTGAGCGTAAGTGGTATTTACACGTGTTGGTAACTTATTAAGTATGTACTTTGAGATTGAATATTATTTCAGATTGAAATGTAGATATTAGTCATGAAAATAGAAATATTGTTCAATACCACGATTTAATAACTTATAGCTCGGCGATTTCACCCTACTTAAGTGACATCCATGATGAATAAACTTGTATATTTTTTATTCATTTATAAAACTACTAGTGGTCGCCCCCAGCTTCGCTCGCGTTAATGTCGGTTATTATATAGCTAGCCTTTAGCCTTCCTCGATAAATGGACTATCCAACACAAAAATATTTTTTCAATTTGAATAAGTAGTTCCTGAGATTAGAGCGTTCAACCATACAAACAAACTCTTTAGCTTAATATTATAAAGTATAGATGTGCCTCAAATAAGCGCGCAAAGTATTTTCGACCTTATAATTTGTAGAAAGATTTTTTTTCGCGTTACATTAAGAAAATTTAGTCTTACATAAAAAAAACCACTTAAGTTAGGGTATTTACATTTTTTGAAAATATTTACATTAGTTCTTCACAATCTCAAAGCTTGTTTTAAAATGGGCCTTTGAAATATCGTATTCAAATTAGGGAAAACGGTACTTGTTGTGTGGAGCACCCGCGGCCATCAGCGGCCGGGTTTGTCGTTAGGCGCACGCGCACGGTAATTCTGGCACGTCACAAATCCGCGGCTAGCGGGCCAGTGACAGTTGTTCGCGCAGCTGCACCTACTCGCGCCTCAAAAAAACACCCACTTTTTTGATTGTCTTTTTATGCGATGCACTCTCTTTTAAACACAGGTGCTAGGGTATGACTGTCCACATATGGTTATCGGCTTATACCTCGTAGGGAGGCGACTTTTTATGATAGCAGCCTTAATAACAAAACTCTTACCACAGATACTTTTTTTGTAAGTAACGTTAAATCGACCGTTACCTTCTTAAGGATTCATGTTTTTTTATCAAGTCCAATTGTTGATTTATACTAAATTAAAATATTAGAAATTGTAATTATGTATTTAAAGTAAAAATATTATCTTGTTACCTAACTCCGAGTGTGTTCTAAACTATTTCTTTTGAACAATTCTTTTTCGCATGCTCAATAGGTAATACAGTCACAAAATATATATTGATTTCTGCTTATAATTTTGAATAATCGTTGGAACCTGTATAAAATTAACAGTAATGAAAACCATAAATAAACATCTTGGTATTTCACAGACAATCTCCTACTATATTAATTATACGAATAAGTAAAATTAAGAGTATAGGTAGCCGCATGACACAAGGTTTATGATTATTCGTCCAATTATAAAACCGCGTTGTGATATTAAAAGTCGGAATTTTGATTAAAACCGATGCGGATTTTTATAATGGCGTCGTGGAAAAAACGAAAGATACGAAAATGGCGAGAAGAAGAGCGAGCCGGGCGCATGCGCGCCGCGTGGCCGCAAGACGCGCGACCCGTTCCGATCCACGGGTACTTATTAAGACAGGGGCAGTTTTTGCTATTTGATTTGTTAAAGAGGCTAAAACAGATACTGGTTTGCTATTTTAATACATTTTGAACGGAAACTGTACAGTTACTTTAGACGCAAAGGATGTCGCTGCCCGCTAGCCTGTAGATTTCTGTCGCGATTATAGTTAAAAAACAAGGAGTGCGTGTACACATACCTGAAATGACTTCTCGTTTTTGTTTTCGTTTTTGATTAGTAGTGAGAAGTTGATATCTTGTGTGGGTGGTGGGAGAGCGTAGTTTTGGTGTACGGGAGCAGACGGGCATCGGCGTGGTTCAGTGCTGGAGTCATTTTCGTCGGCGTCAGGACTGCTGCGGCATCGCTTCACAAGCTCAAGGGGTGCTTCGGAATCCTCCATCTCCCATCGCGAAGGCGGCGACTCGGCTTCTTGTTCGCGTTCACATGCGCTCCCTGGCGACCATATTTGTCGATTTTTCGTCGATAAATTTAAAGGCAACTCCTCCTCGTCTTCTGCAAACAAAAACACGCACTGTCTGTATAATTGCGACCGTTCTTCACGCTTTTAAACTTAAAGTCGGACGAGTCAAATGGGTCGTTAATGAAACGACTTATGAAATCTGAACAGGTGCAGCTGTTATTTGCTCGACTATGTTCAAATTTTCATATACCTATCTAGTTCATTGTTTCTGTGCATATTATGTTTTTTTTATTGATTTGAGTTCAAATAGGTATTCGTGATATTTTATTGCTACCCAATCTGAGATATTTTTAAAGGAATGTTTAAATATTTTTCATTTTTATCTACAATTTTTTTAAGTATTATTAATCAGAGCCACTCAGAAATATGTTATTTGACTTTCAAGTTTGACTCAACCTATTTATTAGATTTCGTTACAAGTTTCGTTAGATGTATTGATGTTTCGTGATTTACGCGAACTTCTAAAAACTTTAAACTTTGTAAGCTAAGCTGTTTAAAAAGTTTAGGATTTACTGCGAAATATGTCGATTTAATCCAAGTACCTACTGCCTGAATTCCTTTTCGGCTGTTATCATCGAAGTTGGTTGTAAACGGAACGCGGATAAGAGCAATTTGAATACTTGAAGAATTTGAATATGTCGACAAGCCGAGCTTGTGTCGCCTTCCCTTGAGCACGAAACACACCCGTGGTTTCGCGAAGGAGGTAAACGACATGTAAATGACGAGCTATCAGCGCCACAAGTTATTAATCGGTACCTTGCGCTGATAGCTATTCTAATGAGGAGTGTTCGGGAGCCAGTAAGGAGGCCGAGGCGAACCGAACTTTTGGAATGATGACACCGTAATTACCATACGACGGATTTTTAAGTGTTGAAATATCGTTTTTGTATTCTCTTATCTATTAGGGTATTGTGGTTCCTCAATTATGCAGTTGTGTGTATAATAAGTAACAAAGGCGTAGATAACTTTTACTGTGCTGTTTTGGTTTTTGTAATTGTAGCTAAAACTTTTATATCAGAAGGAAAACCTTATTGCTTAGAAATGTGATGTTTTTTGATTTGGAAAACTGTTTTTCTTCTCGAAATATACTCAAAATGGAACGATGGAGGGCAGGATTGTATTTACAGTTGTCTTATTAACTTTTGAGTTTAAGTACCATCTCTAGGCGGTGTGTGTCTTGCAGCGTCGAGGGGTCCATGCACAAACTGCGGTGAGGCACGCGGCAATAGTAGAGGCCAGACTCCGGCGCCGCCGTACAGAGCTCCCAGCCCACTGCAGTACATCAGCGCTCCAAGCTCTGTGTTCAGATTAAAAAATGTAAGTTTATTTTAACACAGGTTCGCACCCTCAGTTCAGCCTGAGTACTATGGTAGTGCTATAAAATAACTAGTCTGTCATCTTGGGCGATCCGCCTTTTTTGGATTTAGAGTGAAATCAATTTAATTTTTGAATTCCTCTCAGCAAACGTTTTCATTCGATACGCATATCATGCGATTGCAAAAAAATAGCTATTCTGCTATCTTGGGCCGTCCGCCATATTGGATTTAGAATGACGTCACTTATCTAAGTATGCATTGTCATCGAAACTTAAGGTGTTATGCAAAATTTCTGCTCAAACGAATACCATCAAATGGTCGAAAAATGGTTTGCAAATTTTGACGGATAACTTACATAGGAGTCTAAGTTATATAAAAGCTTCGAACTAAAAAGCTTTATCTACGTACCCGTAGCGCGCGCATACTGCTTCAACGCTCTGCCAGCGATTTCTATGTCACCAAGTTGTAGAAGATCTAGTCTTTGGTGACCAATAGAATCGGGAGAATGTGGGGGTGATTGCGCCGAGTGAGGTGAGTGGGGCGATACACTGCGCTCTGGGGAAGGGAAGCGATGGGCGGGCGGCGGGGACGAAGGCTTGAATTGCTCTGCCAGCCGCGACAGGAGAACATGCCGGGACATCTAGAACAAAGAAATAAATAATATGTTTATTAGCTGAAACTACATAATTTTGTGTTAACATGAAGGTTCTAGAATTAGGATAAAAAAGACCCTTCTTTTAAGTTACGATTTCATTGTTAAATATCGAAAGTTTTGTAAAAGCAAGAAAGATTTGTAAAACGGCATATAAAAACCTTAATCCGCATTACAATTTACAACTTGATTATTTAAGATGAAGGCAAAGCTTTACTGTAATTATCACATATCATTCACGTAATCATAAGTTAGTACTTTCTTAATAGTTGTTATTATAATAAATAGTTAGCAGCTGATTCAATAAAACTTCGTTTATTCATATCAAATGCGCGTTATCTCCAGATCCGATCAGTTTGGATAGCTATAATGTTTTCATTGTTTTTACGTGACCGCTGTCATTAGTGTCGGTTCACATATTCGTTGACAGCTCTCGCTCTGATTAATCTAGCCCGCGCTGACAACGAATCGTATTAAAAGCTCAATCAAGCAAATGAAGAATCAGAATAATGGAAGTGGCGTTGCGCAAGAGCATTAATAATGCACAGACGGCTAAAACAATCTTCATTACATTAACACATTAGATATTTACGCGTGATGACGTTCACACAAATTGTTGTCAATCCATTCGAAGTGGATTTGATCGAAAGAAAATATTGTTTTATGGGAACTTTGTGAGATTATGATTTAGATTGTGCTTTTTGTACCGATAAAATACCAAAAGTTAATATAAAATATTGTCTCACTGAAATAAAATCAGCGCAATATATTTTATACAATAATAGCTCCACTGATTACTAGCTTATGGGTTTACTCTAATGTGTTGTGAATGAAATGAACAAATGAACGAAATGAACTAAATGAACGAAAAGAATGAAATGAACGGAATAAGTGAAATGAATGAAAATTAAATGGTGACCCAAAATTTTTTCCAACTAGATTTTCATCTGTGCTTGGGAAGGCACGTTAAGTTGGTGGCTGTGGTAGCCAGGAGGCTGCTGCCGAAAGATAGCACTCGTTTCCAAGGAGGGTTGGTTCACCTTGATGGTGAACCAACCCTCCTTGGAAACAAGCGGCTCATATAATGTCCCCACCGAGGGACTAGAGCCTACCCCACATTAGGGGCCCTTAGGCCTTAGTCAACCACGCTGGCCTAGTGCGGGATGGTCGACTTCACACACAACCTAAGAATTTCTTCATAGGTGTGAGCAGGTTTCCTCGCGATGTTTTCGTTCACCGTAAAAGCGTCGATTAAACGTACATATTAATTCAAAATTTGAAAACATATTGATACGTGGCGGGGTTCGAACCGGTGCCTCCCGGGTGGGAGACAACGTCCTTACGCACTACACCACCGACGCTTTGACCTTTAAGTTATACTATATTGTAATCAGTGACGGTCCTGCCTAATTGACATCAAATCATGAATAATGGAAACTGATGAATGAGTCGCAAAAAAATCTAATTATTGTTATGTTCTGATAGACGAGGGCGATTAGTGGCTAATATACGCTAAATGATCAGTTTTGTGGAATAATCATAATTAACTAGAATGAGGAAATTAGTAGGTAGGTAATTGTTATTACTTTCTTAATATTAATCATCATTGTGTATTTTTCAATTTGTGACTCATATTGCAAAGAAAATATTATGCCGCCTAAAACTTAATAGCAGGGTGAATTTCAACAGGTCCAAAAAAAATCTCATTTCCGTGGACTTTTTTATCTTAAAGTTTTTTTAAAAACTAAATTGCGGGTTTTAAAGTTTTTGATAATGTATGTATTCTTCCTCAATATCTAGCAGATAACATAAAAAACAAACGAGATATACAAGATTAAAAATTTCGTGCCACGGCGATGAAACATGCGTGCTCGGCAATGAAACAAGCCTCCACGGCAATGAAAGAACTATGCCACGGGAATGAACGCATCCACGGAAATGAAAATCTATATTCAACATAAAATCCCTACTAATATTATAGCTTTTACATCTAAACCACTGAACCGATTTTGATGAAATTTGTTAACATATAGACTAGAGCTCGGGGAAGAACTTGGGCTACTTTGGCTTGAAGGGGTTGAAATAGGGGATGAAAGTTTGTATGGCAGTTCGTCATTTTCGAAGATAGAACCATTAAACTTTGAATTTAGGCACTTCTTATGAAAAAAATGAATATTTGATCAAAAATTTTTGAAATTTTGACCTGTTAGGGGGTGAAATGGGGGATGAAAGTTTGTATGGAATTCGTCATTGTTAAAGACGAAACCATGAAACTTTGCATGTAGGCACTTGATAAGAAATAAATAAATATTTGTTCTAGCGTTTTTGATATATTTACCCATGTGGGGATGAAAGTTCGTAAGGAAATAAAAACAAAGTCACACATTCACGTCTAACACACCACACACTAAACATTGTCAATATGGGTATCGGTTTCGTGGTTATTGTGGGTCCGGATTACGAATAAATGTATTTCGAGATCCAAGATGGCGGTTGCGACTTTTTAATATAAAATCGATATGGGTATAATTTTAATGGTTTTTGGGGGTCCCGATTCCCAATACAACACCCATTTGAGATCCAAGATGGCGGGCGCGACTTTTAAACAATGTCAATATTGGTATCGTTTTCGTGGTTTCTGTGGGTCCGGATTACGAAAAAAGCATCTATTTCGAGATGGCGGACGCAACTTTTTGACAAAATGTCAATATGGGTATCATTTTCATGATTTTCGGGGGACCCGATTCCGAATACGAAATCTATTTCGAGATCCAAGATGGCGGTTGCGACTTTTAAATATAAGATCAATATAGGTATCATTTTTATGGTATTCGGGGGGTCCCGATTCCCAATACAACATCCATTTTGAGACCCAAGATGGCGGACGCGACTTTTTAACATAATGTCAATATTGGTATCATTTTCGTGGTTTTTGTGGGTCCGGTTTACGAATAAAACATCTATTTCGAGATCAAAGATGGCAGACGCGACTTTTTGACAAAATGTCAATATGGGTATCATTTTCGTGGTTTTCGGGGGTCCCAATTCCGAATACGACATCTATTTCGAGATCTAAGATGGCGGTTGCGACTGTTTAATATAAAATCGAAATGGGTATTATTTTTATGGTTTTCGGGGTCCCGATTCCCAATACAACATCCATTCTGAGAACCAAGATGGCGGACGCGACTTTTTAATTTAATTTCAATATAGGTATCTATTTGGTGGTTTTTGGAGGTTCTGACTCCGAATACAACATCTATTTTGATATCCAAGATGGCGGACGTGACTTTTTACTCAAAAGCAATATAAGTATAATTTTTGAGGTTTTCGGCGGTCTTGATTCCGAATACAACTTTTATTTCGAGATCCAAGATGGCGGATACGCCTTTTGGATATAAAATCGATCATTTTCTTAGTTTTCGGGAACACAACATCCATTTTGAGATGCAAGATGTTGGACGCTATGGAATAATTTTATTTTTGCGTTTACAAACGCGTAAATATAATACTAGAAAAATGCACTGAAAAAAATCGACTTGCCTCAGGCGGGACTCGAACCCGCACCTTCCACAATCCGGGTGGACGCGTTGACCAATTTCGCCACCGAGGCACTGCTTTTCGCTGTCGAAATTTGTCAGTGCTTGGTGCTTATGTTTTTATGGTAAACATCGTTTCATCAAATCTTTGAAATTTGCACTTCCAAGACCCGAACGAAATATTTTTGCAAATATTTGACGCCCAGCTAAGATGAAACTACCTTACATTATGGAATAATTTTATTTTTGCGTTTACAAACGCGTAAATATAATACTAGAAAAATGCACTGAAAAAAATCGACTTGCCTCAGGCGGGACTCGAACCCGCACCTTCCACAATCCGGGTGGACGCGTTGACCAATTTCGCCACCGAGGCACTGCTTTTCGCTGTCGAAATTTATCAGTGCTTGGTGCTTATGTTTTTATGGTAAACATCGTTTCATCAAATCTTTGAAATTTGCACTTCCAAGACCCGAACGAAATATTTTTGCAAATATTTGACGCCCAGCTAAGATGAAACTACCTTACATTATGGAATAATCCACCCGGATTGTGGAAGGTGCGGGTTCGAGTCCCGCCTGAGGCAAGTCGATTTTTTTCAGTGCATTTTTCTAGTATTATATTTACGCGTTTGTAAACGCAAAAATAAAATTATTCCATAATGTAAGGTAGTTTCATCTTAGCTGGGCGTCAAATATTTGCAAAAATATTTCGTTCGGGTCTTGGAAGTGCAAATTTCAAAGATTTGATGAAACGATGTTTACCATAAAAACATAAGCACCAAGCACTGACAAATTTCGACAGCGAAAAGCAGTGCCTCGGTGGCGAAATTGGTCAACGCGTCCACCCGGATTGTGGAAGGTGCGGGTTCGAGTCCCGCCTGAGGCAAGTCGATTTTTTTCAGTGCATTTTTCTAGTATTATATTTACGCGTTTGTAAACGCAAAAATAAAATTATTCCATAATGTAAGGTAGTTTCATCTTAGCTGGGCGTCAAATATTTGCAAAAATATTTCGTTCGGGTCTTGGAAGTGCAAATTTCAAAGATTTGATGAAACGATGTTTACCATAAAAACATAAGCACCAAGCACTGACAAATTTCGACAGCGAAAAGCAGTGCCTCGGTGGCGAAATTGGTCAACGCGTCCACCCGGATTGTGGAAGGTGCGGGTTCGAGTCCCGCCTGAGGCAAGTCGATTTTTTTCAGTGCATTTTTCTAGTGTTGGACGCTACTTATTAACTTAATCGCTTTTACGCCATACTCCCGAACCGACTCTGATGAAATTTGGTACAAAAATAGACTAAACCTCGAAATTGAATAAAAGCTACTTTTTTGTAAAAAAGGGAATGAAGGGGTTGAAATAAGAGATTAAATATTTTTATGAGATTCCTCATTACCAAAGATAAGACCATGAAATTTTAAATAGCACGCAAAAAATATGCAGATATTTGTTTTAGCGTTTTTTGAAATATTGACCCATGTGGGGATGAAATAGGGGATGGAAGGTCGCATGAAAGTTAGCAAAGGATGGAAAAACAAAAAAGGTAGTTTGTAAAAATGTATTATAATCTATTTACAGTAATGCACAGCAGTTTGTATGGGTATCTTTTGCAAAATAAGTGCCCAAAAAAATAAAAATGCTACCCAAAGTAACTATTCCACGCTGACGAAGTCTAGCACGCGGGCAAAAGCTAGTTTTATATATGTACTTACTTGAGTATTATCGTCATCATTTTGAAAGTAACTCCTTCTATCTGTCTGTTATGCTTTCACGCTTAAATCACCGAACCTATTTTGATAAAATTTGGAATATACATGGATTAGACTTTAAGAAATATAGGTTATCCCTTACACCGACCCACGCAAGCGCAGCTGCAGGAGAAAAGTCAGCATTTGGTATTCAGTTTCATTATCAAAAAATTCTTTAATGCCATTATAACTTTTTGTAATTAAAAACTGTTTTGGTGATTCTCAAAACTGATTAATTTTTCAGTATTTTTAATTTATTTTTGGGATATGGTTATATATTTTTATCAACATTGTATGTGGGGCAGAGGCGTATAATTTCAATTTTGAGTTTATTTTCATATACATATGTATATTGTTGAGGTCAATACTCGGCACTACCTGTATTACAGGTAAAGATGTATTTTTAGCCTTATCTTATCATGACAATAAAAACATAAGTCACGGAAATGAAACACCTGGCCACGGAAATGAAACACCTGGCCACGGCAATGAAACTAAATTGTGTTACAAGGCATGGCAATGAAATTTTTTTCATTTCCGTGTCTTTTTTTTCATTGCCATAGCAAATTTTGGCCACGGAAACCACAGCAATGAAAGCATGGCGATGAAAATCAAGGCAAAAATATAAAATAACAAAAAAGCTATTAGTTATTCGAGGTAATAAACACTTCACAAATAAACAGATGAGAAATGGCATTCTATTGAAAACTCAATCATGAGGACAAACTTATTCATATAGAAGTTATACCTATCCACGGCGATGAAAAAAAAAATGACGACAACATAAAAAATGGAATACTTTTATTTATAGCACAAAAACGCATGCACTTGTGTTCGTCCTTCCGCGTCGAGTACTTAGGCGACACTAATATGCAACGCTTAGCGCACAAGGAGGGGGCCGCAAGTTGTTAGATAAAACAATATTCTTAAAAATGTTTAGGACATGGCGATGAAAGTTTGTTCTGAGACAAATGCATTTAGAATAACCATTCGTTGTATTGTTTAATAATTTGAATAAATGTATTCCGTAACAATACTTTAACTATTCACGCATCAAATAAAACTAAATTTCAATATAAATAATCAATAGATTTTTAGCAATGAGGTATAATATACATCAAGGTGACGTGTGGACAAACACGGCAATGAAAGATTTCGAGGTTTAATAATTTTTTTTGAAGTACCTATTATTCCTATTATTAAAATATTTAGTGCCCCACATAGATAACTATTTCATTTATCTATAAAAAAAATAAGAACGTTATAGCTTTGTTTTTTAATACCGATTTCATCGATGCCACGCAATTTTTGGTCCCGGGAAATTCACCCAGCAATGATTATAAAAATATTTTTGAATCATATTGATTTGGACGTGAATTACTTTTGAAAAACTTGTTAAAAAAATCATTTTAACCCTTCATGCCCAATGGTTACCGCGAAGACATCTCTCATATTAACGACAATACCTTCTTGTTGGTTATACTCGTATTAAAATATTACCTAAATTTAATATAGAAATAGAATCTAGAGTCAAGCGTAAACATTTTTTAGACGTGATTATACCACTTGTTCCTCGTAGACAATCAGAGAAACTTTTCATAGTAAATACTTTTTGAAATCGTCGTGCTTAGAAAAACCATATGATAATTCAAGTAGTATTGGGTTATAATTTGTCATTTACGAAAATACTATAAAATCAATAATATCAATTATTGAAATAGTTGGAAATAATAAATAAAAGTAAAACTTTTTCTAACTATTCCTTAATATCACAAGTGACTAGTAAAGGACTTTTTTTTATAAACTTAACATCAAATTAAACTTATTTCTTAGAATTAATTACTATCAGTGGGTGCGTCTACACATCTTCGACAATACCGGATAATGTGCTCTGGGCGTATGAAATTGTGGCATATTTGACAGTTGCTGGTAGTTTCTTGTCTTTTTGCCCGAGGGTGATCAAAAACATGCTTGGCATCGTTTTTGATCACCCATTTCGTCACCAAATTTTCTTGTGGAACCATCGAGGTAAGTACTAGAGCACTTGCTAACTCGTATTAGTCTTTGCAAGTGCTCAAGTGATTACTTAGAAGATCGAAGCTTAACTGTTTCACAACTTCATACCATATTGTTTGATTTGATGTTTGATATTTAATTCATCATCATCATCATTACAAGGCCTCTCCTTGTCATCGAAGGAGGTTTAGGCAGTAGTCCACCACGCTTTCCCAATGCGGATTGGTGGACGGAGTATCAGGTGATTAATACTCCTTTGCTGATCCATTAGTCGCCTTCTATGACACCCATTGGAGGATAAGGGGTGATGCTACTCTGCCGGCATCACACGGCAATATTTAATTAAACAAAAGTAATATTAAATTTCATAAATAAATGTAATACCCAAATAATTGTATACAAGTTCTTTAAAATTAATTGGCACATAATAGTGACGTGGAGTGTAAGTTTGGGTCATATGGACCCTTTTGTCGTTTGGTCGCATATAAGTACAAGTACAGGCGCACACTTAACAGGCACTAAAAACGAAGAAGTTGGGGCCGTAACTGCAGCTACCGAGAAGCGTGATAACGTCGCACTTTAAATGTTTGAAATACACGCGTTTAAAAACTGAACTGAAAAACATGACCCAACCTAACAGTCGCCGGGTTTGTAACATATACTTAAATACTAGCTGACCCGGCAAACGTTGTTTTGCTTTATAAATTAAAAAAAAAATATTAAGGGTGGACAACCATTATCACTAAGGGGTATGAAAAATAGATGTTAGCCGATTCTCAGATCTACTCAATATGCTCACAAAATTTCATGAGAATCGGTCAAGCCGTTTCGGAGGAGTACGGGAACGAACATTGTGACACGAGAATTTTATATATAAGATAAAAGATGTTGTCTAAATATTACCAGACGATTACAAATGTGATAGACATATCAGCAATTTGATAAAGCAATTTGCCGTCCATTACTGCTAATTGACGAGTTAACTTATAAGAGGGCTGTGTCGCAATTTCTTGTTTCAATAAAGCGGCCCCATTAGATCCTTCCCGGTAATTATGGAAGCTCGGATGCCACCTATTTTTTCCACAATCAATGGGAACCGGTGCAAGTGTTGAGAAAATCAATCACCGCAGGAATACTTTCCGGTATTTTTTTTTATAATCTATTTGTGGTTGGTTTGTTGCTTTCGTATAAGTTTGATTTTGTTCTTTGTATTTACTTCAGCAAGAATATTAACGCTTTTAACGGATTCGGTAAATAAGTGATATTTATAGTTTTTTATTTCGTAAATAATGGTTATTTTCCATTTTATGGCGATATTATGACGTCAAAGCTGACGCGCTGTGGTGACTTTGTTTCAATGTTATAGAGATCAGTAGAGAAGACAAATAATAGCAACGTGCTATGTTTAAATATGAATGGGATTAAGAGGGACAATTTTATTATTGACATACAAATCTGACTAATGATCTGAGGTCTACCCTCTTTGTGAGGTTTTTATTGCGTTCGGAACCTGTCTAAAAATCTGTCTGCCAAAAATATTAGGAACTTACAAAGGCTTTAAGTTCGCTCGTGCGTGACTATGGCGCATGCAACTGCGCCGAAATATCTGTACAATAACTACATGGTATAAATCCAGTTTGCTCACATTTTAAAGTTAGTGACCTGACCACGCCCCTCTAAGACAGTTCTTAACACCAAAATTAGCAACTTGTGAGGTTAGACTAAGCTTTTTGTCTTTCCTGATTAAATACGTATACTTATTTTATTTAATTCTCCAGAATACAAAAATAAAATATGCGCCTGTACAATTCTTTAATTTCTCGTATATTATTATAATACAAGAACTCTGTATGCAAGTTGTCGTTTCATTACGGCACGAAGAAAATATGTCAATTTGTTTCATTAATGAAGCAGGTGTATTATGCTATCTTTAATTAACTACTTATTTATTCTGTTCGCATATATTGTTTATTTATATGTATTTCTTATAAAATTTACATAAGTAATGTGAACAAATAATGGTCGGATAAAACTGGGAAATTACGGTGTCAGGAGATAACCAACGCTAGAAAGAAATAAATAATAGTAAAAAAAAAACTTAAAAACATGTTTTAATGATAAATTGGATTAAACAGGGAAAAATATTTTTTAGTATATAAATGATGAACGAAAAGTACCAATAATTATTATTTAGATAAAATTGCAAAATTGTGCTCAATAATATCAGTTCTTAAAAATATTCGATCGGTACAATTAAATTAAGCACCCCACTCTTTTATCTAAATAATAATTATACTTTTAGTTCATCATTTTGTTTCTATGTATACCGTACTAATAATACGAAAAGTAAAGACTTTATTCTTAGATAATCCTAATTAGTGCCCAAAATAGCAAATTAATTACTTTTCAGCACTACTATAATAAAGGTAGCAAATAAAAGGGTTTGCTGACGAGAATACGAATGAGCTGACTAAAAATAACCAAAAAATAATAACTATTTTTTTTAAAAAAGGAACGTTTATTTATTGTAGACCAAAACAAGAAAGTGTACTTTGTATCCAACCCATCAATTTATTAAATTAAACTACTAATATGATATAAAAAAAGGTTTTCGTGAGATTTACTAGATATATCGTTTATCTTCTCTTTATGGATTCCATCACTGTTTATCTACATAAGCAAACTTTTATATCATACACACTGTGTAATGTAATAAATTGATGGATTTGATGCAATTTTAATAAGTTTATTTTCTAGTTTTTATAGCATTTAAATTTGGTATAGGTAAGTACAGTTTTATTTAATGTGTGCAGTGTTCGCAGAACTCTATGAGAACGCTAAATACATATTTTTCTCTATATTTTTTGGAGTGTACCTAAGTATATTTAAATTATGTTTGATAATCTGTCACCGTACTCCTCTATCTATGTTAGTTGCTATGTATGTATGACATAGATTCTATGTCAAACATATATGTCTCGAGCATACCCCTACCTCTTAGCGACAGAAACATAACTCCACGAAAAGTGCGTGCTTTGGTTTTGATTTCTATAATAAAATAATTTCCATTTGATTGCTCCCAGCTGGGTCACGAAAAATTTTAAATCTCAAGCTCTTCAATGCTTCAGAAGGTACTTTAAGCAGATGGTTGTGATTGTAAGTGAATTAATTGAATAAGGGTGCGATGACCCGGTCTAAACATTCGTCACGCTTTACCCAGTACAGACACGTGCAGACGAGGCTGTACTCTCCATTCCTCTATGCCTCGGCGCACTTGACTCAAAGTTCGAGCTAAGCAAAAAGGCTCGGACTTAGGTATGTCGCGCGTTTCGTCGCCTAATAGGCTGGAGGACTTCTTGATAATCCGGTAACGCTACTGTAATGAATGACCATCTGCAGCTAACAGCAATAGTTGTTATTGCAGTGATATTCCCTTTGATTATTTACATGCCTATTCCTTCCAATGTGGATTTTGCCTGCCAAGTCAGTTGAGCTTATTTTTATTAGTTATCAAAATATAATTTTCCCTTAAAGGTGGGTTGTCACGATCCGAGTTTATTAACAATTATTAACATTTAACAACGAGCTGTGTCAGAGTTTACTTGGTCCGTCCGAGCTGACTCGGATCGCGTACACCCGGCTTTAGATTCGGTATGGCTTTGCTCTCTTGACGTCATAAGTTCTTGTAGTCAACTGACTGAATATTAAATGATTTTGATACCTTTATAAATCAAATTCTAGAGATT
Organism: Elophila nymphaeata; assembly: GCA_955850985.1. Lineage (NCBI taxonomy): Eukaryota > Metazoa > Arthropoda > Insecta > Lepidoptera > Crambidae > Elophila > Elophila nymphaeata. The sequence goes on from OY039068.1 coordinate 18,541,865, forward strand.
ATTTGAAAGAAGGTTTTTAGCTTTCTTTTATGCATTTAATAATCTGTAATTATTGGTGAATGGCATAAACATCTCTATCCGCGTCGAGCAAGCGAATTGGAGGGAATTTACTACGTTTAAATAGTAGATCTGGGGATTGCTTTTGGGCTGAGCCAGCCCAGGGACGTTTCGGTGACAAGGCGCATGTAAGTACGCTGATCCCGAAACGCCCCAACAAAGGTCTTAGTAGGGTACCAGTGGTTTTTAAGACCGAAGACAATGTAAAGGCGTCGTTGGGGGAGTCCGTCCCACACACGCATTGCCAACGTTGTGGTAAATTATTAACTGTCAAAATTAAGAGTTCGCTGGTAGTAACTATTCTTCATGCTGGCATATTTTTAGAGGTCGTACTTGTGTCAACAAAAATTCGACAAAGAACTCGAACAGTAACCGTGGGTGTGGAAAAATTTTAATAAATCATATCGAATATTAAGATTTTTGTAAATTCAATTGGAAATAACAATGAGTTGACGAACACTTGTGCACACATGTGCAGTCTGTTGCAACGTGGTTTGGAGCTTGGTCTGGTGTATTTCGACATTGAAATTTCTAAAATAGGTTTGTTTTCAACTACAAACAAATAAATAACAGTATTAAAATTGTTTTTAACTCAGCGGGGAAGGTCTCCATCTTTATCTCACCTGTTGTTAGTGACGACAAGGCCGGAGGTGGAAAAACACGGGGTTCGCGGCGGTAAATTTTTTATTTTATGTAGTTTTGTTTTCTAATCTTTAAAATATATGTAAGTATTTTCTAATCTATATAATTATATAAAAGGCAAAGTCCTGACTGACTGACTGATTAACCGCCAGCCCACACCTTTGGACCATATATAGATAGCTGAAATTTGCTCAGAGCTTCCTTTTATAAGGGATAAGGCCGGATTTTTCGAAATTCAACCCCTAAGGTGGTAAAAGCAGGTGGACGACCGGTCCTGAAAGCTCTTCAGAGGCTATTTAACTCCGTTATACTCGAGGGCAAAACGCCAGAGGCATGGCATGGCGGCGTGGTGAGACTCTTCTTCAAAAAGGGCGACAGGGCCCAATTGAAGAACTATAGACCCATCACGCTGCTGAGTCATGTTTACAAGCTGTTTTCAAGAGTTATAACGAATCGTCTCGCGCGCAGGTTTGACGACTTCCAGCCTCCCGAACAAGCCGGATTCCGAAAAGGCTTCAGTACCATAGATCACATACATACGCTGCGGCAGGTTATACAGAAGACCGAAGAGTATAACCTGCCATTATGCTTAGCGTTCGTAGACTATGAGAAAGCCTTCGATTCTGTCGAGACCTGGGCAGTGCTCCAGTCACTCCAGAGGTGCCACATAGACTACCGATACATCCAAGTGTTGCGGTCACTGTACGAAAACGCCACTATGTCAGTTCGCCTTCAGGACCAGAATTCAAAACCCATACAGCTCCAGCGAGGCGTGAGACAGGGTGATGTTATATCGCCGAAACTGTTCACAGCTGCGTTGGAGGACGCGTTTAAGCTTCTGGACTGGAGAGGGCTTGGCATCAACATAAATGGCGAGTACATGACTCACCTTCGCTTTGCAGATGATATCGTGGTTATGGCTGAGACCTTGGAAGACCTGGGCGCAATGCTCGACGATCTCTGTAGAGTCTCCCAACAAGTGGGTCTTAAAATGAACATGGATAAGACGAAAATCATGTCTAATATCCATGTTGCACCCACTCCTGTAAAGGTTGGAAGCTCTACACTGGAAGTTGTCGACGATTATGTTTACCTGGGACAAACAGTCCAACTGGGTAAGTCCAACTTCCAGAAAGAGGTCAATCGACGAATCCAACTCGGCTGGGCAGCGTTCGGGAAGCTACGCGGCATATTCTCGGCCCATCTACCGCAGTGTCTCAAGACGAAAGTCTTTAATTCGTGTGTGTTGCCAGTGATGACTTACGGAACCGAAACGTGGCCGCTTACAATGGGCCTCATAAGAAGGCTCAAGGTCACCCAAAGGGCAATGGAGAGGGCTATGCTCGGAGTTTCTCTGCGTGATCATATCAGAAATGATGAGATCCGCAGGAGAACCAAGGTCACCGACATAGGCCAAAGAATTGCGAACCTCAAGTGGCAGTGGGCAGGGCACATTGCGAGAAAGACTGACGGCCGTTGGGGCGGAAAGGTCCTCGAGTGGCGACCACGTACCGGGAAACGCAGCGTTGGTAGGCCCCCCACAAGGTGGACTGACGATCTAGTTAAGGTCGCGGGAAGCCGCTGGATGCGGGCAGCGCAGGACCGACCGGTTTGGAGATCCTTGGGGGAGGCCTATGTCCAACAGTGGGCGTCTCTCGGCTGAAATGATGATGATGATGATGATGATGAAGGTGGTAAAATAGGGGATGACAGTTTGTATGGAAATCTGTCATTTTTAAAGTTAATCCATAAAAATTGGTATAAGTATGGCCTTTTCGTTAAAAAATAATAATGACGTATTTTCGGATTTTACGAAATTCAACCCCTTAGGGGATGGAAGTCTGTATGGGAAATCTGTCATTTTTGTAGTTTTTAGGGGATAAAATAGGGGATGAAAGTTTGTATCGGAAATCCGTCATTTTTATAGTAAAATCCACAAAAATTCGTATGACTTTAAAGTCAAAAATTAAGAATGACGTATTTTAGGATTTTTTGTAGTTCAACCCCTAAGGGGATGAAAGGTTGTGCATTTGTGCAAAAAAATGCATAAGAATTTCAATACGAAATTTCAGTTAAAAATAAAGAAAGATATATCTCGAAATTTAAATAGCTAATGTCAACTTGTGACATGCAATAAAGAATTTTGAATTTGTATTTGAATTTGAAATCCTATACTTAGGTATGTATATACTTAGGTTTTAAAATAGGGGATATAAAGGAATGAAACTCCGAAAAATCTACCTAAATCTATCTTTTTTACATAAACTACTTATGTTAACTATCGTATATTGGAACTTGTGTACGATAAGTAAAAAAATAATACAAAAAATAATTCCACGGGGACGAAGTTACGAGCAAAAGCTAGTACAAAAATAAACCTAATAATCTCTTTATTTACCTACCTAACTAGCTTCCGTCCGCGACTTCGTCCAATGGATATTTTCCCCTTAGGAGTGAAATTTCCAAAATTCCAAAAAAAAAAAAATGAAATAATTTAAGTCCCGATTATATATTAAAACAAAATATTATTATCTAGAAAAGCGTCGCTTAAAGGTAAGGAGCATGCCTTATGAACATTTAAAAGGACTGTTACATAACCGGAGTCTAGGAACATATTTAATAAATTAAAACTACCGAACAAAATTATTAAATAAAAAATTACTTAAAAACGCCTTAGAAAAATATTTCGGTGCATATTTGGATTTAGAAAAATAGCACGTATTCAATAAATATCGCAAGATATTACAGATAATTTACAGTTAAAAACATATTATTCGTACTTCGATAAATGCACGCTCCCAACATAAATCCATGCCCCTAAAATTATTAAGAAGTTTCTCCGTAATTTGACCACAATTACCAACTTACACTGTTAAACTGCCATTAATAACAACAGATATAAGAATAGGTTCTAAAGTTAAAAGAGGTTTCTTATATCTAATTATACTGTACGTGTAAATGAGGTAGAAAGCTTTTGATTCATGAATGGAATTCCTCATTCGCAGAATTACCCCATTCAAACCAGAATCTCAACGTACTTAATAGGTATCGAATGAGGATAAAAATTATTAAACTGAGAACATTATATTGACAATAATATAAATAACAATATTATTAGGTTCTGTCTGCCTTAAACTGGCTCTTAAAAGCATAATAAAGCAAAATGAGCTTTCAGGCACCTTTTTATTAATCACCATGAAATTTTTAAATAGCTAATTAAAAAAGATGTCTAATTAAATGCATACTGTATAATAATTTTAATGATATGACAAGGTTTACAATTACATAGGTGTTAATAAAAATATAATTTAACATACTTAATATAAATTCACTCTACTTAATAGAAATATGGGTAGTTATTTTTAAATTAGTTAATTATTTATCGTTAGTAAAATACCTATTTATAAATAATAGTGGTAGTACCTATTAATGCTAATTTAATTTGTGGCCATTCTATTTTGAAATATAATTTTGTTATAAATATTAAAATACACTGAAATAGCGTACGGTAAATAAAAGTAAGATATAGTGATAATGAAAACTCACCTTGGGCGGGAAATCTGGCAAGCTTAGGATTTCCTCACACACTGCCTACAGCCACTGAGATTGTTTCAATTAAAAATGTTTTGTTATAAAAGTCAGCTTAAATATCACTAAAAGTCATTGTATTGCAGCGTAAAACTTCGCAAGTTGTCTGAAATCGAAAGTCGCGGAACGAATGAAGGCTTCCAGGGAGCGACCGAGGGGCTGACACGCGTCGCGCTCGGCGCCGGCCACCTGACTGAGGCTTCACGCGCCCCGACCTACCCAACTCATCCATAATAACGTTCTTTTTTCAAAACTCTATTCACAAAAAGAGCAGGTCTCAGGAGGCTGCGCAATAAAGAAATGATTTGATGAAACGGCCACTTGACAGGTGGCTCGCGTCGCATCCTCGCATCCACCATTTAATTGTTGGTTGCACTTACGTCGACGGCGCAGAGGACGCACTGAAAAATGGCTTTTAAGTATTAATGCCCACAAATAAGCGGTTGCTTCTCGTGTGACATTAAGCCCGTATTATTATGCATAGCGACTGTTAGTTGCGGATAGACCGGTCTCGTGGAACCAGGCTTGGGTTAGTTACCTACATTGGGAAATGTGTAGTGATTTAGTTATGTGTGCTTGTATACGGAAATCAGAGCCTTGTACATAAGCTTAGATTTCAAGCGGCGGCCCCGCCCCCGTGCGCTATTGGCCGCGCGCCACTGGGCGGGGCGTGCTACGGCTTAGAAACGATTTGATGAGAACACAATTTTGTTTGCAAATATTTGATAACAACCATCTAATTTTTAGGTAGACACATTATAGAATGACATTTGAGTATACTTATATCTGTTTCTAACGTAATTTGCTTAAAAAAATATCTTCATTAGATTAATTAAATTAAAAAGAACATTAAATACTTAGAAACTTCTTAAAATCTTCTATTGAAGTTGAAGCAACTCTGCGATTTTATAAACCGCAAACAAGCGGTCAGGTGTAGGTAGGTAGGTATCTATATACCAGAAGAATTTAATCTCATGATTATGGTATTATTATGTTAATAAGAACATAACTTGGGCTCAATTTTACTGAATATTAAAATAGTTGTCGTTATTTTTAAACTTTTTTGTTATTAAAAACCAGTATTTAGTGGTTTGAAAAAGATTGTTCATGATTTAATGAAGAAATGCACCTAAGTACCTAACTAATATCATCTAGGTATATTTAGGTGGTGAGTGGTGGTGATAGATAGATAACATATAGGTATATATTTTTCAATAGAACTTACAGAATTTAACACATTTTAAATTATGAATTTCGGAACTCAAGCAACTACTTACCTATATTACAATTGTCGCTTGACCTATGTTAATTTTGTTTAAGATGAAGTACAATAAACTTTATTAATGTTTCGAAAGTGTTAGTTAAAAAGCAAAACATTTACATGAATGCAATTAAAACAAAACCGAATCTAACAAAATTCGATTAGATTTCTCACCTACTTATTTGGAATGTAGCATACCTATTCATTGTGACAATACTAAGAGAAATAATAATGGAGTTTCTCCCGAGTTTTTGTTTTAAAAGTGTTGAGAGACTGCATTTTCCACTTAATCTACCGTACAATTGTCTGTTACTTTAAGTACAATTTCACTTGACATTGGCAAAATGCGTACGTAATCTTTAATGTCTTGATCGCCATTAATTTAAAAGAAGAAGAAATAATTATGCAAACAGAATTTTGAAGAAAACTTTGAATATATTAAATTCGAAGCCATGTTTCTAGTTGACTTGTTTTAAATAGAATTTAACAAAAATATAATATCTATTACTAACTTATTACTAACATTATAGTAATATAACTAGCTACATAGATAAAATATAATTAAGTATTGGGTGAAGCTTGATTCTACCATCTGCCTTTTCATTAGGTCAGATGAAGGCTAACAACTACCCTGACAAATATAAAAAAAGAACACTGCGAGATTTTTAACTCGAATTTAGAGCTTACAGACTGAGAAATTACTAATTACTTATTATCACTAATTTGTAGTTTTCGTTGAAAGCAAACTGGTGTTAATAACCTTATCAAGGAGCTGTTGTAGGCAGCCAACTCGTCTTCCATCTTAACATAAACTAAAAAAAACAAGAAAACAGTGAACTTAAACATTTACTCTACCACATATGTATACAGGGTGTAAAAGACATGACATTACCTCACCATCATAACATTTTTCTTCCTTTAGACTATACCTGGGAAATTGATAGTTACGATTTTATTGAAGGTCAAAGTCATAATTTTTTTTCTAATATTTTTATGAAAACGTATTCTATACGTTATTTCTTAATTATTGTCCAAAGAAACATCATCATTTTTTTTTAGTATTTCATAACAAAAAATGGCTTCAAAACGTTAGCGTTCAATGTATCTCACTCGATGCGCACGGACACTAACGAACGGGGCCGCCGTCAAGCAAAATTAACGCGGTTTTGCGAGTTGCATGCGAGTTGAGCTCTTTACATTGCGCGGTACAATTTGCAATTTTGTGTAACACCAAAAAATAAAAATCATTTCCCAGCAATATTTTTTTTGAAATATGTCTTATTTTGATGTATAGAATACGTGGTTTTCGTTTGACTGCTCATGTCTTTTACACCCAGTATATACCTGTATAAGTTTGATTTAGATAAATAAATAGGATTTTTTTCATTCGTGAGTTTGTTTGTTTGTTATGCTTTCACGCCTAAACCACTAAACCCCTTTTGATGAAACTTGGTATGAAGATAGTTTGAGACTTTATGAAGAACATATGATACTTTTTTATACTTTTTAAGTTAATAAAGTATAACAAAAGAAGGAAATAAAACGCAAGTATACATAGGTGTATGAAACCGGAATATTTTTCGTAAGAATTACACATCTGTTGTTTGGAAATGATAAAAACATTTTGTTCAAAATAATTTCTATTGCTATTCACGCATTTTTCCCTACTTCTACAGCAGTTTACAATTGCGACTAAAAAAACAGTTCTTCTTTTGAAGCGAACTAGTTGTCGAGCCATTTTCGTACATTTTCATATGAATCGAAGCGTTTTTCAGTGAGAGTGTGTACCAGTGACGAGAACAAGATGATAATCGTACGGTCTCGAGAATAGCTAAGTCCCATGTACTTTTTGGAAAGACTAGTTATTATAATTAGTCTTTCCAATCGCTTCGATCGTTTCCCTGACCCGTTTTGCTGTATTTACTGGGGCATTACCACGGATCAAAATATCTTTGTGTGGCCACTTTCCTAATTTCGGTCTTTTTTAGGTACCTAACGCTCGATTATTTGTTGTTGGTAACGATCAGTACCCCTAGTATGAGTTTGTTAGTTTTCGAGGTTGATCAAACGTATCGTGTCTTTTCATACATTGTCCACTAGCGCCTCTAGCGTAAACTATCAGAAACAGTGAGTTTGATCGAGCTTGAAAACTAACAAAACTCATACTAAGGGTACAGTTCGTTTTCACTAGGCTTTAGCAGCTCATACTATATTACACCTTCCGGATTTTTCGGAGGAGGTCGTATATAGTGTTTTTCTCAAAAGAATGCAGGGAAATAAAACATACTTAACCTTTGTCACTAAATATTTTATCATTCGGGGCTTATTAAAAATTGCTTTATGTTTTTGCCTTTGAATCAGTTCGATTGTCGTTTAAATCTGGTGAAGTACAATCAATCTCCATTTCACTCTCTGAACCGGAGGAACTCATTTGAATTATTAATTTTATAAATATATTATGTAAATAACAAATCAAGACGAATTTTTAGCTTTGTCGCCAATTTTCTATTTATTACCAAGACAAACGTATGTATGGCTATACAGCCACGTGAACGCAATTTGTATAGTATGCCAAGATTGATAGAAGAGATCCAATCAAAGAGTATTTAATAACTCCAGCACGCCGTTTCATACAAAATTGCTGGAGCGTTGTAGTGTTCCAAATTTAAAAAACTCTCCAGCAATGGATTTGGTTTTCTTTGTCCGTTAATTCGATACTTCGCGTGTTCTCTTTTCGAAAATAATGACAATATTTCCATGCATGTTTGAGAAAAATAATTATTTCGTCCCAAAATGGTGGTAGGGCATGACGATTTAAAAGTATTTAGCAAAGTCCCTTTAATTAAAGAGCTTTATAATTCATTCATTTCATTAATTTTCGTTCTAGACTGAAATGGAGTAGTACGAGCTATCTCCACCTTACAAGAGACTACAGTAAAAAAACATTACATTTTTGTTTCATTTGGTGGGTAAGGTTGCCAGAGCTCCACTGGGTAGGAAAGGGGACTAGAGTGCGAACGTTAGTGTTGCATGCGTCTATAGGCTACAGTCACTGCTTACAATCAGGCAGGCGTATGCTTGTCCGCCAACCAAATACTTAATTTTTACTTTTTCGTATACTTACGTAGTTTATAGAAAGTCTTGTAATCGTCAAAAAATTTGACCTCGAGATTTTGACGGATTTACACGTTTTGGACCTCCCGGAGTCCAAAAATACCGTTTTTGGAATTATGTCTGTGTGTGTGTCTGTGCGTTAGCACGATAACTCGAATATGCTTTAACTTATTGCAACCAAATTTCGTCGGTGGCGTAGTGCGTAAGAGCGTCGTCTCCCACCCGGGAGGCACTGGTTCGATCCCCGCCACGTACCAATGTGTTTTAAAATTTTGAATTCATATGTACGTTTAATCGAATGAAGGAAAACATCGTGAGGAAACCTGCACACACCCATGAAGAAATTCTTAGGTTGAAGTCGACCAACCCGGCGCACTTGGCCAGTATGGTTGACTAAGGCCTAATCGGCCCTAATGTGGGGTAGGCTCGAGCTCCTCGGTGTGGGGACATTATATGAGCTGTTGATGATGATGATGAACCAAATTTAACATGTATGTATGACATCAAAATATAAATATAAACTTTTGAGTCGTTTCCCGTACACGAGAAAGTCAAGGGGAGACCACTCCCGATATTTTTTTCTAGCAATCAAAGTTATCCACACATCACCCTTGACTGGCTGACATACGGCTTATCAATATGTCGTCTTAAGTCTAAAAAAAACACGCAGGCAGCATTATTCTCGAATAAAAGTTTTAAATACATTGCTTTTTTATTTAATGTCGATGTTTCATCAGTAATTCAACGTACTGCGTGCACCTGCGATAGAATAAAGAATCTTTGACTTTTATTATGCTTGGCAACAAACAATAATAAAATTACGAATTATTAGGCTTGTGTCGGAGATAAATACTGTTTTATTTTCGTATTATATTTTAAATACTAAATAGACATCAGGTGTGTAGGTGTACATAATCACGTTTATCGCATGATTAACCCATTGTAATAACAATCTCGGGAAATTCAATTAAGCGGCTAATCTGCTTTGGTTACAGCCGTGTTCTGTTACGTACGGGGAAATGTGTATGGTTTCAGAGACGTTTCAGGGGCGCGCGGGGTTGCCCTGCTGTAGGGCTGACCGATAACTATTTGTTTTTGTTTATCTCTGCCTTATATTTTAATTCACTTTCATGTCTTTCTCTGTTATCATCGATTTATGTTTTTTATCACATAAAACACACCGAAGTATGTAGGAGGATGGAGTACTTATTTTCGCAGTGGGTACGTTTCCCCAATTTATGAATACAATAGAATTAAACTTTATTGCATGTACACAAATATAAAAATCTTAAGTACAGTACACATAAAAAAAATTATCGTAAAGAAGTTAATACTTTGTAATCTTATAAAATTATGTAAGACTTGCTTTTTAATGAGTCTTATTTCTAGATGTATAAATGTAGTCACTCATTATTGAGCAATTTTGAGTATCAAAGAAGTGTTCTAGAGCAAGGGGTTGTCTGGTGGCATCCCTGCTCGCAAAGCTAACGGCGAGCGCGTGGCGCGCGGCAGACGCGGGGCGCGGGGCGTCACGGCCCGTTAGCGCGGATCCTCGGCGCGTGCACATGTCGCCCCGGCACGCGCCCAAGCAACTTTTTATCATGCTTTTTTTACTGTCCTTTTTGTTTTCTCCCTTTGTTCCAATTTTGAATTAAAGCCTCCTTTCCGAAATCGGAGGGATTTAATGAAGGCGGATTGTAGATATCGCGATCGCATGCATGTGATTCCGTTTTTTTGTCCGACAAAAAATAAAGGACTCTGACAAGTTACGTAACGGTCGGGTCGTATTGCAATCTGATAAGGTGAATTCTAAATATTTGTCTTTTTGTTACGTTGAAATAGTAGTGAGCTTCAGAAGCTTTTATTTTTGTAATTCATACTGCCCAAGTGCGATTTACAAGACGGCGATCAGTGATTACTGCGTCTAATAAAAACTCAAAACCTGCTTGATAGATAAGTAAATCAAAATAAAACAGTGTAATCGTAGGCGGACAGTGCGGCTCAGCTGCACTCAGAACCGGTACCCTTGCAGGCTGCTGTCGCCGCTCGCCATTCCTCGCAGTCAACTTTTATTAATTGGGCAGATGAGAGCCACGGTTTCCATGATGAATGCTTAGTCCTTATAAGGGAAACATTTCGCGAAACCTTTTATAGATTCTCAATTAAAAGTGTCTATTATAGTTAATAGGACGATCGGACATTGTATCGTTTATAGAAACAAGAATATTTGCTTTAAGTAGGGATAAAAAACAGGTAATGTAACGGAAAGGACGATTAAGCGGAATAAAATATAGCGTGGGGGTGCGGGTGGCAGGTGGCTACATCGTAGGGATGGGCTGGCCGCGTGCCGGACATCAATGGAACATCACTGTTAATTCTGAAGTAAATCGGATTATACACTTTCAGCACCACAACGCAAGACATTTAAATATCTGCCCACTAAAATGTATGTTTTAGTGTGAAGATTCCGTTGATATTTAACTAAGTAATATAAAAAAATTTAAGGGTCTTTAATTAATAATTTTTTTTGGATTTAATTATTTTTATTAAAAAAGCAATTAATATATTTATTGAGTAATAAATTAAGTAGGTATTAAATATCCGACTAAAATTGTTATTATAATTAAAATAATTAAACTTTTAAAAGTGGGAGAACGTATTGTGTCGAATAAAAAAGTACCTACTTATTTTATAAGTAAATAAATGCACAGAAATACTTAACAAAAAAAATTGTTTGTAAGAGCATACTTCTCTCTAAAAAAAATCTTCCAGTCAATCTATGAATTTTATCGATATATATAAATATAAAGCGGGCTCTGAGATTATCGATAACTCGATATCGATAGATTTATAGAGCCTACCACTTCGTTTTCAAGATTCTCGAAGCGAATCGCCCACGTCGCGGCATCTGCACCCTTAACCGATTTATTCAAACGTTTGCGCGTGGCACGCCCGCGACGATTGCCATGCTTTGTCTCAATTTGTCTGGAAAAGAAATCAAACAGATCTAAACTCTTCTAGTTCTTCATACAATTAATACAGTTTTAATTCCTATTCGTATATCAAAGCCAGAGCTGTGATTTGTACCATTTAAGTAATCATTAATACATTTTTGAGTGAAGTCGAAGTTCCTCTAAAAATATGTATCTACAAATTCAATTTACTTGTAAGTTTGTAAGAAAAAAAAAATAGTGAAAAACAATAGAGAGAGGGAGATTGAGAAAGAGTCTGCCATTTAATAAGAGTCATAAGACCAATTTTTAAAAAAAAATTACGTTTCTTCGTTAATCATAACTCATATAGACAGGGTGAGCAGCGCGTATGGTACTCTCTGGTATTCGTAATTTGACTCATCATTATCACAGCCTTTATATTTCGACCCACTGTTGGGACACAAGGCCTCTCCTTGTCATCAAAGGAGGTTTAGGCAGTACTCCACCACGCTTGCCCAATGCGGATTGGTGGATGGAGTATGAGGTGATCAATACCCTTTTGCTGACCCATTACTCGCCTTCTACGGCACCCATTGGAGAATATAAGGTGATGCTATTCTACTCTGCCGGCATCACGCGGTCATTTGTCTGCTTGCTCCCAATTTTATAATGATTCGATGTAAGAATTACTTATAACGTTATAACGTCTATTAGTTTGCCGTAACTGGTTATCATATACTGGTTAGGTACTGGTACAAATATTTAAATGCAGTGCTGGTTTGCTAAAAAGTAGCGAAGCAGACCACACCTTTGTTTACGTAGGTACAGTACGTAGTACAGTTGTGGGGATTTTTTTTATAAGTATTCATTATTGTCCATGCAAGTTTTAGGTAACGCTTAATTGATATTTGTTGAATTCCAATTTAAGAAACGTACATCAGTTTCTATGTTAAAACATACATAATTCGATTTCTGATTTTTCAAAAGACGGACCCAGTGTTTCTTGTCTCCGAATAGTTTCAATACCTCAATGATATATTATGTATTTATTTAATTTAAAATCTTGGTTACTATGTTATAAAAAGAGCAAGTTATTTAACACACTGCAAGCGATTAAAAAAGTAATCTTCTTCAAAACATTTCGCTCGTTCAAAGCTCGCCAATTAAATAGAACAACTTTGCTGCACTGTGATACGCATTTATGATTGTATATCAGAACGATAGTTAAGTATTATAACAGAAATACCTCAGTACAGTAATGAGCGACGGGCTCGTAGCCGCTAGCTATAGCTTGTAATACAGCTTCCACATAAAATAAGAATTTAAGTGTGGCATCAAGTAAACCAGTAAACTTCAATGATTTATTTCATCTAGACACAGTGCAGAAGCGCCATGGTTTTATTAACTTAAAGGTAATTTCTCAAAAGCGCCCGAGCAAATGTTCGGACCAATTTATGTCAGAGAATTTGTTTTATGATATGCATCAATGTTTGCAACTCGTAGATAGAGACATTCTAGACGTAATTGTAAAAATAAAAAACCTGAAGATACGTTTCATATTGAATTATTTGATTTTAAAATGAACTGTGCAATTACGTATTTTTTCTGTGGCAATTTTGATTCTTTTTAAAATATCATAATATGTAGGATGTTGGAGCTATTTATCATTCCTGAATTTTATAAATGAAGCTTTATAAAACGGTTTCACAATGAGACAAGAATTATGACCATTAAAGGGTATAGGCAACCATTATTTAAAGTTAATCGATGATAAAAATCTTAATGACATAAATCAAATGTAAGTAGGTTTTTTTTCGTGATTACTGGGCAATTCTTATGTGACACTGTGCCCTTCATTATTCTCGATTAATTTCAGAGTAACCTTTGTGTATACATATAATATATTAATAATATCAGCCATATTATAACTAGCTATTATTAAACTTATCAGAATTTTGACTTAAGTCTAAATAGTTCAAAAATATAGCGAATGAACCTTGTATAAAATATGTTTGTCTATCGAACCGAGGTTGGACCTTTCATGCTATAAAGTACGACCAATTTATCGATAAATCACGTCTCATAAGTATTTTCTATAGGTAGGTACCTGCAACTAGGTTTAATAAAATAGCAACCATTTTTTTTTTATTACAGTGCGAGCTCGCGTTATTTTTTGCAATATGCACAATTGCACATCATGTAGTGAACATATAATGTATTTCTATCATTTGAAATTTAAAAATATAAGCAATACATTAGAATAAAAAATAGGCAAAAATTATTGAGAAAAGAACAAAAATTATAAATAAAATGAAAATTATCATAAAAACAACTTTTAACAAATTAGGTTTTTTCACAAATCTAGGCCATTATTTTTATCCTTTCTGTTGATAGTATAATATTATATATTTCCTATAAATTGAGATCAAAATTTAACCTTTAACCTCTAACTGACTGAAAAAACTTGTCAACAAAATATGGGCTTGTTTATTTTTAAACTATCTGGTGTTTTTAAACTATCATAATTCTTTAACTACCTACGTAAGTTAGAGCTTTAATTTTGATGTCAAATTAAAAGATTTTTTGTACTATCAACAAAAAAGATAAAAATCGAGATAGGTCGTTGTAATCAAATAGTACTATAATTTAATAATAGTACATATTATGGAATAATTTTATTTTTGCGTTTACAAACGCGTAAAATTAATACTAGACAAAATGCACTGAAAAAAATCGACTTGCTTCAGGCGGGACTCGAGTCAATATTGTTATAAATATTGAACTGTTTTACCTTTGTTTTTAATTTCGATCAACGAATAGTATCGTCACTAAAAATTCTCAAGAATAAAAGAAGCCCACTAACTTCGCTAGCACAGTAATTGCTTTTCGATCATAATAAACCTCTGGAATCTAAGCCCGCGTCCCCTCAGTGGCACAACGCCTGGGAGTCATATGGTGTGTATCGGAAACCGTAAAAGCTCGGGGGAGCCGGGCGCCGCACTGCCTACTTTAAATACGCATGTGTTGTACAATTGGTCACGGTGAGCGGAGAACGGGATGTTTTCTTATAAAGTCATTTAAATTTGAATAGATCGAGTTCTTTTTAAGCAAATAAAAGATCAGTACGTAACTAATTTTCGAAACCGTAAGTGCAAGAATACGTTTCTCTAAACCAACCGAATGTTAATATGACATTGTTGTGTATGTAAAAAAACTAACTAATACAAAAATATACACGACGGTTAAAAATAAAATGGAACAATCTCACAATTATATGTAGTAGTTTTACTGCAGATGTATGATGTACCTACTCTGTCACAGATGTGACGCTATTTATGATTGTAAAATCTAGTGTTATTTTTTTGATACTATTAAGCAACAAAGGTAAGTTTAAATAGGAATTATATCGTAATGTTACGTCTCAAATATGTATACAGTACTTAGGTAACTCTATTATATTAGCTAAGCTATATAGTACTGCATACGTACTTACTACGTTACGTATGACCTATGAGTGTACGTGCGTTTTGCGTAACGATCACAAAACTTAAGCTGCCAAGTGCGCGGTCGGTATTCGGATGGGTGGCCGAAAACTTTTTGTGCCGGTATGCATACGTTATCTCAATGCTTAAGTTATAGAAAATCAACGTTTAGAGATAACAGTAAATAAGCAGATACGGCGTGAACATAGATTAACTAGATGTATATATACCTAAGTTAGTTCTAAGACAATACTTACCAGAAATACAAGAGATTTCCTCATATATGGAAGTGTTAATATATCTCCAGAACATCGGCATATTTGGTAACCCCGCGAGAATATCAGCGCCTTTGGGCTGACCAGGGGACCGAGGTCTTCGCGCTAAAAAAGGTAGGTTGATTCTGTAAGCACTTCGGTTTCTAAAGAGAAATCGATGTTATTCATGCCAAACAATTTCCCGTATACGTACTCGTAAAATTGGTGAATATACCTAGTCATTGTTCAGTTATCTCCTTTGTTTTGGAGATCACGTAACAGCACGCGTGCGCCCCAAGCAATGGGGGCGATGCGCGCACTCATTACACCACGAAAGCCTTCGCGCTAATTGCGATCTCAAGAGCTCCCATATTGAATGAGCACATGTTCCCCGACGCCGCAAACTTCTGCGTTGCGGTTTTCTGATCACTGCATCTGTAATTGTGTAATGACTCCGCGCATTCCGGCAAAAACTTACGTTTACGCTATTCATATCTCATTTTATAGCCTTTATTAATAATCAAACACATAGCAGTTACGGTTTTGCGGTGGCCATTCTCCGGGGTTGCGTATGTGGTTGTGTGAGTACGTATTTCAAAGAGCTCAAGAGCAGACTTGACTTTTGATTATTGGTAACTATCAGAGACGCACACACGCGTGCGTAAGTGTGCACTTTGACAATTTAATAGCATATGCACTTCACATGCACCTGCCGCTGCAAAAAGTAGGCACGCTTCAGGCTTGAAGCGCGGAATTCGTCGCCACGGTTTCGTCCTAGCCCATCTTACGCCATTTATTGGCAATTGATTGGAAAGGTGCAATGAGCCGTTTGCGTTATATTTTTATAACGTTTGCCTTGTATGGCGCGCACCTATTGTGCGGGTTTTATGTTTTCGTATGCCTTTCTAACTGTTATCTGTGACAAAAATACTAGGATTTTTCTAGCTTTATAAGGAATTGCAATATCCTTTTCAATTATATTATAATGTGCTTCAATAAATTGTTATATCAAGTCTGAAAGGTGATACGTAAACCAGAATTGTGGATATTCCTCGCTATCCACTATTTCGGAAATAATATTTTAACAGCTTGTTGTCATTCAAGTTGTCTAGTGAAATTAATGTTTTTGAATTTATTTCCAATGATTAAGGCCTGCCCTCCTAAAGTTTTTCTGGAAGATATCACTCTTATAGCGATAAAACCGACCGACCATTATACTTTTTTCTGGTGTTTTATGACTGTTTGATTTTGCTGATGTACAATAAAGAATATTCGATTTATCTGTGAACAGTTTATAGGTATATATTATGGGGATCATAACGATCCACTACATACAGAAAAGTGATGAAGCGTTGGAGAATCCCTCAATACGGACAAAGTGAAGATAGAAAATCTTCTTTTATATCGTTTGTATTTTTTATATTTATAAAAAATATCAAAAACATAATATAAAAAGTATTTAAGTAACGGATGTTACCGGATGTCAAAAATAACTAAAAGTATTTATTGAACTTTCGTGAGCACTATGCTCAAAATGATGCGAGAGCACAAAATATACATAAAATGACGGGACGCATAATAAAAGGCTGCCTGTGTGCGAAAATCTCGGATAATTTATGTGCTTCGTGCCACTGTATACTTACCTAGATGGCAAAGCTTATGAGGCTCTGAATTAAACTCGACTTACTTCCTCCTGGCGACGTCCTGCGCTGGCAGACCGCAGACGGTTGAGTTAAACCGTGCCCGAGGGCGTCATCGCGGCTCTTGTCCGCTTAATGAGAGTTTTAACTACTGTTGGTAAATCATCCGCGCCCCATGAAGCTAAGTCAGGTGCGTAGCCACAAGGCTTGCTCTTCTCTTAGTTAAAATTAAATTAATCCACTTTCATATCATATCAAAACGTCTTATGTTGAGTAGACTGGTATCGGTACTTGAAAGTTAAGTATGCAAATGCAGCATGATGTTAAATAGAGAAGCTCCAGGTTATTTATAACGATTTACTAATAAAAAATATAAGAACTTTTAGTGAAATCTAAAAGAAACTCTCGCAACATGTTTGATCTATCGTGATTTGTTTTCTATAGGTATGTATTCAAATTTTGAAAACTATATAATTTGAACAAAACCAAGTAGCAGTTGTATAAAATTACACGTGTAAAAGGCAATTAAAGCCCGCTCGGACTTACCGTAGGTAATTCACTGTACGCTTCAAAGATATTTAGGTTACAGCCGGTAATTAAGGAGTAAAGGTGCCATGATTCTGCGCACAGATAGTGGGCAATCACGTTCTTTCAAGTCCTTAGGGATGTGTCGACCAATAATTAGGAACGCGTATTTGTATGAGGTTGCGTCTTTGTGGCCCGTGGTGGTGAGGGCTGTGGGGGGCGTGCGAGGTCTGGTTAAAGTGGTCGTCGGCGGTGAGCGGGGCGGGCAGGTGGTGCGAAGGCCGCTGGTCGGGAGCGGTGCGCGGCCGCCGGTTAATTGATTCCAATCTGAGACGAGCCCTGCGATAATTCACTCGTAAGTATGACCACTCTCGCTCTCTGGCAATTATGAACAACCGGATGATAACGGTCTTTACGCAGCATTGATATAATTTTTTTCCGTTTTGGCTTGTTCTTGCATTTCTTTTTACATGTAATTATCGTATGAGAATTCGAATTATATCGTAATTTTTACAAGTATTGTAACTTGCAATTTTATAGTGTTTAGAATACGCAATTAAATTTGACTATTATTATAAAATTCCTTACACGTTTTTCATACTCCTCTTTATAATAACAATGTAAAAAAAGAAAACAAGATTCTGAAAATTTTGAATTTCTGAAAGAAATCATTACGACATCCTCCTTTGTCAGAGTTCATTGGTCAACATTAAAAAAACATAACAGTTAGATTGTTTATTAAGTTTTGTACATAAAATAATGTGCGAAAAATTCAAACGACCGAAAATAAACACGAAAATGAGCTTCGAGGATCTAAAATATACCACATATGAGTATTAATTCCGAATAATTTTCTTATGATGGCATCGTTTAATCGTTAAGATTTTTATCGTAAAGATTTTTATTACAGTTTCAACAAGTATTAAAGTCGAGAGACGAGCTTCACAGAAGTCAAGGAATTGTCGTTAAACACGGTATTCATACTTGAAATCGAATACCCTTTATTCGAATACTAAAAATTCGAAAACATTTCCTCGAAGAGCCTTAAAATCGGCAAATCATGAATTCGATACTACATTGATGCATCAAAATCTCGAAGGACAACTTGACGGATTGAATACGTGAAGAAGTTATCTCGAAGAAGGAGAGTCTAATGTAGGTCAAATCAAATCAATGTCAAAAATACTTTTATTTCTTTAATTTCTTTGTTTACAGGTTTTGAGACAGGTTACAGGTTTAAATTTCTTTGTTTACAGATTTTGTAGGTGGTACATTAATTCACTATGTACAGTCAACAGCACGTCGCGCTATACAAAATTGTCAAATTTCTCCAAACGGTTTTCAACCTAAGGGTATTCAACATAAAGTGCATAATCGATTGAGAAAATTTGACAGTTTATGGTAACGTCTAGGTCGTAGGTGTAGTACATGACATCTTAACGCATTCGCTCAGTCGAGCCTATTTCTTTGGAGATTTTGATGTAGCGAACTATTGATAACATGATTTTACAATTTCATGGTTCTACGCGCTAAGGTTTTTTTCTTTGGAGATTTTGATGTAGCGAACTATCGATAACATGATTTTACAATTTCATGGTTCTACGCGCTAAGGTTTTCGAGTATTTAATATTCGAGCATAGGGCTTTCGATTTTAAGTAAGCAACCCATTCGCAGTAATCTCGAGCCGTAACGGGCTGCGGCGACGGTGTACAGAATCGATTTAATTGCACCCATTAATCGGTGGACACGGCCTTTCCCTACACATCGATTATTTAAATCACAATGCAGTTTTTCTGTCGGCCTCACTTTAGGTTTGATTGAGGAATATGCCGATTTTAATTCCATCGACTCTTCCAAGCCGCTTAAGAAAAACTGGTAGTTAAAATTATATTCATAGTTTTTATTTCAGTACCTATAATTACTACCCGACGATCGTTTAACAATAATATCGATTGTATGGATTGTAATAATAAAATTGTTGTTTTAAATTATGGAATAAGTAATTTTTGCATTTACAAACGCGCAAATATTTTTCATACTAGAAAAAATACACTGAAAAAAATCGAATTGCCTCAGGCGGTTTTCTGTTATTTTAAAGTAA
This sequence comes from Elophila nymphaeata, assembly GCA_955850985.1. Classification (NCBI taxonomy): domain Eukaryota; kingdom Metazoa; phylum Arthropoda; class Insecta; order Lepidoptera; family Crambidae; genus Elophila; species Elophila nymphaeata. The sequence goes on from OY039068.1 coordinate 18,561,462, forward strand.
ATTTATTTATTACTACCTTCTGCCTGCGACTTCGTCTGCGCAAGATTAGTAAAATCCTGTACGTTATTCTAATCAATGGGCTATATTATTGAAAGTTTCATTAAAATCCATTCAGAAGTTTTTGCGTGAAAGAGTAACAAACACACATCCATCCATACATCCCTACAAACTTTCGCGCTTATATTATTAGTAGAATAAGTAGGATACACTAAATATAAATTGCTTATATCAAGAGGTCGATGTTGCCGTGGTAGTGCTTTCTTCGTAACGATTACGAATGTTAAACTACTAAGTAGGCGGTCAGTATTCGGATGGATGACCGAAAAAAATTTCAACTCTATTTTCCTCCGTGTCTTTGAAGGTAAGTTAAGCCGTAAATATCTAATGCCAAAACCTGTAACAGCCGTGCGATTCTGTAAGGATCTCATTTCTCACGTCTTCTTCTCCTTCTTCTTCTTTTACGCTATGGTGATCGCGACACATAAAAACTACGCATTGCGCCAATATCAAGTGAAAATGTACGTAAAGTAACCGACAATTGTACGGTAGATTGAGTTTAAAATTGAGTCTCTCAACACGTGTTCTTGCAACAAGAACTCGGGAGAAACTCCCACTTCTCACCTCACATCATTTCGAATTTAGCTGTCAAACGCAAACGAATATTTCAACATTCGAACAAAAAAATAATTACTTTAATTGGATCATAAGAAACTCCTCCTGTTTTAAAGTCGGTTAAAAAGAGGCGCTACGGCCGTCGTAGCCGTTCCATAGCGTTCAATATGAGTGTGCTACGACCATCATTCGGTAATTATCGGCATTTTTTCGGTACTGGATTGATAAAAAAACCATACAGTCGAATAGTGAACCTCCTTTTTTGAAGTCGGTTAAAAATTACTTTTCATATCTCATACTCGGAAAGTAGCGTTTGTTTGATTTGAGTATTAGGTGGAACACGCTAATTCCCACCACTGGGCCCTATGGCATAAAACTACTATTATTATAAGCTTATTTTTATAAGACTTCTAAAAATATTTTAGAAGTTTCAAAAATTCTGTTGCATAAAATAATTTCAGTTTTGGTTGCATAAAAATAAAGACACTCATATAATAAGTTGGATACTAATATTATTTGTAAAATTTAGAAGAGTCTCGTTGCATAAAAAATATAACTAATAATACAAGTTAGTAGTCTACTGCCGGGAAATACAAGCTAATAATATGTGTAAAACACAATTTCTGTTGCAAGAAATGACGCAGCTACTATTATTTACTCCTATTAATGGTGTAATTCTATCAACCATTGAAGGTGGTTAAAATATATTATAAGTATCTTTCTGTATGCTTAGTTGCGATCTCAAGTTAAACGCAATGTGCTTGAGTGATTCAGGTGATAAAAGAATGATGCCAAGACGACAACCGTGGGTTTTTAAAGTAAGAATCAATTAGAACTGTTTGCAATTCACTTTTAAGAATGTAATCGGCGATTCAGAATAAATTTTAATCAAATCTTTTTTTTATCCTGGAAAGGATACAAGGCGTACCCATATCAATATCCAACGCTTATATAGAAATTATGCCCTAAGTCCTCAACAACAATTAATTACAAGTAGCACAGTGGCGTTCATGGTCTACTATTTTCTTTATTACTCTACATACTTTTTCAATACCATGCATATCAGCAACGCAATAATATTGGATTCCACTCCTATTATGAGTTTGGAATTTAGTAGTAATTTTACGAGTATTAAAATTTCTTTATGCACCGTAAATTAATAGACTCTTAAAATTAGTTATAACTCTTGTAACTATTATTATGAACTATTAATTATATGCAACACAACTCTATTAATATGAGTAAAATTTAAGAGGTAATCGCTTATAATATAAGTACTTAATTTTTATGCCATAGGCCCCGGCCTGAAACTCTTAAGTGATTGCTTCCTTCCTTAGAGCGAGAATGAATTTTAAAAATGGAACGGTATTTTTTTGTGAGTTGTCTCTCAAAATCGGCGGGATGGTTAGTTAGCGGCGGTGACGCGGTGTGTTCCAAATTTAAAAAAGATTCTTTAAACAGAGCTACTCTCTCTAATCTGTGAAAATGTCTATAATTTTTTACGAGATTATGAATAAATATTTTAGATTTTTTTTTATTTCCTTGTATTAGAAATGAAAAGTAGAGTGCTTAACGCGGTTAGAAGGAATCAATTCCTACTAATAAACTATAGCCGTCGTCTAACTACGTCCTCATATGGTAATTGATTCCATTCCACCCTTGTCAAGCAATCTACTATTTAATTTAATATAACTTTAATAAAACAAAAGAATAGTTTTGTTTTGAAATGTGTATAAGCTTGTTTCCTATAATTGCGTGAGTTTTTCAAAAACTCAATTGACAGTATTTAGCTGCTAGTATCTATCTTAACATAACACATTTAGAAGCTAATGCGTAAAGTAAAGACAAATTTTTAATTGAGAGTTTTTATTTCTTCCAGTGTATATCATAAAAATACCGTTACTAATTAATTGATACGTGATGAAAATAGAACAGGCATAGCTAATAGGAGAACTGCTTTTTGCGAAGATATAAAAGGCTGATTATATGTATTTTGATCATTGTTAATAGCCCGATTAAAATCAAACGCAAAAAATGCTAATCAAAGGGCGAGTGTGCTGTAAAGTAGCACTTTCCGTATCTGTAGACTAGCGACGAGTGTTGATACGCGTATGCTGGTGTGTTACCAACAGCCACGCATTCAGTTGGGATAATATTTTATTTTCACCGTTGAGCATAAACCGCAGTTCTGCGCATTTCACACAATTTTAATAAGAAAAGGGATGCATGTTTGTTGTTTTTAATTGTATCTAAACCTAAAAGTAAAACCAGAAAGCATACCAAAAAGCCGCAAACTTATATGTACAGTCGAACCAACTGAATCATGACCCACTTGGTCGATCATTCCTTTAAAATCATAAATTTAGTTAGGATTCTTCGCTATCATACGTGTTTCACTTAGTACGTTTTAATTATGAATAAAAATGCGTCATTACGGGTCAGAGATCTATGCAATTTTAATCTTTTTTATCACTGCACTAAAGTCTCAATTGGAATTTTAAATAAGATGTCGTTCATAATCTAAACTCTTTTCACTACTGAGAAAATGGAATAATTATTATATTTTTAAAAATAAAATGACGTTATGTGTCAGATGTCAAGTAGTAGTCTGAACAAATTTTAAAAAGCCATATTTATTTGACACTGTCAGTGTCTAACAAATTGATAACAGGTTCGTTACTTAGAAATGTACGTTCAAGCGAATTTCATCCTACTTTGTATAGAGTGACTGTAGGAAAATGATCTTAAGGTGGGTCATGATTCAATTTGGTCGACTGTACCTATCACTTATTAGTTTAGTAGGCTAGTATTATTTAAACAAAACCATCTTCTGAAGTGTCGAGATTTTGAATCTAGGTCTAGTATAGTCTAGGTGTTTGATTGTTGATATTTTTACTGTCGATCTCAAGTATCACTCCCCATGCAGTCTACTTTCAACATACAATTAAATCTCCTTGCTCCAAGTGTAAATGATTTTTCAATAATTCTTTTCCCTTGCGGTAGAACACCGATTGCGTGCGCCTCATGTGTGTGCTGCGCATGCGCACGCGCCTGTAATTACGCGCAAAAGGTCGCGCGCGCACATTGCGCCGCCTGCGACTGCGGACGGTGCGACTGACGCTGCGACGCCCCGGGCGTGCATCCGATACGGTATTTTGGATTTACTTAAAGCCTTCTCATATCATGACATATTAAGGAAGGTGACCTGAATTAATGATTGATAATTAAGAAAAGTTGCGTGTAATTAAATATTTTTTTAATTTGTTTTGTTTTTTTAAGTTGTTCTTTTTTGATTTACCCAGAGGTCTGAATATCACACTTCCAACAAGAACAACTCTCACGATTATGTTATTATGAACCTGTAAACTATCAACGAGAATTTATCGATTTCAGTAATAGATAATTTAAATATTTAAACCACAGAAGTCTCTGATACTCACTGGACGCCGACCATTCAAAGAAGTTGATTTGTTAGTGATTTTGTTACTGTATCAGTCTGTTATTATTTTTTATTACTACGTTTGTCAATAACTCGTCATATCTAATATGATATCAGAAATACGCTCGAAAAGTTAAAAGCAAAACTGAGAAGTTAAAACCAGTACGACTACTCAAACGTACGTAGGTATTAAATATATCTTGTGATGTTCTTGCGTATCAGGTTACGGTCTTTGAATAATTAATCTAATGATTTAATTATAAATTAATAGTTTCTGTGTACTCAATAATTAGTACGTATGATTACGACATGATGGTTTTATATAGACACTGTAAGGATTAACGCATATAAGTAGTACCATCTGATGATGTAGTAAGATTTTTATATCAGTAGGTAATAAATTGCTAAGCTTAGATAATGATTGAATTATAAAAAAAATCATGATTCGAACATCGTTACTGCGTTATGGGTTAATTACATACTATTACCTATTTCATTTCATTCATTAGCGTGGAGAATCGTTTATAAAAGCAATGCAACAATGAAAAATTTCCAAACGAGACTTTGCTCAAAGCTAAAACGAAACCAAAATTTATATTTTATTCGAGTAGAAAAAAATAAATTCAAGTAAAAATATCTTGAGAAAATTCATATTATTCAGTTATTTCGTATCTTACTTATGATCACGAAACCGAGATACTTATATACAGGGTGTAAAAGACATGAACAGTCAAACGAAAACCATGTATTCTGCTCACCATCATAACATTTTTTTTCCTATAGACTATATCTGGGAAATTGATAGTTACGATTTTATTGAAAGTCAAAGTCATAATTTTTTTTTAATTTTATTCTATACGTTATTTCTTAATTATTGTCCAAAGAAACATTATCATTTTTTTTCGTATTTCATAACAAAAAATGGCTTCAAAACGTTAGTATTCAATGTAGCTCACTCGATGCGCACGGACACTAACGAACGGGGCCGCCGTCTGGCAAAATTATCGCGGTTTTGCGAGTTGCGTGCGAGTTGAGCCCTTTACATTGCGCGGTAAAATTTGTAATTTTTTTTAACACCAAAAAATAAAAATCATTTCCCAGCAATAATTTTTTTGAAATATGTCTTATTTTGATGTATAGAATACATGGTTCTCGTTTGACTGTTCATGTCTTTTAAACCCAGTATAGGGTTAATAATTTCGGAAGCAGAGATGTCCAATAATAATAGACAATTCTAATTCCTTTATATGTACCCCTACACTGACGTTATACTCATGCACTACCAACACTAATACCCTTCTCTGTGGACCCGGTGGAGTTCAGCGACCTTACTCACCAACAGAACCACAACACCACAAAAATGTAGTGTTATTTGACTGTGGTCTTCTGTAAGGTGGAAGTACTACCCCAGTTCAGACTGCTCTAAATTCAAGTCCGGCTAGTCCACTGTGTCCCCTACCTCGATTAGACAATACTTATTTTTTATCAATTATAACTTGTACGATTTTTATCTATATATTTTATCTATTATGTCAAAGTTTTTGTTCTCGGCGGGTGTGTGGCTTTTGATGTCAAGCGTGGTCCCCTTGGCATTCGAAGTCACATGTCATCGTAGAGTTGTTTTTGTTTTCCCACCTCGGCTAGTGTTGGCGCGTAAATGCCGGCGCTCGGCGGTCTTCGGAGGCGGCGGGCGCGCAGGCGACATCGCCGGCGGGCCGGCATCGGCCACACACTACTCAGCGCAACCTCTTCTCGGGCACCGGCCGTGTCTCGCTCGCGTTCATTAATTACTTTCGAACCAAATAAGTAACCTATAGAAATACAGTCCTCTTTTATTTATCGTCCCGTAGCTAGAACCCTAACAGCTAGTTCCGGATCGCGCTCGAAATCCTCCGGGTGCGGTCCGATGGCTGCTGGCCACCAATTGGTACAAGGACCCCGCAGGGACAATGCGTAAATGCATTTGACCTCCTCGTCAAAAAAGAAAGGTTTGTCTTCATACCTAGTACTTTAATGAGTTCCTACATTAAATATATAGATCGTATTTAACTTTTCGGCAGATTAACCAAACCTAAACAAATGCAAATATTAACTGAAATCAATAACGGGCTACTAACAAATGATTAGTCACCTATTGGGTAATTTAAGACGCTCATTCTGGTTATTTTTGTTGCTCGGTTTATTATTATCCTAAGGGATCGTATTTAAGATATTAATATATCATTATTTAAATATCTTATAAAATATCATTTACCTAATACTGGACGAAGGCGCAGACAAACAGCGAAACAAAGTCTCCTACCGTCATCAGTCATCCATCACTCTTCTATTCTATTCTATTCTTAATTAATGGCCTCGCGTCGCATTAAGCGTATGCATTTTGCCAATGTCAAGTGAAAATGTAACTAAAGTAACAAAAATAATTATTCGGTTGATTGAGGTTAAAAATGGAGTCTCTCAACACGTGTTTTTACGACAAGAACTCGAGAGAAACTCCTCATAACTCTTCGTTCTCACTCAACTTTTCTATCTGTAATAATATTTTAATGAAAATGATAAAGCTCTTTGCTTTATATTTTACGAGACGTCGCACGCGGCTTCACTCGCTTCAATGTGGGTTATCGCGCCAAAAAGTATCCTAGTCTATCCCAGAGTCTCAAATTACCGCCATACCAAATTTCATCAGAGTCGGTTTAGTGGTTTAGGCATGAAAGCATAACAAACAAAATAACTCAATTTCGCATTTATAATATTAGTTTGGATTGTATTACTAATAAAAATCATATTCGCCATCATTACTTATAAATCACTGAAAAATACAATTGGAAGCTAACAATATAAAATATTATCTAATTCATTATGTGTACTTAGTACTAGTTATTAATCATATTAAAGTTCCGTTAAGCGCTGGTTGGAATCCGTTGATAATAATCATCAATAATCGCGAGCCGTCAACGTAACAATAAAGATGTTTTCCGATAATTTGTTTGGTCCGGTCGCGGCTTAATTATTGAGCCAATTGGCGTTACGTGTCGGCGGCGCTGTGGCCGATGCGGCTCACTACAAAGTCGCAATTACCACTGTGTTTGCGTTATGATTGTTTCGAAGACGGTAGCGATGTTCAACGTCACTATTATTTAAATACCGTTTAAAGGGCAATTCAATTTAGTTAATTAACTATTGGAGCATTCTGCGGGTAATGAAGCTTTTCGTGAAAATATTTCTCATAAAAATGATGTTTTTTCATACGTCTATTCGTTGATAGTGTATTCCACATCTTTACTACTCCTCTCTACTACCTTTTAAAACCCGAAAAACAAGAGATTTCAGTGGTAACTTGTGTTACTTTTTTGATATTGAAAAAAGTTGGTCGAAATAAAATACAGTATTGTAAATAATGTAAAATGCAGTTCCGATGCAAGTACCTACTTTTTCATAACTAACCATGGCCGTTATAATGTTTATAAGTAAATATGTATGTTAACCAACTCACATTAACGGTTAACGTAGAAAGAAAATACTTTGTTTCAACACGATTATAAATTAATTTTTGTGTTGTATGGGACAAGGAACCCCGTTAACTTATGTAGTTAACGGTGTTCCCTGTCCCATACAACACACAAATTTACTAAAATACTGTATACTAAAATCGTCCTTTATTTTGCTTCTTCTAAATGAAATAAATAAGCAAAAAAAACCTCTAATTTTTCCTCACATAAAATTCATGAATTTCTCATGCTTTATGATTTGCTTTTTGCTTGCTTTTTGAAATTGATAAAATATATTTAGTATTTAGTCTTTGTTTTCGTACATGTTTGTTTATTGTAAAAATATTTTTCCACCTTAACCATATCTAGCTGCACTGAATACCCGTTATAAGTAGCTAGAATTATTAATTAAAATGTTCACATCTTTTATTAATAAGTGCGACATACATAAATTGTCACGCACAATTAGTGTTGCCCAAATGCAAGAACAAGACGAGACTTGGCTAGTCTTGGTCTTGGTCTTGCGCCAATACACCTGGTCTTGGTCTTGGTCTTGGTCTTGCGCTCCCAGTCTTGGTCTTGGTCTTGGTCTTGCAGCAAGAGTCTTGCAAGTCTTGCAATTACCTATTAGACTATTGCTATTTATTACAGTTTACTTTAGATCTTAGGAATTAACATAGCCATAGTAAAGACCAATCAGATTAATAAATGTCTGAAGATTTGATAAGAAATTCGATAACTGCCACATGGTTATCAACTGAGCTATATGCCGTTTTCCATGGGAGTAACTGTTTCTTAATAAACATTTACGCTTTATAAGCTTACATGTGCTAAAACATGTAAAAAACAAATTAATTACAATTAATTGACTGTATTTTAAAGAACATTATCTCTCTAGAAAGAGATTGAAACCTCAACTTATATGAAATTTAATAAAAGAGTTTTACGATTTATCATTTATTTCAATAAAAAAATAAAATATAATAATGTAGGTATTCGTTTCCATTCTAAGCACACTGAAACTTATTTATTCTTTGGAACACCTGTGCTCTTAAAACTATACCTAGGCCCTGTGGCGGCAATCAATTAGTGTCAAATGTTGTGATTTCGGCGCGGCGGCACCGTATGTGATTTCAAAAGAAGCCGCCGGCGCGGCGCGTGTATCATCACCATGTACTTCCGAAAAGCGGCAAATTTCTTTGAGAAGTCAGTACAAAACCTTTGATGCCGCATTATCAAAGTGCCGATAGTTAAAACAAAACTATGCATGCACTCTGTTTGATTTTAATGGATATTTTTTTATTCGCTATGTATGTTTATGGTAGGTATTGGTCGTAATGCGCATAGGTCCAGTTTTTCATATTCTTTGATACAGTTTTTTGCGTCTCATAGAATTCCTAAGAGTACCTATACACAGAACTGTTATACCTAACTACTCCGTGAAATAGCGCTAAGTCCTAGCTGCAAGACGCAAGAGTCTTGCGGGATTAGTCTTGTTCTTGCTCAAGTCTTGCACGGTCAGTCTTGGTCTTGGTCTTGCTAAAAATACGCGGTCTTGTTCTTGGTCTTGGTCTTGCATTTTTGCAAGACCAAGACCAAGACTGCAAGACCAAGACTGAATTTGGGCAACACTACGCACAATGTTTTTGGCTACATCAAGTATGAATAATGTATAATTTTTGCTCCAGTGACACCGAAGGTATTTGCTGGACGCACAGCACTAGCATCTTGCAACTGGCCGTTCGCATCTGCCACATATCAAGTCGATAACAAACTTAATTATCTACTAATCTAGGCGTGTGCAAAAGACAATTTTATTCCTTAGTCGATGAGGCAAAAAGACTGCTTATTTAGGCACACATAACTACAAACATACACTGACCGGTGTAATTAATTATAGCCCTGGGGATACGAACTCGCTATGCTGCCATAAAATAAATAAAAAATCACCGTATGCCATAATTTCATCGCGATTTAATTAATTCGATGTCACGGCATATCAACTTGAGTTATTTTTTTCCAAACTCCATCAATAATGTAGGACGTAATTACGTTTATTATATAATTTAAACCAGCTTTACAAACAACATTTAGTTATTAATTTATTAAAATCAAAAGGTTGTTTTGGTAAATGGGAAGTTATCAATTTTACCCGTCATCACTTTGACAGTGACCAAAAACTACCGAAGGACCACCAATTAAAACCTATAAAGATAATATTTTAAATCATGAATTTAGAATGTAAAAAAAATCCTAAATAAAATTGAGCGTCGAGATTTTTTTTTAATTCTTTTGCTTGAAAAAAATTGAATTTGGTTTGGCGTTTTCAAAAAAATCGGGAGTGGTCTCCCCTTGACTTTCTCGTATACCGGAAACTACTCAAAAGTTGATAGAAACCTCATATTTTGATGTCATACATGCATGTTAAATTTTGGTCACTCATCCGAGTAAAGACCGCGAACTTGGTTGCTTAAGTTTCGTGATCGACGACTCAAAAGTTGATAGAAACCTTATATTTTGATGTTATACACGCATGTTAAATTTGGTTGCAATAAGTTAAAGCATACTCGAGTTATCGTGCTAACACACAGGTATAAATCCAAAAAATATATTTTTGGACTCAGGGAGGTCCAAAACGTGTAAATCCGTCAAAATCTCGAGGTCAAATTTTTTTACGATTATAAGACTTCCTCTATACTACGTACGAGAAAGTAAAAATAAGTGTATCAAGCAGAAAGCATACATATTCAAAACGATAATAATAAAATCCATAATTAGGTTTGTGAAATGGTATAGGTAATAATGAATTGATTTAACATAATAATTATATTTTTTTATTTTTATTACGAAATTAAAATATCCTTGGAAAATTATAAGAATAAATTTAGTATAGGTACGTATTAAAGTTATAATAGCAGAAGCAGAGGAAATGGACTAGTATAATCACAGAGTATAATATTTACTGAGACTATTTTATTAATGTTCAATGTCTCTTTGATTTCAACTCACGACATCGATAACTTTTATAACTATGTAGTACATAAAAATGTATTCCAATAAAAATGAATTCCTACCCCAGACTGATAGAGCGGCTTTAAATAAGTAATATCTGGGCTTTGCTTAATAACCGAGTAAATTGCAAATGTAGCATAGGACTTAAGCCAAGTCTCGCTGTCTGCACTTTTAATTTGCCTAGATAAGAATACGCATTTCATGATTTACCAAAGAATTAGTTATTTTAGCGGAACGGCCTTTATATTCATAATAAATAATAAATATTCACTAGTTTTATACAGGTTGATTGGTAATTAGTGGCGGACCCGTTAAGGCAGCGTTTTCCAAACGTTTTTGGGAAGCGCGAACTAGTCTAAAACGAGCCGCGAAATTTGTGACACGTTAAAAAAAATGTTATCATACATTTTATGAAATCTTCAGGGAGGGCGCCCAGGGCCCGATGTAGCGGGGGACCAGCTGGACATGTGTCCAGAGCGGCAAAAACGTTAGTAGTCTAGTTTCGGATTTAATACCAATCCGAAAAACACATCCGAACGCAATAAATCGCAGGAGGGTTTGCCAGCCCATCGTTTCTGCTAACTCCTGATCGTGCTAGCTCATACCACTAAAGGTACTATAGCAAGAGTTAGTATAGAATCCAGTATAAAATGAAATAAAAACAAGACTCCTCTATACTACGTATACGAGAAAAGAAAAACTGGAGTACCACCAGAAATATAAGAAAATACCTCTCGTTAATGGTAAGACTTGTTCTAAGTCTACCTGGCTAGTAGCCATCTTACCAATCTCTGTTGATACATACATATAATCACGCTCACTATCCCAAAAGTATTTGAGCAGAGCATAAAGCCTATACCTTTAGTGAACAAACCAGTACAGGGTTGATTCCTGAGAAAAGTGTTCTGATCGTCAGATCCGTGGCAATTTTTTTTTCTCATCACAGGTGGTAACTAAAATTACAAACGAATAAACAATCAAAAAAGTAATATATCTATCCATGAGGCACACATTCAAAGTTTATAGATCGTCTTGAAAAAAATGTTGAAATTTTTGGAGCCATGGATCTGATTATAGAATCCACGGATTTGATTGAAGTGTAAATAATACTAAAATGTATAGAATAAAGAAAAAACAAACAATGTAAAAGGTTTATTTATCTTTATTTCAACATTAATTGGAATTATTTTTCAGTCTTTCATCTCTCTCTCTCTCTCTCTATCCTTAGCTTACACTTTCATAAGTTTTATGATCTGTCTTAATTACAACCCTTCTCATTTAACTTCTTACGTTGAAGTTCACTTAACTGCTTAACTTAAATATAGTTACTTAAGTTTTATAATCCGAAACAAGGAAAATATGTCATCTGCATGTCAGAGGAGAGTTGGACATAGCCTCTCCCAAAGATCTTCAACCTGATCAGTCCTGCCCGCGTCCAGCTGCTTCTCGCGACCTTTACCAGATTGTCAGTCCACCTTGTGGGACGCCAACGCTGCGTCTCCCGGTATGCAGCCGCCACTCAAGGTCTTTGAGTCAGATTTGAGGCGTATTGCACCCAACCACGATTCAGTTCCGTAGGTCATCGTAGGCCACCACTGGCAACACACAGAGAAAGTGTCTCAAGACAAAAGATGGGCCGAGAATATGTCGCGTATCCGAGTAGGATTCGTCGATTGACCGCTTTCTGGAAGTTGAACTGTTTGTTCCCGGTAAACCTAATAGTCAACAACTTCATTGTAGAGCTTCCAACCTTTACAGAAGTGCGTAAGTACATGATTTTTGTCTTATCAATGTTCATTTTACGACTCTCTTGTTGGGACACACTACAGAGTTCAGAGTTTTTCCCGGTCTCACCCCATGACTACGATAATTTCTGCTAAGTGAAGGATTGCATTTGCTTGCCATTTATGTTGATAGGAAGTCATCTCCAGCCCAGAAGCTTAAACACGTCCTTCAAATTAACTTTAAATAGTTTTGGATAGCATCGCCCTAACTTACACCTCGCTGCAGCCGTATTGGCTTCGAATCCTGGTCATGGAAGTGGACTGATATAGTGGCATTTTCTTACAGTGCCTGCAACACTTGGATGTCATCGTCATTTCAGCCGAGAGACGCCCACTGTTGGACATGGCTTTCCCCAAGGATCTCCATACCGGTCGGTCCTGCGCTTCCCGCATCCGGCGGTTTCCCGCGGCATTTATGAAATCGTCAGTCCACCTTGTGGGAGCCTACCAACTCTGCGTTTCCCGGTACGTGGCCACCACTCGAGAACCTTTCCGCCCCTAGGGGCCGTCATTCCTCATCGCAATGTGCCCTGCCCACTGTCACTTAAGGTTCGCAGTTCTTTGGGCTATGTCGGTGACCTTGGTTCTCCTTTTTTTTATTGAAGTGGAGGTTAAATGCATTTATGCATCGTCCCTGCGCGGTGGTGCAAAGCGCAGGGGATATGTGTGACTCGAGGTTAAGGCGTTCTCTCCATACCCACTAAACATCCTCCCCGGCCTGATCGTCAGTGCGCTATTACGGCTAATGGCTCGGGATCAGCGCACGTGATAGCAACTACACTGAGACCGTCCCAACGCTGCCCGTCTTCACCAATTGGTGCCCAGCAGCCACTCCTCCACCGACGGATGCTCGACCTGGCGCGTCCTTCTGACGGACGATGGACACCAGGAGCAACTATTGGACCGCACCCGGGGGACTTCGGGCGCGGTCGTGATCCTTAAAAGGGCTGTCCGGAACTAGTCGTGGTGGGAAAACAAAAACAACTCGACGATGGCATATGTGACTTAGAATGCCAAGGGGACACACTTGACATCAAAAGCTACACACCCGCTGAGAAAGTTTCCCCACCACGTTATCAGGGTCCGCCACGAGGAGGCTTCAGGACGTGGACCCCGACCTTGGTTCTCCTGCGGATCTCAACATTACTGATTTTATCACGCAGAGAAACACCAAGCATAACCCTCTCCATTGCCCTTGAGCCTTCTTATGAGACCCATTGTAAGCGGCATTCATAGGTCATCACTGGCAACACATACGAATTTAAAGACTTTCGTCTTGAGACACTGCGCAGATGGGCCGAGAATATGCCACTTAGCTTCCCGAACGCTGCCTAGCCTAGTTGGGTTCGTCCAGTGACCTTATTCCGGAAGTTGGACTTACCTAGTTGGACTGTTTGTCCCAGGTAAACATAATGATCGATAACTTTCAGTGGGTGCGACATGGAAATTAGACATTATTAGTCTTATCCGTATTCATTTTAAGACCCACTTGTTGGGAGACTCTACAGAGATCGACGAGCATTGTGCTCAGATCTTCCAAGGTCTCAGCTATAACTACGATATCTTCGGCAAAGCGAAGGTGAATCATGTACGTCATTTATGATGCCAAGTCCTCTCCAGTCCAGAAGCTTAAACGCGTCCTCCAAAGCAGCTGTGAACAGTTTCGAGGATATAACATCACCCTGTCTCACGCCTCGCTCGAGCTGTATCAGTTTTGAGTTTTGGTCCTGAAGGCGGACTGACAAAGTGGCGTTTTTGTACAGTAACCGCAACACTAGGATGTAATCGATAGTCTATGTGGCACCTCAGGAGTGACTGGAGCACGGCTCAAGTCTCGACAGATTCGAAGGCTTTCTCATAGTCCACAAACGCTAAGCATAGTGGCAGATTATATTCTATGGTCTTCTGTATAACCTGCCGCAGCGTATGTATGTGATCTATGATACTGAAGCTTTTTCAGAATCCGGCTTGTTCAGGAGGCTGGAAGTCGTTAAACCTGTGTGCGAGACGATTCATTATAACCCCAAAAATAGCCTATAAACATGACTCAGGAGCGTGACGGGTCTATAGTTCTTCAATTGGGCCCTATCGCCCTTTTTGAAGAAGAGTCACACCACGCCACCATACCATGCATTTGGCGTTCACTTGGATGTACCGATAGTCTATTTGGCACCTCTGGAGTGACTGGAGCACGGTCCAAATCTCGACATAATTGAAGGTTTTCTCATAGTCCACAAACGGTCAGCATAATGGCAGATTGTATTCCTCGGTATTCTGTATAAATCATGTGGTCTATACTAATACCTTTAAGGAATCCGATTTGTTCGGGAGGCTGGAAGTTGTCAAACCTACGTGCGAGACGGTCTGTTATATATCTCAAAAACAGCTTTTATAAATATATTGAGAAAAATATACTTTCAAATCGCTCACTTTATTGTGAAACCGTTATGAGATAGCATGGGTTCAAAATCCTCTTTTTATTAAAACTTGAAATGTACTAGTGTGATTTGTCAACAAATTAAGTCAAAACAGCCTGTGTTGCTGCCAGCAGTCCTCCTAAGGTCATCAGACCAAGAACGGGTTGTAAGGCGTCTAATCCTACGCTTGTCTCCACTCCAGCATTCATCAGCTCTAACGGTTGTCGGTTCTCCAGCAGACATGTACAGCCTATTGCAACTTCAGCGTACTAATTCTTAGGGCTATGTCCATAACGATGACAAACTGTCTTTTAATGAGATACTGAGCCTATCCTCTACATAGCGCGTTGAGCGACTATAAATTAGTGGAGTAATCCTCTGGTAAGTGACCACGTCTGTGCAGGGAAGAAGTAAAGATATGTCTAAGCTTTCCAAATGCTGGAGCAGCAGAACTGGATCGTCCTACTACTACTTCCACGTGGTTTCTATTTATTCCTAAACAACTTTGAGGACCAAATTTCCGACTAACATAGGCTCTGGGATAATAAACTTGTGCATAAAACATTACTTTCGTCTTATCCAAATTCCTCGCAACACGTCGAGAGGCATCATTAAGGCTTTTAAGCATTTCCGAGTTCTTGAGAAGCGTTATCTTTTTTTTATGGAACAACATCACCTTATACTCTTGTTCCACGAATGTGGGGTCATATGCATAACAAAAGAACAGCGTCAAACAACTTTTGGAATACCTTGTGGTCTGGTGGCGATGACGCAACATCAGATCCATGGGAAAACATCCATAGATTTGAGACCATGGATCTGTTTTGGGCCATGGATCTGATCATGACAATTTTGTTTTTGATTAATTACTCAAAAACTTGCAATAATATCCGAGATATTTTTACCTCATAGTAAACTCAGATGGAAAGGAAATCATATTCTAGAAACAGTTTTAACCATAGGTTGACATTTCTATTTTTAAATCGACCCACAGATCTTACCTACCCAGGTGTACCAAAATTAAAATTAAAATAAGAACTGATCTGTAAAGTTATGCTTGTACGCGAATGACACAACTCCTCTATCAGAAATTCAGGACACAACTAGAGACCCTCGACAAGCAATCACTGAAGGTTTATCTCATATTTACACTACTGAAATACTCCCATCTTGTCATGGGGTTCAATTTAAGCCCGCCGCGTGACAAATGTTTAAAACTGCTTAACTTCTTTAAATTGATAGGTTTTTATACAAAATTTTATATAAGAATAGAGGCATTTCTGTATTTTTTAATGATATATAAATTATGGTAATATCACGTATATTTAAAATAATATTAACGATAATACTGCAAGCGAGACGCGTGTGACACGTCGAAAATCGGTAAAATGCCCCCGATTTCAGGTTTCAAATGTGATTTTATTATATTAAAACAACAATTAAGCGGTTTTATTTATGATGCCTCAAGAGAGTAGTAGTTCTTCAAGGTTTTGACAATTATTTAAATATTCTAATCTCAATAATATAGATTATATTGGCCTGTGACACGAAAAATTAAGCTCCCCAGGAACCACCCACAGATGTTACACTCAAAATCATCTCAACAGTCCGGGTAATCACTAGTTGGTAAAGTTTCTTTGTAGTGTTGGTAATAATTTAAAGTATCCTATTATGTATATTGTAATTTAATTTTTTAGAGTCGTAGGTCATACCTATATAGGTTGCATGATTGCTAACCGTTATTTTATGGTTGTTAGATAAGCTCTTTAGCCATGTGATGCCGGTAGAGTATAATAGAATCACCTCATATCCTTCAATGGGTGTCGTAGAAGGCGACTAATGGATCAGCAAAGGGGTGTTGATCGCCTTATACCTCGTCCACCAATCCGCTTTGGGCAAGCATGGTGGACTCCTTCGATAACAAGGAGAGGCCATGTGTCCCAGCTGTAAGTCGAATTATATAGGCTGTTATGATGAGATAAGGTCTTGGCTTTCATCTTACCTGATGGTAAGTGACGATAAGGCTGAAGGTTGAAGCGAACTTCACCTGAACCCTCAACCACAGATGTACTGGCTATTTTATCATTAATAGTCGAAATACAATAACCCTTTTAACAATATTATCATAGTGACTGACTTTATTATGCCAGTTAGGCAGACTAAAACACACCAAACTTAAAAAAGTTCTGCCACTAACAAACCTACCCCAAATTTGTACTCCCGCGGGTAGCGTACGCGGGAATATTTCTTATCTGTTATTGAGTACTAACTACTCCTCAAATTAACAAAGAGGAAATGAAAACATGCTACAAGCAAGCTTCTACTAAGCAACATAATATTGCATTATATCCACCAAATTACAAGCTTTTGTGACGTGTAATCGGTGCGCGCCGTTGCGCACACGCAGCTATAAATAAAAACTTTCGCGACGCAAGCGCGTTAAATCGAATCCGGCGTTGGCTGGAACTTGTCCACGCGCACCTGCGACAATTTTTATAGTATAAATTTGCATTAATTCATTTAGTCCTGTTTTGAAGGCGGCATAAATGGGGTTAGCTGGTAAGTAGTGGCGGTATCTAGTCGGGCCAGTGCGGGTAATTGACGGACTGGACGCGCCCGACGCGACGACAGGTTTGCAGGACATCTTGACTATCTATTGCCAGCGGATGCCCTATAAACTAGTCCCGAAGACTCGCTTCACAGTTTCAAGATGAAGAGATAGCATAATCTTTGATTAAATGTATTACGTTAAAACTTAAACTCTTTTATAAAAGACTACTATGGAAATTAGATTGAATTATAGATAGATAGATATTACAATTTACAAGCAAAATTAATATAATATTTCACTTCAGTCATAGTGTGTCCTGCGGACAACACATAAACGGACATGACTGTGTAAACATCACGTATGAATAAATTTCAATAGTGCCTCAAATTCTTTATAAAATCGGTGAAATTGTATGGGTTTCACCACAGGGTTTCACTAACACCTAGCACTTGAAGTATGACATATAAAAAAAGGAATAAAATTTCAGTCCGTAGGTACTTATTTCAATATTTTATTTTTAGGATTTTTTACTTTTTTGTACGTAGTATAGAGGAAGTCTTTTTATTTTTTATGTTCCATAAAATATAACTTCGAGTATATTGACTGTAGTACCAACTACCGTATTAATGTTCAAAGTATAATAAATAATTATTTCGTACTTCTATACACTTTTTACTACAACGAAAATGTAAAAAACCTCTATTCATTGTTTTTATGTGTTTATCAGATAAGTTAATTTAGACTACTTTGAAAAGAAATAACATAAAAAAGTCTGATAGTAAAAATCAATTAAGACATTTTAATTAACATCACAATGTTATTATCAATAAAAATGCGACTTTTATACTTTGTATTTTTGCAATAAATACGTACCTACTAAATGTATAAACTATAACGTATATGTGTACGGTTCACGATCATAACCAAGCGCACTGGTCAGTACCCGTATAAGTGAAAGCTTTTTAAAAACGTAACTATCGTAGTTGCGTTAAAAGCTCAATTTGCATAAGAAACATTTGCTAAGGGCGTTATTCGCGTTTCACAAATTGAGCTCTTAACGCAACTACAATTGTTATGTTTTTAAAAAACTTACACTACGGGTACTGACCGGTGCGCGAGTACCTAGTGTAAATTTTAGTTACTAAAAAAAATTTACACTAATTTACTTATTCACAATCAGTCTGGCTCATAATTTATTCTTACGTCAACGTAGAGTCGCGATCTACTCATTCGGGTAATGGTTGTAGGGTGTGAATTTTGAAAAATCTTTCTTAGCAGTGCCTACGTCATAATAACTCTCTGCGCATAACAAATTTCAGCTTAATCCGTTAAGTGTTTTGAGCTGTATGTTGATGGATTAGTCAGTAACGGTTACCTTTTAATTAGGCATTGTATTTATGCTTTGAATTAATTTTAACTGGCATTGATTCCCAAAAACAGTGCACTCCGCTTGGTCATAAAAAATAACCCTAACCTGCCAATCACAGAAAAAAATAGTTAGGAAATCTAATACTATGATTTCCTTGGGTCTATTAGTTGTTACATTAAAGTAGCAGCCTTTACTTAGTTTCATAAATCCTTGCATTTTGAAGCTAATCTAATATAATTATTGCAAAAATATTTACTCGCTTCCAATTTATTTTTTAAGTAACAAAATCGTTAGTCAACCTTTATGTTGTTAGTCAGCTCGAAAATAACGAGATCTACAGATAAAATAACAACGTTAAAGGGTTAAGCATAATCTCTAACAGAAAATTAAATGAGCTCCACTCAAAACGGTTGGAAGCTATTTATTACAACTCATGTTGTTTATAGTTAAAATTTGAGATTAGGATTTATATCAAATGTTCATATTTTTAAGAGGTAAGTATTTTCTTTCGAACACCTGTCTTTTAGGTAAAGTTTTTAATGACCCGATCGTATTGTTACCTCTATGCTTACTTAAATTAAAATTATTATTCTCGAATAATTTCCTATGGCTGCAGCTAATTTAGTTATATTGTATACTATAGTTAACCTGTAATAGACTTCCCATGCATGTTAACTTTATTAGACCAACCCATTATCAATGGAAAGTCAGCTTTTAAAACGTCCAGAAAACGAGTTTGTGCTTTATAAAAACAATGATTTCCCTAATAACTGTCGTATTGTAGTTAGAACACGTGTTGCATAACATGAGAATGCACTCAGGAGCTGGATGCCCTTATGAATCACCAAACAGCGTAGCAGCTTGGCCGTAAACTTGCACGTTACGAGGATCCGGGCTAACCGACAATGAACCGGTATCTTATTATTAAACTGTAAGGACATGCTTTGTTAATGCTTGTCCACGTGGTTAAGTTTCTGAAACCAGCAAGCCCTCAAAATAGGTTTTTATTTATTTATCTGTATTACAATATAAACAGGAAAGATTTGTATCTTTGTAACGAATATACTAAAGAACTTCTAGATCGATTTCAAAAATTCTTTCCCCATTAAAATGCTCCATTATTCCTAACTGACATGGTCTATATTTGATTTAAAATAAATATCCCCGCGGGCGAAGTTACGGGCGGAGCGTTAGTCTATAATAATTAAACAGGTTCGACCCAATAGCATTACGATATACATAACATAACTGTTGCTGACTCCTTGGAGTAATAGCTTAGATTTATATTTTTGAGAAACAAAAATAAATAATATTTTAAGTTGGAAATTGTCAAAATATGGTGATAGAAATAAGTTGAAAATTGAATTGTTGTTGTGATTATAATTTAATACAATTTCTTTATTATTTTAAAATAATGGTTTCTTTTACCAATCCAAGAAACCACTTAAAACAATAACAAATGAACATAATATTCATACAAGGAATTCCAAAATTAGTACTCGCGCACGCATTTAAAGAGAACATGGTCATTTTAGATTTTTTCAAAATTGATCGGATTCAGGAGAGAGTAGAGAATTACAAAATTAAATCCATTAGAGGCGCTCTTTGGCTCGTGTCAGCCACTTAATAGTGTTAATAGGGCTCGTGTCAGCCGCTTAACAGTGTTAATAGATATCACACAACAAGAGTCTATAGCTGTAATATTTATACAAAAAGTGGTGTGTGGACCACGGAGGCCGTTATTGTTTTTTATTCAAAATCAATAAAGTCAAAATCAAAAAGTTCTACATATAAATGGACTTCGATAATTAGGTACCTGGTAGGTACAATCGACAAATTGTGATGATCCTTCAGATAGCAAACTAACCGGTCTAGGTTCCGGCCACGAAAAGGACTATTTCTTATTTCATAGGTGTTGTAAAAGCAGACTGAGGCAGATTCTTAGCTCCGAGCAGACCATCGATCGGTGGCCAATAAAGGTCACAGTACACTTATCAACTTGGAAAGTAACGTAACCAATCGCCTCTTTATCCAATGAAAAAGAGGTTACGTTTTCTTTACGAGTGGATAGGTTGTATTTAATTTAGTATTTTTTTTTAAATTAATTTAGTTAGTAGCTTTTCTGAGTTTTTGACTACCACTTAAGTTTATCTTATAATGCACTTTCATGTCTCCCGCCTACTGACATAATATCTCAGTAATATTTTAGGTTGGCTGGAAGAGATCTCTCATCTTAGTTCACCCTTGTAGACTGCATTACCGTTGTTTATTATATTTTCAGTGCAATAAAGAGTCAAATTAAATTAGCTGTGCGGTAACATAAAACATTCCAAAGGAGGGTTGGTGTAAGACAGGTGATCATAAAACTATGACAAAATCTACAGCAGTGTTACACATATTGCACCGAGCCCAAAAAGTATTGAGGCATGTGAGGCATGTCAAACTGAATATCCTATTAAATAAATTTTTAATTAAAGCCACCATTTTGGTAAAGGCAAAAGTTTGTTCAAGTATAATTTATGTTTTTTTTAGCGGTATAGGATAGAGCGAGGCATACAAAAATACGTTTTTTTTTAAATCCAGGGGAGTGCTCCCCACCCCCGGATTTCCCTACCAGCGCCCTGGGTGAGCTAGTACCCCCATGGCTGGTAGTGCTTAAAGCGTGGGCCACACCACCTACAGCACGGGGCAGCGCAGCGCGTAGCGACACGACGTATGACGTTGTAATGTATGAAACCACAGATTTGATAATACAAGGAGATAGGCCAAGCCGGCGTTTAACTTGTGACAAGTGTATGCCCTGCGGGCATACATTTCCGCCACTTCGCCTTCCGATAATGTCAAATGAATACGTATCTCAGCGATTTGACCGATCTCCTTTGCGGCTGTGCTTAACTTTCATCGCTTCGCAGTCCTTAAAACGCGCGCAAATAATAGTGTATATTACGGCATGCTCAACTAGAACCCTGTTATGTAGTACGGCCGCTGATCGCGACACTCGGTCTTCCTATGAACTCGGCGATTCGACCGATTTCCTTAGAATGATATATCTGTATATGAAACACTATTTGAGATGACACACCGAAAGCGCGTCGCTGCGCAGCACATAGACCCAGATAAATCTTATATTTAAAATCTCTTATCACGGTGTCTGTGATCGCATTGTGTATATTGGTAGGTATGAGATTAGGTCGCAGTGACGGCTTAAGCGCCCGCCACACCGCCTGTGTCACGTCGCAGCACAGCGCGTTACTCAGCCGGTGTGACACCCTGACGCTACGCTTTGCGCTGCAACGTGACGCAGCAAAAAACTTATAATTTGCTTTGAATGTTTTGACGTTGACTGCTTACCACCAGAGGGCGTAGCCAAGTAGCCAATCTATTGCGCTGAAAGTTTAACGAATATAATAAATAATGTATTAAACAAATGTATTGCTGAGAAAGCGCCATTGCGACTGTCGTGTCAATGTATGAGTAGTAGTCACAAAATGTCATTGCGTTCGATAGAAACGTTGTATCGTTTGCCACTTGTTTAGACCCTCCAACTCCTACCAAACTAATAACATAAAAAATCCATAGCTCATGTTCTTAATGACAATATGAGTCAGATAATTGCTTTCAGCATGGTAGAGGTCAATAAATGATAATTTTTTCATACTTGTTTACAAACTATAGATACAGTATCAACTGTGGAAATTCGAAAATGTGCTTTTATGTTTCGTTGACTGTAACATAGTTACGATCGACATGGAAGACTTAATATTCATAGAAAATAAAAACCTAACAGGACTCTCAGCTGCTACTAGTCGTTCACAAACATCTTTATTTCTTCATAACTATATTGAAATTTTTAGCAGTTTATTGTGACACTGTAGGTACAATGTGTTATAAGTATAAGCTACATTTGCCCGCGAGCTAACTTTAATATAATCTAAGTAGGTATTGCCTCTCGCTATATGCGTACAAAATTTTATGATGATCGTAGCCGTGAAAGCGTAAATAACTAATGAACTCTTATTTATAATTTATCCATTTTACTTTGATCACACCACGGAGTACTAAGCCCACACACACATTTTAGGTTGGCTAAGAAAGAAGAGCTCTCTTATAATTAGATAGTTCACCCATGCAAACTGTATTCTTGAAATTAAAAATGTAGAGTTATTGTTACGTACTTGTAATATCATAGCTATATTACTGTACAGACGTCTGCATACAAACCAACGAATTCATTGATACAACGGATAAATACTACCCCTATTTCTTATTTGATCTTTATGATATTTTAGAATGGTTTAACATAGTAAAAAACTGTCTGTTCCTTGTCCTAATTTCAAAATTAAATTTATTTTCAACATAACTTTGATTGTATGGCGAAATTTGAAAAAAGGAATAAGTACAGAATCTCACAAAGAAGATCACAAATATCGGAGAAATGTTTTCTCTGTTTGTATGGAGGCGTAATATCCTCTTATTAAATAATTAATATCTACTAATAATAATTCACATTGTATTGCTTGTTAGGTGCAGATTCATATTAAGATTAAAAATGTTAACCATACAACAATAACAATCTCAACAAAATAAATAAACTTGTATTGGAATTGTGAAACAGGATATTTTACAAGAGCTTTTTTACGCTAAGATATTTCTCCAAGCGTGAGAATCATTCGACACTGGCTCGCGATATCTTTTTTAAATACTAAAAACATAAATTGAATAGTCGCGCACGTTTTTAGCGCCAAAGTCTTGACTATGCCAATGTTTGCTGTCAGGTCGACGTACATAGTTTGCGACACCTGTGGCTTCAAGCAAAAACACTCAAAGTATGCCGCTATACAATGTTGGGTCTACCTTACAGATTCATGATACCTTTAACACAGTTGGTGTTTTACATACTTGTTGAGTGGCACGTAAAAGAAACAGCATGCCTTGCATATTTGCATCCTCTATAAACAGTTGTATAATTTTTCTCGTACTCATGTTTACAATGTTATTTTGTTTCTATCGGCAGGATAGAAACATTATAATCGAAGAAATATTATTACCGCTAAAGTTTGTATGGATGTAATAGTGGATATTTGTTACTGTTTCACGAAAAACTACTGAATGGATTTTAATGAAACTTTACAATAAAAGGTATAGCTCATACAGCAGAACAACATTAGGCTATACTTTATACTAACCCTACGCAGACGAAGTCGCGGGCAGAAGCTAGTTTGTATGTTATGTGTAAAAATATAATGATTGATACATGTAGTTTACTTTGGTACATTAAAAAAAGAGATGAACAAATAGCATTTCTTTATTTGTTTTGCAGGAACTTTTTGGCGTTAATTTTTACTTTCTCGTTTATAGTATAGAGGAATGTACGTAGTATAGAAGGAATTTTGTAATCGTAGAAAAATTCGAGCTCGCGATTTTGACGGATTTAAGCAACTATTAAAAGTTTTCTTACACGAAAACACAAATAAGAATAAAAACATACGCTAATGTTGCTATTCAACCAGCCCCCATACAAAAGACATCAACGACATTTGTTATACATATTTGGTTATAAAAATAAAATGATCGTCAAAAAACTTTCTCCCTGCACAGGCATGTGTAAAACAAAACCGCGACATTTTTTATAAGACGCCTTATGATATTCTAAAAACCTCCAAGGAGTTTTTCGTTATTCTAAAAAGTTGTGGGGTAACAAACTCGATGAGACTCAGAACATTGGTTTACTAGAACCGACAACCAACAAGAATTCAATGTTGAGTAATTTGATATTTTTATAAATTTTAAAGATTGGGACATAGTAATCTATTTTACAACCCGTTGGTCATTGCGGTCTGCAAAAACCAACTGCAAAAACCACTGGAACTGGTTCGATTCCTGGACAAAACAAATATTTGTGTTCACAAAAATGCTTTTTTTGTCTTGGCCTTGGTGTTTATATGTTTTATAAACAATATCTATCTATACTATTAATACTATAAGCTGAAGAGTTCGTTTGTTTGGTTGAACGCGCTAATCGCAGGAACTACTAATTTAAATTGAAAAATTATTTCTGTGTTGGATAATCCATTTATCGACGAAAGGCTATAGGCTACATAATATCATGCTTCGACCAATAGGAGCTGAGCATCGATGAAAAATGTCGCAAAAACGGAAAATTCACGCCTCTTATTACTTATTGTAGTTTGGTGTGAGTTGGCGACGTTTGGATAATAGTGTGTATAGGTTGTCAGCGCGGTAGAAACACTTTGGTGTTACTGATGTCCAGGCTTTGGTAACTGCTTTACCACCAAGCAGGCGGCATGTTTGCCAACTGTTGGAACCTTATCTCATTTTTGTTTACGAATTGTCTTATTTTTTACAACTGTAAGGTATGTCATGTGTTCAGTAATTGCTTTTTGTTAATATGTTTTGCTCGTGAATAAAAAGTGTAATAATTTATATTTCGAAGTTCTTGTTTTCTTTCTCCGATCGATCTCGCAACTAAGAATATATAAAAGACCTGCGAGACATGAAACCCAACATCTAGCGACCGTGACGAGACCAGAGTCAGGTGTACTGCACTGTCTATTGAGTAAATTATCAAAATCTATACAACTCAATTAAATGATCAACCCCCTTAAGTATCTCTGTGATCACTCTTAAAAGCCACTCTACGCGCTTCTTATTATCTTTACAAGTGCGCACCATGCACTCCCAAGACCAATCATATAGCATAACATAATCGAGGAGCTAAATTTGGGTCGCTTTTGTTTGCTAAATAAAATATGTAAAGTGATAGAGGTGCACATAGTGCATATCGTTAAGTTTGGTACCTAACGATATAATTAGACAACCGACATCTGGTAAAGGTAGCGGAAAGCACCTGGATGGGCAGCGCAGAGGCGATTGGGTTGAGGTTCCTTGGGGGATGCCTACATCTAACAATGGGCGTCTCTCGGCTGACATGATGATGACGAACTAGACAACGACATGGATTTATCATACGTTGGTTGACATATTTGCTGAAAAATATTTTCATTCTATAAATATACACGGAGTCCGAATATATACCGATAATATACATGTCACACTGTCTATATAATTATTTGCCTATTCCAGTATATTAAGCTGCCGTTCCCGTTGTTCGGTAGTGATCGCGGCCGAGCGCCATATGTCGGCGGCCGGCGCAGGCGAACGCGGCCCCGTGCCATCCAAATTGCAGGTTGCCCCGATTGGCCTCATTCAATTAAAACGGGGGACGACTAACGTTTCATTCTAAGCGTTATTTCATTTAATTCTACAGGAGAAATGTTAAAATTATTTACGTTTATTTATTTTAGAATGACAACTTTTCGGGCTACAAAGTTGTTTTGCTTCTATCTACAAAATATAAATTCTTAAATGTTTATTAGAATGGTGATGTAGTTATGATTGTATTTATTATAGTATAATACTGCTATCTAATTAAATACACAGGGTGTTAGCTTACTACCAATGCATTGTCATATAAAATTACTGTAGTGATACATAAAATGTAAAATGAAAACAAAAAATTTAAACTTTTGATTATTTTGTTATTTGACCGAACTATTTGTGTGGAGAAATCAAAAATGAAATATGCAATTTCAAATCTTTTATATCACCATAGCATTTGTATGATTATGTTAGCATGGGCAGGTGCTCGCTTAATACACCATGTACCTATCAGTTATTACATATAAATAACTGTTATATGTATAGTCTATTACATATATCCAGCATAATAGATTACCAAATATTTAGGAACAAAAAGAATTGATTAATCCGTTGACTTGACTTGATATTTAGTCAACCCTACACAACTTCAATGCTATTTGAAGCAGGTTGTCGTGAATATAACAAAAACCTAGATCTATTTCAACGAATAAATTATTTTGGTACCTACGAGTATACCTACCAATATACGAAGTTAGATCTATCTCAGTGATTTTTTAAAACATAACGGCCATATACCATTACCTGCAGAATTTGTGTCATCACCTTTCAAAGGCATTTGATTAATTTCCTTTGTAAAAATTCCCTTCGCAATTAAATTGTGTCATAAATAACATCTAACACGCATCTCGAAAAGTGTATAAAATCGTGCGGGAGATGCGTCGACGTATTAATTGTTACACATTGTTTCAGATACAATTTGGGAGGTGGGCCGTTATCTGATGACTGATGTCCGTTATGATTGGCAAACAAACAGTATGGCGCGTCGCCATATGTCGCGGCACGTGCGCCCGCGCATCGCTGCTCACTCACCGGTGAAACTATAGACCTAAGCACGCAATATAGGTCAGTTATCTTAAATTTTGCGGTTAGGTAGGCTTGTCTAACTGTTACTATTGATCTTTTATTGTTTATTCTTTTTTGTCTTATTTAGCTTCTGGTGCAAAAATATAAGTCGCTGTTTCTAGCCTCAGGCGTGATGTTTTTCGGCAACCAAGACGGTAGATTTTCGAAGTGAAATTTATTTAGCACCGTTGTGATTTGAAAATTCGATGAAATGAAAAAGCGACACCAAAAAGATTTTGACGCATAGAGGTTTGTTGTTCATCATTTTGACAACCAATATAAGCATTTTTACTTCTGAAATCACTTTTCGGAAGTTTCACTTCTGCCGTGTGTGATTTGCACACGCCACACTTTTTTATTTTTAACATCATCCACCCAATCTAAGCACCAGTCGCGCATTAGTTACTTGATTCTTACGAGCATTGCGAATTGCGAAGAATACACGACTGAAGCGGAAACTGCCATGATGGGTACTAGGTAGTAGTTACAATTAATTACATACATTGTTACAGGTACATAGGTAAGATTTAGATTGGTCATATTTAGCAAAGTGGTATTTTGTAGTCAAATTAGAGCACTCAACTGGGAACAACAGTTACCTTTTCGAGACAAGTGGCCAGTAAACTGCCACCATAATTGTTTTTATATTTTATTTTGATTTATTTTATATTTTCTGTAAAATTACGGAAAACTTAAGCTTTCTTCCAAGTAAGTAGGTATATTAATATATATACTTTAGGCCGTTTACAAGTTTCCACATATATGCCAATGAACTCGCGAGGCTTTCCTAGAGTGTCTCTATCATGAAAATCTGAAAAAAATAATGAAATATTCTATTTAACGTAAGCTCTGCCGCAGTACCATAAAATTTACTTATTTATTTTTGGTAAGAATTCATTAGCAATCCAACATACGACCCCTTTGATGGAAGGTAATTGCCAGGGCATGCCGCTTATAACACCAGAGCTATTGCCGACCCTATAGAAAGCCTTTCACACGATGTCTTAAAGAAACGCATACTAAATAAATATGTAAATAATTATCTATTTTGATGTATGACGGGCGAAAGTTCCTGTGAATATGACTTAGTTCTGATACTAGATCCTTGCTCGCCGTTATCCAGTCTGGGCGGAAATACTGTTGGTGACTTGCCACAGCTTCTCCAGTCTAGTAACGCGGAATGCGTTGCTAGAAAATGTGGGATTTTAGCACGTCTGAATATAAGTCACTTTTTTAATCCTGGTATTCGTTTTGATGGGTTGAACTCCATGCTATAGTAGGCTTTAGGTACCCAAGGTTTTTATACCGTCCTGAGCCCTGTACCTTTAGTATAAGTTTGTTAGCAGGCATATAAAACATAATGATTTCAGTTGCGTTATAATATCACAATATGATTTTTTTCCAACTGTTCCAACCAATTTTAACTTAGTTAACCAATTTCGATTATTCTTTTTTTTGTCTTAAGATCAAAGTCTCGAAATAGTTTCCTGAAAATTTTATAGCGTTAGACCTAGAGGATTTTTTATTATTCTGAAAAATAATGGCAAAAATCCTGTCCAAACTTTAATTACCGATAACTTTGAGTTGTGAACCGTGTTTATAACTATCCAACTCTACTTAATAGGTACTTCATACACTTAAAATACTAAAAAGCCTAAAATAAATTATTTTTACATAAAAAATAAAACCACCTTCAAATCTAAAAACGCAGTAATTTAAATTTTGTTTATAAAAATCTAAATGTTTTTTTGAAGTCAGTGCCAACCACAATATTTGGAATAAACGTTGTCACTAGTATTTTCACCTTCAAAACTAAAGACCGAAGGCTTTTCGTTTTTAAGGCGATTTTATTTTTCACAGTAAAAAGAAGCCATGCGGTTCTGAGCTGATAGGTGTGCCACAACCTTAATGCCTTTACAGTCAAAGGACTGCTTAAGTCTCTGATGTGATATTACGGAAAGTATTAAAATGTTTGAACTCATGTGTATTAAATTTGATTAGGTATGATATTTCCCTCTGCATATTTTATATTATGATATGTAATAATATATCAGAAAATAAGTTCTGGTAATTTCTTCGGTCTATGGGTAGAGAAGCCAGTGCGCGCGCCGCCCATCCGTCAGTATAATCGCTTGTTAATCATTTTTCGGTTGATGGGGTTCATTGTGCTGCTGCCACGGATTATAATATTAATGTGAGGCATGCAAAATTATTAAATTGCTTGCCTGTTTGTGTAAAATATATTGCTGATATTATGTGTAAAATTAACAAGCGAATGCTCCAATGCAATATCCATAACGATATAACTAGGTTGAATGAAAGTATCAGAAGATTTGGAAGATATATTAGCAGTTGGTCAGTGTCCTTTTCTGTAATTAAGGTTCTGTACCTAAGACTTATAAATCAATTCTGTAATCGGTGTTTTGAGCTTAAGTAAGTTTTGTTAAGGAGAGGGGATGCAGGTAAAATTGTTACACCACAATTTTTAATTGCAAACAAGTAAGTACCCACTTAATAGTTTCCATTTACTTATGTACTACCTATTCCAATTTCCTCAGATTTTTTTTTATCCACGAAAGTTGTTATTGGTATTTGACGCCGTCGTGGTGGAGTGGTCAGGAACGCTGCCTACACATCAAGCGGTCCGGGTTCGAGTCCTGGTAGGAGCAAATGTTAGAGTGATCAACACGACGTTCACGAGTAATGGTTTTTTATGTATTTATTTAAGTTTATTTATAATAATATCTATACTAATATGTATATTTTGTTCGTTATCTAGTATCCATAACACAAGTTCTTAATGATAGTTGACTTGGGCTAGATAATTGGTGTGAGCGTGGAAATATATTATTATTATTGGCTTTTTTGCTTTAAATAGATATTGTTTATTTCATAATAATGAGGTAGGTACCTACAGGTAAAAAACTTAAAACTTAAGCGCCATAGAAAAGAGCACGTCTTAGGCCAGCCGCACTTTTAAATGCGTTTTCGTACGAATTTGACTCGTATGACACATCATCATCATCTCAGCCGAGAGACGCCCACTTTAGAACATAGGTCTCCCCCAAGGCCTCGTATGACACGTATGAATTTAGTTCGCATAGTGTTCGAGTCATCGTGTAGGTACTACTCGTTCAGTCGGGATCGTTCGTGCGTGTTCGTACGTGTTCAGACGAGTCAAATTTAGAGGCCTTAAATATCGATATATTTTAACAAACTCAATGTTAAATTGTAAAGTTCAAATAAAGAATGACTATTATTGGACCGCTACTAGTTCTTAAGTTTTTAGCTATAACAATTTTTAGCTATTCTCCACTACAGGTCTAGTCTTGTAAACAGAAGGGCAATAAAATCGTTACGAGCGCCCGTATCGAAAACCACGGTAGCGAGCGACCCTACCATTGACATTGAACTCATGTAATGACTTTAAGTAGGGGTTAGAGGGGAAAAGTTGACATAAATAAATTCACCATGTTGGGCAAGCATACTTTAAGATCAATTGTCATAATGCCAACAGTACAAACGTTTTAATACTGTATACTTCAGATTCCAGATTTCAACAATTCAGAATTTTAAAAGATAGAGCAAAAAAATCGCAATATTTATGGAATTTGTAGCTCGCATGTTAGAACTGTAACCAACACAAAGAAAAAAAAAACATTTATTTCTGAATACCTACTTACGATTAAAGATTATTATTCTTACCTGTAAACCGTGTGGAATAGCATCACCCCAAATCCTTTAATAGGTGTCGTAGGTAGATGACGACTAATGCACCAGCAAAGGGGTATTGATCACCTTATACTCCGTCCACCAATCAGCATTGGGCAAGCGTGGTGGACTACTGCCTAAACCTCCTTTGATGACAAGGAGAGGCCTTGTGTCCCAGCAGTGGGTCGAATTATAAAGGCTGTTATGATGGTGATGATTCTTACCTTTATTTTGACACATCGGACTTCTTCTTTAGATAAATGGCGTTCGCGATATATAACGCATTTCGCCAATGTCAAGTTAATATGTACCACTTATAGTAACAGACAAGTCGGTTAAAAATGGAGTCTCTCAACACGTGTTTTTACAACAAGAACTCGGGAGAAACTCCACATCGGGCAAATCTCAGCAACTTTTAGTGTGATCGTAATTTTGTAATATTTTATTATACTAATAAATAATTTAAGAGAGCAATTATAGATTCTGTTCCATTTTCGCCGAGTATGCTCACGCGCCAGACGGCACGAGGCGCCCGCATGCGGCCCGTGCCGCGGTGATTTGCATGCTCCTCCGGCCGGCAGATACTATCGACCATTACTCTACGTTTCACCACCGCTTTACATTCCGAAAATAAAACGCCAGTAGCCCGTTACAACGTTTGATGCAATTACAGATAGTTTACCTAGAATATAAATCGTTGAATATAGGTAAATAGTTGAGAATCAATACATTTCTACTTGGCTGTGTTGCGCTCTCGCCTACGTCTTGTGCTGCAGCCCACAGCCTATCTCAATTGTATCATAATTTACCTTTTTTAGACGCCGTTGTGGTGGAGTGGTCAGTAACGCTGCCCACACATCGGGCGGCCCGGGTTCAAGTCCTGGTAGTGGCAAATTTTGTGTGATGAACACGAATATTTGTTCACGAGTCATGGTTATTTATATATTGATTTAAGTTTATTTATGAAATATCTAGATTATTATGTATATTTGTCCGTTATCTAGTATCCATAACACAAGTTCTTAATGATACTTTAATTTGGACTAGATAATTGGTGTGAGAGTGGCGATATATTATATTATTATATTACCTACTACTATAAGTTATTGTTTTCTAGATTAAAAAAGTACCTGGTAAATGATTAAGTATCCTGGGCTTTCTTTCTTCTTTCTTTCTTTCTTAAATTAATTATCTACATCACACAAATTTCAAGACCTTTTGTTAGATTTTTTTCTTTCCTCCTTTGTGTTGTCACATACCTATTATGCAATTTTGCATTTTTGAAAAATATTTTACATACAATCACGCTCGTAATCCCACGAGGAATTGAGCAGAGCCTTAGGTAACATTTTGCTACACATAAATTCACATCTGGCAGTAGGGACCATGCAAAAACATTTTAGATTACCTGCATAAAAACATATCACTAAACTTAAGATATTCAATTACATTTAAGCCAATCTAATTTATAAGCTGTCAGTTGTATTTTAATTACCGAAATTTATTTAGAATTTCCCACAGGAAACTAATTTGAGCGAACAGCGATATCCAATAAAAAGATAAGATTGCAAATGTTTATTCTCACAATTAAAGCATAAAAAAGTACCTTAATATCGATTAAGATAAAAAATGGATCAATTTAATAGGGGTGTTTTATATATTCGCGAGAAAGGAAACATTTGTCGTAGTTCAAGAGCGTTGGGATAGTGCGATAAAGACAATAAAACAAATAAATTGTGAGGTGCATGTATCCATTATTAGAGGATGGTATTAATTGACCGGCGCACCTGGGCCGCAGCGCAGGTGACTATTTCAATTTGGGGTCAATAGCGTTTTGACACTGACTCGAAACAGTGTGGGAACCGAATCTTGTTACCTATTTTACACCTATATTTATTTAAATGAAAAAAATAGGTAAGTTTTGTGTGTTTATTGTAGCTGATCACGCGAAAAACGTAAATACTTATGTTCAATTAGGTACTTTTTTTGTTGACGGGGAGGTCAAATGCATCGTCCCTACGGGGTGGTGCCAACCGCAGGGGATATGTGGGACTCGAGGTAAAGGCGTTTCCTCCATACCCACTAAACATCCTCCCCGGCCTGACCTCCAGTGCGCTATATTGCGGGACGGCTCGGCTTGTCTATTTATCGAGGAACACTATAGGCCAGAGCTTCCCAAACTTATTTTCATAGTGACGCCCTTAGGAATTTTCCAATTTTTACGAGCCCTCCCCCCCGTTATAGTAACAGCCAAGTTAAGTACATACAAAAAAAAACATAGCTTTTTTTGGAATTATTTAGGCGTTAACGAATGTGCAAATATTTTAAAATTAGAAAGTAGACTGAAAAAAAAAATACCATAAAAACATAAGTAACACCGACAAATTTCGACGGCGAAAGCAATGTCCCGGTAGCGCAGTGGTTGACGCAGCCGCCAGGGTTGCGGAAGATACTGTGTTCAATTATTTCGCCCATCCTGGACAGTCGATTTTTTTTCAGTGTATTTTCTTATTTTAAAAACAGAGCATTTCAAAACCGGGCTCAAGTTTTGAAATCGCGACTTTTATTCTTTCTCTACATTTATTTTCGTTCGACTAGCTCGCATAGCTAGTTAGACAGCCATTCTATGTGGATCGTCTCATGACGCCCACCCCCGGGATAGAACCGCGACACCCCAGGGCGTCGCGACGCGCATTTTGGGAAACCCTGATATAGGCCTATATACCTCCATAACATCACTCTACGACTAATAGGAGTGAGCATAAATGAAAAATGTTGCAAAAACGGGGAATACACGCGGACGAAGTCGCGGGCACAGCTAGTCTATTATATGGTACCTTTATTAGTAGATAATATTATTTATTTATTATTAAAACAGTTATCAAATAACGAACAAATTTTCCAACATTCGCATATTTTTACTTTCTGGTACGTAGTACCTACCTAAGTATAGAGGAAGTCTTGTAATCGTCAAAAAATTCGGCCTCGAGATTTTGACGGATTTACACGTTTTGGACCTCCCTGAGTCCAAAAATATTTTTTTGGAATTATGTCTGTGTGTGTGTCAGTATGTATGTGTGTGTGTCGGTGCGTTAGCACGATAACTCGAGCATGCTTTAACTTATTGCAACCAAATTTAACATGCGTGTATAACATCAAAATATAAGGTTTCTATTGAGCCGTCGATCACGAAAGTTAAGCAACCAAGTGCGCGGTCGGTACTCGGATTTGTTACCAAAATTTAACATGCATGTACAGTCAACAGCACGTCGGGCTATACAAAACTGTCAAATTTCTCCAAACGATTTTCAACCTAAGACTATTCAATATAAAGTGCATAATCGATTGGGAAAATTTGACAGCTTGTGGTAACCCAACGTGCTGTTGTCTGTACCTATGACATCGAAATATAAAGTTTCTATCAACCTTTGAGTCGTTTCCGGTATACGAGAAAGTCAAGGGGAGACCACTCCCGATTTTTTTATAGGTTCAACCCGTATCTATATATATATAAAAATGAATTGCTGTTCGTTAGTCTCGCTAAAACTCGAGAACGGCTGAACGAATTTATCTTATCTTGGTCTTGAAATGTTTGTCGTAGTCCAGGCAAGGTTTAGAAGGTGAGAAAATATGGAAAAATTGCGAGGAAGATAGTAAAAACAACAATTTCATTTTCCCATATAAACTGTTCTGCCTACTTTTCTGTCAAACATTTGACGTTCCGCCATTTTAGCGAAGGAAGAGTTTTAATGTCTAGACGTTTAGTACTCCGTGAATAGGTGATACGAAGTACACCGGGTCATCTAGTCTTAAATAATTTCGATTATTGGAAATGCCTTTCGAAAAAACAAAAGCTTCCTCACAAATCATCATTCGATTCAAAGGTAGGTAGATATTTCTAATATTGTGAATCTAATGATCCATTTAATAAAGTCAGCGCTTTGTGTAAATAGTTTTCTTCCTAATGTTTGGAATATCGGTCATTATTAGTAAAGAATCGCACAGAGGTTAACACCTCAGACTGTAATAGTCGATATTGCAGCTTTTAAGTTTTCTGTTTTCTTTAGGCTATGACCTTTTTTCTTGTTGTAGACATGATGTTTTCACCTGTAAAATAAACTATAAAAAAGTCTGAGGAAGACCAAACCATCTAAAGATGGGCAATACCCACAAGATCCCATTACCGCAATACCATTCCGTTAAACATCCGACAGGCACTCCGACAAATTGTATACAGATCATAATTTTTCCAAGTAAACGCTTAAAAAATTATTAATTCACCTATGCAAAAATCACAAAATATGTATAGTCAAAACTCACCTTGTAGTTTAACGGATTTTTCTATACTTACCTACTATTAATCACGTGTGAATTTCGAGTACCTGTTTTCTTCTCTCAGCGCAAGTACTTCTCACTTAAAGGTACTTCGTCAATCATCATAACAGCCTTTATAATTCGAACCACATTATAATTCGCTGGGTCACAAAGCCTCTTTGTCATCGTAGGCGGTTTAGGCAGTAATCACCACGCTCGCTTGTTGATGGTGATCAAATACCCCTTTGTTGATCCATTAGTCGCCTTCTACGACACCCATTGGAGGATATGGATATTTTTACCGCCCGAGGTAAGTACAAAATTTTATGTCACACCCTGGCCAGGAACTTCCTGGTCAGGTGTGGCATAAAATAGTTTTTCTTCAAATTCGTGGTCCGGTTGTAGGTGGGCCTACCTACCGGAGTCAATCGGAATACGGAAGAAAACATTTTCTCTGCTTCGGCCAACGGTGAGTTGGAAATAAACATACCATGGATCTATACAATTGTAATAATCTGTAATAATTTCTAAAGATATTCTTGAGCCTAGTAACTGACCAAATCATTTTACTATTAGGTATTTCAAGACGTGCAAAATTGATATATAGGTACGCGTATAATACGTTGAGTAAAAAGTTGGAGCCTCTAAACGCGTCCCAGTGTAACATTGAACCAAAAAGAAATATTAGGCATAAAAATGAAAACAAATATTGCATTCAATGTTCCCCTAAAATTCCAAGTTGCCCAGATTGACTGTAAGTATAGGATTGTTGTAATAAAACACAATTTAAACACTTTCCCCTTTATTTAGAATAGTACAATAGTATTTATCACATGTCGGTAAGATTTGTCAAGCGCGCCAAGCATTCTCTTCGATAACTGCAGTCAACGAGCTACCCTACTCTCAGCTGCTTAGATCAACATTATACAATCGAATGAACAAGGTCTGGAATATATGATTAGATTATTTTTAATTTAACAGTATAGCAAGTACTAGATAATTATCTGCTTGCAATCTATGATAATCACATTTCCTCGCCTAGATCCGTCCAAAGATAAATATTAATATACATAATATAAAGGCAGGTACGATTATGTAGGTGAGGTTGACAGAAATTCCTGTTTAATATTAATTCACTTCATTTCCATTCAAGCTTAATCTGTATCTGCATATCTTGTTCGAACATAAATTATTACAGTGACAAAGGGAATAATAAATACTTTTAAAAACAAAAAAGCTCAGGCGCTAGCTGCCTGTAAATAAGATAGGTTTGATCACAGATACCGGCGACAAGGTCTTGTTATTACAAACATTACCAAACCGACTGACGCATTTACGTTCGGAAACACGCAGCTGTGTTGCACATGTAATTAAGAAGAAAACAACTCTCATATAACGTCATAATAAATTACATAAACGTTACGCTTATAGTGCATGAATAATTGCAGAGACAAAAACCAAGCAAATTAAATACTGAAGCTAATAATATCAAATCTGACAACGAAGCCTGGTCGTCCGTTAATAATTCCAAACATGATTAAGACCGAACGTAATATGGTCATAAAGTTGAATAAAGAAAAATGAACATTAAAATGCGGCCCTGCCTTTTGCATGTTGAAGATTTATTTCCATTTTCATAGACGTTGAAACAATAAATTAATTAACATTTTACTCCTTATTTGAATGGAAATGGTATTTTTAATGTGTATTGGAACCGGAACAATGTGACAGTGCCCGATTGTATTTTTATTTATAGCTGACGCATGACCAAGATAATTGGAAATTTTACCGAATTAAATACAAAGTAGGAAGTGATAACAAAATTTTACTATAATTGGGGAATATTCGTATCATACCCTGCATAAGAATACCAAGCCTCAGTTTTTATAAAAACAAGTAATGATAAAGACTCCAAAAGACACGTTTAAAGTGGGAGCGAAATCGTATTATTAAGTAAGGTAACTATAATAGTAACACTAGCTTATTAAAATAATGCATTATAACAAATTGATAAACTTTCATAAGGAACTGCGATAAAACATCGTGGTACGTTGTAGAAAACTAAGAGATCGAAACCTTTATATACACATAAATCATAACACAAAATTTTCAAATACATCCATAAATGTATGAATCTGTTATTCTTAGGACATAAAAATAGATGCCAGTTTGAACCTGCTGTTTGAATCTAAAACTAAGTTGTCATAACTGAAATGTCTTACCACCATCGGCTCCGAAAATGCCTAAATACTTTAGTACCTTTTCATAACAACATTAGAGTCAATGAAATTTTCCGGTATCCATAAAAAGTATCAAAGCTGCGATGTGACATGGTACTATGTGTGAAAAACTTGAGGATTTAAATAATTATCCATACCTTACTTTTCTCAGTCAATGAATGGACACCTTTGGACACCTAAGACGCATTAGGGGCATTACAAAGGTCTATACGCGAAAATTGCGTTTTATTTTCAACAATATTGTTAGTGGAAACACTAGGCGGATTTCTGTAAAGACCTGATCGGTAGTGACAACCTAATTTTAAGGTTAGTTAAGTGTGTTAAATATTTCCTAATAATACATTACATACTAAACACCGGTACCGACGACATGAGACATAACCTTGAATGTGGTACAAATAATGGGTACATATAAGAAACTTTTAATACATGAACAAAAAATCGTTTAAAGACGTGTATTTAATAGCCAACAACATAAATTTTGAGATGCTGTGTTTTGAACACTGGCTAAAATTTTGAATACACGACCCCACGTTATACCGCTACAAAGCATACACATCAGATTATGAATATGAACGATTTCTGATCAGTAGATAATCCGCATGGGGCCAGCAAGCTGGTTGTGCAGCTTTTTGCAGTAAGTATAAATAATTTTAAAATCAATTGAATGAAAGTGAATGCTATATTTTTTGGGGATTTACTCAAAATCAGACAATTAATGATTGTAAAATTACCCTGGACTGCGAGTTTTATTTGCTTTTTGTAAAATTTTGTCGTTAAATAGTGTCGTAACATGGCCAAGTCCAATACTAAAGTGCACTATTTGTTGAAAAGTAAATACATGTCCGAATAATTACATATAATGACGTTTGCGCACATTTATAGATTGATAAACACGCCTGGCGAATAAATGTTATGTAATACAATAATAATGAAAAATATTTTCAAAGTTAGCGGAACGCCTGATTGCTACAATCAATAGCAAGATCTATGGGAATGCAAACGTCACTTAATATTATCTATTATTTATTGGTGAGAAAACAAAAAAAATATATATCAACAGTTATGGAATATCAGATTTTTTACTTAAAGAAGTATAAAATTAATATCCGGAAACCACAATATACAGGACAAAAGAGATTGCTAAATAATACTAGATTTTTATGTTAGAGAAATACGAGTAACAAAACATTAATTTTAATTTCATTATTACGATCGTATGCTGGTTTGATGGCAAACAGCTTTACCTTGTTATTTACAAGTATGTCAGGAGTGGTAAGTAAACGAAAAAATCTTTTTTGCATCACGAATCGCAGTGTGAGACTTTACGAACATGTATGTTGCATTTCTTGCGACTTTCGCTTTCAACACCAGTTTCCAAAGTTGGTAAATATTAAAATATATGTTGATTCTAGTAAACATTACACTTTTTAGGAGCTGCTCGTTGGTAGTGTAGGAAATAAACCGAATGGTTTCTTATACTGTCTACGTATGGAGTGGCGGTAATTCAAAGGAAGTTTTTCAGATTTTTGAAATATTATTCATCATGTTTATCAACTGTTTTGAGGACTTAACTTGAAAAAAAAAAAATATCTATTTAAAATAAATCCTCGAAATTTTACTCTTATGTATTTTAGAAATAATTTATAATGCCACAAGTATGTCAGTCGTAGCGTAATCTGCGTCCGAGACATTTTAGAACTACATTCATGAACAAGCCCCAGATAAGATCGTGGTGTCACAACCACCGGCATGTGCAATCCCTACATGCCTACGATACAAAGTGAATATACTACATTTTTCGGGTTGTTTGCGTCTGTCAAGTAAAACAAAACTTAAAAAATACCTATACATACATGCAATAATAGTAACCACGTATATTAAATCGTATAACTTAAATTAGTATTTTTCACCAAGTCTTAGACACGGACACTTGAAAAGAGCCATTTTGTAGTTTTATGTTAAAATGAACGATGGAAATGTGTTCAATAATCCTCAAAATGATAGTAATATTTGTGTTTTGTTATATCTGCCACTTTTGTCGTCTGCAAGAATTCTTTATAAAAATATTTTAGGCGCAACTATTAAAATAGTAAATCGTATTAAAGTTTAGATACAAGTCTGAAAATATCTTGAAGTCACTTTGAGATACTTTTAATATACAATATCGCAGAATAACATGGCAACGTTCTCTTTGCTATAAGTTAGTATCTCCCCGTAAAAATACTAATAATGTTACTTGACAAACGCACGCAACCTCAATACAATATTTATTAATAACAATGAGCACTATTATGAAAAAATATTTCTTCTAATCTGCGAATAATCACAAAATATTTAATATCTCTAGGTGGGCTAGTAATCTATTTTAAAGCGGACATAAT
The DNA here is from genome assembly GCA_955850985.1 of Elophila nymphaeata. NCBI lineage: Eukaryota > Metazoa > Arthropoda > Insecta > Lepidoptera > Crambidae > Elophila > Elophila nymphaeata. Next base: position 18,601,087 of record OY039068.1, read on the forward strand.
ATATGTGAATATATTTTCCAATATGTATACAATGTTATAGTAGTATATTAGATATATATAGACAAGAAATTGTGACGGAATTACGTTAAGATTACAAGTAGGAGAAACCTTATTATATGTAGTATTTAAAAACATAGTAAAATGCCATATTTCTCCGTGATTTATATAAGAAAAACTCCAGTATAAGATTAAAAACTTCTATGCAATGCATGGAGTTCCAATTTAACGTTTTAAGGCAATAAATATTGGTGATATAATTATGTCTATAAATATTTCACAAACTGCCGTTGATAAATATACCAGGGACATAAAATTTTAAAGTAATATACTTACATGATTGTTTTTAAAATATTTTATCTAGTTCACGGTACCTTATATACACACATTTGCCGCTTTGTATGCATTAAAACATGTAACAAAGTATAGCAGTAATAATCTTCATTAACTATTTTATAGTGCGAAGAATAAACTGCACCTGTTGGTTCATAGGTATATAAACTAAATTACATTACCGTATATTATAACCAAATTATACATATTAAAATTTTCGAAAAATACCTGCTAATGTGCCTTGTGTAGGTTCTTAAATTGTTTCCATTACATCGCACTATAAAAAGTCGAAAAATTATAACGTCTACACAGTCGTCTCCTAATATTAAATAATTTGCGTTAATTAATCTAACATTGAACATTGTGTACTTATTTGTGCACCAGCGACGTGAGCCGCCGCACACCAGACTTCGTGCCTTTGGTCTTCTTTGACTGTTCCTTCACGCCCCTGGAAATAATAATTTGTTATTTGTTTGGTTAGAAAATATATCATAAAACAAACAAGCAAAAATATTTGAAAACTCTAACCCGACTACCGAACAAGAATAAAGGAATGAAATTAGTTAAAATTGGGGTTTACAAGGTAAAATCACTCCTCCTATTGTCAAAGACGGTTAAAATACTTATAGCATTTGTCGCCCGGACCATAATAAAGAATCGATTGAATACTTTAGGCGCCTTTTCATCAAAATCGGATAAATACTTTAGGCGCTACGGAGGAACATACGTAAATACAAACATAAAAGACACGTACATAGACTGACAAAATCATAACCTTTCCTTTTGATTACGCCGTAGTCGGGTAAAAAGACGCACTAACTCAAAATGACAAAGGTGATTTTAAACGGATTTAAACATTGAATATGTAATAAACTACTTTTTTTGTACCTAAATAAAATAGTATATTATGTATCAAAAATATGTCTAGGTATTATGTATTTGCACAAATATTTACGTTGAAACTACTTTTATGGGGATTATCATCAATATAAGTACCTATTTCTTTACGAATTAATAAAAGCTTTTGGTATATAAAAAATAGTAATCTAAAGAACATGGTATAGTGTAAGCTAAGTAAACATAATATTATTGTTTTTTATACTATTAATATTTTTTTCATCCAAGATGTACAATCAACAGCACGTCGGGCTATACAAAACTGTCAAATTTCTCCAAACGATTTTCAACCTTAGGCTATTCAATATAAAGTGCATGATCGATTGGGAAAATTTGACAGTTTGTGGTAACCGAACGTGCTGTTGTCTGTACTATTTCAATTAAAATTAAAGAAATCATATGATTTATTAAATCAAGTATCTAACAACAGGTCCATTATTATATCCAAAATAAATGAAGCTTGAAGCTATATAATTGTCTATTCTAATGTCTAAACTAGGATTAGTACAAAACGCCTATTGCTAAATTAGAAAACCTACACGAATGCAATTATTGCAGCGCCGCTTACTAAATATTATGAACAATATTTTTTGATTTCACCTTTTTTCTAATGTACTCATTTTTCCGGGCTTGTATTTAAATTATTTTCGTTTTTCGCTTCCAGTTTCATGCTGCAACGTGATTGGAGAGTGAGGATCTTAGATATTTAAAATAACGAGGTGTGCCCATTATATTTAATTTTATAAGTAGGTAACTCTTAAATCAGTTCCATTTTGAAAAAATCTGAATCAACCACGATCTTCAGCGAGTTAAATTTATTAAATGACATACCACAACTTTTCATTGTTCCATTTAGTTTTAAAATGGTTTTTGCGATAAGTGTCCACTTTTGACATCAACCCATTTTAAAAATGGAAGATCGTAACACGAGTGTGCAATCGTTCAATAAATATTAGACGTGTTATATGTGATATGTATGTGATCGTGGCCATTTAACATTTTACAAAATTGATCTGGTTTAGAAGTTATATAAGTAAAGGTAATGGTGGCGCTAGTTGGCACGTGCCAGCCCTTTAATCATCAAAGAAAGCTATAAGTACAATCTTCTTCTTCTTCATCATCCTGGGCCCAATTTATTTCTTGTCGGTGCATATGTCGGCACAATGCTATAGAGCAGAGGTTCCCAACCTTTTACGGACTACCCCCTTTACATGAAAAAGAAATTCCAACTCCCCCTTTTACATAATATTTAATTATACCAATTTTCAAAAAAGCGTTGGTGGCGTAGTGCGTAAGAGCGTTGTCTCCCACGCGGGAGGCACCGCTTCGAACCCAGCCACGTACCAATGTGCTTTAAAATTTTGAATTCATATGTACGTTTAATCGACGCTTTTACGGTGAAGGAAAACATCTTGAGGAAACCTACACACACCTATGAAGAAATTCTTAGATTGTGTGTGAAGTCGATCAACCCGGACGCCGCCGCACGCTGCCCAACAGCGTGGTTGACTAAGGCCTAATCGCCCCTGTGTCTATAATCGTGGGGACATTATATGATAGCTGTTGATGATACCATTTTATATAGCTGTTAATTACCTGTTAATAATCACAAATTAATCCCCTCTCCCCCTTGCCTTTGGACCCACTACCGCCCCTCTGAAAAGCGCCAGCGCCCACTAGGGGGCGGTACCGCTCCCATTGGGAACCCATGCTAATGGATTTGGTGTAGATTTATTGCCGACCGCCTGCCTGACACCAACTTTCTTTGGGAATGCTGTTGTTGGTTTACTGTGCGACTCTTTTGACTATTTTGTAGTTCTTTTTTTTAATTTCCATAGTTAATCTATTAATAAACATTATGTTTTGTTACTTACAGATATCTAGTGAGATCCTCGATGTCGACGAGCATCGAATCCTGTCCCATGTGAAGCTCGTCACGCGCCATCAGAAGCTTCACCAATGAGTCGTTAAGAGACTCGATTTGCGAATGTAGTTCATTCACTATCACCTGCAGACAATAAGAGCATATAATTTATTGCGTCATAAATATGTTTAGGAATCAACGAGGCAAACATTCATTCATGAACAGAAGATAATTGTCCCTTGTATTCTTCCGTACCTTACTACCACTTTATTTGGGGTAGGTGCATATAATCATACTCACAATTCCAAAAGGCAAGTTGAGCAGAGCTTCAGGTAACATTCGGTTACACACAAAAAGCCATATCTGGCAGTATGGGTCAGACAGTACCCCAAAATAGTGACAGGTTGCCAGCCTATCGCCTACATTAAAGGGGCACCAAACCCAAAAATTAACAATCCTTCCGTTAACAAACCAACTAAAGCCAACGACCAGGACAGATGTTACACTCAAAATCATCTCAGCAGTCCGGATATAATTTCATATCCAATATAATACACGTCTAAGACTGCTGTAGGTACCTACCATAAACTTTTTTTGGTCATTTATTGTCTACATGGAAGTAAAAAACGATAATGTCGACACACTTAGAATACTTTCTCTTTTCACGAAACATTCACCAGCAGTAATATGAATTAATGGAGGTAACAAAAAATGTGATTGCATTCTAACTATAACCGCACATAACTAAAATCTAGAGAGTCGGTACACCATGGTGCGCAGATTGGTAATACTCATGATATACTTAGCTGCTTTTTATATGCTATCTAGCTGCTACGAATATCTAGCTTTAATATAAAAAAGGGCAAGGCCATTATAAAAATACCATTCATGTAAAAATAGAGCCTGGAATGTCGAGCTATTTTAATATAACGTCTGCCCTGCCTGTATTTACAACGGGTTACCTATAAACAAATCCAAAAAGTTTCCATTTTCATACATTTTCACAACAGCTTGACAGTTGTCAGACGTCAAAACACATGAAAACGTTAACGATTTGGTTTTGGTTTTTACGTTCGTAAATAGCGCGATCGGGGGTTGGTTGGGGTGGTTGTCGGATCTTTGTTTGTTGGTTCACTCAAAGGTCGTTGCTTTTTGGATTTGCTGGATGCCGCTGCCAATGTTTCGTAAAGCTCTCGACTCTTTTAGGATTGTGAGCGTGATAGACTTTTTTATTGGCCTGAGGTGATAGTATAGTAAAAACAGAAGATACGATAGTCACCCTATATGAATATAAATTAACCTAACTAATCGGCCAGTTATACCAAGTTTTACGTTTTAAAATTTTGCTAAGAGTAACGTAAATGTAAATTCATAGGAATGGGTTGGTCCAATTCTAAATATAATAGTTGATGTTATTACGAAATTGTAAAAAATATAACTTGCAAGCGGTCGAATGAATGAGAACATATGTGGTTAAGATGATTTTTTTATTATGACTAGGTAGGTATTAAAGAAGATATCTACCCCTGAGCCCGAATGTACACGCTGAAGTATTTTTATAACCGAAAGTTGTTGCGAGCAGCCCTACGATACTTAATTATTATTATGAACTAATTTAAATGAAGGTTTATTGATTCATTAGCTATCATCATGATCTTACTCAACTCTTCCTTTTTAAACAGTAGGTATCTTTCTGTGATAAATCGATAGGTAGTTGTAGCTGTTTTTATATCAATAAGTACTACCTATTTCCTGTCCTTTCTTACAGTGTTAAAAAATTGACATCAGCCGATAGGCCACGGTATAATATACGACCTTGTGTATAATAAAGATAATATGTGTGAAAAAGATAAAAACAGTTGGTGTGAATGTGAGAATGTTATTCTCGTCATAATAATGAGACACCAGCTCTAATTAAAATTAGCGTATTTCAAAACACGTTAAGATAATATTCACTGTTTCAACTTATAGGGTATAAAAACAAGTCACGGTCACTATACAAAGGTGATATAAAAATAGCATTGTCTAATTTATATAGCCTCGACTCTTAAAAAAGGTGACTAAATTGACTTTAGTTTCAAATTGTATAAGAAAAACTTTCCGGTTCAATTCAGTTCAAATAAGTACTTAACCAGGAGTCAAATCAATTTCGTATGATAAAGGTCAGATTGGAGACAGAATTTTTATTTTAGTTTTATGAGGAAGCTCTTTATCTTTCTTTTTTTATGGTAAAAGATGCTAAAGTCGAAACAGATGAGCTTCACGTGGAACCCTCATTCACTATGGGACTGTCCACTATATCAGCAGTGGTCGAAACACGATAATATTGCCAATAATATAGTGGTACAGCTTGCGCCAATCTTCTGGTTCGCTGTGCAGTAGTTTCCGCTTCGTTCGCACAGCCATATTATCTTACCAACAAGGTTCAATTTCTCCACTGCTCAGGTAGTCGCCTTGTATTAAAAGCGAATAAGAAGTTTGCAGCGAGCTGTAGTAGATGGTAGCTAGCCCGGCGAATTTGAAGCTAGCCCTACCAACCGTACCACTGCGCCGTTCCCGAAACGTCCTCACAAAGGGCTTTGAGGGTGCCGATGGTTTTTAGTGGGTATTCCCGGGAACCCCCGGGAGAGTTTTTTTTAGGTACCACTGGCAATGAAAACAGTAAGTTAAAATGTGAGGAGATAGCCAGTGCCGCAATACTGCTTTCTTTGTAACTATAGAAGAGCATGGTTAAATACCAACCATGCTCTTGTACGTACTTTTCATTTTTATTTTCCTCAGTTAAACCGTTCCGTATCGGCTACTATCGTAAGGAGGCAGGCACAAATAACTATTTAGACGATGGCTTATGGCGTGTAAAACCATAATACCCATGGATGCTAACCTTTGCCTTTACCGTGTTGAAACACAATTAGATATACCTACGACACGAAAAAGTTTCTAACTCGATAATAAGCAACTGCATAGTATGAAAACGTATTCTTATTTAAAACGAGTTGCACCTTTTACAATTCTGCAAATAGTAACATAAAGCTGACTTAATTCTTAGGAATTGTTTCTATTTTTTATTTTGCATACTTTGAAATGTTTTTTTACATGTACCTATATCAAATTAAATAAAAAACGAAAAAAAAAGAAAAAGAATTATGTCATGATAAGTGCTGAGAAGGTATTCGAAACCGCGACCTATCGCAATCTCGCTCTTCTAACAACGAATTCCAAAATGCGACTCAAACGGCGCGTGCTGTGCGTACGATGCTGACTAAATTTAATGTGCCTTAAGATATTACTTTGTCAAAAGAGGTAATTTGAACCGACACACTGTCTTGTTAGCTAAACGCGAAAATCGTCAGCGAACAATAGGCATTGTTATTTAAGATTTACTCATTAAGCGTAATGGACTTTATGCATGACTCAGCACCAGAAGGTCACAGCTAAATACTGTAAGTATTAAAAACATATTTTTACAAATATTGATATTGAAATATCAACAAATTTAGACACTAGTGACAGCTAGGAACTAGGATAGGTATAATATAAGAATTGTAATTAGATTTACAAAATAGACTAGACATTAGGTAGTTGTATATGTGGGGTCCATGTCCGAAAGCCTCCTCGTGGCGGATCCTGGTAACGTGGTGGGGAAACTTTCTCGGCGAGTGTGTGGCTTTTGATGTCAAGGGTATCCCCTTGGCATTCGAAGTCACATGCCATTGTCGAGTTGTTTTTGTTTTCCCACCAAGGCTAGTTCCGGACGGCCCTTTTCAGGGCCACGACCGCGCCCGAAGTCCCCCGGGTGCGGTCCGATGGCTGCTTCCGGTGTCCTCGTCTGGAGGACGCGCCAGGTCGAGCAGCCGTCGGTGAGGAGGCGGCCTATAAGGCCGGCGTCGGCTAGTGGCCCACAGGGGCTGGCGTTTGTCGGTAGCCCATGTGGGATCCTGGCCATCAATTGGTGCACAAGGAGTGCCTAGACGGGCAGCGTTGGGACGGTCTCGGTGTAGTTGCACCCACGTGCGTAGATCCCGAGCCGTCCTGTAATAGCGCACTGGAGGTCAGGCCGGGGAGGATGTTTAGTGGGTATGGAGGGAACGCCTTTACCTCGAGTCCCACATATCCCCTGCGGTTGGCACCACCCCGCAGGGACAATGCGTAAACGAACTTCAAGTCAAATCTTAACCGTCTTTTACTTGACGTGGGGGTAGAGGGGGAAAGTGGCTGTCGACGAAATACTGAATGTTTTGCGTCATAGCGTTTGTGTTAAGTTTAAAAATAAATAATGAACGTTGGTCGACCGTAGGGGCCATTACAGATTCACCGTATTTTTTACAAAGACCTTGGTTTAGTCAACCTAGAGATGTACAACGCAGGGTGGGCCAAGAATTCGTTAATATTTGAAAAAATCGTATCAAAAAAACCATTTGTTATGTTTCAAAACTTATATATTTAAAAGAAAGCTAATTTATCGAAATTTATTTTTTATAAATAATATCATCTAAATTACTACTTTTTCAACTTTTGCACTCTTTTAAACGAGTATCGTTTTCGAATACACGTCGACAAAGAGACCGAGAGATCGCTGCCATTTCTTCGCTGATTTTATCTTTTAGTTGACGTAGTGTCTTTGGTTTCTGCATGTAGACTCGACTCATTAAATATCCCCATAAAAAGAAGTCTGCTGGGAATAGATCTGGACTCCTCGGTGGCCAGGGGATGTCGCCTCGTCTGGAAATCAGCTTTCCCGGAAAAATTTCTTTGACCACCGGCAGGGACTCGTTGGATGTGTGACAAGCCGTCCATCTTGCTGAAACCATGTGTTACAATTGTAACCAGAAAATTCCACTAGCATTGATGCCAAGAAATCCCGTAACATTTTCACATACTCAGCAGAATTAACAGTAACCGTACGGCCCCGAGAATCTTCGAAAAAGTAGGGTCCAACGAGTTCGCTCCGAGAAGTCCGTGGGCCACCAGTTTGCTTCACATTTAGTGTAGATCCCGTCTCTTCGAACTTCTTCATCCATTTCTTAATTAAAGGAGCACTCGGACACTGACTTAAGTCGTGTAAATGGTATTCAACGCGAAATAAGCGTCTCACAGTAATGAGCGAATTGTTGTTTAAATAATATTGTTTCACACAAAAAGTGCGCTGCGGCCCCGTGAAGCGATCCATTGCGACTAAATTTCCGAGAAACGAACTAGTCGCAAGAACCCTCTCCGCGCCCCGCGTGGCTCTTGTTTGCGTGGAGTGTTCGATTTAAATGTTAACGAATTCTTGGCCCACCCTATATTACCTACCTTTCAGTGTCGTGTCCGATATCGGACGGACAATTTCATACATTTAGTTAATAATAATTGTAATCGATAATATGGAAACAAACGCTCATATGCGCCAAACAAGTCATTACCGATATCTATTCCTGTTACGAATCGTAGTTAGCCGAATGGTGCCAGTATTGAATGGCTTTCCTACGAAAAATTATGAAACCAAACTGCCAACTATTTTTTTATTTACTTTTCCGCTATTTTATGTGTCTAATAAAGAATATTAAACTATCTTGCACAAGCGAAAGCATGTTATTAATAATTGAAGGAATATTGTTTTAAGCACTTTTATGAGTCTCTAACACAACATGAGCGTCGGAAAAGGACTTACTTTTGCGGTCGGTACTAAGCGAAAATATAGGTAACGAATCGGAACCTGAAGGAAGATTCATCAAGCATTTTAAATGAATGAAAATGAAATGAATGAAAATGAAAATGAAACGGACGGTCTGTAATATATTGTGACATGCAACTTTTGGGTATATTGATAATTTGTTGTAAGTACTGCAAGGCCGCAATTTTGTCAGCATCGTACCTACGCACAGCACGCGCCGTTTGAGTCGCATTTTGGAATTCGTTGTTAGAAGAGCAAGATTGCGAAAGGTCGCGGTTTCGAATACCTTCTCAGCACTTATCATGACATAATTCTTTTTCTTTTTTTTCGTTTTTTATTTAATTTGATATATGTACATGTAAAACATTTCAAAGTATGCAAAATAAAAAATAGAAACAATTCCTAAGAATTAAGTTAGATTTTATGTTACTATGTATTTGCAGAATTGTAAAAGGTGCAACTGGTCGTTTTAAATAAGAAGACGTTTGCATACTATGTAGTTGCTTATTATTGAGTTAGAATTTTTTTCGTGTCGTAGGTATATCTAATTGTGTTTAACACGGTAAAGGCAAAGGTTAGCATCCATGGGTATTATGGTTTTACACGCCATTGTAAGCCATCGTCTAAATAGTTATTTGTGCCTGCCTCCTTGCGATAGTAGCAGATACGGAACGGTTTAACTGAGGAAAATAAAGATGAAAAGTACGTATATTACATAGGATAATGCGTTAGATATAATTCAAGGGCCTGCAAATAGCGGTAGGTTCTATGGTTAAACTATAGTAACTCGTTTGACGATGTTATGTCATATGTTATCACTTCTGATGGCTATACATTATCTTTTGATTGTTTCTGGTCGCTGCCAGCTGTCACGGAATCATAGGTACCTACCTTAATAATTGAGTGTTACCACACTTAGCATTAAGCAGGGGCCCCGCAATTTCCGTGACCGATACTGTGGTTTGTGACGCCGCGAGCGCTTATTATAGGTATGGTATTAATGGGCACTCAATACACTACCTATGTGTTTTATGTAAGCAGATAGGCTACTGGTATCTCGAAAATATCTAATAACATCAACATATTCGGAGAAGCACACCATTTAAAACTCTTAAAAAATTATAATATTTTTAGAACTGCCTATCTCATTTCTAATTCACGGGATACTATATATCTGTGGAAACTTTACTGTAACTTGAATTAACTGTTAATTACTTATAAGACAACAAAATATGTATGTTTGCCTTGAAAATAAAATAAATAAATACTAAAATTAAAATCATTATGGCGGTAGATATCGGAAAAATAGTCAGAACTTTATACTATCCTTAACACGAACTAAAGAGAGCATAGCATTGTACTTCCGAGAAGATAAATCCACCGTAGGCGAACCACTAGGCCACAGAAGGTTTAATGGAAAACCAATAAAGACAACTACCAACCTTTTGTAAACCTCTCATCCACTAAAGCCAATATTTGGGGATGTACCTACTTTTTTGGCTCGACTAATATTTTAAACGCTTTTTTATTTTATTTCCTTAGTGGCTAGTCACTATGGACTTATTTTTTCCAGTGACGAATAACAAATATAAAGACAACTACTTACTATTTCCTAGAATCCTCAAAGCCACTAGGCATAAAAATGTATGTAGATTTATAGTTTTTGCTATGCTATTTTAAAGTAGGCAAGGTCGATAAAGGATTTGGCAGCAATTCGTAGACATAGAGATAGAGAATCTAATAAAGGAAATACAGACCTGCAACTGTGCGATGTTCATATCCGTGAGTAGTTGACGGGAGACGCGACGGCGGTCAGGCGCGAGCGGTGCATTCGCCTTTTCCATACTACGTCTGAGCATCTCCGTCACCGGAGACACTGCTCGACAGCGGCGTTCGCGCTGAAAAATATATTTCTATTAATATATTTTTAATAGTATTTTTAATAATTGTTCTAATACCAAGATTCCAGTGCCTCAAGCACAAATATTTGAAGGATCCGTAACGTTATCGTATCGAGAAACTTTCTAAAACTACGAAAACATAATTATGTATCTTAATCAGGATTTGATTAACAATAATAATTCATAAACACAAGAAATATGTCTCCGGTCTGGCAGATCATGGCACCAATGGTCTGTCAGCCCGGAGACGTTATACGGGTATTGCAGTTATATGAGGAAACGAAAATAGGCAGGTATTGACATTAATATTCCGTATAACATATATTATAAAAAAAACAGTACTTCCAATTTAACAAAAGTAAGTTATGTCCATGTCTATCTTTCCTACCCGGTAACTGTAAACGGGCCGCCTTGCCAAGCTAGCTAGCTATGCACACATTCTTAAACATATATTAGAGTATCCATTGTGTAAGTTTCGGGGCCCTGGGTTCTTAGACTAGATGTTTTGGAATTACATTTCTTTGTGGAATTTTTAAATCACATCACAATTACAAAAACAAAACAAACCTTAAAATAATAACAACTGCATTTTACTAAGTGTTTTATTCTAACAATTTAGCGGTCAGAGGGCAAAGAACTATAATGGATATTGATTTGAACTAGATATTTGAATTTAATAAGTGGTAAGTAGATGTATTTAGTTCTTTATTTACATTAAGATATCCAAACGTTGAAAATAATATAATTCTTTTATTATTATTGTATATTAATATACCTACATAATATAATAATGGGATAATTTTAATACTTTTATAGGTATTTTGGAAAAAAGCAATAATTAAAATATATAAATTTGTTCATTATAAGATTTTCTGTCACATTTTGAACTAATATATGAATATAATAGTTTTCAATTAAAAAAAAATGCCTGGCGGAGATAATATATTTTAGATTAAGATTGTACAATCAACAACACATCCAGTTGCTACAAAATGTTGAAATTTTACTGGAGGAATTCGTCAGCTCATGGTTACCTGACGTGATATTGTCTTTGTTGCCTTTGTTATTCCTATATTTTTTTATTGAACATTTGTGCGCAATAAAGATTATTCTCTCTCTATGCCTTATGTTTATTTAATGTTAAGAGTAATAATAATATATATGAATTAGCATACATACCTCCATTTGAATGCGCGCCATCTCCTTTGCCTGTGCAAGGGCAATCCGTGCTTCTGTCTGCAATGTTGCTTGTAAAGCATAGAAGTCAGACTCTTTCAACTCAATATGTCCCAAGGAATGTGATGATCGAGATTTAGACTTTGTTGTAAATGATGTTGGTCGCAATTTTGCACCTTAGGAATATCAAAATACAATAATTATACTAGAAAAAAATCCCGGATTGTGGAAGGTGCGGGTTCGAGTCCCGCCTGAGGCAAGTCGATTTTTTTCAGTGCTTTTTTCTAGTATTATATTTACGCGTTTGTAAACGCAAAAATAAAATTAATCCATAATGTAAGGTAGTTTCATCTTAGCTGGGCGTCAAATATTTGTAAAAATATTTCGTTCGGGTCTTGGAAGTGCAAATTTCAAAGATTTGATGAAACGATGTTTACCATAAAAACATAAGCACCAAGCACTGACAAATTTCAACAGCGAAAAGCAGTGCCTCGGTGGCGAAATTGGTCAACGCGTCCACCCGGATTGTGGAAGGTGCGGGTTCGAGTCCCGCCTGAGGCAAGTCGATTTTTTTCAGTGCATTTTTCTAGTATTATATTTACGCGTTTGTAAACGCAAAAATAAAATTAATCCATACAATAATTATGTTACATTTCAGATTTTATTACACCTCATACAAGAATCAAATGAATCATCATTAGTAAAGTTTATTATTAATATCACACTCTAATGTTTATGTTAGCATGTTATTAACATAAATGTTTCTAAAACTTATGAAATTATTAATAAATAAACTCATAAATCTTTCATGGAAGATCAATAAACAAATACACTATAGTAATAGTTCAAGTACAAAAGTAAACCCAACATAGATAATAAAATACTATAGTTATGAAAATTGGGATTTTACTATGTTTAATAGTTATTTTCTGATTCCTATTTTGATACAGCCACTTGCAACTCCTGCTTATATGAGCTATCAATCAATATTTGGACATCCAAAAACTACAACTTACATGGTAAAGATCCCCTTTTCAATAATCTTTGTATACTATAAACAATTTTAAAGTTACGACAAGATAATATCTGTCTAAAACTTACCACTTTGAGCAGTATTTATTTTGTCTTGTTTTGTGATATTTACAGACAAAGGCCTTGTTTGATATGGATGATTGTAACTTGATTTACTAAAAACACTTGTTCGTGATGAACTTCTGTTATTATAATTAAAATTTCTCTCTAGTTCTGACGCTTGAGATTCATTATCAGAAGCTGTTTCATTCATGAAGCATATTTGGAGGTTCTTCCCTGCACCACAGGACAACACAATAGTTAACAACACAAACACATACCATATGATATAGAAACAAAAATTGTAAAAGCCCCTTTACACCAACACATTGTTCATGAATACAAATGCAACCTTTGACCAGCTTAATTTGGTTTGGATTAGCAGAATATTTTAAATCTGTATTTTGAAAGAGGGGGGCATCAAATTGTTGGCACAGAGTAGACTACCCACAACTGTGAAATTTCTCCAATTGATTTTCAACCATAAAACAGAGGATAGTACGGCGGGCACTGTCTCCATACAAAAAACACAAATGGTGAAAATGTTTTCACCATTTGTGTTTTTTTGTATGTATTGATTGTTACAATACTTTATAATGTTTTTTACTATGGCGGAATCCTAATTGGCAAATGATTATACGATGGCACGGTGTGTTCGTATCGCACATTGAATTCAACATAAAGGATTTCTTCAGTGTCCTGATTGAGGTCGCAAGTTATTGTGCGAGCACATAAACAATAATTTGATCGCAAGATGAAAATGCATTGTGTCATTGCACAATCAATGCCAGTTAAAAATATAATATATTCACTACTAATACTAAGCATAATGAAATTATGTTTACATGAAAATGTGAAAGAGGGTATGTCTAATGAGTTATATTCAGAATGCAAGGTGAACCAGATGAGGCCAGCCAATAAACTCATTTAAGAGTATGATAAATTATTTTATTCCTTGTTGGTCAGAAGTATTGAAATTATCCAATAAAAATAGTGTTACTTTACACCAACCACCATTTTATCCACCAGTTAATATTCATATAGATCACAAACAAACCCTTTCCTCTATTTCAGTTAGCAAGCTTTAATACAAACCATTCTGTAGTCTCGAATGTAAACTTGGTTTCTTTCCTGGGCGATCCGTGTGTCCCATGCTGTAATATTCATCATTGTCTGCACCCATTGCCAATCGCCTTCTAATTTCTTCTCTATCATTGCGTTTCTGAAATAACAATAATTTATATAAATTAATCAATAGGTAATATGCATATTTTAATATCATACTTTATTGTTATCGCTTTTAATTTAGTTTTATTACATTACACATATACACGATATTTTAACATATCAAACATATTCTTACAATATTGTCATTTGTATAATCTGTGATAGCAACGATACGTGTAAATTTCTCTAAAATATTTGGATTATTATCAGTGAGCACTGGCCATTCAATCTCGGTTTTGGCGCATTCCGCGGTACCCATAGCTCTTGGGCTAAGGGCAGTATCATCGAATTCTCCCTCATGATTCGAAGATAAAACCTCAAGTTTTGAAAATTTTGATTTAAACACGTGCAAACTTCTTTTGAATCCTGATTTTGCTGGCTCTTTCTTTTCAACAACTTCGTTATTTGATTTGCTAAATCTTCTTTTTATGTTAGTGAATACACTTTCAAACATCTTAAAACTAATCAGTCTTCTAAAATTTGGCAATAATTATGGCACGGACCACTCAAGCTCGTGTTTCGTTGATTTTTTCGATCGAATCGTATCGTAAACAAAAAATTAAGATGTGACAAATGTCAAATCCCGATTTCCTTGTCAAAATGACATTTAGGGCAAGGTCGCGTCGTCGCGTTTGTTCCATTTTTTTAAATCCCATTTAATCAAGGAGTTTACCTAATTATGAAATAATAACTATAAAACTTACGAGGCAACAAATATTGTCCACTGATTCATGATTATCATATGTTATTGTGTATAAATCTAAAAGAAATCTTGTATCCTTTTTGTAGTGCCTTTGTTCAGGATTAAAATACGGCATTGACGCCATCACAAACACAATAAAGAAACGTAATTCTAAGATAACAACAGCTGCTGGTTGCACACGTTTGCACGATTGTTTGGCTTTAGGAGACTGGCAGTCTCCTCGTACTGCTTCGTTGAATCACCTTAGAAAGCTGGTCCCACTACTGGTGCCTAATTATTAACTGTTACACATGGTTGCTGCGAACGTGGATACGCGATTTTACCGTTACTTTGCTTAGCGCGGAAATTCAAAACAACTGATGGAACACAATGAAAAAAATTGGACATTGTCCAATACATATGTACCTACCTACACATACATGAACCTACAAATTGACCTTTAGTTATTTTTTGTGTACAGTTTAACACAATTCGATCCTAATAAATGCCAATAAGATAATATCATTGCAAAGTTATCTCACGTTCAGTATTAGTAAGTATATTAATGTAGGTAAAATATTTTATAGGTGCCTGCCTATATAAGTACTCGATATTTAAAAGCACGTAATTTAGGAAATAAATTAGATACTTAATAAAAATTAAGCAATGTTATTTTTATTATTAACTCTATGTGAGTAGGCTATTAGGTAGAAGTATGTACTTTAACACCTCGCATACTTACTCGTCTTTCTGCTTCTTTAGCTGCTCTTAAATGATTCTCAATAGCATCGAGATCCAATTTCGGTAAAGCTGTCTCTATGTTATACACATCAAAACTTCCTGAAATGCAAAATGATACCCATTATGTATAGGTAGAGTTATTTAGAGTAATTAATATTACCCGTAAATGTTATGAAAATCCGAATAGAGTGGGAGGAAATTCGGCACAGATAACTAGTAGGTGCAGTGAAATTATTAGGTACCTATGTGCCTATGAAAGCAGCAAGCTAGGCAATGTTACGGTAGGTACCTACCTACTTGTATTAAATTTCATTAGGTACCTACTCTCAAAAGACAGTCACCCACCAATGATTTTATTTTACCTATTTTCAAAAGAAATTAGACAAAAATCTTTAATTTTAGTTTAAGTTTTAAGTTTAGTTTAGTTATATGCAAAAACATACAGAATGGCACATTTAGATCAGTCACTCCTCAGCCTCACTGACAGGGTTTTGCGTGTCTTTTATTTACAGATACTTACTATACCTACTATACTTACAGACTTAGGTATAGTTACAGACTTGCCCATGCCACATTTACGATAATATTATCTATATAATATTACCGTGCCACAGTGTTCTTAGGATATAGGGTACCTACACTCACCGGCACGGAATCTTGGCCAAGCCTTTATTTCGCGGCGGCAAAATAATAAGTAAATTCTAACAAATTATGCTTATAGACGGTGCTCAAAAAAATTTTTGGCTTTATTGAAAGAAAATAATTCATAATCATAATTGAGAGTGTTATGGAGCCAGTTTTTAAGTTTCGACAGAAACATATAGGAACATTTTGAGCAAATAAGTTCAAGTTTTCAAGTCTTCACTGTAAAAGTACCTATAGTTAAGTGGTACTGAAGTTTTGTGATTTTGTGGATTCAATTTAACTTTGAACCGTTCATTAAAAACAAAAAAATGGCCTTAGTTTCACTCTAACTTGCACAAGCCATAGCTTTTATCAATCAGGGAGTGATAAAACGTAAGGTGCCTATTGCACTCAATATTCTGCGCTCATTAATGTAATATGCCTTAAAACGATAGGTATTAGGAGACAGGCAGCTACACCCGCCGGCCAGGCAGTAGAGTGTAAGGTGCACATAAGCTGGAGGTGATCGGTTTATCTTCTTAGAAATTTTAAGAAACCGCCACCTCACTGGAGTTAAAATCCGCCAGCGCCTGCAAAACATGATAGGTAGGTACGAAAGTTAGCGAGCGTACATTATGAAGAAGAATGGAGGAGGTAAATTCAAAGGCACGCAAGTCAGCCTGTGGTCCAGAATTCCTCAGACAGCGCCGAGTAGCTAGACTTCGATTTTCACGTGAACACGCCAATTGGACTCAAGGGCAAGGGTCTAGAGTGTTGAGTTTTGTTTACTGACGTGTGTAGAATTTCTTAACGTGCACCAGATGGTCGAGAACGTGTGTGGAGAGGAAGGGGAGAGCGGTTCCTGTCCATCACCACAACAGAAACCGTAAGTGTTCATTGAGGCTGCATAGTGGTGTGGGGAGGAATAAGTTCCGATGCTCGTACAGAAAGTACATTGGATAGATCCTTCAGGATTATGTTGTGCCCTATACGGTATTTATTGGGTAGGACCACTTGCTTTTGATGAATGTCAATGTTGGTCTAAAAACGTAGCACGATGCGTGGACGAATACCTCCAAAATGTTGGAATCCAAAATTTAGTTCCGGAATCGAACCCGGTCGTATTGAAAAATAATACCTACCTACTTACATTATTTCTATTTGGATATCAATTGTGTTGGTCATAAGTTAGTAAATGTTACTATTATACATGATATCTTAAATGAATAAAATTCATTGTATTTATATTATTGGTCTGAGTGTATTTCATATTCTTTAATTTAATTAAGTAGATGATCGAAATGACGACGATTTTTTTCATTGCAATATGAAACTTGTTTAGGTCACGAAAATTAAAATGAAAAAGCTCTATAAGACTTATTAAATAGTAATTTTTAACTACGGCTTCCCTAGCACAATTTCGGGACGAAATAATTATTTTACATAAATAATAATTAAAATAATTATTATACTAAGATGAAGAAAAAATGGCGAAAGAAGTTTTTTTTGTTATATTTTCTTCACTTATTCTCCATTACGAAATTATAAGCTGTGGAAGGAGTAACATTACATGGCATACAATTTCGTAATGATTACAAAATATTAATACAAGTCCATAAATAATTATCAATGTAATGTTAGTTACCTACAGTTTCACATGGGTAAAATTTGAGCAGTTTACTGCCACGCATTTGGATAATTTATATATGTAATCACTTATCTTGTAAAAAGCTTTTCTATATAATTCAATGAAGTACCTACATTAATTAATTAAATAAGTAATTAGGTAAACTGGTATGACATACCTACATTCCTTTCAATTAAGGTGCTAAGCATACATTTAACATTTATTATCCTCCGTAGTATCCGTATTCCGTATTTATTAGGAAATCATAATTTTGAATGAAATCATAGAAACAAAATTAAATCATCCTCCTTTAAGGGCCAGTTTCATATTCTATCAGCTAGTAAAAGTAAGCTCACTGAAGTTTGGTTGTCTAGCAATTTGGTAGGTATTGTTAAATTAGGTACTAAAAATAACAACCGTCACTTAGCAACCAAACTCTGGTAGGGCGATCTCTAACTAAGAATATAATATTGAAACAGGCCATAAGTAAAGTACCTAACCCAGATGACAGAGTTATAAATGACCGACGGAAATAATAATATTGTTTTCTCACAGTCTTACCTAAATCACAGTCTCTGGTGTTGTTTTTATGGACGGATGTGTTGTTTTGAGCTGTGTTAGCACTATCGCTTGTTGATACAGTTTTGCCCTGTCGATCTTCCGAAGTTTTAGCTTCACTGTAGACAGAAAACATAATTTGTATCTTAAACTAAAATTTCACAAACCACGCCTAATTCATATGAGTAATACTGAGCGTCATCTTTACGGCTTTATATGTCGGCTAAATGAGACTAAAGCGGTAAACTTGAATGTTCGTACGAGTTTATAAACGTCTTCATTCGGTAGAGTTATAGGTACGTGCAGCGTAAAATCTATTTTAAAAAAGGTACATTTCAGTGGCCCGATTTGAAGAAATTCAATTAAGACAGCAGTTTTAATTCAATTTCTTTTGTTTCTATAAAAGTAGCAACTTTTATTGAAACAATCGTAGAATATTCAGATTGTATGTGTCGTTAATATTACGTTATACTTACGGTTTTTGTAAGTATTATCAACTCGAGGTAGAACTTACATTTTATTAGTTAGAGTACTATTTCTTATGTTTTCGGGCGTATGGTTAATGTTACTTGTTTCCAATTGATTATCTCTGCAACTTGAGGAAATAGAACAGTTTGATGTCGTAGCTACTTCATTTGAGTTTCCGTCTGTAAGAATAGACATTGTGTCTGTTTTATTTTTCCATAATTTATCTCTTTCCCGCATTTCATCCAATTTTGGGATTATTTTTCTTAACTCGGTACTTAATTGTTTAATTGTATTTTCTACGTCATTTGTTAGTTTATCAGTATCGTACTCACTATGGTAAATATTAATTTCATCTTTTCCATCTGATAAATGAGCATCTACTATCGTCTCAGTATTATTTTTAATGAGCAAAAACGTAGGTCTACTAAGAATCATTTCTGTCCTCGTGTTTGTTTCATTATCTTTGTTTATTTCGCTATTCTCATCTAGATTTTGTGTGTTGATATTATTTTCTGATACATTATTATCATTTTGCTCATTATTATCGGTCTGAGTTTCGACTAGCTTTTTAATTACATGATTAACAACGTCGCTGATGTTATTTATAGTATTCTCTATTGGTTTTGCAAAAGTATCTTTTATATCTTTTCTCAGTTCTTCCAAGTCATCTTGGATATTTATATTGTAATTTAAAAGCTGTTTAATTTCGTCTTCTATTTCTTTATTAAAATCGCCTATGATGTCTTTTGTGTTGAAGTTATTTTCTATATCAGCATCTGAACAACTTAACTCACAGCTGCCTGAATCAATGTTATTATTATTATTTGATATAGTTTTTATTAGATCTGGAATTTCATTATTTAAGTGACTATCTAAAGTTTTAGATTTTGAATTTGTTACATTTTGTGACGTCACACATTGAGAACTTTTTAATTTTTCATTGATATTGTTGTTTATTAAGTTTTTATTTTCTACCAAATATCCTGCTGCATTGTTTTCACATTCGTAGCCTAATTCAGTTATCTCTACATCTATATCGTCATCAGTCATGTCATTTTCGGAATGGTAAAAGTTTTCTATATTTGATGAATAATCCTGAAACATAATAAAAAAACCATTAACGAATGTAGCACCGTAGCTTTAACAATTTATAAAGCTATTTAACGCCCGCGGAGTCTGTTATGTAAGTTTCGTAACAAAGTGTGTGGCTATAATACGGCTTCGGTGGTGTCCCTATTTAAAGGCAACACTTTCAAGGTTTCACCTATATGTTTGGTATAGGTACCTATATGTAAAACTTTACCTGTAAGGTGTGCGCTAAGTGTTGGAAACCAGGATAGTTAGGGTTTACGATGCCTCTTGGTAAGTTCTGGACACCGTTCTCAGACATTTCATCTGTATCGGAATGTTCAGATGGTCTTTCTTCTTCACTAGGTGATGCATTCGAAAATGCATTAGTGTCTTCTGAAAAGAAAGTTGTTAAATGCGTTTACGGATAATACATTAACTTTAGTGTTATATGAAAAAAATAGTACCTTTCATTAATAGATAAATAATATCATCATTTTCCTACCCTGCTCCCAATTTATTTGGGGTCGGTGCAGTATGCTTTGATATCGATAATACCGCGTAAAGATTTGGCATTAGAATTTTACGGCTGGCCGCCTGCCTGACACCAACCCTCTTTTGGAACGACTACTACCTTTCGACAGCCATCGAGACCACCAGCTTAACGTGCCTTCTAAGCACAGAGGAAAATCAATTATAAAAATTATCGGTCACCCATCGATTACCGACTCGTTAATAAGATCACACGATCGCGGCGCCATCGACCTCCTCAATAGATAAATAATAAAAAAAAGACAAATAAAAAATATTTAATAATTACCCGCATGCTACGTTCTCAATTACTTATTGGTAAGTACCTAATTGGTAGATATTCTTTATTAGGTAGGTATAAAAATAGTTATTTGTTCAACAAGTGAGCAAAGTTATTTTTTGCTACGAGTGTCGATATTAAATCACGAACCAAAATCACGAGTAAGTGATTTTAAGGCACGAGACAAAAAAATTGCTCTCGTGTGAAACATACAACTTTTCACCTCTCCAGCGAGAAAATTTTTGTAGGTAGATGAAAAACACGATAATACTTTAATGCATGTTTATTACGCTCATAATATAACTAAATATTGAAAATAAAATGATAGCTTGAAAGCTACAGCCATATCTGGTGCTCGCAGCAAAAAGCGTTTTTGCTTCGAAATTTTACAAAGCAAAAATTGGTTGTCTGTAAAGTCGGTTTACTGACGATAGTTGAACGTGACAACGTCTTAAGAAAAACTGATGGAATGGTAGCATTTTTCAAAAGAAAAATTTAATTTCATTTGTTTAATAGATTTTTGCTTGCACTTCAAGCCTTACATGGAACGCCTCAGAGCGAGGTAACGCCGCATGCGTCATGTTTTTTCGTGCGTGCAGCCGGCTCTATCGAATTATAAGACGTTGTCACGTCAAAAAGCTCTTTTGGTGCTGGAGAGGTGGAAAAAAAATTACAGAGACAATTGACAGCCTTAAGATCTGCGCAAACGTAGACACTTTTATAATATTACGTCTAGTTGCTACCACTAAACACACACCAACTGCCAATCAAAAAGTATCTATTGGTGTAGGTAACTGGAAATTAAAAGTTGCCAGTTGAAGACACAAACAACATAAATTAATTTTGGAGTTTCTCCCGAGTTCTTGTTGTTAAAACACGTATTGAGATACTCCATTGTTAATTCAGTCTACCGTGCAATTTAGTGTAGAATAACTATTTGCACTCAACATTGGCTCTATGCTCATTGCGACGAAACCATTTTTAAGATTAGAATAAATAAATTTCCAAATTTGTCAGTTGAAGACAAAACAACATAAACTTTCCTTACAGCATTAATTCTCACAGGACATAGCAAATATACAATATGTAGTTTCCTGTGGTATGTCGCGTAGGTAATAGTCAACCGACAACTGTGTTTTGTTTCCTTTCATGGTATACTGAGTCGGTAAAAATAAAGTGTTTACATTTACGCAGCGCCTTATTTATGCTTAGCACTAAAAGTGCAAAGCTACATTTTATCACCAAGAAACGGTGAACTGCAATACAAAATAATGTAGCAAAATTAGATCAGTTGATATAACCTGTTGATTTGTTTGAAATCTTTACCTGTGAACATAAAAAACTAATGCAAGTTCCTGGCAAATAAAAGTTTAGCAAATCGGTGAGTGGACTGTATGATAATAGGGTGCATTTTTTCAAAATAATATAACGAATTTGCTAAACGACCACCAACACGTAATATTTTTTAAAGCAAACTTTTACAAGGCAAACACTCATTCGCAGGCGCATATTCAGGCGCAGTAAAAAAGTAGTGCGAATTATTTTTGTTGTTTTAGGTAAAGCATGGATATTACCTAAGCAATATTACCTAAGTTATATCACCTACCTATAATAAAAAATAAATGGTAATTACACAACTTACCTACAAATATTTCAGGAGAGTTAATTGCCGTTATTATAGTTCCCGCCAGATTGGACGAATCTTTAGTTTTGAATGGTCTGAGTGTATTAATATTATTATGAGTATTAATTCTGTATTGTCTGTTATACACTTCTTTGATATTTATAGCCGTTATCTTTTGTTGATCATCGGGACTAGAATTTAAAGTGCTATTTTCCAAAAACTCGCTAATGTCACTAGATTCATAGGTATTGTAGTTTAAGTTGATATTATTATATTGATGGTTTTCGCTTCGATAAAGATTATCAGTTTGTGTGTTATTTGTTAAAAACCAAGAACCGTTGTTTATGTTCCTATGAGACACATTTTCGTTTCGATTTACGGCTTCTGTATTTCCATTATCAATTATTGCTCGTTCGATCCTCATGTTTACCTGAAACAATGAATAATATTCACATAAGAAAGTGAGTAGAAATTTATATAGGTACTTAGAATACAGTTGAGAAGCGTCGGTGGCGTAGTGCGTAAGAACGTCGTCTCCCACTCGAGAGGCACTGGTTCGATCCCTGCCACGTACCAATGTGTTTTAAAATTTTGAATTCATATGTACGTTTAATCGACGCTTTTACGTGAAGGAAAACATCATGAGGAAACCTGCAGACACCTATGAAGAAATTCTTAGGTTGTGTGTGAAGCCGACCAACCCGCACTTGGCCAGCGTGGTTGACCAAGGCCTATTCGCCCTTAATTTGGGGTAGGCTCGAGCCCCTCGGTGGGGACATTATATGAGCTGTTGATGATGATGACCTACAATACAGTTTTCTATCCATTTATTACTATTAATTACAGATACCACAATGCTGTATTGTATTGTGACTATACTCAAGCTCGGTAGCATTAAAGGACATTTATGTTGGGCCACTGGGGGAAGTATCGTTACTTTAACTTTAAATACAACAGGAGTAATGGACACCCTTTTAAAACATTAAAACTCATGCCAAAAAAATATTAAGAAAATTAAGTGGCGTGCATGAGCCGTAAAGTCAGTAATTTTCGTTTAGACAAATCAAAGCAAAAACAATTTAAAAGGCACCTTTATAATGTTTAGATTCCAAGGGATTTTTACTTCATTGTGTCGGAATAATTAAAAATTGCTTTATGTTTTGGCCTTTGAATCCGGTCGATTGTTGTTTAAATCTAGTGGAGTACAATCAATCTCCATTTCACTCTCTGAACCGTCGGAACTCATTTTAATTATTAAATGTAAAACAAATACAAAAGCGTAGCACACGAAGACCTTATCATCTAGTTCTACCGAAAGTAAGAACCAAATTTGGAAAAAAAAAATCACCTTTGAGGGAGCACAGCTTTATAATAAGCTGCCAGCGAGCATTAAGAGTGCGACTACTCTGGGAGCCTTTAAAGTAAAATTATTTAGGCACATTTTATCTGACCATAGCCTGTTGCGCAAATGAGTACATGGTTTTGGTCTTTGTTTGGCAGCTATATGTAAATCTAGTGTACATTACCTAAATTTTATTTGATTGTCTCCATTATGTTTCATTTTATTGTTATTTACGATTTGTTGCTACTTGCTATAGTTATGTATACTTGTTTTGTCTTGCAGTGTCTGCGGCGCGACATAAACTATAAACATATATTGTGTCTTCGTTCTCTAATAAGTGATATGTATGTCTTTTATGAGAATAAATTCTTTAAACTGAAATGTATAAATTTAAGTATGTAAATAACAAATCAAGACGAATTTTCAGCTTTGCCGCCAATTTTTTATTTATCACCTGTGCCGAAAGACAAACGCATGTATGGCTTATACAGCATATACAGCGACGTGAACGCAATTGTACTCATTCTACTAAGCCATCGAGCACATAACCAATACTTAGCGAAGAGACTTTGGTGTGCCAAGATAGATAAAAGAGATTCAATCAAAGAGTATTTAATAAATCCAGCACGCCGTTTCATACAACCTCTACAACATTGCTGGAGCGTTGTAATGTTCCAAATTCAAAAAACGCTCCAGCAATGGATTTGGTTTTCTTTGTCCTTTCGATACTTCGCAAGAACACCTTTTCGAAAATAATGACAATATTTCCATGTATATTTGAGAAATAGTACATTATTGCAAAGGCCGCGAAATAGGCATTTGCAGGTCGAGTATGAGTTTGAAGGCCGAGCCGCAAGCGAGGACTTCACTGATACGAGACAGGCAATTGCCATTTCGGCCGAGGCATATATAGTACTTTTCTCAAAATAATGCAGGGAAATAAAACATACTTTACCTTTGTCGCTAAATAAATATCATCTGGGGCTGTAATTAAAAATTGCTATAGGTTTTTGCCTTTAAATCCGGTCGATTGTCGCTTAAATCTGGTGAAGTAAAATCAATCTCCATTTCACTCTCTGAACCATCGGGACTAATTTTAATTATTAAATTTATAAATTTAATATGTAAATAACAATTCAAGACGATTTTTCAGTTTTGCCGCCAATTTTCTAATTATCACCAAGACAAACGCATTATGGTTATACAGCCACGAGAACGCAATTTGTACTAAGCAAAGAGACTTTAGTAGGCCAAAATTGTTAAAAACTGATCCAATCAAAGAGTATTTAATAACTCCAGCACGCCGTTTAATACAACCTTGCTGGAGCGTTGTAGTATTCCAAATTCAAAAAACGCTCCAGCAATGGATTTGGTTTTCTTTGTCCGTAAATTCGAAACTTCGTGTGTTCTTTTTTCGAAAATAATGACAATATTTCCAGGCATGTTTGATAAAATGCATTTTTTCATTCGACTAAACCAATTTTGAAAACTTTTGTGCCACTCTTCCGTGGTGACCTCAGAAACGTGTTTTCCATACTCTTAGACGGCCTCTTCTGGTGATGAAAATCGTTGACCTCGTAATTGGTTCTTAATTTTTGGGAACAGAAAGAAGTCACAAGGTGCCAGTCGGGACTGTGTGCAGGATGGCTCATAAGATCAATGTTTGTCAACTTCAAAAATTCGTTTGTCTGTCTGGCCGTGTGGGAAGTAGCATTGTCGTGCTGCAAGATGATACGTCGTTTACCGTTATTTTTATGGAGTTTGTCAATAATTTCCGGCAAACAAATGGTCACTATCCACGGTACGACGATTCTCTAAAGCAACAGTAGACACGTGTCCAGTTTTATTAAAAAAAAGAAGCAATCATACGCTTAGATGCACATTTCAAGCGCGCCGCTTTGGTTGGTTTCGGTTTATCTTTTAGACCCATACGGGCTATTACTACTTTGTTTTGGTATCAAAATCCATGTTTCGTCACCTGTTACTATAAACCACGCTAAATTTGACGCACCTTCATTGAATCTGGTAAGCATGGCACTACACTAAGTGATGCGGTCCGTTTTTTGAGCCTCGGTCAAATTGGGTGGGATCCACCGCGAGCACAGCTTTCTCACACCCAAATGTTTGTGTGAGATTGAATGTATTTGACTCATGCCTATGTCTAAAAATGCGCGAGTCTCATGGTAGGTCACATGCCTGTCTGTTTCAATCATACCGCGCACAGCAACGATTTTTTTGTTGTTCACAGTGGTGGACGGGCGAACATCACGAGATTCGTCACTAAGATTGACACGACCGCGCTAGAATTCTGCAAAGCAGCTATAAATAGTCATCTTGCATGGTACAAAAGCAGGTTGAAGCCAAGCGATGCTCTGTTGAGCTGTCAAATTACACTTAAAATCGTAGAAAAGTATACAGCCAAAGAGTTCCATTTTCAAATGTTGTAATTAACATTGCCATTTAATTTTAAATTGTGTACTTAAAGACTCAACAAAATCTAGTACGTACATACCTAAAGCTGGGTCAGGGGCTTGGTTGTACTAAGTAAGAACAAATATAAAAATTTTGTAAAAATTGACACGTTTAGTTTTATCTTCATGTGCCTACACGTATTTGTGACATTTTTGCGACAATATTTGCGTACCTATACAATACTTAAAGAAAATTACATTCCTTCATTTTTGAAAATCACCTACTTTTTCGGGTAATTGACTACTTACTTTAAGATCTCTATAAAATTTAATGCACGCAATCTTGTCCCCTGTTCTAATAAAATCTTAAAGACTGCCTTTAAAGTCGCAAAATTCAAAGGAAAAAAAAATATAAAGCACCTACTTTTTTTCCTTTGATTGACTCTAATAATTTATGGCAGAAATTAAATTAGACAGTTATTTTACCGGATTTAAGATAGGTTAGTTTGGTTGCAGATTGAAGTACGATTAATTAATCTATTAGCTTTATACGTTGATAATACAGAGCCGCAGTATGGTTCGTACTTTCCACTTTGTTTTGTTGGCATATGCACGCACATAATGTCTTAAGTTATTACACCGCGGACGTCGTCGTCGCAACGTCGTCGGCGTGACGCTGAGCGTTTTATGTACCGTTAAGTCCTGTCGAGTGAGAAGTCGCAGTGCAGTGTGATGTACTCGACGTTTCAGTACAACAAAACTCAGCCTCACGCAGACGTTGACGTCCACGTCCCGTCCCGTCCGCGGTGTGGCGTCAGCTTTAGTGGGATCTTTGACAACATCAAAAACTTTAAGTAATGTTCTGAGTTGAGCAAGATTTTTTTTAAGCTAGATGTTTTGTATTTACTTTTTCTTTTACATTTCTGTATACTTCTGCACTATGCCATGTCATGCCGGCAGAGTATAATAGCATCACCCCATATCCTCCAATGGGTGTCGTAGAAGGCGACTAATGGATCAGCAAAGGGGTATTGATCACCTTATACTCCGTCCACCAATCCGCATTGGGCAAGCGTGGTGGACTACCGCCTAAACCTCCTTCAATGTCTTGTGTCCCAACAGTGGGTCGAATCATAAAGGCTGTTACGATGATACTTCTGTACTGCTAGAGTCGCGCATACGGAAATGTCAACACAAAAAAAAACAGTTTATTCGATCCATGAGGTCCAGGGTATTTAGGCAGTGTTCAAAATTCCGTTATCAGCAAAGGCTTCGTTGGGTGAGGCTCACGGGGCTCGTCCTTAGAATAGAAATTTTCCAGCCATTCAAACTATCGACGCACAGAACGATCGTTAACGTTTATTGTGTTTGACCCATATACACGATAGAAGTTGAATTGTTTGATATACAAGTTGGTGCTGCGGTGAAAATATGAGGTTTTTTATTGATTTTTTGATAGCAATTTTCAATATTATTTTGAAAGGTTTGCTTAACTTATGGGTGAATTTCCCGGGACCAAAAATTGCGCGGCATCGATGATATCAGTATTAAAAAACAAAGCTATAACGTTCTTATTTTTTTTCTAGATACATGAAATAGTTATCTATGTGGGGCACTAAATATTTTAATAATAGGAATAATAGGTACTTCAAAAAAAAATATTAAACCTCGAAATCTTTCATTGCCGTGTTTGTCCACACGTCACCTTGATGTATATTATACCTCATTGCTAAAAATCTATTGATTATTTATATTGAAAATTAGTTTTATTTGATGCGTGAATAGTTAAAGTATCGTTACGGAATACATTTATTCAAATTATTAAACAATACAACGAATGGTTATCCTAAATGCATTTGTCCCAGATCTAACTTTCATCGCCATGTCCTAAACATATATAAGAATATTGTTTTATCTAACAACCTGCGGCCCCCTTTTTGTGTGCTAAGCGTTGCATATTAGTGTCGCCTAAGTACTCGACGTGGAAGGACGTACACTAGTGCATGCGTTTTTGCGGTATAAATAAAAGTATTCCATTTTTTATGTTATGGTCATTTTTTCTTTCATCGCCGTGGATAGGTATAACTTCTAAATGAATAAGTTTGTCCTCATGATTGAGTTTTCAATAGAATGCCATTTCTCGTATGTTTATTTGTGAAGTGTTTATTACCTCGAATAACTAATAGTTTTTTTGTTATTTTATATTTTGGCCTTGATTTTCATCGCCATGCTTTCATTGCTGTGGTTTCCGTGGCCAAAATTTGCTATGGCAATGAAAAAAAAGACACGGAAATGAAAAAAATTTCATTGCCATGCCTTGTAACATAATTTAGTTTCATTGCCGTGGCCAGGTGTTTCATTTCCGTGGCCAGGTGTTTCATTTCCGTGGCCAGGTGTTTCATTTCCGTGACTTATGTTTTTATTGCCATGATAAGATAAGGCAAATAATACATCTTTACCTGTAAGACAGGTAGTGCCGAGTATTGACTGCAACAATATACATATATGAAAATAAACTCAAAATACCGTTTTCTAAATTGAAATTATACGTCTCTGCCCCACATACAATGTTGATAAAAATATATAAATTAACCATATCCCAAAAAAAAATTAAAAATATTGAAAAATTAATTAGTTTTGAGAATCACCAAAACAGTTTTTAATTACAAAAAGTTATAATGGCATTAAAGAATTTTTTGATAATGAAACTAAATACCGAATGCTGGCTTTTCTCCTGCAGCTGCGCTTTCGTGGGTCGGTGTAAGGGATAACCTATATTTCTTAAAGACGTCTAATCAATGTATATTCCAAATTTTATCAAAATAGGTTCGGTGATTTAAGCGTGAAAGCATAACAGACAGATAGAAGGAGTTACTTTAAAAATGATGGTGATAATACTCAGGTAAGTACATATATAAAACTAGCTTTTGCCCGCGACTTCGTCCGCGTGGAATAGTTACTTTAGGTATAGCATTTTTATTTTTTTGGGTACTTATTTTGCAAAAGATACACATACAAATTGCTGTGCATTACTGCAAATAGATTATTTTAATACATTTTTACAAACTAACTTTTTTTTTGTTCCATCCTTTGCTAACTTTCATGAGACCTTCCATCCCCTATTTCATCCCCACATAGGACAATATTTCAAAAACGCTAAAACAAATATCTGTATACTTTTTGCGTGCTATTTAAAATTTCATGGTCTTATCTTTGGTAATGAGGAATCTCATAAAAAAAATTCATCTCTTATTTCAACCCCTTCATTCCCATTTTTACAAAAAAGTAGCTTTTATTCGATTTCGAGGTTTAGTCTATTTTTGTCCCAAATTTCATCAGAATCGGTTCGGGAGTATGGCGTAAAAGCAATTAAGTTAATAAGTCGCGTCCACCATCTTGGATCTCAAAATGGATGTTGTGTTCGGAATCAGGACCCCTACAAATATGATACTCATATTCATATCAAGTTTAAAAAATGTGTCCGCTATCTTGGATCTGAAAATGAATAATCCGACCTCTGTAAACCACGAAAATGATACCCATATTGATATTAAGTTAAAAAGTACAGTCCGCCATCTTGGATCTAAAAATTGATGTTGTATTCGGAATCGGGACCCCCAAAAACTAAGAAAATTATACCCATATTGATTTTATATCCAAAAGGCGTATCCGCCATCTTGGATCTCGAAATAAAAGTTGTATTGAATCAAGACCGCCGAAAACCTCAAAAATTATATCTATATTGCTAATAAGTAAAAAGTCACGTCCGCCATCTTGGATCTCAAAATAATGTTGTATTCGGAGTCAGAACCCCTAAAAACCACCAAAATGATACCCATATTGATATTAAATTAAAAAGTCGCGTCCGCCATCCTGGTTCTCAGAATGGATGTTGTATTGGGAATCGGGACCCCGAAAACCAGGAAAATGCCATATCGATTTTATATTAAAAATTCGCAACCGCCATCTTGGAACTCGCAATAGTTTTCGTATTCGGAATCGTGTCCCCCGAAAACCACGAAAAAGATACCCATATTTACATTTTGTCAAAAAGTTGCGTCCGCCATCTTGGATCTCGAAATGTATGTTGTATTCGTAATACGGATCCACAAAAACCACGAAAACGATACCAATATTGACATTATGTTAAAAAGTCGCGTCCGTCATCTTGTATCTCAAAATGGATGTTGTATTGGGAATCGGGACCCCCGAAATGAAAACCATAAAAATAATACCAATATCGATTTTATATTAAAAAGTCGCAACTGCCATCTTGGTTCTCAAAATAGATTTCGTATTCGGAATCGGAACCCCCGAAAACCACGAAAATGATACCCATATTGACATTTTGTCAAAAAGTCGCGTCCGCCATCTTAGATCTCGAAATAGATGTTTTATTCGTAAACCGGACCCACAGAAACTACGAAAACGATACCAATATTGATATTATGTTTAAAAGTCGCGTCCGCAATCTTCGATCTCAAATGGGTGTTGTATTGGGAATCGAGACCCCCAAAAACCATAAAAATGATACCCATATCGATCTTATATTAAAAAGTCGCACCCGCCATCTTAGATCTCGAAATAGATGTTTTATTCGTAATCCGGACCCACAATAACCACGAAACCGATACCTATGTTGACAATGTTTAGTGTGTGGTGTGTTAGACGTAAATGTGTGACTTTGTTTGGATTTCCTTACGAACTTTCATCCCCTATTTCATCCCCACATGGGTAAATATATCAAAAACGCTAGAACAAATATTTATTTATTTCTTATCAAGTGCCTACATGCAAAGTTTCATGGTTTCGTCTTTAACAATGACGAATTCCATACAAACTCTCATCCCCCATTTCACCCCCAAACAGGTCAAAATATCATAAATTTTTGATCAAATATATTTTTTTTTCATAAGAAGTGCCTAAATTCAAAGTTTTATGGTTCTATCTTCAAAAATGAGGAACTGCATTACAAACTTTCATCCCTGTTTCAACCCCTTCAAGCCTTTTTTTGCAAAAAAAAAGTAGCCCATGTCCTTCCCCGAGCTCTCGTCTATATGTGTAACAAATTTCATCAAAATCGGTTCAGTGGTTTAGATGCAAAAGCTTAACAGACAGACAGACAGAGTTACTTTCGCATTTATAATATTAGTAGGGATTTTATGTGGAATATAGATTTTTATTTCCGTGGATATGTTCATTCCCGTGGCACAGTTCTTTCATTGCCGTGGACGCTTGTTTCATTGCCATGGACGCTTGTTTCATTGCCGAGCACGCATGTTTCATCGCCGTGGCACGAAATTTTTAATCTTGTATATCTCGTTTGTTTTTTATGTTATCTGCTAGATATTAAGCAAAAACACATACATTATCAAAAACTTTATAACCCGCTATTTAGTTTTTAAAAAAACTTTAAGATAAAAAAGTCCACGGAAATGAGAATTTTTTTGGACCTGTTGAAATTCACCCTTATAAATTAAGCCAGTTTGCAAGGTAGTGAAAAACAACGGTCTATTATTCGCCAAATAATTTCATCTTACAAATATTATAAAGGTGAAAGTTTGTATGGATGTCTATTCGTAACTCTTTCACGTAAAAACTACTGAATGGATTAATAATGGATTTAATCAAACTACAATAATATAGCTGAAACATCATAGGCTATAATTTATTCCTGCGCAGTCGAAGTTGTAGCCAGAATCTAGTATCAAATAAACGAGCAACATCAAAGAGGAGGTTCTCAATTCGACTGTATCACGGTAATATTATTTGATCGACATCTGACGAGTAGTTTTTGAGTTATCTCCAATAATTAATATTAATTGTAATCGATGATATCGTAATAGTTCTAATACTTGTTTGTCTAAAATATCTCGAGATAGTTTCCTGGAAATTTCTACACTTATTTAAAACACTGAAAATTAAAAAAAAAACATTATTTAAAAAAAATCGCCTTCAAAACGATAGCTCGAGTATGCTTTAACTTATTGTAAAACATACATGACATGAAAATATAAGGTTTCTATCAACTTTCGAGTCGTTTCCGGTATACAAGAAAGTCAAGGGGAGATCATTTCCGATTTTTTCAACCTAAGATAGGTTGAAAAACTAAGATAGGTTGAAAAAATGTGAATCCGAAAAAAATGTGATTACGACTTTTCAACCTAAGATAGGTTGAAAAAATGTGAATCCTAGTGAGCTGTGGTTCGTTGGGATTACTTTTACTGTAAAAATAGAAGACATCAGCCCATCGGTAAGTGTTTTGGCCACAAATAAGCTTGAAACATTTATTCTAGTTTTAGTTCCATCGATTCCCGGATATAAACTGTCCAAGTATGACGCGTCTGCTACCTCCAGATATGAATTTCTAAACGACCATTGTCTCATATGAAGAGCATAACTAGTGTTTCATACCTAGAGACTGTTCCCGTTACTTTGCTTATTTACACTTAATAAAAACGACAGGACTGATTTAGCTAATTTTGTTTTTAAAATGGAAAGAACAATGCCCACTCTCCATACATTTGAAAACCTGACAATCAAAGTTAATGTATAAGTATGAAATATAGTGGAAAAATTACCTATAAGCTTAGAAAATAATATCCTGTAGTCATATTTATGATTTAAACGCAAGAAAATAAAAAAATATGAATATTACTTTATAGGTTATATGATAGGTATACACATCAAATACAGTGTAAAAGTATTTCAAATACGTATAAAAACAGAGTGGATTAGATATTCTTGTTTATATTAAATACAGTGTGAAAGTACTTCAGATAAGTAAAAAAACAGAGTTGATTAGGTATTCTTGTCAAGTGACAGTGTGTAAAATGGAACGTAGCAAACGATGAATAGTTAAAGTGCGTTCAGAGTTTCTTCAAAGCTCTTGTTGTAAAAACAAGAGACACGAGACACTCCATTTTTAACCCAAATCAACCGTACAATTTTTACTTTAGTTACATTAATTTCACTTGACATTAGCAAAATTAGTACGTTTAATGCGACGCGACGCCTTAACTATGAATATAATAGAGTAGAAAGTGCGTTCAGAAACTGTAACTTACACTTAGAGCAAGCATATTGAAATATTTAAAAAACTTTTTGAAGTGAAACTTCTTTATCGGCGTTGGAAAAAAATTTACCGTCACATTTTTCGGTTACGCGTCACATTTTTCCGTTACGCGCCATCTTTTTCTAGTTTCACTTCTTACGTGTGTACACTAGTACACGCACACATTTTTTTTTCTGCGTTTCCTTTACCACATTGATTATTGTAATATACTTATAATTAAATTATCTTCATTTTGATGTTTAATTCATCTCTATACATGATCAGTTAAAAAATGGGCATTGTTCAATGGTGAGAAAATATAGAATTCCTAATGGTACGAGAGCCCACGACCAAAACCATGTCTCATAGCAATACGGCAAAAACCCTATAAAATCGTTAGATTGTATGATTCTGAACCCGACTAGGTGTGTTGTAACGGTCGAAAGTGTAGCAACTGCGTGGGAGGCCATTTCTGCTGTGTCAAAAAAAAAAGACAGTCGGTATTATAGCAATACGTCTGATAGTGAAAGTGTACATAGATTTTATAATTGTATTACGAAAAAGTTTGTTTTCAGACATTTTGCGCGTAGCATATAGCCTGAGCGCATTTTTGAAAATGTCAACAAATTTAGCCGACCTGTATCATAGCAATACAGATAATTTTTTTTTTCAACTTTTCGTATTGCTGCCATGATTACCAAAAACCTGTTTTCAGACACTTTAAGTGTAGCATATACTCCCAAAACCCTACTTCATCCCAGTTTCCTTTTGTGCGATTTATTTTAGTCCTTCAACTTCAATGTTACGGTTTCGGGTAAATTCTTTGTTAATTATCATCTAATAAATTCAGGGTCGCAACGTATTCATTGGTTTGTAATAGAAAATTTGAGATGCCTCAATACGATTTTTAAATGATATCTGAGTATCGAAAAGTTGTCTGATAGAGAAGGTGCTACACTTCTGATATAAATTTTTTGCACATGTGGACAACTTATTTTATCATGTCCAACAATTTTCAGACATATTGCTATGATACCGATCGGTAAAATTTGTTAACATTTTCAAAACGGTCTCAAAATTTAATGCGTTCACATTTCCGTCTGAAAATTGTTTTGTTCGCATCAAATAACCAAAATTTACTAATAAAAAAGATTTTCAGACGTATTGCTATGAGACATTTTTTTTGTCTCATTTTTAATTTTTTGAAGTGATTTTACGGGTTTGCGCTACACCACTAACGTCTGAAAAATATGTTTCCGGTATCTCAGAACTATCATTCAACTACAGTCTGCACATCAGACATATTGCTATGATGCAGTTCGGTAAAATTCTTTGACAATTTTGAAAATTCGGTCAGATCAAACGCTACGCGGAAAATGTCTGATATTGGTATTTTCGAGTTCAGGATAATCGTATCTATCGATTTGATGCGGTTTTGGCCGTATTGCTATGAGACAAAAATTTTGGTCGTGGGCTCTCGTACTATAAGGAGGGTTGGTGACCAGGCAGCAGCCAGTCATTAAAGTATGCCAAAACCTTGCCAAAACATATAGCAGTGAGGTATAGTGACATACATAACACAGAGAATGAGCTTGGGAAAATAAAACATTTATTTTTTATTTTTATTTAAATAAATTATAGATCTCATTGCTAAATAATCAACAGTTTTTATTACACTTCGATACGATACGTATCAACAATATGTAATACATTCAAGTTTGGTATAGAATTATACACCACTTCTAGTTAATCGCCATTAACTAGAAGTGGTGTATAATGGGGCTAATGGCCGTGTGAAGTCAGTGGTTTCTGCAACGCCTCCCGCCCGTTCGCATCCGCA
The DNA here is from genome assembly GCA_955850985.1 of Elophila nymphaeata. Lineage (NCBI taxonomy): Eukaryota > Metazoa > Arthropoda > Insecta > Lepidoptera > Crambidae > Elophila > Elophila nymphaeata. The sequence goes on from OY039068.1 coordinate 18,636,059, forward strand.
TAACAATTATACCTAATCCATAACATTCTCATTATATGTATTTAAATTTTTATTTTGGATATTTATTAGCAGTCCTCCGACGCGGCGACGCTCAACTTAAAAATATTTACTAACGTAAGTTTATTAATAAAAATAATTATTTTATTATAATTGTCCCTTACCCACATATAACTATAACACAGTCTCGAATATTAAGATATTACGCGTGTGACACGTCCTTTCCTTTAAAAAAAAGCGATTTTTTTTAAAAAAAAAAGTCCCCTAAAAATGTTGTACAACATTTTCTGGGTACTTTTATTTTTTTTTTCAAAAAAAATCGTTTTTTTAAAAAAAAATCTTGAAATCAACTCAGAAGCCGATCCCCAACCACTTGTATTCAGGATGTTGGTTATTTCATTTACATGTTGTATATGGGAGAGAGATTTTAATTGGTAGACGTGTGTGTACCCGTTTAATAATACTACGTCATCACTAATACATACAATTAAATAATCTTTTTGTAGTCCATTCTTTTTTATTTAAAGATAACATTACATCACTTAAGATTTTCCCGCCTAAGAAAAAGGTATCGAGCGTAGGTATACCGGTATCGCGAAAGTATAATAACAAGCGAAATCTTTTAGGGTAATGTTATAATCATTGAATTTTATGTCCTAAATCCATACAAGCGATATTGGGGATCAGGACCGGATATTACAAGTCCCGCCGCCATTCCTCCGCAAGAGCTAAGGCTAAAGGGAACGCAGTACTGTGACCTCAATCCTATTACACGCACCCATCTGATAAACTGAAAGTCACCCGTTCTCGACAAAGAAAACACTCATTAGAAACGTTATTGTTTCCCAAGGAACTAATATTCTTAGCTCGTTTCTGACAGTTCTTTATTATTTTTTAATATCTGAATTTACGTCTTGAACACGTCTTGTTTATAAGCATTTATAAGATGTATTATGCACTGCTTGAGATTTAAACGTTCTAAAACCTAAATATTTAGAACGCCTTCGTCTATTGGTCTCCGGGCTCAATATCCAAGGGCTGGGCCCGATTTGGGGAAAGGCAAACGGGGCTAATGCCCCACAATAGAGATAATAAAAATTACAAAAAATCGACGGGTCAGCAACCTTTCCGTTTTTTCTCCAAACATTAATTATTTTTAAAAATAACTGTGAGGGTCCTATATTGCCCCAGGGCCTCCAGCAAGCCTCCAGACCTCCAAATCCGGTCTTGTCCAAGGGGATAAAAAGTTGTGCTGGGTTTGGTTCGTGATAAAGTTTGTTTTAAGTCCATCACCATCTTCTCAATATTTGTCCCCATAAAAATAGTATTTGTCGTAGCACATTTATCAGCACTGAAAGGAAACGTCTCGTTTTTACTATGAGGGCTACGAAACAGTCGCTACGAAACAGTAGCTACAAAACAGTGGCTACGAAACAGCGGCTACAAAACAGCGGCTACGAAAAAGCGGCTACGAAATAGCGGCTACTAAACAGCGGCTACGAAACAGCGGCTACTATACAGCGGCTACGAAACAGTGGCTACCAAACAGCGGATACGAAACAGCAGCTACGAAACAGCGGCTACGAAACAGCAGCTACGAAACGGCTTCGGGACGTAATGCATCACCTCTTATTCACAGTAAAAAGAGGCGATAAAGTGTGCGACGAACTTTAACAGGTTTATTTAATGAGCTATGATGCTGATGCTCGCAGAGTAGAATAGCAGCACTCCATGTCATCCTGTGGGTGTCGTAGCAGGCGATTAATGGATCGACAAAGGGGTATTGATCACCTTATACTTCGTCCACCAATCCGCATTGGGCAAACGTAGTGTAGATACTACTGCCTAAACCGCCTTCGATGACAAGGAGATAGGCATTGTATCCCAGCAGTGGGTCGAATCATAAATTCTATTATGATGATGGTGATATGAACACCTTTATTCTGTCACCACTTTGTGTGATAAGAGAGTAAGTCCCTCAAAGTTTCGGCTGAAACTTGTTTTCACCATCGGTCATATCATCACACCTCGACAAGTGAAATGAGAGCCGACCGCTTCGTGTTTAAGTAAAAAAGGGTTTATATCTTGACCAAAATTCTTTAAATTTCTAGGTAAATGCTTTGATTTGCCTTATTTACGACTTAGCGAGAAAAATCATCATAAAATATCTCGAGATAGTTTCCTGGAAATTTCTACACTTATTTAAAACACTGAAAATTAAAAAAAAAACATTATTTAAAAAAAATCGCCTTCAAAACGATAGCTCGAGTATGCTTTAACTTATTGTAAAACATACATGACATGAAAATATAAGGTTTCTATCAACTTTCGAGTCGTTTCCGGTATACAAGAAAGTCAAGGGGAGATCATTTCCGATTTTTTCAACCTAAGATAGGTTGAAAAACTAAGATAGGTTGAAAAAATGTGAATCCGAAAAAAATGTGATTACGACTTTTCAACCTAAGATAGGTTGAAAAAATGTGAATCCTAGTGAGCTGTGGTTCGTTGGGATTACTTTTACTGTAAAAATAGAAGACATCAGCCCATCGGTAAGTGTTTTGGCCACAAATAAGCTTGAAACATTTATTCTAGTTTTAGTTCCATCGATTCCCGGATATAAACTGTCCAAGTATGACGCGTCTGCTACCTCCAGATATGAATTTCTAAACGACCATTGTCTCATATGAAGAGCATAACTAGTGTTTCATACCTAGAGACTGTTCCCGTTACTTTGCTTATTTACACTTAATAAAAACGACAGGACTGATTTAGCTAATTTTGTTTTTAAAATGGAAAGAACAATGCCCACTCTCCATACATTTGAAAACCTGACAATCAAAGTTAATGTATAAGTATGAAATATAGTGGAAAAATTACCTATAAGCTTAGAAAATAATATCCTGTAGTCATATTTATGATTTAAACGCAAGAAAATAAAAAAATATGAATATTACTTTATAGGTTATATGATAGGTATACACATCAAATACAGTGTAAAAGTATTTCAAATACGTATAAAAACAGAGTGGATTAGATATTCTTGTTTATATTAAATACAGTGTGAAAGTACTTCAGATAAGTAAAAAAACAGAGTTGATTAGGTATTCTTGTCAAGTGACAGTGTGTAAAATGGAACGTAGCAAACGATGAATAGTTAAAGTGCGTTCAGAGTTTCTTCAAAGCTCTTGTTGTAAAAACAAGAGACACGAGACACTCCATTTTTAACCCAAATCAACCGTACAATTTTTACTTTAGTTACATTAATTTCACTTGACATTAGCAAAATTAGTACGTTTAATGCGACGCGACGCCTTAACTATGAATATAATAGAGTAGAAAGTGCGTTCAGAAACTGTAACTTACACTTAGAGCAAGCATATTGAAATATTTAAAAAACTTTTTGAAGTGAAACTTCTTTATCGGCGTTGGAAAAAAATTTACCGTCACATTTTTCGGTTACGCGTCACATTTTTCCGTTACGCGCCATCTTTTTCTAGTTTCACTTCTTACGTGTGTACACTAGTACACGCACACATTTTTTTTTCTGCGTTTCCTTTACCACATTGATTATTGTAATATACTTATAATTAAATTATCTTCATTTTGATGTTTAATTCATCTCTATACATGATCAGTTAAAAAATGGGCATTGTTCAATGGTGAGAAAATATAGAATTCCTAATGGTACGAGAGCCCACGACCAAAACCATGTCTCATAGCAATACGGCAAAAACCCTATAAAATCGTTAGATTGTATGATTCTGAACCCGACTAGGTGTGTTGTAACGGTCGAAAGTGTAGCAACTGCGTGGGAGGCCATTTCTGCTGTGTCAAAAAAAAAAGACAGTCGGTATTATAGCAATACGTCTGATAGTGAAAGTGTACATAGATTTTATAATTGTATTACGAAAAAGTTTGTTTTCAGACATTTTGCGCGTAGCATATAGCCTGAGCGCATTTTTGAAAATGTCAACAAATTTAGCCGACCTGTATCATAGCAATACAGATAATTTTTTTTTTCAACTTTTCGTATTGCTGCCATGATTACCAAAAACCTGTTTTCAGACACTTTAAGTGTAGCATATACTCCCAAAACCCTACTTCATCCCAGTTTCCTTTTGTGCGATTTATTTTAGTCCTTCAACTTCAATGTTACGGTTTCGGGTAAATTCTTTGTTAATTATCATCTAATAAATTCAGGGTCGCAACGTATTCATTGGTTTGTAATAGAAAATTTGAGATGCCTCAATACGATTTTTAAATGATATCTGAGTATCGAAAAGTTGTCTGATAGAGAAGGTGCTACACTTCTGATATAAATTTTTTGCACATGTGGACAACTTATTTTATCATGTCCAACAATTTTCAGACATATTGCTATGATACCGATCGGTAAAATTTGTTAACATTTTCAAAACGGTCTCAAAATTTAATGCGTTCACATTTCCGTCTGAAAATTGTTTTGTTCGCATCAAATAACCAAAATTTACTAATAAAAAAGATTTTCAGACGTATTGCTATGAGACATTTTTTTTGTCTCATTTTTAATTTTTTGAAGTGATTTTACGGGTTTGCGCTACACCACTAACGTCTGAAAAATATGTTTCCGGTATCTCAGAACTATCATTCAACTACAGTCTGCACATCAGACATATTGCTATGATGCAGTTCGGTAAAATTCTTTGACAATTTTGAAAATTCGGTCAGATCAAACGCTACGCGGAAAATGTCTGATATTGGTATTTTCGAGTTCAGGATAATCGTATCTATCGATTTGATGCGGTTTTGGCCGTATTGCTATGAGACAAAAATTTTGGTCGTGGGCTCTCGTACTATAAGGAGGGTTGGTGACCAGGCAGCAGCCAGTCATTAAAGTATGCCAAAACCTTGCCAAAACATATAGCAGTGAGGTATAGTGACATACATAACACAGAGAATGAGCTTGGGAAAATAAAACATTTATTTTTTATTTTTATTTAAATAAATTATAGATCTCATTGCTAAATAATCAACAGTTTTTATTACACTTCGATACGATACGTATCAACAATATGTAATACATTCAAGTTTGGTATAGAATTATACACCACTTCTAGTTAATCGCCATTAACTAGAAGTGGTGTATAATGGGGCTAATGGCCGTGTGAAGTCAGTGGTTTCTGCAACGCCTCCCGCCCGTTCGCATCCGCATAACAATTATACCTAATCCATAACATTCTCATTATATGTATTTAAATTTTTATTTTGGATATTTATTAGCAGTCCTCCGACGCGGCGACGCTCAACTTAAAAATATTTACTAACGTAAGTTTATTAATAAAAATAATTATTTTATTATAATTGTCCCTTACCCACATATAACTATAACACAGTCTCGAATATTAAGATATTACGCGTGTGACACGTCCTTTCCTTTAAAAAAAAGCGATTTTTTTTAAAAAAAAAAGTCCCCTAAAAATGTTGTACAACATTTTCTGGGTACTTTTATTTTTTTTTTCAAAAAAAATCGTTTTTTTAAAAAAAAATCTTGAAATCAACTCAGAAGCCGATCCCCAACCACTTGTATTCAGGATGTTGGTTATTTCATTTACATGTTGTATATGGGAGAGAGATTTTAATTGGTAGACGTGTGTGTACCCGTTTAATAATACTACGTCATCACTAATACATACAATTAAATAATCTTTTTGTAGTCCATTCTTTTTTATTTAAAGATAACATTACATCACTTAAGATTTTCCCGCCTAAGAAAAAGGTATCGAGCGTAGGTATACCGGTATCGCGAAAGTATAATAACAAGCGAAATCTTTTAGGGTAATGTTATAATCATTGAATTTTATGTCCTAAATCCATACAAGCGATATTGGGGATCAGGACCGGATATTACAAGTCCCGCCGCCATTCCTCCGCAAGAGCTAAGGCTAAAGGGAACGCAGTACTGTGACCTCAATCCTATTACACGCACCCATCTGATAAACTGAAAGTCACCCGTTCTCGACAAAGAAAACACTCATTAGAAACGTTATTGTTTCCCAAGGAACTAATATTCTTAGCTCGTTTCTGACAGTTCTTTATTATTTTTTAATATCTGAATTTACGTCTTGAACACGTCTTGTTTATAAGCATTTATAAGATGTATTATGCACTGCTTGAGATTTAAACGTTCTAAAACCTAAATATTTAGAACGCCTTCGTCTATTGGTCTCCGGGCTCAATATCCAAGGGCTGGGCCCGATTTGGGGAAAGGCAAACGGGGCTAATGCCCCACAATAGAGATAATAAAAATTACAAAAAATCGACGGGTCAGCAACCTTTCCGTTTTTTCTCCAAACATTAATTATTTTTAAAAATAACTGTGAGGGTCCTATATTGCCCCAGGGCCTCCAGCAAGCCTCCAGACCTCCAAATCCGGTCTTGTCCAAGGGGATAAAAAGTTGTGCTGGGTTTGGTTCGTGATAAAGTTTGTTTTAAGTCCATCACCATCTTCTCAATATTTGTCCCCATAAAAATAGTATTTGTCGTAGCACATTTATCAGCACTGAAAGGAAACGTCTCGTTTTTACTATGAGGGCTACGAAACAGTCGCTACGAAACAGTAGCTACAAAACAGTGGCTACGAAACAGCGGCTACAAAACAGCGGCTACGAAAAAGCGGCTACGAAATAGCGGCTACTAAACAGCGGCTACGAAACAGCGGCTACTATACAGCGGCTACGAAACAGTGGCTACCAAACAGCGGATACGAAACAGCAGCTACGAAACAGCGGCTACGAAACAGCAGCTACGAAACGGCTTCGGGACGTAATGCATCACCTCTTATTCACAGTAAAAAGAGGCGATAAAGTGTGCGACGAACTTTAACAGGTTTATTTAATGAGCTATGATGCTGATGCTCGCAGAGTAGAATAGCAGCACTCCATGTCATCCTGTGGGTGTCGTAGCAGGCGATTAATGGATCGACAAAGGGGTATTGATCACCTTATACTTCGTCCACCAATCCGCATTGGGCAAACGTAGTGTAGATACTACTGCCTAAACCGCCTTCGATGACAAGGAGATAGGCATTGTATCCCAGCAGTGGGTCGAATCATAAATTCTATTATGATGATGGTGATATGAACACCTTTATTCTGTCACCACTTTGTGTGATAAGAGAGTAAGTCCCTCAAAGTTTCGGCTGAAACTTGTTTTCACCATCGGTCATATCATCACACCTCGACAAGTGAAATGAGAGCCGACCGCTTCGTGTTTAAGTAAAAAAGGGTTTATATCTTGACCAAAATTCTTTAAATTTCTAGGTAAATGCTTTGATTTGCCTTATTTACGACTTAGCGAGAAAAATCATCATAAAATATCTCGAGATAGTTTCCTGGAAATTTCTACACTTATTTAAAACACTGAAAATTAAAAAAAAAACATTATTTAAAAAAAATCGCCTTCAAAACGATAGCTCGAGTATGCTTTAACTTATTGTAAAACATACATGACATGAAAATATAAGGTTTCTATCAACTTTCGAGTCGTTTCCGGTATACAAGAAAGTCAAGGGGAGATCATTTCCGATTTTTTCAACCTAAGATAGGTTGAAAAACTAAGATAGGTTGAAAAAATGTGAATCCGAAAAAAATGTGATTACGACTTTTCAACCTAAGATAGGTTGAAAAAATGTGAATCCTAGTGAGCTGTGGTTCGTTGGGATTACTTTTACTGTAAAAATAGAAGACATCAGCCCATCGGTAAGTGTTTTGGCCACAAATAAGCTTGAAACATTTATTCTAGTTTTAGTTCCATCGATTCCCGGATATAAACTGTCCAAGTATGACGCGTCTGCTACCTCCAGATATGAATTTCTAAACGACCATTGTCTCATATGAAGAGCATAACTAGTGTTTCATACCTAGAGACTGTTCCCGTTACTTTGCTTATTTACACTTAATAAAAACGACAGGACTGATTTAGCTAATTTTGTTTTTAAAATGGAAAGAACAATGCCCACTCTCCATACATTTGAAAACCTGACAATCAAAGTTAATGTATAAGTATGAAATATAGTGGAAAAATTACCTATAAGCTTAGAAAATAATATCCTGTAGTCATATTTATGATTTAAACGCAAGAAAATAAAAAAATATGAATATTACTTTATAGGTTATATGATAGGTATACACATCAAATACAGTGTAAAAGTATTTCAAATACGTATAAAAACAGAGTGGATTAGATATTCTTGTTTATATTAAATACAGTGTGAAAGTACTTCAGATAAGTAAAAAAACAGAGTTGATTAGGTATTCTTGTCAAGTGACAGTGTGTAAAATGGAACGTAGCAAACGATGAATAGTTAAAGTGCGTTCAGAGTTTCTTCAAAGCTCTTGTTGTAAAAACAAGAGACACGAGACACTCCATTTTTAACCCAAATCAACCGTACAATTTTTACTTTAGTTACATTAATTTCACTTGACATTAGCAAAATTAGTACGTTTAATGCGACGCGACGCCTTAACTATGAATATAATAGAGTAGAAAGTGCGTTCAGAAACTGTAACTTACACTTAGAGCAAGCATATTGAAATATTTAAAAAACTTTTTGAAGTGAAACTTCTTTATCGGCGTTGGAAAAAAATTTACCGTCACATTTTTCGGTTACGCGTCACATTTTTCCGTTACGCGCTATCTTTTTCTAGTTTCACTTCTTACGTGTGTACACTAGTACACGCACACATTTTTTTTTCTGCGTTTCCTTTACCACATTGATTATTGTAATATACTTATAATTAAATTATCTTCATTTTGATGTTTAATTCATCTCTATACATGATCAGTTAAAAAATGGGCATTGTTCAATGGTGAGAAAATATAGAATTCCTAATGGTACGAGAGCCCACGACCAAAACCATGTCTCATAGCAATACGGCAAAAACCCTATAAAATCGTTAGATTGTATGATTCTGAACCCGACTAGGTGTGTTGTAACGGTCGAAAGTGTAGCAACTGCGTGGGAGGCCATTTCTGCTGTGTCAAAAAAAAAAGACAGTCGGTATTATAGCAATACGTCTGATAGTGAAAGTGTACATAGATTTTATAATTGTATTACGAAAAAGTTTGTTTTCAGACATTTTGCGCGTAGCATATAGCCTGAGCGCATTTTTGAAAATGTCAACAAATTTAGCCGACCTGTATCATAGCAATACAGATAATTTTTTTTTTCAACTTTTCGTATTGCTGCCATGATTACCAAAAACCTGTTTTCAGACACTTTAAGTGTAGCATATACTCCCAAAACCCTACTTCATCCCAGTTTCCTTTTGTGCGATTTATTTTAGTCCTTCAACTTCAATGTTACGGTTTCGGGTAAATTCTTTGTTAATTATCATCTAATAAATTCAGGGTCGCAACGTATTCATTGGTTTGTAATAGAAAATTTGAGATGCCTCAATACGATTTTTAAATGATATCTGAGTATCGAAAAGTTGTCTGATAGAGAAGGTGCTACACTTAATTTGTCTGATATAAATTTTTTGCACATGTGGACAACTTATTTTATCATGTCCAACAATTTTCAGACATATTGCTATGATACCGATCGGTAAAATTTGTTAACATTTTCAAAACGGTCTCAAAATTTAATGCGTTCACATTTCCGTCTGAAAATTGTTTTGTTCGCATCAAATAACCAAAATTTACTAATAAAAAAGATTTTCAGACGTATTGCTATGAGACATTTTTTTTGTCTCATTTTTAATTTTTTGAAGTGATTTTACGGGTTTGCGCTACACCACTAACGTCTGAAAAATATGTTTCCGGTATCTCAGAACTATCATTCAACTACAGTCTGCACATCAGACATATTGCTATGATGCAGTTCGGTAAAATTCTTTGACAATTTTGAAAATTCGGTCAGATCAAACGCTACGCGGAAAATGTCTGATATTGGTATTTTCGAGTTCAGGATAATCGTATCTATCGATTTGATGCGGTTTTGGCCGTATTGCTATGAGACAAAAATTTTGGTCGTGAGCTCTCGTACTATAAGGAGGGTTGGTGACCAGGCAGCAGCCAGTCATTAAAGTATGCCAAAACCTTGCCAAAACATATAGCAGTGAGGTATAGTGACATACATAACACAGAGAATGAGCTTGGGAAAATAAAACATTTATTTTTTATTTTTATTTAAATAAATTATAGATCTCATTGCTAAATAATCAACAGTTTTTATTACACTTCGATACGATACGTATCAACAATATGTAATACATTCAAGTTTGGTATAGAATTATACACCACTTCTAGTTAATCGCCATTAACTAGAAGTGGTGTATAATGGGGCTAATGGCCGTGTGAAGTCAGTGGTTTCTGCAACGCCTCCCGCCCGTTCGCATCCGCATAACAATTATACCTAATCCATAACATTCTCATTATATGTATTTAAATTTTTATTTTGGATATTTATTAGCAGTCCTCCGACGCGGCGACGCTCAACTTAAAAATATTTACTAACGTAAGTTTATTAATAAAAATAATTATTTTATTATAATTGTCCCTTACCCACATATAACTATAACACAGTCTCGAATATTAAGATATTACGCGTGTGACACGTCCTTTCCTTTAAAAAAAAGCGATTTTTTTTTAAAAAAAAAAGTCCCCTAAAAATGTTGTACAACATTTTCTGGGTACTTTTATTTTTTTTTTCAAAAAAAAACGTTTTTTTAAAAAAAAATCTTGAAATCAACTCAGAAGCCGATCCCCAACCACTTGTATTCAGGATGTTGGTTATTTCATTTACATGTTGTATATGGGAGAGAGATTTTAATTGGTAGACGTGTGTGTACCCGTTTAATAATACTACGTCATCACTAATACATACAATTAAATAATCTTTTTGTAGTCCATTCTTTTTTATTTAAAGATAACATTACATCACTTAAGATTTTCCCGCCTAAGAAAAAGGTATCGAGCGTAGGTATACCGGTATCGCGAAAGTATAATAACAAGCGAAATCTTTTAGGGTAATGTTATAATCATTGAATTTTATGTCCTAAATCCATACAAGCGATATTGGGGATCAGGACCGGATATTACAAGTCCCGCCGCCATTCCTCCGCAAGAGCTAAGGCTAAAGGGAACGCAGTACTGTGACCTCAATCCTATTACACGCACCCATCTGATAAACTGAAAGTCACCCGTTCTCGACAAAGAAAACACTCATTAGAAACGTTATTGTTTCCCAAGGAACTAATATTCTTAGCTCGTTTCTGACAGTTCTTTATTATTTTTTAATATCTGAATTTACGTCTTGAACACGTCTTGTTTATAAGCATTTATAAGATGTATTATGCACTGCTTGAGATTTAAACGTTCTAAAACCTAAATATTTAGAACGCCTTCGTCTATTGGTCTCCGGGCTCAATATCCAAGGGCTGGGCCCGATTTGGGGAAAGGCAAACGGGGCTAATGCCCCACAATAGAGATAATAAAAATTACAAAAAATCGACGGGTCAGCAACCTTTCCGTTTTTTCTCCAAACATTAATTATTTTTAAAAATAACTGTGAGGGTCCTATATTGCCCCAGGGCCTCCAGCAAGCCTCCAGACCTCCAAATCCGGTCTTGTCCAAGGGGATAAAAAGTTGTGCTGGGTTTGGTTCGTGATAAAGTTTGTTTTAAGTCCATCACCATCTTCTCAATATTTGTCCCCATAAAAATAGTATTTGTCGTAGCACATTTATCAGCACTGAAAGGAAACGTCTCGTTTTTACTATGAGGGCTACGAAACAGTCGCTACGAAACAGTAGCTACAAAACAGTGGCTACGAAACAGCGGCTACAAAACAGCGGCTACGAAAAAGCGGCTACGAAATAGCGGCTACTAAACAGCGGCTACGAAACAGCGGCTACTATACAGCGGCTACGAAACAGTGGCTACCAAACAGCGGATACGAAACAGCAGCTACGAAACAGCGGCTACGAAACAGCAGCTACGAAACGGCTTCGGGACGTAATGCATCACCTCTTATTCACAGTAAAAAGAGGCGATAAAGTGTGCGACGAACTTTAACAGGTTTATTTAATGAGCTATGATGCTGATGCTCGCAGAGTAGAATAGCAGCACTCCATGTCATCCTGTGGGTGTCGTAGCAGGCGATTAATGGATCGACAAAGGGGTATTGATCACCTTATACTTCGTCCACCAATCCGCATTGGGCAAACGTAGTGTAGATACTACTGCCTAAACCGCCTTCGATGACAAGGAGATAGGCATTGTATCCCAGCAGTGGGTCGAATCATAAATTCTATTATGATGATGGTGATATGAACACCTTTATTCTGTCACCACTTTGTGTGATAAGAGAGTAAGTCCCTCAAAGTTTCGGCTGAAACTTGTTTTCACCATCGGTCATATCATCACACCTCGACAAGTGAAATGAGAGCCGACCGCTTCGTGTTTAAGTAAAAAAGGGTTTATATCTTGACCAAAATTCTTTAAATTTCTAGGTAAATGCTTTGATTTGCCTTATTTACGACTTAGCGAGAAAAATCATCGGAAATTCGATTTTAATAGGACAACGAATTATCATCACGATATTCTTTACTTTAGTAATTTTAAACAAAGAAAAATATAGTCCAAAACTGTATATACCTGCTCGTACATAATAATTGTGTACCTAATCATTTCTCTATTTTCATATCGGTTCCAAAACCAAAAATACAATTAATTTTCCGAACAACTTCCCGCAATTTGTATGATAAGGACTGTGAAACATAAAGTTTTTAGGCGAGGAACAGTGACCGAAGAAAGTAATATTGCCGTAGGGTCTTATTGAAAAGAAAAGTTTAATCTTATATCTCTTAAAAGTATTTTCTTCAGAAAGTAAGATGTGTACCTAAGTATTTACTTGCCTATGTAGGTATCATAATATTATTGTTAAAATATAATAAAGTGGATATTGAAGTGGTGGGTGTATTCAAATGTATTAAATGTATATGTAGGTATATTTAAAACTAAAACGCGAGTCATTGTGCTTCATATACTACAAAGATCACTCGTTATCAGGCAAGCAAATAGCGCTTGTACTTTTAATAAATTACTTTTTCTTTATTTCATTTTAATTACTACTAGTGGTCGCCCGCGGCTTCACTTGTGTTAATGTCGGTTATCGCGTCAAAAAGTATCCGATGTCCTTCCCAGGGTGTCAAATTATCTCCATAAAAATTTGTGAAAATGTAACTAACAAAAAAAAACTCCCTTTTGCATTTATAATATTATTATTAGTTAAGCTTTTTGCGAAGCAAGAAATAGGGTACTTAATAGTAAATTTGCGGCTAACACTTCGAGTTCTGGAGCCTCGCGCTATTTACAACGTTTTTACCAAAACCAAATCGTTATCATTTTCATACATTTTGACAACAGTGTCAGCTGTCAAAAAGTATGAAAAAGATACCGATATGGATTTGGTCAAAACGTTGTAACTAACTGATATAACGTTTTGAGCAAGCAACATTCTCCTTACAAAACGACTGAGCGCAACCGCCAACGCTGGTGATGGTTATGATGATTGTAGGGTGGTTTGGAGAATATAAAAAAGATTTAAATTAACTTGAGGCGCGTAATTCTTCATTAAGAAGGCACAGACAGAGGGCAATGAACATACGTACCAACTTAAGAATAATTGAAATTAGTAGTTACAGTATTGCAAACATAAAAATGTTGGATACTCCAACAACTACTTCGTAATGTTGTGTTTTCCTTTGTACAAACCCGCTGTAGGAATGTCTAGGAAGAAAGACTAGGTATTTGGACCAAAGTCTTAAATTTTAGTAAAGACCATCAACATTTTAGTTTTAGTACCATCTGAGGTCTACAATAATAAAAAACTATTGAACATAATTATATTCTACGACGTCCTATTTCCACTTTTATGCAAATTCAGTAAACAAAATGTCGAACTACATTGCGTACACCTGACGGAACATGGTATTGGGCGGCCATTTGTCCTTAACCTTCTAGACGGCCTGAATTGTCTTAGTTTGTCCAATTGTGTCTCTGTACTCTTTATACATATATACACATTCGGCGTCGAATATCCGGTGGTCCGAGTGCCTATTTACTAAGTCTTTGTTTCCTTTATCGATTTGTTACGGGCATTCTACACCACTTCTGTTTTGTATATGGTTTGACGAAAAAGTTATTCAAGTGTTCTATTTACCTACATTTACTAGTAGTACGAGAGCCCACGACCAAAATTTTTGTCTCATAGCAATACGGCCAAAACCGCATCAAATCGATAGATACGATTATCCTGAACTCGAAAATACCAATATCAGACATTTTCCGCGTAGCGTTTGATCTGACCGAATTTTCAAAATTGTCAAAGAATTTTACCGAACTGCCTGATTTGCAGACTGTAGTTGAATGATAGTTCTGAGATACCGGAAACATATTTTTAAGACGTTAGTGGTGTAGCGCAAACCCGTAAAATCACTTAAAAAAATTAAAAATGAGACAAAAAAAATGTCTCATAGCAATACGTCTGAAAATCTTTTTTATTAGTAAATTTTGGTTATTTGATGCGAACAAAACAATTTTCAGACGGAAATGTGAACGCATTAAATTTTGAGACCGTTTTGAAAATGTTAATAAATTTTACCGATCGGTATCATAGGAATATGTCTGAAAATTGTTGGACATGATAAAATAAGTTGTCCACATGTGCAAAAAATTTATATCAGACAAATTAAGTGTAGCACCTTCTCTATCAGACAACTTTTCGATACTCAGATATCATTTAAAAATCGTATTGAGACATCTTGAATTTATTAGATGATAATTAACAAAGAATTTACCCGAAACCGTAACATTGAAGTTGAAGGACTGAAATAAATCGCACAAAAGGAATCTGGGATGAAGTTGAAAAAAAAACGGTTTTGGTTTTATTTAAAGCACACTTGAGTAACTTTTACAAAAGAAATAAGTAATGACATCTGTCATCTGTCAAAGTACATATAATAGACAAGGGAGATTCTTGAATATCTATGAAGGCTGTAAATTTAAAAAAACATTTAACAGAGGCGTCGGCCAGGCTACTCCGAAACGTTATTTTCGTTTTTGGGAGTATATGCTACACTTAAAGTGTCTGAAAACAGGTTTTTGGTAATCATGGCAGCAATACGAAAAGTTGAAAAAAAATTTTATCCGTATTGCTATGATACAGGTCGGCTAAATTTGTTGACATTTTCAAAAATGCGCTCAGGCTATATGCTACGCGCAAAATGTCTGAAAACAAACTTTTTCGTAATACAATTATAAAATCTATGTACATTTTCACTATCAGACGTATTGCTATAATACCGACTGTCTTTTTTTTTTTGACACAGCAGAAATGGCCTCCCACGCAGTTGCTACACTTTCGACCGTTACTACACACCTAGTCGGGTTCAGAATCATACAATCTAACGATTTTATAGGGTTTTTGCCGTATTGCTATGAGACATGGTTTTGGTCGTGGGCTCTCGTACTATAGCCGTTAATAGCGATAGGTACGTACGATAGACGATAGGTACATATTTCCATTCTGACAGATGTCAAATAGAGAGAACGAGTGAAGTACCATTTGAAAACGATACTTAATGACAATGATTCTCGATTACTGGTAGGAACAAATTTAAGTCGAGTTGAGAGAATCTATAAGAATTATGCGTTCACTGATAATATTAAAAACATTTAATTATATAACTTCCTAATATTGTTTTACATTAAATTTTTACAGAATGATTTAATCCTTTATGTAAATAATTTCTTAACACTTTAGAATTTTTTGATACTTACCAGTTTTCTTTTTGGCACCTTTTGTTCTTAGGTTCTCAATTCGTATTCATGTTTTTTTAGGTTCCCCGATTACTCAAAGACTTTTAATCGTTACCAAGACAACACCTAGAAACCTCGTATAATCTTCTGTTTAAATTTACAATAATATTCGTATAGTACAATCGAATAGGTATGTTCGAGAAATTAACGATTGATTTAGGTCACTACAATATCTTTAAAAAAAGATTAAGAACGTAATCGTTTAATGAAGTTTTGGAGCATTACAAAATAACATTCAACTTGAAATATTACGCGACAAAAAATATTTTTAATCATAATGTTGTGTTATTTACCGCGCTAAAATAATATTGCGTTTGTTTTACTTGAAAATCCAATAATATTTTTCACTTTTTTGTCGCGTCGTTTTTGATTGCGTCTCAGTTACATTCTATTTGACGTAGCTGTCTTTCAAAAAGGACTTCGTAGCTGGAACGGGGTAAAATCCCCGATGCAAAAGGGGGTGTTAATAGTTTAACGTGTATCTGTCTGTTTGTGGCATTGTAGCTCCCAAACGGTAAAGATATTTTGATCAGGAGTATTCTTAGCTATGATTCAAGAATATCTGTCCATCAGATCTTTTATAGTTGATGAAGGGATCCTGTGTACCTGCCACAGGTCTGTCTAATTGATTAGTATGATGTAACTTTTAAAAAACGCTTGGGTACACTACAAAAAATAAGTATTAAATTTTTGCTGTAATATACAAAAAACAAAAACAAGTTAACAAGCATCTGCCTGATGAGAAGCGGTCAACGTAGCGTATAGATTCTTGCTTTATACAATTTTATATTTTAAACATGTTAGGATAAACGTAGAGTAGATGTGTCTTTATGCAGGATTGCAGTACATAGTTTGCTTATCAAATCATAATATAGTTTTCTTATATATTTTTTTGACGTGACAACGTCTTATAATTCGATAGTGCCGGCTGCACGCACGAAAAAACATGACGCATGCGGCGTTACCTGTAAGGCCGGCAAAACAAATGAAATTGAATTTTTCTTTTGAAAAATGCTACCATTCCATCAGTATTTTCTTAAGACGTTGTCACGTTCAACTATCGTCAGTAAACCGACTTTACAGACCAACCAATTTTTTAATCTATAATCCTACACATAGATTTTGCCCGCAATTTCGACCGCGAGAAATATAGTTACTTTGGGCAGCATTTTTTGGACTTTGTTTGGAATTCCATACGACCTTTCATCCCCATACGGGCAAGAATGTCAAAAACGCCAAACCGAATATTTATTTCTTATCAGTTGTCTAAATACAAAGTTTCATTGTTTTATCTTCGATAAATAAGGACACACATACAAACTTTCATCCCTTATTTCAACCCCTTCGTGCCCTTTTATAAAAAAGTAGCGTATGTCCCATCTTAAGGTTCAATTCAATTCAATTCTTTATTGCAATCATGTGTGATGTGGTCTTATAACTAAGCATGAGTATCAACATGAACCCTGCTAGGGTACAGCAATGTTATTCTTGTCATGACTTTACATTTACAATAGAATAATAATAATAATGATAAAAAAAAAATACAATGTCAGTAATAATATATAAAAGTACAATATCAAATAATAGTTCCAAGCTCTATGTCATTACAATAAGATGTCAATAAGAGTCATTACTTATAAAGAAAAAAAAAAAATACATTTTACATAAAATTAAAATTACAATGTCATTTAAATAAAAAGTCAATAATATAATAAAAACATTATTTGAAAACTCTCATATTTTGTCATTGAAAAATTCGTCCAAACTATAATAACATTTTTCAATTAAATAGGATTTTAGTCTTCTTTTGAAATTAAATGTGATATTTTCGTTTTTAAGAAATTCTGGTATTTTATTATATATTCTTATACACATGGCGAAAGGTCCGGAGTGAACTATTTTTAGGTTGCTCAAAGGTAGTGCTAACTTACGACCAGGTCTCAAATTTTGGGGGCGGGAATATTGCGGGAATAGGTGAGTATTATTCCTTACAAACACGCCAACCTCCAAGATATATACAGAAATCAATGTCAAAATTTTCTCACTTACGAAGTATGGTTTACAGCTGGTCATGCGGTCTATGTTGACTATTATTCTTATACATCGTTTTTGAAGTTTGAATAAGCTTATAAAATCTGTACTGTTCCCCCACAACACTATACCGTATTGGAACCAGGCATATGCATAGGCGTAATAGGCACTGAGAGCTGTTTTTAAGTTGGTTGTTTTTTTTAACTCGCATAAAGCATATGTAAAGCTTGACAACTTAGATGACATTTTCCTAATGTGTTCTTTCCAATTTATGTTTGAGTCTATGTTAATTCCTAATAAACAAAAAGTGGACACGCTTTCCAATCGAGTATTATGTAATGTATAATTTATATCTAAAAATCGTTTTTGATATGGTTTAAATTGCATTATTTTAGTTTTTTTACAGTTTATAATAAGATTATGCTCTTTTAGCCAATACTCTATTTTCATGAAGACACTATCCAGATGTTCGTTTAACTTTAATTCATTCTTGCAAGATATAACAACTGATACATCATCTGCAAACAAACTACATGGTTCATTTATAATTTTAGGTAGGTCGTTTATATATACGAGGAATAATATACAACCGAGTACGCTACCTTGTGGTATAGACTTTGTCACCGCACGTGTTTGTGATCTAACATTAGATATGAGGTTTAGTATATTTTGTACCAAAATTCATCAAAATCAGCGGCGTTTTAAAATTAGAATAGAAGTATGGGTATAGATATTAGTACGAGAGCCCACGACCAAAATTTTTGTCTCATAGCAATACGGCCAAAACCGCATCAAATCGATAGATACGATTATCCTGAACTCGAAAATACCAATATCAGACATTTTCCGCGTAG
Source organism: Elophila nymphaeata (assembly GCA_955850985.1). Lineage (NCBI taxonomy): Eukaryota > Metazoa > Arthropoda > Insecta > Lepidoptera > Crambidae > Elophila > Elophila nymphaeata. Next base: position 18,654,804 of record OY039068.1, read on the forward strand.
CGTTTGATCTGACCGAATTTTCAAAATTGTCAAAGAATTTTACCGAACTGCATCATAGCAATATGTCTGATTTGCAGACTGTAGTTGAATGATAGTTCTGAGATACCGGAAACATATTTTTCAGACGTTAGTGGTGTAGCGCAAACCCGTAAAATCACTTAAAAAAAATAAAAATGAGACAAAAAAAATGTCTCATAGCAATACGTCTGAAAATCTTTTTTATTAGTAAATTTTGGTTATTTGATGCGAACAAAACAATTTTCAGACGGAAATGTGAACGCATTAAATTTTGAGACCGTTTTGAAAATGTTAACAAATTTTACCGATCGGTATCATAGCAATATGTCTGAAAATTGTTGGACATGATAAAATAAGTTGTCCACATGTGCAAAAAATTTATATCAGACAAATTAAGTGTAGCACCTTCTCTATCAGACAACTTTTCGATACTCAGATATCATTTAAAAATCGTATTGAGGCATCTTGAATTTTCTGTTACAAACCAATGAATACGTTGCGACCCTGAAATTATTAGATGATATTTAACAAAGAATTTACCCGAAACCGTAACATTGAAGTTAAAGGACTGAAATAAATCGCACAAAAGGAAACTGGGATGAAGTTGAAAAAAAAACGGTTTATTCAAAGTTACAATATATTAGTGAATTTTTTCACTTTCTCAATCGTTGTTTCTTTACAAAACACACGAAAGTCCGACATTTTACACCACCACAACCGCACAACGTATGACAACTAAGTGAGCGTCGTTCCAACGTTTGGAGCAGCTGGCGAGTGAGCTGTATAATAGTAAGAAAGGGGCAGGAGCGTAACAAGCGCTGAGGCTCTTGAAATTAAATACTGATTGATTTGATAGTTTTGGTTTTATTTAAAGCACACTTGAGTAACTTTTACAAAAGAAATAAGTTCTCTAAGAGATTCGTGAATATCTATGAAGGCTGTAAATTTAAAAAAACATTTAACAGAGGCGTCGGCCAGGCGACTCCGAAACGTTATTTTCGTTTTTGGGAGTATATGCTACACTTAAAGTGTCTGAAAACAGGTTTTTGGTAATCATGGCAGCAATAAGAAAAGTTGAAAAAAAATTTATCCGTATTGCTATGATACAGGTCGGCTAAATTTGTTGATATTTTCAAAAATGCGCTCAGGCTATATGCTACGCGCAAAATGTCTGAAAACAAACTTTTTCGTAATACAATTATAAAATCTATGTACATTTTCACTATCAGACGTATTGCTATAATACCAACTGTCTTTTTTTTTTGACACAGCAGAAATGGCCTCCCACGCAGTTGCTACACTTTCGACCGTTACTACACACCTAGTCGGGTTCAGAATCATACAATCTAACGATTTTATAGGGTTTTTGCCGTATTGCTATGAGACATGGTTTTGGTAGTGGGCTCTCGTACTATATAGAAGAGCTGCCATGCTAACCCTAACTCCATTCTCAACTCAAATGAAGGTGAATTTTCAGATTTTGTGGATGGAAAGTCTTCAATATTGTTAGGCGATGCAATAAAAAACTATAGACTAAAACATTTGTTGGGTTAACATAGTTGCCTCTCGCAAAGTAAATTAAGCTATAGGGGATCATATCACGTGTCATGATTAGATTTTCTTAGTTTTATCATTTCTAAATTTAATAAGATTCCATTTAGTACATTTTCTAATAAAATAAGTATTTATGCATTTTATTTAACTACATAGCATTTTTATGAATTACATATCACTAAAATCAAACATTTTGATAAATGATCTGCAATAGGTAACATTTTACTATAAGCAAAAGTCAATAGTACATAAAAGAAAAAATAAACTACCTTTTTATCCCCCCAGGGGTCAATGCGGAGGAGTTATGCTAGCTGCCGAAAATCCCTTACGAGTTCCTTGACTCGTTGGTTTAGTGTTTTTGGCAAGCTTTAGTGCTGTGTCTTGGGTTACACGTGATATTTTGGGACAGTTTGTTCTTTATTAGTGTTTGAAAATAAAGTAATGTTTTCCTATACACCAAAATAGAGAAGTATATTTGGTTGCAAAACGATAAAGACTGTTTTTATCTGTAGATGTCCTACTGTATTCTAACAAGTGACAGTATTAAAGGAAAAACTGAATTATTGAATTATCGCAAGGGTGGTAGCAAACAAATATTAGGGTCCATATTGGCTCACATAATATTTGTGTTCATAATAATCACTCTTCATAATTTTTCATACTTTTTTTATTCATACATTTTTATTACTACCAACGGAGCTCATAACAGTTAGTGATCGTAATTTTTTTATTAATACTGTTACTACCTTGTTGCTTACAAAAACAGTGTAATCCGTCTGGTCTTAAAAAAAATAACCCTACTCTACCCATCACCCATGCAGTCATGTAGGTGCATAAAACACTAGACTCGCCCAAAAATGTATGATTAATGATATTATGAATTTCAATGATTATGTTTTATGAAGTTATGAAGAATGATCACAATGGTTTTAAGTGGTATGAGAAATATTTTCAGACCTCCAATGATAGGAATTGAAAAGTTATGTAAGAAAATGCGCACCCGTACGGTTGATTGGAGTTGTAAATGGAGTCTCTCAACACGTGCTTTTATAACAAGAACTCGGGGGATACTCCTAGATACTTCTATCTTTTAATTGCACTCTCCTAGATGACAAGTGATATGTTGTTAATTAAATTACCACTACCATTTTTTACAGTAGTATCAAAGTTAAAACATTTAGATACCATTAAAACACAACTAAATAATCTTCATATAAAACTAGATAATGTTCTATGTAGTATTAATGACCGAAAGGGCAGAAAACACACCCACGCAAAATACGACGTAAATCTATTACTGTAACGATCAGAAAACTTCGTACATTTATTTAACAAATAACAAAGTCTGGATTTAATGGTCTTTGCTTTCTTTATAATGGAAATCCAATAATATGAAAATCTAAATTAAACTTAGCTTTATTCATGAGTATATATCTATTTACGTATATGAGTACATAACTCAAACTATTACTTATAGTGAATGTTTGTCTTGATGTTGTGTCGCAAACTACAGAAACCGTAAAATTCTGTTTTCAATAATATCATACATCTCTAGAAATATAAAATATAATCGAATGGTTTTACACTAATATTTAGAAAACAACGAAACCGTTTGTTTTTACATTTACCCAAACAAAAATGCAAACACCTAATTTTAACTTTCTCGTCTACCTAATAATAAAAAATAACATGAGAACGAAAGAAAGATAGAAGCGTCGGTGGCGTAGTGCGTAAGAGCGTCGCCTCCCACCCGGGAGGCACTGGTTCGAACCCCGCCACGTACCAATGTGTTTTCAAATTTTGAATTCATATGTACGTTTAATTGACGCTTTTACGGTGAAGGTAAACATCGTGAAGAAACCTGCACACACCTATGAAGAAATACCCGCACTTGGCCAGCGTCGTTGACTAAGGCCTAATCGCCCCTAATGTGGGGTAGGCTCGAGCCCCTCGGTGGGGACACTATATGAGCTATTGATGAAAGAAAGATAGGGTGATGTCGGCAATCCGCAAAGAACAAGAGAGAGTCTCAAGAAGAGGTCATCTATAAGTCGCATATATGTCACCGGAAAATAACAAGACCCGCAAGTTTAAACTTAAATTTAGTTACTTTATTAAATAGGCGATACCAAAATATGTAAAACATTTTTACTTTTTATAAATGTGTATTATTTTAACTAATGGAACCAGCTTGGGTTTAAATTAAAAGTATCAAGTGGGTCACGAATGGGCAGTGTGAAAACTACCGGGCCACGGCAGAACAATGTTTGGGAAACACTGGTCTAGGGTCTTTAGGACGTGTGAGAAGGAGTGTTACACTTATATTTAAGATTTACCCAAATTTAAGATTTTTTTTTGCAAAATTACTGCCTTGGTCGTGCTACTGCTACTATAGTATAAGAAAATCTGAGTTTATGTTAATGACTTACCATGCACAGATAAACCTTACAGGTTTCCGTACCGTGTACGGCTTATGTATTATGTAGGTATGTTTTATAATAATTCTATAAATAAAATCAATAAAAAATTATCCCACTGTTAAATGTAGTGCTAAATTTATTGTCCGTTTATTATATAGTTTTAGTATGCCATAAAACTTTTCTTACCTGCACTAAAATAGGGCGGAAAATTATTAAGTCTATTATTTTAAACGTCAATAATTAACATAATTATTATTTAAATAACAATCCCGCTTCACTGTGAATTTATTTAATTATTAGGCGACAGGCTGGCAATTTGTCACTATTGGAGGCACTGTATGGCTCATGCTGCAAAATGTGGCTTTATGTGTAACTACTTTTGTATGTATTATTCAAATTACAATCTCGTATCACTTTAATTTATTTAATTACGTCAGTATTGTCCCCGTATAGCCCCAACTCCAGGCATTACAAGGTATTAGTATTATTCAAAGCCTACTATATATTTTCAAGATTAAGTGCGAGTTGTATAGTCGTTGGCGGTAAATAGTTTCGTCGACTGCACGAGCGCGTGCCCACAAGCCGGAGGTCAAGCTAACGCGACGGACGCCCACCCTTCCTCCGATCTCGCCTATAAATACCACACCAAGTCACCACACCCTCATTTCGCAGTAATGGATTATAATTTTGTTATAGCCAAAGGTTTACTTTTATCGTAATATAGTACCGCAAATATGTACCGTGTCGTAATGTACGCACTTTTGGACAGCTCGTCAATCTTGTCGGTAAGCTTCGTGTGCTTATGTTTATGAGTTTTTTAACACTGGTTAACACAAAATTTGACGCGAAGACTTACCTTTGTTCTAGGTTAAAAAATATAGCGATAATTATTTCTAAAACTAGAAAAAATACACTGAAAATAACCGACCGGTGGGAGTCTAACCCAGCATTCTCCGCAGTCCGGGTGGCTGCGTGAACCACTACGCTACCGGGGCACTACTTTCGCTGTCGAAATTTGTCAGTGCGTTTGGTGCTTATGTTTTTATGGTAAACATTGTTTCGTCAAATCTTTGAAATTTGCACTTCTAAGATCCGCATTCTCCGCAATTCAGGCGACAATTTCGACAGCGGAAGCAGTGCCCCGGTAGGAACTTAAAATTATGGCAATAAGTAGTTACTCATGTGATAGGTTTGTAGTCAGTTCGGCTGCATTTTAGAAACATAATTAGATATAAGTAGACAATTTGTGAGGGAATCGAATACTTAATGGTGGTAACTTTGGTTGGTGCTTGGTTGTGGTCTATCGCCACAAAGGCTATCAAGGTAACAACACAAGGTAAGTAACTGACTCGCAAATTCAAGGAAAGTCAGTATTCACTTGGTCCTAGTGTATGTAAATTGATTTGGAGACAGTACGGCGCTATCGCGTGACCGCTGACTTCAATATTCCAGCTTACTGGTGTGGTCAGTTCTCGGCGCCCTGGCGCCTGTTACTGAGTCTTTAATTACCCTGTGTAAGTCAGCGATAAGATACACAGTCTCATATTGGTAGAAGATTCCAGTGATTCCAAGCGAAGCTCGCTTTCACCGCCGACATTATTATTTGCTTTAAAGGTCAGAAGATAGGAAAGTGTCAAGATATAAAATTAAGAATTAAGGCTGTATTTGACTGTTACAAATAAAATATTAATATTTATAAAGGAAAATAAATCTTTTTGGTAATGTGATAGAAAAATTAATAAGAGATAACATGAAGAAACTACAATAAAAGCCACTATGCCTCGCTTTTAATGCGAATCACGAGAGAAGTTTAGTTTGTCCTATATCTGACGTTCAGTTCGCTTAGTTGCAACAACATGGCGCCACGCGGGCAAGCACGCAGTGAGTGCCCAACAAATTGATTTTTATTTCAACTTAGAAGTCAAGGAGGAAAGCTTTTGTTTTAAGAGTACAATTACCTTAATCCTTTTAAAGTACAACAAAGGTTCCGAGGGAATTGCTTCATTTGTTTGTTAGGAGGCCTAAATAAAGCAATAGGCACTTACAACCGTACACTGTTCTACCGTTATCATCGTTGTTCAGTATAAATTCATGCGCAAAAGTACCCGCATCCCCAGAATAAACACAATTACGAGCAGACACGAAGGTAGCGGCCCGCTACGAAATGACATCCTCCAACGGTTGATGCAAATTAATACCTTTTAGACTTGGTAATTGATTCTTCACTCACGTAACTTTTATTTTCAATAACAAAGTACCAAAATTCGTGTTCTGTTATTTTGAGCTATTTACAGAAGAAAAGTTGCAAAATTATTTTGGAAACCATTTATAATACAAGACTTTTTAACTTCTTCGCAACGCCTCTCAAATCAATAGCTTTGTAAGTAATTTCAGCTCGAGCAGGCTCCTTGGTTGTATGATAAAATGAACAGCCGTCTGAAAAAACATTTATAAGGATCGATTTAAGAAACTCATGTTAAAATAATGCGGTATCACATCAAGATCAACATGAATTGAAACAATGGCACCTTTCGTGACTGAGTTTTCATTTTGTGACAGAAATATAGACTTAAGAAGCTATTAAAGTTTAAAATAGCTTGTGTTTATTCATACAAACACCATGCATCTCGGCTTTGTATAAAGTATGCTTCTATAACCAGACAAACTCATTTTATCGATCAAACTGCCAACTTATCTCATTATAGGGCTTATGGGCGCTACGGCAAAAGCGTTCGAGGAAGAAATATAGTGCGGTGATGTTTTATTTTATTTATAAGCGTAAGCAGTATCATAAATGTCTCTTGGGGTGTATTACGCATGCTACATTACTCGTTTTAGATAAATGAACCTGTATCCCATACTGTTGTACATGGTATACAGTATTGATTCCGACTGTTCCCTTTCTCGTCTTGCCGCGGCGGAGCCCTTTTCAGCATTAAATATTTATTCAGGCAGATAGGAAGGAGTTCCTACAGAACTTAGGTGGACGTAACCTGCCCTCCCACGAGTATGACCGCCATCAATCGCCAACATATATACTTAATAGACATGAACCAAGTCTGGGTAAAGTTGCACACCCGTATAGCCAATAAGGACAGCATCTATCACAAGAGGGGATAATTCCAACAAAGAATTGAGGCTCTCAAGTCCAGCGGAGTGTTCATAATCCCTTTTCAGTGGTAAAGAAAGCATTCTTCTTCGTGTGATTGTAAGTATTTAAGCTCCCGAGTCATTAATTTAATTACACGGATCGTCCAGGATGACTTTACAGCTTAGTAATAATAATAAATTCTTACACTCACTCTAATTTACGCACATTAAGTATCATTAAGAGGTTTATAAATAATGAATGAACGAATAGAATAACATAATCTAAGCATCAATATTTATATCTTATAAGCTCAGTACAAATCTGAGCTTGAATCTCAAAATACATAAATAAAATAAGTACAATTTAAAATACCTTGTGTTCGTTAGACAAATACCAGCTTGGTATTCGAACCCGGGAGACCAAACAGACTCTTACCGACTTTATAAAAATCGCACTTTTAAATAGAACAAAAAGCGTTAAGTAAAGGTTAATGTGCTCCAAAATAGAAATGTAACATTAAAAGCATCTGGTTACAAAAATAAAGATTACACTAATCACAAGGTGATTTACGGGAACCTTATTTTTTCTGCTTATTTTAAACGGCCATGGATGAGCGCAAATACCATTAAAGTGAAAAACTCTGCCATAAAAAGGGTCTGTTGAAATAGGGCTATTCATTATTCAGGGATATTCCAGAGTCTTTCGCCCGATGTTTGCGTGTTTAACGATATTTTAGTTCTGCCTACAAATAAGCTACAATTACGAGATAATTATGACTGAAATCTATAATAATAAGAATTTGAGAGGTAGCGTATTACGCCCTCGAATTAGGAGCGCATGCCTTGGGGGAGTAAAATAATACTTTTCAAAGGTCGCAGTCTAATAATAAGATATCTACGTTTACTAACTTGCCCTAGTGATGTCTTCTGTTTTCTCTTTTTTTTAACGATACTATAGTGATATTATAGTGGAAAAATGATGATCTTTTACCTGATTTTTAGTTAAAAAGGTTTGTGCTTTTCTAATTTTCACAGGTATGACGTGCCACAAAGCTACAGCCTACACAGTAAGGCCCGGACTCTACTAAAGCAGACATATGAGGAGATGTTCGAAGCGGAGACGAGAAGAATTTTTTTTCAACAAAGGTGTATCCAGCACAGCTGAGCGGAGATCCGTACTGACTAGACTGTAGGCGAGATGCGTACTGACTAGACTGTACGCGAGATGCGTACTGACTAGACTGTAGGCGAGATGCGTACTGACTAGACTGTAGGCGAGATGCGTACTGACTAGACTGTAGGCGAGATGCGTACTGACTAGACTGTAGCGGAGATGTGTGCGGTGTTTGTCAAGATTGCAGTTTAGTTCGATTTGACACGGAAGCCGCCACTAGCGGGGCCGCTCATATCTTTTCTCGTCTCCGCTGCGTTCAGTCGGCCGGCGCTAGCTTGCGAGGCACAGCTCACATCTCCGCTAGCTCGCTCGCGCCATACAAATATGATTCATCACCGCTCGGTGGTATCCAATGAAGCTGAGCGGAGACGAGATGTGTGAATAACTAATTTCTATTGGTTGTTTAAAACACAGCTCTTCTCGTCTCGTCTTCGCTTTTGTGGAGTCCGGGCCTAAAAGATTTGTTGTAGAACTTAGTGACAAGTGAAGAGTTTACTCGCTTTGAAGTACCTAGTCATGTCTCTGTGTGATGGAGTCACATAACGCACTACACACAAGGCTGGATTCGGAAACCCCTAATTATTGTTAAAAATAGCTTTCGTAATCGAACGCACGAGAATATCGCCATCGACTTCCTCCTAGTTTAAATAATATTAATGTAATAATATTAATTTGAGTTTATTCATATATTGTATAATAAATACTTAATGATATTTAATTCGGATAAGATTATTATAGTGAGCGTGGAAGTGTATATTTTACATAAACATTTCACTACAGTTAGTAGTGGGTTTAAAAATCTGTGATAAAAAGTTATTTTTCTTCTCTTTGTTTAAAATCTAATAAGTTCCTTCTCCATGTGGAATCTCTATTCAATTCTCTAAAGTCGTAAACCTCATATTGTAATATTTATTACATGGAAAATTTTAAGCACAAATTTGTAGGATCCGTTGAGTGTAGCTTGTGGTATGATTAGCGTTCTCGAGAGACGTTGCCGGGAATGTTCCAGTTTTGATAAAAAAAAAAGAAATATTTTTAGGCACACGCTGCTGCTAAGTGGATTAAGCATTAATAACAGTGTTTTCATTAGACGTAGAGTAGAGAGGGATGGAAGTTTCAACTGCCTCGGTAGTATAGTTGGTTAGCCCATCGGAATTAGATCCAGAGGCCCTTGGTTCAATCCCTACGGCCTTAATTACACGACGCTAGTTAAAACTAGTTACTAGTTCTAATTACCAATGAGTCTAGAATGTCACAGTACTATATTTCAATGGCGGTCCGTACATGACTCAATCACAAACTGGTTTATAACGCGTTAACTAATCACTTCCGACTCGACATGCTGGTTGCGCGCTATTTACGGATTTGTATTGGAAACTGAAAACTGAAATCTGCCACTCTCCAAGACACAAGTTAGATGATATTTTTTGAAAACTATAATTTTAAATCCTCGTTTTTTATATAAAAAAAACAGCATATTCTGGCTCAAAAAATCCCAAAGCCCAAAGATATAAAATTCAATTCAAATAAGTAACATGTGTCAGTAATGACAGTTACCTGTTACGACTCGTCCTTGTCGAAATATTATTTTTATTTGGTTGAGGGTTCTTTCTCGCTTACACACAGCCTTATCATCACTTAACATCACCAGGTGAGACCAAGACCAACAGCTTTCCCGTTAACTTAATATAGTACAAGTGGACAGACGCCGTACCGATCTTGGACCAATTGCGGACTCATCTCTCCAAAATTTGCATCCAGCGCATCCTTCAATACTTTGGACACGTGGCCAGATGAAATGAGAGTTTCGAAAAACTTATGATGCTAGGGTACGTGGAGAGAAAGAGAGAGGGGGTAGCGGAGTAGTGGTAGAACACCTTTTTAAGTGGATAACCTTGTTAAGGTACTCCTTTTCACTAGAGAGAGCACAGGATAGAACCACCTGTAGGTCTATTCACTAACTTTTTTGTCAGAAGAAAGAGATAATCACCGAGTGAATTACATATCCATTGCTGTTTTAAACGACATGCTATTATGGCACTTGTCGTGTAAAAGCAGCAATGGATATATAATCCATTTCACTGATACGTGATCACCACAGACATTCCTCTCTAGTTCTCCTTCCCCTCAGTAATGAGGCGTCGATCGGGAGAGAAAGAGATAGTACACTTACAGCGATTTCGACACAAAAAAACTACCAGTATAGGTGCTGTATATGAAACGATCACGTCTAAAATATATACAATTTTGCGGAAGGGACAATATATATTCATACACATTTTTTAAAGTAATGTATTGGCCCACTGGCGGCTCAAAGTAACTGAGCTCAGGGTCGTCTTACAGCTTATACAATTGTATTAGACCGTTCCGTAAAGGCTAGGTAAACCATAGATTTACAATACCTATGTCTATCCTAAGCTTTTCTAGAGATTACATATGACACTTGTTCTATGAATCGGAAGAAATTCATATTGGTATTTTGTGTTATGATGTAGAGCGCCTGTACGAGGTACATCGAAATACAATAGAAATACATCGGTATTGTTTTGGCCATGAATAATATAAATATAATACGAGTAGGTTGGGGAAAAAGTTTCTTCGCATTTTTTAAGAAAATTCAAAACATTTTTTAATATAGTTTATATACATTTAACTAAAGTATGTAGGTACCATTTTGTTCGATAACTTTTTGCCATCTTGTAGGTAGGGACATGATCCCATTGCTATAGAAATTTTGGGACTTCTGGTCAAAATACCGCGACAAGTGGTTTTGGCAGTCCTCTCGTGATGTTAACCTGACACTGCCTAAAGAATTCTGAAGAGACCGAAACAGGTGAAAATCTGAAGGTGCAAGGTCAGGACTATACGGCGGATGCATTAACACCTCCCAGCCAAACTCTCTTAATTTTTGATGAGTGGCTAAAGATGTGTGAGTTCTAGCGTTATCATGATGAAAAACCCCACCCCTTCTGTTGATTAATTCCGGCCGCTTTCTCTCAACTTCTTGCTTTAATCTCATCAGTTGTTCGCAGTAGAGTTCAGAATCGATGGTCCTGCCTGGTGGTAACAGCTCATAATGAATAATGCCCTTCCAATCCCACCACACACACAGCATCACCTTGTTGCGAGTTAACCCGGGTTTCGCCACAGTCTGTGAAGCCTGACCTGGCCTTTGATGACCACGACCTTTTTCGCACGTTCTTGTCGTACGTGATCCACTTTTCATCACCAGTTATCAGCTTCTTCAAAAATGGTTCGGTTTCATTACGTCGTAATAAAGAATCACAAATGAGTACACGGTTCATTAGGTTTCTTTCAGTGAGCTCGTGAGGTACCCAAATGTCGAGCTTTTTTGTGTACCCAGTTTTTTTCAAATGCGCCAAAACTGTTTTGTGGTCAATTCCCAATTCTTCAGCTACGTCGTAACTACTGACATGCCGATCTTGCTCCACTTTTTCGAAAATGGCATCCATTTTATCTGTAATAGGCCGACCAGAGCGACATCAAAATTTCCGGATTGAAAACGCTTAAACCAAATTTGTGCTACTCTCACGGACACTGCACTAGGTCCATAAACATCGCAAATTTTTTTCGCGGCTTGCGTTGCATTTTTACCTTTTTTGTAGTAAAATTTTAAAATGTATCGAATTTCTTCATTAGATTCACGAATCTTGGCGGTACGAAAAACAAATGAAAATCACACATTTTCCTAATTTGAATTTGGAATTACGTTCTTTAAAATTTAAACTTTCAATGATACCAAAACCAGCCAGATACAAATAGTATAGCCAAAGAGATTTTATTACAAGTTTATACATACTATAATGCGAAAAGACTTTTTCCCCAACCTAATATAAAAACGTCGACTTCATGTGAAATATTTGTTTACTACCCTCTCATCATATACTAAATTTTTACTAATCTTATCTACCTAGGTTATCCTCAGAAAGATTGCATTCTGTTTTCCCATCCTTACTGTAGGACCAAAACACCGTCATATATTTGAGTTTATTTGCCACGCTTATAATAAAAAAATAAGCAAAAGTACCCACATAAGGTATCAGATATTACAACATTCATCGTACGGCAGGATTACTTTGCCTGTAAAATGGAAATTGCTGAATTATATACAGCCAGCAAAACAAGACGGTCGCTTGGGAGGGAAAGTAGATACTTTAATATTGAAGATAGATAATTTTTTGAAAGAAAATTTACCTGTACGCTTTGAAATAAACTTGCCCGAATTTAAATAGGTTGGAATTGTAGCTAATGAAATTTTGTTTTATTTTACTTTACTAAGAAGCTTATATTTACTTGATTTATATTTATACTCTTCTCCATTCTCTTTAATCATAATATTACAAAGTCTCTTTATGAATAGAAGTATTTAATTAAATGAAATTAATTAAATTAAGATCCCCGACAGCTGAGAATTTCCCACAAAAAGTGAATAATTTGACCTGCGCCATTACAAGGCGCTGATCTTTATCTATTAACCATTCATAGATACCAATCCAACGAGCCCAAAACCGATAACTCTCCGGTATAGGTACTGCATATTCATAAAAGTTACAGCATACCAAACTCAGAATCGATAAGACCTGTGAAAATTACTCAGATCCTATAATACCTATTATCCCTACTAATATTATAAATGCGAAAGTAACACATTATGTCTGTCTGTTACACTTTCGGAACTGATTTTGATGAAATTTGGTATGGAGATAGTTTGAGACTCTGGGAAGGACATGGGATACTTTACAACACTAGCGAAGTCGCGAGCGACCACTAGTCAACTATAAAAGAGCTAATGATCACCAAACGGCGTAACAGATATTCTTAAATCATAGAGAATACTTCCGACTAAGTAAACTTTAAAAAAAAAAAATATTACGCTTTCGATGTAATCCTTCGGATTTACGTCACTGCGAACCTTCATACTGAGCAAGATGATACTGCTCTGTAGCGTCAGTTTTGTGCCTGAAGAGAGGGAAGGGAAAGGAATGGCGACGTTTAAGCCGTAAGCGCACACCTGAGTTTTCTTGGCATTGAACTCAACTTAGTTAATTAAAAACATAGTTGTATATTATGATATATTTTACGAAAAAGTATATTTTATACGACATGAGTAATATAGGGTTTTCTTAAAGATAAAATCTTAAGTCAGTTCTTATTTAACATCGAGGTAAGCACTTATTTTTCGAACGCTACGGCGCTTACCGTTTTTTTATTTGCTCCTATTATCGACTGTTTCGCCCGCGAATGACTTAGAGGCTTACCAAAAGGAGAAAACACTCATTGTCAAGCATAGTATCTGAAGGCCTTTTCTGTCTAAGGCTAAGGCCCGTATTACAGAATGACACTCAGAAGCCAAACATGTCTTGAGAATCGTCTGTCACTTTCTATCACGCACAAAGTGATAGAGACGTAGGACGCTCAAGTCGGCGTTCATTCTGGAAACTTATTCTATAATACGAACACTAGAGTTTCTCCCGAGTTCTTGTTATAAAAACACGTGTTGAGTGACTTCATTTTTAACCTCAATCAACCGTACAATTTTTGTTATTTTAGTTACATTTTCACTTGACATTGGCAAAATGCGTACGCTTAATGCGACGCGACGCCACTAATTAAGAATAGTAGTAGTATATCCTAATAGGTAGGATTAACAGTTACGACAGTTAAATAGAAGACAGCTCAATGATTGTGGGTGTGACACATGTATCTGCTTTATTTCGAAGATTCCTCTCGCCATTTATTATTTATTTATAAAAATACATTTCCGTTTTTTAGTTACCCTACCATCCATCCATAGCTACCAAGTACATACTATATTATTGATTCACCGAGCGTGATATACAGAGAGAGCAATATTTGGTATGTTAAAATAGCCAGTTTTGCCATAATAGCTCTAAGTTTGTCTCATACTAATTCCACGCGATCAGTCCATTTCATGCGACTGTCTATAACAAGGCCAAGGTGTTTCTGTTTTTCAACGGCTTCAAGCTCAGGAAATGGACAAAATGCGATTTCCTATGTAGGATTGTGTGCTTATGTGCAATTATTTTAGGTTGGGTGTTATGCCATGTCTTTTTTGGGTTGAACATTAATTTAAAGGACAGCAATGCACCATGTGACCATTTGAGTAAATTAGTAAAATTTATATAATCTATTAAGAACATTGATATAGGAAACTGTAGATCGGAAACGTGAGTATACTAACGCGTATATTAGAGCGAGATAGATAGACGCAGGGGGCCTAAGGAGGCCTGTCAGTCACGTAGAAAAGAAAGCAACTGTCAGACTGCAGTACTATTTTTCATGCACACATGCGCATTACGCACACATCGGTGTATTTTTTTGGTCTCATCCTAGTCGATTCATTGCCAATCTATAAACGTCAGTAATAATAAATCTATGATTAAGAATTACTTAATTAATTTTAATCAACAGTCATTACTAAAGAGTTTTTTATTAATAAACTTTATGCTATCGTGGGAACGTGACAGTAAACAAACAACGCTTAATTATGGAGTAAACATCTTACGTGTACTTTTAATATCAAATCCCTTGCTCACTTAATTCTAGTTAGGGTGACACCAAGATTTTCCTCAAGACAAGGAATGACTAGCTCTTTTCTCTATTTAATACAACTTCCTTAATTTTAGGACAGCTTCAAAATTCACGATGACGCTCTACTTTTGATATCATTTTTAATGTTACTTAATTTATCGGTGTGAGATCTCGCCAAGGGCCCCGTACAGAACTACCGCGTTTATTTTTTCAACATAGTCTTCAATGTCAAATAAATAGTAATATTTGTTTCATCTTTCGTAAAAGATCTCTTATGAATCTGGTGGGTACGCCATTTGCGTACATTGGCGTCTAAGCGTAACTTAAACCTTGTATTCACTAGGGAACAAATGTTCTCTGACATGTGTCACTCGTTATGTCGGGCAACGTTGGGCGATGTCGTTCGATATTGCCAGTTAATTTGTATTGCGATTATTTGCACAGCCCATTTATGAGTGATTCAAACCGCGAATTCGAATCCCGTTTGTGAATGCACATCTCTGTTTGTCATTGGTCTGGGTGTTTTTATATGTATTACTAGCTGTGCCCGCGACTTCGTCCGCGTAGAATTTAACAAAATAAAAAAAATAAAAAAGTAGCCTAAGTTACTCCTTATTACACCAGCTACCTGCCAAAAAAAATCCCGTCAAAATTGGTCCAGCCGTTTCAGAGATTAGCCGGAACAAACAGACAGACAAAAATTGTAAGAAAAAATTTTGGTGTATGTACCTTATACAGGGTGTAAAAGACATGAACAGTTAAACGAGAACCATGTATTCTGCTCACCATCATAACATTTTTTTGCCTATAGACTATACTTACCTGGGAAATTGATAGTTACGATTTTATTAAAGGTCAAAGTCATAATTTTTTTTTTCATTTTATTATGAAAACGTATTCTATACGTTATTTCTTAATTATTGTCCCAAGAAACATTATCATTTTCTTTAGTATTTCATAACAAAAAATGGCTTCAAAACGTTAGGGTTCAATGTATCTCACTCGATGCGCAAGGACACTAACGAACGGGGCAGCCGTCTGGCAAAATTATCGCGGTTTTGCGAGTTGCGTGCGAGTTGTGCCCTTTACATTGCGCGGTACAATTTGCAATTTTTTTTAACACCCAAAAATAAAAGTCATTTCCCAGCAATATTTTTTTTGAAATATGTCTTATTATGATGTATAGAATACATGGTTCTCGTTTGACTGTTCATGTCTTTTACACCCAGTATATTCATATATGCATGTAGTAAAAAACGGTTATTTCAATATTACAAACAGACACTCCAATTTTATTTAATATGTATAGAGTATAGATGTACTGACAAAAGTTACTGTATAAAAACGTTGAATTATTATTATTCTATACGTTTACTCGATTAATCTCATTAGCCAAAGAGGATTATTAGTTATGGGCTACTAGTACTCCGTAGGGGCTACAACTATTCATTTTTAACATTAGCAAAATAAAATAAGGACAAAAGGTGGTAAAATAATTCGCATGTTTCAAACTTAGCTGACTGACTGACTTCGCTCTATATCGCATTACATCTCTAGCAATAGTCACCGCTTGTATAGACGTCTGCTCTTCTATACGTGTTTATAAACATAATTATAATAGCGAATAAGATTATTTTTTATTAATGCGATGCATACATTTGAACTAGCCTCCGATTAGTCGACAAAAAGTTCGACTATTTTACATATTCATATTTATTATACGTACATAAATTACCTACATGTATTGTACATGCATATTAATTTTCTACACTTCTTCTCTGCCTATATGAACTTTAATTATTCCAAACCTCTCACTCCTCTGTGCGCACAATATGCTCAAAATGGAAGTAACTACACAGTCATAAAAATTTCTACGTTTTAGTACATAATATTACCACTGAAATAACTGTTGTAATAAATAAAAGTGCCACAATAAATTGTCCAGCCCTCTTAAGACCCTTTCCCAACTATTCAAAGTACTTTCTTAGCCGCAGAACTCTTAATTGTACCCTAAATTTATATTCTCGTATCTTATAACATAGCTTGATGTCAGAATGTGAAATAGATTTCAGGACACAATAAAATGTGTTAGGTGCCGGTGGCGTGACCCGCCGCGCCCTGCCTCAGAGCGCTAATGGCAGCACAAATGATGGATAGCTCGAACACAAAACGACACAATCGTATTTTAAGTAACTGTACCACTAAAACAAAGAAGAAATTTATGGCTTAATCAAATCTTTGCTTTCTCACTGCATTTAATGCCAAATTTTGTAGTAATCCTATGCGTGACCGGTAACTACAGTGGTATAAGCCAATTATTTTTGCGTTAACCTTAAATGTTATAAAAATCTACGTTAAGTAAAATGTACGGTATTTTAATCAAAGAGAAGACAAAGCGATATTAACAACATCATTTGGACGAGCAAAGATCGTCCTCGTTCAGATTTATTCGAGCTACTGAACTGTGAACATTTAATGACATCGAGCAGGAAGTTTGAGCGCACATTGATCCAGAACAATATTATTGCAGTAGAGTCAGTGTATTTTGAATAGTTTGATTGTTTACATCCGTTATAGTTTTTATATACTAACATAAATAAAAAGAACACTTTGATTAGAAGACCGTATTTGTTTAAACATTAACCCAGAATAAACCTTATTATTAAAATGAAATCATAAGTATAATAAAAAAGCAATAACGTTTCATTTAAATAGTTCTCCAAAGTTTCAATTATTTTTGACACCTCTACAGGATTATTTGTAAAGCACTTATTACCTCCAAACCATTTGAAGATCCCATCAACACAAATAATTTTTAGTACGGTGAACCTGATGGTAGGTGATCAGGCAGTAAGTGGAAGCTAGCTTCAAATTGAACCTCAACCACTAAAGAACTGACTATCGTATCACTAACTCTCGGGATATAACAAGGCTGTCACACTATTGGAAGGGAACGACCTAAAAGATTGAGACCACAGACTAAATTGGCCCCACCTATTTCAAAATTGAATTTAATCCATTCAGGACTAGCGACATACAAATCTTTCCTCTTTATAATATTAGTATACTTGAAGATGTATGGTTAAGAACTCATAAATAAAAAGTAAAATAATTTTCATAGAGATAAAAAAATAAAATGATAACTCTTAGAAATTGAAACTTGAAAATTGTGTAATAAAGTGAAATATACTAAATCTACCGGGCCCCAAAAAGGTATAATTTAAAAAGCAATTACCTAAGTCGACCGAATGAGCGTAAGGGTGGAAATAATCAATTTAGATTACCGCCATTCTTTCACATCGCATTGACCTACTAGAGTTTAAAAGGGATACCCAAGGGAATATCGTAGCACGTAATAAAGTACGGTCAACTGAAAATCAAACATTACTCTTTGTATCAAAAGTATAGACAAATTCTTACGCTTACAAAACTCAGAATAGCAAACAACGATCTGTTTGGTTGATTTAAGGACATAATTCATATATTTTGATGTATAATTTATAAGATAGATAATGTCGTGTGTAAAATATATCTTGCAGTATATCTATAACAGAGAAGTTATCAACTTTAATATTAGTGTGTGTTGTAATAATATTTTATAATGAACTCACTGGAGACTCACTTAGACTCAATCTATCAAAATAAAAGTGTATTGGAAACTAATTATCATATTGGATTGCCTTCGTCGTCCTTTCTACTGTGTCGTTAATTATTTCAGAAGCTACAATTTTTCGTCAATTAAAGGTCATTTTAACGGTTTCAAAAGGTCACTTACTTATTAATGTACTTCAAAATAGGCATTGGCACCTACAACACAATAGTTCACTTCGATGACAGCTTAGGTTACGTGTAATTAATTGATGCTTAGCATATTATTTTTATAACAAACAAGAGACTGCAATTTCCCATTGATAAATTTATAAAAATAAGTAGAGCCTAGTGAATAATAAACTCTACTTTTTTGAATGAATTCTCGAGAGCACCCATTTCATTGTTACCGAAAGAAACAGAGTCGCACGAAGCACAATGATGACAATGAGAAGTTTTTGTTCTTCTTCTTGCAAAAATATAGAGCGAATGGTGCTGCCATTGTTGCCACTGCAGTTGCAAAATAACTCTTATTGCAAGAGAAAAAGTGCCATAATTTTGTGCTTTATCTACATTTAAGCGTAATATGCCGCCACCGCCATAAGACGAAATAAAATAACACGGCCGTATGGTATGTTTCAATATTAGGTTTTTGCCGTTCAAGAGATATATGATTCCTTATAAATTGGATTAGGTAAAGCCATATATTGTTAATATTATCGGAAAATGGATTAAGGATTAGCTTTATATTATAATATGGGTATGAATCTACTTTAACTTTAGGTAACCTTAATCTTGATTAGATCTATCAAACTGAATCTTTAGTAGGTAACTTCAACCTCAAACAACGACGAACTGTAATTTATAAGTACTCTAACAATATTCCATGACATTAATATTTTAAATTACCTTTTATATAAAGAGCAGGGCGGTAGGAGCTTATACGAGCAGAGCGGATTGATTAAAAAACCAGATTTATTGTTTTTGTATTACGGTTGTTTTTAGCTAGCAGTAAAGACCTGAAAGGAGATGAAGGCTGAAATATGGCTGCCCGTATATTCCGTATAGTTCATATATTCCCCTAAATTCGAGTTACTGATACATTGTTCTCTACTTCTCTTGCAATGAAGTTCTGATGGCTGCAGATTTTAAAATCGACTATAAGTGAATGTAACCTTGCTCATAGTGAGCGGCGCATCCCGCGCCTGCACACTCAGAAAACTATTATTTTTTCTTAACAACATGCTACTTTTTTTTCATATGAATATTTAAATAGTGAAAAAATCTTTTTTAATACGCTAAAATGTAAAACGTTTTGAAATGTTTTTATACTGATGTGTTGTGTAAGTAGTATAGTTGCACACGTATATTTATTCCTAATTAACGCTTTTATTTTCAATGCGTGTTGATCGTTCGAAAACTGGTAAAAATTATGTTACTTCTTGTCGTCCCTTAAGAGACCTTGGTTGGTCCTGTTATCTTTAAGACGAACTTCCCTAGAGGATTTCTAGTCGGCGATCATCTCCCGCGGGGAGTATCTCTACCGATCATAGTCCCTGGGGCATTCAGCCTCGCAACCGTCTAGAGTCTGTACTCTCGCGCTCCCTAAATACAAATCAAAATAAAAGCACATTACCAAGAACCAGTTGTTAGAAACTACTTCAAAGTTACATTACTTTTGTTTAATCTAATATATAAAATTCTCGTGTCGCGGTGTTTGTGGTTAAACTCCTCCGAAACGGCTTTCCCGATTCTCATGAAATTTTCTGTGCATATTGAGTAGGTCTGAGAATCGGACAACATCTATTTTTTATCCCCCTAAATGTTAAGGGTAATCCACCCCTTAATTTTTTTTTATTTATGGACAAAATTTTTTGTTTTTATTTTTTATTATGTGGCATTAAAATACATACAACCCTAAATTTTTACTTTTTTTTTAATCACCAACCCCTATTTTTTTTAGAGCTATTATAGTAATTTAATCATTTTTGTAAGGCAAAATAACGTTTGCTGGGTCAGCTAGTCTTATATATAAAATTTCTATGTCGCAATGTTAGTTACCGTACTCCTCCGAAACGGCTTGACCGATTTTCATGAAACTTTGTATGCGTATTCAGTAGGTCTACGAATCGGCTCCTATTTATTATCCATACCCCTAAGTGATAAGGGTTGTTCACCCTTAATTTTTTTTTTATTTTTGGACGATATTTTTTGTTTTTATTTTTTTATTATGTGGCATTAAAAATACATGCAACCCTAAATTTTTACTTTTTTATCACCAACCCCTATTTTTTTATAGCCATTTTAGTAATTTAATCATTTTTGTAAGGCAAAATAACGTTTGCCAAGTCAGCTAGTATTTTTATAAGTATATGACATAAATTTCCTATTCATCCGCATGTAAAATAGTTTTAAACAAAGTACATTTGACACCATCGTGGCGGAGTGGGCAATAGCACTGGCTACATACTAAGCAGTCCGGTTCGAAACCTGGTAGAGAATGTTTGTGTCATGAACACACCACACAGACTTGGCTCACTTGCCTTCGTGAGATAAATATACTTATAGTATAAAATAGATAACAACGGCAATTGTAAAAAAAATAAACCATAAATAATTACACTAATATAATTTTACTTTGCGAACAGTTGGCGGATATTTTACGAAATAAGCCGCAGAATTTGTAACTTCGTTAACAAAGCAATCAATTAGTTTCGTGAATTACCAAAATTCAATCCCAGCCGATTCCCATTGTGTCCGAAACAAACGGGCTCAAAACTCGGGTACAATGAGATGGTTTTGTTCCACTGCTCTTGGAAAAGCTCTGTTACTGTCACAATATTTGAGATAAAGGAATCCTTTCCCAGGTTATATTCGAATTAAAGGCCGCCGTTGGAAGAAAATTAACGCCAATGCCACATTAATATTCATCTTGTAGAATTATCGCTCTTTAACGCGTTTAGCAAACTTTAATAAGTTCTAACAGAAGGGTTTAGGTGGCAACTCGCCCCTAAAATTTAGGTTTACATTTTTTATCGCAGTTCCAAGTTCCTTCTAAAATCTACCAGATGATTAGGTATATAAAAATAGCCACCTCTGTGGTATAGTGGTTCCCATTCAGAAGAACATTTGAACATTTGTGACCCACATACCCTAACAAGTTTTGCTATGTGATGCCGGCAGAGTAGAATACCATCACCTCATATACTCCAATGAGTATCGTAGAAGGCGACTAATGGATAAGCAATGGGGTATTAACCTTATACTCCGTCCACCAATCCGCATTGGGCAAGGGTGGTGGACTACTGTCTAAACCTCCTTCAAGGAGAGGCCTTGTATCCCAGCAGTGGGTCGAATCATAAAGGCTGTTACGATGATGATGATGAGGGTTTAAAGTCAGCTTATCACTATCAAAGTTTGTCATATAGCGTTGTCTATATGTCGTGGCCCGATCGTATAATTGTCCAGATCATGAAATGCTTGGACATATCGTCTACCTACATATCACACAGATTACTACATATACATAGATTAGACTCGCCCACAAACAGTCCACTCCGCTTGGTCTTAAAAAAAATAACGTTGACCCTATGATCACTCCTGACCACTAACATTTTTAGATAATGGGCTACTCGACCAGTGATCGAGATTTTTATGGTCCAGTAGCATTTCATGATATGCCACTCATTTCATGATCTGGTCAATTATACGATCGGGCCACGACATATGCATACGTAGTATAAAACAAAGTCGCTCCTTCTGTATGTACTCTTATGTTCGTATTATAGAATAAGTTTCAAGAATGAACGCCGACTTGAGCGTCCTACGTCTCTATCACTTTGTGCGTGATAGAAAGTGACAGAAGATTCTCAACACATGTTTGACTTCTGAGTGTCATTCTGTAATACGGGCCTTAGAACTATTAAACTACACAACGGTTTTCAATGTGGTTTTCATCAATTGATAGAGTGATTCAAGAGGAAGTTTAATACGTATAATTCGTGAAGTGATAAGTAGACTGTCCAGTGGTGTCTTAACCACTACTTTACTTCACTCCCGAACTCTTGTTCGGGAGTGAAGTAGATTTATACCTTCAATCTTATTATCATGATACTAAATATCAGATAAGAGTGTATTCCAAGTGTTTGCCGGTCAGTTAAAAAAGGAATTGATCAAGTTATTATATCATAACAACATTTATTTAAGTATTTTGTAATGAAAATATTACTAAATTGATCAAATAACAGTAATAGAAAAAAAATCTGTCACTGTTAATTAGATTAACAAACGTCCTGGTCTTTGGCTTTCGATTCTATGTTTACTCAAGTATTGTTAATTTTTGGGTTAGTTGCCCCTTGTTTGCGACAAGCTGACAATCTGTCACTATTTCGAGGCAATGAATAGCCCATTATGCCATATGTGGCTTTGTGTGTAACAAAATGTGGCTCTGCTCAACCCCTCTTAGGACTACGAGCGTGATATTATACTACGTTGTATTTTGTACGAGTTTTCCGTGCAAGAGTTGCCAGGCCATAAATAATAATTTTTCTTCGTCGATATTGGAGGTATAGTCATCAAACAGTCACCCCAATAGGCTTTGAACTTAATGTTTATGGATAAAGGTAGAAGATTGATTGTAGAAATTTGGCAGTTTTGGGTAGCCCGTCACTCAAGTGTCTACACAGCAAGTAATGGAGATAATTAAAAAACTCTCTATTACACGGGTATATCTCAAAAGAAAATGCTGTAATCAATTCCTGAATAAAACGACTTTAAGTAGAGTACATTCATTCAATCAGTGTTAGGATGTCTGTCACTCAATCATGAAAAGGGTTCAAAGGGTTTGGATGAAATTAGGTGGATTGTAGAGTCTTAGTGCCTAGATAAGTGACAAACGATGGACGGCGTTTCTACGAATAACAACGAAAACTCTAAGAGTGTCCGCACATCGAATGCGGTGCGGCGCACTTTATCTGCAATGCTTGCTGACGCTTCGCGTCGACGTTAGTACTACCGACACGGCGCAGTACGGGTGGCAAACGTGCCACGCCTCGCCGCGCCGCGTTTGGTGTGTGGTGCTCCTAACATTTGACACGAAGGTCGCCCGTAATACGTCAGTTTCATACAGTATATTCTTTTCGTCAAACGTTCGACACAATCGATTGGCCCTGGCTAGGCACTCGGTTTGAAAAATTTTATCTTCTTAATAAGTTCCTGTAGAATGAATCCACTGCTTTGTTTGAAAAGTAAATCTGCGCGAGTGAAGAATTCATTCATAATTTCTTATTTTACAGAGAAGCTCTGGATTTTCATCTCTCGTCAGTGATGATAAGGATGTGCGTGTGGTATGAGGGCTCATTTTTTGAAATTAATCATATTTTTATGAAATCGAGGAAGAATTTAGGAAATAATTGTGTAGTCTTCATGGTGAAGATAATAAATTTGTGAAATATATAGTGAGAAAGTTCTGGTCAATTAACTGGAACACTCAATCTGCCAACCAGAGAAAATACTGTAACTCAGATCTCAAAATATACTAGATGTATGTTTAACATTTGCATGTGGAAAAATTGTGTTGAATTTCTGAGACCTATTCACAAATATCCAAAAGATTTTAACGGTTTATTAGGATTTGGTAAAGGTTTATTTAGAACACTCAATTCTCTTATGGTGCATACGGAGTGTTCAAAAACTTGCTAACTTCGGTTAAATAAATCGTTAATATTCTTACTCTGCTTTACGAGTACAACTTAAGAGTCAATTTGTGACCAAAAACCTTGACATAAAACGTAATAGTTAGAGAGTAAATAAAAAAATACTTTCTTTTCAACATCCCGTTGGAGAGCTCCGTATTTTAGGGTTTATTTACATAACCCGAACTCATATACAAACGGATGCCACATCAGAAATTGTGAAAATGTTATCACTAAAGTTTTGACACGTTTTCTATTTCTGAGATTGTTTAATTTTAACAATAATCAACTTTATTACATTTGCATACAAAAAATGGCTAGGGTGACATATTTTTTTCCGGACACATTTTTTCTCTACCCTCATCATTACGCACTAACTATTTATTCTATATTATAGTAAAGGGATATTGGTCATAAGTGTTTCGTTTTCGTATGTGTTGAGAGTAGAATGAAATTATTGCGTAAACATTTAATTAAGGCTCCACAAAATATTGAAACCCTGAAGAACGGTATTTTGCGCTGCGTTCTTGTGTTTCTTTTTCTTTCTTAATTTTGAAATGGCCTTTTACCCACTGAGACGGTACGGCGCGGCATGGCACGCTTCGGTTTGCCGCGGCATCCCGCACTATACATATAATAAAATTCAATGTAGAAAAGACACTGAAAAAATTCGACCTGCCTCAGACGGAAATCGAACCCAGCATTTTCCGCAATCCGGGCGGCTGCGTTAACCACTACGCCACCAGGGCACTACTTTCGCTATCGAAATTTGTCAATGCTTAGTGCTTATGTTTTATGGTAAACATTGTTTCATCAAATCTTTGAAATTTGCACTTCTAAGATCCGAACGAAATATTTCTGCAATTATTTCACACACAGTTAAGAGGAAACTACCTTATATTATAAAATATTTTTTGCATTTACAGGCGCGTAAATAGTTTTAAAACTAAAAAAATACAACATACGATTTTTTTTCAGTGCATTTATTCTAGTATTAAAAATATTTACGTGTTTGTAAACGCAAAAATAAAATTATTCCATAAAAAAATACACTGAAAAAAATCAGAGATTTTTTATATATTATGTAGATAACAATTATGAAATACCGCATGATGAATTACTGTTACACATCTTTTAGTTTGTCTTGCATGAAATTACAAGATAAATTAGAAAAAGTGTGTTTTTTACCGTTTAAGAATGTAAAATCTTTCAAGTTCGCTCTTGCTTGGAGTACCTACTGTACTGCTGCTTTTGGGACGGATCTGCACAATATCAGCTAGATGCAATGGACTTGGTGGAGCACCATGCCAAGAGACTCATCGGAAATGACACACTCATTGAGGCTAATCTCCAGAGCCTCGACCACCGACGACGTGTTCCTTGCCTCTTGGTTTTTAATCGGTTTTATTTCGGAGTGTGTGTGGAAGTTTTAACGTAAATAGATTTATCGCTCCGCCCCTTTCCGGCACCGGGAGACCAGGGGCAGCGAAGGCTTTCACATTATGTTGTTGATATTCCTTCCATTCGCATGAAGCGATTTGTTTTCGCTTTCATTATAGGAACAGCTAAGGAATGGAACTCTGGCAAGGTCTGTTTTCCCGGATTAGTATAATCTGGACATCTTTAAGGCCAAGTGAAAAAACATCTTTTAGGCGACCAACTTAGACATAAATAGCATAAAAAATGTTTACGAGTACAAACCCAATTATTTTATTTTATATTGTAATATTGGTATAAAAATAAAATAATAAATATAATATTTTTATAAATGAGTACACAGTGTCAGGATTGATAGACGAATATATTTAAATTTTAATAATGTCAACTACATCAGTCTATAATGGCCAGTTTTAGTTTATGTAAGAAAACCTTATTACAACACGCTCCCTTAAACTAACATTGGTCACATATTTATGCAATAGACTGTACCTACAAAACACTAACAAAAACATACTAAAGTTAAGAACTTATTGACAAGTTGTCAAAACAGAATTTGTGTTTTGGATATGGCAGCGCCTTAGTACAAATGTCTGCCACCATTTCAGTTGTAGGTTTGTACATTATTTTAATTAAGTTTTGTGCAACCGCTTCCCTAACAAAATGATAACGGACTGCTACATGTTTAGTGCGTTTGTGAAATACCGGATTGTAAGCTAACTTTTGGGCAGACTGATTGTCATTGTAAAGTTCTATTTCCTTATTACAATCGTAAATAACAACAGGCTCAGAATAACCCAATATTTCACCCAAAAATTGCTTCAAGTACATAGCTTCTTTTGTAGCTTCACTTAACGCAACATACTCTGCTTCGGTAGAAGACAAAGCAACACAAGTTTGTTTTTGACAAGACCATGATACAGTATTGCCATTAATTTTAAAAATATATCCTGTAAATGACTTACAATCTATATCGCTTGCCCAATCCGCATCTGTGTATCCCGTTATATGAAAACTTTTATTTCTGGAACTACTAGCTTTGAAAAATAATTTAGTATTTAAAGTTCCTTTCAGATAACGAAGTACACGTTTTGCGGTGGCCCAGTGTTCCTCAGAGTAACAAGAATTAAACTGACTTAAGTATGAAACACTATAAGACAAATCGGGTCTAGTCATTTGACATATAAACATTAAAGAACCTATTAGTTCTCTGTAAGGCAAATTAACATTACAGGGATTTTTATTACGTATAAGTTTTGTGTTTGGCTCTAAAGGTGTCTTGACAGGCTTACACTCAGTCATGCCAAATTTATCTAAAATTTGTAAAATGTAACGCTCCTGACTTATTGATAGTTCACCACGACCTTTGTCATGAGTTATTTGAACACCCAAAGCATTATTTAACTTACCTAAATCCTTAATCTTAAAAGCTTTTGACAGTGCATTTTTAAGTGAAATTGCCATATTTTTATTATTGTAAAACAGGAAGAAATCGTCTACATATAAAGATATATACAATATACTCTCTCCCGCCCGTTTCACGAAAATTCATTGTTCAGTGTCACATTGCTTGTATTGTAAAGTTAATAATACATCTTTTACTTTAGAGTACCAAGCACGTGGGGACTGTTTTAAGCCATATATGGCCTTTTTAAGGAGACAAACTTTAGACTCCTCACCTGGTTTAATAAACCCAGATGGTTGGGCCATATAAATTTCTTCGAATAAATCGCCGTTTAAAAACGCTGTTTGAACGTCTAGATGTTCTATGTCGAGACTTAGTTCAGTTGCCACAGTGAATAAAACTCTGAGCGACGTGTATCGGACTACAGGTGAAAACACCTCCGAATAATCTTCGCCTTTACACTGTGTATAACCCTTTGCAACTAAGCGTGCGCGATATCGTGAAATATTACCATCAGCATCACGTTTTATTTTAAATATCCACTTGTTTTGTACGATATTTTTATCATTAGGTCGGTCAACTAATATCCATGTTTTATGTTCATGAAATGCATCTATTTCTGTTTGCATAGCCTCCTTCCATTGCTCAGCATTGGGAGATTTTAAAGCTTCTGCCAGGGTAGATGGCTCTAATTGATCGCCACAAAAGTTAGTAATTGGATTACCATACCTTATAGGTTCGTGATGTTCACGTGCAGGATACCTTCTCGGTTCCTCAGGAAACGTACTGCTTGTCGTAGCAATATTCGGTTCTTCGACAGTACTGGTACAGGTATCATTTGTGCCAGTTCCAATATTTGAACTTTCACCCACCTCATTCTCAGTATGCTCTACTGGATGGTCAGGTTCGTCATCTTCATCAGTCTCACTGTATGTAGAAAATGGGAACGGTAATACATGATGTTCATCTATATTGCGTTTTACAAATGAGAACTGATTTTCAATAAATTTGACATCCCTAGATAGAGTGATTTTATTTGTATTATTGTCGAATAACCTATATGCCTTAGAGCTGTCGTCATAGCCTACGAACATAAACTTTTTGCTTTTTGGCTCCAATTTTGTACGTTTATTGTGAATCACGTGAGCATAAGCATCACAACCAAATACTTTCAAATCATTTAAATTAATTGGTTTATTCAACCATAACTCCTCAGGAAGTTTATTTCCTATCTTTTTAGTTGGTGACCTATTAATTAGATAAACTGCGGTATGTGCAGCTTCGGCCCACAATTTTAAATTGCATTTAGAATCATATAGCATACATCTAACTTTATCAAGAATAGTGCGATTCATGCGTTCGGCTACCCCATTTTGTTGTGGAGAATAGGGAACTGTCAATTGATGAAGGATACCTTTTCGTTTGAAAAAGTTTTGTAAGTCCTTATTACAGTAATCCCTTGCATTATCAGAACGAATGACTTTTACTTTTGAAGTACACTGATTCTCTACCATAGCAATAAATTCTTTAACTTTAGAAGTCACTTCGAATTTATTCCTTAAGAAATATATAAATACTTTTCTACTATGGTCATCGATAAAAGTTAGAAAATATTTCTTACCTCCTATAGATTCGACGGGTAGTGGTCCACATAGGTCTGTATGTATCAAATCTAAGTTGCTAGTCGCTAACTCTTTCTTGGGATTTGATATAAATGGATCTCTTGAATGCTTACCTTGAATGCAAATCTCACACGTATTACTTAAAGTATTATCTGTAAAATTAAAAGTATCTACTTGATCACGTAATTGTTTGAGGCTTTGTGTGCTCAAATGACCCATACGCTTATGCCAAAGATCAATGCATTCCATCGGTTTAGTGATATTAGCATATATATGACAGGTGTCAAGTTGATAAGCTTTATCAACTTCTGAACCAGTTACAAAAACTTTTCCAGATATTTTACAATCACTGTCATTAAATATCCTACAACCTTTAGAATCAAACACAGTTACATATCCTTTCTTAACAAGATCAGTTACAGATAATAAATTTACAGAGAGATTAGGTTCATACATTACATTAGAAATAGTATTTACATTATTATTAAAAAGTCTAATTTCTACATTACCAAGTCCTTTACATTGCAATTTTTCACCATTTGCTACAGTCAAGTCAATGGCAGCAATATCTTTGTAGTCTTTCATCCAATCCTTACGACCAGTCATATGATGTGTCGCTCCTGAGTCGATGTACCAAATATCATGGCTATCATTACATACGCTCAAAGCAGATAGAGACTTTGGATTATTGGACTTTGTATTGTCAGATTTTGGTTTGTTTTTGAACCAACATTCTTTCTTAGTATGTCCAGCTTTCTTACAATTCCAACACCACTTCTTATTTTTATTACTATCTTTGGATTTGTTCTTATCTCCAGAATACAGACATGTTTCAATCTCCTTATCATTGCCATTCCATTTTGTGTCTTGTAACAATTTAGTTTTAATCAAGTCACTTGTTATGGTGACGCCGGAGTGCTCTAATGCCATAACCATAGGGTCATATTCTGTAGTTAATCCTTTAAGAAGTACTACGCCCAAAAACTCATCATCTACTGGCTTACCTATAGCACTTAGTTGTTGTCCAATAGAAATTGTATCATTGACGTATGCTTGCATGGTGCTGTAATCCGTTAGTTTGACGGAACATAATTTGCGAAGAAGCTGAAGACGTCTGTTCAATCCTTTGTCATCGAAAACTTTTTCTAGAGTATCCCACGCATCTTTAGCTGATTTGACATTTATCAGATGTGGAAAACAAGCTTTGTCGACCGAGAGATTTATTCTTGCTAAAGCTTTTTCATCTCTCCTGATACGAATATCGGCCGCAGTTGTATCACCCTCAGGGTAACCACTAATACATTGCCAAAGATTTTCGTGTACTAGACTGTTTTTCATAATGAAACGCCAGTCATTATAATTTTCTCGTCCTCGCAATTTTTCATATGACGAAAAACATGACGCACTTTCTTTATCCATTATGAAAATAGTTTTCTAAAAATTAGGACACTGATAGCGATAGGGATAGTGATAGGCCCATAACCTATTGTAATATTGGTATAAAAATAAAATAATAAATATAATATTTTTATAAATGAGTACACAGTGTCAGGATTGATAGACGAATATATTTAAATTTTAATAATGTCAACTACATCAGTCTATAATGGCCAGTTTTAGTTTATGTAAGAAAACCTTATTACAACATTTTATGAATGCATGGTCACCCTAAATACATTTCTAGAATAGAAATATATTAAAGTTGATTATTGTTAAAATTAAACAATCTCATAAATAGACAACGTGTTAAAACTTTAGTGATAACATTTTCACAATTACTGATGTTGCATCCGTTTGTATATAAGTTCGGGTTATGTAAATAAACCCTAAAATACGGAGCTCTCCAACGGGATGTTGAAAAGAAAGTATTTTTTTATTTACTCTCTAACTATTACGTTTTATGTCAAGGTTTTTGGTCACAAATTGACTCTTAAGTTGTGTTCATAAAGCAGAGTAAGAATATTAACGATTTATTTAACCGAAGTTGGTAAGATTTTGAACACTCCGTCTGCACCATAAGAGAATTGAGTGTTCTAAATAAACCTTTACCAAATCCTAATAAACCTTTTAAATCTTTTGAATATTTGTGAATAGGTTTCAGAAATTCAACACAATTTTTCCACATGCAAATGTTAAACATACATCTAGTATATTTTGAGATCTGAGTTACAGTATTTTCTCTGGTTGGCAGATTGAGTGTTCCAGTCAATTGACCAGAACTTTCTCACTATATATTTCACAATTTTTTTATCTTCACCGTGAAGATAACACAATTATTTCCTAAATTCTTCCTTGAATTCGTAAAAATATGATTAGTTTAAAAAAATGAGCCCTCATACCACACGCACATATGATAAGGCACAAGTTTGAAGTGAGCTTCAACCAGAATCCTAGGGACTGGCTATCTTACGTATCATAAATATCGGAATAAAATAATGTTATTAATACTAATAATATGGCGACCAACTTTCATAAGATGGTGTTAGCTACCCAGGCGGACTTAAAACAATTCCTACCACCAGACAAACAGAGCACAAATTTGTACTCACCTGTGACAGAAACCCAACTAAATATAATTACGATGGGCCAATTACAAGACTACGGAAGCGGTTAGCTGGTTTTAAGTAGAGTACTTAAAATCATGATAATTTTTCAAAGATTTTGTTTTATAAAAGGCATAGGAGACTGGAGGGACACTCTTTTGGTCCCATACAATTCAACATTTTAATTTTATGAAAACTAATTACATGATTTTTAAAAAGTGACAATTATTCTGAAAATGTTAGCTTACTTCTCACTAACGTAAAGTAACACATTATTGTTATAACTAGCGACCCGCCCCGGCTTCGCACGGGTGCAATGCTTATGTAAATATGCATGTATTATACATATAAACCTTCCTTAAGAATCACTATATCTATAAAAAAAAACCGCATCAAAATCCGTTGCGTAGTTTTAAAGATCTAAGCATACATAAGGACAGACAGACGGCGGATAGCGACTTTGTTTTATACTATGTAGTGATACGTAGATACGTATGAACTTAATATAACATATTTAGTCAAATGTTGTGCTCGGTTGTCACTGAAATGTAGTGTTGCCCAAATTCAGTCTTGGTCTTGCAGTCTTGGTCTTGGTCTTGCAAAAATGCAAGACCAAGACCAAGAACAAGACCGCGTATTTTTAGCAAGACCAAGACCAAGACTGACCGTGCAAGACTTGAGCAAGAACAAGACTAATCCCGCAAAACTCTTGCGTCTTGCAGCTAGGACTTAGCGCTATTTCACGGAGTAGTTAGGTATAACAGTTCTGTGTATAGGTACGCTTAGGAATTCTATGAGATGCAAAAAACTGTATCAAAGAATATGAAAAACTGGACCTATGCGCATTACGACCAATACCTACCATAAACATACATAGCGAATAAAAAAATATCCATTAAAATCAAACAGAGTGCATGCATAGTTTTGTTTTAACCATCGGCACTTTGATAACGCGGCATCAAAGGTTTTGTACTGACTTCTCAAAGAAATTTGCCGCTTTTCGGAAGTACATGGTGATGATACACGCGCCGGCGGCTTCTTTTGAAATCACATACAACAATCGGTGCCGCCGCGCCGAAATCACAACATTTTACACTAATTGATTGCCGCCACAGGGCCACGGTAATATTATAATATTACCGTGACAGGGCCTAGGTATAGTTTTAAGAGCACAGGTGTTCCAAAGAATAAATAAGTTTCAGTGTGCTTAGAATGGAAACGAATACCTACATTATTGTATTTTATTTTTTATTGAAATAAAAGATAAATCGTAAAACTCTTTTATTAAATTTCATATAAGTTGAGGTTTCAATCTCTTTCTAGAGAGATATTGTTCTTTAAAATACAGTCAATTAATTGTAATTAATTTGTTTTTTACATGTTTTAGCACATGTAAGCTTATAAAGCGTAAATGTTTATTAAGAAACAGTTACTCCAATGGAAAACGGCATATAGCTCAGTTGATGACCATGTGGCAGTTATCGAATTTCTTATCAAATCTTCAGACATTTATTAATCTGATTGGTCTTTACTATGGCTATGTTAATTCCTAAGATCGAAAGTAAACTGTAATAAATAGCAATAGTCTAATAGGTAATTGCAAGACTTGCAAGATTCTTGCTGCAAGACCAAGACCAAGACCAAGACTGGGAGCGCAAGACCAAGACTAGCCAAGTCTCGTCTTGTTCTTGCATTTGGGCAACACTACTGAAATGCAATATTAATAATGTGTTATAAGTAGTAGGCATAACTTTAATGTTTTTGATTTGAACTTTAATGTTTTTGATTTGTATTTTGTTACCATGCCTAATAAATAAATGATCCTAGATCTGGACTGTGTGCTGTATAACTCACGAGCTTAGTGGTTTCAAAAGCCGTCAATGAATTTCCCCTATTTGTTATATGCCACTCACCATAAAATTTTCGTTAAATTTTCTCGGGATTGAACGTGTCATAATACATTTGCAGCGGTAGATGCAGTTAAAAGCCGACCTTCACAAATCTCATTACGGAGAGAAACACGGCGCCTTGATTCCCAAAAGCAATTAGAAGCCAAGGGGAGCACTCTTGCAAATTAAGAGAACATTAAAAATTATTGTATGATTTTCTATTCTACCGTCACCCTAACATCTTTGACCCTAAAATGGTGCAAAGTGGAAAAGATAGGCGGGAATGTAATCATGTTCTCGTAACATACTAATGTTACCCATATCTCTAGACAATATCAAGTTTGAAATAGTACGTTACACCGAAATTCAATTCTTTTATTAACCAATGTCAAAATGTAACTTTAATGTTTTTTAAAAATCACGTGATCATTTAAAATTCAAGCTTGGCTTTCGAGATGCTAAAACCATTTGATGTGCAAAATGATTGAATATCCGCGGCTTTTTGCCGTCCCACGCCAGACACGTTTGTCAGTCTCGTTTGTTTTCTGGTTTGCATTCGTCGAGAGTACTCGTCCTCATTCGTGCCGAAGTGCATCTGCGACTTCCAACGACACAAATACAAACTGCACATGGTGCAACAACAAATATAAAAGGGTTTAATTTCATTTTTTATTTTCATTTTAAACTTTGTAACATAATTTTTAGTTGTTTTAAGTTGGTTATTGTTGTCTAAGTTATCCATTCTACATTTAGCACACAAACTCTCAGCTGTGTCAATACAAATTAATTTTTTATTTATGTCTTTTCTTTAGCTGAATAATATGGTGATGCCAAAATCTTCAACTGTAACAATTTGAGTCAATAATTTGATTGTATTTTATTCGAGATCTTTTGCTGAAAATATAATATACACAAAATTTTTACAACGAGTCATGTCATGAGATTTGCGTAGATACCTACATAGACGATTTGACATAATATGAAAAAACACGGCCACATATTAAATTAAGTTAGCTCGTGACGCGAATAATAAGAAGCTTATTATTATTTCTCGGTAGCAACTGTGCGTTTGTTCCGAAGAGAATAATTTAATAAAACAACATCAAGTATAAAAAATAATTTTATAAGAAATGGAATATGAATACATAAAAGGCTTAGTAGAATAATCAAAGGTTTGTTATCAATCTACTAAACCATTAGCTATATAGAACAGAAAAACAAAAGACTTAAGAAAATTAGATTACCAAGATGTTCCAAAGCATTCTTAGTCCAGCTAGAGACCTTCTCAGAATATAAGTGAACTGAGAACTACAGGAAAATTTCTACTGTAAAAAGACCTTACGTTTACAATTACACTTGTTATATTTCTGTTGAGGTTCTTCTCAGAACAAGGCCTCGTACTGTGCATGTATCCAATTTTTCAGTGCTGTTTTTTTCTTGACAGCGAAGCTCTTGGCCTTAATCTAACCTGATGGTAAGTGACGATAAGCCTGAAGATGCAATCGTATTTCACCTGACTGTGCACTCTATGTCAACGCTATACGATCTGTTATTGATGCTATTGAGATTGAGTCTGACCGTATCCCACAAAATGGCTCCAGTTGGCGATGGGGTATAGCATATAGAGCTGTATTTTCAGAACATAAAACAGTTGAATGTACCACGCGAAATCAATTCAACTGTAGAAATAACCTGTTTTATTGCTATTACAGCATAAGCGACGCAGTATGGTGTGAACGAGAGTCCTTGATCAGTGAGAGTACTATAACGTAAACATTGAAAGCTCCGACACAGCGACGTCACATTACATCAAGTAATATGAAACGTGCTCACAAAGTTCCTTGAGGTCATTATTATAAGTAATTTCTAGCGAAGTACAGTACTTGCTTAAGTAAGACTATATATTGCTCGGATAATCTTCTCTATCTCAGATAGTGCTGTAATTATTCAAAAGAAAACGTGGGTTTCGTTTTAATTAACGTAACTATAAGCTTTACCTTGAACAGGATACAAAATAAGATCTACATGAAGAGTAAGTAATATTTAGCTATGAATATTTTCAAATAAAGCACATTGATTAACTTATTAGTTTGCCGAATTTTGAATTTTATGCATTGATATGTTTATATTACTTCTTTTCTGGACATTCGTAACCACAGATTTAATAATGCGAGGAGATAGACCAAGCCGGCGTTTAACTTGTGACAAGTGTATGCCCAGTGGGCATACATTACCGCCACTTCGCCTTCCGATAAAGTCGAGTGAAAACGTAACTCAGCGATTTGACCGATCTTCTTTGCGGCTGTGCTTAACTTTCATTGCTTCGCAGTCCTTAAGACGCGCGCAATGAATAGTGTATATTACGGCATGCTCAACTAGAACCACGTTATGTAGTACGGCCGCTGATCGCGACACTCGGTCTTCCTATGAACTCGGCGATTCAACCGATCTCCTTAGATTGATATATCTGTGATCGTAACTGTTACCGCGTTTGAATAACACGTCCTCAAATTAGTTCCAAAGCAACAATGCATATATTTATTTATATAAAAGATAGTAATAGATAGCGATGCTATGGTATTGTACGAGTATGTCAGCTCTAGTCTGATACTTCTTTAACTAAAAACAATTATCTTTCAGTCATTTGGTCATTACTCTAAAGATGCCTTTACCATACCTAGCGGATAGTAACTGATACGTATTGGATCGCCTTTTACTTATTTCACTTTTTTCTATTGTACTTTAATCTCTCCCAAGTAAAGAACAAACATAATCGACAAAGCGTGCCTAAATATTTTGGAAGAACAACATATATACTTATTACAAAAAGTACAGGTTGTCTGGTGCGTGGTATAAATGAATATCACGGCATGCTAAAATAGTCATTAAAATAGTATAGTGTTATGAAAAGAAATCTAAATTGTAAGATAAATTTTTTGATTTTTTGATAACATATATTATTATTATTATACATATATTATTTTTGACCATGTAAGTAGGTGTTCACTTGTTATATGTAGGTACAGTCAACAACACATTGAATTACTACAAACTGTCAAATTATCCCAATCTATTATACACTTTATATCAAATACCTAATTTTAGTTTGGAAAAACTTTGTTCAGCCTGATGTCTGTACCAAAAATCTGAAAATGATGAAATAATTATAGAGTGAATATGAAGAAACTCTTTTACGTCAAATTGCTTTCCACTGTAAATATGTGAGTAACGTCGCTTCTGAGAAACATAACTAAGAAATATTTGCAGACAGCAAAGTAAAAGAAACTCTTCCATATGTAAGAGGTTAGTCTTGAGAGCACTTGCTCGTCCTACAAAAAATCCGCTGCAACGCAGACTGCGGTTAAACATTCATTTGGTTCTATGTAGACAGACACGATACATAGGTATAAGGAATGTATGAGTGGAGTGCGTTTGAAGGATTTTAAAAGGAACATTTTAGTTTCATATTAGAAATAGTGATGTATTTTCTATTAGAATTAAATAATACGTATTTAATTCGAATAGCTCCGTCAGTAAGTAGGTAAATTCTCCAAATTTCCACAGGCCATTATTATTTATTGATATTAGGGTCAGGGTGACACCAGGGATTGCCATCAAGGCTGTTCTGCCAGGGTTCTGAGAGATATCTAAAGAACTGTGGAAGATACTGTAGGTACTTGCACTTATTTTTCTTTCCACTCAAGCTACTTAGCTAACTCACATAGCACCTTATCGTATGTAGACGAAATGCTTGCTTATTATCAGATAAATTCTTACATCAAAAATCTATAATGTCTATACAGCTCTTGAGCAGAGAAGAAGAAACGTGAACAGAAGAATTCTTCTTACCCTAGACTTCTTCCAATGAATAAAACGTTTTATGAAGTCGTAAGATTTTACGATGTCAACTTGTAATGTCAATTCAAGGCTTAACTCCGCCTATGATTTGATATAATAGTCCAGTCTCGACGAAGCGGCGACAAAATTTGTGCAAATATACTTACTAAGATCAGACATATTCATAGAATGGAAAATCAAGTAATATTGATAAATTACTTGGTTTTCCAGTACTCTAATACTCTAGAGTATAATATTTTCCAATAAACTATTTAAGTTTTGTAAAACATATAAAATTTTTTGATAATTGAACAGTAAATTACTGTAACATAAAATTTAAATTATATTAATATGCTGGTATATTTTTATAATTGATAGAATTCGTTTTTTTTCTACTTCGCACATGCTCCTTCCTTACTGTGGGACCTATTTTTAACTTGACTTACGAGATGGCAAACGAACTGTCGCCTATAGACACTTTCAATATTAAGGGTAAATCACTTAACACTGCAAGTGCGTAGCCATCCTGGCGACTAAGATGATATACCTTCCATGCCCGGTAATTACCCTGGCTACCTTTCCCTTCAATCCACAACACAGCGAACTGCTTCACGGCAGAAATAAGAAAGGCGGTGATACCTATCCAGACGACCATACATATAGGTGTCTACCACCTAGTAAACAGTACAATCTATAATTATTATAGATTGTACTGTTAATTAATTAGAATTCATTATTAATTGTACTGTTAATTAATTAGAGTTCATAATACTTGAATATTCTTAGGTTAATAAATAAAATAACGTACACAAGTAGCAAATACTTAGAATAGAAAACTCTTCATTGTACCTCGTAAACTTAGTCGTCTTTAATATTCTTAATACGTCCGAGATAAAAGTAATGCTAAAGTACCTATGTAAGTACAACAACATACTCTACTCCGATTTTTTATTATGTAAAGTACAAATTAAACACAAAATATTGGCTGATATAATCTGTAATAAATTTTAAGAGCGCTTTGTTCGTGGTACAATTATTTGCATGCAAGATTTATTTTACCGTTGTCATGGGACGATATTATCGTGGCTTTGTCCTTAGGGACAGTAATATCACGCGATCTAGGACCAACTCTCCACACTGGATTCAATATGTTGCCAAAAAGTTATGCGCTTAACGTGCTGTTATTTAATCCGCTTAACAAACATCACTGAAATAGTTTGATATCACAATATGCCGATATGCCAACAATTGTAAAGCAGCCAATTTACCAACTACTTTATTTCAAAAAGCACCTACCTAATCCTGCTTACGAATATTAAAATTATAGAAATATTAGATATGTGATACTATGTTCATGGATTTAGCTCAAATATATAATATTGTCATCGTTGAAAGGACGGGCCTGGAAAGGGTTAATTAAAACTAAATAACGAATTAAATATAAATATCATGTAATTTATGTTGTTTATTATTATGTAGTAGTGTAGTGCTTGTTCAATATAACAAATCAATATTTAAGCAGTATGGAAAGCAGTAAGTCCTAAGCGTTGGGGTAAATTTCGAGTGGTAATGAGAATCGTAGATACGGTAAACTTAGTTTACTTACGTTGAAAATATTTTACAGAAGACACAAACCGATTGACGTGGAACATTGATCAACAATGTTATTTTATAAAAATTACTTCTAATCACATACATTACTATTATTAGAAACTTTGAACACTGAAGAACTATTTTGGGTGCAAAATGAACTCAGAATACCGTTACCGTACTAGCAATACCGTTTATATCTTATTAAATTGCACAGATTTCGCAAATAGTTTCTATAGGTAATTATGGCTGGCTTGCAAACTCGATCTAGTGAGTCAATCTTAAAGAAATAGGAGTTTTCCGAGACGAACTGAATGAGAATGCACTCGGGAAATGGAGGACTGCTATTTGCGTTGCAGCACAATGGCTGCCGTGCGACCGGGGAGGTCGGCGGCGGCGAGTGGGATTATTTTTCCTTATGTCATGAAACTTACCTGTAATATATCAAGTATGTAAATAAAGCGATTTTTTCCCAAATAAAATATTTTAGAATGTTTCGATTTTTATTATTATAAAATTAATAATTCTGAAATTAATATTTAGTAAATGCAAAGAATCTCGATAGATAATTCATTCTATAGAAAAAAGTTTTCTTCGTTCTCCTACCATACATCCAATTTATTTGGAGTCGGTGCAGCATGTCTTGCTATCGGTATACTGTTAGATTTTACGACCGGCCGTTAGAGTTTTCACTTTACAAAACGATAAGATGAGACCACGTCAAATCTGTATAGGTAATCAAAAACCAGAGCTCATAAAAATTAAAATTTATAGCTCTTCACGGTCATCGAGGACAACCGGTCGCACTTTCATAGACAAAGGCCTTATTGTCATTGCGATAAAATAGGTTTTTGAATATTTACCGTCATTAATCAGACAGGCAACATTACGTTCCATGACGAGCATTAGGCAAAGTTCAAAAGGCAATAAAGTGACCGGGGGCAAGTGAGCCATGCCCGTAAACGGAGCTTACGACCACCCTGGGCCCTTTAAGGCATGTTACGATTTGTTTTGTAATCGTTAGGTAAACCCCTGTGATGTCACAAACTAAAGTATTGCGGCTTTAATTAGTTTGGCAACTTATGAAGTGCAATATAAATATAATAAATCCCAAATCTATCATTAAGATTTCCGACATATATACATAATATTTAGATATTTATAAAGCCTAAACTTAAAGAAATATATAAAACAACCATGAGAGTCACGAACAAATGTTCGTGTTCAGCACACAAACTGTCCCTACGGATTCGTAACTGGTGTAGGCAGCGTTACTGCCACTCCACCGTGATGGCGCGACGTCTATATCTACGAGTATGTGCGCTTAGAACCTTTAAACTCTGCAACGGATTTCAATGCGGTTTCCATCAATAGATAAAGTGATTTAAAAGAAAGGTTAATATTTATAATACATGCATATTATAGTAGAGAAAAGCTGAGAAATTCCGTACGAAACCGGAGCGGGTCGCTAGTTTAGTATTAAATAACATATAAAGTCATAATTTAAATCTTAAAATATAAAAATAGTGAAAATAAACTCATTATTTGGCCGCCGCTGGACGTTCGGGTAAAAGTCCGTTTGATGAAATACTTTTGTAATATTATGTTTCTGGCTTTTTAAACAATAGATGACAGATAATTAGGAAGTATCGTATTCTATAGACGTGGATATATAGTATAGTGCGTGGATTTTTTAACAGAGTATTTTGAGTTTAAAAGGTACTTAGAACACATAAAATTATGATTTAAAAAGTATAAAATATACAACAGGTACTGGTACACTGTGCATAAACAATTTCATGTTTATTTTATAGTTCTAAAATTCTTATTAAAATTCATGTGAGATATCACTACTATTTTTAATTGGATCTTATTGTTTTCATAACCCGACGCGCCACCGAAACACTTAAACCTCCTCGTGGTCGCAAACCAAACAGAACCTTTCTGTCCCCACTATAAAACTTAATGATAATGATGAAGCAACTAGTGAAGCAGCTTAATGATGCTCTCTTTGTTTACACAGCACCTGTTTGCTGGCGTTCAGAATTTGATTGCAGCAAATAACCAGCCTGTATTTCCATTCTACCTATATACTCGTATTTATACCAAACGGCGCGCCACTATGAAAGGAAAAAGGTTATTTCTGTATTTTCGCGAAGGAATTTTAAATGAATTCGATGAATTTTTCAGTATATCATATACCGTGAGAAACTGACTGATTTTTTTTGGGAAGAAGTGTGTGTTATTATTATTATAGTTTGATTTGTATGAAACTTTGAATGAAAGCTTCTCAAAAATTAATGAAGCTCTGGCCTGTCTCATCTGATGGTAAGTGAAAATAAGTCCCAAATAAAAACAAATCTTAAGCGGAAACTTAAAGCAATGAGCGACTAATTTTATCATTAATTGTCTGATGATAATAATGCTGTTATGTTAATTGCTATGGCGACAGATATGTGTGCCAAATCTTTAAAAATATTACGCTTCTGAGTTAAAAAATCAGTAAATTCTCGCACTTACATACACCCATCAAAAGTGTCTAGGGATTCAAGTACATTTTTATCTATAACGCTATTACACACTTTTATAGGAAACTATAAATCTATTTTAATAAAAAAATAAGAACAATTCTTTATTCAAACAGTGAAATTAAAAAAAGGAGGAATCAATAACTATCCAAAAAAGTTAAAATAATAATCTTCAATTGCGGTGACACTCTAAAACGTAATTGAGCTCTAGACATTTTTGATGAGTGTATGTAGTTTTTAACTAGGGTTGAAAACTCAAAAGTTTATGTCCTAATTGTTATCATTTAGATTACCAATCGTTAACTAGCTTACGTCATTTGCCATAACTATAATAATACACACAGTACATATCTAAACACCCAGACTACTGGCATGATTTAGTTAGAGTGTAGCATCTGTCCTTGAATAGTGTAGGTTCTTAATCTTAGTTCCTGGTTCTTGAAAACCTTCAGAGAACAAAGAACCAAAAACTAACAGCTTTTGTTCAGTTTGTTACCTTTTGTGTTTGTTGGCCTTTTTATGTAGGTGACAAGCTGGCAAGATGTCACTATATCGAGGCACACTGCCAGGTGTGACTTTATGTGTCATCATCATCATAACAGCCTTTATAATTCGACCCACTGCTGGGACACAAGGCCACTCCTTGTCATCGAAGGAGGTTTAGGCAGTAGTCCGCCACACTTGCCCAATGCGGATTGGTGGACGGAGTATAAGGTGATCAATACCCCTTTGCTTATCCATCAGTCGCCTTCTAAGACACCCATTGGAAGATAAGGGGTGATGCTATTCTATCTGCCAAATACCATGACATCTGAGATGGTTTAGTGTTCGTTCAACTTTGTCCTGGTTGTTGGTT
This sequence comes from Elophila nymphaeata, assembly GCA_955850985.1. NCBI lineage: Eukaryota > Metazoa > Arthropoda > Insecta > Lepidoptera > Crambidae > Elophila > Elophila nymphaeata. The sequence continues at coordinate 18,696,621 of OY039068.1, forward strand.
TTTAATTAAGTTGGTTCAATGAAGGTATGTTATTTTTTGGGTCTGATATCTTTTGTATGTAGGCGGCAAGCTGGCAACCTGTCACTATTTTGAGACACTAATGATCCCTAATGCCAGATGTGGCTTTATGTGTAACCAAATTTCACATAAAGTCTCATTTTTGGATTAAAAGCGTGATTGTGTGTATGTATGTAAAACAAAATAGAACCGATTTGTTCATGAAATGTGCGTTTCAAAAGGAATTTCCATCCGCATAATTATGCTTAGGTTGTGGAATGAGCTGCGGTCAAGGTTTTGCGTGAGGACTACACTGCCGTCCTAAAGAAGAATGTAAGAAACCAAGAAATCCTTTGTCCCTTACTGCATTATTCGTTAGGACGGCAGTACAGTACGCGTGTGGCAGACGTTCTGCCTGGTGGCAAGCGGGTATGGACCCAGTCTCCACTACACATATCGATATTTTATTTATTCTTGAAGGGATGCTCTGTAATACTGGATTTCAACTGGTTGTATTTTCCTTTCCTAAAGGGGTATATATGAAGTGAAACAACAATTTGATGGTTTGGCAGTACAATGTTTATTTAGGGTGGACAATATTCTGTTTGTTGCACTAGAAAAGTTATTTACTTACAATTTACATATTCCAAATAATATACCTTTGTGAGAATTCTCTTCCTTGAAAATACCTAGTTTACACAAGTTAGATTTTACACAATTTAGACCTTCCAACTTATATATCTAATAGTAAAATACAACCATAAAAATAATGCAAGGTAGGGTCCTGGAGTCTGCTCTGATCGTTAACGAGTGGAATTTGGGTATTACTATGTATAAATTATTAGTAAACGCGTTATGAGACAACCTTCTGCAGAGTATTTGTAGAACTCTTCGACAGTCAGCCGCTACCGTTTGGTTAGTGTAGTGTACCTGGATCAGTGCGTTGTGTCTTGGCTCTGATAGATCAGCCACTAGTTAGCTCTCTCTATATATTGTAGTTCACCGGTCACTTTTCCAAATTGATCTCACAACTCCAAACTCTGGTTCTGCGCAGGTTTCTATACCCGCCGACTATATTTGTAATGGAAATTTGGGTCTCTAAACCCGTACCGACGACCCTGAAGATGTGTCATAATAAAACAACATCAATAAATGTTACACTACTCATTATAAAACCCCAAGAGGGAGTTGGAACCACAACTTGTCCAAAAACTAATATAAAACAACGGCAAATCTTTGAGCAATTACGAAACCCGACCAACAGTACTTAGAATATGATCTCTCGAGATGTGAATTATTCATAATTTAAACAAATAGATCATTCATTGCCTAAAATTTCGAACCTGACAAAATATAATTACCTTAGTAGGTAGTCAGGCAATTTTTACAAGATGAGGCGGTTTTTTACAACCGAATTTACTAATTTACTGTAACACAAAATCAAGGCAATCACAGAATTTACTTTTAACTTTCAGAATAATTGAAAAACGATAAGAGTTTTATAGTTACCTTTCGGGTGAATTATTAACTCCTTAACGGTTATTTATCCGTTCCAGGATATTATGAAAATACGGAATTATCTTCCTTCCAAATTAGAAAATAGTTCTCCTTCGTTAATATAATCCTCGCATATGTTATTATCACGAAGATGTTTAATGTTCCTCAAAAATAAATTCAGCCTTGAATTTGAAATTCGAAAATGCGAATGAATAATCTGACAAGCAAAAACAAACGTCCCTGATTGGTCGGCCTACCTATGGTTTTTTTAACGTCTGAGGCAAAGGAAAGTGAGTCCATACATCCGAATGAACGAAAAATTCTTGTCAATACGAATCTTTGCGAATAACTACTTTGAATGAATTTTGAACAACTAATATGATCCCCGTAAGCCTAACGTCACCTAAATAATGACGAGACTATAGAAAACGCTCTAACGCGCCCCAATTCAAAAACAAAGTGTAAAAATTCCATAAAGACGACCACAATCTCTAATATCGAACTGAAACATGATACCACTTACCAAGACAAGAAACTTTCGTCTGAACTATTTCTTTTTTTTTTTTTTTTTTTTTATAAGTCGCTGGGTATAGAATTTATCACTTTGCCTAAATGTCAAACTTAATGCGAAACGGAACGTAATGTCACTTGTCAGATGACGATGTTGACTTTGAAAAATTGATAAATAAACAATGCTACAGCTCTTGGCTTTTTTTTAAAACCGAAGATGGAATCGACCTTCACTTGGAGCCCTCAACCATAGTGGGACGGGATATCTTATCGTTAATGACGGTGGGAACGGCGTTTTATTTTTTCCAAATTCCAGACATTTTAACTAAAAATATGACATTTAATTTTTCAAAAGAAACTAAATCAATTAAATTTTTTCTGTAGCACTTCAAATGACTTCACAATAAATTTTTGAAGATTCGTAAAAATGTACGCACGCTAATTTTTCCTTTAAAGCTACATATGCCTGCCGTGACTCCCTCGGTCGAGCTTCGTACGTGGTCGTACGAAAACGACGTGTCGCTCGCGTAATATCTTTATATTCGAGACTGTGATAAAGTTATAGATAACGGATAATTTTAATAACATAATAATTTTGGATATTTTTTTTGTCAATAAACTTAAATAAATAAATATATTTAGATGAGCGTCGCCGCATCGAGGGACTGCTAATAAATGAAATGCAGACAAAAATATATTTATTTTTAATATTATAACGATTAAAATAAAAATATTGTTAGGTATAAATGTTATGCGGTCGCGAGCGGACGGCAAACGCTGTAGAGTCCACTAATGTCTTACGGCCATTAGCCCCGCGCCAGTGACTAAAAGCGGAGTTTAGTTTTATACCAAACTCATATGTATTAATATAACTTTATAAATACGTATTGGGTCGAAGTGAAATAAAAACTCTAGATTATTTAGTAACGAGATCGACAATTTTATGAAATAAAAATTGTTTTTTTTTCATAAGCTCAATGTCAGTACACAATAATGCTGTTACCTAACATTGTTATAATGGCGACAGAAAAATATCTTTATGACGTGAGGCGACCCTTATGCTTCATTCCTAAAAAAAATAAAAAATAAAAATATATATATATATATTTTTATATATAAATATATATATATATATATATATATAAACAGAGTCTTTTCCAAACATAAAATTCTCAAAATTCATAAAATTCTTCAAGACTATATATTATATATATATATATATATAAACAGAGTCTTTTCCAAACATAAAATTGAATTATAAATTCTAGTGAAACCTAGGTCGCGTTTCTAATATACAGAATGAGAAATTTATCGTAATTACCATAAAATCTACGTATAATTTTCGGGAAATGTATTACAAAAATACCCTTATAAAAGCTACATTAGCGAGACATTTCAAATGTCGTTATTAACTTTCCTTTTAAACTTTCTGAATATCACTAATAAAAATCGAACCCGGCGATTTCATTATCTGATTTGAATAACATTACGTAGTCGTTTTGTAAGGCAGTGTCAAAGATATGAAAAATTATAATATTTTTCTATGTAACTGAAATTAAATTGATAATAAAAATAAAAGAAAATTAGATAGGTGTGTTTGAAAAAACTTGAACTTTCGTTTATGATATTAGGTCGACATGACTTTCATAGTTTTGTATTCAATACTTTACTAATGTGTTATCGACAGATAGTAGATATCTATTTTAGCAGTATGTATCGGTCATATAATGTAGAGAATACCTATTAAAATTTCTTTATGTAATAGCATAACAATATAATTCCGCCGAAGAAATATAAAAATCAATGCATGTATGTTTCGTGATTCTTATGTGAGCGTGAAACGAAGTTATTATTAAAACTGACGTCACCTAACCCTCTTAAGCTTTAATTAATATTAATGAGAATGGAGTAATCACGAAACATTACAGATAATGCTAGCCAGAGAAAGCAATATTATCTAACTAAACTTAATAGAAAACAGGGACGATGTTACCACTGGGTGCATTTGTGCTTGCTCTTCTTTATAGTACATTTACACCTAAGCTAGACTGTACGTTCCAGATTTAGAGTTGAAATTCCTTTGTAGGGCTTCGCTGAGTATTGTATAGACAGCATTTCAAATAACTATTCATAGTAGAACTTTTAAACTAAACAATTTAAAAAATATATTCCTAGAATTTATCAACATTTTTCATTATATATCATGAATAACTAAATAAAATACAAATGTTACCATATGTCGATTCACATATTGTACGGTACTATAATAGTACATCGATTTTATATAGAGCAAAAGAGGACCCGATCTTTAGTCCACTCTTCGGGGGTGGGTTTTCTGAGAAAAGTAATGGTAGCAAGAGTAAAGAAGGTCTGATCAGAGCAATAAAACTATATGCAAGTTGCGTACCTGTAAAGGGCGCCATCCTGGCTGTAACGAGCGCAGTCACTGAATAATAAATGCAACGGGCAAGGTTATCTTTTGTCAATGCACGGCGATAGTCAGTTGCACCAAGAACGGACCGAGTTCACTATATGTAGTATATGTTGCACGTAGGCTGTTTTACGTCAGTGAGGTTATGTGGGGTACGTTTCGAGGGAGGCAGCGCGCGTGTACTCGCGTCGGTGGCTGCGAAGTGTTCGCGTGGCCGCCGCGGAACCACGCTCCCCTCGTCCCGCCGCGCCGGTGCAGGGTGGGCGGGCGGCGCAAGAATGCAGTACACGCACAAACGACAGATAAACCTTTCAAGACTATTATTTTATTAATAACATAGTCACTTTTATAAATTCTAACTTGAGGACATGATTATAACACTATGTTTGTTGTAAATTATGTTATCGAGTCTATTTTTTTGTACTACGAGATGGCAAACAAGCTTGCGCCCCACCTGGTGTTAAGTGGTTACCGTCGCCTATAGACACTTGCAATGTTAAGGGCAAATCACTTAACACTGCAAGTGCGTTACCATCCTGGGGATATGCCTTCCATACCCAATAATTACACTGGCTACGTTTCCCTTTAATCCGAAACACAGCCAACTGCTTCACAGCAGAAATAAGAAAGGCGAAGGTACCTAACCAGACGACCCTACATATGGGTCTATCACCTAGCCTAGATAACATTTCCGCCGGGTAATACTTGTCAAATGTAATCAAAATATTCGCAAATATTTCATTTGTTTCACAATAAGTTGTGATATTGTATTCCTAATTAAGCTTTCAACTGACCATTGTAAATAATTTCAACAAAGAAATGCAAACAGTATGTATTATTTACTTTGAATGAAAGCTTCTCAAAAATGAATAATTCACTGAAGTAGCTTAGCAAGCACAAAAAGACAAAAGCGAAACATGAATAGTTCATGCAATAACTTCTACGAATTGTAAACACAACATTAGAATTTCAGATAAACGTTAAGCGTATTATTCACGGCCTAGGTCACCGCGCAGGCCTGGCAGTGCCACAGTCCTGCAGGGCATATACCTACAATTGCATTGTTACGTAAACACCCATTTGATCTACTTTCCGTTGCATTCTGTTTTAGTCAGCTCGTTTGAATATAACCAGGGCCCATAGACAAAGTAACAAAAAGAAACCATAACGAAGTTAGTTACAAACATTAAAGAAAACTACTAATACGAAAAAACTACGAAACTACGAACTTCGAAAACAAAATTGAGAATTAATAACAAAATGTATGGGATTAAGTTAAGTCATCGATCACGTGGCCAATCATAGTTCTAAGTATATTGGTAGTAAAAGCTAAGACGCCGTAGATAACCAAGCAATATGGCCTATGATGACGAATTTCGATATATTATCGTTATAAAACGATTGCCAATTAACAACGTATTTGCAGTGTTAAGTGACCTTTAATATTGCAAGTGTCTTTAGGCGACGGTAACCACTTAACACCAGGTGGGCTGCAAGCTTGTTTGCTATCGGTAAAATGATTGTTCAATATAAATTCTGACAAATAATTATTTGAATTGTTTATAAAACTGACATCATTAATGAAACGTTAATAATAATAATGGTTAATGTGTATTTAATATTATGAATTGCTAATTTTACTAATGACATTTTTTTGCTTATAATTATGTAAACAATATTTGCACGTTGACACGATCGACAGAATATGCGGGAAAATTTTGTATCCATCCTTTGTAACCATATTTTTGCAAATAAATTATTATTATTATCTCGTAGTATAAAATAAATATGAAAAACAAGAAATAAAAGTTTTGTTTATAAAAATCTAAATATATTTAGGTCCCACCCAAATGCAAGTGACTATGTTTATTTCAAATATTGAGGTTGGCACCGACTTCAAGAAAACCACTTAGATTTTTATAAACTAAATTTTTAATTCTCATTTTTTAGTTTCGAATGCGGTTTCTTTATTTAAAGATAATTTATTTTGTACTTTTTAGTGTTTTAAGTATAGAAATCAGGAAACTATCTTGAGATCTTTTAGACACACAAGTGGTAAGATAACGATATCATCGATGTCAATTAAATAGGCATTATTAGGGATAACTCAAAAATTACTAGTCCGATGTCGATCAAATTTAAATGGGACCACATGACAAGCACCAGCTTCCAAACGTCAAAGAACCTACAAAATCAGTATACTCAGTAAAGAGTTATGACGTAACAAACATAAAAAAACATACAGTCGAATTGAGAACGTCCTCCTTTTTTGAAGACGGTTAAAAAATATAATATCACGATCATAACCTGTAAAGGGTCAAGCATAGCGTTGGTTATAGTTAAAGCCACATATGGGCCATGTAGTGTTCAAAATAGTTGATCCTTTTTTTTCAAACTAAACGTTCAGTAAACCACTAAACGAAAACCGACAACCGGGTATAATTGTAAAATTACGTCATAACATACATTTCAATTGTAGTATGAAAATATTTTTATTTGCCTACAATCTTAATAAAACCCTTTCCATTACAATGCAAATACTTCTAAAGCTTCCAATAAAACCGAAAGACTGAACCGTATACGAACCTTAGTAAATTGAGCTATTCTATACAGAATGAAAATATACTATGAAAGTAATATAGCGGGGTAACCTTGGCCGTTTCATTCATATTTTGTGCGATGCCAGCTCCCTCTAGAAAGTTCATTGAAGTCTCGAAAGCTCGTTGGAGCAGTTTTCCAAGTCTGCTTCGGAAGAAAGGCGTTTCCAGACAGATGTCGCCCATGTGAATGCTTTCTTCGTTTGTCGCTTTTTCCGTTGGCAACGATAGAACTTATTTTGAGGAAAACAGATGGCGCTAGTAGTGCGACAATGCTACGTGCTTGTTGCTACGGAAAATGTAGCGTGTTGCTACGGAAAATGTAGCATGCAGCTACGAGTCTACATTTCCGTTTCGAAGTTATTTTTAACCGACTTCAAAAAAGGAGTTTATCAATCCGACCCATATCGTATGTATATAATATTGTCAGAATTGCACAGTTTTTGTATATGCTATACCAACTTCTAAGTACCGGTGCCAAATTTCATGAGTGTACGAGGTGTCTTCAAAAAGTATGGAGACTTAAATTTCACGGGCATGATACATTAGCTTTTTTTTATTTTGTTATATCTGTACTTAAATGTCCTATACATTTGTGTACAGTTTCAACATTAAAATCGTGGTTAGGGGTACTGGGCTATTTTCTGTTATTAAAAAATGGATCACAGGATTTGCATCAAATTTTGTGTAAAAAATAGGATGGGCTCCAAAACACTTCAAAATTGGCTTGATCTGCTGTCGCTTGAACACAAAAAAAAACTTGCCCTTTATTTATTTATTTAGTTATTTTACGAGGAATGTATTTGATATTTTATTGGAGTATTTTCTTTATTAGAACTGTGGAGTTTAATAACCGATCATTTGTTTGTAATTACGATCCATATTTTATTAGTCACGCATTCGCTACCAACAAGAAATTAGTTATATTGATGGTAGGAAGTCTCGAAACTCCAACCCAAAATTTCTTTATACATTTAGGTACAATTTGTAAGCATAGGAAAGTCAATTTCGGATTGCCTCCAAGGAGTTATTGTACTGGACAACATAATTTTATTTTTTTTCAGTGCATTTTTTCTAGTAATAAAAATATTTACGCGTTTGTAAACACAAAAATAAAATTATTCCATAATGTAAGGTAGTTTCATCTTAACTGGGCGTCAAATATTTGCAAAAATATTTCGTTCGGGTCTTAGAAGTGCAAATTTCAAAGATTTGATGAAACAATGTTTACCATAAAAACATAAGCACCAAGCACTGACAAATTTCGACAGAGAAAAGCAGTGTCTCGGTGGCGTAATGGTCAACGCAGTCGCCCGGATTGCGGAAGATGCGGGTTCGATTCCGCCTGAGGCAAGTCGATTTTTTCAGTGCATTTTTCTAGTATTAAAAATATTTATACGCGTTTGTAAACGCAAAAATAAAATTATTCCATAACATAATTATTATTTATTAAGTTCAAGTTCTTATTCATTAAGATAAGTAATTCTCGCCTCCTACGACACCCATCGGAGGATATGCGGTGATGCTATTCTACTCTACCGGCATCACATGGCTACATATCTCTTACTTAAAATATTAAAATCATGATATTTTAGTGTTTAAACTTAGTCCTTCCTCTGAGGTTTAAACAATAGCAAAGTAAATCTGTAAATAAAGGTATTTTTTATGTCATCTAGTTAACATACGGCACATATCCTATAGACGCTTGCAACTCTGACTTGTCAGTCGTAAGTTGCCAACCCATATCCTGTTTCCTACCTCTTGGAGCTATGGTAATCATAATCACTAACAGAAACACAGCACTAAAAAATGTATAGTTATTTGACTGTTTTATTTTGTAAGGTGGAGGTAGGCGTTTCTCCCGAGTTCTTGTTGTAAAAATACGTGTTGGGAGACTCCATTGTTAAATCAATCTACCGTACAATTTAGTGTGGAATAACTATTTTCACTCTACATTGGCTAAATGCTTATTGCGTAGCCATATATAAGATTAGAATTTGAAGGCGGAGGTACTGCCCTAGTTCGGGCGTTTCAAATTCAAGCGCCTAGTCCTCTGTGCCCAACTGATTTAAGTTTTATTTTAATATTACCTAACTATTACTATGCCAATCTTGCAAACTTACCGTGTGAACGTTTATATTTTGATGGAAAATAAATAAAACTGTACAAAATTTCATTTTCACTGTTACCGTAGTACGGAGCGTATAAATTATATCGTCATTCTAAGCACGTAGACAAACTCGTCGTACATAGGAACAGTCGGTCGACATTGCGAAAATAATATTTATTTTTAGATACCTCTAACAAGGGCTCAAAACTTCTCCTTCGTTAGGTAATCACGAACAAATCAAATAACAAGTTTAGAAGTGTAAGCGGCAAAAGATTTACAGTATTTTATTAGACGTGCAGCCTTTTCAACTTTGGGTTCAATTTAGTTTTACTGGCTTGCTAACTTTACTGTTTGTACGGGGGGGTAATTTAAATAATCCTTTTTAAAAAACGGCAAATCAAAATTTCAAATTAACGGATTTGCGGTAAATTCAAATAAAGTCAATAAAACCGGTGCAAAGAAAAATAAATCATAGAGATAATTAATTTAAACAGGGCTATGAAGATTCATTAACTACTCGTCTTTTGAATTCTTCAACTAGGTCAGATTCATGGACCTTAATAGAATAATAAGGTCGATAGCATCGTGTTCTGCGTAACAATCAAGAAAGTTAAACTGTGTGGTTGGTACTTTACTGTGTGACCAAACAATTTTCAAATTGATGTTTCTTTCCTTTTCCTGCTTCGCATTTCAACCTCCTCCGTGGTTCAGACACCCTTATTAGATCCAGAGTAATTTGTCCTCAGCTTAGTCGATGGTAGATCTTGTTTGAAGCCTAGTTAGCTACTACAATCTTGTCAGTCTGTCACCATAAGAATAGTATTAACAGCATTAATCAGTTATGTTACTGAATAAATAGCAAGACTAATATTGGTTACGGGTTCCAGATAGAACTAGCTTCCGCCTTCGGTCTAAAGCTCAAGAGCATCACAATCAAGATAAAAAGGTCGTTAAAACTACCAGTCTATGCTACTTTCAGAAGACTGGAATTGTGAGCCTGAAACGGCAATAACTCTAACTCGTTTGAACAAATGATAATCAGAAGTCCAATGATTTAACAATCAAGATAAATATAACATAGAAAAAGCACCAAAGCATTCGACAATAGTCCCAATATTGCTTACGACATTTATTGCGACATTATTTAATAATACTCAACACTAAGTTATCATTCCGAACTCTAGAAGGACTCCACTTATGGCTCTCAGTCATGTATATTCCCAGGAGGGACCCTTGTAAAATGTTTTGTCTGTTTAGCAAAATTTTGTTCACAAAGCGTAACGTTCACGATAAGTAACGTTACCCTCACCACCGACATATAAGCGGCTGACATGTTTATTAGACGTCGTAAACTTACCTTGACTTATGGGTATAAGACAGTGGTCGTTTATGAATAAGTGTTTCTTAGATATTCAAATTGAAAAACTTTAAAAATTCTATAACCAGTGATAATGATAGAATTGCATAGAATCACCGTTCATTTATCAAGCGGTTTCCTTCGGGCAGCGCAAAACCGATCGGGTTGGAGATCCTTGGTGGTGGCCTATGTCCAACAGTGGCTAAAATGATGATGAAGATGATGAACATTCATGTAAAATCTTTTTATAACCCCCTACGCAAAAAGGAGGGTGTTAGACGTTTGACGTGTCTGTGTATCTGTCTGTTGTGGCGTCATAGTAGCCTAAACGAATGGACCCATTTTAATGCGGTTTTTTGTTCCAAAGCTGAAGTGATCGAGATGGCTCTTGTTTCAAGATTTTAATTATCTATTAGAATTAAATAATAAGCGAGTAATATAAAAAAAAAATAGAGACTTAAAATTTTAAGATTTTTAAGTTTATTATTCCCTGTCACAAAAAAACTTAAAAGAAAATTTCTCTCGGCCTTGCTTCATTAAAAGAACCGCGTCGGGGGACCGCTAAGTACCGAAATGAAAGGAAACTCTTTTTGTAATTCTTTTAAACCAGTGAACGCATTTCACTTTTATATACTATTTTAAAAAGCATTTATCTATATATATAAAAATAATCCCTGTTTTCCTTGGTCACGCCATATTTCAGAACCACTACCGATTTGATTCATCTTTTTTTCTTAAGTTTTCTAATACTGTGTAGAAAGTTTTTACGGAAAGAAAAATTAAGAAAATTGCGCAGAAAATTGGATAGTTTCAGAAAACCTAATGACTACTTTAATCTCACGCGTTTGACAGTTCACGCTTTTGAACAATGTGAAATTGGGCACGTAGGTTTCTAATGAGGTGTAGAGGTACACTTATAAAGGATTTTTCAAAATTCGTCCCTTAAAGTCGAGAAACGCGGGTTCCAAAGTTTGTATTGGGAAACAAGATTAGACTATTTGATTCGAAACATCACAAAAGTACCTACTCCTATCGATATGAGTAAACATTTTTTAGTTTTTCCACGCGGACGAAGTCACAGGCTAGTTTAGTAATGAATACCAATCATTTATACACTATAAATACCTTTCTTTTTCAAAATTAATTAAAAGACTACTACGCTAAGCAGGTATAATGAGTTGAGGTTTGTGTCATAAAATAAAACATAGCATCTTTTTAGCGAATAGAAAGAGATTATTTGAAAATTTTATGTCATTTGTGTCTTTTTTAAGACCTAGCAAACCTCCTAATTCATTCCAAGTGTTATAAAGCTTTATAACACGTTTATAACCACAGAACATAGATATAACAATATGAAAATGGTTTCAACAAAAATTGAGAAAGCTAAACCCAAATTAAGTAATAGTATAAGGGCAAGAAAAAGCCAAACATGTTTACTTATATTCGTACCCCAATTTTAAAACCATTTTTATATAGCCTTTTACTACTGTTCGCAGTTAATGGCTTGTTTCCAAGCTTTTTCGGCGCCACATTATCCAGGACGTTTCTTTCGTTCACAAACAAATCTAGAATAAAGCTTGCAACTTATATCTAATTTGATTCGCATTAAACGAACTTTTAAAACGAAGGGTCTGACATTTTGAAAAGGGTTAACGGTGAAGTATATTGAATGAAATAGTTATTTTGAGGCAAGCATTGAAAATTAGTTTAATATTGTTATGCCATTGAGAATTTCATGGTAGTTTATACCATCTCATCAATCACCAACACGTTGCTAAGAGAACCTATATACAGGGTGTAAAAGACATGAACAGTCAAACGAGAACCATGTATTCTGCTCACCATCATAACATTTTTTTTCCTTTAGACTATACCTGGGAAATTGATAGTTACGATTTTATTGAAGGTCAAAGTCATAATTTTTTTTTTATTTTTTTTATGAAAACGTATTCTATACGCTATTTCTTAATTATTGTCCAAAGAAACATTATCGTTTTTTTTAGTATTTCATAACAAAAAATGGCTTCAAAACGTTAGCGTTCAATGTAGCTCACTCGATGCGCACGGACATTAACGAACGGGGCCGCCGTCAGGCAAAATTATCGCGGTTTTGCGAGTGTCGTGCGAGTTGAGCCCTTTACATTGCGCGTTACAATTTGCAATTTTTTTTAACACCAAAAAATAAAAATAATTTCCCAGCAATATTTTTTTTTAAATATGTCTTATTTTGATGTATAGAATACATGGTTCTCGTTTGACTGTTCATGTCTTTTACACCCAGTATGTTTCCTCTAAAAAACCAGTATCCTAGCAAATCGGACATCTTAAAAAAGCTGATGTCTTTGATAAGTCGATATGAGGGCCTATATATGGTTACTGATATAATAAGCCTTGCCGACGCAAGGTCAAAGGAATAGATTAGCCTAGATCTCGCCACAAAAACACTTTCAGTAAGGCTCTGACTCTTTTATTAACCAGACTATTATACGAGTTGTTATCAACTTCTGTGGTTGACCCAGTTCAATAACAAAATTTAATTTTTTTTTTATTGTCACTTTATGAGCGAGTTCAAAATTTGTGAAATAATTTTGAACCTGAAAAATTTCAGTTTTCTAACTTAAATATAACCAATAAATAGATCGTTTCTACATATTCTATCTTCGTGTTTCTACATTTCGTTCGACAACTGACATCAAATGTACAAATTCACTTTCATATTGGCAATTGAAAAGTTCATTACAACGAGTAGGTACTTGCAAAAGCGAATCTACTTAAATTTTTCAGCTAATTAAAAATCTAACAAACACGGAATATACTCGACTACATTCCAGTTTCGTAACAAATGCAATCTGTTATAATGGTGTTACGTAAACACATGACAACTAAGTTCATAACTGGCTTTATTCTGAAGTACTTCGCTGCTTCATAATCAGATTTTCACCGCACGTTGTTGAGAGCTTTAATTAATGTGTATTGTGGTGTGATGTTGATATACACTTTATGTTATTAACAGATATATTTTAAAGAACTTTATAAATTCGTATGGAATAGGCTTATATTACGAAAATATAATGATGAAAAAAACATGGAATAGATTTTGATAGCTGATAGTGCTTTTGTTTTGACTAAGGGCACAAGTATATAAATTGAGTATTCGTTTAAATTTTACAAGTTTTTTCCACACACTAATTACAACGACCTCAATCTGAATTATTAATTCCAAAATCAAATTTTCCAAACAAAAACTTTTAATATTAGTTCTATTTACAAACGTAGGTATTGTCAGCTGCACACCTCACTGCGTCAGACTGCGAACTTTTCTCATTGTACTTTAAACTCTATATACATATAAGGCAAATAATTTATTTAAGAAAATACAGTTATGACTAGGTATTTAGGTACACTAAAACAACTTTACTGCTTACCTAATAAGTCTTTTCCTAGCAATTTTCATACACCAATGTTACTGTGCTTCATGTTTCTCTATTATAATGGTTTCGATTTCGCAGTAACTCTTTTATTACATAACTAGCGACAGGCCCCGGCCTCGCACGGGTGCAATGCTTATGTAAATATGTATGTATTATACATATAAACCTTCCTTAAGAATCACTATCTATAAAAAAAATCCGCATCAAAATCCGTTACGTAGTTTTAAAGATCTAAGCATACATAGGGACAGACAGACGGCGGATAGCGACTTTGCTTTGTTTTATACTATGTAGTGAAGTATTAAACTTCTAAGATACTAGTGTGTTTTCTTTTTATTGTACCTGCACTTTTTTATTTGAGATTTTTAGAAGTCTAAATTCGAAACACAGCTTAAAAAAGAACTAAGTACAAAGACTGTGGCCGTAGTGTGTTGAACGGGAACGTTGCACCCAAGATGGGTCACCAAAGTCACCATCACAGTCACCGTTCACCGCACAACCCAAACCGCTGAACTTAGAGTAGTAGCGCTGAACGCTTTGTATTGAATCACTCTGTCTATTGATGAAAACCGCATTGAAAGCTAATAGCTTCAAAGTTCTAAGCGTACATACAGAAATAGTGACTTTGTTTTATACTATGTATAGATTGTAATTTTATCATGTAAAAATTACAGTACGCTTAAATACACTTTCTATTTTTATGGAGTTTTAAAACTAGAAAAATGAAAATTATGGAGTTTATGGAGTTTGTTAAGTTGGTTTTGTCCACCAGCATAATCACTATGTGCCGATGTGCGTGAATCGCTCCCGCACTGATGCACTTAGAGAATTGTCTCTGTATTTTATGAGTATGATAATATGATATAATATAATATTATGAGTATGATATATGTAAAATACTATATGAAAATTTAATCAAAATTGGTTATCGTGAACGCGTAACAAACAATCTCACTCTCGCATTTATGGTATGGTAAGTATTTGTTTATTTGTCAAATGTTGAAACTTATAATGAAGTTTGTAATTAGACCCGCAAGATTTTAGTTTGTGTGGCGTAGCTTTGGTAGAGTAAAGTTTATCAAGGTTTCGGTGTGAATAGAAATGTGAACAGTACAAACAGGGTAAAGGAGTGATCAACTTTTACGTCCGTCGGCTACCTGCGGCTCTAATTTTACAAGATCGATGGCATTTACGGTTATATGATATACGATTGTGTGTACCTTACTGCAGCACAGCATTTTTTAGAATTTGTTGAATTACTATTTATCATCGATTGAATACATATTTATGTTTTTAGATTTTTAATTAATAATGGGTTATGTTGCAACTAAATGCGACCAGAAACATTAATGCAATTTTAACTAATTAATTTTATGTATACGTTAATATTTTTAGGGTTGTATTTAAATGAACACCATACTAACCTAAACTAACCTACAAAAAAGGATTAATGCTCACCAAAAAAGTGTAAAGTCTCACCAAAAGTTGTTTTTGGTGAGCAATATATCCATTTTGAGCAATGTACTATTTTTTGGTGGGCACTTCCCATATTCTTAATAAGTCTAATCTGACATCAGTTGGAGATTATTAAGTATTCAACATTCGTTATGTCATTTATTCCATTAAAAAATATAGCTTGCTTGCTTTCTAATGAGCTTTTAAAATTTTACTTGTGAAGGAAATTTTTTCCGCATCTTCGAGCTCACATACTTACCTACGTCGCAATCTTCTTATTTCCTCGACCTCTAGGGAATGTCACTGTAATTTAGAAAAGATATACGGGTTGTAAAGTATCAAAAACGAAAATATTTTTTTCTTATATCGTATCGAACTCGTGTTTTTTTCACATGCCTACAGATTATATGTTAGACTTATAACAAATTTTGTTCTGTCAAAATCTATACTAACATTATAAAGAGAAGAGATTTGTAATAAATAAGCTCAGAAGTACTGGACCAATATTGAAAATTCTTTTTCATTGAGTAAAATAGGCTATAGAATAGGAAGAGAAGTCATTTATTTCAACACAGGGTCATAGACTTTACAATTTGTCCAACGTTACTGAATCAACATTATTAAAATATATCAAAATTATAAAATTACATTACGTTGTCATATAGTCATCCATCAATTCATTAAAATTAAGACATCAAAGTGAGTATCATATCAGGGTCCCCAAACTTATTTTTATAGTGACGTTCTTAGAAATTTGCCATTTTTTGCGACTCTGTCAGAAGATGTTTTCTAACATTTATAATTTTAATTAGAAAATAAATACCTATAATAACAAAATAACAATAAATATGAAAAGAGGTATTTATTAATTTAAATATGTACTTGCTTTTCTGAACATAGCTTCTCAAAATGGGGCTCAAGTTTGATGAAGTTTGGATATCGCCACTTTCATATCGTTCTCTACATTTATTTTCACTCGACTCACTCGCATCACACAGACTGTCATTCTACGTGGATCGCGTCACGACGCACCTAGGATAATGCCGCAACGCCCCAGGGCGTCACAATGCACAGTTTGGGAAACCCTGGCTATGTATTATTGCAAAAAAGTTTGAACATGTACAAAGTCTCAGTCGAAGCGCTAGCAACAAATAAATATTGTAAAATTACATGAACAGAAATAAAATGGAATTTATATCCAATTATGTTCTCCTCTTTCTTTTCTATAGAACGTAAAAGAGATAAATATTTCTATCTGACTTGTTTTTTTTTTACTGTTTACTGTACTAGCGATAGATCGCTCACTTTGATTTTGGTTATTGCGCCAAAAAGTATTCTATGTTCTTCTCAGGGCCTCAGATTATCTCCATACCAAATTACATAAAAATCGGTTCAGTGGTTTAGGCGTACGTAACAAACGAACATTTGTAATATTGGTTAGGATATACTTTATATTATAATTATCCTCTTTTATTTTCTACCAGTCAATCGGAAAACTGGGTACAGAAATATATGTAGCATTCTGTAACTTACTACCAAAAACTTTCAAATATGTTATGAAATCAAATCGACTTAATTCCACACTCATAGAATTATAAAGGGGAAATTCGACAATTTGATGTAGCCTGAAGTTATGTCGCCACCAAGGCACTACTTGTGGAAGGACCAAGCAGATAAAAACATAAGCACCAAGCACTGACAAATTTCGACAGCGAAAAGCAGTGCCTCGGTGGCGAAATTGGTCAACGCGTCCACCCGGATTGTGGAAGGTGCGGGTTCGAGTCCCGCCTGAGGCAAGTCGATTTTTTTCAGTGCATTTTTCTAGCCTGAAGTTCTTTGAGGTCTTTTTTTATAATTCAAGGAAAGAAGAATAATCACTATTATACAACTTAAAATTACTATCCACGAGCAAAGCTTTAAGCCATTCCAAACTTACCAAAAACATACCTATATTATAATACCATACTAGTCCATAGGCGAGGAAGTTACACCGGGCCGGTTTACCCGAGGATTATCGCACGGACTCCGCCGTTATTAATGCTGATCCATTACGTGCTTGAAATTGAATCACAAGTACTTGAAAACTTATGAGAAATCATACCGCTACTTCATTTAATCCCAAGCGTTTCCTTTCCATAACCATGATTTTTTATAGTTACTTTTTTTATGCTTTATGGGGGATCCTTATGGAAAGTTACGATAAGGGCGAATATGGAAGAGAACCCTGAACTACAGAGGGACTGGCTCTTATCTGTAACTTCTGGAACACAGGAATGTTGTTAACACTATCGGTATGGCGGCAGTTGATAAGCTAGCTAGACAGACTTCAAACAAGTCCGAGCACCAACCAACCAAGTTATGTGCGGACGACAGCAGATGAAACTACTCAAAACTGTCAAAATTCTCTTATTGATATTTAATCTTAAACGAGTGTATTATATTGAGTTGTATTATAAAGAGCAAATTGATTGAAAAAAATTACAATTTGTCACAACCTGATGTGCTGTTAACTGTACTTAGTAAATGACTAATAACAGTAAATTATTTCATGAATTACTGCAGCATATAATTAAAAAAAAACGTAGAATTACTTAAGAGAAAAATGGTAAAGTTTCAGTAAAAGCATCAGTTTGTATTTCTTCCCTCGGTGAGTTTTTTTTTATACAGGCTAATTGCTGTTCCCCGTAAATGGTCTTCATGTTCTGGTTTTTTAAGAAAGCGAGAAGCTTGATCTTTTTTCAACTTTGAAGGAGAATTTCCTCTAAACAATATATTTACAACAAAAGGGCCGACAATGTTAACCTGGCTATAATTCGGTAGGTAATCGTACCAAATTATACCGCCAGGCTAACATACCTTCTACATTTTTTTTACGAAAGTTGATATCTGAATGAGTAGACAGGGTAACCCGATTTAACTTACTTCTATTAGGTATATCACACTCGGTAACATCTACCCAATTTAAATTTCATTCACAATAGAGCAAAGCATTGCTCAAAATTTCCTACATCTAAAAGGAAACGAAGGACGCCATCAAAACCTTCACTATCTGCAAAATCAGCAAATGTTAGGATCGTTTTCTTGCGAAGTAAGGTATCTGCATTACGCAAGCGGACGCCTGCCATTATTCCCCTCCGACCCTGAAACGGTTTCTTTAAAATAATAAATGTGAGATCGTAACCACCTAGCCAAGAGACTTCTCAAGTAGCCCATTACTGGTGAATACTTAATGAAGCCAGCTCGGTCAGTAAACATCTCGTTATATTCTGTTAATAGCCAATGGAACCCTGCCTTTACGATAACCAGCTACACTTGGATATTTGGTTCTCATTTAGCATTCGAAATGCGACACCGCGGTAACATCAAATACTAATTATTCAGCCTCTACATAAGGAGGCATGATAAAGAGTACCGCAGTAAATGTGAGCGTGAAATTGTTTTTTCACTGAACCTTTGTTTTACAGCCTATTATACAATGGGCTGTAAAACAAAGGTCACAAAGAAACATGACAATTGTCTGAAATTTCATTAAAAAAGTAATATGAACTGCCTTTGTAGTCGCCCATCGGTATCAAATCTAGAGTTCCTAGGTATGATCCCTAAGGAGCACTTTGTGCACGTTTTTACTTTATCGTAC
Organism: Elophila nymphaeata; assembly: GCA_955850985.1. Classification (NCBI taxonomy): domain Eukaryota; kingdom Metazoa; phylum Arthropoda; class Insecta; order Lepidoptera; family Crambidae; genus Elophila; species Elophila nymphaeata. The sequence goes on from OY039068.1 coordinate 18,715,643, forward strand.
GTAACTACGTAGTATAGGAAGTCTTGTAATCGTCAAAAAATTCGACCTCGAGATTTTGACGGATTTATACGTTTTGGACTTCCCTGAGTCCAAAAATACCGTTTTTTGGAATTATGTATGTGTGTGTGTCTGTGCGCACGATAACTCTAGTATGCTTTAACTTATTGCAACCAAATTTAACATGTATGTATGACATCAAAATATAAGGTTTTCTCAACTGTTGAGTCGTCGATCACGAAAATTTTGGTCACCCATCCGAGTACCGACCGCGCACTTGGTTACTTAAGTGCGCGGTTGGTACTCGGATGGTTGACCAAAATTTAAGATGCATGTATGACATCAAAATATAAGTTTTCTGTAAACTTTTGAGTTGTTTCCGTCAAACGGGAGTAGTCTCCTCTTGACTTTCTCGAGAAAGTCAAGGGGAGACTACTCCCGATTTTTGTTGATGGGAATTAAAGCATGTTACCATAAGGATGAAAAAAAAATCCTGTCATGGATAATTGCTGAGACGGTTTTTTTTTCATATTTTTCGTTTTTCTATTTAATTTGGTATCAATTTCAATCATAACTAAACTTGCCAAACAAAAATAAAAAAAAAAACATAAGGACAGTATTCAAGCATTGTTCTGTTCCGATAGGTAACATAGTCCCTCAGTTATTGAGTGATCCGAGTGAAATTCGCTTCCTCCTTCTATCTTATTATTATCAGCTTAGATAATGTTACTTTTTTTTACGACAGCTGTATTTTTACATTAGACGGGTCCGGCTTAACATGCTTTCCGAAGCATGGGAAAAATAGAATAGATTTATATCTATACATCTAACCATTTCTGCGGTTTTTAGTTTTTACTATGAATAAAATTAAAAGAAAAAAAACTTTTTTAAAAACAAGCTTTATTATGTTCTTTTTAATAAAAAGAACTATGACCACCTTCCAGCTCCATCATCCGATCAGACCCTGGTAACCATCTAAAAACAAATTACTCCTCAAGACGAATCAAACGAGCCGAAACTCGATGGGGATGCGTAGTTTATTACAGAGATCCTATGACCACCTTCCAGCTCCATCATCAGGCCCTGGTTTCCATTGAAAGACAATCTACTTGTCAACATGATTCAAACGAGCCCAAACTTGATGAGACTGTGTCGTTTCATTGCGAAGTTCCTATGGTCACCTGCCATCTTCATCATCAGATCAGCACCATGTCATAGGTAATATTGCATTGTCACGCGATTTACACATGCATGCAAAATTTCTGCTCAATCGGTAACCGGGAAGTGGATCTAATTTATTTTGCAAGATTTGATGACTAAAATCGGGACAGGTGAAACTGAATTAATCAAAATCGATTCATAATTGACGGAGTAATCGCGGAACATACATACAAAGAAAAACATACAGTCGAATAGAGAACCTCCTCCTCGTTTGTTTTTGAAGTCGGTTAAATAGCTAGTGCCTATCGTGAGAGTCATATTTTATGTATATTTTTTGCCATAGGTATATTTTTGCTTGAAATTGACTTGTATATGTATATTTTTTGCCATAGGTATATTTTTGCTTGACATTGACTATTATTATGCGCAATTACCGCGAAGCCGAAGAAGATACAATAAAGACTGTTACTATTATTTTCATTGATATTACACAGTAAAACTACTCATCCGTAAGCATTATTGGCACATGCTGTGCTTTTCTATAATTAAGTGGACACTTAGTTCATATGTTAAATTGTATTCAAAGTTGTAAGAGTGTATTCATTGTTGAAAAGCCAAATAAATGAAAAAATAAATAGAGATGTCAATTAACAAACCATTCTGAAGGAAACCTCACTCCAGGCGTGGGAAGTGCGGGAAGTCCATTCACGTCAGCGTTGTCAAGGGATGATTTGACACGCGTGATCGTGAGCGGTGGCTTTGTGTCGCGGGACTCGAGCCGCAAGGCCAGCCCCTCAGCGAGGAGCAAATTGCTTCTTAACATTATAATTGGGTCGCACTGGTACACTTAAGCTCCCTCCTTAGTATGATTATGTACCTATATTCTGCATAAAACGGCATTTGGACATAATTCAAAAGACTATGTAGCTATCAGTATTTCGATAAAAAAAAATTGCGTTCACTTAGAAAACAAGAGAAGTGAAATATGTCAAAATTAGAAATATGTAATAGAGATTATTTTGAATATTTCTAATTGCATAATTAGTCAGTATCATTTTATTTATATATTTATTACGAACCAGCTACGAACCAAAAAAAGGTCATGTTAAAAAAACATATGTGTGTATTTCGCTGGCCAATAAATGTATTTTTTTCTTTCTTCTTTCTTTCTATTTGCAAATTAACATTTAACTTGCGATAATTTTACTTATTTAAAACCAAACGAAACTTTATTCATTATAATCTAAGTAGGTTTATCGATGCTTCAAAAAGTAAAGATACAAACATGATCATGAGGTATTTTGCTTTGTTATTGCATAAATATTTCCAAGCTTTATTACATCGAAAATAAGTACGAGTACCAAAGAAAACGAGGAAAACAGACATACAGATAAGTCGTCAAAAGCATCATCTTGGCTAAAGTTGCGATGGTTGGTATCATATCTATTTCCTTAGAGCATCATTAAAAATAAATTATGCCGTTGTCATAGAAGACGATGGTGACTAAAATTTAATAACAACTTAAATCTAGTTCATCGCGTGCCTAGTTAGCTCAGATCTGAACGCAGATAAGCTCGAAGTAATTCCACAGTTTTAGGTTATATGAAAATTTACTGGAAAACAGATCGCCTGAATTTCGTCGTCGTGAAAAGTTATCCTTTCCAAAAATATGTAACATTCTTCAAATAGGAAGTATAAATCAATTTGACCGGACATACCAGCAATAGAAGGGGCAGTAAAGGGTAGAAAATAGGTACTATTTATTTCCCTAAGGATACGACATCGATCACTCGCTACGAGAAACTAATTTCGACAAGGACTATTTTGAATGAGAATATGTAGGAAAGTGTCTTTGCAAAACAAAGTTGCTTATCGATCTATATACGAAGCGGCAAGGCCGGGTTCTAGAGGTACAGTAGTCTTATTTACACCATAAGACGCAACGTTAGAATCAAATATTTATGTGATAAACAAGAACTTTGTATCTAGGCTACAATTCTTAATATATTAATCAATACGTTGATCAAGCTGACTGTACCATAATAGCTTTAAATAGCAATAAATATTTCGATTCAATAATCTAATTGTAACAAAATGGCTACATTATTAGTTTGTATGCAGTTGAAATAGTCGTAAGAAGTATACCAGATAAATGCATTATCAAAAGACATCATATGATTTTAACCATGACCAACACAGAGTGTAAATATTTTCAATTGCTCGACTGACGCTGTCTTGGTGGGGTGGTCAGTATAGCTGCCTACACGTCAAGCGGTCCGGGTTCGAGTCGTGGTACCGGCAAATATTTGTGTGACGAACACGATATTTGTTGACGAGTCATGGTTGTTTATATATTTATTTATGTTTATTTATAAAAATATCTAAAAAATATATGTATGTTAAAAAAAATGTCCGATCTAGTATCCATAATACAAGCTCTTAATAATACGTAATTATTGCTAAAAAAATTTACGTCTATTCAAAGAAAATTAATATTTTCATTATCTTTGTAAAATAAACCTTCTGTCTTCTCATTCTGTCTCTTCTTTATGTCTTCAAATGTTCTGTTACCAAAAGCATGCATATGTTCTGTATATCTTTATAATGGACAAAAGTTAGGTAGGCACTCGTACAATTGTGCTAGTGGCACGCATTGGGAAGACAATCACGCGGGACGCGTTTTCATAACAATGAATAGCCTCTTTGCGTCGGCCCAGAATAGCGGAGTGGCTGAACAACTCTCAAACGACAACTTTGGAATTCTCCGCACCCAACACTGGAGAACCCACTCGTTACGATAATACGGGAACACACGACTTCAAGGTCTGGCGACGCCTGTTAATGACGGGAACATATTAACTATGGAAATTGTTATCAGGAACGTGTTTTTAGTTGACTTTGGTTGAATGTAATTTATAGTTGTTGTAAAAATAGAACCCTTTCTTCGTCATTATGCAATTTTATATTACCTTATTGTTCATAATACCGACGGTCGATCAAAAGCTGCATGTTAAACAGTTATTTTAGTTGTTAGACGGATACCAAAATATGTTATGGTATCCGTCTAATAACTACCAACAGTTTTCTTTGAAAATGAGACTCCCACCATCCATCGTGACTCTCACGTTTTTCAGAGAACACGAAAAACAGGCAAAGCTCAAAAAAAATCTCAGAGCTTTACCTAACTAGAAACTCGGGAACGTATTGAAAATTTTCTGCATTATTTTATAGTTTATTAGCATTAATAAATTCTTATTCGGATTATAAATAAAACTAGAAAATATAGTTAATAATTGAATTCACTAAATACGGATAATGAACAGCGTATTAAAGTGAAATACTCATTTCTTTAGTTTAATATTTACTATATTTTCTAGTTCTATTTAAAATCCGCATTTTAATTACTAATGCTAATGAACATAACAATTAATAAAAGAATTTATTAATGCTAATAAACTATCAAATACTGCAGAAAAATTTCAAAACGTTCTCTAGTTTTGAAAAATTTTTTGAGCTTTGCCTCAACATGTTCTCAGAAAAACGTGAGAGTTACGATGGATGGTGGGAGTTTCATTTTCAAAAAAACTGTAGGTAGTTATTAGACGGATACCAAAACATATTTTAGAAATCTAGAGATAACTATTATAAGACAAATAAGACGACCTACTTGATGAATAATATTAGATTCCTTTTATCGCCAGATTAGTATGTTACCAAACTATAACTACTCAAGAAACACACTGTTATATGGGCATATTCATGATTTTATTTGAGAGACATTGGCGTGTATTCTTTTTATTTATTTTTGTAAAACATTTCATCACGTATGCGAACTTCGCAGTTATTACCTATACGCCTATACGTTTATCTATTTTATGCCACACCTGGCCAGAAAGTGGCATTTTCCACCCGCTACGCGTACGGAAAATCCCATTTCCTGGTCAGGGGGCGACTATAAAATTTTATATTTTACTGAATAAATGTATTATTATAGAGTATGTTTGCGCTGCTCTAGGGTTTGCCATGTTCCTATATATTCAAAAAAACATACTCTCAAATGTAATGGCTGATATCTTTAGCTATGCGTTGGTGACAGGTACCTACCTTTTGTATATAATTCAAGTCGTAGGTAAATATTTATCAATCGCTATTATAACCCAGCTAGATAAACAGTATACAAATATATAAATTTTCTAAGATTGAAATTCAACCCTAAGTAAGTCCCTAACTTTTAAAATAATTGAACTTGTTGAGCTCTTCGACTAATTTTGTTAGTACTTTCCTGATGTTCTTATTTTAACGAAAGGAAATTAAAATATCTAGAATGTCTCATAAATCATTTGGACTTTCCAAAAGGCCTACTACTTTGGGTATCAAATGAAAACTAATGAGACTTCATATATCAAAATCGGCTTGTCCTGGTTTTGTCAATATATAGGATCTACACTTATCTACAATTCTAACGCCCGTATTCACAAACAATACTTATCATAGTAAAAAACAATGCTATGCAAAATAAGGCATTTCTCAGTGCGTGCCATATGGCAAGGATTTTGAAGTCTCATAGTGCGCGTGGACGCACAGGGTCGTAAAAACCTATTCATAGATAATACTTAAGTGGGGATCGGAACTATGCGTACTTTAAAATGAACGCACAGCTTAGGTAGCTAGCTAGCTATATTACACAACGCACAGGTCGAGATGTCAAAAGTTTAAAGTTTGAAAGAGTTTGAAGGAGGTTTGAAGTAATAAAACGTCAGTACATTCAAAATGCGAACTAGACAACAGAATCGAACCAATCACAGAGCGCTATTTAATGCAATGCGCTTATTTATCCAAGAGTCGAGGAACCACATAGTAATGTTTGTGAATACGGGTGTAACACCCGTATTTACAGTATTCACAAACATTACTATGAGATTGAGATTGACGTACTGACGTTTTATAACTTCAAACCTCCTTCAAACTTTAAACTTTTGACATCTGGAAGTTGCATTTGACAACTCGACCTGTGTGTTGTGTAATATAGCATATAGCTAGCTAGCTACCTAAGCTGTGCGTTAATTTTAAAGTATGCATAGTTCCGATCCCCACTTAAGTATTGTCTATGAATAGGTTTTTACGACCCTGTGAGTCCACGCGCACTATGAGACTTCAAAATCCTTGCCATATGGCACGCACTGAGAAATGCCTTATTTTGCGTAGCATTGTTTTTTACTATGATAAGTATTGTTTGTGAATCATCAAAACTGAGAAAATAAACGTTAATTGAAGATACTTCTTCAATTAACGTTTATTTTCTCTTCCAAAGCAATTGAAATCGACATAATTAATGAGCTCCTTCAGTGATTATGTATTTTTAACGTCGACTTTATATTGAACATGGAGAAAGTGTAGGCACGTACTTATTTCGAATATAAAGTGCTTTCGTACATACTAAATAATTCAGCTGGATAACATTGTAGGTATTTTAGGAGTTCGGAATACCTACTGTATCCCACTTATCGGCTTTTTTTTCATTCCCTGAGGCTGTGACTGAAGGTTTAAGGTCATAACACACTTATCAGCTCGGAACGCCTCTTTCCTATGAACGCTACGGAACGTAGCGCAGCGCCTCTTTATACCGTTCCCCTTCTGAGCTGATTATTGTATTAACCCAGTCTATAGAACTCTTTACGACCTTTAGTAAGCTACAGCTGGCAACCTGTATTTTGAAAAGCTTTAGGTATAAAACCCATACTGTGAGATCTAGCTTTATGTGTAACCAAATGTTACTTAATACTCTGCTGAACCCTTTTTGGGGATTATGAGTGTGATAATTAAATAATTTTGTCTTTTTTTTAATAAAAATAATATGATACACAATCAACCATACCAATCTCACAAAATAATAAAAGTTTCAATTAATTTTAGTGTTTTATTGAAAAAAAAATCGGGAGTGGTCTCCCCTTGACTTTGTCGTATACCGGACACGTCTCAAAGGTTGATAGAAACCTTGTATTTTGATGTCATACATGCGTGTTAAATTTTGGTCACCCATCCGAGTACCGACCGCGCACTTGGTTGCTTAACTTTCGTGATCGACGGCTCAAAATTTGATAGAAACTTTATATTTTGATGTCATACACGTATGTCAAATTTGGTTGCAATAAGTTAAAGCATGCCCGAGTTATCGTGCTAACGCACAGACACACAGATACACATAATTCCAAAAAAAAATTATTTGGACTCAGGGAGGTCCAAAACGTGTAAATCCGTCAAAATCTCGAGGTCAAAGTTTTTGACGATTACAAGACTTCCTTTAGACTACGTTACGAGAAAGTAAAAAGTAGGTACCTAACTTTAGCCTTAAGCCAGCCCAAGACTACGCACTAGAAATCGCCACTGATGATTATATTTATGTATAAAACTAGAAGAAATACACTGAAAAAAATTGACCTGACCGCAATCCGGGGGGACCGGCCAGATTGGGGATGATGCTCTGTTCGATTCCCGCCTGGGGCAGGTCGATTTTTTCAGTGTATTGTTTCTAGCTTTAAAAATATTTACGCGTTAGTAAACGCAAAATTAATCCGTATTTATGTATGATAATGTGTACTGTTTATATATAGCCCACGCATTGTTATTTGGTCCAGCTTGAAGGTGTTGTGCGTCATGGCACCATTTATATGAACGGCCACGAATTTGGAATGTGCCCCGAGCGGCGATCGATGCCGATACGTTCATTCATCATCCCCGACCCTCAGCAGACATTAATTTGTAACTTTAATGAGGTACATGACTCTTTCACTATTCGATAGCGTTCACACTGTGATACTGACTCACTGTCTGAATCACCGATATTCTGTTTTGTAGCAATCTAAAGTTTGATAAAAAAAGTTAGAGCTAACAACTCTGTTTTATTTTACATGTAAATTAAATCGATCAAATAATTTAAAGAAAATTCACCTTTTGGCACAGTTACTCATATTTGTATGATCGATGGGCGTGAGCAAATGAAATATACTTACTCGAATTTTTAAATGCATTTTTATTTATGTATGAACTATTTATTTTACAAAGTCCATGAGACTACTACTCTTGGATACTTAGATCACTATCTTAAGGCGGTCCCTCAGTGCACGCGCACCTTATATTGACCCACTCTGACCGAAACATTGGGAGATGAACTCGGCCAATGGTAGGTAAATAATGAAGACTGAATTAAATAAATAAAACGATATACTCGTAGGTAGGTAATACTAAATTTACTTACACGATATAAAGATTTTGTGGGAATCGTGAAAAATAAAATTAGGGTACTGACTCTAAAAAATATAGATATATATCTAATATATAAAATTCTCGTGTCGCGGTGTTTGTGGTTAAACTCCTCCGAACCGGCTTTCCCGATTCTAATGAAATTTTGTGTGTATATTGGGTAGGTCTGAGAATCGGACATCTATTTTTTATCCCCCTAAATGTTAAGGATAATCCACCCATAATGTTTTTTTTTTAATTATTGGACGAAATTTTTTGTTTTTATTTTTTTATTATGTGGCATTAAAAAATACATACAACCCTAAATTTTTACTTTTTTACCACCAACCCCTATTTTTTTATAGCCATTTTAGTAATTTAATCATTTTTGTAAGGCAAAATAACGTTTGCCGAGTCAGCTAGTACAGGATATAAAAATACAGCATACATTTTTGATATCGTAAAAACTTTTAGTCATCTATTTGGTTTAATTTATTTCGGATAACATAATATTTCAAAACTTATAGATATTTTTATAAAATTTTACATTCAACCAAACACAAGTTCCTTACAATTTCTTTTACATTTTCAGACATAAAACGAATAGAGATTATAAAAATACGTAGCAATAAACGACTCGTTTGAGGGACAAGCACGGATAACCAGGAGCTTGCGTGACCGGACAATGTTTCAGTTCGGCAGGGGAGGCAGGGGTGCGTGCACAAAGAATATTTTGTCCCTTATTAAGAAATTGTCCATGTCAACTTTGTCGGTAATATAACATTATCATGCTTCTCTTTTTGGTTTTCGAACTATAATCTATTCTTAAATCAGAGAAAGTTGTAAAGAAACATAAATTTGCTCTTTGAGATTACGGGGAGTTAGAATAAGTTTTAAGCGATAACTTTTTGGAAGTTGAATATTAGTTTAGGGCAAGAGTTTCCCAAATTAGACAAACTTTTAACGTTTGGATTTTTATTTTTATAATATAATTCTGAAATTCATACACGAGTTTCACCCGAAACTGTCGCAATACAATAGTACTGTAAATGCTATTGTTATGGCAACAGACTTTTCTAAGATGATGGTAAGTAGCCAAGCAGACTAAGAACAAGTCCTAAGAAACAAACAAAAGTCCAAATTTGGTCCTCTGGATCACATTCCAGTGTTCGACCACTGGACCACGGAGGCGGCTGGACGGCAGCGGACCAGGTTTAATTGGTCCCTTCTCACTGCTATATTTATTTATTGATTGTGTTGTGGTATAGCATCAACTATAACTTCCATGTTCTGGTTCATCAAGCTAACAAAGCTTGGTGAACCAGAACATTGGTGAACCACAACACTAACAAAGGACCTTTATGGCTCGGTTACAATCATATCGGTAATTTTTAACTAACACTTAATTACAAATCTCTATGTAAACTTGGCATAGAGTACACTTGACATATGGTGCTATATTGACAAACATGGTGGGTTATTTTCTACAGTATTGTATTCATTTTTAACCTTTACGTTTTTTCAGTGTATGACTCCAATAGCCAACGTTAAAGATATGCTGAAAATCTTGAAACACCTAGAAGCATCTTGAGAGCAACTTACGTAACTCTCACAATGGAGACTTCTTTTTCTAAATTACGTTGAAACTTTTACGGATTATTCAAATTTTATTCGATAAGTTGTTGAAGGAGGGTCAAGAGAAATGGTCGAACATTCCCATTGAAAAGACGACAAAAGATATTTTTATTCCCAATACTTACTTTCTTGTTTCCTTTTAAGGAAAAGTAATTATGTATTTCAGCAACTTTTCTTTCCAAATGAAATTACATGTATTATGAATATTTTGATATAATACAACAGTCTCACGATCATTTCAATTAATTAATATGACTAATGTTTGTATTACAGAATAAGTTTCAAGAATGAACGCCGACTTGTCCTAAGTCTCCATCACTTTGTGCGTGATAGAAAATGACAGACGATTCTGAAGACATGTTCGACTTCTGAGTGTCGTTCTAAGAGCAAATTGCTCTTAGGTGTCGTTCTTTAATACGGGCCTTAATTAGCTAACTAGTGCTTGCTTTCACTCTAGCAATAGACAATACCGGCTCAATAGCACGCTGAAACGCTCCGCTGAAAGGTCTGAATTTACAACATTAAAGTTACTTAAAAAAAAAACGCCTTCAAAACTAAAAACGGAGAAGTAAAAATTTAGTTTATAATAATCTAAATGTTATTTTAAAGTCGATCCCAAATACAAGTGACAACGTTTATTTCAAATATTGAGGTTGGCACCAACCTCAAAAAAACATTTCGATTTTTATAAACAATATTTTTTTAGTATTTGGAAAGTTTACAGCCTTATTTACAATTTAAATACACATTATATTTTCTATACGCTAATTACAAGCTTCCACATATTTGTCAGAATTGAATGCGGTTTTTATTTATTTAAAAATAAATTATTTTTGCTTTTTAGTGTTTGAAGTATATAAACTTTCAGGAAACTGCCTCGAGATCTTTTAGACAAACTAGGAATAGATTACGATATCATCGACTTTAGTTAAATAGGCGGCTTTAATTAAAACTACTCATCAGATGTCGATCAAATTTAAATTTGGACCACATGACAAGCACCAGCTTTCAAAGGTTGAAAGAATCTTCAAAACCGGTACACCCAGTAAAGAGTTATGGGGTAACAAACATAAAAAATAAAGTTTAATCGAGGACCTCCACCTTTTTTAAAGTCGGTCCGTAGCCGTGTCGTAGCCGCCGTTCCGTAGCGTTCATATTAAAAAAGAGGCATTCTCTTTTGGAGCTGATAAGTGTGTTACGACCTTAAACCTACATCATAAATACGTAGGAAGTCACGGAAAAAAAAAATCTATAAGACTTGTTAGTTTATATACAGGGTGTAAAAGACATGAACAGTCAAACGAGAACCATGTATTCTGCTCACCATCATAACATTTTTTTTCCTTTAGACTATACCTGGGAAATTGATAGTTACGATTTTATTGAAGGTCAAAGTCATATTTTTTTTTTATGAAAACGTATTCTATACGTTATTTCTTAATTATTGTCCAAAGAAACATTATCATTTTTTTAGTATTTCATAACAAAAAATGGCTTCAAAACGTTAGCGTTCAATGTAGCTCATTCGATGCGTACGGACACTAACGAACGGGGCCGCCGTCTGACAAAATTATCGCGGTTTTGCGAGTTGCGTGCGAGTTGAGCCCTTTACATTGCGCGGTACAATTTGCAATTTTTTTTAACACCAGAAAATAAAAATCATTTCCCAGCAATATTTTTTTTTAAATATGTCTTATTTTGATGTATAGAATACATGGTTCTCGTTTGACTGTTCATGTCTTTTACACCCAGTATACATTTATCATTGTAATAAACGACATCGTGTACACCAGTCCCGAATATAAATGTTCCTACTATCACTAGGGTTAGCTGGAAGAGTATATTTTAGAGATAAGCTCGCCTTTGTGCATGTTCTTTCTTGACTACTGTTTTTGTAAGTATAATAAAGAGTTAAAGATTTATTTTACGTGTACACAAATCTTCCATGGTGATGTACATCACAGCAGTGAAAACCGCACGCAAATTCGTTCAGTTATTCCAGGGATTAATAGCGGTAACGTGCAGAATAGTCAAATCCTAGACAGAAACATCCTTTTACACTATGCAGATATTCTAATAATAACTTGCGATAAAGGAGTTGGTGAAAGCTGTGTTGTTATGTAATACTGAAAGATATAATCCTACGGACCTAAGGAGACAATTTACTCAGACAAGATTGGAGGACGAACTCAATTTGCATTTACCAAGGACAAACTCAAGGAAAGCTCTGACTTATGTTTAAAACCGTATTTAAGAACATTGTATGTATCTCTCTACCGCGTACAATGCTTTGAAATAAACAAGACTTTTTCCTACGCTCAAACCAATTATCTAGCCCAAATTAAGTATCATTTCATGTATCTATGAAACCGTCGTCTGAGAAAACACCATTGCGACCGTGTCATGACAAATGTGAGTTGGCGTTGTTATTCGCAGAAACGTTGTGTGGCATTTGCCACTCTGATCGTATTAAAAGATCTTTGGACAAAGCCAGCAGAAATATCGCAAACGCCATTAAAATCTTAAAACCTATTAATTTTCGTTATTTTTTTACTGTTACATACTAAGAGCAAATTGCTCTTAGGTTACATACAAATAATTATTCATCATACGCCTGTGTTGCGTTTCAATTTGATAGCACATTTATGTGCAGAGATATTTTTAAAAGCCTCCTGTGAAATTTAATTTTTTTGGCTTACACTCAAACGGCGGTAATGATTCGATTTATATATTTAAAAAAACATAAATTTATGTTGTGTAATCGCCAATCACTACAACAGTATTCCGTAATATTTTTCTTCCAAAAAGATATTACATAAGGTAGGTAATTTAAATACAATAAAAGTTCGAATAACACCCCATAATGTAAAGCAGGAAATGCTCTATTCGTGCATAAGGCTTCATGGCCCCTTAAGTGAGGGGGCGTTATGCGATTTATTTCATGTTCTAAGCGGCTCGACTCCCCTCCTTATTCACTGTTGGAGTGTTTCCCTATTTTGATTCAGGATACGACTACGGTGCCGACTTTTCATTATTTAAACTCAAAACATATAATCTGTCTGTTTAATTCCTTCTGTAGACGAATTTTCTAATAAATGACACAGTTTGTATTTTGGTATTACCTACTCAATCCCACAAAAACGGTTGAGCGTATTTTGATGCAATTTGGCACAGATATTACTGCAGTATCCTAAAATATAACTTCTGTCTGTATATAAATAATATTACTTTCCTATGGTGGGACACACACTCAGATCATATAAGTAAAGGGCACACATGTAGTTTATAATCCTCCGACGAAGAAAGTTTATAAACAAATCGATACTTCACGGAATACGGAAAACTATTGAGCCAACAATAATGATTTTTAAATAGGTCAATGAATGAAGTAAAATAATATTTTTACTAACTATTTAAGAGCTAGTCATAATTTACTTACAATGATTTACGGCTTGTCGATAATACGAGAGTGACGAGAACGTTGAAAACGCGTTCGTAGCCTTCCGTTACGCACGAGTCGTAGCTACGCGGGCGAGCGCATCGCGTAGCCAATGCGTCCGTACTGCCGCGTCGCCCCCGCGCTACGGATTTCCACAACCATTACTACGAATTCCCTTTCATGTAGCTTACGTTTTATGGATTTTCTTCAGGTACTATAATAATCTGGTTTTCGAAGGAAATTATTTTTTTTATTTTTTTGCAGGATAATTTCATACATATTCCTGCTATTTTGAATCACTTCAAATTATTTTAAAGTGTAGATAGCAAATCTAGATTAAGTATATATATATGCTTAATTTAAATTATAGTTAATTAGGATGTTTTTTTAAAAGAATCTTTGCCTGTCGTCATTAAATTAAATTAAATTCGGCACATTTTTCAAACATTTCCAATCGGGCCAATTTCAAATATTTTATACCAAGATAACAATCTTCGAACTTGTAGTAGTGGTTTCAGCCCTGTAACAAGGAGCTACGAACTCCTACTACAGTTATGACGAAAGACGATTACTTTATAAGTATTTTATTTTAAATAAATAAATATAATGGAGGGAAATTAGTTATCAAATCCAATTAACATTTAGGGATGACCTTTGCATAAATACCTTATTTACTAAGAAATCAAATCAAATCAAATCAAATATATTTATTCATAATCAAGTCACTTATTAACAGATTGTGTGAGTCTCATCCTTTTAAGTTTAACAAACCTGTGTTAGGATGAGACTGCTCTTCTAGATGACAACACGAGTATACGACGACTTAAAAATTATGAAAATTTACCAAAAATAAGTTGAGAAAAATGTGAAGGACCACGTCAACTTTACCTAAAACGAAAGGAAAAAAAAAAAGTTTATATAATATTTTTAGGAATCAGGACTGGAATAAAATACGATAAATAAACAATTTTACTTTCAATTAGATTTTCACCATAAATAACAAGTAAATGCACAGAAAACCACTCTTTACACAATAACCGAATAATAAGGATGAAATAAATGACTCAATGCAAATCACATCGATCACCACTGTGGTGTCCTCCGGAATGTCGGGAGAGGGTTGTGCTATAACACTAAGTCACTCTATGATTCACTATACACTGTGGTGGCAGACGTCCGCTCGGTCCGGCGGTCGGAACACGACTGACTCAACCGAGCCGTCACCGCCATTACGGCGTATACCTTTCCAACCGACCTCGCTCTTCAACGTCCGACAAGCAAATGGGCTGAGAGCGAACTAACGATTGCTTTTATGGCGGCGTTGTGGTGACGTCATGATTCGCAACGATTCATTCTTCATTTCTGCTAACACGGCCTATCCTGATCATGCGCCGTCCTCGGCCGCATTTCACAAGATATCGTCATGGAAGACCTCAACAGGGTCAACCTGAGCAGACCACGGCTCAGCACCGGTGTCATCATTGTCTTCAGCTTCAGAATCTGTCGATGAGAAACAACATGAACACAAAAACAAAACTTTTTTGTAAAGTTGCCTATTCTTTCATTCCTCACACAATCAAGGCCCTCTTTCAATGATACACACGATGTTATTTCTTAACTTCTTCTACTTCACTAACAATCATCGTATTACAAGCTTCATCGACCACACACATCGCTTATTCTCACTATTCTACGTACAAGGCTAAGCCATACGAGATTGCAGGACCAAAGTCCAACACATATCAATGGATATGGATACAAATTTGAAACCCAACATATATCGAAAGATATGTCTGTAAGGTAGTGCGCGCAATCAGGGCGCGCAGCAGTGCGCGCAGGTAGGGTGCGCAAGCAGGGCACGCAGGCAGGGGCACGCAGGTAGGGCGCGCAAGCAGGGCGCGCATGCAGGGCGCGCAGGTAGGGCGCGCAAGCAGGGCGCGCAGGCAGAGGCACGCACGTGGATGGTGCGCGACTGCCGGGTAGGTCAGCACGCAGACTGCGACGGACCCGGCCACGCAGCTCAGGAACTGGCACACCCGCTCGGTGCCTCCATCTGTCAGACGCTCGGCCTAACCTGACGCTTGGCCTTACTCGGCCCAGGTACTCTACGTCGGTAGTTAGGAAGGTACTGCAAGGCCGGAGCCCAACACATATCGTAAGATATGTCTGCAAGGCCGAAGCCCAACACATATCGTAAGATATGTCTGCAAGGCCGGAGCCCAACACATATCGTAAGATATGTCTGCAAGGCCGCAGCCCAACACATATCGTAAGATATGTCTGCAAGGCCGAAGCCCAACACATATCGTAAGATATGTCTGCAAGGCCGGAGCCCAACACATATCGTAAGACATGTCTGCAAGGCCGAAGCCCAACACATATCGTAAGATATGTCTGCAAGGCCGGAGCCCAACACATATCGTAAGATATGTCTGCAAGGCCGGAACCCAACACATATCGTAAGATATGTCTGCAAGGCCGGAGCCCAATATATATCCACAGACGTCTCTGCACAGCACCTTTCGCGTGCGCCTGGGGTAACGCTCCCATACACACACACGCACACAGAGACCTTCTTCACAACTTTACTTTCAAAAAAATGCTGCACAACTCTCGGGACACCATTTCCCTTTCTATATTCGATATTAAAACAAAATCCCGTAGATAAATCATCCAGCGTGCAACCCTTGGCAGAAGATCTCTCTTGCCCTCGGCGGCCCCCAGAGCATTGCAATCGGTTACGACTTAGAAAGCCATCCCAATCAAATAATGCCCAAAACTTCGCAACGCTATGACAACCACCAGCGTCTCCAACCCATATGAGCAGCATCGGCCGTCCGCGCCCAGGGAGACCCCATTAAATATACACCAACACGTTTCACACGATGCAACAGCGGAAACAACAGGCCAGGTCCAGAAATTGGAGCGCCCGCATTGCGCCTCAGTCTGTCAGACGCTCGGCCTAACCTGACACTCGGCCTAACTCGGCCTAACTCGGCCTAACTCGGCCTAAACTGACACTCGGCCTAACCTGACACTCGGCCTAACTCGGCCCAGGTTACATATCCAGTCTGATCGCAGTTGCACTCGAAATCTAGTGGCGTAGTGTGGCGCTGCCCAAAAGCACTAGCTGGTCCATGGCAGACCAAGTTGCTGTGGCTAGGCTTGACACAAATGGCCAGAAACGAAACTATGCCTTCCGCAGCCAAGCCGGCACCTGCGGCCGCCACCCCCACCTGGGCGTTATTAACGCCACGCATCACCACTTGAACCATCAGATCCTCACTCAAACCCCGAACCATACGCAAACAAAGCAGATATCGACGCGCGTACTCGGCGTATGTCGGAAATTTGTCGGACGTTGTGTTCATAACCCTAAAAAGTATTTGCGCCTGTACAATTTTATGGCACATAGACTTAAACTCTCACGAAATTTTACCATTATGTGGTCGTTGGTTGACCATTCACCTAACTAGGTTTTGGAGTCTCGTTTTAGACAATGAGAAACTCCAGCAAGACACTAAATCATTCCAACGGTTAGCCAATTTTGCGCGTTCTACCCCCTCGCATCAAAGTTATTGATAGACGATAGATCAAAGTTAGATACAAAGTTACTGTGACACCTTGCTTTATTTAATGCTAGCATCGGCAAGCACCTGCGCTGCGATTAGGTTGCTGTCCTCGCATCGGGGGTAGGACTAACACTAACACGATCAGACGAGTTTGGCGTTACATTCTTAGTATTTCTAACACGAACACGTGCAGACGTGTTTAGCGGTACACTCACAGTATTTCTAACACGAACACGGTTAGACGGGGTTGGCGTTACACTCGCCGTATTTCTAACACGAACACGGTCAGACGGGGTTGGCATTACACTCGCCGTATTTCTAATACCAACACGGTTAGACGGGGTTGGCGTTACATTCGCAGTATTTCTAACACAAACACGGTTAGACGGGTTTGGCATTACGCTCGCAATACTTCCAACATGAACACGGTCAGGCGGGTTTTGGCGGTACACTCGCAGTATTTCTTACCCGAACACGATCAGACGGGTTTGGCGGTACACTCGCAATATTTCTAAAACGAGCACGGTCACGGTCAGCGGTTTTGGCGGTACACTCGCAATATTTCTAACAAGAGCATGGTCAGACGGGGTCGACGTTACACTCGCCGTATTTTCCCCAATGGCATTTAGTGTAGACACTATCGCGCTTAACATCTCCGCCATCGAATCGTTACACGTGACCCGCGACGGTCACTATGATGATGTTGTAAATCGGTTCTGTTGTGACGAAGTCGCGAATGAGTACGGAATCTACTGTATCGAGACACGCTACATTGAGACCGCGAACTACATTCTACGTGCCGAGTAGACACAAGAGTATCACTCCTACGGAACCGTGAAAGATTTTCACTCCTAGACAACCGTGAGCGCGACGCACGACTACAAGAACGAGATCTATGATGGTATCGATGTGATTTGCTTGTATATACCACGCTTAATCTCATGGCGCGGTGGCGTATTTTCCGATTTTGTGACGGTAGCGGCATAATAAATCGAATCCCTGCAACTGCTTGTTATTTTCTTTTTTAAACTAAAAAAACCTCTAATGTAGGCGTAGGAACTTTATCCCACTTCTGATTTTAGGAATCAGGACTGGAATAAAATACGATAAATAAACAATTTTACTTTCAATTAGATTTTCACCATAAATAACAAGTAAATGCACAGAAAACCACTCTTTACACAATAACCGAATAATAAGGATGAAATAAATGACTCAATGCAAATCACATCGATCACCACTGTGGTGTCCTCCGGAATGTCGGGAGAGGGTTGTGCTATAACACTAAGTCACTCTATGATTCACTATACACTGTGGTGGCAGACGTCCGCTCGGTCCGGCGGTCGGAACACGACTGACTCAACCGAGCCGTCACCGCCATTACGGCGTATACCTTTCCAACCGACCTCGCTCTTCAACGTCCGACAAGCAAATGGGCTGAGAGCGAACTAACGATTGCTTTTATGGCGGCGTTGTGGTGACGTCATGATTCGCAACGATTCATTCTTCATTTCTGCTAACAATATATTAACATACATACATATATATACATATACATAATTCATCTATTTGTGCCTATAAAGTTAAAGTATATAAGTATATAAGAAATGTGTGCAAAGAAATAAAACAAAAATAATGCTGGTGGATAGAGCCACATTTTTTTATTTAAATCGTTGTTGACAGAGTTGGAGGCCCTGTTTTTTATGCCAGTTGGAAAAAATATTCCACACCAACGAGAATCTTTTTAATAAAAAGTCTCAATGTACAATATGTGATCAAACTTGTGGTACAGAAAGGAACTGCGTAAAAACAGCATAAAAACTATACAAATTACGTTTAAGCTAAAGAAAAATATATTTACACATTACTAAAAAAATCTGATTTTCTATATAACAGTACAAAATCTAGACAACCAAAACGTATGGAACAGCTGGTTTTTTTTCGCGATTTCTATGTTTGTCCTAACAAAAGTTATTTGTATGTAATTTAGGAAGCGCCCTCTAAATTATCGTTGGTGATAAAAAAAAGTAACAGTGTATAAAACATTAAGCTAACACAAAACTCCTATGATGCATTTACCCTCACCTGGTGCAAGTACTTGATTGTTAGACTCGGCAATGTAGGCAGTAAGATAATCTCATTAGGTACACGAAACTTTTAACTTTTAACTAGGTGGTAGAGCCATTTGTAGAGTCGTCTGGGTGGGGTCCACGTCCGGAAGCCTCCTCGTGGCGGACCCTGGTAACGTGGTGGGGAAACTTTCTCGGCGGGTGTGTGGCTTTTGATGTCGAGTGTGTCCCCTTGGCATTCGAAGTCCATCATCGTCGTGTTGTTTTTGTTTTCCCACCACGGCTAGTTCCGAAAGGCCCTTTTCAGGGCCATGACCGCTCCCGAAGACCCCGGGTGCGGTCCGATAGCTGCTCCCAGTGTCCTCGTCAAGAGGACGCGCCATGTCGAGCAGCCGTCGTTGGACGATTACAGGCCGCCCTATAAGGCCGGTGTCGGCCAGCGGCCCATAGGGGCTGGCGTTAGTCGGTAGCCCCCATGGGCTGCTGGCCACCAATTGGTGCAAGGAGTGCCTAGACGGGCTGCGTTGGGACGGTCTCGGTGTAGTTGCGCTCACGTACGCAGATCCTGAGCCGTCCCTTAATAGCGCACTGAAGGTTGGGCCGGGAAGGATACTTAGTGGGTATGGAGGGAACGCCTTTACCTCGAGTCCCACATATCCCCTGCGGTTGGCACCACCCCGCTGGGACGATGCGTAAATGCATTTAACCTCCCCGACAGCAAAAAAGGGTCGTCTGGGTAGGTACCACCGCCTTTCTTATTTCAGCCGTGAAGCTGTGTTTCGGATTGAAGGGAAAGGTTAATTACTAGGCATGTAAGGCACATCATCTTAGTCCCCAGGATGGCAACGCACTTGCAGTGTTAAGTGATTTACCCTTAATATTGCAAGTGTCTATAGGTAACCACTTAACACCAGGTGGGCCACAAGCTTGTTGGCCATCTAGTGGTATAAAAAATCAGGACGCAGTCAGAGTTTTCCCTGCTATGGGGCCTCGGGTCTGAAAGATTATCTCTATTTCGAATATAAACAACTAATCACGATTTATTCATGTCAATGAAATTTTTTTGTTTGTTAAGGCACAACTTCGGGTAGAGCCGTGCGTGACAGAATCGTCGTTACATTAGTGTAATTCAATACCTAGGTATACTTAAAGATTTTTTTCTTGGCAATTACACTGATAATAAATAACTATGAAGAATTATTTTCTTCGTAGTTACGCTGATACATGCTTGATAAATTTTCCTCTAATAATATGCTCTTCAGGGCAGTGTAACCCACGATTATAGACGATTGGGAAAAACGACTCTATTCGTGCAAGAAGTCGACGACAGGTAGAATAATACAGAAGTAAAGTTTAGATGTTTTACAATAGCTTGCCTCAATACTGTGACTTTTGGCAACAGACCGCCCCCTGTTACATGGGGACCTAAATATGTCAGGGGAAATATGGATAACACCTACCTACAGCGTCAAGCTGTCACTATCCATGTCGCCTAGAGGATAGAAAGCGCATAGAGGAATGATGATATATTATGTTATACTAGCTTTTGCCCGCGACTTCGTCCGCTTAGAATAGTTATTAAGGGCAGTGTTTAACTTTTTTTAATTCTTCTAACCCAAGTGCACTATACCTACAAATTTTCATGGATTTTACTTAAAAAATTACGGATTTTCATACAAACTTTCTTTCCCTATTTTACCCTCTAAAGGGTTTAATTTTCAAAAATCCTAAAATACATCTTTCTTAATTTGTAACTGAAAGGCCATGTACCAATTTTTATGCGTTTTACTTTAAAAATGACGGATTTCCATACTAACTTTTCACCCCCTTAGAGTGTGAATTTCCAAAAATCCTTTCTTAGTGCACCCCTGAACCTCATAAGGAACCTACGTACCAAATTTGGTATCTCTAGACCCAGCGGTTTGGGCTGTGCGTTGATATGTCAGTCAGTCAGTCATTCAGTCAGTATTCATTTTTATATATATATAGAAGATATCGATAGATATAGGTAAATCGATATCGAGAAACCGTTCTCTTGGTGCAGCGAACAATCATACACTTTTCTTCAATTACCGCTGATTACACCAAGCACTGTTATCACTAAAAGTTATTAGATTTTCAATTCCTTAAACGCTCCTTCCACCAGCTGCGTCGCCTGCCCGATAAAAGTCGCTGAACCGGAAACTCGAATAACCTTGCCGCAGGAGACTTGGCTGTTTGAATTTATGTTAACCCGTACTGTAAGTATTTAGGTTATTTGTTTAATTTTCTGTGGTGCTTAGCCATTAATAATTAATGACCAATTTGAAGGAAAAGTTATCTATACTTAGGATTTTTAAAGACTGTGTATTATCTGTTCAACGACCGCAAGTAAGCAAGATATGAATTTTGTATTTATTTTTAACTAGCTTTTGCCCGCGACTTCGTCCGCGTGGAATAATTACTTTAGGCAGCAATTTTTTTGTGTAGGTACTTATTATGCAAAAAACACACATACAAACTGCAGTGCACTACAGTAAATGGCATTTTTACAATCTACCATTTTATGTTTTTCCATCCTTTGCTACTTACACGCAACCTTTCATCCCCACATGGGTCAACATTTCAAAAACGCTACAACAAGTATTTGCGTTTCATGGTTTTATCTTCGGTAATGAGAAATCGCATAAAAATTTTCATCTCATATTTCAACCCCTTCATTCCCTTTTTCACAAAAAAGGTAGCTTTTATTCAATTTCGAGGTTTCGTCTATTTTTGTACCAAATTTAAATAAATTCGTTTCAGGTGTTAGGCGTGAAAGCGATTAAGCTAAAAAGTCACGTCCACCATCTTGGATCTCAAAATGGATGCTGTATTCTGAATCCTGACTCCGAATACAGCATCCATTTTGAGACCTCCGAAAACTACAAAACTGATACCCATATCAAGTTTAAAATTCGCGTCCGCCATCTTGGATATCAAAATGGAACCCTGTAAACCACGAAAATGATATCCATATTAATAATAAGTTAAGTAGCGTCTACCATCTTGGATCTAGAAATTGATGACGTATTTGGAATCGCGACCCCCGAAAACTACGAAATTGATACCCAAATCGCTTTTATGTTAAAAAGTCCCATCTGCCATTTTGGATCTCAACGTAGATGATGTATTTGGAATCAGGACCCCCGAAAACCTTGAAAATGATATCCATATTCCTATTAAGTTAAAAAGTCACGCCCGCCATCTTGGATTTCAAAATCGATGTTTTATTCGGAGTCAGAAGCCCCAAAAATCTCGAAAATGATACCCACATCGATTTTACATTAAATAGTCGCAACCGCCATCTTCTATCTGGAAATAGATGTCGTATTCGGAATCGAGACCCCCGAAAACCACGAAAATTACACCCATATTGACATTTTGTCAAAAAGTCGCGTCCGCCATCTTGGATCTCGAAATAGATGTTTGTTTACTATTCGTAAGCTTATTCGTATTTCAAATATTCCCGCCTATGTTGGTGGTTTCGCGGCGTACCCAATAGCAGGGCTTGGTTTCCCCCCGAGCATACACACCGTACTGATCACTGATTGGCTCCCATCGTAGTGTTAGAAGCCTGCTGTGGGATGAAAGAATCCTCTCGATGCGTGCCGGCAACGAAACCATCCTCTCTTTAACATTCTTCGAAATTATCGAGTGAAAACACAGATACTAGCATTTTGTGACGCGTGGTGTTGTGTCTGAACTGTGAATAGTGCTTTCCTACGAGATCACGAATTTCCCGAAGGCCATTGGGACACGTTGGTGTGGATAGTCAAGGTAAGGTGTTGTATTTACTTGCATTGGCATTCGCCTGTTCGAACCACATCTATCTTCATATATCGGCGGGAATATCCTAACGAATCCGAATCCCGACCCAGAGTGACGTCAAGGGCCCTCCTTTCAGAAGGGCCGTTTCGCCACATCTTTTTGGTGCCGAAAACCCGGGAACGCCCTTTGGCCGCACTCGAAGTCGTATGTTTAATTGCGTAATATTGCTGGTATTTTTCTTATCAAAATTATAAATTTTATTCGTAATTATATCATTATTGGTTAAACATTAAGTTCATTGTAACTGATCATAGCAATTCTTACGGTAAAGTTCATTGTGGAATTATAAACTTCAATTTATTTGTAACATTAAACGTGACTTGCAATTTTATTCTTTAAAGTGGGTAGATTAATAATTTTAGTTGCAACGGTTACAAGTGTTTCGAACATTTTGTTTTTGCTTATTCGTTCTATACTAGCTCAAACGTTCATCCAGTTTCGTTCAAAACATTCATTCATTCGTCCGGGCATATTCACTCGTAACATTCGTTCTAATACCGGTCATTCGAGTCGTAGATAACCGTCATCTCGGCCCGCGAACAGCTGCTTCTATTAAACTTGTTTACTATTACTTATGCGATGAATTTAAAGTTGTAGCAGATCATTATATGAACAATCTATCTAACTATCGGTGTTTATATAATATCAATCGACTGTGGCCACTTTAAATTCAAACTCATATTGATACAATTAACTAAGTAATTCTGTTTAGCGAATAGTGTTAAATACGTAAACAAAGTTGTCTTATCAAAACGTAGCTAGTTCGCATTCGTTTTTTCTTTCATTTGGTCGTTACGTCGTAGCATCTCGCAGCGTTTCTAATCGTAGCAGTAGACCGTACTGTTACGGCAATTCTCGTTTAAACTAAGTTTAACTAATAACTTTGTTATTTTTTGAGACATACGGGTGATATTAGTCTGTTCGGCTATCCATAGTTGTTTGCAGTTACAAATAAACAGATAATTGTTATTTTATTCAACACATTCGACTTGTTTTTATCGTTATATTTTATTAATTCACTTTATTCGCAACATGTCGTTTAATCCTAAACGCGCTATTCGTAAACTTAGTTCGGCGAGTAGATCTAAATCAAAACATTCTGGTGTCGACGACTATTCTGTTCATGATTTGCCTTTATTGCGTAGAAGACGTACTATAGCGTTGAATCGGTTATCAAAAGCGCTGGAGATAGGTAACTTAGCTCGTGGCGATAAAAGTCAATACGATCTTTTTTTCTCATATTGCGAACAACTTGACAAGTACGCGACTGACTTTGAAAATGCTCACTTTTCTATTCTCGAAATATTAGATGCATCGGGAAGTGGGAGTGATGATGATGATACAATTCGGACGCGTTTTGATGATACCTATTTTCAGATTATGTCGATTCGTCGTAGTCTAACGAAGTCAGTATTGGACTCTTCTGAGATTTCTCATCAATCAAACGTTAATTCGTCGTCACTATCACGCATAAAACTACCTAAAATTCAGTTGCCAACATTTTCAGGTAAAATTAAACTATGGCCTGAATTTTTTGATACATACAATGCGCTCATTCACGACTGTCACTCACTAAAGGATGTTGAGAAATTTCATTATCTCGTCTCATCTTTGAGCGGCGAACCTTTAACTCTTATTCGAACGTTCCCTGTAACGGGTGATCATTATTTGGATGCGTATGCGGCTTTGGTAACGCGTTATCAAGATAAGCGGGAGTTAGCGTTCACTTGTTGGAAAGATATTTTGAATATTAACTTCAAATTTCAGAACGCAAACGACTTTCGTAAGACATTAGATTGTATAGATGAAAATTTAAGTATTTTGAGAAAGTTGAAACTTCCGGTTGAGCAATGGGATTTCGTTATAGTTTATCATATTTTATCAAAATTAGATTCCAAAATGCGTCGTGAATTCGAGGAACGATGTACGCACACCGAGCTTCCTACGTACATAGATTTAAAGGAATTTCTGCATTCGAAATGCGAGGCGCTTATACGTGATAATCACTTTTCTGATACAAGTAAAGTGGTGCGTCCCGTTCGCGACTTACCTAAAGTTTCTGCTAGCAATTATTCAAAGCGACCCAATACGTTGCATACACTTATAGCAGATACTTCTTTGAATTCTAAAACAAATAAAATCTTAGATAATAGTACCGAGGTCAAGGGTCAAATTAATAGGCCTGTGTTAAAGTGTCCCTTTTGCGCGGGTGATCATGCCATTGGTCAATGTAAATCGTTTTTGGCTAAGTCCGTTGACGAGCGTATGTCTACCGCTATTGAGAAGAAGTGGTGTTTCAACTGTCTTAAATCGTCCCACCAAATCAAAGATTGCATATCGGTATTTCGGTGTTTGAAGTGTAAACACAAACATCATACACTTCTTCACAAAGATCGTACTACCACAGAGACGCATAAGGGTGGTGCCGACTTACAGTCAGTATCACTGGTATCTAAGAGTTCAAATTCTACATTGTTCTCTAAACCATTAAAAAATTCTACCGTGCTGCTCGCCACAGCTATAATTCAAGTTAAAGATACGAACGGACAGTATCAATCTTTCCGTGCCTTATTCGATACCGGCAGTCAGAACAATTTTATTACTAAGAACGCTGCGCAATGTTTAAATCTTAAGCCAATACCATGCGAAACAAATATCAATGGCTTGGGTGGCGTTGCTGCTAGCACTATCGGCTTAGTGAGTTGTTCTATTGCATCTAACAATCAACCGTTGTTTAACGTGGATATGCACGTTATGCCATACATTTGTGGGGACCAACCCATAGCGAAACTTAATACCGTGGGTTGGTCATACATTCAATCGCTACCGTTAGCCGACCCTGGTTTCGATGTTCCAGGTCCTATCGATATTCTGTTTGGCGCAGATGTTTTTGCTGACTGTTTGTTAAATCAGCGCATCAAGGGTGAAGTTAATCAACCTCTCGCTTTTAGTTCGGTGTTCGGCTGGCTTCTGTTGGGTCGAACGAGTCTAGTAACCTCATCCTTTTTACACTTTTCGTCGAAACCGGATAACGAATTATTATCCCTCGTTGAGCGTTTCTGGGAGATTGACAGTGTTCCTCAAGCTTCATCTCTCACACCTGAGGAAAATTTGTGCGAGCAGGCCTACTTGTCTGAGCATAGCCGTGATTCCTCGGGTAGGTACGTGGTCAGACTTCCTTTCAAGGAAAGTGCGGAACCTGTATTCGAGGGTTCACGTGATATCGCCCTTCGACGGTTTCATGCGATCGAACGTCGCCTGTCGCGTGATTCAAACTTACATCAATCGTACTCTGAGTTTATGCATGACTACCTTCAATTCGGCCACATGTCTTTGGTTGAGACGAAAGAGTTAGGTAAAGGTAGATACTACATCCCACATCATTGTATCGTTAAACCAGATAGCGCCACAACTAAATTACGCGTAGTCTTTGACGCTTCTGCCAAAGATTTTCAAGGCAAGTCGTTGAATGATACGTTGCTAACGGGACCTAAGCTCCAATGCAACATTGTCGCAATTCTACTACATTTTCGTTTATACGCATTTGTCTTTATGGCGGACATCCGTCAAATGTATAGGCAAATTTTAATCGCTGATGATCAACGTGATTATCAAAGAATACTTTGGAGGAATGCTCCTAATCAATGTCTGCAGGAATTTAAATTAAACACTGTTACTTACGGTGTCTCATCAGCGCCGTATTTAGCGTGTAGGACAATCCAACAGTTAGCTGAGGATGAAGGAATTAACTTCCCTCTAGCTAAGAAAATACTCACGTCGGATATCTATGTTGACGATGTAGTCTCTGGCTGTGACACTCTAGAAGATGCTCTAGAGGCAAAGTCACAGATCATAAAGCTCTTCAAACTAGGCCATTTCGAATTAAGAAAATGGGCCAGTAATGAGCCTCGGTTGTTGTCTGATCTTACTCAAGAGGAATGTCTTCTTGATCCCAAATCGTTCTCTGACGACCAACCTTCTACTATAAAGGTGCTCGGACTCAAATGGGACCCAGCATCTGACGCGTTTATGTTTGATGTCAAGGCATCTAATCGTTCGTGTACTAAACGAAATATTTTAAGCGAGATCGCAAAGGTTTTCGACCCCTTGGGCTTTCTGTCACCTTTAACAATTAAAGCTAAAATCTTACTGCAGAAGCTTTGGATCCTCGGGTCTTCTTGGGATGAGGAGCCTCCGGAGGATATAAATAGCGTTTGGAGAACCTTTTGTGATCAACTACCGATTATACGAGAGTTGAAAGTGCCACGTTGTCTTACAGCTCACCACGCGAGTGCGTACGAACTTCACGGCTTCTGCGATAGCTCTGAACTCGCTTATGGGGCAATTCTTTACGTTCGTATTTTATTGGGTTGCGGAACAGTTCAGATATTTCCATTATGCGCGAAAGCCCGTGTATCACCTATTAAAAAACTTTCTTTACCTCGTTTGGAGTTGTGTGCAGCCGTGGTTCTCGCGAACCTTGTTAAGTTCGTTCTTGACACGTATAGGGTAAAATTATCCTTTAATGCGATCCATTTGTGGTCTGACTCCACAGTCGTATTATCGTGGCTTAAGTCTCACTCTTCTCGTTGGAACACATTCGTGGCTAACAGGGTCAGTATCATTCAGGATATTGTTCCTGTGGAGTCGTGGCATCATGTCGCGTCCGCGGACAATCCAGCTGATATCTGTTCCCGAGGGCAGCTACCACATGAACTCTTTCACAACACGTTGTGGTGGTCGGGTCCCTCCTGGCTAGCAAAAACGTCTGATCGTTGGCCAAATTACTCTAACTTCTCCACTCCCAACGAAGAAGATGAGGTATTATTGCGTATGGAAGAGCGTCAGTCTGTCGTTTTGGTCACTATAGGTAGTCAACCAGATAAGCCTATTGATAATCTGTTAAAACGTTATTCATCACTCGATAAAATAATTCGTATCGTATCGTATCTTCGGCGTTTCATTCATAATGCGAGAAATCGTTGTAACCGGAACTACGGTTCCATTTTTAATGAAATCGATAATTATCAATCGTTGGTTGTTATCGTTAAACATGTACAATTGGCATCGTTTGTAAATGAAATCCAACGGGTTCAATCTAAGCAAGCGTTACCGAAGCCCCTGCGAAAGCTTAATCCCTTCTTGGACGAGGAGGGTGTTCTCAGGGTGGGCGGTCGGATCTCCCACGCTGGCCTTGAGTTTGAACAAAAGCACCCCGCGCTACTGCCATGCGATCATCCTTTTACGTCCAAGCTAATTGAATCCGTTCATCGCAAGCATTGCCATACCGGACAAAACACGACGCATTATTTAATTTTGCAAAGATTTTGGATTTTGTCAGCAAAAAGAGCCATTCGTCGATGCCTATCGAAATGTATTCGTTGCTACCGGACACGCCCGAAACCTTTAGAACCTTACATGGGTGATCTACCATCATTTCGTGTAAACCAAGTCAAACCGTTCTCGGTGGTCGGTGTTGATTTTGGCGGACCATTCCGTATCAAAGTTGGTACTCATCGCGGGGCCAGGATGGATAAAGCTTACTTATGCTTGTTCGTGTGTTTAACAACGAAAGCGGTCCATCTTGAGCTGGTGTCATCTCTTTCTACCGAAGGTTTTATAGCAGCATTGCGTAGGTTCGTAGGTCGTCGCGGACGCTGTAATATTATCCACGCGGATTGTGGAACGAACTTTATCGGTGCCAGCAATTATTTAGCGTCACTTGAGCGTGCCTCGCAGACGTTAAGTATAAAATTCGATTTTAACCCTCCCTCAGCTCCTCACTTCGGAGGTGTGTGGGAGATACAAATTAAAGCTGCAAAGTCGCATCTCTATCGTATCGTTGGAAACCAAGTGTTAACGTTTGAGGAACTGAGCACTTTGTTCGTTCAAATCGAAGCAGTTTTGAATTCGCGGCCGTTGTATCCCTTAAGCGCGGACCCTAATGATTTGAACGTGTTAACTCCGGGTCATTTCTTGACTCTAGAGCCGCTAACTACTGTACCCGACGTGGATTATACTAATATTAAATTATATAGACTTAACCGTTGGCAGTTGATACAATCTTTTGTACAAAACTTTTGGATTCGCTGGAGGAACGAATATCTAAATTCATTAATGCAACGTGCAAAGTGGACGACACCTTCGAAACCTGTAGCCGTGAATTCTATCGTCATCATTAAAGATGACAATCGAACACCTTTGCAATGGTCTTTGGGCAGAATAATCGAGTTACATCCGGGCCTTGACGGCATTGTCCGCGTGGTAACTATTAAAACTAAAGATAGCTTAATCAAGCGCCCGCTTGTAAAATTGTGTCCTCTGCCCATGGAATCCGAACTCTTTTAGCAGTAAACTTTACCATTACATATTTTAGCAATTAAGTGTAGCATTAGTACCTAATCTATGTTTAACTTTGTGTTTATATATTTTATTCTAACTTGATCGGAAAATACCAGCTGTATTTTGGTGGGCGGTATGTTTACTATTCGTAAGCTTATTCGTATTTCAAATATTCCCGCCTATGTTGGTGGTTTCGCGGCGTACCCAATAGCAGGGCTTGGTTTCCCCCCGAGCATACACACCGTACTGATCACTGATTGGCTCCCATCGTAGTGTTAGAAGCCTGCTGTGGGATGAAAGAATCCTCTCGATGCGTGCCGGCAACGAAACCATCCTCTCTTTAACATTCTTCGAAATTATCGAGTGAAAACACAGATACTAGCATTTTGTGACGCGTGGTGTTGTGTCTGAACTGTGAATAGTGCTTTCCTACGAGATCACGAATTTCCCGAAGGCCATTGGGACACGTTGGTGTGGATAGTCAAGGTAAGGTGTTGTATTTACTTGCATTGGCATTCGCCTGTTCGAACCACATCTATCTTCATATATCGGCGGGAATATCCTAACGAATCCGAATCCCGACCCAGAGTGACGTCAAGGGCCCTCCTTTCAGAAGGGCCGTTTCGCCACAATGTTTTATTCGTAATCCGGACCCCCAAAAACCCACGAAAACGATACCCATATTGACATTATGTTAAAAATTCGCGTCCGCCATCTTGGATCTCAAAATCGATGTTTTATACGGAGTCAGAACCCCCAAAAATCTCGAAAATGATACCCATATCGATTTTACATTAAATAGTCTCAACCGCCATCTTGGATCTCGAAATAGATGTCGTATTCGGAATCGGGACCCCCGAAAACCACGAAAATGACACCCATATAGTCACTAGGTGGTAGACCCATATGTAGGGTCGTCTGGGTAGGTACCACCGCCTTTCTTATTTCTGCCGTGAAGCAGTTCGGTGTGTTTCGGATTGAAGGGAAAGGTAGCCAGTGTAATTACTGGGCATGGAGGGCATATCATCTTAGTCCCCAGGATAGCAAACGCACTTGCGGTGTTAAGTAATTTACACTTAATATTGCAAGTATCTATAGGCGGCGGTGACCATTTAACATCAGGTTGGCCGCAAGCTTGTTTGCCATCTCGTAACATAAAAAAAAAAAAAAAAAAAAAGTCGCGTCCGCCATCTTGGATCTCGAAATAGATGTTTTATTCGTAATCCGGACCCCCAAAAACCACGAAAACGATACCCATATTGACATTATGTTAAAAATTCGCGTCCGCCATCATGGATCTCAAAATGGATGGTGTATTAGAAATCTGGACCTCAGAAAACCACAAAAATGACACCCATATCGATTTTATATTAAAAAATCGCGACCGCCATCTTGGATCTCGAAATAGATGTCGTATTCGGAATCGGGACCCACAAAAAGCACGAAAATGATACCCATATTGACATTTCGTCAAAAAGTCGCGTCCGCCATCTTGGATCTCGAAATTGATGTTTTATTCGTAATCCGGACCCCTAAAAACCAGAAAACGATACTCATATTGACATTATGTTAAAAAGTCGCGTCCGCCATCTTGGATCTCAAAATGGATGGTGTATTAGGAATCGGGACCTCCGAAAACCACGAAAATGATACCCGTATTGACATCTTGTCAAAAAGTCACGTCCGCCATATTGGATCTCGTTATAGATGCTTTATTCGTAATCCGGACCCCCAAAAACCACGAAAACGATACCCATATTGACATTTTGTCAAAAAGTCGCGTTTGCCATCTTGGATCTAATCGGGACCTCCGAAAACCACAAAAGTGATACTCATATCGATATTATATTAAAAAGTCACAACCGTCACCTTGGATTGGATCTTTATTTCTTATCAAGTGTGTAAATTCAAAGTTTCATGGTTTTATCTTTAACCATGACGAACTTCCATACAAATTTTCATCCCCAATTTCATCCCCACACGGGTCTAAATTTCAAAAATCCTAGAACTAATATTTCTTTCTTTCATAATAAGTCCCTAATTTCAAAGTATCATGGTTTTATCTTTAACAATGACGAAGTCCCATACAAACTTTCATCCACTATTTCACCCCCATACAGGTCAAAATTTCAAAAATCTTGGAACAAATATTTCTTTTTGTCTTATTAAGTGCCTAAATTCAAAGTTTCATGGTTCTATCTTCAAAAATGACGAACTTCCATACAAACTTTCATCCCCTTTTTCAACCCATGCAACCTTTTTTTCGCGATAAAAAGTAGCCTATGTCCTTCCCCGAGATCTAATCTATATTTGTACCAATTTTCATCAAAATCAGTTCAGTGGTTTAGACGTGAAAGCTTAACAGACAGACAGACAGACAGAGTTACTTTCGCATTTATAATATTAGTAAGGATAAGGATGAATCCTTATATTATGGATTAAATTATAAATATTCAACTATAATTATTCCATAATAAATACCTAATTAGAATATTATTTGTTGGAGTTCACCAACATTTAAAACGGGCGATTCAGAAGATCATTTCAGAAGAATTGTCAAAATTGTCGATTAGCTTTAGTTTGTTTTACGTGTTGGTGAACTCAAGCCTTAGGGCTCGTTCACACAGAAAGTCCGCATTTACAGTTAAAGTATCGTTTTAATGGATACCTACGTAGCTACTGGTGGTAATAATGACCACACCGAATTTACAGGATCATTTGTTAATAGATTAGGTACCTCACTTAGCTACTGGAGGCAATGTTCACAACGTACCGACCTGGAATACAGCCGTGTGTGTGAACATGCTGTTACAACTATTTTACGATGGATTTGGACCGCTGCCGCTGTTAATATTTTCGGGTCGGTATATTTGCTGGATCTGGAATACCGTCGAGTGTATGAACTCGCTCGTACAACTACCTACGTACTTACACCATCGCCGAATAAAAACGTAGGTATATAGATATATGTATGTACCTTTATTTGTTGACGGGGAGGTCAAATGCATTTACGAGGGACTCGAGGCAATGGCGTTCTCTCCATAGGTACCCACTAAACATTCTACCCGGTCTGACCTTCAGTGCGCTATTACGGGACGGCTCAGGATATCTGCGCACGTGAGCGCAACTACACCGAGGTGGTCCCAACGCTGCCCGTCTAGGCACTCCTTGCACAATTGGTAGCCAGCAGCCACTCCTCCACCGACGGCTGCTCGACCTGGCGCTCCATAAAGTGAACCTGTACAACGGACCGCTGTGTGAACGCCAAGAAATCGAGGGACAAATTGCTTCCTATTTGTCCCTTTCTAACCTCTGGAGTACGTACGTATGACGTATTAGACGGTTACGTGACTATGTGTGCTCTATAGGTTAGAAAGGGACAAATAGAAAGTAAGCGGTTTCAAGGACAAATTTAACCTATAAGTTTCTTGGTATCTACTAGGCTAGCACAGCGTCTAATCAAACTGGCACTGGGAATAGTCGCTAGAACATGCTAGAACTACTACGCCAGTGTCTCCTCCTATCTTTAAAGAAGTCGCTCACAGTTAAAAGAAGAATTCAACGATTGAACACTTAAGTTCCATGTCATAGTAACGCAAGTGCTTGTGCAGTAGGTAACAGTTGCCACCATTGTGTATGAATCATTATGACGACAAGGTACCTACTAAAGTGTCAAGCTTCTGATGCTGACGGTACACCGGAGTTGTACCGTTGTACGTATAGCTCAGACCAAGTATAGTGCTAATGGTTTGCCCATCGGGACCATTTTTATTTTTAATGTATTAAAATAAAAGAACTATTTTCACTTAATAGGTATAGAAGCTGGGTTTGATCCCCAGATGGATGGTTGTGTTTTGTGCCAGGCTTGTTGAATGGAGAAGTTAATAACTATAGTGCATCTAAACATCTCTTAAAGAAACTACTTCAAAACGTTACTCGCTAGCAAATAGATTTCGATAGGTTTTTATTTGTTGACTCATACACATCACTGACCACTTACCTCGTTATACTTTTAGGTAATATTTGAACTGCATACAAGTTACCTGTACTATTCGCGCACAGGGCCTGCTAATAATAATTAAGATGGAGCCTACGGCGCAAAGCCGGAGGGGAGAGCTGACTTATTTCCAATTTAACATCCGTTCGTAAAATAGGTATCTACCTACTTGAATAACTTGTTCTTACCTTGTTGTATATGGTAGGTACCATATTGGTCAGTGCTTGGTACTTGCGTTTTTATGGACGTCAAATATATATGTGCAAAAATATCGGATCTTAGAAGTGCAAGTTTCAAAGATCGATGAAACAGTGATACCATAAAAACCGCTGCGGACCCACCATACCACCGGAAACATAAGTACCAAGCACTGACAGACTGACAAAATACGACGGCGAAAGCAGTGTTCCGGTAGCGTACTGGTTGACGCAGTCCCGCCCGGATTGCAGAAGATGCTTGGTCGACTCACGCCCTTGACAAGTAAATTTTTTTCAGTGTATTTCTAGTTACTAAGATAACATAACAGCCATACCTAATTATTATAGCCTTCTATTATAAGTTTCGAAAAATCGCAATTTTTCGAAAATTACTGAGAACCATTAAAATTTTGAATGAATCCGTATGGCTTTTGTTACGCTCTAATAAATGGGGAATAAAAACTCAACAGTAGGTATAAATATAATTTATTTCTAAAACATTTATGTAATAATAAATAATTGGTGATATAAATATAATCACAGTTTTAATGTGTGCATGGAATTACGCAGGTTGGTTGGTAATAACCATCGTTGCCCATCGCGTGCATCTGAGATAGGTGCAAGCACGTTAGCTCCATTACTCCAAAGTCGTAATCGGCATATTTTTTTAAGATCTCGGAGCCATCAAAGGTTACCCTGGGCTGTCGGGAACTTCTAGAATTACTTGAATCGTCAACGACTGCTGTTGTGGACGACGAACTCCTGTACTTAGAGTTCATAAATGTTACGTGCAGTTTGACATTTTCCCTTCCATGTTCTCGCTTCATATAACCTAAAAAACAAAATAATCATTTCATTTACTTGTTTTTTTTAAATCGAACTATGGGCTAGATACATTTACTCTATACAACATGTAAATTAAATAACCAACACCCTGAATACAGGTGGTTTGGTGTCGGCTTCTGAGTAGATTAAAAAAAAAAAACAAAGTACCCAAAAATGTTGTACAATATTTTCTGGGTACTTTTTGTTTTTGTTTTTTTTTAAATCGTTCTTTTAAAAAAAAATATTGAAATCTACTCAGAAGCCGATCCCAAACCACCTGTATTCAGGGTGTTAGTTATTTAATTTACATGTTGTATATGGCATAGATTTATATCTGACGTATGGGGGAGACCAAAAATGAAATGCACATGCGAATAATGCGCAGCGCGTGAAAAATAGTACTGATCTATTCACAGTCTGACAGTTAGTCTTTTCAACGTGACTACAGGCCGACTTAGGGCCACGACCGCGCCCGAAGTCCCCCGGGTGCGGTCCGATGGCTGCTCCCGGTGTCCTCGTCAGGACGCGCCAGGTCGAGCAGCCGTCCGTAAGGAGGCTGCCTATAAGGCCGGCGTCGGCCAGCGGCCCACAGGGGCTGGCGTTAGTCGGTAGCCCCTGTGGGCTGCTGGCCAGGCCGGGAGGATGTTTAGTGGGTATGGAGGGAACGTCTTTACCTCGAATCCCACATATCCTCTGCGGTTGGCACCAACCCGCAGGGACGATGCGTAAATGCATTTGACCTTACTCTTTTTCTCTGTGACCGAGATAAAGCATAGGTATAAAATTAATAATTCTTCTACATCGAGATGATGTCGAGTGATTCGATATCTCAATAACGAACAAACTTTTCACACTCTGCTATCGATATGCACTACGCTTTGACGAATGGTGCGTACCTACTTGCACGCGAACCGTTTGCGAACAAGTTCAAAAGTATATCAACTATGTTCTTAAGACGCACGCGACCCGCACGGTTCGTACAAGAAGCTGGGCAATGGAGCGTTATGGAACGCCTTTGTTTAAATTCGAAAACAAAATAGCGTGGTGTTTGTGCTTCTACCATATAGAAACGATACTGAGCAGGATGTAATGATAATCACGTTTATACAACTAATAATTACCTACCGGCTTTATAGAAGTATTCAACCAGATCGTCTGCTAATCTCTGCAACAACCCATTAGCAGCCCAGTCCTCTTGAACGCAGCCGTAGAGTACGTCGATTTCTGTAGGATCGTCGTTCATGTATGCTATACCCTTAAGTCTTATCTTCAGTGGTGAGTATTCTCGAAGGAGAGGACTGAAAGTCAATTGTGAAAAATTACTTTTGGAGTGTCATAAGGGTACAATAAAACTGTTACAAAGAGCAGGCAAAAGCGCTTGGAAGCCTGTAGCTTTAGGTAGGTAGGTAGGTACCTATAGGTATTATGATATGCTATGGATATACGTTGACTACATGAACTCAACGCCTCGCCCGCGGGCGGACAGCGACTAGTCCACTCGGTGACGCCCTCCGCGTTTGAATGGATCGCGCGCTGTCCACGAGTAGTTAGGTGGGTCCACACCGGACGATCCAACGCGATCGGCAAGCTAATGGGGAAGACAACTGTCAACTAGTTTCTCCTAGGTGGCGCTGAGTGTTTGTTCCAAAGGATGTGTCAAACTCAGTACATTTCATAGGGATTTCTTAGTATTTCTAGTTAAACAGAAATATGGGACGATGTGTAGTTTTCCAGTGCGTAGAAACCGGTACACACAAGTTTTCTACAGATTTGTTTCTCAGGAAAAAGTGGGAAAAGGCTTTGAGAAGGGTAAATTTTAAAGCTACTAAGTACTCCAGAACATACAGCAAGCATTTCAAAGAATCTGATTTTGAAACTACTTCCAGACAAACAGGTGTGTTCCAGTAAACACATTCATACCTATATTAATATTTTTAGAATGAAATAGATAAAAAATTGTTCAGCACACAAGTGACATATAACTATTTCAAAAGACATTTAATGTATGTACATACATACAATAATTTTAAAAACATTAATTTTTAAGTGAACTGCAAGGAGCTTATATTATTCTTTAGTACCTATAAGCTCCTTGGTGAACTGTGTTTAAATCACTGATGTTGTTGTTCAGAACAGACTTTGACACAAACTATGATATCTCTGAAGATATTTATTGAAATCTAATGACGTAAAGAACAATTTTGTACAAAATTAAATACTTGTGATGAATAACGTATTAATTTTGATAAAGAATAATATTATGTTTACAAAAATACCTTCGCATCTAATGCATTATTTTAGAACAAAATTTATTAACAAAAATAGGTTATAGCGATTAAACCTTAAGAGATAGATAAATGCGGTCTGTAACTTGTTTTTATAACTTTTAAAGGAGAATAATTCCGTCCTACATAATTTTTGTGTAACTTTAACCGTTTACGCAGCGCACGCAAAGAAATCTCTGAAAAGCAAAATTTATTATTTTCCGTTTATTTTAAACTATATTTCTAAGCTATTCATTGAAATCAAAAGAAGTCATGAACAATTTTGTGCAAAATTAAATACTTGTGATAAATAATGTATTTATTTTGATAAGGAATAATATCATGCATACAAAAACACCATCGCAGATAATACATTATTTTAAAACAAATTTGATTACCAAAAAGAAAGGATATAGTGAGCCAACCATAAAAGATAGACATATGCTGTCGCGAACTTTTTTTTAGATAATTTAATGGAGACCAATTCCGTCATACATGATTTTTACGTAACTTTAACCGTTTACGCAGCGTACGCAGTGAAAGCTTTGAAAAGAAATATTTTTCTCCCGTTTTTGCAACATTATTCATTGATGCTCAGCTCCTATTGGACGTATCGTGATGTTATATAGCCTATAGCCTTCCTAGATAAATGGACTATCCAACGAAAAAATAATTTTTCAATTTGAGTCAGTAGTTGCTGAGATCTTAGGGTTCAACCAAACAAACAAACAAAGAGTGGGGAGCATAAGGTTTTTTCGTTACGGAATTTCTGGATTCGGTCCCCGCGCTCAAGGCCCGCGATAGAAGCTATGCAATAGCTTAAAAAATAATGACAATAATAAAATGTTTATTTTATTACCAAAGTTTTACAATTCAATAACTAGGGTGGGTTCCCTCTATGCTTGACACCTGTACCAGAACCAGAAGGAACCACTCTTCCTTAACATGTAATCCATTTTGTATGGTAAGGCAACTTATATCTATAGTTATTCGATTTATGTATCTATATTATGTATATCTTTTAAAATTACAATTTAAAACTATTTAAGTGGTAGATGTGTGAGTGCATGCATGTGTGCATGCGTGTTTATGTTTGTGTCATGGATGAGAGTGTACATAATTTTGCATTACCTATCAACGATTAAAGTTAGTTACTAAAGTTTAGTAGATTCTCAGTTTCATTATAATCCAGAGTCTTATGTTACAGTTAGCTTGGTCTTACATTCCCGTGTAGATAATGGGTAAATGTTTATAATTTTGTTGATACAATTATAGATAATCGACGTAAGGCAATATCTAGCAAAACTTGTGTTACGTGCGTTACGTACGTTGAACTAATGCAATTGTGTCTATCCTTCTTCGATCTTGCATGTAAAGTAAATAATTTTCATACAGTACACAAATCCGATAAACTCGGTTGAGAAGTCATTTAAAAGTAAAAATCTTCTCTTACAGTGGCACTAGATCCATAAATCAAAATATCTCCAGTCTGGCCTTGTTTTAGTATTCTTAAGTCGGTTTTTGTGTCTCTCTCAATTCTCATTTTCATGGCACCTTTCTTACCAATAATAGATCCTATGTAGTACCTAGAAATATTCAAAATTGTATTATTTTTGTTTAAAATAATATAATGACACTAATAAAACACTAATGACACTACTTACTGTGAAACATGGACATTTGTACAAAATCTTGAATTGTTTAAAGCAGTGATTTCAAAATCATCATCATCACCCTCATTCACAAAGTTATCATAGGTTACTTCTGTAATTAAGGGAAATAATTATATAAGTACTAAAAGAAAAAAAATTACATCAGTATGTATACAGCATCCAAATAAAAAAGTACAGACGGAGCGCTGCCAACAAAAAAAAAAGAGTATGTATAAGGCTAGGTGACATTTCTTTATATGTTTGTGTGTAATATGTATGTACACGGTTGATAGAAAAGGTGGTTTTATTTTACCGACCTCAGTTATTTTTCGCAGCACTCCCTGTACACTTTTTTATTTGGTCTGAGTATATATGAGTGTGTCTGAGGTCTGCACAGTAATGGTTTAGATTGATATCACAGTAACTGACAGCAGCTGTTTTAAGATATTAAGTACCTAGTTTTTCTCTGAGGAAGTAATACCAAATTGAACTCTAGGGAATACAGGAATATGTTAAACCAACGAACCTTTAAAGTGCCTCCTGTGTGTGTGATCACGCGTTATGCGCAACATTTTCATCTATTTATAGGTATATTTTTAAACAATAAAGTTGTAAAGTCATGTGACATAGATGCTCTGTCAGTGAGGCTAAACACATTATCTTTATCTGGCTCAGATTATTGGTCTGAGTTATCTGGTTGCATTCTCTAAGTTACTGAAAATCTAGTAAGTGTAGGTACTGACATAATGCAGCAATCTACACTAAATATCAAGTAGGGTTTCAATATATATTATTCATTTTATATTTTATCTATTAACATATTTATTTAATATACATTATTGTTACCTAATATATAATTTTACAATGTTTTTTTTATAAATACTGCAAATTAATAAGAAGCCGTCTTTTATATTCTGGAATTCGTTTTGATGTCCGCGATACAGGCTTGCCTAGTGTGGACTTCACAAGAAATGTTATTGTTTTAATTGTTCAGAAAATAAAGCATTTTTCATTTTCATTTTCAATTCATACCATTCTCGTAAAGATCGTGTTCTTGTAAACTTCCTATATCGGCTTTCGAGTCGTTTAGTCTGTAACAACGCCCTTCTATCCATATTAATAAGTCTGGTTTCAAAATATCTGCCATTTTCCTTCCACTGTTAAAGTTTACTCTTAGATTTAAGTACTAAATAAATAGAAATCGCTATTCAATTATCTGTAATAAGGTACTTATATTGTGATATTCAGCTCGGGTGAACTCAAGCCTTAGGGCTCGTTCACACAGTAGTGCTCAGACCAAGTATAGTGCTAATGGTTTGCCCATCGGGACCATTTTTATGTTTTGTGTAATAAAAATTATAACTAATTTCACTTAATACAGAAGCTGGGTATAGAGAAGTTAATGGCTATAGTGCATCTAAACATTTCTTAAAGAAACTACTTCAAAACGTTACTCGCTATCGAATAGATTTCGATAGGTTTTTATTTGTTGACTCATACTAGCGATTTTACTTCTACAAGTTACCGCTAGAGGCGCTGTACATTTTTTCAAGGAATGTTTTTACGTCGACTCTAGCGATTCCAATCACTTGAATCACTGTTAACTCATGGTAAGGTTACTGATAAGTAACAATTACATAATTTTGGTTTTTACGTTCGCCGACATAGACACGGCCAAACACATGCTGGAGGTGTGCTCGGCATGGGAGTCCCAGCGCGCCGCTCTCACCGCGGCGATAGGCAGAGACCTCTCGCTGCCGAACATCATACTCAAGATGGTCGCCAGCGAGAGGTCGTGGCAAGCGGTCGCCTCCTTCTGTGAAGAGGTTATCTCCAAGAAGGAGGCTGCGGATTCCGCGAGAATGACCCCCTTGCCAACCCGAACCGCTGAAGATGACCCAGCAGGAAAAGGCGGCTCCATGGGCTGCAGCAGAACCCGCCGTAGTTAGGGGCATGGGGGATGATCTCCCATTATGCACGCCCCTAAGTCGAGAGGATGCCTTCCTTCCCGCGGGCACCCTCCGCCAGTAAGAGGAGTCTCTCCGACAGGTTGCTGAACGCGACTCGTGATGTTGAGCCACAAGCTGCCCTTGCCGCGTCTACCAAAAAGCAACCAAGGGAAGACGTCTGGTTTTAGTGGGTATTTGCTGCATTCTACAGGTCGAGGCCCCCTCCCTCCCATGTAGGAGGGAGGGGGCCTAAGCCGCCTCATGTGTATCCGCAAATTGATTTCCAGACGAAAAAAAATGGTTTTTACGTTCGTAAATAGCGTGATCGGGAGGATTGTATTCCGACCAATTAAAATATAAACTATATTTGACTGAAAAATAAGTTCAAATAGGAGTTGCCTGTGACCGTGACGTCAATGTTGCGCGTTGGTGGTGCGACGCGTAGAGGGGAGTGTCGCACGTGGCTAGGCGAGCGACTAGCCTCGCTCACTTTTACTGGGACCGTTGGATCGGACTGCACATTGTGGTTAGACCTTACGCCCCAGTGCTGCTACCTGGCGTTTATTTAATAGGTATAGTTCCCTCTTGTGATTCAAGCTGGATCACTGACCACTTACCTCTTTATACTTTTAGGTAGAGTTTCTCCCGAGTTCTTGTCGTAAA
This sequence comes from Elophila nymphaeata, assembly GCA_955850985.1. Lineage (NCBI taxonomy): Eukaryota > Metazoa > Arthropoda > Insecta > Lepidoptera > Crambidae > Elophila > Elophila nymphaeata. The sequence continues at coordinate 18,756,493 of OY039068.1, forward strand.
AATAAAAAAAAACCGCCTTTAAAACTAAAAACGGGAGAAATAAAAATTTTATTTATAAAAATCTAAATGTTTTTTGAGGTCGGTCCCAAATACAAGTGACTACGTTTATTACAAAATTTTGAGGTTGGCACCGACCTCAAAAAACATTTATATTTTTATAAACAAAATTTTTATTTCTCCCGTTTTTAGTTTTAAAGGCGGTTTTTTTTTATTTAAATTCGTTTTCTGCTTTTTAGTGTTTTAAGTATAGAAAATTTCAGGAAACTACCTCAAGATCTTTTAGACAAACAAGTGATTAAATTACGATATCATTAATGTCAATTAAATAGGCATTATTAGGGATAACTCAAAAAGTACTGGTCAGATGTCGATAAAATTTAAATGGGACCCCATGACAAGCACTAGCTTCCAAAAAAAAAAAGAATCTTAAAAATCGGTCCACCCAGTAACGAGTTATGAGGTAACAAACATAAAAAAAATTGTGTGCGTGTAACCTTTACGCGCGATTGAAGTAAAACTTCTTTGACGTAGATCACTGAAATGATTAAATTTTAACTGAAAAAAAAAATTACAGATACTTACGACCAATCGAAATTACTATTTTTAAATAGCGGAAACTACACAGACTATAGAATACTGAGCGTTACTTCCGTTAGAAAAATCTGAGTTACCCCCTAGTCGCGCCTAAAGAAGTTTTACTTCAAAAAAAATAGTCGAATTGATAACCTCCTCCTTTTTTGAAGTCGGTTAAAAACACGTGTTGATAGACTCCATTAATAACCTCAATCAACCGTACAATTTTTGTTACTTTAGTTACATTTCCACTTGTGGTAAAATGATGCTATTAATTAAGAATAGAATAGAATACTTTTAGGTAATATTTGAACTGGATACAAGTTACCTGTCCTATTCGCGCACATGACCTGCTAATAATAATTAAGATGGAGCCCCTAGGGCGCAAAGCCGGAGGGGAGCGCTGACATAATTCCAATTTAACATAAAATAGGTATCTACTTGAATAACTACGTTCTTACATAATTGTCGTTTATGGTAGGTACCATATTTATCAGTGCTTGGTAATTGCGTTTTTATGGACGTCAAATATTTGCAAAAATAATGCGTTCGGATCTTAGAAGTGCAAATTTCAAAGATTCGATGAAACAATGTTACCATAAAAACATAAGTACCAAGCACTGACAAATTTCGACGGCGAAAGCAGTGTCGCTGTAGCATACTGGTTGACGTAGCCGGATTGCGGAACATGCTGGGTTCGACGCCCGCCCTGGACAAGTAAATTTTTTTTCAGTATATTTTCTAATGTTCTTTATTTTACTAAGATAACAACCATACCTAAATTATTAGTCTTCAATTACTTATAAGTTTTGCAAAATCGAAAATTTCGAAAATTACCTACTGAGAATCATAAAAGTTTTGATTTTAATCTGTATGGCTTTTGTTACGCTAACAAATGGGGAATAAAAATCAAAAGGAGGTAGGTATAAATATAATTTATTTCTATAAAACATTTATGTAATCACAGTTTTAATGTGTGCAGGGAATAACGCAGGTTGGTTGGTAATAACCATCGTTGCCCATCGCGTGCCGCTGAGATAGGTGCAAGCACGTTAGCTCCATTACTCCAAAGTCGTAATCGGCATATTTTTTTAAGATCTCGGAGCCATCAAAGGTGACCCTGGGCTGCCGGGAACTTCTAGAATTATTTGAATCTTCAACGACTGCTGTTGTGGACGACGAACTCCTGTACTTAGAGTTAATCAATGTTACGTGCAGTTTGACATTTTCCCTTCCATGTTCTCGATCCATGTAACCTAAAAAACAAAATAATCATTTGATTTACGTTCGGATATATTGTTGTTTTTATAGTGTTTTTGAGATGCCTCTGTGTGACCCACATTTCAAAGAAAAAATTGGACTATGGGCTTGATACATTTACTCTATACATGGAATAGATTTATACCCACAGATTTAATAATACAAGGAGATAGGCCAAGTCGGCGTTTAACTTGTGACGCGGACTTCCTATGAACTCAGCGATTTGAGCGATCTCCTTTGCGGCTGTGCTTAACTTTCATTGCTTCGCAGTCTTTATGACGCGCGCAATGAATAGTGTATATTACGGCATGCTCAACTAGAACCATGTTATGTAGTACGGCCGGTGATCGTGACACTCGGTCTTCCTATGAACTCGGCGATTCGACCGATCTCCTTAGATTGATATATCTGTGTTTATACCTAACTGGCGTATGGGCGAGACCAACAATGAAATGCACATGCGAATAATGCGCAGGTGTAGGTACGTGAAAAATAGTACTGGTCTATTCACAGCCTGACAGTTACTGTCTTTTCAACGTGACTACAGGCCGACAAAGGCCCACCTGCGTGAACGTGAAATGGTCTCGCCTATCTAAGAGCCCCTTCACACTAGCGTTTGTCCAGCGTTGGCGTTCGATGAACGTTAGCGCAGCGTAGACGCCGCGTTAAGACTTTGTCTAACAGAACGCGTATTTAGCACGCGCTAGAACGCTAAGCTGACGCCGCGCTATGACCCCGAGATGTGTTGTACTTTGTACTGCGATGGTAATATACCTTCAAACAGAGCGCATGCGCTAGCGGTACATACGCAACGTACGGACGTTGTATATTTTTACAAATTTTATTTTAGCGTCCGAGTGAATGTGTGTTAAAACACTGCAAAAGTAAATTTGATAGAATTAGTTAGAAAATATCCATGCTCGTACAATACGATGGATAATTCCTATAAAATATAACAATTAAAACAAAATTGAGGAAGGAATTGGAAATTAAGAAAGAAATTAAGAATTTTTTAAGCTGTAATATAAGATTTGTTGGTTGTCCTAAAATAAATAAATAAATGTGGTGCACCTATACTCTTTTTCTCTGTGACCGAGATAAAACATAGGTATAAAATTAATAATTCTTCTACATCTACCTGCCTAGATGATATAGCCACTTATCGCGTTGAACTGTCAAAAATTATATTTAAAATTTATCGAAACTGCGAACATGTATAAGCCTTATACCTACATGTTCGCAGTTTCGATAAAATTTCATGTTGGCGGTTATATCCAATAATTTTTGACAGTTCAACGCGATAAATGGCTACCTATATCATATCGTGTTTCGGTGGTCATGCTAGGCGGGCTAAATCACTCGACATCTCAATAATGAACAAACTTTTCACACTCTGCTATCGATATGCACTACGCTTTGGCGAATGGTACGAATAATACTCCGCACGCGACCCGCATGGTTCGTGCACGTGCGGAGATTTGGACAGAGCTATAAAGAAGCAATGGCGTTAAGGAACGCCTTTTAAATTTGAAAACAAAAAAACCGGCCAAGTGCGAGTCGGACTCGCACACCGAGGGTTCCTCGGTATAAACTGCTGTATCTTTTGATCGCGTTAACTTAGACGTTTGATTTTTTCACTGTTTAAAGGGACAATAGACCTTGGTATTTGGTATAAATTTCAATTTGATACCTTTATTCGTTCGTGAGAAATAAGGTAGTAAGTTTCATTTTATTAAAATATTTTTATTATATTATACAGGGTGTAAAAGACATGAGCAGTCAAACGAGAACCATGTATTCTGCTCACCGTCATAACATTTTTCTTCCTTTAGACTATACCTGGGAAATTGATAGTTACGATTTTATTGAAGGTCAAAGTCATAATTTTTTTTTTTCATTTTTTTATGAAAACGTATTCTATACGTTATTTCTTAATTATTGTCCAAAGAAACATTATCATTTTTTTTAGTATTTCATAACAAAAAATGGCTTCAAAACGTTAGCGTTCAATGTAGCTCACTCGATGCGCACGGACACTAACGAACGGGGCCGCCGTCAAGCAAAATTATCGCGGTTTTGCGAGTTGCGTGCGAGTTGAGCCCTTTACATTGCGCGGTACAATTTGCAATTTTTTGTAACACCAAAAAATAAAAATCATTTCCCAGCAATATTTTTTTTGAAATATGTCTTATTTTGATGTATAGAATACGTGGTTTTCGTTTGACTGCTCATGTCTTTTACACCCAGTATAACTAAAAAAATGTGATTTTCGCAATTTTTCCTATATTTGCATTATATGACAATGCTTCATGCCAAATTTCAAGATTCTGAGTTTACGGGAAGTATCCTGTAGGTTTTGATTCCTTTGCGAGTGTCGGAAATTTGTTGAAAATATCGACATAATCGGCTGTATCTTTTGATTGGCTTGGCTTAGAAGTTTGATATTTTCACAGCTTAAAGCAGTCTTTCTCAAAGTGGGCGATAACGCCCCCCTGTGGGCGTTGGAGACCTAGAGGGGGGCGTTAAGGTACCCAGAAAAAAATAGGGGGCGTTGGCGTAGCTTAGGGAGGCGTTTTATATATTTTATAATTCACTAATATTAAAACCTACCTACTACTCAATATCGAATAATTAGTGTATATTATTTCTGCCCTGTATGATGGTATAAAAACTAAAAATACTTGACATAGATTTCGCAGGTTAGGCCGTACGCCCGCCGTACGCAATCAAGTTGTAACAAGTTTTGTTAAATAAACGAGTTTGTTCGTGTTTGTGTAATTGAAGTAATGAAATTGTGGTTTTTAAGTTTTAGGAGTGTATAAAAAAATGGGGGCGCTGAAAATAATTGATTTTTATAAGGGGGCGGTAAAAAAATAAGTTTGATAATCTCTGGCTTAAAGGGACAATAGACTTGAGTATTTCATGTGAATTTCAGCTTGATACGTCCACGCGTTCTTGAGATAAAGGGTCTTGACAGACAGACAGACAGACGGACAACAAAGTGATCCTTTAAGGGTTCCGTATTTTCCTTTTGAGGTACGGAACCCTAAAAAGTGGCAGGGTCACACAAACTTCGCACAATAATCCAAAATAGCGTGGTGTTTGTGCTTCTACCATATAGAAACTGAGCAGGATGTAATGATAATCACGTTTATACAACTAATAATTACCTACCGGCTTTATAGAAGTATTCAACCAGATCGTCTGCTAATCTCTGCAACAACCCATTAGCAGCCCAGTCCTCTTGAACGCAGCCGTAGAGTACGTCGATTTCTGTAGGATCGTCGTTCATGTATGCTAAACCCTTAAGTCTTATTTTCAGTGGTGAGTATTCTCGAAGGAGAGGACTGAAAGTCAGTTGTGAAAAATTACCTTTGGAGTGTCATAAGGTTACAATAAACTGTTACAAAACAAAAAGCAGGCAAAAGCGCTTGGAAGCCTGTAACTTTAGGTAGGTAATGATACGTAACTATTCGTTATACCTATAGGTATAACTAAGCCAAAAACTATAAAGGTAGCACAGCTCATTATGATATGCTATGGATATACGCTGACTACATGAACTCAACGCCTCGCCCGCAGGCCAACCCCGCGCGGACACGGAGTAGTCCACTTGGTGACCACCCGTTGCAAACGCCCTGCGCATTTGAATAGATCGCGCGCTGTCCGCGAGTAGTTAGGCGGGTCCACACCGGACAAGCATTACCGAACTATAGCAACCGGTAGCTAATTTGTACAGCGGCGACGCGACTGCTACTAGTTGCGGTTGCTTTTTGTTATTACGGAAACAAATCGCATAGTGTTCGCACGTTTTGCGACCAAAATGTATGGAAACCAGCTCCACTCGCAATTAAACGTACAACTAAAGACAGCTATGATTGCGATTACATAATGTCAAAAACTTTTTCAAACTTTAATGTCATCTTTATAGAAGTTATATTTTTATTGTTTTTCAAATAGATGGGAATAAGTTAACACCACACAATTATCAATTAACAATAAAATCTAACACAAATCACTAGTCTTATCTATTCTATTCTTAATTAATGGCGTCGCGTCGCATTAAGCGTACGCATTTTGCCAATGTCAAGTGAAAATGTAATTATAGTAACAAAAATAATTGTACGGATGATTGAGGTTAAAAATGGAGTCTCTCAACACGTGTTTTTACAACAAGAACTCGGGAGAAATTCTAGTCTTATCTACTTTACAGCTAAATAATTGACCAAAGCAAAGACTACAAACATTTGCAATATGGCTAGTTGTTAGATCATAGTCGCATTAGTCGCCATTTTTCTCACGTCGCTGTCAGAAACGTTTCGTAATACCAAAATTCAAACAGTCGCTGTTCCCAAGTGTTGACATTGCACTTTTATTTTGGTCAGTAGCCTCTTGGGGCGGTATCATGAAAATGTACGTTCCGTAATACGAATTTAGGTTTTGCTAGCAATAATTGGACCTACAATTATACAACTTGCGAATGTCACTTTAAGATCGCTAATAAGACTGCCGTAATACGAATTTAGGTTTTGTGCGACTGTCACTTTAAAATCGTAATAAGATTGTGGAACGCGCGCGCGGCAGGAGCGGGATCCAAAGGCGCACGCGGTGTGGAGTGGACTTGCCGAGTGCGATCCAAGGACACGCATTGGAGCGAGCGCTCCATGCCGCGGACGATCAGTTTCCTGTCGGTTTTTTTGGCCAAGATCAAAAGCGCCTCAGGTGCGTGGAGCGCGTTGTGTGGACGATTGTATGAATCGCGCGATCCGCCAAAATGGAAATCTCTTAAAGTCACTGTTCAATATACCTTTTTATAAATAAAAATATCCCGTATTTAAGCATAATTAAGGTATGGGCTCTAATGATCCAAGACCTTTATAATATACTTTTGGAGCAGTCATGCTCTTACCATAGGTTAAATATATACGGTGATAGTATCAATGTGCTGTCACTTTGAACGCACTTCTACCTTGAACAAGGTTGTAACATTAGTTCAGTAAATTTTCAGATTAAACCAAGAACTTACTGCACCAATAAGTATTTCAATATTCGTTCGATATTCAAGCATCCAATATGAAGTGTTGATTTATTTATTTTCGTTGCGTGCTCTACGAAACATTCCTAATATTTTTATTTAGCTCAGAATAACGGTAACTTTAAATTATAGCAGGGTAAATTTTATTCTCGAAGGATTGCAGCCAAATAACATTATTGTCTGCTGTTTGAGCAAGAGGTACCAAAGCCCTCGAAGAAAGTGTTTAATTAGCAGATCAGGAGGCTCTAACTTTTGGAGGTCATGGTCATGGCCCATACTGCCAGATGTGGCTTTATGAGTAACGAAATGTTATCCAAAGCTCTGCTTAACCCTTCTTGGGGTTATAAGTGTGATCGTATGTATGTAAGTTTTATTAGATGATTGCACATAGATAGCTTCCAGAAAAGAACAGTTAAACAAGCAAAAGGCGCAACATATACGTATACAAATCACATAATTCTTACTAAATAATTTTCTCTTTAGCTTCTGTGAGTAACTTAGATGCAAGTAACCTCTCCTCATTATCCATTAAGCACATCACACCCAAAGTAAGATGTAATTTGTTTGGCCGTATGAACAATGACTCATCCACCCCTCTGCTAGGACATTCACGGAGCACCATTGCCTGTAACACAACACAAGAAAAAAAATCAAACTAAGATCGGCTAGTGGACCACACAACATACATACTGTGGCAATGATGGAAAGGCTATTTGCAGTTAACAGCAAAAGACATTAAAAAAGCTTGAAATTATGCCTTATTTCAAAAAGACTAATGTAATGCATTATTTGTGGTTTTTAGGGTGTAAAATAAATCAAATTTGTTTATAAAAATATTCATTTATACCTTGAAAGTTTCAAAATTCTGAATTATTTCTGGTGTGTTCATTGGAATAGATATAAAATGTGTTGCCTTTTGTTTCATTCTTGATGACATGACAATAATATTAATTCTTCTCCTCGCAGCTTTTACATTCTGAAATGGAAATAAGTCTATTTAACAAACCTCTTTATTCCATTCACAATAAAATGAAAGATAGAAACCGCAATAATGTTAGGTATATTAATTTCGTATTTTTTACACAAAATACAATTTCTTTAAAAAAAAAAATAATGACAATAATAAAATGTTTATTTCATTACCAAAGTTTTACTATTCATTAACTAGGGTGGGTTCCCTCTATAAAGTGCTTGACATCTGTACCAGAACCAGAAGGAACCACTCTTCCTTAACATGTAGGTAATACATTTTGTATCGTATGGTAGCTTATATCTATAGTTATACAATTTATGTATCTATATTATGTATATCTTTTAAAATTACAATTTAAAACTATTTAAGCGGTAGACGTGATGCATGTGTGCATGCATGTTTATGTTTGTCTCATGGATGAGAGTGTTACTTAAATACATGTATATAACGGCGCGTGGTATTATCTATCGTAAATGTTTTATTAGAGCGGGTATCCCCGAATGGAGTTGTGACTGTCATGACAGTTGGACATTATGGTATATGTCAACGGTGAGCAGACACAAACCCATTGGCTCTAATCCAACATTATTTAAGTAGCATCCAGGTATTTTGCGTTGGAGAGGAACTTCAGCATCACACTAGGGCGTACCCATTACGCCGGAACTATTATTTTACTCCTTTGTGGTTTGGCACAACGTAAACGCAGCGCTTGCAAGACGCCCCTTCCTCGGCGATCCGACATCAGAAGTGGGCCGAAAAACGGAATACTAACACGCAGGTCAGAGTATTGATAATATTTCCGTACATCTGTATGTGTGCATGAAAATTTTAGTAGTCATGTTATCCTCAAAAGTTCAGCGGCATCGTGGCTTGGCCTCAATTGAGATACGCTTACCTACCTATTTATTTGTTTCCCGGTGCATGCAACTACATTTAAACTCCAGCTGCGATTTTTACTTTACTTACATTGACTAGTGACAGTCTTAAAGAAAGCCAATTATTGTCTTCATTCGCCAGCCGTTTCCTAAATGAATCAATGGCCCTCCTTATGAGCAGATAGCAGTTATCGTAAGCGGCAACCATATTCGCATAAGTTTTAAATATTTCTTATGACGACGACGTGAAGAAAATACGATTGAATTGGATTTTGACCCGATTTCTTGTTGTTATAACACGTGTTGTGGAACTCTATTTTTCAAGTCAATCTACCGTACAGTTTATTGTTACTTTAGAAACATTCTCATTTGATATTGGTAAAATGGGTATTCTTAATGTGTCGTAAATCGTGATGCCATGAATTGAGAATATGATTAAATTTATTTTCAAAGCTCTGTTACAATTTTATTGTGACAGTGTTGATTAAATAAAGACTAGATGTACATCTTCTTATGTAAAGTTTCAGTGTTCGGGAGCAAGTATCAATCTCAAGTATCGACGAAATGTGTCAACGAAGTTAGTTACACCAACTTGCTAGTACTGCGGGGAACAACTTGAAAAAGGAATTTCATGCGAGTAGAGAGTGCAATAGAGTCACTGTCGAATCAGCTACCGATTAACTTATTTCAAAAGAGTTTGGTGAGGACTTTTCCTTTCTTTTACGATTATGAACGGGTACTCCCTAATTGATGAAAACGTAGGGGGTAGGTTTCTTGCTGGAAATAATTAAACATGGCAAAGGGAAATAACCATTTTGGTATACGTTTTGTACATGTGTGAATTTTATGTATCAGACGAGTGTTGAGTATTTTATTACCAATATTATGAAGTAAAATAGAAATCTTAAAGTTGTGGGGACGTAGTGTTGGTGGGCCCCTCACTGGGTGGAACGTGACTAGATCTGGGAGAGGTCGCTTGAGGCCGCTGCGTGCGGGCCGAATTGGAGATCCTTGTAGGAGGCATCTGTCCAACAGTGGGTGTCTGTGGCTGACATGACGTTGTTGGTGATAAAACTAGTGAACAAATTCTTTAAGTGGTATTCAGAGGTTTGTGTTAGATACTGTATAACGAAGTGTGTTCTATCGAAAGATGAATTATTTATTTTAACTAATGGAAACTTAGAGCGTTATTTTAGGACGTGCATGACGATTGTGAGAATTATAAAGCTCTTTAATTTCATACTTTTTATTAAGGGATATTTTTCTATTCCCTCTCATAATCCAGTAAAAAGAACTGTAAGTAAAAGCTATCGAGGTACCTACGCGAAAACTCTTACCATTCTATGGATTCACAGTGCGAGCGGGTCCATCTCGTTGCAGAGAGGAGAGCCAGAAATATTGCCCGTCACTGGTGACCACAGGCGTGGGGAGAAGGCCCCTTGTGGTGCACCGGCACTCCCAATCCGCTACCACGGCCCTTCTCTCTGCCGGCCTAGCCATATTGGATACGATTCCGAGGGAACCGTTTTAGACACGCGTTCCAATACAGAACTTATGTAAGTGCTAGACAAACCGAAGTCTTTTCTGGTAACCTCTCGCACCTACCTCTACGGCATACAAACCAACGATATAGCCTTTTTTTTGTTAATTGGTCTGTTAAATCAAGGCATTTATTGGTTTTTATAGCGTATTCTTTGGGGATGTTCGTTTCCCAAGGTACAGTCAGCTTACTGTAACAGTACACGCTTGAGTATCCGTGAGTAAAGTAGCATATCCGACCTAAATGCAAAAACCGCTACGTTGAGGGGTATTTAAATAATGTTTCTCGGACGTGTCCATCAGAAGAGTCCATTCTGGAGCCGAGCCTAGAATAGAGTACCTAAGGTTTATGATTCGATTTCGGTGTTGAGCCTCCTTCGTTAATGTTTATGAGGCTTTTGTTCGCTGTTAATTGCTTTCGTGCTCTCGTGACCGCAAGATTAACAGCTTCACGTGTGACTGCTAAGACCTTATCGTGACGATGCGAGTAGTGGTCCGCCTTCAGAAGCCCCCTGCACATCACCAATGTGTGCCTAGCTGTTCCAAGTGCTCCTCCGCATGCGTAGCATGTCCTTTCGGAAGCTTTTCTCTAACACACTAATACTATTTCTGTACCAAACGCACCCGGTTGTTATTTGTGATAATGGCTTTCTGCTACCTTTGGGACAGACTTTTGTTAAGTCCACGATAAATAAGAACGATGTCCAGGAATGAGTCAACGACAAATGTAATACACTCACGTACCTTAATCTGCAATTATGTGGCTATAATATGAGTAATAAAATAGTAAGGGAAACACGTATGCGCCCACTACGACGGCGATCGAATTGCGTTCTACCCTCGTCTCATGCGCAGAATATCAGGAGTGAATGCATGACAACCGTTAAAAGTTGCGTCATTGCTCACGAGGTAGATGAACATAGATATGAATTAATTTGCGTTTTGAAAATATGGAAGTTACGAAAATTTATGGTAACGAAACAATTACTATTACACTGGTCATAGAGAGAGAGAGAGAGAGAGAGAGAGATTAGATTATATTTCTTTTGTGCTCAGCGAAATTCATGTGAATGTATGTACCTATGCCATTGCTCCATAGAGAGCGGTTGATCCCTTTTATTTGGTACTAGTCTAGTGTACAGTGCAATACCGAGTTTAGGCAAAGTGAAGTTATTATTTATTAGGTATTCGTTGAAGTTTTCCAATACTGTTATGATAGATCGAGCTTATTATCGTTGGGCTTTTCGGTTCAAATTGTTGTAAGTTGGTTACATGGAAGAAGAAACAAGTAATACAAGTGGGTCATAAAGTAAGATCAAAAATAACTGATTTCAATGATATTAAGAGTGCTATGTGCTATCCAGTGTAGATACCTTAGCTTTCCGCAGGTATCAATTCCATTACCTGCTTGAAGAGTGCACCGAGACGTTATAGAACGTATAACTATTTGACAGCATCAGTAGAGTAAGTTGAATTTGATAACACGGTGAATGTAAAGAATGTATAATTACTTGGGAGGCTATATTTTATTTGAAAAAAATTACTTGGATAATACCATAATATAACCTTATTTCAGAGATTCCTAACGACGTATGGAGCTACGTGATGGTGACAGATATTTGCTAATAGTATTGGATCCTAGCCTACTTACTGGTACACCCATGGTCAGTTACAAGTTATGATGGAACGTTATGTTGCGTTAGCATTAAATGAGTTAGAAAACTGTTTTAAGCAGCGAGAAGTCAGGAAGATGCCGTAACGGCGATGGTAAATATGGTCAGCGTATATTAAGAGAGTATTTTGTTGCGAAGCCTGAGTGGCCTGTAGCCTCAGTGGCATGTAGCCTGAGGGGCATGTAGCCTGAGTAGTTTGTTGCCTCGGTGGCATGTAGCCTGTGTGGCATGCAGCCTGAGTGGCATGTGGCCCGTGTAGCATGTAGCCTGTGTGGCAAGATAGCCTGTGTGGCAAGATAGCCTGTGTGGCAAGATAGCCTGTGTGGCAAGATATCCTGTGTAGAGCCTTGTGTGGCACCATAGCATTTATGGGTCCTGTAGCCTTTGTTTTACAGCAGCCTGTGTGGCGCGACAGCCTGTGTAGCGCAGTAGCTTGTATGGTGCAGTAAATTGACGCAGAACAACTTAGCTGTGTGGTATTGTTGCGAGTCAAGCTATCCTTCGAGAAATAAAATGGCTGAGGAGTTATTTTAGTTGTGTGGTCAGAATGACCGATCTGAGAGACGAACATACACTGGTGACTTATTTGCTCGCTTTTGTGTTGTTGCATCACACGAGGACGTGTGAAGAGGCAGGACGGCCGTAACGGCGCGTGGTATTATCTATCGTAAATGTTTTATTAGAGCGGGTATCCCCGAATGGAGTTGTGACTGTCATGACAGTTGGACATTATGGTATATGTCAACGGTGAGCAGACACAAACCCATTGGCTCTAATCCAACATTATTTAAGTAGCATCCAGGTATTTTGCGTTGGAGAGGAACTTCAGCATCACACTAGGGCGTACCCATTACGCCGGAACTATTATTTTACTCCTTTGTGGTTTGGCACAACGTAAACGCAGCGCTTGCAAGACGCCCCTTCCTCGGCGATCCGACATATACATAATTTTGCATCCTACCTATCAATGATTAAAGTTAGTTACTAAAGTTTAGTAGATTCTCAGTTTCATTATAATCCAGTCTTATGCCATACAGTTAGCTTGGTCTTACATTCCCATGTAGATAATGGGTAAATGTTTATAATTTTGTTGATACAATTATAGATAATCGACGTAAGGCAATATCTAGCAAAGCTTGAGTTTGTACGTTGGACTAATGCATTTGTGTCTTTCCTTCTTCGATCTTTAATGTAAAGTAAATAATTTTCATACAGTACACAAATCTGATAAACTTGGTTGAGAAGTCATTTAAAAGTAAAAATCTTCTCTTACAGTGGCACTAGATCCATAAATCATAATATCTCCAGTCTGGCCTTGTTTTGGTATTTTTAAGTCCGTTTTTGTGTCTCTCTCAATTCTCATTTTCATGGCACCTTTCTTACCAATAATAGATCCTATGTAGTACCTAGAAATATTCAAAATTGTAAGTTAAATATTATTTTTATTTAAAATAATATTAATTTAATAATATTAATAAAACACTAATGACACTACTTACTGTGAAACATGGACATTTGTACAAAATCTTGAATTGTCTAAAGCAGTGATTTCAAAATCATCATCATCACCCTCATTCACAAAGTTATCATAGGTTACTTCTGTAATTAAGGGAAATAATTATATAAGCATTAAAAGAAAAAAAAATATTTACATCAGTATGTATACAGCATCCAAATAAAAAAGTACACACGGAGCGCTGCGAACAAAAAAAAGAGTATGTATAAGGCTAGGTGACGTTTCTTTATATGTTTGCATGTAATATGTATGTACACGGTTGATAGAATAGGTGGTTTTATTTTACCGACCTCAGTTATTTTTCGCAGCACTCCCTGTACACTTTTTTATTTGGTCTGAGTATACATGAGTCTGCACAGTAATGGTTTAGATTGATATCACAGTAACTAACAGCAGCTGTTTTAAGATATTAAGTAGTTTATCTCTGAGGAAGTAATACCAAATTCATACCATTCTCGTAAAGATCGTGTTCTTGTAAACTTCCTATATCGGCTTTGGAGTCATTTACTCTGTAACAACGCCCTTCTATCCATAATAACTCTGGTTTCAAAATATCTGCCATTTTCCTTCCACTGTTAAAGTTTACTCTTAGATTTAAGTACTAAATTAATAGAAATCGCTATTCAATTATCTGTACTGTATGGTACTTATATTGTGATATTCGGCTCAGCGTTAATGATAATTAAGCTGTAATTTTATTTTAAATATTTATTCAACATTCACTCACTGCCTACACTTGTTTGACTGACACAAAACTAGGGATGAAACGATACGAGTAAATACAAGTACTTACTCGATACTTTTCTTTCGATACTGAGTACTTTTGGCATCGATACTTTACAATTAAATACCGAGTAGGTATCGGTCAGAAATACTCGTATCGTATCGTTTACTTATACTAGTTTATGAACGTATTTTTCTATATGTTTGTTATGTACCCCTAGTATGAGTTTGTTAGTTTTCGAGCTCGATCAAACGTATTGTCTCTTTTCATACATTGCCCACTAGCGCCTCTAGCGTAAACTATCAGAAACAGTGGGCAATGTATGAAATGAGACGATACGTTTGATCGAGCTCGAAAACTATCAAAATTCATATTAAGGGTAATGTTGGCAACCTTTCTTGCTCGTCATTCTTCGTCATTGAAATTGGAGTAACTTGGGAGTAACCTTTCTTTTCGTTCTGTTGGCAGTCTTGTTTTCTTGTCATTCTGTGATTGGACTCAATTACATTGACACCCCTATTCACAAACATTACTCATGAATCATAGGATCACTCGACTCATGGATAAGGAACGAACCAATCACAGAGCTGTATTCAATGCCATTGCGTTGAATAGAGCTCTGTGATTGGTTCGTTTCTTATCCAAGAGTAGTGAGATCTCATAGTAATATTTGTGAATACGGGTGTAACTCATTAACAAATTCTTTTTGATGTAAGATTTCAAGTTTTCGCATTGCATCTTAAATATGGATAAAACGAGGTTTTTTAACCAGTGCAAACCGCGAACATGTGTTAAATTCAAGCAACTTAATTACCTATATTGTTATAAGAATAAATAATATTAATGTTAATTGGTGCATTTACTTGATTTTTCGAAATTTTACTAAAATGTATCGATATGAGTAAGTATCGATACTTTTCACCGTTTTCCAGTAAGTATCGATACTTCGCGACCGATACTGTATCGAGTAAAAGTATCGATACCTCGGAGGTATCGTTTTAACCCTACACAAAACTGACATGACAGCACAGACTAGTTAGAACCCTCTAGAGAGGAATTCTCTCTAGAGCAGTTAGAGATCAAAGCGAATATTAGAGATACTAACTGACAGTGACACACACCGCGGTCCAAATTGCGCAAATGTGCGCTATCGGCACCGATAGCGCGCACACGGAGTGGTTCAAATTGAACGTATTCGTACCAACGAAAATATGTGACGTCATGAGTGACGTCATTAAGCAGTGCTAACGGTGCTCACGAAAAAGAGGTAGTGCAGTGTGTGCGCAAATGTCAAACTCGAATTTGACGTTTAAGTGTGTGAATTATTAGAGCAAACATTTGAGTTTTGAATTAATAAAGACTCGTTATAGCTACTTTATTTACTACAATTATTTTCTTTTACGCTATTAATAATCCTAGAGTGCTATTTTAGTGTTTAAATGGTTTTTACATAACCTCTTCTTAGTCGTTTGACATTTACACACAAATCGTGGATCAAATTGATTGCACGCAAATAGTGCACATAGCACCGTATTCAATTCGGTCCAAGGCGTTTGCACTGTTGGTAACGTTCGTAATGTTTGCGCATTATGGACCGCAGGGACAGTCAGTCAGTGTCAAGCCCACCTATAA
Source organism: Elophila nymphaeata (assembly GCA_955850985.1). Taxonomy (NCBI): domain Eukaryota; kingdom Metazoa; phylum Arthropoda; class Insecta; order Lepidoptera; family Crambidae; genus Elophila; species Elophila nymphaeata. The sequence goes on from OY039068.1 coordinate 18,772,293, forward strand.
GCTCCTTGGTCAAGCCCAAGGACGTAAAATCTCTTCCCAAACAGCTGATCTAATGGACTGATCTCTGTATTCTGTACATTTTGTATCATAAACCACATTGTCGTGGGCTTTAGACAACATGCACTTCGACAATCGCTCTCGCTATCGCTAAGTCAAAAAATGTATGGGATTGACATAAGCAATCGAAAAGTGACGTCATCAAAATAATCGAGTCGAAAATTGCTAGCCAAATGTCAGTTTTCGTTTCTATTGAACCGAAACGCAAGCAATAGAAGGCGTCGCTCGCTAACTTCCCATACAATGGTGCCGATTCCGTTGGCACAAACTAGACTAAACTTAACTAAAATTAGGTTTAGTGCTGTCAGATTGCGATTCCTATTCTGTAACGGACTAAAATGACAGAAATAAACTAAATTTTAATCTGACAGGATTAAAGTTGATTTAGTTACTCAATTTAGGTATTCGCTATTCTGATGTCTAAGTTTTATGTCAAAATATCTCTAAATTTAGAAATGTCAAGCTAAATTTAGACTACATGTAAATTGATGTCGATTAAAATTAGTTTTTGAGAACACATGAATAGTTCATCACCAACTTTGACGCCGCCGTGGTGGAGTGGTCAGTAACCCTGCCTACACATCCGGCGGTCCGGGTTCGAGTCCTTGTAGAGGCAAATGTTCGTGTGATGAACACGAGCATTTGTTCATGAGTCATGGTTGTTGATATATTTATTTCAGTTTATTTATAAAAAAATTTAGGTTATTAAGTAAGTAAGTATATTTGTCCGTTATCTAGTAGGTATCCATAACACAAGTTCTTAAAGATACTTAATTTGGGCTAGATAATTGGTGTGAGCGTAGAAATATATTATTATTATTATTAACTAAGTGGTCTGTGTTCATCACGCATAATCAGAGAATCAGCTCTAGTGGGATTAATTAGATTTCCAAAATAAGTAGTAGGGTAGCCGTATGAAAGATGGAGAATTTTGTATTAACAGGTTTGATAAGTTCCGCAGAGAGGTATATGTAGGTAGACAGGCTTTTTTTTAAGTAGAAAAACTATCCACGTTTTCTTTTTGTTTTCCCTATCATGGGATTGAAAAGGGATATAGCCCATACAGCCATATCTTCAAGCGAGAAAGAAAAATTTGATAACACGCTGCAAAGCATTACTGAGGGCCTCGACAACATGCATTTCGACACTCCCCCTCGCTATCGCTAAATCAAAAAATGTATGGGATTGACATGAGCGATCGAAAAGTCACTTTGATTGCCTATGTCAATCCCGTCCGTTTTTTGATTTAGCAAGAGCGAATGTGGAAATGCATGTTGTCTAGGCCCTCTGGACCGTCCGGAAGCCTCCTCGTGGCGTACCCTGGTAACGTGGTGGGGAAACTTTCTCGGCGGGTGTGTGGCTTTTGATGTCAAGTGTGTCCCCTTGATATTCAAAGTCACATGCTATCGTCGAGTTGATTTTGTTTTCCCACCACGGCTAGTTCCGGACGGCCCTTTTCAGGGTCACGACCGCGCCCGAAGTCCCCCGGGTGCGGTCCGATGGCTGGTTCCGGTATTCTCGTCAGGAGGACGCGCCAGGTCGAGCAGCCGTCAGTGGAGGAGTGGCTGCTGGCCACCAGTTAGTACAAGTAGTGCCTAGACAGGCAGCATTGGGACGGTCTCGGTGTAGTTGCGCTCACGTGCGCAGATCCCGAGCCATCCCGTAATAGCGCACTGAAGGTCAGGCCGGGGAGGATGTTTAGTGGCACCACCCCGCAGGGACGATGCGTAAATGCATTTGACCTACCCGTCAACAAAACAAAAAAAGGCCCTCGGGACAGTTAGTATTGTCCTCTTCTATCTCTCCTTAACGGGTCCGCCACTAATTTATCAGTCACCCTGTATATAGAAACAGATAACACATGCAACGTTCACGTACACGTCTCCGTGCATACGATACGAATGCAACGGTAACTGCTCGTCAACACGGATATAATTTGTGCATAAAAATAACACCACTTTCCTGCACAAAATCCACTCCAATGCAATTTTTAATTATCGAAACAAAAATCTATATTTTGATGTCAGTATTTTCCGCTAAACACTTCCAAAATTTTAATTAAAATATATTAGATTAAAAATTAAAATAATAGTTTTTTTGCTTTCGTTAAACTCACATACGTTGGTTAATACCTTTAACTACTATCAAATTAATTTTAAAAAGATTATTAATCTAAATTTTCTTAAAAATACCCCTTTCATTCATTCTCCATTCGTTCTTTATTTTTATCAATCTACTAAACGGGTAACACTGTTCAATTCAACTAAGACGCGCTAGTCCTGTCAAAAAAGAAAGATTAAATTAGGTTAGACGTGACAACAGAATAGCAAATGATTAAAACTAAATTAAAATTAGAATTTTTTTAGGATAGTTTAGTTTAGAGAGTGGCACAACAGAATTGGCACCAATGCGTAGCCAACGTGCAGCTTTGAGACTCGAAACCGACAAACTAGCGTTTCGATCGATCGCTTGGCTTTCGATCGCCGAGACCATGTAGAAAACGCTTGTGAAACACGTTATTGATTAAAATATCAGCAAAAAAAATAGTTTTTATTATTTCATACGCTACGTAGGCGTAATATAGTGTTATTAAAGTTTGTAGAGGTGCATTCTGGGATATACTTTTATGGAAGGAAGGACAGAAAGTCAAAGCAATAGCCCTTAACACAGCTGGAGGATACAGTGGAAAAGATAAAGAAATTAAAGTGGAAATGGACGGAGCCCATACTTAGAAATAACATACAGAAGTGGACAAGAGATGTTACTGAATGGGGGACCCATTCAGGTATCAATGTAAGAGGAAAAAGGGCAGACAGAAGAGGAGATGGTCAGATGACATTAAGAGGGTAGCAGAGCCTTTGTGGTTACGGTTGGCCAAGAACAGATTAGATTAGTACCTATGGAAAAGGCTGGATGAGGCCTACGTGTCAGGAGGACACACCGAAAAATAAAAACAATAATCAAAATAGTGTTAATACTGTAATAAATTTAGATTATAATGTAAAACATTTTCGGTATTAAATGGGTTTGAAATTGAATAGTTGTATTTTTTAGTAAGAATATACATTATTTGTACACAGTGGTTGTATATTAAAGTTTATATGTAATAGTTATTCTCATGACCGTGTCATGCTGGCAGAGTAGAATAGCACCACCAACCCTATATCTATAAATAGGCGTCGTAGAAGGAAGCTAATGGATCAGATAAGGGGTATTGATCACCTTATATGCTGTCCACCAATCTGCATTGGGCAAGTGTGGTGAACTACTGCCTAAACCTTCTCAGATAACAAGGAGAGGCCTGTGTCCAGTGAGTGTAATTAAAAAGGCTGTTATGTTATGATGATGAATTGTTTGCTTAGGTTATCATTTAAAAATACATTATCTTAATTTGTTGTGGGCTGCCCGTAACAATGAGTGTATCTCATGCACCCAAAACATATTTGAGACTAAAAACTATAGACTCTCTAATCTGTGAAACTAATAGAAAACTTTAATAAAATGCCTGATTGATTTATTATTTGGAGATAGATTTACATATTCCACATTTTGAACACTGGTGACAAAAGAAATGCCTATGGAACTTAACAACAATTTCACATTATTTTACAATCAAAACTATTTGTGTGCTTGTGAAAGTTTTCATGTTAGGGATTTATTTGTATGAAACAGGAGATCATTCACCCCCTAAAAGAACAGACCTAAGGTATTTGTATGTATGTACATACAACTATTTGTTGATGTTTTTGTATGAACATTGTGAATGCGTGGTGTATAGCGTGAATCTATATCTTCCGGATGTAGATTTTTTGACTCGATAGTAAAAATTGTTTCGGAATGGATTTTGCGCAGTGAAACTGATGTTATATTGATGCACAAACATCCATGACGACAAGCTGTTAAGAAGAATCATTAAATAAAAGTTTTATAATGTTAATTTATTTAATTTTATGTAACTTTTAATTTTGAGCAACAGGAAACATTAATTAGATTTTCTGTTCCTCATTATTCAAAGTTTTATTCCTCCAGGATTGAAGATTCCTAGTTTTGATAAAATAAAACAATTACATTAATCTTTTATTTATTTTTTACATAAAGCTAACATGGTCAGCAAAGTTACTCGATTTTTCATTTAAGTCTACAAATCCAACAATGTCATCCTTGCTTGTTGTATATGTCAGTTTCCAGGGCCATTTCAAAGAATAATACTGCTTACATATTTTTCCTGACCCAGTATTTCACCTGATGCAACTGTAGGTGTTACAGTAACTCATTAAATAATTATAATGGTAATTTGTCAATTGGTTTGCTGATGATCATCTGAAAAATAAAATAAGCATTTTAACTTTAGGTTGAAAATTACAGGATTTATTTTCCTAATATACTAATTCTACACTAATTCACAGAAAATTGATTAAACCTTTTTATCTAGAGAGAAAGAGATAATCACTCAGAAATTCTGTATAACTAGATGTTAATTTGATGCTGTTGTGGTGGAGTGGTTAATTTAGATTGCTTAGATTAATTAGGTAATGGCTTAGAATATTGGGTAACTTGATAAACCTAATAGAAAGTGCTGTGTGGAGCTTTCTGATTCAAGATGTAGGTACATACTGATTTTAAACTGCGATCAAGACCACATACAGAATGAAATAATCATAATTATTCCTGTCTTTTGAGAAATCTCATAAAATATTAAAAACACATAATACAAATACCAGAAACTTCTAGACAGGTTATCTTATGTGGTTTTCGCTCATAAGGTGCATAAGAATGATCATGATGCTTTCTCGAGTAACTTATCACGGAATTGATCTGAAAATGAAATAAAAATATATCATTAAGAAAAGTAGTCATCAATCAAAGTCATCTTGGCTTAACTTTTGCTATGTACAAATTTAATTAAATTTGTAACTACACGTGCAAAATAATGGTTAATAAGAATATATGTATTGTTAGATAGATAAATGTTAATAAAATATTACCTATTTCTGTGGGAACAGTTGATGGTATTCCTCAGTATTCAACAGTTTATGGTAAGATATCTCGAGTTTCAAAAATAAAGATGGACAAGCACCAATCTTCAATTTATCTCCATGACAATTTTTTTCTCAAAATGTTTATATAGGGCACGTAGGTAGATGCATGTTTTATGGTTTTGTCACTAGGAACTATAACCTAGGTATGTCTTTTCATAGAAAATAGAAATGATTCTATGAAATTGATGAAACTTATAGGTCCTGTTGTAAATTACTTCGGTCGGTACGCAACACTTGTGGTGTGGTACATTATCGTAAACCACCAAACCACCGATGGGACACATAAGTAGATTCAAAGTGGCGAAAACGCCGAAAACTCTTCATGAAATAAATTTAATTTATTTAGGTTATGTTAGTTTGTCATTTTCAATTTTTGACATTTCTTCTCTCGCTAACTATAGACAAAAATTTTGAGTTATCGATACGACGCCTCGATTAAGCGATCGCTACGTTACTGTCACTTTGGCTACCAAACGATAATCGCTATCGCTGAAGCGTTAGCGATTAGACAAACCGACTCGCTTGTAAGCGTGAGCATGTTGTCTAAAGGCTCAGTAGGCCTATTCGCTAACTTTTTTTGACAGTTGAAAGCGATGATCACCGAGTGATCATATCCAGTGCTGTTTTTACACGACAAGAGCCGTAATAGCGTGACGTGTAAAACAGCAATGGATATGTAATTCACTCAGTGATGATCACTTTCAACTGTCAAAAAAAGTTAGTCATCCATACAATATAAAGATTTAGAAAAAATACGGGCACCGACACGTCAGAGTAACACAGGGCCCCGATCGCGGTAAATCATTTCAAGATGAAGCGCGAGTGGAACACGAACGAAACTATACTTTTCCTTACTTTTCAATGTTTTCGTATCGCGCAAGTATCGCGGTGTTGATTTGACAGATGTTCCGAACGCATGTCGAACGGAGATGAAACACGCGATGAAGGACGCTACTTTTTCTCAAACGATGCACGAACGTTAACGGATTTTTGGTACTTTACTTAAAATTTTCTTAGAAGTAAATATGACGTATTTGGAGTTTTTAGAATGTGCTGTGCCGCGACTTTACCGCGATAAGGAATTTCACATTGCCTGGAACTCAAATGGAACGCAAACGCAGCTGGAACACAAACGAAACGAAGATAATTATTTTTGTATTTTATTACCGCGATCGGGGCCCAGTAGGCCTATTCGCTAACTTTTTTTGACAGTTGAAAGTGATGATCACCGAGTGAATTACACATTCATTGCTGTTTTTACACGACAAGTGCCGTAATAGCGTGTCGTGTAAAACAGCAATGGATATGTAATTCACTCAGTGATGATCACTTTGAACTGTCAAAAAAAGTTAGCGAATAGGCCTACAGGCCCGTGCACATTGCTCTGACGCCGTCGCTTCCCCGCCTCCCTACCCTCGGCACTCTGACGCGATCGGGATCGCTTCTGATGCGACATATATTCATACATCAGAAAGTTCGCATTAAAATGTGGGTGTCAAACATTTTACTGCATCTAGGGAGTGGTTCATGCTATAGCTTCATGGATTGGTTGGTGAGAATCGCATTGCAACCGACTATACAGAGTGGAAAAAAGGACCGCGATTGGAGTAAAAGAAAAAAAAGGAAACATTCCTTTATTTTCTTAAATAATTAAAACTGCATTTAAAGATTTTTGAAAAATCACCTGCCTGAGCTGGGAATCGAACCAGTGAAAAGTAAAATAACACCTACAGCCTAATAACCTACTTCGACAGCGAAAGCAGTGCTCGGTGGCGTAGTGGTTAACGCAGCCGCCAGGATTGCGGAAGATGCTTGGTTCGATTCCCGCCTGAGGCAGGTCTATTTTTTCAGTGTATTTTTGCTAGTATTAAAAATATTTACGCGTTTGTAAACGCAAAAATTATTCCATAATTAAATTTTTATTTCTCCGTTTTTTGAAATATTATTTTTATTTTTTGTTTGGCAAGTTTAATTATGATTGAAATTGATACCAAATTAAATAGAAACGAAAAACATGGAAAAAATCCTGTCATGGATAAGTGCTGAGACGGGACTGTGTAGCTCAGTTGGAAGAGCAGTCGCCCGGATAGCGAAAGGTCGCGGGTTCATGTCCCGTCACAGCACTTATCCATGACAGGATTTTTTCCATGTTTTTCGTTTCTATCTCCGTTTTTTGTTTTGAAGGCGGTTTTTTTATTTAATATTTTTATGATAGCAACCGAAAATTTAAACAACATACAGTAAAACAGTACTCAGATCATATTAAATGATCCGAGCATTAGTTTTTTAGCATTATTAATATACTATAGTACCTAAAACTTTGTTATCTCCTGATATGTGTAGTCAAGTCAGTATAAATGTTTGGCATGATAAATATAAGCTTCTAAGACTATAACCATCGAAATATATTAATGGCAGATCTGGTCAAATAATATAAAATTTTGATTTTTTTTTTGGAGTCTTCAAAATTGTCTGCTACCATCTTAGACGCGCGATAATGGTCAGCCTTATTTTTTCATTCATATTTTTCACATTAATATTTTAAAATTTCCAGATGGCAGACGTGATCAAATACTTTGAAAATAATCAAATGTTGGTACCCGTCGTGCCTGATATCCAGGCGCGGCAGCCACTCTGGGCTTAGCGAGTCCCCAATTCGTGTATGATAGGTCTGGTCAAATACATACTGGTAGCCGCTAACTGGCTTCTTATTAGGTGTATTAAAATCATCCTGAATGGCCACCTTTATAATTTTACGTGCGCGCCATTTTCCCCTAATTGGCGTTCTAAACATAGACTAATTTAAATACTATTCTGAATCCCGTCGAAGCAACTTGTGCTCAAAATATCGTTCGTATGTTAAGTATGTATAAAAAATCATATTTTAACGGTTTTTGCTGTTCGTATAAAAGTATTAATTTTTATTAACAGTTTTTAACGCTGATTCATATTTGTGTTTTACTTAGCCAAATAGAATAATCATACGATTAATATTCATAGAAATGGAACAAGCGTCTGCTCCCACGTTTGTGCCACGGGCGGTGTCTGAGACCAGTGGCGAAGGTCGTAAGCGAGTTCAGAGTAGCTCGTCAAGCAGCGCCAGCAGTAGCAGCTTGTCAAGTTCGTTTTTTGATAGTAAAAGGAAGCAGCATCGCCATCATAATAAAAGTAAGTGCTCTCGGTATTCCAGAGACGCATATGTTCTTCGTAAACATGTTGTAACTACATGTCGATATTCCCCGTCTCAGATCATATATTACTTAAATTATCTGAGTTCCCCTATTTAATTATCTTATTACTTCATTTATCATAAAACCCACCTGGACTTATGGTATACAGCTCTGGGGGGACCGCCTCCAACTCCAATATAGAAATACTTCAGAGACTTCAATCAAAAATGTTAAGGATAATTACAAACGCCCCTTGGTTTATAACAAACAAACAGTTACACCATAACCTGGGCATTAGATTAGTGCAAGATTAGTTGGTAGACCCATATGTAGGGTCGTCTGGGTAGGTACCACCGTCGTTCTTATTTCTGCCGGGAAGCAGTTCGCTGTGTTTCGGATTAAAGGGAAAGGTAGCCAGTGTAATTACTGGGCATTGAGGGCATATCATATTAGTCCCCAGGATGGCAAACGCACTTGCGGTGTTAAGTAATTTACACTTAATATTGCAAGTGTCTACAGGCGGCGGTGACCACTTAACATCAGGTGGGCCGCAAGCTTGTTTGCCATCTCGTAACATACAAATTGAACAATCATCCAAATACACTAGCCTCTAATTTAATGGGATTTAAGATTTAGTGCAGCATTCAAAAGATTAAATACAAAGACCCCCTTTTTTTTTGACGATGGGGAACCAATTTACTGGCCATACCGCACGCTGGCTAGGCGTGCGACGTGTGCAGGGATCACTGACGCGAAACAGCGCCAGTACTACCTGCTAAACCCCACCGGTACCCTCCTAAGCCCTCATGGGGGCGCTTTGGGATCGACGCACTATACGTGCGCCATTTCACCAAGGCATCCCCGGCAAATACAAAGACCCCTGTGGGAAGAAGTTCAAAATCAATGCATATCAAAATCCACAAATAGACAATAGTGAATAACCATAATAGGCGTGTGTCACTGGACATACAGCCTCCAGAGACGAGGAATGTTCTTGATCGTATGCTAAATAGTCTACAAGGAACAGATTGCAAAATTTTAAATACTAAAAAATAAAAAATCTGAGTTCGCCGTCGTGACCATGACAGTTTTGCAATAAGTAATTTCTAGAATAGGGAATATGCATAAAAAATATACACACTGCTTTTTATTTAACCGTCTCAAATAATTCAAGGTGTGAAAGTGTCAGACGGTTAAAAAAGTACGGTTTATACTGGTTTAATAAATTTATAAAAAAATACGCATAAATATATTGCTAATAGTGAAAACGAATTGATTTTAGACAAGAAATACCCGAGATATTTGAATTAGAAAATTGCAGTAAGTATTCCTGTCTCTTTCTAAAACAATTTTTTTATATTAAATATGTATGGCAGATGGCAGACGTGTTATGTGACGTCAAAGTATACAGGGGGATTGGTAATTGATGGTGGACCCCTTAAGGGGAGATAGAAGCGGACAATATTAGTCGATTTCTCTATGGGATGCTCTATCCGAAAGCGAACCGTTTCTGAGATATTACCTAATTATTTTAAGATTTTATAAAAAATCTGAAAAACACATCTGAACGCAATATATCGCAGGAGGGAGGTTTGCCAGCCCCTCGCTCGTACCAACTAAAGGTGTGAGCGAGCGCGCTATAGCAAGAGTTAGCAGAAACGAGGGACTGGCAAACCCCTCTCATCAACTGTTAAAGCACATGCACGGTAGAACTGTTTTATTTTTGTATTCTTTTTGGGCACTGTAGGGCTTTTTTTAGCATATTTTTCAATTTGTACTACTGTTATTCTATATGACTGTTTGTTGACACAATAAAATAAAAAAAATCAGTCCGCTCCTGTGATTTATTGCGTTCGGTCGAATGTGTTTTTCGGATTTTTCATAAAATTTTAAAATAATTTATATCTCAGAAACAATTCGCTTTTGGATAGTACATACATCCCATAGTGAAATCGACTAGTATTGTCCTCTTCGTCTCCCCTTAACGGGTCCGCCACTAATTACCAATCACCCTGTTTATCGGATCTCCTTATCTAACACGCAACTTTATGTGGTTTTAAGTTAGCTTTGTTTCAGTTTTGTAAATTCTAACTGTGCAGTACTCATTTTAAAACGTAAAAAAATGATGCATATTCCCTATTAGTACAACCTAATGAACGTAACGAGCAAAACTTACTATTATAGTACTATTCCAATAATTAGATTTCACTTTCACTCCGTACGTGAGATCCAAACCATTTCGTTTGATAAATATGTACCGTATCCCAGTCTTCCTTCAACCCAAAAACTGGATGTGCAAAGTAGAGCTGTCCCAGGCTTATTTTCATTTGAAAATAACAAAGCACACAGGCGGTACGTACATACTACGCATCATTTAAATCAAGAATAGTTGGAAATGACCTGTCTACTGTTCGATTTAAGAACAGCTCCCATTCTCTTTTCTATCCTGACCAACTGAATAGCTCAAGTTCTTCTAGAAACGTAGAACATGAGGATTGTGGTATATTTAGACGACTTTTTAATTGTACTTTAAAATGCTGACACATTTCGTATTCAAACAACAAACTAGTAATTCAAACGTTACAGAAACTGGGCTGGCAAGTAACTTCGAAAAGTCTATTGTTTGTCCCCAAAATAGTCTAATTTATTTGCTATATTTACCCGCTATATTTTCGCTTAATGATTTATTTAAAGAAATCAATATCTTGACGGCTAATGTTTCCTAATATGAAAACATTAAGTATATTCACAATAATTTACATACATTTTTGAAGAATAGTAATTACCACAATATAAACAGAAGAGGTAAATAAACTTGCTGTTCCAACTTTCAGAGTTCATAAAACTAGTCACTCATTCATGGGGAAATGTGTACAGATATATAATAAACTCAATCTGTTTACATTTTCAAATTGACAATGGGGAATGCGCCATAAATCACATTTATTTATTTATAATAAGTTTAATTATAGTCTTTATTTTATTACATTATTATTAAGGACGCCGTCTTGGAGGAGTGGTCAGTATGGCTGCCTACACATCAAGCGGTCCGGGTTCGAGTCCTGGTAGGTGCAAATGTTTGTGTGATGAACACAAACATAATTATCCGCAGAATTTTGAATCACGTGTACAAACATCAGCCTAACCTCAATAACATCATATCCCAGGCGGCAAATACAACAGTCATGCAGATCACTTATTATATGACGTCCCCGCGAACACTGGCAGTAGCATCTACTTCCGGGTTGCCTGAAAATTGTATTTTCCATATGGGGAATTCCAATGATAGATCTGTTCGCTTCGGCCTCAGCTCATGTAGTCTACAATTATATGAGACAGGATTTGAGAGACCCTAAAGCCCTGTTTAACGATGCATTCAGTGTTCCTTGGCATACCCCCTAGCTTGGGTATTTCCATCTCCATTTCTGATCCCCAAAGTGATGACACTTAACCAGTAGACAGGGATATTCCTAGTCGTAGTACCACGACGGGAGAATGTCTTCTAGCGTGCAGACCTCAATAACGCTGATAAGTAACTATAATAATCTGTTTCACATATCACGTCATACTGCAGTGGTATTATTGCTTTGCTCGGGACGACGTATACACGACTTGACCTGACTGCAAATTGACCCTAATCATTGCATTAAGTGACGAAAGTGTGGGTCAAACAGACTGTAGTAATTATAGGCCATCCGGCTGGAAACTCCTTTCCTGTCCCAATGGTCGTAACCTTGATCTGTTTTTAGGTTAGAAAAACTATGAACATCGATAAATGAAGGACGTAATGCTGCAAAATCATTTTATGCCACTCCTTACCAGAAAGTGGCATTTTCGGCGCCAAATACCTGCGATCTAATACATTTTTGTTTCTATAAGCTTTTTCTTACTGTTAGGCGCAAGCCAGACAGAAAAGACGTAAGTCGAGGGCGCGTCGCGGAAGGGGCGCAGATGTGGCACGCATGCGACTTTTGAAAGTACATAGATACGTGTAGCAGACGCGACGCAGTCTCGCTCCTCACCCAACGATTCCAGAAGTGGTCTGCTAGTCTGAGGGCCTTTTTCCATTCCGCCCGCCTCATCAAGTCGTCGTCATTCAGCACGTCGGGCAGGATCTGGTTCGACGATGTGCCGATGAGGAAATGGAATGGCGTGAGAGTGGTAGGGTCATCGGGATCCGTTGACACGTGCGTCAGGGGGCGAGAATTGACTATGGCCTCAGCCTCTGCGAGTAATGTGAGCAGAGTGTCCTCTTTCGGCGCTCGTTCCTTCAGTGTCACTTTCATGGCTGTCTTGACGGTCCTGACTAACCTCTCCCAACAACCTCCAAAGTGAGGGGCTGCAGGTGGAATGAAAACCCACTTGATCCCCTCGGTGGCCACAAACTCCTGCACTCCCGTTGCGTAGAACTCCCTCAAAACTGCTAACTACAAGAACATGCACGGAAACCCTGAGACGTTGACAATAACACGCTGACAAGAAGACACTATGCTGGCTCACAATCATTCACTTGATGAAATCGTACCCCTGGAAATTGGCGATCTGCTTTACTTTGCGGCGGTTTTATAAATGTTATGTAAAGCAAAATAGAGAGTTGAATAATGTAATCAAATCGATTAGAATATAGGTACTTACTTTGTTTAGTTTTATGGTGATCAATTTTGAATATGTTTAAAAAAACAGAAAGTACGCAGAAAATATTGTACAACATTTGGGTACTTTTGGTTTTTTTTTTTTTTCAAAAAAAAAATCGTTTTTACCAAAAAAAAAATATTGAAATCAACTCGGAAGCCGATCCCAAACCACCTGTATTCAGGGTGTTGGTTATTTAGTTTACATGTTGTATATCAATCAGTAGCGATCACCAAGCGATAACAAAAGGTATCATTATAAAGCTTGCAGTGACTGTCAAGACATAGTAGCGCCTTAGCTGAATTATAACGCATATTGAAATACTTACCGCACTCGAAGCTTTCCTTTTTATTTTGGCCTGGTGAGTTAGAGCCTTTGAGGGAGGAGAAAAATTGCGCGCTCGAAAACTTGTAAAACAAAACCGTGCACATCCGCCAGATGTCGCCACTGGACCGGATACAAAGCGATTAAAGTATGGAAACTAATAGCAATTCGATGGGAAAACGAAAATGCTCTCTCAATATAAAGCTTACATTACAGCGGCATTCACTACTGCTTACAATGAGTGAGATACCTAAGTATTTTATTCATGCGTTTTGGGTAAGCCACTGCTAATATTAAACAAGTTGGATTTTGTTTTACTAAGATAGATTTTGCCGCAGATGAATTTCACAGTTATGCTGTGAAATTCATCTGCGGCAAAATCATTAGTAATCACTATTGATAGGTGTTTTGACCGACTTCAATTAAAGGAGGAGATTCTCAATTCCACTGTATGTTTTTTTACCTACCTCATAACTGTTTCTTGGGTGTGCCAATTATTATAATTGTTATGATTTTTTTTTTTTTTTCATAAGTACGGAAGCTGGTGTTTCAAGCACCAGCTTGACAAGATGACAAGCACCGTGCTTGTCATCTTTTAATTTGAGCAACATCTGAGTAGTAGTTTATGACTTATCCCTTAACCCCAACTTAACCCTAATTATTTAATTGACATCGATAATATCGTTCTCCGTGAATCCATGGATTTTCGTGTCACACCTACCACTACATTTTTTTTTAATATTTATGTTTTTTTAGGGTTCCGTACCTCAAAAAGAAAAAACGGAACCCTTATAGGATCACTTTGTTGTCCGTCTGTCTGTCAAGACTCTTTATTTCGGGAACGAGCGGAGGTATCGAGTTGAAATTAAAACCCTATTCTCACATCTACGGTCCCTTGAAGCTGTGAAAAAATCATACTTCTTAGTTAACGCAAAAAATTGGTTGTCTGTAAAGTCGGTTTACTGATGATAGTTGAACGTGACAACGTCTTAAGAAAATACTGATGGAATGGTAGCATTTTTCAAAAGAAAAATTTAATTTCATTTGTTTTGCCGGCCTTACACGAGGTAACGCCGCATGCGTCATGTTTTTTCGTGCGTGCAGCCGGCTCTATCGAATTATAAGACTTGTCACGTCAAAAAAAAAGATACGGCCGTTTATGTCGCAAAAAACGTATATTTCGACACTCTCAAAGGAATCAAAATTCATAGGGTACTTCCCGTTGTCCTAGAACTATGAAATTTGGCAAGTAATATTATCTTATACTAATGGGAAATACGAATACAGGGAAAACTCTGAAAACTATTAATTTGTAATTAAATCATATAAAATATAGTCTTTATTTAAAGTACGTAATCAATCATCGAGGTATGCGCTTATCTCGGTAACGAGTGGAGATATCGAGTTGAAATTAAAACCATATACTCAAGTCTACAGTTCCTTGAAGCTGTGAAAAAATCAAACTTCTAAGTTAACGCAAAAAAAAATATACGAAAAACTTATATTTCGACACTCTCAAGGAGTTATGTTCGCAACGTCGCTCGCTCAGAGATGGCGCTGAACCGAACACAACAATTCTACATGGCACTTTGATGTACAATGTGATACTATTCATTCTTTTTGCAGTCACCACTTACAAATCGGGATTAAATTTGAGATTTAAGTAAAAAACAACATTAATTATGTTACCTGACTAATTTAGGTATGAACTGTTAGTATGACCACAATTATAAAACACAATAAGGTTTTAGAAACTGAATCTTGAGAAAAGCTTGGAAAAGGCTGCGAGACTCAATTCCTGAACTATTTTTAATATGTTGTAACTACAAATTTCTACGGAACCCTCTGTGGGCGAGTCCGACTCGCACTTGTCCGGTTTTTTATTCTAATAAATTCAATCTTTTAAGCTAATTATTTTATTTAATTAGATTGAAAGAATAAATTACAAAATAAAAACACATAAATATACAACCTTAAATCATTAAAAATCAGAAACAAATCTTAAAATTAAAATTGCGTTTGCGTTAGAAACAGGAGACCAGTTCAGCATATTGTGTCAGACCCCACACCCTTGAGATGGACACTATTTTCGACTGGCACTTGAGAGGTACGTACTGATTAGAAACTGTTCCATCTCCAACACTACAATTTTCTTTTAAACCTTATTAAAAGATAGTATACTTTCGGCCAATTCAAAAATATTTAATTAATTACCAAACTCGTTTTCGCACGCAGATCATTCAACATACATTCGTGAATTCGTGATGAAACTATTAGAACATTCATACACAAGGCCACTTTTCTTTACAAACGTGGATATTTAACACTACCCGATCTCTATTGTATAACTGATATCTTGTCGAGATAAGCTTATCAGTTGTCTGTCCAGTAATATTAGGTCGACGATCAAGCGCAACGTCATTAATTTAGCTAAGCTATGCATATTTTATTGTGATTTCTAAAGTGATTGAGTGTACCTATAACAGTTTCGAAAATGACTAAACCAACAATTTTAAGATCCTCTAGCACATACTACAGTACTAATTACCAGTATACATTTGTTCAAAACAAAGAACACGGTGAGTAGATACGTGCCTGTTTAATTATGAATTTGTTTACAGACTCAACGAGAGAACTACATATATTCATTGTAACTTTCCTTTGCCGACTAACTATAACTAAAAACATTTTGGGAGCGTGCCGTTACTAATAGATTTATATTGTTAAATTTATCTTTGCAAAAGCAAATATCGTATAGTACTACAACGTAAATTTTTCTATAAAAAAAAATAAAACAAGCTTTTATTTAAATATGCAGATAAAAGAAGAAAATAAAAAAAACTTTTTATTTAAATAGGGCACTTGGTGACCTCTGACCTGAAAGATGACGTAGACATAGAGAGGGAGCGAAGGGCGTTGTCTGTGAGAGCCAATATGATAGCTCGCAGGTTTGCTCGTTGTTCCGATGGCGTCAAAATCACTCTATTTAGAGCATTTTGTACGTCATTCTACACGAGTTGCTTGTGGGTGGCATATACTCAGAAGCAGCTCAATGCCCTTCGAGTGCAGTTTAATAATGCGTTCAGGATGCTGATGGGGCTGCCTCGGCATTGCAGCGCCTCGGGAATGTTTGCGAAGTGGCGCGTCGACTGTTTCTATACGACCCTACGGAAGCGGTGCACGTCTCTGGGGCGCAGGCTCCGGGGCAGCCCCAACATCATCCTGAACATGTTCTCAAATAGGTTTGACTGTCAGTACATGAACCATTGCTCTATGATTCATGTACAAACAAACAAACCATTAAAATAAATAAATGATGTAATAATAATGTCTTAATTTTAATGTATTAATGGATGACTGACTGTATAATGGACAATGTAATGTGATGTTGATATATTTTAATAATGTTAATTTAATAATGTTGGACAAATTGTAAAATCTATGACCCTGTGTTGAAATAAATGACTTCTATTCTATTCTATTAAATGTTATAAAAGCTTATCGCGAGATTTACTTTGATCGTCGGTTATTAGGTACTAAGTATCTACAGGGTGTAAAAGACATGAACAGTCAAACGAGAACCATGTATTCTGCTCACCATCATAACATTTTTTTCCTTTACACTATACCTGGGAAATTGATAGTTACGATTTTATTGAAGGTCAAAGTCATATTTTTTTTTTTAATTTTTTTATGAAAACGTATTTTATCTTAGACAAAGAATCCTGTAGACTGGGCATCCGCGTACACCCTGTAAGGGATAGACTGAGAGTTGACATGACAGTGACAGACGTGACTGAAGTCAATAGAAGAGGCCAGGTTTTTAAAAATATTACCCCATTAAATGTTTATAATATTATGATTTGCCTTATTTTGAAATGTTTGAAAAATGTGTATACTCTCGAGTTCATCATACTTCTCATGACTGGATGGACGACAATAGGATTTTTGAAGTGCGCCGTGCGCCGTGCGTCGTGGTGGAGTGGTCTGTAAAGCTAGCTAGCACATTAAGCAGTCTGAGTTCAAATCCCTGGTAGTAGCAAATATTTGTGAATTCGTGAACTTGACTCAATTTTGCTGGGCTTAATAAACTGAACACTTATGAGTAGATATAGTACAGAGTGATGAGCAAGTTGTCAGAGCATGAGAATGAGAGCATGAGGACACAACAGTCTCGCGGTCATTTGCGTCAAGTAATATTTGTCTTAATACGTGTGCATATTAATACACACACACACGCACGCTCGCACGCACACAAACACACACACACACACACATATACACACACACACATACACACACACACACATACACACACACTCACATACACACACAAACATACAAATCAAAGTATTTATTGTTTTATAGCGTGGCTACACTACAATTAAGTTATTACAAACATTCATGAGTTGACTGGAAGAGATCTCTTTTAAGGATAAGTCCGCCCTTGCAAACTATGTATTATGTTTAAGTTTTTTCATGTATTTTTTCAATTGCAATAAAGAGTATAATAAATAAATAATAATAAAACGTAAATACAAAGTATAATACGATTTTGGTGGTACTCCTTTTCATGGTATGTATTTACAGATCGGCCAGCAGTACGTGCTTGAATATCCGTGAATGTAAATAAATAACGACAACGTTAATTCCAAGAATTTATTGGTTTTTATAGCGCGGTAAAACGTAAATATCTAGTATGATACGTTTTTGGCAATGTCCTTTTCATGGTATTTACAGATTGACCAGCAGTACGTGCTTGAATATCCATGAATATTATGTCCTAGAAATCTGAAACATTAAGATAACTTAAATCTTTGTATTTACCCAACAACAAGGACAGCTTCAAATTATATTACTGGTATCCCTAAAATGCAGTATAATCCAGAAAAGTAAGAAATCTACAAAATGACGCTCCGGCAGTCAAATTATATAGCAATTGACAACTACAACTAAACTACTAAATTTGGTCGGATTTCTATGACAATAATTGGACAATAACAATATTTTCGTAAGCAAATATTTATGATTTTTTTAGTTTTCTATCAAGTTTGAGATCCTATATTATACGATTTTAATCTAAACCTTATGGTATAATGCCAATAAAATACTAATTTAAAGTAGTTTTCGTACTTACGAGTAATAACTTATTTTCTCGCAATTTCGGTAGCTACGGCTTTTACAGCCGATTACACAACAATGCTTTGTAACAATCACAAGCAGGATATAGTGTCCAACACTTGTACGTTATACACACTGATAACAACACTTTGTAAACACGAATATTTTGAATATTTACTATCACCAACAGTTTGTTATTTCGTTTCTTTGACACCAAAATTTTGTGTCAAATAAGCGAAAAGTGAAACTCTGACAAGGACAAAAATTATAATGGGTACTCTTTCACTCTTATGGGTATCTGTATACACCTATCCTTCTTACACTTAGCTGTCAAAACTCATGCCAAGTCTACAGGATTCTTTGTCTAAGTATTTTATACGTTATTTCTTAATTATTGTCCAAAGAAACATTATAATTTTTTTTTAGTATTTTATAACAAAAAATGGCTTCAAAACGTTAGCGTTCAATATAGCTCACTCGATACGCAAGGCACAGATTAGAGAGTACCTATATGTCTAAAGAACGCAAGGACACTAACGAACGGGGCCGCCTGGGGCCGCCGTCTGGCAAAACCACAGATTAGAGAGTATATGTCTAAAGAGGCAAAACTATCGCGGTTTTGCGAGTTGCGTGCGAGTTGAGCCCTTTACATTGCGCGGTACAATTTGCAATTGTTTTTAACACCAAAAAAAAACTACATGTCCCAGCAATATTTTTTTTGAAATATGTCTTATTTTGATGTATAGAATACATGGTTCTCGTTTGACTGTTCATGTCTTTTACACCCAGTATAATATCGCTGTATGAGTATGTATGTAGACAACTAAGTAAATCTCCCAACAAGCTCCAATAACATTTATAAAGTTTATTTTGCTTTCTTCTTTTTAGAGCGTGTTTAAATAAAAGCTTGTTTTAACCAACTTCAAAAAAGGAGGAGGTTATCAATTCGGCTGTATGTTTTTTATGTTTGTTACCTCATAACTCGTTACTGGGTGGACCGATTTTGAAGATTCTTTCGACATTTGGAAGCTAGTCCTTGTCATGGGGTCCAATTTAAATTTAATCGACATCTGACGAATAGTTTTTGAGTTTTCCCTAATAATGCCTATTTAAATGACATCGATGATATCGTTATCTTATCACTTGTGTGTCTAAAAGACCTTGAGGTAGTAGTATCTTGAAAATTTCTATACTTAAAACACTAAAAAGCAGAAAAAAATATTTTTAAATAAAAAAAAACCGCCTTCAAAACTAAAAACGGGAGAAATAAAAATTTTGTTTATAAAAATCCAAATGCCTTTTGAGGTCGGTGCCAACCAATGACGTAGGAATTCCTAAGTCATTGGTGCCAACCTCAATATTTGTAATAAACGTTGTCACTTGTATTTGGGACTGACATCAAAAAAACATGTAAACAAAATTTTTATTTCTCGCGTTTTTAGTTTTGAATGCGGTTTTTTTATCTAAAAAATTAAAAAAAATATTTTCATAGTTTATTATTTACTTTTTATGCTGTTTATTCGTATTAATTACTTGTGCGGAGAGATAGAAAGAGATAGGTAGGAAACGGAAACGTTCAAAGGTTACTTGGTGTCAAAAAAGTTGTCTTCATTCTTTTATTGGTAGTGTGGCTTCCAGTTTCTTTTAAAGTTATTATTTTAACGCCAATTTGCGAAGAAAAGTTCGAACTCCTTTTTGATGAGTTATCCCTTTTTTGTTAGGTGATTCAGGTATAAATAAAAAAAAGTGTGTGTTTGCAATTCACACACGGCAGAAGTGAGACTCCAGAAAAGTAGCAAAAGTGATTTCAGATTGTTAAGAATATGTGATTGAATCTCGATTGAATACATATATGGCATTATGGGTTGAATACCTTTGCCTGTGTTCTGTAATCTGTGTGTTGCCAAAATATAATCTTTCTATTTCTATAGCTTCATGAATCTTTCCCTCGAGGTTCCCTCCCTCTTTTTAAATATAATATCATTGCTTAGACAATGTCTAAGTATCATTGGTATCCTATGGGTTCCCTCCTATATGTAAAATATAAACTTCTTGGTTCCCTCCTATAAATTTTCTATTAGTTCAGAGGCTTTAGTAAAAAAGTAAAAGTTTTAGTTTAGTAAAAGTTTTTACTTAGCGATAGCGAGAGCGATTGCCGAAATGCATGTTGTCTAAAGCCTCAGGGCGCTAGACAAGTGACAAGCGATGCAACGTTTCTATCGAACGAAATGATAATAGCCCCCCATCCACTAGAGTTTATTCCTGTCGGAATGTCTAATTTTTATGGAATGAATTCTAGAGGATGGGCAAAGCACGAAAGAATGACGGTGTTAAAATCTCTTCGTCCTCTCCGTCACGCCTACACGACGACGCGACAACCAGGGACTTAGTTAGTGGCTTTTTGTTTTCTGTCGGTTTTGGATATCGGTTTTGTTCTCATATCATGTCGCTCTTATCTTTTGGCAGTATTTTCAGATGTACGATTATGTCGAATTTTTTTCGCACGTATAAATTAAAGACAGGAATCCATGAATCTATACTACAACTGGATTGCGCACTATGAGCTTGAAAACGAGCCGAAAGAGAGGCATAAAAGTAGTAGTGCGTCTCTTTCTAAAGAGTGTCTGTTTCTTAATAATTTCTACGGACACAGAAAAAAATAATATTAGATGAATAATTAGATGATTTATTTTCTGGTATAAAAACTAAAGTCCAACGCGTATGTTGCGCTTTCATAGATTTGAAAAAGGCTTGTGACTGGGCGTATAATCGTGATAACCGATATGGTCTAAGTCACAGTTTCTTTATTCATTTAGGTACAATTTGTACACTAATAAAATTCAATTTTGATGCAATCTGTTCAAAAGTCTACCAGGAGGCTTTGTTCTATGGTGAGCAGCTTCTGATATGATTATTGAAATCTCTCTATAGTAGGCTCCAATGCTTCTGTTACCTTAAATGGTCCGTACACTGAACCGTTTAACATTGGAAAAGGTAATTATTTCGGATTAGAACGTGCACATTAACATAGAAATTTCGGCTACCTAGTCGCGGCTGAGGCCTTAGGTACTATCTATGTTTATGTGCACGTCATGACATGAAATCTAGTTTAACCGGTAAGCTAGTTTGAAATGAAAGAAGGGTTGTATCAGGTATTTATATTTATTGATTCTACTTCTGTAACCTTATTATAATATCCTTATAATATGTAAGACAATAATTGCTTTCTATGTTCATAATTCGCAAATCATGTTATACATTGCTAAATAAAATAGTCTTATGTAGTCTTTGACGCATTGTCATGCGATTACCCATAATTTTGAGGGTCTCTTCTTTCGCGTACGTTTTGAGTCTCATGTTAAGATAATTGTTTGCTACACATTTAATTACTTCTATTTCATGTTTTGATTCGATGGTGCGTGACTGTACTGGGTGGGGAATATTTTTTAGTTGGGTGTAAAAATGTTGTGTGATTATATTCATCATATATTTTCTCTTAAAATCTTGTTTTGATTGCAATGATAGCGTTAAGAACAAATTTTCCGTGTACTTCACAATATCGAAAACTATTTTAGAAGCATGCTTATGACCGCCTCTGTCGACGAAAGCTGTGAAGGATGAAAAGTTACAAATGTCAACAAAATAGGCATGATCTACATGCTCCCGTTTAGTTAACAAGGCAGATTTGCAATATTCACAAGTAATTTTTTGTAACATTTTTCCCACGATATATCCCGATATACAGGGTTACAGGAAAAGTCGTGCTAGATCCGTTAAGGGCGTGTAGTACCCATCATTTGGGACTTATTTCACTATGAAACACCCTACCCTAAACTTAACCCATTTCGAGATATTCGACTTTTAATTTTTTTATTGAAAATTGCCGATTTTTAAGCTTCTAAATTAAATTTTGTTTATTTTGTGGGTCTTATTATTATTATTATTGCATGTTTACATGTGTAATAAGATGCGATAGGATGTCAATTATTAAAATAGTGTATAAGTTAATTGAACAGGCCGTAGTAGACAAGTTAAAGTTAAGAAATGAAAACAAATATTAGAAAGTTCATTTTTCTCTAAGGGATATTACAAAAAAATAGTATGGCATTTGTTCCGAAGATGGGTTTAAAAATATCAACGTTTAAAAATTTAAAAAAAATTTAAAATTAAAAATCGGCAATTTTCAATAAAAAAATTAAAAGTCGAATATCTCGAAATGGGTTAAGTTTAGGGTAGGGTGTTTCATAGTGAAATAAGTCACAAATGATGGGTACTCCACGCCTTTAACGGATCTAGCACGACTTTTCCTGTAACCCTGTATAATACAAAATGTTTCTTTTAAAATCGGAAACATTTGTTCTTTCAATTAACTGTATTAATGAATAAATTTTATCTGCTTCGGTACTTTCATGATTAGGGTCTTGTGAAATTGATGATCTTTTTGCACTTCTAAACTCAAGTATAGGGGAAGATTCATAATCCTCTTCAGTACAGTTAGCGTTAATACTTGGTTTTACACTATTACGAAAAAGTAATTTACGCATAATGTACATGAATTGTAGCGCATCTGGATTAAAATTTGTTCGCCCACAAGCTCTTACACATGAAAAAAATAACTCCAAATGGTCTTGAGAAGCTTTGTGTGTTAAAAGATAACTTTGAACATTTTCATCAAAAAAAATCTGTAGCTAGATTTGTGAAACTATATGTATCCATTATGATACCAAGAACAGGGATATGTCGTCTATGCATTAAAATATTCTGAGGCTTTAGACAACATGCATTTTGACAATCGCTCTCGCTATCGCTTAATCAGAAAATGTATGGGATTGACATAAGCAATCGAAAAGTGACGTCATCAGAATAATCGAATCCCATACATTTTTTTATTTAGCGATAGCGAGAGCGATTGTCGAAATGCATGTTGTCTAAGGCCTCTGGCCATTTACTTTTAATTTTGACAAGTATTCCCTTGTGTCCTGGAAGACATTAACCCAAACGTCTTTGTTATTTGGGCGCAGCGGAGATTTAAATCCGGTTCCAAAAGGATTTTTTGAGTCCAGTAAATCAAAAATCCTGTCCAAGTATCTTAAATATTCAATAGTTGCCTCACTACCAGTGCAAAATCAATATGTCCACTACATCGCAGGAAATCAAGTGCATCAGCCACTGAACTACTGAGAACTTGCGCTGCCAACCTAACATTCATTTTCTTTCCAAAAAAATTAATGTGTGCCCTTGAAATTTTGTTAGCAAGTTTCAGTCCTTCTTCTTCTTGCAGTTTTTGCAGTTTTTTTATATAATCAAATTTTATTTCACCTTTTTCAGAGATTAAAGAAGTCTCAGAAAAAACATTTCTGGCTAATTTTAACATATGTACAGGGTCCAGTATACAATGCACATTAATATTGTCTTTGGTTGGATGCTTAAAAAAGGGCTGAATATTAGGATAATTTACATTACATCCTAATATTCTATATGTTTTGACATTACTCGCAGCACCATCAGAAGTCAAACAGTGAACAAGTATATTTATGTCCGCTAACATTCTTATTGCCGTAGATAATAAAAATTGTACGGTTGATTGAGGTTAAAAATGGAGTCTCTCAACACGTGTTTTTACAACAAGAACTCGGGAGAAACTCCTTGAATATATTTCTCTGATTTGTTCTGCAGTTTACGTTTTTTGCTTATTGTGTCTATTGTTGATGGTCCTTGAAGCGGTTCAACCAATGTTAAACTATTGAGCACTTGAATTTTCTTGTCAGGTATAACAATCTGTAAGCATTATTTAATATGTTACTTTCATAAGGGCATACAAATAAATAATGGTTTTCAACCATAGAAATAAAAACTGAAATATCTTCATACCTTTGCAAATATTGAGGGGAGAGCTGTGTATTTTAACCGTTTTCTTGATTTGTTCATAAAGTCTAAATCCTTAAAATGTAAACCACAAATGACTGATGTCTTGTTCACTTTTCCATGAATACTTTGCTTCCATCTTTCGGCCATTACATTGTCCTTAGGAATCCTATAAAATATTATCATATTATAAAGTAATAACCATTACATAACATTTGTACTTTACAGACAATCAGACTATACAGACCGTTTGCCCAACAGAGCCCATTACTATGAGAATTATTACTGCAGGTATGATCATTAGTACAACAAGTGAAAATTAAACTTATTTCATTATCATGATATGAAAATTAATTCTGGCCATAACGCGCCAGTAATATTAGCTCAATGATAGGTATCTGAAGACTTGTAACAATGTCAATTTTGTAATTATTGTAGTAGGTAGATACATACATTATTTTGTTTAGTTTTACAAATTTTCTCACATTGTACACATGTATAGATTTGTTTTAAAGAGCCCAGGTCAGATTTTAGATACTTACTACCTACACTCAAAATCAACGCAGCAGTCCGGGTTAGTAAATAATGTTAATTAGGTCACCCTACATCGCTACACTTAAAAATATACTATATTAGCTTACCTGTGGAAAGATAAGCCGCAACCGGGATACCATTCGGTTTTACATCCGTTTATACAACAAAAATAAACCATTTTCACTAACACTTTCGTAAGCTTATTACAACAAAACTGAAAATAAGATAATGTGGAAGTGAAGACGAAAACAACAGCAGCCATATTGAAATTTCAATCCTACCACAACAACAGTACCACCTACGTAAATTACAAAAAACTACTAAAATTTTAAAATATAAAATCATGTCATTTCAAATTAATTATATTGTTTTGTAATTTTATGGTAGCGAAATAATTATCATTGCTTATGAACTACTTTCAAGTAAGGTCCTAAGCAAAATAACTAGTATTTCTTCCATTCCACATACCAATAATTACCAAAGAATATTTTATTCAATACTGGCAGGTAGGCTAGACAAGGACAGACTACTACTTTTGTGCTATCTCACTGAGCTCGGATTTTCTACTTTGCGTAGGATACAGGAAAATCTACTTTATTGTAACTACATAAGGTTTAAACTTTTAAAAGTGTCATTTTGAAGTACGCAATCCAGTTGTAGTATAGATTCGTGCAGGAATCATACAATATTTTTATCTCACGAACGCGAGTAAGCTATTGTAAATGTTAGCGGCAGCGTTCCGTGCCGGCACAGACGCACACGTAAATAATGTGTATGAGTACATACATTCACAAAACAAACATGTCCCACCCGCGTTCCTGAGGTAAAAATACTATACGTGAATCTTTCGACTTTTTAAAATTACTTGAGTAGATAATTTAAAAACATTTTGTATGTTTTTTAAAGTAGGTAGGGTATATACTATTATTTAACAGGCAAATCGCTATACATATTTCCCGTTTTATCCAAGCTCTGCCTTCTTTTATGTTTATTTATGTATTCGTAATCAATAAAATCATATAAATTGCAATATTTTGCTCACGGGTATGTTGATTTTAAAATGAAAGTATTCCATATAGATAACACAAAATGACCGGTACCTATTCCCTTAAAGGATAACAATCTTTATAAAACAACAGGATATTAACCATCCACTGGCGCGCAATCCTTTAGTTTAACGAGAAAAAAAAAATTGGTTGTCTGTAAAGTCGGTTTACTGACGATAGTTGAACATGACAACGTCTTAAGAAAATACTGATGGAATGGTAGCATTTTTTAAAAGAAAAAATTAATTTCATTTGTTTTGCCGCCCTTACACGAGGTAACGCCGCATGCGTCATGTTTTTTCGTGCGTGCAGCCGGCTCTATCGAATTATAAGACGTTGTCACGTCAAAATGCACACCCGAGCATAGCACAACATTATATCTTTCTCGTTTACTCTATTGCTAGATATCAGGATTCTTTGTCTAAGTTAGGTATATAAGTTCCTTGGTCTAAGCTAGACGTAGACAGAGAAAATAGATATCATTTGTCTTACTCACAACTTACAATACGGCCATGTTAACTCGCCACATACTACAACATGAAATCGTAGACTTTAGGTGCCCACAACTATAAGTAGCAATACACAATGACATTTTGGACCATTTTTGACTTGGAATTAGTATGAAGGTAACCTATCTACCTCTTTTTAAATATAATATCAAAATGATATCCTTTTTAATAATAAGTTAAAAAGTAGCGTCCGCAATCTTGGATCTAAATTTGGATCGTGTATTAGTAATCGGGACGCCCCAAAACCACGAAAATGATATCCATATCGAGTTTATATTAAGAAGTCCCAACCGCCATCTTGGATCTCGAAATAGATGTCGTATTCGGAATCGGGACCCCAGAAAACCACGAAAATGATACCCATATCGACGTTATGTTAAAAAGTCACGTCCGCCATCTTGGATTTCAAAGCGGATAGTGTATTCGGAATTAGGACCCCCAAAAACCACGAAAACGATATCCATATTGACATTTTGTCAAAAAGTCGCGTCCGCCATCTTGGATCTAGAAAAAGATGTTTTATTCGTAATCCGGACCCCCAAAAACCACGAAAACGATACCCATATTGACATTATGTTAAAATGTCGCGTCCGCCACCTTGGATCTAGAAAAAGATGTTTTATTCGTAATCCGGA
Organism: Elophila nymphaeata; assembly: GCA_955850985.1. NCBI lineage: Eukaryota > Metazoa > Arthropoda > Insecta > Lepidoptera > Crambidae > Elophila > Elophila nymphaeata. Next base: position 18,799,225 of record OY039068.1, read on the forward strand.
CCCCCAAAAACCACGAAAACGATACCCATATTGACATTATGTTAAAAAGTCACGTCCGCCATCTTGGATCTCAAAATGGATAATGTATTCGGAATTAGGACCCCCAAAAACCACGAAAACGATATCCATATTGACATTTTGTCAAAAAGTCGCGTCCGCCATCTTGGATCTAGAAAAAGATGTTTTATTCGTAATCCGGACCCCCAAAAACTACGAAAACGATACCCATATTGACATTATGTTAAAAAGTCGCGTCCGCCATCTTGGATCTCAAAATGGATGGTGTATTAGTAATCGGGACCTCCAAAAACCAAGAAAATGATACCCATATCGATTTTATATTAAGAAGTCCCAACCGCCATCTTGGATCTCGAAATAGATGTCGTATTCGGAATCGGAACCCCCGAAAACCACGAAAATGATACCCATATTGACATTATGTTAAAAAGTCACGTCCGCCATCTTGGATCTCAAAATAGATGGTGTATTCGGAATTGGGACCCCCGATAACCACGAAAATGATACCCGTATTGACATTTTCTCAAAACGTCACGTCCGCCATCTTGGATCTCGCTAAAGATGTTTTATTCGTAATCCGGACCCCCAAAAACCACGAAAACGATACCCATATTGACAATATGTTAAAAAGTCGCGTCCGCCATCTTGGATGTATTTTTGTACTGGGGGTTCTTACGACCTTTCATCGCCTATTTCATCCCCACGTGGGTCAATATTTCAAAAACGCTAGATAAAATATTTCTTTCTTTCTTATTAAGTCCCTAATTTCAAAGTAAGTATCATGGTTTTATCTTTAACAATGACGAAGTCCCATACAAACTTTCATCCACTATTTCACCCCCATACAGGTCTAAATTTCAAAAATCTTAGAACAAATATTTCTTTCTGTCTTATTAAGTGCCTAAATTCAAATTTTCATGGTTCTATCTTCAAAAATGACGAACTTCCATAAAAACTTTCATCCCGTATTTCAACCCATACAACCTTTTTTACGCGATTAAAAGTAGCCTATGTCCTTCCCCGAGATCTAATCTATAGTTGTACCAATTTTCATCAAAATCAGTTCAGTGGTTTAGACGTGAAAGCTTAACAGACAGACAGACAGACAGACAATCAGACAGAGTTACTTTCGCATTTATAATATTAGTAAGGATAAGGATTATTTTTGTAACTACACAAAACAAAAACGATGGTTACTGTGAAAGTAACGGCATAGGTGTTATGAGCCTTGGCATTTGATTGGACGTTTGTAAATTAAGCAATTTTTTGATTAGTGATAGCGAGTATATCAATCAAAGATAATCTTTATTAATATTAATAATATAGCTGAAGAGTTTGTTTGTTTGAACACGCTAATCTCAGGAACTATGGATTTAAACTGAAAAATTCTTTTTGTGTTGGATAGATAGTCCATTTATCTACGAAGGCTACAGGCTATTAATTTTAACATCATAACACGCGAACAAAGTCGCGGACACAGCTAGTATTTTATTTACATAAAGTTGAATTTAAATTCTAAAACAATGTTTTTTCTCTTTCGAGCTTCATGCTCTGACTCTTTCTTATTCACGAAGTAAATTTTACCCCGGCATCGCTGGTTTTGGAACGCACCCTATATTGCGCGTACTTTATTATTAGTCAGTCTGTGATTGTTTTTAATTTCTATGAATGGATTTATGGCAAACACGGAAAGAGGCTGTATTGATATTTGCTTAAACATTCTATACAGTATTAGTAAACGCCTGTCTGCATAATCATGGTCAATAACATTCGATAAATAATGTAAATTCTATTCATCACCTTGAACCTCCAATATGTAAAAAGCCCTACCCAAATCCAATTTATATGATACGCTCACTTCGTATGTAGCATGTAAGTAGTAAAATCGTAGAATATTCTCATACATAACTTAAAATTTAAGCTGCAGAATAAGTAGGTACTTACTTCTTTGAAGATTACTTGTCCAGGTGTAGTTAGATACTTTTGTAAACTGTCTAAAGTTCTTCAAAACATCAAATTTATATCGTAAAAAACGAATTCTTCAATTTAGAAAATATCAATAATTTATAATAATATTCCTCCTTTTCAGATGGCAATAAAATGCATGGAACCCGGAGAGTCATAATATTCTGTGTTTTGACAACAGTTTTGCCAACAATACTTATTGTATTACCTTTATACTTAAGGAATGTTAAATATGCTGATGTATTATACAAAATATCAGATTCGGATGTTATACAAATTCACAAAGGGCAATCATCCATATTCTGTGAAAAACATTCCTTGAAAATGAACTCTACATTCAATGCATTCCAAATGAGAGGAAGACCTGAACTGTCAGATAAGAGGAAACATATAAGACTAAGAAAATCAATGACTTTACCAGATGACACCCTTGAGTATTGGGGGTTCTACTTATTCAAAGGTGCAACTGTTGAGTTGAAAGGTTGTTCTCGGTATGAAGGTTCCAAGATATTGGTGGTTAAAGGTGAGAAAGTCCTGGACACTTGTGGCATCTTGAATGAAAATAACAATGAGAAATCTCCTACTTTCATAGAAAATCAGCATGTTATAGTGAGATTAGAAAATCCACATGAAAATGTCTCAAATGATTCCCACAATAATCATAGCAAAGTCTACAATGAAGAATATGACGGTATCAAATTATTGGAGCAAAACACAACATTGATTAATGATTCATCTTTTAACATCACAAAAGAAATAAAGTACAATGAAATACAGTATGAAGATAAGCATAGAAAGAAAAGGAATGTAAAAAGAACAATATTACATAACCCAAGAACTGTCTTAGATGCAGGAGTTAACCATGGAGGAAATGCATTCAACAATTCTGCAAAATCACGTCAGGATAGTGCTGTTTCTAGTTTTGAAAATAGTTTACATGAATGCTATCAAGACAATATACTAATGAGCAACTACTTCCCATTCTCAATGCTGTGTAACAGTACCAAATATTTAGAAAAAACAACAACTCTTAAAGTAACTCATGATGTTTTGAAAGATGGATATTATTATTATATATTTTACAGTGATAATGATTTTGTTATGAATGATATACATGCAATTTTTGATATCTATAAGCCAACATTTCAATATGTAAATATGTCTGAATCAAAAATATGTTTGAACAAAACTGAATGTGAATTTGGTGTAGGATTCTTTAGTGATGAATTGGTAATTGTAGAGGTAACTGCAAACGAGGGTTTTAGGAATGACCATAAATCCTCTGTATTAGTGTCTGTATGTCATCCTAGAATGTCTATTTACATATTTTTCCCCATCTCAGTGTTGTTGATGATATTGCTTTTTGCATTTTTATGATATATTTTAAAAGTAACATTCCATTATTTTATAATCAAAATGAACATTACCAGAAGTGTGATATTATTTTATTAGATAGTTTTAAGTTTTACACATTATTGTGACTGTGCAATTATTTTTAGTGCCATGTTGTGCAATATTATAATTATGACTGTTATATGTTAATTTGAGTTTCATTATGAGCCATCACAAGCCCATCACCTTAATTTGAATTATTTCCATAAATCTAAAAATGTCACAAGTTAGGCCCCATTCACACCAGAACTGCGTGACGCAGCCGGTGCGGCAATCGACAACGGACATGCGCGACGCGGCCGGCGCGGCAATAGGCAACGGAACTACGCCATGCGGCTGGCACGGCAATCGGCAACGGAACTGGGTGACGCGGCACATACATAGAAAATGTCGCGCAGTTCGTTCCCGCGTAGGCGGTCTAGCTCTACTCCGAGCGGCCGTGTGCAGTCTTCATACAAACACATAAGTTCTACCTACCTAGGTGCGGTCACCGGCTGGTACTCGATCGAGAGTCTACGAGTTCTCGGCCGCTCTTTGGCGAACACCGATCGATAGTTTGAAGAGACGACAGAGCAAGGCCGGCCGGACAATTTAGAACATAGAACTAAGGGTCCGCTAAAGCATACGGCCCGGCGCAGCGGTAGGCAACCGCGTTTGACGGGCAAACTGATTGCACTTCAGAGAAACACGAAAAGTAAAATATATGAAATGGTAACATATAGGAAACTGTAGATCGTGTCTGTGAGAATATGAAAAAGAGCATACCTACCTTATAAAGCGCATGCATTGTTACCAATCTATGGATGTCAAGAATTATAAATCTATAGTAGGTAATTATAATACAAATTATTGGCCAATTTGTATTATTTTAGTTACCTACATACTGTTCATTTAATTCTGAATCCTGGCCTCAGACACCAGACGACCTGCTTTGATACCTGCAATGGGACACAGCGGCACCATTGCATTAAAAATAATGGTAGGCGTTGAGCAAATTTCACATCATCTTTTTCTAAACCGAATCAAAACGTGATATTCACTAGGTACATACTGGTACGTACATTTGTGTACCTACCTATATAAAATCTACTCTGCAACAAGCAGGGAGTGTGTGCTTCTCTTTCTGACCCGTGGCGCAAAAGCCTGATACTACCTTGACGCCGTCGTGGTGGAGTGGTCAGTATAGCTGCATACACATCAAGCGGTCCGGGTTCGAATCCTGGTAGCGGCAAATATTTGTGTAACGAACAAATATTTGTTTGGGAGTAATGGTTGTTTTCATATTTATTAAGTTTATTTATAAAAAATATCTAAAATTATTATATACCTACCTATATTAAAAAAATTACCCTTATCTAGTATCCATAACACAAGTTCTTAATTATACTTACTTTGGGCTAGATAATTGGTGTGAGCGTGGATATATTATTATTATTACCTGCAGCACTAAAGAGGCGCGACTTTTGCAACCGATATTTTCTCCCCACATCAGCATTAACAAGTACAAAATTTGCCTAGACTTATTCCTTTTTCATGGTGAGTAGTAACAGTAAGACTATAATTTTTTAATAACCAAAGTAGTCAGCTTGATCATAAAAAAATTAAGCATGAACCGATTAATTCTACTCAATGAAAAACGTTTGGCGAGATATAGGTACTTGAATAGGCTAAATATTGATCCTAGTTAGGGCCGAAACATATAACCACGCTGCGCTGCTATAGATAACATTACGTGACCCTGTGGCGCGCCACAACGCTAGGCGGCGCATTCCGTCCGAAGAATCTTCGTGTAAAGTAGTTAAGGTGACAATTGACCCACTCCTGATTTCAGTGTTGCGGCCGGCGTAAGGCGGTTATATTTCAGTCCGTACTCGTTCACGCAAAAACGATTTGGAAGGATCAAGAAGTTTATAGATAGGTACTTTACCTACCTAGAAGCTTCTTTTGGGTAGGATCAACTCCCAAGTTCCGAAAGCTCATTTTATGTTGATATGGTATGGTAATAGGTACCCCTATATTATGCAGACCCCAATTAATTTATCATTAGGTAAATGCCTAAAGCTAATAAAACCTAAAAGGTTTAGTTATGTCAATTAAAATAAAATTAGCAAGTAATTATTATGTTATGTTATATTTCGCAATATAGGTAATTAATTGATGAAGCAAGGTAATTATTATTATGCTGATAATGTTCCATTTATTATAGTTATAATGGTAATTTCATAATAGGAACCTTAATTATCAAACTTTCTTTTTAAAAGTCGCTAATATTTCGAACAAAATTTATTCCAAAAATATAAATAAATCGAAATGAACATAAAAACCATGTAGAAAAAAAATTTCAAAATTCAAATGCAAAAGCAATATGGGAATACAGGATACAAAAAGGACCTGTCAAAATAAAGTAGTAAGATAAGAGGAAATTTTGATTTATTATTTCCACATAGTTGTGTCCAAAGTGCGTTTCAACAGGCTCAGTAGGTAGTTCTTCTGTAAAACAAAATTTAATAGTTCAATACAATATTACATAAGATATTAAGGTTCCGATCGGGAGTGGAGCGCTAACTTCAAGTACGTCAATAACAATACATTTAAGATATTAATTATATTTATTTACTGTAATACAAAAACAGTTACCATATTATGTACAACTGGAAAAAGAGTTACAATACATTGTTTCCTTCTAGTACTTTTGTGATTGAAATAGCCTCTCCAGTACCCGATGAGACCTCTCTGCAGGTAGCAGAGAGGCCTACGCGGAACGGGGGCCATCCGGCCGGGCCGGTCTTATTCCTACCTATGTATATTAAACTTATATTGATACGTCTAGTATAGTATAATGTAATCATTAATTAAACTAAAACAAATGTCGGTCCAAATTAAATGAGTTCCAATAAAAAATTCGGCACAGCAGTAATTAGGAGGTACCTCCTAATACTCACACCTTATTAATATCGCAATAGAACGCAGGACACAAAGTATAAACCGGTACAGTGCTGACACCTCAGATGAGGTTAGCCACATCACTGGGCATTTCAGTTATAGTTGTGTGGTAGAATTCTTCAATATCCTTCAGTGCTCTCTTGTCAGCTTCAGTTACAAAGTTTATGGCGATTCCTTTACGGCCGAAACGTCCACCTCTTCCAATTCTGAAATAAAAATAAGACATTGATTTGTTATTGTTCTTCAAGATACTCAATCTTTTTCTCTGACCACTCTGAATGCGATAAATGGCTATATCAGATCATATCATATCGTGTTTTGGTAGTCATGCTAGGCGGGCTGAGTGACGTACTCTATAATTGATTTGTAAAAACTGGACGGGGACGAAGTCACGGGCGGAGTATTAGCTAATAAAAGCATAAAAATATGTAATGAGTGAAATTATAGTTGATTTATTATTGTTCTTCAAGATACTCGAAAGTACTACTTTCAAAGAGAATTTTTCTCTGACAACCTATCTCTCAAAATAGAAAATTTACAAACAAAAAAAATCCTAACGAGTTATCTAAAAGAGGAAAGATTAGTACGTTTGTAATGAATAAACTCAAAAAGTAACAAACCGATTTCAAAAATTCTTTTATCACTAAAATGCTATATTATTCCTGAGTGACATAGGCTATATTTGATTCATAAAAACTCATCACGGGCGGAGCACTAGTTTTTATGAAAAAGAAGCATAAAAATAATGGCATGAGTGAAATTATTTAAAAAATGTACAATCACCTGTGAATATAGTTTTCACGGTTGGTTGGCAAATCATAATTGATTACGCAAGATACTTGCTGCACGTCAATGCCTCGTGCGAGCAAATCTGTAGTGATGAGGACACGCGACGATCCAGTACGGAATTGTCTCATGATGACCTCGCGCTCACGCTGGTCCATGTCTCCGTGCATAGCAGACACAGTGAAGTCACGGTTATGCATGGACTCCGTCAGCCAATCCACCTACAAAAAGCCATGAAGGTTAGTCTCTGTGATTATACTTGAAAAATTTCCTACAACAAAAATGTTAACCTCCTATTGGTAAATATAGATTTTATTTGTAAACATTATGCCCTTTCAACCTTAATACATACTGATTTTGATTATAATTTGGCTTGTAATTTTAGAAAATGATAAAATTACAGATAAAGTGAATTTTCTGGTTAACAGAAACAACGGAAAACATGTTGAAAATATTTATAATAAAATGATGGATATCATTTTATCACTTGTCAGCTGCATAGACCATAACAAAATCAATTATTGATTCTCGATTTATTTTATGACAAAGATATGTAAATGTTATAAAGCTGTAGAGTTGGTTTGTTTATTTGGTTGAACGAGCTAATCCCTAGCTACCAATTCAAATAGAAAAAATATTTTTGTGTTGGATAGTCATTTATCAAGGAAAGGTAATTTTCATAAATTTATATTAATGCGAGCGCCGCTGGCGACCACTAGTTATTACATGTAAATTAGATTAACAGACTTGCAATATAATTGCAGTGAAAAGTGTAACTTTGAGAACTTGTTACAATAACCTTGTACACGGGTCCCTACCATGGCCATACACATATTTTGTTTATGATGAAACTTAATCAACATAATAATAAAACAATGTATATTATAATATAAAATTTTAACCTAAAGAATGGAAGTACCAAATATGAAAAAGAGGAGAAATTATTAGTTGGAAGAAAAATAAGAGTGATTAGTTACAATTAACTAGATCAATAAACATTAGCTTTATACAAACTCTATAGTCATTGAAATTAAAATGATAATAGCATGCATAAGTTCCAACATTATCTTGCTACTTATAGCAAGTAACTTGCTACCTATAAATAAATCAACTTAAGTAACATTTAAAACTCCTCAATTACCAATATGCTCTAAAACTTATTTTAGAGCATATTGGTAATTGAGGAGATACAAACAAGACTTGTGATTCAGTCTGCAACATCATTTTCATCAGTAATTACAAAGTGATCACTTTACCTTGCGGCGGGTATTGCAGAAGATGACGGCTTGAGCAATAGAGAGAGTGTCATACAAGTCACAGAGTGTGTCCAATTTCCATTCCTCCATCTCAATGGAAATGAAGAATTGTTTAATACCTTCCAAAGTTAACTGCAATAGTAAAAGTCAATTTTAAGCAAAGCTATTACAATGAGGTCCCGTAATGGTATGGCTTTTCCTAATACAACATACATAGTAACATTCCTTTTTGTACCACAATAAAGATGTTTTTTAAATCATCAAAATCGGTCCATCCGTTGCAAAGTTATAAAGCAATTTGCGTCAACTGATTTTATTTAATCCGCTGCGCTCTACGGCATGGCTGTGACGTCACCCGGCACTATCGCCCGCTCCGAGTCGCCGCACACTAGGAACTTTGACTCATTTTCATCTCATATAACTATAACTTTCGTGTTAATAAAGATATTTACATGATTTTTTTTACTTGATAATCTTCAATAAATATGCTTTTAAATAATGTATATTCCGTGAGTAATAGTTTATTTCTAATAGTTAGAAAAATTAGAGGAATAAGTAGGTAGGTACTTAAAATAATATTTTTTCTCACCTTGACGTCATAAAACTTTACTCATCATCATCTCATAAAGGTATAACTTCCGTGTTAATAAAGATATTTACATGATTTTATTCCTGATAATTTTAAATATACATATTATATACTTTTAAATAGTGTATAATTCGTGAGTAAAATTTTATTTAAAATAGTTACAAAAATCGAGGAATACTTAGAATTATTTTTCATCATTTCAGTCGAGAGACACCCACTGTTGGACATAAGCCTGGACATTTTTTCTCACTTTGACATAATATATTTAAATGTGTTACGCAGTGAAACCCCAAAAAACATATATTTATCCGTCAAATTATATTGTTATTTCCTAATAAATAAAACTATAACCAGAAATTCAGCAAACGTCGGCAAAATCTCGAACAGAAAATTTGAGAAAAGAAAATAGTAGGTATACATTATGATTGCAAATTATTATGTACCTATATTTGGATAAGTAATATTTGACTAGACCACGGTAATAATAGAAGATAAACATTGTAAACTAAACTAAACTGAGTAAACAATTCTATTTTTGTTCAGCAAAGTACCTACACATTCCAAGATTTTGAAAATTGTATGTATAGTTTTGATAATATAAAATCATACATCATACAATCGCCATCATACAATCCAAATCATACATCATATAATCGAAATTAAACTTAATTATTTTAGTAAGCTTAATTAGTATAGATAGTCTATATCTAGCTGTAGTACTAGCTTTTGTCCGCGACTTCGTCCGCGTGGAATAGTTATTTTGGGCTGCATTTTTGGGATTTTGGATTTCCATACTACCTCTCATCACTAATTTCATCCTTGTGAGGATAAAAGGTCAAGATTTCACCTATTAGGGAAAAAAAACAGTGCCTAAATTATAATTTTAACGAACGTCCATGCAAACTTTCATCTCTCATATCAACCCTTTCAAGCCTTTTTTCGAAATAAAAGGTAGCCTATGTCCTTTCCCAGCGTCTAGTCAATATTTGTACCAAATTTCATCAAAATCGAAGCCGCGAAAGCGTGACTTTGCTTAGTCTTACATACAACCTCTCATCCCCAAACGAGTCAAACTTTAAAAAACATGTACAAAATATTTATTTATTACTTGTCGAGAGCCTAAATTCAAAGTTTCATGCTTTACTCTTCAATAATGACAAATTCCCATACAAACTTTCGACCCTTATTTCAACCCCTTTATGCCCGCCCTTTTTTTACAAATAATGGTAGCTTATGTACCTAATTTTAATAAAATCGAAGGCGTGAAAGCGTGACTTTTGGACTTCGATACGAACTTTCATCCCCACTCTGATCAAAATTTTTCAAAAATGCTAAAACGAATATTTATTTCATTTTTATCAAGTGCCTAAATTCCAGTTTCATGGCTTTTCTTTAAAAATGAAGAACTTCCATACAAAATTTCATCCTTTATTTCGACCCCTTCGAGCCCTTTTTCGCAATAAAAGGTAGCCTATCTTTATGTTATTCTGATGTATGAGCTATATTATTACAAATTTTAATTAAAATCCATTCCGTAGATTTTGCGTTAAAGACATAGAGACGTATATACGCTCGCATACTTCTTTCACCATCCTTTCGTGTTTATAAATTAGTAGGATTGCTCAAACTACACTAAATTGGCACTAAACCTCTTGAATAGGCTTTGTCCACCACTATAACATCAAAAAAACAATATGTATAGTATTTAATACGATATGTTCGCAAGAAACGCTGCGCGCGGGTACAGTCGGCAGTGATGTAGTGCCGAGTGACGTCACACGCCTGCCAGGCGGCCGCTTGGCGGAACGATCCGTTTGTTCGTCATAACTTCGTCAATATTCATCGTAGAAAAAAAAATTTGGTACCATTTATTTTGTTTTTTAATTGTCTACAAAGCTACATTCATAGTTAAAATCGTTACGGATCCTCATTACTGAACCTTGAAAAACTGTGAAATCCATAGACAACAGTACCTCCTCTTTTTGCACAAGGATGCGCACAGGATCCCTCATAAAGCATCGGGAGACCTCCAACACATCATCAGGCATGGTAGCAGACAGTAAAATCACCTGCACATCGGCAGACAACATCTTGAACACATCATGAATTTGATCTTTAAATCTGTAATATAAGAGAAAAACAATTTTAATTTTGAATAATTATTTTTATTGTGTGAAAGCTACAGGTACTTATATAAAGAGCAGAATACCTTGAAGCAAACCTATAAAAGCATTAATGTTAACTACACACTCACCCTCTAGACAACATTTCATCAGCCTCATCAAGCACAAAGAGCTTGATGGTGTTAGAACGAAGTGCTCGGCGATTGATCATATCAAAAACACGGCCAGGAGTGCCCACCACCACATGAACTCCACTCTCTAGTTGACGAATATCCTCACGAACATTTGTGCCACCAATACAGGCATGGCATTTAGCATTTAAGTGATCACCTAGAGCTATCACCACCTAAAATTATTAGAATAATATACACTCAAAACAAAGCTGTTATTTTCACCTATTACCTAATAAAAATGCTATACTCTGGACAAGCAAAAACTTTTATAAGAAGACCATGGTACCTTTTGAATTTGTTGGGCCAACTCCCTTGTTGGAGCCAAGATTAGTGCTTGACATTCACGAATACTAGTATCAATTTGTTGCAAAATGGAAATAGAGAATGTAGCAGTTTTGCCAGTTCCAGACTGGGCTTGGGCTATAACATCGCGACCTTGGATGCACGGCATAATGGCGCGTTGCTGGATTGCCGACGGCTTTTCAAAACCGTAAGCGTATATTCCTCTCAGCAGTTCTTCTTTTAAATTCATGTCATCAAAGCTTTCCACGACCTGATGCCAGTTTGTATCAAGAGCCACATCCATTCCCGGTGGCCCATCGTAGTTCCCTTGATCCATTGGCCCATTTTTAGAATCCTCCGGCCAATCCTCTGATCTGTCAACAAAATTTATCACTACGATAAAATGGTTGTTCATCACGATAACTCGAAATAAATCATTAGGGACTTGTAAAGTTACTACTGTCAAAGTGTCATTTATGCAGATATTAGTCAGGGTTTAACATAAAAAGGGACTTCAAACAAATATAAATGTGACAATATGTAATTGCTATTTACAACGATAAGTAAATTGTTGCATTTTACAAATTTCATCATTCTAAAATAACACACGTGCATTTCGCCGAAAAGCAAAATTCTGCCAGCGCCATGTTGGCAATCGCTGACTGAAGAGTGTAAAGTAATGCCGCACAAAAAGCACGATATATCCATTATGAAATCAAATGCTCGTGGTTCTTTTAAAATTTCGGGATCTACGTATAATCTTTCATTAAACTAAAGTCAATATGAATAGAAACTAAACTTACCTTCTTTCAGGTGATGAAAAAGACATGTTCCAATCGCGGTAGCTGAACGGAAAAGAACTGGCAAGGTCAAGTTGAGTTTAGCAAGCGCTTTTTTATATTGATTTCTAGAGTCAATCTATATTTTCACAAATTTACGTTACAAATTATCACTGATTTTTTTAAATATTTTCAAATTGCTATTATGTCTCAACAAATATGATTACAAGAAGAGGGTGATTGAATATAATATTTTAAAGGGAAGTCAAAAATCGGAAATACGTTTAATCATTATTAACTGTATGTTGGCAAAAGTACGACTGCGTTCTGGACACGAGTAGTTAGCGGGAGCCAGTTGATGAGTCATAGATATTATTTATTTGATGGACTTACTAATGAATGAAATGACTCATTTTGTGAAAGAAATACTTATCATGATGGTTTTGATTTCTCTTCTACATTACTGATTAATTACAATAATTAAGCAATAACTACACTTATTGTGTAATTATTGTAATTTTTCTGCAGGTTTTCCAGCTTTACAGAAAGAGCATATTTAGATTTATTTCACTTTTTTTTAAATAACTCTAAAAAACAAACCATAAACTAAACTCAGGAAAGGGCTTAGATCAGGTATCTAATCTAAGGGAAAGGGTGCCAAAAGCGACTTTGTCACAAATAGCTAAAATGTTTTGTCTTTTCTTACAGAAATAACCTTAGACAAATTGTCTACCTTTTAAAAAGAGAATTGACGTTATATTTATTTATTTAAACTGGTAATGTTTAGAAATTAATTAAATTTTTTTTAATGTATTTTTTATTATGGATGGAAAATAGAAGACTCAACACGTGTTTGATTTTCTTTAATTTTGATTAAGTATTTTAATTTAAAATTTCAAAACTTACTCATTCTAAGAATTTTATTTGTGTGTTAATGTACTCTACCAAAGTAAAAAAAAATTGTTTGTCTGTAAAGTCGGTTTACTGACGATAGTTGAACGTGACAACGTCTTAAGAAAATACTGATGGAATGGTAGCATTTTTCAAAAGAAAACTTTAATTTCATTTGTTTAATAGATTTCGCATTATAGTATGAATAAACTTGTAATAAAATCTCTTTGGCTATACTATTTGTATCTGGCTGGTTTTGGTATCATTGAAAGTTTAAATTTTAAAGAACATAATTCCAAATTCAAATTAGAAAATTAGATTCAGAGCGAGGTAACGCCGCATGACGTCATGTTTTTTCGTGCGTGCAGCCGGCTCTATCGAATTATAAGACGTTGTCACGTCAAAAAAGAAAAAGAAAGTGTTTCAGATTTGACATGATATTACAAAGAACTATGAAATCTTTCGAGGTTGGATGGCAAAGTCATTTTCTGTTAGTAATTCTAAGCTGTCCATTTTTGTACCATTTAGTTTTTTTTAATATCTCTTAATTTAGCAAATAATAAATTCGAAAAAATATACCTGTTTCGAAATAACACAAAAAAATATATCAAAGCAACCCTAGTAAGCTGTTATTGCAGAGAACCTGAGTTAGCATATAATAATTAACAGAGGGGTAATACCTATTTTAATAATGATCCACTTTAATTTTTTTCTGTTTTACATCTACAACTGAGGGCCAATCGATTGCGTCGAACGCTTAACGAAAAGGATATTACGTATGACATTAAAATAAAACTGAGAAAAAATCATCGTCATCGTCGTGTCAAATAAATATTAACATTTGACATTGTTACTCGTGGAAAGGATTTGTATAGTTTGCCACTTGTCTAGCTAGGTCCCCTGACTTCGAAAAACGTCAAGTTAGAAAAAACGTTATGTAGTCAAATTCAAATCTTCTAATTTTTTATTTATTTATTTGGCTTACAAAACTGGGTACAATCAAATCAACTAGCTTATACTTAAAAAACGAAAACACGTCTTACAGTGATTATCCCTTCTAGATGTAAGCACAACATGCTTAAATTAATATACTATTTATTACTACCTAAGATGGAGTTTCTCCCGAGTTCTAGTGGTAAAAACACGTGTTGAGAGACTCCATTTTTAACCCAAAACAACCGTACACTTTTTGTTAGTTTAGTTACATTTTCACTTGACATTGGCAAAATGCGTACGTATAATGCGACGTGACGCCATTAATTAAGAATAGAATAGAATACTACCTAAGATTAGAGCAGATAATACTAACAAGATTTTTCTTAAACATTCACTAATTATTCCTATTCTATTTATTTACTTAGATATTTCAAAAGAGCCTTTAGAATAAGACGCTTGGCGGAGACGAGAGAACCGTCAATTATGTCAAAATCAATTTGCATTTATGCATTGAATTATAAAACTTACACATGCGGTTTGGGGGAGAGTGCTGACCGAGTCGTGTCCTACAGGATGGAATTTATTGAGAATGTTTTTCGATTTTCAACACGGCTGGAACTACGCGCGTGGTAACGTAAATAGCGAACGTTCTAAGATGTTTGAGGAATCAATCTGATCGTTAAGTACTTTAAAGAGGAAAAGTATAGCAAAAGCTTTCCGGCGGGTATGTAACGATGTTAAGCCATAATTAGCGAGACGCGCTTCATACGACTGCAGATGGTGACACAAATGTTATCAGTGTACCCTGAACCAAAGCATAATTCTCTCTTTAGTCGCTACAGTGGAACATACTTATATACAAAAAAAACATACATACATAGACTGCTAAAATCATTACCCATAATACTAGAAAAAATACCCTGAAAAAATTGACCTACCTCAGGCGGGAATTGAACCCAGCATCTTCCGCTATCCGGGCGGCTGCGTTATTGTATCGTTTGATGTAGGGCCGTTACAAAAAAGTATACCTATGAAAAATTTAATATCTCTTTGCAAAACTTGATGTTCAGATTAACAACTACAATCACTTATTATTTACTTTTTCAAGTAAAATATTATTAAGTTTATTTATTGAATTGTTACTTGTCATTTCAAAAAGCAATTTATTGAGCGTACTTTTTTTGTTTTTAATTGACATAGACAAACACAAATCGTTATGTTGGCATTTCCGGTCATGTCTATGAGTACGCTGCCATTTTGAAACCGCAGCAGCAGCAGTGCTTTTTGTTCGTGTGGAGCGCTTGCTCGTTGTGAAGAGTAGATTGTGATTTAGCCAAGTAGTTTTAATTTTAATTGAACTTTATCAAAATGAGCTGGCAAGATTATGTCGATAAACAGTTAATGGCATCCAGATGTGTAACAAAGGCTGCGATTGCCGGTCACGATGGAAATGTCTGGGCCAAGTCAGATGGCTTCGAAGTAAGTTACATGCCAAGTCTGGATCCATGTGGTCAGTGATTTCAGAAGAACCTCATTTTAGTGCATTGTGTTGGAAAGTGCCCAAAAATAGTGATTAAAGTGCATATAAAGAGCATGGATTACAAATTTTATCCGGCAAGTTTGACAAGATGGCGACATGTGGTAGCCTAAAGGATGGCAGACGATTCTTATTAGAAACAAGATTGCATAGTTTACAGGCCACAGGACAATTGCGCTTATTTCAGTCCATTGTATTTTAGTTTTTACTTGTACAGTATTACAGTAACTGTTGGTAGTATAATTTTACCATATTCGGTAGAACATGAAACTCGTTTGCCGGCCGGTATCGAGAGATAACGACGCCGATCAATTTTCTCACTAGAACAGATTAATAATTACAAAAATTGTATAGGTATTGATTGACTCTAAAAGTAAATTTTAAATTTATAAATGATGGCAACATCTGCATCAATTTAAAAATGTATTTATCATGAAATGTATTGTTTTAAAAAAGTATTAAAATTCAAATAATCATTTATTGTATTCAATAATAGAGAAGTATAGAAAGGGCAAAATAGAAAAAGAAATGAAGATATTTACTATTTCACAATTTATAAAATTACTTATTTGTAATAAATTTAAATATCTTAAGTTAAATTGCGTATCTTCTCACATCAAATGATTGCACAGAAGTTGAGTAACAGTATTAAAATACATACATTGTGTCATGAGAAGTCCAAAAAGAATGACTTGTATGGTATTTTAACTATTAAAATACCATATTTTGAAATCCCTTTCCAAATCTAATACTTCCAATTTTTATGTTTTTTTTTTGTGTATATTAGGTTGGTATATGAATAGGCAAATGCATGGTGAAATTTTAGTGGCTCTCGAGCTGAAGACAATGTAATAGGTAGGTCAATACAAACATCTTCGCTATGGTACTAATATTGAAATCGTTATAAAAAAAATCAGCTTTTACATACAAAAGTGCAATACCTGCTCAACGAAAATGTATGAAACAGTTGATTTCATTTTTCGTGGTTTCGATGATGTTCATACAGCAAAAGTTATTTCTATTCACCTACCTGAATGATAGCTTCGACTCGAAAGCTTACTAAATTTTCAACATGATAGGATATTTCATCAAAGAAAAAAAAATTACAAAACAATATTTGCCAGGTTAGCTAGTATACTATATTTTTCTAAATGGAATGCCAAGCAATGGATAGTTAGTGTTGAATTTGCAACATAAAATTTGCATTTGGTTGATGTGATTTTTACATAGCTTTATTTTGTTTGGCATCAATTTACATGCTTCATATAATAATTTAATTTATTCTATGATACATAGCATATTAAAAACAGTTGACTCAACTTGTCGAGGACAGATATTTAGAAATAGAATAGAATATAAGGTAGGTAATCAGGAAAAACTTTGCACACAAGCATTTGTATATTTTTTTTTTGAGATTATTTTAAATTTAATTAAAATGAAGTTTTCGCTTTTCCTGTTAGGGATTTAGGTGGCTTATATATTTAAATCTTTAACAAAGGACTTATCAATGTAGTTTATGAATTCTTTTATTAGTTTCTTTAAAAAATAATACAGTTGGAAAGTCAATAACCTGAATGAACATAAACTTTTTAGTTCCATTTGTATATATAATAGACTGAGATTTATATTTATTCTATGACTTTGTATGTTATTGCAGCTTTCTCTCTTGAACAGAGATAATTTCATACATTGACACCATGTTAGGCATCCTTGTTGCTCCTGCACAATTATGTTGCTGTCATGCTCACAAAGGTATAGTGGCCGCTCCTTTTAGAGATTCTAAACCTTTTGTATATCATAGTAATACAGTGTTAATATGTGCGAGTGTTCATTAACACGACAGAAGGTGCTACTGGGTGAAATTTACCACATAGTGCAGAAATTCGTAGATATTTCTTTTCCTCTATAATTTTTTTCTGAGCCCGTTTGGGTACCTTTTGACAGATGTGCAACAGTCCACTTTGAAAAAGTAGTCAATTGGTGTGCATTGTCTAGCCACTACAGCTACCACTAAATATAACATAAAAATTAGTTTCATATAAATACCCATAAGAAACCACATTCTTTTTCATTTATTCCAATGTGGTATTTTTTCGGTAGTGACAGTCCTTGTTGTATTATGGGGTTGCGCCTTGTGCCGAGTTAAAAGTTTTATTTGAATTCTTTAAAATATTATAAATATTACTTATTAATTTAG
Organism: Elophila nymphaeata; assembly: GCA_955850985.1. Lineage (NCBI taxonomy): Eukaryota > Metazoa > Arthropoda > Insecta > Lepidoptera > Crambidae > Elophila > Elophila nymphaeata. The sequence goes on from OY039068.1 coordinate 18,817,092, forward strand.
AGTTTAATTTCATTTGGAGAATTTAGAATTAATCACTAAGCAAAGCATTTCATGTCTAAGTTATCAGCAAATAGGTACCAAATGCCTTGCCATCGGTAATAGCTATGGCTAGTTGATCCCATGTGGATTGAAGCCTATGCTCCGTATAACATTGTGAATAATGCTAATAATACAGAATGTAATTAAAAACCTTAAATTTTAAGTAATTGGACTATTAGTAAAAACATTTAACAGAACTACCAGTAGACTGAAAAGTCACTATACAAAATTATCTCTGCTTGGCGACCATACAGAATGTAAGTTACAAAAAATTATAAGTATCCACATTTGAGAGTTCATGGCTCTTGTGGGAAATAAAGATACAGAAATCTCAAAGGTATACCAAATGAAAACTTGCAGGAGTTGAGTTGTAATAATAACACATGTTGTGATACTCCCATTTTGAACTCAATGTACTGTACAATTTAATGTTAATATACATTTTTAGTTCACATTGGCTAAGTGTACAGTGATTGTACCAAAGGGTAGGTTATGAAGTTGCAATTTGATACTCCAACTTACTTAGGATCTATAGAAAGTATACTGGTAAATTTGTTGAAAAACAATTTTAATTTTGTACCTTTATAAAGATCCAATATAGTTATGTCGATCTACTGATCTACTAATTATAACCACATTGAAATCCATTGCATACCTGGTTTAAAAGTTCTAAGCATACATACAGAAAGTGCAACTTTGTTTTATACTTTATATGTAGATACCCCTATTAGTTAGATATAACATGTTGGTTGGTATATGTTGCATCCTGATGTTATTGCTACCTAGCAATTTACAAAAAAAATAACATATAGCAATTAGGGGTCAAAAATTTTGTTTTGACTGACAATACCTTTACAGTGTCACTATGTTTATAAGAAGGCAACTACTTAGTGAACCCTTAGCTAAGCCTTTAAAGGAAACCTCCCTAGAGGATTTCTAGTCTTTGAGCCTCTCCTGCAACGCAGTCTCCCTGCTTATTTGGTTATAAAAAAAATAAACCTAAACAAAATAAATCGCAGAAACAAAGAAGTAATCAATCACTAAAAAAAAATACTTAATTTACTTACTCCTATGGAAGTCTTATACTTGCCAATAATATAATGTTGTTATCCCACCTAATATTATAGTCGCCATGCCATTATTTACCTAAGATTTAATTTGCCCTGTTCAATTATGTTTGATAAGTACCTTAAAGTAGCAGCCAATCATTCTTGAAAATATATCTATTGTAGTTTTGATATAATTTTTTTATTTATTTATTTGGGTAACAAACAGTATCACATGATAATATATAAAAATAACACAATAAAAAAAAAATCAGTATTAAAATTTATCCTTGGTCCAAGAAAACTGTTCAAAAATGCATTTCTAGTGGACTGTATTAATTGTATGTGCTTGCGAAAAAACTGTAAAATCTGACTCTCCTTTGATTGTGCTGCCGATTAATTGGCAACCCTTCAGCCATATATTTTCTCTATGTACTGTAATAAAACCAGAGGGTGCCGGATTTTTGAAATGTTCAGATTACTGGATTGTATAGAAAAATTCATAAATGTAAATAAAATAAAGCAATTCATAAAGGGCATTGTATTTGTGTTCATGTTCTACATGTATTTTTATAACCTTAACAATTATCTCACAAATAACTTATTATTCCATAGTTTTAAAATAAGGTCTGTTTTTGTGCAACTTGTAGTGGTGAAGGGTGCCGGGTTATGCGATGTATCTGCATATTGAAGTGCTGGATTAGTGAGATTCTAGTGTATAATGATTTCCACTTACCCTCAATATTGTTAAAATGGTATAAGTATCCCAAGAGGCAATGGTGTCAGGCAGTGGCCGGCCATTAAAAAAAATTATGCCAAGACCTATAGCAGTATTTTTGATATCAAAACATCACTGACCCTAAATAAGTTGAAAGTAGGTTAGGAGTATGTATAAGTTTCTCAAAGCATCAAAGGTAATAATTAAAAATATTTCCATAATCTTTTGCCTTTTAAGTTTGGGGATGAAAGCTAATTCCTCAAACATCTATAAGAGTTGCTGAGCTGTAATTTAATGTTTTCTTATACTTTCACAATTTTATGTGTAACTAGCTTCCGCCCGCGACTTCGTCCCCGTGGACATTTTACCCCCTTAGGGGTAGAATTTCCAAAAATCCTTTCTTAGCGGATGCCTACGTCATAACATCTACCTGCATGCCAAATTTCAGCCCGATCCATCCAGTGGTTTGGGTTGTGCGTTGATAGATTACTATGTCAGTCACCTTTTAGTTATATATATTTAGATAAATAGTGGAAATCCGCTAAAGTCAATAACTTGTTTAATCAAGTATTTTATGACTTCCTATCATAATTTACATTTTATTCCTAAGCATAATGTGTAAGGAGTATAATTAAATATCAATTAAAATTTTAACTATGAGAATCTGACCCATACAGTAACTTTATACTCAGTCTTGGTCAATACTATTTTAAGTAGGTACACAATATGTACTATTGGGGTGTCGGGGAAAATATCATTTTTTTTTTTATTTTGTATAAACAAGCCCTTTTTGTTTACCCCACCCTCTATTTAAAGATGACCAAAAGAAGACAATTTTATTCAGTAAGACATCTGGTTGCAATTCATTAAAAAAGGTCATTGTTTGAGATAATTACAACCATTTACTGACAACCATTTTTTTTCTAGCATTCAGAAGCTGATTACATACAGACACCAGAAAATCAGGTTACCCAATACTGTCAATTTTCTTCAACCTTATTCGATGATATTATAGTTCAAAATCTAATATAGAAATTCTAATATAAAATAATTATGGCGATAATTATCAAAGGGCATATTTATCTTGATAATTTCAAACCCTGGAATGCTTTAAAAAAAGGCTGGTGAATATATGTTCTAAAAAGGGATTTCTTTTAACATTGAGGCAGCACCCAAAATTAGTACTTTTTGAGGAAATAAACCAAACCAAAAATATACACAAACAAAGAATCATATTTCTAATATCATCAGATTCGAAACCAAATCATCAGCAGAACCAACCAACAATTTTAAAATTTTTGTATTAGCTAAGCTGAAGACAATTTTCCATAGAAAATTTGTTTTACGCAGGTGATTTGAAGGTCTGTCATATCGGACAAAATCAAATCCCTCAGTGAAGTGACCCATTGGCTTGGGTTACTGGTTAACCCTCAGATTAGATATGTAATGTACACGTATTAATTTGTCACTTTCTCAAAAACCCTTGGGGAAAAATTACGAGTGCGTCAAGGTACTCTTAGAAAAGTGATTGAAGAATGCACTCAAGCTGCTCACTGAGCGAGCATCGGTCGCAAACTGACGATATTTTCTAACTTGGAATATTACGATATGATTTTACATGCATTCTTTACATTTTGTCATTATGACGACTTTGTCATTCTGTGGATATTAGGTCAATATGTACTTACATGAACAGTCTGCATAGTTTACTCTTTGAATTTACCGAAATAGGGTTTGCACATCAATGAAAAATTTAATGTTTTTTTTTAGGTAAGTCGTACAGTAATATTATGATTTTTTAATATTGTAAATGTACTCTTTATAAGGGACCATTTAATTAAAGCTTGCCATTTACTTCTAAGCAAATTAATTTCACTCGCTCGGTAGGTATGTGGACAGATTTATGTCTGAAAATAAAATTAACTAGTTTTTGTTATACTTATTTGAAGAAATTTAAGTTTGGGGTGGCCCGATCTTTTGTCGTCTGCACAAACGAGCGCGAAACAATAACGTCCATAAAGTGTTGGCGTCACACACCGGCAGAATGCTTTCGTTAGCCGAGTATTCGGCTATTCATCCAGAAAGCTCGCCGAATATTCGGTATTCAGCGTTAGGTCGAATATACTATTCGTTGCAAGTGCTATGCAAAACTATTTCTTTGTTTATAAATAGAACAAGCATGTTCGTAATTCATAAAGAAAGACAATGATTTCATAATAATGCCTAAATTTGCCTGTTATATCGATCATCTTGTCATACTCTGCCGTAATTTTCAAAGTTTGAAACACGTTAGGTTACGTAAATTGTTGTGTTTGTCAACAGATATCAAAAGATGAAGTAGCAAAAATAGTTGCTGGATTCGAGAATGAATCGCTCCTAACAAGTGGAGGAGTGACGATAGCGGGTTCGCGGTACATCTACCTCAGTGGCACAGACCGCATCATACGCGCAAAACTTGGAAAAGTTGGCGTACACTGCATGAAAACACAGCAAGGTGGGTAATTTTTTACGATTGTAGATTATCTTTAGCCCTATATAAAAGTTTACTTTATTGACAACCAATATAAAACTACAGTATAGATAAAAAAAATATTAATAGAGCAATAATATTATAATACTGCATATTCCATAGCGACAAACGATATTGCTTGATTCGTTACGATCTCGTTTATTATTCGGTACAAATTGCCTATTTGAATTTCGTTATATTATCTCTGCATTTCTTTGCTTTAGGAATAATTCATCGTAAGCTAAAGTAACCACATAACCTACCATTTTGAATTAGTATAGTTGAGACCCATACGGTCGTACTTTCTTCTAAGTAATGATAGAATCCACTAGCGTTTGTTCCGTATGACTTGTCCTCATGGATAAACTGTAGAGAATCGTCGTAGGGCTAAATAAAACCGGTGAGGCCACTTAGTAATGTCATTTCTACATGTTTTCCTGCGACTTTCTATGTAACTAAGTCAAAGTTGTGCCGTCGTGCAGACGCGACGGAAGTGACAAATAGATTTTAATACCGTTGTTCTTTCGCGCTTTGCGTATCCACTAGAATTCATTTCTTATAGATAGGACATTCCGATAGATAGCGTACATGGCTAATCTACCTAATAATAGAAAAAGTTAAGCCACTGTGTGATAGGCGTCGTCCTCGTTAGCAAACAATCGTACGATGATACAATGCGTTCTCATCTATGCACGATGAGTTCAACACAAGATTTCCAGTGTCCTGAATGTGCTCGCAAGTGATCGCGTGAGCCCAGAAACATTACTTCCATTGCGCGATGAAAACATCGTCTCAATCGTCTCATCGATCGATGCCAATTAGGACGTAGGTACACTACGTGCTATGCTATAGAGAACTCTCTTCTCACATCGCATCTCACCTCGATTTATCTGTCAAACGCCAATGAATCTTTCACAAATAAAGAATACTTTAATAATATGATTCTATGACATTTATGTCCTTAATATAGAAACTCAGTATTTTCTATAAAAAAAATCAGGTGAAATCGAAGTGAGCCATGAAGTGAGACCTGTACGAAATAGCACGGCTGACATCTTTTTAAATTCGATGTCCCTCCGTTCGTCACATTTAAAACCTTAAATGGTGACGTGTGTGAGTCGCTCTTGAATACCAGTCTATCCATACGATAAAACGAATAATTAGTAGGTATCTACATTGAGCACTTTTGTTTCAGCCGTCGTAATTTCTCTGTATGAAGAACCCATCCAACCCCAGCAAGCCGCATCTGTAGTGGAAAAGTTAGGAGACTATCTAATTACCTGTGGTTACTAGAGGTGAGCATCTATTTGATTAGTTTTACTTTATGTATTCCATACCTCAACTTTTTCCATATTCTATTATCTCTTTGAGTTGAAGAGTCCTCAAGGTGTTCGTTTTCCTTGTTTGCAGATCGAAGCGCGCCGTGATCTAAGAATACTATAAGATAATATTTTTTCCACAGGGAAATAAGTAACTGCATTTTGTATATTCTATAAAGTGATAAGGACCGTTCATTTGTTTTGATATTTGATAAATTATGGCGTCATCAGTGTCTGATGCGTTTAGTAACTGTGCAGATGCAATTACTTTGCGGATTCTGGACCCATTTTTATACCGCTCACCGCTTCCACAGAGTGATTGTTACTGTGAACTGGTTTATAATTGTATTTTAAAATTTGCTTTCCTTGACCAGTATAGTGAAGCATAAATTCAGCTTTGCAAGCAGGTCTCAAAGCATGATGTATAGAGATTTTTTTTAGGTTTTCTTATCAAGCATCCTGATACATGTTGATTAAAGTTAATAGTATGTACTTGAATATTTTTATGAATTCCTTTTTGCATCGGCCGGCACCTCGACATACGGATGCTTGATTAGAAGTATAATAACCACGTAATGAAATTACTGTAACAATATTATACGACATTATATATATAATTACAAAATAAGTAAATTGTGTAAGGGCTTGTTACAAAATGAAAGACACTGTAACCCAAGTATTACAATTTTAATTAAAAATCTCTAGTCCCACTGGAACCATCGTGTTTGTCCACACCGGTGAGAGGCGCGGGGGCATGGCCAGCGATGGCCGTACGCACACGCCATTTCAGATTTCTGCTATGCTTTCTTTTAATTGCGTCGCATTTATAATATTGTGTAGTGAATATTAAACATTTGCATTCTGTTCTTATAATGTCTTAGCTGCCGACACTAGAAGCGCTCAATTACCCTGTATCCTGAATTAAGGCTTGCAGTAAACGAAGGGTGCATATTGTTTATATTTGATATTACTACTATAGCTTTGTACATTGTTTCTGATAAGCGATGGGAACTGTGTCTATCTAATAATAAAATGATTTGTATTATACAATTTGGTTTCTTTGAATATTCTTCATAATACTTACCCGCAAGGTTTCTTAAATGAAAGAAGGGATTATTGCTAATGAACATAATTTATTTTCTTTTGACAAAATCTACAATATGAGTTAAGTACACTCGAATACAAGGATTGGTATAAAATGTTAAACTTGTAGCAATAGCCTATCAAGTGGTTCTTTGGAAATACAACACACGAGAACCAATACTAGATACTATTTTGTAAAGAAATTGTGAAAAATCTGATTCATTGTGTGTAAATTCCTATATTGCGTATGTCTTAATACTTCGAATACAAAGTTACTTCTATAAATCTTTCCGAACCCTAACCTTGACAATAGTTCTTCAAAGGAAAACACGTAAATGTTACAGTATGTACTCGCTACGTGATTATCTACATTTCTACACTTTAGTTACCTATTTCACGAAGTTAATTCAAACGTATCAGCAATCTTAATATAAATGAAAAATATAGATACAAACAGGTAGTTCACAGATTTGAACAATAAGTAGAAATATCTATCGTACACACAAATTTAACACAAACAAAAACGCGCCTTCATGAAAGCTTTAATAAAGAGTTGTAAAAACTAGTATACAATTTTCTGTAACTTGAACATGCAAGCAGTAACCTGGTAGAAAAGGTATCTGCTTTTAAATAAATATAATTGTTTTCACTATATCATACCTATATATACCCAAATTCCATTTCCACATGGACTATTCACATTGTATCATTCATTACGCATTAGGCTTATTTGTAAAATGAACATGTTACATAAAGTACATAGATAATATTAGCACTTAGGTAGATATTTTTAAATAATGTAAATATACAAACAAGAGGAAAGGATTTAGTATTATAAAACAAAAAGCCCATGAAAAATTAGCAATAGGTTGTAATGAGTTATTTTGATTTTCATCGGGTAACAATGTAAAAGTCATTATAAAATTCTAACGCATCACGGGTGCTCTAATGAATAGTGACGAGATTTTTTCCATAGGCTCCTGAAGAATCCTTTGCGCTGTTTCTGGCCTGGGTGTTCCTCTCCTGTTGACAAAATATGTATAATTTATTACATGTCTAATTAATATGTCCAATATGGTGGCAGATAAAAACTTCCTCTTCTAAATATAACTACGACATGTTTAATCAGTCGTGCGATAGAGCTTTCCTTCCTGTTTAAGTAATAAACATAGCTCAAAAAACAATTCTGAAATTGTTTTTCCTTCCTTCATTAGCCAGTGACTTTTCGTTATGGGTAGACCATTTAAAAATTAGATTCGAAATATATTAGTAAGCAGGGTCGTGAACCCTTTATCGGAGCCGGTGGGGGTCGGGGTGGGAAATACGCGAATGTCAAGTGTACACATCTCGGTCGCATCGGGCGGGTGGTTGCGATCGATACAGGCATATAGTAATACGGGCTTGCGATATCCGGGTTCCATTCTTATTCGTGTCTACTAACTTATTGGTTTTAATTCTCACAAACAGAAACAACAAAGAACTAAGAGGTCAATTTTTTATATAGTCTTGAGATTTATGTCCTTTGCGATTCCCATAACACCCCAAAATGTGCTTATTTGGCGTTGGCAAGTTGTAACTTCATGTTAACGTTAGTCGGTGTTACCGTTACATAGACTTCAGTCGAATAACGCAAACTTATATCCAATCTCTGCATAGCTGGTGCTCAGTACAGCTAAGACTAATTAGTTGCACTTTTTAAGTAACTCTTGTATATAGACATGAAACCCACAAGAGCGTAAATAGTTAGAGGTTTTTTCCATACTAATGTAGTCGTTCAGAGTTTTCGCAATTGAATATATATTTCAAGATCGTTGTTAAAATAGAAGTGTAATATTTCATAAATGCAACCAGCGTTTTGTTAGTAGGGCATCCCAGAATAGATCAGTAAGTAGGTAGGTATTTTCCAGCTCGTGCGTCCCAAATGCCATGCGCGTAGCCTAAAATAGTAACGACGCGGTCCCATGTCTTGTTATCTGACTCTCCGGCAAACATAAATATCTTATGGCCCCTCTTCACATTCGGCCAAGACGGCCAAAGACAGGCAAGCACGATAGTGTGGACGGCGTATTTGTCTATGAGTCACCATATTCGCCTGTACTCGTTTGTAATCCGCCGCTTGTCGGTACATCAAAGGAAATCGTGCCGATGTTCGTGCTCGCGTCCACACCATCGCCCGTCATTCAGTCGCTCGGAAGAGGTCGAGGATGATACATGTGTGTGGAACAAAGTGTTGTGTGACTTCTATGGCGGTACTTGTGTTACTTTTTCGTGTGCTTAATTATGTTCTTTTATATTCTATTGTTTACGTTGCGATGAACGCAAAAAATGGCCCGGTGGATGCACAGAAACTTTTAAGCTCTATCAAAATCAGCCATGCAATTTTGAACCCAAAAAATAAAAATCACAAAGATTTTCCTCCATCTATTATTTTAACCCCCGATGCAAAAAGAGAGGTGTTATAAGTTTGACGTGCCTGTGAGTCAGTGTGTCTTTCTGTGGCACCGTAGCTCCTAAATGAATGGTCCAATACTCAAGAAAATTTAATTTAGGTACTTAGACCAATATTGGTCTAAGTTTAGGTACCTAGCTATCTATCGGAATTAGGGTCCACAAGTAATTTAAAAAGATGGAAATAAAAATAAGAAAATTAAGGAATCTCTGACACATAAAAAATTGGTTTGATGTTAAAAGGCCGAGAGAAATATATATATATTTTATTTTTCCACGCTCACACCAATTATCTAGCCCGAAGTAAGTATCATTATGAACTTGTGTTACGGATACCAGATAAAGGACAATTTATTTTTAATATACATAATAATTCTAGATATTTTTATAAATAAACTTAAATAAATATATAAACAACCATGACTCGCAAAAAAACATTCGTGTTCATCACACAAACATTTGCCGCTACCAGGATTCGAACCCGGACTGCTTGATGTGTAGCCAGCTATACTGACCACTCCACCACGACGGCGTCAAGTATTTTTTTTATGTCGGGGTTAAGTAATTAAATTTTTTAATTTTACATTTTTACAACTATTTTTTGATGCACATTCTTATAATGATTAAATATACTGAGCAAATAGATAGCAGCAGCCGCTACGACTTCGACGTCCATCTTGAACGGACGACGGTGACGGGAATGAACACTCACGATTGTGTGGAGAGTAAGCCAAGATCGGGGCGAATATGCCCGAACATTTATTGGCCCGTCCTGGCCGAATGTGAATGTGGCTCAGGCTGTCTGGACAAATCTTCAAAATAGCTTACATTTAAGTAGGTCAATAGGGCATTTTATGTGACGGCTAACCACCCTTACTTCAGAAGTGGTGACGCTACAGAATCTTAGATAATCGATCGAAACTGTGTCCAGCCAGCTTGAAAAACCACTTTTCGCTGGTCTCTCAATCTCGGTAACGGAAGTGATTTTGACGACTTTTTGCATGTCAACGGGCGTCACATAAATTTGTGACGGGCATCGAGCTAAAAGTTTCGTGATACGTACAGCGGTTTATTAGAAAAATGCAAAAATCTGTGTCCAGCCAGCTTGAATTTACGTATAAAACTTCTGGCTGGCACTTCTGAATCTCGATAACGGGAGCGTTTTCGAATATGGTTCCTCTACTAACTAAATGTGACGCAAGTTGTGACGGTAATAACGTTTGATTTATGGCGTCACGTGTAATGGTTTACGAGAAATCAATTAAAAACTGGTGTCCAGCCAGCTTGAAGTTCAAGCTGGCTGGACACACATATCTCCGCTGCCTGATGGTCTACGGCCTTCGAAATATGTTCAAGTTTTTGTGACGGGGACGATAATGATAATCTGATGTTGTGACGGAGAAAGTTTACGTAGTTTCAAAGATATTGATCATTAAATTATTTTCATACAAACACTGCAGTAGGGTTACCAATATTGTAGGTTTTATGTAGAAACAAGTATATTATTTTAAGGCTTTAATGAACGAAAATACGTGTATTGGTGATATTAATACCTACCTACTAACCTACATTTACAGTACCTAGATATTTTAATTGATAGAAGACAAAAGCGTAGAGGTGTTGAAAGGGGGTAATTTTTTGCGTAATTGATTATTTACGTGCAGATAACTACTCTTTTTAGTGGGTAAGTATTGGTGTTTTTCATGGTAAGCATAAATAATTAATGCTATTGCATAAATAATGCTATAGCAACACAGGATACAATGGTTTCATTTTCTTCTAAAAATTCTATTAAAAGTAAATACTTTCCGGCAAAGAGAGTCAAAAATATTTTAAGTATATTTAGTTATATTTTACTGTAAAAATATTTTTTAGGAAATATCTTGGTCACGAAAAGATACTGAACAATTTCTGAACGTGCTCATACGCTGCCGCAGACCGACTTGGGTTCAATAGGTAGGTAGTTGATGTTGGTGTCGCCATCTGTTGCTTAAAGTTGGTACTACTAGGACAACTGTTCGAATCATAATTATGTTCTCTTCCTCTGAATCAGACTCTTTCATCACCCGCATGCTATACCGATTATGGCGCGCCCTACGACTAGGTACTTACTCTGGGTTTTCTCAAAAAAATGATAGTTAATATTTTCTCATTGAGGTGGGAAAAAAGAAAACAAATTAACGACGGTAAAGCATTTATTTTAATTAGGTACCTTATTTATTCTTTATTGCACAAAAAATAGTAGATGTGGGTACAAATCTTCATCCTAGCGAATATCCCAGTTGCATTTCGAAAGCTTTCACTTGGAAGCCTGGCCCCTAATCGGAGAGTAAGTAGATAGGGTCGGACTTCGAAACGAGTCGCCTGAATCTGAGGAAACTGAATGTGTAGGGGGCTCAAGGAAGCTCCGTAAGATCACCCTAAAACAATTTCGGCTGCCGGAGTTGCCTTTAAATTATTTTTTTTTTTTTTTAAATTCGTATTTATTGTATTGTGATTGCGTGAAACAAAACGTAATTTCTATACTTTTTTAGGTTATGATAAGATTTTAAAACTTTTGAAGTTAGTTTGAAGTACTAAAACGCGTGAAACGAAACGCCAATCCACTATTTTGATAATAGTTTTGACATTTCTGACAGCGTTAAATTGCGTCATTCCGTTGGTTGCTTTCGAGTTTTCGTGTCTAGTGTTTTATGCACCTACATGGCTGGGTGATAGGTAGGTTAGGGTTTTTTCATATATTTTGAGGTAAATTTTTTATAAAAAAAAGTAAGCATTTCCGGCATTCGAAATTTACGGGGGGCGACTTCCACCCCCTCCCTTCCTTCCCCCCACCCTCCTCTACCTCCAAAAAAGGAGACTTATTTCGAAATTCTTACCAGTAGATATACAAATGGTGGACTTAATTAGGAAAGAAAACTATTCTGACAATCTGACTATTCAACTCGTAAAAACTAATGATGGGCAAAAGTAACACAAAATAATAAGTGGGGGCTCTTTTTAGGCAGCGCTGGTAGTCAATTATTATTTTGAATTAACACTTATTTACGCTTTTTTAACCGAATTCAAAAAAGGAGGAGGTTATTAATTCGACTGTATGTTTTTTTAGTGTTTCTTACCTCATAACTCGTTACTGAGTGGACCGATTTTGAAGATTCTTTTGACCTTTGGAAGCTAGTGCTTGTCATGGGGTCCCATTTAAATTTTATCGACATCTGACAAATAGTTTTTGAGTTATCCCTAATAATGCCTATTTAATTGACATTGATGATATCATAATTTTATCACTTGTGTGTCTTGAGGTAGTTCGTAGGTAGTAGGTAAGATCTTGAAGTAGTTTCCTGAAAATTTCTATACTTAAAACACAAAATGGAGGAAAAAACCGCCTTCAAAACTAAAAACGGAAAAATAAAAATTTTGTTTATAAAAATCTAATTTTTTTTGAGGTCGGTGCCAACCTCAATATTTGTAATAAACGTTGTCACTTGTATTCGGGACCGACCTCTAAAAACATTTAGATTTTTATAAACAAAACTTTTATTTCTCCCGTTTTTAGTTTCGAAGGCGGTTTTTTTTATTTAATTTTTTTTTACTGCGGGAAAACCTATTCTCACGGAAAAAATCAAATACAATGCAGGTGTGGCCACAACCGGCCGATAAGTCGATTAAAAAGAAATCCTTTATTTGTGTAAAATTATGGTCACCTAACATTATTAATAGATGTTTGTATGGAAAAAATTAAATGATCAATATCTTTAAAACTACGTAAACTTTCTCCGTCACAACATCAGATTATCATTATCGTCCCCGTCACAAAAACTTTAACATATTACGAAGGCCGTAGACCATCAGGCAGCGGAGATATGTGTGTCCAGCCAGCTTGAACTTCAAGCTGGCTGGACACCAGTTTTTAATTGATTTCTCGTAAACCATTACACGTGACGCCATAAATCAAACGTTATTACCGTCACAACTTGCGTCACATTTAGTTAGTAGAGGAACCATATTCGAAAACGCTCCCGTTATCGAGATTCAGAAGTGCCAGCCAGAAGTTTTATACGTAAATTCAAGCTGGCTGGACACAGATTTTTGCATTTTTCTAATAAACCGCTGTACGTATCATAAAACTTTTAGCTCGATGCCCGTCACAAATTTATGTGACGCCCGTTGATATGCAAAAAGTCTTCAAAACCACTTCCGTTACCGAGATTGAGAGACCAGCGAAAAGTGGTTTTTCAAGCTGGCTGGACACGGTTTCGATCGATTATCTAAGATTCTGTAGCGTCACCACTTCTGAAGTAAGGGTGGTTAGCCGTCACATAAAATGCCCTATTGACCTACTTAAATGTAAGCTATTTTGAAGATTTGTCCAGACAGCCTGAGCCACATGAATGTGAAGAGGGGCCATTAGGTGATTTTTTTATCGAATACTTATATCCTTATAATTTAAAAATATTATTAGGTTAAATTTACAGTCTAATAACACAAATGTAGGTAGGCAGTTAGAATGAGCAAATAATGTGGACAAATTATTATTAAACTAGCATAGGTACATTATGGAATAATTTTTGAACGCGTAAATATTTTGAACACTGAAAAAATCGACATGACCCAAGCGGGAATCTAACCCAGCATCCACCGCAATCCGGGCGGATGGCGTAGCGGAGTGGTTAACGCAGCAGCCCGGATTGCGGAGGATGCTAGGTACAATTAATTCTCTTTACCTCGCAGATGCGCAAGCAAACCGATCTGGTTTACTATCTGCCTTATATGGCTGTTTGCAGTAAAAAAATGTGTGTAAAAGTCAAATATGTTGGACTAGGATATGATTATTATTATTGCGCTTTTGCGGAAGAAGAAAAAAGAAACACTGAAATCAAAGAAAGAAGTAAGTAATCATATTGTAGATTTGATAAGTTTACATATTATGGTAATAGTATCGTAAACGTGTGTAGTAGGTACCTACCTATTACTTAGGTACGCCTACTACCTATCTACGGGTAGAAAAAAGACTTATATGCTGATTAATTTATTTACCATCATCAACAGCTCATACTATGTCCCCACCGAGGGGCTCGAGCCTACCCCACATTAGGGGCGATTAGGCCTTAGTCAACCACGCTGGCCAAGTGCGGGTTGGTCGACTTCACACACAGCCTAAGAATTTCTTCATAGGTGTCTGCAGGTTTCCTCACGATGTTTTCCTTCGCCGTAAAAGCGTCGATTAAACGTACATGTGAATTCAAAATTTGAAAACACATTGGTAAGTGGCGGAGTTCGAACCGGTGCCTCCCGGGTGGAAGACAACGCACTACGCCACCGACGCTTTTTATTTACCAAATTGTGTAAAATATACAATTTTATTATTTTAATTAAACTCTTTACAATGGTATTTACTATTTAGTAACAAATGAAATAATAGATAAATATTTCATATAATATAACATCGAGATCTATTTTAAATTCGTATCTATAGGTAGTGATTATTCTTATCGTGTTACATGACGCAGATATTTATGTATGGCGTGCGCAGCGGAGGTCGAATCAAGTTCATTGGCTAGACACCCCGCAAGGATGTCTCGTGCATTAGAGGAAATTTGTTGTATTATCAAAGACTCCTAAAAGCTCGACGCGTCGAAAGAGCTTTTATTAATTCTCATAATATATGTATATACCTACCTAATTATTACCGGACGTGTAACGTTGGTAACGTTTACAATTATAATTTAGATACCTACTTGGACAGAGAACAGTGTAACGGTTACTTTGTAAAGTTCCGTTCAGTAGCAGGAAACGTATCCTATTTTATTGACGAAATTATTCGTCGTGCGACTTTATGGCTCGTGTAAAAATTTAAAATAATTATTGTATTCTGAATCAACCGGGCTTCCTGTGCGTTTCTTTAGAAATTTACTTACGCACGTTTGATTCATTTATTTATGACTCACGTGGTAAGGTTTAGAATCTCTGCAACAGAGGTGACAATGCACATTTTAAATAATCGGGTCACGAAGATGGTTTGGTACAGGGCTGATGCGGGAATTTGAGGAGCGGAGGGGGTTGGGGAGGGGTCCAGGTCGTCGACACTGCGGTGAAGGGCAGCGAGGTCGGTTCGGTGCGTTCGCTTTCGTAGGCGCGCGGCGGGCGGCAACGGCGGCGGGCCGAACGTATTGATCGCAGCCTCCGAACTCTCCCGCAACCAGAGTCCCAGCTCTGATCGAGTTTCTTAATGTTAACAACAATCATGCGCCGTACCTACCAATAAGGACTGTTCACTTTAGAACGAAAATGGAGGTATTCTTTTAAAATATACAAATGAATAAAAACCTATAAAACAATATACTGTTATGAATTTTAGCTAAACAAATGTTTTAGGTACCTACTTAAAACAAATATAGAATTATACCTAAAAAGAAATCTCCATGTATAAATGTACGAATTTTTTTAAATTCACATGACGATATAAATCGAACTCGCACGAATGTATCAGATATTAGTTAGGAAATAAATTATCCGTCCTAATAAGAACCTTAGCTAAACAAATTTTATACCTTCTTTAAAAATAGTGTTCTAAAAAATCTCGGTTTAAATGTA
Source organism: Elophila nymphaeata (assembly GCA_955850985.1). Lineage (NCBI taxonomy): Eukaryota > Metazoa > Arthropoda > Insecta > Lepidoptera > Crambidae > Elophila > Elophila nymphaeata. The sequence continues at coordinate 18,832,848 of OY039068.1, forward strand.
ATCTATATTATATTTTTATGTTATAAAATTACATTTACACCGAGATTTTTTAGAAGTTTACATGACGATATAGGTACTTATATCGAACTCACACGAATAGATCAGACATTAGTTGGCAAAACAGTAAATATCAGCATTACTATTTTTTGTGCGTTTCGGTCTGAATGGACAGTGATTATCGAGGGCGGTGAAATAGTATTTCGAGAGAGATCCACCTGCACTCAAGACGCCCGATAATTTAAGTGAAATAGTGTTTTGGCAATCAACACTTGACTGCCCTGCTCCCAATTTTATTCATAGACCACAAAGGTCTGGTGCACCGTTTGACCTTGAGCAATCTTTCAGTTTTATCTATCGGATAACATCTCCATACACACAGGAAAAACGTTTTACTACCTCTATTTGTAATCAGATCTTTATAATAATAATAAAAAAAAACTGACCGTCCGTACGTTTTCCTTTTTTTTTCAAAATTCGACATAGGTACGTTCAGTTATTTAAAAAAAATAAGAAAGGGAAACGTACAGTCAAAGTTTTTTTACTACTTATGAAATATTATTTTTTTCAATTTGGTATCAATTTCAATCATTACTTACTTATGTTAAAAACCATTCTAAAATATCATAATGTTCGGATGAGAAATAGGGGTAGGTAGTAAAAGAAACGTTTACCCCATTTGTATGCAGACAGACAATAGTAAATGTACCTATATGTGTAGTACTTATAAGGAAAGGCCAATGCACATAACTTATAAAGTAATACATGTATAACGTAATGCGTTGACCATCAAAGGGACTGGCAGCAATATGATATTGGACTTGCGTTCCCGCGATTGCGGCATTCCGCAGTCTTGTCCTTATAACATTATTAACTTTAGAATTGAGTACCTATATACCTAATACACACACTTTCAAAGTAACAAACCTTCTTCAGTGAATCAACAAATAAAGGTCAACAACCGGGACAAATGGCACTATACATTATTTCAGCAGTCTAGTTAAAACAAATTTAACCGATGAAAAATAAATTGCGATAAAATTGCAAACGAGTAAATCAACAAGTCTAGACATTGATTTTATTAACTCGGTCTCCCAGAGGCAATGACTGCGATAAAGGAGGTCCTGCCCTTTTATCTGCCGCGTGTTTAATGGGTGTACTGTGATAATTATTGTCAACATAAATAATTAACAAACTGATAAGTAATAAGATGACTAATTGAAGGTTTGTCATAACCATTCCAAATAAGCCACCTAAGTTACGTAACCTAAATGACATTAACGAATACTAAGAGTGATTCGTCAACTGGCTACTATGAGACTCGCGAGCGAGCGCGAGAGTTGACACCTTCCGATCTCCGATTGTGCTTCCGATCTTATCTATTATTTTTGTCGTCTACTCGCGCACACATTAGAAAGTCAGTCGTGGTTAAATTGGATGTTGATGATCTTTTTTAAACTCTGTGTGGTCATAAAAAAATAACCTCGAACCTACCACCAAGGTTGCCAGGTCTTTTCCAAAAAAAATACTGGGCACTGGGCGGCATGACGAGCGAGTAAGGTTGCCATGAGTGAAGAAGAAACATCGATGCCGATTGCGTAAAATTTGACAGTCGATTTGTTTATTAGGGCGAAAAATTAATCATAAAAAAAATACCGAACCTCCCATACTTCGGTATTTTTGTCATACCGAACACGGTGCTAAAATACCGGTAAAATTCCGAACACCTAGCAACCCTGCCTACCACCCACCAAACGTACTTACGCATAAGTAGGTCCCTTTATTCAATTTATTATAACGTTTCTGTAGCTGACTGTACGTTAACGTCAGATTTTCACGATCGAGCGAGTTGACGAACAAGTACTTCTCCTACTTCTCGCAGCTTTATTAAGTTGGATGTCTACTGTCTAGTTTAGCTTAATATAATTACAGTTACAGCGTATCAATTTGAGATCCTTTAAATAATTAATATGGGCAGTGGTTGGTTGCTCAGCGTTAAATGGAAGTACCTACTAAACTAAATTAACATGACGTGGAAATAATATCCGAAATATATTTGAACCTGATTTATAACAATCATCTGTAGGTTATGGAGCACTCGACATCAGCGGTCGGCTGTGAATATTTTTTTGTAAATAAGCTTCTATTTCACCCCTAGCTAGACTGAACATTTACAAAACTAAAATTATCATCACTCCCATCATAACATACCTTAAAATTGTTAGCTTGTTACACTAATTATAATTATGAGGTAGCCGAACAACGGTAATAACCGAGAATTACCACCTACCTACCGATGCAAGCAGTTAATTAGTTAATTGGATTGAGATGAATATGGCTTAGCGCCCCTTTTTGTTTTAATCTAAGGCTTAGCGTGAGCATAGTCGACGCGACGACGACTGTGCATATTGACACCGTTCTGGTGGTGTGATTGACTACGCCACCGTCTAGCGGTCCGGGTTCGAATCCAGGTTGGGACAAGTTTGTGATGAATACGAAAATATTTTGTTCACGAATCATGGTTACTATTATGTATATTATCGTTTCCTTATATTACTTACTTCGGTTTAGTTACAAAAATATCTAAGTGTATTTTATGTAGGTTTAGATCTTATTTATATACTTAAACGGTTTTATGTTGTTGTGTATTGTTTATTACCGCTTTTTTTGCATCTACGTCGCCTACCGTATTCATTTTCACACACATTCATGGGTTGACTGGAAGAGATCTCTTTTAGAGATAAGTTCGCCCTTGCAAACTTTGTAATTGACAATTTATCCTATGTATTTTTAAATGCAATAAAGAGTATAATTAAGTTTATATCTTATTCCTCCGGCGAATTTGTGTCAGGGAACCTAAACAAATTAACGAATTAAAACGGGAAAAATTAACGAATCAGTATAAGCAATGGCAGACAGAAACCGGTTGGAAAAATATATGGCTTATGTCCGGCTACCGCTTTCGCAACGCCTCCGCATGTGTGCAACGCGTTTGATCGAGGATCAAGAGTGCTGTTGGGCGCAGTCTCGCTGCGTTGACCGGCTCAAGGTGGCCGTAGGATGCCGCCGGTTTACTTTCTCGGTATAACGGGTTCACCAGAGCAATGGGATCCGCCCGAGACCGCGACTATTAACATACTTTGCTACAAGGAAAAAATGGTGAAATAGTATTACACCTACCTACGTCAAACAATAAAACGGACTTAGAAAAGTGGGTGGGTAAGTAGGTAGGTACCTAGTTCTTAAAATTTATTTTCTAACTCCTTTTAATTCACCCATCCACATTTGGTCCGATAAAAAAGTGTCATAATAATAATGAAGATGATACATAGTCATGTCAAGCAGCGAGTGTAAAAGAATAAGTTTAATCTGCTGGCCAAATGTCCGCGGTCAGCAGCCATTACAACATGAATTATTAATTGTAGACCAACGGTAGGTAGGTACTTACAGTTCAGTGACCCTGGTTTTAGCACAAAACGTAGACATTAGTGCGCTTATAAAATTGTATTTAAAGATTTGAGATTTATTACAATTAATTGGAAAATATCTATTACTTAAAAATTAAATTACAAAAGGGAGTTTTGAACTACTTATATGTAGTATTTAGGTAGCTGTACCTACTCGCCGATCGAGTACAGACAGACGAATGAGGATCAGTCACGTTTTTTATTAAGTATGTAGTTTTATAACAGTAAGAAAACCATGACATACTGTGAAAAAAATATTCAAATCGAATAAGAAATGACGAAGATACAGCGATTATACTGCAGCAGTTCAAAAAACGGCCGAGAGTACGAGCCGCGAGCGCGTGACGTCATCCGACACAAGTCCAGCGCCGCCGCCACGCGCGCTCTACAGTTTTGTAGTTATACTCCGTATCCCGCGCACTTTTTGAGTTGTGCTTGTCCCGGTCGTTTTGTTCTAAATTTATTGTTGTGTATGGTGACATTGGTGACATACCTATCTGACCAATAAGAATAGGGGTGACACTAAGGGGTGACATCAATAGCCTATAAAAATGTCTTACAAATATTATATCGTGCCAAAGTGCAAGAGTACTAGTAGTAGGTACGCCGGACAAACTATTTTTTCGTGTTCCAACGGACCTAAAAGCTAGAATAAAGTGGTGTAGTGTTATGAAGAGAGATCATTTAACAAGCAAAAGTACTCATTACTGTTGCGAAGATCATTTCAACGTAAGTTTTAATATATTTATCCTCGTATTTTGAAATTTTACCTATTTTATTGACAGATAGAAGAAAGACCTGAAACTTAATCCTTTTATGTCATATTGTCTCAGCCCTAAAATAAACGTGTGGGTTTATAACAATTAACAATCATCAAAGTAGGGATATAAGTAGTGGACAACACGTTATATCGCCCGCGTGGACTACACGTTATATCGCCCGCGTGGACGACACGTTATATCGCTCGCGTAGACTGCACGTTATATCGCGCCTATGCTTAGCAGTGGGATAAAATGTAGCCTATGTCCAACCCCAGGGTTCTAACTATCTCCCTACCAAATTTCATCAAAATGGGTTCAGCGATTTAGGCGTGATTGAGTAACAAACATCCAAACTTTCGCATTTATAATATTAGTAGAATTATTTACCGCACCTGCCATGTAAAGAAATACCTTTTTTTTTATTGACGGGGAGGTCAACTGCATTTACGCATCGTCCCTGCGGGGTGGTGCTAACCGCAAGGGATATGTGGGACTCGAGGTAAAGGCGTGCCTCCCCGTTACTGGCCTGACCTCCAGTGCGCTATTGCGGAACGGCTCAGGATCTGCGCACGTGAGCGCAACTACACCGAGACCTTCCTAACTCTGCCGGTCTAGGCACGCCTTGGTGGCCAGCAGCCCACAGTGGCTACCTACCAACTAACGCCAGACCCTGTGGGCCGCTGGCCGACGCCGGCCTTATAGGCCGCCTCCTCACCGACGGCTGCTCGACCTGGCGCATCCTCCTGACGAGGACACTGGGAGCAGCCATCGGATCGCACCCTCGGGACTGGCGCGGTCGTGGCCCTGAAAAGGGCCGTCCGGAGCTAGCCGTGGTGGGAAAACAAAAACAACTCGACGAAATGACTTCGAATGCCAAGGGACACTTGACATCAAAAGCCACACACCCGCAGAGAAAGTTTCCCCACCACGTTACCAGGGTCCGCCACGAGGAGACTTCCGCGTGTGGATCCCCACGTAAAGCCTATACCTATGCCTGAACTAACTAAGACATTAAATTAGGTATACTTACCTTTGAAGCTTCCAACCGCGGATTTCGGTATACTTCACATAATTATTTAAATATTCAAAAATCGGGAGTGGTGTCCCCTTGACTTTCTCGTACACCAGAAACGACTCAAAAGTCGATAGAAACCTTATATTTTGATGTCATATATGTATGTTAATTTTTGGTCACCAATCTGAGTACCGACCGCGCACTTGGTTGCTTAACTTTCGTGATCGACGACTCAAAAGTTGATAGAGACCTTATATTTTGATGTCATACACGCATGTTAAATTTGGTTGCCATAAGTCAAAGCATACTCGAGTTATCGTGCTAACGCACAGACATACAGTGACACACACACACACATGCTTAATTTCAAAAAGGTATTTTTGGACTCAGGGAGATCCAAAACGTGTAAAATCCGTCAAAATCTCGAGGTCAAATTTTTTAACGATTACAAGACTTCCTCTATACTTACTACGTATACGTGAAAGTAAAAACCATGAAAGAATATCCACTTTAGGTAGATTATCGGACTGTCCTTTTTCAAGTCCATCTTTCAATTTGTTGTTCATTATTACAAAACACAGAAACAATAACCCGACAATGCAAAAAACTTCAAAAAACCGACAGTGTTCACTACTAACCACGAATATGCGTACTGAACGAATGCGATCGCGCGCGGATTGTGTCGAATGACGTCATCAGTATCCACGGCCGGGTTGCGCGCGTTTTTTAATAAGGCTCGATAAAATATTAAATAACTTTGCCATTTATGGATGGATTTCAAAAAATCAAAAAGTAGTGTTCTTAGAAAATCATAACGCATGCAATGTAATAGTCAAAATTGGGTTCTCCCGTTATGTGACTGATCCTCATAGGCATGAAAATGTTAAGTAGGTAGCTACATTTTTTAATGTCGATGGGATATCCATTTACGCATAGGGTTACCATCCGTCGGGATTAGTCCGGACATATCCGGACTTCTATGGTTCTGGCCGGATTTTGTCCGGCCTTCTAGTTTGTCCGGATTTTTTGTTTTAGATGGAATACCAGTAATAATCTTACGTAAGTAAGTTATTTAATCTTCATTAATGTCTCACTCATCTAAAAGCGACTGTTAGCTACCATGTCCATACTACTTTTACGAAGTGCGTACCTACTGATATGCTGATGTTTGCATTTAGTGATTAAAATGTCCGGACTTTTTTGAACTGTCAGGCTTGTCAGGACTTTTCAAATTTCTAAATGGTAACCCTAACGCACCATACCGCACACTGGCTAGGCGTACGCAACGAATTAGGAATTCGTTGCGTACGCCTAGCCAGTGTGCGGTATGGTGCGTTAATTCCTAATTCGTTGGGCGTACGTCGTGTGCGGGACTCACCGGGCGCGGAATAGCGCTGGTCCTAAAAACCCACCGGGATCGGCGGACCAGTGTGCGCCCTTACACCAAAACGCCTCCAGGAGGTAGGTAGGTGCCTACCTAGGTTAGTTTATGTAAGCGCTTTTTGAGCGTAAATATGTATAAACGCGTGTTTACCTCACAGACCAATAAATACTTTTTTATTGTTCTGAAGTGTTAACGTGGTGGCGATTTAGGTACTTGCCGATAATCTAAACGAGTCATAGACTTAGTTGGTTGCTTGTACCTAATACCTATCTCTTGCTAATCAGTACGTTTCTATGTAGTTCACCTGTTAAGTATCTACCTACCTACCCTATCGAGTTATTTAACACTGGAACAGTTCCAAAACTTGTAGGTACATGACGCGAATGTTTACCAGCAGCTGTACGCTCTGAATAAATACGAAATCGTGTGGGTGTGACGAAGGGTGAAAAAATGAGACCAGTTCACATTTATAATTTATACCTGGTAATACCTACCTATATAGTTTCTATATAGGTCAGTGACTTTCACTAACTGCGACAGCAATTTAATTACTTAATTAAATTTCCTAGAAAAGTTACAAACAATATATCTACCTACTTAGGTAGTTCATTAGGGGGAAAGTAGGCACTGTTTCTATTCGGTTACATTTTAGGTACGATAGGTAGGTACTCTAGCATCATCAATCATCGAGAAGTTATTATCAGAAAATTTTGCAAGTATGTAGGTATATTATAGGTACTTATCACAGAGTGGTTATATTTTGTTTTGACCTTTTGTGATCGGGGCTACAGGGCCCGATCTAGCCATTTCGTCGCGTCGGCGCCCCAAAGAGATAAAATCCGGAGATTCGAAACTAGACTACTACCTACTTAACACAACAAATTAATAGGTACTTATGAAAAAATTTTTATATTTTAGACCAGTGAAATCCGTGAAATCGCTATCGCTTGAAAACTAAGTACCTACCTACTGAAGCTATTTTCATAAAACTTTATTAATATTGTCCGCTCAATTTTGCCGCCCTTCGTTTTTGCCCGCTGTGGACAAATGTCCGACTTGCCCGCCTAGATCGGGCCCTGGAGCTACTGCTCTTTCAAGTAAGCTACAGAAAACTGTGAGAACACGATAACTTTGTTCCAGTATACCGTTTTTTTGGGGCTTCGTCACAAGCTGACATTTTTTATACTACTAGATGACAAATAAGCTGACGGCTCACCTGGTGGTTAGATACCGTCGCCTATACTAAACACCTGGAATAACAGGCAAAAAATCACTCTTTATTGCAGGTGCGTTGTCATCCTGAGGTCTAAGAAGAAAAGCCTTCCACGCTTTCCCTTCAATCCGAAACACAGCAAACTTTTTCAAGGCTGAAATAGGACAGACGGTGGTACCTAACTACCCAGAGAACCCTACATACAGGCTCACCACCTAGTAGACATGCCAGGGATTAGATAGATGTTAAGTAGATATGTGTTAGTTTAAAAAAAATAAAAGTTTAGATATGTTTAAATTTTTCAAATAAATCAAATTATTATGTAAATACAACAACAGAATAATATTTAATATTGGCCCTTTAACAAACATTACTTTATCATATTATAATATTGTTTTTTCCGTATACGTACATCAAACTGATCGACAGCAGTAGGTTGTTTAGTCAAGTATACATATAGCATACGGATAGGTCTATAGGTAGTAATTAATTAAACTAAAGGGAAGTTTACAGTAAACTGTATAGGGAAGTTTTACAGATGTAAATTGAAACGAGGTTACAGCGGATTTGCGTTCGCAAACTGAGAGTCGGTGCCCAAAAGCATGCCAAAAGCGCAATTCTGTCATATTGCCGATGTAGTGTGCACAGACGAGTTAGAGATACTAATATGTAATAGGACCTAAGCTATGTTCCGTAGCTGTTAGATAAATAGATGTAGGTACATATTTATAATTATAATCAGATTTAATCTTACTTTTAACTACTTTCGACTTAAAATCTGTAGCTATTTTTTAATTTAATACTTAACACTCATTTTTCCGAAAATTAGTAGACTAAACTTTAAACGTCGTCGATCAATTTCATTAATTTTAAAAGTCTTTATGACGACTTTAGGGAGTTGAGAGTGTGAAAAAAATATTACTTATAAGTAAAACTGTTTTGAATTAAAAATCTGCTATCAAAACATTTTTTAACAAAATATCTATGTTATTTGTCTAACGTTCCTAATAGGTGCAGCTACGCTATAAATAAATCTATCTACCTACTCACATACACCTAATGTCGCAACTGTACTAATGAAACCGATAAATGCATTCTATTTTATGGTTTACCAGCACGTATTTGCCTACGTGCCTACTAAAAATATTTGAGAAGACATTGAATCTGTTGCTTTCAAGACAATTAGGTATTCGTTATCTCTGGCACTGATAATAAGAGCGAGTCATTGCGGCAATTAACAAATGCCCCGACACATGGCTCACCCAAACATTTTAATGGGCCCACGACAAACAATTAAGTAGTCGTTTACTTTGTCCCAAGAAGGCGTGGGTATCCTACCGATGCATGTAAGTAATGCTTAGTAAAAAAACGCTGAGATCGTCGTTGCGCTGCGGTGATTACGAAAATAGATCCGTAATAGACAAAAACCAATAGATACCTACCTACATGCGTGTAGTTTTTATTAGGCAGGTACAGTATTACGTGCGGTTAGCGCGAAAGGAACATCGCCACACTCTGGTAACGATTAGATTTCGAATGATATTTTTTACGAAAAATCATCTGCCAAATTGCCTACTCCTTTATATTTCGACAGCGCATACGCATCCTACGCGAGGGCGATAGAAAACGGATGTCCTGTTATCTGCTGGGCGTTTGTCATATTGATATGTCACGTCGAATGACATGATGACATTGTGTTTTTATAAACCACATTACAGACGCAGACAAGAAAGAATAGCAGCGTCGAACGAAAGCAACACCTTTCACGTCCGTGTTTTTTTTTTACGCAGTCATGTCCGCGACAAAGTAAGGTCACGTCTGCAGACTGCACTCATAAAAATTTCACGCAATTTTAAATGCAGATGGAAATATAACGACCTGTCAGTGCTGGATTAAATAAAACACAATACACGCACGCAGCAATGCACTTGAATTTGCTTGTAATTTGTTATTATCGCAAAAATAATTTGCGCTTTTCGTTTGACAATCATGATAGACTTCAAACGGTGCTTTATTTTATTCATTAAATAACTTTTTTTCTACTCGTTCAGTTATCACAAAAGCCGGATGCGACCAAAGAAATAGTCTGATGTTCGTGTGGACGAGTTTGGTGAGGGTTACAGACTTGGTTTCCAACAATGGTAGGAGTACTTACCTACATATTATCGATCACAAATATAAATTGTCCCTGCAATACCGGTTCATTGTTTTGCCTCGTATCTGTTTATAATATATCGCCGTAATGATTGACGGTCGACCATTTATCAAACACGAGTAGAGTTTAATTAAACATTAATATACTGTATAAACAAAATGTTATTTAGCCGGGATAGTCGTTCTGTGAACCGTTCTAATGAACTAGGTAAAAACTTACCTAGTTCATCTGGTAAGTTTGGATGACGTGAAGATTGCCAAACTATTTGGTGTTCTCATTATAAGGCGTTGGCTTTAGACAGAGAAATGTCTGTGAGGATTCCAATTTCCGCAAAAATGCGTCAGGATGGGGTGTTCTCCCGAATCCCGTGTCGCCCCTGCAAAGAGGGGAGCGCGGCACGTGCGGGAGGGTGATGATTGTGCGGGGCGGGGGGCTCGCCGTATGGGGTGGCAGCCGCGGCTGCGCGGTGCCAGCAGTCCCCGGGGACGTGCCATGTGCGATGTCTCCCCGCCCCTCACCGGCACTCCGACGGCGTTAGAAAGCTCGATTATTAAGTATCTACCCATTCAGGCTCCACGCCATTATCGTCATAGCAACCAACTCACGGTTACTGCTGAATGAGCTTAAATTCAATTTATCTACCCCTGAAGTAATAAAGTATTGTTGTAAATCACCTCTTCGCAGGGAGAAATTGGTTGATTTACAAAGTTGCTAATCCACTGACATCTAAAGTTACCTTAGATTAAAGCAAAAAAGGGGTAGTTACACATTAATGTTACTGACCGTTCGCGGAGCGCGCTGCGGGTGACGTGGCTTCCTTGCTTCGAGAATTTTCTTTCTCCTTCCCGTTGTTCCCTACAACAATAAAATAACACTGGTTATTTATTATTACAACAGGAAACACAATTGTTTATTTTGCAAAATGAGCTCCTCAGGAAAATAGGTCAATATGTAGGAAGATATATCTAGCATGTAAGTATTCGGAGGCATTTATGTCTATCTATGGATTTAATTACTTACCTATCACTTTCTGATCGTAAATGGCAATTCTTTTAGGATAGAAACAATTTTTACTTAAATCTTTTATTGGTCTGAGACTTAAATAGTCTTTAAATCAATGACATGAGATAGGTACTTGACTAGAACGTTATAAGTACCTATTCGATTTCTTAGAATTTACTTCAGGCTGTTCTAAAACGATTTAGGTATCTTACGGTATTCTGTAGCGAATCTGGACAATCTACGAAACTCGCCTTAATTCCATTTTTTAACCACCTACATGATAATTACTGAATAATGGCAAAATACTCGGTATACGCAAAACTCATCTTTATATGTGGGATTGCTTTTGTACATCTTGAGGTGAATTTGACTATGAACCAAATAAAGTCTAGTCACCCCAAAAAGTCGAAAAGAAAAGAAAATTTCCAGTGCAGGAATCAGTCCAAGTTTTTATTATAATTAAACACTAATTATGCAATGAAATAGCTCTTTATTGAGTCAGAGATGTCAATATTTTGTCGGATATAGCTACATCTGGGCATTTTCCTCTTTTAAGTTATGTTCCATCTAGACAGTAGCTTAAACAGATATCGTCTCGCGCACTTACGTCTGTCTTTTCTTTAGAAATTAACAAATATATTAGCTGTCGCAGCAGGATAACATGTGATCTGCGTCATATGACTCCATCCCCAAAGGATCAGTGCGCTTCGGCTGCTCTAACCGGTTCTGTAGAACGTTCACCCCTCTTAGGGTTTCCACAAGCTCCAAAAATTAAAGCAGCCCGCAATACTATCGATAGCTTATTAATATTTTTTGTGTTTGTCATATCTCACGGTAAGTGAAGAAAAGGCCGACAATAGAAGCGAGCTTCACCCGGAACCGTCGACTACTGAGATCTGCTAGCTATCTTATCATGAATTGTCAGATCATAACAATGCTGTTAAAACTATTGTTTTGGTGACAGGCATTGATTAAATTGTGATAGATATACAGGCGGACATAAAACAAGTCACCATCATTTACCAGCAACCAGTTTGGTAGAAGGAAAAATGGGTTTTACGGTTACAACACCACTATGCCTTATGCGGATTGGCAGATAGAATTAGTTGTTCTAACAACAAAAATAGGCAATATCTACATTTTGATTGCACATTATTGGTATAATATTCACACTATAATAATATATTTATTTATTCATAAAATTTATTTTGTGTCGATAATAGTCTGTTGGCAATGTAGCACACATACTTTTACATAGGTTGCCACAGAATACCAGCGTTGCAGCTGCAGGTGTTGTGCATGCTGCAACATATGCTAAATGGTAGCCTTTTTGGTTTCACTCGTATCTTTCAAATGTGTTTTTATATTTATTGTCTGTGAAATTTATTTTGATTTAATTTGAAATCAGCCTTTTGTAGCACGGGTGGTCTTGATATTGTAGTTTTCTTACAGGAATACGAGATTATGTTACGCCGTCACTTCACATGGCCGCATTTGTGCTGCGCCGCATTTGTCGAACATTTGTGCTGCATCTCTATCATATTATATACAGAATAAACGAGATGCAACACAAATGTTTAACAAATACAGCCATGTGAAGTTCCAGCATTTTACATAGGCGCCTTCCTGACCGGCTCGGTGCGTTTTCATTTCGGTACCAAATCTATGTACTCGGGAAATAATCTGTAGAGAAACTGTACAGATTCGGTACCGAAACTGTACAGAAGCCGGTCAGGAAGGCGCCTTAATGTAGGAGAGATTTTAAGGCAAAACAGAGGCTGGCTATCTATAAATAAGGCTTAATGGTGTTGCTACTTCTTTTTATACGTAGGTGCAGGATATGATTTTCTTATATGCATTAATATAGACGAATACACATATTTTTCTTACTTTCAATTAGTAGGTAATAGCTAAAGTACAGTGCCTATTATATTCCCAATATTTTATTTGGATATGTTAAAATTTTACGAAAAGTAATCAGACGACTAAAATAAGTATAGATGTATATCGACACAAAAAATTGCAAGTTTCTCGTCATTCATTCCTAACTAGCATCTCTGGACTTTGTACCGTCTTTAAGCCCATATAACAGGATTTAAAATTGGAAAGCAGCGTAAAGCTCGATCTGTACTTGAATTACAGACTTAGAAAAGAGATCGACTTGCTGTACGAGCAGGAGCTACGAGCGTATTATGTACGTGTATCGGGGCCCTTATAGTGCTCTTTGAAATATTCAATGATACGATAAACGACAATGTTACAATGCAAACCGCGAACGAAGATTTTCCACAAGAAATTAGATGGAAACGAGTTTAGATAAGTAGCGAGCGATAATAAACACGATGTATTCGATTTTTTATTACATTGATCATTATGAGAATTGTGAGTTTCCAGGTATTAAATAAACTTATTTGAATTACGTTTAGATCTGCAGTTATAATGCCAGTGATAAAAGTGCTAACTAGAATGTGATAAGAAGGTACCGAATAGATATTTTTATTATCTATTACGATTGCGATGCTAAATACTAAACAAAATCGGCATTTATCAATCTGTATACGACAGACTGAGTTCACCAACAAGAAAAACAAAAAAACGTAAGTTAAGCGTCAGTTTTTGACAATTCTTCTATACGATATAATGCCAAAAATAGTATTAATCAATATTAATCGCTTGTTTAATGTTGGCAACTCCAGTCTAGTGCGCGATCGGCACTTACCAGCGCCGCCGATCAGCGCGTTAATAAAGAAAGATAACCAGCTTTCTTTATGTATACCTACGCAATTTGGCTTGAGTTCACCAACGATTAAAAGTTAACCGTCAGTTTTTTACAATTCTGCTATACGATAAAATGACAAAAACAGTCGGCTATATATTAATCGCCTATTTAAATGCTGGTTAAATCCAGCCTTAATAGCCATACCTACCACCAAATAAAAGGAACACTGCCGTTTCTTTGGTGGTAGGTTAGGTATGGCTAATTATCAGGTGGCCATGAACAATGTGAATTTACTCATAGAGTTAAAAAAACAGATGAGTGCAGGCGACATTGCTCACAGTGAGCGGAGCATACGGCCAGTGAACGCATATTTTTCGTAGACAAATGATTTTGGACGGTGGATCTTATAATTAGAAGTGAATTTAGCTTTGAAAATCTTTTATTTAAACAAGAATAGGTTGAGGTGTTCTGCTGCGTCCCGCGGCATCCCGAAGCGAGCCGTGGCATCTGGAAGCATGGCGTGCCATCCCGCGCCGTCGGTGTGCGCTGGCCCTTATCGTCCTCTTAACAATTTTAGCAAATCATAATTTTAAATTTAATTGTTTTCACTAGAATTTTATATTTCCGAACATTTATCACTGATAATCATCGCTTTACTCACTTTCAAGTTAATAATAAATACGATAATCGAACGTTGCATTGAATATTAAGCTATAAACTTTATTGCTTATGCATCGTAATCGTAGCCGATGATATCAGCCCAAGGACCAATAACCTACACAAAGGTTTACTCAAAAAAAAAAATCAGATTATTATTTCTTGTCATATTTATTAGATTGCTCTACTTTGGAATTCACTCATACTTCAATAAGTGGCATATTTTATCTACCCTGACTTATCATCGGGTAGGATGAGGAAAATATGGTAAGTATCTTAAAACCTAAATTAGTTAGGTACCTACTTACGTATTATTCGAATAATTATGTAGCTAGAAACAAACTGTTACCTAATATAATATTAACTTACTTAATATATAATATGTATGTTGAACATAACCAGTGCGAATTTTCCCATAAAAGATAAACGGCTAAAAATAACACGGCGATAACGTATGTAGGTGGTACCCACCTAGTAGTTCGATTGTTTTAGTAGCTGTCTTTATTGAATATTTATTTAGCATTTTCTTGAAAAATTTAGTGACCACGGCAGTATACCGATCGTTTGATATGACCATAGTCTTTGGATGTGGCTCAGGCGGACGCGCCGACCTTGGCCGTGGCGTTGACTCCCGCGGCCTCAAATCGCAACCAACCGTCGCGCCATAGATAGACTACATGACTCTTATAACATCTGTCGGCAAAGGATATTTATGGAACTTACGCTAAAAGGGCGTGTAACTCTTGCCCCGTCAGATTAATTCTTAGAAGATTACACCGTGAACAAACTTACGAACTAATAATATCTACTGTAATCTTTAAAGTCTTAGTGTCGTGTCGTTCGTGTCGTCCGCCCGAAAACTGGTTTAATGGAATGTTTACAAAAAGCGTTTGGGAAGAGCAACATATCAATAATACCTTCTAGGTACCTACAGTATAGAACAAACTCATGGTAGGTAACTGAGCTTGAGCAGGAAACTCTGATAACACCCGAGATCCCTTACTAGGCACTGGCCGTTGGCAGCCTCTGTTATACCGCTATGGAGGAAACAGCTTTGAAACTTTTCTATAATTAGAACTGACGCAAAAGCAAAATGTACGCGGATGCTTTGGTAGGTTAGGTTAGCCCCAGAGATTGGAATTGAAATGGATAAACAAGGTAAATGTAGCTTTAGAGTCTAATTAATTATAAAAGGTAAACTTCTAACTCAGACCAATACTGAGACTTCTAATTAACATTTATAGTTTTTTTTATACGTAGGTGAATTACTGAGGTAATGTCTTCGATGTATAATTTTTTACATTATTACACCTACCTACCGATTTAGATACAAATCAAGCGTGGGGTAATTACTGGGTCCCATTTTAGAGAAAGTAGTAGGTACCTACATTCAATGTTTTTCGATACCAATAACAGTGATAGGAATCAGAATATTAGTTCATATTTACACGTCTTTTAAAATTGTTGAAATGAACTCCTCACATCACATCTATTGAATATTACTTTCGAACATAACCGTGTTAACGTAGCGACTAATTTGAATAAATCTTAGACGCAGCTCAAGTTACATTTTAAACATTCTCTGTTTTCTAAAGCGGTGAACACGAATTCGTATTTTACTGCAAATGGCAAATATCGTGTGCACATTAGTAGAGTGCATTATGTGTTGTGTGCACAGGTGGTGCCCGTTATAATATGTGGGTGACGGCCGAGCTTGCGTGCCGCGGCGGTGCTCGAAATAAAAACGAAACACGGGGGCAAATAACCCCTGCGAGCTCGTCTAGACACTCGTTTTGATTAGGGACGGTGCAAATCTGTACGTGGCATACACGTGTCCAATTCAAACCATATTGTGAAAATATAAAATGGTTTATTTTTCAATTTGCGGCTATGCTATTTTATTGGGTTGTCTATTCTTCTTACCGTGTGGTAACTGGTAGGTACTGGTTAGAGCCTAGTATCAGAGTTTTGCGTGTCACCACTGACCTCTGACGTTGTCGGACGTGGCTTGTTTTCTACGAATGTTAACTACGACAGCAGCCAGGACTATCAGCTTAACGTGCCTTCCGAAGCACGAAGAAAATCGAGTTGAAAAATTTTCGTCACCCATCCGAGTACCGACCAAGCACTTGGTTGCTTATCTTTCGTGATCGTTACTAGAACGCTCGACCGCGGCGCCATCGACCTCCTCTTTGTATAATAATAATTAATCGACCAAGTTTACTATCGCATTTATTATTGTTCTTCACCTTTTATTGAGAATGCCAGTCGGTTATTTTGAGTAAATTAGTTACCGAGGCGTTTGCTGTTCTGATAAACTTGAGTTTCGGAAAAACTTTATTGTAAGTAGGAGACTACCGATGGCATGAAATGGTGTTTTTCTTTTCAAAACTTTGATTAGTTTAGACAAATTATTATAGTTTTATTTGAGAGTAGATAAATGATGTAATAAAGGAATAAAATCCTTAAATAGCGGAGAGATTAGTCTCGTTTTCTATTATTTCGCTCGGCTATTTCCTTCCATCCATATCCAAACTCAGATTTTATTCCAACTGATAGAGAAGATGTTAGTTAGGTCCTTCTAAGTATAAGTATTTAATTTATTAAAGATATAGATGTCGTATAAAACAGCTATCCAGCTGCAAGTCAAGCGTGGCGCCTTGCCATATAGAATTACCACGAGGTCGTCGCCGAGCATGATACTAAAGGATATCATTGAGGTTAACCTTAGTAATCTCACGCACAACAGTTCTAAGATTACTCGTTAATACGTGCCACTTTTCACTGCAACACGATAGAAAGTTCAGTATTTGCTAAAGCGAAAACGTTTAAAGCGACAGAATTTAATTCGTCAACGCACCATGAGTCATCGTTTTCTTGAAAATGCGTCGAAGCAGAATAAAGTCTTTTGTTGCTACTTGGTGAATCACTTTTTTACGCGACTATACTGTACCCAACTGTACCATATGGCCCATGTTGTGACCGACAAAGTCATATCCATAAAAGGTTTACGAAGCTAAGAGCTTGACGTTTTATGCTAACTTATATAGGTACTTACTTATTCCAATTCTAGCGTCTTTAAAAAGTTGCAACAGTGTAAAGAAAGGACTAAAATCAAACGTACAGTCGTACAGGATAAAACTAAAGATAAAATGACATAGATAAAACTCAAATCAAACGTACAGGTGATACCATATCTGATAACAATGACATTACAGTTTATGTTACTTGGAGTTATCAAATGGCGGATTATTTATTTATGTAACTGACTGGGATATTCGTTAGGTACTACTTATTCACGGAAACTGTGTTGATTCGTGTCCGTTAATGTTGGTTGATATTCTGTAAAGATCTCCCTTCAATTTCACCTGTCAAAATTTATAGAAAATCGGGAATTATAATAAACCGAGCAACTAAAACTTTCAGAATGAGCGAATAAAAATACTCTACGGTTAGTCGCTCATTACGGATTTTTAGTCGCACATTCTGGATTTAGATAGG
This sequence comes from Elophila nymphaeata, assembly GCA_955850985.1. NCBI lineage: Eukaryota > Metazoa > Arthropoda > Insecta > Lepidoptera > Crambidae > Elophila > Elophila nymphaeata. The sequence continues at coordinate 18,850,719 of OY039068.1, forward strand.
TTTAGGTTAGGTTATGCTGACCAGTGAAATATGATCCTACAAAATCCTTAGTTTTGTCGGGTAAACTGGAAACGAAGTTAGCCACGGTAGTGTATTACCATAGTGACGAAATTAGATGTAGGTAATTTAGAAATCATATTGATTAAAAGTATTCCTTTATTTTGTGAAATATTCGTTTGCATTTGACAGCTACGAGTAGGTACCTACATTCGAAGTGAGACGTGCAGTAAAATCTTTATAGAATAGCACAGTAAATAAAATAATATTACCTTTTTTGCTTTAATCTAAGAATATTACTAAGAATGTACCTAATAGTGGTAATTTTGTGTGTTTTATTGGACAAATTCAACTTTATATAAGCGTAAAAGTACATTCGTCTATCTATATTATTATATAGCCGTAAGAATTACGAATGTATGTACATACAAATTATATTTATAGTTAATAAAACATTCATTCAATAATACATTCAGTCAAAAAGTATCGGGAATGGAAGATTTGTTTATGGTTCCTTCAATTTTTCGTTTTTTTTTTGGCATAACTTTTTTTCATTTTGGCGCGGAGTTTGAGTTGCATCTGTTAATATTAAATACAGTGTTGTTTTTAGTTATATAATTTTTAGTGTGTATTGCGAATTTCATAATGGACAAGAACATCGAACAAAGAGTTTGTCTTAAATTTTTCATCGCCAATTTAATTTCGTGTTTGGAGTCACCGAAAATGTTACAGAAGGCGTAATTGTGAGTGGTAAAAAACGTTCAAAAGCGGTCGAGATGTGATGGAACATTTGCCTCGCTCTGTTAGGCCATCAACATCTGCAACTGAAGTTAACATCGCAAAAGTGCACAAAATAGTGACTGAAAATCCTCATTCAACTTTGAGGCAGTAGCCGCCGAGCTTTCTGTATCTCACTAGTCGATCCGTACCATTTTAAATAATCACTTGGGAATGAAACATGTTGCTCGGCTAGTTCTAAAAGACCAGAGTTTTCTCCAAAAACTCAATCGCATGAGAGTTGCTGAGGACATGCCAGAACGAGTTAATTCCGACCCAACATTTATGAAACGCATTGTTACTGGTGACGAGACGTGGGTTTACGAGTTCGACATTCGACAAACCGAAAAAACCACGCCAAAGTCGATCAAAAGTCAAAGTCATGTTGACTGTTTTCTTTGACTCTTGCGGGTTGTGCACTCGGAATTCTTGCCGGAAGGTCAAACGGTAAATAAAGAATATTATTTGAGCTTTATGCGGCGTTTAATAGAGCAAATTCGACTAAAAGGCCAAATTTGTGGAAAGAAAATTATTGGATTTTGCACCAATATAATGCGCCTTCGCACAAGGCTATCATTGTGAATGAATTTCTGACCAAACACTTAACAATACCATCGAGCAACCACCATATTCACCAGATATGGCTCCAGCCGACTTCTTTCTTTTTCCTAAACTGATGACTTAAAGGAAAATTCGCTTCTTCGAGAACTGAACTCAATTCCGGAAACAGCGTTTAAAAATGTTTTGATGGTTGGATTCGTAAGTGAATCGTTTCTGAAAGAGCATACTTTGAAAGTGATAAAATAAATCTGGATGAATAACCAACATTTTGTGTATTATTGCTCTTTTCTCGGTACTTTATTGACAGAGTAGTACACTGAAGGACATACAGTTACTGTGAAATTGCACACCGTTCAAGGGTCGTAAATATCACCTGAAAACTTTCACACAAGCCTTGTCTGTTCTATTATATTCACTAATTTTATCAATCCAGCAACAAAGTCCGATAAGATTTCACTCAATAATTTCCAAGCACCGCGTTGATAATAATGTGTCGTCAGAACGAATTCAGCTCATGCGCATAGTGGCATACATATCTACCAAGAGTTACCTACCAAGTCATAAATCCCTGCGTACTTAACTTAGCATTGATGCGAGCACGTGGGACTCCAAGGTCGGTACAGGCTAGGGCTTTCAAATACCGGATATTTTCGATACCGGTATCAATACCGGTATTAGCATGTTCAATACCGTGATCACGGGATCACGGTATTAAATATGAACTCAAATAAGATGCCCGTTTTATTTCTAATCAGTCTTTATTTCTGTTACATAGGTACCTAATAAAGACATGAAAAACCGGCTAACAAAATATTAAACATACATTGTTATCTACTAACATATTGTTTCTACCCTTCCCTAATCTTTTATTAATAATTCGGCGGAACTAAAAATTAAAGACACAATTTTTTTAATAAACAAAATATAAACCCTATAATGGTAGATTTAAGTTTGTAAAATAAATAAATGGGTACTTCGTCATCTGGTCCCACATACCCAACTCCCACAATCTTCAACTCGTCCCAAATGGGCCGTAGCCCATTTGGGACGAGTTGAAGAAAACCAAAAATAATAAAAAATCTGTTCTGCAATTCGTCCCAAGCTAATTTCTGTATAGAAATTTAACCTTTATCAACACATTGTACAGTGAGTACGAAAATACTAACATAAAATATATCTTTTTAGATTGTTTTTTTTGTCATAGAAAGACTAAGTATACTTTTTTTTAAATTAAAATAATCAGTATAATTGTATTTTAATTTAATTCACACACGATATTATTTAACTATTTTCAGAAGGTACATTTATTAGTATAAGGGAGTTGGCAATCCAGGTTTAGTTATTATTTAGGTACCTATTATCTACCTTTGACCAAGGTAAAGATTTATGGGTTTCAGTTGACGAAATTAAACAATGGTTATGTCGGTTACTTTTGAAGTAAAAAGGTTGTGGAGAAAAGCAAAAAAAAAAAATTGGAATACATATATTGCAGTTCGTAAAAAACATATCCGAAAATGTACTGCTTTAGCACATCTACCTCGTTATGTAATGGCCGATGGTTTCCTGCATATTGTCTCGTAGTCCTAGCAAAGGATAGATTCCGAAATTCAGCAATTACTTTGTTGAGACGTGGCTTCCTGAAAAAGCATTTTTGAGAAGAGAAACCCAAGAAATTGTTAATTTATTGTGGAAATATTAAAATTTCTCGGGAATTCTGAAATTACTGTAGAAATATGAGTAGAATTATTGTCATTTTAGGAGTTTCTCCCGAGAGTTCTTGTTGCAAAAACACATGTTGAGAGACTCCATCTTAAACTAAATCTATCGTACAATTGTCGGTTATTTTATGTATGTACATTTTCACTTGATGTTGGCGCAATGCATGATCTGCGATCGCCATTAATTTAAAAGAAGAAAAAGTTTGTCATTTTAAGGTTAAGTATATAGTAAGACTGATGTACAAAAAAATATTATAAATCTTAGCAACTTTTAATAAATATTTTCAATTTTAAATTACATTACTATGTGATACATCTTAGAAAGACTTATACTTTTAGTTGTAGTTGTGAAATGTATCTTTCACAATTGTTGATTTTTTTATTGTTAATTATTCTATCCTCTATGACAGTCGGAAATTAAACAAGTAGAATTTGTTATTTTTAAATAAATTGTATGACTGATTTTAGAAACGTGATTTTAGTTATATCGAATGTACCTACTCATAACAACTCCTAAAAATTACCTATTAGAACTAAAACTAAACTCTTCCGTTAATATTTTTTATTCTTAAATAATTTAAAATTTTATGAATTTTTATAATAAGTATGGTTGTGATCATGAAAGATTTTCTAACAAACCCGTTTTTATTTTTTCCACGCTAACACTTTTGCTACTAATTGTATCTTTCCTCAATTTAATATTGAGATGGGACGAGTTGCACAACGAAAATATTATTTATTTTGATTTTGTTCAACTCGTCCCAAATGGGCCGTAGGTATGTGGGACGAGTTGATGAATTACCCAAATAAAATAAATTAATATTAAAATAAAAAAATACCCTCCCATTAATTAAACTTCGCATGGCAATCACCATTAAAAAAAATATTATAGGTAGATTACTTACGAATCATCTATTCTTTTACCTTGTAACATCCATATAATTACTAATCAAACAATCCTAAATAACAATATTCAAAAGAAACGAAAATAAAACGATAAACATAATCAATAAAACCAAAGATTTTGGATTTTTTTGTAACTGAAAGTGTTCTTATAAAGGACAGAGCGTTTAATGACTTATCAGATAGTGAACTTCTCAATTTCTTGCATAAATAGTTAGCTATTTATGCAACAAAGAAAAAGCTCGCTCAGCTTCTACACTTGTAGGTACCAGTACATATTTATAAGCTGCAGATAAAAATATTTCCTGACCACCCCTACCGGTTTCGGAGACACACATCTTTACTCTTATTATTGATTCAAAATCAGTGCCTCTAGTTGTAGTTGTACTTTGAGGTAAGGTTCATGCCTAATTTTTCGTCTTAAATTCATATAACTCTAACAAAGAATTGTTATTTGTAATACCGTAAAATCACGGTATCGACTGATCAATACCGGTATTGAAGAATACCAAGAAAAAAACGTGATTACGGTATTACGGGATCCCGGAATACCGGTATTGAAAGCCCTAGTACAGGCACAAGAATTACGCAGATGGAAGGCTACCTAACTATTGATATTCAACTGATACGTACGACTGTGCTCGATGAAAAACTACGTGGGTTGTAAGACACCTATTATTACTGGTAGGTAGAGCTGACGTACCGAGATACATGAACGATTACTCATCCTTTCAAAACAAGTTTAGTTTAGAAGTGATGAAATTGCATTTCAATCAGCTTTAAGAGTGTATTAAAAAGGAAGTTTAAGTCATTAGTTATAAACTTATATTCGGAAGCATCTTATATACATATATAATAGGTACTAACGTATTCTTCCGTGTCGTATTTTAGGAAACGAGTCTGGCGCCGCCGCGTTAGAAGAAACTCAATTTTAATATTTAACCGTAGAAAGTGGCTATATCTCTATCTTTATGAATAGTAATTAAATTGGGATTTTATTTAAATCGGTATCTATAGTCAGAACTCCTATAAAATTTAGTGGTATTGTTTATTGATGTAAGTAAGTATTTGTTTAATTAAAACACCAGAAGCATAACTTATTCCCAGTTACGTTGCTTCTACAATAAAATTTAACCGTGGTAAACACCATAAACACGCACGGCGATTCGACAGTTTTTTGTTTTAACGTAAAATACCCACCTACCTAAATAAATATTGAGTAACTTCACGATAATAAATAACATTTGAAGCTACGAGTAGAGTAGGAGGTATTATCATGAGTTGATAATCATCTTTGACTATCACCAATGACTTTGTTTGATACGAGTTATTAGTGATTACCATGGATATGATTTGGAAAAAATCTAAGAATTAGAATTTTGATAAGTTTAACATGACCGGACATGACGTTGGGTACAAACCGGATGTTGGAACATTTGCATGCGCGCCGCGCCGTCGTCGACGACAATGCGCATTAGGGCCCCGTACAGTAGACACCGCAGATCGATATGTGCCTAGAATCCTTTCCAGGATTTTAGACCTTAAAATAATTGTTATAAGGACAACACTTACACTGCAAGTGCTAATCACTCATCTAACAAGGTAAAAACTTCTATCCACGTTTTTACGAGAAGGCTATCGTGGTTTGCAGTAGGAATATGAAATTGCCATTCAGAAAGAATCACTTTAACTTTTATTATTCCAATGAATGATTTTTTTGTTGCAAGGGGTTGTCAGGGTGTGGCAGAAGGGTCCTTTCCCCTTCTTTTCTTTCACCGAGAGGCAATATTGTTTCTAATGTTAGCAAAATATTACATTAGCGCATAAAAAGCGAAAATAATCAACTTACATGGTAAGAAACGTAATATTAATACCGAGTATGATTTCGAATTTTCATTTTGAAGTAAGTAGGAAAATACAGTTTTTGTTGTTTATCAAGCTAGGTACTTGAAAATTTATTTATTATCTAAGCATTCAAAAAGTGTCATACCTACTTCGAATGAAATTGTTATCAACTGTTTTGGGAGTCTTACAAGAACTACGTCGGCCTCTCAATGTGTCAAGTTTAAAACAATAGCCATCGATAACAAGCATCATGAAGATTTGAGTCGATTGATTGGTTAGGGTTGCGTCGCGATAGCTAAGTCAGCTGATAATCTGTGAGATAAGATATTTACTTCGTAAGTACCTATAAAGAGAAATTTAACAATTTAAATCTACGCATTGCATTTAACTGAAAAGGATATTTTTAAATTCAAATTGCTTTTAAACTGCAAAGAAAACTTTTAGAATGAAATGAATGTTGGCAAACTTCCATGTTATTTGGATTAGCGTACCGCGTACCTACCTCACTCTTATACGAAATGTTCTAGTATTCTTGGCCAATAAACACGAAATTGAAATGTGAATGGGCAACGGAATCTAGGCAAAATCATTCAATGGGATGCATTACCTTTGATGGGAAGGTTGTGTTAAAATTGTGAATGCGTTAATTGTGAATATAAACTTGAATATTGTAAAAGTAGTCAAAAGTCGGTTACGTTGTAACTAGGGCGCTGTCAACGTGGTCTTTCTGACTACAGTCTTGGCCTCAAAGCCGGTTGCCATCTTTGGAAGCGACCGGTTTTAACAAGACCGGCCGCCGTGCCTATACATAACAGCTCGTTCTAGGTCTAATTTTATTTACATTATCACAATAAAATGAAGGCTTGCTAAAGGAGTTTGTTTATTGATACCGACATTGAATGTGATATTGTAAGTCATAATACGACGGGGTTGAAGTGTATCAATTATTTATGACGATTTATAAGACAGAGTTCAGTCAGAAGACATTATTATCTACTTTTACGTCTCCATTAATCACAGAATATGGGTGTATTGGCGTCCTATGTGCGAGTGAGTCACTGGCGACAGTCATGCAGGGCGAGTGGCTGAATCACTGCACTGAACCTTGCCTGGCTATTATGCACATACTGATGTCGTCGCAGGTAACAAAATCGCTATTGTATGCTAGGTATTCACTATTGTGCAGCCAAACTTTTTAGGCCCCATGAGCGATTGTTACCTTCTTATTGTTACACGATGCGAATGGACGGTTTATTTGATTGGAATAATAAGTAATAGAGTTTTGAAGTTACAATATGTAGTCTGTTAATATTTAAAAACTATATTTATAATCTAGCTTGCCACCGGATTTAATTTTAGAACGTAGGTAGGTAATTAGCAAATATTTCCCGACAATATTTTGAGTTATTTTCCCGTTTAAAGTTGTTAACAATTAAATATGCACATTCAAACATGTTCTAGGCCGAGGAAAAATATCAATAGTAGGACCCTAATATCAATCATGTGTATTATTCATTCTGCATTTCATTTTACTGAAGAGACTACTAGCGACATCTCCTAGCGTTTTGGGTAAACTTGACACGATGATAAAATATATTTTGTAAATTCTTTATCCACAATTTACAGTTCGTATGACTCATAGCGATGAGTAATTAGAATCCTCATATCGTATTGGCAGTTGGCACTTATTAGACTATTATTTTATCTTTGGGACTCTGTGATTATGGATTTGATATTTAATTTGAGGGTAGAATATTTTTCGTTACTTATAATATGTCTGCATAAAAACGCTCGTAAAATAAAGCTTGATAACGTGTTGCATATTTATTTACACGAAGGCAATTACTCGGTTATAACTTTCGCCTTCTTTATGTAGGTAGAGAGTAAGGAAAAGCTGAGCTCGTAAAAGGGTTACGTCATATTTACGTCATATTATTATACACTAGTGGTCGCCCGCGGCTTCGCTCGGGTCAATGTCGGCCTAGGTACATGTTATTCTGATGTATGAGATTACCTATTGTAAAGTTTCATTAAAATCCGTTTAGTAGTTTTTGCGTGAAAGAGTAACAAACACACAACCCTCCATCCATACAAACTTTCACGTTTCTAATATTAGTAGGATGTGGCATGTACCTTTAGTACTACTAGTACAGTATTATATTATTTGTAATAGTACCTACGTCGCTTTTTTTCTCCCCTGACAAAATACAATCCGCCGCGCCGTTCTGTCGGGCTGCGGCACACTGTTTGGTAGACGCTTTCCTAAACTTCAAAGAAGTCGAACCACTGTAGGTTTTTATAAACGTCAGTACCTATATAAATAAATCTTTTTATGTACCTACTACGTTCGTGGTAATAATAGTATATTGATGTTTTGTGATCATCAAATCTAGGAAAATAGGTAAGTTCAGACGCAAATCAACAGGAAAATGACTTAAACCAATTTCAATTTTCGTCCAAGCTTTCCTCTCGATGACGACGTCAGAGTCGTTACACTTTATCTACTTAATGTGGCTTTTTAAAGTATTTGCGAAGTACCTGAACCAGCTACTTTAGAGACATCCGCAGTCAAACACCAGTATCTAATTTCTGCTTCAAGGTTGTCAGCGTGACTGCTATACTGCTGGTGTTGCAATGGTCTATAATATAACTCTCTTAACTTTTTTTTAATGATTATTGTTGATATTTTAAAGTTCAAACTTCCCATAGGGTCATTCAGGCCGTGAATTCCATTTTTTGATTGTGCAACCTCAGCTCGGACACTTAGAATCGCCCAGGACGTGAAGCAAAATGATGTTAGAGATTTAATGTGAAGTGATTGTGAATAGCATGTGATGTGAGACCTAGATAATTATGTCCTGGTTAACCAGGATGACCCGATTACGAGTGCTTTAATATTCTAATTCCTGATCGTCCTCCTCATCACAACAGCACACATCCGAGCTCGCCACACACCACACCGCACTTACTACAGATGGGTGCGAAGACCCGGTTCACACTTGTCCCGCCGATTTAGAACAACGATTGGAGACTCTCTAATGGAAAGCTTGAGGATCCCATTCAAAAAAAGGTGGTCCTGTCGGCCTATTGGCTAACTTTTTTTGACAGATTACATATCCATTGCCATTTTACACGAAAGTGTCATAATAGTGTGCATTTTCTGCACGTACTACCTATTAATAGGGTCCCGCTGGAAAGACAAAACTTTCTTGCTGAATTTGTCCTGTTCTATTAGATTCCTTGGAGTTAATACAGACATCGAGAGACATTTTGGGACAAGCTACGATCAGTATTATTTTTATTTATTCTGAGCGTAATAATACAAGCGAGGGCCCCGCTGGATGGATGAGGTAATTAATCGTATTTTTTATCTAAATGGTTGAGGTACATTGGATCTTGTTAATAAATTCATGAGGTAAGTACTTACATTGAATAAGCAAAGCATTGGCACAATTTTTTTCGGTCTAGCTCGAGTGGCCTTGCTAGATATAGCCACATGTTTGCTTTGGGTTCAGAAACTCCTTCAGTCGACTTTTATGAGACTCGGGATAAGAAAGGTACCTACTATTCGTAAAAGGGAACTATTCGTTACTTCACTGGTTACATATTTAATATATATTTCTTAGATGGTAACTTCTTTAAACTAGAACCTTTTATACCCAACTAATACCTATTCAGTTTATTATGTGTTGTTTCTTGAGACTGTTTATTTTATCAACACATGGTGCGTGTAAAGACCGGACAGAAACGTTATAAAATTTGGTTTACAAGTTTACAAATGTTGTTTTTTGGCACCAAGTCAAATGGTTATTTTGAGACTGGCCGTTCTCACTACCAACACTATTAGCATATTTGGCGCTTAAATTACTTTCGCCTTAAGTATTTTATTCACATTATACTCTGATCCTGAGGTCAAACACCTCCCGATTCTTTTATAAATTAGGTATGTAGGTAAGTGATAGGTGGATGACAATATTGACAATTTAAGGTAAATGTGTCGATTACCGCCTACCGGGAAATAACGCCACAGGTCTAAATATTACATTACAATAATTAATTTTTATCAAACATGCATCATTTTTCGTGCACATGCATCTTTTTCGAAAATAATGACAATGTTTCCAAATATTGTCATTATTTTCGAAAAAAGAACATGCGAAGTAGCGAAATTACGGACAAAGAAATTCAAATCCACTGCTGGAGCGTTTTTTGAATTTGGAACATTACAACGCTCCAGCAATGTTGTATGAAACGGTGTGCTGGAGTTATTAAATTACTCTTTGATTGGATCTCTTTTATCAATCTTGGCAAACCAAAGTCTCTGCTTAGTAAAAATTGCGTTCCCGTAGCTGTATGATGCGTAGCCCTAAATGTGTTTGTCTTTCGCCACAGGTGTTAAATAGCAAATTGGCGGCAAAGCTGAAAATTCGTCTTGATTTGTTATTTACATGTCAAAGGCAAATACTTACATGAAAGTATATGAAAATTTTATAAGTTGGACAAACGAGAAAACTGAACATTTTCTCCGAAACAGTATTTTGGCTTACCTATTTTAATGAGATTGCTACAACTAAAAAGGCACTTACATTATAGGCAATTTATTCCATGCTGAAATGTACAGTTCATGTTTAAAACGGCATTAACTTGAAAAACTATGGAAAAAACAACTTTTCTCAAACGACAATATGGATTCAAAAGCAAAAAATCGAAAACTTTTACTGTCAAAAACATAAAGCATTTTTTAGTTAAAGCCCCAGATAATGTATATTTAGCAACAAAGGTAAAGTATGTTTTATTATTTTCCTGCATTCTATTGAGAAAATCACTATATATGTGTCGGCTGAAAGAGCAATTGCCTGTCTCGTATTAGTGATAGAAGTACTTACTTTTAGCCTACAGTTCGCCTACAGCTCGGCCTTCAAACTCATATTCGACCTGCAATTGTCTATTTCGCGGCCTTTGCAATAATGTATTATTATCACAATATTAAAAAAAAACCGCAACTACGCATTATTGCTACGAAGTCATTAGGTCCAAGAGACTGCAGCCCGCTCCTCACGATAGTGGTCACGATGCTCTCGTGGGAGGGTGGTTTTCTTGTTGCTGTTATGAAAATCCGTTGAACTATGAGGTGAGTTTTGACTAAATACCCATATTTTGTGATATTTTGCATGGCATTCAGTTCTCAGGCTGAATTGTTAATTTACTTAAGCGTTTTCTTGGTAATAAAAATATTCTAAGTTTTTTCGTACAGTGCCACAGGAGGAAGATGGATGACCGTTTTACCTAATCTAGGTACCTACTGGTGTGAGAGCACGAGTATTTAAAGAATGATTGTCCGCCGTGGTGGTAGAGTGGTCAGTATCGCTGCCTACACATCGGGCGGTCCGGGTTTGAGTCCTGCTAGTGGCAAATGTTAGTGTGATGAACACGAATATTTGTTCACGAGTCATGGTTGTTTATATATTTATTTAAGTTTATTTATGATATATCTAGATTATTATGTATAGTTATCCATTATCTAGTATCCATAGCACAAGTTCTTAATGATACTTAATTTGGGTTAGATAATTGGTGTGAGCGTGGAAATATATTATTTTTTACATGGTAGAAAACTGATGTTAAGAGGGTAATGTACATTAGGGTAGGTAGGGTGTTACACGCAACATCAGTGTGAAATTCGAGCAGTTAATTCCGAGTTATCTCTACAATATAAATGTTAAAGTTACTAAATAAATTTTATTTTATTTTATTTTTATTTTAATAGCCCCCATCCACTAGCGTTTATTCCTGCCAGAATGTCCAATTAGCGTGCCAAACAGTCTACCCTCATCGTTGGCGAAGTCATGGCGCGCTCCCAGACGGAACTACTTTGTTACCTACTTAGGAATACTACTACAAGAAGAACCACCAAAGAAAAAAAAAAGACCACAAAGTGTGGGTCTCCAAAAACTGGCTGCAAGAGACACAACGCTTGTCCCATGTAAACTTAGTAGCAGAACATATTGGTGAACCAAATGATTATAGAAATCATTTAAGGATGACCGAGGAAGTTCATAAGGAGCTGCTGGATTTGATTTTCCCTTTAATAAAAAGACAAGATGCAGTTTTTCATTTATCGATTTCACCATAATAATATGAACGCTTATGTGCAACTCTAAAGTACTAACTCGTGATTATACGATCGTAAATCTGCCATTTTGCTATTTGGTAATAACAAAATAGCCGTGCGGCATGCGTGCGTTTGCTACAGCAGCGTGAAAAAGACTGTCAGTTCGCAAAGTTCGGCTGATCCACTGACGGTTTATTATACCGCGGTCTTAGGATTTCAAGCATGCACGAAGAGCCAACGAGCCAAACCGTGAAAAACCGCGGTAATGTAGGTGCTCCATTGGCGGTTTATACCTTTAGCTCGCAGGCTCGTGGCGTCCCAGCGGTCTTAGCTCGCCAATGGATCACCCACTCAAGGAATAAATTCTAGTGAATGGGCAAAGAGCGAAAGAACGACGGTGTTATTGCAAAGGCCGCGAAATAGGCAATTGCAGGCCGAGTATGAATTTGATGATCACTAATACGAGACATGCAATTGCCATTTCGGGCGAGGCATACCTATATAGTGCTTTTCTCAAAAGAATGCATCGAAATAAAACATACTTCACCTTTGTCCCTAATATGTATGATCTGAGGCTTTGATTAAAAATTCCTTTATGTTTTTGCCAGTAAATATTTTCGTTTTTTGCATTTGAATCCGGTCGATTGTCGTTTAAATTTGGTAGAGTACCTACAATCAATCTCCATTTCACTTTCTGAACCGTCGAAACTCATTTTAATTATCAAATTTATAAATATCAAGACGAATTTTCAGCTTTGTCGGCAATTTTCTATTTATCACCTGTGCCGAAAGACAAACGCATGTATATACAGCCAAGTGAACGCAATTTGTACCAAGTAAAGAGGCTTTGGTATGCCAAGATTGATAAAAGAGATCCAATCAAAGAGTATTTAATAACTCCAGCACGCCGTTTCATACAACATTGCTGAAGCGTTGTAATGTTCCAAATTCAAAAAATGAGCGTTTTTTGAATTTGGAGCAATGAATTTGGTTTTCTTTGTCCGTAAACTCGATACTTTGCGTGTTATTTTTTTGAAAATAATGACAATATTTCCATGTACCTATGTTTGAGAAATACCTTTTTGTCCCTTCCGTCGCGCCTGCATGACGCGACAACCTTGACTTAGTTACATAGAAAGTCGCAGGAAAGCATGTAGAGATGACATTAGTTAGGGGCCTGAACGGTTTTATTTGTTACTATGATGATACTCTACAGTTTATCCATGAGGACAAGGAATAACCGCTAGTGGATGGGGGGCTAGTTATGCTGTAGAATCCTTACTGGCCTACTGCAACACTACGAAAGAATAGTGTCCATTTTGATGGCGGTTTAATGTAACTCGATTGATTACTTAAATATTGGACGCTCGCCCTGGGGAAGTAACTATCCAACCCTTTTTATAAAAGTCACCTCATACCTTCACACTTGAATACACCAGAGCCTCGACATATAGAGTCCTTAGAGGATGATACTCGCTGATTACAAATCGAACAGAGGTTTACCTTTCGGGATTATACGACCCACCATTCTCTTATAAACTTCGTTGGCGATGTGAAGACCTAACACAATAAATATACCTCTAGTCATAACAAAAATCCACCAGTCTAATAGATGCCAAAATACCGTTTCTTCGTTTGTTATCGCCGAGTTAGGTTTCCAGACCTTTTAGTTAGTATGAGTTTTGATAGTTTTCGTCTCTTTTCATGCATTGCCCACTGTTTCTGATAGTTTACGCTAGAGACGCTAGTGGGCAATGCATGAAAAGAGACGATACGTTTGATCGAGCTCGAAAACTAACAAACTCATACTAGGGGTACAGAGCTCCATAAGGAAGGGCCAAGATTGGAAATTTACGTGTTGCAATGAAAAGTACACAGCTTACGGTGATACTTACCTTTGGGTACCTACTTGTTTTACATGAGTTTCTACGTCTTTTTTCGTAAAAAATCATCTATAGTCAATACTAGACTTTTTGAGCCAAGAACACACGCGGGCATTCCCAGAATACCCTACCAAAGTTTCATTATAATCTCTTTAATGGTTTTCGAATGCGAAACATTGAATTTACTTATAGAAGAATAATACCTACCTACAAATGCAAAGTAATGTTGAAAGGCTATTTGATTTGATTTTGAGTTAAATAAGTCAAAACGGAAATTTAAACTTTTAACCAAATCACGGATTTTGATTAAAATATGCTTTTTTGAATTGAACGATAAAATAATCTTCTCGGAAAATCGCTTATCAAAATGTTTTTTTTTATCAATTCTTCACACGTCACGCTGATTAAGTGCGTGGCCATGTTTTGTGAGGTTTTTAACTATAAACTGACTTGAGTTGTGAGCTGGTGGTCAGGTAGTATTGTGAATTGGGATCTATCTATAGTTTACGAAATCGACAGTTCTTCTCCTTTACGGTCTCTAGTTATATCCAAAAAGTTTCACCGGACGTTATAGGTATCGACAGTTGCAGACAGTTAATAAAGAAAAACAATCGTAAATAACCGAGATAAAATATATCAAATAAATCTATAGATATTTATAGACGAAAATTTAGAATAATTATAAATAAAGATCCGAGTTTTGTTCATTCTCCTGTGAACCTTCGTTATTTTTGTCGAGTTCATTATTTAATCGTTTCTACTTATTTTGTTATCTAACTGGTGAACTTGTTATATAGTATGTAATCGATTCAACCATTACTCAATTATTGCCACAGAAATATTATTATTTCTGTGATTATTGCCAAAAAACAAGGACGTTAAACATTGACGTAAAATAAAACACTAATGGCGACAAAAAGAATATAAATTCTCTGAGTCTTAACTAATCCGTTGTTCTTAATTCGAAGCAAAATTAGTAGAGCATTATTTAAGATTAGTGACAATGCTGTAATCTATTTAAATATTTTACGATCTAAATCTGAACACTTAATTTTCGTTCATTTTTAAAAGTGGGTAGACAGCAAATACAAAATAAATAGGTAGTTAGGTAGGTAGTAGCAGCGTTATAAAACATATTGCTAAGGTTAATAGTTAAAATAGCTCACCTTTCCGGATTAATAAGCTTGTGACTCTGCGAAGCGCCTCTCTCGGTGACTTCTGGAAGAACTTGGGTGTCAGGTTGGGAGGCAGCGTGAGAGGTTTGCGGGCCCCTGCGCCCGCATCCCACGCCGCTGGGTTCTCTGGTGCTGTCTTCGACGTGGTCAATCTGTCCAGGTGCTCGATTGAAGCCGGCCTGAACGCAAGCGGTTAATTGCAGTGTCAGTTTGTGGAGGTAAGTATTTTAGTACGCATTAAACTAGACATGTTCGTAGATAGACATTCTGCGAAATTGGGCTGTGGTTGCGGACGGGACGGTTGATGGCATTTATTTTGAATTCATTTTATAGATAATGAACTGTTTGTAAATGGCGTTAAGACAAATATTAGGTCCTTACCTATGAAATTCGTGTTTTATTATCTTGTACCTAAACTTGCAATTTCTTTAATTCAATAGTTGTTTTAGGTTCTTATTATTATTATTTGAAACTACACTCTTTGCAAGATTTTTGTCTGTAATTAAATTATATTTCAATTGTTAAATTCTGAAAAGAAAGTGAAAATGACTCTTCAATCTCTTCATCGGAATTGACTATTTGATGCCTACTAACTCATGGACAGACTTGATTTTTTCATAATTTATTGCTGCTAGACTTAGATGAGGGTTGTTCGCTTATTTCCTCCAAATTTTGTAACATTAGGATTTATAGTTAAAAAAAATAGAGTTTGTATGGAACAACGCCAATTTTTATGAAGATTTTCAAAAAAATATGTATTTTCCATACTAACGTTATTTAAAATTTCTAAAAAACTCCGTTGCCAAATCTTTTGAAATTTGGAGTGTATAATTGGAAAAGACTTAGTTAAAGATTGCATCAATATTTGAGGCAAAAAATAAGCTTGCCCATAAGTTACAACGATTCCAAGAGTTGATTCTGCTGACCATATAAAACAGCCACTTTATTTTATTTTTTGAATTAAAAATTTAAATAATTGTAATTTCACTACATGCAAATTCAACAGTATAGTCTTTATTCATAATAAAAATATAAAACTGAAGCAGCTACTAAATCAAAGTAGTAGTACACAGCTAATAGTGTGTAAGAAAAAGAAACGCCAATTACATAGGTAAGGACCTAATAGTTTGGTATTTCTAGATTCTAGAAAAATATTACTAACCATCGAACTTGCAGTTTTGTTAGTATGGTTGAAAATGTTTTTAGACTTTCATATTTGCTCCCTGCATAATTAGGTTCTGTCAATAAATAAAACTGTATTTTTATAACATATACCACTTAGGTATTATTTTTATCTGATAGC
Source organism: Elophila nymphaeata (assembly GCA_955850985.1). Lineage (NCBI taxonomy): Eukaryota > Metazoa > Arthropoda > Insecta > Lepidoptera > Crambidae > Elophila > Elophila nymphaeata. The sequence goes on from OY039068.1 coordinate 18,866,993, forward strand.
ACACGTCGACACTAAGTATAGATTCTAATATCCATTAGTTACCAAACCAATGTTGATTAATGAAGTTATCTATAGCATCAAGTGCGGGGATTTATTTACATTTAGGTACGTATTTTATCTTGATTTTTTTTTGACAAAATTAGATTACCTAATATTTTGTGGTTCCTTCACTTACGATGACAGATAAATAGATTTTTAAGTCTACCGTAGATTTGTAATAGATAAGAGTTTTAACAGGGAGTTTCTCCCGAGTTCTTGTTGTAAAAACACGTGTTGAGAGACTCCATTTTTAACCCAAATCAACCGTAAAATTTTTGTTACTTTAGTTACATTTTCACTTGACATTGGCAAAATGCGTACGTTTAATGCGTCGCGACGCCATTAATTAAGAATAGAATAGAGTTTTAACAGGAAAGTATCTACCTACGGCCCAACGGCGAACACTTCTCCATTCAAACGGAGAAAACGTTTTACTACGCAATTATGAGCTTTATAATTAAGTATATTAGAATGTTTTAACAAAAAGAAAACAAAAACTATCCTAGTCTAAACGTTTTCCTTTTTTAAACTATTCGAAAATATAATCGGGTTTATGGAGGCTTACGGGGTTTATAAGAAATGGTGAAATGTTTTTCCCTTTTTTATGTAGAGTTTGTATATAGAGTGTAGACGGTGCTCGTAATGTACACTCTGCAGATTTTAGACTGCCAGTTCTTTTGAAATTGATCTGAGGGTAAACTTTCTTAAACTAAAAATGTACCTAATGCATTTATATGGAAGAAAATCTGTATTAATGCATTACATTTTTAGTTTTGTCTCTATATTATCAACGTTTATGTGTGCAATAGAGATGATATGCAACCGTAGCTGTCCTGGCCACACATTGCTTTCGTAATTTTATACTACTAACCTATAACATTGAATTTGCAGTAAAAAAAATTTTAGGACTACTTATAAAGATAAAAACTATCCTATCTCCCAAGTTGGAACAAAACACACATTAAAAAAAAAAGTTAAGAGCAAAAAAAAAAAATTTTTATTTCTCCGTTTTTAGGTTTAAAATAATTTTGATAAGTCATTTTGATTGATGAATCAGTCTCGTAAATAATTTAGGTGTCGACTTCTGCGCCAAACCATAAAAATACTTTGCTTTTATTGCAAACAGAATCTTATTGTTTTTATTTGCACTTTGCAGATATAATAACTGTTTTCTTCTATACTTGACACTAATATCAAACAACGGATACATTATCACGAAGTATTACTAAAATCACAAGAATGCAAAATGTTATCATTTCATGAAATAATTTGATTAGTAATATATTTTTTATCATTTCTTTGGTTATGTGACGTAGAGTGGGTAGGTAGGTGTGGTTATTATAAGGAAAATGTGATTATTAATCAAAACAAATATTGCGCATCACATAACAATAAGGGTCTTAAACATATGCTGTAGTTCCTGTGATACTCCGTAGGGACACTGCAATTTAACAGCGTATTTATTTATTAGGTGTAAAGGTGTATATACATAATTAGGTAATGGAAAAGCTAGATAAGATAGGTACCTATATTCAGGGCCCGATCTAGGGGGGGACAAGCCGGACATTTGTCCAGAGCGGCAAAAACAAAGGGCGGCAAAAATGAGTATCGAGCCCGCCGCGGACAAGATTAAAATTTTCTCATACCTACTAATTTGTTGTGTTAGTAGGTAGTCTAGTTTTAAATCTCCGGATTTTATATCCTAGGGTTGCTTTTGGCTTTTGTCCAGAGCGGCGAAATGGCTAGATCGGGCTCTGCCTATATTGGCTGTTTTAACTGATTTCCTCTCTCCTCCGTTTTAGTGGAGTTCTGTCCTGGTGTTAACCACACAGAGCACAGTTCGTACTTTATCATTAGGACTTTGCAAATCTTAGTTATTAAATGTGGAAAATATAATAGTGGAAAATCTCAACTCTAATCTTAGTTTGAGCTTTTTACGACATTACAAATCTATATAATAATGTCTTTTGACTAAAATAACTTTAAAATATAATTCGTATAAAGGAATATCATTTGTAGATTTCCTTTATAGAACTGTTAATTTAAAGTAATTTTGATCAAGGTACAGGAAACAGAAATTATTTAGTTCACTTAAACCACAGGTTGGACCGATCGATGTTGTAAACACGGATAAGAATGAACCATAATAAATCATCCTTATAAATAAGGAATTAAGTATGGGGGCTGAAGTTAACACACACCAGAGATAATATCTTATGGTCGAGACGAGACATACCGTAGTAGATGTTTAATTGTTTATGTACTGGATTAACAGTTACGATACTAATGGGAATAAATTCCTGTTAGCTTTTAAGTTTTAGTAATTATTGGTAACTTGGCCTTGAAGATTTTATATATTTTCATCATATACCTGGCTATTAGTCAGTATTTTTACCAATTCATTTTTTTATAATAGCTTTAAGCGACCACTTGACTAAGGAGGGCTGGAGTAGGTGGACGTAAGGCTTTAATAAGTATCGTATTTTTTGACTTATCGAAAAAATCTACGCAGAAAAATATACAAGTAGGTACTAAGGTGATTTTACACATTTTTAAAGAAAATTCCAATATTATAATATCATTAGAAAAGTCTGTTAAAATTGACTGTTAATTATATTATAAAATCACTGATTAGGTGCTAAGTGTAAAAATCATTAATTTGTTATTAAAATTTTCGGGGGCATTTCGCTGTCACCATACCTAATTGCTGTAACAATATACCAAACTACTCTACCGACTCTTTATCAGGAGGTATAATCTACCGGTTATCCTAATAATTCGTTATTTAGGGTAGGTACCCACTTATCGGCATTCTTCGTATATATTGACCCCGAAAGAAGTTTTATTTGAACTTTCAAATCTGCTCTAAATTTCGTCGACAAACCCGTACCTACCTATATAGTTTTTAGGGCTTTCAAGATATCGTTGGAACCAAACTTTCGATAGTTAAGTACCAGCTATTATCGAAATAAACCTTATTTATGGACTAATACGTGAACTGTTTTTGTGGAGTAATACTTGACTCTGTGTTTTTTTTTATTTATTTACCAAGGTACCTAAAACGAATGATTAAATTTGACATAATGATGATTTTTTTACACAAAACAATGAAACAATTTGTCTATCTAAAGTTTTTTTTGGAAATATTTTTGTATACTATGTAACTTTTTTTAATTTACAATTTATGTATTTTTGAGTTTCGCGTAGGTACTTACCTATTTCTCATTTCTCACGCATATTTCGGGTTGGCGGAAGAGATTCCTAATTTGACAAGTTCGCAATTCGCATTTGTAAAATGCATCATTGTATTTTTTGTTATTTTTACTGTGTTAAGTGCAATAAAGAGTTAAGATATAGGTAAGTTATTATTGTATAACATATTGTGATTATGTATATAATACTGCTTGTCTGTATACCGACCTATGTCTCTGGCGCGGGTACCAGCCGCGCGGAGGCCCGCCCAGCCTCAGCAGATCTGCTCCGGTGCACACACCTGTCGCGCCCATTACAGAGCCGCGTCCGTAACCACCCAAAGTCACACTGCTCCCTGTTGTAACAATGACATAATAATCATTACCATTGCTTGCCATGCTCCCAATTTTTTTAGACTTCCAAAATTTGGGGCCGGTGTAGGTAATTGTGTTTTCTTCTTCCGATCTCCTCGATCACATGCAATCTCAACATCAATATCCTTCTTTGCCATATAATCATTTATATCTCTCCATCTTAAAGAAGACATCAAATAAATCAGCCAGGAAACAAAATGCAACTTTTATTTTTACTTTAGACATGTTTGTCTAATAAACTTTTGAAAATAAAAAACAATTATTGTATTTTTTTTCAAAAAACAGAGAAAAATGAAAGATATAAAACTCTTCCAACTACTCTTCCATCAAACGGGTTTACAGATAATAAGCACATTACTTGCAAAATGATAACACAAAAATTCGAAGAAGATACTCCGCACCACATTTGAGTAGTTCAACATAGTAAATCTCGATTTTTTTTTAGTAAAGGCACCTAAAAAATTTGTTTTTATCGTAAATTGAAACCACCACTTGCTTCGCTGTGGCCCGTTATTGGATGAGGATCGGGACGCCGTTCTGCAAATACTTATAATACACATACTGATAAGCCTATCCGTTTTAGGAGGGTACCCGTTTTAGGCTCATCTCCCCTAAAGCCACAACTGGTACTATGTGCCATGCTGTATCTGAAAATAGTGACAAGTTCCCAGCCTGTCGGCTACATAAAAGAAGCGTCAAACTCAAAAAGTAACTAATCTAAAACGTCAGTAAGTCAACTAACAAAACCAGACAGCCAGGACAAATGTTACACTCAAAAACATCTCAGCAGTCTGGGCCTCATATCAAATAGACCATAAAACAAATGAAAACGCTAAAAATATCTTGGTTAGGTACCTAACTTGTTTTAGATATGACTGAATTATTAGATCAGATCTATTGTATTAATACAATAAGAGGAAAATGAACGCATATGGTACCGCCTCTTCCACCTATTGTAACAATAGCTGTATTTCCTATTAGTGGCATTTAATATTAATCTGCTACTAACATTCCATAATTTTGTACTTAAAAATATACTTAGAATGACAAGATTTAGGCACCATGCTCTTCTGTAGAGAATTCACTTCTCACTCTAAATATCAGCAAAATATAGTAGGTACTATAGTTTTTGTTCTCCGAATTAAATTTAATGTCATTGAGAAACGACTATTTACCATATTACCAATGAGTTTCATGTCTTACGGAATAGCGAAGGCAAGAGTACCTAATGTAATTTTAAAAATTAATCATTTTTATTGATAAAGTTTTTTTTTATGCAACTAGATGACAAACAATAAGCTGACGGCCTGACGGTCCACCGACGGACGGACGGGTGGTGAGTAGATACTGTCACTTATTAACAATAAAAAATCACTTGATATTGCAGGTGCGTTGTCATCCTGAGGCCTAAGAAGATGAAATGCCTTCCATGCCCAGTAATTACACTGGCTAACTTTCCCTCCAATCCGAAACACAGCAAACTGTTTCACGGCTGGAATAGGAAAGGCGGTGGTACTGGAGTGCCACCCAGACGACCCTACAAACAGGCCTACCACCAAGTAAATAGGGTGCCACATTCATTAGGTATTGACAGTATCTATAAGCTACAAAGACAAAATTCGTCCTCAGTATATTAAGAGCTCCATCTCGCAAGCTAAGATTCATACACGAACACGAGCCTAAACAATGTAGATTTAGGAGTCAAGAACATTGGGGCATATAACGGCATATTACATTGATATACCTATTTAGTACCGGTAAAAAAATGCATTCAGACTAGTAAAAACATGAGCCAATAGAAAATAATATTTTAGTTTCAGTTTTCATGCGAGGTTTTTATTTTGAAGGATACGCACCTATTGACTGTATAGAATTCATGGTGTTATTTCTCGGCGGACCTGTGGAGTTTCTTGGCGGTGTTCTAGGCACATCACAGCCACGAGCGAATACGGGTGTCTCTGGTAGACTAGCCGACGTTTGGAGAGGACCTCGACCAGCTGCAACCGCATCTCTATTTTGTCTTTGTAACGTGCGTCTTCTTGCACCGCTTGCCCCAATATCTGTACATAAAAGATTTTATTGTGGATTGCTATTGGCTAAAAAGTGATCTAGGGACGCTTTAAATATTTCGACATATTTTTTTGCTATTGTTCTTTGTGCTTAATTATTTTTGGGGCTATGATTTTTCTAATAAAGGACACAGCATTAGAATTGATTAATTCAGGGACATGTCACTCCGCAATCAATTTAGAGTCATCATATAAAAATATTACTTTTACGCTAGGTGTTTAAGTTTTACGTTTTATAATTTTATTTTGCAAAAACTGACATAAAAGTCAACTTAATTGATAGGAATAGGTTATCCCATTTTTACAAATTGTGTTCATTTTTACGAAAATGTAAAAAGTGTATCTCGGTGAGCTGAGAAGTAACTAAGGCTTAATAATTATTCTTGAAAATTGTTTTGTTGAACTTGAAGACCTACGTGAATGCAGTTGTTATAGTATGAAAGCCCATGATATTATAGTAGGTATTAGATACGTTATATACCACAGATTTACACAAAACAGGAAATAATTATGATCCGACCTCTGTTTATATTTTAATATCATTGATTAAAGCTTGTATATTTTTGTATGCTTCCGTAAAGGTTAATTCGACTCTTAGATCAAATAAAAAGTAAAGAGAGATCTCTGCGAAGGAAGCACTGAGGCTGGTAAAACTACGTCTCGCCCGTGTATTTACAGTTATACACACATACATGTGACTACGCCTTCTACTTAAAAACACCGGCTCGCGCACTACATATCGATAAAACAGGCCTCAGTGCGTTCTTTGCAGCGCGCCGTCTTCAGTTTTTTATTTGGGCCGAGATTAAACTCAAAACATATTTTTAAAGATTGTGCAGAGCATATTATCAGAAATTGAAATTGACTTGAGTTAAGTTCGTTTTAGTTAAGGCACAGTGAGACTTTGAGTGGGGTCCATTGTAGTCATCTCAAGATTTCAATATTTTTGAAAATAATGTCAACGGAGGAGCAAGGCTGTTTATTTTTATGAAAATATCAGCAATATTTAAATACAAATAGATTGTTTGTCCCCCTTCAGAAAAAAAAAACTATGTTTAAATAACAATAGGTATCCGTGAGAATTGATAAAAGGACATTGCTGATTCGCTTTAATATATTTTCTTATGTACGTATAGGTAATTGAGTTACTGTACCCGTTGGTAAAGTTCTTCTGTCTGTCGATCCACTCTTAAAATTACTATTCCTTCTATTCTTGTTATAACTCGTTTCCATTGATCGCGTTTTCAAGCTGTTGGTATTGTCGCGGTGTGGAGGTACTGCTGGGGGTTCTGACGGCCTGAAAATCGATAAAAAGCATTGCTTAAATTCTTTTCTGTGTATGCAAAGAGTGGACTCATGTGACTTAGAGGTATGTGATATGCGGGATGTTTGGTACATGGGGTATAAAGCGGGCACCTACCCATGCCAATATAGTGATAGGCATAAATACTATGGTGAAATAAAAATTTTGAAAAGGCAAAAAATGGCTTTCCATACAAGTAGTTCGGTAAGAAAAAAAAATGTAAGTATGGTCTTCTTCTTCTTCTGCCTAGTGTTTTCCCGGCTTGCTGTCAGGGTCCGCTTTCCTACTTAAGCTCCTCCACTTTGCCAGGTCCTGTGCATCCTCCGTAGTTAAATGGTTAAAAAACAAAATGTATGATAAATTATAAAATTATTGAATTAGAATCACCATAGTATTTAATATGACTATGTTAGCATGGGTATTTGCCCGCTTGAGCCCTATGTACCGAACATTCTGTATATTTAAACGTAAGGAAAATGAGAAGGTGTAAAATGTTAGTTGAAAGGAGAGATATGATTTTTAAGTTATTAATGTTTACTTTTAGGTACCTTCATTTACTTTGAATTTGAAAAAAAATAGGTACCTTCTTCTGGCATCCATAGTCGGCGTGGGTAACGTATCCGCTTTCTTTCCGTGTCGTTTTTCTGAAGGCTGCATTATTTCTGTATATTCATCTTCAACCTCTTGAACTGGTGAAGGAGGCAGGGGAGGGAACTTTGGTGATTCTGGTGTTTGTGGTAAGGGTCCCATATCGTGACCCAAATTGGGTGAAGGAGGTAGCGGGTGATGTCTGTATGAATGTTCGACAATTTGAACATTTAAAGGGAAGTCTCCCCCGCTTGATACGGCGGAGTCGGAAGACGATGGCTGCCGCATTAAACTAACCGGAACATCTTTGGCACTTGTCGATTTGTGCATACTATTCGACCTCCGACCCGATGATGATCGCTCGCGACGTTCTATCGATCTTTGATTTTGTATCTCATTGTGGCTTGATGATTTCTGAATGTCATGTCTCTTTTGTCTCTCTCTAGAACTATAACGGAAATTGTTATCTAATATATCCTTAGACACTTCATCACAGTATTCATCCTTATGGATATTCCAGTCTTTAGGTATGTATGGGGTAAAATGTTTTTGGTCCCGTCCTTGACTTAGTATAGCGCTAATATTGTTTTCAATCTTTCGTAATGGAGAGGTTTCTCCACTTGATTCTGGTTCGCCACTCTCCTGGTCCTCTTCTTCTTCCACCGTGGTAATAAGGGCTTGGCGACTTGTACTATTGCTCTCACCATCAGCACCTAAGCTTGGTAGCGATACCACTCTCACCATGTTTGGAGGCACCATAGTCAATTCATTGACAGTCTCGTTACATTCTTGCTGTGGCGCCTCCTCCACTTTTCCTTCTTTTATTAAAGATTGTATATTATCAAAAGTGGAAGAATATTTTTTGAAGTCAGTAAATCTATTTTGCGGCGATAACTTACTCTGTACAATATTACTTTTTGTAGAAAGAACGTTCTTATCACTATTTACTTTTCTAGTTTTAGGACTATGGTTAAAATATTCCTGTGTTATGTATCTATCTTGTCCATTATTAAGATCTAAGCTAAGTCTCGATTTGGGCGATGTGATTTCCTTACTCAGTCTAGAATTCGGGGTACAAAGATCTATGCTATATCTGGAATTAGGCGTATTAAGCTCTCGACTTAATCTGGAATTTAAATCTACACTATAACGAGACTGAGGTAAACTTAGATCTGAACTGGGTCTCGAGTTATATGATCCTACGGAACCTGAACCACTTATAGATATACTAGAGCCATCTATAGATTTATCTGTGTCCAAACTTCTATTTAGGCTGTGACTATGACTAAGATTATTGGTGTTGGATGGTTTATTGGATGAATTTTTGTTGAAGCTAGGTAATTGTTTTCGGTTTTTGCCCTTTCGTATAACATATGTTCCGGAAGCCATATCTTGCGAGCGTCTGTGATCTGATTCGGCATCTGACGTGGGTGAAGCTAGTGGTTCACATTGTGTGACGGGCGGTGGAGGAGGCCAATAGTCTTCGCCCCAGTCGTCATCTACTCTTTGAGGTATGGAACTGGTACTGGAGTGCGATTGATCACCTGATTTCCTTCTTCGCCTGCCAATGACCTGGAAATAATATTATGCTTATTATTTATTTCATACATTCGAAAACCTACTGACTATTCGTAGGGGGACCATTGTCTAATATAACGCAAACACGACCATTGCTGGCAATTGGTCCTTCGTAGTACCTACACACTACAGAAATTATTCAGGAAGTCAATCAGTGTACTGAAGATTTTACATATCGGCTAGTTAAGCAATTGTATTATTGCATTGAAAACAATTCTGTTATTTGCAATTATTTTGAAAATTTACCTTAGTGCTCCCGGGAGTAAGTAGCGGATCATCACCATCGAGTGACACTTCCCAAGCTATGGAATTGCGTTTCGAAGGCGTGGTAGTAGCGGGCGGCGGTGGCGGGAACGATTCCTCCAGAGAGTCGTCAGAAAAGTGTTCCTCGTCATTGTCCCTCGTTCTACCCTCCATCACATCCTCCGTAGATCCTCTACACACTTCTCTATGTCTTTCCATAGAACCGGCGAGAGTCCGCGGAGGTATTTTACATTTGGGCGATAGCATTTCCCCGTCCGATCGGCTATCGCGTTTCATATTGCCCATTTTCGTGTTTGAGGGTGATATTTTTTGTATGTTGTATGTTGGCGAATGGGATTGTTTATTGTATTGTATATTTGGTCCGGGATAAATGGTTACTGGGTGTTCATTGTATGGTTTGTCGCTGAATTCGCTCGAGAAACCCATGAAAGGGAAAACTGGAGGTTTCTCCATGCTGGGTGATATTTTTTGATTTGGAGGAGGTCGAGGCGGTAACCATGAAGGCGCGTCGGGCTGTGGTGGACGGGCGCCATGTTGAAGGGAAGCGAACCTGTATGCCGCCGCCGGTGGTTGTTGTAACCGGAACCCGTTCGTATTGTCATCTTTCTCCCAACCATATGGCCGTTGATGCCTCGTTTTTGGCTGAAAATAATTATACATTGAAAGAGCAAATACTATAGCTATGGTTTATTTCATATGTTTTTTTACGTATTATATTGAACATAATGACAAACAGGATATATGTTTTTTTTTCTTGACAAAGAAGCTCTTGGCCTTCATCTCACCATGATAGTAAGTGACGATAAGATCGAAAATGGAATTGAGCTTTACTTGGAACCCTCAACCACAGGACTGGCTATCTTACCATTAATTGTCGGAACACAATAATGCTGTTAACATATAAAATGGTGGTAAATAGCCAGGTGGACTTGAAAAAAGTCCTACCACCATCCAAACAGAGTAGAAATTTGTACTATCCTCGGAATTGAATCCGGGACCTCTGGAATTCCGGTGGACAAACCACTAACAACGGAGGTGGTTAGTATGTATTGGAATATAGCCTTAAAAACTAGTCATATAATCCGATACTGACGAAATTGGCTACTAAGCAATCTGTTTGAACTTTGAATTAGCGCCTCTCCAAATCCGGGTCGTGAATGTGAAAAATCACTAGGCTTAAGTAGACTCGAAGCGATTATGCAGTAATTTGGAGTTCTAGAGTAGCGCGAAGTTAAACCTATCCATAAAAAGGAAAATAATTTAGCACGAATGTGATGAAAGTGATACAAATATTGATGTTAGTCTATTTACTCACAAAAGTGGTTTGTGTGGCTGTTGTAATTCCGTTAACACTAATTATCGAATCTAATTTTTCTTCTGCAGTCCTTTGGTCTATTGATGTGGTGCGTTTTGCGGAGTTTGCAGGAGATACTCTGAAAATAATTTTATTAAATGGTTACACTAATTGGTTTATTACAATTTCAAAAATATTTAAAAAAAATATTATTATTTGATGGATTGCTGTTATTTGATTTGCCGGCAAGTTGTAAGGCATTGCTTGCAATTAGTTCGGAATACGTAGCAACTTTACTTAGAGCGATTTGTAAAAATGTGCGAGGTCTGTTATCAAATTTAGGGGAAAAAAGATTCCATACAGGAGAGATGAGAATGTTAAAATAGATGTGTGAGTAAAGAAAGTTTGAAAGGAACTCTGGTGACAGAAACACTGAAAGGGAATCGCTTGGCTTGGTATGGATACGTTACGCGAAAGAATGTAACGGACGTGACTAGGAGAGTGATGTCTTTGAATATAAACGGATGGAGGGCAAGAAGAAGACCGCAGAAAAATGGATGGTTATGAAAGAGAAGGTGTAGACGTGGAGATGACGACTGATAGAGACAAATGGAAGAGAAGATATATTGTACCGATCCCTAATAAATTGGGACCAGGATAGGAAGAAGAAGAAGATCCCAATGTTACAAGCGATTTCTTATAAGGGATTATGACTGAAATATTCTGTTAAGTCTGTCAGAGAGAACACGGATTGGACTCGTATTTTTTACTTTATCATTTAAACAAGTATCTACATAATGACGACAATACAGTGCGTTGAAATGACATGTTTCGTACACTTTTTATTCGAAAGTGACATCACAAGCACTCCTAAACTTGGGACTATATCTTTTTAAATATTACTCATTTGATTATCGATGATATCGTAATCTTATCACTTGTGTATCTAAAAGAACCTGATAATTTCTATACTTCAAACACTTAAAAGCTAAAATAAATTATTTTTAAATAAAAATAAAACCGCCTTCAAAACTAAAAAAATCGGAAGAATTAAAAATTTAGTTTGCAAAAATCTAAATGTTTTTTTTGGTTGAGGTCGGTGCCAACCTCAATAATTCGAATAAACGTTATCACTTGTATTTGGGACCGACCTCCAAAAAAACATTTATAGATTTCTATAAACAATTGTTTATAGAATTATATTTTCACTCAGTCATCATCCCTACTGCCTGTCTTATGTTTGTATTCTTTTTGGAATATTTGAAACAAACAAATAATTGTTTGATTGATGAACATGCATTAAGTGTACGAGGGATTATTAAATTTTTTTATTCTATTATTAATGAATTATGATTGGAGTCAAAAATGCCCATACTTTGGCAGCAATGTCGAGATGATGCGCTCGGCTTCCTCCGGCGGCGGCGGCGAGTGAGGTGATGGCGGGTCTGGTGGCGACGGTTCCTCATGCTCTTCCGTTGGACGGAAACCAAGCGCGAACTTCGCTCTGGAAACACAATAGTGTTTAATGTAATTTATTTTTAAGAAGTGAGAATTTTATATAGTGTACACTAACATTATTTTTGAGTCTTCAATCTTCTGACCTAATAGTGAAGATAGTTTTTGGGACTTTGGTCACTTTTCGCACTTTTTTCATTTTCGGAAATAAGGAAAAATTATCATTTCATTTCATTGACCGAAATGTAAAAAAGGCGTCACTTTCAGAAATGTTCTGAGGTACCTACACGTGTAGTAGATTCACATTCATTTCGACAATGTTCAATTTAGTTCTGTGTTTCATCAACAACAGCTCATATAAGGGGATTATCCTAGTTCTCTAGAGTAATTCGCCTCATGCGTAGTCTGTCTGTCCACTATTATGTGCCGTTAGCGTATTGGTTATTTACTTTGTAGATCCTAAGACGTTCTCATAAAGGCTTTGAATGGAGTATCCCAGGGTTTAGTAGGTAGGTTTTCCTTCCACGGATGACGAAAATAGAGTCCCACTGCATTGGACCGTAAAGGGAATGGTTTCAAGTTGGGTCCAAATATGATCACATTGCCTTTGATGGTGACTGCAGGTGGCCTTTTCAGCGTCAACGGGTTTTGATGACGAGGACACTGGTGGGTTATTTGACCTATAATTTAAGCATCCCTAGACGATTTCTAGTCTGCGAACATCTCCAGCGCGTCTCTACACCGATTCGATCTACCCGGAATCTCTAGGGCGTTTAGAGTCTGAAAAATGCGCAGTGTTTAAGGGTACCGACGAATTGCAGAGCATCAGGGCACGACCGGGAATTCATGGAATAGTGAATCCCATAGCCAGTATTAGAATGAATATCCTGGTAATGGCCTATCTAAGGCCAGAGCATTACAGGTTCTTCAAGCCCATGGACATAGTTAGACCGATGGCCTACATATTCAAGGAGCATCGAGTAAAGGGACAAGGGAGACACAAGAGATTCACGGTCCCACCATAACATAAGATGAGATAAGGGTGCTTCTAAAGGACCTAGGCAGAGGCGCACCGTGTTGTAAAGCAACGGCCTGCCTGGTGGTAAACAGTCACCTTAGCCTATAGACGTGTGCAACACTGACGTGTCATTTGCCGATCCTAGTTCCCTTCCATACCCGTGGAGCTCTGGCGACCTTACTCACCAACAGAATCACAACACCAAAAAAATATGATGTTATTCGACTGTGGTATTCTGTAAGATGGAGGATACTACCCCAGTTCGGGTTGCTCCAAATTCGGCTGTTATTAAAAGAGGTTTTATATTTGTTTAGGTATATGTTCTTTAATATTTCTCTTATCAAACAGTTCTTTGTTTTTTTGATATCACTTATTCTTACCTTTTACGACATGTATGTATATTTTCCATCAATAAATTTAGTTTTCTCGAAGTTTTATCTTTATTTGCAACATATTTTCTATCACACACTATGAACAACCGAGTGTTCACATGCCTGTGCTTGTAGAGATCCTAATATTGCTTCTACGTCTGAAGCAGGGGAGGAATGTGTGGTTGTTCCAGACGAAGAAGAATCTGCTGTTGTGCGTGCGGTTAACAAAGTGAGTTGCAGTAAGAGTTCTGATTTTGCATATCTTGTTCCATATGAAAAGGAACCGTGGACGATAAGTGAAGTGCGATCTAGAACACTAATCCGCTGTGCCCTACCTCGACGAAACATGTGTACATACCTTCTCCCGTTCATGCTCATATATCCATCGTCCTCGGAGGTATGGCCGGCCAGCGGCGAGTCGTCGTCGGTGGCAGGTGTGGCGGGCGTGGCAGGTGTGGCGGGCGTGGCCAAAGGTGGCGCACGCGCCTCCAGCGACCGTGGCTCGCCACCCTCGTCGTACTCGCTCAGCACTTGGTCTAAGAGCTCCAGCGACCGTTGCACGTCATCGCAGCCTCTGAAATAGCATAAATGTTTGTTTTCAATACCTCTGCAGATGTTTTTTATTTGCTTGGGTTGTGTGGACGTGCCAAAGGTCATCGCCATAACAATAGTGTTAAAAGCATTGTTCTGACAGCCTGTGATGAAGTCCCTTAGTGGTTGAAGGTTTCAGGTGAAGTTCGTTCCACATTCACCCTTATAAAATTATTAGTTAGGTATTCAATTTGCACGAAAAGTTCAGGAAATATGACTGAAATATCGATTCAATAATGCATTGGAGTATTAGGCCAACAATATTTATCTCCTATCTTGCAAAAAGCATATTAGTTCAGTGCACATATTAATCTATTCGTAACAACGATATTGTAACCTAAGTATATAGGTATTAGTAATATAAAAACTTCTAGAATCATAATAGGTAATAATAGATAATAAAAGGTCACCATTTAAAATCTTAAAATAAATTAGATCGTGTTAACAAAACATTAAAAGAATTTAAAAGTGTTCAAAGTAAAGTGTAAACAAAAAATCCGCGTAAGCTTAACAACCCTTTTTCATGAAACTTGTAAAAGAAACATTTTAGTTTTACTTTCTGAGCTAGGTAACGCTAGGGAAGTGATTTATAACGTTAAAGTGTAATATCTCACCCATGCCTATCTCAATTCTGAAAGCTTATTCGTTTTAGCTCCAAGGTATACGAACTACGTCTTGGACGAAATAATTTGGCAGGCTCCTTTATTGACAATAAAAATAAATGGTTGGTCAACGCACCTGTTATCGTCCTTCAAAATAGGGTGATAATGATAAAGCATAATAATAAAAATATAGTGTTAGTAGGTATTATGTAGGTATGAGAAAGTGTATTGTTTCTAAAGCACCCGGAAAATACTTTCTTGTGGATTCGAGAAATACCAATTGATTTTTCATCCCACCACCTCGGAAAGTGTAATTTTGCGCTTCGAAATCTGGCTGGAAAATTCTATTTTATTCGCTTGAGTGGCAAAGTAGATTTGAATTTAGAACATCACATATAATGAGTACTCAATATAATTGTAAATTCAAAACGTCATTAAACCTATTTAATGTAACCTCTATGGTGCCAAATTTATGATTAGAACTTTTTAAATTGTGAAAAAATTCTTTTTCATTTTGTCATTTCCTCGCTGAGGTGGGATGAAAAGTTACGTATTGCACTCGAGTGGAAAGATTTTTCACCTTGTGCTCGTTTGTTTCCCTCGCTGACGCTCAGGATTCTAATTTAGAATCACTCGCTGCGCTCGTGATTCAACTTTAGAATCCTTCGCTTGCTCGGTCATCCAAATCGAGCACGCGGTTAAAAAGGAACTTTCCACTCTTGTATAATAAATAACTATTAATTTGCTTCTTCTAAATCTGATAAATTTTCAATAATTTAAATTTCCTATACATGTATTTATTCAATCACTGGTAATGATATTATAGTAAAAATATATTATCATTGACCACAGGACACTAGTTTTGTAGTTTACTCACAAAACTAGCCCAAAAATGTTGCTATTTTTACCGGTTAGCAAAAATCAAAATAGTTCTTTATTTAAATGGACTAGTGCTTTTATAACGTCCAAAAGTCTACCACGGTTTTGGGAAGAAATAAGCTTAAAAACTGTCTCAGAATACAAAACAATGTAGTACAATACATACAACGATGCGGCAAATATAAGTGGCTACCATTCCAAAGCGAACTAAGAAATGCAACTCATTACTGTCGCACAATCAAGAAGTGGAATTGATTGCCAGCACATGTGACAATCCTGTGTCATCATTCAAAAGAGGCATGATGAAGAACCTTGCAGGTCGGCAATGCGAGGGTGGCTAGTACGATGCTTTATCTATCTTTGTATTTGGACTTCAGTTCTGCTTACCATCAGGTAGAATGGAGTTATTTACTAGATCTTATTATAAAAAGTGATCTCCTAGGGGACCTGCAGGCGTATTAGCTAACTTTTTTTTGACAGTTAGAGTATATAACCACCAGCAAATAACATGTCCAATTGCATTGCTGTTTTACACGACAAGTATCATAATATCGTTATAGCTAAGTAGTAATGGATCAGTAAATAAATAGCTCGGTGGCTACCACTTTTACCTGTTAAAAAAAGTTATCGAATAGGTCGGCTGGTTCCCAATTATTGAAATCTGATATAAGTAAGTGGCGATACAATAAAATTAATGGTTGCCTTCGTCAATTATGGCGAAGGGTAAATAGATTCATTAGAACTTATAACATACTAGCTGTCCCGGCCACGCGTCGCTGTGGTAATTTCATACTACTGACCTATTACATTGTATCTCCAGGAAAAAAAATATGACTACTTATCAAGATGAAAACTATCCTATCTCTCAATTTGGATCAAACTGCACACGTACTGTACATATTTGATTAAAATCGGTTAAGTAGTTTAGGAGTCCATCGCGGACAAACCACGTGACACATAATTTATATATATTAAGATTATGATTATTTCAACATACAATTTCATCATAAGATTTCAGTCTTGATAATTTGTTAAGTTTCATTCTAAGTTTAACGGATAAGGATCACGATTATCTAGATCATTCCATAAAAATGTCATAATGTAGCCTTTAAGCATCAGAATTACTTACGGCCTGCAATGAAATTCCTTACACTCGATACATAAGCGAATTCTTTGGATGAATTCAAATTACAAGCGTGCAATTTCCGCGAGGGTTTTCTAGTTGGGTTGCCATACTAAATAAGTCGGTAACAAGTAGCGGCAAAAGAGGCGAGGTCGCAGCACTCAATTCGCCGAGATAATGGTAAATTGAACTCATTTCCTCGCGAGCACCACCGCGTCTCCGCTTCGAGAATATTTCCTTAGGTGCGCCATTAGTTTCGAGTTATGTAACAATAACGATATAGTTTTGGCACTATCTTGAAATTAGCACAACATCTATTTAAAATGTATTATTAGGGAAGATAATTGTAACTTCTACGACAAAATATCTTGTGCTTTTTGCCCTATTGAACTACCATTTACTTACAATAAATTATCTATTTTAAACTTAAAGCGCAAACTCTCTATTCTTGTCACTTCAAAGGGCAGACTGGTAGCGTTATTTACTTGACCTTATCTGTTCAGATTTTAAAAGTTTTATTTACTAGACACGTAGGTAGGTACGCTGTGAAAAGGTTATTTATGATCTGAGGTTAATCCTAACTTCTTCGTAATTATATGGCTAGTAAAAATTTAATTTATGGACAAAATTTTAGCTACGTAAATACCCAAAAAATAACAAATGAATCGTCATTGCTGCCGAGGGTAAGTAGGTATACAAAAAGACGAAAACTATAAGCATTCATTGGAATCACGTGCGGGCTGGTGTAGGATCTTTTGTGCTGCAGAGGGAAGCCAGGATCAGTGCCTGGAACTGACTATGGGCAGGTTTTCAGAGGTCCCCTTATAATGCATCAGCACCACAGAACTTTCTGTTCTGTGATCTGCACTCATCTACACTTCCCTGGTTTTTCTTTCTGTCCATCCATATTTTGTACGGTTCCTCGCGCCGCGCTTTAGATACGCATTGGTTGAAAGCGCTAATCTCTCGAAAACTACTGATTCAAATTAATATTTTTTTTTCGTTGGATAGTCCATTTATCTAGGAAGGCTCTAGCCTTAAATAACATCACTCTACGACCAATAGGAACTGAGCATCAAACTGAAAATGAAACATCTTAAAAAAAAACAGGAAATCGCGGGCACTGGAGCTATTAGATAATAATAATAAAAGTAAAATAGAACTATAGTGTGTATCAAAATATGACAGCTCATGGCTCTTTTTGCGTAGAGTAAACTTTGAAAAGTACGCATGTTGCTCGCGATTGCACCTAGTCTTATTGTAAACTAATTTGTGCATATTAATGATAATCGTATACAAAACAACATAAGTAATATGTCGCAGACAGTTTGTGTGAATCCACAATTTACAAACGGCGTGGTGTGTTTGTAAAATTTGCATTAAGAAATGTGCCGAAGGCAAAATAAAGACATTGGAACATTGAACTCTACCACAAATAGTTTATCCTGATTTGACAAAAAAACAACTTTGAACCAATAATCATTCCTGACTACTATAATTTTTAGAAAAAGGGTTTTTCGACTAGTGTTCGAGATTTTTATGGTCTAGTAGACACCTGCCGAAATTACGACATTATATGCAATGGGTCTTTGTAAACTGCGGAATCATACAAATTACCTGAGACATCAGAATCCGTAGAAGATGTTACTCTATCAATAAAGTGTACGCCACAAAAAGTGTAGTCTCGTTAAAGGGACGTGCTGCAGAAAAGAATTCATTATGTTTAAAGGCAGTTCTTCCTCAATGTGGCGAGTGGTTCTAGTGCCGCCCACAAAGCAGCCCTTTTCATACGAGAGGTGCTCGCGACTCTCGATAAGCCCTCGTTCAAATGGGGATGGGCGACATATTTGTTCAAAGAACTACGGTAGCAGTTTTTAATTAAATATAACACGAAGTTTATTTCAAAGTATAATATAAACTAGTCCGCCGTGGTTTCGCAAGATGTTAATACTATAGAAAACGAGACCAAGTTTTCATTTCATAAGGAGATTTTAAAGCGTCTAAGCATTTATCATGACTGTTTTTTTTTTCGATTCATGCATATTTCGTTTTGGGTTTAATTTGTTATCATTATAAAACACTTCACATAATGTCTAATAAAATTATAAATAACAGGCGGCCCACGACTTTGGCCATGAATATTTTTTTTGAAATAAAATATAGTCTATGTTAACTCAGTGAAAAAGTAGCAATCTAACGGTGAAATATTTTTTATATTGGTTCAGTAGTTTTTGAGGCTTCAATTATAAATCTTTTCCCTTTATAGATATATATTCGAAAATGTTTATACCCCAAAATCCCTATATCGTACAAAATAACAAATAAAAGTGCAAGCCTATAAAATAAGTAGGTTTGCCTTTTTGTTTTTACCAAGAAAAGAATGGAAACTGTTATTGAGCAGACTGTCGACGAGTTTTCAAGTTCGGATACTTTATGAGCGAGGAAACAGTGTAGACAATGTGGAAATCGTGTAACTTCGTTGTTCGAATATTTACATTTGTCGCCTCGTGAATCATGTTATGTGATCGCTAAAATTATTAATTTTATTTTATTGAATTTAGATTTTTTTATCTCTATGTCTCTCGAGGTTTATCATATGACTTCATCCCATTTGGTAGTAAGGGGAAGGGGGAAGTGGCGTTGTGAAAGATAGGTGGAGCATTAAAGACGTTTCTTTCTTTCTTTCTTTTTTTTCTTTATATTACGAGATGGCAAACAAGCTTGCGGCCCACCTGATGTTAAGTGGTCACCGCCGCCTATAGACACTTGCAATATTAAGTGTAAATCACTGAACACCGCAAGTGCGTTTGCCATCCTGGGGACTAAGATGATATGCCCTCCATGCCCAGTAATTACACTGGCTACCTATCCCTTCAATCCGAAACACAGCGAACTGCTTCACGGCAGACATAAGAAGGCGGTGGTACCTACCCAGACGACCCTACATATGGGTCTACCACCTAGTGCAAGCAACTAAGTAAATGAATGGAACTTTTTACTCCTTAATTCAAAACGTGCACTAAGGTTAGTCGTGGTTTAAAACTGATGCTAACTCTGTCTTTCATTCAGCAAATAAAAGTGACAACATCAGTTTTAAAGACTACTTAATATTTAAAACGAAGTAATAAAATCCAATAGATAACTTAAAAATACATCTAAACCTAATTCTCTCTTCTCTTCTTTAAAATCTCACACAATGCTGTTAATTGTCATAGCTACAGAAAAAGTTATTGTTTAGTAACTTAATTGGTACTATACAATAACTTTTTCTGCAGTGTACTTTGATAAGTATAGCTTAGAAGTGGATCCTGAAAGCCGCGTGTATTACAGTCTCGAAAAGCCTTCGAGAGGTGGCCGCTATCCCGGCGAGTGACCGGCTTGTCTCGGAGGATCTCGCATCGAGAGCTTCATTAGTACGCCCACTAATGATCTCCGTGCTATCTACAGATTGGGTTGACTTTCCCTGGCCGTTTTCTTTGGAAATGCTGAGAATAAAAATCGGATATCGAGCAGTAGGTAATTGAACGCTTTTTAACAATTTGCGACTTTTTTTTGCTTCGTAAAAATAATACTTTTAGGTATTTAAGTGTCTCTTAAAAATAATACGTCTCTTTTACGAATTTAATAGGATTAAATAATTGCTTATGTAAGCAATGTTTTTACAAGTGTAGGTAAATTTTGATGATGAGCACATCAGATTATCCGTTCGGATTTGGATGGAGCGGCTTCCTTAAGGTAACCTTCCAGTTTACAGATTTTCGTAATACTGTTGTCGGCGAATAAGGTATCAAGAAAGAGTTTATAAAAATTCATTGATGCTTTGGATGAAACGGCTTTAAAATTATACTTAAATGTCTTTTTCAAAATGACAAATTCCTCTAAAACAGGAGTCTTTTTTTACAAATGTATTTAAGAAATATGTCTTTTTTATACGCAAACAATAGGCGATAACTGTGGCTGTAACTGAAATTAATTTCGTTCGTAGAGCTTTGACTTATGTAGCGCTACTGCGGCGTGTAAGGAACTCGTACATGCGCTGAAGTTGCATTGCGTTTTCTTATGACGCAGGTAACAATATCATTTCTCGTACGACTTGCCAATGTTCGACTCGGGAGTTGTTTGTATGTCTGTGTGTATTGCATTGTATTGCCAGGCGGCTCAAAGCGGAGCACTCAGCATGAGTGGCGCGGCGGCGCGAGGCGCGTGCCTGCCTTTGTTTTATTTCACCCACACTACTCCGCTTTGGAAACTTTTAAGAGGAACTTCAAATTGCATTTCTCTTTAGTATAAGCTGTATGATGATTAGGTAACGTTTACTAGTTCACCACGAAAAGTTTATCACGCGTCTTGATACAGAAAAGATTAACCCTAGTTAGATTGTGTCACGTGCGGCTAGTTCGTTGTTGAAAATTTCAAATTCTTTCGTTATTCATAGTCAATTACATTCTTTATTGTATAGTGACGTGATACTTGTATCAAAGGCGTTTAAACGAAGACAAATTTTATTAAGTTGCGGTTATTTTTTGCTTAGAAATTATTTCGAAGATTTCAATTTATGTTTTGGAAATTTTAAAATCTTTCTTTCGCTTTCACTAAGGGGAAAAAGTGTTGAAGTTAGTTCGTAAAGTTGCTGTTATTATATTCTATTTATTTGTAACCGACTTCAAAAAAAGGAGGTGGTTCTCAATTGGACTGTATGTTTTTTCATGCGTGTGACCTTCTAACTCCTTACTGGGTGTACCGATTTTGTAGATTCTCATGTGGTCCCATTTAAATTTGATCTAAATCTGACTAGTAGTTTTTGAGTTATCCCTAATAATGCCTATTTAAATGACATCGATGATATCCTTATCATTTAATTACTTGTTGGTCTGAAAGATTTCGAGATAAAAATTTATATACTTCGAACGCTAAAAATAAAAATAAAAAATTTAAATATAATAAACCGCATTCAAAACTGGAAAAGGAGAAATAAAAATTTTATGTAAAGAAAATTAAATGTTTTTTGAAGTCGGAGCCAACTTCAATATTTGGAATAAATGTAGTCACATGTATTTGGGACTGACCTCAAAAAAACGTTTAGTGATTTTTACACATATTTTTTAATATGAGTAAAAACGGGAATTAATGCGATCAATTTACCTTTTAAATGCCTGACGTTTCAGCCGGGCTACACTGAAACGTCAGGCATTTAAAAGATAAATTAATCGCGTTAATTCCCGTTTTTACTCATATTAATTATGCAACGCGAAAATTTAAAAGTGATTATAAAATTTTTATTTCTCCGTTTTGTTTTGAATGGCTTTTTTTCACTTCGATTATCGATCGAAGTGAAAAAAAAAGCCATTTTTGAAATGCATTTTATCGAGACATTCCTGGACGAACCATAGTTAAAATTGCTTAAGGCTTTTCTAGGATTTCTCCTTAAACACAATAGCATGAAATCGAGTGTACTACTATAAGAAACCATTCCATTTCCTCGTATAATATTATGATAATGCACAACATATCAAATCATGGCTGTATTATACAAAGCACAAAGGGTCTGAAATCCTCAAAGAACCTCCAAGGAACTTTGGATGTTCCCACCGTTAGTAGGCCTACATCTTGATATGGCGAGGTGGGTACTACTATACGTATTTATGCGGAAATGAGTGCCGCGAGGCGGAAGTGCAAAAGCCCCCCTACCCCCTCGGCCGTCGACCCCGCCGAGCCTACAACATGCCTTGGCATGCTTTGATATGCGCCTCTTAACAGTATGCATCTCGGAAAAATCACTCGAAGATCAATCACGGTACGACGCTTGCATACGTATGTGGAGCTGTATTGTATTGTGAAATCGCTTCTTTTCCCTACCAGTTTTAAAATATTATTAAGTCATTTATTGCCTTACTATTTTAAAATATAATTTGTCAGTTTATTTTCGATATATTATTACTTTTTCTTTTCTGAAGGACCTAGAAAATGTAGCTAGGATAGGTATTTTATTATTATTTCCGATCGTAAATCAGAATATTTTCTAATTGAATTTTTATTTCTGGTTTCATAATTGAAAACTAATTTACTCACTACACAAAAATCAATTTATTTTACAAGTAATCCAAGAACCTTTCTTAAAGTTTCTGCTTTGGTCGTAATTCAGCTGGTTCCACAAAGTTAAAAACTTGCCCAATTAGTTGCTGCCGAAACTTTTATGTTGTTAGTTCGTCCGACGCAGCTTAGAAATTTAATAAGCACCGCTGTATTGCCTTTGTTTGGGACGACCGCCTCAGTGGTTTATGAGGAATTAGATTCACATGTCCCGGCTTCGATCTCCAGAAGAGTACAAATGTAAGCTCGGTCTGATTGGTGGTTGTTTTGGTAAGCTTGTTGGAATACTAGAAAAAATACACTGAAAAAAATCAACCTGTCTCAGGCGGGAATCAAACCAAACATCTTCCGCAATCAGGGCGGCTACGGATTGCGGAAGATGCTGGAATCGATTCCCGCTTGAGGCAGGTAGATCTTTTCAGTGTATTTTTTAGTATTAAAAATATTTACGCGTTTGTAAACGCAAAAATTATTCTAGCTTGTTTGAAGCTTGTCTGGCAGGTCCACCACTCATATCAAATATTTTCACCATAACAATAGTGTCATCATTTACAGTACATTAATTTTTTTTAGCAAGTGCTGCTCAACTGTGCCCTGCCTACTACTATTCAGTCAGATTCTTATAAAAAGTTGGTTTATTATAGAACATATTTATTAATGTAATTAATGTAGTTATGTATTATACTTATTTAGAATGTATTTATTTGGTATGTTATGATCTAAGTATGTATTATACCTATACATTTATGATTGTATATAGTATTGAATATGTATTTCTGTCCGTGTACCGTACCTATTTATATGTAGTAGTAGTACTAGTATAGTATTACATTATCTGTGGTAGTAATAGTATGTATTTTATTGTATTATATATCGAGATAGGTATGTGAAATGTAATTAGTTTTTAATAAGTATAATTTTAAGTGCATCTTAATTACCCTGTCAATGCGTTTAATATTTATTCCGTCTTATCCATCCAAAGGTTGTCTGGAAAAGATCGCTCTTAGCAATAAGACGGCTAATTGTACAATTACCTTGTAATAATGTTAATTGTATTTATATCTTTTTGGTGTACAATAAAGAGTAGGTATATCTTTCTAAGATAGTCAGATACTTCATGGTTGAAGGTTCCGAGTGAAGCTTGCTTACATTCACCCACGTAGCATCAGGTGAAATGAAGACCTAGTAGCTCTCAGAGTATGATCCGTGTAGTAGCTTGACCAAGTATAAAAAAAAGATTCACGTCAACACGTTTTACTTTTATATTCAAATCAAAAACACTACGCACGTTGGCTATACCCAAATTGTTAGGGCACAAAAATGACATAATACGTGACCGAAATATCTACACCGCGTGATATTAGGGTAAGATGTACCTATTATATGAAATGGTCCACGAATATTGATAGTATACTACTGAAACCCAGGAAATTGAAACTATAGCATAAGTTGCAGGGAACTTCATCTGTATTGGTGTGTATGGTTTATAGCTCACACATATAGTATCGCTAGTATCGGCAGTTTCCATGGAACTGTGTCTATTAGTTTTCCATGCATGAGCAGACATAAGCCAGTAAAATATATTTGTGTTGCAATACAGTAATTTAGTCAGACATAGGCTTAATTATTTTTTCATTGCCAAATTAGTTTCACCAAAGTAGACAAATAAATTATATAAACATACATAAAGTCACGCCATTTTCCCGTAAGGGTAGACAGAGATATTTCATAAATATATAGGCAACAACTTTAGTAATATTAGGGTTCCGTATCCAAAGGGTAAAACGGGACCGTGGTAGTTGAAATTTTTACAGATGATGTATTTTTGTTGCCGCTATAACAACAAATACTAAGAAACAGAATAAAATACATATTTAAGCGGGCTCCCATACAACAAACGTGATATTTACTTTCTCGTAACGTAGTATAGAGGAAGTCTTGTAATCGTCAAAAAATTCGACCTCGAGATTTTGACGGATTTACACGTTTTGGACCTCCCTGAGTCCAAAAATATATTTTTTGAAATTATGTCTCTGTGTGTGTGTCTGTGCGTTAGCACGATAACTCGAGCATGCTTTAACTTATTGCAACCAAATTTAACATACGTATATGACATCAAAATATAAGGTTCTATCAAATTTTGAGCCGTCAATCACGAAAGTTAAGCAACCAAGTGCGCGGTCGGTACTTGGATGGGTGACCAAAATTTAACATGCATGTATGACATCAAAATATAAGGTTTCTATCAACCTTTGAGTCGTTTCCGGTATACGAGAAAGTCAAGGGAGACCACTCCCGATTTTTTTTGCTTGTTTTTGCTCGATATTGATAATGGCAACAGAAGACGCTTGATATATTCACAGAATATTAAGTTAAATATTCACTTTAACAATAAATAATTAAATTAAAAGAAAACAAATGTTTAAGGAGGCACGGGGCACACATATAACAAACGTGATTTTTTTTCTCAATATTCATAACGGCAACCAACAGGTACACGCTTGAAATATTCACAGAATATTTATTTTATTCTGTATTAGTATTTGTTGTTAAAGCGGCAAAAAAATACATAATCTGTGAAAGTTTTCTTTTCACTTTTTGGATAGTGTTGATAAAATCTATTGCTAATGGTACGGAACCCTTCGTCCACTCTTGTCGCGATCGCGATAAATTGTGATAAGTACTAATCATTTCGGATTGAAAATGTTCTTTATAAGACTACTACTATTAGAATAGTATTATATTATCTGTGCTACTGTTTATTGAACTTATATTTAAAAATAAAAAGTGCTGAGTGACAGCACTAAGGTACACTTAGTTAATGTGTATACAGATTACACAAACAGACACGGCTCATCCACGTTAGTGACATAAAAATACAATGCCTGTGTTTAAATTATGAGACGTTTAATGTACTTATTAATTCATAAGCCAAGCATAAGCCCCACTAGTGTTGAGCCGCAAGACGTAAAGTCAAATACCGAACACTCAAAATACACACGCGGTTGACTTTTACCGGAAAATGTTAACCATCTTTCTTGTGTCGGAAGGAAGCTCTAAGGAGCTGCCAATAAACGCGGCGGTCTGTACCAACACCTAGCTCGAATCCAAAGGCAATTCCACGCCCTTTGTACGTAGCTCTAAGGTTGACATTACAAAGTTTCGTTTTATCGTCTGCAGCGGCTTAAAGCAATTTTGTAAGTCAATATTGAACTTTCAGCGTCTAGTAATTGAAGAGTTCAAATATAATGGGGTAACTATAGTCGTATGCGGTTTGATGGTTTTTAATTGTTTGTTTACTTTTCCAAAGTTTTTATTACCATGACCTGAATTGAATTTCCTATATCAAAGTCAGCATTAAATTGAAACTGCTAGTTTGGTTATAGTATAAAACTACTACTAACTAGACTATATACGAATAATACCAATTTCCAGTAAAAATAAGAAGTACCTTTGTCAGTGAAAAATTTACTGATTTATGATCTTACGATGATAAGATATTCTTTTTTGTAACTATGTATTTATTTCGCGCGTGTGGCACGCAGACATATTATGTCTGCCTGTTAGTTGCATTTTTCATACTACCCTCGGAGGGGCCTGCCACTTAACGCCATTTTGGTGTTTTATTTTTGTGCCACTTGTCTGATTAAAGTAAACAATATGATTTGACTTTAGTAATGTTCGATTCAGGGACATAATATTTGTCGTTTAACAATTTCGCTCCCTTCATACAATCCACGCTGCCGCTATTGAGAGGATGCCTACTTTTGAGTAAGTTTGATTCTAATTACCCAAATTGCGTTCACGCCGGATATTAAGCAACGACATATGTAGATGGTGAAGGTATCTTTATTACATACATAGTGAATTGATTAGTTATATAACTTAAAAAAAAAATCTAAGATTTGGGCTATTTTCAAAGTAAGTATTAATAACATTTTAGAAATATTCTCTCTAATCTGTGTTTCATCACACGTCTTAACTGATAGGTGTCTTAAGGAAGTTCTCAATTTGAGTTTACTGCATTTATTTTGTTATTTTCCGGTGACATATACATGTTATAAAATTGTAAAACAAGTGAGCGATACTCACTAACTGAAATAAATATATTTATTGTAAATAAATACATTCTGCTTAAAATAAAAGATGGATTTAAACATCTACGGTTCTGTGTTTTAAAGTAACCGTTAATTTAAAATTAATCTTCTGTGGGCATTGGCATTAACGCCAGTACTAACCCTGATCACGAGGCGACGGCATTGATTGTAGGCGTTAATTAAGAAATTAGCTTTGGTCTCGTCAAGTCAATAAAGGCGACAGCGTAATTCCCATCAACACGTTATTAGGCTAAGTAAGCAACTGCCGTCCTGCCTGTGTATATTTAGGACATGCTCGTTAAGAAATGTTAAATTATACGTAAACATAAAATTATTATACAAAAATACAGTAAGCTTCATCATTTGCCTCTCAAAGAAAAGTAAATTACATAAACTTTTTCCACAACTAGATGCATTATTAGGTCATAATGTGTATAAGATTTAAAAAAATATGTGTGAAGATGTTAGTCCTAGATGAATTATTATAGTCTTAGTAAAACAATAACAAATCATTTCAAAAAGTTACGAAGTGTTAAATGTTCTTTTGGTTGATATAAGAATTTTTCAATAAGACTACCATTGAAATTTCTTAAAACGACCAGCGAGATTAAGTACCTACCATCGACATTTTTCTCTAAGGTATCTGTGGAAATCTCTATACGATGTAATTAATTTATTGGCCAATTAAGGTGAAATACTCAGGCTCGGTAAGCACCGTATTACTTCTGGCTGCTAGTTACAAACGCATTTAAATTTGCATAGAGGGAGAGTTATACTCTCTCTAAATCACGCGAGAACGTCATCGAAATTGCGTATGCGAGATGCGTATCATTAAAAGGGCTCGGGTGGGACCATTTGTGCTACATTTTAATTTTGAACTTTTGCTCGGAGGTACTCATTTTTGCTTTTATGCGGTTATGCGCAAATGTTGTTAGCATCACAGATTAATTATGCTTTAGGAACGTACACAAGTTGAATTTCATTGCGTTCTTTATTTTTCTACATTGCTTAATTTAATCTAATCTGCACAATAAGTTCTCTGACTTGCGTGTGTTTAATTGCTGGCTATTTATGGAATATATCAATGCCAGCCAGACTATTACTCTCCACTTTCCAGTTCAGTCGATTTACTAAGGAATAAATTGAATTTCATTTATAACATTTCGTCTATTCTTCAGTTGAATGGGTTTCTCCTACTTAATGTATTGTATTTCTTAATTACACATTTCATTTATCGGTATTAAATCACATATCAATCTTCGCTCATTTCTTTCAAATGTGATGTCGTTAAAGCGGTTATAATTTCTATATTAAATACGACTAAATGTATTTACTAGTAGACCCCTTCCTTTGAAGTTCATATTAATAGCGAAGTCCATTATTTCTGAGTAGAATTACGAGAATTTCTTGGGACGGTTGCAGTAAGGTTTTTAGCGAGGAGGATTAACAAACGTGTTCTTTGATATTATTTTTTCATTTTTAATAGTAGGTACCTGAAAGAAAAATACTCGAAGCATCTAGGAAACGTACTTTTCAAATATAAACTTTTCATTTCAAACAGGAAAACTGAAGCTATTTAAAAACGTTTTGGCTTTCTGAAATTGTATTAAAATAGAGTACATGCATTAGTATGAAGACAAGATGTTTTGTCTGAATGCAGTGGTATTATCGATCTCTGACCGAAGCCAGACGTCGGACCCGCCAATGAAAAACTATGCTTTTTGTCACACCAACTTTTCCGACCAGCCTTTGCGGTGCGCGGTAACGAGACGACATTGAACCTGGCAAATAAAATACCGCGGAAAATCCCGCAATTTAAATTCACGTCGAAGCTAATGAAGCGAATGAAAGAAATCTCTTTTAGACGCAGTGAAGTTTCATAATCCTGATCGCGGATAAACAAGCAGGATATAAAGTATTTTTTTCTGTAAGTAACGATCTAATACATTTTATTAAACCTCTAGTCATATTATCGTTGAAGCTGCGTGTAATCTGTATACATGTACAAACAATTTAATTATTAAATGCTAGAAAGGAACCCATAAATCATAGTTAATTATCTAGATTTAAATGATTATCTCTTATGCGGGTAACCCTTTTCATAATTTACCACACATTTGCTTTTTGCGGCCACATTGCTAAACACACGCACAAAACCAAAGTAAAATTTGCTCTATATTCATAACATAAGGTTACAATGTAAATACATAAAACAATTTACAAACACAGGGAACACGATATTGGGTAAGAGAGTAATCGTTAATAACATTGGGGTTGCCAGCATCTAATACTGGGCCCCTCTGCGCGCGTACCGTGGATAAGACATGCGCCTTCTCCGTAATTTCGGTTCTTTATAGCATTGATATAAAATGCACATTTGAATGTATTTGTGGAAAATAGTTTAATATTGAAATCTTATCACAGTGAACTCTTATTACTTGAAACTTATTATTAGAATTAAGTAAATGTATGTGGTAACAATGGTCTGGTTTACATTGAGCCATAAATATTTTTTGATGTATTAAAATGTGTTAATGAGACATTTCGCAGTCGTGTTAGAGCGATTAGACGTGCAGAATTTTTATATGGTGTTTTATGGGCTCAATCCATGCGAACATGCAACGCGAATATAAAATTATTGCTTAAACAAATGTACAAGGGCAATTTTGTAACTTTCAGTTAATACTTTGGGTAGCTATGACAATAAAATTGGTAATTAAAATAGAAAACAAAAATAGAAATAAATTAAAGATAATTCAATTAATTTTTTTGCACTTGTAATATAAAGCAGACAAAATTAATAAATAACATCGACGCCCTCCTTCCTGTCGTTGCCCCAGGACGCGAGGGTGCCCGAGGTACGGAGCCGTAGAGCGCAGCAATGTTGTGTTGAAGTGTTGCCAACTTCCAAATATATTAACCCCAAAACTGTCGTAACTTGTCTAATTGAAACCTAGTAGGTACTTTAATTGTCTGCAGCTGCAATGGCTGATCAATAACGTCTGTTTTTCTAAAAGGCAACGGTCTAGGCTAAAGATTTTAAAAGTCTTAAGTGATTAATCTTTTGGTAACACACAAGTATACGGTTCTTCTAATGAGCGGTCATCGTAGCCTATGCACGCCTTTAGAACTACAACAAAACAGCCTTTATATTTCGACCCACTGCTGGGACACAAGGCCTTTGAAACTACATTTATTTCATTTTATATGTAAAATATTAAATATGATATTTCAGTATATTGCTCCATAGTGAAAAATATGTACTTATATCCTATGGAGTACTTCTTGGTTTCCTTGTTACCCTTTATAAAGGGAAGAACCGGTACGCTGGTTACCCCGATGTTGCCATGTAACCATTTGGAGACGGCCCGGATGCGGCAGCATTAGTCGTCTGATTTATACGTCTGGCGGGGTCTGTTGCGTTAATTCTACAAACAATGCACAAGGGTCGCTGTGCAATAAACAAAAGTCTATCGCTTCTTCATTTATAACAAATCTTTGCAGGCGCCTAGCCAAATATTCGACAAGCCGAAGTAGTTTGAAAGTCTCTATTTTGGCTTTAACTCATTTCCCTGTCATTAGTGTCGGTGTTTTCTTGGAAAGTTGTATTCTCAATTCTGGTACTATTTTAATTTCATCATCATTTCAGACGAGACGAGAGACGCCCACTGTAGGACATACGCCTCCCCCAAGGATCTCCAATCCGATAGGTATCTTAATTTACTAGCGTCCTAAACCTTTATAAGTACGTATACAATACGTAAGTACATATTAGCCTATCTGACGTAGTCATAAGTACGCAAAGTCATAAAGCTTTCATAAATTATACTCCGAAAATCTAAACCATAATTTTAAAAGACTAAACCCTAAAAGAAAATTCCCAAACTCTACAACAATTTTTTGATAAAATTTCTCCACATACACCCATTAGTGTTATTCTGTTAAAGTTTCATACTTACTATGATAAAATAAGTCAATAATCATAATTGTCAACTTTCAACTTTGCCCGCCTCGTTGTGGGCGGAGTATTAATTTAAAAGTCTCTCCCAACTTCTCATAATTTTGTCTCAGACTAATTAAAACGATATTCACCATTTACAAAATAATTTTAGAAGCGTGTTTTCAAAATTTGTTTACATGTGTGTTGAAGTAATTTTCAGCAGATAATGGAAATTATTATTAGCTCTTTGTGAATCGTTGATAACAGTTGACTAGACTTTCAATGTAATATGAATTTCCATCAAATTTTAAAATTATAAATTGACATGCGCCTAAGGAACCGCAAATATAAAGAGCGTTGCCTGCGGACATTAGAGGGTTGCTGACAGAGATGTCTTTTTAAAAATCAATATAATCACGGTCGTTTACCTAGCCGCCCCTACAAATTGTCCAACCCTATCACAGAGGTGCACTTGAGACTCGCCGCGCTAAAAAGCTGTGGGTAAAATTTGATCCCATACCCCTCGGCCCTGCCCTATGCCTGTACCTATCTGCAGTTAATTATCTGCGTGCAGAGGGGAAGATTGGGGAAGTCGGGTACGCCAATTTCTCCCGTAGGACGAGATTCGGCAATCGAAGAGCAACCCTTTGTAATTAGTTTTAATTAAAAATGATAGAAAATAAACGTGATATTGATTCTGCTACTCCTCATCATTTTGACGGGTAAAGGCATTGTCCTTTATTGTATTAAGAATGGAATCATCACCCGGAAATGTCAAACATTAACGTGCTGTAAACCATTAAGTTGAGTGACGAGAAGTCGACTCGATGGGGGCTGCGGCCGTTAAGCCGCCGTTCGAAAGAATACCACCCTCCCGCTAACATTTGTTCAAGAGTGTAATTACCGGCATCAAACGGATAAATTAGATTAATCACACTCGCTTTGACGGCCAGGTGCTAATGGAAACTCGTGTTACGACCTTAAAGCGTTTAGAGCGGAGGTGTTCAGCTAGTTCACCGTAAAATTTAACGACCTCGTCACCGTCGGACACGACTCATTTAGTTTTTTATTTCATTTAAGGGCAAATGAAACGACCCAGGCTAACTGTACTCGAGCGATACATTCTTCAAAGAGCCAAGCGAATTTATAAATTAGCTACTTTCAAATTTTATGTTGAACAATGTTTTAGACAGATAGCTACCTGAAATTGATCCGAATTATTAGGCTGCCAATGAACTATTCTTGACTGGACCCAAAACTCAGTGATCAGATAATCATTGACAGCAACCACCTATACAATGCATAACTAGACTATAGAAATGAGCAAATCTGGTGATAAAAATTTCGTTATATATTTGTCATCGACTTTATATTTCAAATTTTAATGTAGTGTATAATAACCAGCGATGAAATTTATGGAAAATATTATGTTATAATATTTACAATTTTTTTCCAGTGCCTTCGTCTGAGCAGGCTAATCCTGCTAGTTATAATAAATTATAGTTATTCTAATGTATGAGCTGTATTATTGTCAAGTTTTATTAAAATCCATGCATTTAGTTTTTGCGTGAAAGAGTAACAAACGCACATCCATACAAAAGCGTATTCATTATTATACAATTTATGTTTTTTAATTATCTGCACCTAGTTGATTGCATACATTACATTTACGTATTTCTATTAAATATTTTGTATACAAAGGGAGAATATACAGAAGAAAGCCTGCGTTTGTAAGTAACAAACCAAACTACATGAAACTTGGCAATAAAATATGTCGTTTACTCTCACTGAAAAGCTTTTAAATAATATATTATTATGAACATTTTAATGTTTGATTTTATGTTTAATTGTGTTATTGAAAAATTAAAAGATGTAGCCATAAAGAGGACAATCGTTTGTTTAAATTCGTAACCTTTGTATAAGTCAAATATAGCTGATAGCTAGAAGAAACTATATGGTTTTACGTAGGATTAGTCGGAAAAAGCGATAGCCGGACCACTTGTCGCTATTCGCAATTTTGTCCTCAATCCAAATTAAATTTGATCGGATATAGGTATTTCTGCAAATGAATTGCAGGAGGCCTGTTAGTTGTGTACGTAAGATGCAAAATATTTAGTTGTATATCAGATATACAAACAATGTAATATTTTTGTTTTCAAAAGTACTATACTTAATTATAACAACAAATCTGTAACACAAACGTCAACACCTAATGGCTTGTATTTAAACAATTTTGTATATTGTTATATCATATATGTTGGTTTTCCAAAATTAAAAATAAATCAATTTGTTTTGGGTTTTTGGTCACTAAGTGCTGTCTTTCTATCTATTGACATACTAATTTATCAAGGATTATATATTAGCCTCTAATTATATTTAATTCAGTTTAAACATAAGTGACACCACAGTTAATCATAAAAAATCGGTTGTAACAGTTATTCATAAAAAAATTCATATGTCTATCAATGATTAAATATAGGTATAATAAGAAAAATTGCAAGGAGTTCATAGTTCATACCTCTCATTACTGTTAGTAAGCATAGAATAAAAAGGATAAATATTTCGAGGTTAGACATAGACATAATAATAAAATGTGGTTGAGGCGAACGTGTTCACTGAGTAGAATTAGTGCCTTCGAGTAATTAGCCCTGACTTGCTTTTAGCTGTGACCTATGTGTGAGTGAGTGACACCCGCGGTGTTTGTTCACGTCACTAACTTCTGCACCCCTTTCATCTTGAATTGTGCTGTTACTCGCACTGTCTGGACCGTTGAATAAGTCATTATTTTTGTATTTTTAGTTCAGTGACTGTACTTAACGTATGTAACCGTAACTTAACGTACGTAAGCGTTGTATTTAATAATTTAGAAATAAAGTCAAAATAATATTTTTTTCTTGAACCACAAATGCCATTATAGCGGATGACTGTGTCCTTCGTAAATCCTAAGTGATTTGGTGGTTTCATGGGTTAATATTCACAACAGAATTAATATTGTACAGACCAAATCCTGTTGTTTCGTCAGTACGTTAGTTTAATACATTATATTCTATTCGTAAAGCGATAGGTAGGCACGTGGAATAGATTGGCTACTGGGCTATGCACTCATCCAAAGTAAATTTTTTTTGCGATACCAAACGAACCAACGAATATCCTAATCCGGATTGAGATCGAGACACTATTCATAAGTGATTAGAATAACTAAGGTAGAAAGAAGTGATATTTTTGAATACAATCGGTACCCGGACTGCCGAGATGATATCGATTTTGGCTTTTGATTGTTAGTTTACTGAAGGATTGTTACTTTTTGGGTTTGGTGCCCCTTTTATGTAGGCGTCAGCCTGGCACTGTTACTATTGGAGGCACTGCACGGCCCATACTGATAAATGTGGCTTTATGTGTAACGAAATGTTATCTAAAGCTCTGCTCAACCCCTCATATGTATGTACAATCTAAGCAAAGTGCGCATTATTTTTACTTTGTAATTATTTAGATTCAAAATTTCAAATTCATGTAAACATATTTATAAAGCTAGTTTTATTTTACATTGATTTATCTTATTCAATAATATCCCCTTCATATTTTCGGTTAGAAAAAAATTACGCTCATTTTCCTTGCTCCGGTGAGGGTCTAATGAATGTAACGAATTTGGGGTTTCCAATTTACATCTGTATGTAAAATCATTATAGGTACAAAAATGGGGAATAAATCGAGTTAAGTATAAATTATTTTACATTACCCGGATTGCTGAGATGATTTTGAGTGTTACATCCGTCCTTGGTTATTGGCTTGAGTTGGTTTGTTTACTGAAGGATTGTTAATTTTTGGGTTTGGTGCCCTTTTTGTGTGACAGGCCAGAAACCTATTATTATTTTGAGGGGTACTGTATGGCCCATACTGCCGGATGTGTCTTTGTGTGTAACCTTTACCTGCTTAAGCTCTGCTGGACCCTTAAGATCTCTTTCGTCTACTGACAAGATTGAAATAAAGGTAGGATCAGATGAAGCGTTGTCATCCGCTAAGGTGGCATCTGCAGTCCAGACGTAGGACCCCAGCTCGAAAGACAGACTCGAAGTATTTTGCAAAAGAGTGCGCCGTTGTCTGACCACTTACTTCTGCACTCTCATAAGTGTAAGTATTAGCACCGCGTCGTTGCTTTTTCTTGTCAATGATATAGTACCAAAATTGCACGGGATCATCTACAATTTTACTTTGAATATAGCTTATATGTCGCCGATACTCTTCCCTATAATATTTAAAAAGTTCCCTATTAAATTCCTTACCCTCTTTTTTAAACCTAACCAGATGAAAATATTTTTGATTAATATTATTTATGATATCCGTAGTAAACCATACAGGTTAGGTGTTAGTTCGGCTTTTTGTTGCGTAATTTTTAAGCGGTACAAAGTTTGCTATGCAATCATATAACTTTTCATAAAGTTCTGTAGTATCTGTAGTTTGGAATAATTGAGACCAGTTATTACATAATAATGCCTCATATAGCCCCTGTAGATCAGTTTAAATTATTGCGATCAATAGTTCCTCTGTTTTCTTCATAAGTAGAATTTAAAACTGAGACAGAAGTTTACTAGTGAAGAGATAGTTTTACAAGCAGGACGAGGGTGAAGACACCATACATATAGCTCAGCTAAGCACGCATAATAAACAATACAGGCACAAATCGCACAATATCATGCGCGGGGTGCACGAGAGCAGACTTGAGTGGCTGCTCGTTAGCGAGAGAGCTGGAATTACGACGAGCCTCTACTACATGCGTAACTTGCTTAAAATGTTGCCGCCATAGAAAAGAATTGTTCGCCCGCTAGTTATCATAAAAATATTGTACCGTGAGCCGTGAATTTCGAATTAATAATTGTTTTCCTTTATTACATGGACTTTAAGTGTTATTGGAGCTTTTTAAGAAGGCGAAGAGTTCTGTTGGTTTTAGCATAGATGTAGGAAAATATAGATCGGCCATGTGAAAGAGAAAGAGCATACCAACGCGTGTATTAGAGCGAGATAGATAGACGAGACCATTTCACGTACACGGCCCAAGTCGGCCTGTCAGTCACGTAGAAAAGACATCAACTGTCAGACTACAGTACTATTTTTCACGCACACATGCGCTTTACTCACACATTGGTTAATATTATGGTTCCGCCAAACAAATTGCCAACCTATAAATGTCTGTAATTATAAATCAATTATAAAATTAAGGATTTTATAGTAGATGTGTTTCTCCCACGAGGTTTCTTTGTCGTCTAGAGCTCTACAAGGTTCAACTCGAATGGGACCGGCAGAATTGAGAACCTGGTTGTTCAGCCTCTCACAAAATTTTGATATTCATAACAGGAAACAATGACCGCACGAGCAAATGTTATTGATTAGGATGGCGATGGCGCTGCGGTTTTGCGTTTGTGCCTAAGAAAAGCTTCCTTATACGTGGTTGGTGTTAGAATGGGCAATCAAGATTTCATTTCAATTTTCCGCGTTAGGAATCGGAAGTCATGGTTGACCATAACTTCCGATTCCTAACGCGGAAAAGCTCTTATCTATGCTAATAGTAAAAAAAAATAAAAAATACTCTTTTAAATTAAATCGGACTAAAAAGTGAAAAATAACTTTTTAGTATAGAAACTAAATAATGGACGAAAAGTATATTTATTATTTAGAGAAAGGCGTGGGGTTCTTAATAACATTAGTTCTTGAAAATAATCGATCAGTACAATGTGGGTCAAAATCGAGCCCAAACGAGTCAGTTACATACAAACATACAGGTGAAACTATTATAAGCGTGTTAAAAACGAACAATACCAAGCTTAAGCTCTTGTGACTTGTAAAATCTTTGAGCATAACACAGTAAACGTATGAAAATAATCGACATGAAAGATCGGATGAGATAGTGGACAAATGCTTGCCTATTCGATATAAAAATACAAGAAAAAAGAAATATGAAACTGATTATGTCACATTCACAGTTGGACAAGGGGTGTATCAAAATATTTTCCTTCACGTATTGTCACGTTTTGAACGCGATGTGTGATAAAGAAGATGTTAATGCAAATATATGGGGGTCGGACGGTCATGCCGTAATAATATCGATATTATGTGAGGATTCCCTACAGGACTTTCCCTGACGTCTGCGGTTCCTGCCGGGTGGGAGGGGAGGGTGAACGTTCACTTTCGCCCGGCGGGCTGCAGCCGACCTTCCGCGCTGCACAACTTTCCCGATCGATTCGGCTGTTAACGGTAAATAGCGCCGTATAAACGAAAACATAAAAATGGAAAATGCCAATGAACACGTATTACCATCATTGCTTCCTTTTCGCGGTTTTATAGTAGCAAAGTTTTATCCTTTATCCTTTTTGAACTTTGCTGTATAACACTTAAGTTTGAATTTAAATCATGTTCTTTTACTTTCTTGTTCGAAAGCTAACCTACGTTTATTAGTGTGAGGCAACTTATGCAAGATTAATAGATTTCGATTGTCAAAAAATCCGTTATAATTTTTAAAGTTTATACTTTTG
The DNA here is from genome assembly GCA_955850985.1 of Elophila nymphaeata. Lineage (NCBI taxonomy): Eukaryota > Metazoa > Arthropoda > Insecta > Lepidoptera > Crambidae > Elophila > Elophila nymphaeata. The sequence continues at coordinate 18,904,384 of OY039068.1, forward strand.
CCATTTCCACATGCCACTTTACCTTAAATAATCCAGTCTATGTTGGGTTTCATTTTAATGTATATTAGTAGTATATAATATTTTATAAATTAAATATTTGATCCATCTAGTTTATTGCTCTCAATATATTTAGACTGTAGCTTTTCATTTGACAATCATTTTCCGTTAAATCATTAGTTTGGAGAAGTTTGCAGCTAAAGGTTTCATAGATAGAGGCGTAGGTAGTCAAATATATTATGTCGTACCCGCATTCAGTGTCTTGGGAGGTAAAATTAAGACATAAACTACACATCAGACAGGGGTATGTGGGATATATCCCTTTGCTTTATGTGGCGATGATTATGTCAGCTGAGTTATGTATGTTATGTTTAAATTGGAAATTAATTGTAACACGAACGTGCTCAAGAGAACGTGCCATAATAATTCCATCCACTAACAAAATTAATTTCGTAACAAAAGCTCTACATTGTTCACTAAAACATTACCGACATTTGGTTTATCGAAGGCTTGTGTCGGTAGATAATAATAACACCTGGTCAGCGAAAACCCGTCGCTCCATTATGGAAATTGACAACTGAGGCGTGGGGGACGAGCATACTATGCGAATATTTACCGCAATATTATAAATTTTGATTGGGCGATAAGGCGTGTAAATAGAGATTGATTGAACTTTTTAGATAGAAGAGTACCTCAATATGTGATATCTATCTAAAAAGTTACGCGACCTAATAGCTGAAATTTTTCGATAAATTTGTATTGTCCGCCCACTCGTTTGTCGACAGTATTCGCTCAACAGAAAATAGCGATCAAATACCAATACCCTTTTTAAATAATGTTGAATCAGAGCTAAGAAAAACACTCAATAATCCTACAAATTCTCACAGGTATTTATTGACTATCCTATCCATCGAATAGTCCGAAGCTTGTTACTTAAGACTAATCGTTGGGTTCAATAAGTATTAAAGTAAAACTTTTTTCTCTAATCTGTAAACATCTTTGGAAGCAATTTGATGTTAAATGCGTATCTTAACATCTTACTTTAACGTATGTGCAAACATTAAAAGTACACAAAAGAATAAAATAGGCACGACATCGTCGCGAGTGAGGCAACATCTCGGATCCTAAACAAATTCACCAACCCCTCGCTGCCAGCGAATATTTAGAATTTTTATTGCCTTTTTCCTCTCTGCGTAAACAGAAATTTTCTTATTTCCTACTTTTCCAGATCTATAAAAAGTTTCTTCGTATTCTATGGCAAAAGTGACATATAAAGGGCCATCCAGTTTTTTTCTATAAACATAGTAAAAATAAAAATATGTAATGTAATAAATTTTTATTGACTAATATATAGAGTTAGCTGTTTTTAGATTATTAAAAAAACAATGAACTTTAAAGTAACGTGTTTAGAATAGAATAGAATAGAATAAAACTTTATTGCACATCTACAGAACATAAAAGATCACATACAACAAAAAAATTGTTAACAATAAAATGTACAATGGGCGGCCTTATCGCTAAGAGCGATCTCTTCCAGGCAACCTTAGGATGGACAGGGTTTGATAGAATAACAATAGAGGGAAGATAGCGATGCAGCAACTCATCATAACTAATAAAATATTTGAAAAACTACTTATACTACTATACATATACCTACATATAATATACATAAACCTATTTACATAAATACATACATACGCACATACATACAAATATACATATATATAAACCTACATACATTACTACGTTTAATTTTTATTGAATTCTATTTCTTGTTACAGAACTGTTTCAACTTAGTAAATTAAAAATAGCTTGTCATGATTTTCATTTCATTGTGCAATGTCATAATCTACGTAAAAATCAACATAACATATACCCAGAGATTAAATTCACAATGTGATCATCGTTTTTCTGAGTACATACGTATTAAGTAAATATTGAATCCTATTCGATGTTAACCTTGAATAAACACGCTTATCTGTACATACACAGCACTGCAGAAATATTGGTAAATTGATCACGAAAATTGCTATCAGGCGTCGGAAATCACTTGTGCTATTGGTTGGATTGGAACCATTCGGAAACGATGATTTCCATGGATTACAGATTTCGCGCTTATTTTATTGTAAGGGAAAAAGCTACGTTTATTTTAGATATTTATTAAACATGTTGTCAACAAGTTAATTAATTATTTTATTACTGTATATCCAATGTGTAACAGAAATAACGCAGAACATTAAAATAGTTTGCTTGGAATCGGCTTCTGAATCGATTACAACTATATTTGTTTTTTTTATTTCGATATAAATGTGTCCCAAGAATAATTTAATAAACCGTAAATAATTTTACAAATAAAATTGAGTTGAGTAAAAATATAAATAAAGTTGAGTTAAATCTCTAAAAGTTGTTTTATTTATAATGTGTAGTGCTCGCGCAAATCTAAGAGAACACTTAATAAAATTGAATTTTATCAGTAACAATAAATTTCTACGCTCACAAACATTATCTAGCCCAAATTAAGTATCATTGAGAACTTGTGTTACGGGTAAGGGACAAATAATATAAACAGTAATTTATGTATTTTTGTACATACTTAAAATAGTAATAACATAATAGTGTAATTACTGGGCATGGAAGGCATTTAATTTTAGGCCCCAGGATGACAACACACCTGCAATACAAAGGGATTTTTCCCTTATCATTGCGAGTGTTTATAGGCGACGGTATGCACTTACCACCAGGTGAAAAAAAAATAACTTAAGCTAAAATAAATAACCTGAACAAATGGTCGTGTTCATCACACAAACAGACCGCTTGATCCACGCAAGGCAGCGTTACTGAATAATCTATAAGGGCATCACACAATTATCTATTTTAAAATAAAAAAATCTGGAATTGATTCATTAGTATATTAGTAACAGACTACAGGCTGTATGTACGTTATTTCTGTTGCATATTAATGACATTTAGTATGTAATTTCTTGACTGTATAAGCACATAAGTGGTTAGATGTAGATGTGGCTTTATGTTTAACCAAATTTTATGTAACCCTTTTTGGACTAAGGGTGTGATAGTATTATGTATGTATATGTATATGGCTGAGGTGCTTGTAATATTAGAGGTTTTAATAATTAACTTGGCAAATCCTACATGCCAGATTATTAAATCATTAAAAAAAAAACATGAAAAACATGATAGCTAAAAATTTCAATTGACAATTACATTGTAAAACAAATTACTCGTCTACAGAAATTTAATTGTAGATGTAAAAATTCGCACATACCAATATAAAGTTTTATAGAAGAACAGATAATATATAGAAGTTTAAAAGGATAGAAAAATATAGCTGCTTTTTAGAATTTACATCAAGTAGTTAGATAGAGCGGTACTTAGTAGGTACCACACGTATCGCCAACATTGTGCATTACAATAGTTATAGATAAGATTTTTTTTTATAATTAGTTATTTTAGTTCAATACTAGTCATATTACACTAACCCTAACTAAAGAATTTTCAGCGGTTAGACTTATCTACCTAACTTCAACGATATTCACATTATGTACTTGTCCTATTTCTTGGTTGATCAATTTCTAGCAGATTTATGGAAGCTGTAGGGCCATCAAGGACTCAGGCGACGCCGACGATCGCTTGGCCCCCGTAATTGCTTTCCGGGTGACTCGGCAAAATTTGCATTTCCTGTCCTTCCCGTCGCACCTTAGTAGACGGATATTTTACTTAACAGTTTATAAAGTTGGGGATCGACGTAATTAATTGCAGTTTATTTTTGCGGCATTTTTGATTCCTAAGATGCTTTTAAAGTTTACGTTTCTCGTATGTACCTAATAACTTCGCATTTGACTTAACAATTTGAAGGTTCGAAAATATTTTTTATTGAGGATATTTCTTCAAATATAAAGCTATTTGTTTTCTTTAATAGGATAGATTGCGAACTAAAATATTTTTACACACGACGGAGATGCTTTTAGCCTTCATAGGTACTTCTTCTTCTTATTTTAAATCAGGGGTTCTAAAAGTAGGGTCCACGGACCCCTTATTGTTCCGTTGCATGCACAGCTACATCAATCTAAGGAGATTGGTCGAATCGCCGAGTCCATAGGAAGACCGAGTGTCGCGATCAGCGGCCGTACTACATAACATGGTTCTAGTTGAGCATGCCGTAATATACACTATTCATTGCACGCGTGCGAAGCGATGAAAGTTAAGCACAGCCGCAAAGGAGATCGGTGAATCGCTGAGTTATGTATTCACTTGACTTTATCGGAAGGCGAAGTGGCCAAAATGTATGCCCACAGGGCATACACTTGTCAAAAGTTAAACGCCGGCTTGGCCTATCTCCTTGTATTATTAAATCTGTGGTTTCATGTGTACCAGGGGTCTGTACCACCTTAGTTAACCCTAAACATATCTAGTAGAAAATTTTACCTTCCTTGGTAAACAACCAAACAAAAAAACATTACACTTAAAATCATAATGAAAAGTACAGGCAGATTTATGATTAAGTATTAGTAGGTACCTACATCAGTTAAATAACAATAAAAGTATTTTTTTTAAATATTAGACTTGTGCCGGAGCTTGGGTGGTCCGTGGAATATTTTAAATTCTGCAAGTGGTCCATAACAAAACTTTAAGAAAGCCTGTTTTAAATGAAAGGCGATCGCGACACATAAAGATTACGCATTGCGCCAAAATCAAGTGAACATTTTATTAAAGTAACCGACAATTGTACGGTAGATTGAGGTTAAAATGGAGTCTCACACGTGTTTTTGCAACAAGAACTCGGGAGAAACTCGCCTTCATAGGCAACAGGACTAACAGGAGACGGAAAGTGGAAACGTGCTACACCTGGGAAGTCCTGGAACCCTCTATCACTGCGGGACTGGTTATCTTATCTTAATTGTCGAAGCACCATAATGCCGTTAATACTATTATGGGGACATACTTTGATAAAGTGTACTAATTTGACAATATGTACCTTCTTCCAATCGCGTGGATAGCATGGTTTATACGTCTGTTTGACAGTGGTTAGTGACAGAGTTCTTTCGTGGTCATCGTTATTGACAGATGGTGATAAATAAATGGAGGTGGCATAGCTGAAGTTCTGTGGATTAACCGTTCGAAATTGACTTTAATAGAGATTACAGATCTTTTCGTAATAAGTATATATTGTGTTTTGGTTGAGCAGTAAAGTTTCGTGAGTAAGGCTGTGGTGCTCTGGAAATCTTATTTTTTAATCATATTACCTAGTATCGAGTAGCCAGATTGTGAAATCGTATTAACCCGGAATCCACAACTATTGAAACCACTATTGTAACTAATACTGAGCAGTCTTAAGCGACTTAACACTGCGGGATATTTTCTCTCTATATTATTGTTATCATGACGTCAGATTTAGGTACGATGATGGCGGGGTCCACGTTTGAAAGCCTCCTCGTGGCGGACCCTGGTAATGTGGTGGGGAAATTTTCTCAGCGGGTGTGTGGCTTTTGATGTCAAGTGTGTCCCCTTGGCATTCTTCTTCTTCTTCTTCTTCTTCGTACGGGCAGTTTCCGCAACTCGACGGCTGATGCGCCTATTTTGCGTCGGAGGGTGTGGACCGGATCACTCCAGCCATCCCAGCTCTACCAGGAAGTCGCCTAGCGCCTTGAGGTTGCCTAGCAACTCCTGGCCGCTCCTCGGTGACCCGAGGAAGCGAGCCCGGTATTCTGCCACTCCTCTGCACTCCAGCAGGACGTGAGCGGCTGTTTCTTCCTCAACCATGCAGGCTCTGCACAGTGGGCTGTCTGTCACACCTATATTGAAAAGATGTTTGTTAAAGTTTCTATGTCCCGAAATTGCGCCTGTGATTAGACGTAACTGGTATCTTTTTAGCTGTAGCAATTTCTTAGAGAACCTTGGGTCGATATGCGGTAGAAATAATCTCGCCTGTCGGCATGTCTCTAAGGTGTTCCAATATCTATCATGTTCTAGGCGGGAGTGTTCTATAATCCTACCTTTGAACCAGCTTACCGGGAGAGGGACCATGGGTTCTGGCCCTATCGGTGTTATGCCCGATCCCTTTCTAGCTAGCTCGTCAGCTGCGTCGTTGCCCCTTGCGCCGCTGTGTCCCTTTATCCAGTATATGGTTAGTTTGTTCTCGTTACCTGCCTTATTTAGGGCTTCGTGGCAGTCGTGTATTAACTTCGATGTAGTTTGAGGTCGACTAAGAGAATGTAAAACAGACTTACTGTCAGAGTGGATTTCTATATTATAGCCACTCATCCTCCTCGATGTTATAGCTTCGGCTGCGAGCAAAATACCAATGCATTCTGCTTGATATACCGTGTTATTACAACCTAGAGGTACGGAGATTTTTATGTTCAGGTCCTCTGAAAATACTCCCGCTCCTGTGCCCTCTTTTGTTTTAGAGCCGTCCGTCCCCTTGGCATTCAAAGTCACTTGCCATCGGTGAGTTGTTTTTGTTTTCCCGCCACGGCTAGTTCCGGAAGGCCCTTTTCAGGGCTACGACCACGCCCGTAGTACCCCGGGTGCGGTCCCGGTGTCCTCGTCGTGCAAGGAGTGCCTAGACAGGCAGCGTTGGAACGGTCTCGGTGTAGTTGCGCTCGCGTGCGCAGATCTCGAGGCGTCCTGTAATAGCGCACTGAAGGCCAGGCCGGGGAGGATGTTTAGTGGGTATGGAGAGAACTCCTTTACCTCGAGTCCCACATATCCCCTGCGCACCACCCCGCAGGGACGATGCGTGAATGCATTTGACCTCCTCGTCAACAAAGAAAGTACGATGATGACAGCTAACAAGGATTAAAGTGGTAGCTTTGAAGAACCAACCATATTTGTACTATACTGGGGATTGTACACGAAATCCATCTAAGCACTGCGGTGATAGTTCACTATCAGGCAGAATGTTAATACCCATGCAAACCAGTAGGTAAACCTAAAAACATCAGGTTATTACAAGCCTTCACGTTGTCACTCCTATACAAAATCAAGAGGTGTGTTTCCACAGGGGAAAAACGAATATAGGTTTAATTGTTTGTGATTAAAGCCGTAAACCTGATTAGTCTGGTAAATTAATTTGACCTTTTATAACGATTGAAAATCGCTCAATCGAATATTCAGTAATTAAGTAGACGTGACTGTTTGAATTTGACAGGACAAGAGAATGTAACAAACGCATGATTTTTCAAGAGTTCTTGTGGAGCGAGTGCTCGAGACCGCTTTGATGCGACCGCTTCGGACCTCGCGATAGCTTTCACGGGACACTAACCCACTTCTGAACGATCAGTAAAAGTAATCTATAACAAGACCTTCTTCGACTCGTTGCGTTTTTGAGGAAGTTACTCCGAAAATAGATTCTAAAATGATTTTGGTCGCGTTGAAATAGTGTTGCTAATTTTACCACACAAAAAACATCGATTTAGCACCTTGATGATGCAATCTGAAAACCCACTTCAGGACCTTTTGAACCTGTGATTCGCCTCGAAATTTCATAACAGGGTATTGTCCAATAATTGAAACAAAGTATAAAAGATTGATAATTTTAAAGTTTTTTGGATATTTATTCTTTTTTAGTCTAAATTTTAATTAAAAATTTACAAAAAACTAATATTTTCGATAAATCAAAACACTGTTTTTAATCTTTGACCTCAATATCGTTTCAATCGATGTCGGGTCAAAGATTAGAAACAGTGTTTTGATTTTCTCTTTTGGTGTGATGTCACCACAGAACACAGAAAGAGGTCACAACTTTGTTCTCATACCAATATTTGCAAAACTGCGTAATCCAAAGCTAAACCATGATATTGATGATATATTGACGTTACTTAATTTTAAGTGCAATATTTTGCGTCAAAAACATTTTTAGTTAAATTTAAAATATTCAGTATTACTTTCATAAAAAACTCAATAACCCAGTTGTGTCTTTGATAAACCTTATTTTACCTTTTCTAACCAAAATTAAAAATACTTACTAAAAGTCTTCTTTCCTTTTTGCATATTTAACGAAGCGATTTTTAGAGTCCTATTATCATAAGCTTACGGGATTCGGTGAAGGAAATTGGCATTCCGTTCCAATGATGATCCAATTCAATGGCTCCGATAACAGGTATTTTGGATTTTGGATGTTGTAGGATTATGAGATCGTAATATTGTCATTTAAAAAAGCCAATAATTCAATGTCGAAAAATATAGGTTTATAAATATGATCAGGATTGAAAGCGGCATTTATACTGCTAAACATATATTTATGCATAATGGATTTTTTTAGTGGCAGTTTGGAGGGAAAGTATTCTAAATTACTGGATATAACAAATTTCATGTAAAGAAAACATTCCTTCATTAAAGTTAATAAGAAACAATCGGCAACCGAACCAGATAAAATTCGAAAAATAGCAGCCTGTACTTTTATGATATTAATCGATAGCGTCAATGACATCAAATCTCTCTAACGAAAATGACAAATCCAATGTAAGAAAACCTAGGAAATTTTATATTTTATGGTTTACGGTTACACGATTTAAAAAAGATATTATTGGTAGTTTGATAGGGATACATGGTAGAGAAAAACATATTAGCCGACCCCAAATAAATTTGGGAGCAGTCAGGCAAATGATGACGATTATTGGTAGTTTATAGTGAGGCTTCTTTTATCTTATATGTATCAGTACGATAAAAATAATTCTTGACAAATTGCATTAATCAAATTAGCGAGAAAAAGTAGCGTCTATAAGATAACTTATATAGGTAATTTTATGATAAGAAAATTGATAAGGGCACAGAAATTCGGAAAGTTAATATCATGTGGACTAAATGCGAGACGTAATCGGTTAATCTCATTTCTCCGTTACCTAATTCATTCGCAATTGAGACATTCTGATAGATAAAATATTTCGAATCAACAATAAAATATTTTGAAATTTTTGCATGCGTTTCGAGAAACCTAACCGTGTGTGTACTTACTATTGTTCGTCTGTAATATATTTCTGGGTTATAATTAACACCTTGATATAATTACTTTATTCTTTGTGCTCGAAATAGTTGAGTGTTGTTTGCACAATAACACTCATACGCGGTATACGAGTGCATTGTTAACGGGGCACATTGACCTACAATTGAGTTGCGAATGAAGGTACGGCCTTGCAGTCCGAAGAGGCCAATCAAAGTTACGAGCTATTTCCTTACGGAATAAAAGCATGATACTGATTTACGACGGACGCTCTCGACCATAGATAATAGCACTGAACAATATACCGCACGAGATTGGTGCTTTGCTGAATATTACACTAAAACATACCACCAAAATCAGAATACACGTCCTGTCAGATTTGTGTTCCGTGTTCTCGTTGTAATGACATATTATGATAAGGCACGTGAAAAACGGGGGATGCATGACATTTGCCTGCTGAGATAGAATCAAATATCGTTTTCCTCGTGGACCGTTTACGTTTGTGTACGTTTTATAAGGGTCTCTTGGTACATGTTACAAAAATACAGCAACAAAAAAGAAAATGTTGTAATTACTACAAACGCGAGTTCATCATCAATAAGAAGTCCACGGTACACGATGGGAATTTAAATGAAATATTTAAATCGCATTTCAGAAAACTGTCATCAAAAGTTGGAAACGGTATGCGATGAACAAATAAAGTTCACTCAAGTGGAAAGAGGAGTTGCAGCTAACAATTTAAAGTTAGTCTAGGCGGTTGAGTGCGAGGCGAGGTGAGAAAATGCGGAGTAGTGGGGTCGGGGGTCAGGGGGATGGACACCATTGGCACTTCCAGCAATGATAAGACTGCACTTAAACTAGAGGTAAGTTACTTAACACTATATTCGGACACGAACGAGCCGAGCCTTGACAGAGAGTGATTCTCGAGACTGTGGAGGTATGGTGTTTTGTTATGTGTCTCGCTCTTGCAATATTAAGCTGTCTGTCTGGGCATCGCAAATTGGTACCACTAAAATCCCTAATGAATGGTAACCGCAGCAAAGGGCCTCAACGCCAGGGGCGTCGGCGAACTTGCCCCGAACAAGATAGATGGAGTCGCGCAGCTTTAACACGGTGCCACTAACTAACTCTAACTGTTATTGGTTAACAGTTTATACGTTCAGTAAGAATTCTTTTTCATCTACAAATAAAACAATACCTTTTTAAGAGGCAAATATTACCTTTGGGGCACTGGAGATTAGAACAATTTCATAAGCATATCTCTAATAGAATAATAATCGATAAATGTTATTATATGGGTCTTAAGTGAATACCTGACTGACAAATTGTAATCTTAGTTTGGTATGTTAAATATACTATTGTGTTTTACCATAAGAGTATACTAATAAATTCTAATTAATGTTGCATAATTAATAAAGACTTAAACTAAGTTAAATATAATCTAAATAATATATATAAATGAAATATTAATGTAGTGCTAATATAGAGAAAAGTATTATGTAATAAGAGTTAAACAGCGTCATCCTATTGTATTTATAAAATGTTTGCAATGCCTCACAAGGCCCATAATAATACCTACTAAAATATTTTTAACCATCTGTATGTACATTATGGAGCAATAAACAATTTGATTTGATTTAGAATATAAGAGAGGCAATTAATTACACACATGATGCGTCGAATAGGTTCGAATGGCGGGATTTGATAATCACTAAATATTTACTGAAAACTGGCACTTATCGCAAAACATTAGTAAATGAAATTACTACTAGTAAATAAAAGTTGAAAGCCGATATTTCTGTCCAAAGTACTTTAAGATAAGGGTATCTAATTATACCAAGATGCTTAATTGCTATTAATGTATCTCCATTTGTACAACTGAATTACAACGTCCTTTGAAGATGCGTGCCGTGTTTGGGTTTATAAACAATCACTCATTGTGGTCTAATCTGAAATATTTCGATTGGGATTATGAGTGAAATGTGTTCGCATAAGACAAGAAATTTGCGAGTATTATCGTCTATTAGGTTAAGTGCTAAATCATGTCTGGCAAGGAATCGGACGGATGAAGGCCGACAATTTAGTGTGACGTGTCATTTCTTGTCATTGCCACTATTTCCACATTATAATAATAAAGAATATTTATTTTATGTTATACTGAAGGACTTACGTAGACACATACAAGCCTGAGTAATTGACAAAGCATACAACAACAAAAAAACAGCTAAAGTGGTGCCGACATCGTATCTACCCTAGAAACGGCAAAAATAACAAAGGAAAACCTCTCAAAAAATGGGAAGACGAAATTGTGGAAATGGCACGGAAAGCTAGAACCAAATAATATTTATTTAAAAAAAAATCTAATCATATTATATTTGAGGAAACCTGCACACACCTATGAAGAAATTTTTTGATTGTGTGTGAAGTCGACCAACCCGCACTTGGCCAGCGTGGTTGACTAAGGCCTAATCGCGCCTAATGTGGGGTAGGCTCGAGCCCCTCGGTGGGGACATTATATCAGCGGTTGATGATGATGATGTCGTCGAATTTGGAGCAGCCTGAACTGGGGTAGTACCTCCACCTCACAGAAGACCACAGTCAGTCAATAACACTAGATTTTTGTGGTGTTGTGTTTCTGTTGGTGAGTAAGGTCGCCAGAGCTCCACGGCGGCCGCGTATGGAAGGGTATTAGAGTTGTCACGTAAGTATTGTAAGCTTAGAATAGAATAGAATCATTTATTGCATAACTGTTACAAATTGACCTTACTGCTAGATTTTATTGCATACAGGGAGTAATAACAGTTACCCTTGTCAGGTATACAATGTCAAAATTTTAATTATATAATTATGATTTTAATCAAATATTACTAACATTCGTCAATTCACTACTGTAATTTTATAACATTTTATTGATTTTAATGTCAATTAGTTTGATAAATATTGAATTATAGATTTAATAATGTCAAAAATTAAATTATATAAGTAATTCTAATGTTAATCACATATTAATAAAAATTGTCAACTTAATACAATATAACATTCTATTGATTATCATGTCGTTAAGTTTAATAAATATTTTATTAAAGATTTAATGTCAAATGTAAGTGTCAAATATTTGAATTAATAAAATACTCATTGGTGTCATAGTTATAATAACCATCGTTTTAAATGTTTGGCAAATTTATGGTCAGGGAGATCTTTCAGAGCTACAGGTAAATTGTTATAAATACGTATTGCAAACACATAGGTACTTTTATCGAAACTTTTAGAGTTGATTCTTCGGAGTACCAAAGCTTCCCGCCAGGAAGGCCGTATGCTTGTCTGCCAACCAACTGACATTAAACAAGACATATTTGAGTTTTAAGTCAAGCTGTATCTTCTTAAAATGTAGCTTCGTACCCGCCCATAACTAGTATAAACTTTGTCTATTCTTCTTGCGCGAAAGTACGTGGCTGTAGCAACTAATTAAGAAAATGATTGATGACGCTACAGCCTAGATATTAAGCGGTTATAATATTAAAGGTTGAGTACTTACTCGGCTCCATTTTTTCCGCCCCTGTGTAGCATGCCCGCGCGTGCCATCTCACGCCGACGGTCTGCAAAAAACAAACCATCCATTAACGTCGAGACGTTTAGGCCTTTTTCGCATCCTTACACCCACTAAATACGGTTTACGAACACCCCTATTTATTAGACGGATGATCCACTAAATTATATCAGTCGGCCTTGTCGCTTCATTTGGACGCGGAACTATTAATTTTGTACAACTTAGCCAATCAGAACTTGATGTGTTACTTTAGATTAAGATTGTTCGTGAGTTTAGTACCCAGCGCATGTGGTACCGGACGTGGAACTTTGTGAATTTATGTAAAATTGGTATTTAGTTTCACCCATTTCGCTCATAAATACCTGAAGCAAATATTGCTAGTTGTTTGTGGTTAGCTTAATGAATACTTCTTCTTATGGTGTGGTTAACTATGTACGGGTTAGCCTGGTCTCAGTTTTTTTTAAATCGTCATTTATGGCATTTGACGTAACTTATTTTTAAATTAATATATTATGTAATGATGAGGAGCTCGATGGCGCCGCGGTCGTGCGTTCTTAGTAACGATCACGAAAGTTAAGCAACCAAGTGCGCGGTCGGTACTCGGATGGATGACCGAAAATTTTTCAAATCTATTTTCCTCCGTGCTTCGGAAGGCATGTTAAGCTGGTGGTCCCGGGAGCTGTCGAAAGATACCAGCCGTTCCCGAGGAGAGTTGGTATCAGGCAGGCGGCAGGCCGTGAAAATGTAATGCCAAATCCTTAAGCAGTATTGACGATATCAAGGCATACTGCACTGACCCCAAATAAATTTGTAACAGGTTAGGAAAATGATGATGATATTATGTAATACTAATAAGTATAGTACGATTGATTCTTCATTATTTTTCGTACATACCTACCTACATACAAAATCCCAGAGGTTAAGGTATCCATCTGTAATCTCTCTAAAGAATAACTCCGGATGCAACTTACTTAGCTGGAAACCTTGTAAGAAAAGTAAGGCTTTGTAATATCTTTTATTGTTTCAGTTTTATATGTATACGGATATACGAGGTTATTTTATGTGTACTCTTTTATTTTAAAATATAATTTCTATATATAGTACAGTCGTTATAAAATTTCGACCATCCGATCTGGTAATGTTACCAATCTTTTATATGTAGTCCTTACAGAAGACCGTGTGTCTCAGTGATTCGCCCACTAGTATTAGATGGAATGGCTGGTCCCAAGTTCGATTCCCAGGTACAAATGTCTGCTCAGTTCGGTTGGTACGTAGTAGGGCTTGTTTTATAGTCGTCTGGCCTGCTACTACTATTTTATAAACGTTAGTCACCATAATGTTGTGTTAACAGCACACTGTTATGTATGTACTAACAGGAAGAATGTGATAACTAGTTTCATAATTGTTGAGGGTTTAGTTGAAGCTTCGGTCTATTTTTTTTTATTGTGCGAGATGGCAAACAAGCTTGCGGCCCACATGATGTTAAGTGGTCAGCGCCGCCTATAGACTCTTGCAATATTCAGTGTAAATCACTTAACACCGCAAGTGCGTTTGCCATCCTGGGGACTAAGATGATATGCCCTCCATGCCCAGTAATTACACTGGCTACCTTTCCCTTCAATCCGAAACACAGCGAACTGCTTCACGGCAGAAATAAGAAAGGCGGTGGTATGGTCTAATCAATACATCAGCTAAGAAATAGGTGAAGACCTTCCACGTCATTTAAAACGTTTTTTTCTGAATATTTAAAGTCGTTGTAAACGTACCTAATAATCAAAGCTTCCGGAATAGGATTTCGGCGGCAGTTAGTAGACGACTAGACTATTCATGTTGGAGAGTAACTAACAAGCGTGCCGCTTATTTATAAAACGTAACAAACTGTGTCATTCACAATATTAGTCAGGTTAATAGCCATTGTAACACCTTGCAATATCGCAACAATTTGCCACCGCTTACTCATTGCGCGATAATAAATAATCGTGACGCTTTTTCCCGTTGGATAAAGGCAGTTTAACAATTTAATCAGGGAGCTATTTACTAAAGTGCTTGATGGATGGTCACCGGAGAATATTTCACGTCGAAGAGCGCTGCAGCGTCTAAACTGCGAATACGCGATAGACAATGAACACCGATAAATTTACTGGAGTCGGAGGCGTACAGCTGAGCGGGAGTTGGAATGGCTTATTTAGTTGCATAATACAATTATTAGTAAGATCTATCTGACGTTAAATGGATTCGATTAACGTAGCGTGCATTGGCCTTAGATTTGTAATGCGATTCAATGAATTAAGGCGTGCCTACGGCTGTAGCAAGATTAATGGACGAAAAGAAAAATCCGTCTAGTTTATTTATATCAAATTTGTAGCAAACATACTCTATGCCTTATGGTAAGCGGTCACTGCAACTACGGATCATCAGCAGCTCATATAATGTCCCCACCGAGGGGCTCGAGCCTACCCCACATTAGGGGCGATTAGGCCTTAGTCAACCACTCTGGCCAAGTGCGGGTTGGTCGACTTCACACACAACTTAAGAATTTCTTCATAGGTGTGTGCAGGTTTACTCACGATGTTTTCCTTCACCGTAAAAGCGTCGATTAAACGTACATATGAATTCAAAATTTGAAAACACATTGGTACGTGGCGGGGACCGAATCAGTGCCTCCTGGGTGGGAGACGACGCTCTTACGCACTACGCCACCGACGCTGTCAACTACGGATAGTTAATAGTAATAATAAAGATTTTTTCTCCATCATATATGTTATACTCGGGGCAACAGACGCGCCTGAAGACGCGCGCTGTAGATCTTGTAGGAACGATTTCATTCACATACGGTTGTTTTTTGAGAAATCACAATATTTTGAAACCAAACACCTTTTTTTTGTATAAAAGATGTTTGGGTTTGAAATGTTGCAACCAAAAAAGGTAGATATATGTAATGTACAGAGGCTAGTAAATATTTTCACTACGGACGTTACGGAGGTGACTTTATCGGAACCGGAGTCAGAGTCGGAATCGGGATCGCCGCTTGCGTCAATTTTGCATTTACGTTTTTCCTTGCTTGTTTATAAGACTTTCATACGAACCATTTATCACCTTGTTGCATAATATTGATTGGTGGCGTTTTTATAAAGCAGAGTAATAATTATTCTTATTTTCATCTGTTGATGACGATGCATGAATTGTATTAGATATTTTATTTGTTCGTGTAAGCAAATGGCAGGCCATGGTTGCGAATTTCGTTCTGCAGACGCATTTTTGAATTAATAGAATTCCAAATTTTGTATGAAAACGCAAGATTCGTATGCGAATCCCTAAAATCGTTATTTTTGAATATTCATACTCGTGAATTTTGCAACAACCTACTATGGACCCACTCGTTTCCGATATTCTACCAGTAGAAAATCAAATGACTGACAGTGACATTATAACTTTATAATATCCGTTCCGTTCCCCCGTAACTCATTACCGGTTTTTAAAATCAACGACTTATGGCTTTCCGGTTTTTATTTTTTCTGCATGAAATGAATAATGTTATAAGATTATAGTTTTAGGGCAACACTCATTTCTAATGTTTCAAAATTACGTAAAATTGGGAGCAATCGAAACTAATTTCGTATACCTACGTTTTGCTTTCGTGCATGAATTTAAGATTCACTTCGAATGATTCAAAAATGCGTCTCTTGATATTCGTTATAACCTACTTTTCAATATTATCGCAGCCGAAATCAGAAGTCCAAAACCAAGCGGAACATTCGACCTTTCGGAACCGTAATCGAAGCTCCGTAACATCCCCAATTTACACAATGGACATAAAGTTCATTATTTATGTAAGAAAAATTCGCTTCCGTTCCATTCCGGCACAATGTTAATTGAGCCTAAATCTCAAGTGCAGTCTACAAAAAAAGTTTATTAATACTTTTGCGCATTTCTGACGTAAGAGATACTGTAAGTGAATGACGTAAGTTAATTCGTATTTTTAGTTAACCGTACTGTATTCACTACATTACGGCAAAGTGGTTTTTGCGCAGAATTTTTAGTACGTTTACCGCAGACACTTCGCGCAGGTTGTGGTCTAGCGTCTTCAAAGAAGATCACGACGAAATAACACTATATTTCCACGCTCACACCAATTTTATCTAGCCCAAACCTGAAACTAAGTACCATTAAGACCGTGTGTAATAGATACTAGATAACGGACAAATATACCTACATAATAATATAGATATTTTATAAATAGGCGATACGGTTACGTTCCCTTTCTGATTTGATGGACTGATCTTCGACGAAGCTTATAACATAGGTAGCTATTTTTGTTCAATAAGCCCAATCTATACCCATATAGCCAGTGTTTGACCGTGTGACCACAATCAAGCCAGCTACCTTACCACCATCTTTTATCGCGATCCAATTTAAGACCTAAACCAAGAAGCATATATCCATCTTCGTGACCTAAATTGAATATTAATTTGTACTATGACGCTGTCTACGCGACTCAGTTTTGGCTCTACTTTTGACAGCGATTAAGTTCAGAGTTGAATCGCGAACGCAATATCATTCATTCAATTTGTATGAAGAATTCTTGTAAAAGCGTGTTAAAAAAATTAAATTCATATAAACTAAAGTATTCTGAAATATAAAATAAACAAAAATAATATTCAAATAAAAAGGTTATTGGAAAAAAAATACTAAAGACGAGGCTGTATCGGCTTTAGTTTCCCTTGCTTTCCCTAAAAATAGGGAGAATTAAAAAATCAGATCACCGACATTCTTCTTTCTTTTCTTTCATTCTTTCGATGCAAACGCGAAACAAGTAATATGAAGACGATGGTGAGTTTCTCCCGAGTTCTTGTTGTAAAAACACGTGTTGAGAGACTCCATTTTAACCTCAATCAACCGTACAATTTTTATTACTTTAGTTACATTTTCACTTGACATTGGCAAAATGCGTACGCTTAATGCGACGCGACGCCATTGATTAAGAATAGTAGTAGTAGAAGACGATGGTACGAAATTACACGCAATAAACGCACACGTAGATACATTTAACATTGTAAAACCATTTTGTAGGTCGACGAAAACAATGAGGTAAAACAAATTTCGCGGGCCGAAAATTAATATCGCACATAAAGCCAACGGGTGTAAGTCGTTAGTTATATACCTACGTAGGGAGATATGGAGTTTTAAGTGGATTACATGCGGCGTTAGTCACAAGCTTTCATTTTGGTATGTAATATCGCGTAAAGACCTAGTGATAATTCGGCGGTGCACGCGATTCAAACATTAAGTCCACTACTACGAGTTCTCGAGCTACGTACGAGAGAAAATAATAAATTAAATAAGTATTACATTAAGCTCGTTCTAATAATGGTCAAAGTTCACGTCGTTATTTCTGCCTTTACCTAAGGATTAGTGTAAAAACTTAATTTGAACTTAATCTTAGGTTTTTATTAACGCAACAAAACTATGACATTAAAAATTATTGTAAACCTTTTTTGAAGGTGCCGGGAAGCCGAATGCGGGCAGCGCAGGAACTATCGGGTTGGAGATATTTTAAGGAGGCCTGTGTCTAACAGTTGGATGATGATTATTGAAGTTACGCTGATAAATATGTACCGAAAACATTATCAACATGAGTTGTGACGTAACTAAGTTTAAATAAAAAATATTGTAAGCTTTTTTTATATGGGAAAGCGGACAAAGGAGCAGACAGTTCACCCGATGGTAAGTGATATATAGACATCTGGAGCACCAGAGGGATCGCAAATGCCGCTTTGAGGAAAGAACACGCCCTTTTTCGAAAATTTGCAGTATTTTGAACCTTGTGTATTGAGGTGTACCTATAAAAAGCATGATTTCGCACCTGTTACGTCAACAATCATATCAACTGAACGTAACAAGATCTATGTGATCTTTATTTACTTCTCCATGTGATGGCTGCAGTGTACAATAACATCACCCCATGTCCTCCAATGGGTAAAGAAATAGATGGCGACTGTCGAATTAGCTAAGCGGTATTGATCATTTTATACTCCATCCACCAATCCGCATTGGGCGAGCGTAATAAACTACGTCTATACATTCTTCGATAATAAGGAGAGGCCTTGTGTCCCAGCAGTGGTTTGAATTATAAAGGTTGTTAGGATGATACAACAATATATGATGACGCTCAGAATCCCAAAAGAATGTTACCTGAAGTTCCGCTCGACCCGAGCAGAGCGTCAGGTAACATTCTGTTACACACAAAGCCACATCTAGCAGTATGGGCCAAACAGTACACCAAAATACTGACAAGTTGCCAGTCTGTCGCCTATCAGCCTATTATGATGGAAAATAGAGAAATTCATTCGGATTTTTATTCGTTCGTGTACCCGTGGTAGGGGTAACTTCTATAGTTGCAGTCGTTGACATGATGTATGACACCACCTCCTTAATTGTACGTGATACTGATATAAATTTATTGTTTGTGTAAATTAGCAACGTGTAAGTGTACAAATTTCATAATCATTTTAAGTTACAATCTTACTAGTGCTACTGAAAACTAAGATGATGTTGTTGAGTGAGATACTGTAAGTATAGCTCAGATATACCTTTGAAGGAAGCTATGACAAGTGACCGAAAAAGCTGAATGGGAAGAAAGACGCTACCTTGTTGAATAACGTTTGTACTTTTGTGTTGTATTGTACTTGTTTCTATAAAATGTTTGTGGTCATTCCTTTATTTTCGTTCTACTGTATATAAATATTGACGCAATTTAATTGGATGATTTTATTATTATTATTATTTGAAATACGCAATATCGCATTATACAGTAATACGACTCGTTGTCCATAATAAGTTATTCAATTCGATAATGTATTAGATACATTTATCCATTTTTCTTTGTTAACCTTCGACCCACATCACGGGGGACTGACTAGACGTAGGTAGGTTGTATTATACCTAAATGCTGGGCTATTACACAAAATAATGTCAGGCCCGACGGGCGGTACATTATTATCTCAACTAAGAATCGAAATGCCCTGAGTGGCTTAACTTGCTATGATGAATTAGCGATTAATACATTAGAATCGCTGAATAGTCGACGCTTTGTAATCCTGTGATATAATTTTCTAGTTGATTAGTATTCATTTCATTCATTCGTCGCTCGTCTTCAAGTGTAGTGTTCAGTAACGCTGCCTACATATTAAGCGGTTCGGGTTTGAAACATCTTAGGAACAAATGTTTGTGTGATGAACATGAACACACAGAACACATGTTCAAGAGTCTTGGTCGTTTTTTTGCTTTACAAGGAAGCTCTTGGTCTTTATCTCACCTGATGATAAGGCCAAAAGTGGAACAGAGCTTCACCTAGGACTAGGGTTGCCAACCCTACTATATAATAAAATAGTATCCTACTATTTTAGGAGATCAAATACTATATTTCTAAAAAATAAATATATTAGGCGAAACTACTATATTTTGCGTAAATTTAATTATTAAGGCACAGAGAAGCAAAAAAATATTCCTTTAAAAAATAAAGTACATATTTTAACTACATAGCACTATTTTTTTTTTCATTTTTTTGCCATCTACTTTATTTGCAGCGGCAGTGCGGGCCGCGCCGTCTCGGTGTGATCGCGCGTTTTTATGTCATTGCACAATTCGCTAGCGTCAACGCAAGAGTAGGCTAATAACTCCCCGACAGCCCGCAGATAA
This sequence comes from Elophila nymphaeata, assembly GCA_955850985.1. Lineage (NCBI taxonomy): Eukaryota > Metazoa > Arthropoda > Insecta > Lepidoptera > Crambidae > Elophila > Elophila nymphaeata. The sequence continues at coordinate 18,924,585 of OY039068.1, forward strand.
ACTACTGTTCTTGGTATACTGTGGTAAGTAATAGCTTCGAAAATACTATATTTGATAGAAAAATTGTTGGTAACCCTACCTGGGACCCTCAACTACTGAGTCACTGGCTATCTTTTAAACCAACACTATTCCTTATGTTTATTTATAAAAATATTTAATTTATCATGAATGTTTGTCCATTGTATAATATCTATAACTGAAGTTGTGGTATTTAATTTGGGCTAGATAGGTAATTGGTGCGACTGCGAATGATCGTGGAAATGTATAATGTAATATATTTCCCTCTAAACTGTAAATGCTATGCTCGGGTGTCGAGATAGGTGTTCTTGAGACAATCAGTGGGTCAAGAGGATTGCTGCAGATAATAGCCTGAACGATTAGATTAGCACTTAGTTCACACCTCTCCTCGAAAGATAAGTAGGTTATTTGATTATCGACTATATTTCCTTATTGCATTATTTAATTAAAGTGATGGAGTTGCACAATATATGTACATACAAAAAGAGGGTATTTCAATATTATTATTTTATAAATTCCTCTAATATACGGGCTTCACAGAGCGATGGATGTCCTGTCCAGCTAGAGTTGTTAACTTTTTTTTTACAAGAAATATATTAAGGTCTGAGAAGGCAAAATAAACAGTATTATAGAAAAATAAACAGTATCTTGTTTTTTTAATATTTGAAAGACATTTTATAAAAGCCTCGTCACAATCAATGCTGAAAACAGTTTTGTATACTTTATTTTTGTTCTACAGTAAAAAGTATAATGGATTGAAAACAGTATAATACTGGTTTTTAACAGTATAGTTGGCAACCCTATGTGCAGCACAAATATTCAATTTTATTTCAACATTTCAAAGCAATATAAAATATGTTTACGTATAAAAACCAAATATTGAAAATTGTAGCCAACTTTGACCTACTTCCAATGGAATCGGTGTATTGGTCCCACACGGATGCCGTTTCTACCAATTTAATTAAGACAATAACGATAGCAATATTTTTTAATTCGTGCCATACATACCTGGACATTCGATCGGGTGGCCGAAGCTGCTTATTTGTTTGGATCATTCCAAAATTCTGAAACAAAACAAAGACATGTTTAGGATAAAATAAAATAATATTTTCACTTGGCTTGCTTAGTCAATTGGTGAAGAATAGGCACTACATTTTCTTTGCCCATATTTTATTTTTAAAATGCAAGCGAACGAAGTCGCGGGTCGAGCGCAAAACAATTATTATGTTTAGTTCCATTGTTATATTTATGTACAAGCGGCGAGAAACTTTCTGACATTAGATAGGTATAATTAATAAATTTAAATTAGGTATGTATAGCTATTACAATAATTCGTCATACGAGTATTAATCAACGACACGTATAGCCATTTAATTGGCGTCTATGATTGATCATAAAACAATTGCTACGAACCTACCTATAATACACGTAATTAATTAAAAGTGGATTTGTCTGCAATGTAACATAAATGCTTAGATTTTTTACTCCTGCGACGTCATTATTCATAAGGAAACCATGCGGAAATAGTGCATTTATTGACTAACGCTGTAAGACAAAGAATGTCACAGGTATTTGCGATATGCGATCTGAGGCTTTCTTTTTTACCATCCGAGGTAAGTACAAAATTTTATGTCACCCTTGACCAGGAAATGGGATTTTCTGTACGCGTAGTGGGCGGAAAATGCCACTTTCTTGGTCAGGTGTGGCATAATATATGTTTTGTAATCTGATCTAAGCATTTTTCGTATTGCTATACAGAGAACAGCGTAAACGGAAAACCTTAAAAATATTCACTTTTTCATTCGTTTTCAGTCAAACAATAAACGCTTCCAAACTCTGATACTGTTGTTGTTTTAGGAAAATTCAAGACAGAAACTAGGTCAATCGGTATTTCGCTCTATAGTAAAAGTTTCTAGACTATACAACTATTATATAGACGTAATATTGGGTTGACCTGTATTAGGTCATGATTAAATGTGACGCAGATTTTAACCCTAGATAAGATTGGTTAATTTTTAGTGACGTAAACTACGATAAAATTGAATGTACATACCTATAAGGATTGATTTTAATTTGAGATCTAATGACTACTGCAATACATTTTAATAGAAGTAGGGCACAGGGTATTAACCTCTCGAATTTGGAGCACACACAGTAAGGAAATCATTATTTGCCTGCGCTGTTCCCAATTTTGGGGACGGCGTAAATGTTTTCCTATTATAAATATGCTATAAACGATGGGTTATAATAATACAACTACGGACAGTTTCCCTCGGTCACGGTAGGATGAGATCAAGACAAATTAGTACACTTCGTCTGCAATAGTTATCTCTTTTTCGGTGTGTTTTCTGAATGTGTTATGCTGACGCGGGATGCCCCGCTCACTATGCAAGGTCGCCAGCACTTATAGTCACCTTAATAGCATAGGTACAGCCGACAGCAAATCAGAATACACAAAACTGTCAAATTTCTCCAATTGATTTGAAACCTTAAACGCGTGTATTTTATAGCACAAAACATACAGATTGTGGTATCCCAATGTGCTGTTGACTGTAGGTGTGACATCTTGTTGTTTCAAGCGTTTGTAACTGCTTATCGTCAGACAAGCCGTATGCCTGTAGGCAAACCTATTAGTTTATGTAATATGACAGTTAGTTTGATATGACAAATTTAAAGGAACTTTAAAACCTCTTATGCCGGCCGGAGTGTACCTAATACATTAATAATGTTCTAATCCAGCCGTAAATAATTTCTAAGGACGCCGTCGTGGTGGAGTCAGTATATCTGCGTACACATCAAGCAGTCCGGGTTCGAATCCTGGTAGTTTGTGTGACGAACACGAATATTTGTTTGCGAGTCATGGTCGTTTATATATTTATTTAAGTTTATTTATAGAAATATCTAAAATTATTATGTATATTAAAAATGTCTGTTATCTAACAGATTAATTTTATTTTATTGTTGTTTTTTATTATTTGTGCGTGTTCTGTGAAAATAAACGATTTATCTATCAATCTAAAAAGGAACACCCTATTCTGCATATGTTGATTTGATATTGCTTGGACTAACACTGTTGACCTATATGGCGAGGCCACCGCATCGGTGTTAGATCACTGCAACTTTGATTGGTCACCCGATAGTTAGCCAACTACGGAATTGCTGTTCGAATCTAGTCACACACAAAATTTATTGAGTAGTGACTAAATTCGCACATCTCTGTGATAAATGTGTTTCCTCACGAAAATGTTTTTTATATATTCTGGAACTGTATATGACAAATTCAATGAAATATTGTTTGATTTCATCGACCGTCTTTTATTAAATTAAGAGCAAATCAGATTTCGCCTAGTTATTATTTGTTTCGCTCAACTTCTATTTGAATTAGGGCAATATTCTATACACATAAATCATCGGAGGAGTGGAAAAGGCAAAATGAAAATTGCATACAAATTAGCTCAGTTGTTCTCGAGATTACTGCGGTTGTATAGGCGGACAGTAGGTATTGACTTCCTTGCATATCGATTTAAGAAGTTACCGGAAATTGTGATAATGATACATTATCATTCATCATCAATGAACTTTAAAATTACTTTCCGACTAAGCGAACACCATCATTCTTCAGTGAAAATAGCTAAACATATTTATGGGTGTCCCTAAGCTTTCCTCTAGACAAAATGTTTATTTCATCATATTAGAAGTTGGTCACTGTTTTCGGACGTGCCTGTGGAGCCCGCCTGAGCCGGGGATTCTCTACATAAACGCCGTTTACGATCACCCAGCATTGAGGCAGCTCACGTCACACCTGTGGCTGCTATAAAACACTTTATAGCCAACAAAATAGCCAGCGAGAGATCCGGTCTTTGGAGTGATAAATGGTTTATAAGATTTTCTGCCAAGATTCATTCTAATATCAAGAAATCACTTTCTATTTGAAGAGGTGATACGAATCTTGTTTACTTAAGATTTATATTCTGGAAGAGTGTTTTATGTTTCCTAAATGGGTTTTGATTTCAAATATTTTTAATCATCGTTAACTTGAGAATCACCGAATAAACGCATGGACAAAGAAAAAAAGACCACAAGGACAATGGACGAGAGGGTCTATAGAACTCGAAAGCACACGGCCGCATCTCCGTTTATAATATGTATGTATCATGCCATTGTGTTTTGGGACCTGACTATTTCGTGAATCAGTATCGAGTGGCAAACATGAAAAGCTTTTGATACAAACAAAGGTTGTTTAGTTTGACTACGCAATCACTGTAAAGCAACCAAAAGACAAACGGGTCGATAAACCATTCAATACGCGCAGACGGACAATATGAAAAATAGATTTCATAGACACGCTCGGAACAATGGTGAATATTTTTTCATTTCCATTCCGGATCATGGACTGTTTCGATACAGAGTTATGAAGGAGAACAGGAATGTAGATAATTTACGGCAGCAGTCGGAACAAAAGCATCCCCGGCACGCGACCCACATCCTGCAGCCTCATTCGATATGAACCACTATGGGAAGTAACAACCCTCTACACTGGTTGGTTCTGATATATCTACTTTAATGTTATCCATAAATCTAAAATATCGTATCAGATAGTTTCAAATTTAAATTGGCTTCCCAAATTTAAGAGGAACACATATTGCGAACCTGACTTCGAATACGATTCAAACGAATTTAGGAAAAAAGCATTACAAATAAGTATATATTTTTTATTAAGACCGATAGGTAGTAAGCAGGTACAATTTTTAGCATACTTAACAAAAAAAAAACTATAAGAATTTAATTAATCTAGGGCAAGAATGGACAAGTTTCAGAGGGTAGGCAAAGCTTTCTTTTCACTCGTGTAGTCTTAAGAGTCTAGTTGCAATTTGGTGCAATTATAGGACAGTGCAAGAACACAATTTCAATAGCCGCATTATAGGAATAGATTGTAACATTACAATATGGCAATAAATATACTAAATTAGAATGATTATTATTTTGCCCACTCGCCATCTTATCTGTCCGTCTCCTACTACACACTCTGAGCTCTGAGTAATTTTTATTATTATTTTGTTCTAATACAATTGTCCAAAATAATATTAGGTAGGTACTTCTTTACTTTCCCAATTCCGTCATAACTATATTAGATTCTATTTAAATTTCAAAAGGGTTACTTTACTTAGCATTAGCTAACAAAGCCGAAACTAAGTAAGCTCTAACAAAAATAATTTAACTCAATTTCTCAAGAACGTCTTAACATTGTTTTGAAAGGTCGATCTATATCCGGTTACTATAGCTTTTGTTTTGGATACTACAAATCTCCAACGGGAATGCATAGAGCTAAATACGGTTTGTATCGTTTCATTTAATGTATTTTTAACTATTGTGCGGTTTTGCTAAACAATAAAGCTCAGTGTGAAAGGTGTTTAGCTCGGCGCCGGGACGGGCTGCCCCGTGTCCCACTTCCACACAATGGAGTGGCCTATTAGAGTCGACCATGTGTGTTAACCAGTTTCACTCCTGTTGCTCGTTTTAAAGCGCCGGTTGTTTTAAAATGGCTCTCGACCGGGTCAGTATCAATAGTAGGTATATGGGGCTGTTGGTCTCTATAAAGTATATTGGAAATAACTTTTTCATCATTCCATATGTATGTATTTGTTTTTAGCGTATCCAACCTGCGAACACATTCCAACATTCCAACGCGTTTCATTACTCCAGACTCCAGGTTCTACGCTTGTGAATGCGCTACGAAGAAATTTTTGAATTTCGAATGCCATTGAAACAAACTTTTTAACAATAATTTTAGCCGTAAGTCGGTTCTCGAGTTCTCAATTAGTCTGCAGTTTTTTATTATTGCGCTTGCCATGTATTCGGTAGTTTTCTTCTTTCTTTTTAATTGTTGAATACCTGTTACCGAATTAAATATCTTGTCGACCCCATGATTTCGCGCCAAATACTTCTAAAGCAGGGTTTACACGGGTGACTAAAGCCGCATGATTTTTGCCACACTCACCAACAGAAACACAACACCACAAAAATGTAGTGTTATTTGACTGTAGTCTTCTGTGAGGCTGGAGAGCCCGAACTGGGGTAGTACTTCCACTACCCCAGTTCGGGCTCTGCAAATTCGAGCGGCTACTCCTCGACTATTATCGACTCCTGCCTGATTTCGTGAGTATAATACCTGCTTTCCTATGCTGTAGAAATATAAGCTAATCTCGTGCTCGCGTATTGCGCATATAAACTTCAAGCAAGAACAATCAATCAAGAACATCTTGGCAAAACTTTATTCCTTCATATCAGCAAGTTTATGCTTCTCATGCAAGGAAAAAATCTTTGCATACATTCATCCCCGCGCCACCGGCTGAGAGCGGTATCTCATTTGTTGACAACTTTCACTATTATCGCACGTCATTTATCTATATTCGTAAAAGCTACAATATTTTTTAGTTTACAAAATATTAGTTTTCGTGGTTTTTGTAATTACGATTAAAATATGAAAGACAAAGGAATTAAGATACATTAAAACACAGAATTATAATATTATTTTCTAGCAAACAAATTCTCGGCGCGCATCTGTTAAAATTTTTATATTATTTCCAAGCTTACTCCCAATGATCTAGCTCAAATTAAGAATCATTAAGAAAATGTATCTTGTAGATAATCGGTATTGTATAGTAACTAATATATTAATATTTTAAATATTTTTATAAATAATGTATACAACTATGACTCGTATATAAATGTTCTTATCACACAAACATTTGTCTCTACCGGGATTCGAACACTTATCGCCTAATGTGTATTGGTAGCGTTGTTGACCTCTCCACCGCTACAGCGTCAAAAATATGTTAGTGTAATACGTTCAAAAACAGTTCCAGGATATCCGGCTTATCTGTGTTTTAACAGGGTTGGCAAAGCGAGGGTTGGGCGATTATCGACATACCTTCTACGGTACACACAAGGCGAAAATCGAGATTGTTTCGGAAAGTCACATTCCGTCTCTCTTTGATGCGAAAGTGACTGAGAAATGGAGTTTACGTAAATCAAATGTACTGAAAAACTGCACATTCATAAAATATTTATGTGTGTGTTTATAGATTGTAAAGGAGAGCTTGGTGTGTCTTATAGTAATGAAGTAAAAAATAGAGTAACAAAAAGGGTTATTGACCTGTAATGATGTTTTGAAATCATTACCAAATTATAAGCTGTGGAGTTTCTTTCGCCATTTCTTCTCCATCTCAGCATAATAATAATTATTTAAGTAAAATAATTATTTCGTCGCGAAATGGTGGTAGGGTTTGACGATTTAAAAGTAGGTACTTTGCAAAGTCCATTTAAATAAAGAGCTTTTTGATTTCATTTCTATAGTAACCTCACTTGCCATCAAGCAGGCCATATGGTAGCTAGTCATCCTTTTCTGTTGTACACATACCCAAAGTCAACAATAGTTACACCATTATCATATTTATACTATATTAATTATACCCGGACTGCTGCTATTTGGAGGCACTGCGTGGTACATACTGCAGGATATGGCAGAACCTCAGGTTCTGCTCCACCCCTCATGGGATTACGAGCGTGATCGTATTTATGTATTATCATTTTTTTATGAGAAATGTGGTAACAACCTAATACTCCCATTAATTTTGCATACCAGTGACAGTATTGAAAGCTTTTCACAAGATAAATAATCCAAATGCGTGGGAGTAATAACTACCCAAACTTTACGCATGTTAAAATGTAACTTAAATTATATTGATAATTATTAATTATTTATTGACTTGTATTGATGTTTTGAAATCATTACGAAATTGTAAGCTGTGGAGTTTCTTTCGCCATTTCTTCTCCATCTCAGCATAATAATAATTATTCGTCCCGAAATGGTGGTAGGGTTTTGACGATTTAAAAGTACTTAGCAAAGTCCATTTAAATAAAGAGCTTTTTCATTTTCATTTTCAGTACCAAGTAGGTACACATAGAGCGTTTGCATCAAACACAAATAAGACGAATTGCATTTAATAAATTGGTGCTTGCAACTGTATCAAAAAAAGTTGTTTGCCCGTTTGAAAAACGGCGTGTGTATAGGCCGTTAGTTTCTAATAATTTCTAGAAATAGCTAGTTAATATTTGCCGCACTCCATTCATAGCTTGTTGCCCTATCCCTAATTTTATTTGGGGTATTATGTTGTGAACATAATTTACAAAAAGTACGGCCGACCGCCTATCTGACGTCAACCCTCCTTGAGAATGCTATTGTTGGCGATTGCCTCCACCGTACGAGGTGACCTAAGACGCGTCCGGTTTACGTCAGTTCAGAATCCTCAACTTTACGAATCTTACGACACACACGAACAGTTTTGGGGTAGTAATATTTTACATACAGCTAATTGCCTTTCTCCATTATGGGCTAAGAATATTTAACAAAACAATTTGGCTTAATGTATCCCGCCAAAATTACCTGTGATAATTTTATCAACGTTCAATCAATCTTTGGGCGTTTCTCGGGAATTGGGTGAAGGTTATTTTATCTCCCCCGCGCAGTTTCAACGTCATTTGCGTTGAAGGCCATTCTATTTTCTTACAATATGTGCGAAATGTCACGTATCAGCAAGTATGATTACGTTCGTAAAATGATTCTTCGAATTCGAATCGTTTCAAAAGCTTTCTAGATAATGGTATAGGTAGGTACTTATATAAAGTCGTCTTCGTCAGCGAATTAACTACTTCAAATTGGAACGCCTGCCCTTGGGGTATAGATAGATAGAATATTCTTTATTGTATACACCAGTAATACAGTCATACTAAAAGATGTTCGACCCTCCCTATAATTTGTTGTTACTTTGATTCTTATAGGCGCTGATAAAAATAAGCGAAGAAAAGATTTGTAACCGTGCCTAAAATGAATATGTACCCCCGTATGAATATGTTTCAAAATCAAGTACCCAAATTTTTTCAATAAGAGGTTTTGCTGCCCCCCTAAGCTGGAGCTACGCTATGATATTTCTACCATTGAAAACATTTACAATAGCATGTAAGTCTCATACCGTATGACTTATTATATTTATTGTATGCGAGCTTTTGGTTCGATGATTATTCACCAAATGCAGATTGTGTTGCCAAATATTCGAAGTTAAAATTACCACATTAATTTAAAGCAGTGCCTTAATAGGTACTCTTCAATTTAATTCGTCGCTCAATAGCGACGTCATATTTATTATGTAATTAAGAATTTGCGAACAAAAAAGGAGGAGGTTCTCAATTCGACTGTATATTTTTTATGTGTGTTTTATGTGTGTGTGTGTACCTCATAACTTTTTACTGGGTGTACCGATTTTGTTGTTTTCTGCTGCTTGTTTTGTGTTCCCATTTAAATTTGAGCCATATCTGACGAATAGTTTTTGAGTTATCACCATATATATACTTGGTGAATTTTTTTTCTCGCCCTAGTCGATTCATTGCCAATCTATAAACGCCAGTAATTATAAGTCTATGGCTATCTCTAATAATGCGTATTTAATAGACATCGACGATATATTTCTCATTTTATTACTTGTTTGTCTTAAAGATCTGGAGATAGTTTCCTGAAAATATTACTTACAATACTAGAAATAAAAAAAATAATAAATAAAAAACGCCTTCAAAATTATAAACGGAGAAATAAAAAATGTTGTTATGTTTAAAAAATCTAAATGTTTTTTCGAGGTCGGTGCCAACCTCAATACTTGGAATAAACGTATTCTCTTGTCTTTGGAACCGATTTCAAAAAAACATTTATATTTTTTTAAACATTCAATCGCAGAGGGAGTACGAATTTCTACTCAGTTTGGTCCTGTGCTTTTGTAAACCTATCATTTACAAAAGTAACCGAAATTTGGGGAGACACATTCTCGACCCAGAAGATATTAAAACAATGCAAGCTGGGAATATCTTATAATTTTTAGACAGAGCCCAGCTAAAGGAGTACATGTAAGGCCTCAATAGGACTTACCTACTTGGAGGCTAGTCACAACAGATCTTTATAGGTCGCAGTAAGGTACCTCAATAACCCCGAAATAACTAAACAATAATAATATTCAGTTTGGTTCGTGGTAGAACTATTTTTAAGTCCGCCTGGTTTACCACCTCTTGTCAACGTCTGACGCTATAAAAATTGTGATAACAGCATCATTATGTTCCGATTATTCTTAACAGGATATCTCATCCTTCAGTGGTTGAGGGTTCCCGGCGAAGTTTCCTTCCAATCTCTTTCCTTTTACTTATGATCAGGTCAGATGGAGCCCATAAGATTTCACGTCCAGTAAATGAAAAATCTAACACGTAATACTGTAGAATACTTTTCTTTTATTCCGTTGCCATTGAGTTAGAGGGTTAAAGTTTTAGCTTTTAGTACGAGAGCCCACGACCAAAATTTTTGTCTCATAGCAATACGGCCAAAACCGCATCAAATCGATAGATACGATTATCCTGAACTCGAAAATACCAATATCAGACATTTTCCGCGTAGCGTTTGATCTGACCGAATTTTCAAAATTGTCAAAGAATTTTACCGAACTGCATCATAGCAATATGTCTGATTTGCAGACTGTAGTTGAATGATAGTTCTGAGATACCGGAAACATATTTTTCAGACGTTAGTGGTGTAGCGCAAACCCGTAAAATCACTTAAAAAAATTAAAAATGAGACAAAAAAAAATGTCTTATAGCAATACGTCTGAAAATCTTTTTTATTAGTAAATTTTGAGACCGTTTTGAAAATGTTAACAAATTTTACCGATCGTTATCATAGCAATATGTCTGAAAATTGTTGGACATGATAAAATAAGTTGTCCACATGTGCAAAAAATTTATATCAGACAAATTAAGTGTAGCACCTTCTCTATCAGACAACTTTTCGATACTCAGATATCATTTAAAAATCGTATTGAGGCATCTTGAATTTTCTGTTACAAACCAATGAATACGTTGCGACCCTGAATTTATTAGATGATAATTAACAAAGAATTTACCCGAAACCGTAACATTGAAGTTGAAGGACTGAAATAAATCGCACAAAAGGAAACTGGGATGAAGTTGAAAAAAAAACCGGTTTACCGCCACAACCGCACAACGTATGACAACTAAGTGAGCGTCGTTCCAACGTTTGGAGCAGCTGGCGAGTGAGCTGTATAATAGTAAGAAAGGGGCATGAGCGTAACAAGCGCTGAGGCTGTTGAAATTAAATACTGATTGATTTGATAGTTTTGGTTTTATTTAAAGCACACTTGAGTAACTTTTACAAAAGAAATAAGTAATGACATCTGTCATCTGTCAAAGTACATATAATAGACAAGGGAGATTCTTGAATATCTATGAAGGCTGTAAATTTAAAAAAACATTTAACAGAGGCGTCGGCCAGGCGACTCCGAAACGTTATTTTGGTTTTTGGGAGTATATGCTACACTTAAAGTGTCTGAAAACAGGTTTTTGGTAATCATGGCAGCAATACGAAAAGTTGAAAAAAAAAATTATCCGTATTGCTATGATACAGGTCGGCTAAATTTGTTGACGTTTTCAAAAATGCGCTCAGGCTATATGCTACGCGCAAAATATCTGAAAACAAACTTTTTCGTAATACAATTATAAAATCTATGTACATTTTCACTATCAGACGTATTGCTATAATACCGACTGTCTTTTTTTTTTGACACAGCAGAAATGGCCTCCCACTCAGTTGCTACACTTTCGACCGTTACTACACACCTAGTCGGGTTCAGAATCATACAATCTAACGATTTTATAGGGTTTTTGCCGTATTGCTATGAGACATGGTTTTGGTCGTGGGCTCTCGTACTATTTAGCAAAAGATAAACACAGTTCTCACAACTATACCTAAAACTTACTCGGGAATAAGAGTAGGTAATAAAAGAAAACGGAATAAGAATTTTCTTTCGATACTGTACTGTACGATATAACCTTACCACCCACAGACAAAATTTAATCTCGGCTTTATTCAAAATACCAATCGATCCTTACCCTCTGTTTCATTGGTAATCAAAGTTCCATATAACCGTGTAGCGGTGGGTGTGTAGACGTTAGCGAATTGTATGTAGGTAGATTTTCTAAATGTCAAACAACTTAGGATTACCGAGATTATTGAAATACATTTCTTATCCTATGGGGAAGGCCTATGTCCAAAAGTGGGCGTCTCTCGGCCAAATACTTCTAAAGCAGGGTTTACACGGGTGACTAAAGCCGCATGATTTTTGCCACACTCACCAACAGAAACACAACACCACAAAAATGTAGTGTTATTTGACTGTAGTCTTCTGTGAGGCTGGAGAGCCCGAACTGGGGTAGTACTTCCACTACCCCAGTTCGGGCTCTGCAAATTCGAGCGGCTACTCCTCGACTATTATCGACTCCTGCCTGATTTCGTGAGTATAATACCTGCTTTCCTATGCTGTAGAAATATAAGCTAATCTCGTGCTCGCGTATTGCGCATATAAACTTCAAGCAAGAACAATCAATCAAGAACATCTTGGCAAAACTTTATTCCTTCATATCAGCAAGTTTATGCTTCTCATGCAAGGAAAAAATCTTTGCATACATTCATCCCCGCGCCACCGGCTGAGAGCGGTATCTCATTTGTTGACAACTTTCACTATTATCGCACGTCATTTATCTATATTCGTAAAAGCTACAATATTTTTTAGTTTACAAAATATTAGTTTTCGTGGTTTTTGTAATTACGATTAAAATATGAAAGACAAAGGAATTAAGATACATTAAAACACAGAATTATAATATTATTTTCTAGCAAACAAATTCTCGGCGCGCATCTGTTAAAATTTTTATATTATTTCCAAGCTTACTCCCAATGATCTAGCTCAAATTAAGAATCATTAAGAAAATGTATCTTGTAGATAATCGGTATTGTATAGTAACTAATATATTAATATTTTAAATATTTTTATAAATAATGTATACAACTATGACTCGTATATAAATGTTCTTATCACACAAACATTTGTCTCTACCGGGATTCGAACACTTATCGCCTAATGTGTATTGGTAGCGTTGTTGACCTCTCCACCGCTACAGCGTCAAAAATATGTTAGTGTAATACGTTCAAAAACAGTTCCAGGATATCCGGCTTATCTGTGTTTTAACAGGGTTGGCAAAGCGAGGGTTGGGCGATTATCGACATACCTTCTACGGTACACACAAGGCGAAAATCGAGATTGTTTCGGAAAGTCACATTCCGTCTCTCTTTGATGCGAAAGTGACTGAGAAATGGAGTTTACGTAAATCAAATGTACTGAAAAACTGCACATTCATAAAATATTTATGTGTGTGTTTATAGATTGTAAAGGAGAGCTTGGTGTGTCTTATAGTAATGAAGTAAAAAATAGAGTAACAAAAAGGGTTATTGACCTGTAATGATGTTTTGAAATCATTACCAAATTATAAGCTGTGGAGTTTCTTTCGCCATTTCTTCTCCATCTCAGCATAATAATAATTATTTAAGTAAAATAATTATTTCGTCGCGAAATGGTGGTAGGGTTTGACGATTTAAAAGTAGGTACTTTGCAAAGTCCATTTAAATAAAGAGCTTTTTGATTTCATTTCTATAGTAACCTCACTTGCCATCAAGCAGGCCATATGGTAGCTAGTCATCCTTTTCTGTTGTACACATACCCAAAGTCAACAATAGTTACACCATTATCATATTTATACTATATTAATTATACCCGGACTGCTGCTATTTGGAGGCACTGCGTGGTACATACTGCAGGATATGGCAGAACCTCAGGTTCTGCTCCACCCCTCATGGGATTACGAGCGTGATCGTATTTATGTATTATCATTTTTTTATGAGAAATGTGGTAACAACCTAATACTCCCATTAATTTTGCATACCAGTGACAGTATTGAAAGCTTTTCACAAGATAAATAATCCAAATGCGTGGGAGTAATAACTACCCAAACTTTACGCATGTTAAAATGTAACTTAAATTATATTGATAATTATTAATTATTTATTGACTTGTATTGATGTTTTGAAATCATTACGAAATTGTAAGCTGTGGAGTTTCTTTCGCCATTTCTTCTCCATCTCAGCATAATAATAATTATTCGTCCCGAAATGGTGGTAGGGTTTTGACGATTTAAAAGTACTTAGCAAAGTCCATTTAAATAAAGAGCTTTTTCATTTTCATTTTCAGTACCAAGTAGGTACACATAGAGCGTTTGCATCAAACACAAATAAGACGAATTGCATTTAATAAATTGGTGCTTGCAACTGTATCAAAAAAAGTTGTTTGCCCGTTTGAAAAACGGCGTGTGTATAGGCCGTTAGTTTCTAATAATTTCTAGAAATAGCTAGTTAATATTTGCCGCACTCCATTCATAGCTTGTTGCCCTATCCCTAATTTTATTTGGGGTATTATGTTGTGAACATAATTTACAAAAAGTACGGCCGACCGCCTATCTGACGTCAACCCTCCTTGAGAATGCTATTGTTGGCGATTGCCTCCACCGTACGAGGTGACCTAAGACGCGTCCGGTTTACGTCAGTTCAGAATCCTCAACTTTACGAATCTTACGACACACACGAACAGTTTTGGGGTAGTAATATTTTACATACAGCTAATTGCCTTTCTCCATTATGGGCTAAGAATATTTAACAAAACAATTTGGCTTAATGTATCCCGCCAAAATTACCTGTGATAATTTTATCAACGTTCAATCAATCTTTGGGCGTTTCTCGGGAATTGGGTGAAGGTTATTTTATCTCCCCCGCGCAGTTTCAACGTCATTTGCGTTGAAGGCCATTCTATTTTCTTACAATATGTGCGAAATGTCACGTATCAGCAAGTATGATTACGTTCGTAAAATGATTCTTCGAATTCGAATCGTTTCAAAAGCTTTCTAGATAATGGTATAGGTAGGTACTTATATAAAGTCGTCTTCGTCAGCGAATTAACTACTTCAAATTGGAACGCCTGCCCTTGGGGTATAGATAGATAGAATATTCTTTATTGTATACACCAGTAATACAGTCATACTAAAAGATGTTCGACCCTCCCTATAATTTGTTGTTACTTTGATTCTTATAGGCGCTGATAAAAATAAGCGAAGAAAAGATTTGTAACCGTGCCTAAAATGAATATGTACCCCCGTATGAATATGTTTCAAAATCAAGTACCCAAATTTTTTCAATAAGAGGTTTTGCTGCCCCCCTAAGCTGGAGCTACGCTATGATATTTCTACCATTGAAAACATTTACAATAGCATGTAAGTCTCATACCGTATGACTTATTATATTTATTGTATGCGAGCTTTTGGTTCGATGATTATTCACCAAATGCAGATTGTGTTGCCAAATATTCGAAGTTAAAATTACCACATTAATTTAAAGCAGTGCCTTAATAGGTACTCTTCAATTTAATTCGTCGCTCAATAGCGACGTCATATTTATTATGTAATTAAGAATTTGCGAACAAAAAAGGAGGAGGTTCTCAATTCGACTGTATATTTTTTATGTGTGTTTTATGTGTGTGTGTGTACCTCATAACTTTTTACTGGGTGTACCGATTTTGTTGTTTTCTGCTGCTTGTTTTGTGTTCCCATTTAAATTTGAGCCATATCTGACGAATAGTTTTTGAGTTATCACCATATATATACTTGGTGAATTTTTTTTCTCGCCCTAGTCGATTCATTGCCAATCTATAAACGCCAGTAATTATAAGTCTATGGCTATCTCTAATAATGCGTATTTAATAGACATCGACGATATATTTCTCATTTTATTACTTGTTTGTCTTAAAGATCTGGAGATAGTTTCCTGAAAATATTACTTACAATACTAGAAATAAAAAAAATAATAAATAAAAAACGCCTTCAAAATTATAAACGGAGAAATAAAAAATGTTGTTATGTTTAAAAAATCTAAATGTTTTTTCGAGGTCGGTGCCAACCTCAATACTTGGAATAAACGTATTCTCTTGTCTTTGGAACCGATTTCAAAAAAACATTTATATTTTTTTAAACATTCAATCGCAGAGGGAGTACGAATTTCTACTCAGTTTGGTCCTGTGCTTTTGTAAACCTATCATTTACAAAAGTAACCGAAATTTGGGGAGACACATTCTCGACCCAGAAGATATTAAAACAATGCAAGCTGGGAATATCTTATAATTTTTAGACAGAGCCCAGCTAAAGGAGTACATGTAAGGCCTCAATAGGACTTACCTACTTGGAGGCTAGTCACAACAGATCTTTATAGGTCGCAGTAAGGTACCTCAATAACCCCGAAATAACTAAACAATAATAATATTCAGTTTGGTTCGTGGTAGAACTATTTTTAAGTCCGCCTGGTTTACCACCTCTTGTCAACGTCTGACGCTATAAAAATTGTGATAACAGCATCATTATGTTCCGATTATTCTTAACAGGATATCTCATCCTTCAGTGGTTGAGGGTTCCCGGCGAAGTTTCCTTCCAATCTCTTTCCTTTTACTTATGATCAGGTCAGATGGAGCCCATAAGATTTCACGTCCAGTAAATGAAAAATCTAACACGTAATACTGTAGAATACTTTTCTTTTATTCCGTTGCCATTGAGTTAGAGGGTTAAAGTTTTAGCTTTTAGTACGAGAGCCCACGACCAAAATTTTTGTCTCATAGCAATACGGCCAAAACCGCATCAAATCGATAGATACGATTATCCTGAACTCGAAAATACCAATATCAGACATTTTCCGCGTAGCGTTTGATCTGACCGAATTTTCAAAATTGTCAAAGAATTTTACCGAACTGCATCATAGCAATATGTCTGATTTGCAGACTGTAGTTGAATGATAGTTCTGAGATACCGGAAACATATTTTTCAGACGTTAGTGGTGTAGCGCAAACCCGTAAAATCACTTAAAAAAATTAAAAATGAGACAAAAAAAAATGTCTTATAGCAATACGTCTGAAAATCTTTTTTATTAGTAAATTTTGAGACCGTTTTGAAAATGTTAACAAATTTTACCGATCGTTATCATAGCAATATGTCTGAAAATTGTTGGACATGATAAAAT
This sequence comes from Elophila nymphaeata, assembly GCA_955850985.1. Lineage (NCBI taxonomy): Eukaryota > Metazoa > Arthropoda > Insecta > Lepidoptera > Crambidae > Elophila > Elophila nymphaeata. The sequence continues at coordinate 18,941,656 of OY039068.1, forward strand.
AAGTTGTCCACATGTGCAAAAAATTTATATCAGACAAATTAAGTGTAGCACCTTCTCTATCAGACAACTTTTCGATACTCAGATATCATTTAAAAATCGTATTGAGGCATCTTGAATTTTCTGTTACAAACCAATGAATACGTTGCGACCCTGAATTTATTAGATGATAATTAACAAAGAATTTACCCGAAACCGTAACATTGAAGTTGAAGGACTGAAATAAATCGCACAAAAGGAAACTGGGATGAAGTTGAAAAAAAAACCGGTTTACCGCCACAACCGCACAACGTATGACAACTAAGTGAGCGTCGTTCCAACGTTTGGAGCAGCTGGCGAGTGAGCTGTATAATAGTAAGAAAGGGGCATGAGCGTAACAAGCGCTGAGGCTGTTGAAATTAAATACTGATTGATTTGATAGTTTTGGTTTTATTTAAAGCACACTTGAGTAACTTTTACAAAAGAAATAAGTAATGACATCTGTCATCTGTCAAAGTACATATAATAGACAAGGGAGATTCTTGAATATCTATGAAGGCTGTAAATTTAAAAAAACATTTAACAGAGGCGTCGGCCAGGCGACTCCGAAACGTTATTTTGGTTTTTGGGAGTATATGCTACACTTAAAGTGTCTGAAAACAGGTTTTTGGTAATCATGGCAGCAATACGAAAAGTTGAAAAAAAAAATTATCCGTATTGCTATGATACAGGTCGGCTAAATTTGTTGACGTTTTCAAAAATGCGCTCAGGCTATATGCTACGCGCAAAATATCTGAAAACAAACTTTTTCGTAATACAATTATAAAATCTATGTACATTTTCACTATCAGACGTATTGCTATAATACCGACTGTCTTTTTTTTTTGACACAGCAGAAATGGCCTCCCACTCAGTTGCTACACTTTCGACCGTTACTACACACCTAGTCGGGTTCAGAATCATACAATCTAACGATTTTATAGGGTTTTTGCCGTATTGCTATGAGACATGGTTTTGGTCGTGGGCTCTCGTACTATTTAGCAAAAGATAAACACAGTTCTCACAACTATACCTAAAACTTACTCGGGAATAAGAGTAGGTAATAAAAGAAAACGGAATAAGAATTTTCTTTCGATACTGTACTGTACGATATAACCTTACCACCCACAGACAAAATTTAATCTCGGCTTTATTCAAAATACCAATCGATCCTTACCCTCTGTTTCATTGGTAATCAAAGTTCCATATAACCGTGTAGCGGTGGGTGTGTAGACGTTAGCGAATTGTATGTAGGTAGATTTTCTAAATGTCAAACAACTTAGGATTACCGAGATTATTGAAATACATTTCTTATCCTATGGGGAAGGCCTATGTCCAAAAGTGGGCGTCTCTCGGCCGAAATGATGACGATGATTGAACTAGCTTTAAATTTTAATTAATTATACCTACAACTACACGAACTTGGAACTGGTTACACGGAAAGTCACATCTGCCAATATGAGCCATGTAGTGCTACAAAATAGTAACAATTGCCAGCTTAAAGCGTAAGTCTGTATACGAATGGGTATAGCATCAAACCCAAAATATGACTTAAACTTCATTGAACCCAAAAATAAAAGCCGACAAGCGTTCGTTACCCTCTACAATTCAGTAGTTAGGCCTAAAATTATTCTAAATGTAGGTCTAAATTTTGCCTGGTGGTAAGCAGCCACACTAGCCTGACACTGATATGACACTCGTGCGCTGCCAACCCTTCCCTACCCCGTGGATCTCTGGCGACCTTACGCACTAACAGAATAGGCATCAACCTTTTGTAAAATTCACAACAGCCTTAGCACTGATATTGATGTATTTGGTACTTCATATTCTAAATTCCGCCGTCAAGTCCATTGCTTGCCAATGGAAAATAGTAACTAGGATTAACATTTGTATTTTTTTTTTCTTATTTAAGTTCACATTATTATAACGCATGTGGTGCTTACCTATTATTAATTGTACTTTTAGATATTTAGCCTGATTTTCTAATATTGTATGTATTACTGTGCAATTGTTGGTAAACCAAATAAATAAATAAACCTTGACCACTCATCGGAGAGGAGATATATAAATCCGAAATATAAGAAGAGGATCTTGTCTAGAAAGAAGCGGTTTGTCTAACTAACATATCTTATAACCTTGACTATATTTTTAAACTTTTGTATTCTTAATCTTCTTTTTCGTGTGACTTGGTACAGGACAGCCTGGTGTCAGTTTCCACCATTACCTACATACCACTGACGTGGCATGTTTTTTACGATTCATCTTCGACAACATCTGAGTCCTCTAGCTTATGACTCCGGAAACACAGAGAAAAAAAGAGTTGTAAATGTTAGATTGAAATAAGCCACAACCATCATCACTAAAGTTCTGTAATAATTTCTAATAAAGTAAAATGTTTTTCAACACCATTGCTCGTAATTGGTATGTAACTACACCAATTTTAGTTTCACAATGTATCATATTACCAACTTATAATATCTTTCGAATTTCAAATTCGATTACCGCACAGTTTGGTAATCAAAAGTTAATAGTTTCGTAAAGAAAAGTCACGCTTTTATTTATAAGAAAAAAAAAATAGGAACCAAAGAGAATTTATATATGCAAAATGCTGAAACATTTTTGTAAATTAAATAAGTTTGGCGTCTAGAAACACTCTGTCTAAAGATATACAATTATAAAAACCTTATTTAAAATTACAACTATTAAATAGAAGTCATACATAAATATTAAAAGAATGTATTTATTTTGTAAAAATTATGTAATTTGCTGTTTGGGCTGTATAAGCGTCGGTACCTTAGTCTTTCGCGCACAAAGCCGTCAATGAAAAAGTAAAAGCGGGTGTTTGGCGGGTAATCATGGCATCTGGATGTCGATCTTTATTTTGATAATTCAAAATTGCTTCGGAGTGGATTTTGTGCAGTGAAAGTGGTGTCGTTTTGTAGCATAAGCATCCGTGTTGACGAACAGTTATGAGGAATCATTGAAATAAAGGTTTTGTGTATGTGGCGTTGAGAATTGTATAGTGGTTGGAAATCCCACTATACAATTCTCATCAGTCACCATTATGAGGTCTGTACCATGCATTTCTCGCCAAGTACTCCCTAGAAGCATTAAAAAGTGTGGCACCCACATTTTAATGCAAAAATCAAGAACGAAGATGAAACTGATGACTTGGCTGTATGGGCTAGATCCCTTTGCCGTCCCGTAACAGGGAAAATTTAACAAAAAAAAAAGTAAAAGCGCGCCATTTTCTTTATTTTCAGTACTATTTTGCAAGTAGATATTTTGCATTATGTATTAATTACTCGTAATGGTGTTGAAAAACGTCGTATAACACTCGTGAGCAGTTAAAAATTACATTCTCGGCTGAATAGAAAGCACTCGCTGCGCTCGTGCTCAATGTCAGCCTCGAACGTAATTTTCAACATTACTCACTTGTATTATAATGTACTATTAAAGTTGAAAGACAATCACATAGTTATCATCAGACAAAAAATATCGTCATAGTAAAAGGAATTGTCACGCTAAATTATCAACGGACTGGTCACATGTCTGCTGAAGAACCGACAGCAGTTGGAGTAGACGAGACCTGGAGTGATCGCCGTGTTTGGGCAAGCGTAGGTTGCTCATTGGACTGATGACCTTACAAGGATTATGGGCAATGGTTGGATGCGGAATGTCCAGCAATGTGAATTGTCGAGGTTTTAGGGAAGCTTCCAGGATGGACGGATTACGGATACAGTCTATTGTCTTGACTCAAGTTGACCAATTATAACATAACATTTCTGTGTAGTTTTCAAACTAATATTAGAGATACCATTGCACGAATAAACACAGAAAATGAAAGTAGCGCTTCCCACTGAATGAGTGTAAATGAACACAGCTAACAAGCACGTAATGTAACCCAATATTTGCTGTTATTTGCGCTTCCTCATCGCATGGTCTGTGTACGAATGGTTCGTTTACTAAATGAGAATCGTCTAGACAGGGTATCCAGGTGGGTTTAACTGTAACGTTTCTGCTGAAAACAATCTGTTATGAGCATCGAACTTCAATGAGAAATATTTATTCAATTATTGACGGTTGTGGAGGAATCTTGTGAATTTTTTTTATTTATAAATGCCAGTGTGCCAGTATCAACGTCCTTGACCTTAAAGAAAGTAACTGTGGCAAACCGAACCTCTTTTGTATAGTTTTTAATATTGTTTATGTTTGTACTTCAATTCAATGTCATTCTGTTTTTTAACTTTTGTTCTGCCTTTTTGTCAACTAACTTTTACATTGTAAATTTTACTAGTAAACTCGCCTATAATTCTGATTTCACTCTTTTCCTTGATCTCCCTCGCCGTCGCTAACAGTAACAATTGCACCTATGACGTTTTATATATTTAATCAATAATTACTGTTGTTACATTACGTTGAATAGCTGTTAAGGGCGTGCACTCGATTTACGTCAGATATTTTTAATAGTTATTCGGAAAATAGTCTAAATCTGAGCTCGCGGCCATTTTCCATCGCACCCCCGTCAAAAGTACAGCTGACACTTTTCTTTATTATTTTAAACAAAATGGCGGTAATTATATAAATTTCATAAGGTATATAAATTTATTTGTCAAATTTCAAATAAGGATTATGCACGTGACTGACATTGAACCCCCTCAGCAGATTTTTAATGACTTTATCATTCTGTCTCCTTTAGCTACACCACTAGTGCGATAACTGACGCACACTTTACTGATTTTCCAACATTAAACAACTGTTTAAAATAAAATTCATGCGGTATAAAATTCCTAGAAAAATTGCAACGCTATCTCCCGGACTATTAATATTGACTCTGCCTATCATTTTATTAGCGTGTCTCGAAAAGAATTGAATATTTCCATGAAAGAAATGCCATGACATTTATAAACACGAAAGTAGGTACTTATATAAAATGCTTGGATCAATCAAGGAATTTCGTACACTTCATGAAAACGTCAACTTACAGGAAAATCCGATATTTCTATTTATGAACCGAAATAAACGATTTTCTTTCATTGAATTTGATATATCAATAGAACAGAAGTCGTAGCGTAGCAATACGGTCGGCCTTTGTGCAAATTCTTTTTTTTTGTTCTCGACTGGGTTCGCAGAACAGGTTGTACAATAAAGTTGTATTTTATAATATGCTATACAAATAAAATTACTAGTTGAGTGGCTTGTTTACCATTTAGGCCTGAAGACCGCAGCAGGCTATAGCCGCCCCTATTGCCTGAGGTCGGCCCGCCCACAATTTGATTGCGGGCTAGGGCGCAACTGACCAGAAACTACTCCCGTAATGTTACCTTACAGAGGGATCGTGTTTGTATCAGTCTTACTTAATTTTTTATAAATTTTTTAACTGTAAATCCTGGTAATCTAACAGCAATATGAATGAATGAATGAAAAAGCTCTTTATTTAAATGGACTTTGCTAAGTACTTTTAAATCGTCAAAAGCCCAACCACCATTTCGACGAAATAATTATTTTGCTTAAATAATTATTATTATGCTGAGATGGAGAAGAAATGGCGAAAGAAAATCCACAGCTTACAATTTCGTAATGAATTCAAAACATCATTACAGTCAATATACTATATCAATATGAATAAATTACAATTTTAAATGCGTAAATTTTGGGCAGATTTTGATCATTTGGATCATTTAAATAATCATTAACTTGTAATAAGCTTTTTTATATAATACATGTAACTATTTAAAAAATATCTTGTATAATTGGGTGTTTGTTAATCCATGACACAAAATTTATGTGGATTTATATTAGTTGTAAATTTGCACCAGAAACTTATTGTAGCAAAAAAGTACACCTAAAGCTCATTTAAAATGTGATACATTACTTATAGCTAATTAAGGTCTACTTATAACGGTGGCTACCAACGGAAACATTTTCGATTGCGTTGTAACGTTATTATCTGCAAACTCCTTTATATCAGTGACAAAAATGTCTAAAATGAAGAATAATTATATAATTAATATTTGACTGGTTGCTGTCTTTCATGTCGAGTCTGTTCTTGTTATGTAAGGTTGTATGTAATGTCGTGTACAGTGCCTACCTGACAAAAATATCAGAAGACAATCTATAGATGAAATGAGATTATAATTTCTAAAAATAATGAATATCCCAGTGTAGTCTCTACTATCGAAATGTCAACTTTTTAAAGGGGGACGGGACTAACATGCGTCTGCTTGACCTTATACACATAATTGTTGTTTTCTTATTGACATATATGCTACATATCAGTGGAAACTTTGCTGGATTGTGTAATATTTTTAAAATATCATCTGTATGTATCTTGTATCTGTATGTTTCCTTAAAATAAAGAAAGTAAAAAAAAAATGCGATCGCTTCCAACGCAACAATATATGAACTAAGAGTGGTGGCATGTTATACAATTTACAAGATTCCTAAGAATACTCTCTCATAATTCTTTCTCATTTCTTTTAAAACAAAAGTTACAAAATCTCGAGCACAATGTGATGGTGTCTATTATTAAACGTGCTCACTTTAAAAACATTAAATACTAAGATATGCTGCAGCTTTCTACAAAAATGTATATGTTCTCGGAAGTCGAGATATTTGAAGGTGAGAATGCAACCCGTATGCGCTTTCAGTGCCAAGTGGAATTTACTTAAAGAGTAAAAATTCAGCATTTGAAATTTCCGAAGTAAACATGGGAGCTACGATAAAGTGATGAATTTAAGGGACTATGTATTAGGTATCTTATACATATAATTAATTATGATTTTATTTATGGAGTGAAGAGAACGTAAAGAAAAATTTTAATTTTCATATTCCGAATACATCTCCCAAATTTTTACGAGGTACACTAGAGGTGCAATATTCTACGAAGCACTTGCTTCTTGTGCGTACAATGAACGGATGTGAAAAAAATGTACAACTACCTAGGTTTGTTCAGGACACCGAGTTTTCTTTAGTTTCCGGATCATAGTGGTATTGAACTACTTTGTAACATGTTGTGCATCATATAGAGAAAAGCGAAAGGCGACGTTTTAGGAGTCAGACTTCCACAGTTTGACAAAAAATAGCTACCGAAAATAACATTATGATTTCCTTATGTCGAACTTTATCTTTATGTCAAAATCAATATGAAATGGGTCTGTTGTCTTCTATAAGGCAATCGTGTTTTTAGGACTGACTAAAGCTAGTTGACGCAGATAGCTTTCTCAGCATCGTCGCCGGGTATTAGAGAAAGTGATGATATTGATGGGTCTAGCCTGTAAAACGAAAAAAAAAACGACGATAAAAATACATATAAATAACCCTCAATGGAGGATTTCTAGTCACCGAGGATCCCTCAAAGGGGAGTCTCCAATTAGAAAAGCAATTAAAATCTCTAAGGCGTTTGAGTCCGAAGTAACAGGCATGACCTATGAGATATCCATAAAAATGAAAACTTAGAGCATTGCACCTCTACCTTTTAAACCGGCGATGTCAAAAGTTAACATTATACGAGGCGTAAATGCAATAATTCCCTTTTTAAAAGTAAAACTTCAAACAGTCGTAAAACACGACATTATATCAAAGCAACACGTAGTAAATAGTTAAAGTTTTTATGACGTTGCTTAGACGTAAAGGAACAGAGTAAGAAAACACCGTGTTACTGCTCTGGCTTAAAATAAATATTATTATGTTTGGACGACGACGGCAAAGTTAGCGTATTTGACCAATGGTATGATACAAATGTTAGAGGCAAACGTACCAATGTACTTTAGTTTTGCTGACGTTGGAAAATATTCTGATTCTATGACATTTCGCTGTTCCCCTGTATTTGGGATACGGTTTCCTCATTAGTTTGCGTCAGGCCAATTTGGGCAGAGTCGTTCTATTGCTCTTAATGCAACCGCATTCTATTTTAAAACTTTTTTAACTTTATTATAAAGTAATTTCATTTTGGATAGCATTGTGTTCGGATTTTGGTCTTGAGTAAAGGGGGATTTTTATAGACATTTTATGTTTCAAGTCCACCTGTTAACTACTAAGTACCATCATCTTCATAACTCTTCACCATCATCAGCATTTTGTCTCCATAATTTGGTTGGATGACTCCGGGTGAAGCTCGCTTTCTATCTTCGGTCTTACCTTAGACGATAAGAAAAATCTAGTATGTTAGTAAAAATATTATTTAAAATTTCAGTTGCAAATAACAGCCACAAAATAATATATTATTCTCTTGTATCTTATTATTCTTGTATCTTGTAAGTTCTTGTATAAAGAAGATTAAAACAGAAATAATACCAAAAATAATAGCATATGCATAATTAAGAAAAAACACAAGAAATTGGACATGAGCAATAAACCTTACAGAACGATATAAAACAGTAGGTACGTTTTGCAGTGGGGCGAAGAGGAACGCCGCCGCTGCCGTAAGACAGCGAAAAGATCACCGGCAAACTGTGCTCTCCGAGAAGAATCCCGTACTACACTTCCCTAGGTAATGTGACGACCCAGGATTGAAAATAATGTAATGTAATGACTAACCAAAGCACATATTTGAGTTAGTAGTCTCATTTATACCATGGTTTCATAGACTTTAATGAAATAAACTCTCTATTAATTAAATAGAATTAAAAGTAATTCTATTCAATCAATCGAGATGAGCCGGTGATACGAGTAAAATTACATCACATCGAAATAGATCCGTATGTTCACGATGAGTTCATCATATTCATTTACACAGGAAAATTAAATTAAAAAATAAACAATCCCGAGCAGTAGATGTTAGTTATGACATCATGATCATATCAAGCATTTCCGCGTTACTACGATGCAGCATATCTACACGGTTATTGGTCAACATATCCCTAATTGTTGATGTAAATGCATCATAGACGAAAAATCTTTAATATTAATTTCAGCCATATTAAGAATAACACCAGCATCATGTTAGCTGCTATATTTTAGCATTCAGACCAGTGCGCCCTTCGAGATGCATTACCGACTAAGTAGCTTTCTGTCTGAATTTGTTTTCATATAGTTTGTAATACAAAGTAGTTAAATGCGTATGTAGAAAGTCAGCGTACATTCGATTTACGTGATGGTAATCCACAACTAAGCTTGCAAAAGCGGCTGGAAAGTCAACGAGAAGCGTATGTGTTATACACAACCACAACTATCATGATTAATTCGAGAACTTAAAACGAGCCTTTGCACCGCTCCTAATAGGATCGTCTATTTTATTCATGTAAAATTTACTAAGTACGATAAGAATTATTCAACTTTTGCGAGAGCGCTTCAACTATCGTAAGTTGGGATGCGAGTTGAGATGCGGAATGCTTCCTGGAACTTCCATGGCTTTCCGATCGAGACCTTTTAAGGGAATTAGCGCTGAAAGGAATCGTGTAGGAATTAATGAAAGTGAGATACGGGGAACTAACCACATAAATTCGCAGGAGTGAATTTCTAAGTGATAGATAACACTGGAAGAGGTTAAGGGGATATGGAAATCTGTAACGGAGATTAATTGAGTTCCACGGAATAAAATAAACCACATAAAGGTAGTTTTAGCAACATTGTATTGGCTTGCTATGAATAAAATTTACATCAAAATATAATAGTTACATGAGATCGAGTAGCAGCGTTTTGTTGATTTATACGAATAAAACAAACTTGAGAATTAAGCTTGATAAATTAAATTTAATTAAATACTTCCGCATTGGTCATTATTAACAATGTGCAGGAATTATAGGGTGGCTTTAATAAGGAGCTGTGTTGAATAAATAATCGGGTATGAGAGTCCCGTTGGGGCAAAAAAAAGTTGAAACTCGAGTAATTCACAGTGAATTATAAAAGAAGAATTTTCACGAGTCCCGCGTTTGTGAGGGTCTATGACACGGATGTCACCCTCGTGTAGTGAAATACGTGAAATATATCCATTACAAGAAGAGGGAAGTGACAGTTTGCTAGTTTGGGGACGAATTTGTGTCACAAATTTACTAACGCCACGTGCCCGATAAACTGCCGTCGTAAATGAGTGTTTTTCGTGCACAGAAAGGGGCATAGAACGCTTGATGCCAAGAAGTTACCGCTGCCTATATAGCTACGCTTTAACCTATAAGGTCTAAAAAAATATAGTCTCCTAAAGACATTACATTGTCACTTGATGAGAACATAACTAAACAATATTGAAAACAGTTCGTGGTAACAAAAGCAAAACAAATTATTTGTGTTTGAGTTATAAATTAATCAGTTAATAATTATATATTTTAATATTGTAATAGTTAGGTATATAGGCATGAAATTACTGTCCTGTATAGAATTTTTATAGAAGTTGCCTTTTGATACTAACGTATTTTCAATTTATTTTATAACTATTGGCATAAGTTTTTGTAAAAAATAAAAACAAGTTAAGGTCAAGCTAGAAAAAAATAAAGTAACAATTCATAACCAATTTTAGGCTGCCAACCCTGAGTTATGAAAGTTATTCTCACCAATAGAAACAAACAGTGCAGAAGATGTGTACTCTAATCTCGTTCTCCTGAGAAAACTTGAAATTTGTAACAAAATTACGTTGTACCTACCTCAGATCACGGTGTACCTACACGGTACGGCTTACGGTCCACCGACAAACCGTGCGTGGCTACCATTCCAACGCGAACTAAGAAATTTAACAACTCGTTTATTTGACGCACAATCAAGAAATGGAATTCACTGCAAGCACACGTGTTCCCTCCTGTCTACAATCCTGGGTCATTCAAAAGAGGCGTGAAGAAGCACCTTGCAGGTTGGCAAGGCGAGGGTGGCTAGCGAGGGGTTTGTCTCTCGCTCTAGCTATCTTCGAATTTGGACTCCGCTTCTGCTTACCATCAGGTGGAATGGAGTTATTTGCTTGACCTTTTATATAAGAAAGGTACATATCAAACCAATGCCTCACAATATTCCAGAACCATACGATAGCTAACGTGGTGTTTTCGCCCACAATACTGTCACTGAAACACATTTCTGCCTTAATAGGAAAAAACTAATAAAATCCACGGCGTATAGGAACCTTATCTTCAGGTCAACATCAGGAATAATGACTCTTGCTGTTTCTTTATTTTATTATGTATTCTAATACTAATAATTTATCAAATATTTTAAAATTCATCATCACTTTTATTTAGCCCACAAATGAGCGAACTATTTCTACACCAAATATGTAGTAAAAAAGAGTATGATAGATAATAAAATAATATTAATAATGACGATTTTTAGTTGACCCACTGGCAATAAAAATAAGATATTAAAATAAGCCCAGGTCCACAGCACCATTTATGTATTATAATCGTAAATAGCAATGACCCTATTTCGGTACCCATTCCTATGAACTGTCCATAAATAGAAGTTCATATCCTTGTGTAAGGCTTTCAATATGCTTTTACTGGAGCTGTATTCATACAGCTTACCTACTTTGCTTTTACATCCAACATTGAATCTACTATATCAACGCCTAAAACTTTTAAAACGCATGGACTTTTGGAAAGGAGGTTGCAATCTTCTTTTTTTGAGTGATGCTGTTGGCCGCCGATGAATTTTTTTTTAATCTGAGGCAGTGCAGCGCTCTACTTTTAAAGGTAACTACTAAAAGTATACACAAGAAAAGAAAATCATATTTAATTTAACTATTTGTTATTTACTAAACATCAGATTTAAAACCCATAACCAAATGTGATTTTGAAGATGTATTTCTAGACTTTATCGATTTTTGTTTGATATTGATAAAAAATCAAATCTGTCTAGTCAATCTAGTCGGCAGGTATCAGGTCATTGTCACTTTACAGGGTTCTCATCCCACTAAGAGCTCGTGAGTTGTTCGTTTATATACTGCCTTCGCGGTTGGAACACGGATGGGTGGCAAAAATTTCATCGATTTGTTACCGTGATTCCTAAAGCAACCAGTTAGCGTGGTACAACGTTGGCGTGTTCGCGGTGTTTTCTAAGATATTCCTAAAAGTCGCACAGTGACTGGAAGTGGCTTAGCGTGGCGCGTTTATATTCTCACTGACAACGGCCACGCCACGCCAATCTCGCGGTTCGAGGATGGTTTAAGCTGGCGATAGTTAGATATGACTGCTGTTGATAGATGGCAAGCAAAAAAGTCATGGCAGGCGTCAGAAACGTAGTCTTATATATAACCTGTACCAAGTTAAACAGTTTCACATACCATATATATAATCACGCTCACACTCCCAAAAGAGGTCTAGCAAAGCTTCAGGTAACATTCGGTTACACACAAAGCCACGTCTAGCAGTATATGCCATACAGTACCCCAAAATAGTGGCAGGTTACCAGCCTGTCACCTACACTAAACTCAAAAATAAATAATCCTTCAGTAAACAAACCAACTTAAATCAACGACCAGCCGGCCTACTCGCCAACTTTTTTTGACAGTTGAAAGTGATAATCACCAAGTAAATTACATATCCATTGTTGTTTTTACACGACAAGTGCCATAATAGCGAGCCGTGTAAAACAGTAATAGATAATATGTTATTCACTCGGTGATCATCACTTTCATCTGGCAACAAAAGTTAGCGAATAGTCCTACAGGACCGATGTTACACTCAATATAATCTCAGCAGTCTGGGTAAGCTCATATACGTAGCATTATAAAATCTTTTAAATAAAGTGGTTTGCTAATGGCCTGATCTTCGAGATAACAACGTAATTAGCGCAGGGCAATATTTATTTATCAACTCATAAAATAAAATGAGACACAAAAATCGTTGCTAATGTACAAAATAAGAGTTCATTATTTTTAAATGCCTCCTTTTTGTTCGGCTGTTCAATCCAAATTACTTTCGTACTACAGAAAATTAATGTTTTTGTTCAGCAGTTAAAGCATTTTTGTAGGGTATCTTATTTTTTATCTGTTGAGGATCTTCTTGCAGTCACTAACTTTAAGATTCGTTAAGAAACTAATATATCAATATTGCTCGTAAATTTTTCTTAGATCTGTGCTTTTATGGTTACAATTTGTATTTTCGGTCCTTTTTATCATCTACAGTTGTTCAGTCAATTGGATTCGTTTCAATTTCGTTAGCTTCGTTACAAATAGCACCACAAATTGTTTTTCTTGATAGACAGTCTTTTATCAGAAATTCAGTTGAATATTACGTATTTTTTTATTACATTTGTTAATTTTTCATAGTGATTTAGTGCTGTTTCGACAATTGCGTGACTGACTTTCTGCTTGTTTTCTTATGCTGTGTGGTTGGCAACCATCATAAGGCCTGCTGATAAATAAAAATTCGCCATGAGACGCCGTCGCGGTGGAGTGTTCAGTAACGCTGCCTACAGCGGCAGTCCGGGTACAAGGCCTGGTAAATTATTGTATGATGAACACGAACATTTGTTCACGAGTCAAGGTTGTTTAATGTTGTTTTAGGTGTATAACATATCTAGATTATGACGTATATTTGTCCGTTATCTAGTATCTATAACACAAGTTCTGAATGATACTTAATTTGGGCTGGATAATTGGTGTTTGCATGGGGGTATATTATTCACCGTAGCCTCTAGATAGACAATTATAGCACTTTTAGTTTAGTTCTGGCAACCCTACTCACCGACAGACACAACATTACGAAAATGCAATATTATCTGTTTGCGGTCTTCTGTAGGGTCCGCTCCTAATTAAAGCGGCTAATCTACCTAGTCCGCTACCTCTCTTAGGATGTATTTATTATTACTTTCTGTATTTTTTATTTAAATATTTTCTATTATTGTTTACTGCACTTTAAATAAAGATTAAGTACTTTAAAGAAGGTCTTTCTAAATGCGGTAAAAGGGTTTCTAAAACGTTTCGCTTAGATATAAGTTGGAGAAACAAAGACTGCCATATCCGTAAGTTGGTCTGCCCAGTCGACGTAGCGGGGCTGTTAAATCATTCCCCACGCACAACAAAGCTCCGATACAGATCGTACCGTTCAAATGGCCAAGAAACTTTCGTTTCACAGTGAAAGCGGTTGCAAATAAATCTGCCGGGAAACAATGCACGCATTGTTCACTCTAAATTGAACAAGTAATTCACCTATGCCACGCTGATCTTTACCGCAGTCCGCTTGTGTGGTAAAAGTAAAACATATTTATAAACATTGATGTAGCAGTAAATTCAGTGTTTCGCGCTGATTTATCTTTGTGTGGTCAGTCAGTATGGAAAGTTCTGCTGCAGAATATGTAAATAATATTTGCTCGGAATAATACTCGACATTGTAGTGGCACCTTTCAGTCGTGTAAAAAACGTATTACTGATAATCGCCATTTGTGTCGCGAAACGTGGCCTGTAAAATTATATCTGCTTCAGCCACGCAAGGCGATTACTGTAGTTTCTGTTGTATATGTGATGATAACCTGATGATAACTAAACAAAGTCTCACATCTGTTAAGAGATCGGACTTTACTGAGTTGAGATTGAAATTCTGAGCAGTTCTGTGCTATCAACATTGTTGATACACACGTCAAAAAGGACCGCAGCCCGGTAGTCGCCTCCGCCACCCCTTATAGCGACCCCTTTCCACTCAACATTACTGAGCTATTATTCTGAGTATGTCCCTGTCTGGACCTGAACAATTAATCTGAGTCTTAAAACTGAGAACCACCTGAGAACACATAATTATCACCATATTGTGTGTTGAGTTATAACACTGAGATAACGGTAGCTAGGTATGTATTTATCGACCGATAAATTCACCTTAGGTATATGCAATGCAAAAACATAGAATTAAAGTACATTCGTAAAACACTAAATTGTACAAACTCACGGTTCCTTGAAATGCACCGTTCGTCTCGGTTAATCGACTGTATCTGAGAACGCAAAAAAGTCCGCTCGCACCGTTGACGGCTACCGCCAATCGAAAATAATATTTCTACAGATTATAAAACTTCGCGGTATTCGCGACACTCCCCACGAGAAGTAACTTATGTTGAGTAATTATAAAATAGGAAACATCATCATGTTATAAGGATATATTGAGTATTAACTGAATAATCTAGTTTACAAAAATCATAATGAAGAAAAAACTTACAGCTAGTTAGTTAAAAATACTAATTAGCTGATCTGTACATTACCGAACCTTCTCGTGCGCTTTCTAAGCCGATGTTCGCTTTGCTTCTCGAAGATCACTGACTAGTCGGCTCAATGGAAAGAAAATTTGGAAGCTTCGTTTATCTCGTGACCCGTCTGAGTCAGTAGACAGCTGATTCTTTGAATTGGTTGGTGTATCAGTATGTCTCGCTCGATGTCTCAGTGCCCATAACACCCGATTCACGCGGTTCTTGAATCTCTATAAATAGAAAAATCTCTATAAAATCACACGGACCTAGTATATTTTTAGTCACCCACTTTCACCTTTAAAACACAGGTTTTCTCATCCTGCCTTCAATAAGAGCTGATATCTGCACTACCTTCCAGTAGTTCCTATTCCTTGATTCCCCCTTTGATTTGACTACATGACTAGTAGCTGACGGGAACGGCGATCACAATCGCTCTCACTCTTACCCGCGTCCAACACTGTGGAACCCTGCGCACGTGTGCATCATCCACTGACTACACACTACGGTCAACTACGACCATTAGAGCACTACTTGAGTCCACACAACAACTGAAGCTTACTCATTAGTTATCACTTGGTCCACAATAGACTTCGACGTCAACTTCCGACTGGTACACAACCTTCTGGCATTTGCCTCAACGCTCTCTACATTACCCTACAAGCGACTCCCAAGAAACTCGCAAGAGACCAGCAAGAGACCCTCATGAGACCCACAAGAGACCCTCATGAGACTCACAAGAGACTCCCATGAGACCCACAAGAGACCCTCATGAGACTCACAAGAGACTCCACTAATGGGATTCTACGCATGAGACTCCACTCACCAGTCTCCACAGATGAGACTCCACACATGACTTCACATCACGATTGTGAAATAATACCAACCGTCAAGTTCCCACCATATTTGCTAGAACGGGTAACGTTCTAGCAAATATGACTCTTATCACACATAGGCCCACTTACGGCACACACTCAAACATTTCTTATCAACTCTGCCATTTCCTTATAACCCTTAGAAGCCCTCCCGGCCGAAAAAAAAAGGACCTCTTCGTAATTAACTTTATGTTTGGGTGGCCCAAGCATCAAATGATCAATTGCAAGAACATCACCAAAATTACCTCCTGGTCACAGCATTTTTATTGACTTCAATGTTTACTTTAGTGACATTCATCATTTTCAACCACTCTTTTGGTTCCAACTGCTGTACATAAAAAGAGATCCTCATTGAATTGACATTGCAAATTTGTAAGCTCTTTTTTAAAAAATAAAAGCATAGCAGCATAGTATGAGTAAACGTCGTGTATCAGTGCTTGTTTACAACCTTCAAAAAGGTTTTTTAAGGTAGAACACTTTTATACGTTTAATAGAAAATCACATAAATCGAATTTTGCATTTTTTAAATATCAAAAACTAGACATCATTAAAATAAAGAGCAAGTTATTGACTAACTTGGCATGTATTAAAATTTCTGAATATTAAACAAATTAAATAGAAAACGAAAAATAACCTCCCGTCATGACAAGTGGTGAGACGGGACCCGCACCAGCGACTCGCCGCAATCCGTGCGTGTGGTTTGCCAAATGAGCCACACAGGACTATGAGATCATGCACGACAAATGATTCGAATATTATTCAAACCATTCAATTCAGACTGCGTCACAAGCCGTAATTGTTTTTCTTTTTAAATATTCTTTTATTAAAACACTCCTTTGACGTTGCTTCAAGTTTGCAACGATAGTTGTTCCCTCTAGAAACTTTTCTCACCACTGTATAGACATAATTATCTAAACACAAACTATTTCACGTGCTCAGAGATTATCACATACAATTCTTCCTTTATAATGCAGAAATTAGTAGTTGTAGAATCTACAGATGTCCTATATTGCTTGTTATCTGAATTTGAAATCGAAAACCCTTTCTTTGACATCTTTCACATATGTGTGAGGGCCTAAGTATTGAGTAGGTACACATTTTTATTAGAAGCTGAAAAAGTATGTAGTAAACACTACACTGCTGTAAATCTCTCATTCAGAGTTTTGCTTAATGGCCAATAGAGTTTTCTGAGCTGTACTTTTTTTTTTTTTTTACATTACGAGATAGCAAACAAGCTTGTGGCCCACCTGGTGTGAAGTGGTTACTGTCACCAATCTATAGACAGAGTTGCAAAATTAAGGGTAAATCACTTAACACTGCGTTGCCATCCTGAGGACTGAGATAAAATGTTTTCCATGCCCAGCAATCACAGTGGCCACCTTTCCTCTCAATCCGAAACACAGCGAACTGCTTCACGGTAGAAACAAGTAAGGGGATGGTACCCACCCAGACTACCCCACAAGTGGATCTACCACTTGTGAGACTTTCGACATTTTCTATAAGCCATAAGCAGGTTCAGACTATTTCTTCCATGTTAAAGAAAAGTACACTTACCCTTTGCATAATATAATATTCCAATTATACTAAAATATACTGAGACACAATCGAATCAAACAACTCCGTTGATTCCGACTGCAACAATTAGACAATGTACCTATGTTGCCCTAGGACAATAGGTATTACTAAATAGGTAGGTACTACTTATCTAGTTGATAAAAGGTTGATAAAATTCTAAGCAATCTGTTTAAGAACAACTCAAAAATCTCTTATGGGTTCATCTCTCTGACTATGACTATATACAAACTATATATATCATAATAATAATGGTCTGTCATTGGTAACAAAACATTATAGGGATTAGTCACAGAATATTCCTCTGAGCAATACATCACATCATTAGGTATCAAGACTAAAGAATTTCTTTAAATTGTGTAAAACCTCAATTCACTTGATATGTAAAATATCTGAGATTTGCAAGTCCACCCTTGCTCGCTCACGTATTGTGCTTAGGTATCTTATGACAAATGTTGTTTTAAGCGCAGTAATGAGTAGATACTAGATACCTAATGTCTTTCACAAATATTCATGAAGCAAGTTCTTAAAAATTTCAAATTGTTGTACTTACACCTAAATAACGCTTCTCAAAAGCATTATTTATTTCCGTTTGCTTGTAAACTTCTGAAAAAGAAAGACACCTAAGATGTTTTTTATTTATTTTTTCTATATTGTCCTGAGAATAACATCTTCTATAAACAAACACAGTGCATGGGGTTTCTTTTTTTATGTGTAACATTAAATTGTAGTATCTGTACGGTCATGTCATGGTCAGATAAACATAACGGTAGAGTATATCTAATTGCACCATTGATATTACTAAAAATGGTCTGAGCAAGCTGTTCCTCTAGTGGGCACATTTATAATTATGTAAATTTAAATTACTTATATTTCTTTAAAAGATCTCTAAACAATACAGTATTTTGTTTATTTTCAAGCATGTTTACATTAAAGTCACCAGCAACTATAATTCTCTTTTTAGAGTAAAAATAAACATGTATATAAAAGCATGTCCATTTTTTCAAAGAAATTATCAATGTGTCTTTTTATAGTGGATTTCTTTGTTATAAATTTTCTGTACTTACTTTCATTGGTCTGAGGGTCACGTCAAAAAGATGCAAAGACTAAAAGGTCAAAAATATGGAAAATTAGACCATAAGGCACTCGCAATAAGGTGGAGTTACTTAGGCATCTGTTCTTTTTTTTTAAATTAGGTACTTATTATATCATTCAAGATATGCAACTGCACATCAACATAAAGATGAAAATCTGAAATCATTGTTATCTCCATAACATAAAGACTTTTATTCTAAATCTGAAAACGCTTTAACATTGTAACTAGGCACTGCGCCGCCGCGGCCAGACTGGCTGGCGCGCCGTTCTGGCGCCTGCGCCGACGTTATCTCGTATCACTGCACAAATTATAATTTCAACAAAATAACACATATTTTTTTTATTTTCACTTTTGTTTCACATCAATAAACCTTACGTAAAGGGAATAAACACCATCCCAGCACCTCCACCATGTCGCGAAACGTGGCCTGTAAAATTATATCTGCTTCAGCCACGCAAGGCGATTACTGTAGTTTCTGTTGTATATGTGATGATAACCTGATGATAACTAAACAAAGTCTCACATCTGTTAAGAGATCGGACTTTACTGAGTTGAGATTGAAATTCTGAGCAGTTCTGTGCTATCAACATTGTTGATACACACGTCAAAAAGGACCGCAGCCCGGTAGTCGCCTCCGCCACCCCTTATAGCGACCCCTTTCCACTCAACATTACTGAGCTATTATTCTGAGTATGTCCCTGTCTGGACCTGAACAATTAATCTGAGTCTTAAAACTGAGAACCACCTGAGAACACATAATTATCACCATATTGTGTGTTGAGTTATAACACTGAGATAACGGTAGCTAGGTATGTATTTATCGACCGATAAATTCACCTTAGGTATATGCAATGCAAAAACATAGAATTAAAGTACATTCGTAAAACACTAAATTGTACAAACTCACGGTTCCTTGAAATGCACCGTTCGTCTCGGTTAATCGACTGTGTCTGAGAACGCAAAAAAGTCCGCTCGCACCGTTGACGGCTACCGCCAATCGAAAATAATATTTCTACAGATTATAAAACTTCGCGGTATTCGCGACAATTTGTCTAATTCTATTACATGCTTCTCTCTGAGTAAGCTAATTTGAAGTAGTGGTATAATATGCGCTATCAAGAACTTCGCAAGTATACGCCATTTTTATTCCCACATTAAATACAACATAAAAATAATACATATTCACTCCAAGTATAATAATGTAAAAATGAGTTGCAGTACGTCGGAATCCATTTGATTAGAAGCCAGCCATAATCAACAATTTACATCCAGAAACATCTACAAAAGCTTATTATGTGGCATCGCAGATAAACTCTATGGGTGTTTCATCACATGTTTTATAAAAATATAACCTTATTTCTGAATTGGAGTAACGGAAAAAATAGTCGAACTTCAAATTCAATTTTAGATTCTCAATTCGTACGCATTTACAAATATACCTAAGGTCACATAAGGTACTAAAACGACTTTTTTCGTGTAGCAGCGCAGGTGTAAAAAGGCATTTATATTCGCTTTATCGTTCGTTAAACTCATGAATTTAGAATTAATTCTAGACACTAGACGTGGCATTCTGAATTCAAAGTCGTCTGCAATGTAAGCTTTATTCCCTATGTGTGTGTGTATAGCCTTATAATTTTTCCTTAGAAAAATCTATTACTAACGAATATGAAAGTAAATCTATATATATAAAAATGTGATGTTGGTTTGTGTATGCTTCAAAAACTCAAAAAGTACTGCACCGATTGAGTTGAAATTTTAACATGATATAAAATCCGCATCAAGGATTGTTTTTATCAATTTTTTTGCATCAGTCACATATCTGCGACCGCGAGAAAACAGTTTTTTTAACGATCAGCTGTGTACCAAGTAACCATATAGTTTATGGTGTTTTGAAATTTGAATTATGACAACTGTCAAAAAAATAATAAATTGAGATTGATTGATTGTGACAAGCGGTTGAGCATCAATGAAAACTGTTGCAAAAACGGGAAATCCACGCGGACGAAGTCGCGCGGGCACAGCTAGTCATTGTATAAATACAGACCATCCAATGTAATGTAACATGCTTAATTTGGACACAAGACAATATGGAAGATAAAACCATTATTGAAAGTAAATTATAAAAATGAAAGCAAAACATTCTTTCTCTTCATATTTTCCTCCCAATGTCTACTTACCTACAAATTTACATAATTAGAATACTAATCTTAGAATTTCGGAAAAGCGGCGTCACATTGCGCCGTAATTAATCGGTGCCATTTTTCCTTAACAACCACCCAACTGACGAGAGGTACGACCACGAAATTTGCTTTCATACATCAATGTACAAAAGCCGTATAACATTGAGATAAGAACTGCTTTCCAATGAATTCGAATTGGAGGAAAGCTCTGTTTGTATTTGTATTTCGAAGCGGTATGCAAATACGATCGTTTCAGATGGCCTTAGAGAAAATTCAGATGTAAAATTTATAAATCAATTTAATGCTTATATTGTAGAATGCAGAGAAAATACCTTAGTATGTATTCAAGCTTGTGTCAGCAGGTGCCAGTGTCTTCATGCAAATCTTATGGCTCCGACCGGATCTTTATGTCTATGCTTGGGACCAGAGGCGGATTATCCTAAAGGCAAACTAGGCATGTGCCTAGGGGCGCGAGGATACAAAGGGGCGCGCGGGCGGAATCGTAAAAAAAAAAAGAAAATATATATAATATAGTATACAATTAATTGCGCCAGTTAAAAAGCCAGCTATTTACACAATAAAAACTATAATTTTGGTTACAACCTCAATTTGACATATAATATAAAAATATAACAAAAGTTGACTGACTAAAACTTACGCCTACAAAGAACCTTTTTTTGTGACGATGGGAAATCCATTTATGGACCATATCACACGCTGGCTGGGCGTACGGCCCGGCGTGTGCGGGACTCACCGGCGTGGAACAGCGCCGGTCCTACTCCGCTAAAACCCACCGCGGTACCCTCTTTAGCTCTTATGGGGACGTTTTGGAATCGTCGCACATAGTGTGCCATTACACCTAAACACGCCTACAAAGAACCTTGCCGATGGTACATGATCTCTGATTGAAGTTGGAAAGATACGACTGCAATGCTCGTGGCGTCAACCGCGAGTGAGTATCGACTATGGGACGTTCCTGCTTCTAAAATTGTGGGGATGAGGGTGCTGCGCTTGATTTTTTTTAATTTACCGAGCATTAATAAATTCTTAAAATAAAAGCGCCAGACAGTTCACGACGGCGGCGGCGTTCGTTTCTCATATTTGCCCAATCGAGAAAGAAATCCGGGACCTTCCGCGCTTACGGCAGATACCTAGGCCACTATTTACACTATCGAGGTCGAATTAAGTAAGTAACTATAATATATTAAAGTTAGTTAATTATATAAATTAAATATAACATACACTGATTTTTTTTTATCCTGTTCAATAATTTAATTCATATCACGCCTGTAAAGTTAGATTTTTTTTTTTTATGTTACGAGATGGTAAATAAGCTTGCGGCCCACCTGATGTTAAGTGGTCACCGCCGCCTATAGACACTTGCAATATTAAGTGTAAATTACTTAACACCGCAAGTGCGTCTGCCATCCTGGGGACTAAGATGATATGCCCTCCATGCCCCGTAATTACACTGGCTACCTTTCCCTTCAATCCGAAACACAGCGAACTGCTTCACGGCAGAAATAAGAAAGGCGGTGGTACCTACCCAGACGACCCTACATATGGGTCTACCACCTAGTAAATATAGGGAATTTCATAATTTTGGGGTTTACATGCCAGTCGTACGAAAAAAGCTTTAAAATATTGTAAACCGAAATCGTAAGATCTGTCCGACAACATCGATCTCATGTAAACTCATGCTCATTTTTCCTTGGCCCCCATCTCACCCCTTTTTTGTAAGGCGCGGTACAGCGGTTTCGGTCATACTATACTAAGATTTATCCCTACTAATATTATAAATGCGAAAGTAACTCTGCCCGTCTGTCTGTTAAGCTTTCACGTCTAAACCACTGAACCGATTTTGATGAAATTTGGTATACTTGAGCTCGGGGAAGGACATAGGGTACTTTTTATTGCGAAAAATAGGCATGAAGGGGTTGAAATAGGGGATGAAAGTTTGTATGGAAGTTCGTCATTGTTGAAGATAAAACCATGAAACTTTGAATTTAGGCACTTGATAAGAAATAAATAAATATTTGTTCTAGCGTTTTTGAAATATTTACCCATGTGGGGATGAAAGTTTGTATGGAAATTCGTCATTGTTAAAGATAAAACTATGAAATTTTGAATTTAGGCACTTGATCGATACGAAATAAATAATTATTTGTTCTAGCGTTTTTGAAATAATCCCATGTAGGGATAAAATGGGGGATGAAAAGTCGGTCGTAAGGAAGTCCAAAAAAAGTCACGCTTTTTCAAAAGTCACGCTCAAACATCAAAATCAGTTGAGGTGTTAGGTGCGAAAGCGCTTAACTGATTTTGATGAAATTTGTTACATAAATAGACTAGACCTTGAGATAGGACATAAACTACCTTTTTTTGTTAAAGAGGGCATAAAGGGGTTGAAATAAGGGATGAAAGTTTGTATGCGATTCTTCAATATCGAAGATAAAACCATGAAACTTTGCATATAGGCACTTGATAAGAAGTAAATAAATATCTAATCTAGCGTTTTTGAAAATTTGACGCGTGTGGGAATATAATAGGCCATGAAAGGTCGTAAACAGGTCTAATCAAAGTCATGCTTTCACGCCTAACAGCTGAACCGGTTTTTATGTAATTTGGTACAAATTTAGACTATCCCTTGAGATAAAATATAAGCTAAATTTTGTTGTAAAAATGGCATGAAGGGGTTGAAAGTAGGGATGAAAGTTTGTTTGGGATTGCTCATCGAAGATAAAACCAATAAACTTTGTATTTAAGCACGTGATAAGAAGTAAAAAAAGGTTGTAGCGTTTTTGGAAATTTGACACCCGGCAACTAGGGAATGAAAGGTCGTATGGAAGTTAGCAAGAGATGGAAAACCAAAAAAAATTGTTTATAAAAAGGTATTAAAATAAGCTATTTAAAGTAATCTATATCAATTTATGAGTATAGTAGTACACTAAAAAATGCTACCCAAAGTGTCTATTGCAAAAGTTAGTTTTTAATATACCTAGGGGCGCCGATGAGATACTTGCCTACGGCGCACTCAACGTTTAATCCGCCTCTGCTTGGGACACTGTATAAAATCATTACTTCCTTATTTAACGCATAGCTATAAAATATTGGATATAACCATCCAATGAAATCTAAATAGAAATCTATTGAAAATATAAACAGATTTGTTTTTAAGTTTAAAATTAGATAATTCATAAAGTATATGCGTGAAAAGATTGAGAATATTGGATGCATGACTTTGAGTTTAATTTCTATAAATCAATATTACTTGCCTAGGAGTAAAAAAATCTTAAATGGTTTTTATTGAAGTATTTATTATCTTTCGTAAAAGTTTTTGTGCTGATATTATTTTGAGTGTAACATCTGTCCTGGTTGGCTTTTGTTTGTCTGTTTACTAGAGGTTGATACTTTTGGGTTTGGTGCCCCTTTTATGTAGGCGACAGGCTATTTGAAGGCACCGCATGGCCCATACTGACATATGTGGTTTTATGTGTAAGGAAATTTTACCTAAGGCTCTGCCCAACCCCTCTTGGAAACAGTTCCAAGAGGGGTTGGGCAGAGCTTTAGGTAAAATTTCCTCTTCATGCTCACAGGAGCATGATCATATTATATGTATCTATGTAAATTTCTAAAATTAGCTTTAAAGTTAAAATTGACAGAGGTTAAAATAAATCATGTTTATCAATTAAATATTTTCGTAGTAAAAGTTACTTTTCCAGAAAAGAAAGGTAAAATAAATACGTAATTTTTATACTGGAAAAAAAAAGTTTTCATTATTACATTGGTTTCGTGCAGATCGTTTACAAATGAGATGGTTTTAAGTCTCTAGACCCACATCTGACCAATGTAATGATATTTTTACAAGCAAAGAAAATTTGCAATATTTATTTATTTCTAAATTTCACATATTACGTCGTTTCTGGAAAATTTACTTTTGCAAAGGAAATATTTTATTAAAAATATACCAATGATAAGTCAGGTAAGTGGATTTTTTAAATCTTGTTTTATTAGCACAAACGTAAACAAGATCACAGTTATATAATAGTATTGTTACGTTGCCTAGCTGTTGTAGCATTATTGATTTGGTAATGGAGGCTGCAAAATGACCTAGATACAGCACCAGTGACCTGTCATGAGAAGGCACTAATACTGTTAGACAAACAGCTGACTTGGAGGCTAAATAAGCTCGAAGGTGCAGATAAACGCCTAGATTATACTTTGCTACACTAACGTCCGGCACCAAGTTTACTTTTTACAATTTCGTAAAAAATTAACATATTTTTAAAAACCGAACAACCCATTCATATGAATCAAGTTGACTTTTACGTTTATTTACTCATGTGCTTTTACGTTACTTTTTGCAAAATTGTTAAACGTAAAATTTGGTGCAACTGGCCGTATACCTTCTCACCAAATAATAAGGAATTGTTTCATAGCAACCAGTTAACGTGACTTACACCCGTATTCACAAACATTACTATGAGGTTCCTCGACTCTTGGATAAACAAACGCATTGCATTGAATAGCGCTCTGTGATTGGTTCGAGTCTGTTGTCTAGTTCCCATTTTGAATGTACTGACGTTTTATTACTTCAAATATCCTTCAAACTTTAAACTTTTGACATCTGGACGTTGCTTTTGACATCTCGACCTGTGCGTTGTGTAATCTAGTTAGCTAGCTACCTAAGCTGTGCGTTAATTTAAAGTACGCATAGTTCCTTTGAATAGGTTTTTACGACCCTGTGCGTCCACGCGAACTATGAGACTTTAAAATCCTTGCCATATGGCACGCACTGAGAAATGCCTTATTTTGCATAACATTGCTTTTTACTATGATAAGGATTGTTTGTGAATACGGGAGTTAAATACACGGTCCAACTCTATCTGACCGAGTATATTTAATTTAACTTTATGATACCTACAATTGTTACCTTTTGTTAATATTGATATTTTCTTATGGTAATTACGGTAGGGTATGGAGCAGACAAGACCTGCAGTCGAGAACGCGTTTGAGTATGGAGCAGACAAAGTGCTGCAGTCGAGAACGCGTTTGGCAAGCGTGGTACCTATAGCACGCGCTGTTACCCGTTGGAATGATGACCTTAAGAATGACTGGGGAAGTCCAGTATCGAGAATTCTGGCGTAAAATGAGGCAGGCCTGTGTCCAGTAGTGGACGAACATAGGCGGTGGATAGATTCAGACGTAAAGCTCGATGGACAAACCACTTTGTCGCAAGACTTTCGTTGAAAACGACTTGTTGAACAGCTTCTTGTGATTTAAAAAAAACGTGATTTTGTACAAATAGTTTTTTTTCGAATTCCGTTGCGGAATTTGTATGTAACATTATCCGAGTAAACTCAGTACCTAACGCATCATTAGGGTGTCAAATACGTCACCTTGTATATAATCCGTAAACACGATTAGAAGTTTAGTGTTCACCAAATATTAAGCTATTTGAAAGGTTTCATAGCACCTTAATATTGAATTTGCTACGTTCGTAATAGGAATACTTTTAATTTATTTTCATTTCTTTTAATTATGTTCACAGATGAGAAATAGCGCTTAAATTAAATTAAAATACTATGTTCCCACATCACTTACGGCATTATACCTATTATACTTTCACGGAATTAATTTAGTTTATAGTTCAAATTCAGTGGTCAAATACTTTATGATATTATACTATCTGAAACATAAAAAATGATGCATAAATAAAATATTATGTTTAATAAATTTAAGTACTTTGAAACTTGAAGAAAAAAATATACTACGTTTAACTTTGCCTGCTTTCTTCGTCTCCACTCTTTCATATCATTAAATTTCAAGTCATAAAAGTATATGAGGACTGAATTAACATCTACTCACCATTTATTTGTGTAATTATGCAAATCTATTTCCAGTAAATGGTACTGGTATTACAGATCGGTCGATTCCCGGTAGAATTAGTAAGAAATTTAATATGTACATTCAAATTGTGGCATTAAACTGTCAATACTAGAGATTCGCACAGAAATGATTTATTACAAATTGCAAAGTCTTTATAAACATACTTTCTACGAAGATCGTAAAGATACATCTAAAAAATGCTTAGGTATGTAATTATATTAAAAGGAAATAACTATTGTTAAAATTTGTATTTGGCTTAAAGACAGAATTTTTTATTTTTAGTATATCCCTTTAATTTTGTATATTTTCAAACAGATTAAAATTGTGTTCTTAACACTGTACATTTTAATTGAACAAAAACATATATCTAAAGACCAATTTCAAATAAAAGTTAAAAATAGAGAAGTCATTTATGAGTGCGTGCAAAAAGACTGAAAATATTATGTAGGTACACCTAGTTAAAAAAATAGCGGCCAGGAAAACTGCTTATAACCGCAATTATGGTTTCTCAGACCTACAGACCAATGCTTGCGAAAGCTCCAGGCAGAGTTTTTTAGTAATGATTACGTACTTACTCTGAAACCACCAATAAAATAAGACTAAGAATTATGCCGGCGAGTCTTGATGCACGTTTTCCGCGATTTTATCACGTTATGACGACGACACCGTAAACCTTTTTATATTCTTACCTGGAAGTTGCTTGCTTGTCTTGCTTATATCCAATTACATTGAGCCATAACCTGGAACAAAAGAGGAGAGGTTTAAGTATTACAACATACAGCTTCAGCCCGCGGCATCGCTCGCTTAATAAGTTGGACTATTATGACACAGGAACACGAATTAAAATTATTGTATAGACGCATTGAGGACCTTTGCTATTATTTTCTTTTTAATAAAAGTAATAATTGCGGAAATATTGTAAAATGTGAATTTTGAAATCATACTTTTTAGGTTTTTGCGGAATAAATTATTATGTTTTTGCGGAATGAATATAACCGAAAAAAGTGATACGTTTTCAGGCATCAAAAAGTAAAAGAGAAACAATCACAGTTAGTTTGCAATAACTACCTATATTATCTGACTATCAATGAAACGGATCGATATGGCTTGTTATTACAGGAGACAATAGATCGTTAATGTATCAGTAATTAATGTACAACATATAGATATAAGATAGGTGAACCCGCAGGCAGTATATTGTTAAGTCGACTGGTAAAGAATAATGTCTATATTGTTTGTTATTTTTTACTGTGCGTGATTTGATATAACTTATAATGTGCTTATGGCTCGTGCATAGTTGTGAGAACAAATTATTGATTTTCGACAGTAAAAGCGTATATTGTTTGCGTTAGAATATCAATAATTTGCTTGTGTATTGCGCGATAACGTAATTACGTAGTAGACTCTTACGTCGAAAACGCGGCCGTGATCCCTCTAGAGTTGCAATCACCGCTCTGATTCAAGGAATTTTAATAAAAAGGATAATTTAATTTTGAATACCTACACTTTTTTAAAAAGTGCTTGACATGAATCATACCCAATGTCTTCAAGTTTTTCTGAAAATTGCTTTCTTTATTAGCTTTTCACAGAAATAATAAAAGCTTATTCGTAACAAGCTATGGTAATCTTAAACAGGTGCTCTTAAAAAGAAATATATTTTATTTATATCACTAAATTACGCAGAATAATCTCACAATTTATCATTCGCATAAACCGAACTAAAAGTAATAAACTCAAACCTAGTGGCAAGAGGAGGCTTAATCTCTCCGTATAATTTGACGAGGGTTCCGTTTAGTTTCAATTTTATATGACATTTGTTAAGTTTGTGGGCTTTTTACGAGGCTATCCTAAATAAACAAAGTTACATTGTTGTTATTGAGAGCAATGATATTATAGTATAAAAGAGGTAGATACGTCATTGTAGCGCGCCGAAGTGCAAAACCAAAACAGGCAACACGTATTGCCTGTTGGGCCTTAGTCGCTCTCTCTTGAAACAGTAGACAGTTCGCGTGTGCCTTCAAGTTTTTAACGTGTTTAAGCAACAAAATGCCGTAAAATGTACGAACTATGCATGAAAAATAAATAAAGCTCATGGAATCACGTACCAGAAGTAAGTAAGCCGAAATTATATTATTTGTTTTTATCATTGTAAACAAATATAGGGCGTATTGGATTAATCATGCCATCCCTTTTAAATTTTTGTCAATGTAGTGAAATATAAGTAAAATAATAGAAGTGTTCATGTGTGTCGCTACAGCATATTTTTTTCCTATTTTGTGAGCGTATAACGTATCTATATAAAACACATAAACATTGCAAAAAAGTCATAGAAATTTTCAAATAAATACTAATATTGATTTTTTAATCATTGTAATTACATTAAGGTGTGATAGTGCCAGTCAATACAAACAACTCTTGCTATGGGGCCAACATCGAAATACGTACAAAACTAAAATGGTTTTGTACGTGTTGCACTTTAGATGATTTAATTTGATTTTTCAGCTGGGATTTTTTTTTTGGATTTCTATGTTGGTATATGGGTCAAGATTTGCTTGTATTGACTGGCACTTATCACAACCTGAATTAATTAAAACTGTCAAAAACCACGGTGTATTTTTCAAAATAGGTAACTGGTAGGTAATTCCGTAGATTAATATAAGTACAGGAATTCCACGATATAGGGAAATTGCCGTTTTCCAAAACTACTGTGTGCTTTAAGCTATCAGAATTCAATATTGATGGCTCGAAAGACAATCATGTTTGACTTTCATCTGACGGCGAAAAAGGCCAAAGGCGCACTGACAGGTCCATATTGAGTGTGCAGTAACAGATTAGCATTTCAGAGGCGCGCGACAAAATGCCTCCACGCCGACTTAATGAACGAGGAACAACGTCATTACTCCTTTACGTCGATGTAAGCTGTACCGTGGGTGGGAAGATCTTGCTTAAATTTAGCAATTACGGCGTGCACCCAGGTGCCGATATTGATTAAGCTACCGTGCACTGAGGAGCTTAATCCCTAATAAGTTTACCGGGAAAGACAAACAGAAAATGTAATTTAAAGACCAGCTGTATCAACGTAATCACTACACGTTCTACTATAACGAAATCTGTCGCGAATCCCACCTGTAAAACAATTATCAAACAAGCGTAATACAGTTATTTAGCTTAGTAAATTGCACTGAAATTATATTCGCCTAGTTATTTCGGTTTCTGTTCCAAGTAAATTGTTATTAGCCGTGTTGTAAAGTACACCGATTGTATAACAGTTCCGAGAATGAAATATGGGTACGGCTCTAGCTGAAGTAGTAAAAGATCTAAATAAATAAATATTGAACAAAAGCAAATTACCTATATCAGCAGAATATGATAATTAAGTACTAAGAGATCGATGGCGCTGCGGTCGTCACTTCTACGCAACGATCACAAGAGCTAAGCTACCAAGTGCGCGGTCGGTCCTCGGATGGGTAACCGAAATTTTTTGTACTCGACTGTCCTCCGTGCTTCAGGAGGTACGTTAAGCTGGTGGTCCCAGGTACTGTCGAAAGATTCCAGCCGTTCCCAAGGCGGGTTGGTGTCAGGTGGTCACTCGGCCGTAAAAATCAAATGCCAAATGCTATAGCAGTAATAACCTGTCGATAGAGCAAGACATACAGCACAGCACCGATCCCAAGTAATTTGGGTGCAGGGTAGGAGAAAGAAGACTACGATTAATAAGTACAGTCAACACCACATCAGGTTACACAAAACTGACAAATTTTTCCAATCGGTTTTCAACATAAGTCTGTTTAAAATAAAGTACAAAATTGCTTGGGAAAATTTTACAGTTTGCGGTAACCCGACGTGATGTTGTCTATTACAGTACATTTAAGTAGAACCGATAAATAACACGCAAACAATACAGAGCCTTTAATATTAGACTACCTCATTCTACTGAGTTAAGAGCGAACTATAAAATTCTATTTTCTTTTCGGTAATTGGAATTCAAACAAGTGGAGAAACAGCTCGTTTTGTTTAATTTTTTATCGCAGCTTTGGTGCAGAGAAGGTGCAATTTTTACTTAAGCGACTGGAAAAGCTTCTAGCACTCTATAAAGGCTAATGGTGTCTGCGAAGATATCACTGAATCACACAATTTCTATTTAATTGTAGTTTTCTCCTTACTCGCACATTTTTGCTCCAAACTAGTTTAAAAATTATTTTCGTTGCAAGAAAGCTTTTAGAGTTGGAAGATACAACTCCCATAAAAACAACAATAATGTGAAGAGTAATTTAGCCAGTTTTGAGTTGTTCAGTGCTTGGCGTCAGAAATTGGTTGTCTTTCGAAAATTTGTTGTGTGGCAAACTTTATGTATAGAAGTTGGTAGCATTGTGCTCCGTTTTTACAAGCTTTCATTTAGTTTCACCTGTCCGGATGTTTGTCATCAAATCTTGCAAGTTAAATTAGATCCACTTACGTTACTGATTGAGATGAAATTTTGCATACATGTGTAAATCGCGTGATAATGCAATATTATGATGACATGGTGCTGATCTGATGATGGAGCTGGAAGGTGGCCATAGGAACTTTACAATGAATCAACACAATCTCATCGAGCTTTGGCACGTTTATATCGTCTTGACGAGTAGATTGTCTTTCAATGATAACCAGAGTCTGATGATGGAGCTAGAAGGTGGTCATAGGAACTCTGTAATGAAACGACGCAACCCCATCGAGTTTCGGCTCGTTTGATTCGTCTTGACGAGTACTTTGTTTTTAGATGGTTACCACAAGATCTAAAAGCTTGCTTTTTAAAAAGTTTTCTTTTTAAACTTTTTTGTTGTTGTTTAGTAACAACATTATATTTTATAAAACCACAACGAAAAATAATGAATTTTCGTTGTGGTTTATAAAATATTACTATATAGCGGATCCGGCAAACGTTACTTTGCCTATTTTTTTCTTTTTAGGGGTATGAAATATACATAACGACCTTCTCATACCTACAAAATTTATACACAAAAAAATCAATCAAACCAACGACCAGGACAGATTTTACACTCTAAATCCGGGTATCTTTCTTTTAATAAATAAATAAAAAGGAAGATCGGGATTCAAAGATATTACACCCATTTCATATAGAAACTAGCGCTCCACCCGCGACTTCGTCCGCGTGAATGGCGTGAAGTTTTTTTTAATTGGTTTAGTAGCTTTAGAGTTTATTCGTACAAACATGCAAATCATTCCTCTTTATAATATTACTAATAGCCTTCCTCGATAAATGGACTATCCAACACAAAAATATTTTTTCAATTTGAATCAGTAGTTCCTGAGAATAGCGCGTTCAACCAAACAAACAAACTCTACAGCTGTATTATATTATAGTATATATTAGTATTAGTATTTCTAGATATAGATGGGGGGATACCAGGGAACGAAGAAGAACTTTCCGAAAAAAGTTTTGATTATAAGTAACCCGTTTGGTCTTTTGCGATACAATGTGAATCATAGTCAAAACTTTGAGTATAAAATGCCCTTTTATCACGTATTCCTTGTTATGCCTAACATAGATTTCAATGATGTAACTTTGCAGTATGCATCCATTTAAATCTCAAATAATAGGTTCAATTTATTATTACGCTAATGGGTATTTATCGCTACTTCTATAGATAAGGCGCAAACAATCACATCAATCAGTTGTATTTGGTTAACCGCAGTTACTATCAATGAAAACCTATGCTATACAAACATCAATAGTTCTATTGGAAATGAAAATTGTTGTACCAATTTAAAGAAAAAAATTTCAGTAAAAACTTTACGAGAGGTATATTTTCAAGTGTTATTTTACAAATCGAATATTAATGAGCTACACCGTTTTAAAGTAAGAAAACAGCAACTGCGACAAAAAGATACGAATGAATAAATCATGCCTAAATAACGTGCCGTCGAATGCTGACAAAATATAAATATCGAAATTGTAAGTGCTCGTCGCGACACGGCCCTCGAAGACATTTTCTGTGAAATATCAGATAAAACAGGTGTCACTCCGACGGGCATTTGGTCGCCGAAATATGTATAACACTATCAGTAGAATATTGATGTGGAAATTTGCTTTTCATACATTCTTATTTACCTAAACATTTACTTTTATGTTCGATCTCACCAGTCATCCAAATATTATGGGAGCATAGCCGCATTCGTGCGTCTGACCAACGCTTAAGATACCATTATATTATGTTAAAATGAATTCAACTTTTGGGGATGCAAAATTTAGGCCATAGCTTGGATTTATTTAAAAAATGGATTATTTATTTTTGGATCTAGTAGAAAGCTTCGAATTTTTATTCAAAAGTCCACTGTCGTCAAATAATAATTTCTCCAGTACAAGATCTATGGAGACCCAATTGCATAGCACAAACTATCTGTGCTATCACTGTCATTTGGCCCCATAGTTGTAAAGGGACTGTGTAGTTAGCGAAACATATTGTAAACAAGGAGTTTGTCTATGGTTCCTTTATAGTTTGATTGGGTATAAAGCTCACATTATTTACCTGATTGCAGATGTAATGTAGCACAAATAAAACATGTCTCCAGGCACTTTCTAGGCAGAATTAACCTCGCAGGCAATCTAAGTTTCAGACCTCTCTCCCTTGAGTGAGTAGTTATTTATGTAGGTAATTAGTACTAACACAAAGAGGTCAAATTATTTGGTAATCTATAGCGAACGTGTAACACTAAAAGTAGATAATCATTATTAGAGAAACAGTATCAGGGTAAAAGTCAGAAAGGTCGCAAAGATTTGGTTTTATGACGAAAAATACTACAAACTATCGATGTCATTAGTTTATTTATATTTGTATGTAAATAATACTTGGACAGGGCAGAGCACATAAGTCATTATTATTTTTTGTAATATTAGTAACAAAAACTTACATAATTTACAAAATATTGGAACTTGCGTAATGAATTTACTACATATAAATAATTTTAAAAAGGTTTATTTCTTCCTATATTTGTGTAACTGTTTGTTACGCAATCCCCTACATTTGTAATGATGGAAAAAAATAGTTAAACGGAATTGTTATTGCGTTAATAAACGCGTTAATAAAATATTTTTAAAATTAGAAAATTAACTGATAAAAATCGACTTGTCCAGGACGGGAATAGAACCTCTTATATCTATGTTCTGTGAATCGAACCCGGCATCTTCCGCAATCCGGGCGGCTGCGTCAACCACTACGCTACCGGGACACTGTTTTCACCGTCAAAATTTGTCAATGCTTTGTACTTATGTTTTTATGGTAACATTGTTTAATCAAATCTTTTAAATGTATGTTTAAAACAATATATATTTAAACATATGCCCCACATCGGATACCAAGATACGTTAAAAAGGTAAAAATGCAAGACAGATTGCCCGAAGCTCATTTCAAGTATCAACTGGAAATCCGTTCAAGAAGAAGGAAACTTGAATCGTAAAGTTTATCTATTACAGCATGTACGAAACAGATATCTATCGGACTGGACTAATGGAAGTATTGTACGCGATACTGTGATAAAGCGGGGGTATCAAAATGTCCCGACTGGTAGCCAGGATTGGCTTCCGGCTGGCATTCTGCCAAACTTCTCTGCGAGTCGCATTCGGGTATACGACCAAGTAAAAATTTCCATGAGAATTTACTAGCTCAATCGAAATGCCGACGAAATAATATCTCACTGGCTTTATTAGCGCTGCAAATTTGTCGACGAGAATTAGGTTGCTTGCCTATTTGGAACGGGTGTCCGTTATTATTTGAGAACTAAATCATATGCTTAAATAAAGTATATTGGAGTTGTTCTACTAAATTAATGCAGGTTGGTAATTTAACCATATACAAAAATAGTTAAACATAACTACGGATAAAAATCATTTAATAAAATCTTCGCTGCGCTGCCAGTCATAATCGATATTATCACCGAAGAAAAGTAAGATCTTGCGTCCGATTACTGATATAAAAAAGGAATAAAAACTAAAGACGTAACAACCTTTAAATTTGGAAAGCACCTTACGGTCCCAAATATTATAAACCGTATTTTCGTTAAGTGCTCTCTCCCCGGCAGTGTAAGTAATCCATGGAGGGGAAGGAAGTAGGGCTGGATATATTGATATTTCCAGAGTCCTCGAGGGTGTTGCGATCTCCAGTCACTCGGCGTCGAGCGTCCTCAAGGCACTACTCGGCGGCTGATTGTAATCCCGCTTTGTCAGAATCCACTGCGGAGACAGGAAGTGGTTCAGAGCCATTCAACTTTAATACGGAGGGCATGTAGCTGTACTTGTCGAATATGAATTAATTATTTGTGCCTCATTATGTTGTACATAGTATTCAATAATGTAGAATTATTGATTACTGTTTTGTTGGCAGTTGGTAGCGTAGTTGAAGAATATATTAATGAAACATTTGCTGATAAAATTTTAACACTGCAGAACTTTAAATTATCGATGATAGGGTATCGATATTATAATGCTATATGGTTGGCAAATAAGCCTATTTACACGTGTCACTCGCGCACTATCAATGTAACAGCATCGTTTACCGAGGCTTTGAAACTTTACTGACCGACAGAAACACAGTACTAAGAAATACATACACATACTACTTTGTTATGTTTTTTGATTGCGGTATTATTCAAGTTAGAGTACGTCATCAAAATACATAGCAAGCTAAATAAATAAAATAAGAAATTTAGCGCGCGGAGACCACTGGCAACATCTAGGTCTTTAACTATCAGTTGTCATGAAACATCAAAAGAAAAAATGTATACGAAAACCAACAGCTCATAACTTTATTAATTCCGACAAGAGTATGTTGCCCTAAATTCAGACAGGTGAGTGGCCGGTTTGAATCGGATAATAATTGATAATTGATCCATCATTGTTCACTACTCAAGACGGGCTTGATTGGACATGGACGTATAATAATGACTGTGCATAAATAAATGTAATGCTTCGTTTACACATTCAGGCGAGTAGCGATTAGACCGAGAGAACGTCGAAGAACAAACTGTTATAGACAGTTATAAGTCAGACAAAACACTGGAAATAAATTACGAATACAATTAGAATTATTAATTTAGCAATCTTCATTTAAATCTTACCCCTATGTTTTTGAAATTACAAATCCAGTAATATTTTAAATAGATAGGAATAAGAAAAGATAATAAGAAAGGAGTGAATTTTTTGGAATTAAATTATTATATTTTAATTAAAAACTTTTATCAAAAACATAATTATGGCAGTTTCATCATAATCATAACCGTAGTCTATTTAGAATTTTGCACACTACCAAAGCAGCTTTACTTAATGGTTCTGATTAAGAACATCACCTTAAGGCATTAGACACCTATATCCTTAATATTTATTGTCTCCATTGACAAGATTAGGTCAACACTCCATTCATTCATTCAGCATGTACCAGGCAAATCGAATGTGTAAACGCGGCGTTAGTGCCAACTGTTTCTAAATATGATTTACAATGTGCTCCTAATTTGGTACACTATTCATAGTATACTGTTCTTGTTCCAAAATGGGACTATAAGCTGTATATTTGTATATAAATAATAAGCTTATGAAAGTTTCGTTTTTGGTAATGTTAAGACCTTAAGACAGAAGCCTTAAGACCATTGATCGATATAACATAATGTCAACCTAAAATAAAGTGTGTTTTTGTTAGCAAAATTCTTAAAGGAACCAGTTATTTAACAAAAAGTGTTGTAAATAAAGTTATATTTGGCTTTTAACAATAGAAAATCAAATTAGAAAAGATTTTAATTGCATGGCACGAAATTAATTTCAATCAAATTATTTGTATATTTCAATAAAATTGAAAGAACGTGCTGTTATAAAGAAAGGTCTCAAAGTAGCAGAAGGAAGTTTATAGGTTTTATATTCAGTTATAATCGGCACACTTCGGGATGAAATTGAGGCCGTTGCCGCCGTGAAAGAACCCGTATAAATTAGATTTTATATTATTCCACATAGGATGGTCAGTGATGAAACAACCATAAAAGAGCTCCATTTTGTTAATAGCCCTCCATTAAGGAATATTAATAATTAATATTAGACTTATTCGCTACAAATAACAATTCGGATATAAAATGTAAGTAGTAAGTACCTACATGTAAAAGACAAGAACCAATTGAAGCAAGACAGAGGTCCTAGATAAATAATTGTTGATACGACAAAGATTTGATTGTACAGTTTAAATGTGTCTTTATCTAAGATGCAGTTGTGTGCAATAAAATTATTGAAACTACCTATTGCATCTGCGGAAGATGTTATTTGTAACACATAATAGGAAATTTATGAATATTTAGTTTGTGTGAAAATGAAAAATGTCATAAATATATTCATAATGAATAATGGCCCATTAAATGGTCTTAATAAAAGGCCTAGATTAATTCAAATACTCAGGAACACGGTTTAATATTACGTTACATACTTTAAACAGCAACAATTTAATTTGATGAGCTTACACAATCAGCGAGAAATGTATGTCTCAGTAAATTTAATGTCAATTTTATGCAATTCGCAAAGGGTACTTTATATGAAAAGGTATTTAATTGTGATAACAGCATTTAATCTTCCATTAACAGAAGTTTCAACAGTAGGTCCATAAAAGCGCAATACAGTTCTTCTGCCACTGAGTGATGATTTACGTGATATAGGCATATTTGATGATATGAATAACGATTTTATTTTTTAATAATCAACAATTTACTTATACTTTGCACACACACACATTGTTACGGTTACAGAAAAGTAGATAGTCAACCAGAAAAAAGAACTATTCCCTAGGGATAGGATAATAAGTTCTAGACAAAACCTACATAAAGCGAGCGATGCCGCGGCAAATGCAAGTGACGATACGAGGAGTGAAACCTCAGTTGAAACATACGCTATGGTTCGTCCGTCACAAATTAAGTCCTAATAATTTCAAAGTAACAATGCAACGTTTTTATTGCATCTACTTTATAAAATAGTGTTACATTTTGAAAATCGTACAAGTTATTCATTGGGCTACTGCAATGCAACACTATTCTAAGAGAGCTATAAATAGAATTTACTACAGCCTGCGCGCCTCGTGAACTGTAACTCTATAAACTACTCGACTATCTCGTCTTTATTTAGCAACAGCATCGGTTCTTCTGCTAGTAGCTATTCCGGCAGTCATCGTTCCAGTCTCTACAAATAGACAACACAAACAACTAAAACTGTCGAGTTAATATTTGTTGTAAGCTAAAACTTTGTTTTATAGTAACACTCGGAATCACACACTCGAATGGACGGGGTATTTTTGGTGGAACTTCGAATAGAGTTGTGTTACAGTCTTCATGTGTAATTTGTAGTTTGCGTGTTTTCAATTTGAGTGTCAAAAATAAAGTGAATGTTTTTTAAATGTTGCGACAGGCTGGCAACGTATCGTAATTGACGCACTACATGGCCCATATTGCCAGATGTGACCTTATATGTAACCAAATATTACTTACCTAAGGTTTTGCTCAACCCCTTTTGGGGTTTTGGGCGTGATCGTATATGTTTATGTAGGTATGTAGTATCTTCGTTTTGGTGCAATGACGCACACTGTTGCGCCGATCCCAAAACGCCCCCATAAGGGCTTAGGAGGGTACCGGTGGGTTTTAGCGGAGTAGGACCGGCGCTGTTCCGCGACGGTGAGTCCCGCACACCCCGCCAGTGTGCGGTATGATCCGTAAGTGGATTTCCCATCGTTATCAAAAAAAGGTATGTAGTATCTTATGAACAGTTAAGTGAAGTGCTGCAAGTGTGCTGTAATCGTAGTTGGCAGTGAAAATCATTGGTTAGATTATTTCTTTACTATCGAATAACTTAAGTAAGACAGCGGTAGTTGAAAAGCGAATACTAAACGAGACCAAAGCAGGCATTGAAATTAAAACAACGTCAGGGAGATTATTTATAATTGGCACTTGAATTTCCTTGGAACAAGACAATGTTTTTTCATTATAACATTAGCAATTAGCAGTCCAAATGTCTTCTTACTTTTCAGTTTCAGTTCGGCAGTTGATTATAATTGATTAACTGGCGAAAGTCGGACAATTTTCAGGCTTAATTTGGCACTTTGTGCGTGACTGTACCTAGTTTCGTTTGACGCTTAAATAATTTATATAACCGTAGTTAAACGACCGTCTCGCTTTGAGCAAAATTACCTACTCAACTTCACAAATACAAATGTATTTGTGAAGTTTTTGTTGAGTTCGTAATGAAAGCTTGGCTATTTACATACCGCTGTAATTTGCTAGCTGCTAATATTTTGCTTGTGTATCTATTTTATTCGTATTGGGTTACGACTCATAAATATTTTATGAGTATGTAAATCAGCGATCGACTTTCTAGTTATATATAATTAATATTGACGATGACGAAAGTAACGAAAGATCTGTTATTTTATTAATAGTTATCTCTTCTTTGATCGGATGCTAAAAGTTACGAAACATTTCTTCTTTTGACATTATGTCACTGTGTATTTATTAATATTCGTAATTTATTTTAATGAGTTGTCTTTTATGAATAAATTAAAATGAATGTTTTTTTTGTTAAAGTAAATAAAATATATATTATAAATAAATTGAGAATGACCAAAAGCTTTTCTTCAGTTTGGTTGTGTTAATTTTACTTGACAGCTTGTACGGAGAGGATTATGACGATTATTTTTATTTCCTTGTTTTATCCTTCTATCATTTACTTGTATAATAATTGTCCATTGCCACAGTATATATAACGTATAGTATTATATTATCTGTACTATAACACAGGATTTAATAATACTTTATTTGGGTGGGCTATATAGCACGCGGTTTCATCCGCGCGTAATATGTTCCAATTGGTATACCAGGATAAAAAATGTCCTATGTGCCACCTGAAAGTCTATACTAAATATTGCAGAAAGAATTTTCAAAAAATTTCAAATTAAGTTCAATAGTTCCAGAGATTACCTACTTCCTACAAAAAAACTTTACTTCTTTAATAGCGTAGATTTGTATTAAGCACGGGTCTTAAGCTATCGGTAGGTCAATGATTTAAATAATAATATATTTCAACGCTCACACCAATTATCTAGTTCTAATTATTATTAAGAACTTGTTTTATGGATAAGTACTAGATAACGGACAAAATTATTATGTACATATTTTTATACTTAAATAAACTTAAATAAGTACATAAACAACCGTGACTCGTGAACAAATGTTCGTATTCATCTTAATTCAAATTATTTGCATCTACCAGGGCTCGAACTCGGACCGCTTGATGTGTAGGCAGCGTCACTGTACTGACCACTATGCCACGACGGCGTCATCCCATTACATACAGCACTTTTTATATTCATAGTTTGGAATGGCGAATATAATGGAAATGAATATCACATTACATTCACTATGAATTTAATACACACTAAAGAGGGAATTTTAGTTGCCATCGAACTTAAAATAAATAATGTGTCGATCTTGACATAGCAATCTGCTTTTACCTACATAAAACCAATAGAGTAGTTTTCTACACCAAAAGCGATAAAGGAAATGCTTAGCGGATTGACATCTGTGACGTCACGGGCGGTTCCCGGACGCAGCTGTCGGCACGGCCTGGGAACAGCCGCCCTCTCCCAATGGCATTGGACGTCAATTATTATGAACTTGACTTACTTTTTATTATTCCACAATAAAACACAAGCGGCAGGGAACAGACTGCGAGGCGCTTTCGCACGTCTCGTGTCTCGACTGCATGAGGTGGCGAGAATGCAGTTTCAATGTCAGTTATGTAAGGACAGTTTTAAGGTTCACTGCACGCTTGCCTTGAGTTGCCGATGACATCACTGTTTATACTTAGCAAAAAGTAAAAATTGAAATGGTTTTTTATCACTATCTTACCTTTATCACTATATATTATTACCTAAATAAAATAAAAAACAATTTCAATATAATGTGAGATGAATAATTCGTAAATAATTTCTTAATAGGTGGTCAAATTTAATAACTTCTACCACTCTCCAAACTCCAAAGTGATGATTAGTCACGTATTAGCGAACATAAAAATGGATTTTACAAGTAGCCAAGAAATGTACCGGTTTTATTATTTGTAGCATGAAGTCAGAAAGAAATTACATTGTATTTCAATAAACCGAGACAAGATTCAATAAAACACGCTCCACCAAGAATGTCTATCTAGGATCTATTAGACACAGACGTGAAACAAAGACGTGTCGGATGGACCGGCATCCCATTGTGGCTCGATCAGCCACAGTTAAAGTGTAGAATCCCCAGACAATCTCCCGCTGCTGCATTCAATTGGAAACAATGCGCCGAAATGCAAACAAGAAAGATCACGCATCAGTCTCTAAGCCGAAATTTCGTTGAGAATACATAAATTTATATCTCTTATGCAATGCAGTATTTGTGCTCAGAGACTCGAGTTAAGCTTCTCAGAGCCGCCTGACAACTTAGTGTTTGTGGATTTCAATTCGCTTTGTCAAAAGCGGGTTGAGACGTTGGAAATGCGTTTAGAGACAAGAGCACTTGTGGCGGCCGATATCTCCAACTGTACTCCAAGAAACTGCGATAAGCCTTTTTTTAAGTCAGCTTGCCGCAGAACATATCGGAACAATACTTGGCCCACTTGTATTTAGAACGTGTAACAGCTAAAAGACGATAAATGGAGGTGCTCTATGTTAAGTAGACCCATTGCGGACTACGCAAATAGAGCAACATAATTGTATTTGGCGAGGGAACACAGCGATGCTGTTTCAATGGGAGTTAGCTACTAAATTGGAAGCCAATATGTCGATCCTGCATCAAGCATTTTTTCCTCGCTTCAAAGTGAACGCATGTGTAATGGTTCATTGTTTTTGCGGTAACTGGCCTGAGATTGCACAAATTGATGCTTGTATATTTGAAGTGAAAGGAATTGTTCAGCTCCAGATAATGGCGGCACTTGTTTTGTTCTAACAATGATGTTGCTGGGGGAACCTATTCAGCAATAGATGCGTTACTTCATTGTATGTTTCATATAGAGCGGTATTAAGGATAGTTATATTCATTAAGAAGGCAATTGCTAACATCGTCTTTAACTGTTCAAATGAAATTAAGTTGGAAATCGATTAGTATTTTGATATACTTATTACACCCCTATCTTTAATGAACCATTTACAAATGGTTGTAAATAATAGATACGTGGAAATTTAAAGAAACAAGTATAAATGCCACACCATACGGCCTATATCAAGGCATTAACTCGAGGTAGGTCTATTTGATTACCGTGTCTGTTGCACGAACTGGGAATGCCTCTGAATTTAAATCTTCCTCTGTCACGAATAAATCTCGAGGGATATTTCATGCGCCGCCTGCTCGCGATCGTATTTCTGCATGCCTGATAGCATGTCAATCTACTTTAGACCTAAGGTGCTTCACGACTGCGGCACAGTGACGTCTTCAGCCCATTGCTCTAGGCGCAAATGGTGCCGTCTAAAATCACACCTTAGTTGCATTACCGTCCACGTTTTTCCATCGGACTTGTCGTCGGACTGATCCGGGAGGCATTGCAGCGAGTTGGCTGTTTAGTAGAGAGGTTGTAAAACAAGTCTAGCTCGTCTGTCGCGTCTAGACGGCGCGTCGGATCCCTATCGGCTGCCGTAAAATTATGTGACGGGCGGACCATGCGCCGATCAGGGATATCCGGGTGAATCTGCTCTTTACTTAGGGTACTTAATTTATCGATCAAGTGAATTTGGTTAAATCTGATGAATAGACTATAGGTGGAATGTATTCTTTTATCAACTTTTGTAATCTGTAACGAAATATTGGAACAGAATGTGATTGAGGACTTTACGTGATTTACAACGACACTGATATAAAGTTAAGGAGCTTTTTACTGCATAAACGCCAAAAAATGCATATGATGAGTAGTGATGAAACCGAATAATACTCGTATATATAACTGAATTATTCATTAAATACTTACGTTTGATTAAAAGATCTTGCTGAGTTAACCTGGTTTGATCTATGTTTGTTTATTATCCTAGCATAGCTGTTACAGCCATTCGTTTTAAAAGAATGAATTCTTGTGTAAATCGTCTGAATGCATTATTTACTCTTAAACAAAAATTTTAAACCAAAACAGCGACTCAATTGCATAGCTCATAGAACTGAAACATTTCAGGTTGGTATTACTTACATTCGATGTATTGGTGGTTTTCCCACTACACTTACATTGTAATACAATGTCATTATTCTGTATACCGTACTTACGACGCCAATAATTGCTTGATTATAGCCCGTGTGGAGGCGCCAGTGGTAGTTACCCATCACATAGGTAGTACGAATTGTTAAAATAGCTGTTATTTGACGTGTAAGAATCTATACATAAGAATTTTGTTTATTCCTACTACAGTTTGCACCAAAATCATATTGAGTATATTTTTAAGAAGAAATAATTAAATTGTAAATTCCGTGTCAGTCCACCGTTGATTCCGCTTTAGATATGGAAGGTGACATTAGAAAAATAACGCTGATCCAACAAAGGAATCTAGATCGTACGGACAATGCAATCTTTACAAAACTCGTTAGCAATTTGAGGTGTTAGCATCTATTCTCTGAGGTGAGAGTGGTGTTAAACGAAAGAGTACCAGAGACACAATGGAACAAACGTTGCGCAGGCGCTTGTATCGCGGGTCATCGCGCTACGACCTTTCACTGCTTGCACCCACAGAAGCCGTTGATTCCACGTTTCTTTTTTTAATTCGGATAAATTGAAGTGAAAACTATTTACTTTCTGGTAAATTGCGGTAGAAGTCAAATTATTAATAAATCTTTCGGCTATTTCATTCTTGATTGATTTAATTATCCCTTGCGTAAGAAGTTATATTTTTATATTTAAAGCACCGCCGAATGTAAACTAACATTTTTAATACATTAGTTCGCAGCATTTTTATATAATATAACTACGGTAATCAAGGCATGAAACATTAAATAACAATGTTTCGTCTACTCGTATTTTAAAAGGATTTAAATTTCAGTTTAATCAAGATATCAGATAGTCATTCGGAATTCATGAAACCGTGGTTTTGATCGAAATTTATATGATATCGCCTGTATCCCGCGTTTGTCGGAATGTTTAAATAAATAATGGTTTTCGCTACAACAATGGGTTATATTACGACGGCTGTTTCCTTAATATAAAGGGAATTAATCGCTTTCGTAAATTAATTAATTTAAAACGACATTGATGTAAATGGCTTGCCTTAAATAGCGCAGACAACAAAGGCACCTAAACCTATAGCTTAATTTAGGGATGGGAGCTTGTTGCAAAAAATCGCAATCAAACTATTTATATTCCTTTTACTAAACAGTTGCGAAATCAGAGTACAGTTA
The DNA here is from genome assembly GCA_955850985.1 of Elophila nymphaeata. NCBI lineage: Eukaryota > Metazoa > Arthropoda > Insecta > Lepidoptera > Crambidae > Elophila > Elophila nymphaeata. The sequence goes on from OY039068.1 coordinate 18,985,779, forward strand.
ACAGCCTTAGATGACAATCACAATGAAAATAAAATAAAATTCACTAAAATAAGACTTTGGCTAATAGACACGTAAATTATACATCATAATATGCATAATTTACGGTCATATTATACAACGATTACTCAGATCAAAAAGATGAATGTAATTTTAATAATTTAGACATATATTCTGCAATTTTTTTCTTGCAACGCACGTAGGAGTTCTGTATGTGCGTGTTAACTTCTAAATTCATTATTCATTTGAATGAAAAATATCTTGGTAGGTACTCAAATATTTTGTTTCGTTACATCATAGGCGACAGACTGGCAACCTGTCACTATTGGGGGCACTGTATGACCCATACTGCCATATGTGGCTTTATGTGTAGCCAAATGTTACCTAAAGCTCTCAACACCTTTTGGATTATAAGCGTGATTATATGTATGTATGAAAGGACGCTTGGATAATGCAATAATGTTTTAAATGTTTATCGGACATTTTTTTTTACTTGTGTTCAAGTTATTTAATAGTAAAACCATGTTGGATGTTTTAATTAACACATACAATTTTTTATTCCAATTAGCAAGAAATTGATAACTTCTAATTTTTCCGACTTTTTTATGAAATGTAATTTAAAAATGCCTAAGTTTATTAAATTAGGCATTTTTAACTTACATAGGGTGCAAAATATTGCACCCTTGTAAGTTGCAACTTCGAGTATAAACGTAAATAAGACTAAATATTTGTATTTGGACTCCACTTCTGGTGGATTTTAATCTGGACCTATTTTTATGTATCTATCTATATATATGTATATATAAAAAATGTTTGAATACAAGTTTTTCGATTGAAAGTTTGCCCATCACTAGCTTGATTATCGCCGCTTATTTGCGGTGTACGAAGGTACGGACTCCGCACCTACCAACGCCACAAATGAGCGGTTGTTTAGCCCAAAAGAGACGATTACAGTTCAAAATGCAATGTTCTGGCCATAACATACAGAGAAAACATCGTTCTATTTTGATATTCTGAACTACTATTATGGAGATCTTTGTTAACCAGACTGTTAAAAGATTAAGAATGTAAAATGTCCTAGTTGTTGGCTTTTTTTGTTAATTCATTATTACTCTTTAGGGTCAATGCCCCTTTTATGTAGACAATGTGTCTCTTTTTTGAGGCTCTGCATGGCTATACTGTCTGATGTGGTTTTATGTGTAACTAAATGTTACCTAACTTAGATAACATTTAGTTACACATAAAGCTATAGGTATACCTACTTCATTTCTCCATACAAACTTCACATAACTTACTATCACACTCATAATTCCAAAGAAAGAAAATACATTTATTGGCTTTCACAGAGCTATTGAAAGAAGTAAAGCAGAGCCTTAGGGTAAGAACATGCCGAAGCTGCTCGCGGTCGCGGTCGATATCTCGATACCTCGATGTCGATACTTGCTGTTTCTACGATTGTTTTTTGGTGAATTAAATTATGGATAAGGAGGTGTTATATTGATTTAATTTTTACAACAAATACAACACTGAGCAACTGAGGTGTCAGGTGTGAGCGAATCGGCATGTTGGCACCGCCATCCATGTATAAGCGACATCGAGAACAGCGAGTATCGACATCGAGGTATCGAGATATCGACCGCGACCGCGAGCAGCTTCGGCATGTTCCTACCCTTAGGCTTAGGTTACCGATTATGAGTGTGATCGTATGTAATGTGAAGTTTGTATGGAGAAATGAAGTAGGCGCATCTATTATTACTTTACTTCCTTAAACTGGTTTTTATCGTAATATCTAATTAAAGACACAATCTAAAAGGCTTCGTTGTCTCCGTAATTAATAAATTCTACTCAATTAATTCTATCAGTATCTATTTTATTGGATAAACAACTACATTATTTTAAAAGCTACGTAGGAGAAATAATCACTTAGGTAAAATACGTAATGTATAACGGTTTAGTCTTAATTTCTTTATTAGAAGCATTTAAAACTTAAACCAAGAATAATCTAGTAAAATATTTTATATTGGAGGTACGGTGTTACCTTCTATACAGACTATTCTGGCGGTTATTGTCAACTAACTCATTGCTTAAGGCAGCAAAAGAAAGTAAAATCGGTAATTAATTACACAACTCAACTTTCTTTGTGCTTTCTTGGTAAGTTCATTGACAATAATTCCACGTGGGTAGAGCAAAAGTCGTGGTAAGATCGATGCGCATCTGTCATTGCCATTGTCCCGTCGCTACTTTCATTTAATATAAAAATATGTAGTACAAATAACAATGATTTACAATTTTTTGTAACCACAAATAAAAATAAGCGGGTAAAGGTAATCGTCGGTGGCGTAGTGCGCAAGAGCGTCGTCTCCCCACCCGGGAGGCACTGGTTCGATCCCCGCCACGTACCAATGTGTTTTCAAATTTGAATTCATATGTACGGTAAATCGACGCTTTTACGGTGAAGGAAAACATCGTGAGGAAACCTGCACACACCTATGAAGAAATTCTTAGGTTATGTGTGAAGTCGACCAACCCACACTTCGCCAGCGTGGTTGACTAAGGCCTAATCGCGCCTGATGTGGGGTAGGCTCGAGCCCCTCGGTGGGGACATTATAAGAGCTGTTGATGATGATGATGACAAATAAAAATTGTTTTAAAGTATGGGTTGTATTAATTACAAAGAAAGGGGTGATACATTGATTTTTCAATGTTATATTAACGCCGAGGACGCGAGTTTCACTTATTTAAAATAACAGTCTAAAAATAAAAAATAAAACACAAAAGAACTGTTGTTACTTTATACACTTTGGGGATTAGATACAATAAGGTACACCTGACCTTTAAGACGCCTACGACGAAAGCCGGTAAGTGCGACTAGTAAATAGCTTACATAATGAATTTGGGTTGAAAGTAATCTATAAAACTTTTAGAATATCCTTGCGTAACATATTGAATTTTCAATGTCCTCATTATACAAGTGATTGGGTAGGACGCAGCACCGCGTGTGTCACAGAATTAGGTTTTTTTCATAATTTTCTTATAAGGTCGTGTACGTTCAGCGACGTGTAACGTTCTATCGTATCTTTAACTCTGGTAACCTATATGTGCAATAAGATGATTTGAGGATGCTTAAGGTTTGAGTATATCCCATGCTGTTCTTTTGAACTTAGAAAAACTGTTATTAAAAATATATATTTGCCTGCAAACAGGTTGCATTTCATTGTACGTGCGTACGATTAGTCTCTGTGTCCTCACCTGTCTTTAACTCTACATTTTCGCATATATTTTAGGTGAGGCTGATTTTTGAATTTGGACTCCAATTCTGCTAACCGTCAGGTGAAATGGTAAGGCCTTCTTATGAAAAAAAATGTATTGATCTAATATAAGACCGCCATTTCTTTTGGAATTTATATTATATAAAAAAATCTATGAATCTATACTTCCCCATATTTTAGGAAGTGGGTTCGATTCTTTCAAATTCTTGACAAATAACAATAACTCGAGAGGTGCTTAATGAAAACCGTTCGAGTGTACAATACCCAATCTTTCAGCCATATTGAGCTTGATATTGAGCTCAAAGTTGATAAATTACACGGTCACTGACTTTTGATTAACGGTTGTAATTATTTTTCCTCGTTGATTGCGGTATCAGCGTCGAACATATACGTCGGAACACTTATGAGGAAACATGTAATATATGTAGAGCGCGAAATGGGTGGAAATCGCGCGGTTTTCTTGTTATTTATTGCATTTTTCGATATCGTGAGTACTTTTTTCTGGGTCTAGTGTAAATACTCGGGCTGTGTGGATTCCGTTTAAGAGTAATTAAACTACATACAGGCTATTAACGACTATTATAAATCACGTATTCTATAGAAAGTATACTGCTTTTATTTACAGATTTGCGCAGTATCTAGTGTTTCTCCAGTAAATAAAGGTTAGCGTTGGAATGTTATAAATAAAAATCAACAAGAAACCGCAAATTCTGATCAATTAATAAAACTGCAATTTTTCAATTCCAGACAAAGGAAAAAAATTTACTTCAAATAAAGGGACTTCAAGATTCTACTACACTACAATAAAGTCTGAAAATAGCAGTGAAAAAACAACCTTAATTTCACATGACGTGGACAATGCAAGCGAAAATGATGAGACAGTGGCGCCTGCTTCCGGGAAACCTGTTGCTTCTAGCGAACAGGAGCTTCAAAAGGGCTCTAACAGATTGGAGAGACACGAAAACAACGACACAGGTATATCACATTTTTTCCACTCAAAGCATCAAATTATAGAAAACTATTGTACCAATATATTTATTCTAAATACGGTTCTATGTTGTTTCGTTGATCCAGAATGGTAATTTCAAGTTCATGTTAGCTTTATTCTACATTGTTATCTAAAAAACTTTTCAATTGTAAATATAATTTAACTGTAAGTCATTTATAAGCACGTGTTCATTTTGAAAATTTTTGTATACGTCTGCACCTCAGGTCTGCACAAACCTTAGAAAAAAATGTTCAAATTCAGTTAAGTAAAAAGTTTGAAATTGAAAGTTAATGAAAGACATTTCACACTTTTGGGTACCCCTTCTGATAAACCTCATAATTTGGTTATTTATATGAGCACTTAATAACTCCTATATTAATTTTAATTTCAGAACACTTCAGACCGTTGTCAGTTGGTAATTTCTTTTTCTAACGCGAAAATTTTATTAAAGAATGAAAAATAGAAACATAGGCCCATTTCGCAATATTCCTTTATGGTTCCATTTTGTTTGCAGGAGATTTTTTTACTCCGCCAGAGCTGCTGCCAATAGCGGAGAAACTAATTGCTAAAGGTGGTTTATTTCTTTGATATTTTATTGACATACCGCAACCGCATTTAATTTCATTTACGTTTATGAGCGAAGATTGAGGTTTTCCAATTCAGTATTTATTTCATTAAAATGATTTTGTTTTTCCCTAGTTGAAGATCCGGGGCGTAAGTTAAATAAATAAATTGAATATTAATTAATAATAAACAAAAAAAAAATACAGGCATTGTGATTGCCTCCATCCAATATAAGAAAAAACTAGAGGGTTAAGAAGTCCCACTACTTTAACTATTTTAAACCTCTAGATATTTTTTTGCTCGTACAAATATAAGAAATAAATTTTTGCATAATTTAGCATCGCTACGCTAAGATTATTATTTTTTAATTATAGTGGGAAAAGGCATAGTTAGTTCTTCGAAGAATCCTCAACATTTAGCAGACAGATTATTTGAAAAATTCTGTAAGTAGTTCATAGCAAACATTTAGTTAATAAATTGCAAGAAAACACAGCACAGTATTTGTTGAACTCAAATAATATCACAAATGCTCGTACATCCTTATGAAAATTTAATTTTTAATTTCAGTTTTAACCAAGAAACGCATCGTTACCCTGAACGGTACAAACCATGTTTTAACTTTTGTATTGTAATATTATTTCTTTCCACATAAATAAGTTGTAATATTATTAAAATTTGTTCCTAGCGCTTGATATAACTGGTCTGGACGCATTACAAGCACTTGCTCTCAGCGGAGAAGGTATTTTATAACTCTATTTTACCTTCATTGAATATTTATATATGACCTTTCCAAATTATTTTATCTGTTAGATACTAACCTTCGAACTAATGCCAAACCATCAAAGGATAGTGTAAAAATGATGAACATTGGAGGTAATATAAATATTTTTTTTACGATTAATGACAAGTTTTGCAACACTTTACATACTAAATTTCAGTCTATTTTACATTCAGATCAGATTATTGCGGTGGATACAGAACCGAAAAAAAGCAAATATACTTGTAAGTTGTGTGTTATAATATTAATCATACTACGATAACTCGAAGTAAGTACCATAAGTTTAAATCGCTATTACAATATATTTTTTAATATATCTAGTGTTGAAGAAAAAAGACGATCTCAAAGTAAAGAAGAAAATAGTACTCAAGCGAGGTAATAAAAATTAAAAAGAGCTTTCGTATATTTGTTAGAGGTATGAACTTCGCACAAATACAAGTAAACAAACGTTTATTTCTATTTGTGCGAGGTTCACACCGCTCTGGTTTTTATAAGTACACAGTAAATTTTTAATACTAGAAAACATTTTTTTTTCAGTGCATTTTTTCTAATATTGAAAATATTTACGCGTTTGTAAACGCATAAAATTATTCCATAATGTCTGGTAGTTTCATCTTAACTGGGCGTCAAATATTTGCAAAAATATTTCGTTCGGGTCTTAGAAGTGCAAATTTCAAAGATTTGATGAAACAATGTTGACCATAAAAACATAAGCACCAAGCACTGACAAATTTCGACAGCGAAAGCAGTGTCTCGGTGGCGTAAAGGTCAACGCAGCCGCCCGAATTGCGGAAGATGCGGGTTCGATTCCCGCCTGAGGCAAGTCGATTTTTTTCAGTGCATTTTTTCTAGTATTAAAAATATTTACGCTATTGAAAACGCATAAAATTATTCCATAACATAGTAAATTATCAATATGAGTCTCGTACTTACAACATTTTCAATTTGTAGACATACAAATCCATTATTTTCATATTTTAGGAAAAGAAAATAAGCCGCGAAGAAAACGTCCAATTGCAAAAACGGCGAAAGTTGAACAAGTTAAGTTCTCCAAGGACTTAAAGAGAAACGATGAGGTCAATGTTCATAAAAAAGGATCAAAAAGTCATGAGCCTGTACACCACGAGATGAGGTCTTCTAAAGGTAGCAATTTATCTTTGCTTTAGTAGCGGTCGAGTGTGCACGACAAGGCCGGGATTTTTCATAAATTATGCACTTCTGTTTCCCACGGGAAACGCATGCATTCGAGAAAACTAAGGATACATACGTTGAGGGAATATAGAGTTGAATAGTATAAGATCAAGAATGTCGAGATTTTGAAGAGTTCCGTCTTCAAAACTTGGTTTTTAAACGTCTTTAATGAAGGAATATTCCCTTATGTTATCGTTCTCAATTCGACTGTATTTTTTTTGTGACTTTGTGTTTGTGCTTGTCATGTGGTCCCATTTAAATTTGATCGACACTTGAAGAGTAGTTTTCGAGTTATCCCTAATAATGCCTATTAAATTGACATCGATGATATCGTAATCGTATCACTTGTTTGTTCGAAAGATCTCGAGATAGTTTCCTGAAAATTTCTATACTTAAAACACTAAAAAGCAAAACTAAAAACGGAGAAATAAAAATTTTGTTTATTAAAATCTACATGTTTTTACGAGGTAGGTGCCAACCTCAATATTTGTGTTAAATGTTGTTTAAAACATTTTTTACATACAAAATTTTTATTATTCAGTTTTTAGTTTTGAAGACGGTTTTTTTATTTAAAAATAATTTATTTATCAGAAGTCGATTGTGTAAAATAATGATAGTTTCATAAATCTTTCTCCTGCCTTGTTACCGATTTATTTGGGGTCGGTGCAGTTTATCTTGCTCATCAGTTTGATATCGACAATGCTGCTATAGGTTTTGCCCTTAGTTTTTTATAGCCAGCCACCTGCCTTTAAAAACCTAAGGGTCTTAAGACCTAAGGGACCTGTCGATCCTTGCGAATGACTGCTATCTTTTGACAGACCACTCGCTTAACGTGTCTTTCGAAGCATAAGGAAAATGTTCAAAAAAATTCGGTCACCCATCCGATCACCCACCGCACACTTGGTCGCTTAAGTTTCGTGATTGTTACGAAGAACGCACGACCGCAGCGTCATCAACCTCCTCCTGACAGTTTATCATTAATTATAATACACACCTTCATACAATCATGCTTATTCTCTCATAAGGGGTTGCGCGGAGCTGTAGATAACATTTAGTTACACGTAAAGCCACATCTGGCTGTATGAGTCATGCAGTACCCCAAAAATTGTGATCGCCTACTAGTGTAATAAATATAATATTCTTATGTTATTTAGAACACTTTCGGGTATTTCAAAGTTATTTAACATACCTATATCGTTACTACTTAAAACTTTAAAGGCCATTACTGTTTTATTGACTTGATGAGTGATGAATAAACTTGTTTTGTTTATTTCGTTATAAAATAAATTACAACCTAAAAAGTTTCACGCCTTGGAACACAATAGCTAGAACGGAAACGTCGTAAGTTTTTACAGTAACAAAATATATTCAGTCACATTTCAAGTTGGCTAATCTACCTTTGCGTTGAGATTGGACATACGATCACCTCCATATATCAAGTGGACACATTGCCAAGTAACAAATAAAATAAATCTCCAGGGACAACGGTAATGAAAAACAAAACTGAGGAAAACAAAAGAAAGTTAGTTGGACAGAAACTAAACACTAAAACTAGTTTATCGAGAGCAATAGCCGCTAAGAACACAAATAAGTCGATACAATTTAGTTCACAAGCGGCAGATAACATCTTCAAGTCTTCATAAATACAACCTACAAAAACACAAGCCACATCGCACAGGGAGTCAACATAATACTAACACGTGAGACCAATAGAATATTCGTTATTGTTCTTTTATATTTAGGCCCAATAAAAAGGTTACATGTATGGGCGGTCTAATATATGTTAATAGTGTACATTTGGGTTAACTATTCTGACTACGTTTTATTATCTGTTCTCTCGGATGAGATTGGGAAAGCGACTTTATTTTCTTAGTAGGAAGGCAGTTTCAGTCATTCTAATAAAGTTTAAGCCGTTAAAATGTGTAGATTAAGGCCTGAATTTCAGAATGTTACTCAAGTGGAAGTCTATTATTAAGAAATCTCCAACTTTTGTAAACTAGCACAAAAAGGGACTCGGTTGCAGTTCTGTTACTTTTTTCCTACTTTTTGATTTATGTATTCCTTATCTACAGGGAAGTCTATGATGCCAACGTGCACATGGCAGTACAAGTGTTCGAATCCAGGAGATTTGGACACTTGTCAGCTGCATACTCAGTGTAGTCGTCGATTTGGAAACTCCAAGAAATCAGACATTGATGGTGACTCTTTTTTTAAATGATATAGTTTCATACATTAACATTTGTACACAAACGTGTAAATAATCACGATTCAAGTACAAATTTATTTAAGTTTATTTAGACAAATGTTTACAATATTATATATTTTGTCGTTATTTTTTACACATAACATTTCTTTAAATAATCATCTCAATCTTTCTTAACCAGAAAAGTATAGCTACAAGATAATTCTGGTTTCAAGATAAACGAAAGAGCGAGTTCCTTAACAAGGATAAGGAATTAATTATGAATGCTTAAACAATTTGCAGCCCTCGGGATCTCACATAGGCCGGACGAGCACTCCCACAACATTCAACTATTCCGGAAGATGGGTAAGCTGTTCTTATTAAACGCTTAAATTAGAAAATAAAGAAAGTAAAGACTTTAAACTTTATTTTTTGTTAAGCTATTGTACTGAATAGATTCTTATTACAATTTAAAAACGATTTACGCAGAATTTTTGATTTATCTACTTAATAATGACCAAGAATTATAAGATCCTGTGTATTTGAGCATTCGTCTGGATTGCGTAAGGTTTTGGGTTTGAGTTTCTTGACATATTTTTTCTTTTTTAATTTTTTTAAAAAAGTTAATCATTTGACTTGAACCCAAATTGTAAGAATATTTTTTTTAATTGCAGCAGGAATAACTATTGTTGACGAGGAGGTTGAAAAGATATGTAAATATTATTTTATCTAAATTTTATTATAGATTATAAAAAATATACATAATAACATTTTAAACTGTTTTCAGTTGAGAGTAGAGCCTTTCTTCTTAAACCACAGTATGGAGGAAGTAAGTTACATAAAGTATTAAAAGTATTTTGTTAAAAAAAGCTCTTTCCTTATGTTTGTCGTATGTCATTACTTTCCAGAATTTGTTCCTTATTAGCGACACTATTAAAGGTGTAATAAGATAGGTTGTGTTTTTTTTTCAAAATCAACTGGTTCAATTCCTGGTCAGGAATACTGATTTTTCAAAAATCCAATGATGCAGTTTTAGTTACCATCAAAATTGGGCCCGAGACTCCTTTGAGTACTTTCTGCAATTCTTCATAGCTTCGGATTTGGCCATCCACGATCCACGCCCACTTGAAAAATTCAGCCTGTTGTTTCATACTGTTGTTTTTGATGCTTTGTCTGAGAAATTATTTTATCAAGAGAAGTATTTTTTTAATATTTAAAAGTCAAAGGAAGGATGCATCAGAAAGAAATGTTTTAGAAAAGGTTTAGTCTTCATATAATTTGATATATGACATAGAATAACATGCATAAAATAAATAATTAAAAAATTGAACAGATAACATACAACGGGGCATCTTATTTGGATGGAAAGGATCAACATGATACAACAGATAAGGGAAGTTTTTGATGTATACTAACTACATGTATACAATTTATATACAAATACTCAGAGATGACTGTGTTAATACTATATAGTATTATATTATCTGTGATACTATTAAAGGTACTAAGCAGAAAAAGTCTTCTATCACTAATTAATTATTTACCTTTATCCAACGACAGCGAAGGCATAATTTATGGACTGCTAGAAACAGTAATACTAATAGGAACTGAGATTTTTGACCATAGCGTCCTTATTTTACTTTCGTGTTCCAATATTAAAATACTTAATACAATATTTTCTAGGGGAATTAGCAAGACTGGAGTCTTTGTCGGAATATTTCAACAACATAATCATGTCTGAACGTGAGTACATCGCATAATGTTCATGTTTACATAACTTTGCTCTGAAATGAAGACCATTTATATGCAATGATTGCATGATAGTATAATACACACTTTCATAGTATTGTGTTTATTCATGTTCGACTGGGTAGCTAAACTCAACCTCTGAGAAAATTGCCATTTTATCATTAACTGACGGAACACAATACCTAAGGCTGTTATTATTAAATTGTACATAAATAAAATGTATGGCCACCCAACGAATAATATACTTTGCGTCGAGGACGCCTGAGACGCAATCTATAATAATAGCCTTATAGCGTTAACACTATTAATAATGTGAAGTATTATTTTTAGTAAAAATACAATGTTTTTCATATTCAGGTACTTTACAAAAAAATAATGCGTTTTTTAAATTAAACTACAGAAACCACGAAGTCATACAGTCCTCTAACTGAATCTCCTTCAAACAATTCACAAGAACATGAGGTGAGTTCATTTCAGAATGTATATTCTAATCTATAGAATAAGATGGTCGTTCCCTCATTAAATTTTTAACTAGGATGATTCTGGACATAGAAAGCCTCTCTATGTTGGTTGAGAATTCGTTAATTTCGGCATAGAGGTAATTTTACATAAGAAATCGCATGTGACACGTATGTCTCTACGAGGGTCACAAAATTGTGTATTAATGTTGCAAAAGTAGTTTACATCATAATATAGTTTGCAAAAATATTTCATTCATTTATTGCCCGTAATTTTCAAACCCCCTCTGTTTCTGTTCGCTTACAGAGCCAGGATTCCACCGAAGCACAGGATGGGCGGAGAATCTTGGGAATACCGACGATACCTACGTTGGAACCGCATAAAGTTATTAATTAGAGAGGACCCCGCAAATTCTGTACCCTGATAAATTTAAATACACATACACCACCGTATACACTGTGAAACAATTTATTTTATGCAGCCCTTAGTCCGACGGGTAGTAAAGAGAATATTAATTAGGTACATAATGAAAGTTACGGAGCGGATTTGTGATTCTAATTAATTCGATTTCAATAATTTTAAAAGTCAGTGGATTTTGTAATATACAAATGTACCGTTATTTATTTAAATAGACGCTGGAATTAGAAAATACGTTGCTTTTAGTGGCTTGCCCATAATAAGAATTAACACAATCCAAAAATAGTCTGGTATCGACATGGGCCACACACAACCAAATCTTGCCATTGTTTTTTACTTTCTCGTATACGTAGTATAGAGGAAGTCTTGTAATCGTAAAAAAATTCGACCTCGAGATTTTGACGGATTTACACGTTTTGGACCTCCCTGAGTCCAAAAATATTTGTGTCTGTGTGTCTGTGCGTTAGCACGATAACTCGAGTATGCTTTAACTTATTGTAACCAAAGGAGATTGCTCAAATTGGCCTAAGAACCAATAAAATATTGGGATATTTGATAATTCTTGTTATGATTTATGCTATAATTAACAGTCATTAGATTCTAACGGATACTTCTGCATATTATATTCATTTTAAAAAGGACTTTATCATTCTACCGTTTTAGAAACCATAAGATGACCTTTTTAATGGCATTGGTGTTCTAACATACAGCCAAAGATTTATCGAAGTTGTTTAATTTACAAAAATACAATCTCTTTGGTAGAGATTGATTAAAATGAAATAACATTATATTAATCAATCAATAACAATATTATTATTTTCAACATTATTTACGTTAAATGCAAACGTGCAAAGCCAAAAATAAAGATGGTAGTCGCCACCATGAAGTTTATTGTCATACATTTTTCGCCAAGCACTACCTAGATACGTTAAAAGGTGTTACAAAATAAAAATGTTTTAATACAAACCTAAAAAAGAAATAAAACTACTGAAGGCATGGCTGTATGACCTAGATCCCTTTACCTTCCCCTAATAGGGAGAATTTTAAAAATATAAGGTGCTTGTGTTTCTTGTTTGTGTTTGTTTACGGTGTTCGATCAATGACGTAGGAATTGTTCGATGCGATTTTTTATTTCTAACTTTACTTGGCCTTTCGGACAACGGTCTTGATATCTTTTTGAACTACGGACTTTGTAAATAAGTTTTTGCATGATTTCCCTAGTTTACTTACTAGTTTCTTTTTTTTATTATTTTACAACAGTTCCGGTTCCGTTGTTTTCCAGTAGATACGTATCGTCAGTTGCTCCCGTGATAAACCACAATTTCAAGTACAAAAACAGTTCTTCAGTGGTAAAAAACATCACACTGTAAAATCTTAGTGCCAACACATGATAAAATCTAATTAATACACTTGTTCAAATCCGTCGTGTAGTGAAATATTATTGTATAACCTAATAGTAGAAGATCCGAACCTAAATCGACCTTCACCGAGCTGATAATAGAATGAAACATATTTTATTATTAATTTAGTATATTAGAAAATATATTAAAAATGGGTTGTCTAAAAAAATCCTGGACAGACTATTTTTAATTATTTTTTGAAAAATGATTTTTAATAAAATATTGCAACATCAAGATAATAAGAAAATTTTGTCCTGACTGATAGTAGAAACCGTATAGAATGTGCAGCCATTGGGTTGTCTATTATTTACCTGCGCGAACTACTGGGTTGTCAGGTATGAACAGGTATGTCGATATCAGTTACTTTCACTCGATTGGATAATAGAAAAAAAATTATATCATCATAAGCGCTGTTTTATTGCGAATACGTTGATATAGGGTTGTCTGCCAAAAATTTGGTCCTAGTAAGGGTTTGCGAATTTTAAAGATTTAAATTTTAACGCGCGTGGACATGTGTGACAGATCCGAGGTAAGCATACTGTGTAATAATAAAGGACACAACATTATAGTCGCCTGTGATGGGACCCTTGAATATTAGAAAATGCGCATGCTCAGTTTGTTATTTTGACGTCTTTGATATATTTTCTACACTGTGAACCATCGACCAGTACATTAGTATGTGACAATATTTAAAAAAAAAATATAATTGTCAGGGTCTGTCATTGAAGTCGTGACGCGTGCCCCGCTACTTTGAAAATGGCTAAAAAGTGTTTTTTGTGTGGCTTGGACGATTCTTTAAGAGATTTTACTGATGAAACTTTTAAAAATTGTTCGTTAAAGCTTTCTTTTCGAAAAAAAAAAAATTTTAATATCATGAAGTTGAACTAACCAAAGCATTACTCAATTTTGTTGGTTACCACACCACCTGTTACAAAAAAATTACTGTTTTAGGAAATAAATACAACAAAGAATTTGTAATTTTTTGTACAGAGTATTCAGTAAGTACATTATATATGATTCTTTCAATTTTTATCTAGTAGAATTTGAAATAGCACAATTTGAACGTTCGTTGAATTTGTCTCTATCAAACAAATTTTTTGAACAACTATTTTTCTGAAGGGTATTTCGCCTGTTTCCTTTTTTCAGTTTCTACCTTCTTTCAATTTTTATTATTTTTTTGAAAAAATTTCCCAAAGAAAATTAAACAAAAAAAATATTATTGATGTAAATAAAGCATTTCATAAAAATAAAATCTCAAACATTACCATTAAATATAAAAAAATATTTCTAGGAGCACGTCAATACTTCTATTGCTGATGAAGGTACAGAATGCCTAGATTCTAGTGTTCATTCTAGTAAAACAGTTACTGAGGGTAAAGAAAGTAATGCTGACGTCACATCTCGCACTTCTACAAATTTCGATGAGGTAAGGAAATGTTTTGTATTTATTTAAATAGGGGCTAACAAAAAACAAAGAATATTTAAAAAAAAATGTAGATAAATAATTCATGAACAATTTTTTATTTAACATGATACAAATTACAGAAATATTTAATAAATTCTTAGTCAATTTATTGTTTACGCTCAAAACCATTTTTTTTTTCAGTGAATTTCGATTTATGAAATGAATTTTATTATTTCAGGGAGCGTCAACATCAACAGCATCGTCGTCCAACAAAACTACATGCTTGTTTTGCAATTGCGTAAGAAAAACTTCCGGGAAGAAAAAACAAAATCTCACGTTCCCTCAGAGTGGCCATGTTAATCAATAAATAAAACAAATAGCTAGAAAGCTTGATGATTCGGAAATCTTGTCAAAGCTTGAAAACCAAGCTGTTGCTTATCATCAGTCTTGCTACGCATTTTATTTGACTAAAGACAGACGGTCCACCCAAGAACATAAAGATTCAAGTAACCAGAATTACCGGAATATACACAAAATGGCTTTTGAATCACTAAAAACTTTTATCGCAGAAGAGGTAATTGAAAAAAACAAAGTGATGTGTTTCGGTCAACTATTTCGAAGATACCAGGCTTTGTTATTGGAGTTTGGCGATAGTGAAATAGATTTTGATTACACCAAAGATTATCGAGCTGAAATGTTGCAGAAAAAAATAGAAAAAATTTTTGGTGATCGTGTTACTATTGAAGCATCTACTGGACCACGTCATCAAAAAATTATATATAAAACGGACATTGACATCTCTATAATGGCAAATAATACCAAATTTTTGGCAAGCAAAGAAGACCACAAATTTGAAGATGTCGCATACGATTTGAGACGTTGCATCAAGAACATTGATTCTCATCCTCTCCCTAGACGTCTAACTGCTGATGATATCATACGAGGAGAATGCGAAATTCCTGATGAGTTATTTAATTTTGTACAAAATCTTGTTCAAGGACCTAACGTTTGCGAAGATAATGCTCACTCAACTACAACAAAAATAACATCAATATGCAGTGACATAATATACGCTATTACCAAGGGAAGATGTAAGCCGGCGAAAAACTTAACTCTTGGACTGGCAATGAAGTCTTTAACCAACTCTCGGCAAGTTATAACGATGCTTAATAGATATGGTCATTCAATTGGTTACAATTTAGCCGAAGAACTTGAAACTGAAATGACTTACACGTCAATTGAAAATAACGTTGTAATACCAACAGGCATTAAAGCAACAAATGGACTCAGTACTCATGTTGCTTTCGATAATTTTGACCGTTTCGTCGACACTACTTCCGGCAAAGATACCATGCACGATACTGTTGGTATTATATACCAATTTACTAGTGCTGACAATTTTGATAATCTTGACGCTACAACTTCATCAGAACCAGACATCAGTGTCAATGAACAAGGCCCGTTACGTAAAAGACGACGTTTTAATGAGATAACACGGGAGATCAGACCATACTATTCAAAACCAAAAACAAATTTACAGCTGCTTCCTGTAGATTCGTTTACTAACGTAATTGATGTATGTCAAGGTGCTACAGCAGTAGCAACGGATAAAGATTTATTTTGGATAATGTCATTATCACATTTGGATTCTGTGCCTATGTGGTTGGGTTACAATTGCTTGATATCAACTGATCACAGTGAAAAGCAGAAGATTGAGTATTTGCCTCCAATAAATTCTTCTCCAACATCTTATGCAATAGTAAATGAAACACTAATCATGGCCACTGAAATTGCTGAAAAATGCCAACAGGAGCAAATAATTGTCACGTATGATTTAGCTATAGCTAAAATGGCTATGTTAATCCAAGAAAAAGAAAAGCCTAAATTTGATAAAGTTTTTGTAAATTTAGGAGCATTTCACATGGAGATGGCATTTTTCAAAGCTGTCGGAAAATATATAGATGGTAGTGGATTGGTAGAAATACTGGTTCAAGCAGAAGTTTTAGCCAACGGCTCGATGAATAGCTTTTTAGACAGTAAGCATTTCAATCGTTGTAAACGTTTACACCCTCTAATTGCTGCTGCATTACAAATATTGCACTTTGAGCAATATTTAAGCACAACAAATATGAGTCCAGACATGTTGAATGAATTATTACAAACGCAAATGCAAAATACAACAAATGGAAATTCCCGTGACATCAACGAGGTCATCGAATTACACGATTCATTAAGTCGTATTTTGAATGGTTACAAAGAATTCAGTCGCCAGACTTTGATAGGTGAAAAAGGCAAAACTGCACAATTTTACTATCAGTATTGTGAGCTAATTAATTTATTCTTTCGGTTTTCAAGGAGCATTCGCAGCAGTAATTTGGAATTATATATGGACTCAATTTATAACATGACTGATTTATTTTTTAAGCTTAACCAGCCCAACTATGCCCGATGGGCCCTGTTGTACTTGAGTAATTTGATCGACTTGTATAATAAAAATTCGTCTTTGGTAGATGAATTTCGTCGAGGCGCCTTTGGAATCAAAAGAACCTTCGCTAAATTTGCTTGATCGCCAGTCGACTTGACACTTGAACAGACCATCAACGCTGATGCTAGCAATCAATTAACTGATAACCTTGCCGTAGAGTCAATATCTGCGCGTCAAAGATGGGCGCTCAGCCACAGTATGAGGACAAAAATACTGACAACAATTAAAGAAAATATTGGACTCACAAAAAAAGATGATACTTCACACTCTTTGCAGAGAAGCAAAATTAAAAAAGACAGAGAAAGCCTCCATAGTATAATTAACGCAATCAAAGAAGCGATGAATCCATTCGATGATACAATTGATAAAAAATTGTTGTTTAACATTTCGACTGGTAAAGCTACATCGCCAGAAGTTACTGATTTTCTCCTAAACGTCAAAACTGCCGGCAATCAACAAAAGCTTGACTTTATTTCCGATTGTTCTTCAACGCCAGACAGATTCGAAAAACCAATTAAACGCAACAAAATCCTAAATTTTGCGTCTCAATGCTCGACTAAAGTTCTCATGACTAAAGACAAAAATAAGAAAGTTTTGCTAAAAATGGAACGAGACATTTTTGGGCGACTTCTGGCTATAAGTATAAAAAAGAAAATTTATCTAGAACATTGTTTGACCTTTCCACTGGCACCAATGCCACCTGCACTTTTCTCATGCACTGGTGAAATGATAAAAACTCCTAAATCAACATTTGCGAACAGTTTAAAATCTCAAATTGAAATGGTTGAGCCCAGGAATATTAACGTTGAAATAATAGATGGTTTTTATTATTTGTACTCAATTGGAAACTCAATGCCACAAACATTTGAGAAAGTTGCAGAGTCAATACTCATGAAAATTTGTGCATCACCTGCTACAGAAATCCATTTAATATTTGACCGATATTTATCACCTTCAATCAAAGATTCCGAACGCCAAAGTCGAAAAGAGTTTGATATTCCATATAAAATTACAGGACCTCAACAAATCAGACCCAAAGATTTTGTGCAAAGCCTTAAAAATTATCGTTTTAAAGATGCTTTGGTACTCTTTTTGGCTGATTATTGGGAAAATACAAATTTGCTGCCAATAATCAAAAACAAAAAAATATTTTTAACTGTTGAACATCTGTGTTACTCGTACCAAGCTCAGGAAAATTGTATTAAAAAATTCCAAGAAGTTGATTAAACATGCTATCATGAAGAGGCGGATACGAGGATTGTTTTTCACGCTCATAAAGTAACACCAGGCTCCAGAATTCTAATAAAAGCTTCCGATACTGATGTTCTCGTAATTTTACTCGGAAATATGGACAAACTGTCGGAGTCTACAATTTTTTTATCTACTTCAGCGACTAAGAAGCAATCGAACCACCTCGATTGCATAAACTGCATCGATTTAGCATTAAAGTTGGGACCCAAATTATGTAAAAGTCTACCTGCTTTTCATGCATTCACAGGTTGTGATTACACTGCGGCATTTTATAATAAAGGAAAAGTCAGACCATTTAAAATATTTTCTAAAAGTGAGAAGTATCAAACTATTTTTGCGTCATTAACTGACGAAGCTGATATTTTCATCAATGAAAAAATTAATGCGGTTCAAGAGTTTACAGCAAAAATGTATGGCGTGAATCACTGCCAATCAGTTAATGATGCGAGAATTCGTATTTTTATGAAGTACGGCGCAAAAGAAGACAGCGAACAATTTTTAAAGAAGATTAAAAGTTTTGACTCCAACTTTATACCGCCATGTTGGATTTCCCTACTACAAAAAGTTTTAAGAATAATATATGTAAATTCTATGTGGCTTAATGCAACTAATTCTATATGTGCAAAGTCAAACCCTGAAAACTATGGTTGGCATTTGGATGATTTTTTAAAACCAACAGGTTTTATCGGAGATCAAACTCCTTTGAAAATCCAGGACGTTGTTGAAATGGAAGAAAATGAAAAGGAATCTAATGAATTAGAAGAATTCGAGAATCCGAATAATACTTCTGACGAATCAGATATTGAATGAAAAATATTTGTTAGAATTTATTTTCCATTAATATTATTTTTGTATTTATGCTGTTCTGTAATAAAATTTTTAAACGTAATACAAAATGTTTAGGCTATCGTTTTTTTTATTTTTTTATTTGAATTTTCGGCTGTCCACTTTGTTTCTTTTTATTTTTTTCCAAAAAGAGCAAAAAACTGTCAAAGTAAGTAATGGATGTGTTTATTATTTACGTTATCATATTTTGAGTTACAAAAAATTTTGAGTTATATATATATTTATTTATTTAATTAATTGATAACATATTGTTTTATATTTTAGTATTATATAAAATATATTTCATTAGTATGCAATTAATTAATTATTTATGTTGCAACTCAAATGTCAGTTGCTCCAAAATAACGGGCAGGGTTTACTAAATGGGTAGTAGCGGTACCTCTACCCTCCATAGTTGATATACTGAGCATGCGCATTTTCTAATATTCAAGGGTCCCATCACAGGCGACTATAATGTTGTGTCCTTTATTATTACACAGTATGCTTACCTCGGATCTGTCACACATGTCCACGCGCGTTAAAATTTAAATCTTTAAAATTCGCAAACCCTTACTAGGACCAAATTTTTGGCAGACAACCCTATATCAACGTATTCGCAATAAAACAGCGCTTATGATGATATAAATTTTTTTCTATTATCCAATCGAGTGAAAGTAACTGATATCGACATACCTGTTCATACCTGACAACCCAGTAGTTCGCGCAGGTAAATAATAGACAACCCAATGGCTGCACATTCTATACGGTTTCTACTATCAGTCAGGACAAAATTTTCTTATTATCTTGATGTTGCAATATTTTATTAAAAATCATTTTTCAAAAAATAATTAAAAATAGTCTGTCCAGGATTTTTTTAGACAACCCATTTTTAATATATTTTCTAATATACTAAATTAATAATAAAATATGTTTCATTCTATTATCAGCTCGGTGAAGGTCGATTTAGGTTCGGATCTTAGACTATAATTCACATCACAGTTCAGTTATTACAAATGTCAAATTCCAAACTAACAAGATTGCCAACATTATCGAGCTAATTCAATATAATTAAATGTACATTGCCGACTTGATTTCGACGTACACTGCGCGCTTGGAAGAAACGTTACGTTCCAATCCACACAATTGGCTACGTGGAGTTATAAAGCAAGAATTATATATTATTTTTTATTTATTTAATAAAGGGAACATTATCGTAGAAAATGTCTGATAGGAATGTTTCCTGTGCTGGATGTCAACGCTTTATTGATGATAGACGCTTTCTATGCTGCTGTGAATGCAAGCTAAGTTATGATCTGTTCTGTGCAAAGGTTTCAGAAGAGAGATTCTACAGCACGCTTACTGGTGAACATAGAAAAACCTGGATATGCCCCCTATGCGTGAGCAAACGGCCTAAGATTGGCAATACAGATACCCCGGTGCGAGCCGCCGACACAGTCACCGTACGCAGAGGTGCTGGCATCTTCTCACCACCGGATCAAATGGATATCTCCTTGCTGGATGTCAACAATACCGAGTGCGTGACTAACACCACACAGGATAATATTTTGGAGACATCACATGCTAAAGCTATGATCACAGAGCTACGGCTGTTTCGTGAAGAAATTACTGCGACTAGACTTCTGGTGGTTCTCTACCAGGTGCAGGATTATCTACAGAAGAAAAATATAATACCGATATGTCAATCTGGATTCCGCAAGGGACACGGCACAGAGACGGCACTACTGCATGTCACAGATGATCTCACGGAAGCATCGGATAGAGGCCAAAGTAGTATCATGGTTCTACTTGACTACTCTAGGGCCTTTGATTGTTTGGATCAAGGTTTGCTACTGGCTAAGCTTAACCATTATGGATTCTCCAAAAATGTTTGTCAATGGTTCAGATCGTTTTTAACCGACCGAGAACAGACCGTCGTAATTAATAATGGCGAGGGAGAAAAAACTTTTTCCTCTTTTGGTAAACTTGTACATGGGGTGCCACAAGGGTCCATTCTGTCTCCCACTTTGTTCTCTATTTATACCGCCGATCTTCCAAAGCATATCAGATGGTGTAAATACCACCTATATGCAGACGACACTCAAATTTACTGCTCCTTCAATGCTAATGAAACCAAAGGAGCAATTGATCAACTAAACAGTGACTTAAACAGCATCTGGGAGTGGTCTCAGAAGAATTCTCTAGTGATTAATCCTGATAAGTCTAAAATGCTCATCTTAGGTACCAAGCACCAAATAAACAGGGTGAAAGACTTCGCAGAATTCATTAAAATAAATAATATTCCGATACCATGCGTGACAGATGCCCGAAATTTGGGATTAATTTTGGATCGAGAGCAGAAATTTTCTGACCATGTAAATGAAAAAATAAAAGGAGCTTTTTTTAAATTAAAAACTTTGTATAAGATAAGACCGTATATAAAGGAAGAATTACGGATTCAGCTGGTTGATCTCCTTGTACTATCACCTTTCAACTACTGTAGTACAGTCTATGGGCCTCGACTGTCTGTTGACTCAGAGAGGGCAATACAAAGAGTGCAAAACGCATGTGTTAGATTCTGCTTCAGGGTGCCAAGACGAGCTCGCATTACTCCTTTTTTAAATAAATACAATATCCTCAATATGAGTGCGAGAAGAGAGCTTCACTATGCATGTTTGGTACATAGGGTGATCTGGAACGGCAACCCCTCATATTTGTATGACAAATTAAACTTCTTTTCCAATAAAAAATGCCTCCGTTCTGCAACCTTGAACATATTAAAGATCCCACGCCACAGAACTACACGCTATGAAGGCTGTTTCAAGTTCAGGTCTGCAAAAATATGGAACGATCTACCCCCGCCTCTCAGAAAGAAGATGAGTACGGAAACATTTAAAAAGTACTATAAAAAAGCATTATTACATAAGCAAATTGCTACTGAGGACCTGAAAGACTCATACAAAAAATATATTACAATCAGTGAATTTTTCCTGATACCTTCCTACTTTTTTTTCACGACTGCCTAAGACCAGGGGGGTAATGATATTAGCCGTCTATGTATGTATTTACAGCAATATTCCTCCGTGTAAATCGATTCGTTATTTTAGTCCGGGTGGCCACTTATTAAGGAGGCTCATTTTAAATTTTTTACCGAATTTAACAATCTAAAGGTTCAATTTTTCCTTGTAAACCCCGACTTTAACTGATTTCATTCCCTTGTTTATTTTCTAGTTGGGTTAAATAAATGCTTAGAATAGTATTTTAAAGTTTTCATTTTATTCTTTATTATTATACGTGAATGGATGGTAGAAAGAACTGGATACACCGATGGAACCCCGTACAAATACAACACAATATAGTCCGCATACCATCTTTAGGACTAGGGAATAGCTGAAAAACAGCGTTACAAAGTCTGATAGTCTTGGTAACAGAAGCTGAGCTAAATCCTTTTGCCCTTAAATAAATAAAATTGATTAGTTGTAGGTATACAAATATTATGTTCTTACTAATCTTATGTTAAGTTAAGGATTAAATTATATTGTAAGATAAAGTATAGCTAGGTATACTTATTTGATATAGTTTTAAAAGAAATGTAATAGTTTTTAAGGAGCAATAAACATTTTTTTCATTTCATTCATTACATTTGTTTGGAAACATAACCTCAATATCAGTAAGTAGTATGCTAATAATTAAGTTCTCAGAAGTGTCCGTCAATAATCAACGTTTATACAGTCATTTACTTATAATTTCGAACATAGAAAATAATTTTTCATGATTGTTGGTTCTTAGGCAAAACATGTATGGGATCTGAGCAATCTCCTTTAACATGCATGTATGACATCAAAATATAAGGTTTCTATCAACTTTTGAGTCGTTTCCGGTATATGGGAAAGTCAAGGGAGACCACTCCCGATTTATTCTGTTCTGTTTCTTTATCCATATTAAATATCCCATTAGTAAGTAAACAATAATACCTCGTGCTTGGACGTGGTTATTGCGAAACAATAACTACTTAAATAGATCAACAAAAGGAGAAAGGTGGGAGGTTACACGCGCCGCATTCACGCTCGTGAGGCTAGTTCTCGAAGTGGATGTAGGACAAGCACAAGGCCATTTCAGTCAACTATAAAAGGCATCTCGGAATCCAATGACACCATTGAGCGAAGTAACTTTTCTCTCAATGGCTATTGCAATTCTCAATGACGACTTATTATATAACAGCTTAGATCTTTCTCAAGATAACAGTATTTTCTATAAGAATATTAAGAAAAACTTGTAACGGTTTTAACATGACGTAGTTACATATAAAAAGCATTGATACTTATAATTTAGTAATATTAAGCAATATTCTAGTTAGTCGATCCTTTAACTTGGTTAACGCTGGATAGTAGGAATTCAGGGTTTACAGAACAGATTTACGTCACCGTTTCCTAGGGTCGGCAACACGCGAGTTATATTTCTAGAGCTTTTTCTTTCTTTATTCTAATTTCAAACTATGGTAACCGTTTACCATCAGGTGGTCTGCAAGCGTTACAATTAATAATAACAGTACTATTCGTTATGTTTACCAAACCAAATACTGGAATGCTCTGTAATCTTAAGTTACTATTTCAATATAGCCCCTCGGTAATGCTTTAATTTTTTTCTTGTTTGTATTAGGCCTCCATATTTCTTTAAATATCTCTGATCAACGGTGCTTATGACGTATTTGAAGGGAGGCTCCAAAAAATTTACACAAACACAACAGTGTAAATTCACCTAGACAATCTTTAATAAAATAGAGCCCCTGTTTGTCAAAATAAAGACTTTCATTGTCAAAATATCATCAAATTCATATTATCAGTTTCAGCTCCGAATATATCCAATAATTGTTAGGAATTTCAATGAGATCAAATAATAACAGACGGAGAGATAATATGAAACTAATATTAAGAAGTTCATCATAACGAACGCGAAAGCGATGGGGACCTCTTCTGAATTTCAAATGAATAGACGTAATCCATATTTCAGTAGAGGTGGCAGGAGCCCTGCTCAACCGGGGATTACGAGTTGGCCTCGAATCCGCCGTTTGATGAAAAACTGAGGAGAACAGATTGTCTTGTGCAATAGATCCGGAGTTGCGCCTAAGTTGCATTTAATTACGCGGAGCAGCACTTGCCCGTTGGCATCTTAACTAGATTTGAGTCTGCTCCGAAAACGTGTTAGGAGTGTAGAGTATGCTGTCAGCGATTTTCGGCAAATTACAACCCACCGCGGGCGGAATATTTGCATATTTGACAATATTTCCTAAATATACACGGATCTTTGCGTGAGAGAATTTGTCGGTGCTAGTGTATGGGTTAATAGATTTATGACAAAATAAATTATTTGCGTCGTATTTTGGAGCGTTTTATCAATTATAATTGTTACCTAACAACAATCACATTTATTTTCTACTTGCTGACCCGCCACACGTCGTTTTGGTTAATAAGCAAAAAAAAATATGTTTAATAAGTACATCATGTCATCATAACGTGCTTACATTTGTGTTGAGAATTTATATGAGTTCTCGTTGCATAGCAATGGTTGGTGTCACTTAACAATAATTTTAGCTTTATAATGAAATAAATTTTCTTAATTTTTTTCTGTTTTTGTACAAACAGTCTGTCATTCTATAAAGTTCAAAAAACATAAAAAAGAAATGAAATACGCAGTCTTTCTGAAGTTATGGCGTGATCAAGGGATTCATTTTTAAATATATAAAAGATTTTTTAACGGATAACCAATGATATTATACATATTTAGCGGATAACGGTATTTTATTTCAAAAGAATTCGGAGGCATAGAAGTCATAAATGTAAAAAAGATAAGTGCAAGAATAACATTTCTTATGAAAACAAACGGTTACCGGTCTAGAGACGCTTACCATCCAGATATGTTCATTTGCCCGATCCGATCAGCGTATCCGTATCAGCGTATCACGTATAAAGCCCCGTATCAAGCTGTGGACGCCTCGATTTGCTCCGTATGAAACCGACATGACATGGGCCGTATCATAGCGGCGTATCAAGATCGCGTATCATCACCCGTCCACATATGCAATCATGATACACGTCGGCGATACAAATACGCTAATCGGATCTGGCAAATGATACATATCTGGACTCGGCTTAATGCTATCATTTACAGTTTACACACCATAGAGCTTTGGGACCAATTCACCGACAAAAACGAGGCGAAAATCAACGTTATTTGACTATAATATTCTGTAAAATATTCGTAGAGATCCCAACATGCACTCCAAATTCCTCGCTATGTCATTTTCATTTTAGAAAGAAAACATACGCTTCTGCCCTTACCTTGAGTTCGCAGCCCTACCCCCTGTACAATATTTTACTACTTAAGTCTTATAAGACATTTCGATCTCTTGATTTATTTGCGTTACGAGCTATAATCGAACAGAAAAAACACCTATATCTATTTCAGTTAACAGTTCAATTTATGGTTTCTCTGTTTACGTGCCTCGCCTTCCAAGTAATGGTAACATTATTCCAGGTCTCACCAGACTCCGACAAGCGCTAATCGATTTGTATGTTACATTCAAAACAATTTAATTTAAATCTGTATTAAGTCCAATGTGAACAAAACCGTGTATTGTTTGAGTGGCATTCCAATTTTACTTTGTAACGCTCGACTCCCAACTGTTAGGGAAACGAGTTTTGATCTTTGTGGATGACAGCTAGCAATGTGGTATGGCCTGCGAGCTGTGCCCACTATGTGGACAAAGTGCCGACTACAACAAAGAGTTTTTAATATGGATTGGTCCATCTTGCCAGAGAATAAAAAAGTACCAGCGGTGAAGTGCTCCAAACTGCTTGTATGTGAACTTTACGATATGTTAAGCGTGATATACATGATACATGCACATTTTCTGTCTGTGTTAGTGCGAGAGTGCTCAGTGCCGCCACTGACATACACGATGGCTCACCCGTTTACATGAGATAATATGACCCCTTGAAGAACAAGCGTGTATGCGATCGTTAGAATTAGAAGCACAAAACAAGAAGAACTAATAAAAGAACAGCTTTCTATTCTTCATATGTAGCAGTACAAAATCGATGAAAAAGTTCGTCATTAATATTTATGTTCAGACTATGAGAAACGTGTAGAAGAGTCGATTTACGAATACAGATACTTAAAGCTGTAACTACTACTAGATCAAAATGAATTGAGAATAACCGTACAGAATTTACATACATACATACATAGAGTCACGTCTTTCTCCCACAGGGGTAGGCAGAGATTACTTGTTTCCACTTGCTACGATCCTTGCATACCTCTTTCGCTTCATCTACTTTCATCACATTCTTCATGCATGCTCGGCGGTTACGCGTACTTCTAACCTGGCCCAGAATTTAGAATCACATTATTCACACGTCGACCTAGTATTTACATTTAAATTTTAGCATTAAAACATTATTTTACTTGTACTGTAAGTATTTTTTAAATGCTAGAGGAAAATAACTAATTAGGGAATTGCAATTATCTCCTACAATAACCAGAACGCCTACAAATACTTAACACAAAAGAAACTATGAGATTATGAGCCTGCATGATTAAATGATGTACTTATTATACATTTTTTAACATTAACCACAACCATACCACAACAACGTGTGGCGAATCTGTACCCATAGTATGAGTTTGTTAGTTTTCGAGCTCGATCAAACGTATCGTCTCTTTTCATACATTGCTCACTAGCGCCTCTAGCGTAAACTATCAGAAACAGTGGGCAATGCATGAAAAGAGACCATACGTTTAATTGAGCTAGAAAACTAACAAACTCATACTAGGGGTACAGCTAGTTAGAAATACAATTCTGCAATCTTTCGTATACTGTTTTAAATATTTATTGCCGTTACCCGCGTCTTCGCTTGCGGTTATGTAGATAATGTCAAAATATTATTTTTGTTCGGCCTGTTCTTTATCTAAAGAGGTCTATCAAATGACTCTATTCCACTTGATGGTAAGCAGTAGTGAGTCCAATTGCAAAAACAGCTAATGCGAGAAATCATATAAGCCACCAAGAAGCTTATATTTTACCTATAGAATCTTCGTGTAAGCGACGCACCTCGCCTTGTCGACATCTGGCAAAAAAGTTAGCGAATAGGGCGGCTGCAAGGTGCTTCGTTACGTCTCATCTGATTGACCGAGAATCGTAAGAGAACTCGTGTGCTGTTAGTGCCTTTTCTGTACCTCTAATAATTTAAGTGGAATAGCATAAAAAAACCTTTTTAAAAAAAAGCTTTTATTTAAATGTTTTAAGGAGAAAATAAAATTTTCCTTAAAATTTCAACTTTAAACTTATAACCTCATTTTACACACAATTTATATGATCATAAAAGCTTGTCGCGAGGTTCGCTTTAAGTACCTATATGTGACAAGATTTTATGATCATATAAATTGTGTAAAAAATGAGGTTATAAGTTTATAGTTAAAATTTTATTTTCTTTTTTTAAAAAAGGTTTTCTTTGCTTTTAATTTATTTTTTACTCTTTAGTTGGATTAGAACAACGGAGCTTATAATCACCATCTTTTTTAAACCTGCC
The DNA here is from genome assembly GCA_955850985.1 of Elophila nymphaeata. NCBI lineage: Eukaryota > Metazoa > Arthropoda > Insecta > Lepidoptera > Crambidae > Elophila > Elophila nymphaeata. The sequence continues at coordinate 19,013,324 of OY039068.1, forward strand.
TTTTTATTCTCAGCGCACCCTTTCATTTAATACCCAAAAAGAATAACAAACTTTCAAAATCCGCCATATTGGATTAAGAGTAATGTCAGAATATTTTTCTAATTTTCTCTCGGCAAGCCCTTTCATTTGATACCCATATTGCAGAAGTGCATAAAAAATAACTATTTCGCCATCTTGGATGGTCCACCATATTGGATTTAGAATGACGTCACACAGCTGATCGTCTATTGTCATCCAAACTAAGCGTGTATACAAAATTTCAGCTCAATCGGTTGAAGATATCTGCTACAAAATCGAGTAGCAAGATTCCACCAAACAAACATACATTGTAAGTTAAATAAAAGCTTTTAAAAACTCATTCGCAATTATAACTAAATAAGATTATTCAGAGTCAAGTAAATACGAAATTTATAATACAATGTCAGCAAAATTTCCTTTATACATCGAGGAGGATACAAAACAAAACAAAAAATTACCCAGTCATTGCCATTAAAGTGCTCGGTTTAATCACAGTGTGCGATTATTACTTACGTTTATGTTACACAGTTCTCTTATTAGTTCACTGATTTATTGCGTATTCATTAACAGAATCGGAAGTTGGTAAAACGGCCTAATAGTGTGGGAAACTTTACGTGGACTGGAGAAAATCATAAATGCGGGTATTACATGCCGAGATTACGTCACGCGCCGCCTATTTTTATGTACGTAATAAAGTTACGGACTTCCTTACAACTAATCATACCTGCCTATGTTAACACAGACATTATGATATAGTTAAAATAATCAATGAATTTCTACATCGTGCAAGTAAAGAGTTGCGCCACGCATAAAATGGAGTTCTCTTAGAATAAAGTTCATGTACAATTTGTGCTTTTGTAAATAATGAATTACAATATGAAATATCTCACAATTTCGAAGATAAATGTATGTTATTTATCTGCGAAATTATGATTGGTAACATTATGAACAAACAGAGATGATGTATTTTCGCCTACTTACGCTGAAATTATGTTTAATCACTAATCGTCTTGTAAGCAAATGCGTCGATAGGAAGTCCATAAAAGCCCATATAAGTAAAACATTCAAATAAAATACAGCAAAAATCTAGTTTATTGTATGTTAATTAGTTTATAGTAATTGCCATTTTAACCAATGGCCTCTTCCAGTTCACAGCGCTGACCTATGAACGCAGCGGTTTATTCCCAACGCGGCAATAAAAGACTTCTTTTATTTCATATTTAAATTGCCAGCGATTGCGGGGTTATATTAAACTGCCTTTATTTAGTCACGCAACGCCGCTCGCCAATTTCAAAGCAATATTGCGAAATTTATACTGTCAGACACAATAGTAATCATGGTAATTATTTAATTATATTAATAAACCAGCTAAAGTTCAAGTAATCTGATTTAAGTTCTGTGATTGATTGATTTTGTTGAAAGTACGCACCATTACCTATGCTAAACTCATGTGTATAGAATAATTAGCTGGAAATCGTTGCTTTATTTCTATAAACAAAATGAACTTTTTGAATTCTTTATAAAGTAGAAAGTGGTAAATTTAGAAATCTCATTTTATGATAACACCTAGCCAATGGTATATAGTCTTCTTCTTCTTCTTCTCAACCCATCTTCAACCACTGCACGCCAACCCGTTCGGTCTTGTGGCCTTCGCATCCAGTGTTTTCCCACCTCCTCCTTGATGTCGTCTCTCCATCTCGTCGGTTGACGTCCGACACTCCTATTTCCCGTCCACTCCAGCACCCTTTTCACCCATCTTCCATCTGTCCTGCGATGACGTGTCCAGCCCATTCTCACTTCTTCCTTGTAACGGAGCTGACTAGTTCGTCTACGGATTTCCCTATTTCTCACCCGGTCCTTAAGTGTTATACCTAACTGCTCCATTTTCCTTTCAGCGACCTGCATCTTTTGGATGGACTCTTTCGTGAGCGTCCAGCTCTCAGCTCCATACGCCAGGACAGGTTAATAGATATATCGGTATAGTACCAGCGTTCATCTCATCAACGCAGGTTAGCCATGACTTTGGGTAGATATACATGTACATTTTCTCTGTGTGCGTTGGTGCTGAGAATAAGCGTCTCGCCCAATATGCATGTATCTACACAAACATTATAATATAATTGTGGGATAAAAATACTCTAGCAACAGTTTAAAAGGAATTTGATTAGTATTTAAAATTATTATGAAAAAAATCTCTGTTTTTGTTTCTAGTTTCATAAATTCAAAGTACTTAACCTTTATGATGATGTCTTTCTAAAAGGAGATTGTTATATTCCTATGGCAAGTGACCTTTTCGGTCATAGCTAATGAGTGAGTTCGTAAGAAAAAATATTACAGCAACATAACAAAAGGAATTTGATTAGTATCTATTTAAAGTTATTAGTACGAAAAATTCTCTGTTTTTGTTTCTAGTCTAATAAATTTAAAGTAACCTTTATAATTACTACTATATTTATATATTTCTAAAAAGAGATTGTTATAGTGCTATGGCAAGTGACCTTTTCGATCAACAATACGTGACTGCTACACGTAACACTTAATATGGTGTTAGTGTATTGCGTACAAGCTTAACTAAAGTTAATTATTACAGTAGATCTGACTCATTTTACGAGTAATTAAAGCGAATTGTAAGGTGATTAAAATTGTCGCTATTCAAAGCAATGATACAAAGACTGCATTATTACTTCTGTTTTTATAAGTTGCTATAAAAAGTTGATTTGTAGTATTTGTAAGCAAATATAGCATGTTAGTTGATTGTGATTATCGCTTGATTGGAGTTTCGTTTCCATTAAAATATGCATCGCCTTGTATAGAGTTAATTAGTCATAACAATGTATAACTTATTTACATAATTTTTATATTGAATAATAATGCAAAATTTTCTTATTACTAAATATAATATCAATAAATACGAGAAGGGAGATAACTATTATTCAATAAAAGGCGTACACGTAATCTAACTTTCTGTTATATTAGGATAATCTAATAATATTATTAGATTTCTAAATATCAATAAAATTACAGCATTGTTAATATAGTACTCTAGTGACATCGAGCTTTTCCATGCTTTGAAATGGATTCAATTAATTTGTACCTAATCTGTGAAATTTAATTGTTGCTCCCGATGTATTAACAATACCTATTTTAGTAAGAAAAAGATGTCATAAACAATATGTAATAACAATATTTCAGTCGTTCCTACCCATTTTAATTAGCAAATATTATGTACGTCTTGACTTTTAAAAAATTGGATGTTTATACGACTTCTATGGACTTCTATACTATTATTATAAATAGGAAAGATTTGTATGGTTTGACGAATAAACTCAAAAACTACTGGACCGATTTCAATAATTCTTTCCTTTCTATAATGCTCCTGAGTTACATAGACTACATTTAAAACAATAAAATCTCCACGCTAACGAACTCGCGGGCGGAGCACTAGTTATATACTAGTACGCGGGCGAGTAGGTACTAGTTTTTACTAACTGCATTTGTTAAAACACATTTTTCCTAGTTAAAACTAGTTTTGATTACTTTAAATATTTAAGTTTTAGATAAAACTAGTTCTTACATCGAACTTCAATTTAAACTAGTACATATCAGAGAAACTTTTTGGGGATTGAAAATAAGATGTATGTTTTTTTTAAATTTAAACTGCCATTGATTCCCAACAACTGCGCACTCCGCCTGGTCATAAAAAAGAATAATCCTAACCTACTATTCACAGAAACAAACAGGTAATCAATTACTTTACTCGTATGGAAGCTCATAATACAATGTTTGTTATTCCAATGTGAATATCAAAGTCTAAAACACACTTTGAAATCGGTAGAAACACTTTTTACTGAAACATTCGAGAAAACGCATTTTGTCTAGTAGAGTTACAACTAGTTTTCATTGATATTCATTTTTGAAGAGCAGCTAATTCTAGTTGTAACATACGCATTTAATGAAAACTAGTTTTAAGTAGAGAAAACGCGTTTCAACTAAAATGGGGTTTTAACTGTGACATATATAAATTAAACTTTGTTAAACATTGTTTCGAAAAATTCTAGAATTAAAATTCTGTCGTGATTTTTATTAATTAATTCCTCTACCAATTCGCATACAGTTAGTCGCATACTTTTATTTTTAGTGTATTTCTACTGTGTTAAAAATACATAGTCAACTGATGTTATGTCCCAACAGTAATAAAAGATACAACGCCTATTTCGTGTTTTATATTCATCAAGTAGATAAGATGAACTATGCGACGGAATAAAGTTTTTTCTTTATGGCCCGAACGAGACTTTAACGTCTTTATATATTGGATCCATTTTGCATCGCTCTGAGATTTACTATTCCCCGGTGTAAAAAAGCGAGCCAAGAATAATCCTGTTATAAATTAGCTGATGCTTGTCTCGGCTAGTTTCCATTTCAATAAACGTGTCAACTGTCCACGTAGAAATTATAGAACAGAACGGTAATTAAATGACGGAAATAGATATCTATTGATTTTTTTATTAAAGAAAACGTTCGTTGGAATGTTTTCTTATTGGAATGCTCTGAAAGTTTCTCTCGAAAATTTACAGAAAACGTACTGTAGTTGCTACGATCTACGACGTAGCAGTGCCCTTTAGCGTTCTCAGTAGTTCTTTTACTACATAATATAGCTATACTATCTGGTACATAATCTCAAAAGGTTAGAGCAGAGCTTTAAGTAAATTTTGTTTACACATAATACCGCATCTGGCAGTATGGGCCATGCAGTGCCTCAAAATAGTGACAATTTGCCAGCCTGTTCCCTCTCCTCATAGTATGTAGGTACGTGTTAACGTATTCGCACTTATGAATTTCATATTTTAAATGCCAAAGATCATTATCTATAAAAGAAGATACCAATGAAGCCAAGTTATCAAGATCTAACGAGCAATTGGTTTATTCGATTTTGTCGAAGCATCGATAAATTGACCTTTTTGTCGAATTTTAATGGGAAATTATCTCAATCGAGATTCAGTGCTCGTACCATCCGCATTACACCAAACGGGATACCTACCTCACCTAATAATAACTCATTATTAACTTCTAAAAAGTTACACTTATAAATTGATATTAGTGATGTATGTATGTGCAGTAATTGCGTATGAATGAAAGAAAACGGGATTTAAACCACGTACCTTTGATTTTTGGTTAATCCAATATTTCGGCGCAGTTACATGCGCCATGATCACGGATGAACTCTTCTCTGAACCAAAAATCAAAGGTACGTGGTTTAAATCCCGTTTTCTTTCATTCAAATGATAGTGACCACGTTAGCTTAAGAATAATTGCATATTTCATAATTTTAGTGGTTTTATATTTTTTTAGTGCTTGAATATTTAAACGAGATGTCTCTTTTGTTTTATTATAAATCAGTCGTACTTTTGTTCTATAGACATTGCCGCATCTAAGTAGGCTTTGTTGACAAGGTTGTGACTATAGCAACACACACAATAAAAACACGGCTCTTAATTTTGAAAATCAGTATAGCCCATAAAAACAAGTTAATACGTTTACATCAATAAAGTGCTAACACAACCTGTGTGTATAACAAAGTTTATTTTAATAGGTCTGCGGTGCGACAGGTGAGCTTGGCCAATTAAGTTTCGATCAGGCGGCCGCCGGCGACGCGTGCGGCCGCCCTAACCGAATTACGAAGGCCGCGTCGCGTCATGTGCGCACGCGCGCAAACTATAACCGCCTAAGCGCCTCACTTGAAATTTGATTGAGCTCTATCAACAGCTCGGCCCACAAATAAACTATCCATCAAAATCCTTACACGTAAAACTTGATTCATAGTATGATTTCTTTTTCGTAACTGAATTCTGAACATCGAGTGTAAATCAAGGTCGCATTTTTTATGTTTAGTATAATTTCACGCCACCTGATAGTAAGCGGAGGTGAAGGCTAAATGCAAAGATGGTAAGGTACGAGAGATAATATATGCGCAATTTCCGCTTTTCCAACCAGCAAGGTGCTTCTTCGGGCCTCTTTTGAATGAGTCAGAATTGTAAGAAGAAGTGACGTGTTGGCAGATAATGCCAATCTTAATTGTGCGGCATAGAAAAATAATAGCGTCTTACGTACTCTGGTTTAACATTAGTGGTATAGATCCTACAGTCAGTCAGAGTCAACCTCAAATAGATTCAATACTAATTTTGGACATGTCTTGTAAAAACTTTTATTTACATTAATGACTCCATAACACTTCAGCGACAAGTTAACTTAGTTTTTACTTGAACTGAAGTAGCCAGTGAACAAAAAATTCAATACTTATAAACTGGTATTGTATTTCTTAAAAGTTAGCAAATAAGTAGGTATGGGAACCTCAAACAGCGATTTTGGCTAAATTTGGCTTTTGCAAGGACTATGCTTGTTGCAAAAACTGTTACGTTAAATCTTTAGCATATGTTATGTCCATTTTGTGGGCATGCAACGTTAAAAAACAGCGTGAGTTTTAATATATTTTCAGTTTGTGTCTTCTCTTTGGCGAGAAAAAGATGGTTTTATAGTGCCGACTGATGAGATGGCGTAAAACCACTGTAAAATCCTCAACGTCTCACACAACATGAAACTTTTATTTCATTGCTCCTTCAATATATTCATCAATGCAAATGCTGGCATCAAAATAATACCGCATTCTATACACGACATCCGATCAGACACAATTTTTGAATTATTGGAATAAGAATTTGACTGGCGCCATAAAAACGCGTCAAACATTCTCAGGTTTTTTAGATTATTTCGTAGCATGAGTTGTAATTTTGAAATATATATTATTAGTTTACAAATACTTACCATACTAACCATTTGATATTATCTGAACTTGTTTTGACAATGCTCGGATTTTCGGATTTGGAAATGTCTGCTCGCGAATTCTATAATCGGTATGTTTGCTGCAAACTTTTAGTGCAAAAATGTAAGTCAAAATAATAATTGTGTTCATTAAAGGCATTTTAGTATAAAAATGTATAATGCTTAAAAATATTGTGTTGAAATAGAAGAATTACTTCTGGCTAGTATTTACGACACCGAGATGTTCCAAATGTATTATCTTCCAACCATATAAGTACCTCATGTAGACAGTGAGCTCATTTATAATGATTTAGGGAGACATAAATTCATTACACCTGACATCTATTTTTGAGTGACTATTACAGTTGACCTTAGATGACCTTTACCACGTCACCGGGGTCTAACGAGACGAGGACCTTGGAGGGCTTAGGCCCGCGTATTAGGTGTAGTATCATATACGTGTATACTTAGACTTAATAGCAGAAAATATGTACTATACTAGTACGTTATAGGAGTGACCATGCCGTGGTTATCAATGTCTTCCTCAATTTCTTACTATCTTAGTACTTGCATGATTACAGTAAGCTTGAAAGATACTTTATCAATTTTCTTTCTGACGGTAGAAGCTATCTTTAGCACTATAACAAAATAATGTTGGAAATTTAATATATAACAAATGTTGGAGCTGTGTGTTGGAGCACAACAATACCGTAAACATTTTTATGGTGGCTTTGATAGTATAGTGAGAGCTAGGCGGACAGACTTCAAACAAGAAACTAGCTCAACCGCAAACTGAGCCAAGCACTTTGTATCCCCTTGAGGAAAGAAGCCAAACCTCTGTATTGAAACGGTGAACGATTCATAGATGCAGTTAAAATATACATGTAAATGCAAGCAAGAATCATAACATAACACACTATTTATTGGTGATGTTGAGATTCGGTATAGAATATAGGTATATTTAAAAAATAAAAGATTTTTAAGATTTATGGATTTAATTTTAAAATCCATTCACTGGTCAAATATCCAATCAATAGAGCAATTCCCACGGCTTACCAATATTCAGTCTATTAATAGATTTCCAAAATCATCTGCGCGGTGACCACGAGCCATTCACCGTACCTAATGGTGTGCATCCATTGAGCTGTCCGACGCAGTATTGCGATGACCCCTTCAATCAAACGATTGATTTATTACTTGAAATATACAAAGAGCATTTATATAAAGTTTAAAAATATCTCGGGAATTCAATGAGTCGGGAACAGTCGGGAAAATGTTCCTTGTGTCAATCATTAATAGTAATTAGCTCGAAAATATTAAATATTTATTTAAAATAAAACAAAATGTTACAAAAAGTAAAGCGACATAAGTTATTCTGTTGGTGTTTTCAACGTTTTGGTAGCGGGTAAAATGTGAGATATAATGCAAAGAGAATCTTGTGCAACAAGATAAAACTTCCAGGCTTTCCGGCGATTTTCCTTTAAAAGACTGCATTTTTCGCACTCCGGGCCCGCTTTGCTTAAAGAGAAAAAGGTATATATTGCCTCCTTTGCCTATTTTACTTTTAATTAAATTCTTCACGATTTCAACATACCATGAGCAGCGTTTCAAATTATTGAGTATTAGTAGTTTAATGTTTTTCTACGAGGGTGAATCCCTTAGCTTTAAGTTTCTTTGGTGTGAAGTTAAGATAACGCTGATTGTGGAAGCGTGCTTTATTTGGGATCCTAAATAGATTGAGGCAATATCACATCTAAATGCCTAAATCTATATATATAAAATTCAGTCCTGACTAATTGACTGAGATATCAACGCAGAGCTCAAACCGCTGAACCTAGAGACTTTAAATTTTGCACGTAGATACCTTTATACAGTGTTGACATCCACTTTGAAAGGTTTTTTTTTTAAATCCTCCCCCTTAAGGCGGTAAAATAGGGGATGAATGTTTGTATTAAAGTCCGTCAGTTTTGAACCACGCGGACGAAGTCGCGTGCGGAAGCTAGTATAATAATATAATTGTGTCTGATTTGATCTGTGGAATGAGTTCCAGAATATTAAAGGAAGCCCCGAATTAAGTTTTACACTATTAAAGTTGACGTACTTGACGCGATGATTTCGAATTTTAGAGTATAACAAACAAAAGTCCACCAGGAGGACAGATCCTGGTTGTTGACTTTTGTATGTTGTAACCCGTCACTATTTTGAGACCAATTATGGTCCATACTGACAGATGTGACTTTATGTGTAACCAAGTGTTACCTATGGCTCTGCTCAACCAATTGAAAATTATGAGCGCCATAAGTATGGCTATACATATGTATGAATATTTAATGAGCTTGTTAGAACATATATCACGCTCGCTATCCCATGAGTGGTTGAGCAGAGCCTTACGCAACATTTTGTCACATATTAAGCCACATCTGGCAGTGTAGGCCCTGCATAGCCTACAAATAGTGACAGATTGCCAGCCTGTCGCCTGCCCAAAAAATAACAATCCTTCAGTAAACACACCAACTAAAGTAAACGACCAGGACATATCTTACACTTGAAATCATCTCAGCAGTCCGGCCGGGATATCCGCTAACTTTTTTTGACAATTGAAAGTGATAATCACCGAATAAATATATCACATTGCTGATTACACCACACGCTATTATGGCACTTGTCGTGAATAAAACAGCAATGGATATTGTAATTCACTCGATGATCATCACTTTCAACTGTCAAAAAAAGTTAGCGAATAGGCGTACTGGTGATTTGTTAGAAGAGAAGTTTCCAATAATTGGGCAAGTCTACCGAAACATCAGCTAGGTATAAAAATCGAGGGATCGCATTCATAGCTTCTCGCTAACGATCAAATGGACTTTTTTGAATATAAAAAGCAACGTCAACCTGCAACAAGAATGCGGTTTCGACCATTTTTGTTTCGAAGAGAAAAATATGTTGCTGGTGACGCGGAAATTGATACAATCCGCTGAATTAAATCTTTCTCGTATTTGTATTAAAATTGGCACCTGGACGTTTGTCTTTTAAAGGTAAAAATGTATTTTAGTAAGTAAAAAATGCAGTTGAATAATCCCTTAAATTATAATTTAAGGGATTACGTATTGAGCTTTTCACAAATAAGCCATTATATGTATTTAACATGGTTATGTTCTATTAGTAATCAACTTTTTACGAGATTCTATCTAAATAAAACTCGTGGTACGAGTAAAATGTGTTTCCGGGATCTCTATTACTGACCTCGATATGTTTTTAACCGACTTCAAAAAAGGACTGTATGAATTTGACTGTATGTTTTTTTATGAGTGTTACCTCATAACAGTTTACTTTGTGTACCGATTTGATGATTCTTTTAACGTTTGGTCTGACGAGTAGTTTTTGAGTAATCCCTAATAATGCCTGTTGAAATGGCTATTTAATTGACATAGATGATATCGTAATCATTTAAATATTACTTGTTTTTGAAAAAGATCTCGAGATAGTTTCCTGAAACTTACTATAGGTACTTAAAAAAGTGAATTATTTTTAAATAATCAAAACCACCTTCAAAACTAAAAACGGAGAAATAAAAAAAATATGTTTGGAAAAAAATCTAAATTTTTCTTGAGGTCGATGACAAACTCAATATTTGGAATAAACGTAGTCACTTGCATTTGGGAACGACCTCAAAAAAACGCAGTTTTTTTTAAATATAAAAAAAATATTTCTGTCTTTAGTTTTGAAGAGGTTTTTTTTTAATTTAAATTATTATTATTATTTATTTATTTAAATGAAATAATTTTATAATTATTTTTAAGTGCCTACTAAACTTTTAAACAAAATATAAACTAAAATATTATATTTTAGTTTTAAAAATAAAGTTATCTACTTATAAATTTGTATTTCATTTCTATATATAGTATTCATTATTAAATATTTAATGCAATCGAAACTTAAGGTTCTGTTGAGTTGTGCTCAGTTTGAATTCTCCTAAACACTTTTAAATAATAAATAGAGTAACGTTCTATTCCCATTCCTGTATATTGATAGATCAGAGGGAGGTTATTATCAAACGAAGACGTTTTTGTCGTTGATAATTTTAATCTGACTATATTTCAATATAATATTAATTTTAATAGAACTACTGAGTCGCAGTAACGCGTGACCAGTATTTAAGAAAAAAATATATATTTAGCATGATCGAACTGTTTTTTAATAGTTGAGAAAAACAAGAAGCAAGTTTTAGTCTTACTGTAATATAAAACATAGTACGCATAATACAAATACACAAAACATTGTTCAATATTCTTGGCTTGTACAATATCTGGTGCGGTTGATTGGCTTGATTGATTACCCTCTCGGCCCGAGCGGTTCCTGCCACAACCATACCAACTCACATATTGCGTACAAAAACAATACACATCTACAATAACAGTACAATTTAAAAGGCAATATCAAAAAGATAAACTTGCAGATACCTATCGAGTGAAAGAACACACAGAGGTAATTAAAATCAGAACCAGATATGGCGTGCAGCGTTCAACTGAAAGCGGAAATTTCATTCGCTTATTATGAACTGCGATCGGGCTATTTACTTAACCTGTTTCCGAGAGACAAATCCTCATTCGATATAGCCATTCCGCCGGCCGCGAACAAAGCGAACAAACGCTAGGGAAATAGGACTCACATGACAATTGCACACGGTTTTATAAAAACGTGCGCTTCACCTGAACATTATTTGCACTCCATTTTAAAAGCTTGTTTCAATTTGTGTCCCTTGAAAGTATGTGAGGCAATCGCTCGGAAGGCGTATAAAGGGACGCACCTTAGCGAAGTTACGCTACTTCTAAAATATTCAAATCTCGAGGGCGTCTTTCCCCGCGCTCCCGTGTAATGCAAAACAAGGAAAGTTTCCCCCTAAATCAGAGGAGTCAGCGGCGCGGTGTCCCAGTCGCGCGACTCGCAAACATGCCCGGACAACAAACAAACTTTAATTTAGCCAGCCGCGGTCGCCTCTTTCGGGTTTCTTTGCTAAGACGAGCTCAAACAGCGCTTACTTAGGAACGCTTTATTCATTTACCCTGGAAAGTAATTCAAAGTGATCATAAAGCAAATAGCAGGTTTAAAGACTCGTGTGCTTTGGTTACAATAGATAATTAAATTCAGTCCGCTTCACTAGAAGTTTGTTCTTGTATTTAAAAGACCGCACATAAAAGTATGTTGTTCTGTCACCAAAGTAAATTTTATTGTCTTCTTCTTTGGTATTACGTTAGCGAGAGCTATATTAACATTACTCGAATATCTAAAGCGAATCGTGACAAAGAGAAATAAACTTTCGAAAGATATTTTCTATTATTAATAAGTTTGAGAACTTTTTAATACAATAAACTCTGAAACGAGTGTGCCGGAAAATGCAAACAATGGAGTAAAAACAGCGGGATGGGCAGCCATTATCTCGCCATAACCTAGTTCTGTATTGCGCGAGAAAAGCGAAACGGAGCTAAATTGCCGGCGAGTTGTAAATTTATAAACGATTCGTTGTCTAGTATAAAAACGCATGGATCTAGTTCAGTTGCGCGGAAGCAGAGATCTCAACTGCCGTTTGATACCTACTCGCCGAAGCTCCAAGAAACGCGGCTAAACGTTGCTCGCCTCTTGGAAGTACCTAGATATTAATTTAGCACATGTGAACGTTCTTTATATTTAATATTGTTCTGTAACAAAATTAAGGAACCACCTCTAATGGCAGATTCTCAATATTAAATATAAAGAACGTTCAGATGTGATTAAGCACTCAATTGAACGAATTTAGCACATACCTTTGAATTGCTGTTTCAGTGTGTTTGGTTATCTGTAACAAAAATATAGGTAATCGTTATTTAAATGCGTTATTTTTTTTATACTAATATCCGTGGACTGCTGAGTAATTGAGTGGTAACAAATAGAAACTATAAAGAAGTTCAATAAGAACAAAATGTGGGATAAATCGGCCAATCGTAGCTCTAAGTAAGTTGGCAGCAAAAGCTAAGAAGCTGTATATAACCAATCAATATGGTCTATTATGGTGAATTTCGATATCTTATCGTTGTGAAACGATTGTCACTTGAGATACGGTTTTCGGCATAGATTTATTGTTACTGACGTTTACCTACAGATTGGCAATGAATGTGTGCGTAATGAGCATCTATGCATGAAAAATAGTACTGCAGTCTGACAGTTGCTGTCTTTTCTACGTGAGTGACAGGCCTCCTTAGGCCCCCTGCGTGTACGTGAAATGAAACTTTTACATTGCCGATCTACAGGTTCCTATATCTATGGTTTTCGGCATTTGTTGGTTGCTTTACTGAATATTTAGTTAGTTACTGTGGTTTGATGACTATTTTATACCTAAACCTTTTTTGTATAGGTATTATAAAAGAGGTTTAGGAAACAGATTGGCATGCATCGGTCACTATTTAAAGATACTACATGACCCATAATGCCAGATGTGGCTTTATCTGTAACCATAAATGTTAAGTACCTAAAGCTCTGCTCGACCTCTTTTAGGATTACGACGAGCGTGATTGCATATGTATGTATGTGTGTATCCGTATTCCAAAACGCTCAATAAATCAATGTTATATAGTTCAAGTACATAATGGCCTGACATAAACACATCAATCAGTTTTCCAAGTGAGCGAGAAAGTTTTTTGATCTGTTTAGTAATAATATGTAGGTACTTATTCGTAATTTATGATTGTTCTGTAGGTATTGGTACTACAATCATATTAATGGGCACCAAACTTATTTAGGAGCTTGCACACTGTGACTTTTAGTAGCGAGGCAAAGGCGCCTGGGCGACCTGGGAAATTTTTTTCGTTTCAAAAATCGCAATGTATAAGGAATCTTATGTTTTTTTATTTATATTTAATATAAGTGAATGCAATATGTTGTTACCTTGGTTGGTTGATGGCCTATTTTGATCATTGCATAATTTGTTATTACCTTTAAACGCTCTTTTACTCATTCATATTCATGCAAGTATGAGAAACAAAACTTTGAGGACACGTTGTTATTATTTTCTAATCTTTTAATTCACTTATAAAAAGTTCTTAAGTACTTATTAAAGTTTCCAGACTTACAAAATCAAGTTCTAAAACGAAAATCTTTGACCTTTATTTTAGTAAGGCCTCGGTAAAAAGAATTAAAGAAGTACCCAAGTCTATTTTAAAGTACCCAAGTTTGTGAGAAGAAGGGACACTGGCAGAAAATTCCATTTCTTGTTTGTGCGTTAAAGAAATAAGATCCCTAATTTCTTTCTTCGAGTTTGAACTGTAACCTCATACCTGAGACCATACGGTCCTGAAGGACGAAGGGAGAAGAAGAAAGGGATAATGTTTCTGTGTTTCTACGATGTAGGAAGGACTGTTTTATCACCGATAACCGTTAAATGGTGGTTAACATTTCACAAAATAATTATTTTCGACGCAACTCTCGTATTTCTTCAATTTTTATTCGCATAAAATTATTTTTATTATCATCTTACCTAATACCTACTCTTATTTAACAATTTAACATAGTTTAGCTCACTGTTTCATACCGATACCATCAACAATTTACAAATTCTGAACCAAACCAATTAGAGAAAATAATCGTAGAACGATTTGCATATAATAGAAGTCAACCAAGGCGCACTTCGTATTTAGAGACGGTCTCATGGGTTGGCTAATTAATAAGCAGATTTTAATTTTCCGGCGTAAGTTCCGCATTGGATTTCCTGTGGGATACCGACTCTCTTATGCATTAAAACCAGCCGTATTCACCTTTTACTAAGGTTCATTTGACAACTTTAAGAATCCAATCTAATCGTATCTCGTTTTTTTTTTCTTGTTCTAAACCAGGTTTTTAATTTCAAGAGACCAACACATAATATTATACATTCATACTATCACGCTTCTAAATAATCCCAATGGCTTGAGCAGAGCACAACAAACCAATTCAAGCAGAATGGACCATGATTATCATTCATCATTTCAGTCACATGACGTCCACCCTACTGCTGAACATAGGCCTCTCCCAAAGAACGCCACAACGACCAGTCCTGTGCTGCTCGCATCCAATGGGCCATACAGTGCCTCAATATAGTGAAAGAGTTTCCAGCCTGTCGCCTTGAACGTGGACATCAAACCCAAAAACTAGCTAAACCTTGAGTGAACAAACAAACAAAATCAGAACAATTGTTACACCCCCATTACGATCCGGCTTAAAACATCTTTCAACAAAAACGAATTCCTTTGAACAGTAAATTTCACGAATTGAAATGTAGGTATATAAAAACGCATTCATCAATTATCCATCTTGAACTTCCTTCCGACACAAACAAGAAAGTTTATTTAGGAAGCCACTCTTCCGACTAACAAGGTCAGAAGACGAGAGAACGCACAATGCTGCAAACTTCCATTCTGTTAGAAAGAAACTTACTTATGACACGTAGCCATTTATATCTATCACAATTATCGACTTTTTTTTTTTTTTTTAATTTATTAGGACAACCAACAAGATAAACACTGATACAAGTCAAAATTTTAGAAACAAACAAACTTAAAACTAAGTGCCATCTTAATTAAAGGTTGCCACGGCATGCAATGTGGACTAGAATTTATATAAAAAGGTAGGTATAACTTATTCAACTAAAAGAGAATTATAATTATGATTAAAATTGTATAATGTTCAGTCATTAATTTGGTGTAGTGTCAAAAGACTCTAGTATTAGGCGCCTGAATTTCTGGGGCTTATCTGCAAAGATGTCGATGCTACATACTTTGCAGAGTTTATTATATTGTCGCTGTAGTCTGTTCATGGTGGCGTAGTGACCCACATTAGTCCTGCTGCCCTTAACAGAGAAAGGCGCATATCTTCCGACCCTCGCCAACTTATATGGTACATTAAGATTGATCAATCGTAACAAAGAGGAGCAATCCGTAGTTCCGTTGATTATCTTGTGAAGTAACATTAAATCTAATAATAACCTACGATCTTTTAAGCTGTTTAATTTGAAATAAGCCAGTCGTTCTTCGTAAGAGGGTAGTTCTTTTGCCTTATGAGTTTGGTATGAGATATGCCACAAAAAACGTTTCTGGATACGCTCTATCCGTTTGACGTGAACATCGTAATGGGGCGACCAGACCTGGCTACAGTATTCAAGTTTAGAGCGGACTAAGGACTTGTATAACAGAATTTTTGTTGAGGGCTTCTTAAATTCTTTGGCGTTGCGTAATACGAACCCCAGCATTTGGAAACCTTTAGTTCCAATTTGGTCTATATGTTTATGAAACCGTAACTTCTTGTCGAGAAGTACGCCCAAATCGCAAATAGACTCCACTTCTTCCAGAACATGACCATCAATATTATACGACGGAAGCAAAGCATTAGTACATCTAGAAAATCTAATAAATTTGCATTTGTCAAAGTTCATAAATAATTGATTATCTTTGCACCACATCGCTAGTCGGTCTAGATCCTCTTGTAATAAAGTTGAGTCATTCTGATCGCGTATTTGCATGGATAATTTCATATCATCTGCGTACAGAAAGCACTTGGCATGACGGAAGATAGATACGATGTCATTTATGTAAATATTGAAGAGGATCGGACCCATATGTGAACCTTGCGGTACACCCGAAGTGCATAAAATTGTATCAGAAGAGAAACCGTTAACCACCACTCTCGATCTCCTCTGTTGAAGATATGAGGAGAACCATGTTAGTAGATCGCCAGTGATACCGAAGGTGGATAGTTTGTGAACTAGAATGTTGTGATCAACGGTATCAAAAGCTTTTCTGATATCCGTATAAATTGTATCTACAGATAGGCGTTTGTCGAGAGATTCAGTGACTTGGGTCAAAAACGAAACGAGATTGGTGTCTGTAGAACGCGATTTTAGGAATCCAAATTGTTGGGGTGAGATTATTTGATTCATATGCCAAGTCAATACAGGACAGACCAAGGACTCGAACACCTTGCCGAACGTACTTAATATAGATATTGGCCTATAGTTTTTGACCGACCTAGCGTCACCTGATTTAAAAATTGGGACAATACGGGCCTCCTTCCAGACAGAAGGGAAAGTGCCTGTTTTTAAAGACGAATTGAAGATGGTAGCCAAAGGCAGAGATAGCGCCTCACGACAACTGACCACGAATATCGGGGGTATACCATCAGGACCGGCCCCCTTGTTTCGATCCAAACGAGTTAGGGTCTTAAGTATGTCTTCCTGCGAAAAAGAGAGATTGGCGAGATAATTAGATGTGTGAATTTGGTCATTTGCGGTGGTTGAAAATGTGGAGCCCGTTTTAAATACTGATGTGAAGAAAGAGGCGAAGAGATCACATATACCGCCACCAGAATTCGCCTCGCAGTTGTCGAAAGTCATAGATGATGGATAAGCGTTACTATTACGTTTTTTATTTTTTAGAAATGTCCAGAATAATTTCGGATTATTACTTAATGACTTCTCAAGACAAGCGATATATTCATGATGACAGATGTTTATTAATTCAGAGCATCTCTTTTTCAACGTACACAAAGCCAATTCGTCTAGTGGATTTTTGTATTTTCGATATTTCATGCGTAGCTTGTGTTTTTCTTTTAAAAGATGAATGAGTTCCTTTGTGTACCAAACCGGGAACTTCTTAGATGACGGTTTATACTTCGGAACATGCTGTGCAATTGCATCTCTTAAAATACTATAAAAAGTATCCACCATTGTGTCCACAGAACGCGAAGAGAGTTCATGTTCCCATGAAACTGTATTTAACTGACTGATAATCGCATCGTAGTCGGCTTTATGAAAACTATATCTAAAAGTGTCGTTAGGCAGTAAGCTGGGTGGATCACAGCACGGGATGGCGAACTCTAATGAAGGATGATAAGAGTCGAGATTACTTAAAGGAAAGTTACTCTCCGCCATATCACCGACAGCTATGTTGGAAAGAACGAGGTCCAGAATTTTATCCTTATCATTCAAAATATTATTAAATTGTGTGAGATTATTCAGAGCGATAAAATCCAGCAGTGTATTATCTAATGTGCTTTTACCAATGTAGTTAGCTGGAGATGTTGAGTTGTGGTTGTTCCAGATAATATTACTTGAATTGAAGTCTCCTACAATTAAAACTTTCTCATTCAATTCCAAAACACGATTCGCATTATTAGTAAAGCAATCGAGAATATCCTTCTGCATCGGTGGAGGGAGGTAAACCCCACACAATAATAGTTTAGACGATGAATTACCATTTCTATGCATTTCCAACTCCACCCATAAATCCTCACAATCACTCTCCATTTGGGGCAATCTAAGAGAAGAAATATGCTTGGACACTGCAATGAGCACTCCGCCACCAGATTTATTTCTATGAAAACCGCTGGTCTCCCTATCGCGCCTATACACCATATACCGGTCATCAAAAAGCTCGCCATCGAATATTGAACTATTAAGCCATGTTTCACATAAGATTATAACGTCATAACTTGAACATAATACATTTTTGTAAAAATCCGTGGTCTTCGTACGGAGGCCACGGACATTCTGAAAGTAAACATTTAGATTCGCGTATTTTAAAACATTATTAAATTGTACACTATGACTAAAAACAATATAAACCTATTTCAATTGTTCCAATGTTGATATGTTTCGAACCAGCACATACTCCGATGTGTCCGACTTCCGCATATAGATGCGGCCACCTCGAACCCAAACATGCTTATATTGTAGCTCCTTAGCTCGAGCACGCGCCGCTGCATGGAGTAATTTATTTTCAGGCGTGAGATTCTCTGTTACATAAACGGCCGTCTTCTTGTCAGTCCCAAAGCCCAGGTGCCCAGTGTTAAGTCTCTCTTGTGGATGGGATTTATTATATTTTATTGTGGCAGCCAGAAGCGTGTCCCTGGAGCGGGGGCTGTTCAATTTTATCAGGATTGAGCGAGGACGAGGACTCTCTGGGTTCCTTTTCGCAATACGAGAGCAATAAAACACGTCTGAATCATTGACAGTGCACGAAACGGTATTGCCCAATTGCTTAACTATAGACAATAGATTCTCGGACTTCCGTTCTGGAACACATTGGATCTCTAAATTTGAAGCGCGGGACACCTGTTCCAGTTGGTTAAAACGACTTGTGATGGTACTCAGCTCGCTACGGAGTGCTTCTTTTTCCTTCATGATGGACTCAGTTTTACTTTTGCACGTAGCAATTTCTGTGTTAAGTTTTTCAAAGGAATCACTAATAAAACTAATCGAGTCTGTCAGAGAACTGATTTCGCTCCTGACCGCCTTTAGTTCCCTGTTCAAGTCGTTCTTCATCTCAATGACGCATTCCCTTAATGAACCCCGAAGCTCCTCCTTTATAATGGCACGCAACTCCTCACGCGACACACATGAGCCGGAGCAGACGGTCGGCGCGGACGCGGGCGGTGGCGTGGTGGGCGCAGGCACCGGCCGAGACCGGCCCTGCTTCCCGCGGCGCAGCGTCACACCAGCGTCAGCGTGCGCACTACTAGTGGGTGTTGAAGGCCGAACAGGCGTGTTGGAGTTGTCACTCCGCGGTTTTTTGGTGCTACATTCGGGACATAGCCAGCTCGTTTTTATATCTGACGAGAGTTTACCTAGCCCGGAAGGTGATACACCGACGCATAGCCCATGATAGAAAAACGAACAGGTACAGCATTCCAGTCGATTGTCATCTTCGATGGTTGATCGGCAGGCAGCGCACTTATCCATGATGATATGACTTGTACCACGAAACTCGTCGAAGTGTGATAATACGATTATTGTTATCGTTTATCGTTGAATACGGTGGTAGCGGGATCGATGTAACATGCAATTGCTAATTTCGACCGCGCCGTCCAAGCGTCCGTGGCCTAGCGGATACGGTGCCCGACACAACACTCACCGGCTCTGGTTCAATCCCCGCAGATGGCCAAAAAATTTTTTTCAACTTAATTCGCCACTAGGTCTTCGTCTTCGTCCGAGGTATCGCAGCGGGGCAAAGCCCGGGCGCTCACAGTAATTTATTAATTTATTAAATAAAAATTTCAAAGATTTGCAACACGTCCACACACTTTAGCGTCTCGGGCGAGAAGGACTTCCCTCTTTATGATGTTGTTATATAATAAAACACCCTGTCCATTAGCTGCGACTGTGGCGAGAGACGACAAATATGACAACGGAGGCTTCGTGAGCAACATCGCATCCCATCAATATCTGTCATCAGTCACAGAGTAGCCAAATATAGCCATTGTGAGCCGCTGACCGACAGGACGGTCTGTCTCATGTTACATTGACTGACCTAATTTGCTCTGAATATGATCGTAGATATAATGTGTAATGCTGGGGCCGCACTTGCGCCTATCGTCACGAAGCTTCGTACTAGGACACGATACACGCAGATGTGACCGGCCGTTATCGGCTATCGTCGCGAATATTCGGGTTGAATGTGCGTTATCGGCCGGGAGGCGGTACGTCAGGGTTTTAGCGCGCTAACCTATCGCGCTGCGTGGTCAGACATGCGTTGTTCATTTCGAAGGTTGTTCTCCATTAGTTCAGACGCGTACGGATGACTAAGTATACGATACAGCTGAGTTATTTTTTATAATAAATGCTAATTATTTATAATTATGCATAGTTAAACGCAAAAAAGGATAATAATACCACGCAATTTACACGTCTGGAAATGATTTCAGCCATCTTGGATTATTGCACGATAGTTCGTGCAAATAAAGAAATGCCACATGTTTTATCGCGATAACTTTGCTGAGGCCGCACTTGCGTGTATCGTACGAAGTATCGCCACGCATTACTTCGGGACGATAGGCGCAAGTGCGGCCCCAGCATTACAAATAGGAAAGAAAATATAATTATCTTGTTTATTATATTCTTTTGTTTTTGTCTTTCACGGAAAGCTCTTTATCGCATGTGATGGTAAGTGCTGATAGGGCTGAAGGTGACAACGGGAACACACGGAACTCTCAACCACAGAGGGACTGTGGCTACCTTATCACTTATCAACTATTGGAACACAATAAAGGTGGTAGCACATTTAATCAACTCGGAAGCAGATCAGCATCGCCTCATCTAGAGTCGCTTAGTATTATTTGTATGAAACTCCAAACTAATCAGCAACATAACGACATGGGATCGCCTCGGGACAAGCTCACGAACGGCGATGCGGTAAGTAGTCAACTAGCAGTCCCCGCGCTAACGGCTAACGGCTAGTCGTCTATGCGCTTACGGCTCTCCGTACGCAAGCCTACGTTTCTTCGTCCATGCTTGCCCCTCACCCCTCCCGCAGCCTTCCTACACTACTGTTGCTGAACTTGCTTTCATACAACCTACAATCGTATTGCGTGCGTATTTTATTGAATTTGTAGGTTTGAAATTGATTGAACGGTAGCCGTAGCCAAGTTGCTGCTGATTCGATTTAGTTACGTGCTTACGTATAGTTGACGCCTTGTGGACGGCGAGGCGAAAGCCGATACTGTTACCTTCCCTTACCGAGTTGGAAACTGGGCTAAGATCTTTATGCTGTTAGTACTATCTGTTTTGGTGATAGGCTTTGATAATATGTTGATATGCTGGTAGCTAATAGGCGAACTATACCGCTGACTAATATGAAGCAAGCTCGTCGAAACAAGCGCCTAGGGCGACTGGGGTACAGAGAAAAAAAATCTCAAGTAAGGGGGGGAGTGATGTAGCGGCTACGTCACAGCGCTACACCACATGGACAGTTAATATCGAGTAAGCCAGAAATGGTCGATCAGCAAAAAGTACAAATGTAAACACGGAGCCAAGATTACGACACAGAGACGTCACAATACGTAATGCAACACTAAATTGCGCTTAAGAAGTTTCCCAGGTTCTTCAGTATACATATATAAACTTCTAACGCTGTACAGTCGGACCGTGGGCCCTGAGCGAACACCTCGGAACACCTTTTCGCTGAAGATGTGGCGAATCCAGCCACACCCTACAAGGCAACTGATCAAGTATCCATAAAACTGCTTATTAGTCAGAGGTCCGGGGTTCAAAGTTGTTAAGGTTCGTCTGTGTGATTTATAAACAATCCTTCACGAGTCGCGACCCGTCTGCTTTTAACTTATTTGTAAAGGAAATCTTAATGCATCTAATTAGCGATAGGTATACTTAAAGGCCAGGGCTTCTCAAAGTTATTTTCATTGTGACACCCTTAAAATTTGCCAATTTTTGCGACTCCATTGTAGTTCTATCTAAGCTGGCATTTATACTTTTTAAGGAGATAAATATGAAAAGAGGTATTTTGGGCATAGCTTCTGGTAATCGCGACTTATTATCTACGTTTATTTTCGCTCGAGCCAATATGGTCAATGCATCACACAGACGTCATTCTCCTTAAGTAAATCGCCTAAAGACACCCCTGGGATAGTAAGGCGACGTCCCAGGGCGTCGTAACGCAAAGCTTGGGAAACCCTTCTATCTATGCAAATAAATATTATTAGAACGTCGAACAGAAATAATGCACACCCCGAAAGTAATTTGTCACTAATATGATAATCATTTGATTTTATTTAATTAATTATTAACATACATACGTACATGTATAATACGATAACGCTCGTAATTGTAAGAACAAAGAGGTTTTTATAGTTCTGTATTTTTAATCATCAGCTTGTCTTGTTTAAATTTAGAGTTTGTGTCAAAACTGATAGCTGTTTTGTACTATTATTTTTGCTTCACTCTTTTGATGTCATTGCTTTACATAAAATATATTTATCATATATTTTATTTTTTGTGTTTCTCTGAAGTGCAATCACAGGTTATGGGCCCAGAGAACATAATAAGCAGGTAAGTGGTGATAAAATGAGTTCAGATTCGAATAAACTTAATGAGGTGAGATCTGAAGAAAAGAGTGAAAACAATATGAGTTTACCAACATTTGAAAAGCTAGAGGGCAGTTCAAATTACAGCAATTGGAAATTTCTAATGGAATTACAATTAATCCATGAAGATTTATGGCAGTATACGGAGAGAGCTCCAGATCCAAATGATGCTGTACAAGTGAGATGCGACCAAAAAGCAAGAGTGCGCATATGTTTAATGGTAAAAACTGAGTGTCTTATACACGTACGGAAAGCGAAAACAGCCAAAGAAGCTTGGAATGCTTTACAAGCTGCTTTTGAAGATAAGGGACTAAATAACAGGTGCAGACTTTTATCTAAATTAGTTAGCTTGAAGTTGGAAAGATTCCACACAATTAGAGAGTACGTAACAGAGATTCTGAAAGTTGCTCAAGAACTTAGAGATTTAGGCAAAGAGATTGATGATGAATTAGTTGCAACGTTAATGCTACAAGGGCTAACTGAGAAATATCAATCGTTGAGACTAGCTTTAGAAGGAAGAGACGAAACATTGAGTTCAGATTATGTCAAAATGAAACTTTTACAATTAGAAGACTCTTATGACGATTCAATGCCATCTACTTCTGCTTTATCTGCGAAAAAGATGAACAAAGGGTACAAACGCAACACGAAGAAGAAGATAAAGTGTTATATTTGCGAAGGACCACACAAGGCGTTACAATGTCCGCAGAATACAAAGAAGAAGAAGGGAGACGCAATGAATGCTTTTGCTTTTGCAACCAGTGAGAAGCAAATAAGTGAAGAGTGGATTATAGACTCTGGTGCTTCTAACCATATGACTAATAACAGTGCTTGGTTAAGTAATATAAAAGCAATTGAAAGGAGAGAAATAACGTGTGCTAATGGTGAAAAAGTTTATGCAGAGTGCATGGGATCTGTAAGTCTCAATAGGCTAAGTTTGGTAGTCCATGATGTTTGGTATGTACCTTGTTTATCAAATAATTTACTTAGTGTTAGTACAATTGTAAAGAAAGGTCATACAGTAAAGTTTAAGCCTGATTGTTGTGAAATTAGTCTGTCTGGTAAAGTCATTGTCAAAGGTGTGTTGGATAGGGGTGTGTATAAACTTAAAAACTGCTTACAGGGAACAGCTTTATGTACCACATCCAATGCTGAAATGAAATTGTGGCATCGGAGGATGGCACATCTAGGAGTACGTAACTTAAAACTTTTACGTGACAAAATGGCGACCGGGGTAAGTTTTAAAAACTGTTCTGAAAAGATTGAGTGCTCAGATTGTTTGCTTGGGAAGCAAACTAAATTAGCATTTCAGAAAAAGAAAGCCTCGAGAGCAACAGAGATACTAGAGTTGATACATACAGATTTATGCGGTCCTATGTCTGTAGATTCGTATGGCGGTTATAGATATTTTATGACTATAATCGATGATAAAACGCGAAAAACTTTTGTTTATTTCTTGAAACAAAAGACGGAAGTTTTACAGAAATTGAAAGAGTTTAAAATTTTGGCAGAAAATCAAACCGGTAAGAAAATTAAAAACATTAGATCGGATAACGGTAGTGAGTTTGTTAATCGTGAAGTGGAAAACCTTTTAAAGTCTAATGGTATCCATCATCAATTAACTATACAATATACTCCGCAGCAGAACGGCGTTGCAGAACGAGCAAATCGCACCATAGTAGAAAAGGGAAGATGCATGCTCCAAGAGGCTCAGTTATGCAAGAAATATTGGATGGATGCTGTGAAAACTGCTGTTTATTTGAAGAACCGTTCACCGACATTAGCAGTTAGAAACATGACTCCTGAGGAAGCTTGGTCTGGGAAGAAGACTGATCTAAGCATGATTAGAGTCTTTGGGTGCAAGGCGTTTATGCACATTCCAGACGAGAAACGCACCAAATGGGATCCTAAAAGTAAAGAATTACTGTTTTTAGGATATTGTGAAGAGTCAAAAGGTTACCGCTTGTTTGATCCTGCTACTTTAAAGTACTATAAAGCTAGAGATGTAGTATTTTTCGAAAACCAGAAATATTCATCTTCGTTAGAAAATAGAAACGAGTTAACTGAAGATACTCAACAAATAATAAGTGCTGTTGAAGAGGTTGTTCCACAATTCAGTTCAAGCACTCCACATGTAGGGGAAATCAATAATCAAGAGAGATTATGTGAAGAAGTCACTGAAGAAGAACATGAGGAGGAAGAAGAATTTGTTGATTGTATACAACCAGAAGAATTTCAGATGCTAGAAAGTGAAACAAGAGAAGATAGTTCTTCAAATCACAGTGAAACATTGGAAGAGTGTGTTGAAGGTATATCAACTGAAGAAACGGAGACCAGAAGATATCCTCTAAGGGATAGAAAACCAAAAGAGTATCGGGATTACTATCTCTATCAGACTGTTTTAGATACTGATGATGAAGAACCTTCATGTATCAAGGAAGCGCTTTCAGGAAAGCACAAGGCCGAATGGCAGAATGCAATTCAGGCAGAATTGGATGCATTGGAGAAGAATAAAACCTGGATTCTTGTCGAGCCCGGAATCGCCCAGAATGTTATTGATTCTAAGTGGGTACTTAAAATCAAATCAGAAGGAGGGAATAAGAAGCGATTTAAGGCACGACTTGTAGCACGAGGCTTTACTCAAGTTAAAGGTGTTGACTACAACGAAACCTTTTCACCGGTGGTACGACATAGTACGCTGAGGCTACTACTTGCCATTGCAGCTAAAAATCGACTGCAAATAGATCAAATGGACGTCGTGACGGCATTTTTAAACGGTGATTTAACTGAGACAGTGTACATGAAACAACCCAAAGGATTTGAAGTGGTTGGTAAGGAGAATCATGTATGCCTTATGAAGAAAGCTCTATATGGCTTGAAGCAAGCGCCTAGAGCATGGTATGAAAAATTGAATCAAGCACTTGTTGGACTTGGTTTCAAAAGATCAGAAAATGAACCATGTGTCTATATCAGAAGAAACAAGAGTGGGATGATGGTTATAGCGATTTATGTTGACGATATTCTTATTCTATGGAACAATGAAAGAGAAAAAGACTTAATAAAATCGGAATTACAAAAATCTTTTGAGATGAGAGATCTTGGAAGTGTAGATTTGTTTCTAGGAATGAATGTCAAACAAACAGAAGAATTTATCAGTTTAAGTCAAGAGAAGTATATTGATAAATTGCTGCAGAAATTCAATATGGAAGACTGCAAAACTGTTGCTACACCAAGTGTACCAGGTCAACGCCTTGAAGTTCCAGATACAAATCTGAGTTCAGAGAAAAAGTATCCATATCGTGAATTAGTGGGGTCACTTATGTACTTAGCAGTATGTGCTCGACCAGATATAGCACACGTGACCAGTTACTTAAGTCAGTTTAATGACAAACATGCTGAAGCTCACTGGGTAGCAGCTAAGAGAGTACTCAGATATCTAAAAGGAACTAAAACGCATGGAGTGACTTTTTCTAAAGATATTACGAATTCCTCTATTGAAGGTTACGTAGATGCAGACTACGCTGGAGACTGGGACAGAAAATCATATTCAGGATTTGCGTTCTTATGGCAAGGAGGAGCCATATCATGGAGATCAGTGAAACAACGTTCAGTAGCGTTGTCAACAGCAGAGGCTGAGTATGTAGCACTGTCAGAAGCTGCAAAAGAGGCTATCTTCTTACGTAGGCTTACAGAGGAGTTAGGTTGTTGTTCTAAACCTGTTACCCTGTATTCAGATAGCCAATCAGCTATAGCTATTGCACAAAACCCAGTGCAACATCAACACACCAAACACATTGATATTCGGTATCATTTTGTGAGAGGTACAGTTGCAGATGGTGAAATAGAGCTCAAGTATAAAAAGACAGAGCATATGTTTGCAGATGTGCTTACGATGCCGTTGTTAAGAGGGAAGTTTGAGTTTTGTGTACAAGGCTTGGGTGTAAGAGTGAATGCAATGTAAGAAAGCTGAGATTAAGGAGGAGTGTAAGAACAAAGAGGTTTTTATAGTTCTGTATTTTTAATCATCAGCTTGTCTTGTTTAAATTTAGAGTTTGTGTCAAAACTGATAGCTGTTTTGTACTATTATTTTTGCTTCACTCTTTTGATGTCATTGCTTTACATAAAATATATTTATCATATATTTTACTTTTTGTGTTTCTCTGAAGTGCAATCACAGTAATCCCAGAAGGGGGTTAAGCAGAGCCTTAGCTAACATTTTACTACCCATAAAGCCACATCTGGCGGTATGGGCCATGCAGTGCCCCCAAACAGATTGCCAGCCTGTCGCCTTCATAAAAGGGGCACCAAACCCAAAAAGTTGCAATCCTTAAACAATCCAATGTAAAAGTCAACAACCAGGACAGATGTTATACTCAAAATCATCTCAGCAGTCCTACCGTGGTTAACAATAATACATAAAAAGTAATTTCTTTACTAAAAAGGCAAATCATGGGCAGTCAGAGGTCTCGTGGTGCGCGGACCGCGGCGATTCCAAGCAAACTTCTTTCAGAATCTACGTTATTTCTATTATATTACACGTTGTATAATCACCTTTTTTTGGTTACGATAGGAAATCCATTTACGGACCATACCGTACGCTGGCTAGGCGCACGACGTGTGTGGGACTCCCCGACGCGGAACAACGCCGGTCCTACCCACCAAAAACCACCGGTACCATCCTAAACCCTCCTGGGGACGTTTTGGGCTCGGCGTATATTACGTACACCATTCACCAAAACGTCCCCGGGCTGAACGTGGTATAATCACCTTGCAGAAATTTTCTCAAACCTGTCGGAAAAGTGACTAATGACCCAGAGACCTAGATTCACATTCAAGGCTACACTGTGTGTATCACTAATTGGTAAGTAATATATAAACATAAATATAGAATAGGACATGTTTATAGGAAATCGACGAGTTTTATAAATAAAGCCGAAAACTCAAAAAACGTAAGTTACAAGAAAATGGTGCAGAAAATCTTTATACAATGTCAACGTTTCAAGTTCACTGTTCAATGGCATACTTTATTTGGATATTATGTTTAAACAGTCGTCTTCCCCGTTTTATAAATGTAAATCTCGATATGCAAAAATAACCTTAATAAAAGTAAATATGTAATTTGAAATATTATCAAAATAAGTTCTTATATAAAATAAGTATCTAATTAAGTTCTTAGCCGCAATTAATGTTTTGCAATTGAGTATATTGATTTAGACATACCGAAGGGCGGATATTAGTGGCGGCCTTCGAGATAAGTGAAGTATGTAAGAATTGACAATATTAAATTTTTACAGGAGCTGATTTTTAGGAACAAGCAAATTACCTAAATAATTCATCTAAAAACTCAATCAAAGTAAAACATGCCAGTTTCGTAACGTACGTACTTAGGCTCTGTCATTAACAATTTGTTATTTGAAACAGTAACTGTTGATAGTAGCTCACACACACCACAAAGTGTACCCTCAAGTTTTTGCACGAGTAGACAACCGCAATAATCCTTGTTGAGTTTCCGCTCATTACGAGATAATATTTTTGTTTGTTTGTTGTCGTCCGGTGTACTGGCATAATCCTGGAGGCGTGAAATACCCGGCCGCAACTGGGCCAAGAATGATAAGCGGAAATTTCCTTGGGTCTATACATAATAACAATATTCACGTGCTTCAAAAGGAAAGCAGGAAATGTTTCATAACGGATACCTACCACCTTATTTATATTCAGGAGCGGAAATAAAGCTACTGTGTCAATATTTTGTCAGTTACTTCATTTTTGAATATATTATTATCTGTTTCAATTAAGTGATATCAAAAGACATTGGTGAATAAGATGTTTTGGTGACATTTTTCAATCAGAATATTAAAACTATCCTAATTAACTTTTTGAGAGCATATTTAAAATGGATACTATGGATGTCTAAAACACGAGTAGTGCCTTACATTCGTGTTTCGTATTTAATTTCGTAAAGACGTAGAATATTATTTTACTAACCGACTTCAAAAAAGGAGGAGGTTCTCAATTCGACAGTATGTTGCTTTATGTGTGTTCCTCATAACTGTTTACTGGTTTGATTTTGTTTGAAAGCTGGTGCTTGTCATGTGGTCCCATTTGAGAGACATCTGACGAGTAGTTTTTGAGTTATCCCTAATAATGCGTACCTTTCTGTTTAATTGACATCAATGATATTATCGGCCTTATTTTATTACTTTGTTGTCTAAAGATCTCGAGATATTTTTCTGAAAATGTATATACTTACAATACAAAAGAAACTATTTTTGTATAAAAAACCGCCTTAAAACTATAAACGGAGAAATAACAAAAATATTTTTCTTAGGTCGGTGCTGAGGTTAGCACCGACCTAAGAAAAATATTTGGAATAAATATAATCTTTTCTTTGGGATCGAACTCTAAAAAACATTTAGATTTTTTTAGATATAAAATTTTTACTTCTCCGGTTTTAGTTAGGAAGGGTTTTTTTATTTAATTTATTTCATGGCATCCAATATAAATGGACATGAATGATATGTTTATTCATAGGGCAAGAAATTTTCGATAGTACAATATAGAAAATTTCTTGCCCTATTTTATTATTAAGGAAATTTCCCCAAAAGTTAAAGCATTTGCTTCTTCCGCCCTCCAATCTATATAGTGATAAGGATTGGCCAGGGATCGCGCCAGGTATACATCCATAATAATGTTACAAAGAGAAGTAACAAAAGCCTCAGAAGAAAATAAAATTGACGAGACATAAGGTCCCTGTCTGTCGTTGCCATAATGAGGTCGTATTCACGCTGGCGATGGCGTCACGATTTCAGTGACCTGAGGCATTTGGCAAAAGCAACTCGAATCTCATGAAAGCATAATTTGTAATCCAACTCTGTATAATTTCATTGTATAATGGCAGGGCGCCAACATTAACTATGATCGCCCAGCTGGCCTGCCTGCACATGTCGGTTTATCAGTCGGTTTGCCTTTATGTTAGCGGCGGCGGCAGTCTAATTACAAAAAGTTTCACGGTCCAAAATACTCCAACTACAACTGTTATTTTAACAGAAGCAGACTTCAATTATTTACTATACTTTTGCTTTCCTACATATTTTTTTACGTTGTTATTGCTTTATCAGTAATTATAGTGTTCAGCCAAGTGAATAGCATAAAGTTGTTAATGATAATCTAATCTGATCGTGAGAAATTGTTATAATTCTGCACAAGCTCATTTTTGATGCTTTTTCATCATCATCATAACAGCCTTTATAATTCGACCCACTGCTGGGACACAAGGCCTCTCCTTGTCATCGAAGTAGGTTTAAGCAGTAGTCCACCACGCTTTCCCAATGCGGTTTGGTGGACGGAGTATAAGGTGATCAATACCCCTTTGCTGCTCCATTAGTCGCCTTCTACGACACCTATTGGAGGATATGGGGTGATGCTATTCTACTCTGCCGGCATCACATCAAACGGTCGGTATCAAACGTGACAAGCTTTAATAACATTTAAACTGTGTTATTTTACTTTCTTCTTTTTAGAGCATTTAAACAAAAGCTTGTTTTTAAAAATGTTTTAAATAGAAATTTGTTTTTGGTTGGATCTCTTGGAGAAACAAAATAAATTTTAAGTCCCATATAGATTTGTAAAATTGCAGATAGGATTATAAGTGTTACTAAAATTTATTAATTACTTACCATAATGTTACAAATCTCACTTCGTACTCTGAGTTGTATTCTTTATAAGGCCGAAGTTTAAGCAAATATAATAAAAGTATCGCAATGGGGTGCCTCTAGATATAAATACTTATTACTTAGACAGTTCAGAATAAACGCCCCATTCGTTAAAACTTTTTGCATTATTAAACGAATGGGAGGAAATTGTTTCCCATCACAAGAGAGCGTCTCAGACAACTGGCACATGATAATACAATGTAATAATATTATATCAATAAAATTTTCCTTGAAACTTTGGTATAATTTATTAAGCGAAGCGTGGAAGAAGGTATTTGTGCAGTTTTCTGTACAATTTTGATTAAATTTTTATTTGTGCAAATAAATTTGTTACATATTTTTCTTCATCACGAGGGAACGTTAGGGGTGATTAGGGGCCGTTGTTATCACTTCATTATGTTTCGCCTCAACGACTAACATATTCCTCATAATTCTCATGTACTGTTTTAATTAATCTCTCACAAGCTTTTTATGATTGCTCTATCGCTTGCGTAAAATGCTTATTTTATTTTAAATATTATTCAGCACATTTCACTAGACTAATTCACCTTACAATCACGATCTTACCGAACCTGTCTTAATGCGTTTGCCAAAGAACTGTTTGAAACTTTAAATTACTGACACTAGATAGGGAAGGGAATCAGAATAATTCCACGTAAGTATTACTCACACATGTGTGTTGTCTGTATTAATGGGAAGGTTTGCCAAGCCTGGAATCATTAACATGTAAATGCATGAACGCAGTCACGGGCAAGGCTGGAATGATAAAAAGTAGTCGATGGGGGCTTGATATGATGTTTACTAATATTACGAGTGTAGCACGTGCGGTAAGGGCCGGTCATTGACCCTGCGTAGGTACCGTTAATTACTTTCGCACGACTACGGGACGGATCGACCGATGAAGCCGCACGCAAACGGCCGCGGGTTGACCCAGAGAACCGAGTTAATGTAATTTTATCAAATTTGGTTGCTAACTACGTTTGGTTCGTGACAAAAGGTGTATCTTATGGTGTTGGAAATTTTCAATTCTGCATCTTGATCACATCATCACCAGCTATTACTATACTTCAGTCATTTACGGTTAAGGCAGTAAAATATATAAACGTTATAAAAACCGTATATTTACCATTTGCATTATTTACAAAATCTTCTCCCCATCTGTGAGACTATAGATAATACATAATGACTTTTCAAAAATTAAAATTTTCTCTTTCAATGTGAAATAGTTTACTTAATTTGTAATAATTGTTGTTGGATTTATGATATTACAATATGAAATGTTTTGTATGACGTTTCGACCTTAGGTAAGTATTCTTTAGTCTAAGTTTGTGTTATCAAAAATAAATGTAGGTGCCTGCGTTCTGTGTTATTTTAATAATTGATGATGGACCTCAATTATTAGCAAAACTGTATTCGTCATTGATATAATCGATCAACTTAAGTCAATGACAAATATATTTTACCACAACGTAAATTGTTAAGTGTTAATCCATAGCAATATTTCATAATGATAATCAATTCTTCATGGTTTTTATTTTATTAGCTAACGGGATATTATTATCGTCGTCATTTTTTTTAGAATAAAATCAAATCTATAATATATAAAAATGAATACTGACTGACTAACATTTCAACGCATAGCCCAAACCGGCCGGGGTCCTTAGAGATTCCAAATTTGGTAGGTACGTATAAAGAGGTCCAGGGGTGCACTAAGAAAGGATTTTTAGAAATTCACCGTCTAAGGTGGTGAAAAGGGGGTGCAATAAAGATAAATATTCTAACTGTGTCTTCACAATATATACTGGAAAACTTACTATATGTAAAGAAAAACATTATGCATTTTTCTGAGAAATGCCATACGCACAATGTAAATACTAGGAAGAAACACGATCTGGTTGTGTATAAAACTCGTCTCCACAGAATAAACAATTCTTTTGCGGGCCAATGTATACGTTTTTACAATAAGCTTCCGATGAATATTAGAGATTTGCCTGTTAACAAATTTAAAAAAACTGTAAAAACTAAACTATATAAAAAAGCTTATTACAAGATAAATGATTATTTAAATGATACAAATGCGTGGGAGTGAAATCTGCCCAAAAATGCATTCAAATTGTAATTTATTTGTATTGATATATCTATTGACCTGTAATGATGTTTTGAAATCATTACGAAATTGTAAGCTGTGGAGTTTCTTTCGCCATTTCTTCTCCATTTCAGCATATAAATATTCGTCCCGAAATGGTGGTAGGGCTTTTGACGATTTAAAAGTACTTAGCAAAGTCCAATTAAATAAAGATATTTTTCATTTTCATTCAATGTTTGTATGGAAAACAGTCATTTTTAAGGTCCGTCATTTGAAAAGGGGGTGCAATGTTTGTATGGAAATCGTCGTTCAGTTAGATATTAAATAAGAGATATTTAGGATTTTTGAAAATTCAATCCCTAAGGGGGTAAAATAAGGGATGGAAGTTTGTATGGAAATCCGTCATTTTTAGGGTTCCGTACCTCAAAAGGAAAAAACGGAACCCTTATAGGATCACTTTGTTGTCCGTCTGTCTGTCTGTCAAGACCTTTTATCTCAAGAACGCGTGGACGTATCAAACTGAAATTCACATGAAATACTCAGGTCTATTAACCCTTTAAGCTGTGAAAATATCAAACTTCTAAGCCAAGCTAATTAAAGCCGATTATGTCGATATTTTCAACAAATTTCCGACACTCGCAAAGGAATCAAAACCTACAGGATACTTCCCGTAAACACAGAATCTTGAAATTTGGCATGAAGCATTGTCATATAATGCAAATATAGGAAAAATTGCGAAAATTACATTTTTTTAGCTATAGTAGAATAAAAATATTTTAATAAAATGAAACTTACTACCTTATTTCTCACGAACGAATAAAGGTATCAAATTGAAATTTATACCAAATACCTAGGTCTATTGTCCCTTTAAGCAGTGAAAAAATCAAACTTCTAAGTTAACGCGATCAAAAGATACAGCAGTTTATAAATTGTAAACCGCTACGTTTGTACGGCGGAACCTTCGGTGTGCGAGTCCTTGGCCGGTTTTTTAAAGTAAAATCAATGAAAATTAGTATATGGCGCTTGTGTTAGAAAAAATAATAAGAAAAATTTTAATGCTGCCCGAAGTAACTATCCTACGCGGACGAAGTCGCGGGCAAAAGCTGTGTATCTATATAAAAGCGACACATTTGAAGACAGATTCAATCGACGTAACGGTGGTTTCTTCGACAATTTATTTCGTTAGGGACTATTAATCTCGTTACCGGTCGACAACAAACATGTACGCCCAACGAGGCACCAAACAAGCCGACACGTGGATCGGACGTGTCGTCCACAGTTCTGATTGTCTTCATCATAAAACTCGTCACGTCCCTCCTCGCCTTCGGAAGAAGCCGGGCTTACCTCCCTTCGAATCACCTGAACTCACCTGGGGGGAACTACGCCTTAACAGCACCCTTACCGGTATTCAGCTATTTATACAAGTAAAATTATCTAAGGCTGACAATTTAACAAACTCAGACATGAAGATAAAATCATAAGAAATATTCGACAAATGCTCATTTCAACAGAATACCACATATCGCATAATTGATTTTTTTTAACCACGTTGTTTCATTTAAATATAATAATATGTATTATCTATTGTTCGAGTTTATTTCGTTATGAACCAATCATAATGTTAGACGATGTGTGACTCCACTTTTTATTTAAATGACTATAATAAGCTGCCTGGAAGAAATAGCTTTTTAGTAATAAGACCGCCAATTGTACAATTTATTTATCGAACTATGCCTGTATTATTTACTTCAATTTTGGTGTACAATAAAGCTAATTCATTCATTCATTCATAAGCTAAACGGAACTGATTCTTTCATTATGAATTAAAGCCTATGGTATGTTGAAAACACTTTTTACATATGAGTTATTTATTAATAGTGGTCAAGTGGACTCCGAAAATTTGCACTACTTGTATCAAACAAAGACACGGACAATATAATTTTAATCTGCAAAGTGGACTTTATGAAAGATTAACAAAAACTGGAAACAAAAGAACTCGTCCCTGCTTTATATTTCTAGTTAATCAGGGTGTATCTAAGAAATAAAATGAAAACAATATAGGCAGGTGGCGGCGACGAATCTCTTGTGTCGCGCTCACCGGGCGGCGGCGGCGCGGCGCGCAACGCCTTCGCGACAGTACCTATATGAGTAGCAACTTCACCCTGCCGCCGGACAGACCTCACACGATTTATAGTCGTGCCTTTTCTCGAAATTGCTTTTTCCTCTTTATTGTTCCAACAATATCACAGGCCTTGCCAGAAAATATGATGATATTAGCTAATGACTGTTTATGCGTTCACTTGTTTGACGACAATATACCATGACAAAAATTTTTATCATCTGATTAACGAAACGCGTTCTGGACGGATCCAGTTTATGCAATAGGTTACGCAGTTTAATGACCTCTTAAATTATGCCTCGCTGTTACCGCATTACGGTACCGACGTAATTTTATTCGTGCAGAAAAACCATACGGCGTAATTTCAGCAAAAAGACTAACACGTTACGTGGGACAAACGAAGCGAGCTCGCCGTGGAGGCAACTCGCGTGCAATAAATCGTATAAGCTGTGCCCCGCGCCGCACTGCTACAATTGCATTCGCTGCAGCATGCTACCAGCCCACTTCATTTTACTGAAAATACGCTAACAATATCGATCACCGTTCGGTACCTATCTGGCACATAATGTTATATACCTATGTTGCTCAATTGCGACAGAATTCAATGAACGAAATCAATTTGAGGTCACGCCCATGAGATAGCATTAAGAAGATTTCCGAACTCAAGTCTCTGGAGGTCGAATAAAGCTGTATTCACTCCTCAACATAAAAATCTTCCGTCCTCCTTCGTATCCGCTAATAAAAAAACTTGTCACGAACATCTCATCTTTATCTCGGCGCACATAACTATTACCCTCTAATAACTAAGTTGAAAGTGGACTTTTAAATTTGGCCTTCTGAGCCAACATTTTAATGACTTGTGCCGCCATTTTGGAGGGTTGCTTTAAGGAAAACTCCCCATTCGATCCCTCTGGGGAAGTAATGCATTTTCCTTTATCACCCTGAAGACAGTTTGCACACTTCACGACAAGGAGCTGGCTTTTACGATTATTGTGCTTGAGACGTTACATGTGATCTGCGATGAAAAAACACTGGGACCAATCTCCCGCACCATAAACGGTTACCCGTATTGCTTTAATAATGTATCCTTTTTAGAACATCCGTCCGTTACTATAAAAAACGAATAATAGTACTTAATTAATGTTTATTTATATGGGAGAGGAAAAAGAAATCGAACTTATGTTCTAGCGTTCACTTTTAAAAACAATTTCCTATTAATAATTAGATTACGGTATAGATAATCATTGACACAACACTATTACTTGAGAAAAGCGAAAATTGTAAACCTTGATGACACAAGGACAAAATAAACCAACAAAACCACACACAACAACGTATACAGTAGATTGTACGGAAACGTGAGTGATTTAAATTTGTTTTGTAAGAGAGCTTTGATGTTTCCTAGTGGCTATTCTATAAAAGGTTCAGGTAAAGTTACAGTATAAACAGCATTGCGACACGCGTCATAGCGCGGCATTTGAAAGCATGTCGCAAGCGTAGACTTTGAAGCTAAAAATGTCAAAATCGTGTCGTATTTCACCTTGGAAGCCAACGCAGTAGACCAAGCACCTCGGATGCATTCTGCACCGGAAAACTGGTCGACACGCCGAGCGTGAAATAATGCCCCACGTGTTGAATACGCCGGCAATTAATCGTATCGGTCGAAAGCGCAAGTGTTCTCATGCGAGTTTGAAAAACTTTATTAAATTATGCGTCACTACTTTTACACGTTTATTTATTACTAAAATTAATACTCGGGCCTGGATATAATTACACGGGTGGCCGTAGGGGAGGTATGTCCCCCCTCTTCACTGCATGACTGCACGTTCGCTGCACATGCTACGCGTTCGCGCTGATGCTTTCGAGTAAACTAAGGTTCACAAACAATATGACGCGACTTATGTTAAATAAGTTTGTTAATCCTTCACATATTCGCACTGGTTAAGAGTATGCTTATCATTTTTGTTTCTGCGAAATATGCTAAGCAGATACTGCGAGGAATATACTGCACGATGTTAATTTAGTTTCCTTCAGTATTTATCACCATCTTTAAAAAAGTATTCTCTTTTTGCTCACTCAAAGTTCAATGATCTCAAATTGTATTCTCTTATCAGTTAGATAAATCTGACAGTGAAATCCCAAAGCAAACAGTGAGTTAGTTCTCATTTCTCCCTGTTTACTGAGTTGTTAACTGATTCGATAAGTATAGTCTACATTGCCTGGGAATATTTTTTATAGTCATATGCAAGTAACAGTTTGAAACTAGTTTCTGCGCTCCAATATCTAATTTACTCAATATAAAATATTAACTGTTGTTATCTTTCGATTGGTATAATATCATTCTGTCGCATTTTTATCAATAAATCAAAATTTGATCAAAAGTAAGCCCATCGAACCATCAGCGAATATATTTTGCTGAGCAACTGTAGGCTTAATGCACCTTACTTCAGATCAACTCCGATGAAAGTTCGATTTGTCGCAGTTCAGAACGAAATAGGGCGGTCGTGCGGGAGAAAGTGTGCTCGTGACATGGCAGGGACGTGCGGAGGCAAAAGCCGGCCGACCGTCGACACCCCAGTGGGACTAATTTATTATCAGCAACGCCAGTCTGACAGAAATCATACCACGTTTTAGTTCTCTTAGTTTTTAGAATATTTTCGATACTCAACCTACGTCTTAAAATCAGTTAAGAGTTGTACTGTTATGTTTAATTGAAGCGCACTACTTAATGTTTCCTTTGCTGATAAATGCCCTACGGCAGATCGGCAAAGCTTACTATGAACTTAGTTCCACTTGACCTAAATTTAAACGTGCACTTTGAAATTGAACATTAACTAATAAGATACTATTATTTTTTTTACTCGTATTTCCTCCATGCCTCTGAAAGCTTGTGAAGTTGATTGCGGCAGCTGTTGAAAGATAGCAGGCATAATACATAAAAAAAACCATACAGTTGAATAAAGAACCTCCTCCTTTTTTGAAGTCAGTTAAAAAATAAGTTACGCCAAAAGCCAGAAATCGTGAGTATTGAAACTAGAAATTTATTATACTGCGGCTTTCCTATGTCAACCACAGTATAATAAATGTCTATTTAAAAAAAAGATTTTTCAAACAAGCTTTTATTTAAAAGCTCTAAAAAGAAAAGAAAATAAACTTTGAATTTAATTGTTATATTAGCTTGTCGCGAGATTTACATCGATTATCGTTTATTTACTATAGATCTTTGCCGTTTCTATCGCTGTATTGACATGTGAGTCGCATTCACATGTCAAGCTTTTGTAACATATAAATTTTAAAAGTCTATTTTATTTTTTTCTTTATAGAATATTTTTTTTTAAATGTTTTTATAGAGATTTATTTTTTAGTCAATTTTTTCGTATTATTCTCAACAAACCCTTTCATTAGATACCCATAACATGGGAGTGCACCAAAAAATTACTAGTCTACCATCTTGAGCCGTCCGCCATATTAGATTAATAATGACGTCATTTAGCTAAGCATGCATTGTCATCCAAATTACACGTGCAAAATTTCAGCTCAATCGAATACCAACAAATAGTCGAAAAATGTTTTAATACTAGAAAATATTTTGAAATATTTACGCGTTTGTAAACGCAAAAATAAAATTATTCCACAGTCGAATAATGGTTTGTAAAATTTTGACGGACGACATATTTACATACTTACATACGAACAGTGCAAGTTAAATAAAAGCTTGTAAAAAGAAGACTGGCGTTCCAAAAGCTCTATTATGCTGGCACATTACATGGCCGTATTTGCCAAACATTTGTGTTGCATCTCTTTCATTCTGTATATAATATGACAGAGATGCAGCACAAATGTTTGACAAATACACCAATGTGAAGTGCCGGCATAATATACTTGCTGACCCGTGCCCACTTCGCTGTACGTCAAACATTTTTACTTGTTACGCCGATAAATCGACGCATCAGTTCCTTTTTCTCGGATTTGGCCAATCAAATATAGCCTACGTCTCACTCGGCAACAATGTAGCCTTTTTACTGGTGAAAGAAGAAAGAAAGAAGAAAACAAAGTTGTTTCAGTAGTTCCGGAGATTACTTCCTTCAAACAAACTCACAATCATTACCTCTTTATAAAAGAGTGACTATTTAGGTTTGATTATAATAGCTAATACATTCCACTCAGAATTACATTATCTAATGGATGTAAAAGGAATTTGCTGAGTTCACAATTTTGTTTCTCGTCAGTAACTTCATTATTCAATTACTTATTGCATTTAATTTAACTGTTAAAATTTTCATCGGAAATTCAATTTTAATCCCAGATTTACGTTGTGAGCTCGCTAGCTCCAACACGACGTGATAAACCATGGAATATGATAGCAAGCTCACATTACTTGGAGCTCAGCGGATATCGATGCGAGGTCACGGTTGGACGCTGAGCCCCTAGGATTTCACTAGAAAGCCTCGATGACACAAGATACCAGCCAACCATATTTAAACCTGCAAATCTCTACGGAGTGGAAAGCAAACTTTACCACCAGATCTGTGAAATCGTCCATTTAAAAAAAACGTAGGTCTGTTGATTGACACGACAGTTGCGCAAAGATACTCATAAAATTTTAAACACTGCCTGTGGAACAACAGAAAATATTCATTGATTTTATTACCAGAGACACTTATATAGGTCAATGTGATGCTTTAAATCAATTGAATTTAACAACGTTAGATATGTTGCAATGCGAGTTACTACAATTGTAAATGTTAACAAAAGAGAGAAAGTAAAGTTCCATGATTTTTTTAATAGCCTCTAATTTTTAAATAAAACAATATAATAGCCATGTTTTAATTATTATAAGCAACTAGCTGTCCCGGCCACGCGTTGCTGTGGTAATTTCATACTTCTGTCTATAACATTGAAATTGCAGTTAAAAAAATGAGGACTACTTATCAAGATAAAAACTGTCCTATCTTTCAAGTTGGATCAAATTGCACACGGTGTACAAATTTGATTAAAATCGGTTAAGTAGCTTAAGAGTCCATCGCGAACAAACAACGTGACACGTAATTTTTAAAGGTGATACGTCAATTAGATGGATGATTATGTAAAAACTGTTTCATTCAAGAAGTTTTTTAGACCTTGATTTGCTTGACCTTATTATTAAAAAAAAATATTAATAAATCCCAATATAGTTCTTCTGGTTATGATAAAAGTTCACTACGTTGTTTTCAGTCCTCATCAGTGAAACCACAGTGATACTCTGAAAACCATAATCAACAATCGACAACAGAAACCCGACACAACAAAATGTTAAAATGTATTATTATTATTTTAGTTATATTTAAGAGAGTTAATGTGGGAATTGATAAAAAGAAAAATATTACAAATAGTAAATATGTTTGAACAGATCACCGTATAGTTTTTTGCTGTTTCACCAAAACGTAGTAGCAACTTAGTTTGTACCGTTAGAACCGGACCTATTTCTCCATTAAACAGCAACAAAACAAACAAAATAGAAACATCTGGCGGTGAAGACAACAAACATCGAGAGCAAACCTTCCGTTGCAACGATATAATTACAGACGGGCGTTTTTTGCCTTAAACGTACTCAGACGAAGATGGAATACCGGCAGACTTAACAAAAACTCCTCATGGGAGTGAAAGAGTTGCCCGCACCTAACTCACCTTTTCTATTATGCATCGAATACCTAGTCTAGTTAAGAAGGTAAGGAACGTTGCAATTAAGATCCGTAGTTAATTACTAAAGACCTTTCAAATAGGAGTAACAAAAATGTGCCTACGCTACGGTAGCAAAGCGTTATGACTTAGTAATATTTTTCCAACCCACCTTAAAGCCAATTTCTCTTTTAACGATTAAACAGAAATCATCTGGTGACATTAAATCTGAATCCGGATTTCCTAATTGTAATTAATTAGAATGTTTCAGTTTGCTTATTTGTCATGCTGTTGACGTCGTCTGTTGCTATCGCTTTCCCCTTCAATATTCATGACATTGCATTGTTTGTGTCGGTAATTGACGATTTAAAAAAACTACCCGCTGCTGTCGCGCGGTCAACTATACGTCTACAGTTTTCTTATAAATAAAAATAGTTAAAGTGTAATTCCTAGCAAGTGATACATATAAGTCGAAAGTAAACATATTAATACATATATTGGTGCAATTACTTTTTGAATACGAAAACACATTCCCATAAAATTAGTGTTACAAATTCAAGTCGGGCAAGGTGTACCCGCATAATAATTGTGTTAGTGACGAACGATTGTGGCACACTGTAAAAGTATTAATTAATTATTGGTACGTGATTATTGTAACAAGTGTAAGATACAAATAAATAATAGCACAATTCAGCCCAGTTTTTGCTACAACAATTCTGTACATAAAACAATGAGTGTCCGAAGATCTCCGCTAAAGAACCGTGCTGGTGGCTCACAACCAGACCTTTCAAAGCTATCAGATAGCATTGAGAAGATAACAAGTGTAACTCTTAGGGGATCAAAACGAAAACTACAAGATGAGGTAATTGACTTGAAAGATTTCCGTATCGAAATTATGACCTTTTTGTCTGAATTTCAAAGCTCCCAGACTGAATATATGAATAAAATATGTAATGAGATGTCAACAATAAAAACACAGATGATTGATATTAAGGCAAAAACTGAGAACTTATCACAGGAACAACTTAACATACAGCGGTCTATCACTCAGATGGAAAACAAACATCAGGTCGATATTTCGAATATGACTCAACAGATTGATTGCTTGAAAAAACAAATCAGTGAATTGAATGACGAATTCCAAGGGCAACAGCAGCGCGAACGCATTTGCAACTTAGAAATATCTGGAATTCCCGAAAAAAAGGTTGAGGATATTACTGAATACATTTTGAAAATAGCTAATTTAATTGATATTGATATGCAGCCCTCGGACATAATAAATGCAAGCAGAGTACAGCCACGAAAACCAGTTCCCGGCCGTCCTAAAACAATTGTATGCAAACTAAAGTCTCGAATATTAAAAGATTCGATAATCGCTGGAGTACGTAAACAGAAAGGGATAAACACCTTCATGTTGGGCTTCGCAGGTGAACCGCGACAGGTTTTTATAAACGAACATCTTACCATTCAAAACAAAATTCTATTGAAAGAAACGAAAGAAATGGCCGCAAAAAAGCAATACAAATTTGTATGGGTCAGAAATTGCCGTATATTTGCCCGAAAAAACGATACATCGCCCCCCATCACTATAATAAAAAAAGAAGATTTAGAAAAAATTATTTAAGTATTTTTAAGCCTTGTATTTTTAACTTTTATTTTCCTTTCATAACATGTATTTTTCACTCAAAAAAAATGTTAGTTTTTGCCATTAGATTGTATATTACTGTGTTTTTATTGCTATCCCTAGACCACTGTAATATCCTTGCACATAGCTCACCCATCAATTTATATTTTATATTGTACACATCAGAATATTCTTTTTTTAAAATAATGATCGCTAAATACTTATTGCCTTTTTATCGTTACCTAATATCAAGTAAACTGAATGAGTCTTACTATCACATAAATGTACGTATAATATTGTATGTTGTATTATATTTTCAAAAACTAATAACTAAGTCGTACATAAAGAAAGTAAACCACTCACTCATAAATTTACAATATACTGAGAAATCTTATTATGCATTAAGTGAAACACATTATGCCCGTTCAAATATTCAAATTATTAAACTTATCTCAAAACAAGATTTGAGTATGCGATATATCGTATTAACTTATGTCAAATTCAAACCAATACTCCATACTAAGACCTTTTCGTTATTCTTTGTCCCGAGACCTCTGATAATAATATATAACACTTACTATAAAAAAATTAAATTTTAATAATTAAATGAATAAATTAAAAATTTATTATCAAAATGTCAGGGGTCTCCGAACAAAGTGTCTTTCTCTGTATCGTAACATAGCGAGTAACTGTTATGATATAATAGTTATAACCGAGACGTGGTTGAGCGATGCATTTTTTAATACTGAGATATGTGATAATGATGCGTATGACGTTTTTAGATGTGATAGAGATGTTATAGCGTCCAATAAGAAAATTGGCGGCGGAACTATGATTCTCGTAAAACGTTCACTTAATGCACTGGTGAGGAGTGAATGGTGTTGTAGTCTGGAAATAGTGTGGGTGACCATACCGGAATCATCACTTAAGCCATCGCATAGAAACCTACATATTGCTGCCGTATACATACCAGGTGAGACAAACTCTAATAACCAGGCTAGCGACATTGAATTGTTTTTGGCATCTGCTGTTCCTATAATTAACAAAAACATAGACGATTATTTCTTATTACTCGGGGATTTTAACCTGTCTTGCATTAGATGGAATAAAAATAACGAACCAGAATATCATAAAACTGGATCAACAAGAATTCAAAATATTTCTGTTAAACTTATTAATGAACTTAGTGCTTTAGGTATGACACAAAGCAACTTTTTAAAGAATCCTAGTGGCAATACCTTAGACCTTGCTTTTAGCAACTTCACGATTGAGTTGGCTCGCTGTGATTCTCCCCTGTCTCGAGAGGATATTTTTCATCCACCATTTATAATCGATGCCACTAACATAATAACATTACCATTTCAAACTAAGTTTAAATCCAAATACAAGTTTTTTAAGGGTGACTATGAGAAGATTATCGAGTTTTTAAATAAAGTTCAATGGGAGGAAAAACTTAATGTTGGAACTATTGACGAAGCTGTTGATGTTCTTTATGAACACATATACGCAAGTATTTCATTATTTGTTCCACTCAAAACACATAATAAAATCTCTTTTCCAATATGGTATTCGCCAGCTCTAATTAGGATAGTCCGCGAAAAACTTAGGGCCCATCGACGCTGGAAACTTTATAATAATGAGTTGGATTATCAAGAGTTCTCATTGTTAAGAAAGAGAATGCACCGTGTAGAGTCGGAATGTTATGATAGATACCTATCTACTATGCAAAACAACATTAAGAAACACCCAAAACTGCTTTGGTCTTATATTAAGGGTCGTCGTAAATGCACATCGAATTATCCAAAAAATATTTTATATAATAATCAAGCATTTACGGGGGATGACATCTGTAACGCCTTTAACTTTTTCTTTCATAGTGTGTTTCAACCTAGTGCTGATACTTATCTGGAATATGAGATGGCACAACCGCTTGTTGATAACATTTCTACCATCGCGTCTGTGCATACCTCTCCAGACGAGGTCCTTAGGTTATTTAAACGACTAGATATTAACAAAGGAGCAGGAGCCGACAATTTACATCCAGTTTATATAAGAAATTGTGCACAGGCTCTAGCGGTACCACTATCTTTAATATATAACCGCACCTTTGAAGAGGGTATCTTCCCAACTAAATGGAAAGAAGCTAACATTGTGCCTGTCCATAAAAAAGGTTTAAAAACCAAGGTTGAAAATTATAGACCGATTAGTATTTTAAATGTTTTTGAAAAACAATTAGAAAAAATAGTTTTCTCGCGTATTTATGATAATGTTGCTAGAGCAGTTCCGGATAAGCAACACGGTTTTCTCCGAAAAAGATCCACAGTTACAAATCTTACGGTTTTTTCAAATTTCCTCTTGAATAAAATGGAGAAATGTAATCAAGTTGACGTGATCTACACGGATTTTGAAAAAGCTTTCGACCGTGTGGATCATTTCATCTTGCTTCGCAAATTAGAAAGAATTGGCATATGTGGCGACCTATTGCGATGGCTTACATCGTACCTTAAAAATCGTTCTCAGGCCGTTGTTGTGGGGGGATGTAGGTCTAATCTAATAACTGTGCCCTCCGGCGTTCCCCAAGGTTCCCTTTTAGGCCCTCTCCTGTATAATGCCTATTTGTATGACATTTATACCTGTCTTAGAAAGTCTGATTACCTCATGTATGCAGATGACACAAAAATATTCATCGAAGTAAATAACATTGATGATTGTGTAAATATGCAAGAAGATTTGGCTCGACTGTCTTCATACTATAAGATTAATAGAATTAACATCAATGTAAGTAAATGCCAAGTCATTTCATTTACACGACGGAAACA
Organism: Elophila nymphaeata; assembly: GCA_955850985.1. NCBI lineage: Eukaryota > Metazoa > Arthropoda > Insecta > Lepidoptera > Crambidae > Elophila > Elophila nymphaeata. Next base: position 19,058,049 of record OY039068.1, read on the forward strand.
CATAATGGAATATCCCTATAATTTTGATAAGGAAACAGTTAAAAGAACTAACACTGTTTGCGATCTTGGTATTATATTTGATCAAAAGTTATTAATGGATGTCCACATAGATGGTATCGTTGATCGGGCCTATAAGGGATTGGGATTTTTAAAGAGAGTCTGTCAACCATTTTCAGACATTGTATGTCTTAAAGTAATATATTATGCATATGTGAGGAGCATACTGGAGTATGGTAGCGTTGTATGGTCACCATGTTATAACATATATAGAGAACACATTGAAGGCATACAACACAAATTTTTTAAATTCCTAAATATGCGCACTCATGAACGTTTTGATAACTACACTATGATGTGTCGCCATTACAAACTTCTGAGCCTTCAAGAACGCCGGGAAATGACAGACATGCTGTTACTTTATGATATATTAAATTATCGATTGGACTGCGAAGCACTTGTAGCGAGTCTTAACTTTAATGTTCCATCTCGCCGTACTCGACACACAGCAATGCTACATGTACCTTCGCACCGAACAAACTATGCCAAAAATTCAACTTTTAGTCGCTTGCCTAGAATTTATAATAGTAAGTTTAGCGATCTGGATCCATTCAAAGATTCAAGAATTAAATTTAAATCAAACATCATAGGCAAAATGATGGGTGTGTGAGCGGGATATTAATAGTGGTTTAAAATTAATATAGCAGTGGTACTTGTTAATTTTATTTAAGAATATGTAACAGCTAGGAATTCTTATCTCTATGAAAATGTTAGCTTTTAGATTTATATGAATACTTTATGATATTACGTGGAAACTTGTAAAGGCCTAGATTAAGTCTATACTATGTAAACATAATATAAATAATGTGCTGTTAGTTTCCCTAATAAATAAATAAATAAATAAATAAATAATTCCCATTTGATGTGTGATGCCTTCATTTGTTGATGTGGTTTTTGTTGGCTAATTTATGCTGTTGTTTTTGAGCTTGTCACAATGGGGTCAACGAACTGATGCGCGGGCAGCTATGAACGTGACCTCCGCTGCACATTCTCAAAGGGAACCTTTACTATTCAACTCTGGTCTGTGCCAACTGAAAAGTACTCTTAAGGTTTATGCAAAAAGTATTAAATATTTCGCAATAAATTAGGGGAGTGATTCTATCGTGAGGTGATTCTCCTAGTCATCCGTGATCAGTCCATTTTACTATAATAACACAACCATGTAACAGACATAATGGCATTATGTCATCGTCAACAATGGATGCCGAATAAGACGATTCGTTTTGCTTGCACAAGCAAGTCCACCGACACTCAGCTATCCTTTATTAATACCATGTAATAATAACTGTATCCACTCGTGCTTGACCGAGCCAGCAAAGATTAATAATTTACGCCGAATGATGTGAAGTTTTCTTACTACAGTTTTTCAATTCTTGAATATTTTAAACGTGTTTTAATGTTGCAAACTATTTGTAAGAGAAGAATTGTATCATTCGTCGTGAGGATGTAGGCACTTGCAACTTACAAGAGACTTCAAATAACTATGTACTATAAACCATTCTTCAATGAATAAGGTTTGGACGTTCCAAGTGGTAAGATATAAGGTCAGGGTTGGCAGTGGTGACGCAATACCTATCCCTGCTAATATTATAAATGCAAAGTAACTGTCTGTCTATCTGTTAGCTTTCACGTCTAAGCCACTGAACCGCTTTTGACAAATATAGACTAGAGTTCGGGAAAAGACAAAAGCTACTTTTTATCGCGAAAAAAGGCTTGAAGGTGTTGAAACTGTGAATGAAAGTTTGTATGGGAGTTCGTCATTGTTGAAGATAAAATCACGAAACTTTGAATTTAAGCATTTAATAAGAAAGAAAGAAGTATTTATTCTAGGATTTTTGAAATTTTGACCTGTGTGGAGGTAAAATAGGGGATGAAAATTGTATTGAAAATTGCTGTATATTTCTTAGTCCAATTCATTTTCGATTCCATCACTGATATATTTCACCCTTGCTACTCGGGTTACTGTTACAGACAGAAAACTCTGTCTAGGTAATTGTTGATTCCCATTTTTACATTTGACTTCAGCACTGGGCTGGTGCAAACTTTATACTATTTCTAGGGACTATTAATGTTGGTCGCAAATTTCCTTTAATTCTTCCTTGGTTTTTAAGGGGTTGTGGAACTTTTTAACTCATCTAGACTTGAATCACGGCTGAAGGTTCTACATGGCAGGTATCGCGTACTTTGCTATTTATGCTGTGATTCGTATTTTTACATCATATAAAAATACCGCCCGTAAATTAATGCAAAGAAACATTGAAAGATATTAATTCAATGCATCAGATAATGGCAATTCCCACGTTCCGTTGATAAATTAATATGCATTGAAGCAAACATTACGTCATCATAATATGAATCGCATAGTTCTCAAGTAATGTAAACTTAATAATCAAATAAAATTAATATACTGTTAATATGTGGGAATTCCATAGTCACGAATTTCAAAACGTTCACATTAGAACAACAAATCTTATTCCGTATAATCGAACGATTTAGTCAAGCATCAACATTTTACATGGAATGGAATTTAACAAAATGATTATATTAATTTTAGATATGGAAAATGCTAGAAGGAACGGGCGGAGGGTCGGAGGGTTAATCATTCTTGGTGACACCGGTTGGGATCAGCGGCAATTCGTCAATCACCGCGTGAATGCGTCGCATATATTCAAAGGACGGTCCAGACATTGAAGTATGAGAAGGTTTTTTTTTGAAAAATGAATTTGAAATACCACTGTCTACTCCATAAAATTTTTTAGTCTTTCGTGTTTCTCGAGAAACTGTTTACTGAAATAAGTATCTATTAAAACTAATTTATTTAATGTAGCTAGCAAATTAGTAGCTAAAGAATGTTTTTACATTTTTCAAAAAATTTTTAGTATCTAGTAAGGTTTTTTCCTATCCGAGAATAAGAATTCTTGGATTCGGAGCACCAAAGCCGTAGAGCAATTACAAGAGTACCTTCTTCAAGGAGAAGGTAAATCTTTTTTTGAACTTGTCACCATCTGGCGGTCTTTATACTTATTTGTCGCCCTACACAGCAGTTCAAGCATGTTTATCGATGGACATTATCGGTCCACAAACGTATATCTGTCCTTTTCTCTTTTAAAATATCTCTTAAATTGATGTTTTTTTTTTCGATTATTTCGAATTTTACAGTCAATTTTTAGCTATCCATTCTTCAGGGGTACAGATAACGGTGGCTTGATAAACATTTTTATGTGGGTTATCCGTGTCGGTGGTAATAAAAATATATCTTCTACATTTGAAATCTATGAAGCATAATGTAACAATATAGGGCACAGATGCAGTGTAAAATCAATGTAGTTCACGATCGTTAGTCCTATAGTAAGTAATGAGTAATGACAGATCTGGGTTATTGTTAGCGTGACACGAGCCGCCGACAGGGATCATAGGATTCATGGGCTATTTGTCAATCACCTTGTGAATGACCCTAACGCTTTCAATAAGCGCTTCGCCGGCAAGTGATCGATATTCGATAAAATGTGGCACACGAATTTTATTACTCATTTCCAGTTTCACGGAAGAACCATGTTGCGAACGCACGCGTGGCATAAATTGTGGTAACGGCAGTTTTTGCATCGATCCAACCTATTTCCAACTGGTTATGGTATTAATAAACTGTATTACTAAATCGAAGCAGGTCTTGCTTTACAATAAATATTTTTATACGTAGCAGTTTAGTTAACTTAAGTACTTTAATACTTTGGTTATACAAAAGTTTAGCTTTTGTTATTCTGTAAAAACTCCAAATAATAAAATAATATTATGACTTTATGATCTTTAAATAGTTGCTTTAAAGTAATACCATCCTAGATTACTGTTACTATGTGCTATCAGAGTAAACCCGAGGAGTAAACGTAACAAATGAAAGTAAGTATAATAAATGTTTGACTTTACATTCGATTTTTAAGATAATAATCATAATTCGACTCACTTCTGGGACACAAGGCCTCTCCTTATCATCGAAGGAGTTTAGGGAGTAGTCGACCACGCTTGCCCAATGCGGATTGGTGGATGGAGTATAAGGTGGTCAATAACCCTTTGCTGATCCATTAGTCGCCTTCTACTGCTCCCATTGGAGGATATGGGGTGATACTATTCTACTCTGCCGGCATCACACGGCCAACGATAATATTAAATCTTGATTTAGGATAATATTAAATTTTAATTATTTGTTCAGTAATGTACACTATAACCAGAAAACCGATTATTTAAAAACATCACGTTCATAATTTGTTCAAATTTGAATAAATTATGAAGAAGATTTCAAAATCGGCGTTGATTATAATTTAAAGTATGATTTTAGTTATGCGATTACGTCAAGCTTTATAATTCTGTGATTTGACTCACAGTCCGAAACTGGCGATTACGACAGAATAGCAAATCTTAAATTTAGAATCAGAATAGCAAAATGGACCTGGAAGAATAATAAAAATACTTATAGGTCCGAAGATGGAAGCGTCCTTTCCCCGGCACCCTCACCTAAAAAAACCACTTGCTATCTTATCACACGACGGGCTACACTTTTTACTTATCATTTAAAAATGGAACAACCAGATTTCTATCAATTAAGTTGACTTTTATCTCACTTTTTGTAAAACATAAAACTTGGTGCAACTGCCTTACATAACTGTTGGAACCGTAAACATTATGATGGCAGACGTGCATGAATATTATGACAGCAGGCGGACTTATGACAAACCGTATCAACAACTAAACCAAGAACAAATTTTTACTCCACTGAGGATCAGAGGAGTTAAATTGCCGTGTATTTACTTCCCTTCCTCATGCCAAAAGATATACATTTATACAATGATAATTATAAGAGATTTTCCCGAATTCTTGTTGTAAAAATACGTATTGATTGACTCCATTTTTAATTCATTCTACCATACAATTGTCTATTACTATAAATACATTTTTCACTTGACATTGGCGAAATGCGTAATCATTATGTGTCGCGATCGCCATTTATTTAAAAGAAAAAAGAAAAAGAATGATATAATAACCTATGGATATGTTACGTTCATAGTAATTTGAGGTGAAATCTGTGCCGCGTAATCTAAAACTGTCAAATGTTTTCTTGATGGTTTGACACAGACTGTTATCAAGAAAGACGTCCCAATTGGGACGTTTTTGAGGATCACAACGCGAGCGCCTAGATATATCTGCTTATAATATCGTTGCATTTAGAAGTAAATATTTGTATTGACGTGATGATAAATTATCGTTTAGTAATAATCGAATGTAGGTACACGATGATCGAAATACCTATGTGTTTCACATGATGTTTTATTTATTACTCGATTTACAGCCTGCTTTTTTGTTCCATTATTTATTCCGTATCAGCATCGTTTACGAAATAAATCGACTTCATACATTTTATAACGATATTTAACCACTTCTCGTGAAATTCATAAATATAACGTGAAATAGATAAGTATTTACCTAACATTTTAAATTAAAGAATTGTTCGTGAACTCGTTACCTTCTCTGTTAAAACGCTTTCGGTAATATACAAAAATAGATAATCAGTTTACAATCAGGGCAAATCAAACTTGAATCTAATTGTTGATAACAAAACAGTGCTGTCATTTTATTTGATTTATGTCAGAATGAAATAACCAGTGTTGAGAGTTCATTAGTCATGGTCAGTGACAATTATTGTTGGCCGCACCACCTTCTATTTACGGCTTTAAGATGAATGGCGTTTTGGACCGAAACAAGATTCCGAGTATCCGATAGCATTACACGTCATAGTCTACGGTACACGCTTGATTAGGTTACGCCAGCATGATATCATTTGTAAACAGTCGATGGACCTTGCCACACCTTGTACATTTAGAACTTATTTCGAACTCTGTCTTGCTAAAAACAGATGAAAACGTGTGTGCTCAACAAACATGATCTTCGTCAACTATATTCTTAACACACGTAAGTAACACTGTCTAATAAAAATAAAATTTCACTCGATGTAGAAGGGGCAATTATGTTTACATAAAGGATGTAAAAATATCTTTATAATAATATGTTAATTGTTTTAGAAATCGCAAATATTTTTTTGTAATGTAGCAAAACTGTATAAAATAGATTTTAACATAATTTTATGGACTGCCTACCTATATACTATAGTCGTATTCTACTTTTTGCAAATAACGTGCATAATTGTGCTGGTAGCAGAGTATTAGTAATTCAAACCAATGAAATAATCATAAAGAATATTTAAATAAGTTTATCTCTATTTGAGAAAATCATTAATAAATGAAACTGTTTTGAATAACGCGCATTCATGTTTAGTGCTACGATGCCTGTCTCCTATCGAAATAATAATGTTTGGCCAAGAGTATGTAATAAATCTACTTAAGTGAATTAAACAACTAGGCCGAATCTAATCCGAGGAAGATATCGTATGTCACCGAACGATCGATTTTAATTAAAATCCTTCAAACAATGATGCCATTATTCGCTGCCGCAAAGCCGCACAACGCGCGATTGTCTGCCGCGGCGCCAATGTTACTCAAAACGAGAGCGCAAGACATTCTAATTTGGTGCTCAGTACTATTTGTCTCGTCACGAAATCAATGGGAGTCGTCGAATTTAAAATAATTGGAATTTTGAAAACCTGCTCTGAAGTTTTTCAACCCTTTTCCCTCTTAATAATTTTCCATCTTGGAATTAATTAAACATGTCTAAAATTTGAATTAAAATTTTACAAATACCTCCAAACATCGAACTGATTATTGAGTTAGATTAAATTATTGTTAACTGTCTTCATCACTGCGGCTAATCTCGGAGGTTTCATGTGAACTAATTAAGCCCAATATTCAATAACCACCTTTAGGCTGCATTAAATGTTTGCCATACTTACCTATATAAGTAAATTTATGATATTGCATTAACACAAGACGAATTTCTAGTTGTTTATCCCTACATGGCTGTGAAAATGTTTGACACAAGCATAAGACATTAATTTTCACAGTCATTAGTTAAGGTGTCTAGCTAGAAATCAGTCTTCAACTTTCTCTATCAATGACTAGCACTTATTTTTACCTACGTTTCATGATTTCCAATACATGTTATTTCTCAAGTTTATACGAGAATCATCATAAATAATTTAATGTACACGATTTATTAAAGTAATCATATCTGTCTAATGGGGCTATTAGATTCGTTGTTTGGACCAAACGTATTTACACAGGCGTCAATGCCTCAGAAACCAGAGTGGCGTGCTAATAATGTAAGCATGTCGCAACTTTGCAGTCACGACAAATGAAACGAACCGAGGCTGGAGAGTGCATTCGTTAATCCCGTTAGTTCATTGATCTAAATACGATTATGAACACGAGAAACTTTTCGTATAATGCTCATTAAAAGAAATCAATCATTTGCAACACGTAACTAACGTAAGAAGTTGCAACCCGAGTACTTTTTCTTGCGTGACGGTAATGGCGGAAAGTTAATTTACCTGTAATGTTTTCTCACGGTCCGCACTACATGACCAGTCCACATGAATTATTTGAGACCATATATTACGGTGATTCCTCGAGTAATCAGATGCGCAAGTCATGTGAAAATTGGTTCTTGAGAACTAACTTAAGAGACAGCTAAACAAACACCAATTAAAGATCATAATTTGCATATGTTCGGCAATAACTCGTGGTTCCCTTAGCACCCGTCCAATGAATATGTATCTACATTTGATGTGAAATTCTGCCCTTCCAATATCACACGGGACGTATTAGTGATAACAGTCCTAGACCAGTTTCGGTTATTAAATAGACAAGAACATTTTTTGAACCTATGCAATTGGTGTTGTGTGTTGCAGTAACTATTCATAATATAATATATTGTCAAACACACTCACAAAAATATTTGGATGAACAGACCGGATGAATTGTATGAGAAAAATCAAAACAACGCACGCAGTGAACAAGAACTGTAGTATAATAGACAGGAACTAACAACAGACTAGAACCTGATCTCAAAAAGCGATGCATGAAACATTAATAGACGATATGAATTACTTATTATTTAAATGCTTCTTATCCGTGTTTAGTTAACGCAGACCGCACGACTCCCGCCTCGGCTGGAAGCGATTGGCCTGCATATCACCTGGCCTTAATATCCTCCTAGTACGCATGGTGTTATACAATAGAACTTTCATATAAAACTTACAAAAATCTACCTATGTGGTTGATGGGTAATTTGCGGAATCACTGGAACTTTCCATCATTAAATAGAAATTGTTTTCGTATAACAAATTTAAACGTTCTTTTAGAAAATTGATAAAATAATGACGGTTTACATTAAATAGATATTTTGCGTTAACGATTCTGTTTACGAAATTCACACATTGAGAATTATAAGGTTTTTGTAGCCGTCACCTCAAAAACGTAATAAGATGTAGGTGTAACACTAATCAATTATGCGAATGAGTTAGATCATTAACAATGTATACAGCTTATAGAATTAAATCATAGCATAACACCTACGAAGGTACGAAGTGACTCAGCGCCTGCGTACGCATCTGGCGTTGTGCAATGTTCATTGTATACAACGTCTCTCCTCCGGCAGTATAAAGTATAACTTGAGCCATATCATTTTCTCAATATCAACTATAGTACATTTTTTAATATTAGATAACCTTTTGCTTATAGATATTAGAAATTCAATGGAAAATGATGCCGGAAACATAAACCTTACACATTCATATAAACATTTCATCACTTCGCTTTGAATAGACTATAACGTGCTGTTTCAGACTATTTACTCCACAACGAATGCATCATTATTCTTACAACAATACAGTAAGTACTGCGTGTAACGGAGCAGAATCAATGCACAAAGACTCGAAGCGATATATTTACACGATAAGGAAGAAAAATTTACAGATAATAAAAACTAAAATTTTACAGCAACATGTACGAGTTATGTAGTATTATGAGTAACTGTAAAAAGTTATTTATATACTTTGCAAGCGTTATCCAAAAATCTGAGCACGCGGTTTTACAACGAAGGAAAAAACCGAGATAGATTTTGACAAGTGATGATTGCTCCTCTAACACTTTAAAACTTTGGCGTTGCATGATTAATATGAGTAAAAGCGGGAATAATATGAATTAATATGAGTGAAAACGGGAAAGACATCGCTGTTCTCCAGTCAGCCTGTGACCAGGCACGGTCGGTGTAACCCGGCTGAAACGTCAGGCATTTAAAAGGTAAATTTTAATCGCGTTGATTGGTCCTCTGTCAGTATCTTGGCTGGTGTTTTAGACGGAGCTTACACAACTCAAAATCCATAGGCCCGCAGAATAGCTAAAGCAGGCGCGTTCATAGCGATTTGCAGCAAGCGTGAAATGTGGGACAGCTGAGCCATTCTTACAAATCGATACTTGATACGCACACCGCGCTCTGAATGTCGCAGTGACCGGTTGTAATTATTTATCCACGAGAAACCAATTTTAGTGAAAATAAACAACATTACTCCACAGCTTCTTGAAACGATAGAAAAGCAAACAAATGAACGAGATAGCGCCGCTATAAATGGCTATGATCGAGTATTATTGAATTAATTTATGAAACCGGATGAGTCGGTTCTATCGTCTTTCTTGATGATTCAACCGATGTCCGTGTTGATTTATACGGAACAGTACCGAAAACAAAACGTTTATAAAATAAAATTTCTTAAAGGATTTCCTGCGCACATTTATGTTTCCTACACTGTATCAATCTATTTTGGAAACCCTTTCCCAAGCCGCAAGTATTCTGATGATATTCTATTTATATCCAAATCCCGAATAATATCCCTAAACTATTATTTTTAAAGCGAATCTTGCTACAGCATTATAATTTGTTATCCTAGCTAACAGTATTATTTAGATAAGCCTGTACAAGTTTAGTATCTACTTACCTACGTACTTTTAAAGTGAGAATGTACTGGACTTCTTACAGAAACCGTTTGATAAACAATCATAAGGTAATGTTAGTAAACATTGTTACAATTAATATTACAATATATTAATAGTGGAGATGTTTTGCCCGGATAGCTTATGTTCTTAATAAGTAACCCTTATTAGTATATGTATCGTTAAACGATTTACCAGTTATTTTAAATAAGTCAAATGCAGAAGTAAAATACAATTAACTAAATAAAATGCAATCACCATAAACTAAAAATATTTAAAAAATATTCATGTTTTGTAATGTTTTCGTATTTAATCGCGTAATAGTTACCCGTCATTTGAAACAATTTCGTTTCTGTTAAAACTGCAAGGAGAAATCTCGATTGACACAGTCACGCAAGTTCAGAGAATCCGTTCAAAAATTTTAATTTCATATTGCATCAATTCTCATCTAAATCATATCTTCTTTCGTAACTGAAATTTATATTAAGAGCTTAAAATTATCGATTTAATATAGTGAGTAGGTACTTAATTAAGTTTATCATTGATCGCTTTTTAATTTATTGTAGTGGCGCCAAAGAAGCGACTATTGCATCTTAAATATAATAAAGGTGTATTTTTTGTTATAACATATGTTCGAGCATGCAAACACTTGTCACTTAAAGAACGTGTTATTATTTTTACAATCCAGAAAGAAAGTAACAATTTTCCACATACATATTTAAAGGTAAAAGAATATATTTTAAGAGTTACATAAATCTGAATGTGGTATACATATCATCTTTCATTAGCTCCACTCGACATAAGAAAAGATTTTCAAACAGTTTAGAAACCACATGAGCGATATCTATTCTCACTAGGCTAAACCCATTTCAATGATACAAATATTCACTTCGTTTGCGGTATCCGTCTGTGCACTTTAAACGTCAAGTCAGGAGTAGAATCGTTGCTCGTGGTATTATTATCATACGTCTCAATAATATGTTTCAAATTTAATAACATCTCACGGTGATTTGGAACAGCGTATTCCATGTGGGTTGATGAGCCGTGGCAGGCTGCTATTTACCATAATAATAGCTGCATCGGGCCGGCTTTCTTGTCCGTTATCCGTTACGGTCTTTTCTGTGATCTCGACTAAACCGTAATAAATCAGCTTTTATTTTTTGCATGAATAATTATTTTTTTATCAACTGTGACTGTTTTTTCTTAAGTAAATTAAACAATATTGATAACCATGTTTAAACGGTTATATCGGGAAATGTGAGTGAGTAGTTATGAAATTTACACTCACAAATTTTACAATGTCATATCATATATTTCTTACGCTCTGCAGTAGTTCCAGTGTCCATTAAGTTAAATTATTAAAGTAATAAGCCAATAACTGTCTCACATTATCAGAACAATACATGTGTCATGAATGTAATGTCCAACATGTTACTATGCCTATTATTGTAATAAAGCTTAGTAGTAATTTAGGTGTGCGCGACCTTGAGTGGTGCTCTGACTGTTCCGCTCTGTCTCGGTCCAAATATTACTGCAGCTGTGTTAATTCTTCACAGATAATTACAACGTTTTATTGTAATAGAATAATTGTTTTACTTGGGAAAATGAAACAATAGGATAGATTCAGACAGCAAATAAGAAAGAATGTTAATACACTTTTTATTACTCCCACAATGCCGATTGCATTTTTGAATGAATTGGCGTGTCGAAAGGCCTACAGCTATATACATGTTGAGCCATAAACCCTTCCAGCGAAGAGGGCAGACCCCACATGGATGGGACCCAACCGGTTTATCCACTTGACTCTGTGGAGCGCTATTTGCTGCAGAGATGGCATTATCTCGGGAGTACCTGGCGCTTCTTTGGCACCCAAGGGTTTAACGAAATCTTACACGCAAGCGTTTTGTTTGATCTTCGTTATTCGCCTTCAAATTCTAATACTTAGCCGATATTATAATCTTTGAGAACTTATTACATTGCAAAACCATCTTTCAGATTTATTCTTTTGTCGCCGTTGCGGTGGAGTGGCCAGTACACCTCCGCCTACACATCAAGCGCTCTGGCTTCGAGTCCCGGTAGTGACAAATGTTTATGAGATGTCATAGTTATTTATATAGGTATTTATTTAAGTATATTTACAAAATATATAAATTACTATGTATATGTCTGTTATCTAGTATCCATAAATATCATTTTGTGGTGAGCGTATAAATTTATTTATTTTTTATTCTAGTAAATAAAATTTTCCTCAAATAAATTATGGATTTTGTATTATAATAACTTTTAACCCAGCAAATTTATTTTAATTAGATTAGAATAAAGAGTACGCAATTATCCATTGATAATTGCGTGGTCATTTATTATATAAATAAATCTAAACGACACGCTATAAAATATAGTTTTTCTTGCACTTTTTCAACCTTTAGAATTATTAAATAAATCTCCGAAACCCCAATCATACAAAATCGCTATTAATGCAATTGGATAAGTTAACAAAACAACATCGTTGATGGAAATTCAACTGTAAAGTTTTCCAGACTAACCAGTAGGAATCTACAATTAGTTGATTATTTTGTTCTTGACCCTTGCTACATCAAGCAATTACGGTTGAGAAATCGTGTGAATCCCTTTTGAACTGAATGACCTATTCAATTAAACCTGAGAAGTACATTTTCTACCTATGATAAAATGTCTAGCAACACCATTAGGAAAAAATCGGAATATTAATAAATAAATTAAATCACACAACACATGGCTATTATGAACTGGATTATTAGATACTTAAAATGTATAAAATTAGTTTTTGGGTTTACTTTAACACAAACGATGCCAGACTTTTAGCCGAACAGAACCGAAGTGAAAGGGAGAACTGCAGACAATAAAGGAAAAGAGACGCTTTGAACCATAAATAATGAGATTTGGGCGATGGAGGGGTCATCCTTTTATCTACTAACTTATGGTGATGAATATGTTTGCAACATACATTTTTTGTTAAGGTTATAAGATAAGAAAACTTCTACGTCCGTAATTATCTTGTCACGTTTATTTCTAAACAATAGCATTATTTTTGGCTGTTTGCTTTTTATAGCTTTGTGTGGATGTTCAAATCCATTTTAAAATTTAAATACTGTTTGATTTTGGGGATCAATGACATACTTATGGAATGATGAGTTTGAACATTTTTACTTCAGTTTTATATAGGTGTTTTCATTGTTTAAGTTTTTGTTAATAATTTATTAAAACTGCTATCTTTTAATCTCTAACCCAGAGGCAATATTTCAAAATCCTTGAAGAAGAGCATTACAAGAAGAAAAAAGGTACGTTGAAGTTGTAATAAATTAAATTATGCTTTTAACGGCTTTGCCTTACACGAGCACGTTTGTCGTCTGCTCCGTCAAAGGTTTTATTAATTATTGAAAGTGTTTAGGTCACGATTTTTTAAGTGTTCGAATTATTACTGAAAAGCTAGTAGAGTAGCAGTCTTCAAAACAATATGTGGACCGCTTAAAGACATATTTCATGTCATCAAACTTCGTCGTGACATCAATGCAACCCGGGGCCATTCATGCTTTGAATACGTAGGCGCATGTGGTGGTTTTGTAGGGTAGGTATCCCAGGGGAACGATAATGTGGATATTAACAGTCTCTGCATTCAACGCACATTAGCTCGGACACGCTCCCAAACAGGACGGGGTCGCTCGCTATTACGGATTAACACACTAGGTATAAGCTTTATACTGAGACTGAAACCATTAACTATTGAATACACAAAATTACCTACAAACTGTTCAAAAGTCGCTTAGTTAAATTTAGCATCACAACACATCTAGAACAATCGAGTGGCATCATTGTGAGTCATGAGTTGAGTACATTTCATGCTACTTATGACGATATCGTTTGTTTACTAACATCAATGCACAGCATCAGTAGTGCACGTGTACCAAGTTATAATTTGGATATGCTTTGATAAAACTTTCCAGGCCTTTTCGTGTAAGATATAAAAGACAGACAGTCTATCTGCTCAATATTAATATCAATAATGAAAATATACATTTATTTATTGTGATGTAACCATTTTATTGTAAAAAATATAAAATACTGCTTAATTAGGCGCATTTGCTTGTACAATCTAATCTTCGAAATTCAACTCAAAATACATTGTAATATATTCGACTCAACAAGGAAATGGTTTTTGTGGAGACTTTTCCTTGTTTTTATCTTTTTACTCAACTCAGGTTATTTTATAACAGGCGCCACGTAGCTTACAGAGTCATTACAAATTTTTTGAACAAGATTACAAATATTAAGGAATATTGGGATGGAAACAAAAATCACCATGGTTCACAAGAGGGAAGCTATTAATGCCGGACGACTTTTGTATCGATACGAGACCAACACAATATAACATACAACGGGCTTTATAATGGGCGTGTAGATAGCGTAAAGGCTAGCCAAAGCGGTGCCCGCCAGACGACCTCATCCCGACTCCATTGTGGCCTCGCCTCCGACTCATGAAATATAAACGAGCCGCCTGAAAGAACGAACACCCTTACATGATCCTTCCTGGTTTACTGTGCATTGTAACCAGTAACTTCGTTCGAGGAAACGATGATTAATGCTAAGTAACTTTTAAATAAAAACCAATTTTACAATGCAAATTACAGCTAACAAACAGCTCGACGTAGTAGATAATGAATTGTAATGTTACAAAACATAAATAATTCTCAGCTTATAAATTGAAAAAATACATGATGTTCATCACTGCATTAATTTACTGATCTTGTCCTTTAAATTGCGAAAGTAAGTAGGTATTGTTTTTTATATTTTTTCATTCACTAGGTAGGTAACGTTTGTGGATGTCATGAGTTGTAGATTTTCTTCTTTTTTTTAATGGCGATCGCGACACGAATATTATGTATTGCGACAATATCAAGTGAAAATGTACTTGGAAGTAACCGACATTTGTACGGTAGATTTAGTGTTGAGAGGCTCCTCTCTCAACACTTGTTTTTGCAACAAGAACTCGGAAGAAACTCTAAGTTGTAGATCTATTCTATTCTATTCTTAATTAATGTCGTCGCGTCGCATTAAGCGTACGCATTTTGCCAATGTCAAGTGAAATGTAACTAAAGTAACAAAAGTTGTACAGTTGATTGAGGTTAAAAATGGAGTCTCTCAACACGTGTACAACAAGAACTCGGGAGAAACTCCAAAAGTTGTAGATCAAATCATGTGCTTTATTTTGACTGTCATCTGTTTTGTATCTACCTATTGTAATAAACGAATAATTATTACTTCTAGATTTTATGCTTTTCTCACGTTTCTTAAAATAACCTGTATAACAGGAATCCTTTTGGAAAACCGGTCATCGGTCATTGTTGTCAATGAAACATGAATGCGTCTTAACCCCAGACAGTTGGAACATGTATTTTATGTTATGCGATGAAAAGACGAAACAACTGGTAAGCTTTCGTCTAATCCAGCAACATTTGTTTTCATTTGTAATCGGAATAACATACCTAGTTAAAAATAGCATGAATCGTAACTCATACGGGACTAGTAGATATTAACTTTACTTCCAATAGCTTTCCTGAATACGAATGCAAAAGTCGTTAATGAACCGTTTATTTAATTTTAGTCCCAATTTGCCAAATATTATTATTTGTAAAAGCGATCAATTACCGATCTTGATTGTTTCTTTACTCTCATTCTCGAGTCAATCTGCATACCTACCTACACTATTGTGTATTGAGGTGTAACAAATTTGAATGTTCCAATTTTTCCAAGCAATTATATTCAATTACCAGTAATATTTATAATCAGAATACACAAGGCAACAAACTTAGAAAGTCGAAGAGAAACTTTGGCAATTCCAAAAATGGCTACATTAGTTTCATAAACTTCGTAATCAGATATATTACCACTGGTGTAATGGATAATGGACCATCCCACGCATCATCTGAAGCCATTAAACGTGGGCTGTTAAGAAAACCATTCTTCTGTTTTGGATAAATTAAATTACTTTCAATATCAGTTTAAGCTAATTGGTCTATTAAAGCAGCTAAGATCTGAAAATAATGTTTGTTTTATGGCAGTTTGATAAATTAATAACTTCAGAATATTTTTTTTCCAAACTATAAATAAATAATAGGTAAATGCTAGAAAAATGCACTGAAAAAAATCGACTTGCCTCAGGCGGGAGCAAGTCGATTTTTTTCAGTGCATTTTTCTAGTATTATATTTACGCGTTTGTAAACGCAAAAATAAAATTATTCCATAATAGGTAAATGATTTATAAATAACTCAATTTCTACTATTAAAGCAAGTGCAATTAAAACAAGCCTTTGTATCCATATAAAAATAGGGATATTCTTTAAATTTCAAATTCTTCAGTAAATAGGTATACATAAATAAGCAAAATATTAGCCACTCTACACATCCATAAAACACATATGACTTACAGTTCAAAGCTTGATCCTTGAGAATCCCAAGTGCAGACACTTGAGATCGCAGGAGTCACCACGAGCAGCGGGCACCGTGCATATTCCCAGGGTAAACAAAGATTACGTAAACGCAATCCCACGCACGCACGTCACCCGATCGATTTTGAAACTTTCAAATACGCCTACTAATATTTTATAACATAACTAGCTTGCTACAGTCCAGGCTAGATACCACATCCAAAACATCAACTATCGCAGTCTCCCCGTGTGCCCTTGAAGTAGTACAGGTTATGTTATCGATAAAGCACAACACGCGCACTGACAGTTCGGACAAACAATCACAGGTCAAGTTCGAAGCCGGTTTCGGTAAAGTACAATGAACGTGGTTGTGATCTGTTTACAGTTTGTAATTATATTCGATGTCGGTTCGCGTCCGTGAAGCTGGGCGAGAGACGCGAAGTCTACGTGCAAGGTTAGCGAATCGTTCGTGGTGAACGCGGAACAAAGCGACGCTCGGCCCCCGTGGTCAGGCGCGGACTGAGTGAGCCGCGGGCCGCCTGCCGCCTGCCTCTGCGAGGACGAAACCCCGCGCCACCGCACCGCACGGCCTGCGCGCGCCTCTTTCGCCAAACCACCTTCAAAATTTCTACATTCACAAAAATATCACAATCCCAATACAAAGAAACAATTGTAGCGCGACGGCTGGCGATAAACGTTTCAGCATAATATTTTTTCTACAAGTTCTTAACATTTATCTAACAATGAACAAGATTTATAGAAACTTTATATTTTTACAAATAATATCATTCTAATAGTTAATTATCTTCTGAAAAATCTTGCAGTGATTTTTCTTCAACTTGAAGGGTAGATAAAGTAAATCTTTCAATAAAAGTTATCTGTTACTGTATCTCCGTAGACAGATTTACTTTCAAAAGCGATTGGAATTTTATTTGATGTTTTTATAGGTCTCAATTTACGGGATCAGTTTCGTTATTGGGTCTTATCAATCGTGAGCAGCCTTGCATAATAATGGATGATAAATATTATTTGTTGGGCAATTCTTTAGCATATCAGAAGGCTGGAGCCACTCGCCTGTCAGGGGCAGGTGATTGAGTCTTTATCGTCGCGTCGCCATAACCCGAGGGTGCAACCTGCGCCTGTGTCACTGTCATTCCCCTGTTCATTTATCATGGTAAGTTTGAGAGCTACTAAGAAAACACCACTCGGCAGTACAAGTAGGAAACTTAACGACATCTTAACTTGCAGTTATCAATCTTCATTATAGAAATTTCTTAATCACTTATCATCAACAACCTCGAGATCTATTTTGTTAACTTCATATGTAACTATAGTGTTCATGTTGAGCGTCTGTATTTATTAATTGCATTAAATACTCGTGAAATGTAGTTGAAAATTTGGTTATAGATAACGTTACCAAAATAAACTAATTAGAGCTTCCCATCCCAGAAGTGTAATGTTTTCTAGTCATAAAAGTCTAGAAAATCTTAAAGTACTGGCCAGAACTTTTGCATTAAAAGATTAAATATTATTTCACACAGCCTATTCCTATTTTGCTCCCAATTAATATGCCTTGATATCGACAATACTGCTTAAGGATTTTGCATTACATTTTTACGACCGGTTGCCTGCTGCCTGCTGCTTGGGGACGACTGATGTCTTGTGACAGCACCTGGCACCACCAGCTTAACGCGCCTTCCGAAGCACGGAGGAAAATCGATTAGAAAAATTTTCGTTCACCCATCCGAATACCGAGCTCGCACTTGGTAGCTTAACTTTCATGATCGTTATTAAGAACCCACGACCACAGTGCCACCCCCCCTCCGATATTATGTCGCACAGATACCAGATAATACAAACTGAAATATTTACCAAAATCACACTTTTTGTTAGTAGAGGAATTGTTTACGATGTTTAGGGATGAAAAATGGACAAAGAATCGTTATTTCATTTTAAATACCTCTTCAATTTAACCTTGATCGTTAGGACAGCGTAAAAACATCCCTCTCTCCCTGTACAGGGTTCAGTATCCATAATTAGTGGGACTTAGGGTTCAAATTTAAATGATCATATTCTGTCTATGAATTTTATTGAGATCAATTTGTTACGTTAACTGTATTATGTGACTTAGATTTATGATTACTTTTTGTTAGAAATCAAATGTCCTAATCCATCAAAAATCAACAATCATGTTTTCCATTTCAGCTGCAATGATATTATTTAAAAAAATATTCTTATCCAACTAACACAAGGTATAACTAACCGAAATATACTTTACCAGAATGAAATAGTTGGGGCTTCGGGGTTGGCTTGGCCCATTCTATTATGGAGTAACAAAAAAGATATAGAGTTATAAATTCTAAGTTCACCTCACTCACTGCCAGAAGTTTTAGAAACAGGTTTTCAAATAAATTAAGTCCAAATACAATGTATGTACTTCGATCGCTCGTAAAACTTTTTCGCCGCACCAAATAAATTACACGAAACTTTTTCACCCCATCAAAAACTATCTTCTCAAATGGGATTGTCAAAGGTAACCTAATTCAGCAAAAATCTTTTATGGAATACATAAAGAAATTGAATTACAGTAATCTCATTTTGTAGAGAAAATATTTGGCATTATATTTAGGAAAATTATCTATTAATTTTGTAGATATAACAAGTTTGTTTTGTCCACATTTGCATAGCATAGTTTTAGAATAATTATCTAAGAAATAAATGCACATTAAAATAATTAAAATATTCACAATATACTTAAACAACTGTATCTTATTTACACAAAGACACTACAAAGATCACCACGTGCATTTGATCCAGAATTGTTCCTGGATCTAAATTTTGAATATCAAATTGCCGGCCACAACACAATAGATTTCTAGATTTAATCTTTTACCGCGAACGTACTTGCTTTTTAGTTTGCATAAAATTTATATTTTAAAATGTTGTTATTCCTTAATTGTATTTATATGTAAAAATTGTATTATTATATAATATATATATTTAAATAATAATCTGCTCGATTTTGTGCTTTTTGTGATAAACCATTGGACAAACCGTAGTGGTTTTCTTAAAACGTTGTAATTGAAACCGTAATAAATGTATTTTTTATTATTGTTATTTTAATAAAGTACTGGTCACACAAAAATAATATTGCAATCAAATAACATGTTTCAAAATGAGAAGAATTTAAGGGCTAACTTTCAGTTTACATTTTAAAATAAGTAATCAGTTAATGACAATTCCAATACAATACACTAACATTACTTACAAAACAGTATAAAAATCATTTGGATTTATTGATTTATGAATTTCGGGTTTGTTGTTTATCCATTTCGAAATTGAAACGTTAATTTACAAACAAAAAATGCACTGAATTACCTATCGAGAACCGGAAATGTGTGGAAAAAATGCATGAATATAAAGCAGTGAAGGTACAGGTAAGTAGGTAGGTACATAAACATAAGCTAGTATTACACATCCGCGAGCTATTTCCTGTTCAGACGAGGCCCGAAGCTTCCAAATGTGTAGGTACAGCTACATGTAACATTGGGTACCTAACTCACTCGGCAGTCTGCAATATACTCATAAGCTCATAAGAGTAGGTAAGTACTCTCGATTTGCATCTATAATCGGTCCCGATGGTTCCGATTCTAATTGTGAGAGTATTTTTTTTTTGTTTTTTGTTGTAGTTATTATGAGTTTTTGTTTTCGTATATTTGGAATAAAATTTACTTTGAATATCGACTAGTTCCTCACAACAGTTCTGACATTTCAAATTGAAGCGCCTGAGCTGGTGAAGTAATCTCCGTAACACAAGCTCGAAGTTACTACAGAATTATACTATAGAGCTATTAAAACGTTGCATAGGGTAGGATGAGAGCCTGAGAGCGCATACGTTACTGACAACCTGATACCATATTGAAACAAAAAATAAAACACAATAACTGCTGACCATCAGACCGGCCGTGTTCTTCACATGTGCCTACTTAATGTTTCCCAAGATTAAATTAGTATGTAAAAATCTTAGAATATTATGGTTTTAGTTATTGACTGCGAACAATAATTGGAAAAATATTTTTGATGTGCACCAGTCTCAGTATTTGAATAAGCCAAACTTACTAAAAGCTAACTAAAAAAAGTACTACCTATAGAATGTTATAAATTACTTTCACAGTAATAATGATTTTGGTTATTATCCTTTTGATAACCTTGAACATACAGTAAAATTGACAATAAAATAAAACAAATAACAGAACAATCTTCAAAGGTCATTAATAACCCTAACATGTTGTATAACGATCGCATTAAAATGAAAAGCGCTGTTATTATAAGTCTCAACGTCTACCTGCTTACAAAACAGTTGCGCAGATAAAACGCAGACTGTTTACATTCGCTGTACGCGAATAAGTTGTTTCTAACTGTTGTTGCATTGTGAGCGTGCGCGGCTCTCATTCATCTTAAACCTTTTCAGGAGCGAGTTTAATTCTCGCGCAGACGACTGGCTGCCGCTGTGGGAGACATAAAAACGTTCATTTGCATTGGTGCTGCGCGGACCCTGTATTTATCCAGTGTTACCGTCCCGCATAATAAGCGAATCCAGCCAAGCTTTGACGGCTCGCGCAAAACCTTTTAGACCATTAATGCCTTTGAAAAATCATACAAGTGCTCGTGTGTTTTTCCTGGTGCGAGCACTAATTAGCCGTACATACCCATTATACTATTGCGACGTAAACTATCTAAAAAGGGGACTAAATTACGGTGTGATAGTTCAGTGGAACAGGAACTGCCAATTAAATGAGCAATGAATTAACATGACCTATAAATGGACCGTGTTCTTGTGTCAGTTAGGTACCATTGGAAAAACTACGGTACAGATGAAAATATAGGAACGTGGGGTCCACGTCCGGAAGCCTCCTCGTAGAGGACCCTGGTAACGTGGTGGGGAAACTTTCTCGGCGGGTGTGTGGCTTTTGATGTCAAGTGTGTCCTTTGGCAGTCCCTTGGCATTCGAAGTCACATGCCATCGTCGAGTTGATTTTGTGTTCCCACCACGGCTAGTTCCGGACGGCCCTTTTCAGGGCCACGATAGCGCCCGAAGTGCGGTCCAATGGCTGTTCCTGGTGTCCTTGTCAGGAGGACGCGCCAGGTCGAGCAGCCGTCGGTGGAGGAGTGGCTGCTGGCCACCAATTGGTGCAAGGAGTGCCTAGACGGGCAGCGTTGGGACGGTCTCGGTGTAGTTGCGCTCACGTGCGCAGATCCCAAGCCGTCCCGTAATAGCGCACTGGAGGTCAGGCTGGTGAGGATGTTTAGTGGGTGAGGGAAAGCCTTTACCTCGAGTCCCACATATCCCCTGCAGTTGGCACCACCACGCAGAGACGACGCGTAAATGCATTTGACCTCCTCGTCAAAAAAAAAAGGTACGTTTATTATTTTCGATTAGGTATACACGGAGAAAAAAATCTTGCAGCGTTTACAAGAATAACGATTATAGGAACTAGACTTTCTTATTGTTAACGACACAGCAAGAATTCTATGTTCGATTTACTAAAACTAGAATTGTACAGAACTTACGTTATTCTAACTTAGTAATCTAGTAAAGTGTAAAAAGTGTCAAAGTAGTCATCAATAGTGATTATAGTACTTTTTGTAGAATAAAAAGTCCACAATACTTTTAACATGGTACACTTTACTAGAACATTAGGTTGTTGTAACAGCACGAAGAGTTAAAGCACATGAAATAGTTAGCTACTATTACTCGCCATTTAATTTTAAGAACTATTAATTCTCGTATGCATCACGTATTAGTTTTGTTACTATAAATAGTGTTCAATTGCTATATTAACTACAATAAATACTATACTATACTATATAGTATAGTTAAGATTACTATACACTAGCGTTACGCCTACTAAAACTTATATGCAATCTGTACTAGTGTGATCTTGTAAGTGTTATATTATTTATAGTCAATAATTATTTACTGTGCTTACGTTCTTTTCACAATCTAATAGGTAAATACTTACTGTGGTATTTGTTGTGTGACGATGTTGCTTCTAAATTCATTAAGATTGAGGTAAGTATGACATAATTATGAAACATAATATAACATAATTAAGAAGGCACAATACCTTCTATGTACAGAACATAGGTACTATCTCAATTCGTTTTATATGAGGCAACCGCATCACAACAACACAGTAAACACTTACCAAATTGTGAAAAGAACGTAATTACAGTAAATTATTAGTGACTATAAACAATATAACTCTTACAAAATCGCACAATACAACAACATTTGTGATAATAAATGAAACGCGTAAATTTTGATGTTCACATTTATTTTCTCAGTATTATTAGGTAATTTAATCGTTGAATTTAATACTAATCCGTCAATATAAACTTTTCTTCTACCGTTATTATTTAATTTGCCACTATTGTCAAAGAGGTTGAGCGAACCATGTCCCACATTTGTTTTCTTCAGCAGTTCTTTCAGAGGATTATAGTCTGAAAAAAATAAGATTATAAGAATAAGATTTTTCTAGAAATAAGATCAAAAATTGTCTGTGTGAGTCATTTAACACGTATACAAATTGAACTGAAATTTGTAAAAAAACATGTGTAATTTTTTGTTGCAATTAGTTTTTATAAAATTCTTATTTAGATAGATGGTCATACCTATGGAAGCAAATAAAGAAAATGTTCCTTATTTTTGACAGTACAAGTGACCATTTACAAAAACTAATTTATAATTGACTTATACTCTGACGAGACATCTACTTATAAGACATTACTTATTTACTTACTGGTTTTAAGCATTCCACTTCTTCATTTTTTTCAGTTTTAAAAATTTTTTAGTTTGCTCGGTCCCTTATAGGGTGGATTAGAACCTTCAACCAATTCGGCATCTAATATTGGCTTACTGACTGAAACGAAAGAAATGAGTTATATTTATTTTCTGTGTATTGTTTTTGTCAACCTTGATATAGATGTTACCAAATCAAAGAATCTAACAACTTCGCATTGGCCGTTCGTGGGAGGGGTAACCAAAAATAATATCTCGAGCTCTCCGCGCTCCGGAAAGCGCGTTATTTTCCATGGACCCTGTAGGTAATATTCGCCAATCTGCGCTGGGTCTGATTGGTGAGTTATGGCCAATTCTCCCAATAATGTTGCTAGCCATACGAAAGGCTGTACCCCCGTAGGGACATAAAAAAGTCTGATGATGATGATCATTCATGATGATGCTCAGGTGATGATTGCATACTGTATCGATCGTATCAGACCGAAGATCCTATAATTAGTGAAATTTCAATCCTATAATTAGTGTCAAAATGGACTTACCTGGAAATGCAGGTCATACTTCCAGTTCCTAAGTAATTTAGCAATATCTTCATCCATATTTTATTTTTAACAATCTTTACCACTATTAAATTTTTACACGCCATCTTTTATGCGGCGCAGTTTGAACTGAAATGACGAGAGTGAGGCAGCTTTTTTGATGACTAAGACAATGGCTTCAGTTTCTGTTGCGAAGCGCGAAGTTTTTATTACGATCATACAGACAATCACGACGAGATAGTTCTTGTTGACATAATAAATTAACTTTTAAGTTAATATGAAAAGAACTTCATGTAATTGAAACCATGTAATTAATATTATTCACTGAACTAGTTATTGTTAACTATACCAATAACTATATCGTTATGGTTAAAAAGATTGGTAATGTGCTACAAATGATAAAGTTGTACTCAAAACAGAGTATTTAGTATCATAAACAAGTTTTATGATACCCAGTACTTAACAACATATAGTTTAAATCACCATAAGAATATTTGTAATGAAAATACATTATTCTAGTAATCCTTACATAATGACTCGTAAGAAATACTATCAACAATCGTAATAGTTAACATAATAATTCTTGTAGGATTACAATTAAGTATACTTGACAATATAATATATTACGAATACAGAAAGCTAGTACGATTAATCAGAATATTGTATTAAACACAATAAATTTGTTTAAACAACAAAAAATCTAGTAATAAATTTTTACTAAACACTTCTTGTAAATATTTCGGTCACCGATTTTTCTCCGTGTAGCATCGCACAATATCCATCAATGAGTTTCGGTCGTAGAAGGCGACTTATGGATCAGCTAAGTGGTTTTGATCACCATACTCCGTTCAACAATCCGTATTAAGCAAGTATGATGGACTACTGGCTAAAACTCTTTCGACAAGAAGGAGAGGCTTTATGTCCCAGCAGTGGATAGAACTCTAAAGGCTGCTATGTTAAGATGATGATGATTCAGATTGTAACATTTTTCCATATTGTTGACTATTCATTGCTGGTTCATTGAAGGTTTTTTATGTTATTTGGCTAGCAGACAAGCAAACGGCCTGCCTGGGCCTTGCCTGTAAGCAGCCTACAAAACACTGACGTGACACTCGTGCGTTTCCAACCGTAGTCCCATTCCCTACCTCGTGGAGCCCTCACAAACTTACTCACCAACAGAAATACAACACCACAAAAATGTATTGTTAATTTACTGTTGGCTTCTGTAAGGTGGGGGCATTACCCTAGTTTGGGCGCTCCAAGTTCGAGCGGTTCTAGCACTGTGCTACCTCGAATAAAAGGTTTGTTACTTTTTTCTGATTGATGCCCTTTATGTAGGCGACAGATTGGCAACCTATCACTATTTTGAGGCACTGCATAGCCCATTACTGCCAGATGTGGCTTTATAATAACCAAATATGGCCTAGTGCTCTGCTCCACTCCCACTGAGATTTTGAGCGCTTGCATGAAGATGATAATTTATTTGTTGACTATGCTAACGTGGCAACTTATATAAGTAAACATACTTTTTATATTATTATTTTTTATGGTTTTCTACATTTATATTTTGTTACTTTTCTTATTACGTGTGAGTTGTCAGCAACGGAAAGCGGCATTTTTATTTTTATATATTTTCACACTCAATAAAATCGACTGTACAGGGCGGGAATCGAACCCAACATCTTCCGCAATCCGGGCTGCTGCGTCAACCACTACGCTACCGGGACATTGCTTTCGCCGTCGAAATTTGTCAGTGCTTGGTACATATGTTTGTCCTGGATAGACGATTTTTTTCAGTGGTTTTTCTAATTTTCAAAATATTTGCGCGTTCGTTAACGCAAAATCAATTCCAAAAATATAGGGAAGAAATGATTTCTGAAATAATTGTAATAAACTTTTTGTTTTTGGCTTCGAACTAGCTATTTTATTTTTGCATTATATCTGAGAGCTTTTCGATAATTTAATAACCGTTCTTCATTTTAATTAAGAGAAAGCATTAACACGAATCATTAACTATCCGCGTAACGAGATTTATTGTCAAAACAATATTCTAATTTATAGTTTCATAAAATTGACTATAAAAATCAACCAACCTACCAAAAACATTGTAGGTATATGTAATAAAGAAAAACAATGAATGCGAAACATATTTTATATTTATTTTATTGGTTTACCAACATTTTTTTAAACCAGTACATCAAAATAAAGTTTGCCAAATACAAACAAGCTAAGTGCAAAATACATCAATAAAACAACATGAACTACAAAGTTAATTAAACTACACAACTAAAGAATTAAATAAAAGTAAAAAATAAACAAAATCCCAAAATAGATATAAAGAATGCAATAAAATAATTATGGATTTCATGATATTTGAATGAAGCATTTCAGATAAATCGATGAGAATATGATCTCGGCCCTAAATTTATTTACCAGCTTGCTGAGTCTTGAAATGGGAGAATTTGAACCAAATACAGTTTTTTGAATTGAAATTGAATTTACAGCCAGCAAAATGCTAAAAAACTGTAACTGTAAATCGGGATTTGCAAGGTAAAATTGACTAGCGTATGTTACCGCGGACTATCGATTGACATCATATTCATAAAAATCTTATACTTATAAATGTCTAGCAAATGACTCCATTGCGCCTGATGTAAATACAAACATACATAGACTGCTAAAATCATAACCATTCCTTTTAGCTTCACCGTAGGCGGGTAAAAACGTATTCTTATCATAATTTAAATTATTAAAGGTTGAAGGAAAAGCATTAAATTATTACAGTTAGGCCATCCATAAAATGTATTAATTTATCTCTACGAAATACAGGATGGGAGCATGTTGACACAAAACATGAATAGCTTGCAGCGTAGTGGCCAATGTCCCTACATTTCCCACTTCCTTCCCTCCCGTAAGGTAACATTACTAAAGGTAATAACGACTTATCTTCATCGGCTGTTTCATTTCCTTGTCCAAGTTATCGTTGCTTTTCAGACGGAACAACCCTCTTTTGATGTACTTATTCATGTTGCGGTTACATACACGATAGACTCTTTATTGTACCGACCACTTACATGAATATACGCTCTGTTCTGTTCACAGAAAAGTGCTTTTCGCCTAACTGACTATACAATTCAGCTACATCCGAAGAACCAGGTGCGTATACGACAATATGAACATAAATTTTACGCACCTAAGTGAAGACGATCAAATTAAGTATTAACGTAATTGGGTAGCGTACCGACTTCATTACAACCGCAATATATTCTCTAATTGAGTTTTCACCTTCGTGTGTTTCTCAAGTACATACTTAATACAATTATAGTATCTATACCTACCAAACAAGTTGTACACATATATCCACGTATGATTGAAAAACAATGTATTTGTCATGGAAACCTTGAGCAATACGCTCATTTTTAAAAATAAATAAATTAAGATTTGCATAGACATTCCTCCTAACCCCTGGCGGGTTATGAATAAGACATCAACAACAACAAAAATCTCGTGTGCAAGGAAATAATCTTTTTTTATTTTTTTCTGCACGGTCACACTCGATGGTCACACTGAATGTGAATGGAACTTTTAGGAAAAAAAGTTTTGGACAATTATCATTTAACAATAAGGCCGCAAAGTGGAGAAACAACGCAGGCGCAAAATTTTATTAGTATTTAATTATTTTGTTTCTAACTCTCAGTTGCTTATTTTTGATCTAACCTCTTATTCTTGACGCCGTCGTGGTGGAGTGGTCAGTATAGCTGCCTACACATCAAGCGATCCGGGTTCGAATCCTGGTAGCGGCAAATATTTGTATGACAAACACGAATATTTGTTTGCGAGTCATGGTTGTTTATATATTTATTTAAGTTTATTTATAAAAATCTTTAATTATTATGTATATTTAAAAAAAATGTCCGTTATGTAGTATCCGTAACGTAAGTTCTTAACCTCCATAGCCCCGTTCGCGCTCAGGAGCGCGAGAACACAATTAAAATCAATTGTGTCTGGATATTAATAATCGTCCAGGGATTAATGATACTTACTTCGGGCTAGATAATTGGTGTGAGTGTGAAAATATATTATTATTCTTCTTCATGCATAACTTTACTTTTTGATGTCCTTTGCATATGATTTCGGTTGTGAACTAAGTATATTTATTTATTTTGATATGCTTCACATTTAGTGCAATTGACTTCAAATATTGCAAACCATAGCATTAGTATGGGAGCTCCAAAAATATAATCAAAGTTATCACGACAAAATTATAAGCTTGGTTTCAGTTGAAACAGTGGACCGGCCAAAATCAATACAATAAAGCGATAAAACAAAACAAAATGTATGAAGTAAGTAATCGAGTGTAAAAGGATACTGGTGGCACGTGCCGTAGTTTGGAGGGGTGGATATCTGTTTATATGGCTGTACTCGGTCCGAAATCACCTCCTCGAATCGTGGTCGTGATTTAGAGACCATTTTTCATGTATAGTGCACGTGGGCCCGGTCCGAAACGTCCTCCGCCCGCCTCGCTGCCGCAATCAATTCGATTCTGTTTATTGCGTTCTCTGCAAAAATACGCTTTCGGTAAATAAATGTTATAACTATAAGTTTCATTAGGCATTGGTTATAAAAGGATAGTTGTAATTATTGTGAGTGATATTTAATATTGGAAATAATCAAAGTGTGTATTCAAATTATTGATATCAAAAAAAGTAACAACAATGCCTGCGAAATATAAAATTTGTAAGCTATCTTATTCATCATAGACGCGCTTGGATTTGTTTGACATTTTCTACGACATTAGTTATGAGTAGACCACATTTATCTATCATATTATAATATACGAATGTGTTCCACTCAACGGAACTAATTTCGTAGATTGCTGACGTACCACATGAGAGGCGTACCTATTATATGGCAAGCCTGCAAATGAGCTGAAGCTTTGGCTCTGTTTTCCATCCCCAACGTATACCGTCACTCCTAGTCCAATAGTGTTGTAGAGGACAGCGCGCCGCGATCGGTCTACCAGTCACTAACTGCAATACCTCCGTCCGATATACCCTCCCGTTTTTGGAACTCAAGGTTGAATCTTGTAATCGATCGTTGAGACT
The DNA here is from genome assembly GCA_955850985.1 of Elophila nymphaeata. Classification (NCBI taxonomy): domain Eukaryota; kingdom Metazoa; phylum Arthropoda; class Insecta; order Lepidoptera; family Crambidae; genus Elophila; species Elophila nymphaeata. The sequence goes on from OY039068.1 coordinate 19,086,939, forward strand.
AGCGATAAGTGCAATAGGTATAAAATGTATATAGCCAATGTGTTTTAAAATAAATTAAGTGAACTACCGATGAGACTTTTACTTCCAAAAGAAACAACAAGAACCTTTCTACAACCTAGCTTCACTTCACAACATTCATACAGTCCACAACAGTTTCCTGGTCCTTCGAGCCGGATTTTAAGAACTTAATTGAAGAAACCCGCGCCAGGACACAACAGTTTCCTGGTTTCATCGCTCACCATATTTAATGCAAGAAAAAATGGTGAGGACACGCTCTCAAGAACGCGTACCAAAAACAGTGTTTACCGATCCTCCGCGTTCTCCGTCGGCAAACGCAAGCCAAAGCGCGGCACGTTCGGGTGGTTTGATCGACGCCACTCTTCGCGACCGACTTGAGGCATCAAGCAACGCACCTGCGGACTACAACAGAGACGCGACTGTCGCCATGGGCGCCGAGGGGGGGGGCTATAGCGCCGAAGCGCTGCACACCTCTGCGCACCTTTCGCGTCTCTCTCGTCCGAGCGAAGCTCTACGCGCTGAGTCACCACGTCGCCCGTCACCTTCGAGGTCCAGAGCATCACGAAGATCGACTAGCAGCGCCGTGGCCCGCATACGGAACGCACAATTGGAAACGGAAGAGCGACTAGCAGAAATACGGAAGAAAGAACTCGCATTTGAAACAGAAATAAGGAAGAAAGAACTCGCAATTGAAACAGAAATAAGGAAGAAAGAACTCGCAATTGAAACAAGTCTCATCAGGAAGAGGTTAGCCGTCGACATCGAGAACATTCGAGAAGAAGAAGTCGACGTAGAAGGTTCGTGCGTCGCCGACATCAACGAGCGCATCGATAGCTGGCTGCAACAGAACGTCGAAATTCCCTCCGTGCGACGGGGGGAGAGAATTACTCCGGGACACAAGGCGCCTACAACCGACGACGCCGTCCCTACGCAGGCGCTGCGGACCCCGTTGACCGCACGGGGGGAGCAACCGACATACGCAACCCAGCGGCACCACGAACGGGTGCACTTCGATGAAAACGACGCTCGCCGACCGCGATCACCGACGCCAACACGACGACAGAAGGGGATCGAGCAACTCACAGAAGCGTTCGAGAGGATGTCCCGGGTGCGCCCCGCGCCCCGGCAGGCCACCGAGTTGCCAACATTCTCCGGCGCCGTCAACGAGTGGCTACCCTTCAAAGCGGCGATGATAGAATCCACCGCCACTTACAATTTCGCGCCCACCGAGAACATGGCCCGCCTTCGAAACTGTCTACGAGGGGAAGCTCGCGAAGCAGTCGCCGGTCTCCTGTGTACCGTATCAACCCCCGCACAAGTAATGCGCACACTGGAACAATGCTTCGGTCGCCCAGAGTTCATCATAGACAAGGCGATGGAAGACTTGCGCCGCCTGCCGCGCCTGGGGAGCTCCGCCAACGAAATCAACACGTTCGCAGTAAAACTCCAAAACATCGTATGTGTGCTACAAAACATAGATCGCCGTGACTATCTACACTACCCGATGCTGCCGAGGGAGGTACTGGAGAAGCTGAGCCCCTACTTGCGCGCCCGGTGGTGCGACTACGCGAAACAACGCATGCGCAGCAGCGACCCACAACTCGTCTTGCTGTCACAGTTCCTGATGGAGGAAGCGGACCTGGCGCTACAGTTTACGTACTCGTCGCACCCGGTTGCGGCTGCGATACCGAAGACGTCCCGACTAGCAACATCGGCTCCGACGGGCGCCGTGAAGAAGAAGGTCAACATATATACAACTACTGCAGACACCGCATTTCCTGTGAAGAAGACGGACGCCACAGCACCGCCGCAAGAAAGAAAATACGTGTGTACGAGCTGCAACGAAGAACATCTGCTGCCAAACTGCAAGAAGTTTCGAGCAGCCAGCGTCGACGAAAGATGGAAGATTGTCGAGGACAACGGCGTGTGCTTCAAGTGTCTGGAGAGCCGCCACCGACGTCAACGCTGCAACAGGGGAGGGTGCGGTCTGAACGAGTGCCGCCGCCCCCACCACCGCCTGCTACACTTCGAAGAAAGAAGAGAAGAATCCAGGACGCCGGAACACGCCGCTGCCACTGCCGCCGAAGAGAACGTGTCAGTAGCTGTCGCTGCCGCCGAAGAGAACGTGTCAGTAGCTGTCGCCGCCGCCGAAGACAGAAGCATGGTGCTGCTGAAGGTGGTTCCGGTCACCGTCGGAGGCCCGGAGGGGGAAGCTGACACCTACGCGCTACTGGACGAAGGCTCTACCGTGTCGCTGATGGAAGAGGAACTGGCAAGACGACTGGGATTCAAGGGGCCTACGCGACCGCTTCACATCCACGGCGCGACATCCAGCAGCCGAGAAGTCAACAGCCAGCTCATCGAGGCAGAGATCAAGAGCAAGAGAGGCGCCGACAGTCACCGGGTGAAGATGCGCACCACACAGCAACTGGTACTGCACAGTCAAGCAGTACCGGCCACGCTGCTGAGTCATGCGCACCTCCAGGATTTGAACAAAGAAGAAGTCTGCTACAAGAAGACGAAGCCGCAGCTGCTGATAGGCGCCGACAATTGGCACCTCATCGTGTCACGGCGAGTTAAGATGGGCCGAAAGAACGAACCGGCCGCTTCTCTCACCGAACTCGGTTGGACGATCCACGGCACTGTACCGCGGTCTTTATATGACAGAGACTGCGCGTCGATATTGCACATGTTCACACCGAACCACAGCGACGCAGAGAACGAACGACTGGAAAGAATAGTCGAAGAACATTTCGAAATCGACGCGCCGGGGGTCGCGGACTCCGAACGACAAGCCGTCGAGATCTTTGAAGCCACCGCCCGACGAGTAGACGGCCGCTTCGAGGTACAACTACCGTGGCGCCGGGACGATGTCGCCACACTGCCAAGTTGCAACGCCGCACTTGGACGATTGCAACCAATCGAAAAGAAGTTTGAACGAGAGCCAGGCTTCGCTTCGCAATACGAACACGAAGTTGAGGCACTGCTGATGAAGCCATGCGACGGGACCGAAGAGAGCAGCAAGAGGCAGTGGTACCTACCGCACTTCACGGTTTTCGATCCCAACAAACCGGGGAAGCTGCGCCTGGTATTCGACGCCGCGCTGCGCATCAGCATCAGAGACGAGGTGAACTTCGTGCACGCACAAGCAGGGTTCAAGCTGCGCGGGTGGAACTCCAATGCACGCGCAGTCAGAGAACACATCGAAACGGGGCTCCGATCGAACAACCCCACCTGCCTGGCGCCGGCACCAGACAAGACACTCGGCCTGTTGTGTGACGCTAAGCTAGATCAGCTGGCTTTCAACACGACGCTACACAGAGTTCCAGAGGAGGTCATCGGGCGACAGCGCACACCAACAAAGCGCGAAGCCCTATGTGCGGTCATGTCGCTATACGACCCGCTGGGCCTGCTGAGCCATTTCACGATACGAGCCAAGATCACACTGCAGGATCTTTGGAGACACAAACTTGGATGGGACGAGCCCCTGCCTGACGCCGAAGCTGACGACCTCGCATGCTGGTTGCGAACGCTACGAGGCAGCGTCGCGCAATTACGCCTGCCACGCTGGTACGGAGCCGCCGAACAGAGAGAGCTGCACGTCTTCTGCGATGCAAGCGAGCAAGCCTACGCCGCCGCTGCATACTGGAGGACGCGACGCATCGACGGCACCATCAACGTCACCCTGGCCGCAGCCAAGGCCAAGGTGGCCCCCATCAAGACACAAAGTATACCCCGCCTAGAGCTACAGGCGGCGGTCATAGGAACGCGCCTCGCCGACGCTGTCGTCACCGAGCATGAGTGGGTACCAGATCGCACTGTCTACTGGACTGACAGCCGCACGGTGCTACACTGCATACGACGCAACGCACGACGCTACACGCCTTTCGTCGCGCACCATCTGGGGGAGATAGCCGAACGCACCGAGCCCGAACCCTGGCGATGGGTGCCTACCCTGCACAACGTAGCTGACGACGCCACGCACACATCAAGCAAGCCCATAGCCGCCAACGACAGGTGGTTCGACGGGCCTGCCTTCCTGCTTGGACCAGAGGACACTTGGCCAATAGAAAAGGAAGCCGAGAAGATGTGGATCCAAAGGGCACAGCAAGACAGCTTCGAAGCGAAGATCCGAAGCCTACAGGATGGGAAGGGAATCACCCGGTCCAGCCCGCTATACAAGCTGGACCCCACCCTGCGGGACAGCGTGCTGCGCTTGAACGGACGGATCGCCGACGTACCTCGCGACATGAGAGAGCCTACGATCCTGACCGGCATGCACCTTTTTACAGGCCTGCTGGTGATGAAGAAGCACCGACAAGCACACCACGCCGATCGAGAGGAACTTGGCCAGCGACACCGCACAAGTTGGCGATTTATCCCTCCTGGGGCTCCTAATATGGGGGGAGCCTGGGAGCGCCTGGTGCGGTTAGTGAAGGTCGCGCTGACCAGCGTCCTGCACGAGAAGACACCAACCGAAGAAGTGCTAGCAACAGTGCTAGCCGAGGCCGAGCACAGTATCAACGCTCGGCCCCTCACCCACGTTTCCGTCGATCCTCATGATCCGGAGGCGCTGACACCGAACCATTTCCTGTTGGGAACCTCCATGGGCCTACCACACACGGGACCCTGCGACCCAGCCGATCGACGCGTCTGGCGAGCGAGTCAAGCGCTTGCCAACGAATTTTGGCGGAGATGGGTGCGCGAGTACCTTCCTACACTCGTGCCCCGTCAAGCTGCCGCCACACCTGGAGAGAAGCAACTCCAACGAGGCGACTTAGTCGTGATCGCCGACCCCAACCTGCCACGAAACGTATGGCCCCGAGGAGAGGTCATCGAGGTGCACCCAGGCCCCGACGGCCGAGTGCGCTCCGCCGACGTCCGCACACGAGGAGGGATCCTGCGACGTCCAACTACCAAGCTCGCCGTCCTCCCAGTGAAAGATGGCTGCGACGAGTCTACGCCGGGGGGAGAGCTGTAGAGGACAGCGCGCCGCGATCGGTCTACCAGTCACTAACTGCAATACCTCCGTCCGATATACCCTCCCGTTTTTGGAACTCAAGGTTGAATCTTGTAATCGATCGTTGAGACTAGCGATAAGTGCAATAGGTATAAAATGTATATAGCCAATGTGTTTTAAAATAAATTAAGTGAACTACCGATGAGACTTTTACTTCCAAAAGAAACAACAAGAACCTTTCTACAACCTAGCTTCACTTCACAACATTCATACAGTCCACAACAAGTGTCATCCAGTAGCAGGGTTGCCAGGTGTTTGGTTTTCTACCGAACCGTTCAGTATTTTAGCACCGTGTTCGGTGTTCGTTATGACAAAAATACCAGCCACACGCTCGACGAGTGAAAAGACGAGAAAGGAGGCAGAGACGTAGTATGGCAACCTTACTCGTCATGCCGCACGTCATGCTCCTCGTACTGCCCAGCGCTCTTTTGTCGGGTTTTTTGTGCGCGAGTGAAAGGATCGGTAATAGTGTGCAAAAAAAAAAGGTCCTTTACCTTTTTTTTGCTCACTGTTCGGATTTTTTTGAAAAAACCTGGCAACCCGGTCTGTAGTAGGTGTAATTACTATGCTCAGTTGCTAAGGTACAGTAGCGGCTCCAGATCTTGCCTAACTAATAGTTGCCGTAGAACCATACCTAATAAATGCTAACGAGCTATGTTAAAGGCCCATTGTGACATTGTCTATAGGCAAAACTCTGATATTCATCTAATTTCTGATCCCAACCGACTTCTCACTAAGCGACTTTATGATAACGCTCAGCGAGCTACTCGTACGGAACGATGGTTCTTGATACGTGAGGTTTAATCATTAAATGGATTCAATAGTCACAACCTGCATCTTAGATTACCACATAAGCTTTAAAGGGTAAGCTGGCAATAAAGCCAAATTAACGGTTAATATATTCGTAAGTTCTGAATCAAATCATGCTACACAGGAAATTTTAAATACTTAAAAAAGATTCTTTCGAAAGATTTTAAAATATTTGGAAGAAAGGATCAATAAAAAAAACAACGTACTGATATTAGATAGTTTCGTACATACAAAACTATCCAATATCTGATACTGATATTAGATAGTTTTGTATCATACATACCAAACTATCTAATATCAGTACGTATATACCTACATAAAATCGTTAAGATTTTTATTGATGACATTGATGGATATCAAAAATCAATCAAGAACTTAAAGATTTTCTGTAAACATATACCTTTTCATATATCATATGACCATAAAAGTAAAGACATATTATTTATATCACAAGTTTCCAATACGTAATTTGATACATTGGAACACGCAACTTTTTAATTAAATTATTTCCCAAGAAATTATTATAAAAAAGGTAGAAGGTTATCCAGCAGAGCTTAAATTCCTTGTAAGGAAAAACGCAACCCTCCCTTCGCTCAGAGAAGATTAAAAGACGTCCGTCCAGATCAAAGCATTGACGCAAGCGCTAATATTAAAAATATTACCCCGACCGCACATAAATGGATAGGACAGGTGGTGTATTTACGGAGTATACTTTTATCTTCCAGTGCCCGAAATCCTGAAAAGGGATACGAGTTGAATAATGAAACACTGAAAGGGCAACACAAAAATGCGCAAGCTAATATTGTTAAGCACTCTGCAGACCACCTGAGCACAAAGAGTTTGATGATGGAAGTTTTTAGTAGTTACTTGTAATGTTTAGTGATTAGGTCCGAAAACGCAAATATTAGTCTATAGGTAGCGCAGAACAAAGAAGAAAAAAATAATATTTTTTGCGACTGTAAACGGCCAGTTGCACTAAGTTTTGCGTTAAAAGGTAACATAAAAGTCATAATTATTCCTAGGAATGGGGTTCCATTTTTAAATATAATGTTATTTTTTTACGAAATTGAAAAAAGTGCCTACTCGGTCCAACCGGCCTGTTAGACTATTTAGGTGAACTTCAATGAAATGAATTATTATTATAATAATGACCATAACCTAGCTACTGTTTAATTAATTTCCAATATTATACTATAGCTATATTATAAAGCTTCAAACCTATTCAGAAATTTTGTCAGCTTTTCTCAGTCTGCTGTGAACCACTTTACATTATATAAAAGAGTATTCCATAGACCACCTGAGGCTAAAATTCTAACGATGCTTTCGTCATTAGACTTAAGTATTCATAATATTTTGACTATGTTATATCTATCATAATGGTCATCTTTATTTTATTTTATAGATTTATCAAAAAAATAAAGTCTGTGGAGAAAGGCGCTAAATGCAAATAAAAAGGAATATTGTGAAATAAATTATTAAGGAGTCCAGTAACATCTAGATATCTCAGCTAAGATGTTAATTTTTTTTCAGAGTAGACAAGTTCCTAAATTTTTTTTTATGTTACGAGATGGCAAACAAGCTTGCGGCCCACCTGATGTTAAGTGGTCACCGCCGCCTATAGACACTTGCAATATTAAGTGTAAATCACTTAACACCACAAGTGCGTCAGCCATCCTGGGGACTAAGATGATATGCCCTCCATGCTCAGTAATTACACTGGCTACCTTTCCCTTCAATCCGAAACACAGCGAACTGCTTCACGGCAGAAATAAGAAAGGCGGTGGTACCTACCCAGACGACCCTACATATAGGTCTACCACCTAGTAAAAATCTCATCTATGTATCATAGGATCACCGAATATAATAAATTAGGCTAGATTTAAGTAATCGTGTAAATTCTTATTCATTTCATAGCTGTGATATTTATCCGCCTCCATAGCGTAGTGTGAGGACACATCACCAATCGAAAGTGTGATACCTGCCTTGCTAGCTATCAAAATTTATCATGATAAAACAGGTGTTTACAACATTATTGTGTGTATTTTGCCTGTGTTGCTGATGCCGGTGTTGCTGATGCCGGAAGCCGTATGAAGCCGGCAGAGTAAAATATCATCGCCCCATATCCTTCAATGGGTGTCGTAGAAGGCGATTAATGGACCAGAGAAAGGGGTATTGATCACCTTATATTTCGTCCACCAATCTGCATTGGGCAAGCGTGGTGGACAGTAGTCCACCACGCTTGCCTTAGGCAGTAGCCTAAACCTCCTTCGATGACAAGGAGAGGCCTTGTGTCCCAGCAGTGGGTCGAGTTATAAAGGCTGTTATGATATGATGTTCATTATTGTGTTCCAACAGCAAGTGATATGATAGCTAACCCCTTAGTGGTTAACGGTTACAATTGATGCTCTCTTCCACCCACTAACCACCACTAAACATGAGATGAAATGAAGGCAAAAAGCTTCCCGATAAATGTCATAGCTCACTTATCAGTTCGGAACCGTATCGCCTCTTTTAACAGACTTCAAAAAGGAGGTTCTCAATTCGACTGTATGTTTTTACTACGAAATAGTGGCGATGCGCTACCGTAGCCGTTTCGTAGTCACCGTTCCGTAGCGTTCGTAGCAAAAACAGAGGCGTTCTCTTTCCGAGCTGATAAGTGTGTTACGACCATAAGGATTAAAAAATAACATATTAGTATTTACAGTTTGTATCAATGTAACAAATTAGTCTTGGCCTTGCTTATGCGTTGTGGTGCAAGTTATGAACGTGTTTTGGATAATATTTAAATCGGAAGGTGTGTACTATGTTTTAGAATGATAAAAATGGCATTTGTTTCTGACCAGGGCTAACCCGGGTCGAGAAGGCCCCGCTAATGGCGGCCCCAAACGCCAATTATATCAATTAAATACTTTACGACTACAGTCCGTTCTGCCACTTTTTATTTCGGCCTCCTTCAATTACCTACTTAACTTACCCACTCTGGGTAATTACCAGGAGTATATTTAACCGTATCGGAAATATACACACATTAGGGATAAGATAATTTATTTTAATTTGTTTGATTACCTTTTCACTTTCTGTTCGTCGAAGAATGAGCGCAAGGCAAAAAAAAAGAATTTAAGAACCAAAGATATTTTTTCATGGCAATAAACATTTAGAATTTTAGTGATATAATCAATCCGTTCCTTTTTTCATTTACTAGATTATATCTTATATGTATAAACGTACGCCGTGCATAAAAGGTATTTTACCGCTTTTTAATGTCGTGTCGTTTATGGGTCCAACACTGCTAGTATGGTCCAGGAATGAGACACAGATTTTTTAGTGATAATGGTAAGGAAGAGGCACTAATTTTATAGTGCCTTGATATAATTTTAAGTACGTATGTATTAATAGAGGTACCATTTATGGCCCAAGCTAAGGTCCAGAGCAAGACCCTTGTACTTTGATATTTGTTTTCTAGGACACGTTCAGCAATAGAATGAGTCAAAAAGCGCGAAAATTAACCAAACGTCATGAGTAATTTTGAATGATTAACTGTTTTTTAAATATTGCCAGTAATTATTACGATAGTACTATATCATGACAATGTTATAGTACCACGTTCAGCTAATGTTATTAATTAGTTAAACCCTGATTTTAATTTCTAATTTCACTTTTCCTTTTTTTATTTTACTGTGTGAGCTTTATAATAAATACGGGACGAGATCATTTGGTTAACTTCAAACGATTAGAAATTTTATATCATTAGAGGAAATAATTTTATGATTGTTACATTGTTGATGCAGTGTACCTATAACGTTTTGTTTATTGTGTTGTAGTGGTGAATGCTCTATGAAAGTAAAACTTGAGTTGAGCACGAGTATTTATTATAAATTATAAAGATCACACTTTACCGAACGGGCACCGATAAGCAACTCAAGCAGGCTTATAAATAATTTTCCTTCCTACCCTAATTTTCGTTATAATATAGACGTACCCGTCTTAGGTTACGCTGCAAATAAAACCTAAAGGTCTGTCTAAGATGAAATATAATTATACCGTAGCAATTTGCACTCAAAAAGAAGTCCGTGAAATGGGCGACAGGAGTGAAGAGTCTCGTCTAAAGTATTTAATTATGGAGAGATTCTCGACCGTTTGCATCGGTTACGCTTGCCCTTATAATTTACAATAAGAGATTTTTACCTTCAGCTGTATTTACAAATTTTAATTATACGTATGGTTTGGATTTTTATTATTATACAATAATGCTTAAAAGGTCACATTAAGGTGTAATGTAACTGTTTTATTAAACTTATTAAAATATATATTGCTAAATGACATGTCACCATTTTTTTTAAATAAATAGAAAATAATACATTTAATAATTTGTTTGTATTCATAAGTAATGTGCATATTTATACAATAGTTCAAATATAGCTAAATAGCCGTAGGAAAATCTTATTTTATTTAAGTTATCTCTGTTTATTCAAGTTAGCAAAGTGTAGTTCTTATTTTGGAATAATTTCTAAGCTAAAGCTTAAATATTTTCCTTTTAAATCTTTCCTGTTAAACCTGTTAAACCAGCTAAGATTTTTTCTTTAAAGAAATAGTGATGTTGGAAGAAACTCTCTGGAAAGTGCCAATTTCCAACTCTATGGAAGAAACTTAGCTTGTGTGTATTATCTACTTATACAAAACTGTTTTACGGGTTCCGTACCCAAAGGGTAAAACGAGACCCTATTACTAAGACTCTCGATGTCCGTCCGTCCGTCTGTCACCACACAGAAATAATAATTAACGTATCTCCGTATCTCATGAACCGTAATAGTTAGACAGTTGAAATTTTCACAGATATTTCTGTTGCCGCTATAAAAACAAATACAAATAAACATAAAATAAAATAAATATTTAAGGAGGCTCCCATATAACAAATGTGATGCTTTTTCTTGTTTTTGCTCGATATTGACACAGATAATATAATACTATATATTGATAACGGCAATAGGTAAGTAGACGCTTGAAATATTCACTATAAATTAATAAACCCATATAACAAACGTGATTTTTTTTGCCGTTTTTTATAGATAATGATACGGAACCCTCGTGCGCAAGTTCGACTTGCACTTGGACGGTTTTGTTATATTACCTTATCATGAATGAATGATTATCCTGCTATTTGCACATAATTAAAATATGATCTAGTGACAAATTCTTAGTTTCTGTGTTCTGTGGTCGTACTAATACATATTATAAACACGAAAATTTGTATGGACGTCTGGATGGATTTATGTTTATTAATCTTTCACACAAAAACTGCTAATTGGATTTTAATGAAACTTTATAATAATATAGCTCATACATCAGAATAATATATATGCTATAATTTGTACTAATCCTGCTAGAACAAAGTCGCGGTTAGAAGCTAGTCAATAATAATTTTATTGTTTGGTAAATCTTAGCTTAACCATATAACATACTCGTACCTAAAATATAATAAGTTTATGTTCTTTAGTAGACATTAAAACGTATTCTAAGTTTAAATAAGCTTGAAATTAAAAAAGTCTTGAGTGGACTGGAATATAAAAGTTTATTGCATCTAACTAAGCTCACCTAAAATAATTGCAAACTACGATTAAACCGTCCTCACTATGTCTACTAAAATATTGCGAATATTACAAGAAAAATAAATACATTGTATAGTTATGCAATTAAAAGTAATTTACGCCTCTTACATAAGTAATTTAATTGTAAGGGACTTTTACTATACTTTCCTACATAAACAGAGTTATCGTATGTAGGTTTACAGTATTTAAAGTGGGCTATCCATGCTAACAGAGTCATATAATTACTATAGTGCTATCAAGGTGCTATCAAAAATTCAAAATTGTTAATTAAATTATAAAATTCATACAAATAGTTGGGTCAGTAAAATAAAATGTATGGGAAAATTCGAGATAAATTTTTCGACTCTATTTTCCTCCGTGTTTCGGAAGTAGGGTTGCCAACTTTTGTATACAAGAAATAAAATATATTTAGGTCTGATAAGGAAAATAAACAGTATTATAAATAATTAACAATGTTTTATTTTAATGTTTTAAAGATTTATTTTAAAAAGCCTCTTTAGGCCTCGTCACAATCAATGCTGAAAGCAGTATTTTGTATAAATACTATATTTTTGTTCAACAAAAAAGTATAATGGATTGAAAAACAGTATAATATTGTTTTTAACAGTATAGTTGGCAACCCTATTCGGAAGGCACTTTACGCTGGTAGTCCCTGCTGTTGTGATATTTTAGATTTAGATTGCTGAAGGATAACAGTCATTCCCAAGGACGGTAGGTGTCAGGTGGCCGGCCGGCCGGCCGTAAAAGTCAAATCTAAACACTATAGGCGTCGGTGGCGTAGTTTGTAAGTACGTTGTCTCCCACCCGTGAAGCACCGGTCCGAACCCCGCCACGTACCAATGTGTTCTCAAATTTTTAATTCATATGTACGTTTAACCGAAGCTTTTACGGTAAAGGAAAACATCGCGAGGAAAGCTGCACACACCTACGAAGAAATTCTTAGGTTGTGTGTGAAGTCGACTAACCCGCACTTGGCCAGCGTGAATGACTAAGGCCTAATCGCTCTTAATGTGGGGTAGGCTCGAGCCCCTCGGTGGGGATATTATATGTATAAGCTGTTGATGATGATGATGATAAAATCCTATAGCGGTATGTCGATGGCAAGACACAATGCACCGACCCCAGATAATTTGGGAGCAGACTAAGAGAAAGAATTTAGAATTTTCGATATGCTGCTATGGTGATTATAGCTACCTACTACATATGTTATGTGACAATTTTACAGAATGTTACCTTTTGGGTTAGCTCTTTGTGTAGGCGGCAGGCCGACAACCTCTCATTATTTTGCGGGTAGGTACTGATTATTCTATACTGCCAGATGTGGCGTTATGTGTAACCAAATTTTCTTAAAGCTCTGCTCAACCCTTTTTAGGATTATGTTACTCGTAGTATGATACAATCATCATCAGAAGTAGATTAACACTTTAGTACCATATCATATCAACGCAGCGCTTAATAACTGCCACCATTATGTATGGATGACTATTATGACAAGGTACTAAACGGTTAACTACTGCTGCTGACCGTACGAAACATCCTTTAGCTTTACCGCGCTGGAGAGATATATAAATAAGTTTATTCCATCTAATCTCGACCTAAAAAGAATTGCATGGAACGTTGAACCCGCTAATTCCATATCCACTTGAGCTAGCCAGGACTACAAAGAAAGAAGACACTATTTCGGCTGCACTAACGACCTCATTACCCCGGCTAAGGTGCCCCAGCTACCGAGCACACGTGCCTCCAGCTAGACACTGTTTATAAGGATTTTTATAATTATGCAGGACGTCTGACATACCGCGGTGGCTAGTAAAAATAGTTTTTTGAAGAGATCTTCTAATATTTTAACCGACTACGGCAAACTCAAAGGGAAGGGTTATGATTTTAACAGTCTACGTACGAGTATGTATGTTTGTTTCTAAGTGTATTCTTTCGTAGCGTCTAAATTGATCCTTTTTTAATGAATAAGTTGTCAAGACAATATAGATTCGTTATTATGATCCAGGTAACATTATGCTACATTTTAACCGATTTTAGCTCATAAACTCCGATTTAAACCGATTTGATTCCTTTTTTTCCGTAGTCAGGTAATAGTTTTTTAAACATTTTGCTTGTTTAAGGAATCCTAAATTAAACATCAGTTTGTTATGTTTTAATTGCTATGAAATTACCTTTTTCTATTAAGAGTTTTAAAGAAAATGCATTGTGCGACAAACTAGTGTATAATTAACTATGTTATATATACCATTTGCATGGCCACAATTGCAACATTACCTTTGTAAAATCTGTCCCACTATGAAAATCATTGGGTTTCCAATTTCGTATACATTTTGTTTTATTGACCAAACTGTGTATATGGAGAAATTTGAAATTTATTCTACAATTTTGTTTTTTTGGTATCACCATAGTATTTATATTCATATATTAGCATCGGTAGGCTTGATATAACATGTATCAGCACCCTGCTATGTTTCATCTGACGCCATTTCGCTAAGCGAACTGGTTTCCATGATGACCACGCATAATGCAACCATCCAATGACAAAGCACTTCTGGGAACCGGCCGGGAATACATATGGATGAACTGATGATCGGAATCGTTTGAGTTTCTATTCGCAAAAACCGAGAAATGAATTGGTGCTTCGTTCCTGGTTAAAACCAACTTTTTGAAACTTTTTGTACAATCTGAAACGTAGGTAGTAATTTTTTCATTGCATCATTAGTAGGTACCAATTTTATAAATTATTATTGACATTTTTGACCATTGAGAAACGTCTAACCTACAGTGTTATTCTTTTTTTATACTACGAAATGGCAAACAAGCTTGTGGCCCACCTGATGTTAAGTGATTACCGTCGCCTATAGACACTTGCAATATTAAGGGTAAATCACTCAACATTGCAAGTTTGTTGCCATCCTTCGGACTAAGATGATATGCCTTCCATGCCCAGTAATTACACTGGCTACCCTTCTCTTCAATCCGAAACACAGCGAACTGTTTCACGGCAGAAATAAGAAAAGGCGGTGTTACCTACCCAGACGACCCTACATATGGATCTAACACCTCGTAAAATTCAAATTTTTAATAATAGTTTTGTCGGGTAAACAGCAGAAAACTAAATCAACTTTGGTATTCTATAAAGACCAAGGCTTTATTCAACCCCGCTGGCCAAGTGCGGGTTGGTCGACTTCACACACAACCTAATAATTTCATCATGCCTGCAGGTTTCCTCACGATGTTTTCCTTCACCGTAAAAGCGTCGATTAAACGTACATTTATGAATTTGAAAACACGAATTTAAGTCTTCCGAAGTAGGAGGACATCCATAAAGTACGTCACACTAATTTCCTAATATTTTGACCCTCCCCCGTCCTTTGTTTCACAGTTGGTCACATACAGTGCCTGGGACTTGTGACCACAAGGTGTAGATTTACGGGCATTATGATGCATCAGCACTCACCACCACTGCTTCGGCCTCTCTGTCCCTGCCTAACCAAACCCGATAAGACACCGTTAGCGCCGTTTTCGATACGCGTTCTAATATGGAACTAACGGAATGTCTGGATCTAGAAATTTAGCATTTTAACTCTTAGATGTAAGTATTAGATTTTGAAATGTGACGTCACGAAACTTAGCACCCTTCCCACCAGTTCCCACCCCTTGTCACACACCTAGGGCAGTACCAACAACTTAAAGAAGCTAGAAGACCACATTGTATTTCTGTCAGTGAGCAAATTGCCGTTAGGGTTAGAGTTGCCAAGTTAAAGTGGGAGTTATGATAACAGCACTTCAGTGTTGCAATCATCTATAGCCTACGGGAACCGCTTACTATCATGCAAGCCGTAGGCGTGTTGGCAACCATAAAGCTTAAAAACATACATTACAAATAAATTCTATCAGAATACCATAATTAATTTAGTATTTACCAATAGAAACGTGTGTTTATCTTCAGTACGATTGTTACTCATCATATTTAAAAAAAAAATCTTTTACACAGGCTGGTTAAACAGATTAGATCCACTTGTCTGCAGGATGAAGCTATGCATTCGTCTTCATTACTGTATTTTATGAAAAAAAAAATGTTTTACACAAATAACTACAAACATGTCTAATGTAGTTGAATATAACCTAATGAAAATGAAAGGGCATAACTTATGCGTATACAGCTTCTAATAGAAAGGATCCGTATAATTTAATACTTATATTATATCTTAAACAATTACGTGCATAATATAGAAGCTATGGTTTGCTCTGAGATGTATACGAATGAATAGGGTTGTAAGTTCAAAGAAAAATATCGTATAAAGATACATTCACCGGCACGGAAACTTGGCCAAGTCAAATTTTTGACATGGTTCGTGCTTATAATTTTTTTAGTCACTAAATTAATGTTAACATATACCGGCTATCCCGGCCACGTGTTGCTGTGGTAATTTCATACTACTGTCCTATAACATTGAATTTGCAATAAAAAAAAATTGATTCTTCAATTGACATGTTCACGTGTAATTGAAGTCGAGCTACTCGTTGCTGTCTGAGCAGTTCCGCCGCGGACCGCGCTCTGGTCTGCGTACCTTTAAAACCTCCTACCTTCCTCTTCTTAATGTACGCTCGCTGATATTCACACCTCTCGTATTTTGGAGCCGCTCAGGGATTTCAACGGCAGTGAAGTAACCGCCACTTCAAATTTCTATGACGAAAAACCAATCATCCTGAGCTTACATCTCCACTGCCTGGCCGGAGGGAGTAGCTGCCTGTCTCCTGGTATCGTTTCAAGGCATATTGCATTGATGAGCGCGGAACGTTTAGTGTTCGTAGAACGTTCTTTCTTTCTTTCAATAGCTACCTTACGTCGTGTCTTGAATTCCTGAAGCTACGGCTTGTGCAACTTACTAAGGTTAGCATCAAAACGGTTAAATCTTAAATTGAATCCACTAAATTACAAACGTTCAGTACCACTCTTGTTTGCTCAATATTCCCGTGTCTGATTAAATTTAAAAACTGAACTCATAACACTATCCCAATAATCATGAATTTCCGTCTTGAAATAAAGCTAAACATGTATTTGACCTTTCTCTATTTGTAAAAATAAAAATAATAATAATATACTTCCAACTTTTACCACCACGCGATAAGAGCTTGGTCAATTATGCGTACTGGTGAATAATTTAAAAGGAAATAGGTATACTCGTAGAATCATTAGTAGCCTAGTAGTTTTTTACTACCAAATTTGGCTCGGCAGAATTTACCACATCCATAATCTAGGGGTCCAACCACCGAAATTAGATCCAGCTCGCCTAGCATGACCACCGAAACACGATATGATATAGCCATTTATCGCTTTAAATTATCAAAAATCTTGGGATAAAACCACCATCTTGAAATTTTATCGAAAGTGCGAATATTACATGTTAGCAGTTCGATAAAATTTCAAGATGGCGGTTTTATACAATGATTTTTGACAGCTCATAGCGATAAATGACTATATCATATCGTATTTCGGTGGTCATGCTAGGCGGGCAGATGTCTGGGAATCAATCCCAAGGATACTTATTCTGTTGCCATATTGGCACAGTCAATAGAACTGTGGTATAACGTCATTGTGTACCGAAAGTTAATGATAAGATAGACAGTCCCTCAGTGTTGGTGCCCAGCTCGCTTCCACTTTCAACCTTATCATCACATGATAATAAAGGTCAAAATCTTCCCAGTTAAACATAAATAAGGAACGAGAATACTTCAAATCTGCAAAAAAGGTGTAGGTAGAGCAAATGTATTTTGCTTTCTCTAATGCACATTCGAGTTATTCACTGACAGCACCGTGTTACCTCCTAGACATTCAAAAGAGGCGTGAAGAAGCACCTTGCAGGTCGGAAAGGCGAGGGTGGCTAGCGGTTACAGTATCTTACTATAGCTATCTAGGCACTTCTGGTGAAATGGAGTCATTTAATAGATTTTAAAAATATTTCACAGTTTTCATTTTCAAATATATTTTAGTAAAAAAAATACAAAAACGGATCCATGAAAGGATCGTTAAAGAACAATCAAAGAAATTATTGATACCTATATCTAAACCTATTTACAATTTATAATCCATTATACAAAATATAATATTCAGTGCGTAACATACAACTACATACAGTCGAATATAGAAACTCAGCTCCTTTTTTTAAAGTCGCTAAAATATAAAGAAATATCTATGTACAATAATCTGAGTCAGCCCTAAATTTGGACCCCATTGCTTCGCTCGTTACTCGTTGAATGCCGTGTAATTGAGGCTCTGTGCTTCTTCAAATGTTACGCCTTTTCGGTGACCGTTGATGGTTTAAATGGAAAGACTTCCACAGAACTGCTGCTTAATGTTTCAGATTCCCTTGCAAAAGTTTGCTTCACATTTTGAAACGAGGATAAGATAATTTTAACTTTAAATTTGCGAAACTCATCTTATCTTGTTATCTAGCCACAAGTAAGCTCTTTGACACAGTAGGACCTTTTGTCTTTTTCCTTATCCCTTTACACTCCTTAAAAATAGAAAATATCCTTACTCATAAAAATTATACTGTTTTAGGCCCGTATTACAGAATGACACTCAGAAGTCAAACATGTCTTGAGAATCATTTGTCACTTTCTATCACGCACAAAGTGATAGAGACGTAGGACACTCAAGTCGGCGTTCATTCTTGAAACTTATTCAATAATACGAACATTAGACTTCGATATAAATAATAAAATTGTATTAAAAATATACCATAAGAGGGTTGATGACTCAAAAATTCTGCTTAGACCGTCAGATGGAACACGAAAAATATTGGACACGTATTTTTTTCTTTTATCATGTTATTATCAACGTCACGCTTTTGTACTTTTTATAGAAAAGTAACATCACAACCCCATACTCCTGAACCTAAATGCTCTAATCTTTTTAAAATATACATATTTGAGTAAGTAAAAAATACGTGTCTAAAATTTTTTGGTAATCCATCTGACGGTCTTGATAAAATTAATATATTTTTACCCAATCATCATTCCTATTGACACATCGTCTATAGTGTTTTAGTATACATAAGCTACTGCGAATGCTTACAGTAAGGCGGGCTGTATATCTGTTTGCTACCATTTTTAATTTTGTTTGTTTGCTTACCAGATTTAACCAAAAAAATATTCAAATTTTAAGATTGTGCATTCGATTTTTCAAAATCTACACAATCGCTGAAAAACGGCGGGATTTAGATACACTCTTGTCTGTGTGCGTAACCTTCGCTCTAATTTTATTACCACGAATCATTTTAATACTTTTATAACCTCATAATAAGTAATAACCTTCAAAATTAGGTCTGAAAAAACCCACAAAATTTTAAAAGATTTTGACGTAAATTGAGTGCACGCTCATTGCAAATTCTTCAAAATTGTATTCACACTTTAAGTTTTTATAAATTAATATTGGACAACGACATAATAACCGTGAGTGAAGTTGAAATGCGTATTTCGTCGTCGGATACGCTGCAAAAGCCCAAACATCCATTGTGCGTGTATGACGGCGATGTTCCAAACCGGCACCTGCACAGACGCTATACTTGCTGGACTGGTAGGTAGGTACGAAGACGGCGGGTCAGACGGGGGGATCCGGAGCAGAGGGTAGGCACGACGGGGTCGACGGAGAGAGTAAAACTCCTTATTTTCTTCTAGTAGTGTTCTTCTTTATTTCGCTGGAGCAAGGCATGCCCTACTGGCGCTTGCGTTTTCTTATATCTAAAATTTACATGTTGCACCTTGCACTTGTGCAACGGATGTGAGCGGACCAATCAGAGAGCGTATCGACCTTTACGAGACAGGTGTCGTCTGTCTCTTTCTAATTAATGTAGCCCCTCTGATTGGCCCGTTGTTTTACAATTTTTACATAATTCTTAACTTATTTTGCCTTAAGTGCTTATAATTATTCTCTCATTACACATTGTTTACCTAACTTTTACTACTTATTATTGTTTCAGGTAATGAAAAGACGACCCAATTAATGTTTTATTTGCTTACGAACTAAATAGAAAAATAGAAACCTAACTAATGATAAAAAACAACTTATAGAATGAAATACGACACTTAAAATATAAACAACATAACACAATTAAAGTTAACTTATAAAACATTTTACAATTAGAATTACGCTTAACTATCTTATAAAATTACATTGCACTTAACTATCTTATAAAATTACATTGCACTTAATTAACTTAAATATTTCAATTAACATTATGTAATCACTTATTGTTTTCTTGTTCGTCGCTGACAGTCTCCCCCGCGGTGCGAAGCTCCTCATCTTGAGGTGGCGACGATGTCTCTGCAGGCACGAGGATGATGACTCGACGTGTTGGTCTCCGTAGGACTCCCCAGGGTGTCTTGACGTCGAGGACTCTCACGCGGCCGTCTGGCCCCGGATATGTTTGTTGTATTTTTCCTCGCGGCCATGTACTTCTTGGTAGTGTTGAGTCAACTATCATCACGACGTCCCCTTCTTTGGGGTCTTCTGTTGTCTGTCCCGTCACTCTTCTTGGCATCAGCGTAGGTAGGTATTCTTTTATCCACCTCCTCCAAAAGTGGTCGGTCAGCTGTTGCGCTGTCCTCCAGTCGGCCTTCCCGATGAGGTTCCCGTCTTCGAAGTCACCGGGTGCTGGTGCTCCGCAGGACCTTCCGATGAGGAAGTGGTTTGGCGTGAGGCTTTCTTCATCACTCGGTTCCAGATTGATGTGGGTGAGTGGTCGTGAGTTCACCACATGCTCCACTTCGGTCATGAGGGTGTGGAGGACTTCTTCGGGTGGTGACCTTGTATGTAGTACTGCCATCAGCGCCGTCTTGACTGTTCGTACGAGTCTCTCCCATGCGCCGCCCATGTTCGGGCTGCCAGGTGGGATGAACTTCCACTGGATGCCTTCTCTGCTTGCTGCCTCCGTCAGCTCTCGGTTGGCCCCCACGAAGTTGGTGCCGTTGTCGCTGTATAGTGTCTTTGGAGTGCCCCGCCGCGCCGCCATTCTTCTTAGTGCCATGATCATCGAGCTGGTGCTGAGCGAGTTGGCCAGCTCGAGGTGTACTGCCCTCATGGTCAAGCAGGTGAAGAGGGCCCCCCAACGCTTCTCTGTTCTCCTCCCGATGGTGACCAGCATCGGCCCGAAGTAGTCGACGGCCGTGCACGTGAATGGGTGTTGTTGGTGTCGTAGGCGCTCGATGGGTAGGTCTCCGGTCGGTGGGGCTTTCGGGACCCCTCGGTGGACTTTACACCACTGGCAGCGGTGAATGAGCCCTCGCACTGTTGTTCGTAGGCCCATTATCCAATATCTCTGTCGTACTTCGTTGATGACCGTCGCTGCGTTGCAATGCATAAACCTTTTGTGATAGTGTTCGATGATAAGGCGGCCGACTCGATGTTTTCCACTTAGTATCGCCGGGTTCATTTTTCTATCTTCGATTTTCACTTTTCTTGTACGACTTCTTAGTTTCACGATGCCTCGGTCGTTGATGTAGACATCTATTTTTCGTAGCGGGCTTGATTTTTCGATGGGCTTGTTATCTCGTAGACGTGTTATTTCTGTAGCGAAGCTGTCGTATTGGCTCCTCTTGATCAATTCTTCTTCGGCTCTCGTGAGGTGAGATTCTTCTAGAGGAATGAAGTTCTTCGGTTCATACATGGTGAATGGTACCGCTACTGTGGGTTTCTTTGTGGGTGTTTGTTTCTGTGGTTTCCAGCTGTCGTCTTTCTTGGCGGCGTTGACTTGTTTCTTGTTGTTTACTTTTCTTCTTAGTACTTCTATGTACTGTATGACGCGCGCAGTACTTCTTAGTAAACGGGTCCAGCTGGAGAACTTCTCGGGGTCCGGCGTGTGTGTTGTGACGATTTTGGTGGCGGCCACTGTGTGTACTTTTCTTTCTTCATCGGTGCCGTCTTCGGTGGCCTTGAAGTGTCTGGCGGGCCATTCTTCTTCGTCGTCACGTAGGAATGCTGGCCCCGTGAACCATCTTGCTTGACTGTCGAACTCGTTTGGTGTGTTTCGTGTGGCGTCGTCGGCCGGGTTCTGTTTGGTAGGTACCCAGCGCCAGTCTTGCGGCCTTGATAATTCTTCTATCTCCGCTAGGCGGTGCGCTACGAACGTCTTGAATCTTCTGGGGTCCGACTTCACCCACTGGAGCACGGTGCTGGAGTCTGTCCAGTATACTTTCTTCGTTATCTTGAGTTCGAGTTCCTCTTCTATTGACCTTGCCAGTCTGCTGCCCAGGAGTGCCGCTTGCAGTTCCAGTCGTGGTATTGAGACTGGTTTCGTGGGCGTCACTCGGGCCTTCCCGGCGATCAGCGCGACGTGGGGGCTTCCATCAGGTCCCACCGTCCGCCAATATACCGCTGCTGCGTAGGCTTCTTCACTGGCGTCGCTGAAGGTGTGCAGTTGGCCTTCACCGTGATGTGGTGATAGACATCTCGCGATCTTCAGATTTTGTAGTGTGGTTACTTCTTGCAAGTATCTTCCCCAGGCTGTCTTCTGTTCTTCTTGGATTTCAGTTTCCCAATCGATCTTGGTTCGCCATATGTCTTGCAGGAGCTTCTTCCCTTGTATGAGTACCGGCGCTGCGAAGCCCAGGGGGTCGAAGGTCGACATGATTGCGCTGGTGACTTCTCTCTTCGTGGGTGTTCGTTCTCCGTTCAGAAGCTCAGGACAAGTGTTGCGAAACCCGATGTTGAAGCTCAGGGTGTCTTCTGTGGTGTGCCATCGCAAGCCGAGCGTGCTTTCTTCAACCGGCGTACTTTCTTCTTTAGGGTAATTCTTGATGCTGTCGAGTGCCTGGCGTTCGTTGCTCCTCCAGCCCCTCAGATGAAAGCCGGCTTCCCCCTGTATGTATTCCACTTCTCTTGCTATCTTCTTGGCTTCCTCTATTGTTGCGAAGCTTTGTAGGTAGTCATCCATGTAATGATTCTTGCGTATTGCTCTGACTGCTGACGGGTATCTCTCTTGAAACATTTCTGCATTCTTGTTCATGACATAGATGGCTGTCGACGGGGAGGACGATGCCCCGAAGACCACCGATGTCATTCTGTATTCTTCTGGCTTCTTCTGCCTGTCGCTGCCGCGCCACAGGAACCGTAGGCTGTCTCTGTCTGCCTCTCTCATTCGTATCCTCAGGAACATCTCCTTGATGTCAGCGGTGATGGCGATGGGTCCTTCTCGAAACCTGATTAGTACCCCGAGGAGAGATTGGAGTAAATCAGGCCCCTGCAGCAGCGCGTCGTTGAGGCTCTTCCCGTTGAACTTGGCTGCAGCGTCGAGGACTATTCTTGGCTTCTTCTTGATAGGGTGTATCACCGCGAAGTGTGGTAGGTAGAATGTTCTTCCTTCTTTCTTGACGAGTGGTGCCTTTTCTGCGTACCCGTTGTCTAATAAATTCTTCATTTGCTCTTCGTATGCTTTCTTCAAGTTTTCATCCTTGTCTAGTTTCTTCTCAATGTTCACGAGGCGTCGGTGGGCTTGAGCGTAGTTATAAGGGAGAGTTTCGTCGTTGCTCTTCCATAGTAGCCCAGACTCGAAGTTCCCGCAGGGTAGTCTTCTGGTAGTCTCTTCCAAAACTTCTAATGCTCTTCTATCTGCGTCGTTGCTCGGGCGGCGTGGCTGCACTCCGATTGATTCTATCTCGAAGTGTTGACGTACTAGCGCTTCTGTTTCATCTTCTATGAGTCTGCTGTGGTTCACGAACTGCACGCTGGCGTGGCTTCTGGCGTCGCACCCATGTAGTACCCAACCCAAACTCGTAAGCGATGCGACGGGTTCGGAGGTCTTGCCCTTCTTGAGTCTTCTGGTGACGATCAGCCCCCAATTGTCTTGACCTAGCAGTAGACGTGGTTCTTCACGCGTGTATGTCAGCTGTTCTGCTAGCTCTCGTAGGTGCCCGCATTCTTGAATTGTTTTGGTGTTGACTTCTTGTTTCGATAACTTCAAATCTTCTATGGTGCGGACTTCTATTGATGTCTTCTTCTTGCTGAAGGCTCCCTTTATCTTCATTCTTATCTTCTGTGAGTCACGCTTCCGTATGGCCCCCCCGCCGACTGTTTCTATTGTGATAGCTTCTTTATGCCCCTCTGCTCCGATCTTCTTGGCTACGGCGGCGTCCAGCAGTGACACGGTTGACCCCTCGTCGAGCAGTGCCAGCACGCGGGTGGAGCCCCTCGGCCCGTATATGTCTACGGGTATCATCTTCAAGTAGGCCCTCCCGTCGCTCGTAGTGTGCACCGATGTAATGACTGCTTCTTTAGATTTTTCTGTTATGTGCGCGCTGTAGCTTGCTTTGTTCTCTTCTCGTGGTGGTGGTGGCTTGTCGGAGTGGAGGATTGTGTGGTGCCATCTTCCGCATTTCTTGCATGTTGGTGCCTTGCAGGTCGGTCTTGCATGACGGTAGCGTAGACACTTGAAGCAGATTCTTGTCTTCTTCGCCATTTCCCACTTGGTGTCTATGTCGGCTTCTCTGAATCGACGGCAATCGATGAAGTTATGTTCTTCGTTGCATTCAGGACACGATGGTTTTGGTGGTGCTTCATTCGTCTGCGTGGAGTATACTGTCTTCTTCTGTGTGCTTCTCTTCTGTTCCCAAGGTGCTTCTCTCTGTGCATTCAGTTGGCGACTCTTCTTCATCTCCCAGGACACTTCAGGTGGAGCGAAGTCACCGCACATGTCGGCTTCAATTTCTAAGAAGTCGTTGATGAGTTGCAGCTCTTGTTGTTCTTCATCTCTCTTGCTTCGATGGTATATGAACCACCTATACTTCATTGCAGACGGCATCTTCTCAATAAGTGTCTTCATTGTTTCAGGTGAGCATAAGTATTGTGTTCTTCCAAGCGCCTTGATTGTTGCGACTGAGTTTCGTACTTGACTGGCGAACGTGCAGACGTCGTTTGGGTTCTCGGTGACTCGATGTAGATTCTTGAGCTTCTCCAATTCTGATAGTGCCAACGCCCCTGGTCTTCCGAAGCGAGCTTCTAGTCCCTTCATTATCTCTGCTGGTGTCTCGGCGGTGAACAAAAGGCTCTTCACCGCTTCTCTTGCTCTTCCTTGCAGCGATCTTCTTAATCTTGCTAAGTTCTGCGTAGGCGTGAAGGCGAGGGCGGTGTCTTCGAACGATCGCTTGAACGCCAGCCATTCTTCACTGGCGCCGTCGAAGTGTGGCAGTTCGATGACGTGTCTTGTTACGCTGGCTTCGGTGGGGTTCTTCGTCAGCTTGGTGATTGCGTGTGCTAGTTCTTGTATGTCACTCCTCTTCTCAGGCGGTGCTTGGTCGCGGTCGGTTTGGTTGAACCAGGTTTCGACGTGCTTCTGTCGAATGTCTCGTACTTCGATTTCTTCTTCATTTTCTACGTCGGAGTCCATCTGCAGCAGCTCCAGCTCGGCGGCAGCTATCCTGGACTTGGCTTCGGCGATTTCTAGTTCTCTCTTCGCAATTTGTATTCTTACTTCGGCTTCGGCTCTTTTCGACGAGCGTACTGAGTGTGCGATGGTTGTCTGTCTTCCCTTCGGTTGGTGCGGTGCTTGCTGCGGTCGGTCGATAGGTGCGGGCGTCGCAAAGTGTGCTTCGTCCGCGTGTACGATCGGTCTTCCTTCTTGATTAGCAGCTGCGTGCATCGTGTTCTCTTGCGTGACGGCAGTTTGTTTCCCCTTCGTGTTGGTGGTTGCGGTGTAGATGCCCGCGGTGTGCGCTGTTCCTTCTGCGGTACCGACACCTGGTGCGGTGCCGACACCTGGTGCGAGGCTTGGCGTTACTTCAGTGGTGGGAGACTGCGTCTGTGGCGTCAGGGTAGACTGACTCGTCGAAGAATCCGTCGGCGTGTTCATGCTCCAATCGGTAGACGTGGACGGTTCCGTTGTCTTGGATCTTGCTTTATCTGATCTTGTGCAGGGCATTTTCTTCGTTTTTCTTTTTCTTTCTTCCAGAATCCGGCAACTCGAAGGACCAGAAATTGTGCGTGTATGACGGCGATGTTCCAAACCGGCACCTGCACAGACGCTATACTTGCTGGACTGGTAGGTAGGTACGAAGACGGCGGGTCAGACGGGGGGATCCGGAGCAGAGGGTAGGCACGACGGGGTCGACGGAGAGAGTAAAACTCCTTATTTTCTTCTAGTAGTGTTCTTCTTTATTTCGCTGGAGCAAGGCATGCCCTACTGGCGCTTGCGTTTTCTTATATCTAAAATTTACATGTTGCACCTTGCACTTGTGCAACGGATGTGAGCGGACCAATCAGAGAGCGTATCGACCTTTACGAGACAGGTGTCGTCTGTCTCTTTCTAATTAATGTAGCCCCTCTGATTGGCCCGTTGTTTTACAATTTTTACATAATTCTTAACTTATTTTGCCTTAAGTGCTTATAATTATTCTCTCATTACACATTGTTTACCTAACTTTTACTACTTATTATTGTTTCAGGTAATGAAAAGACGACCCAATTAATGTTTTATTTGCTTACGAACTAAATAGAAAAATAGAAACCTAACTAATGATAAAAAACAACTTATAGAATGAAATACGACACTTAAAATATAAACAACATAACACAATTAAAGTTAACTTATAAAACATTTTACAATTAGAATTACGCTTAACTATCTTATAAAATTACATTGCACTTAACTATCTTATAAAATTACATTGCACTTAATTAACTTAAATATTTCAATTAACATTATGTAATCACTTATTGTTTTCTTGTTCGTCGCTGACATCCATAAAATTGATAAAGAAATGGCACAATTAAATGCCAAATCGTTACCACAACGTTAGATTTATATTTATTTTTTGTTAATTTAATTCACTTTAATTAGTATCGATGTAAGTAAATATTGACCGCTGTATTTTTCAGAAGTTTCAACAGAATGGCGAAATGTCTGTACGCTTAGAACTTTTTGACCACGCAACAATACAAGTATTTCAATGCGGTTTTCATCAATGGATAGAGTGATTCGAGAGGTAGATTTAAAAATATAATTTGTTAAGATTAAAGTAAGTAGTATAAGTGCTATCCGTAAGAAACCGGGGCGGGTCGCTATTATAATTCAAAATGTGATATAAAAAAGTAGAATTGTTATTGCAAGTTCCCTACACATGATGCACAATTTAATTGACTTGCACATACACATCGATCGTCATTTGCCCTAGGTTCTGTGGGTAAAATAGGGCTGCTTTCTTGAAAAATGTAAGCTTACTTTTTTATAAAATAATATTGCTCAAATAGCATTGCTTTTGTTGGGCACATAAAACCTTCAAACAATAAATTGTGAGCGAACAAAATAAACTGTGCCTACTACGTAAATTTTGGGTCAGAAGGTCGAAACCATGCCGTCAGAATAAACGTGTCCACTCCAAACTGAGTGTGTGATAACGTTTATGGGATGAGGTAACGGTCCTAGTTTTTCACATAAGGTTATAAAACTTTTTTTGAACATAAACAAGATAGTCCGTCCTCTAATTATCACAAGTCTCGTGATAATGTTTGCAAGTTTGTCATCTCATATTTATTTTAGTTTTATAATTTATTTAACACGTATTATTATACTGGGTGTAAAAGACATGAACAGTCAAACGAGAACCATGTATTCTATACACCAAAATAAGATACATTTCAAAAAATAATTGCTAGGAAATGATTTTTATTTTTTGGTGTTAAAAAAAATTGCAAATTGTACCGCGCAATGTAAAGCGCTCAACTTGCACGCAACTCGCAAAACCGCGATAATTTTGCCAGAGACGGCGGGCGGCCCCGTTCGTTTGTGTCCGTGTGCATCGAGTGAGCTACATTGAACGCTAACGTTTTGAAGCCATTTTTTGTTATGAAATACTAAAAAACATGATAATGTTTCTTTGGACAATAATTAAGAAATAATGTTTAGAATACGTTTTTATTAAAATATGAAAAAAAAATTGCGACTTTGACCTTCAATAAAATCGTAACTATCAATTTCCCAGGTATAGTCTAAAGGCAGAAATATGTTCTGATGGTGAGCAGAATACATGGTTTTCGTTCGTTTGGACTTTATAACGGGTGTAAAAGATATGAACAGTCATATCTTTTACACCCATTATAAAGTCCGGAGATTCGAAACTAGACTACTAACACAACAAATTAGTATGAGAACATCTTAATTTCGACAAATGTCCGGCTAAATAAAAAATAAAAGTATGTGTCCATAATAAAAAAAAATTATGATGGTGAGCATAATACATGGTTATCGTTTGACTGTTCGTGTCTTTTACACCCTGTATTGTTTATTTCATGTATTTAATATTAATCGTAACATAATAAGTAGATATTTTTTCTTATTTTGGACTTCGATAGTCACCTGCATACATAACTGTTAACAGTATCACTAACATTCGTGGGTTGACTGGAAGAGATATCTTTCAGAGGTAAACTGTCTTCCTAAGCTCGGAATTCCAGTGTGCTCGGCTAGAAATTTTAAATTGCATTGCAAAAATTTTACGGCACCTACCTGTTGTCTAGTGGTTCTGAGAGGCCGGAAACCTTCCTTGGCAACAATATCTTGCCATACCACCTCCGTCACCCAGGCAGGCCCAAGTGCTGGCTTGACGTCGCGAAGGAGGACTTTACGTGCCAATAGTCTCTCAAAGGATGTCAAAGACTGCGTGAAGTGGGCTGGCCCGTATTACAGAATGACACTCAGAAGTCAAACATGTCTTGAGAATCGTCTGCCACTTTCTATCACGCACAAAGTGATAGAGACGTAGGACGCTCAAGTCAAAACTTATTTTATAATACGAACATAGGAAGGCAGACCCCACGCGAAAGCGTTTAGGGCACAACCGGGAAAACTCCAGGATAATGATAAAATAATGTCGTCTAGTGGTGGTTCATTTACTGGTATTAAATCAAAGGCCCAGTTGATAGATAGATAGAATATTCTTTATTGCACACCAGTAAATATTCAATACAGATAAAGATCAGTAACAAAGACAATGTACAGTGGGCGGTCTTACCGCTAAACAAGCGATCTCTTCCAGACAACCTTTTCATGGACAGAAAAGACGTAGAATAGTATGTGAGGAGATTGTTGGTGTACCAGATAATTATAACGATTTATTATAAGTTAAACGTTGGTGCTTACTACATACAGTGGATCTAATGTTAGGGTTTATTCTACCACCATCTCATCAGGATCTGTCGCTGTAACAAAAGTGTTAACAGCATTCTTGTATTCCGATATTTAATGACCAGTTATGGTTGAGGGTTCCCTGGTAAAGTTCGCTTCCATCTTGACTCTTATCCTCACTCTAACAAGTGAAATAAAAGCTGAGAGTTCCCAGACAAGTTAAAAAAAAGAAGCCTACGGACGCGTGAATATAATTGTTACTGTAAGTACAAGCTTCTTGGTAAGTACTACTATAGGGAAAACTATATTTCAGACAAATCAAAATAAGCAATTTGAGTACTATCAATATTATGGCTGTCTTTCTTTAGTGTTGTATGGCAGAGATCGCTCATATAGAGAAAAGACCGACATTGTATTTAATCTCTAGCGTTTTTATGACTAGATATCACTGGTTAAAAAAATAATATTTTATCTACTAGATTAATACTCAGAACAACGAAAACTATGACTCTTTAATAGCGGTATCATTTTGTTGACTTCGTTCCTTTTAATTTTGCTTTGGCGAATGCGAATATCATGTTTTATTCAGGTAAGATTCACCGTGCTTGTGGAAAGAATGGAAAATAGCGAGATTCCAGGTAATAGTCTGACGCTATGAAACATCGCAAAGTTAGCAGAAAATAGCTTAAAATGAAAATGAAAATGAAATGAAAAATGATAATAATATCTGGTAAAAATATGTTGCAGTTTTTTATAAATATAAAACTTGAACTGGAATGCTGAGCTGATTCTGAGTGTAACTTCTGTCCTGGCTTTTGGCTTTTGATTGTTTGTTAACTAAAGGATTATCACTATATGGAGGCACTGCATGATCCATATATGGCTTTATGGGCAGCGAAATGTTACACCTAAAGCTCTTCTCAACCCCTTATGGGACTATAGTGCAGGTATGTATGAAACTTGAAGGCCATAGAGATAGGGTAGGGCTTCATCTGCTCTCCACAGTCCATATACATGCTCGACAATTTTGAGTAGGTACTTATAACCTGGGGTCCACGTCCGGAAGTCTCCTCGTGGCGGACCCTTGTAACGTGGTGGGGAAACTTTCTCGGCTGGAGTGTGGCTTTTGATGCCAAGTGTGTCCGCTTGGCATTCGAAGTCACATGCCATCGTCGAGTTGTTTTTGTTTTCCCACCATGGCTAGTTCCGGACGGCCCTTTTCAGGGCCACGGCCGCGCCCGATGACCTCGGGTGCGGTCCGATGGCTGCTCACGGTGTCCTCGTCAGGAGGACGAGCCAGGTCGAGCAGCCGTCGACAAGGAGGCGGCCAGCGGCCCACAGGGGCTGGCATTAGTCGGTAGCCCCTATGGGCTGCTGGCCACCAATTGGTGCACAAGGAGTGCCTAGACGGGCAGCGTTGGGACGGTCTCGGTGTAGTTGCGCTCACTGCGCAGATCCCGAGCCGTCCCACAATAGCGCACTGGAGGTCAGGCCGGGGAGGGTGTTAAGTGGGTATGGAGGGAACGCCTTTACCTCGAGTCCCACATATCCCCTGCGGTTGGCACCACCCCGCAGGGACGATGCGTAAATGCATTTGACCTCTTCGACAACAAAAAAAAAGGTACTTATAACCTGGCTGTTTATAATTTTATTATTTTGATTTAATATGTATTTAAAACTGTGACAGTTCTTGAAATAGTCAAGTATGTCTCGGGCGGGACTGTGATGAGATTAGATGAAGTGAAAGAAATAAGGACCGTAGCATGTGGAAAGAATGATGTCTGCCTTACCCCTTGTAAAAACACAATGATATAATTATTATTATTGTGTTTTTTATAATACATTACATTATACTAAGTAGATAATTATAGAAGTAATCAGTAACTATTTCAGTGATTAATAACAACAACGTTAAAACCGAGTGAAAGCAAGTTAAATCCCTATAAATTGTTTTGTCTAAATGGTTCCTACTCGCGCAAATCTAAGGGGAATAATAAGAAAATAATCAAGGTATTTATAATAGGTTGGGGAAAAAGTTTCTTCGCATTTTTTAAGAAAATTCAAAACATTTTTTAATATAGTTTATTTACATTTAACTAAAGTATGTAGGTACCATTTTGTTCGATAACTTTTTGCCATCTTGTAGGTAGGGACATGATCCCATTGCTATAGAAATTTTGGGACTTCTGGTCAAAATACCGCGACAAGTGGTTTTGGCAGTCCTCTCGTGATGTTAACCTGACACTGCCTAAAGAATTCTGAAGAGACCGAAACAGGTGGAAATCTGAAGGTGCAAGGTCAGGACTATACGGCGGATGCATTAACACCTCCCAGCCAAACTCTCTTAATTTTTGCTGAGTGGCTAAAGATGTGTGAGGTCTAGCGTTATCATGATGAAAAACCACACCCCTTCTGTTGATTAATTCCGGCCGCTTTCTCTCAACTTCTTGCTTTAAGTTCAGAATCGATGGTCCTGCCTGGTGGTAACAGCTCATAATGAATAATGCCCTTCCAATCCCACCACACACACAGCATCACCTTGTTGCGAGTTAACCCGGGTTTCGCCACAGTCTGTGAAGCCTGACCGGCCTTTGACCACGACCTTTTTCGCACGTTCTTGTCGTACGTGATCCACTTTTCATCACCAGTTATCAGCTTCTTCAAAAATGGTTCGGTTTTATTACGTCGTAATAAAGAATCACAAATGAGTACACGGTTCATTAGGTTTCTTTCAGTGAGCTCGTGAGGTACCCAAATGTCGAGCTTTTTTGTGTACCCAGTTTTTTTCAAATGCGCCAAAACTGTTTTGTGGTCAATTCCCAGTTCTTCAGCTACGTAGTAACTACTGACATGCCGATCTTGCTCCACTTTTTCAAAAATGGCATCCATTTTATCTGTAATAGGGCGACCAGAGCGACGTGCATCTTTGACATCAAAATTTCCGGATTGAAAACGCTTAAACCAAATTTGTGCTACTCTCACAGACACTGCACTAGGTCCATAAACATCGCAAATTTTTTTCGCGGCTTGCGTTGCATTTTTACCTTTTTTGCAACGAATTAGGAATGACTTTTTTGTAGTAAAATTTTAAAATGTATCGAATTTCTTCATTAGATTCACTCATCTTGGCGGTACGAAAAACAAATGAAAATCACACATTTTCCTAATTTGAATTTGGAATTATGTTCTGGAAAATTTAAACTTTCAATGATACCAAAACCAGCCAGATACAAATAGTATAGCCAAAGAGATTTTATTACAAGTTTATACATACTATAATGCGAAAAGACTTTTTCCCCAACCTAATATACAAAAATTATAGAGAAAAAAAAATATGTTTGTAAAGAATAGACTAAAAAACTACGTTATCTTTTTTTTAAAAAAATCACCGGGTTCATGCTTCATTTTCACTGAGTAACATAAGCTATATTTCATTTAAAAAAGACACCACATGGACAAAGTTACAGACGGGGCGCCAGTTTGTATTAAAAAACTTAGAATGTAAACAATGGGTTCACTAAGAACACCTTCCGTCATGTCTACGAAGTCGGAAGTCCTCGTAACATAAAATGTTATCATAACAAAGGAGTGTAAAAGCTGCTTCCGAGTTTAGACTTTGATGTAACCGTAATAGATATATTTTCTATTTTCACTACGCAGAACGTTCTCGTTAACTAGTTGGAAATATACTCGTATCAGACTGAAATAAAAATGAAGCAGTTCGGTTATAAAAAATGCGATAAACATTTTAAAATAAATACTGGTAATTGAAGAAGACCTGTTGCTTTACTGATTTATTCTTGATATATTATTATACATATTAATGTAACTACCTACCCAAAATTTACGCATGTAAAACTGTAACAAATTACATTGATAATTATTTATTTAATTGTATTGATGTTTTGAAATCATTACGAAATTGTAAGCTGTGGAGTTTCTTTCGCTATTTCTTTTCCATCTCAGCATAATAATAATTATTCGTCCTGAAACGGTGGTAGGGCTTTTGACGATTCAAAAGTACTTACAAAGTCCATATAAATAAAGAGCTTTTTTATTTTCATTCATTTTTTCATTTTCATATGTAGATACCAAAATAGACTTAGAAGATAAAATTGTAAGATAGATCGAACACCAGTAAAGTGATGGTTTTTAGTTTGAAATCTTGATTCTCACGCCTCGGTCAGCTATTCATTTTACGCAGCGCGAACAAACGTTTATTTCTTTACAAATATAGAAAGAAATAAAGCACTATAATTCTGCTCTATAATACAATGTTTTCATGAAGCTTGTTCTAGCTATATGAACTTTTTGCGAAGCTAGTTATTTATATTTCTGCGCTGACGACAATTCTTCTTCTTCCTCCTACTCTGCTTGAAATTTATTTGATATCAGTTTAGTACTATTGCTTCTCCGTCGATTCTCTTCTATCAGTCATCATCTTATCATCTAACTCTTATTTCCATTTAGAATTCCTCGCACACAACAATTTTTACTAAGTACTACGTATAGTATTATATTATCTGTGGTACTACACTGGCCTGCAAAACTAAGTGTCACACTTTTAATAACAAGGATTATTTTTGTTTTAAAGTTTATTTTAGCCATTTCTTAAAAAAGATCCTCGACTATGAAGTATTTTTCACAAAATTAAACTCTTTTTTGAGTCCTTCTTATTTCAAAACTATCTTGTATACTTATAAAGTTATTGCAATTTTAAAAGTGTGAAACTTAGTTTTGCAGGCCAATTTGGATAACGGATAAATAGGTGATAATGTAGATATATCTAATATATTAAAATCTCTTGTTACTAGAAGGCTCCCGAAGGCATTTGCGTGCCTACAGCTAGTTTTAAATAAATATATAAACAAGCATTCTCAAACAAATGTTTGCGTTCACCACACAATCATGTGACTACCAGGATTCAAACCATGTGTCGTCGATCTTACTTTCTCCTACCCTGCGTACGTAGCACATATTGCCGACCCCAAATAAATTGGGTTATTTGGGGTCGGCAATATGTGCTACGTAGTCGTGTGATTCCGGCAGAGTAGAATAACATCACCCCATATCCTCCAATGGATGTCCAAAAAAGCGACTAATGGATAAGCAAAGGGGTATTGATCACTTTATACTCCGTCCTCCAATCCGCATTGGGCAAGCGTAGTGGACTACTGCCTTAACCTCCTTCGATGACAAGGAGAGGGCTTGTGTCCCAGCAGTGGGTCGAATTATAAAGGTTGTTATGATGGTGAAGTATGTCTTGATATTGACAATAGCATAGGATTTGGCATTTAGATTTTATCATCACTAAAATAAAGACAAAATATTTTTAGTAGAAGCTATGTAGATATTACAAATTTTATGAAGTGTGGTATACCACACTTCATAAAATAAGAACTCTCATTATAAGATAAGAACTCTCTCTAAAGAACTTACTTTAATGCAGAAACAAACTTAACTGTGTATTTTGAATATTTACACTGATTGTTCAACAGACGCCCATTATTAGTTTTCTAAAGAAACTGCG
Source organism: Elophila nymphaeata (assembly GCA_955850985.1). Taxonomy (NCBI): domain Eukaryota; kingdom Metazoa; phylum Arthropoda; class Insecta; order Lepidoptera; family Crambidae; genus Elophila; species Elophila nymphaeata. Next base: position 19,121,043 of record OY039068.1, read on the forward strand.
CTTTGTAGACGCAAAGTGAAAGTCTTTGCAAAAGTGAGAAGAAACCTATTTACTGAATAAAGGAGATTGGTAAAATTGGGCCTAACTGTTACAAGAACGGGATAGTGATCAAAAATTATTATGTATTTTTTTAGAATTTACTGTAAAATATCAACATTTCGTTCTATGGGAGATTAATGTAACAAACATTATGTGTTTGAACGATATTTATTCTACTTCCGCCATCAAGGAACAAGGAAAAATATTGCCAACAGTAAAATTATATCATTTTTAATCGATTACTCTATTATATTTTTAGATTTTTTTTTTATTAAAAATATTAGCTTATATATTATTGAATTATTGAAAAAAGAATAATGTATTACGACGTAGTCTTTTCTTTTTCCTGAATAAAAAAAAACCTGAAGTTAATAATCTTAGCGAAAGATTAAAAATTAATCGAAAGTATCGAATAATCGATAATCTTCATAAACTACTTTTTAAGCTGGCAACAATAAAACAAGCGGAAGCGTCATTTTGTCATATATTTATGATTTAAGCCTAAGATTTAAGCATACCTTCTGTTGTGGACTGTATGCGAATGTTGTGAAGTGAAGCTAGGTTGTAGGAAGGTTCTTGTTGTTTTCTTTGGAAGTAAAAGTCTCATCGGTAGTTCACTTAATTTATTTTAAAACACATTGGCTATATACATTTTATACCTATTGCACTTATCACTAGTCTCAACGATCGATTCCAAGATTCAACCTTGAGTTTCAAAAACGGGAGGGTATATCGGACGGAGGTATTGCAGTTAGTGACTGGTAGACCGATCGCAGCGCGCTGTCCTCTACAGCTCTCCCCCCGGCGTAGACTCGTCGCAGCCATCTTTCACTGGGAGGACGGCGAGCTTGGTAGTTGGACGTCGCAGGATCCCTCCTCGTGTGCGGACGTCGGCGGAGCGCACTCGGCCGTCGGGGCCTGGGTGCACCTCGATGACCTCTCCTCGGGGCCATACGTTTCGTGGCAGGTTGGGGTCGGCGATCACGACTAAGTCGCCTCGTTGGAGTTGCTTCTCTCCAGGTGTGGCGGCAGCTTGACGGGGCACGAGTGTAGGAAGGTACTCGCGCACCCATCTCCGCCAAAATTCGTTGGCAAGCGCTTGACTCGCTCGCCAGACGCGTCGATCGGCTGGGTCGCAGGGTCCCGTGTGTGGTAGGCCCATGGAGGTTCCCAACAGGAAATGGTTCGGTGTCAGCGCCTCCGGATCATGAGGATCGACGGAAACGTGGGTGAGGGGCCGAGCGTTGATACTGTGCTCGGCCTCGGTCAGTAGTGTTGCCAGCACTTCTTCGGTTGGTGTCTTCTCGTGCAGGACGCTGGTCAGCGCGACCTTCACTAACCGCACCAGGCGCTCCCAGGCTCCCCCCATATTAGGAGCCCCAGGAGGGATGAATCGCCAACTTGTGCGGTGTCGCTGGCCAAGCTCCTCTCGATCGGCGTGGTGTGCTTGTCGGTGCTTCTTCTTCACCAGCAGGCCTGTAAAAGGGTGCCTGCCGGTCAGGATCGTAGGCTCCCTTATGTCGCGGGGTACGTTGGCGTTACGTATGCGTTCGTTCAAGCACAGCACGCTGTCCTGCAGGGTGGGGTCCAGCTTGTATAGCGAGCTGGACCGGGTGATTCCCTTCCCATCCTGTAGGCTTCGGATCTTCGCTTCGAAGCTGTCTTGCTGTGCCCTCTGGATCCAAATCTTCTCGGCTTCCTGTTCTATTGGCCAAGTGTCCTCTGGTCCAAGCAGGAAGGCAGGCCCGTCGAGCCACCTGTCGTTGGCGGCTATGGGCGTGCTCGATGTGCGCGTCGCGTCGTCGGCTACGTTGTGCAGGGTAGGCACCCATCGCCAGTGTTCGGGCTCGGTGCGTTCGGCTATCTCCCCCAGATGGTGCGCGACGAAAGGCGTGTAGCGTCGTGCGTTGCGTCGTATGCAGTGTAGCACCGTGCGGCTGTCAGTCCAGTAGACAGTGCGATCTGGTACCCACTCGTGCTCGGTGACGACAGCGTCGGCGAGGCGCGTTCCTATGACCGCCGCCTGTAGCTCTAGGCGGGGTATACTTTTTGTTTTGATGGGGGCCACCTTGGCCTTGGCTGCGGCCAGGGTGACGTCGATGGTGCCGTCGATACGTCGCGTCCTCCAGTATGCAGCGGCGGCGTAGGCTTGCTCGCTTGCATCGCAGAAGACGTGTAGCTCTCTCTGTTCGGCGGCTCCGTACCAGCGCGGCAGGCGTAATTGCGCGACGCTGCCTCGTAGCGTTCGCAACCAGCATGCGAGGTCGTCAGCTTCGGCGTCAGGCAGGGGCTCGTCCCATCCGAGTTTGTGTCTCCATAGATCCTGTAGTGTGATCTTGGCTCGTATCGTGAAGTGGCTCAGCAGGCCCAGCGGGTCGTATAGCGACATGACCGCACATAGGGCTTCGCGCTTTGTTGGTGTGCGCTGTCGCCCGATGACCTCCTCTGGAACTCTGTGTAGCGTCGTGTTGAAAGCCAGCTGATCTAGCTTAGCGTCCCACAACAGGCCGAGTGTCTTGTCTGGTGCCGGCGCCAGGCAGGTGGGGTTGTTCGATCGGAGCCCCATTTCGACGTGTTCTCTGACTGCGCGTGCATTGGAGTTCCACCCGCGCAGCTTGAACCCTGCTTGTGCGTGCACGAAGTTCACCTCGTCTCTGATGCTGACGCGCAGCGCGGCGTTGAATACCAGGCGCAGCTTCCCCGGTTTGTTGGGATCGAAAACCGTGAAGTGCGGTAGGTACCACTGCCTCTTGCTGTTCTCTTCGGTCCCGTCGCATGGCTTCATCAGCAGTGCCTCAACTTCGTGTTCGTATTGCGAAGCGAAGCCTGGCTCTCGTTCAAACTTCCTTTCGATTGGTTGCAATCGTCCAAGTGCGGCGTTGCAACTCGGCAGCGTGGCGACATCGTCCCGGCGCCACGGTAGTTGTACCTCGAAGCGGCCGTCTACTCGTCGGGCGGTGGCTTCGAAGATCTCGACGGCTTGTCGTTCGGAGTCCGCGACCCCCGGCGCGTCGATTTCGAAATGTTCTTCGACTATTCTTTCCAGTCGTTCGTTCTCTGCGTCGCTGTGGTTCGGTGTGAACATGTGCAATATCGACGCGCAGTCTCTGTCATATAAAGACCGCGGTACAGTGCCGTGGATCGTCCAACCGAGTTCGGTGAGAGAAGCGGCCGGTTCGTTCTTTCGGCCCATCTTAACTCGCCGTGACACAATGAGGTGCCAATTGTCGGCGCCTATCAGCAGCTGCGGCTTCGTCTTCTTGTAGCAGACTTCTTCTTTGTTCAAATCCTGGAGGTGCGCATGACTCAGCAGCGTGGCCGGTACTGCTTGACTGTGCAATACCAGTTGCTGTGTGGTGCGCATCTTCACCCGGTGACTGTCGGCGCCTCTCTTGCTCTTGATCTCTGCCTCGATGAGCTGGCTGTTGACTTCTCGGCTGCTGGATGTCGCGCCGTGGATGTGAAGCGGTCGCGTCGGCCCCTTGAATCCCAGTCGTCTTGCCAGTTCCTCTTCCATCAGCGACACGGTAGAGCCTTCGTCCAGTAGCGCGTAGGTGTCCGCTTCCCCCTTCGGGCCTCCCACGGTGACTGGAACCACCTTCAGCAGCACCATGCTTCTGTCTTCGGCGGCGGCGACAGCTACTGACACGTTCTCTTCGGCGGCAGTGGCAGCGGCGTGTTCCGGCGTCCTGGACTCTTCTCTTCTTTCTTCGAAGTGTAGCAGGCGGTGGTGGGGGCGGCGGCACTCGTTCAGACCGCACGCTCCCCTGTTGCAGCGTTGACGTCGGTGGCGGCTCTCCAGACACTTGAAGCACACGCCGTTGTCCTTGACAATCTTCCATCTTTCGTCGACGCTGGCTGCTCGAAACTTCTTGCAGTTTGGCAGCAGATGTTCTTCGTTGCAGCTCGTACACACGTATTTTCTTTCTTGCGGCGGTGCTGTGGCGTCCGTCTTCTTCACAGGAAATGCGGTGTCTGCAGTAGTCGTATATATGTTGACCTTCTTCTTCACGGCGCCCGTCGGAGCCGATGTTGCTAGTCGGGACGTCTTCGGTATCGCAGCCGCAACCGGGTGCGACGAGTACGTAAATTGTAGCGCCAGGTCCGCTTCCTCCATCAGGAACTGTGACAGCAAGACGAGTTGTGGGTCGCTGCTGCGCATGCGTTGTTTCGCGTAGTCGCACCACCGGGCGCGCAAGTAGGGGCTCAGCTTCTCCAGTACCTCCCTCGGCAGCATCGGGTAGTGTAGATAGTCACGGCGATCTATGTTTTGTAGCACACATACGATGTTTTGGAGTTTTACTGCGAACGTGTTGATTTCGTTGGCGGAGCTCCCCAGGCGCGGCAGGCGGCGCAAGTCTTCCATCGCCTTGTCTATGATGAACTCTGGTCGACCGAAGCATTGTTCCAGTGTGCGCATTACTTGTGCGGGGGTTGATACGGTACACAGGAGACCGGCGACTGCTTCGCGAGCTTCCCCTCGTAGACAGTTTCGAAGGCGGGCCATGTTCTCGGTGGGCGCGAAATTGTAAGTGGCGGTGGATTCTGTCATCGCCGCTTTGAAGGGTAGCCACTCGTTGACGGCGCCGGAGAATGTTGGCAACTCGGTGGCCTGCCGGGGCGCGGGGCGCACCCGGGACATCCTCTCGAACGCTTCTGTGAGTTGCTCGATCCCCTTCTGTCGTCGTGTTGGCGTCGGTGATCGCGGTCGGCGAGCGTCGTTTTCATCGAAATGCACCCGTTCGTGGTGCCGCTGGGTTGCGTATGTCGGTTGCTCCCCCCGTACGGTCAACGGGGTCCGCAGCGCCTGCGTAGGGACGGCGTCGTCGGTTGTAGGCGCCTTGTGTCCCGGAGTAATTCTCTCCCCCCGTCGCACGGAGGGAATTTCGACGTTCTGTTGCAGCCAGCTATCGATGCGCTCGTTGATGTCGGCGACGCACGAACCTTCTACGTCGACTTCTTCTTCTCGAATGTTCTCGATGTCGACGGCTAACCTCTTCCTGATGAGACTTGTTTCAATTGCGAGTTCTTTCTTCCTTATTTCTGTTTCAATTGCGAGTTCTTTCTTCCTTATGTCTGCTAGTCGCTCTTCCGCTTCCAATTGTGCGTTTCGTATGCGGGCCACGGCGCTGCTAGTCGATCTTCGTGATGCTCTGGACCTCGAAGGTGACGGGCGACGTGGTGACTCAGCGTGTAGAGCTTCGCTCGGACGAGAGAGACGCGAAAGGTGCGCAGAGGTGTGCAGCGCTTCGGCGCTATAGCCCCCCCCCCCTCGGCGCCCATGACGACAGTCGCGTCTCTGTTGTAGTCCGCAGGTGCGTTGCTTGATGCCTCAAGTCGGTCGCGAAGAGTGGCGTCGATCAAACCACCTGAACGTGCCGCGCTTTGGCTTGCGTTTGCCGACGGAGAACGCGGAGGATCGGTAAACACTGTTTTTGGTACGCGTTCTTGAGAGCGTGTCCTCACCATTTTTTCTTGCATTAAATATGGTGAGCGATGAAACCAGGAAACTGTTGTGTCCTGGCGCGGGTTTCTTCAATTAAGTTCTTAAAATCCGGCAATCGATGGACCAGGAAACTGTTGTGTCCTGGTGCGAGTTCTTAAAATCCGGCAATCGATGGACCAGGAAACTGTTGTGTCCTGGCGCGGGTTTCTTCAATTAAGTTCTTAAAATCCGGCTCGAAGGACCAGGAAACTGTTGTGTCCTGGTGAGAGTTCTTAAAATCCGGCAATCGATGGACCAGGAAACTGTTGTGTCCTGGTGAGAGTTCTTAAAATCCGGCAATCGATGGACCAGGAAACTGTTGTGTCCTGGTGCGAGTTCTTAAAATCCGGCAATCGATGGACCAGGAAACTGTTGTGTCCTGGTGCGAGTTCTTAAAATCCGGCTCGAAGGACCAGGAAACTGTTGTGGACTGTATGCGAATGTTGTGAAGTGAAGCTAGGTTGTAGGAAGGTTCTTGTTGTTTTCTTTGGAAGTAAAAGTCTCATCGGTAGTTCACTTAATTTATTTTAAAACACATTGGCTATATACATTTTATACCTATTGCACTTATCACTAGTCTCAACGATCGATTCCAAGATTCAACCTTGAGTTTCAAAAACGGGAGGGTATATCGGACGGAGGTATTGCAGTTAGTGACTGGTAGACCGATCGCAGCGCGCTGTCCTCTACACCTTCTTTGTGGATTTATGTAGGTATGACATTCGGTTCGCTTTTCGGTTTGTTTATTTGTGAGTTTTACGCTTTTACGTGATTTTATTATGATTCCTAATTACTATCTTCGACGATTCTCGCTACTAATTTATGAGCCCTTTATGATTGTATGGTTTGATTGATTTGGAGGTAGGTATAGTATCTTTACCATTCCATTATCTGTTAGTGTTTTATTTAAAAATATATTTTTCACAATTATGGAAGGAGGAGGAGGTTGTGGGTCATTTTCTCGCAATATGCCTATCGAGATTTAATAAATAAAAGCCTATAAATAAGGTGATAGTGCCTGTTTATATTTTTGGTTTCTTAACTTTTAATATCTACATATCTTGCTAACCCCATAGAAAAGCATTACTATATTAATACTAAAAGAACGTGTATTTCTCGCTCTATAAAACAGTCCAAAAATCATCAGTGTAACGCTTAGGCCCAGAGTTCTTAGAAAGTTTACCATTCTCCTTTTATTGTTGTAAGATGTTGTTAGGTGACGCATTTTTTCTTTACAACACATTGGTTCCTTCGCTCCTACTTCTTTAAATCTAATTTTTGATATCTACATCATTACTTTACTGATCTTATTTCATTCAGTCCTCGTAGATACATACTATCTTATTAGGTGGCTATTGTATCCTATGTGTATAGCGCTTTACGTAATTATTACCTACATCTATAATAATAATCAAAAGATTTTCGCATTAATTAAATATTATGAACGTAATTTACTATTTATTCTTATATTGTATTGTATTATCATTTCTCTAAAATCAATATCAGTGAAAACTATCTATTTTTGAACAATAAAAACCATTTATATGCACTCTTTCTTCTAATAAAATTATGAAATTAAAATTAACTTGTACCTGACGTTGCCAGTAATTATAACAAATATGTGCATCTATGTAAGTTTGTTAATTTGTTATAATGAGTTTACTCAGACATGCAAATATTGGTATTTATAATTTGCATGCACCAAACATAACGTGACGAAATTAAAACAATAGTACCTATTATACTTTAACATAGGAGCATTTTTTTTTTGTTGTTATTAGATTGGCACAACTGTTTTCCATTTTGCCCGTTTTTGCAGAGCAAAGATAGTATTATTATCTGCTGAACTGAAGAACTCAATATGACATTTTGCTATGAAAATAACTAAAATATTCTAGCCGTATCTACATCGGTTAGCCGCCTAATAGTTTTAACTGTGTATCCCGCAGAACTTAGCTTACCCGACAGCTTTACAATATGTGGATCCCATTGCAATTTGGAGTATAACATTACTGCTAAGAAAGTTGTTTCTACAGGTTTCAATTCAACTCCATTTATTGGTACATTAGTTTCTACACGTCTCACATTCGGTGTAGTAAACTTAACTGATTTGGTTTTTTTTTCATGAAGCAACAAGTTATTAACACTAAACCAATAAACTATTTTTGGAAGTTACATTGTTAACTTCGTCATAATTATCTAATTTTCTATTTATTTTGAAAATCAAAGAAGTGTCATCCGCAAACAATACAATATCATGATTGTCCCTTATGTAGTCATTTATGTACACTATAAAGAGAAATGGACCCTGCGGAACACCTACTGCGGAGAGTGTGGGCTTATACAATTTAATTAACCTTGACCTATGGAAGGAAATTTTATACCCAAAGATCGCATCCAATCTCGCCCTAATTACGATATGGATGAATCTGTTCATTGCAAGTAAATTAACCTTTAGGCTTAACTTTATGACCACTAAGTATACATTTTTAAACTAGAGGTACAAGGTTGTAATATATTCTTAAGGAAATAATTTTTGTGCGTTTTATACGAAATAATACTAACCGCTGGCCCCGTGTCGCCCTCAAAGTTAAAAGCAATACCATTTATTTTGACAGAAATTAGACACAGGTTCCGGTTTTTCGGGATAACAGAGATCCAAAGCTTCGGTTCCAACAATCGCCACAAAATATTTTGATTGTTCGCACAACTTGATACCATAATGAATGGACCACGCTTTTAGCGTATACAGCGTACCATCTAGTTAATGTGTTAGTTTAACGTGTCTTGCTGTCGGTTTGTCTGTCTATGGCATTGTAGCTCCTATACAAATAAAGCATTTTTCTTTCGTTTTTTTTTGTTTGTAAGCTGACGTAAACGAGATGGGTCGTAGCTATAAAAAATCGTCTTTTAATAATTGTGTAACAAAACGGGCTTTACAATAGAATCAAAATTCAGTTACCAAGAGCAAAGAGGTGGTCTATTTCAATTCAGTAGCTACTAAATATAGAATTTAGGCAGAGAATGAACATTGTAGATGTAGCTAAGTGAGTGAATAGACTACGAAGTAGTTGGAGGACCGAATAATGAGTGGACTACGACTATCACATAGTAGCCGAGGGGAGCGACAAGGTCGGACTAATCACCCAGCTGGCTCCTGAAGATCCTTTTGAATATGTAACTGAAAGTGAAATCACTTTAAGTTACATAGTTAAAAGGATATCCTTGATCATGGCTGGAATTTGTAATGGCACGTTATAAATTGGCGCTCCCGCTATTTACCGTTTTCATACCTTTTGACAACAGCTTGATTGTTGTCAGATGTGAAAACAAATGAAAACGTTATCGATTTGGTTTTGATTTTTACGTTAGACAAAAATCTCAATTCATCAAAATCTAATCAGAAAAAAGTACCAGAAGGCGACCTTCACTGAAAAATCAAAATAAAGAATATAGTCAAACAAAGTTTGGCATTTTAAGTCAAACAAGTAAACATAAAATTAGGAACTCATAGCGGGTTGTAGTATAAAATAATACAGAAAGTAACACATATAAAGATCAGTAAAAAGTTGTAAAATATCAGTGGAAGTGCAAAATAGTGAATTGGTTACATAAAACGCGATTTAACTTTCAACCAGCGTTCATAATAATTTTAACAAAGAAATGTTATTACAACGAATAAAATAAAGCACTTTCAAAGGAATAGTGTGAAGTTTTCAAAGGAATAGCGGGTTAGCTAACACTACAAATATCGATACAAGTTATGTTAATGCAACAATAGTAATAGTGCGATTGACAGTTTGACGTTCGTGAAAATTATGATAATGTAAAAACAAAAACTGACATCCAGCATAGATAATAATAATAAATATATACCAAATAAAGTATCTTTAAAAACTTGTGTTATGGATACTAGATCAAGTGCTCAGTATGGTTGATTTTAGGGCGTGTCTGAAGAAATTATCTCCAAATTTTGTTTTGATTTTACATTTTACTAGTCAAAACACTATAGCCATTAAATGAAAGCACGTGGATTGGCACACACAGAAAATAACAAAGGCATTATATCCCCACGAAATTTTGAGAAAATTAAAAATAAATATCTTTTTTTAACTTAGCGCAGTTTAAAGCGAAATAAATAAAAGCAAGTGCAGGCGCCATACATTTCTTGAACAAAAGGAAACGGCTTAACATTCATCAAGTCTGTCACTCGTATCCTCGCAGATGCATATTTTATGTTGAGAACAGCCTACCCAAGGACACGGACGAGATTACACATGAGATTGCAAAACCTGAACAATAGTCGCATATTCAGCGGCATGGCAACGCAGCAGATTTCCGGCCCTCTGGTGGCCGAAAAGAAAACGTGCAACTGAAGGGCGGGAAAGGAAAGGTCGTTGACCTCGCTACGCCATATTTCCCAACGCCTATAGTGTACGGGAAATTCACGGGATTGTTTGATACTCATTCCATTTAACGTTTCTGATACAAATATCTCTATAGTATTCGAAATTTCTATTAATTAAATTAACTTGCAGATCAAAAAACATTTGATTAGATTAAAATCGCTTACATCTTAGTCAGAATAGCAAGTTAATCAAATAATAAAATATAAGTGCCTACTTAAAATAAAATTATACACATTATTTCTTTTTCAACCACTATCTTAAAATATGAAAGTTGATTTAAACTTGTTCTGTAAATATGAGTAGTGCATTTTAATTTGAATATTATATTTGAATATTAGGAAGGTAACCGTGACCTATTAAGAGTTTTTTTGTAATTGAAAAACACAACCCTTGCGTTACCAAACCAGTCAAGACCAAGAAAAAGCTTTTTGATAACAGCTTAAAAACAGGTCTGCCTGTTCCCATCACAGTGCTTCCTCAAAGAGTTTTAACGGACTTAGATCCTCAACGCTGCGCTGAACACCATCCGATATAGAAACGCTTTTGTTTTTTTAAAAAAGAAAGTATGATTTTTGATCATACATTTGAAACACAACAGACATAAACAATTAACTTTGCACACATTCACATAGTAGTCGGTGCTATTGACCCTTTGGCAATTGATAGACAAATTTTGTACATCTCTTTTCTAATCTCCATACAACGAGTTCACATATCTTATTTGAGCTACATAAGCTGTAATATAAATATAAATATCAAGTCACGTCCTTTCCTTTACAAGTATTCATTTACCACCCACCAAGCTTTGTTGACCTGATAACATAAATGTTATTTATCATTAATATTACAACGCGAGATAAATTTCCACATGTCCTCAAAATGTCCCATCCCATCAATACTCCCCTCAAGTCCCCTCGGTCTCCTCGCAGCCAAATCTACCACAGCTAGTTTATGCCAATCGATGTTGTACGCGTGACATAGTTACAAATTTTGACAGTCAACAACACATCCAAGGGGAACTTGGTTAGATAAAATACCCCTTTGGTGTAAAAATGCATTTATTTACATTACATACTCTCTCCTGTTTACGCAATCTTTCAACGGGCTGTTAAAATTTGAAATGGAATATTTTACTAAATCAATTTATTAACTTGAGAGAAAACGAGACTTTGTACCACTTTTTGTTAATATTCCGATATTTCGGCGCAGTTGCACGCGCCATGGTCACGGAAGAGCTAAAGTTGGTTATATTAATTCTTAATGTTTGGCAATATTAATTCTTTTACTTTCTTATCATATTAATAATTTTCCAGTGATCATCGTTAAAATTATGTATTTATAATAGAATAGAATAGAAATATATTTATTGTTACAAAACAGGCGACGTGCTTACATATACAAAAAAAAAGATACAATCTAGAAATTAAACTAAAAAATAATTGAAAAATAAAATAAAAAAGTGTTTGGGCCATAAAAGTGATCGCGCATCGCTGGTCATAACAATGAGGTCCACGCCACGGTAATATTATCTATTATTACCGTGTCCACGCTCAGCTTGTTGCTATGCTGCGGCCAGGCGCAGCGCAGCACGTACGATATCCTGTAGGTTCAAATCATGTCCAATAGTACACTGAAGTATAAAATTAAGTATATATTATAAGATAAACAATGAAATGAAAGAGCTCAGCTCTTTATATAAATGGACTTTGCTAAGTAAGTATTTTTAAATCGTCAAAAGACCTACCACAAATCTAACATAAATATGTTTGTATTCGAAGCTTAATCATATTTCAGTCTTAATTAATTAATAAAGTTGATGATACTTTCATTTCCTATAATTTTCTCCAAAATAAAATATACTCAAACTCATAGAAACCGCTCAGTGAGCGGAATAAACGAGAGGGAGACGGCGGGAAACATAAAACGACAATGAAGCAAAATGATCTCATTAGTCATTCTATAAAGATGTTCACATATTGAAGAGAGATAAAATTTGAAGAAAAGGTTGGTACTAAATGTTTGCTTTATTTTTATATATTGGACATATGTGTCGGCTGTAAGCGAACAAACCATAAATCTGTCCCCCGAGGCTTCTTGCAACACCATCTTTTATTCAGATGGACAGCAGGCGAGGTGTATGACAAATGATGTAACGGATAACGCCTACCGACTAAAATAAAATCACAGTCTAATAGAAATAAAAGCTTTTTGTTACTAGTTAAAACAATATATATTTAGTTATTTGGTTGTTCTGATTATCGCAAGGGTATGATTAAAACAGATAATTGATTAAATCACGGAGAATGTTAAAATAACATCACGACCCATAGTCAGTTCTATCAATATTCGAATGGCGATCACTTGTTATTTGATAGGTTAGGGTTATTTTAGACAGTGAACCATACTAAGCACACGTTATATATTTGATCAAATCACAACCACTTAAACTCGGTCCAGTAGTTTTTGAGTCTATTCTACGTTAGTACTTATATTAATATGGGATTAATATATTTAGAGAGTTACATTTTACATCATCATCATCAACAGCTCATAATATTATAATATCCCCACCGAGGGGCTCGTGCCTACCCCACATTAGGGGCGATTAGGCCTTATTCAACCACCCTGGCCAAGTGCGGGTTGGTCGACTTCACACCCAACCTAACAATTTCTTCATAGGTGTGTGCAGGATTCCTCACGATGTTTTCCTTCACTGTAAAAGCGTCGAATAAACGTACATATGAATTCAAAACTTGAAAACACATTGGTACGTGGCGGGGTTCGAACCGGTGCCTCCCGGGTGGGAGACAACGCTCTTACGTACTACGCCACCGACGCTTCTTCGCTTTCGCGATATGTTACATACTTAAATTTATTAAATGGACGTAAAGGTATGATTTGTTTGTTTTTATAAAATTATTTATATTGTCTGAGAATAACTAAACAATGACCTAAATGATTCTGTAAGAGTTTCCATTATCGACGCTTTCCTAAAGGACTCTCATCATCTCTTCTCATGTCTAATTATTACCTCTCAATTTTCTGCCACTGCTTTCAAACTTTCTCTTTCAGCTAGATAAAGTTTTGCTCAACTTGTCCATTCTAGTTACGCCACACAATACACAAATACCTGGTAAACACAATAAGGACATCGGAGTACTCTTGTTGGTAATAATAATCGTAAAAACCATCAGTCATTCTACCAATAACACTGAAGATTGAACGACAGATACGTGCAAGTGTCGTTGTGAGACTTACAAAAAACAGGTCCTCCCACAGGAATTCAGCCACCAGTTTTTACTTGAGATAATAATAACAGCGGAAATGTCGAAAGTTCGCAAGATATAAAATTTGTCGATAATTTACAATTTAAGAAAATACAGAAAAACATTTTTTATCTATTTGAGGTTAATTTTCGTTTAGTGCCTTTTAGTACCTTTTTTTTGTCGGGCGGTCAAATGCATTTACGCATCGTCCCTGCGGGGTGGTGCCAACCGCAGGGGATATGTGGGACTCGAGGTAACGGCGTTCCCTCCATACCCACTAAACATCCTCCCCGGCCTGACCTCCAGTGCGCTATTACGAGACGGCTCGGGATCTACGCACGTAGGCGCAACTACACCGAGACCGTCCCAACTCTGCCCGTCTAGGCACTCCTTGTGCACCAATTGGTGGCCAGCAGCCCACAGGGGCTGCCGACTAACGCTAGCCCCTGTGGGCCGCTGACCGACGCCGGCCTTAGAGGCCGCCTCCTCACCGACGGCTGCTCGACCTGGCGCATCCTCCTGACGAGGACACCGGGAGCAGCCATCGGACCGCACCCGGGGGACTTCGGGCGCCGTCCGGAACTAGCCGTGGTGGGAAAACAAAAACCACTCGACGATGGCACGTGACTTCGAATGACAAGGGGATACCCTTGACATTAAAAGTCACACACTCGCCGAGAAAGTTTCCCCACCACGTTACCAGGATCCGCCACGAGGAGGCTTCCGGACGTGGACCCCTAGTGCCTTTTAGTACCTACATTGTTCGAACATTTCAAATGATGCTAAATAAAAATACTAACAAGATGTAATACCTATGAAGTGACACAAATACATAAGTATATGTCGCAGGAATATGATAAAAATAGTACAGAGTATTGATCACACAGAGGAAGTAAAAAACAACACGATTGATAAGTAGTCGGTTCTATCATCATTAGTGTGAATATTCGAATGGGGACCACTCAGATATTACCTAATATTGGTAGGTTAAGGTTATTTATTTATAACGAGCGAGCGGAGTGGATTTTTATAACAGGTATTCGTAATATTTTTATGTCTGTTCTTATCATATCCCTGAGACATTCACAGATTTTTGTGGGGCATACATTGGGCACGTAAAATTTCGGGAGTCATCCTCCGTGAATTAATAAGACGAGCCTACTCTTATCCAAACTTTGAGCCGGGAGGGCTGTTATAAGGCCGAGTTGGAGCAAGTTTCAGCCAGAAGATGGTTATCAATATTTGGAGCCATAATTATTAGATCCTCATCATCAGCAGCTCATGTAATATCCTCACTGAGGGGCTCGAGCCTACCCTACGTTAGGGGCGATTAGGCCTTAGTGAGCCACGCTGACCAAGTACGGGTTGGTCGACTTCACACACATCCTAAGAATTTCCTCATATTATGTGTGTGCAGGTTTCCTCACGATGTTTTCCTTCACCGTAAAAGCGTCGATTAAACTTACATGAATTCAAAATTTGAATACACATTGGTACGTGGCGGGGTTCGAACCCGTGCCTCCCGGGTGGGAGACGACGCTCTTACGCACTACGCCACCGACGCTTTTTAAATATTAGATACTGGGTTGTAACTGTGGTTAAACATATACCCCAGTTAATACTTGCCAGCATGCGTATTATTAATTTAATTAACTGTAGTAATCTCGAGTACCTACACTACTCAAAAAACATACGCTGGCAGAATTAACTCTCCTAAGCAGTTCTCAATGTAAAAGTTTTTACTTAATTGTATAAAAAAACAATGTGAGATTTGTTCAGGGCGGGCTTTTAGACAGACACTTAACATTGTTTCAAGACTGGTAAATGAACACGCACGCTAAATTTAAATAAAAATGATTTTTTTTTCTTACATAAAAAAAAATGTACGACAGCGTTCGCTTTTATAATTGAAATTTTCACTCTTCTAAAAGATCATTTACTCAATTTTGAAAGATTTTTTATACGTTTTCAGGCAAAATAAACAATAACGCCCTATTTTTTGTAAAACCGAAAATAAAATATTATAATAAACTCTGTTTCGTTGAAGCAGAGTTTACAATAATAAATTCATGTATTATCCGCACATAGGCCGCGCACCGCCCGCCGCGTTGTCGCCTAGGGCGTGTTGCCAGTCTTATTCGAATCACGCCAGTTTTTCCATATAATGTAAACATTTTTTCATCAAAAGGCTGCCATTCGACGCGTTGTCTCGTCCCCTTTCACAATGTGCTTCACAAGAAAATATGTAATTTAACTGCACCCTCATTCATCCTTTGAATGCTTGCTATAAATGAAAAACACGTTGCATTGCACTATCATTATTGTCTTGATTGAGAATTTACTGTTTTTCATCAGTTTGTTATTAAGATATATTTCATTGTAAAAAACATATGTAAGTAAAAAATCATTTTTAAAAACAAGCTTTTGTTTAAATATGCTTTTAAAAGAAGAAAATAAAACTTTTCTCAGCAAAACCTTTCATTCGACGCCCATATTATGGTAGTGCTAAAAAATTATTAGTCTGCCATCTTCGGCGGTCCGCCATTTTGGATTTGGAGTAAAGTCAATTTAATTTTTGTATTCTTCTCAGCAAACCCTTTCATTAGATGGATACCCATATCATGCGAGTGCACAAAAAATAGCTAGTCCGCCATCTTGGACCGTCCACTATATTGGATTTAGAATGAAATAAATTAGCTTAGCATGTATTGTCATCAAAACCAAACGTGTATGCAAAATTTCAGCTTAATAGAATACCAATAAATGGTCGAAAAAATGGTTTGCAAATTTTGACGAACAACTTACATATTTGCATACATACGAACAGTGGAAGTTAAATAAAAGCTTGTAAAAAATGCGATTTATCAATAAATTTTGCGATTAATCAGCCATATTCATTAGCGCGTCAAAGCTATTTTTAATAATGCGACATAGCTAATTCACCTTATAATTTTGCATTCTAGCGATAGTATCACTCTACACCAATTTTATTGTTGTCAATACACTGAGCGAGGAATCAGAGCAAATAAAATATGCTGACACAATAAGCATAACGCTTTTCGTAACTTACATCAAAGCTTATTGAAGTTGCCTCTCGCAGCTACTCTCGAATGGGGACTATGACCCACTTCGCGATCGAACTGCGTAAACTTCTCTCGCATATTTTTTGCGAGCTTTGAAATTTCATGGTAATTTTAAAATATAGTGCACATTTATACTTTATGAGCTATAATGGTACGCGGCTGCCAATTTACTAGCACTAGCTTTTGACATTTACGAGTACAAAAGTGTGTTTTATAAATGTTGCTCTGAAATCACCTTGTACCTGCCCTGTTCCCAATTTTATTTGGGGCCGGTATTGTATGTTTTCCTGTTCTGGACATGTGTATAGTACACATCTCGGTCAGCCGTCATCTCAACTTCAACTCTTCTCTTCACCATATTATCTCTCACATAAACTATCCATATTTTCTCTCAATCTATACCTACCCATCCAATTTTGCTCTGAAATTAAAAGGTTAAATATACATATATTAATGTTTTTATCCTACTTAATTCACATGAGACCCATAATCCTCGTAGAATCCACTGCCACCGCCATTAAGGCATCTGATGTTGCATTTGTTTCCTTCAGGAGTATTCTAGTATGACATGAGTAAGTGGAATTTCAATATCAATTTCTTCTATAAATGGTATTTTTTTACATGAAGGCAAACAACCATATTATTATTAATTTAATTATAAGCATCACTGTAGCCTTAGGCACTCGCAACATTAGTCGCCAACGCTAATCCTACCCGTTCTGATATCCTAACTTTTATTCTGTAGTCTTCAGTAAGTTAAAGATACATAAGTAGTACACTTTCCCAAAGTGGGTTGACCAAATTCGAGCGCCCAATCCACTTTTGCTCACCTCTAGTAAAGTCTCATACTTAATTAAGGCGTTTTCTACTCGATTAAAATTGTAACAAAATACTTGCTTTCCACTCTAATAATGGAATTAAGCAATCCAAGTTCCAAGTATTTCCTTAATTACACTGTTCGAACTGAATTGACGTCTGACCCAAATCTGCATTTGAATAAGACCCGGCTCAAGTCTCGACAAGTTTATCACAATCGAGACTCCATCTTAATAATTTCAATCTCGCAGTAGGAGGGTAAACACCGACGCTGCACTGCTAGGATTAGAGTGGTGATTTGTCAAAGTTTCCCTACTAGGTCTGCCAGTGCTGTTCACAGCAGATAGCATCGCCACTTGAACTACTCGCGCAACTGCCGCCGTGTACATATACGAACTTGCTTACAATTCATTGTTCAACTAAACAATAAGCTTCTTATTTAATATAACGGCATAATTTTGGCACGTTTAAGAAATGTTAAAGTGAAATTTAAAATACATACTCTTTTTTTTAGATGTACTTAGATATTTACATATTTTTAACAAGTTTAGTTACGGATATGAAAATTTTGCATATCTGCTCTTGAAACTGAAACTACAGAAAAATTAAGAAAACTTTAAGAAAGTCTTATGGGAACTGATACGACATCAATATTGTTTGTTTGAATTTTGCTTCGTAATCAGTAATCTTCTATCTTCTTATATATATATGATCAGAGGCGGATTAAACGTTGAGAGCGCCATAGGCAAGCATCTCAACGGCGCCCCTACTTTTAGGGTACTTATTTTGCAATTAATACTCATAAACTGATGTAGATTACTGTAAATAGCTTATTTTAATACCTTTTATAAACTAAGTTTTTTGTTTTTCTATGTTTTGCTAACTTCCATACGACCTTTCATTCCCTAGTTCATCCCTACATGGGTGTCAATATTCAAAAAACGCTACAATTTTTTTTTTACTTGTTATCACGTGCTTTAATACAAAGTTTATTGGTTTTATCTTCGATGAGGAACCCCAAACAAACTTTCATCCCTTCTTTCAACCCCTTCATGACATTTTTACAACAAAATTTAGCTTATACCTATCTCTAGTGATAGGTGGTCTATTTTTGTACCAAATTGCATAAAAGCGGTTCAGCTGTTAGGCGTGAAAGCGTGACTTTGATTGGATCTGTTTACGACATTTCATCCCCTATTACTTCTCCACACGCGTCAAAATTTCAAAAACGCTAGATCAGATATTTATTTACTTCTTATCAAGTGCCTATATACAAAGTTTCATGGTTTTACTTCGATATTGAAGAATCGCATACAAACTTTCATCCCTTATTTCAACCCCTTTATGCCCTCTCTTACAAAAGATTATGTCCTATTTCAAGGATCTCAAAGTCTACTCTATTTTTGTGACAAATTTCATCAAAAGGAGCTGAGCGCTTTCGCGCCTAACACTTCAACTGATTTTGATGAAATATGAGCGTGACTTTTGAAAAAGTGTGACTTTTTTTGGACTTCCTAACGACCTTTCTTCCCTTATTTCATCCCCACAAGGAAAAATATTTCAAAAACACTAGAACAAATAGTTATTTATTTCGTATCAAGTGCCTAAATTCAAAGTTTTATGGTTTTATCTTCAACAATGACGAACTTCCATACAAACTTTCATCCACAATTTTAACCCCTTCATGCCTATTTTTCGCAATAAAAAGTACCCTATGTCCTTACCCGAACTCAAGTCAGACAGACAGAGCTACTTTCGCATTTATAATATTAGTAGGGATAAATCTTATCATAGTATGACCGAAAGCGCTGTACCGCGCCTTACAAAAAGGGGTGAGATAGGGGAGGAAAAATGAGGATGAGTTTACATGAGATCGATATTGTCGGTCAGATCTTACGTTTTCGGTTTATATTATAGGTACTTAATTCGACCTCGATAGTATAGATAGTGGCCTATATAGGTGTCTGCTGTGAGCGCGGAAGGTCCCGGATTTCTTTCTCGGTAGGGCAAATATGAGAAACGAATGCCGTCGTGAATTGTCTGGCGCTTTTATTTTAAGAATTTAATAATACTCGGTAAATAAATAAAATCAAGCGCTCTACCCTCATCTCCGCAATTTTAGAAGCAGGAACGCGGTCGACGCGACGAGCATTGCAGTAGTATCTTTCCAACTTCAATCAGAGATCATGTACCATCGGCAAGGTTCTTTGTAGGCGTGTTTTAGTGTATGGCGCACACTATGTGCGACTGCGACGATCCCAAAACGGCCCCATAAGGGCTTAAGAGGGTATCAGTTGGTTTTAGCGGAGTAGGACCAGCGCTGTTTCGCGCCGGTGAGCTGTACGTACACCCCGCACACGCCGTACGCCCAGCCAGCGTGCGGTATGGTCCGTAAATGGATTTCCCATCGTCACAAAAAAGGTTCTTTGTAGGCGTAAGTTTTAGTCAGTCATCGTTTGTTATATTTTTATATTATATGTCAAATTGAGGTTGTAAGCAAAAATAATAGTTTTAATTTGTGTAAGTACCTAGCTGGCTTCTTAATTGGCGCAATTAATTTTATGCTATAATATTTTTTCTTTTATTTTACAATTCCGCCCGCGCGCCCCTTTGTATCCTCGCGCCCCTAGGCAGATGCCTAGTTTGCCTTTAGGATAATCCGCCTCTGTATATGATAGATATTATTTAGATCTTATATAAATCAATCGTGGTTCGTTTGTCTCGCTAAAACTCGAGAACGGCTGGGCCGATTTAGCTGATTTCGCGGTTTTGAAATGTTTGTCGTAGTCTAGGGAAGGTTTAAACGGTGAGAAAATATGGAAAAATTGCGAGGAAGATAGAAAAAACAACAATTTCATTTTTCCGTATAAACTGTTCTGCCTACTTTCCTGTCAAACATTTGACTTTCGTCCCTTCGGTACGGTAAACTAGAATCCACTCGAATTGACGCACGTATTAAATTAAGGGTTTTGAATCGACAACATATATTCACATTACTCAGATTATCACATATTTCTTAAGGTGTATTTAAATTTTAATATTTTGATGGTTGTCATTTTTGGTTCGTTCAGAAAATTTTGTCATTGTATTGACATACGATCCAAGAGCCAAATTGACCCGACACTATACCGAAAATATCCCGAATATCAGCCTGTACGAAAATGGTAATGCCTGATATTACGCATCAAAATTTTCAGCCATTTTAGCTTAGGATAGTTGCAATGACGTTTAGTAGGTACTCCGTGGGTAAGTGATACGAAGTACACCGGGTCATCTAGTAGGTAATAAAAATCATTAATATACCATTTTCAGTTCGTCAAATTTCACCATTAAAACTACTATTGATATGTACACAAAAACTTACTGATTTAATTTTTGACAAAACCATTTTTCTAGCACATGCTAAAAATAAAAGTATCAATAGATAAATATATAGAATATGGTACAGCAATAAATAAGTTATTTTCTCACAGAAGTCGATGGCAAATGGCAGGGGCATATGTTAGACAATAAAACAATAAAACTTCGTTAATAACGTTAAAAGACTAATTATGACAACTGTCATTATCTTCGGAAAACTTGGCATCGAGTACTGACACAATCGCGAATAGCCAATAATGCATTCCGATCCCCGATCTATCCCATCCAAGGAGCTTATATTAAGTATAAGCTCCTTGATCCCATCCGAGTCATAAAACTTTCCGGGAGAACTGATAGCGAGTTCTCGCAACTTTTACTCGGAATCTCATTCACGAGCTGCGTTCCAATTTTGTCATTTATTGATCTGTTCACTCATGATTAATCTATCTGTGTTATTTTTATTTATGCACCGAAAGTAAATAAGACGGATAATAAAAAGTTACTTTTTGCCATACCTGACCAGCAAGTGGCTCCGCACACTATGCGTACTTACGGAAATTTCCACTCCCTTGTCCAGGGAGACATAAAAAATTTTACTTTACTCGGGCGGTAAAAAAGAAAGCCTCAGCTTGCATTTTAATAATTATAGCAAACACCTGCGATCTGGGGACATTCTTTGTTTTACCGCCCTAGTGAATAAATGTATGTACTATTACACAAAATTGATATTGACCAAAACACTGCTACTGTTAAAATGAATTTTGCGTAAAGATTTCAAATTTATCCATGAACTATTTTTCGGGATATGCGGCTACAAACTCAGGGAATCACAATTAGAATAATAAAAATATGTTTTCATTTTTCATACTCGGGAAGTGGTGTTTTTTGGACCTGAGTATTGAGTGGAACACGCGAATTCCTACAACTAATAATAAAAAGTACCTCAACTGACCTGATAGACAATACAGGGGCCGTGCGCGAAACGATGTGTTCAAAATTTAAAAATCTTATATATAAAATTCTCGTGTCACAATGTTCGTTCCCGTACTCCTCCGAAACGGCTTGACCGATTCTCATGAAATTTTGTGAGCATATTGAGTAGGTCTGAGAATCGGCTAACATCTATTTTTCATACCCCTTAGTGATAAGGGTTGTCCACCCTTATTTTTTTTTAATTTATAAGGCAAAACAACGTTTGCGGGGTCAGCTAGTATTCTTTAAAAATACCTACTCTCTCTAATCTGTGACAAATACTATTTTTACAAGTATTTTTCATGTATTATTATCGATAAGAATAGTTTTTTTAAAACTAATTTTTAATTTCCTTGTATTTGAAATGAAAAGTAGAGTGCGTAACACGGGTAAAAGGAATCAGTTCCTAATCGGACTATAGCCGCCCTCACTGGGCTTGGGCGTCTGACTACGTCCTCATATGGGAATTGATTCCATTTCACCCTTGTCAAGCAATCTACTACTGTACCAGTGCGCAGTTATATTATAAAATTATTTATATTATTTTATATGTTTATATATTATAAAATTAAACCAAGTATTAATTATTAGATTTAACGTCTTTTAACAAATTTAGCCGATAATTACGTCCATTAAATAGGTTGACAGATTACTCAAAGCAATATCATCGCTTAATTGCGTGAAATATCCTAGATCCGCCCAACATTCAATTACTTCCAACGTAAAAATACGACTGAAATATTTTCACGGTGGCAACACCAACGGTACAATCTTTCTCGTGGCTGGCTTTTTAAAATTAAATAAAAACGCGCAATCCTTTTCTCGTTAAGGCCTTCAGCCACCTCGTTAACCTTATTACGGGACGAACGAATGCTCCCTATATACAGCGGAGAGTCCAGGCTTTGGATGGCTCCACATATACACTTCGCTGACCCACATTACGTAAAGTCGACCTAGAATTTATACGCATTTAACTGATGAAGTTTTATTAATCTCAAAGCCATAATTGCTTTTACCTCGATGTCCATTGAACCCCTTTCAAAGTCTGGACTGACCTCGATAGCAAGCAGATTTACGCTTAGATCAAAGAAATCGGTTTGAAATGTAATTATTTCTTTTTAAATGGACTTGTGAAATATTTGAAATCATTTTTTAGTTTGATAATTAGTTCGTTACTACCTGTTACTACAGATAAATCCTTTGATCTATATTTCGTACCATTTTCTCATCACAACTGGATAATCGTGGCATAAATCTGCAAAAAATCAAATGTTATCTTCCTGATTACTTACCTACATGTGGGTGTAGAATTTTGCTCCAATAAAACCTCGTGGCAAGTTTCAATTTTCATTATCAATCACTACATAGTATAAAACAAAGTCGCTATCCGCCGTCTGTCTGTCCCTATGTATGCTTAGATCTTTAAAACTACGCAACGGATTTTGATGCGGTTTTTTTTAATAGATAGAGTGATTCTTAAGGAAGGTTTATATGTATAATACATGCATATTTACATAAGCATTGCACCCGTGCGAAGCCGGGGCGGGTCGATAGTAATAAAATAAAACAAATTACATGTATTACTATTGGCATACATTAAAAGATTTTTTTTTAAGTTTATATCGCAATAAACAACGTTAACTTCTGTGTATTGGCAATAAATATTGTAGATAGGTGATTAATATTTTTTAGCAGCTCCTTTGCCTATAAGCTTAATAAGTAAAAAATGTGAAACTCTGTAACCTAACTAAGGAAAAAAGAAAGGAATGAAATCGTTTAGAATCGGGGTTTACAAGGTAAAATTGACTCGGAACTCTAAAGTCGGTTAAAATGTAGCGTATGATACCCGGATGGTCCGGGTATTATACGCTACATTTTAATTAATAACGAATCGATTGACAACTAATTCATCAAAATCAGATGAATAATTTAGTCGCTAGATGAACATATGTAAATACAAATATACTTAAATACATACATACATAGACTGCTAAAATCATAACCCTCCCAATAAAATCTGCCTTCTCGTAGTCAGGTAAAAATAATTTATTTAAGCTTAACGAGTTTGTCTAAGTGCTTAAATCCTGTCCGTCTTCTAAACTTGTCTTGTTCATTTTTATAGTGGTAAGACCGTGTATTGTGCAATAGTACCACAGAAATTATTATTATTATTTCTGTGATTAGTACCACATAAATAATAATTGGTACCTATATACGCTTCTCTTTTTTATATACATATTTTCTACATTTATGTGCATATATTAAGAATATTCTCCAACTTTTCCATGTTTTCTCACCAATTAAACTTTACCTGGAATTCCGCAAATATTTCAAAACCAAAGTTAACCAAATCGGTCCAGCCGTTGTCGAGTTTTAGCGTGACTAACGAACAGCTTTTCTTTTATATTAATTAAACAAGTTATTCGTTTATTAAAACATTTAAAAAGTGGGAACGAGTTGATTTTCAATTTAAAATTTGTCGCTTAAATATATCTTGGTCGCCATTAATGGGAGTGATCCAGCTAGTGGTTACGGCTCCACGATAATGTTAAAAGTTAAAAGACAAAACGAGTTTCCAAAACATTGAGGGAACTTTTAAAATATTCTTTTCACGAACCGCACCTGGGTCCCTGAAAAGTTCATTTTACTTTGTTTGGACGATAATAAAACAATGGCTTAGCTGGACAATTTTATGGATATTTTGCAAATTTGGATATTTTGGAATAATGACGTAAAAATTAATATCTTTTTAGCAGTTTTCGCGTCGTCCTAATAAGCATCGATCGTACGATGACACACTACACGATGCGTTTTCATCGTGCGATAATAGTTAATGTTTCTGTGCTCACGTGATTACTTGTGAGCTCAATAAGAACACTCTAAAGAAATCTTTTATGTTGATTTCATCGTGCAATGAGAACGCTACATATCATCATACGATCGTTTCATTCATTAATTCATTCATAGCAGCCTTTATAATTCGACCTACTGGTCACTGCTGAGACACAACGCCTCTCCTTGTAATCGAAGGAGGTTTAGGCAGTAGTCCACCAGTTTGCCCAATGCAGATTGGCGGACGGAGTATAAGGTGGTCAATACCCCTTTGCTGATCCATTAGTCACCTTCTACGACACCCATTGGAGGATATGGAGTGAGCTATTCTACTCTGCCGGCATCACACGGCCGGCCCGTTGCCCGTCACCAATCCGCCTTAAGAATGATGTTGTAGGTGATTAGTCTGCACAGGGCTGAATCTTTCTCAGTCGGTTTTACGGCAACTATGTGATGAGAGGCCTCGTGTCCCAGCAGTGGGTCGAATAGCCTCGTGTCCCAGCAGTGGGTCGAATAAGAAAGGCTGTAATGACGAATGTTGAAGGGGCCGGCCATAAAGCTATGCAAAATCTGTAGCATTACTATACTACAGATTTTGGCATAGCTGTATGGTGAATTGGTGACATACTTAATGCACTGGACCCGAATAAGTTGCGATCAGAGTAGACAGAAGAAAAGGTAAAATTCCTTGATTTAAGTAGTTAAGTACTGACTGACGGTGACTACTTCCCATTAGGCAGGCCGTCTGCTTGTTTGCCAACCACATAATATTTAAAAAAATATTAGGCATCCATTTTCTTACATATTCTCTACGATGTTTTAATTATGTTCTGATAAAAATATTTCAATATTTGAGAAAAAAACAGCGAAAGGAAATCAACTAAAAACAGCTTAATCCTTGGACAAGTAATAAATTGATATTATGTAGGTACAGTTAATTTTATCTAAATTGAAAATAATTTCAATTTATTTATATATTTAAACAATTTATTTATTTTAAATTTAATTCGGATATTAATAATATTTACGCTGTAAAATAGTCATTTTATGCATCATTTTGAACAGAAAATGTTTTGATTAAAAACCTTCTTCATGCATTAAGTACCTACATGCAGGAGGAAAACAAGCACTCGTGTGGAAAAGAATAACTTTCCCGCTAAACACACATGGAAAAGTCTACTTTTGTTGCAAATGTACTCAAAAAAAATGATTAAAACCAAACTGTCAGAATCAGTTAAATAACCCTTTACTCTTTTACGTATTTTAATACTCTAGAGAGTAACATGAAACCAACATGAACCGTGTGAAATCAATAAATTTATTTCGGGGTCCAAGTTGGTTAGAAGGTACAGTAATATGAAAAACGAAACAATGCCAACGAATTTTAAAACTCATCAGAGGTATTATTCGGTCTATTGTTGTTATAATATTCATTGTTTTCCCGCCCCCTCATGGCATATTTCGTCCATCTATCACAATTCTGAGCTGCCAATAATGCCTTCCTCACGCCACTCCGTATAAATATAAACTGGAAAATTTCAACCTGCTTCTTTTGTATTATAACATGTATGATTGTATGTACTTACTTACAATGTTTTAATTTCCCCAGTCTAGTACGGCGAGCACGTATCCATACGGTGAAAACTTTATACTCCCCCTATTTCTTATCAAATCTTCTATTCTATTCTTAATTAATAGCATTAAACGTACGCATTTTGCCAATGTCAAGTGGAAATGTAACTAAAGTAACAAAAATTGTACGGTTGATTTGGGCTAACAATGGAGTCTCTCAACACGTGTTTTTACAACAAGAACTCGGGAGAAACTCTTCTTTATCCAATCTTTATGGCATATCAGAATATTTATGTCTGTGCGTTTTTCTTTATTCAAAATTCGACATTATATTCAAGTTATTTTGAAAAAAGGAAAGCTTATATAGGCTTTACGTTTTTTACTATTTTAAAACCTCCTTAAAACATTCTAAAATATCATAAAATAGTAGTGAAACTATTTCTCCGTTTGTATGCAGACGGTGCTGGCCGGCTTAAAGATGAAGCCACATTGTTGAATTTTGCATAAGTATGTTTTATTTATGGGCGTTAAAATTGTAAGAATCATTTAAAATATAATAAGACGCTGCATCTACGCAAGGCAATGAGCTTACCAAACAACGAAATGCAATGCACAACGAGTTTACCAAATCAAACATATCAAAAAGTCAGCGTTGATTCTGAAAACAATATCTACATAAAGATTTCATTGACTAATTAAATATAAGTATTTTATCATATAATATTTTGTATAATAGTACATTATAGTACAAGTGTGTAATGTTGGTGAATACCGCTGAAGCGCATTGAGGCCCGAGCCGTCAGCCGAGGGTAACTCAACCAATAATATGTATTAAAAAAAACTATTACTCACTCGTGAATAATAGTAATGAAAAAGTCACAGTTTGATTATAGGTGTCATTATATGCCTAATTGCCATGGGATTAGAGCCACTTTATGAGGAAGTGTGTTGAAAAGTAATTTATCATACACAAAGATTATACATACATAAGTATTTTATCATGTAAATATTTTATTATATAACATAAGTAAGTATTTTATGTTATATTATTTAATCATATTTTAATTTCATTACAGTTTATTTTATTTTAAATGAAAATTAAATGAACTTACAAAAGGCAGTACAAAATTAACACGACTTTTATTTTCTTTTTGGGAGAAACGTTAGCAAGCCCGGTAAAAGCAAAAGGTGGCTGTGAGTAGAGTCGCAGGAGTATAGATGATAAGATGAACTCAACATAAAGGTCGTAGCACACTTATCAGCTCGTACCGGTAAAAAGAGGCGATCTGCTACGGTCCGTAGCTGTTTCGTAGCTGCCATTCCGTGGCGTTCTTCTTCTTTTCTTTAATGGCAATTAGTCGTTTTATTAGGGAAACAACCATTTCTGCCAGTCTCAAGTTAGGAAAAACACTAAATGTTGATATTTTTCAATATATTTTATTCAAGTTCTTGATGTTTACATTAAAATATGGGCGTCACACATTTTAATGCATCTAGGGACTGCTTGGAAAGAAATGCATGGCAACAGACCACAAAACCTTAATTTCAATGTGATTCCTCATTCCGTCAACACGGATGCTTATGCAACGAAATGACACCACTTTCACTGCACAAAATCCACTCCGAAACAATTTAATTATGACTTTTAACTAATAAATCATAAACTTTATTGCCTTAATATTAATTAAACAAGGAGTAATATCCGTAGCAAAAAAATATAGTACAAAGTTATAATTTACGCGGGAAGTCGATTTTTTTTCAGTGCATTTTTCTAGTATTAATATTTACGCGTTTGTAAACGCAAAATAAAATTATTCCATTACAATATACATTGTTTACAAAAAATTTAACAGCATTATATTGAAGGCAATGGGCACCAATCCCAGCAAAATACTGGGCGTAGCCCAGCGCTGGTTTTCAAATTGGTCCCGTACGGGAGTAACTAACTTGGTTAGAAGGAGGAGGCAGTAGGTAAGGTACGCTTTAGTGTGCGACAGTTGTGGTAGTGGTATTATAATGTTAACAAATAGGTACATAAATGTATAAGTTAAATGCAATTAAAATAAAAGTAACAGTTGGGTATGGTATGAATATTATTCAAGTTAAGTATGTCTGTGTTTGCATGTTGTTTCAGAGTGGGTGGTATACAACTTTTACTGAAGCTTTTTGTCTGTCTAAGAGGTGAGAACGAACTAGTTCTTTGTACTAATACAAAGACATAGGTCCCCGTATCGGAGGAGGGAGATCATTCCATACTTTGCTTGCAGCAAACTTGAACCCCCCTCTGAACAACTGAGATATAGAGAATAAAAAGAAACCAGTTAAAAAATTAGCCATAAAAATCATGTAGTCATGAAAAGTCACAAAACAACATTTTAAATTTTATAAACAACTTGCGGTATGTAAAAAAAAATATTAATAAAGATTAAACAAAAAATAAAACCCAATCTTTGGTTGTTTGGGTGTTTTAAACAGATGACAAAGTATGCGTATGTTTGTGAGCAGAAAAATGTAATTGGCCAGCCAAAATACCTAATTGGCATGTAACTCACCTACATCAGACCTCTGCCTCAAAAGTGGGCTCTGCATGATCATTATAAAATTACCATGAACCTACCGATGTTGCCAACACTTAGGATACCTACATCAGACTACTCCCTTAAATAGATATTTTCTGTGCGGCCTAATTGTAAAACCTTGCTAGTGATGTAATTATTTTGCGGCGTAACTCTTAGATTACAAGCGTATTAGTCATCATCATCATCAACAGCTCATATAATGTCCCCACCGAGGGGCTCGAGCCACCGATGCTTCTTAGTAATATGACTTTACTACCTATATAACATAAAGTATATTATACTATATATATTATGAGATCAATCTATCATTGTGATGGAATGGGGTGTACTTTAATTTGAGAGTGAGTTGAAAAGGTATCCATCAAAACTTGTGAAAGGTTACGATTTTCCTTACAGGCATAGTTAGATCAAACATGCAGAATTTTTGGACCATATCTAAGTTTTACATGTTTGTACGTGTAATATAATCACGCGATAACGAATTTCGAGGAAAATTGTTACCTATATACACAGGTAGATCATAAGCATTGAAACGGGATACTTTTTATGCCAGTAACATATTTCTGTGGGTTGAATTTATGAGAAAAAGACACTCAGGCAGACCAAAGCTAGTACTAATTCGAATATAATGCAATTATATAGGATATATTAGGTCCTTACCTATGAAATTGGCGTTTTATTATCTTGTACCTAAACTTGCAATTTCTTTAATTCAATAGTTGTTTTAGGTTCTTATTATTATTATTATTTTAAACTACACTCTTTGCAATATTTTTGCCTGTAATTAAATTATATTTCACTTGGTAAATTCTGAAAAAAATGTGAAAATGACTCTTTAATCTCTTCATCAGAATTGGCGATTTGATGCCTACTAACTCATGGACAGACTTGATTTTTGCATAATTTATTGATGCTAGACTTAGCCGAGAGTTGTTCGCTGATATCCTCTAAATTTTGTAACATTAGGATTTATAGTTAAAAAAATAGAGTTAGTATGGAACAACGCCAATTTTTATGAAGATTTTCAATTAAATGTGTATTTACCATACTAACGTTATTTAAAATTTCTAAAAAACTCCGTTGCCAAATCTTTTGAAATTTGGAGTGTATAATTGAGCAAGACTTGTTTAAGTATTGCATCAATGATTTAGACAAAAGATGGGCCTGTCCATGAGTTACAACGATTCCAAGAGTTGATTCTGCTGACAAAATAAAACATTTTTTTTTAAATAAACATTAAAATTATTCTAAGTTTACTACATGCAAATCCGTAACAGTATAGTCCTTATTCATAATTAAAATATAAAACTGAAACAGCGACTAAATCAAAGAAGTTACACAGCTAATAGTCTGTAAGAAAAAAAACGCCAATTTCATAAGTGGGGACCTAATATTAAAAAACCACTCAATCGTCACTGAGAGTTAAAACAAGAACCTAACAAGAGTCCCGTAATTTGTCTTTACTTTTCTATTGCACAAAAAATACTATGTAAGAAAGAAAGAAGAAAAAATCGGGAGTGGTCTCCCCTTGACTTTCTCGTATACCGGAAACGACTCAAAAGTTGATAGAAACCTTATATTTTGACGTCATACATGCATGTTAAATTTTGGTCACCCATCCGAGTACTTATAATCCGATGCTTAACTTTCGTGATCGACGACTCAAAAGTTGATAGAAACCTTATATTTTGATGTCATAGATACATGTTAAATTTTGGCCACCCATCCGAGTACTGACCGCGCACTTGAATGCTTAACTTTCGTGATCGACGACTCAAAAGTTGATAGAAACCTTATATTTTAATGTTATACATTTAACATGCATATGTTAAATTTGGTTGCAATAGGTTAAAGCATACTCGAGTTATCGTGCTAACGTAATGACACACAGATACACACACAGACATAATTCCAAAAAAAAATATTTATGGACTCAGGGCGGTCCACGTACCTATACGAGAAAGTAAAAAGAAAAAATCAAATTTATCTCCAACTAAAAATACAATCAAATAAGTTATGTTATGTGATTATTTTAACAAATTCCGTGCCATAGCAATTGCGGTTGTGTTCTTTCAGTTAAAGATAAGATAGCCCCTCATTCAGTTGAGGGTGCCGAGTGAAGCTCGCTTTCAGGTACGGCCTTATCATCACATCCTTCGCATCGCTTCCGCGTAAAGTTAAAAGAATCCATTACTACAATATTTTTTTAACGGAGCCAGGTTGATGATAAAATAATACTTTTTTTTTTCAATATTACGAGATGGCAAACAAGCTTGCGGCCTACCTGGTTGGCCCGTTGCCTATTGACTATAGACACTTGCAATATTAAGGGTAAATCACTTAACACTGCAAGTACGTTGCCATCGTTGTTGAACTAAGATGGTATGCCTTCCATACCCAATAATTACACTGGCTACCTTTCCCTTCAATCCAAAACAGGGCGAACTGCTTCATGGCAGAAATAAGAAAGGCGGTGGTACCTACCCAGACGACCCTCCATATGGGTCTACGGCCTAGTGCTACGGTTTACTAGTGAAGTTGCACTTTACTAGTCACCAGCCTTATTTAAAAAAAAAATACATACATGAGTAACTACTGTATATTTAGGTATGAAAATAAAAAAAAACATCTCAACTATCTAGAGGCAAGCACCGACCTCAAAAAAAATTGATATATTGACTTTTAGATCGCTTGAATCACAAAGCTTTTATTTCACTCTTATCATTTCTGAAGTCATGTTTATTTACTGAGGGCTTGTCACTTTTTAGGTTTGTTGCTTTAGTCCTTCCTCTGAGGTTTGGTGCCTCTTTTATGTAGGCGACAAGCTGGCAAGCTGTCATTTGGAATTACTATATGGCCCATACATACTGCCAGATGTGTCTTTATGTGTAACGAAATTTTAAAGCTCTGCTCAACCCCTCTTGGGACTACGAGCGTGGGCGTATCTTTGTATGAAAATCAAATTGGCCACGGCATTTTCACGTTCACGAGTCTATCAGGAAGTTTTTTTTTTGAGAAGTCAGCTCATGTGACTTTCTTTTAAAAAAATCCTCGCTGTAACAACAATGATCATATAAAAACCTTAGTATCGATAAAAACGCAAAAGAAAGGCACATTAGCTGGCTCGTTAAAAAATCACCCTAAGAATAAGCTCTAAGATTTCTGTGTGTCCATTTGTATTGCACAATACAAGGATATCCGTAGGAGGTACTATATACCAATTAAGCCCAATATAACCTTGTTGATAATATCCCAGCACTCCCCGCGGGATCATATGGACGAACGTTAGCAATAAATCTCACCAGTCTCACCACAACAATTTACTGTGCACTCCATGGCGAAATAATATTTTTATATGGTGCTAAATACAGCCACGCCGTTTATGGGGCCATTTTGGTCATAATATGCTAGAGATATTGTGTGTCAAATCCTGATTTATATGCTATACGAAACATACATTCGATGAGTTCGTAACTTTTTACTTGAAATTCATCAATTTTGTTGAACATGTTAAATGGCTAATGGATGATTAAAAATAATCAAAAAAGGCATAAGGTCTTTGAAACAAAATATAGATCATTACTTACATTATAAAGAATTGTGGTAATCAGAGTTATCGGCGAGTTTACAATACGATTGCTGAAAAGTATTAATTAACTTCAATAAAACTTGTCTGAGATAATTAATTAGATACAATTATTACTGCAGCAGCGTGATGCCGGCTCGCCCTCCTCGAAAAGATTTTTTTTTCAAAAATATTGATCGAGGGAAAATTCTAAAATAGAGTTTGTATAAAAAAATGTTGAGCCCTATATGAATTAGATGCGTTGTTGTGTGGAATTATTTTATTCACTAAAACTTAGTTTTTCATTTTCAGTTATAGTTTGCCTTACCATAATTAACACTATAGGTATTTCACATTTTAATTTATCAAATTCGTAAAGCTGACCAAAAGAAATGAAGTCTACGATAAGTAAAACTACAATCGTGTTCTAATCCTAATAAATGACTATAGCACACTTTGTATTTACAAAATATGTCAACGTTTTAGTACTCCAGTAAACTCCCTAATTATCACGTTTATATATTCGGGCTATTAAAAGCGGCCTTTGTTAGGGACTTTAACAAATTATCTTCCATCAAACAGTAATCAGTCACTGTTACATTAACCAGTGTCACGACGAAGCAAGTTCGGGAGATAAGTCCTTCGGTCGCCTGGTGCAACTTCGAAATCCCATCAAGGAAGAGTTGTCGTATTAAATTTGTTACCAAATTGATGTTGTTGTTCTTGTAATATTAAATTAAATACCTCCTCTCTGACGGGTGGTCAAGCTTGATCGCTATAATTTAGAACTAAAATTAGAATAATTTTAGCTCGGACTACTGAGATGTTTGTGTGTAACGACTGGATGCCTAACTTTTTTTTCTTTCTTGACTTAAGGTTTAGTTTCTTTTTGGATTTAATTACCCTTTTATATGGGCGAAAGTCTGGCAAGTTGAGTGCCTAGACCACAGATTATCAAACTTATTTCTTTACCGCCCCCTTTGAAAATAAATTGGTTTTCAGCGCCCCCTATTTTTTTTATAAAAAAACCACAATTTCATTACTTTAATTACACAAACACGAACAAACTCAGTTATCTCTTTCAAGGCTCAATCGTACTGTACCCTCTATGAGTTTTGTTAGTTTTCAAGCTCGATCAAACGTATCGTATTTTTCATACATTGCCCACTATCGCCTCCAGCGTTAACCATCAAAAACAGTGGGCAGTGTATCAAAGAGACGATACGTTTGTTAGAGCTCGAAAACTATCAAAACTCATACTAAGGGCACTGAGCAAGTTAGGTCAGTATCGATGAACCAGCCGATTGCTTCCGGACTGCACCAATAGCGCTATTTAACAAAATCTTGTTACAACTTGATTGGGCACGGCGTAGGGGCTATCCTACGAAATCTATGTTAAGTAGGTATTTTTAGTTTAAATACCATCTTACCATCATACAGGGCAGTAATATAATTCTCATCAATTCGATATTGAGTAGTAGGTAAGTTTTAATTTTAGCGAATTTTATAATATAAAGTAAATGAAATTACAAATCAACCATCGCCCCCCCGAAACTACGCCAACACCCCCCATTTTTTTCTGAGCCCCTTAACGCCCCCCTCTAGGTCTCCAACGCCCACAAGGGGGCGTTATCGCCCACTTTGAGAAAGACTGGCCTAGACAGATGGCCAATCGATTCCATCGAACGCATATAATATAGGTATGAAACTGACATATTACCTGTGGCATTACTACGAAAACACAATCTTGTTATTCGCAGAAACGTTTTTTAGCGTTGGCTACTCTGTTATTATCTTGAGGCACTAGACATTTCCCATACTGCTTTATATGTAACCAAACCTTACCTAAAGCTCTGTTCAACCCTTTTCGGATTATAAACGAGATAGCACCCAGCATATGTACCTATACTTATCAATCCGCGTCTTAGTTTGTACTTATGTGTTTATAATTTATAAATAACATAACGACAGTATTATGCTTTTAGTATCGTCTATAATAACAGCAGCTAATTTATTGAATAATTCGAAAAAGCGAAGGGATGAAGGCAGTTTTACTGCCCTCCTCGGCATGCCGACGGGCGGCGATATATGTGGCACCGTATTCTTTTATTCAATTACTAGATGACCCGATGTACTTCGTATCACCTATTCACGGAGTACTAAACGTCTTTGCACCTATCCTAACGACATTAAAACTCTCCCTTCGCTAAAATGGCGGAACGTCAAATGTTTGACAGGAAAGTAGGCAGAACAGTTTATATGGGAAAATGAAAATATTGTTTTTACTATCTTCCTCGCAATTTCTTCATATTTTCTCACCGTTTAAACCTTCCCTGGACTACGACAAACATTTCAAAACCATAATCAGCTAAATCGGCCCAGCCGTTCTCGAGTTTTAGCGAGACTAACGAACAGCAATTCATTTTTATATATATAGATAAATGACAAGATAATGACTTATACAAACCGCTGAACGACTTTATACTTTATACACTAAGTGAAATATTAAATGTCAATTTGTAAATATAGTTAGTCAAGTGGTTATTAGAACTAGGTTGGAACTTTGGATGGAAACATTCTTTAACATTTTACACTGCAACGAAACTTTTTAAATAATTCATCACTGTGTTGCATATACAATGGCAATGGCAACACTTACACATTATTAATTTATTACAAAAGTCGTACTGCATTATAATAGGGAATATTTAATAAAATCCATTCTGATATAATAGGTACACATCTCATACTATATGGTCTGAGGAACACATTATAGTCCACAATGTTAAAACCTATATTTTTTCCGGTAAAAATGTATAAATATTGCGGAGTGTTTTATTTGGCAGAATCGAATGGGAAATGAATGGCCAGGATAGTGTAAAATCCATCCCATTCGCATAATGGCCCAGACAGAGACTTGTACAGCCATAAAAAAATGTTACGTTAGACCAACAAATAGTTCCACGACTGCCACATAAATACTCCTATAGTATTTTAGTCTAATATTGTAAATATTGTTTTTTATACTTAAATCTTTAGTGGTTGTTATTTCTTGCCTAAGCAACCTTTTTTAAAACCTTACAAAAACTAACAAAAAAGTTGGATAAATTACCATACTAAAGAAGATATTCTTACTGACTATAAAATAATAATAGAAAAAAATCTTAAATAATATTGTCTGCCAATCAAATTCAGATTAATTGTACAGAACGAAATTGACAATTCTAATTGTGATTGACTGATTTCAAAATTTTATCAATAATCTTATTTCTTAAACAAAGATTATTTTAGAATATCAGTCAATAAAGGGGTCATTACGCAAAACAATTTAATATACCTATTATGTTTTTCTATAAAATTATAGTACGATGTATATTACAAACAAAATAACTAATGAGTGGCAACTGGAAAACTTGTAATTCAAGCTATTTTATAAAATTTTCTCTATTAATACGACAAATAATAAATAAAACTTCACTACCCAAAACATATTCAAGAAACATAATATTTTACCTATCAAATTTAAATTCAAACTACTTATTAAATAACTAATTATAATAAAGAAGTTATAATTTAGGCATATGAAAACATAAAGAGCTTTATGTTTTCAACACAAGATATGGAAAAATCGGGAGTGGTCTCCCCTTGACTTTCTCGTATACCGGAAACGACTCAAAGGTTGATAGAAACCTTATATTTTGATGTCATACATGCATGTTAAATTTTGGTCACCCATCCGAGTACCGACCGCGCACTTGATTGCTTAACTTTTCGTGATCGACGGCTCAAAAGTTGATTGTAACCTTATATTTATATGTCATACACGCATGTTAAATTTGGTTGCAATAAGTTAAAGCATGCTTGAGATAACGTGCTAACGCACAGACACACACACACAGACATAATTCCAAAAACGGTATTTTTGGACTCGGGGAGGTCCAAAACGTGTAAATCCGTCAAAATCTCGAGGTCGAATTTTTTGACGATTACAAGACTTCCCCTTTTGTACGTATACGGGAAAGTAAAAATGGTAGGTAAAGAAAAATTGCAAACCGCTTCATAAGCTTTAACAATTCCAAAGACTGGTTTAGTACTCCGTGGACAATACGAATCTCGTCAAAAGCATGTTGCTAAATCAGAAGTAGTGCCTTGCCTTTGCGTTACCATAGTATAATAAACCTGCTGTTATGAAGTTCAAGGAATTAATATTGCAGAAAATCAACTTATCACAGTACACTGCGTTAATATTGGATTCGCATTGGATGTAGAACAAATCAGTAGCTATTGGCCGTAAATGTCATCTCCATGATGATGAATTATCCCCCTGACCCGATTCTACGTAATTTCCTTGTTCGTTGAGCATATATAAATCTATAGGTAATGTAATCATACCATGCGAATTTCATTAATTTTATTAGACGATTCTGTTGCTTAACGAGAGTTCTCTCGAATGGATTTTGAGGAAAATACATTTTTTTCAAAGAGTATATCAACTTAATTTGTTTATAAGTACCATAATTTCATGTTGAGCAGTTTCAAATTAACTAGACCGTTTTGTATAATAAACTTACCAGCTTTAATTGCAAATCAAAATTTTAATGTTATTTTTCGTCCGAGTGGCTTTCAGGTCGTCACTCGATTAGGGAAGTGTTCATTAAATTACGCGATTGCGCCCGGGGAAGGTTTGCCTAGCAGATTGCACTGACGCCGTGGATTCCTGCGAATCAGCGAAACGCGCTTCAGCCTTTCCGCTTTAATTGGAAATAACCCTGAAAATCGAGAAAATGGAGATTGGTGATGAAAAAATATGAAAATAGACATGTGTTTCGGGGTCGGCTGCAGTGTGTTACAAATATGAAGCCGAAGAAGCAGACACATACTACAATACTAATGTTCCAAACCAAACAACCACACTTTTTTTAAGGAAAAGGAGACAAACGAGCAAAACTTTCAGCTGATGGTAAGTTGATCACCGCTGCCCATGGACATTTGAAACACCAGAGGAATTGCAAATGAGTTGATTGCCTTTAAAGAAAGGAATAAACTCTTTTTTTGAAGATCGAGGTCATATCAGTTTGGGAATGCTGCTAGCGACAGTTGGTTCCACAAACTTGTGGTTCGCGGTAAGAAATTGCGCGAAAAACGCATGGTTGTGGACAACCAGGCATTTAGTCGTGGGGATGGATTTGGCGTCATGAGCAAGGTAATATAAGCCAAAACCGAACATTCTCAGAACACTCCCCGTGATACAAGCGATAAAATATGAACAGTGGTGCCACATCTCTACGCAATGCCAGTGTCAAGCTGATCGGAAGGGGCTGATTTGTCAACGAATCGAGCCACTTTACTAGTCAGTATGCAGTCTGTATGCCGTACCGTAAGAGGGTACGGCAAACTTGATGCTAAGCGGTCACCGTTATACAAGTAGACACTTGCGACGTGCGTTGTCATTGTCTCACACGAAACGCTGATACTCGTGGATTTCTGAAAACATTTCTAATTGCCAGAAATAAATGTACAAAGTATATATATATTAATTCAGCTTGCTCATTTGAAAGGCGAAGGTGTATTTAAAAAACAGGTGCGGCTGATAGTCTTTGTCTTGTTCTACGTAAAGTTCGTTGATCGTAAAAAGTAACTTATAAATATAAGTGAGCAAAAGGTACACGTCGGGATGACCAGCATAATCCTGTTTTCCTCACAGGTTTACCACACAATAATATGCAAATAAGTACGTATTAGTATCTTCTCCTTGATCTTTCTGTACTCTGTTTTGTATCTAATAAAATAAAGAAGATATTTGTCCCGATGTTATTACTATCATTTTATTTCATTTAAAATATATACAAAATTATATTTCTAAGTATTAAAATTTTACAATGTGTAACACTAAAAACTATAACATTTAAAAGTCTATGGGTAGTAAGATCAGGGTCCCGGCTACCGGTGGTGAAGGATCTAGAGACAGGAACCTTCTCACTATACGGGCCGTGTCTAGAAGTACTGCCTTCTGCATCTGACTCTTGATCCAACCACATAACGCGAGCCTCTTAAGGTGTTTATCGAGGCTCTTAGCTATCAGACCATGGGCAGATATGACTATCGGAACAAGAATTGCTGAATCGATGTCCCACATATCAACAACCTCGTGAGCCAAATCAAAATATTTGTTTTCTTTATCATTTTCAGGTTTGACAAGGTTATCGTTATGGGGAACAGCGACATCAAAAATTATTGCGCGGCGTTATTACTATTATTATTAATAGTAATAAAGTTCATTTATATTCTAT
Organism: Elophila nymphaeata; assembly: GCA_955850985.1. Classification (NCBI taxonomy): domain Eukaryota; kingdom Metazoa; phylum Arthropoda; class Insecta; order Lepidoptera; family Crambidae; genus Elophila; species Elophila nymphaeata. The sequence goes on from OY039068.1 coordinate 19,159,311, forward strand.
TTATTTTGTAAGATCGATCGCTGCAACTCATACGTTATCTTTCTGATTTCCAATTACCTATATGTAGATATAAAATAACAGGAATACTTTTTGAAAACCGAAATATTATGATACACCAAAAAAGGTTTCTCTCCCACACGAATCAATTGCATCCAATGTGAAAACTACCACGTCGGTGAAAAACTATACGTAAACAGAGCTTGGTAAACAACCTGACGGCAGTCGCGCTATCAAAGCGGTGAAATATGAGCGAACTATGAAAACTGTCCGAGATGTTGATTGGATCTTTCCGTTCTGCCGGATTAAATTCCATCACGTAGATAAATTGTCAGCACTGAAAGATCTTGCGTCCGTATTCGTAGTTCTATTTCCTATTTTCAACCGACTTCAAAAAGGAGGAGGTTATCAATTCGACTGTATGTTTTTTTTTTAATGTTTGTTACCTCATAACTCTTTACTGGGTGTACCGATTTTGAAGATTCTTTCGACCTTTGGAAGCAGGTGCTTGTCATTTGGTCCCATTCAAATTTAATCCACATCTGACGAGTAGTTTTAAAATTATCCCTAATAATGCCTATTTAATTGACATCGATGATATAGTAATCTTATCACTTGTGTGTCTAAAAGATCTCGAGATCGTTTCCTGAAAATTTACATACTTAAAACACTAAAAAGCAAAAAATAAAATTACTTTTAAATAAAAAAATCCGCCTTCAAAACTAAAAACTAAGAAATAAAAATTCTGTTTATAAAAATCTAAATGTTTTTTTGAGGTCTTGGTTTTTTGAGGAAAATATTTTTTTTACTATTCGTCCTATATTTTATGTGCTAAAATGTTGATTTCAGTTCCTTTTTGGGTTTGATGGGCATCTTTTATGTAGGCGACAGGCTGGCAATTCGTCACTATTTTGAGGCACCGCATGGCCCATTGAAAACCCCTAACTATAATTTTGACTAGCTAAACTGTTGTTAGGACACAACAGATTAGCTAGTTAGCTATGAAGCGAGCGAGTCGAGCGAAAATAAATGTAGAGAAAGAGATGAGAGTCGCGATTTTCAAACTTGAGCCTCGCACTCGTATGTCATTAGTTTTATATAGTTCTTTTAATTTAGGATATACAAATTACCTTTAAAAATCTAATTTGTTAGGTTTGTATGTCATTAAGGTAAGTTTTATAGGTTCTTCCATAGCTAGTAATACCGTAATTTATAATTAATGCATTATCATAATCATAATTTAAAAGAATTAGGATATTATTTATTTCAATAATAATATTAGCCAAAAACGCTCTCAATTTGCCATCACTTATGTGAACAGTCTACAACTAGTCCAAGATATGTTTTGGAATAATTTTTGCGTTGACAAACGCGTAAAGATTTTTAAACCTAGAAAATATACTACGAAAAATTACACTGAAAAATATTGACTTGCCCGGGGGGGTCGATTTTTTTCAGTGTGTATGTATGTTTTACTACTGTGTTTGTTACAGGACACTTACAATTAGCTATTTATATTATTCTGTGTAAGTATATATTTTCTGTAAAAGTACGCACTAACTGCACGGTAGCAAAATATTTCCAACCATGATATTCCATATTTTATGTCAACATGGAAAGACCACATTTTGAAGCGCTTACCTCCTAATGAGCGTGTGAAATGGTCTCGTATAAAATGACATATATTTAGGTGAAGGGCCGAATTGAAGGGATAATGTGTGATGGCCGGACGATAGAAAATAGCACGGCCCTGGGACCAACCCTCACACGTCATCAGCGTCCTTTTGCGATTGTCATCAGACCCAAAGGGAAGCTACGTTTTGCATTTATAGAGTAGATTTCCCGAAACAGTTATGATTTTTGGGTTACGTAGATATAGTTAAACTAAGCAACGTTTGAAAATTTTCATGATATTAATTTGATTCACCAATCATCCCAACGTTAAAAATCACGTGATGATTAATGTTTACAAAACTTGCTTTTTTATATATTATTAGATGACAAAAAAGCTGACGGCCCACTTGGTGGTAAGTGGATAACTTCGCCTATAAACACCCACTATTACAAGGAAAAAACCACTTGTTAAGTATTGCAAATGCGTTGTCATCCTGAGGCCTAAGATGAAATGGCTTCCATGCCCAGTAATTACACTGGCTACCTTTCCCTTCAATCCGAAACACAGCAAACTTTTTCACAGCTGAAATAGGAAAGGCGGTGGTACCTACTCAGACGACCCCACATACGGGCCTAATAAGCTTAAGGAAATCAATACAAGGTTATTGTTAGCCAATTCAAGTAACTTTAAATTTCATTATATCATTGAATGAAACCTTTTCGCCTTGTTTATATCATTGCGCCATGACATAATTTTATATCAATAAGATGCAACATTTTTGAGACTCCTACTAGTAAGTTATGGCAACTGCGTAATTTTATAATAAAGTTCTTGCATAGTTGAGATACAGTGATACAGTACTCTGTTAGAGTGTAGCTGTTTCTCGTGTTGATGTGATGTTAGTTATTTATTATCAATCCTAATAATTAATATTAGGAGTGCAATTGCTGTCGGTCAGTGCCCGGCAATTTGAACCATTGCCAGGTCTGCGACGATTTCAGAGGACTTGGAAAATAAACACTGGCTGCAAATTTCAGTGGACTGTTACAAGAGTAAGAGAAAATTAAATGTTGGTAGTTCAATAAATTATTATTTACTAAGACAAATTAGTCTTAGTCAATTCATATTGGAGCAGCTACTTATCGGCGACGGTAAAACCTTTCATTCTTCTAAGTTATTACAACAGTAGTCAGTGGAATATGCAGTCTTCAAGCTGAAAAATGTAGAGACAGTTCAAATCGTCTTGTGACGATTTATCGTTATTTACTTTTCTGGGGCCGCACTTGCGCCTATCGTCCCGAAGTAATGCGTGGCGATACTTCGTACGATACACGCAAGTGAGGCCCTAGCAAAAGTTATCGCGATAAAGCATGTAGCATTTTATTATTGCACGAACTATCGTGCAATAATCCAAGATGTTTTTATGAAGTTTCGGAAGATTAGAAAATTACATTTAGCTTTAAATATTATGCGAGAAAAAATAGTTTTTATTTTGACATTTTATTTATTTGGCTAAAATATGATTGTATTTGTATTACTGAAAAATGAAATAATATATTTTTATTATGTGCTTGTGTCTGTTTTGATTGCGTCCCAGTTACATTCTACTGACGTATCTATCTGTCAAAACGGGCCTATTATATTGCGCGGACTAATAATGGAAAACAACCTCTGAAATGAACAACGCATGTCTGACCACGCAGCGCGATAGGTTAACGCGCTAAAACCCTGACGTACCGCCTCCCGGCCTAAGAGCAAAATTATACCAACTCCCGGCCGATAACGCACAAGCAACCCGAATATTCGCGACGATAGCCGATAACGGCCGGTCACATCTGCGCGTACCGTGTCCTAGCACGAAGCTTCGTGACGATAGGCGCAAGTGCGGCCCCAGCACACAACTTATGACTGCAAATATTTGCAAAATGCGCCTTTGTTTATCGCTTACCTAGTAACCACAACATAAGTTATTAATTTGGACTAGTTAGAATCTAACTCTCTCCTTAGTCGACACCTCAATTTACTGAGGGAGACGTGAACCACCACAGACACTCCTTACTAGTTCTCTCCAGGTGGTTCTATCTTTTTCTGAAAATATAGTAGATATACTAACTGTACCTAACTATAATATGTAAATATTAGGCCTGGGCTATCCTTAGAGAGGGATATGTTCAGCAGTGAACATAATTATTTTGTAGTCACTGTTGTGGACTATAGATTTGTAAGGTGATTTGTTGTGTTGTGGTGAGGAAGGTTCTTTTTAGATGCAGTAAAACTGTCGATCTCAGACGAATTACGAATCATATTTTTTTAAGATTAATTTTGCTGGATGTTTCTGATGACCTTCTTTGCGTCACCGGGGTGTTTTTGTGAATACGAGGACCTAGATGGGTCCACTAGGCTGAAAGTTGAATCATCCCAGAGAGGATTCCTGACCGGTGAGTATCTCCCTCGGGGGAGTTCTGTACCGATTAGGGTCGGATACCGAATACGTATGTCAATAAACTTGTAAAATGAATATATATGAACATCAATATAATATGTAGAGTAATATTTTATCAAATGTCTAATAAAGATAAAACCTAAGTACTAAGTAACACACATCTCCATAAATATCGCTCGGAAGTATAGGAAGCAAATAGTAATAAATAAAGGGAAACGCTAGAAGACCATAACAATAAATAATTATATAATGCTGTATCAGTATTGTATCTTCGATTGTGGTATGAATGATGTAAACAGGACAAATACATCCTATGAACATAAGTAATTGAAAAGTTTTTTGTTTACTTATCTAATTCTCATGAAAGAAATCTTGTTTTATCAAGTTTGAATATTATATCTACGCAGCTAGGTTTGGAAATTACTTGGGGTCCATGTTCGGAAGCCTCGTCGTGGTCGACCCTGGTAACGTGGTGGGGAAACTTTCTCGGCGGGTGTGTGGCTTTTGATGTCAAGTGTGACCCTTTGGCATTCGAAAAATATGCCATCGTCGAGTTGTTTTTGTTTTCCCACCACGTCCAATTCTGGCGACGTCCCTTTTTAGGGCCACAACTGCGCCCGAAGTCCCTTTTAGCGGTCCGATGGCTGCTCCCGGTGTCGTCAGGTCAAGCAGCCGTCGGTGGAGGAGGCGGCCTTTAAGGCCGGCATCGGCCAGCGGCCCGCAGGGGCTGGCGTTAGTCGGTAGGCCCTGTGGGCTGCTGGCCACCAATTGGTGCAAGGAGTGCCTAGACGGGCAGCGTTAGGACGGTCTCGGTGTAGTTGCGCTCACGTGCGCAGATCCCGAGCCGTCCCGTAATAGCGCACTGAAGGTCAGGCCGGGTAGGATGTTTATTGGGTATGGAGAGAACGCTGCGGTTGGCACCACCACGCAGGGACGATGTGTAAACGCATTTGTCCTCCCCGTCAACAAAAAAAAGGTTTGGAAATTGCTTACCTAAAATATACCTACTAGCTACTACAATTGTCACTAGGAAATCCGTTGAATTATTTATCCGTTGAAATTGACCAAAACAAAAAGCAAAACTTACAGGGAAAAGATAATATGAGGGCCTTACAGACAAAATCTATGAAGTCTTTCTTTGCTTATAACATAGAAAAGTATTTAAATATTCACACCCAAGCAAGAACTGATAAGTTATGCTTAAATTTTTTATCTCTCTTTGCTTGTTTATTTTAGAAGATAAATAAACAAGCAAAGAGAGATAATTTTTTTTAAAAAACTAGAACGGTAACGAATTGCACTGCGCCAACTAACAGCAATATTCCGCGAAGCGTTCTGCTGCAATTAATATCACTATCTCCGCTCTCGCTCTGGTCATCGCGAATGCAGTTTCTATCTAAGCATTATGCTGTATTTTAATATTTTTTTAATATTTTTAACAGTACATCAATTATCCTTCCTTGCATTAGAGGCCCTCGCTGCAGGCTTGTAAAAGAGCTAAAGTAGCTGATCAGTACAGTAGAGTACCTACACCTGATTATATACTTTCCTTAATTAAAAAGTATACACATTAAGACAAAGAAGATGCATTTGGTAGCTCTATACAAGTAAATTAACTAACTAAATATCTCCTACGAGACCAGTGCCCATTATAACTTTTGGTAATTACTTAAGGCCACCTAATACGAACGGACGATTATGTCAAAAGTTTGCAAATGTAGACTGAAGGACATTGATGCCCAAAGGAAACCCTAAGAGTACAAATAAAATAGTACTCGCAAGCTAACGTACATGCTAATTATGTATCTTACCTTAAACGTAAACTTTTGCCTTAAAAGCTTCGTGATGAAACAGCAAAATGGCTTTTATACAAACATAAAGCACCAAATAGGTACCTAGTTTACGTAACGAGATTATCCCTGCAAAATAGCTTTATGAAATGTTGATTGAAAGAAATTTATTTGTCGTTTCAATGAAAGCTCTGATGGGAAATTAGTTAACAGACAAAAAGTTCCAAACGAAACAACAGAGTGCCCGAGGACAGAGAGACTGACAATTAATGCAGTGCGCACGTCCTCAGACGGCCCTCCGACTCCGCCGAGGGTCGCAGCTAAACGTCACGAAATTACTCTCCACCGCGATTGGACACTAGTAAAAAAAACTGACTATTTTAAAACTGTCTCCCGCTTGAAAACTATGTTTCCGCAACAAAGCTCGAAACTTCATAAATGCTTTAATCGAAGCTTAGTACGCCTCAGTCCTTTATTAATTAATACGCAGTGAACAAAGAATGTCTCAAATTGAAAGTCCTACCGCATTACCATTGTCCTTTAATATAAATACAGAGAACAAAAATGTTTGATCTGGGAACGAAGTCTATTGTTAGCTATGCATTTTAATCAGTGTCTTGGGACCGAATGACAATAATTTCGCAGAGGTCAGAGAGAAATTAAGATTTAAATATTGGTTCTTGTTTGCTTAAATTAAGTTTCAGGAGAAACAGTTGTAGCAAATGTAACAGGAAAATCGATAACGAACAGAAATTTTATAGAATACGCTACTTTGGGAGTGGAAAGGACATTTTCTCGCGAGAACCTGTTGGCGCTATTTCTGAACAGAATGAATAATTGAGTGGAAATAAGACGAAAGTGGATACTCGTGGGTGACTGCTGAAGATGCGCTAAACAAGGATGGTAAGAAGAACAGTCTAAATCTAGAAATAGGAGGGAACGAAATATCCGTTCAAACTAAATCGATGGCGGCAAAGTTTAAATAATCACCTGGCAAACCAAATTTGTAATTGTAAAGTAAATTGAAATAATTTATAGTAACAATTAGAATGTATATACGCTGTACTTATACTTGATTAATTAAGGTTCGTTAATCTATTTTTATTTAGTTTTAACAATGAACTAGGTTTACTTCTTTCACACAATATTGACAATACAGCAATTTTTCTTTCGGCTTCATCATTATTTTTAGACATTTTCTATCATGCGGTTTTCAATTTATGTAATCGAATTTCGTAGGTCACGTTTATTTAGCTAGACGATTTTATCTTGATTTCCATTTTCATAAAATATGAATAGAAAAATGGTTAGCCTTACTCGATAAAGGATCAGAGACGCCATTTCAAGCATGGCTGCCCCCAATAACGCGTTGATATAAATAGAATTAGGTAAGTAAGTAATAAAATAAAAATTATTTGTAACATGTATGTATTAATATTATTTTCTTAAAGTTTGGACATTTAAACTTTTGGAGTTATTAAAAATATCCTTGAAAATGGTGGGCATATTAATGTTACTGCTTAAATAGATTACAATAATAAAACGAGGGTTCTTTTTTTAAATGTGCACCTTATGCTTACATATTAAAAAAATACTACCAAAAATAAGAAACGATGATGATTTGTAGCAATTCCTATTCTTAGTCATGCTAACGGAAAAACTTCCAATGTTGACCATATTAGGCCTCCCCCAAATTGTCCAAAATGAAAAAGCTATTTATTATGATAATTATTTATTCAATTAGAAATAACTGTACGGGGTAGAGGGCTGATAACTTGAGACACAAGAACGTTCCTAGTTCATGTATCAACCCACCAAAACACTCACTGTTTTGGAAAAAAATAACTAATTACATCTTGTGTTTCTATGCTGATTGGTGAGAAATAAACTTTATTATTATTATCTATCAGAAAGTATTATAGAAACTTATTTGCTCTGTCTGATGAAATCGATCAAACTTTGTATTTGAAATGTACTAATTATTCAGTGCATATGAACATTGCTTGCACATTCTATGAAAAAGTAATCTGACCGAGTTTTCAATTAGCATTCATATTTAAAGCGATTCATCGCAAGGGTTGGATGATGGAAATGAGAGACAAATTACGTGTGAATGTTTCTAGTTTTGTCCAATCCGAGGTTATTTGGATACACTCATCAGATTTTCGTCTTAGTAGTCCACTGGTCTAGTCTTGGATACTGCAAATGTTATGTAGGTGTGCTGCTACAGTTATTTCATTAGGAAAATCATCGTAACGAAATCTTAAGGTTGTTCAGAAATACCTATCATCTTTGCATTGGTTTTTCATCATTCCAACGACCATGTGTTGTTAGGATAATAAAAGAAAAATATTACTACCAAAATGAGGGAAAAGGTGCTTCAAAATAGACCTATTTCATACGTGTTCATAATTTAGTTTAATTTATTAATAACACGCATTACAAGGTGAACATTCCATCATAGATTCCAGTCTTACTGTGTATCTTGGGACTATACTAAGTGAGCTAATGTAACATGCCAACGTAAAGTTGGTGGGCTCGAGCGGGCCCCTGGTGGTTACAGTAGAGACTTTATGAACGTAATACAACAGACAAGTTACAACCTTAGATCGAGATCAACATTGTGAAACTTATTTTCAACGGAATACGGCAAAATTAAGGTTTCAAATATTACCCAAGAATCGTCGGGGACTGTACGTGAAAACACCCCTGGCAACTGAATATTGTATAAGCACATAATACGCACTCAGCGAATATAAGAAAATGACTGAGCTCGTAAAGAAAATAAAACGGAAACTTTTTTATAACAAAAATGCTCTGTCACTTTTGCAAATGTGCTGTGTATTTTCAAGAATAGACAGGGCAGGAGCGGAACTCCTCCAATGGCACGAAGAACCTAATATTTGAGATTTATTTTACGACACACTCGTAAATCTAAACGGCAGAAATCTTCACGTTTGTAGGGAGAAATACTTCCGTCTACTTGCACAACTGAATTAAGCATGCTTCCGTTCAGCGTACGTATTTAATTTTTAATGTCTAGTAAACACGTTAACTTTTGTGAGTAAAATAGTAGGAACAGAGTAGGAAGAATATTAATAATAGCGAATTGTTTTTTGAATAAGAATTGTTATAGATATAGGTAAATGCAAAATACTTAACTTTTTTTTTACCATTAAAGTTTAAATATAATTTTATTTTTTAGACACATTTGTTAGAAGAAATATATAGGTAGATTATTTGACAAGGAATATTCAAAATCTTGCCATGATAGGCACATTCAGTCCAACTCGTAAAATTTTTACGGTTTTCGCCGCCTAGATGGAGAGGCAAGCTCAAGATGGGCTGCTTAGGATTACGAACACAATATTATTTTATGGCATCATAAAATAATGTAGATAATTTTCAAAATATTATTTACTTTACTGTACTTTACTACATTTGTAATGTAGTTAGTACGAAAATAAGATAACAGCTACCAGCGTATGGCACAAGATACCTCTTTAAACCTGTGTTTAAAACGGCAGATAAAGAGAAGATAATGTCAAGGACCTAAATGTAGGTAAATAAATCAATACATACTCGTACTATGATATGAATAAGAATCTGTCCCTATTCAGTACAGGCTTAGGCTTTCCATTGTGATAAAGTTTGTATGACAAAAAGCAGTAGGTAATTTTCTCTAAAACTTTGCTACCATAATCCGCATCTATTCCCGAATCACGAATGAGAAAATACTTTTTTCACCGTGCTGGAATGATTTTGGACACTCCTTACAAAAAAAAAATAATACTTGGCAACTTTTTTATCAAATTATCATCAAATAAAATTATCTTGTAAGTATATTTATCTGTACAAAACAATACCTACATTTTATTGGGTCGACTAAACACAAATTGTGCACAAAACTTTTACTTCTTTACTTTCACTTTGGTAGTAAGTAAATCAAATAGGATCGTTTGGCAATATTGACGAGAACAAGAAAGTTTTTAATGAAGCCCAACGCTCAAAGGATCTACGGCTTTGATCGGAGCACTTGTCGTGTATCTAACTTCAGCCACTAATCAATCATTATGAACGCCTAAAATTAATTAATTGTCTTTTCTTTAGTAATCAACCAATTTGAAATCAGAACATAAATTAACATTTGCTATCTGACGAAGTCACGAACTCGGTAGAATTTAAGAAAAACCTTTTGTGTGACTATGAAAATGTTGTTAAAAACGTTAAAAGTTTTAGTATTTACTAATGTAGATTCAATTATCCTTACAACTTCTATAATAATATTAACCATGGTGCAAGCCTGCATCGTGATGTTGCGTCATTGAGCGCGTTATACCGTCTATGTCACGAGTTCACGACGTGATCTTAAGAGCTTTTCCCCAATCCCACCTTCTCAACGAGGATACTACGGCGAGCACCGTCTTCATACAAAATAGGAGAAAACATTTCTCACTCTCGGAATCTCATATGTTTGAAAGAAAGAAATAAATCTTTATTCAGCTTATAAAATATGATCACATACATAAATGAATAGTACAAATACCTACCTAGCACTGAAACGGACGACCACTCAGCTTTATGTCACATGCTAAGCTTTGACGCTGGTTAGTATGGAAATAGAATACCTCTAGTAGGTAAGAGTTTGTTAGTTTTCGAGCTCGATCAAACGTATCGTCTCTTTTCATACATTGCCCACTAGCTCCTCTAGCGTTAACTATCAAAAGCAGTACAAAATAGGAGAAAACATTCCCCTCTCTCGGAAAGTAGCATATGTTTGAAAGAAAGAAAGAAATCTTTATTCGGCTTATAAAATATGATCACATACATAAATTAGTACATACCTATACCTAGCGCCGAAACGGACTACGACTCAGCTTTATGTCACAGGCTAAGCTGTGACGCTGGTTAGTATGAAACTTCTGACTTTCTGTCCTATTCCTTTTCAGTACATGCAGTCCGATTGTGGAATGCTTTGCCTGTGAGTATTAGATCTGCTCGCACGTTGGAGTCCTTCAAGAGTCAAGTTTGGACTCATTTTCTTTCCGTCCGTCCTTAACTATTCTGTGTTATTAGATTTTATTTATATCTATAGCATAAGTTGTTCTTTATAGATTGCTTAAAGTATTAGTTATAAGCTTAGTTATTGATTCTTAATCTTATTTTTTTTTTCCTGCACCCTATATGTTTCTTTCCTTTGTCGTTCTTCTCCTTTAACACAAGGTTGCCTGGAAGAAATTGCTTGTAAGCAATAAGGCCGCCTACTTTGTACATGTCTGTGTTCATTTGTATTGTTTATATGTATTTTCTCTTTTTGTGTGCAATAAAAGCGTTTATTATTATTATTATTATTATAGAACCCTTAATATGAGTTTTGATAGTTTTCGAGCTCGAGCTCGAGCTTGTTAGTAGGTAAGTATTATCTCAAATTGGGCGGGAAGGTTAGCGGCGGTGACATAGTTTAAGCACGTCTATAGAAGTACGCCGACTAAGAATAGTATAGGGTTAATTGTCGTTATAAAATATGCTGGGCCAGTTTCGTTGGATATCTAGATCTAATTAAGCCAAGTGTGTCAAGAGTTGACCGTATTGACAGTATCTAGTAACGGCGCCAACGTTGAAGCATCAGACCCCCCCTCCCCTGCCCCTCTCGCGCCCTGGATTCCAATCTACCCTACGCCGCCACTGGTTCTCGCAATAGCTCACTTAGGCCCGGAATCCACCAAAACGGAGATGTTTGAAGTGGAGATGAGTTACGGAACAGCGCAGCGGCTACGGTACGGCTGCGGAACGTAGCGCAACACGTCTTTTTCATAGTAAAAATCTGTAAAAATGCATGAAATAACGTCATTGTCAATGGCCGGATGTCACCAACACAGCTCAACGCTGCGCACGCTACACACAGAGGCTAGCACGGTAGTTGCGTGACTCCATCGGCCCATCGACCCACGAATTTTGAAACACGCACGTACATGGTAGCTATGTACGTGGAGTGTAAAGCGATTGTAACGCCCCACGTGCACCACGCGTATAGTAGCTACGAATCACAGACTAGTTAGAGATACTACGTATCATAGTATCTCCTTAGTAGTCTGTGCTACGTATGCTACGAATTTTATTAATAGTGGAAACGTTGACCCACGTGAGCTGACAAGCGGATGTTGCCGATCGATAATCGACTCTTCTTCTTCGTTTCGCTCAAGGAGCTTATATTTTTTCTTAATCTATCTTCTTCGTTTCGCTCTTGACAGAGCGGTCGTGGTCGTCATGAGGAAGTGCCATTGGCTATTGTCGCTCGCCTCACTATATTTCGCCAACGTGTCCGATTTGTAACGCTTCTTGTGCATTCATGCAACGCGCCGTATTGGTAGATTTTATTTGGTCGGTCCATGGCATGGGCGATATGCCTCTCGGTCTAGTACCATCCACTCTACCCTGAACAACCAATCGCTCAATTGACTGGTTATCCCGTCTTGAGACGTGTCCGAAGAACTTCAATATACGTTTTTGCACGAGAGTAGACAGACGCTGCTTGATGCCGAGTTCCTTGAGTATAGACAGATTTGTACGGAATTCGGTCCATGATACTCCTAGCATTCGTCTCCAGCACCACATCCATCTCTAAAGCGTCTATCGTCTTTTTTTCTATTTCTCGCAGCGTCCACGTTTCCGCGCCATATAAAAAGACAGAGAAAACAAGTGATCCAACCAGCCGGGTCTTAGTGGCTGGTTCACCCTTGTTTGGTATAACAACGTTTAGTCGAAAATCACTTCTTCGATCAACGTTTAAGAAAATAATCACTTTTTATAATTTCGATTAACATAATTTTCATTTCATCGAATGTTCATTTGCGATACAACATTTGAGCTATTGATCAAAAAGTATAATGTTCATTTGATGTATTGTTCAGGTGGTATAATTTTCATTTCATCGAATGTTCAATTGAACAATAGGTTAGCGAGGGAGGAGCGAAGCGACGAGCGAGTTAGGTTGACATGAACCATAGACTATATAAGCAATGGTGTGGGAAGTCGAGTGCTAACTCAAACAAAACAAAACTTCCACAAGTAAGTAGTATTAATTTCATATTCACGTCAAATACTTTTCACTAAAATTAACTCATTCCAATAATAATAATAACGGCACGCGTTGATGTCTTTCTAGAGTAGTGCTGTTACGTGCAATTCCTACTGTGTCGTATCGATAAAAACATATTTTCTTATGATCATAATAATACTGTCTACGTATTACATTCCATTTAAAATGCGGTATATTCAGAGTTTGTTTTTAAATTTCGAGATTGTAATTTATTACTACTATACATGGAATTTGAGGTAAAGTAAATAAACAATTTAATATTGCTAGATTTTAGTAAAGATAGCATTGCTTCAGTTTGAGAATATTATAAACTACCCTCTGCCCGCGACTTCATCTGCACAGGAGTAGTATAAATTCTAGCCTTTAATAAAACTTTAGAATAATAAAGCTCTTTAATATCAGAATAACATAAAGTTTTATTAACCATTATTAGTTTTTGTGTGAAATATTGACATACATACGTACTACATACAAACTTTCGCTTTTATATTATTAGTGGGATGTGAAAGTTTGTATAATGATATGTTTGCTATTTATTAACGCAAAAACGGTAGAATAGACAGTGTTGTCATATGGCAAGAAGGCTTGCGGCCCACCAGGTGTCAAGTGGGCGTCGTGTATAGACACTTGCAATATTAAGCGTAAATCACTTAATGAAAAGTATTACGCTAAAAAATCTTATGAAAAACAAATCTTAGCAAAAAGTGTAAAACACTGTAGCCCGACTACGGAAAAAATAAAGGAATGTAATCGTTTAAAATCTGGGTTTACAAGGTAACATCGATTCCTCCCATTGTTATAGTCGGTTAAAACGTAGCCTATGTTACCTCGGCTATAATAACGAATCGATTGACACCTTATTCATCAAAATCAAATTAATAGTTGAGGCGCTACGGAGGAACATACGTAAATACTTTTGACGAATAGTACCTACTTAGCAAAGTCAGTTTAAAAAAGAGCTTTTTAATTTTATTTCAGCGTCGGTGGCTTAGTGCGAAAGAGCGTTGTCTCCCACCCGGGAGGCGTAGGTTCAAACCCCGCCACGTACCAATGTGTTTTTTTTTGCCAATCCGCACTTGGCCAGCGTGGTTGACTAAGGCCTATCGCCCCTAATGTGGGGTAGGCTCCCCTCAGTGGGGACATTATATGAGCTGTTGATGATGATATACATAGACTGCTAAAATAAAAACCTATCCTTTTGACTCCGCGTAGTCGAATAATTAAAAGTAAAATTCTGCAATTATTTAATTTGAACTGTGTCTTGTTTCCAGCTCGCAGCAAAACGTAAGTATTTTTGCTTCGACATTTTATATAACAAAAGAGCTTTGGCGCCCAAAATATAAAAATAAGTTTCGATTCAGACTTCCACATTTGTTTTCGTTATGTTCTTTAAAGAATATTGATTTACAATATTATTTTAGTTTTATTACACAAGAAATTCCCTCACAACAAAAAACAATTTCATCGATATCGATAGAATATAGTTTCCGAACAATGCCCCTGCGCTTGTAAATAAGGTGACCAATCAGAGGCTTTAGACAACATGCATTTCGACAATCGCTCTCGCTATCGCTAAGACAAAAAATGTATGGGATTGATATAAGCAATCGATCACTTTTCGATTGCTTATGTCAATCCCATACATTTTTTGACTTAGCGATAGCGAGAGCGATTATCGAAATGCATGTTGTCTAAAGCCTCAGAGTTGCTTTGCCTCATTCCCCCGCGCACCGCTACATGGTGAGCTGTGATTCTACAGAGGAAATGGGTCTATCTATGCGCTCTCCACTGGTTTAGTACTCCGTGACATGAACACAGCGCACGAGCCGAGCGAGCGAAGCGAGCGTGCTAGGCTAGAAGCGACTTTAAGGCGTTGTCACTGAATTATTACTGAACTGAATATTCGATACGATCATTCGACCAAAACGTGTTAGTATGCTCTTTCTCTTTTATATTGCCCATGCACAGTTTCCTATATCTATGGTGTGCACATATTGCCTCGTTTTGAGCTATCGATACTGTCGATCTTAGAAATGGTCTAAGCTGTCGATAGTACCGATACCATCAATTGGATTAGATTAAAACTATCGATAGTTTGGAAACACTTTAAACAAGAAATTTATGGGTAAAACTCAAAGCCACATTACCAATAAAAAAGTAAAGACAAAAAATTTGTTCTTGAAACTTCTCATTATCCAAATGTCTCTTTCTAACAACTAGAGCACGTGACCATCAAATACGTCATACGTACTTACGCCATCATTTATTACTTGTGGGGCACGGGGCACGTAATATATAAGCTTCTTGTTGTGGTGAGAGCAAGGAACTTATGGTATAAGTTCCTTGGGTGAGAGTTAGAAAGAGACAGGGAGGAAACGGAAATATCTAAGGTTCTTAAGGTTACTTGGGGTCAAAAAAGGTGTTGTCTTCACTTTTTGAATGGTAACAAGAAGCTTATCTATAAGCTTCTTGATTGTATGTGTACATACCAAGTACATACCTACCTACTGTGTCTTCTAGTTTTATCTATTAACTTGACTCCACACCTCGATTTATAGGCGTCACTATAAGCTTGTATTGAAATTTAAATTCGTCATTTTATCATGTATTTGTACATTATTATTTCTCATTACTAATAATATAGTATTGGTCATGAAGCTATAGAGTAATGGTATTGATTAAAAACACATTAATTAAGTTTATTTTATTAATAAAATTGCCAGCACAGAAAATCAGATCGAATTTTCATTTATCTGTGAGACTATTTGACAGTTTGCAGCTGTGTATCGTTGGATTGTTTTCAATTGTAAATTTTAATGCAAATAAATTGTATTTATTCGTTATATTATTGTGATTACACGCAAAACGTGTTTATTTTACTTATTACTTAAATTTACTCCTGAATTCCAACGAGCTTAGCAACATGATCATGGTAAATTTTCGCTGTGAATATATCCCTAATATCGCCATTGCAAATAGCGAATGCGTATTTTCTAGTAAGATTTTTGTAATTTAAGGTTGTATTTTCTAATCATTTTTGTGCATTCATGAAATACATGATATTAATACATTTTAAGATTGGATAACCTGTTGACTTTTTCCAATATGGCTTACTATGTAATCATAAAGTACCTACATAAGACAAGAACTAAACAATGCTAGTACATATTATGTGGAGTCAATGTACATTTAATCTTATTTTATTCCAAGATCTGTTGAAAATCCTCTGGCTACACTAATTGTATTAAAAAAAAAGCTTTACTAAAACTAAAAACTTATATCATTATTTGCTATCACTTTCAGACTTATTTTCAGTGTGTTGATGCTCTTTGCACACACTAAAAACAAGGTAAATTTATTTATTTTTTCCTAATGCATGGTTATTTATGTTAGTATTTCTATACACTCGTTTAATGGTCTGTCCTTCACACATCAGGGATTTGACCGGGCTATGTCAGTGGCAGGACTGGTACCTAATCACATTGTTACATGCAATGACACCATCTTTTTTTTTGTTCAAGCAATGCTCATTTGTAGATACAGCAGGGCCTGGATGGTCCGAACTCTAGCTAATCCGAACAACCCCCTCTAATCCCCGCACAATCATAGTTTTATCCATCCCGCAGCACCACGCGGCGCATTCCAGTCATTCCACTACTGAGCTAAACATCATACCACACTTATTCCACAAGTCTGATTAAAAAGTCTTGGAAACCATTATGGCCCTTGTTATTCCAATCTGAAGACATGTCTGCCCAAGATATAGATTTTGATCCAGAAGATGATTTACCATTAAGCATTTTTCGTAACATAGGTTTCTCAGCTAAGATTAATAATTTATTGGTTAGCAATGATGATATTGATTGCCAGGAGTCCTTAATTGATTAAAACATAGTGAGAGACGTAATAAATGAATAGGACAGGGAAAGTGAAGTCGAATTGGAAGCATCTGAACCAGGTTCAAGGATTCCACATAATATTAAAGCTGTCTCTGCATTAAATTGGACGTAAGTCGACATATTTCTAATTCAAAAAAAAATACATCTGAACAGGTATATTTTTTGGGTGTTCAGACTATCGAGGCCCTACTGTATCTAATTCTCTAACATAGGGGCTAGTGTAACCCACGTGTCTAAACCCACACAAGTTCATTGTTCACTCAACAGAAAAAGTTGATGGTATAAATAAAAACTATTCTATTCTTAAATAATGGCATCACAACACGTAAAGATTAAAAATTTTGCCTATTTCAAGTAAGAATGTATCTAAATATATTCTTACTTGAAATAGAAATAAATATCTAAAATAAGTAACAATGAATTATACAACAAGAACTGGATAGAAACTATTAAATAAAAATGTAAAAAAAATTAACATGAGAAAGTTCTGAATAATCAATAAATGAGATGTCAGACAGAGGGTTAATTAATCCAATAACAAGAAATTAATCTTAATAATTGAAATGATGATGAAAATGCCTCCAAAAAAGAGTCATTTTTCTTTTATTGAATTTAGAAGTTTTGATTCCACTTTGTCTTTGATAATTGTGTGCAGGGCCCGATCTAGGGGGGGACAAGCCGGACATTGGTCCAGAGTGGCAAAAACGGAGGGCGGCAAAATTGAGTAATTAAAATTAAATTATTTTTTCTCATTACTAATTTGTTGCATTAGTACTCTAGTTTCTACACATTTTTATTCACCTATTCTCAGTACTATATAACTCAAAAGTTTTAGTTAAATCTAAAATGTGTAAAATTATTCACAGTGCTTTTATGATTATTATAATTGATTAAACATTAATAGAAGTTTACAAATGAGCATTACTTTAACAAAAAAGAATATTGTCTTCCTTTAAAAAAAATATTAATAAGTGTTTTAGAAATATCTAATATCCAATAAGAGGCCTTTTGTTCCGATACTATAAAAACATCTACAATATGTTTGTATTGACAACTTCAGTGCTTTCAAAATTCTTTTACATACTCGTTTATCTGTGACTATCATGCTTCTCCTTGAAATCAGAGTCAGAATGTGACATTGTACTAAAACTGTATTTAATTACTTTTATTTTTTATTTATATTTTTAGTAAAATGGATCCAGTAATAGACAATGAGTGGCTTGGCTACAAAAACGACCCAGTTGATGAAACTCAGAATAACGGAAATGTTGTGCGTAGCTGGCAGTGGAGGGAACATGGCATCAATGCCCCACATTCACCATCTAATAAGACAGTGCTTGAAAACATTGCTGAGGACATTCTTGTTCGAAAACCACTTAAGATAAGAGTGAGTGTATCCCATGTAGCTAATTTTATTTCTTACTTTTTTATATTCATTATTTTTTCTATGTTATTGATATTTAATAATGACCAATTCTAAAGTTAAAACTAAGCATTAAATAAGTAGCTGGTCGATTTTGAAGCTGTTACGAGAAAGGTTATTTTATTGTGTTTGATTTATAATTGTTTACTTTTACTGTCTTGTTAAGCAATGTAATTTAAAATATAGCTGAACTGAAAACATAGCAGTAAGGATTTACAAATCTTTAGCCTCATTTCTTCATGTCCTGAAACAACTTTCCAGTACTATAAAATACCCCTGTCCTCACATAAGTACATATTCCATTTCATAGCTTCAGCCCAGAACAAAAATATTGGTTGAAATAATGGAAGCTAAAAAATTTTTTTGTATTAATCAAATATAATTATTGGAACAGATTTCCATATAAAAAAATTAGAAATTATTTTGTTCTCATGTCATCACATTTGGCCATACTTACAATTTTACTAGATCGTTGACGTGATGAATTAATGAAAAAGCTCTTTATTTAAATGGACTTTGCTAAATACTTTGTACTACATGCAGCAAGAAAAGTGTTGCGGACAGTGCTGAGCCCTAAGGAACTCGAGTGTCGATTGTTTGTTGATCGGATGTGTACCCCTCCAACACAAAGCTATTTTACGTCCTCTCAGAAAATCAGATCATCATTTCAGCCGAGAGACGCCCACTGTTGGACATAGACCTCCCCCAAGAATCTCCAAACCGGTCGGTCCTATGCTGCCCGCATCCAGCGGCTCCCCGCGACCTTTACCAGATCGTCAGTCCACCTTGTGGGCGGCCCACCAACGCTGCGTTTCCCGGTACGTGGTTGTCACTCGAGGACCTTTCCGCCCCAGCGGCCGTCAGTCGTCCTCGCAATGTGCCCTGCCCACTGCCACTTAAGGTTTGCAATTCTGTGGGCTATATCTGTGACCTTGGTTCTCCTGCAGATCTCTTCATTTCTGATGTGATCACGTAGAGAAACTCCGAGCATAGCCCTCTCTATTGCCCCTTGGGTGACCTTGAGCCTCCTTATGAGCCCCATTGTAAGCGGCCACGTTTCGGTTCCATAGGTCATCACTGGCAACACACACGAATTAAAGACTTTCGTCTTGACACACTGCGGTAGATGGGCCGAGAATATGCCGCGTAGCTTCCCGAACGCTGCCCAGCCCAGTTGGATTAGTCGATTGACCTCTTTCTGGAAGTTCCAGGAAATAAGATATCCAATCGCAATGGTCACCAAAAAAATTGAATCAGGAATGAACTTAGGCGGAACTTTGCCTGAAACAAAGAGACGCGAAATTTCTGAAACACGCGAAAGCTGTTTTACTCATCGCAACTGTCAAAAAACGGTGCATCTATTTTAGCCAATGGTAATCCAACATAAATGGACTGAAATGGCGCGAGTTTTAGAAGTACATGAGAAATTCAAATATGTCCTCGGTAGAGGAAACTGGGCGGTAATTTTAAATATGTGAATACAAGATCGGGCTGTAAGTGCAATCCACTTTATGTCATCATATGTGGACAAGAAGCGAGGCTATAGCCAATGTTACTTATGAATATGTCAATGGCTTTCTAACTACACTATACGTATCAAATTGAGTTTTGTAGTTTAGTGATATTCAATTTTTTTTTCAGTGTTGTGATTTACCGGGCTATCCAAGATCTACATTTTTAATGGTGTTTAGTCCTGATGGGTATGTATTAATTTTATTACATATAAACCGCCACATGAACAAAAACATTTAAAACTAAACATTGCATACTATTGCGATACACTCACATTTTATTTTGTGGTTTCAAGCTCTACACATTTACAGGAACTTCTGATTCATTCGTTGCCAGATCATTAACTTTATTAGTGCCTCCAGTCAACAATAACTTATACGTTAGGATATTATTCATTGTGATCATTATGCTTTTTTAAATTTGTAACTATACCATGTGGGGCCGGTGCAAATTCATTTAGTTTAATCCCTTCTTGATATGTTTCTACGACTATGTGCAGCCGCGAAGCATATTATAAAACTTGTCCATAGTTGAAATTAATAAATTTCAAGATGTATCTTGAAAAATATTTCAAACTATTTTAACAGTTTGTGTATATGTATTTTTAAATAAAATTATCTACGAGCATTTAAAGGTAAACCGCAAACTGTTATCATTATACTAGTTGTAAAAATACTCACATTCTGTTCAATCACGAACTTAATTTGTGAATATTTAATACAATTTACCACTACGCTATATAAAGCATTAAATATTATCGTAACACATTTACAATATTTTTTTTAAGAATGTTCTTAAATTTAAACACCAATTCTGCACAAACATTAATTTCAGGGATGACTCAAAGTAATTTGATATTGATTGATTGACTGTAATTTCTACCGTGCTTTAGTCCATTAACGACACTTTAAAACACAAAGAGTGTTTGTGGACACCCACCACTATGCTGATCCACTATGGTTAATTTGCCCATAACATGAAGGATAAAAATAATAATATGTTCCGATGACCTATACTAAACCATATACTGCAACTGTTGCTTTGTTTTGAAAAGAAAACCGATTTAATTCATTACTTTGCAACCGAATATAAAATCATATAAATATAAAATATTCTCAAGAGTTCCGTAATTTCTATTTTAGGACAAAAGTCGCATCAACTCATGGCAACCACAATGTCTATGTATCGGAATTGGCAAGTGGTAAACATGTCAGAATATTAAAAGGACATCCTCGGACACCATGGTGTATCGCGTTTCATCCGTCACATCCACAGCTTATAGGTTCAGGATGCCTTGGTGGCCAAGTTAGAGTTTGGGATATATCTAGTGTGAGTAGCGATAGATTTATAGAATTCTTCATTACGAATATTTTATCTTAAACCGAAAAAAAATATCTAATGTGTAATTATAATCGATTCATTTTATTGCTTCAGGGTGGAAGCGAAGTGTGGAATGTACAAAATGAGACTGTGATAGCATCCATCGCTTTTCATCCTCGTGAACAACTATTAGTAATTGCTACTTACAATGAACTTTACTTCTGGGATTGGAGCCAACCAGCACCTTTTACCAAAGTTTCAACTAATAATATCAATGAAAAAGTACGGTAAGTCAAAGTTAAGAATATAATCAAGTATTATCAAAAGGAATTTTACGGAATTGGTTGTAAAAACGAAAAAACTTTCAGTGCCTACACATAAAAACATAAAGCAATAGGTAAGACCAATAACCATTTACTTTTTTTTAGATATGTAGCATTTGATGCGTTGGGATATAAACTAATAACAGGAATATCACTTTGGTCAAGTCCCAGTGGTGGACCGCCCACCGTCCTGCAACCTAACGGGACTTGGGGTCCACCTACTCCCACAAATAATAATAGAAGAGATGATTTCGATGAAAGTCCTAATAGCAATAGACCGCAAGAAAACTCTGGATCCGCCCAAGACATGATTGTTAATTCATATCAAAATCTTGTTCAACGGTACGATAGTTTGGTCAGAAATTACCAACGACTGTTTATGGTACGCCATAGACTGATAAATAATCCTCCCCCTCCAAACATGGTAAGTATCATCTGATAAGAAAAAATAAATACTCAAATAAGAAATGCAAAATGAGCAAGTCGACTTTTTTTACGATTTTTAGATCGATCGAGGCACGGATCCTATGGAAACAGATGTTTCTCCTGGGACATCTGGTTGGACTCGCTCAGCTCGACCATCAACATCTACTGCTCAAATTGACGATGGTAAATTAATTCATCTTACTTTGAATGTAAAATAAAAATGTAACGAAGAGAATCAATTTAACTTCCTGATTTTACAGCTAATCCAACACCAGGGCCCTCAAGGCGCCAAGACGGTGGTGACAGTGGCGATGGAGAAGCCAGCAGTAGTCGTTTGCTTAATCTTGATGTGTTGTCCTTCGATAACCATTCCAATAGGTATCAATCTGACATAATGCATTTTGTTATAGGCTTTTTTATACTTTGGTACAGCATATATACACATTACTTTGTTTTTTAGGAATGAAGAATCTCCGTCACAAGAACATTCCATTTTTGGTTCAAGATCATCAGCATTTCAACCACTTAATGAGACTGGCCGATCTTTTAGGACCGTTGACCAAAATGAACGCACAACCAGACTATTACCAAATCCGTTCTCGTCTTCCAGTGTCACTGATAGAAGTTCGCTTTCGGAAAACTCAAGATCATCTTTAAGAAATAGTGCACATACGTCACGTACGAGTATATTTACGTCATCTAGACCAGAATCGTTAAATCGGGATTTCTCGCGACGCCGACGAAATTCTTCGCCATCTCCTCTTGTTACTGATGGAGACAGAAATAGTAACGCCCCTGGTACTCCTAATGAATTGCCTTGGACATCCACAGCTCGTCCTTTGACTATTTTATCAAGTTCAATACTCGAAAACTTGCCATCTACTTCACGAGCGTCGCAGCGTCCAACAATGACTAATTCGTCTACACAGATGAGTCCTGTATCGGCCCCCGTGGACCAAACGATCAATGAAAGTCTTAATTTGATACGCGACATATTAAGAGATTCGGGCACTCGACTGCTTAATCTTATAACTAACATGTCCTTATCAACATTAGCTAGTGTTGAACGCAACATACCTCGTCGTGGAGCCGGCTCTCGTGCCCACTCTGATGATGGTGAGGGTACTAGCCGGCCGAGAACGGGTATGCGACCTCGTGTGCGTCTCTTTAGTTCCAATTTACGCAGAGATTTACTCTCATCAAGTTCAGATTCCGATAGCGATCATTCGCTCGAAGTAAACATTTTTAGAACTAGAAACTCAACTTTTCGTGAAGAAGAAGCAAGAAATTCTGAACAAACTAACAATACGACAAATTCTGAAAGGGCTAATCAATCTCAACCTACGGATCGTATCGTTTTCGAACTCAACAATGACTCTCGTAATGATGAAACTTCACAAGAAACAAATGGATTTAACGTGTCAATGTCTAGTAGTAGATTTCGAGTTCGAATACAAAATAATTATGCGACTGATGAACCTCAGCCATCAACTAGTGCGGCTGCAAGTGAAAGGGAATCTGGATCAGGAAGTAGACCACAAAGTACTCCTGGATTTGACCCTGATAGACCATCGACTAGTCGTGATAATTTTTGGACTAGAGGCTGTGTCGTACCGCCTGATGAAGCTTACAGAAAAGTTAAAGGTGGTGTAAGTGCACTACAAAAGCATACTTTGGTCCTTACAAATATGTGGTTGCGAGGAAATCACGTCACAATGCGAGTTTTACGTACCATGTGGGAAAATTTGCGACGCCGTATTTTAATGTTGCATAGAGAAACAGGTAGGCAAGATCTACCCAGTTATTATACTAGATCACTTTTAGAACGGTGCATGATGTTAACTGAAATGTCAGATAATATTACTCGGTCAAACAGGACAACAAGAAATAATCAAAGAAATGAAGAGAATACAAGAGGATCACAAGAAACTGACAATCATAATCCATCAATGGGAACAGATAATGCTAACAATTCTAATGCTACAGAAGGAGATCTAAACACTTCAACAGATAGTGTTAGTGAAGCTAATCAAGCAAGAGCTACTCAAGGCCGGTCTCAACAAACCAGGTCCACTGGAGTACGTACCTCGCCACAGATTAGAAGAAGGTTGCAATCAAGTTACAGATGGCGACCAGAAGATGAATTACGACGGCGCTCTAGAAATTCAGCTGCAAGTAGATGGGCCCCACGATATTCAAATAGATCTCGTAGAGACTTTGCACGTGCCATAGAAATAAACGCTACTCGCCATGAAATTAGGATGCGAGCAATGCAGGTATTGTCTGTCATGTTTAATATGATGATGATGTGTTTAGAAGAGAGAGGTCTCAGCCAACTTATAATTAATATGTTAAGAACTCTGAAAAAAGCTCTAGCTTTAACTTGTCTTATGTTGATGACAAATAGAAACCACAATAGGGGAAATACTAACTCTACGTCAGCTGCGCAACGTATGGAGTCATTGAATGTAGTACGTATCGAAAATGTGGAGCATCCTGGCCCTGTAAACGTCGATGGTCCAGATGACCCCTCATCGCCACATGTAACAAATGATAATGATGGGGAACGGTCTACCAATTTAGCGGCTGGCCCAAGCCAAGTAGAAAATCAAAATGACTGTTCACAAGTAGCAACAGTGGAAAATGAAATCCAATGTGAGCCAGGGCCTTCGACATCAAATACTCTCACTAATATACAGAGATGGAGTAATCGCTTAGCTGTCCAAATAGCGGCTGCAAACAGAAATAATTCCTTAACTGCTCGGACCAGACGAGAATTATATATAGAAAGCAGACGGCAGAAAGCGTTACATAGGACAAATCCAGCAGTTCATCCACTAATTAAAAAACGAGTATTGCCGCCGGTTTCTACTTACAGGATTCCAGCTCTAAGATCTTGGAGTGCTAAACCAAAACCAATCAAAGCAAACACTGCTATCCCTAAACCCAGGCCCGAAGCTAGTAACGATGAACCAGTACCAGGTCCTTCATCTGCACAATCCCCACCAGAGAATTCAAATCAAGAATCCCACAGATCAGAAGTGATGAACGAATTTGAACATCGAGTGAACCTCATCAGGATAGCTCACATGCAAGCGATCAGGTTGCGAAATGCTGCAAGAAACAGGTTTAGAAGACTACAAACTATTCGGCTCTACTCTCCTTCATCTGTAAGAGAAATGTTTGCTCTACAGCCAAATAGTTCTGACAACAATCAACCAGGAAATCGATCTCCTTTACAAAACGAAAGGTCTGAATTAGGTAGTCGTCGACCTTTTGCGACATACAGGCCTCACATCCTGACCCCTCGCAGTGAGACAAGCAGGGCTTCGGAAGAGCCAGGCCAATTCCATACCGTACTGAATAATGTGGCCATGCCGCTAATGCAAGTCAATGATCTTCCAGTCAACCCTGAAGCTCCAGGGAACGCGCAGCAAAGACTACCACGTATTCATGAATATCTGCAGCCCATCATACTTGCACAGGTAAATTTAATCGAAACTGCGAACATGCATAAGCCTTATACATGTTCGCAGTTTATATAAAATTTTAATTTAGCGGTTATATCCAATGATTTTTAATAGTTCAAAGCGATAAATGGCTATATCATATCGTGTTTCGGTGGTCATGCTAGGCGGGCAGGCATAACGTAACGCCTAGCGTATGTCATGTTGCGCAGTTTATAGAGCTAAGGAAATTTTCATTATCTTATTTTAATTTTGCAATGCAGTGAACGTAGTCGAATTTTGCTATCCTATATTAAAAACGTATTGATAACTTGACAACTAGCTGAGGGCTTCCCAAACTTATGTTTATTGTGATGCCCTTATGCATTTTGAAATTTTTTGCGACTCTTCCTTCACGCATCGTCCTATGACTTTTTTATGTTTTTTTTAAATTCTCGCTATCGGGAGCAGGTATAGGGAGTCCTTAGCGAAAATTTTATGGCGACTGGTGTGGTGGAAATCCCACTATACAATTCTCAACGTCATTCACACCACGAAACCTTTATTTCAATGATTCCTCATAACTGCTCCTCAACAGGAATGCTTGGGCATCAAAATAACACCACTTTCACTGCACATAATCCACACTGAAACAACTTTGAGACAAAAATCTTCCCGATGCTATGATTTCGTGCCAAAACACTTCTTTGGGTAGTCTAACCTGCAACCGCCTTTTTTATTCAAGAACGCGATGATAATTGAAGAAGATGGTAGTGGGGAACCAGCCAACGTTGGTGGTGGGGCCGGCGGTCCGCCCGGAGCTCCTGGCCCAAGACGTATGAGCGGCATGGCCGGACTCCTCGACGCTGGGATCATTTCCGAAGCCCTCCCGGCACCCTCCCACAGAGTTCAGGCCTGGGACTTCACCACCGGAGACACGCCAGATATCGCTGACAGTTAGATATTTGTATTTACTTCAAGTAAGATTGTTTTGCTGTAAGTCTTGCCTGGATCTCGACTCGTTGATGCCATCACAATTAGGTAATGGTTTTATAAAATGCTGCATTCAGTGTCCAACTTCATAAAAATGTGGACAATACTATTTATGTTTATGTGCTTTTATTCAGTCAGTTTTATAAGTAAAAAAATGTCATTTAAAGTGTTTTGTTTTTAACTTTTTAACCCTATTACAAAGTAGGAAAGTTCAAAATTCTACTTTATAAAGGTTCAAAGCATAATTACATTGAATTAATAATTTAGTATTACATTTATTATAAGTAATCCATATACTTATATATACATAAATAATCCTGCTGATAATCCCAAAAAGGATTAAACAGAGCTTTAGGTACTATAAAGATCTATCTATCTATCATACTATAAATAAATTACAATTATCTTTAAGTACATGTGGATTACACTACTTATTATGGGGTATTATCGTTTTAAATTTAAATAAATGTTTTATTGTAAATATATTAATCTTGACTAATCAAACTTATATGAAATTAAAGTAACTTCTACCCTTATTGTTTATGAGTTTAAATTTCATTTTATTTAGTAGATGCGACGTCTAGACTAGAAAATTATATATCAACATTATCCTGATACTAGTTTCACCAAACAAGATATCGTCCGTCATGGCAGCCATTTTTGAACATTATGTACTTTGATTTTGGTGCAAAATACTACCAGCAATATTTTGTCTCGCTAGGTACCAAAAATGTGGTGGTCCAGAAATGCCGCATTCACAATGACGCCAGCATCGATATATCGAAGGACGGCAGGCTCCTGGTAGCCCTGCTGCCAGTCCCTCGGCTGAGGAATACCAATCACTGGCTCGGTAAGTAAAATTTGAGGAAACTATATCATTGATCAGTCTATGTTCTCCCATTCTATTAGAGAAATACCATAAGTACTGTAACTAAATGAAAATCGACGCAGAAATCATAAATATAATATCTGCTTTTAACCATTGCCTTTTTGTTTCTAACTACAGCGGGCTTAGACAAGTGGCGGTTGATTCCTAACGATAAAATTTCGAAATTCGTCATCATCGGTTATATTGCTTGGTTATCCCAAAACTTCTTTCGCTACCAACAACATATAGTTTTTTTTATATTTCCAAATGTATAATTACAGGAGTGTATTCGCTGGAGTGGTCTCGGCTAGGCCAATGTTTGCACACTGCAGTTCTAGAACAGAGCGCAGTGTCAGTGGCCCTGTCGCCCACCGCACGTCACCTCGCCGTTGGCCTCGGCTCTCGACGCTTCACCACTACTCCGCATGGAAGGAACAGCGTATTCGCCCTGCTTTACAGACTGGATCCACTAGGTAAAGTTCCGTCAAGGTTAATTGGTAATTTATCCGGAGAAAATAAAAATGTTACTGGTAGAAATTCAATAAGTGATCTAAAGTAGGTAGTGAAAAAAATCTTCCTCTATGCAACTTTTTGGCGACTGCAACTTTCCACAAATCGGCATTGAGCTAGCGTGGTGCTGTTAGCTATCCACCAATCCGCATTACGCATGCGTACATACTTACAACTCCGTATGCAATTTAGAAAATATGATGCTAATAATAGTGGGACGTAGATAAGTTCACAGGTTAAAACTAGTGTTATTCGTTCTCAATAACTAAAAAATACAGATTTATACTGGAAAAACGTCAATTATCTGGCTAGGTAATTTCCATCCCGCCCATCGTGTACATCGCGTGTAAGAAGACGCGCGGAATCCAGTTTTTCCCACGTGTTAGCTTCATAGCTTATTTCGACGGGCAGAGGGATCGCTACAGCAAAACTAGTAGATGGAGAATAATCTCTCCACGGAATATATTATCGTTATAGCGTGGGATTCTAATGTTATAAGTAGTAATAGTTTTATGAGGGTAGATGTCGAAAAAATAAGTAAGAAGTTAAATATTTTACAGAGAGCTCGAGCCGCACTGGGCTGCAACCGATAAAAGAGTTGGAACAAAATTGGGAGCAGGGATTCACCAGTTTGAACTGCCTCCGCTGGGCTCCGCAACCGGGACAGGGGCTAGTCTACGCAAATAACACCGGACAACTCATCATCATGAGCTAAGTGCACCAAGATGACACGCAAATTACATTATTTCACGATTAGTACGCTGACTGACTGTAACGTTCCTCGAAATCAAATCTGCATCAGATTAGGTTCGGAATTAAAGATGATGACAAAATGGTATATTCAATCGACTATCAATGCTCGATTATAATTATACAACGTCCTATTCATCATGTATGGAGACTATTATCGAATGCGCTATTTATATTTGTGTCATTTTAGTATTGTAAGACATACCAACCAATTATAAAGTTTTCTAATCTAAATAGTGGAATCCAACCATCAAATTGTAGTAAGTATAAAATAGTCACTGCCATCATGTAACCAGCCGTAAACTTACCAGAACTTGCGCCATTCGGTGTTAATATTTTAGGTAGATACAATAAAATTAAAAGTGTTAGAATTGACATTATAGTTTACTCATCCTAGTTAATAAATTATTTTAATAAATGTTTGTCTGTATGTATGCTTTGTGTAAATGACCTCTGAAGTAAACCAGTCAATTTCTGTAATCGTATCTCAAATTGACAGAATAATTTACACATGGCTTTAGTAATGGTTGTGAGGGACACCTGCATGTTTACTGTGGGGTAATCTTTGCTGGCATTATTATTTTTAAGAAAAAATACGTAAGCTAAAATATTTGTATAAATTTCTAGATACACTAGGTACTATCATTTTGCAATAGGTTATGAATTACGAGTTCAAGCTGCATGGTGTTCGTGTAAACTTTAACGTGATTGGACTATCATGTTTTATGAAATTTAGATTTTGAATATGAAATAATCTAACTTTTTATGATTTTTAAATCATTGCATAGTTATATTGTCAATCTAAATGTTACCTAAGGTATATCTCGAGGTGTCCCCCAAAATCGTTGGTAATATATTATATTTATGATCTCGATCTAAAGATTCGAACTTATTACATATTGAATCTTGGCAAAATTAGGTAGTTTTGTATATAGCAAGGGTTGCCAATTATTCATTATTTATTATGTGTGTATAATGAAAATGGGAGAGTGCAGTAAGTAATATGTCTCATTTAATTATTTTTTCTCCTCTGTAAATATTTTGCGCAAGTCTTCAGTTCGCGAATTAGAGCTAATTTCTTCAAAAATATGCTCCCTAGGTTTTAAAACATAATTCATGTGATATTTTAATAAGGCCTAAATATGTTTTGATCTTAATTTAGTGCTCAGCTAAATCTACTTTACCTTGGCGATTTATGATGTAAAGTTTTTGTATAAATCTGATTTTAAAATATGTTTTTCACCAAAGTTGTGACCAGTTAAGCGGCGCGTCAGGAAAAGGTCTGCCAATAGCAATAATTTATTTTTGTTGCTTCACCCGCGCAGCTATCCTATAGGTAGATATATTATCTTCGAGCATTGTTTAACTACTACGCACAACTTCGGTGAAAAAGCCCCCCAAAACCCTACATTTTGCGAATGAGTTCTAAATCAATGACATAATCCTTCACCAACTTTCAGTCTGTTTTTTTTATATAATAATAATTATTCTTAATCGCGATGCTATAATGCTACGGCCACACTTCTAGGCGAAGATTCGTCTTCGCGTTGTCGCGATAAAACTTCGTGTTCTTGACCACATCAAAAAAAACTTTACTACGTCGCGATATTTAATTTCGCTGATAAAAATGAAAGGGGCGCTTGCGCTATATTATGTCGGCAAATAATTATGTACCTACTGCATATTTAAGATTTAATCAAGATCAATAAAATCGTAAAGAAGAGAAATAAAAGGCAATGCTATTACGTATTATTTATTTTATATTTGGATGGGTTCTATAATAAGCTACATGGGATATCATTTTTGCTTTTAGTTCCACCGCCGTAACACCTTGAATTATCACCCATGCGTTCGTAATTCTAAATGTTTTTTCTTGTGATTTGGCTCTTGTGGTTCCATCAAACTCGATCAGATTCATAATTTTCTATTAATTCCAATATTTTCTCGTTACTCCAATCCATTAATTAACACGAATCAAAATATGCAACACGTTCAAACCGCCCTCGCGTTATCGCGATAGTGTAGCCGTAGCATAACAAAATTATATCTTTTTATACGGGAATGAGATTGAAATTAATTAACTAAAGTAGGTCTGTGCCTATTTAGACGCTGCTCAATTTTATTGCCCAAATGTATGCAGCCATAGGAAAGAGAGAACTGTTTCTCGCGACAACGCAAGCCCCCTGCGTGGGGGAAGGAAACAACTATACTCCGCGGTCCTCTAACAAATAAGGAATGCAGTCGCATGCATTGGAAATTGTAGGATTTTCGTATTTGTAGAAACTAGTCACTTCTTCTTCTTTTTTAATTAAATGGCGTTCGCGATATGTAACGCATTTCGCCAATATCAAGTGAAAATGTGCTTTTAAGTAGCAAACAATTGTACGGTAGATTGAGGTTAAAAGTGGAGTATCTCAACACGTGTTTTTACAGCAAGAACTCGGGTCGAAAACTAAACTAGTCACTTATTAATGGGGTATAAATTGCCGACTCTATTATTCAATCATATTTTTTGACACTACCTAACCTTTTGTAACTAAACATAAATTTTATTTTCTGCACTTCTCTACAACATGTAAACTAAATAACCAACACCCTGAATACAGGTGGTTTGGGATCGGCTTCAGAGTTGATTTCAATAATTTTTTTTTTTTTTTTTTAAATTTTTTTGAAAAAAAAAACAAAACGTACCCAGAAAATATTGTACAACATTCGATTTATTTACAATTGAGCTTTTTGGAGTTCCAGCTTACGTAGTTAGATGTAAAAGCGTTACCTTTGCCTTTCTTTTTAAAAAATAAAAACACCTTCAGTAAATTGAGTAGCTTTGAAATGAGTACTGTATTTATTTATACCTACGATAACTGTTATAGGCGCCGGTAACCACTTAACACCAGGTGGTGCGGCCCACCTTGCGCTTGTTTGCCATCTCGTAATATTTAAAAAAACTGTGTTAATTATAATTATATACAAGACCATGACAGGCTACTCACAACTTACCTATTTAATAAAAAGTCATTTCAAGCTATTTAACCTTTATGTCTATAGTCTGAAAGTTGTGTGATGGATGACGTTGTCTGCACTTATATTTCTCGACATAATATCATTGCGATTAGGAGATTGTGATACAAATTCTATTTTTTCCGTAACCTTATTAGAATGACTATTATTGACAAAGTTACTATTAGTTTTCGCTCTTCCAGTTGATTTTTTTACTACCTATTTATTTCCCTAGTTGTTGTATAATATTAAATTAAGAAAAAAATATTACTGATTATGAAATATTATATTCAATAGGCATAGTTTCCGCTCTCATGATATATCAAAATGTTTATTTATTAAATTAGCATACCTATAATGTTTTAAGGTAGCCATGTTGATCTGTTTCTATTATAGACTGATCTATTCAACCAGGGTAGTCGTTAATTGAGTAAGTAGGTATATGCATTTTCCAATGGATTAAAATTCGCGTTTCTTATATACTTTACCTTCAATTTACAGGTTTTAAAATTACCTATGTTTAAGCAATGCTTGTGCGTGAGGAAGCCCGAACGGAGAATTACACTTTTTGTACAATAGATTGAAAATTTGAAACCAATGATACTACTACAGTAGTGTCGTGACGAGTACCCAAAGTTCGTCCAGCAACCGTTTTGTTGAAAGCAGTCCCAAGAGAAGATATGTGAGAGAGAATATCGTTTACGATTATGGAAAGACATCTTGACTAGTAATTTCTTCATAATATCTGATAATCAAACTCGCTAGTTTGATTATGCACCTGATAAAAACCGTAATTTAAAATAAGATAAATGAGAATCATTCTTTCGTGAACGGGTAGTAACATATAGTAAAAATAGGACTCGCACAAGCATTAACACCGCATAATGTTTAAATTACAAATGTTTAAAAACAAATTGTACGTCATTTGGTTTCTATTACCATAATTGCGTTTATTTTAAATAGCATTATTCAGTTTCATTTCTCAGTAATGTTACTCCATAAAGAAATGTAGTACCTCTAATGCTTATTACTATAATAATAATTGTATAATTAATGTATTACTCGTGGTTCATGTTTCATCGCTATACACGCACTTTGTCTTCACATTTCTTGTATATACAATTTTATTAGATTTCCGTCACTTGTAATATACGAAATAAAAATAAAACTGTGAAAGGCATTATGTGTATTATTTATTATCGCCTGATAATAATCAGTGTCACCTAGAAACCCATATGACTCAGCGCGCGTATGTTTACCTGTATACCTACAGATAGGTTATACTTAAATAAATAATATCAACTAACAATAATATTTTACGAACTTAATCGGAAAACAATAGTTACACAGACACACGTGCACACAAATAAATACGCACATTACGTACAAACAATATCAATCGGCGCTAGTTCTAATATTCAATAAAGGAACAGTAAATTATTATATAAATATTTTTGGCTGTCTTTGAATTTATTGACGCATTTATTTTTACCTAGAAGTGTGGAAGTAATACACAAGAGCTGATATAAATATCTTATTTTATTCAGTTTTGATGAATGTAATTGCAATAATGACAGTGATAAAATAAAAATATACATTATAATATAGTACAAAAATTTTACAACAAGTTACTTATTTATATAATACGAAAATACATCGTCTGTGTGATTTGCGTATTTGAAACAATAACGACAACACTACTACACATTCTTACTATGTTTTTTTACTAAAAAGACAATATAGACAGGTATTATAAATTAAAGAACAAATATAAATTTATTACCAATACTGACAATAATATAAATATGTATAATCACAAAATACTTTTCAAGAATAACAATTATAATTCTGATAATGGATGTGGTGTATAGGTAATATGAAAATGAGGAATCGGAAAATATCGTTAAGATTAAACATAAATATTTTTAATTTTTCTAGATCTTGTGTAACTGTCTTCCGATGATAAAACTTAGGAGGAATAGGCTAATGTGACAAAATATATTTCGATTGTGACTTCGGAAACGTCACTAAACACGTCATAAAACTAAAATGGTTTTAACAACTTACGCAATATAAGTCAAACCATGTTAAGTAATACTAATTACTACAAATCTTTATTAAAATGTTAATTTGCTCGTAGCACAAATATACTTTCTTCCCTGACTCATCACAGACCAAAATGTAAATCCGTTTAGAATTCCAATGTTAATCGTCTCTGCGGCGCCGCTCAACAACCTCTGGTGACTTAGAAGCATTTAAATATAATAGCATCTATAACTAACTTCATTTGAGGAGGAAGTGGCGATTATGAAATGCAATAAATGTTAGTGTTCCACTGGCTTGAGCTCTTTGATTTGTTTGATAAGGTAAGCCTTCTCGTCGTTGAACTGCTCGTCCTCTGAACGGTCTGTGTGGAACTTGGTCAGGAAGTCTACCAGTTTGTCTTGATTCCTTAATAGTATGTCCAAGATTGGTTTTGGTTTATTTGGATTGGCTACGAATACCTGAAACGAAACAACACAATATGTAATTTTGATCTTAGGTACAGTAGGTATTAATATATAATTTTTAACTACTTTGTAGTACACGCGCATCTTCATAATGCACTTTACTAACAATTTGTGTATCCCCAACATGTACCAACTCATGCTGTTTTGCATGTAAACATTTGTGACCAAAATTTTCGTCAACTGTCTCTGCTATGAAGTTTGAACTTACTATCAAAAAACATCTCGACTGTGTCTTCTACATCTTACTTAAGATGGTTGTCCTAATTGCCTTTTTCAAAAGAAAATTATAAAAGGCTTATTAAAAACTCTTTACTATTAATATTAAATCTCAACGACAGGCTGGCGCCCTATACGGGCGAGCGGGTGTACTGTATGGCCCACACTGTCAGATGTGGCATTATGTGGAACCAAATGAACATACATACAACTTTTTTTTCCCCGGTCGGTCTGAGCCGACGCGCCATACGTTTTGCTCGTTCGTGAATGGTATTACTCGCGAGCCAAAAGCGCCATTTTGTTTTTAGATTGATCACATTATTTTTTAACACTAGACAAATCGCTATGGCAGGATAAATAAAACTCATCTTCTGAATCAAAGTTCATTATGAACAAGTCCGGTGCTGTCGACGCGTACACTCAACATGATCCAAATGGAACGGCTCGCTGGCGCGTTCGTGAATGTCATGAATTTGGCTCGGCGCGACGTCAAGTATCGAGACAATGGCGCGAAGGCCATATGGCTCGCTCGTGAATGTCAATCTTAACGCGAGTAATGCCGCGGGCGGCCGCTAGTAAGTTATAAAGCGAACATTAATTACCTTAAAGACGTGAAAAGCCTCGAATTGTATATTGCGTGATTTCTCTTTTAGCATGTTCATCATAAGTTTTAGGTTATCGGGGTTGGTGATGTAGCGGGTCATGATGGAGAAGTTATGCCGGTCAAGAAGAAGCTCTCCGAGCAGCTTGAGACTCTGCCGTCGCGTTACGTAATTCTCAGAGTTTAACAATCGTTGATAGTGGCTGAACACTTTGTCATAATTTGCTTCTAAAAACTCGGCACATAACATTTTATGCCGAGTCAGCAATTCCTGTTCAAAAGAAAAATATTCCAATAAGAATTCTGATTGGAAATTAACACTTTTTTATTTCAACCAAATATATATTTACCTTAAAAGTAGAAAAGGCATCTGAGGCAATATCAAAAGTGGAAACTTCTACATAACGGAAGAAATTGTAAAAATCGTCTGAATATAACATTATTTTAGCCAAAGCCTCATATCTTGCGCATTCCCTAAGCATGGTGCCACAATTTGATGCTATTTCTTGATGTTCGTACCTGCGAAAGATATTGCATTGTATATTATTACTAGATCGAAATTAGGGCTATATATAAAAAAGGGTATGGGTATCCTTGTGGATATTAGAAACCATTTTGTACCATGGCATGTAAATTGAAGTTACACAGATGAAAAGAATTTTACTACGACTTTAACTTTTCAATAGCTACACCACATAAACACCTATTTTAAATGTAATGTTATATGAAAATCTGCATATCTATCTATGATTTAGGAAGCACCGGGAAATCACATAACGTCAATTGGTTTTAAGGTCGATATTCAGCACACGGCACTGCTGCGGGCGAACAAAAGGACGATTATTGAAATATGTGTCTAAGTCAGACCAAAAAAAGGGAAGACCGACGGAGTTCTGCGGAAAACGCACTGAGGCCGGTAAAATAAAACGCATCGCCCGTCGCCTGTGTACTTACACAGTTTCACGCACACACATGTAAACTGCCAGATTTAGCTTTATGTGTAACCAAATGTTATCTAAGACCAAATGTTATCTGCTCAACCCCATGATTTTGTTTTCTTTTTTGTGTGTATGTAAAAATCAAAAAGAAACGCAAATAGATCGATTTTACAT
Source organism: Elophila nymphaeata (assembly GCA_955850985.1). NCBI lineage: Eukaryota > Metazoa > Arthropoda > Insecta > Lepidoptera > Crambidae > Elophila > Elophila nymphaeata. The sequence goes on from OY039068.1 coordinate 19,195,164, forward strand.
TTCAGTAACGTTTCTTCGTGTACCACGAAAGACAAAACGCTAAGATTAATGTCGATCAATCAATCGATTGATTTTGACGGCGCCCTAAAGAACATGCATGAAAAACTCTACTATATTACTAGAATTTAATAATTTTTTGTGTTGTGCAGCAGGAATGACATTGGGTGACAGTTTTTTTTTACGTTGCCACGGTATATTAATATATTTGCCACGATTGTGTACAGTTGATGTGGACGATATTTGTCACGCGAACTGACTTTTTAGTACTCCAACCTAGGATAGTCCCGTAGAAGTTTTTGATATGTATTAGAAACTAGATCGGTTGAAATAAAAAAATGTGTACCTACTACAATGGGCATTGATTTACTGATTATTAAATAAATAATTTGAAGTATCTATCTGCAGTTATTTTTGTAGTATCTAAACTGTATGTCACACTTTTGATGTTGAGTACTTTTTTAACTGCATTTTCAACATATCTAACTATATTCTTACTAAATATAAGAATGAACAAAATTATTACCCGGACATTAAGGTAAACAATATTTCTGGTTTGGTACATATATATTCCACTGTTGGAGACCTTGTGCCGATCTGACGCCTCAGCACATTATTAAACACCTGAGCTACATCCTTTTTCCCTTCAAAGTCAATTCTGTTTAGATTCTGAAATAGAAAGTTTGAATAATATCAGTATAGAACAGACCTACTTCTGCAAATCTTCAGCTAAGATAACCAGAAAAAATATTTGTTCAATCAATGAGGATATTCGTTATACACGGTGAAATTTTAGTGGCTCTTGATCCGAAGACATTTTATAGGTAGGTATACACAAACAACTCTTTCTTAATTAGGTATAGACTAACCTAGAAAATTTCACCGTGTGTAGTGTCGTTAACAAATGCTATTTGTTAACGACACCCCAGGGGTATTGTTTTGGGGTGTCATTAACAATGAACGGGTCCAATGGTTCAATCTTGATTATGGTTAATGTTTTTTGTTGTTCTTTTTATTGAATACTAGCTAATCATACGTTGTGGTTAATTTGGAAAAAAAATTAGAACTAGATACTTATAAAGATCCAGACAATCATATAACCTCAAGTCGGACCATGCAAAACACATTTATAAAATTTGTGTTGAAAATGCAGCTGCGTCCTTGTTGCATATAGCAATGGTTGTTTGTGTCACTTATCAAAATATTTTCGCTTTATATAATATCAGTGTTTTCTAACTGCCTATTTTTTATTTTTTTCTTTCCATTAGAACCTTCTACAAAGTATTAGAAAACTTAAAAAAATAATAAGAATCAAATAGGTAAAGTAGTTAAGTTATGGGGTGACTATAGATAGAGCTACATATTTTATTTCTTTTTTCTTTCAAAAAACAAACATTAAAATAAATAAAAATACATAGAACATGTAAAATAAACATTTTTTTAAACTTTTTGTGGTTTACGTATTTTTTTATTTTTCTTTTAATTGCAAAGGAGCAGCTAAATGTCGCGGTCAGATTGCTGTATTGAGCAGAATACAAAAGAAAAAAACAACTTTTACTGTCTTCTAAGAAGCAAAATAAATAAGTAAACCTAATATGCTATACATACAAAGAAAAGTCCTGACTCACTAACTGACTGATCAACGCCTAGCCCTTGGACCTAAAGGGGTAAAATAGGGAATGAAAGTTTACATCAGGAAACAAGATTAGACTGTTTTATTCGAATCTTCACAGGAGTACTCCTGTCTATAAATGAGTAAATATGTTTCAGGTTTTTTTTCAGAATTCAACCCCTAAAAAATGGGAAAGGGGTGACAAGGTCTGAAAATCAACATGGGTATTTTTTGTATGGTTTATCGGGTCTCAGATTACAAACACAACAATGATTTCAAAATCCAGTGTGGACATGAAATACCATCATCCGCTTTAAGGGTTCTGTTAAAAAAAGTAACTGACTCAGAGACTAGCTGATATATCAACGCACAGCCCAAACCGATCTGTCTAGATATTCCAAATTTTGCACATAGGTACCTTGAGGTCTAGGGGTTGACTAATAAAGGCTATTTTTAAAAGTCCCAAACATGGTGAAATGGTGGGCGGTCCAAAGTATGTATGGGGAAACAAGATTAGTTAAGACTATTTTATTCGATTATTTTATTTTACAATTCAACCCCTAATAGGGAGGAAAGTGCTGACAAAGTCCGAAATACAATGAAATTTCAATTTAGGCCCCTGATAAGAAATAAGAAAATATTTAACATTTTAACCCCAAAGGTATGAAATAGGAGATGAAAGTTCATTTATAAGTTCAAACAAATCTGTCTATGTTTACTATACTTACATAATATTTATCGGAAACATGTAGTTAAAAATTAAAAAAATAATAATGATTAAGTAAATAAATACCCAAAAAAAATGCTGCCCAATGTAACTATTTCACGCAGACGAAATTGCGGCCAAAAGCAGCATGGTGTTGTCTTGTTGACAAGTTTAAGGTAGACATTTATAAGGGATTTCCAAGCTAAGGTTAAAATACCCAACTTCTAGTAAAAAAAATGTTGGATTACATTTTGTAAGTACATCTATAATCCGTATTACCTAACTTCATCACATGGAAAATTTCAGCGACGGAGGATTTTTTCGGGTTACATAAGCCCTGTTGAGTGGACTATTTAAGCAACATTTAAAAAGTGTTTCTAAACTTTGATAATAATATACTAATACATTAAATGTAAATATTATATACATTTTACTTATTAGAGATGCCGCAAATACTCACTATTATTCGGTATTACTAGACTTTTTTTTGTTATTTGTCTAATACCGAATAATAGGCAGTAGAGGAGGTCGATGGCGCCGCGCTCGTGCGTTCTTAAAAACGATCACGAAAGTTAATCAACCAAAATCGTGTCGGTACTCAAATGGGTGAACGAACATTTTTCAAATTGATTTTCCACCGTGCTTCGGAAGGCACATTAAGCTGATGGTGCCGCGTGCTGTCGAAAGATAGCAGTCGTCTCCAAGGATGATTGGTGTCAGGCAAGCAGCAGGCCGTAAAATATGTAATGCCAAATCCTTAAGCAGTATTGTCGATATCAAGGCATACTGCACCGACCCCAAATAAATTGGGAGCAGGGTAGGAAAATGGTGACCGAATAATAGGTAGTATTATTCGACATTTGGTGAATAGTTGCAATTGGGATCAAGTCGGTTGCGCTTTTCTTCATAAATTAAACCTGGCTCAGAAAATATTCTTTCCGAATAAACAGAGCTTGCTGGTGTGATGAAGTATCCTTTAGCAAGGTTAATTAAAATGGGGAGTCCATTCTCAATGGTAAGTACACAAAGCCCACCATTCATGTGGGTGTATTTATACTTCTGTCAGCTTTTGCTAATGTGGCGTAGGGGGCGATTTCTTCAGCAGTGTTATTCTTGGGTTGCTCAGAAGCCTGCTTAGACGTAGACTTTTCAAAACATGCCCAAAAAAGCTTATGAGTTTCTGAATCGACATTCCTACATTCATTATCTAAACAAGATTTTTTCGATGCCATATCTGGATACAAATTAGTATAAAATTAGTAAGTCGAAGTCAACATTTATTTATTCATGAAAGTCAATATTTATGCCATCGGTTCAAGAGTCTACCAGGAGGCCTTGTTCTGAGAAGAAATTTATATGCATCAAAGGCCAAGTAAAATAAACAACATGAGGGTAATAATCATTTTCCTGCATTCATATTAAATACCTAATAAAATTTTCCTACATCACATTTGTGTTGTCTTCACCAGACATATGACAGAAATAGAATTACCTGAATTAATAAAAGCAGCAAGTTTGTATTGTACAGTTCCTGAGCTAACTGTGCCACTATAATATCAGTTTGAGGCTCTGCATCCGAAGTACCATACAGCATATTCTTTATTAACACCTGACAAGAAATACAATAAAGATTTAAAAAAGATTATGAAGCAGAACTGTAAATATACTATCTTACTTTGTGGCTGTTCAATATTTTTCTTCCTTTAACAGCCCTTCCAATTTATCAGCTGTTAGAATTTGTATTTCACAAAAATAGGTTTGAATTTTGTATTGTTTAAATTGATTAAGTAAACATGGACTTCATTATCTAATGATGATTTTATAATGTGTTTTCATGGCATTAACAATGCACTGTAATCATTTTGTCATAAGTAAGTGCAGTGCATGATTTCAGAGATTACCAACTAGAGCATTCTTTTCAATTCACTCACCAAGTTCTTGCTTACATCCTCTTGGGCTTTTTCGGCTTTTTTATCCCCCCTTTCTAATGCAGTAACTGCATCTTTCAATGATCTCACGAGCTCCGCAGGGCTTTTTTGAGACTTACCAAAAAGAGGCATAGTATTCCGATAATTTACACTGATTGTCTAAGCAATTCCGTCTACATAAGATTGTTCCTGCAATTAGTGAAATAGCACGTAAAACATGTGATCTACATCCTCACATCACAATTTTCTATGAATTGCACTTGATATTCACAAGAATGCAAGAAGAGAAATAAAATGAAATTGATAAATTTGTATAACTATTCAAACCTTATAAGGTACGATGTTTATTAATATATTTTGCTAAAAGACAGTGTCGTATCTTATTTTGATAAATAATGGACAAAGTATAGAAATATAACTCACTTACTGAATAATTATTACAATTTTCCCTAGAAAGACAAACCACAGGCAAAACGAACAGCTGTGATGTCAATAGCACAGATTAGAGAGTATATTTGTGATGTGAGTCAATAGAGCACAGAGGCTTTAGACAACATCAAGGAGCTTATACTAAGAATGGAGTCATTAGTCAAAATAACAAAGTGAGGGCAAAAATTGAATGATCAAACGAACTTACCTGTAAGTGATGTTCGATCATAATTATATGAAGAACATCATCCTTCCATGATTACTTGTAGTACTCGCCTCGCGTACTAGCTATCTCACGAATTTAAAAGCCGTTCCCATTTTTTTTTAAATGGGAACACCCAGCCTCTTCCTTTCTCTGGCAACACTGTGTTCGATACGTCATTCTAGTTTAAAGCCCGCTAGATTTAAGTTGAAAACACACAATTTCTATATTATTGCAGATAATGGGAAGGGATCCAGAAAAAAAATATATATAATCTGGGTGGGCCGATCATGGAAGGATGATGTTCTTCATATAATTATGATCGAACATCACTTACAGGTAAGTTCGTTTGATCATTCAATTATATTTCATACATCATCCTTCCATGATTACTTGTAGGATGTTAAAAGTCTAATTAGAAATTGTGTCCATCCCAGTGGTTTATCCTGATAACTGTATCAATTAAGTAATTTCAGCAATTCAAGGCTTAAATCAACAATTATTTTTAGCAAATCAAAGGTTAGTCCTAAGCACATAGGTAGGTAAATAATAATCAGTACTTATTACATAAAGGCATCGATCCGAGCCCGCTGGTAATTGCAAACATTTAGTACCCACATTGGTAGCAGCGACCGCCGCCATATGGCGTTTTGCTCCTTATAATCAATATCTTTAATAAGTTAGCTATAATATAATTGTAAGTGGAGCAAATTTTGTTGTAAAATATAATATTAAGTACCTAAGTATCTTATTACTAAATGTTATAGAATTATAGGTCCAACCTGCAGCTGTCAACTCCTTGGTCCCCGATCGGTAGATATCTACCACAAGATAATTAAAAACAATATTGTTTGGAATCCATTAATGATCTATATATTATTTTTGTGTCAACACTTGAACCTCATCCATAGGTTGCAGAGGTTGATGCATCCTAGACCTATGTGTCTAAACTAGATTTTTACTACATATCTTCAATCCAACTACTTGTGGATCCCGGAGGCCCCTTTTGTGAGGGCTCTTAGTATTGGTTATAGAATCAATATCTATAGGTACCTACGTATTTCTGTATTCTGACATTATGCAGGTACGAGTTTATGGATTTTATTGGACAACTGGGTAGTTGTCTCTCGGATTAGGATATTTAAGAAAAATAAATATCTAAATAAAGGGGAAGCTGAAATCAACTGAGTACAGATTTCCAAATATATGTAATCACGAATTTTCTATTAATATTATTTTTAATTAATAAATAACTATTACTGTTTCATTAGATTGCTAACTCAGACCAATAACAATGGTCTGACATTACTAATGAAAGAATTGAGTGACTATTATTTAAAAAGTCTGCATCCTATGGCCCATAATTATATAATGTTACAACGGTATAGGTACCTAATTTTCTTTTTACACAAGTTATTTAAAGATGAGTTTTTACTTAGAGAGGATAAAGGTACCCTAGGGAGAACTTTTGAAATAAGTAAGTACTTACTTATATCAAGTTTTTGTATAGATAGGTATTTTGGTTTAGAGGGTATTAATTGTATACACCCCTCATAAAACATTAAACACATTTTCTATAATTTGTATTACCATTTAGAAGCATAGGAATGCTTGATTTCATAGAGTTGAGACACCCATAATGATCCTTTCTTGTACATTTTCATCAGAAACTTAATGAGTCGCTGGATAATGATGGTTTTTATTGAGTTGAGCACAGAAAAAACCTGGCCTAACTCGTTATACTTACCAGATTTTTATGGTTTGTTAGTTGGTGTAGATACTGTTTTTTACTGAAGTCAATAATATGCTCACTTTCAATACCTAATCCTCCTTATATAAGGCTTCACAGATAAGATCCCTGCAGCTAGCTTAAGATTTTACTAGTGCAATGGCTGTGGTGTTCTATAATTAGACGAAAGCAATGATTTGTCCTTGCTTTCAAAATTATTGATATTATTAACCCTGGTATCAATAATAAAGTATATCTTACATTAAACTTATTAATCTTTCTCTCTCAGACCGATAAAGAAGTTTATTGGTCCGAGTCTTTCTCTATAGTGGAAAACAAAAAATTTACTTTTCCAATAGAGAGCCTCAGACCTAGGGTTGCCAAAGTTTGTACAAGAGAAAAATAAATATACATATATTTATTTAGGTCTGAGAAGGAAAATATACAGTATCCATGTATTTACATACCTAAATAATCAAAGACAGTATTATATAAAAATAAACAGTATTTTGTTTTTTAATGTTTTAAAGACATATTTTTAAAAGCCTCATAGGCCTTGTCACAGTCAATGCAGTAGGTAAACAGTATTTTGTATTACTGTATTTTTGTTCAACAGTAAAAAGTATAATGGAGTAAAAAACAGTATAATACTGTTTTTAACAGTATAGTTGGCAACCCTACCAGGCCAATAAGTAGAGCACTGGTGAATAATCTGATATTTGGTTTGTTAATTATGAAGAAAGGTTGTCTGGAAGAGATCGCTTGTATAGCGATAAGACCGCCCATTGTACATTTTATTAGGTATTTTATTTCTAGTGTTTCTTCAAACTGTATGACATTGCTGATATAATAAAGTTTATTCTGTTTTATTCTATGGAGAAAAGGCATAGAAGAAAAAACGACCAATTTTTCCTAAAGGCATCAATATAGTAAAGCTCTAACAAACAATATCCTATACATTCTGCTTAATTTTTATGAACTATTAGATTTATAATCAGGCTCATGACTATCTTTAGAGTAATTCTAAAAGGCAACATCCACCATTCTGCCCAAAGACTTCGTAACACCCTGATTCTGCCTCTCAAACCATTGTCCAATGTCCAAATTATTTAGCAGTGTGATAGAGGGAACTGTGTCGTCCCCCCTCCCCTTTTCTTTGATACCTTTATCAGATTAACTGTTGTGTTATAAATTCTCATAAGGATGTCTTATATTTAATCTTGGGTGCAAAGGACTCTTAAGTCTCTGGTACCTGGTAACTTAAGAAAGATCCCTTTGGCATTAATGTGAAGTAGGTTTTCAATGATTTCATCAACATTCCATTTTAATTAAAAAGTGACTCTCTGTTGTTTAGTTTATAGAAAGTCCTTATGGCGTTATCAAGCTATTAAACACTTATGCTACAACAGAGCTTAGCCCAAAGAGTAAGTTGTTAAGTTGGTATCAAATATCTATTAAAATAAAATATTAATCAAAAAGGTAATAGAAAAGAATGATTTTCAACATCTTTAGAGTACCTAATTTGGCAGCAATGGTCATACATCAAAATAGTGACAGGTTGCTAACCTGTTGTCTACACAAGAGGCACCAAACCCAAAAATTAACAATGCTTCAGTAAACAAACCAACTGAAACCAGCAACTAGGACAGATGTTATTCTCAAAATCATCTCAGCAGTCCGGGTTTGTTGACTTTTAAATGGGATCTCATAGGTACCCAGATATCCATGACATTATAATGGAATCACAATTCGCAATCTTCTACCAAGCGTTAAAATAATATATAAGTTTACCAATGAACAGCATTACTGTTGAACCGCTGCTGGATCACTGTCCCAGATTTTCAAGGATACTGTTTTGGCAACTGTGCACTTTTATGATCTACAAATTGACCATTCCTTTATCTACGATTTGCAATGTCTAACCTTCTGCCAGAACCACTCACTTATTTGTTTGGCGGGTTATGATTTTCATTAAATAAGAGAAATTTTTAGTTATTTAGAGAGAAAGCCACAAAATAAGAGTGTGGAGTCACTTAGATATTTTGTTATTTTATGTTTAACCTTTATATTGTCAGATAGAATACTTGTTTTTCTGCACTCTCATTAGTAACTAACGCAGATAAGGAATTAACATGTTACACAGTCTGTAAAACTTATTACACACTTCAATTGGTTGACTAGAAGAGATGTCTTTTATTTTATTTTATAGGTGATTCAACAGTTTGATCAATAAACTAAGTCATACAGTTAAATGCTAGCAAACCAATTACAGATTCACACTTATAGAAAATCTTCTAGAGAAAAGTCTGCCTTTGCTAACAATAGTAATTTATTAAATGTTATAGGCAACATATTTTACAAATGCAGTGAAGAGTATAAGTAATACAATCACACTCATAACCCAAATCGTGTAAAGCAAGACTCTTATGCCACATATCATTACATGTAAAGCCACATCCGGCAGTATGGGCCATGGCCATGTAGTCCCAACAAATAGCAATAGGATGCCTGCCTGTTGCCCAGAAATTATATTATTGTAATAAAATTCTTTCTCCAACCACATGACAGGTTCTAGTAGGTACAATGTAACTTACCAAAAAACATTGTTCTTATTGCTGACCCTTTAAATGATTTAGTGGCAGCTTTGTCAAATATAACTACTGATCTTGTTCAGGCCATGTTACAACACATTCACTGTGCCATATTTATTGTATCAGCCTAACCACATTGCTGACCCCTATACTTAAATAGTGACAGCTTTGTGGATGAAGTCTCCTGGTCGAAGCGATGGTACTTGAAGCAAATTGTGTTTATTTTTGTCAATTCAATTCAATTTTTATATTATTGCCTCTAGTAAGATTTGGCAATTTTGCCAAGGTCCAGTTTTGGAAAAGACATGGATTATGAACCACATTGCTGACCCATATACCTAATCAAACAGTGACAGCCTCGTGGATGGTGTCCCTGGCTAACCCCACCAAAGCGGTGATAGCTCTCGGACATGAAGCGAACTGCAGACAATATACATTCCAGTGGTGTCCCAAACCACGTTGCTAACCCCTATACTTAAATAGTGAAAGCTTTGTGGATGGAGTCGCTTGGCTAGCCCGCACCAAAGTACTGATAGCTCTGACTTGACACGGACTACGGTGATATTTATTACAGTGTCCCAAAGCACGTTGCTGACCCCTGTACTTAAATAGTGAAAGTTTTATTTTTATTTTATTATTATTTTTATTTATTTATGGATGGAGTCCCTTAGATAAGCCCGGCCGAAGCGATGGAAACTCTGACTTGACACGAACTGTGGCCATATTTATTTCCATATCGTGTACCAAACCACGTTGCTGACCCCTATACTTAAATAGTGAAAGCTTTGTGGATGGAGCCCCTTGGCTAACCCCCGCCGAAGCGGTGATAGCTCGGACTTGACACAAACTGCATGCTGTGGCCATATTTATTTCCGTGTCGTGTACCAAACCACGTTGCTGACCCCTATACTTAAATAGTGAAAGCTTTGTGGATGGTGTCCCTTGGCTAACCCCCACCGAAGTGGTGATAGCTCGGACATAAGCAGTTCATTGCCGATGCGATATGTATCCAATATGGACTACATTTCTTTTCAGAGATTTCCAAATACGCTGGGCAATCTGAAATATAAGTTATCAACTCTCCATCTTTTCCAATGCAAAATTTCGTCGAATAAGTCATCTTTTTGGAGTAATTTCTTAATTTTCATTGTAAAATTATTCAATAAAATAAAAAGCACGTGTAGATAGCAATTGCACGAGAAAACGAATGACGTATAATTTTTTTTTTTTTTTTTTTTTAATAATGTTTTATTCATGACTTGGATACACGTCCTTCCGTCGAATACATTTTGTAAATAAATTTTAATATAACAAAACAAATTAGTGAGTAACAAATTATTGCTGTTTAGTTTTACATAACTTAAATAAATAGACACTAACATTAATAAAACTAAGAAAATTAATTACACAATATTTCACAAAAAAAAAAAAAAAAAAAATTATACACAACTTACGTCATAAAATCACTGTTAAATGTATTACAATTTATAATTTTTCAACGGTATTTACAATATACTTAAATAGAGGCATGAAGAAGTCAGAGTTTTTTAAGAGATCCTGAATGCGGCGGGGAAAACTATTTGCTGAAATGTCACTAATGTCACTACTCAAAATTAGCCGTTGGTTATTGAACGCAGGGCAATTTATAACCATGTGTTGTAAGTCAGCATTCTCTTCAGAACAATGGAGACATCGACTGCTGCTGTAAACGTTGATTCTGTGGAGATGTGATGGTACTAAACAGTGTCCAAGTCTCATTCTAGAAATTACAGTGATAAATTTCCTTCCTTCGTATACTTGATATTTGTGGTACCACGGTTTCACTGGTAAGTCTGCTTGTATATCGCCATACCACTTGCCTTTTGTTTGTAATGTTATGTCCCAATAATCTTTCCATAGCTTTCTAGAGTTTACGTTAAATATATGGTAGAAATCTGTAAAAGGAACTCTAAATGTTGCAGAGTGATCCTCATCTGCGTCCATATGTGTTATTGAATCCACAATCTCATTGCCCTCTATGCCACAATGTGAGGGTACCCAAGCAAATTCAACATTAATACCTTTATTTTCTAATTGCACTAATAATTCCTTAATCCTAAACAATATATAGTTCGTTTTAAAAGATACCATTCCATTGGACATTGCTGTCAGGACACTCTTGGAATCTGATAATAAAATAATATTTACACTATTTACATAACAATTAATATATTCTAAAGCTTGGTACAAGGCATAACTTTCCGCAGAATATATACTGCACATGGGGCTAAGTTTGATACATTTTGTAACATTTCTCTGAGGATCATAAAAAGCTGCTTTAGCACCAGAATTATCTTTAGAACCATCTGTATAAATATAGTGATAGTTATGCCTATGGTCTTTAAAGGCATAAAAATCAGATTGGTTATGAATATTGTTTAAATGAAATTTATCTATATTAATGTTAGTTAATGCTCTATATGAAGTGCCATAAATAGGATAAATACTATTTTTGTATATATTCTGAGACTTGTTTTCAACATGCATAAAAATTGTTACAATTTCAGGTGGAGATAAAAAGCTTTGGGCTGTGTCGCGTCTCCTGTAGGTACTTAAGAGGGAATTATGCCTTGGTTCGAGGGTACCTACATAATTAGTGCGACAAAAGTAATTATACTTAAAGGTATGTACTATTAAAATAATTGGTTAGGTAAGTATAACATGATAAAGGAAAGAGGAGTCAGTTGCGATGGCTCAAATAGTTTCACTTATTTCGCTATATTAATCTCTACTATTCATGTAGCTTCACTGTACTATTTTCTACTCACAGTTTGTGATGCCAGCCACACAAACCGCCACTTTTCCACCCAGTTTGTGATGCCTTCCACACAAACCGTCACTTTTCCACCCAGTTTGTGATGCCAGCCACACAAACCGTCACTTTTCCACCCAGTTTGTGATGCCAACCACACAAACCGTCACTTTTTAGACCGTATGTCATATATTTACTAGTTGTGATGCCAGCCACACAACTTACTACTATTTAAGTTATGTGATAGACTGTATCCGGTCTGAACACTGTGTGCCCGGGTGCCTGCGTACCTTAACTTCAAATCACGCTACATCACATTGCAATGACTTTGTAGGTAATTGTGGGCACCCGCCGGACGTGAGGGCTTTGCCCCCACGAGGACCTCCACCTTCCCCATAGTCCTTCCACGGTTGCTCCAACTCAGTCTACCAACATACCTCCAATTTATATACCTCAGTATACATTGGATGCAATTCTACAATTACACAGATCTTCAACCAACTTATCCTTCCTCTTACATGGTTTTATCAAGGTTAATTATACAGTAATTAATGTGCAAACTTACCAGTTTTTCTTTTTATCTATCTCGCAACTACCTACTTCTCATTCTCAACTCCCCGCGCTTAATTTTTACTAGGGATTTCGCGCTGTGCGCGACACTCCCACAAACAAAGAATGCTAATGTAGCAACGTGAGTATATGACGAGTCCATTCCAGGATCTTTCACTGGCATGAACAGCAGCCTCTCTTCTATTATTTTGCAATCTTTAACTTGTTAGGAAATTTTTGATATAGCTATTTTATCTTGAGGCTGAACATTATCATTAACATCTACTAAATCAGTTTCCACAATTTCTTGGCTAAATGTATACAGATCAGAACTTTCCTGGATATCTTTAGGATCTAAGGGGGTTGCTAATGGAACCTCGTCAATATTTTTAGTATCTTTGACTTACGTACTCAATTGTCCTAGTGAAGGTTCACCTGACACTCTAACATTGTCTATTTCCATATGGTGCGGTAAAGTGTTCATGATTGGAATGTGACTTTCCGCTGACCGTTCGCTAGACTGAGATAGTTTCTCATCCCCTATCTCCAAAGGATATAAATGTCCAATTGGTTGTAAAAACTCAGAATTGCTTACTTTTAACCTGGCTACTCTACATTCGCCATCGGCTCCCTTTATTAAATCTGTGCTCTTACTCATGTTCCAATTTTCTCTGTTTTTTGAATCAGACTTCATCTGAACTAACCCAAGTAACACAGGAAACACTTCAAGAAACGAATAGTTAACTTATGTAGAACTTAAGCTCCCTAAAAAACTCATAAATAAGCTCACCGTGCATCTTGACGCTTTATATTGACATTTCAAAACATTTATGATGCTTAACAGTGTATAATTGTTGGATAATAGCATATCTAAATACATTTGTAAAGCCTGTAGCTTTAGAGCAGCAAAACATAACGCAGCTGTACAGCTTTCAGCTGATATTTAGAGCATTTGGATCTATAATAGCATTTGAAATTGGTAAATAACCACTTAATGCTGTTTAGTATCCTAAACACCAACCATTATAATGCCACGTAAATCCGTTATACAGCTTTCAGTTTTTAGTACCGTTAGTTGTTCAAATGAATCTTTAACTGTTTACTAAATGCCTAGCACTGCTGGTAGCATAAAAGCGAATCTATGTAGTGCTGGCATCTTTAAAGACTAATCGAGTTCTGTTGTACAGCTAACAGCTATTTAATCAAACATGCCTGAATTGTTGTAATGCGTAAAGCTATCGCGTACAGCTTGCAGCTGTTTTCAGTGTCATTGGTTTTATGATGGTAATTTTAAAAGGTAAATAAAAGCTGAATTATTGTTACCTGATTTAATTAAAGAATTAATAAGGGGTTACTCATCTCTTCTAATTTGCTGTGCCCGTACAGGGACCACAACGAACTGCATCTACCCAACATTTGATAAGATCTGTTGATCTTACTTGTTAAGATCTTTTATAAGTTGAGAAACAGCAATAAATTAATATGAATATTTCATAATTGTGTAAGTGGAATGAATGTTGTATTTTAATTTATTAATTTCAACAAGAGAACACAATTGAATAATACTTGCTTTGGGTATACAGGTTATGTGGAGATAACTATGTGTTCAGCAAGCCTTCATCGAAATTTCAGATGACCAAAAATAAGTAATATGTGTTAGGTAAATAGTTCGAAATAGATTTGACGTTTTATTCAAGGATCCCTAAAATTCGTTCTTTATTAATGGAACTAATTAAGTTCAAGAGTCCTGGTATAGATGTCAACAAATAGATAACCACTTTATGAACAATAGCACTATAGTGCGATGTCTGTGGTTGATTATCTATGTTTAAATCGTCTTTTATATCGTCTTGATGGTCTAAATCTTTAATATTTGTAGATCTTATTTCTGGAGTTTGTTCCAGGACCTCCCCAATAGAAAAAAGAGTTGTCATAATGTCTATTTTCAGGCCAGCAGTCTTCTTTCCCTGCGGTCCAAAATGCGCAAACATTACGAACGCCACCAACATTGCAAACGCCTTGGACCGAACCGAACACAGTGCTATGTGCATTATTTGCGTGCAATCAACTCGATCCACGCCTTGTATGTAAATGTCAAAATGTCAAACGTCTAATAAGAGGCCATGCAAAAACCATTATTCAAGAGAGTTTCTCCCGAGTTCCTGTCTCAAAAACACGTGTTGAGAGACTCCATTTTTAACCCAATCTACCGTACAAATGACTGTCCGTTACTATAAGTACACTTTCACTTGACATTGGCGAAATGCGCAATCTTTTCGCGAACGCCATTAATAAAAAAGAAGAAGAAGAACCATTATTCAAACACCACAATAGCACTCCAGGGCCATTAAAAGAGTAAGAGAACATTATTGCAGCAAATAAAGTAGCTATAGCCAGTCTTTACCAATTCAAAACTCAAAACGCTCACTCCAACAATTCACATACTTAAACGTCAATCTCGAGCCCGACACCTGCGCACACGCTGCACCACCTCTTTTTTGTGTGCACCGCTAGCACTGCTTAATGAAGTCACATATTTCCGTTGGTGCGAACACGTTCAATTCGATTCACTCCGTGTGCGCGCTATCGGTGCCAATAGCGCACATATGCTCAAGACCGCGGTGTTTGTATGTAATGAATTCAGGAGCATTATACCAAAGCTCCTTATTTCACACTACATTCACTTTACATTCACTTTAATCACTTTTACACAAATCAAACAGTTTTATTTAATAAATAAGACCGTTTCCTCTCATTTTCCTTGTTTATTACGGTACTAGCGACCCGCCCCGGCTTCGCACGGGTGCAATGCTTATGTAAATATGCATGTATTATACATATAAACCTTCACTCACTCTATCACTCTATCTATTTAAAAAAAACCGCATCAAAATCCGTTGCGTAGTGTTAAAGATCTAAGCATACATAGGGACAGACAGACGGCGGCGACTTTATTTTATACTATGTAGTGATGATACAATTTATACATAATAGGTAGGCGAAACTAAAGAACGATATATTGTTCAAAACCACGAATCTATACTACAACTGGATTGCGTACTTCAAAATGACACTTTTAAAAGTTTAAACCTTATGTAGTTACAATAAAGTAGATTTTCCTGTATCCTACGCAAAGTAGAAAATCCGAGCTCAGTGAGATAGCACAAAAGTAGTAGTCTGTCCTTGTCTAGCCTACCTGCCAGTATTGAATAAAATATTCTTTGGTAATTATTGGTATGTGGAATGGAAGAAATACTAGTTATTTTGCTTAGGACCTTACTTGAAAGTAGTTCATAAGCAATGATAATTATTTCGCTACCATAAAATTACAAAACAATATAATTAATTTGAAATGACATGATTTTATATTTTAAAATTTTAGTAGTTTTTTGTAATTTACGTAGGTGGTACTGTTGTTGTGGTAGGATTGAAATTTCAATATGGCTGCTGTTGTTTTCGTCTTCACTTCCACATTATCTTATTTTCAGTTTTGTTGTAATAAGCTTACGAAAGTGTTAGTGAAAATGGTTTATTTTTGTTGTATAAACGGATGTAAAACCGAATGGTATCCCGGTTGCGGC
Organism: Elophila nymphaeata; assembly: GCA_955850985.1. Classification (NCBI taxonomy): domain Eukaryota; kingdom Metazoa; phylum Arthropoda; class Insecta; order Lepidoptera; family Crambidae; genus Elophila; species Elophila nymphaeata. The sequence goes on from OY039068.1 coordinate 19,211,279, forward strand.
TTATCTTTCCACAGGTAAGCTAATATAGTATATTTTTAAGTGTAGCGATGTAGGGTGACCTAATTAACATTATTTACTAACCCGGACTGCTGCGTTGATTTTGAGTGTAGGTAGTAAGTATCTAAAATCTGACCTGGGCTCTTTAAAACAAATCTATACATGTGTACAATGTGAGAAAATTTGTAAAACTAAACAAAATAATGTATGTATCTACCTACTACAATAATTACAAAATTGACATTGTTACAAGTTTATAGTCTTCAGATACCTATCATTGAGCTAATATTACTGGCGCGTTATGGCCAGAATTAATTTTCATATCATGATAATGAAATAAGTTTAATTTTCACTTGTTGTACTAATGATCATACCTGCAGTAATAATTCTCATAGTAATGGGCTCTGTTGGGCAAACGGTCTGTATAGTCTGATTGTCTGTAAAGTACAAATGTTATGTAATGGTTATTACTTTATAATATGATAATATTTTATAGGATTCCTAAGGACAATGTAATGGCCGAAAGATGGAAGCAAAGTATTCATGGAAAAGTGAACAAGACATCAGTCATTTGTGGTTTACATTTTAAGGATTTAGACTTTATGAACAAATCAAGAAAACGGTTAAAATACACAGCTCTCCCCTCAATATTTGCAAAGGTATGAAGATATTTCAGTTTTTATTTCTATGGTTGAAAACCATTATTTATTTGTATGCCCTTATGAAAGTAACATATTAAATAATGCTTACAGATTGTTATACCTGACAAGAAAATTCAAGTGCTCAATAGTTTAACATTGGTTGAACCGCTTCAAGGACCATCAACAATAGACACAATAAGCAAAAAACGTAAACTGCAGAACAAATCAGAGAAATATATTCAAGGAGTTTCTCCCGAGTTCTTGTTGTAAAAACACGTGTTGAGAGACTCCATTTTTAACCTCAATCAACCGTACAATTTTTATTATCTACGGCAATAAGAATGTTAGCGGACATAAATATACTTGTTCACTGTTTGACTTCTGATGGTGCTGCGAGTAATGTCAAAACATATAGAATATTAGGATGTAATGTAAATTATCCTAATATTCAGCCCTTTTTTAAGCATCCAACCAAAGACAATATTAATGTGCATTGTATACTGGACCCTGTACATATGTTAAAATTAGCCAGAAATGTTTTTTCTGAGACTTCTTTAATCTCTGAAAAAGGTGAAATAAAATTTGATTATATAAAAAAACTGCAAAAACTGCAAGAAGAAGAAGGACTGAAACTTGCTAACAAAATTTCAAGGGCACACATTAATTTTTTTGGAAAGAAAATGAATGTTAGGTTGGCAGCGCAAGTTCTCAGTAGTTCAGTGGCTGATGCACTTGATTTCCTGCGATGTAGTGGACATATTGATTTTGCACTGGTAGTGAGGCAACTATTGAATATTTAAGATACTTGGACAGGATTTTTGATTTACTGGACTCAAAAAATCCTTTTGGAACCGGATTTAAATCTCCGCTGCGCCCAAATAACAAAGACGTTTGGGTTAATGTCTTCCAGGACACAAGGGAATACTTGTCAAAATTAAAAGTAAATGGCCAGAGGCCTTAGACAACATGCATTTCGACAATCGCTCTCGCTATCGCTAAATAAAAAAATGTATGGGATTCGATTATTCTGATGACGTCACTTTTCGATTGCTTATGTCAATCCCATACATTTTCTGATTAAGCGATAGCGAGAGCGATTGTCAAAATGCATGTTGTCTAAAGCCTCAGAATATTTTAATGCATAGACGACATATCCCTGTTCTTGGTATCATAATGGATACATATAGTTTCACAAATCTAGCTACAGATTTTTTTTGATGAAAATGTTCAAAGTTATCTTTTAACACACAAAGCTTCTCAAGACCATTTGGAGTTATTTTTTTCATGTGTAAGAGCTTGTGGGCGAACAAATTTTAATCCAGATGCGCTACAATTCATGTACATTATGCGTAAATTACTTTTTCGTAATAGTGTAAAACCAAGTATTAACGCTAACTGTACTGAAGAGGATTATGAATCTTCCCCTATACTTGAGTTTAGAAGTGCAAAAAGATCATCAATTTCACAAGACCCTAATCATGAAAGTACCGAAGCAGATAAAATTTATTCATTAATACAGTTAATTGAAAGAACAAATGTTTCCGATTTTAAAAGAAACATTTTGTATTATACAGGGTTACAGGAAAAGTCGTGCTAGATCCGTTAAAGGCGTGGAGTACCCATCATTTGTGACTTATTTCACTATGAAACACCCTACCCTAAACTTAACCCATTTCGAGATATTCGACTTTTAATTTTTTTATTGAAAATTGCCGATTTTTAATTTTAAATTTTTTTTAAATTTTTAAACGTTGATATTTTTAAACCCATCTTCGGAACAAATGCCATACTATTTTTTTGTAATATCCCTTAGAGAAAAATGAACTTTCTAATATTTGTTTTCATTTCTTAACTTTAACTTGTCTACTACGGCCTGTTCAATTAACTTATACACTATTTTAATAATTGACATCCTATCGCATCTTATTACACATGTAAACATGCAATAATAATAATAATAAGACCCACAAAATAAACAAAATTTAATTTAGAAGCTTAAAAATCGGCAATTTTCAATAAAAAAATTAAAAGTCGAATATCTCGAAATGGGTTAAGTTTAGGGTAGGGTGTTTCATAGTGAAATAAGTCCCAAATGATGGGTACTACACGCCCTTAACGGATCTAGCACGACTTTTCCTGTAACCCTGTATATCGGGATATATCGTGGGAAAAATGTTACAAAAAATTACTTGTGAATATTGCAAATCTGCCTTGTTAACTAAACGGGAGCATGTAGATCATGCCTATTTTGTTGACATTTGTAACTTTTCATCCTTCACAGCTTTCGTCGACAGAGGCGGTCATAAGCATGCTTCTAAAATAGTTTTCGATATTGTGAAGTACACGGAAAATTTGTTCTTAACGCTATCATTGCAATCAAAACAAGATTTTAAGAGAAAATATATGATGAATATAATCACACAACATTTTTACACCCAACTAAAAAATATTCCCCACCCAGTACAGTCACGCACCATCGAATCAAAACATGAAATAGAAGTAATTAAATGTGTAGCAAACAATTATCTTAACATGAGACTCAAAACGTACGCGAAAGAAGAGACCCTCAAAATTATGGGTAATCGCATGACAATGCGTCAAAGACTACATAAGACTATTTTATTTAGCAATGTATAACATGATTTGCGAATTATGAACATAGAAAGCAATTATTGTCTTACATATTATAAGGATATTATAATAAGGTTACAGAAGTAGAATCAATAAATATAAATACCTGATACAACCCTTCTTTCATTTCAAACTAGCTTACCGGTTAAACTAGATTTCATGTCATGACGTGCACATAAACATAGATAGTACCTAAGGCCTCAGCCGCGACTAGGTAGCCGAAATTTCTATGTTAATGTGCACGTTCTAATCCGAAATAATTACCTTTTCCAATGTTAAACGGTTCAGTGTACGGACCATTTAAGGTAACAGAAGCATTGGAGCCTACTATAGAGAGATTTCAATAATCATATCAGAAGCTGCTCACCATAGAACAAAGCCTCCTGGTAGACTTTTGAACAGATTGCATCAAAATTGAATTTTATTAGTGTACAAATTGTACCTAAATGAATAAAGAAACTGTGACTTAGACCATATCGGTTATCACGATTATACGCCCAGTCACAAGCCTTTTTCAAATCTATGAAAGCGCAACATACGCGTTGGACTTTAGTTTTTATACCAGAAAATAAATCATCTAATTATTCATCTAATATTATTTTTTTCTGTGTCCGTAGAAATTATTAAGAAACAGACACTCTTTAGAAAGAGACGCACTACTACTTTTATGCCTCTCTTTCGGCTCGTTTTCAAGCTCATAGTGCGCAATCCAGTTGTAGTATAGATTCATGTTCAAAACTTATAAAACTCAGTTTAGGGATGCTCGATGATCATCGACATTCGATGATCATTGATGTTGAAAGCAAAAATATCGATGCCCCAACATCGATTATACCATTATACCTGTACGAAAAATATCGTAACATCGATGCTAACGGAATCGATCATCGCGGTGACACACTTGAGCACCATCGCGACATCTACGCCCGAATAATCCGAAAGACTGCTTTCAAAAGCCGGCTCCACTCTCCATCAACAAAGAAACAGACTAAAAGGATCTTCTTTGTCAAAATTTGTCCTTTCCTTCAGTTAGTTGACAAAAAATATTCAAATATGCAATAATTTGTTCTGTTTCTTAATAAATTTAAAACGTTTTTACTTTATTTTGTTGTTAATTATCAGTGCAAAAATCATTTATGTTACCCAACATGGATGTTCGGTTCGTGATAAATGTCGAATATCGATGTTGAGCCTTCGATTATGATATCGAAGTCAGCATCGATATTTTTCGACCCCAACTTAGTTTAGCTTGTTTTAATGGAAAAGGGTAATCTAAGAAAAATTATATAAAAACTTAATATCAACGCTACCTACTGACCAATGTCAGAAAGGTAATGGTCCGTAGTGCACTCACTATAACCCCAGGTAGGCCAACCTCGCAATTATAGGACAATGGCAGTCCACGTACCGCCTCTTTTTGTCATGTTTCGGGTACAGCTTATTAAACGAATAATGAACATTATTTTTCATTCAGTAGATTATTTTTAGAACTTATCGGAAAGAATACAAAAGCTTTCTTATAACGCTTTGATAGAACAACACGCAATAGCATATAATGTTATTTGATAATATTAAAATCGTACATGTCTCGATTAATAACTCGTTTCAGAATTTTTTAAACATTATGTAAACTAATTGTATTTCAGAATGCTCCTTCTGGCCTTTGAAAACTTATTTATTTAATTCAGCAATATCAATATGTTTTTTTTATTTAAATATATATTCATTCGCATCGATAGCATATAATCGATAAAAACGTCAATGCCATGGACATGACAGATTTGTAATCAATCTGTGGTATTTGGTTCGGTATTTGTTATTGTTGTGATTTGCGATGAATTAGCATAACGAATTGTTGTGTAATTCGTAATAATTAACATTAATACGACTGAAAATGTCGAATTAATAATAAATAAATGGTAATGTCATTCGACAGCCTAATATAGAAGTAAGTAGTAAATATAATAAGCTTAAGTACATAATACGTTATACTAGTATTATCCAAACCCTAATATCTTATTTGTTAAAGATAACATCTTCAGACAATATCTTTTTGGGAACTAACTATGGCGTTGAATCTTCTGAAGGGTAACAAGTAGTGAGATTGGTCATTACCACATCTGTGATATTATGTGCACTATAATATTGAAGATAATATGATGCAGAGATTTAATACAGGAGTTCACTGAAAAGTAACAAAGGATGCTAAGATAATTTTAGCTCTCCGCCACATCAAAAGTTAGTAATTAAGTGTACCTAACTTACTTAATTATTAGGATCCTATATTATTTTAAGGATTTGAAAGATTTTCTTTCAAATGCTATTACTTATAACTGGTATTATAATTAAATATTAATTTCAGATACCATTGTTCAATGCATTCCAACAAGCATGCAGCAAATGCATACTGATGATAAATGAAGACATACTGAAATTTTAAAATATTTGTAGAGTGCTTTCATGAGTGCCAGTCTACCACATTGTCTGTTATAAGAAAATCAATTGAACTATTAAATGAAAGCATGGTATTTTTCAAGGCTGCACATCCATGATTACAATACTGTGTGTACCAACACAGTTTCAGTATTTTATGCTAAGTGGTTATAATATAATTATAATAAACACTTAAAATGTATATTAATTTTTCATGATTATTGTTTTATTATTGTAAAAGATCCTAAAATGAAAAAATATTTAGTGTTTTCACACCATAGTGCTGTGTGTTGTAACAATAAGATGGCAAAATATAGGTTTATTATTTAGTCAATGTGTCTGTAGTATTAATTTACTTGGTAATATTGTTCTCAAGATCACCCTGAAAATATCAGTTTCTCACTTAAGAATACTACATGTATGAGAAGGCAGATCCAAATTCTTTTCACGGTCTGCTGTGTATTTTTTATAAGTACATACTTCACTAATTGCAAAGAAGCAAACAGACAAACTTAAATTGCAACCTATGGACAATAACCAACTGTGACACACAAATGAGCCACCCACCCTGTGGAAATTAGATCGACTAGCTCAATCTGTTCAACAATTACAGCCATTGTTAATGTTATGGGTAGTTGTTACACATAGAAACATATCCATACAGCAAGCTAATTTCAAGTAGATTAAACTAGGTCACAAACTTAATCTCACCTGTACTCTGTCAGGTTTAGATTTTTGGTAGGGTATCATCGGCTAAAAATACATTCTCACTAAGTAAAAAAAATTGATGCTAAGAAAACCTCTGTATTGAAACAGCACTTTCGGTAATCATTATGTCAGCTACATAATATTTTGTAAGTAGGCAAGTAAATAGGTAGGTGTGTAATCAATTAAATTATTCGAATAACTTTTGTACCATTAAAAATATAATAATAGCCTTTATTCAGACAGTATTTTACATTACATTGTTTATAATAAACTCACATTTCACACTTATTTTGCATTAACTCACTCCCTGTCTGCAGGTCACAAGTTGACAAAGGCCTCCTCCAACTGTCCGTCGCCACCTCTCTCTGTCATTAGCTATTCTTGTCCAGGTACGCTGGCTTTAATGTCGCCGACCCACTGTCTAATTGGTCCACCTTGTTTTCTCTTCTTGTCACTAGTGAACCAGTTCATGACTAATTTTGACCTTTCACTTCCTCCGAGGGTGTGGCCCGATCACCTTCCCTTTAACTTTTTTACTGGTTTTATGACATCTTTTGTTATGGTTTGTTTTTTAATCGTTGTAATTTTTATTCTATCGGACAGTCTTTGTCTTTTCCCTTCTTTCCATGGAGTTTTGACATGTTTCTAGCTTCTTATTTTGATTTTTAGTGTGTAAAAGGTTGGCAAATATTTTTTTTTTAAATTATTAGTATTTGTATAAACAGTTATCAGATTCTTTTAAAAATAGCTAGTTAGTTATCATACAAAACATTATTTTCATTTATTTAGTGCAAACATAAACTCACCTTTTAAATTGTATGTTTATCAGAAAAATGCACTGATTACACGTTTGTAAACGAAAAATAAAATTATTCCATGTATGTTTATCGTTAATTAAACATAAAACTATAATCAAATAGGTAGTAAATTTATAATAAGTTATCTAAAGCACACATGTTTGACTGGAAATAAGACCGGCATCAGAATTGGTTGGTTGGTTGATTTGAGTAGGTAACAAAAAGTTTTACCAAACAAATTAATGCCCGCTTAAAATATGAGGTATCCCAGCACCTCCACCATTTTTGTCGCTTCTCCTGTAGGTACTTAAGAGGGAATTATGCCTTGGTTCGAGGGTACCTACATAATTAGTGCGACAAAAGTAATTATACTTAAAGGTATGTACTATTAAAATAATTGGTTAGGTAAGTATAACATGATAAAGGAAAGAGGAGTCAGTTGCGATGGCTCAAATAGTTTCACTTATTTCGCTATATTAATCTCTACTATTCATGTAGCTTCACTGTACTATTTTCTACTCCCAGTTTGTGATGCCAGCCACACAAACCGCCACTTTTCCACCCAGTTTGTGATGCCTTCCACACAAACCGTCACTTTTCCACCCAGTTTGTGATGCCAGCCACACAAACCGTCACTTTTCCACCCAGTTTGTGATGCCAACCACACAAACCGTCACTTTTTAGACCGTATGTCATATATTTACTAGTTGTGATGCCAGCCACACAACTTACTACTATTTAAGTTATGTGATAGACTGTATCCGGTCTGAACACTGTGTGCCCGGGTGCCTGCGTACCTTAACTTCAAATCACGCTACATCACATTGCAATGACTTTGTAGGTAATTGTGGGCACCCGCCGGACGTGAGGGCTTTGCCCCCACGAGGACCTCCACCTTCCCCATAGTCCTTCCACGGTTGCTCCAACTCAGTCTACCAACATACCTCCAATTTATATACCTCAGTATACATTGGATGCAATTCTACAATTACACAGATCTTCAACCAACTTATCCTTCCTCTTACATGGTTTTATCAAGGTTAATTATACAGTAATTAATGTGCAAACTTACCAGTTTTTCTTTTTATCTATCTCGCAACTACCTACTTCTCATTCTCAACTCCCCGCGCTTAATTTTTACTAGGGATTTCGCGCTGTGCGCGACAGGCTGTAATATTAGTGGCTGCTATTGAGGGAAAAATAGCCTTATATCTACAAAATTTGTCAACAAGTGTACTACTACAAGATATACTTTTGAGGAGAAATCTTTCAGCCAACTGCAGCCGCCTAAGGGAAAGGGGAGGTATACAAGTTTCCACTTCTAAAGAATTTATTGGTGTGGACCTCATCGCTCCACAAATTAATCTTAACCCAATGTTCTGAATTACATCTAGTTTGCTTAAAAGGGTGCTCCTGCTATTCATGTAAGCTAGGCTACTGTAATCAAAATGACTACGGACTATACTTTTATATAGCATACTCATTATCTTAGGGTCTGAACCCCAAAAAGTTCCTGCCAAGTGCCTTAAAATATTTATACCACCCATAGCCTTTTGGCAAATGTGGTTTATGTGTTTTTCAAACTTTAACTTATCATCAATAAAAACTCCCAAAAATTTGTGTTCCCTGACAATTGGAATTACAATATTGTTATATAATATTCTTGTGTGTTTATTATCTTTACTAAAAACTAATACTGAGCTTTTCTCAGGGCTAATATCTAATTTCAGCTTATCATGATAATATCTATATAGTTTATTTAAGGCATTGTTAATATTATTTTGTGCTATTTCTATGTTCTGATTTATGCTATATAAAAGCAAGTCGTCAGCAAATTGCAAAATATTAATATGTTCACTATTTACAAATTTCAATATTTCAGAAGTGTACAAATTGTACAACAAGGGAGACAGTGTTGCCCCTTGCATAGTGCCTTTGTTAACCGTTGTAGGCCCATGTAACTTATTATTATACTTAACAAAGACAGTCCTATTACTTAAAAAATTAAAAAGCCATTGCAATACTTTACTGGGTATTCCTATGTCATGAAGGACTTGTATAAGTTCTAAAATATTTACATTGTCAAAAGCACCCTTAACATCCAAGAAAACACAGACCATATTAGAGTGACTAAGTTGAACATTTTTGATGTCATGTATAAAAGATACAAAGCTTTCAGAGCAACTTCTACCTTTCCTAAATCCATGTTGGATTGGAGGAATTAAATTGTGACTCTCTGAAAAGTGATCTAACCGAGACTTAATCATGTTTTCAAATAATTTACCCAAACATGAAGAGAGTGAAATTGGTCTATAGGAAGATGCAGTATTAATAGGTTTATTAGGCTTTAGAATCGGAACTACACATTGGGTCTTCCAAGGTTCAGGGATACATTGACTTAACCATAATTTATTATAGATATTAAGTAAAGATAGCTTTGCATTTATGTGTAATTTTTTAATTAAAATGTATGGTATAGTATCTAGGCCTGGTGTAGTATCTTTTCTACTCTGTAAAGACAAGTTTAATTCACTTATGGTGAAGTTTGAACAAAGAAATGAATTTATAGGATTTTCTTTAGAGGTATTAAATAATTGTAAAAGCCTATCCTGATCTGATAAAGTAGAGTCTGATAAATTGTTTAAAAAGTCTGGTATCCAACTATCATCAAAATTTTTCTGAATATTACTCCCTATTCTTTTGAATCTTTTAATATAGTTCCATATTCTAGATCAGTCTTTCTCAAAGTGGGCGATAACGCCCCCTTGTGGGCGTTGGAGACCTAGAGGGGGGCGTTAAGGGGCCCAGAAAAAAATGGGGGGCGTTGGCATAGTTTAGGGGGGCGATGGTTGATTTGTAATTTCATCTACTTTATATTATAAAATTCACTAAAATTAAAACCTAACTACTACTCAATTATTAGAATTATATTTCCGCCCTGTATGATGCTATTAAACTTAAAAATACTTAACAGATTTCGTAGGATAGCCCGCACACCGTACGCGATCAAGTTGTAAAAAGATTTTGTTAAATAGCGCTATTGGTGCAATCCGAAAGCAATCGGCTGGTTCATCGATACTGTCCTAACTTGCTCAGTACCCTTATTATGAGTTTTGATAGTTTTCGAGCTCGATCAAACAAACATATTGTTCTTTGATACATTTCCCACTGTTTCTGATAGTTTACGCTGGAGGCGCTAGTGAGCAATGTATGAAAGATACGATACGTTTGATCGAGCTCGAAAAGTAACAAAACTCATACTAGGGGTACAGTACAATTAAACCCCGAAAGAGATAAACGAGTTTGTGCGTGTTTGTGTAATTAAAGTAATTAAATTGTGGATTTTAAGTTTTAGGAGTGTATAAAAAATTGGGGGCGATGAAAAAGAATTGATTTTAAAAGGGGGCGGTAACAGAAATAAGTTTGATAATCTCTGTTCTAGATGCTGGTGTTAATCTATTAAAACTTTCACACAATGTTTGCCAGGAGTTTTTTCTTTCCTCTTTAATTATTTTCTTTTTTTGTGCATCCAGTTTTTTATAATTAATGAAGTTTGGTATAGTAGGAATAGATTTATATTGCTTTAGAGCCCTTTTTGAATTATTAACAGCATCTTCACACTTCTGACTCCACCAAGGAGCTGGTTTCCTATGAGTTTTTAAACCAACTTTACCTTTATATTTAGGAATTGTTTGTTCTCTTAAATTGTTTAATATATTTACAAATTCATTGTACAGGTCTAGGGCATTTGCAGTATCATGATTTAAATCAGTAAAAGATGTTTCTGATAAGGAGTAATATTCATCCCAATTAGCTTTACTATAAATAAATTTATCTTCCACAGAACAGACTTCATACAGACATTTTTTTTTTTTTTTTTTTATACCACTTTGGTGGCAAACAAGCATACGATCCGCCTGATGGTAAGCGGTAAGACATGGTTGAACATTGAAGCGAAGAAATGTTGGGAAGTGATAACTGCCCATGGGATCCTCATGAACACCCCACTCACATAAATGAGCCATTGGTGAACTAACCAAGGCCAGATCTATTGCTGACGCTTGTTTATTAGGATGTGGAAATGTTGTAGGAGAGCCATCATTCATAATGCATAAATCATACTCGTCAATAATATTGTACAAACTGTTACCCCTACTGTTATTGCTGTGACAACCAAAGGCTACATGATGGGCATTGAAATCTCCCATTATAATGTATGGCGTGGGTATATTGTTCAACAAGTGTTTTAATTTATTACTGTCAAAACGTGCATTATTAGGTGGACAATATATACAAACAATAGTTATGTTTCCAGATTCTGTTTGAATGGAAATAGAAATGTTTTGGATAGATTCATAGAAAATTGTATTTATAATCGTATATTTTATGCCATGTTTTATTAAGATACCTACGCCATTATGACTATTTGCAGAATTTTTGTATATAAAATTATAGTTTGGAAAATTTGGAATATTTGAAGTTTCAGTAAGCCATGTTTCATTTAATAAACATATGTCAATGTTTTTTTCTAAAAGTAAATTATGTAATAAAGGTTTTTTGCTCTGTAAACTTTGTATGTTATACTGAAGTAAATGTAAATACGTGTCCATTAAATTAAATATGATAAGAATGTGTCTTTTATTTTCTTTGTTGTTATGGGGGAATCGTCCTTTTTGTTGCTTAGAGCTAAGAGAGCCTTAACTATGGCATTAATAACTATATCATTATTAGCTAATTCACTTAAATCTAATTTATTATTACTATGTACATGTGGCTTAATTAAACTTGGGTAAGATCTATCATCACTTAAAGGTGGTGGCATTGTGCTCACAACGGTGGCATATGGTCGTTGGACATACCTGTTCTTTTGCTCTTCCATCTTTTGCTTCCTTATGGGACATTCTCTAGAAATGGCTAAGTGGTTGCCGCTACAGTTTATACAAACAATTTCTTCTACATCACATTCTTTATACGAGTGCTGACCGGAACATGATGAGCATGCTTGAGAGCCTCTACACGCTTTTGCGGAATGATTGAACTTTAGACATTTAAAACATTGTAAGACTGGTGGTATATACTGGTGAATTTGGTATCTGAACAGTTTGATGTAGGCATATTGAGGTAATGTTGTTGTTGCAAAAGTAACAGCTACTGTATTTAATGGTACAAGGTTACCGTCTATCTTCTTCAAAAATCTTTTGACGGAAATAACTTCAACATCGCAAGTTATGTTCTTGTAGATGTCTTCATTGGACATATCTTTTGGAACGAATTTCAAAACTCCTGTTTTCTCTGTGAGATAGGAAGGAATAAATGCCTTCATCTTATTTTTATTTAAAAAATCTTCCATTTTCAGGAAATAGTTGGCTGATGTCGCCTTTTTAAATGTGACCCCTATTTTATGAGCATTCACTCTGTGAACTCCAACTATGCCCTTTACATTTTCCGTGAATAAATTTGTTAGGGAAATAGGATTTTTATTACCAATTTTTTCCTCCTGCGTCGACTCCACATACACTATGTACTCGCTGCTACTGTTTTCTATAAATAATCTTTTGTAATTTGGTTTTGTGAAAATTCTATAATTAGCTGCGTTGGATGTAGACAGATCGCTAAATTTTCTCTTTTTATTTCCCTCTGCAGGGTCCCCACAGTCGTTGTGAGGACCCATTTTTTAGTAAGAAGACTTTATCTATTAATACTTGCAATCAACTCTTCAAAATAAATAAAATTATAACAACTTAAATAATAAAATTTAGCTAGGAAAATTAAAAGCGCGCGCTTCGTTTGACTTCCCGCCAAAAAAGTCCGAATGACGTATCGAACACAGTGTTGCCAGAGAAAGGAAGAGGCTGGGTGTTCCCATTTAAAAAAAAAATGGGAACGGCTTTTAAATTCGTGAGATAGCTAGTACGCGAGGCGAGTACTACAAGTAATCATGGAAGGATGATGTATGAAATATAATTTAGACAATACTTGACATTTCAAATTTCACATTTCTCTTTCTAGAAATTGTCGTCATCTCTTTCTAAACACGACTACATAGAAACAAGATTTCCCCAGTATTTCGCCATCTTTCTAAAACAAAAGTAGAAAAGTAGCTAAAAACTTAACATATTGTATTCAATTATCAGTATTTATTATCAATGAAAGAAATAAATATAATATATTTACTTTTAATGTTTAGGTTTGTATTTTATTTTGAAAATCATCATTGTGATTATTTCTATAACTTATGGGAAATGAAAGGATTTATGTAATGGCAGCTCTCTCTTCATGTGTCAATGTCCCGAAATCTCAACATGACATAAATTGTCGTAATTGATGTATTCATAAATATCGACTCGCGATTTTGGTACGGCTTTTTACATTTTAATAACTATAAATAGTGCAAAATGGTGCATCGCTGTATAGTTCGTGGTTGCAGAAGTGAGTGGTATCCAGGATGCAGTGTGAAATTTCACTTGTAAGTGTTATAATTGCATATTATTGTTCACCTAAGTAAAATTGGTTTTTCACATGTAATTCTATATGATTATCGTTATTGGGCGAAACTCCATAGGGGAAAGTAATTTCTGATACTCGGCTTTAATACTATCTGAATTTAATTAATTTTCATACATATATTACTTATTCAAATATGTGTAAACAAATTGACTAGGGTGACTAGGATTTCCAGAATTATTATAAAATAATAATCGAGTTACGAGTACAAATGATTCTTTTACATCTTTTACCGGTATTCATATTTTTAATTTTTGGTCTCATGATAGAATAAAGTCACATCTGCATAATTCTTACTTTATAGCAGAGCGATTTTAAGTTTGTCTTGTACAAAATTAGCTGTAACTTTTTTCTTAGTTGTTTTACAGAATCGATTATTTTGCCAATCATTATAAAGTATTATGAAACATCGAATGATATGAAAGTAATATATTTTAGGTTAATATTTTGTAATTTAGAAGTATCTATGTGAATATGTAACTATATTCTGCGGATATCACTGTATCATATAATAATAAACATATTTCGCCAATTTTAAGTGTAAATTTACTTATAGTAACAGACAGTTGTACGGAAGATTAAAACTAATTATTATGAATGTTAATTCTTTGTCATGGTAAACTCAAAAATATTTTAAGCTTTGAGAACTAATTAATTTTATTAACTTAACGAAGTCCAAGATTGTCCGTAATTATTTTTTCTGCTATAGGCACCCTACTAGAAAGAGACAGAGCCTCTCTAGAAATGTCAAGAAATGTCAAGGGTTGTCAAAATTTTTGCCCTCACTTTTTTCATTTGACTAATGACTCCATTCTATAGGTAATTTAAGCTCCTTGAGACAACATGCATTTCGGCAATCGCTCTCGCTATCGCTAAGTAAAAAAATGTATAGGATTGACATAAGCAATCGAAAAGTGATCGATTGCTTATGTCAATCCCATACATTTTTTTACTTAGCGATAGCGAGAGCGATTGTCGAAATGCATGTTATCTAAAGGCTAGCACAGACTAGTTAGAGATACAACAAATAGAGAGATGGTGTCTTGCCAACAACAACAAAATTATTATAAATACAAAATCCAAAGAACTAAAAGATTTTAATTATTATTTCTCCTTCTGCTATGGGTAGGAGCAAGAAGAAACCAAAATTAAAATCTAAGACCATTTCACGTACACACAAGCGGCCTAAGTCGGCCTGTCAGTCACGTAGAAAAGTGCAGTACTATTTTTTTGGTCCTTTTTTTGGGCTCGACACCAATCAACCCTCCTTCGGTTTTGTTATCTTAACCTCAAAATTTTACCTCTAAGCTTCTTGCTATTCACTAACTTTTTTTGATAGATGGAAGTGATAATCACCGGCCTATTTACTTACCCATTGCTATTTTTACATGAGAAGGGTCACACGTTACCGTTATTATAATAAATCAGTAGTGGATCAGTTAGTAGTAGTAGTTAAAAAAAGTTAGCGAATACTTGGGGGGAGGCCTCTAACCACAGTTTAAAGAAGTTTTTATTAATTACGTATTTAGTATTTACAGTGTGCTATTAACCAACAGTGGGCATCTCTCGGCTAAAATGATGATTACGACCTAAGATTACGACAATTAAAAAGGATCGAGATTTTCTCTATAGCTTCGTGATCGAATCCACATCGAATCTAATTGTACACTTAACGAATGTTCTATTCATAATTTACAGCATATTCACGGTGTCGCGAGTCACGAAAATATAAGCTCCTTGGTCACGACACACAATTCTAATCTTATATAGTTTCGCAATAAGCATTTAGCTAATTGTCGAGTGAAAATATTTATGCTACACTTTCTGTCGTGACGATTTTATATGAACCGATGATGCGCGTAATAATTCACAAGTTAGTACGCTACGGACTACAACGTTGGCGGTCGTGAAATAATATATAGGTCAACAAATTAGGAATAGGTACGCCTTGTGGGTACGCATGTGCCTTGAGAACTATTTATATCAGATGGAACAAGCTTACAACCCGGTCCATGCTTCGAACGGAAACCCGAGAGTTTACACACTACTGACTGGGGACAACCCCTACAGACCTCAGAGGCTTTAGACAACATGCATTTCGACAATCGCTCTCGCTATCGCTAAGTAAAAAAATGTATGGGATTGACATAAGCAATCGATCACTTTTCGATTGCTTATGTCAATCCCATACATTTTTTTACTTAGCAATAGCGAGAGCGATTGTCGAAATGCATGTTGTCTAAAGCCTCAGACCTCCCATATCAGTCTGCCCATGCGTTCATCGCAACTATCTCTCACTCCCCCCTTGGCGATTAAAACGGCCCCCAACTCCTGCATTTGTAATAAAAAACGCAAAATTTGTTGGGTAAATTTGACAGTTTGTGGTAACCTGCCCGCCTAGCATGACCATTGAAACACGATATGATAAAGCCGTTTATCGCTTTGAACTGTCAAAAATCATTGGTTAGAACCGCTATCTTGAAATTTTCGGTCATGTTTCGGTGGTCATGTTAGGCGGGCAGATACAATAAATAAAATTGTACGGTACATTGAGTTAGAAATGGAGTCTCTCAAAACGTGCTATTACAGCAACAGGAGAAAACTACGATACAATTTAACCCTTAATAGGGCAAAGGACAATCAATCTGACCATCGATTTTTGTTAACGATATACCCAGAATATAGGTCACTAGACAAATACGACAGTGTTTTTATTTTTTGATATCTTAAAAAGTGACCGAGATATAAGCGTTCAAAGTTGCCGCGCCGTCCGGATTTTTAAAACGAGTCGCGGAAAGTTGATGACGTCACAAATCGACAGAACGGGCAGTGGTACTCGCGGCCGCGTACTTCTTTAGCTCTGTGCAACTAGTGCGCGCGCTTGTCTTTAATTTTATGTGGCTCTCAGGTGTGAATCAACATTATGCCATATAATAATATTGTGTAGTACCTATGTGTACAAATTCAACCATTAAAACGCCTAAAAAACTATTTTTTCAAGTGCCATTGGATGCCAAAAGGCGTAAAATGTGGATGAATGTTATGAAACGGGCAGATCCAATTGACCCTAAGACCGTTATATTTTTTGTGAAGACCATTTAGATCTAAGTAAGATAATATGTAATTAGATATTCTAAGCTTTGGGGTACCTATTACCTACTAGGAAATACCCTATAACTAAGTTGTATTATGAGGTTTTTGGTGCAATATCTTCATTTTGTCACTCTTTATACTACATAGGTATAAAGAGTATCTTTTTACTACTACCTATGTATGATTAAGTAAGTTGACTTTTCTTGACGGTAAAATGAAGGTAGGAAAATAGGTACCCAAGTTTATAAATAAACTTCACCTGCTTGGTGTTGCGTTAGTTTCTTTATCGCGCCACAGCAGCAGGGCGACGCGACGAATAGTGTACAAACATCACACTAAATATTACAATATGGACTATTCAATGTATTTCTTGTCCAGATGCTTACTTTCCATATAAATATTTATAGTTCCATGATTGTACCTATTTAAAAACCGACTTGCAGACCAAAAGCCCGTATTATGGCATGTATGTATATGTATATACCCTTCTCACAGATTTAGTATGAAAAATACCTAAAATCCTGAAAATCCGAGATGAGTTCATGACCAATAAATTACTTACCTACCTATGTATGTACCTACCTACTTCCTTTTACTATAAAATACGACTTACAAGGTTTATTTTAAAAAATTTTGGTCACCCATCCGAGTACCGACCGCGCACTTGGTTGCTTAACTTTCGTGATCGACGGTTCAAAAGTTGATAGAAACCTTATATTTTGATGTCATACACGCTTATTAAATTTGGTTGCAATAAGTTAAAGCATGCTCAAGTTATCGTGGTAACGCACAGACATACAGAAACACACAGACTAAAATTCCAAAAAAAATATTTTTGGAGTCAGGGAGATCCAAAACGTGTAAGTCCGTCAAAATCTTAGTCCGTCAAAATTTTTTTACGATTACAAGACTTCCTCTATACTACGTACCTATACGAGAAAGTAAAAATTCACTCATTGGCAAAAATATTTTGCGCCACTGCACTACATGCCTAATATTACCTACATAGGTATTTATTATCTATGTAAGTACAAATATTTACCTTTATCTAAATTCGGCCTTTATAACATGCACACAGTAACATAAATGTTCAGCATCACTTGTTACTGCATTTAGGTTAGGTAGGTAGGTACCTTACACGACTAGAGCTTTTCTTATTTTCCGTGCCTATACCACTTATCTATAGTTCGTATCGTAGGTTCACTTATCTATGTTGCAAAAATGCTAGATGAAAAGAATACCTACTGTACTTGTTTCAGTTTGAGTCCTCGCATTTCCGTTGCTATATAATCACTATTTTCGGAAAAATATTGAGCGACAAACTGTGTGTCTGCTTTTGGTAAATTATTATCTGATTGATCTTGTTGAAATCCTTTCTACATTATTGTAATTCAAAGGCAAATAAACAATAAAAGTCAAGTTACACAGATCGCAGTAGGTATGTACGACACAAAACGCAGAGCAACTTTGAATGACCTGCGACAATATAGCGAGCGAGCGGCTGCCGTGTCGGCTGTCGATTTGTGACGTCACCTACTTAGAGTGCGCGTACTTGAAAAATTAAATAGCGACCGTAAGTTTAGGCGTTAATAACTTTGGAAATACTGCATCGATTTTAATGAAACAAAAACTATTGAAATATACATAACCATAGCTCTTATTTAATGTGTGTTTTATTGTAATTTTCAAACCTATCGGTCACATCAATTGCTTACCACCTCTGAGGCTTTAGACAACATGCATTTCGACAATCGCTCTCGCTATCGCTTAGTCAAAAAATGTATGGGATTGACATAAGCAATCGATCACTTTTCGATTGCTTATGTCAATCCCATACATTTTTTTACTTAGCGATAGCGAGAGCGATTGTCGAAATGCATGTTGTCTAAAGCCTCAGTTTATTGACCATAGAGCAAGAGTCAGTTTATGTATATTTTCTTATATTCAATATTTAAAATGTGTGAAGACCCTTATAACTTTTATTAATACTGGCAACTAAGCTGACTGTGAAAGTTTGCGAACTACCCGCATTTAAAAAAAATATCGAGGTATTTTAATAATCGGAGGTGTTTGGCGCAGATATATTAAAATTTTGTTCTAACAAGATTCCGGTAAGTGATTTTGTGTTATTTGATAGGATAATTGATTATATTATCCTGCATTACTCGTAGAATATTTTTTAACATAAAACTTGTACTAATTATAAAATCGTCGTAAACTCGGTGGTAAAACTTTTACCATTGCCCGGTTACATAAAAATTGTAGTATTGGGTGGTAATATAGTTACCGTTACCCATTTGAGTACTTGTTATTTCAGGAGAATGACGAAGAAAAAGAAGTTATCTGACAGTGTTATTGCCAGTATTCTAGAAGATGATCTCTCCGCTATTGAAAGTAGCGACTAAACATATCGGAAGAACCACTTTTGGGCGATTGCGTACTGGATTACAACGATGAAGTTTCGCGAGGTCTTTCAAGAAGATCCTGAGTTAGAGACGAGAGGATTAGAGAATTTTCAAGACCCTGCCGGGCCACATGTTTCGGTACAATATCTAGGAAGCGTTCAACCAGTGAGGGAAGTAAGTGCGCGAAAGAAACACGATTCGGACGTCTTTTATGGCGCACTTTTTGAACATAGCCACTCGACTCCAGCTCAGGCTGACTTAGCGCAGCCTTATGAAGCGGCAAACACAAACATAGTAAGTAGGCCTATTTGTGTGGTACAAAACTGGTCACATAAGGTTCCAAAGCATAGCATACTAAAGTTTGATAAACGGCTGACTGTAATCATAAAACATCTATTGAATTTTTTGACAATTATTTCCCTCGTGCCCTCGTAGGGTTGCTGGTAGAACAAACAAACATTTATGCCGCAGAAAGGAAAACGCTTCACCGGAGTCCAACATTGGTAGCTGAGATGCGTGCATATCTTGGTATCTTGTTAATGATGGGTCTTCACCCCTTACCTGATGTCAATCTGTATTGGTCAACTGATACTTTTTATAGAAATCCTGATATTGCTGGATCATGATAGGCTTTGTAAAATACGACCTATGATAACAAAACAAAATGAAGTTCCAGACTCACCAGTATTTTCAGGAACATACAACGTGGACATTTTGGGGTACCCGCTGAAATCAGACGTTCTTCTATGCTACACTATCCAGAAGACCAAGGGAAATTTACTAGATGCCGATTTTGCAGCACGAAAACTACCCAAAAACAATCAAAGATGCAAAGTAGCTTTATGTGCCACACCATGCTTCAAAAGGTTTCATATTGCTCTAGAAGAAGGAGAAGCTATGGACTGTAGCAGCTCTTTTTCTAGTACCTTAATGGGCTAAGGTCAAATAATTACCACCAACATCTAAACGTAAACGGGCAATGGTAAAATGATTACCACCGAATTTTCGCGTATTCGTGATTAAATATTTTTAGATTTTCATCAATAATGTCAAAAAGGGTCCTAATAAATGAATAAATAATAACCCCAAACCTGGTTTTTCAATAATTTTCATCTTCGCCCTATTAAGGGTTAAGAATACTTTTCGTTCTCGATGGTTCTCGAGCCCATGAAGCACGAATAGGTAAAATATAAGCTCCTTGCCATGAAGCTATCGAGCCATCGTGGTAGAGTTGTGTAGCTCGCGAATGAGTGATATAAAAGATATATATCTTTACGAAAGAGCTAATGTATCTTTAGCTCAGGTGACGTTCAATTATATCTTTATATCATTTATATCAATGTGTCATAGTTCAGTTTGATAGATACGGACGACGGATACCGAATGAATGGCTTGCGAATGAGTGATATAAAAGATATATATCTTCACGAAAGAGCTAATGTATCTTTAGCTCAGGTGACGTTCTTTATATCATTTATATCAATGTGTCGCAATATGTGTCGTAGTTCAGTTTGATAGATACGGACGACGGATACCGAATGAATGAACGATTCCGATCACAGAAAGAGAGAGAGAGACGAACACAACTTTGTCTAAGCGACACACTGACACACAGTCTCTCAAATCTATGGACACGACTGCAAGATATAGTTTGATGATTAATATCACTTCTCAGACACTTTGGTTTAAAGCGACATAATAACGCTAAAGATAGATATAGTTGTTATCAACTATATCTATCTTTAGTGCAAGGCAAGCAATGTATCTTTAATGAGATACTGATATACAAGAGTGATATATATCACTGAGTTGAAAAGATATATATCTATCTTTTCACTTTAGTGATATGTTTGGCGCATCGCTACATCGTGGCATCGTTGACATGACATGACAATTGAAGTTACCTCGTGTCATTTCAGTGTCAGGTAGTGTGGCCGAACTATCGATAGTTTTACTATCGATAGTTTTCAACTATCTAATAAGCGTTGGTGGCGTGGTGCGTAAGGACGTCGTCTCCCACTCGGGAGGCACTGGTTCGAACCCCAGCCATGTACCAATGTATTTTCAAATTTTGAATTTTATTCATATATGCGTTTAATCGACGCTTTTACGGTAAAGGAAAACATCGTAGGAAACCTGCACACACCTATAAAGAAATTCTTAGGTTGTGTATGAAGTCGACCAACCCGCACTTGGCCAGCGTGGTTGACTAAGGGGGTGATTAGGTTCATCACCCCAATATGGAGCAGGCTCGAGCCCCTCGGTGGAGACATTATATGAGCTGTTGTTGATTAGTTTTTAACTGAAAGCCCCCATACTATCGATGGGCCTATCGATAGTTCAGAACAAGGCAATACTATCGATTCTATTGATAGTATTGTTGTTAGCGAAGGATAAACTGTCAATAGTGTCGATACTATGAATACTATTGATGCTTGTATATAAAAAAAACTATCGCTAGTACCGATTATTTGATACTATCGATAGTCCGCTAATTTGCAATAGTGTTTGCTATCTTATACCAAACTTCAGTTAGCTCCAATGATATTATAGTATTAGATACGTTATGCGCTCACAAAACAGGTATAAAATATGACCCGAATGCTGTAGCTACATACAAGTACACTTCTATTATTTTACTTATATTTCACTACATAGGCAAAAATTTAAAGGGGATGGCATAAATCCAATAGGAACAAAAAAGACAGTGTTTGTCATTGCGCGACATCACCATAGCAACCATGGCGCCATATATGTACTTATTTTATACAATGATAAAACCAAATGAAATAATACAATACTAGAAAAATGCACTGAAAAAAATCGACTTGCCTCAGGCGGGACTCGAACCCGCACCTTCCACAATCCGGGCCTGAGGCAAGTCGATTTTTTTTTCAGTGCATTTTTCTAGTATTATATTTACGCGTTTGTAAACGCAAAAATAAAATTATTCCATGAAATAATACAAGTTGGACTTAATTACATGATACGTGACCCCATGAGCTTTATTTATTTTGCTTGCATAATTAGTGCATTTTCGCAAGTCACAAGCCGTCATTTTGTTGCATAAACACGGTTGGCGGGAACTGGAAGGTACACGCGTACTGTTTATTCAAATAAACTACTGTTTCACATAACAATACAATTTTTAACAACGATATAACGTTAGGTGATATGGTGGTACGCTGGTTAGCCGAACACGAGAGTGTGCGCTCATAATAGCGATTAAAATTTTTGCAACAGTGTGCACGAGTGAGTAAATGTGTGCTTTGCGTGTTTGCCTCACCCCCCGTGAAAAACGGCAGAATGTTTTAAGTACTAAATTTGCGCTATGCCACGTCCCGTGTTAAATTGTCTTAAGCAGCGTCCCCACTACGGCCGTGCGGCTCCATGAGGTCAAGCCACGCGGCCAAGCCTCGTGAGTATGTACGTGAGCGAGGCCTAAAACAATATAACAAATAAGCCTCGCGAGGCCGGGCCTCGCGGCCACAAAAATGACGCGCGGCTCTATTGGGGACGCTGCTTAAGATAGCACTGCCTGGTTTTGAGCAATCGATTGTATCGATAGCCCAAGCGATAGTGTTTCGATTTTTTGTCTATCGATAGACTATAGATTAATAATCAATCGGCCACACTAGTGTCAGGCCAGCTGTCAATTTGGTTTGCTGGCGGTGTGATTGAATTTTTAGGTTAAATAATTAAAGTTTTTTACAAGAGAAATTAGCTAACGTAAATAATGGCCGATATTGCAGGCGAGAAACTATCGAAGAAGTGAGTATAAAGATATGAAACAATGATTATCATTAAACAGATCTCAACCTTAACTGGAGCACTTGTTAGAAACAATTTTAGTCGACAGCAATACATAAACTTGTGCTCAGCGGTCAACAGACGGTCAGTTAAAGTTCTTTATTTATTTATGTTATTCCTAATTGTACTTAACTTGCACGTTAAATTCTTTTTGTAGTGAATTAAAACGAAGGTTAAAAGCAGAGCAAAAGTTAAAGGAAAAATCGGAAAAAGCAGCCCAACAACCAGCGCCTGTTGCAGAAAAGCGATCTACAAAAGCTGAAGAGGAAATAAGTCCAAATGAGTATTATAAACTAAGAACAGCAGCGGTTGCCTCTTTGAAAACTGGTTCCAAAGATGACCATCCCTATCCCCATAAGTTTAATGTGACAATATCTTTAGAAGATTTTATTGAGAAGTATAATCACCTGGAGAATGGAGAAATATTAGAAAATGTCACTCTGTCATTGGCCGGTAGGGTGCATTCTATCAGAGAGTCTGGATCTAAGCTTATTTTTTATGACCTAAGAGGAGAAGGTGCTAAAATTCAGGTAAGGTCAATTTATATTATGCTTCTTTGTTTAAATATGAAATTTTTAAGTTCAAATGATATAATTAAATTTTTTATCTGGGTAAGTATTTGTTATATTGAAGAATAATATCATTATACTCAATAAAACTTGTTAACTGAACACATATTTTAGGTGATGGCTAATGCAATAATGTATGAATCTGAAGAGAAATTTGCAACAGACACTGATAAATTGAGAAGAGGTGATATAATTGGGTGTGTTGGGCACCCTGGAAAAACTAAGAAAGGAGAATTGTCCATTGTCCCAAAAAGTATTAAACTATTAGCACCATGTTTGCATATGTTACCACATTTACATTTTGGTTTGAAAGATAAAGAAACAAGGTTTAGAAAAAGATATTTGGATTTAATCCTCAATGATAAAGTAAGTGTAAAATATTTATACAAATCTTTATGCCCCTGTGTCATCTTATATTAACTTAAATTTTTATATCATAGGTGAGACAAACTTTTTATACAAGAGCTAAAATTATAGCTTATGTTAGAAGATTTTTAGATAACATGGGTTTCTTAGAAATAGAAACACCCATGATGAATATGATTCCTGGTGGTGCTACAGCAAAACCATTCATCACTCATCACAATGACCTAAACATGGATCTTTACATGAGAATAGCGCCAGAGTTATACCACAAAATGTTGGTAGTTGGTGGCCTGGACAGAGTCTATGAAATTGGAAGGCAGTTCAGAAATGAAGGTATTGATTTGACTCACAATCCAGAATTTACTACCTGTGAGTTTTATATGGCATATGCTGATTACAATGACCTAATCACCATCACAGAGTCCATGATTTCTGGAATGGTGAAAAGTATTCATGGTACATATAAGGTGAATTTGAATAAATAGTTATCTATAATACCTACTCAATAATGTTAGGACACAATTTATCCAAATACTTAATTATTTTAATTTTAGGTGAAGTATCATCCAGATGGCCCTGAAGGTGAGGAAGTGGTGATTGATTTCACACCTCCATTTGCTCGAATGCCAATGATTCCAACATTAGAAAATATATTAAATGTTAAACTGCCTTCGCCTGAAGAATTCCACACACCAGAAGCTAATGCTGTTTTTAGTAAACTTTGTGAAAAGCATGAGGTACTTATGCAACATTTTTAAAGTTCATGTGATAAACAGTTCTCTATTCTAATAAGATTTCTATAAAAATTAAATATCATATTTGCATATTAGGTTGAATGTCCACCACCTAGGACTACTGCCAGACTGCTTGACAAGCTAGTTGGAGAATTTTTGGAAGAGAAATGTATAAACCCAACTTTCATTTTGGATCACCCACAAATCATGAGTCCTTTATCTAAATATCATAGAGAAGTGCCTGGCCTAACTGAAAGGTATTTTTTTATACATTATAAAATCTATAGCACAATTCCTTTGGTCCATATAATAACTGCTTTTTTTTTATATAACCAGCTACTCATAGATCTACTCTCGCACTTCTGTTCTAAAACACAGTTAAGAAAGTAGATCAAATATTCGTAATTAAAAACCAGATATGAAAAAATAAATAAAAATGTTCTTTTGTGGTTACAAAACTTTAGTTTACCAAAGAGTACAATTGACTGTGGATGATTAA
This sequence comes from Elophila nymphaeata, assembly GCA_955850985.1. Classification (NCBI taxonomy): domain Eukaryota; kingdom Metazoa; phylum Arthropoda; class Insecta; order Lepidoptera; family Crambidae; genus Elophila; species Elophila nymphaeata. Next base: position 19,236,466 of record OY039068.1, read on the forward strand.
ATCAAACTAATATTTACATTAAGTACAAACTTCACAATCAAGCTTTTATTATTACCTACATGATCTTATCAATGAACAATAACTGTATCCTTTGAATGCACATATTGAATGTTGAATGTTTTATTATTTCTTATAGGTTTGAGCTATTTGTAATGAAAAAAGAGATATGTAATGCATATACAGAATTGAATGACCCGGCTACACAAAGAGAGAGGTTTGAGCAACAAGCTAAGGACCGAGCTGCAGGGGATGATGAGGCTCCTCCAACAGATGAAGCATTTTGCACAGCATTAGAATATGGTCTTCCACCTACAGGTGGCTGGGGTCTTGGGGTTGACCGTCTTACAATGTTCCTTACTGATGCAAACAACATTAAGGTGAATAATATTATACTATTATACCAATTTTAGAAAAAAAAGAATGTGCTTTAGGCCACTGAAGTAAAACTTCTATAATAATCAATGATATTATATTTAAAAAGAGGTAGATAGGTTACCTTCATACTAATTCAAAGTCAAAAATGGTCCAAAATGTCATTGTCATGTTATAGATACTCTCATGTTACACGGTTAAATTAACTCTGCACCTAAAGTCTACGATTTCATGTTGTCGTATGTGGCCAGTTGACATGGCCGTATTGTAAGTTGTGAGCAAGACAACATTATATCTAGCAATAGAGTAAATGAGAAAGATAATATATGTTGTGCTATATGCTCTGGTGTGCTAATCAGCTTACTTTTAGGGTGCCACTTTTTGCAAGCAAGTCACCATGTACCTCTTTTTAAATATAATATCATTGATAATAATAATATAAAAACTAAATCAACTGACATGACAGGATGTAAGCAAGTAACTTCCATCTCACTTTTCCTAACGTAATCACCAGCTTACTCACCAAGTCAAGCATGCGTAAAGAAGTTTTACTTCAAAAAGAACATTTAAGTACATTCTTGTCTTAAAAATATTACCAAACTTTTTAACCTTGTAAGTGATAGGCGATGATAACTACTTAACACCAGGTGGGCCGCAAGCTTATTTCCCATCTCATACTATAAAAAGAAAACATTTATATTGTACTCTTGAGACTAAAAATGTATAATTTTTATTTATCAATTTTGATTTTCTTTATGCAATTCTGGAAGACAATTGCATGACCCATGACCGTCGTAGTAAAAAGATAAAGTAGCCTACTAGCATAAATCTATCTACATTACATAACACACTGTCAATGGGATAATTTAAAGTGAATAAAAGTAATTTCTAGAATAGAGACTATGTGTTGGAAACATAGCTTGTGCATTCATATTTTATTATTTAATTTACAAAGCTAGCAGGTGTTTAAATAATTTTATTTGCTTTTTCTGAAGACATATTTATTCAGTCTTAACAATAATTTGTTACTAATTCATGTTATAAATATCTAATGTTATCAAATCATTCATTTATTTTTTCAGGAGGTACTGCTGTTCCCAGCAATGAAACCTGATGATCCAAATAAGAACAATGCAGACGAGGATAAAGCTGCCGAGCCTCCAAAATAAAATAGATTATACATTTAATCTGAACTTTTTCCCCCACTAACATATTTCAGTTTCTATTACATAAATATACTAACACTGGCATTTAAATTATTACAATATGTATGTTGTGGTTAATGTGTTTTATTATACATAAAAAACTAGTAGGTAAAAAATATTGGTGTTTTATTTTCATAAACTTTTCTACTGAAATGGACTCATTACTGCACACCCAAAATTATATCAATTAATAATGTTCACATTTATATTTTTTTTTACTGTAGGAGCTTGTTCCACACAATAAATAATATGTTATTTCTTCTTCATATATTATTTCATAAAGTCATTGCTCATCATCTTCATTAACACAAGTAGAGTTGTAATGTTCTCCTAAGCTATACATATGACGATGATATGTAATGAGTAGTGATGGACCTGTAAACTCGCTGCCCTGTTCAATACATTCAGGGCCTGTCGCCTGAATTACATTAATAGGACATTTTAAAGAGCTTGATAAAGCTCTTATTTCGAGCTGGCCACCCCACATGCTTGTTTTGGCTATTTTATCACAGTACTGATCAAATTCTTCGTCGGTGAGCATATCAAATGTATCTGGGTTGGTCATAAATGGCAGAAAATCTTCTTTGTTATTTTTCATGTAGTTTGCTACATCTTCCCTAAGTTTTTGAGCAGAAATAGACTGCTGTCGCTTTGTCTGCATTTGGTGTGCAACAGCCTTATAAAGACAATCTCCATCTGAGGGTATAGTAAAAATCTTTAGATTTCGTTTTTTTAATTTATTTGATATATCTTGTATTTCTTTATTTCTAGGACCATGTAGATTTTCTTTTTCTTGCAATTTTATCTGTTCTTCTCTTTCTTTATCCATTTGAGACTTTTTATCTCTGCGTTTTTGTGCTTTAGATATTTTTACTTTACTTAGTTCTTGTTCTAAAGGTTGATTTTCTTCATCTAAATCATTTTCATTACGAGTTGGTTTTTGTTTGTTGTGAATATCCTCAAGTTCCTGTTTGTGGCGATTTTCCATTTCAATTTCTAACCTAGATATTTCCATCAGGAGCTCTTTCTTCTTGGTCTTATCATTTTTTGCGGTCTTTTTAAGTGCTTGAATCTGTGCTTGAAGTTCCTTCTTTTCTTTTCTATGTTTATTGTCAATTGTAGACACCTCATCAATTATTTCAGATGCAAAATCCATGTTTTCGTTTTTAGGAGTACCTAACTTTTTTTTAGACTTCACACATTAGAAAACATGCAAGAAATCATAATTAATATATGTGACAATAATTTCAAATCAGAAAATTATTGTAACTGTAATTTATGTGAAAATTGCTACAAACAAATGCAAATGAAATGAATTGAAAATTCAAAATAGGTAGGTACAGTCAACAGCACGTCAGCCTATACAAAACTGTCAAATTTTCAACCTAAAATTATTGGGTATAAAGTTCATAATCGATTGGAAAAATTTGACAGTTTGTGGTAACCCAACGTGCTGTTGTCTGTACCAAATTATTGCTAGGAAGAAAAACAGACGAAGACGAGACGAGACAGCCACAGACTACTAAGAGATAGAAACATAATTTGAATGAATGAATGAATGAATAGACGTTTATTTGGCACAAAAATACAACACACAAAGTAACAAAAAATAATAAGTACACAAATAGTTTTTACGTAGACAGAGAAGTGTATAGACAAATGCATATTTTCCTTCTCATTCACACAAAAAAGAGAATTACTTATGCACACCTACTGTGAAAAACAAGGATAAAACATATGAATTTTTTGTTTCACTAGCGTGGCCGACATTTTCAAGGCCAGCACAACTATGTGCTAAACAAAGTTGACAGTTTGTTCCTGATTATTCTAAGTGATTGTGAAAAATATTATTAAAAAGTGTTAAATCTGCTCACAAGCATAATTTAAAGTAAAAATATATTAGACACCATAGTTTTTCTTTAAAATTACATCGGAAAAATGGTTTGATGTTGTGTTATTACATGCAAAACTGATAGCGAACGTATACTTGATGGCATAACTTTCTACTCGTAAGTATAGTATACTTTTGTATAGTTTGTGTTCTTGAAATTTATTTTATGTCATACATGAATAGAAATGCGCATTATGTAGATTAAACAATAATGATTAATAGTCATAATAGTAAAATTAAATTATTCATAACCTAAAAATTATTTCGTATCGTGTTACCAACATTACCCATAGAAGTTCCCTAAAAACCTTGCACTATTATTTCGAATTGCAGTTAACTTCTATTGCATTATTTTAGTTCATATTTTTACAGAATGGTATTTTTATATACTTATCTGATTTTTTATAAATAAATAGTCCGGCCTGTGACAGAGTATTGGTCTTCTTTTAAATATGCCTGTAATTTAGTAATTAAGTTAGATAGAAGATTATAGTTACCTACTATTCTGATTCTTTATAAATGAAATTGTACTGTTATCTTGTAGCTATTTTCAGCTACACCAGAGCCTTTAGACAACATGCATTTCGACAATCGCTCTCGCTATCGCTAAGTAAAAAAATGTATGGGATTGACATAAGCAATCGATCACTTTTCGATTGCTTATGTCAATCCCATACATTTTTTTACTTAGCGATAGCGAGAGCGATTGCCGAAATGCATGTTGTCTAAAGGCTCAAATTATAAATAGATCTTAGTTAGTAATAATGTGGAAATAATTAATATTTAAAAAAAAAAATACAATTATACTGACTTATTTTAAACAGAATTTACAAAACCTTGTAATATTAATTGTGCTTCTATAAAATGATCTCTGAATATTTTGTCATTTTGTTATAGTTTTCCATCAAACAATGATATAAGGAAGCAATGGATTGAAGCCACCGGTCGAATAAATTGGCAACCAAAACTAACATCATCATTTCTCATGCCTAACGCCGTTCCTCAGCTGGTAACAACACAGCATTTTTGAAATATCCATAGTAAACTTGTGTTGTTTAAGGGACAATAAAGAAATTTAATTATGATTGAAACTTGCCAAACAAAAATAAAAATAATATTTCAATAAAGAAATTTGTTTAATTTTGTTGTTTTTTATTTTATAATATTTTTCTTTGTATTATTGTATAGGTATCTTCAATTTTTAGTTAGTTCTTCTTTATTCTGTGGCACTTCTTAGGGTGCGTTCCAAAACAATTTCAATTTACTCAGGGTAGAGTGAATTTTACTCTAAGCCGTTCCAAAACAAACCCGAGTGAAACCGAAGGTAAACAAACATTTACTCTGACAGTTGCTCTAGTATTTTGGAATGACTTGGGGGAGAATAAAATTTACCCCGCGGGGGCGATTTTTATCGGTGTCTGAAGATCGGCAAAATTTACCTGATACTGATACTTAGCTGTCAATCTGTTGAGCATCATTTATGTTTTCATATTCATGACCAAATTTTTGAATTATTATTTTTGTAACTACACAAAAACGATGGTTACTGTCAAATAGTATTTTATTTACATAAAGTTCAAAGTTAATTTATTAAATTCGTGCGCAGTGTTGTCCAATATATGATAATAAACAAATTAAAATGGCGACATGTCACGTTTTCATATTTTTACTCGAGATTTCCTCGTTAGCGTTCTAAAACAATGTTTTTTTCTCTTTCGAGCGTCAAGCTCTGACTATTCACGAAGTAAATTTTACCCTGGCGTCACTGGTTTTGGAACGCACCCTTAATAGATTCTGTAGTGCGATTTTCTTAAGTGATTCGAGATTCTGTAATCGACAACAAGCAGGAATTTTTCATAGAAAATATCGTTTCAACTTACGCCAAGCTCGACATAGTGCGCTAGTTTTTATGAAAAATTACAGGCTCGTCGATTTAAGAGATTCGCAGTACGGTAGGTACTTCTTCGGCATTTTAGTCAAAAAGTAATAAAACCCCATACGAAGTCCGTTCAATAAGTCAGTTTACTATGGTAAGTATTATATAAAATTATTGAAAATTACTACAGAACCATACATTGAATGACATTATAATAGAAAGCATTTCAAAACTAGTAATAATGTACACAGAATGTTATTCAAATATTTTAAATAGTATACTGACATACCTAACGAAACTATTATCTTTGGCATTTCGTATTAAACTCAAAAAATGGGAAAATATTTTATTATGGTAACACTTCATATCTATCAGTCTATCTCACAAGCGGCACGCTATCTAATCGTCTATACACTTCTCTGTCTACGAGTTTTTAGGCCAAATAGAACAATTGAACACAGACTAACGTAGGTAGATAGAGATACTATGTTTAGACCTAAGAGCAAATATACCAATGGAGACAACATATGCGTTCTCGAACCGTACACTTTTTGTAAATTGCTAGTGATGTGATTAGTCGATGAAAGCTCGATAGACATTTGGTATAGAATACGTAATTTTTAGAAAGAACAATGGCGAAAATTGCTTTCTAAATGTTAAAGTGTCCCTAGATCAAATTTTTTTATATTATGAGATGGCAAACAAGCTAATAACTAATGGCAATAAAATATTTTATTATAATTCTTCATGATAGTTTTAGAATTACTTTTAGATCATCAAAAAAAGGAAGCTTTATTGAGCACTTCAGTGACTGTCACTGAAATGCTCATTTATGCGAAATATCAAAATGTCTTGGGTAGTTCCAATTTTTTTCCAAGATACGTTTGTGGCACTGTAGATTTTAGTCACTCATTGTTATTGAGTGACCAAAATCTACATTGCCACAAGCTTTCGCTGTCACGAATGCTTGTAAGAATTTACCGGTGGTAAAAAGACTAGATATATTATTTCTCAACTCCCACTATTTTGAACTGACTCTATTGGTATATTTGCTCTAAGGTTTAGACCCTTAGATTATACACCGGTATCTAATCTAAGTTTAGACCATTCATAGGTAAAACTACAATAAAAAGCCACATTAATCCAAAAATTTGTCCTTGAAATTTCTTATTTCCTATTTGTCAATTTCTAACCACTAGCGCAAGAGGCTTATATTTTACCACTGGCGTCATACTCATAAAGCTATATTGTCTAAGCCTCAGGTCTAAGCTATAGAGTCTCGTCTCCTTATTACTGTAGTCTTTGCTGTCTTTGCTATAGAGTATACATCTAAGGTATGGTATCATTCTCTGAGGTATCATTCCTAATTCGTTGAAGGGGTATGTACCTTTTGTATGTACGTGCGTACGTCATCATCATATTACTTGTGCGGAGAGTTAGAAAGAGGTAGGTAGGAAATGGTAATATCCAAAGGTTACTTGGGGAGCAAGAAGAATTACCTATAGACATAACTTCGTGGTAGTTTGTTTTACTCACGAAGATAGATTAAGAATAAAATATAAGCTCCTTGGTTTTACTCATTTATTATTACTGACGTTCATAGATTGGCAATGAATCTTAGAGTATTTCAATAAATCGACTAGGGTGAGACCAAAAAATACACCGAAATTCAAATTCAAATGTTTTATTGCATTGCATACCGTAATTTATACATGGGTTCTTAATTAGTTACAGTAAAGGCACAATTATGGACCCTGATGCGCACAGCAATATAAATGATGAGCTGAGGAGAGGGTAGATTTTTTCATAATCTAATGCGCCCTCCAGACTCACGCCAAGAACCCCCGAGAACACCCGAGAAGCGTGAATGTGATTAGTTTTTCCTAAGAGCAAATAAGTTTCTCGCGTTCTCGTTCTCGGGCTCGCCTGGTCTCCGCTTGGTGTCGGTTTTTTGGCCCGCTTCAAAGGGTTCTTAGACAAAGGAGAAAGGGTTCTCAGGCGAGAAAAGAGAACCGTATCACATTCTCGTTCGGCCACACTGCGATGTAGGAAGTGATTGCCATCGCATGTGTGTGCTTTGCATTTATTATTTTATTAATCTGGGCTTTGAACTAGGGCCTGTCTAGATAATTAATTTTATCTACACTCATGCTTTAAATATTCTATTTAAAACATTGATTTTGCTTCTAATTTTTATTTGGCATTTAGTTATGATTGAAATTTATAGCAATTCGTTCAGGTTTAAGTCCCGTCTTAGCACTTATCCATGACAGGATTTTTTCCCATGTTTTTCGTTTTCTATTTAATTTGGTATCATCTATAAAACATTCTAAAACAGCTTATTGCGAACATTAAAACAACCAATATCTTAGTAAACATTATATCATCCAAACGAATGATATAATTATAATGTTAGGTTGTTCTAAATTCAAGTCTTGGTGAGATTCCACGCCGAGACTTCTCGCCGTGACTTCTCGCGTGAGTCTGGAGGGCCTAACAAGAGTTTTACCCTCAGACCAATGATTATCATTGGTCTGAGGTTTTACCTATTTTCTTGTAACCTCTATTTTATTCTTAATTGATGGCGTCGCGTCGCCTTAAGCGTACGCATTTTGCCAATGTCAAGTAAAATGTAACTAAAGTAACAAAAATTGTACGGTTGATTTTCACGTATTGAGAGACTCCATTTTTTGCATAATAGGCAAAAAATGGAGTCTCTCAATACGTGAAAATCAACGTGAAAGTCTCTCAATACGTGTTTTTACAAAAAAATTCGGGAGAAACTCCATTACGAACTTGGGACGACCACAGGTAGGCCGCTGGAGAAACAAAAAAAAAACAAAAGATGTTTGGTGGGAAACCATGGCATCTGGATGTCGATCTTTATTTCGATAATTCAAAATTGCTTCGGAGTGGATTTTGTGCTGTGAAAGTGGTGTCGTTTCATTGCATCATCATGTTGACGAACAGTTATGAGGAATCATTGAAATAAAGGTTTTGTATATGTGGCGTTGAGAATTGTATAGTGGTTGGAAATTCCACTATACAATTCTCATCAGTCACAATCATGAGGTCTGTTGCCATGCATTTCTTTCCAAGTACTCTCTAGATGCATTTAAATGTGTGACGCCCATATTTAATGCGATCATCAAGAAAGAAGATAATAAAACTGAAGACTTGGCTGTATGGGCTAGATACCTTTGCCGTCCCGTAAAAGGGAAAAAATACCAAAAAAAAACTAAAGTCACTCTTATGTCAATGTCATGCATACCAATTGTCAGGTGTGTTTGGCGGGAAACAATGGCGTCTGGATGTCGATCTTTATTTCGATAATTCAAAATTGCTTCGGAGTGGATTTTGTGCAGTGAAAGTGGTGTCGTTTCGTTGCATATGCATCCGTGTTGACGAACAGTTATGAGGAATCATTGAAATAAAGGTTTTGTGTATGTGGCGTTGAGAATTGTATAGTGGTTGGAAATCCCACTATACAATTCTCATCAGTCACCGTCATGAGGTCTGTACCATGCATTTCTCGCCAAGCATTCCCTAGATGCATTAAAAAGTTTGGCACCCACATTTTAATGCAAAAATCAAGAAAAAAGATGAAACTGAAGACTTGGCTGTATGGGCTAGATCCCTTTGTCGTCCCGTAATAGGGAAAATTTTACCAAAAAAAAACAAAAAAAAAGGGGGTGTTTGGCGGGTAATCATGGCGTCTAGATGTCGATCTTTATTTCCATAATTCAAAATTGCTTCGGAGTGGATTTTGTGCAGTGAAAGTGGTGTCGTTTTGTTGCATAAGCATCCGTGTTGACGAACAGTTATAAGGAATCATTGAAATAAAGGTTTTGTGTATGTGGCGTTGAGAATTGTACAGTGGTTGGAAATCCCACTGTACAATTCTCATCAGTCACCATCATGAGGTCTGTACCATGCATTTCTCGCCAAGCACTCCCTAGATGCATTCAAAAGTGTGGAACCCACATTTTAATGCAAAAATCAAGAAAGAAGATGTAACTGAAGACTTGGCTGTATGGGCTAGATCCCTTTGCCGTCCCGTAACAGGGAAAATTTAACAAAAAAAAAAAAAAAAGGAGTGTTTGGCGGGAAACCATGGCGTCTGGATGTCGATCTTTATTTCGATAATTCAAAATTGCTTCGGAGTGGATTTTGTGCAGTGAAAGTGGTGTCGTTTTGTTGCATAAGCATCCGTGTTGACGAACAGTTATGAGGAATCATTGAAATAAGGGTTTTTGTGTATGTGGCGTTGAGAATTGTATAGTGGTTGGAAATCCCACTATACAATTCTCATCTGTCACCATCATGAGGTCTGTACCATGCATTTCTCGCCAAGCACTCCCTAGATGCATTAAAAAGTGTGGCACCCACATTTTAATGCAAAAATCAAGAAAAAAGATGAAACTAAAGACTTGGCTATATGGGCTAGATCCCTTTGCCGTCCCGTAACAGGGAAAATTTAACCAAAAAAAAAAAAAAAAAATACCAATTGTCAATGTCAGTCAGTCAATTGACAGTTGCCTACCGCCAAGCACGCTATTTTTTACATTTTCACAAAATATTCTTAACTTTAGATAGATAATATAATGAATCCTTGTTCTGCTGCAACTCCTCAGCTTGATACTGATGGAGATGGAAGGTGGAATAGCATTGTAAGTGAATTGTCATTGTATTTTGTACTAGTATTTACTGATTTAAATACGTGGTCTTGAATATTAAATTAATAATTTCTTTCTACTCAACGTCAGTTGCAATTATTACTAATTATTTTTCTTCATTTTAGCACAACCGATTTCTGTCTGATGCGAAAGGAAAAGACGCTGATGTGATTTTTATAGGCGACTCAATTTTGCAAGCTTTAGAGCATACCGAAGTATGGAATCAATGGTTCGCTCCACTTCATTGCCTTAATTTTAGCATTCACCGAGACCAAACACAAAATGTATTGTGGCGTATTAAAAACGGTGAACTTGATGATGTCGAACCCAAGGTAAATATTAAAGTTAATCTCATTTCAATATTAAATTGTTAATGTTTTTGTCATTTATTACTAGCCTTAATAATTGAGTACAAATTAGTATCTATCAACATTGATGTTGCAGGTAATAGTAGTGCATGTTGGCACAAACAATGTTGAGCATACTCCTGAACAAGTATGTGAAGGAATCTTAGAAATTATCAGAACTATTAGAGAAAAGCACACAAGTGCTTACATAGTCCTACCTGTAAGTAATTAATCTTTTTTGTAATTATTTCAAATAGATGTTTTAGTTGCTATTTTAGTAGATTCAATATATTAATATTATAAATTGGAATGGTAGATAAAATTAGTACTTTATAGAATACTTTTTTGTTAACTGGTTGGCAGGCAACGATAAAGTCTGCCTGGAGGTAACCAGCCACCGTAGCCTATAGATAGACGCTTGCAATACTGATTTGACACTTATCCCCTTCTGTGGTACTTTCCATGCAGCTCTGTTGACCTTACTCACTAACAAAAACAAACCCACAAAAATGTAGTGTTATTTGACTGTAGTCTTCTGTAAGGAGGATGTAGTTTCCTAGATCTGGCTGTTTTATATTTGAGTGGCTATCCTGCTGTGCCCTACCTTGACTGTTTTTGTTGATGCTAGATTTAATTAATAAACAATGTTACAACTCATAATAATTTTTCCTGAGTTCTTGTTGTAAAAACACGTGTTGAGAGACTCCATTATTAACTCAATCTATCATACTGTTTTTTGTAACTTTAAGTACATTTTCACTAGACATTGGCATAATATGTAATCTTTGTGTTCCGAGCACCATTAATTTAAAAGAAGAAGAACTCCTATAGTAAAATTTACATTCAAGAATCAATTAGAGTGCACATTTTAAATAACTTTTTTATTGTGTTGTTTTTCATTTACAATAAAAACTTCATAATCATTTTTTAATATTTGTGGACAGAGAAAAAATCATTAGAACATTTTTATGGAGGTTTTTATTAGAGCTGAAACGGATAGTTGTTTGGGCAGATATCCGGCGATCTGCGAGTCCGGATGGCCGGATATTCGGCCCATTGTCTCGTAACGAGTTTAGTGCGGCACATGTGCGGTGATCAATTAAGGCGGTTTCGCTAAGTTTTTACTAAAAAAATTACATCACATCACATCAACAGCTCATATAATGTCCCCATCGAGGGGCTCGAGCCTACCCCACATTAGAGGTGATTAGGCCTTAGTCAACCATGCTGGCCAAAATAATTATAAGCCATTTGATTGATATTTTCCCCACAAAGATTAATGTATTATAGGAAATAGTCGTAGTTTTTAAGTATCCGGAATCTGCCCAGATATTTGGCCGGATACCGGATACTTAGCGGATATCCGTTTTATCTCTAGTTTTTATATCATAGCAATCAGTATAGGAAAGATAAATTTAAAATATGTTTTATTTTAGACATTATAATTGTTTCAAATGTTTTAGTTATCTATTACTTTATAAATAACTATTCACAATATTGTAAGATGAGATTTATTTGTAAGTGCCTCAGTGGAGGTTGAATACATATTCAACCTCCACTGAGGCACTTACAAATTATTGACTGACAATGTTAAAGATTATGGAATAATTTTATTTTTGCGTTTACAAACGCGTAAATATTAATACTAGAAAAATGCACTGAAAAAAATCGACGTGCCTCAGGCGGGACTCGAACCTTGGTCAACGCGTCCGCCCGGATTGTGGCAGATGCGGGTTCGAGTCCCGCCTGAGGCACGTCGATTTTTTTCAGTGCATTTTTCTAATGTTAAAGATGTCATCTTATGATGAAAGAATGGAAAGACTAAAACAAGGTTTTCCAATCAGTAATACCACTACATTTAATCACTATGTATTTGTGTTTTTACTAAAGTGAATCTGAGCAGACCCAAATAAGTGAAGATGACTTGTATTGTATGTACCTAATAAGTGATTACGAAATGCTATGAAGCCAGATGATAAGGCGGTGCTTAGCAACCTAGCGACGCGTGCGGCGTTCGGTTGAGTTGAATGGCCGCATTGTATCAAGTGGTTACATTGAGCGCTGACGTTTTCCATTTTTTTGTTATGAATTACTTAAATTTTTTCTAATTTTTCTAAATATTTAATTTTATAATTTCAGAGTCTATTGCCACGGGGTCAATATCCAAATGCATTGCGGGAGAAGAATTCTAAAATCAATCAAATGTTACGTGAAAAGGTTGCTAGTATGAATAAAGTGGAAATGGTTACTATAGATAAAGGTTTCATACAAAATGATGGCACAATCAGTCATCATGATATGCATGACTACCTCACACCAACAAATGCTGCGTGCCGTAAGGCTTTTGAACCTATATATGATCTTCTCCAGCAAATATTAGCTGAAGGTGAACCAGAAAAAGATTTAACACCATCCGAATGAATCCGTTACAATTAATGGCTACTGTAGCATAACTATCAATACCATGGTACTCTAGAATTCACTATTAAAACTTGATTGCTAGTAAGTTAACAACATCGGAATAAGCTAGAATACTATTTTACTATGACTGAATCATGTGTTCATATTGGTGGGGGTATAAACAAGACATTGTGTTTTATTCATGAATTTTATTGATATTTGAGAACAGATCATCATAATGATATTGATAATTATGCTGCAAATGGCTGCAGTGATTCCTTTGAAAAAGTAAGGTCCTTTTAGAAAATGGGCATGACTATTTTCAATATTACTCTTTTTATTTGAGTGGATAATAATATTAATAACCTTTAAAATTATTTATGAAGTCTATCTGCATACACACATTTTATATTTTTCTGTGCTATAATTGATAGATCCCATATACTTAAATTAGTTTTATATTGGCAGCTAACTGATTAAAATGTAGATACTCATTATTTTTATTAGGTTATGAAGGTATAGAAACTGGGATTGTGTGAGTAAATGGTATTATGTGGGATATAGTATCCCATGGCCTTGCTTGTAGTGTTATTACAATTTATAGGTACAGTCAGCATTAGAAGTAGATTACCACTTACCATGTCATAGTAACGCCAGAGCTCGTGCAGTTGTAGCTGCCACCATTATGTATGAATGATTATTATGACAAGGTACTACAGTGTTAATCTAATTTTGATGCTGACCACAGTCATTAACAATAAATTTGATAAAACATCTTGAAAGTCCATGAAAGTATGGTTTAAATGGGTGCATTGCTAATGTGACTGTGTATAAACATTTTATGTAGGTACTCATATGAACATTTAAGGTTTCCATGTAATTGAATTAAAGAATTCGATTCCAGTTTTATAGATTAACTCCCATCAATGTTGGATTAACAATGTTGTAGTTGGTAGGCGATCTGTGAGGGCGGTATACATTCCCAACACTAAATTTAATGAAATGCTTCCCTTGTTAGAGTGGTTAATTGAAAATGAAATTTAAACTTAAAAAAACACTTTAATTATGGTATAAAATATTATATTTTACGTAAACCACGCTGCTTTGCCATTGCCACAACATGTAAATCTGCAGGCCCGGATCTAGGGGGAAAAATAAAGTGTGATCATTCCAGCTTCAATAGTCAAAGTTGACAATGAGCATCACTCAGAGCTCGAACTCAGACTGGTATCATATCACTGTCGAAACATAATGCTGTTAAAACTATTGTTAACCAGACTTTGATAGTAATTTGTTCGAAAAAATAACTAGTTTAGCTCTTGATCCCACAAATTGACATTAAGTTTGTCATTTTCGAATTATTTTCGTGTAGGTATGAGTAAACCCTAGATCTGAGGACTGTGTATTTGATATTAAAATTTATTTAAGATTTACAATAATATTCAGTTTATAACATACGCATGTAATCTGTGTTCTTTAATTAGCGTAGGCTCTGTCATTTACGCCACAGCGTATGAAGACTCTTATGATAGTTAATTTTGTAGCTTTATAACGTGCAGCTCATTGTGATGGAACAGTACTTAGCTTTTTTATTGTAGGATTAAGTATACATATAATATTTAGGAGTTTTAATAATTTGTTAACTTTTACATTCCAAATTAGGGTGGACGCACATTTAGCCGAGCAAAACGCGCCGTAAGAATCTAAGTCAATGAGGCCTCGCACACATAACCGCACCGAAAGAATAGACCGCATCAAAAGAATCGAACGCACCGAAGAAATTGTGTCACTGTAATTATATCTGAATAAAATGAATGTGAGCGCATCACCCGCGCCGAATCTGGTGACGTCATCCGATTTTCCGGGGTTCTTCCAGATTCGGATGATTCAATGCGAGCAGATTGTGCGATATATTATAGGATTTCATATAAAGAATGCTAAAATTCGTTTCGTTCGGTGCGTTCTGCTCGGCTAAATGTGCGTCCATCTTTAGAATTATTTTTCTTATTGGCTGTGTTGACATTGTCCTATTTTTATGTTTTCCAATAACTTATTGTGAAGAATATGCTACTGGTAATGGTTTTGGGAAAAATTACTTCAAAATTTTTGCGTTTTAGAAAATAAGGCATTTCATACTCTACACACCATTAGCATTATTGTATTATTTAATGCATACACTATATTGTTTTTATCTAATTGGAAAGGCGCTATTCGTCTCAACAGGTTCTTGATTAAGTAGTATGTTATCATACAATCCGAAAAACGACGCCCTTTGGGGACTAATCAATAGAAAATCGCCTTAAGGCTTAATTTTCCACTTTGGTCCTCGTTTACATAAATACCCACGAACGCTGCAAAGCCAATATGTGATCACAGCAATAGCAGCAAAGTAAAAAAATGTGCAAGCATTTTCCCCTTGGTCTTGAAACAACTTCCATAAAGATAAAGAATCCTCGATTGATCTTCTTCGGGCTATTCCAGATATCCAACTAAAAGGATAATCCAAGTACAAGTTTGCTGCTTTTTCCTCCTGTTCATGTTCAGCCTATTCTCGAAACATCCAAAATTATCTATGTTGATTGGATTGGACATCAAAATGAGTGGTGGCCGCTTACCGGGAGACGCAGTGTTGTATGATCTTTGGGAAGGAGAGTCTTCAGTCCAACAGTGGGAGTCTTTGGCTGACTTGACGATTATGATTTATTTATTTTATTTATTTATTTATATAGAAACTCAACAGCTTTTTATTTACAATGATAGCTCAACTAGTTATATTATTTCTTAAATCTGAGCCAATGACAGAGTTCCCTAGCATTCTCTTAAGGCCAGAATACACAGTTAGCGAAAAAAAATAGTGCCAGTAAAAATCTGATATAGCGTGTGTGTTAAATGTTAATGCAGCTATTAGGTAGCCTTTCGATAGAAGTGAACAATATTATTAATTTATTAATGCTTCTAAGTGTTCTTCAGTATATTTTTATGCTTCTCGAAATTATTGTGCGGGAAGTTGTAATTCTATGAAGAAAATAATTCAGTGAACTGCCTGATTGTAGGTACTTTTATACTTGATGGCTGAAATACGGCTGTTAATTCTTATTCCCTTCGTAATAATAATTGTACAGCTGCAAAATGTTAGAAATTGTGGAAAAGCAAAATGTTTACAATTTTGTTAGTTTTTTAATAATTTTTATTTATTTATGTTTTTTGGTTTTGTTATTTTTTGAGTGAAGTCCATAATGAAATGTGTCTGCACTCAGCAGGACTCTTGTTTTCAAATAAATCCCTACAGAATAGGGCATATGCATGTGATCTATACAACATGTAAATTAAATAACCAACACCCTTAATACAGGTGGTTTGGAATCGGCTTCTGAGTTGATTAAAAAAATAAATTGTTAAAAAAACGATTTAAAAAAAAAAACAAACAAAAAAAGCAAAAGTAAACCCTGAAAATATTGTACGATTATTTTTTGGGTACTTTTGTTTTTTTTTTTTTTTTTTTTTCACAAAAAAAATGTTTTTTTTTTTTTTTTTTCACAAAAAAAATGTTTTTTTTAAAAAAAAAAAAACTTGTAATCAACTCAGAAGCCGATCCCAAACCACCTGTATTAAGGGTGTTGGTTATTTAATTTACATGTTGTATAAGGCTCAAATTTTCTTTTATATAAACTCTAAAATTGTCACTTCATCAATATTTTTAATAAAAGTTCTTTTTGAGCACAAAATTATTTATTGTAATGTGTGAAAAAACTGGGAAATTCAAATATTTGAAACGCGACCAGAGCTTGTGACGTAAATATCTAGTAAATTGGATTATGACAATACCGTGATGACCACTTTTTCAACTTCAAATCCCGATTTTATTTATGTTGAAATCAAAGGTGTGAAGTTTTAAGCTAATTTTTTTTCAATACGCTCTAACTATTTAATCATTCGTAATTAAATGTCCTTGAAGGGTGGCTATTTTTAACATTCTTTTTAGTCACTTCATACTATTTTTTCGAAGTTGATTATTTTTATACTATATTAAGGGGATGTAAACAACAAAAAAAATATATAATCATGCGTATTTCCTATTGTGTGGTAGAATTCAGAGTGAATAGAACTAAAAAGTTAAATTTTACCTATATCTATGCTTCTGCCTTTAATTCACGGAGTGAGATTGTGCTGATGAAGGTCAACTAAAGTTCATCTTTCCTTTTTCTTACGGAAGAAATTTGATTTACAAAAGAATTCGATAAATAAGTTTAGAATAAACTGACCTAACAATTGAGTGGTCCTGCTGAGTATAGTACATACATATAACGATGAAGTACATTTTAGTTACTTATGTATTTAATAATTTCATTGACGAATATCATGGTTCTAATACGGAATTGATTGCTACCAAAGATTACTTATCAAACACTCATACTTAACCAAAGTGGAAATACTGTTTACAGTGCACATTTTAACTAGGTATATTTTAATCTAGATATTTTTGATACCACTGTCTGTATTTTTGGATGCTCTAGATGTTTGAAGTAATGATGATTGCTGTGCAAGCAATAGTTTTCATACTGAATTATGTCAATATTTTTATAACGTGTAACAGTTTTGTTTATCATAGGTGCATAACTATTCTATGCCTTAGTCGAAGCATAGGCAGTGGTCTCGAAAAAAAAATGACTATTAGCTAGGCTGGCTAAAAAAAATGACTATGCCCAAGAAAGAAAAGTATATTTGGACCATAAGTCGGTATATTGCAAAAAAACACCATATTCCATGAAATTTCTTATAAAGGTATCATTATGTCACAGTTACCTACTTGTCTAACTAAAAACACTGGTTATGAAAAATGTTTGTGATCTTCTTTTAACAATTTTTTTATCGCTCTACGTCCGTCTAGTACACACA
The DNA here is from genome assembly GCA_955850985.1 of Elophila nymphaeata. NCBI lineage: Eukaryota > Metazoa > Arthropoda > Insecta > Lepidoptera > Crambidae > Elophila > Elophila nymphaeata. The sequence goes on from OY039068.1 coordinate 19,254,129, forward strand.
CACCATATAACGTAATTTCCTATTAAAAATAAACAAATAGATATCAACTTTGGATTATTGAAAATCGCTAGAGAATAGTGGCTTTTCGGTATTTAGATAGGACAGGCGCCAAATTGAGAAATACCGAAAAATCCTCAGATCATAATAAGTAAAGAAAAAATCGGTAGTTTCGAGACCATTGACAGGTAATAATAGATCTTAGTATTTATTCGTTGAATGAGTTATCTTTATAGATCAGTGTATCACAGTAGTTTAATACCTAATCGTCTAGATAAGTAAGGTACTAATAGGTACTCAAGTTGCCAAACATACAATATTGCTTGAATCTCAGATTGTTATTAGTATTTATTTGCATGGAGATGCTTGAAAGTAAACAGTGCAATTTTTCCATTGAAAAAGGTTGTTTTATTGTCTTTATTATATAAGTATTGAAAATAGTTCCTTCCACATCTGGTGTCATATTTAACCTCTATTCCTTTTGACCCAACCCTAGTCATGTCTTGTTTATGTCGTCGGCCGATCGTATGTAATTGGAATTGGCCACATCGTGATATACCATAGGTAATTATGTCATAGGACTATAGACTCCTAACTACTAAATGGATTTTAATGAAGCTATACAATAATATAGATTATAGCTCATACATCAGAATAACATATATTCTACAATTTATACTGATAGTGAGCAGACATTTAATAAAAATAAATATTAAATTTAATTTTTTTCAATGGTCATATGTTTTTTTTTGCGCACTTTTATATAAGCAGTAACTCATTAATAAACCATACTGTTTTAACATGTCTATAGAGACATGTTAAAAAAGTATTATCTGTAGAAATAATCACACATTACTCACATTTTACACAGGAAAGCTAAGTAAAATAATAAGTAAAAAAACTACAGCACTTTTAAAACTATCACACAATATAATAATATAACAGTAAGTACTATATTTTTCATAAATAAAATAAACAAATTAATATTTATTCATTAATCTCTTGTAGTAAAAATTTAAAGGTAAAATAACATTTTGTTTCTGTAATGATGGATCAAAAATATCAAAATGCTGTTTCTGTAATTTTGCTAGGTAGGTGCTAGTAGAAATTGCTGGTAAAAATATCTGTTTAGCTAATTTGGGTACTGCAATGTTTCTGGCCTGTAAACCAAAATAATTTATAATTAGGTACACAGTCATGAGAAAGAATAAAAATTATAAATATTTTATAAAAAAATTGTATAACTTAACTAATCTTATTAACAAAGTAATTAAATTTCTCAACTTCAGGTTGGAATGGAATCAAAATCTACACAAGTACCTAATTGAAAATGGAATCCAGATAATGTAAGTACAAATTTGGACACTTTCAATATGTAGATGAAATATACCATAAACTTCATCTGACTAAATAAATAATCATATTATTATTGGACTTATACCTTTTGCAAATGACTATTTGCTTGACTAGCTATTTCAAATGAAACATTCCTCATGTTTTCACTGTTCTTCCCTCTTAACACTTGTTCTTGACTTACTTTGTGCTTCATTAGTATATCCATTGGTAAAGAGACCATTTTGTGACGATTTGAAACATGGATTGACCTGCATATAAAAATAAAATGAGAAAAGTACAGAATTGAATTTTTTTTAAATATATTTGTAGATGGATATAAACCTTAATATATTAGCTATTCCTTGAGCTTTTCCTAAATGTGAAGCTGCATGATCAGCATGTATATCATTTATTCCAGCCACATTGAGTAATAGGTAAAATATAGGTGATACTGCATTTTCAGCATATTTTTCCACATCATCCAAATTTCTAAAATGTCTTGTCTTTAGTAAATCACTTCTTGATGTTATCAACTTATCGAACTGCCTTTTAGGTAGGGAGTAGCAGCTACAAATCTGTGAATTGCAAATGTTGATGGATAAGTCAAAACCTGATAAATAGATAGAATATAAAAATACATACATCATTTTGATTTGTAACCTTAAACAATTCTTGAGCGATAGGGTTTGCTGGAATATTAGATAGTGTTTGGTCCTTCTTATATATTTTTACTAAGGTATCCTGCCAGAATTGCAGTCGGAATGCCGCAGTTTGAGTGTCTGTTGTTTGATCTTGTATTCGAGCTACTTCAACATTAAAAGCTCTCACAACTAGTGCTGGTGAGCGAATGGATTTTGTCATAAGAAGTGTTGCCAAGAAGTTCTCATAGTCATGCTGTCTATCTGTAAAATTAGAAAAAAGTACCAGATATTGCTTTAAAATAACTGTTTTATAAAACGATAAATAACCTTAAGTTACCTAACAATATTAGTGCAATAACTTAATGCATTTTCATTTGACACGTTATTTGAAGACATTGACCTAAATGCCGTAAAGGGTATTCTTAAAAAAATATTAGTAACATTGAATGTTTTATTTATATTCATTTTGTTTGTACTTTTAGCGACAAACGTAAATTAAATAACATGACACATGTCATTGTCAAAGTCAAAAAGGGGTGCGTTCCAAAACCAGTGACGCCGCTAAAATTTACTTCCTCAATAAGAAAGAGTCAAAGCATTAAGTTCGAAAGAGAAAAAACATTGTTTTAGAACGACCACGAGGAAATCTCGAGTAAATAATTAGAAAACGTGACATTGACATGTCACGTTTTCTAATTATTTACCCATTTTAATTTCTTTATTCATCCATCTAGATTAACTGCAAATAAACTAATTGATTTGATATGATTTGATTTATTATCATTTATTGGACAACTCTGCGCACGAATTTAATAAATTAATTCTCAACTTTCTTGTTTTAAAAACACGTATTGACATTTTTAACCCATATCAACATATCAACCGTAAATTTTTTGTTACATTTTCACTTGACATTGGCAAAATGCGTACATTTAATGCGACGTGACGCCATTAATTAAGAATAGAATAGAAATCTAGCCCACACACCCAAGTCTTCACTATTTATCTCCTTGATGTAAAATATGGGTTTCCAACAATTTTATTGCCTCTAGGTAGTGCTTGGCGAGAAGTATATGGCAACAGACCACAAGATGCAGGAGTGGGATTCCCAGCTCATAATTTGCCATTATGAAGTCTGTTGCCATGATTTTCTCGCCAAGCTCTCTTCTAGATGCATTAAAATTTGTAACACCCACATTTTAATGAGAAGATCAAGAAAGAAAATAGAAACTGAAGACATGGCTTTATGAGCTAGATTTCTTTGCCGTCCCGTAATAGGGAAAATAAAAAATGGAAAGTGGCGGGAACTGAGGGCGGGAATCCATGCGGTGTCTGAATGTAGATCTTTGATTCGATATTTCGAAATTGCTTCGGAGTGGATTTTGTGCAGCGAAAATGCAAAGCAATGCAATGCAAGTGAAACAGCATACCTATATCATCCAAAAAATGTGTAATCCTGTGTGCTTACACAGGCTTATACATTTTTTGGATTTATTTATTTATTTAATAGTTTATTGTACACGAGAATTACAAAAAAGGAACACATAAAATTATAAAAAGTACAAAAGGTGTAGCTTATTTCTAAAATAAATCTCTTCCAACCCACATGTGATAGGAAACACGTTTGCAATAAAAAAAAGAAGGAAGGGTCATAAATCTTCAATAATCGGCCCGTCTGAATTTGATTGTCCCCAAATGTGGAAGGTTAGTCAGAGGAAGGAGTTTCAAATAATATTAGTTGCAAAGAAACAGTTGAAAAGTCAATCAACCAAAATAAATCTCTGACATTATCTTCAACATTGTAAATTTTTAATAAACAGGAAACTGTTCCTATCAGTCCATCAGCTTATCAGGATGCTGATGTTTCGCCTTACTTTATATTATCCATATTCGTAAAGAACAGCTGTACGACAAAATATGACAATGTATCAAATCACGGCTCCAAATATATCAGAGTATGAATTATAAATGTGTATCACTTAGGTGTATCAATACTTTCCTTGGTTTTCTATGACGCTCTTTTCAACTACTTCATAAAATATTATTTATTTCTTACTTTTTAGTTTAAATTTGTACGCATTGAAGTCGGTTGTCCTATTTTTTTGCTAAAAATATTTTTATTAAATCAATTAAACTAGATAACGTTCTTTTTTTAATATACATAATATTATTAATTTTAGATATTTTCATAAATAAATAAACTTAAATAAATAGATACGACTCGCAAACAAATATTCGTGTTCGTCACACAAATATTTGCCGCTGCCAGGATTCGAACCCGGACCGCTTGATGTGTAGGCAGCTATACTGACCACGCCATGACGACCGACGCGACGGCGTCAAATATTTGTTCTAGGATTTTTGAAATTATGAAGGGGTGAAATAGGGGATGAAAATGAGCGAAAAAACAGTTTTTCTTTAGTTTCTTACGAAGTTTTGAGTCAAATATTGATGTGCAACAAGGTAAGTGTTTTCATTGCAACAAACTGTGGCTCGAAGGACCACAATGTAAGAGAAAGTAAGAATAGGAGGTGCTGGTTGTAGGACAATACTGGTTGGCTGGTTGTAGTTACAATGTTCGGACATTGATGTCGGAAGACAGGTATCGGGAACTAGAAACAGTGGTTCTCAACAAAATCAAATGGGACATCATGGGCCTAAGTGAAACTCGTCGAAGGGGTGAAGAGCTCATCAAGCTATGATCAGTGTGTGCTCCCGGTCATGACATATGGGTCGGAGACATGGACACTTACCTGCCAACATGTTCAGAAACTTCAGATTGCGCAACGCAAAATGGAGCGTGCTATGCTCGGTATCACGCTGAAAGACCGTATACCCAATACTGTGATACGAAGAAGGACCGGTGTGACCGATGTAGCGCGGTCCGTGGCCCAGCGCAAATGGCGGTGGGCGGGACACATATGTCGTCGAAACGACGAAAGGTGGAGCCACAAAATTTTATCATGGCGGCCGAGAGGTTTCAAAAGAAGCGTCGGACGTCCGCCAGCAAGATGGACCGAAGACATCACAAAGACGGTGGGTCGGCAGTGGATAAGAGTGGCACAAGACCGGGCACTCTGGAAAAACCATGAGGAGACCTATACCCAGCAGTGGGTCAAACAGGGTTGAAGAAGAGAAGAAGAAGGTTGTAGGAATGAAAAGACGTAAAAAACCCACCGAAGCTGAGAACGGGTTTTCATTTAAAAAATATATCAGTGGGGGCAAAATGGTAGGGGCATAACGGGATACTATCCCGTTTATACATATTTATATTACCTACTTGTAAAACAAAACCACGATCTTTTCGCACCAAATTCTTCTTTTGTTTCAGCATAAGAAAGAAAAGCTTCAAATTAAAAAACGAACGAGAAAGTAAGACGGACACTGATTCATCTCAAGAGGAAGATGGTAGTGACTGTTTGCATTTATTGTGGGTACTTATACTCGCAGTTGACTAAAGGTTGGGTCATTTGTAATGTGTGCTGTGGTGTTATGGGCCTAACTCCTGCGCTGGAGTTGACGACGAGGACGATGGAGCCTATACTTCTTAACGCTGTCAGCCAGACTGAAATGTATGATCGTTTTGCCCCGTGCCGTTTCCCATTGTGCCCCGATTGCAGGGCAAAACGGGCATTTTGACTTGTTTTCTAATGTTGCTAATTACCAAAAAAATATGTGATTTAACTTGTAGATTACATAAAAATGATTTATGAACATTGCCGAAGGTGCAGAAGGTATTCTATTAAATTGTTTATTTTTCTTAGTGTAATGAATTTTCTCTTACGTATCCCGTTCTGCCCCGGTCTCGCCTACGTAATGAAGTCTAAGCAAAGTCACGTTTTTGCGCCTAACACTTAAACTGATTTTAATGAAATTTGGCACAAAAATCGACTAGCCCTTGAGATAGTATCTTTTTTTATTCATTCCGGAAACTTTTAGTGCGCCCCACGTAAATAATAATAGTTCGTATTCGTAAAATATTTTTCAACTTCGGTCGGATATGTGCTTGGAAATATTTATTTTTTGTTTACAAAAAGAAATGAGGATGTCTTTAAACGAACTCTAATTACTTGCAGATATGCAAAAACCATTTCTTATCCCTTCAAGTTTCCGTCTCGAGTTCACGTTTTGTTTTAATTGTAACATCGTTAGTTAAATTATCTTGTACTTAGACTTTAATAAATATTTATTTTAATGCAAGCATTTTTGATTCTTTTGGGAGAAATCTTTACTCTTTATTTGGGTAAAGTTTGATACAGGGTCCAAGTCACGCTACGCCACTGGTTGAAGCAGACAAATTCTGAAGCGGAGACCACGTATAGCTATATAGGCAAGCGTAGTTTAGGGCGCCCTGTGACCCGTTGGTCTAATGATCTTAGGTAGACTGGTGACAGCACCTGAATGCGGGAAGCCTAAGATAGCAAAAATGGTGTGATAAGACGGACACCTACGTCTAGTAGTGGACGGACTTTTAATTATGTTTATTGGAAGGAAAAAACACGACCTTTTAAATTTTTCGTGTTGGCGATAGACACTGGCCACCGGCACCTCTTTTTTATATTCTATTTTTATTCCTTTTATGAGATTTTATATGACATATTTTATATTATATTGTTTTTATAGCAGTTGTAAAATATATCTTGTGGAGTGCTTAGTGTTATTCTTTATATTTTTTTAGCCTTCAGGAGATCACCAGTTGCGGGCTCTGGACGATGCAGATCTATCGCTACGAGAACTAACTGCAAATTTGAAACTTCACGATGGGTCGCAGGCCCAAGCTTCTTAAGTGGCTCTTTGGAAGATTGGCCCCTAGAACCTTCATCAGCACCCCAGCCACAAAGTCTTGACGAGTTGAAACCCACCGAAGACTTTGTGGCTCAAATCATTCATCAGCCATCGCCATCGTCACATACTTCAACCGAGTTAATGATCGGGCCACTAGTTCCAGACTATTCGCGTTTTAGAAAATGGCTAAGACTAGTTCGTGCTACTGCGTTCATTCGGGTTTGCGCGAAACGATTCTTGCACACCCTTAGGCACGACACCTTTTCTAATTTATTAACGGCTTCAAATATTGTTACAGCTGAACGCGACTTGCTCCTTAAGTCTCAGTCAGAATCGTTCCACGAAGAGCTGTCGTGTCTCCGCCAGTCCGTACCCTTACCGAAACGAAGTAGACTGGCGAAATTGGTTGTCTTTATCGATGAAGAGGGTTTTCTTCGGTTGTCAAGCAGAATTTTAGCGGCAGTTGACGTCCCGACATCAAGAGATTTACAGCCCATAGTATTGGATGGCCGTCACCCTATCGTTCGTCTACTTGTACACGACTTGCACGAGAAATCTGCCCAAGGGAATCAAAAACTAGTCGTCAATCAAATGCGGTTGCGGTATCACGTTCTCCAACTCCGGCCGACAGTAAAATGCGTTTTCAATCGGTGCCAAACGTGTCGGAATCGAAAATCGACCCCGCATATCCCTCCATTCGGGGACTTACCTGCCGGACGCTTAGCCCACCATGTCAGGCCCTTCTCACACGTGGGCTTGGACTAAATTGGGCCTATGAATGTAACTGCCGGGAGAAGGCACCTCAAAAGATACGTCGCTCTCTTCACGTGCCTGACGGTTCGGGCCGTGCATTTGGAGTTAGTTGAAATTTGACTTCCGACTCCGCCCTGATGGCCCTGCGCCGCTTCATCGCTCGTCGAGGATGCCCTTTAAATATATACTCCGACAATGGAACGGCATTCGTGAGAGCGGCTTGGAGGTTAGAAGAAATGTGCGATTTCGCAGCCAATAATAGAATACAGTGGTCCTTCATAACACCAGCCGCACTGTTCATGGGAGGTTGTTGGGAGCGCCTCGTGCGAAGTGTAAAGACCGCGCTATCAGTGACAATCCATGAGAGAGGACCAAGGGAGGAAATACTGCAGACGTTGTTGACCGAAGCCGAGGCCATTATCAACCCGAAACCGTTGACACATGTTCCCGTGGAGACAGACTACGATGAGGCGTTGACCCCATTCCATTTTCTTCTCGGCGGGCCTTCAGGAGATCACCAGTTGCGGGCTTTGGACGATGCAGATCTATGCCGTAGAGCAGATTATAAGAAAGGACTCCGACTTGCCGACCACTTCTGGCAACGCTGGACCAAAGAAGTTTTGCCTACCCTCGCAGCTTGAAGGTCGGGGACCAGCACGGATGTTAAACTAGGAGATGTTGTTCAAGTAGTGGATGGATCGCTACCCCGCTCCTTCTGGCCTCGAGGCGAAGTCACTAAGGTCTACCCGGGTCGAGACGGAAGGGTACGGACGGTGGACATCTTAACAAAGGCGGACACATTGAAAAGGGCCACCCGTCTTCTAGTGCCGTTGGTTAGTGCCTGTACTAACGGTAATTAGTGCTGACACTGGGGGAGAGTGTTGGCGACGGACACTGGCCACCGGCACCTCTTTTTTTATATTCTATTTGTATTCCTTTTATGAGATTTATCTTTATAACAGTTGTAAAATATAACTTGTGGAGTGCTTAGTGTTATTTTTTATATTTCGTATTCTATTATACTGTAATGTTACATGACTTTAGCTATTATAACACACCGTTTGTTTGTTTACGTTGTAAATAATTCATTCATTAATCTTATGATACACGTAATGTTTTTGTTTTTGTTACTGTAATGACATACCTAGAGATTTCTATGGAATCGAGATGTAAACATAAATAATATGAGGCAATATTCAAATGGCGATATCAAAATTCCTTAGTGCATACTAATGTAATGACGTAGACAGATCGCCGTTTTTATCATTAACATGACATAAATAAAATATTTCACAAGAAAGAGAGAAAATTTCGAATCACGGACGCTTAATTAAGCAGGTACTTAAGTTCTTTTAACATTTCTGAGAATATTTAAAAAATAAAGATTTCAGTTCCTATAAAATATGATTTCAATAGGTCATTTTTTTTCTTTTTATGGCCGTTTTAAATAAAGTCTGAATTATAACCCAAACAACACAGAAGAACAATTAAATGAAGTGGTTTCCTCTAAGTTTACTCACTATACAACAACAACGAAAATCATAAATGTTTATACTCATGATAGTTTAAAGTTCCGTAAATAATAATAAAAATAATTACATTGATATTGACCAAATCACTCGTGTGTTGCTCCAGCTGGCGCGGGTGTTTTAGCGGTCAAGGGTTTGTGGTGGTGTGAGAAGGGTACAAATGTAAATCCCATGCCACACAGACATATTAAGAATCGCACTTTGTTTCCCTCATATTGTAGTGACCCTTATTACCTACCCACTGACTCTAATTCCCCCCGCCTCCCCTAAGTTGGGTACCTAAAAATGTTGTAAATAAAAAGTTATTTTAGACTATTTCATTAAAATATTTAGAAACGGAATTGAATAGGTAGCAGTTCTGGCTGTCACTGCACCCCTATTAATGATCTCAGTAAGTTCGTTGACGTAATATGATGATTCCCTTTCACTATGACCTTGCGATAAAAGCTCGTCACAGAAATGCTATTTAATAATTATCAGGACTATATGGTATTAAATATATGGAATATTAAAACCAGTCACTAGACTGCCGCGCCACCGTCATCTCATCTACATTTTGAAACCAGTTCCGCTACTTGGGGGCTTGTATTCCGTCAAACGCCACAGTTCTGATACAAAAGTAAGGTGTATTGGAAGAGGGGCTATATTCTCAGTAAACATTTTGCCGTCGCCGCAGCTGTGAACTAATACAAGTTTGGTGCCGATGTCTCGTCGATCGCAGCTTAAACGGTCTTGGGATGTGCCCGCATCAGCACTAGCTCGCAACACCCATAACTTGATCAGGAGCATCGTCGAGAACCTCCAAGTGGAGCCCAATCCTGACAAACAGCTAATAGCTCTTTCTGTTGGTAAGTAAAAAGTGATGGGTCAAATTATTAAATCCACGTCTGTGACATTAATTAATTATTTGATGTGAAAGTGCACATTACTGCTATTTAATATTTTTTTTTTCTTTCTATACAACAACACTGCAACACTGCGAAAGTTCCTAGATTTCTCATTTATTGAAACTTTCATTTCTTTTTATTTCCAAGCATTAGATACTTTGCAATATATAAAAAGTTAACAATATCAATAATCAAAACATTTGTAGGTACCGATTACCTAGCCTAAATCTGCTAATTCTTGTTTCATAAAATTAGTTCAAAAATAAATTGATCAAGTATTCTAATTAACTCGCAAAATTTGGCTAACGTTCAAGGTCAGCTTGAATAAAATTTATTATTATGTTAATAAAGCAATACAGGTACAGGTACCTAAGTATATCTGCTTATACCTTAGATTAAATTCCTTTAATCTAAGGATTATACCTAATATTTAATAGCATAATAATAAAATATGTGTATTTCAGGGGATCCTACTACTTTTGGGAATTTGAATCCACCAGAGCAAGTGATTCAAGCTGTAAGAGAGAGTATAGAATTGCATACTAGTCGAGGGTATGGGTCTATGGTGGGGCACTTGGACGCCAGGCAGGCGGTGGCAGAGTACAGCGCCCACCAGGGTCAGGTGACCGCAGACGACGTCATTCTGTGTAGCGGATGTTCCCATGCCATAGAACTGGCCATTACAGTTCTTGCAGATTCAGGGCAGAATGTTCTAGTTCCCCGACCAGGGTTCATGATATATAAGACAATAGCCGAAGGTTTAGGGATCGAGATTAAATATTACGATTTACTGGTAAGATTATTAAAAGTTTAAGTAGTTCTCAATGTGCCAATAAGTAAAAATATCAGAAAAAGTTTTAGCTAAATTGAGGTGTGCCTAAGCGCCAGTGAAATGTTATTGAAATAATTTTTCGCTGACTGTCGAAAATTAGTGAAAAGAGTATCCTAGAACGTAAAGCAGAAAGTGAGACTTGTTTGTATTGTGGATACGGTATCGCACTCCAAAATTCGAGACATGGGTCACGAGGTGTCTGGTTGTAAGTATTGGTTTGTAACTGGGTATGTGACACGATGTTATACAAGTTTCTAGATCGAAACGGGTTTCAACTTATTGTGAACTAAATTTGCATACCTACTTCTCATTTACGCATTAATTTCTTTGTAACTGCGTAGGAAAATCCTTGATAAAGGTTAGCTGTAGGAATATAAATAATATGAAATGTCTATATTATTTTCCAGCCCAACGAACAATGGAAAGTGGATTTAGAAGACTTAGAAAACCAAATAGATGATGACACAGCAGCGATAGTTGTCATCAATCCTTCCAATCCGTGTGGATCTGTTTACACAAAGGAGCATTTGAGCGATATTCTAGACGTCGCTTCCAGAAATTGTATTCCAGTCATTGCCGATGAGATATATGAGCATTTCGTTTTCTCTGGACATGAATTCACTGCTATGTCAGCTTTATCCAAAGATGTTCCCGTACTTACTTGTGGGGGACTTACCAAAAGGTTTCTTGTGCCTGGTTGGAGAATGGGATGGTTGATTATACACGACAGACAGAATATTTTCGGAAAAGATATTCGGAAAGGCATAAGCAACTTAGCAAGTAAAATACTCGGTCCCAGCACTTTAATACAGAGAGCTTTGCCGTCTATTTTAAAAGCAACACCACAAAGCTTTTTTGATGAAGTTGTTTTGTTTATTGAGGTAAGTGGATTCTGCGGTTCGGTTGGATCCAATCGACTTACCCTAACCGGTATTGCGAAATTAACATTTTATTTAGTATCATTGGTACTTTTTTTGTCTAGGTATTTTTCGAGTTAGGCAGTTTTAGCAGTTATTACATAATGGGCTGATTAATTATTTATTTTATGTTACCTATAGGGACATCTCGATCAGCCGTCATCTTAGCATTATTTCCTTTATCATCTCTCACACACTATCCATCGATTCTTCGGTCTTCCTTTCCTTCTAAGCCCATCTAGATTCACCTGCTATTTCACACGTTTATCAGCCCTTCTTATTACTTACCTACATGCCCGTCCGTACCTACCATGTTAGTCGTTTACTTCTCATTCTTTCTGCCACTGGTGCTACTTTCAGTCTGTGTCTCTAATATATTCATTTTTCATATAGGTTAATCCATAGTGATCATTGATGGACATATAAAAAAAATTACGATATTAATTATAAGTAATCGAGAGTATCGTGCCAAATTTATTAAAAAAAAACCGGACAAGGGCGAGTCGGATTCGCCCACCGAGGGTTCCGTAGAAATTTGTAGTTACAACATATTATAAATAGTTCAAGAATAGAGTCTCGCAGTTTTTTTCGAGCTTTTCCCAAGATTCAGTTTCCAAAACCTTATTGTGTTTTATAATTGTGGTTATACTAACAGTTCATACCTAAATTAGTTAGGAAACATATTAAAGTTGTTTTTCACTTAAACAAATTTAAGCCAGATTTGTAAGTTGTGACTGAAAAAAGAATGAATAGTATCGCATTATACAGACAACAGCACGTTGGGTTACCATAAACTGTCAAATTTTCCCAATCGACTATGCACTTTATATTGAATAGTCTTAGGTTGAAAATCGTTTGGAGAAATTTTACAGTTTTGTATAGCCCGACGTGCTGTTGACTGTACATCAAAGTGCCATGTAGAATTGTCGGGGTTCGGTTCAGCGCAATCTATTAGCGACGTTGCGAACCTAACACCTTGAGAGTGTCGAAATATAAGTTTTTGCGGCATAAAGGGCCGTATCTTTTTTTCCGTTAACTTAGAAGTTTGAGTTTTTCACAGTTTCACGGGACCGAAGATTTGAATTTAAGGTTTTAATTTCAACTCGATATTTCCACTCGTTCCCGAGATAAAGGGTCCTGACAGACAGACGGACAATAAAATGATCCTATAAGGGTTCCGTTTTTTCCTTTTGAGATACGGAACCCTAAAATCTAACTGGCTGTGTTTTTTCATTAAAATCATTAGCTTTGGTTCTAAATATTTTGTAGTTTTCCATTCATCAACTTCCACACTTACAAAAACTGTATAGCTAAATAAGACAAGCAAGCATGGTTTAGGTTTTTTCAAAATAACGCTGGAAAAGAAGTTCGGAGAACTTTGTATAAAATTGTACTATTAATAAATTATTAGTTAATTTATAACAATCACTGTAATGTAACCAAGCACCATTATGCTAATAGTGATGATTATAGAGCGTCTCAGCCAAGTTTCAGTCATCTCATCACAGACCCAAATCCGCCCAGTGTTGCCATAGGCATCGATAACATTCATACCACATAAGTTGTCATTGCTAATTTTAGCCGTCTTGGTTTTGGTTGGGTGAATTCAATGGTACAGATTTTTAAACAGTTTGTCTGAATAGACTGTGAGAGAGGATCTGTGAGTAGTGCAGTCTACTAATCTCATAAAAGTTTAAGTCGTAGACGATGAACGATGCACCGGTGGGACGGAAAGCTCCGCGGGCACAGATAGCAGCTTCCCGCGAAAGTTCGCGATTTTGTGAATATAATAGAATGGAATAGGATGGTCAGATGGTAGCGGGGGTTCAAACCTGTTCAAAGTTAAAGTCAAAATTTCTTTATTCGTTTAGGTATCTGCAATTTGTACACTAAAGAAAGCCAACTTTGATGTCATCGGTTCAAGAAAAGTCTACCAGGAAGTCTTGTTCTGAGATTCATTACCTCTGAGTCCCACATTACCCACATAACCCTTCAGTTTCTCCAAGGTTGATGCGTGTCACCTGTACGTTGAAAAAAAGGATGTGACATAAAACTGAATAGTAGTCCGTTTCGGCGACAGAACATTTTTATTTTGTTTCTATGTATGTATGTGTGTTAGGAGCTTTGCACACGCCGCGTCCTAATATGCGTTGCTCTGCAGAGAGAGAGAGAGAGAGAGAGAGAGACGCGGTGCGGCGCGGTTTATCGGCAATACTTTTGGCACTTCGTGTTGACGTTAGTACCTACTGATGTAGCGCGGTCCGGGTGGTAACCCCCCCGCGCCGCGTTTGATGAATGGTGGGTGCTCCATATACACGCATACAAATTCACCAAACTTGTTAATTATTGATCTGAGTTGTTAGTATTGTTCCCTGTGCTTTTCTTTCTTCAGGAGTAGATTTCATAATACTTAACTGAAATTTTACAGACACAAGCAAAACTTGCCTACGAGGAGCTGCGTCGAGTGCCTGGTCTACGACCGATTATGCCACAGGGGGCCATGTATATGATGATCGAGATTAAAATGCCAATGTTTCCAGAGTTCAAAAGCGAACTTCAGTTTGTAGAGCGCTTGGTTTCTGAGCAATCTGTGTTTTGTCTGCCTGGGGAGGTAAGGGATTATCACGGTACCATGTTTTCTTTATACTTAATAACATTATCTTTTATCATCAGGGAACTGCAGCCCACAGATATCTAGAGGATAATGATATACTTATAGATTTGTATATAATGTGATGAATATTGATAAAATTAAACATTAGATGGGTAACACATTTTGCTGTCCCTGCATCATGCTTCTCATGAACCTAATAATTTGGATTGCAAATTATTGGGTTCATGAGAAGAGCTAGGTACTATTATTTATTTTTCAGGAGAGGAAGTGCTGTTATTCGAATATTACGGAAGCTATTTCATAATTGATTTCATCTGTCTACATTTTGTGATGTTTTAGCACTGTGCATGGCTATAGATAACATTACCGTGGCATGTCCACCGATAGACCAACTCACCGGCCTAATCGCTAACTTTTTTTGACAGATGAAAGTGATAATCACCACCTGAATTACATAGGTATCCATTGCTGTTTTTACACCACAAGTCGCTGTGCCATAATAGCGTGTGCCACTTTCATCTGTCAAAAAGTAGTGCTCCTAGCAGAGTAGATAACAAGTGCTCCTGTATCCTCCGGGAATACCCCTAAGGCTTGAAGGCCTTTTGTGGGAAAGTTTCGGTGACGGCATAGCCACTTCTTCGAAGCATCTCCGGGCTACCCGACCCGATATTGGTGGGTCAGGTTAACGACGGATCTCTGGGATTACCCTGGGGTACTATGACAATCCGGCATATCAGACAGGGGCAGCAAGTTTAAAATTGGAATATCATACTAAATAAACCATTTTTTTTTCAGTGCTTTTGTTACCCAAATTACATGCGTATCGTGCTAACGGTACCCGAGGAGATTTTAAGAGAAGCATGCCAGAGGATATCAATTTTCTGTCAAGACCACATCGTCACTAGGGATAAAATAAAAGAAATCGAAGATAATGAAGTAACTTTGCCAAAAGAACCTTGTGAAGTTATTAATATGCAATGAATAATGTTCACTTCAAAGACACGCTTAGAATGTTTTACTTAGGTAATAAAGAAAAGATAGACTGGCTCTAATGTGATAAGGGCCCACTGTGAAAATCAGGTTTTCTTTTTATGAGTCTCCCAGTGTTAGTGCTTAATAATAGTAGGTAATAGATTAGTCATTCGAAAGTAAAACCCAAACGAATGATTTCTTTGCTACGTTGTTTTTTTATATGAAAGGTGTGGAAGTTATTTGTTTGAAGATTCGTAATCGTTGTGAAAAGCGTATTTTTATTTACATGTTAAATTATATACAACAATATTACGATAGCTATTTACTTTTATTAAAATAAAAAACTACGTTACCAAAAAATAGTTTTATTTCAAATATTACTTAGCTCATCTAAATAACTACAGTCTTGGTATCTTGGTTGAGTGATCGATCACTAATGTTGCTCGCTTAAAGAGGTCCCGGTTAGTATGGCTCCAGCCAGACCTACGGTCATTCTGTTTTACCTAGAAAAGACAATAAAACTGGATCGGCACAGACAGCCTGTTTTCAACCCGGCGCCGGTGCCGCCGGAGAATTTGCTTCATTCAGTTCAGTACCTACGCCGCACAGAGTACCTACCTACGTTTGTTGATATTTAACCTTTCTAACCCTGTGCAACATTTGCAATTTTTTTTAATACCAAAAAATAAAAATCATTTCCCAGCAATATATTTTTTCAAATATGTCTTATTTTGATGTATAGAATACATGGTTCTCGTTTGACTGTTCATGTCTCTTACACCCAGATATGAAAAACTAAATTTAACAATACCTTTATTTTACTCTGTTTTATCCAAGAACTGATAAATCTCAACTTAATTGTTTATTAATTCATCCTAAATGAGGAGTGCCAATAAGGTAAACCTAAATAAATCAGTGTTATGAATAATCATGCTAAGTTAAACCTCAGTTTCACCCAAGAAGGTTGTAGGTATACAACCTTCTTGGTTTCACCTATAGGGTATACGCGGTTCATGGGTTCGATTTAGTGAAATGACCATAATTGACCAATCATGTACCTACCACCTACCTACACAGCAGCGGCGCGGCAGTGGTGTGTTTTGAGGTAAAAAATGGAGTCTCTCAACACGTGTTTATTACAGCAAGAACTCGGGAGTAACTCAGACTTCTCACTCAGGCGACCTTCTCACTTGCGTTCTCGACTCGAATGGATGACTTTGACCGTGCAGCGGTTTGGTATTTACAGTGGCATGGCGTCTGGATGTCTATCTTTGTTACAAAAATTCAAAATTGCTTCGGAGCGAATTTAGTTTTTTTGTTGCATAAGCATCCGTGTTGATGATCAGTTATGAGAAATCATTGGAATAAAAGTTTTGTGGTGTGTACGACATTGAGAATTTTATAGTGGGATTTCCACCTCATCAGTCACCATCATGAGGTCTGTACCATGCATCTCTCGCCAAGCACTCCCTAGATGCATTTAAATCTGTGGCACCCACATTTTTTTTGCAAAAATCAAGAATGGAGATATGAAACTGAAGACTTGGCTGTATGAGCTAGATCCCTTTGCTGTCCCGTAACAGAAAAAATTGAAGAAAAAAAATTGGTTGTCTGTAAAGTCGGTTTACACTTCTCTGTCTACGGTTTACTGCAAGTTTACTGCAGCATACGTAGTATCCTAGTCTGTGCTGCAGCAGCTAGCACGGGACGGACTAGGGAGAGACTAATTTGTCCCCAGTGACAAAATTCTCCCGGCAGTGCTGCCAATCTAAGCGGAATATAGAGCGAATGATTGAACTCGTTCTTTTGCATCGACAACGCTACCAAAATAGAAATACATAGCAACTGGCTTAATAGAGTGGAATCTATTGACTTTTAAAATTGTTAAGATAAATACAAAATTGACGTGTTTATCTATTTGGGGTGCGTTCCAAAACGATTTCAATTTACTTGGGGTAGCGTCCAAAAGGCTCACTATTGGTCGTTATATAAGAAGCGCTTTCACCATTGGTTAGTTTTGTTATACTATAGTTATTTTACACCAATTATAAAAAAACCTCGCTTTCTAACGCTGTCTACTGGCTTCACCAGGTTTTGGAACGCAACCTTGATCAGTTCATGTAAATAAAAGTTTCATATTACTAATCAATTACTATCATTTTGAATTTCGTTACAGACATGAATTACGAATTTCTCTAAACATTATGCCATTCTACTTGGAGTATATTCACGTGTTTTATATTATTTTATTTTTTCATAAGAGTTAGAAGCACTGCCATTTCCAGAGATCTTGCATTTTTTTATTTTTCTGCATTTTTCACTTTTTTTGTAGAGCCATTTCCTTGCTAACTCTATAATTGTGGAGGCACTCACTCTCGGCAACTCAAAGGAATTTGACGAATTTCGTATTAATTCGACCGAGTGATCAACTTCTTGAGAAAGTAATAAATTAAAATAGCCTCGGGACATGATAGCCAATTAACTTATAAAGTTGACACTTCTAGATAAATAGAGACACTACCTATAGATTCATCATAAAGGAAATCACAAAGATTCAACTTTGTCCCCACCTAAATATCTCGTTGACAAATTTCTCTTCTTGAAATGTCAAAAGTGGAAATATGTCCTCCTTAGAAGTGACGCCGTGCTAGGGAAGTGGAGAAACAGTCCCCTTATTATGTCAAAAAGGGAAAAAACTATTTTGTCCCCAAATGCCATGCTAACTCCCGTGGAGAAACAAATTTTGTCTCCTGTCAAATGGTGGAGAGAGATTTTGTCCACGCCCCGTGCTAGGCCTGCATATTTCCACTTTTGTCATTTCAAGAAGAGAAATTTGTCACCGATATATTTAGGTGGGGACAAAGTTGAGTCTTTGTGATTTCATTTAAGATTAATCTTTTAGTAGTGCCTCTATTTATCTAGAAGTGTCAACTTTATAAGTTATTTGGCTATCGTGTACCGAGGCTATTTTAATTTATTACTTTGTCAAGAAGTTGAGGAAGATAAATCGTCAAATTAAACGAAATTCGTCAAATTCCTTTGAATTGCCCGAGAGTGAGTTCCTCCACATTAATTATAGAGTTAGCAAGGAAATGGCTCTGCAAAAAAATAAAAAATGCAGAAAAAAAAATATGGAAAATCTCTAGAAATGGCAGTGCTTCTAACTATTATGAAAAAATAAAGTACCTAATATAAATATACTCCAAGTAGAATGGCATAATGTTTAGTGAAATTTGTAATTCATGTCTATAACAAAATTCAAAATGATAGTACCTAAGTATTATGAAACTTTCATTTACATGAACCGATCAAGGATGCGTTCCAAAAGCAGGTGAAGCCAAGTAGACAGCGTTAGAAAGCAAGTTTTTTTTCTAATTGGTGTAAAATAATTATATTTTAAGAAAACTAACCAATGGAGAAAGCGCTTCTTAAATAACGACCAATAGTGAGCCTTTTGAACTGTACCCCGAGTAAATTGAAATCGTTTTGAAACGCACCCCAAATAAATAACAACTGTCAACAAAACACGTCAAATTTGTATTTATCTTAACAATTTTAAAAGTTAATAGATTCCACTCTAATAAGCCAGTTGCTATGTATTTCTATTTTGGTAGCGTTGTCGATGCTAAAGAACGAGTTTAATCATTCGCTCTATATTCCGCTTAGATTGGCAGCACTGCCGGGAGAATTTTGTCACTGGGGACAAATTAGTCTCTCCCTATTGCCATGCTAGCTCTAGGGAAAGACAAGGAGGGAGAGAGTAAAATTTGTCCTCTCCCCGGGGAGATTTCTCCACGTCCCGTGCTAGGCCTGCTGACGATAGTTGAACGTGACAACGTCTTAAGAAAATACTGATGGAATGGTAGCATTTTTCAAAAGAAAAATTTAATTTCATTTGTTTAATAGATTTCGCATTATAGTATGTATAAACTTTTAATAAAATCTCTTTGGCTATACTATTTGTGTCTGGCCGGTTTTGGTATTATTGAAAGTTTAAATTTTAAAGAACATAATTCCAAATTCAAATTAGAGCATTAGATTCAGAGCGAGGTAACGCCGCATGACGTCATGTTTTTTCGTGCGTGCAGCCGGCTCTATCGTTATAAGACGTTGTCACGTCAAAAATTCGGAGTGTTTGGCGGGAAACAATGGCGTCTGGATGTCGATCTTTATTTCGATAATTCAAAATTGCTTCAGAGTGGATTTTGTGCAGTGAAAGTGGTGTCGCTTAGTTGCATATGCATCCGTGATGACGAACAGTTATGAGGAATCATTAAAATAAACGTTTTGTGTATGTGGCGTTGAGAATTGTATAGTGGTTGGAAATCCCACTTTACAATTTTCATCAGTCACCATTATGAGGTCTGTACCATGCATTTCTCGCCAAGCACTCCCTAGATGCATTAAAAAGTGTGGCACCCACATTTTAATGCAAAAATCAAGAAAGAAGATGAAACTGAAGACTTGGCTGTATGGGCTAGATCCCTTTGCCGTCCCGTAACAGGGAAAATTTACCCCCGTTCATACGTCACTGTCCGTGCGCGGCACGTCAGTGTCATTGTCATTGTTATGTCTAATTAATCCAGGAAGAATTAATCTGTGATTTAGCCAGCCACATTAATTTAATTAATAACTGGTCAGTTAAACAGAAAAGCATAAGTCTAATAACATCGCGAAAAATAATTGTTACATACACAAAGTCTATCAGTATTCTATTAACTATTGTTACACTTACAATGTCTCAGATCAAAACTAACAAGAAGTTCAAATGGGCTATGGATTTCAATCAGAAGTAAGTAGCATTACTGAATGGCCTGCTTGCATGCACCCAATTTATTAGAAATAAAACGTACCTATTCACATATAATTTTCTTTTCAGGAACAGAAACTCAACGGATTTACCTTATCCGCCAGGATATAGCCAATCGGCCAATGCAAACCACACTGAAACTTCAAAAGACACAGATTCCAATCTACTCCTCATCAAAAAACTGTGGGATGTGGCCTTAGGCCCACTGAAGCAGGTGCCAATGAATCTATTTATTATGTACATGGCAGGAAATTCTATCTCTATATTTCCAATAATGATGGTGGGAATGCTAATTGTACGGCCTGTCAAAGCATTATTCACTACTCAGAGTACATTCAAAATGGTTGAAGGAACTCAAGCAGCTGGTCAGAAGTTTGTATATTTTATTGGGAACATTGTGAATATATTGCTTGCTCTATACAAGTGTCAAAGTATGGGCTTGTTACCTACTCATTCAAGTGATTGGTTAGCATTTGAAGAACCTCAAACAAGAGTTGAACATATTGGTGGGGGATTTTCACTATTGTAAATAAAAAAAGCACTGGTCTTATTCAATTACTAATTTATTTAGATTATCATTGTATATGTCTAATATATGATATTTACAGTCACAAATCAGTTTTTACTTCCCAATTTACACAAGCTACTAAGATTCATTAACAATCCTTGCCACCTTTCTTTCCATCATTAATATCCCCCATTTTCTCCTTGAAGTAAGCTTGTGCTTTTTCGAACAATACCTTTGGATCTTCAACTTTGTCAATCTGGAAAAAGGAAAGTAAAAATTAATTAATTGATAAATAGGTACAGTCAACAGCACGTCGGGCTATACAAAACTGTCAAATTTCTCCAAACGATTTTCAACCTAAGATTATTCAATTTTAAATGCATAATCTATTGGCAAAATTTGACAGCTTGTGGTAACCCAATGTGCTGTTGTCTGTACCAAGCTTTTATTTAATATTACTTAGTAGCCAAACTAGTAAATTGTACTGAAATTATAAAATACTGGGTAAACTATTTCTTAATATTACAAAAATAATTCCTGGCTAAAGGTTAGCAATAAATAAAAATAAAAAAGGACTAACCATTTCTTTCTATCCAATGATGTGTCACATTCCTTTGTTTTCTTACAAACAAGTTGTACAGCATCCTGGATAGGAAGAGAATACACTCAATAAAGCAGTAAAGGTAGGTAACTCAAGTTAAAAGAGTGAACATAATCATGACACAGCAAAAGAGGCCATACCAAAGGGAAACATTAAATAACCAGGAATTGTTTTTGTTCGAAAATTATGTGATAAATAATTTGGATGACCATAATAAATTTTAGCATGGCCTCCTTTGTGAAATGAACTTATTAACAACATGAAATTACCTTACTTAACATACCTGATAATTTTGAGCTATATAAACTCCTGTGTATATACCAGCACCAAATACTATCTGCAAATAAAATAGTGAATTTATTGTCATAATAATGAAGTGTGGATGTAATATGGGAAATAATTTTAGCTATTCCATAAGTATAATCTTGAAACATCTTTTATGAGTACTATGCCCTTAACCACTGGAATGTTAAAGTATTTCGATCTCAGGTTTATGATAGATGATGACTCCTTTCTCTTAATTATGGCTTAACGGTAAGCATTTAGCCAATATCCAGTGAAAGTACTATTATAGCATAGAAATTTTACAGTAGATGAGTTTAAAGTGGAGTCTCACAACAAGTGTTTTTATTACAAGAACTCGGCTGAATCCTTATATGGTCTTACGTAAATTGTCTGTCACTTTTTCCTTATTTCTTTATGTATCTTTATAATAATTTACCCAAGATGCAATTAGGATTATGCCCCATGTCTCATCATAGGTGCAGAGACATGGGGCAGATTCTCATCGGAACAGACAGCTATAATTCTACTAAATGTGAGAAGAATAACTTACAGAGTTTTTAGTCACTGAAAAAATTAAACCCATTTTAGGTAGAAACTTCTAAACTAGATTACTTTTTAACCTGGCATTTTAAAATTGTATTTAGAATTTTGACATGTAAGCAACTTCTAAAAAATAAATTCACAACTGACATTTCTGAATGTCAGCTTGGCACTCTAATTTTAAATATATTTTTTTCTTATAAGATATGGAAAATTCTTGCCACTCTTATAATAAAAGTACAGACAACAGCACGTTGGGTTACCACAAACTGTCAAATTTTCCTAATCGATTATGTACTTTATATTGAATGGTCTTAGGTTGAAAATCGTTTGGAGAAATTTGACAGTTTTGTATAGCCCGACGTGCTGTTGACTGTACATAAAGATCACAGATCATGTACTTTACTTAAATGATCTGAGATTCTTATGTTATATAGAATGTAGGTATTAATAATTGGTAATAATAATAAAACAGGTACTTTAGACAGTACATGATAACTGTAATAACTTAGTTAAAATTGTACACAAATAACCTTGTGAATAAAACAAAGAAAAAATGCACTTGGTAGACTTGGTACCATATTTTCTTTATGAGAATGAAGATAACTTTAGACCTTGGCATTGACCGCCGGAATAGTCAATACTACATTAATTTTGAAATAATTATGGTTGTGTAATAGGTACTTACCAGAGTTTTGATCATTTTTGACATTCAAACTGCGAAACTATCAAATAAAAGTTTAAAATCAAGAATTGTTTCCGAAAATTGTGGTGGTATTGGTTATGTCAAATTTTGACTTTGACATTGACAATGACTGACATTGATATATTTTTTTTTGGTTAATTTTTCCCTGTTACGTGACGGCAAAGGGATCTAGCCCATACAGCCAAGTCTTTAGTTTCATCTTCTTTCTTGATTTTTGCATTAAAATGTGGGTGCCACACTTTTTAATGCATCTAGGGAGTGCTTGGCGAGAAATGTATGGTACAGACCTCATGATGGTGACTGATGAGAATTGTATAATGGGATTTCCAACCACTATACAATTCTCCACTCCACATACACAAAACCTTTATTTCAATGATTCCTCATAACTGTTCGTCAACACGGATGCTTATGCAACAAAACGACACCACTTTCACTGCACAAAATCCACTCCGAAGCAATTTTGAATTATCGAAATAAAGATCGACATCCAGACGCCATTGTTTCCTGCCAAACACTCTCTGACATTGATATAATAGACAACTCTTTTAAATTCTCATTTTTAAAGGGAAGAGGGATGTAACATATACAGCCATGTCTTCAGTATTGTATTTATATTCTTTCTTGAAGTTTGTATTGAAATGTAGGTGCCACACATTTTAATACATCTAGCTAGGGAGTACTTGGCGAGAAATGCATTACAGACCACACGATGGTGACATATGAGGTGGTAACTCCAATATAAAATTCTTAACGTCATTCAGAGCACATCTACTTAATATATTATATAAATTACGTGTCACGTTGTTTGTCCCCGATGAAACTACTCAACCGATTTTAATCAAATTTGTCGGTACACCGTGTGCAGTTTGATCCAACTTGAGAAATAGGATAGTTTTTATCTTGATAAGTAGTGATATTTTTTTTTACTGCAGATACAATGTTATAGGTCATGTCATGTAGTACGAAATTACATGATAGCTAGTAGCCTATATTTTTATGATTCATAATAATTGATTGGCAGCACGGATGTTTCTGCATCAAAGAACACAACTTTCACTGCAGAAAATCCATTCGGATTGGTCGACGTGCACCCTTCGTTGTGCACGTCGTATCATGGAGGTATTCTTACAGTACTGTCGCCATGCCGTGTGTCGTATAAAGAAACTATATAATATATTCTGTGTTACCAATTAATGTGAGTAAATAATAACTATGTAAATTCCATAACAATTATATTCATTGTAATTTGGCTTTAGTCTCTGATTAATTTAATCTGCTTCGCATCTGATACCCACGGCAGGACGAATAGTGGAACATACACCCAATGCTCCCATGTCCCTTATTCCCATCCTTGAATAGTAGTGTATCAAGTCTCTCCCTCTCTGAGTTGCCTTTTCTCTGCTCCCACCTGTAATGTTAAAGTACTCATTAGCCTTGAGTCACTAAGCATTCTAGGAAATATCTACATATATATCATGACATTGAATCGATGCTTATACTCCTTGCTCTGTGACAAGGACAATGACAATGTTCTACCTAATTATGTCATTACATGGATAACAGTGGGGTTCTCAAGGTCCCCTTATATGACATTGATAACAGTGGGGTTCTCAAGGTCCCCTTATATGACAGTGACGGTTAGCAGTGGGGTTCTCAAGGTCCCCTTATATGACATGGATAACAGTGGGGTTCTCAAGGTCCCCTTATATGACAGTGACGGTTAGCAGTGGGGTTCTCAAGGTCCCCTTATATGACATGGATAACAGTGGGGTTCTCAAGGTCCCCTTATATGACAGTGACGGTTAGCAGTGGGGTTCTCAAGGTCCCCTTATATGACATGGATAACAGTGGGGTTCTCAAGGTCCCCTTATATGACAGTTACGGATAGCAGTGGGGTTCTCAAGGTCCCCTTATATGACAGTGTATCTACTCCTAGATTCTGTCCCACGGCCTGAAGCTATCAGACACAACACATTAAGTAAGCATGTAAGTAACGACCCGGCTTGCGCCCTCAACGCAAGCCTGTCATGGGGAGCCCGGTTGGTACCAACAAGCCAGGTCCCCCGCGCAACCCTTTAGCGCTCATTGGGTATATAAATTAGTGAGCTCACATACTCAACGAGAATCAATACCATAGTCCCGGGCCCGGCACGTTGCTAGTTACATATCTGAACAAGTTATCTCTAAGGTAATATTGTAATCGTCATAGTCACCAAATTAGAATATTAATTAGCCTAGAATACTTAGCTGACATAGAATCTCTCTCGCAGTGGCAACAGGCACACAGCTGACGGCAGCACGACGAGATGCACTTTATTTAATTAAGCTAAAGTTATGTTAAAGTTCGATTGACAAGTGAATTTTACTTTTGACAGATAAATTGGCGCAAAGCGTTCTTTCAGTGTTGCCAGTAATATTAATATATTTACCTATGTGAGATTTCGCGACTGTCTGTCGCGACAAGTACAGATATTTCGTCGCGGTAGACACCTGTCCACTAAAACTAGAAACCCTCTACGGGATATATTTTTTAAGTAATTTATGGTTGCAGTGCCCCTACGGGGTATCACAGGAACTACAGCCTATGTATAAGACCCTTGTGGATGTTATGTGATACGCAATAAAGATTTTGATTTGATTTGATTTGGAATTTTGCCCTGTGGCTAGAAGACCCACCAACAAGAAGTTTATATTTTACACCAAAGTTCACGTCTTTTTAAAAATGTCAGGTGAAGCTTTTAGGTCGCAGCACACTGATCAGCTTGAAAAGGTAATGTAACCGTATCAGCTTTCGCCTCGCCGTCCACCAGGCATCAAATATACGTAAGTAATAGCACGTAAGCACGCACTAATCACGTGACAGCGGCGGCGAGGTGCCTTTTTAAGCAGTTTAAAACTAATACGAGCGCAACACGTTAAGGTGTTGTGAATGAATGCAGTTCGGCAAAAGTATGTGTACCTATATTATAGGCAGGCCACGGGAGGGGTGAGAGATGTAACCGTAGACGAAGACGAAGAGGCTCGCGTACAAAGAGCCGTCAGTGCGGTACGGACATACGTAAGCGCGTGGACGACAAGCCATAAGCGCGGGAACTACAAGTTGACCACTCATCGCATCGCCGTTCGTGAGCTTCGATATCGTAACGTTGCTGATTAGTGTGCGATGCACTATGGAGTTTCATACAAATAATACTAAACGGCTCGAGTTGAAATGAAATGAAATGAAAATTATCTTTATTTAAATGGACTTTGTTAAATACTTTTAAATCGTCAAAAGCCCTACCACCATTTCGGGACGAATGCTGATCGGTTTCCGAGTAGATAAGTGTGGTATGACTTTAAAGGCCTTTTGTGGCGAAATCGTTGGTATCACACCTCCGCCGCCTAACCATAGCAGCGAAACCAATAGTTTCGTCATGACTTGTCCGTTGTAAGACAAGCGAAAAAGGGGCGAAACTGCCTGTTTTAACGCATACATACATTTGACCAAGAGTAAAATTGGAAGCCACACTAGCAATAACAAAGTGAAGACAAAACATTGTCCTTGAAACCGCTTTCTTCATATTTGTCCCTTTCTAACCTCTAGAGCACACGTATTAGACGGTCACGAGGCCGTCTAATACGTCATACATACATACATATTAACTTGTGCGGAGAGTTAGAAAGAGACAGATAGGAAGCGGAAACATTCAAACAAATGTTACTTGGGGTCAAAAAAAGTTATCTTCACTTTTTTATCGGTAGTGTCGTTTCCAGTTTTACCAATAAAACATAAAACTCTCTCGCTACGCATTTGACTACGATTCTATCTCTTTCTCTCGTGATTTCGCCGATCATCCTCGGACGCCGTCTTTAAGATCATTAGCCTGCTGCCTTACCATTTAACTGCCTGACCTGCCTGTAGACTGAAAGGTCTCTGCTCGGCGTGACTCGGGTGTTGTATGGTGGTCAACGAATTATTAATTCTCGCATCAATCGCTGGCCAAGTGCGGGTTGGTTTAAAAAAAACTCAAAAACATATATTAAATCAAAATAAAAAGTGAAAAATAACTTTTTAAAAAGACATAATTCCAAAAATCCGTTATAATCTCCAGGTTGAATTGTTTTTACGATTACAAGACTTCCTCTATTCTACGTATACGAGAAAGTAAAAGCTTACACTACGGGTACTGTTCTGGTTGTCGGCATTTATTTGTTGGTTCAGCGGTTTGTTGAGGCTATACCTAGTTACTTTTTGGATTTGATGTACTATTTTAAGACAACATTGCTTATACTACGAGATATGGCTTTTCGTGTTATGAAATGTTAAACTTTGCTTTTGGGATTATGAGCGTGATAGATGGTGATAGCACAGAACATAGGTATAAGAGGTACCTATGTTCCGTGCTATCACCATCTACGTTCTGTGGGTGATAGTAATGTTTGACGCCGTCTTGGGAGAGTGGTCAGTGTAGCTGCCACAGATATATCAATCTAAGCTGCCTACACATCAATCGGTCCTGGTTCGAGTCCTGGTTACGGCAATTAATGTTTGTGTGATGAAAACGAATATTTTTTGACGAGTCATGGTTGTTTATACATTTATTTATAAAAATCTCTAAAAATTATTATGTACTTATATAAAAAAAAAAATGTCCGTTATCTAGTACCCGTAACACAAGTTCTTAATGATACTTAATTTGGGCTAGATAATTGGTGTGAGCGTGGAAATATATTATATTATTATATTCTCTAGTGGCCTTTACGACACCCATGAGTATGTATAAAAACCACTGTGTGAGTATATTACCTAGCCATTTTTTAAACACTGGGTTATGTAATCATAAGGAACCTTAGTAAAATGCTATGCAATTAATAAATAATAAAAAAATGCTTTTATTAGGTAATAATACAATTTAATTTATTCTGAAAATATTTCACATTCGGTACCTATCTTAAAACTACTATTTACAATTTCAATTCATAATAATTATTCATAACACACTTAGCAATAAAATCTCTTATTATTATGGAACGTAATCAAACTATCTTCTATAGTTAAATTAATTTATTGGTAATGGGTCATTATATGAGTGGAGTAGTACCTATGTATAAGTTTCATAATTAAAAAATCGTTGGTTGTGTTAATTATAAAATATCTTTGTTCTTGTAGGTAATTTTGTAATTGTAATTAAATTGTATATTTATATGTATAGGGACTTTAATATATTATGTTTATGTTACAGTCAAAACTTTTAATCCGTTTTGACCAGTCGAAACCATTATTAAATAAAGGTTCATGGTTATTTTTAGGACAAAGCGGTGAGATTTTGGGATGAAATAATTGTTTTTTTTTACTGACTTGCTGTGGTTGTTATTTACAGCGTCACCGGGGCTTGAACATTCCGAAAATACTGAGTTAATTTAAAAATGATTTAACCCGGCCATAAGTAGTTTTGACTGTATTTTTAAAGACATGCATTATGCTTGAAATTATCACGTACAATGCGCACTGCACAGATTTACCCGAATTTTTACAGAATATAAATCATTTCTAAATAACAAAATACTTCTGCTCTCAAATTCAGTTAGGTAAGCATATTTAAGAATTCCTGATATTGTAAAATATTGTATACCATTATTTCATTGGGATTGGACGTTTTTCAAATTCCTTTTTTTACATAGATCTTATAAATACATATATTAAGTTGTATGGAATGGTATTTACTAGAATATGTAGTATATTTGTAATACTTAGTAACATAAACTTCCCATTGAGCATGGAATACCCTGTAAAAACTGTTTTCTTTATAAATAAAAAATAACTCAAAAGCTGATATCGGTAACTAAGAGGCTTATTTTGTTTAATAACAAATAAAAGCGTTCATAGAACAAAATGGTATCTACACAATCAATTCTCGAAGTTTTGTCTGTCTTATTATGAACTGAGGTCTTGCCAGAGCCGATACATTTCAATACTTAGGTACATTTTTCATTTATGTATAATCTTACAAAAAATGTGAATAAGGAACGTTTGAATACTTAAAATAAATACTTAACATCTAACAACCTTTTCAGACATTTACAAAATGTATGTTTTTTTTTTCAATACATTCACTTATAATTTTATTAATACCACAGATAAATACGAAACAGGTCGGCGCTGTTATTACAAGTCTATTCGATTAAACAACCATGAGTTTTATCACATTGAACATGTACTAGAAAAACACAACTGGTTAGTTCATTGTTCTGCATTTCTAAAGAGGTATTGTATAGAATCTTCATGTAACGCGATTAGTAACATTATGATTCCACCTGCGAGAATGCCTAAAACTGCTAAAAGTAAGTTCATGGCTTTGCCATGATTGTTTTCGTTTATTTCGGGCACTAAATCTGCTAAAGCTATATAGAAGAAAGTTCCTGCCGTCGCGGCATATATCCACTGGGATGCCGATTCGTGATCTTCTGCTAGCCAGATTCCACCCGCCATGCCCATAAAGCTAAGAACAGAAGATAGTAAGTTGTAATATAACGCTCGCTTTATTGTCATCCCAGAGCGGAGCAGGACGGCAAAGTCTCCGAGCTCATGTGGCAGTTCGTGACAAAACACGGCGAGCGCAGTCGCGAATCCGGTCACAGGATCCCCACTGAATGCTGCGCCAATCGCCAGTCCATCCGTTAGGTTGTGTAAACCATCCCCGACAATCACCATAAGCGCGGTTGATGTCATCGGTCGCTCCACAGGCGGCGGAGGAGAACCTGGCATCATTGCTCCTAATTCTATCGGTTCGATTTGTTTACTCGATTCGGTTTTCATGTCTACTACAGTCATGCTGGGTGAGTGATCGTGGGAATGTCCATGGCCGCCGTTAATGGTTTGCATAACAGCTTCGACAGTATAAAATAGTAAGATAGTCAGAAACGTGACGCTGCATTTCAGTACAACTTCCGTTTCTTCTTGAGGTTCAGACGACGAACCATGCGATTTGAGCGCATGAGGCAAAAGATGTAACAAGGCATCTCCGCAAAGAGTTCCCACTGCTACAGCCACTAGAAAGTGGAGAACTTGGCTAAATAGGGCGGATTTAAGTAATGGTACGATGGCCACTCCCATGAGGCCTGTAGCGCTTATCACCAAGATGCTCAAAGTAGCATAAATCCAAGCTGGAAGTAAAAAAATATTTTAATTAGTTAGCGAATATAAAATTAAATATTGTAGATGAATTATGTAATATAAAAACTTACTCCAATATCTTTCTATTTTCGGTGTGGGCACTTCTGATTTATAGCAGGATCTTTGATCTAATTGATACACAAGTGCAGGGCACATCTCTACAAATGTTTTCGGTTCTATAGTAATTACGCCTGGCTCGTTCTCTATCCCGTACACCTTCAATATATCTCTCGGTGACATGCATGACTTCAGAAACGGTTCTCCTGTAAAAAATGAAAAGAAATTCAACACACTAGCTATGGTATCATTTTCTAACGACAGCAATAAAAACATTTACATCGTATCGATGTAGCATTACGGGTACGAGCTATACAATGATACAAGTTCTCAGGTTAGATTGAAGATTTAATAATTGAAAGTTAAACATTCTTATGGGAGTGTTATGTGAACTATTATTTTGTACACTTTCGCATTTCATTGTAACTTGCAGCAGCACATTCTTCGGAAATAAATAACTAATATTTTCTCGTCTATACCTCACCTAGTTACAATAGAGGAGGTTTATTCACAGAATTACCAATTCTATTAACATGAAGATGAAGAAGAGTTGAGCTTAACTAAAATGATATTAGTAACGGCAGTGGCGTAGCGTGGGTATCGGCCGCCCGGGGCGGAAGATAATTTTGCCGCCCTCTTATTTAGGTATTTCAATTTAATGTATACTATGCATTACACACTAAGAAGTTCAAAAAGTATAGTTGCGTTGCACTCGCTCGAAAATGGCAACGAAAAAGTCGGGCAATTGCCGGATTTACATTCAATTTGGAACTAATGAAAAAAGAATCTGGAACGCTCTCGCATTTCAGCTGGTCGACTGCACTTCATTGCAACGCTTTAAGTACCTAGGTAATCACTCGAAAAAATGCCTTCCTGTGTTGTTAAAATGTGTACAAATTAGGTACATTATCACTGTTAGAGGTAAGAGACATGAAAAGGTGTCATTTCATTTGTCAAATACATTTTTCTTATCAGAATAATTTCATATGGAACATATTTTTTTTGGGTTTACAAACGCATAAATATTTTTAACACTAGAAACCCCTCCACCTGTTCGAAAAAAGGATAGGTCGATTTTTTCAAGGTATTGTTCTAGTCTCAAAAATATTTACGCGTTTGTAAACGCAAAAAATTATTCCACACTATATGGTAGTTTCATCTTAACTGGACGTCAAATATTTGCAAAAATATTTCGTTCGGATCTTAGAAGTGCAAATTTCAATGATTTGATGAAAAAATGTTTACCATAAAAACATAAGCACCAAGCACTGACAAATTTCGACGGCAAAAGCAGTGCCCTGGTAGCGTACCTAGTGGTTAACGCAGCCGCCCGGTTTGCCGAGGATGCTGGGTTCGAATCTCGCCTGGGACAGGTCGATTTTTTCAGTGTATTTTTTCTTGTCTTAAAAACAATTTCAATTTCATTTTGTTATTTAATTTGACTGTCATTGACAAAAAGTGCGCGTATGCATATCCTCTGTTATCGGTATCGGTGTGCGCTCTCGTCAATGAGCTTTAAGCAACAATCAATACGTAACTCATGGGGTATATAAATTTATCTCTTTCTAATAACGGGTTTGCCTAATCATTAAGTGATCTATGCATAAAACTTTCTTTGAATAGTCAAAGTCATCATCGCTGATTATTGGTCATAAATAATTAAAGCACAAAATATTCCTCGTGAACACAAAATAAACTACGGGGAATCGCTGCAAGTCATAATAGACGGTGTTGCCAGCAGTTGCTACAAAATATTATTCAAAGAAAGGGAATTCGTCACAGAATAACTAATAAAAAATTCCATACTCTAATCAATTGGTCTGAATTTGTAGTTGCAATAAAAATATGAAATGTTTTTGTAATAATGAAAAATGTGAAATTTTGCCGCCCCCTCAAATTTGCCGCCCGGGGCGGGCCGCCCCCCCTGCCCCCCCTACGCTACGCCACTGAGTAACGGTATATTTGCCAAGTGAGGCTTTAAAATATTTTTTGAATATAACTACCTAGTTACATTATAAACAGGACCTTGGTCCAGAGAGTAGCTGGGAGTGACTCGGCCGTCGGCTCGCATAATAGGATAATCGCACTTTGATAAATGACAACCGTATTGCTCGTTCGTCTTTTCGTAACACATGCTCTGTTAACTAGGCAGACATAGGTGGCTATTGTGAAGCGGAATTTACATTATGGTCACAATGGTCTAGCATTAATAATGAGATCAACCATACTAGAAATTTGTCTATTTCCATTTTTACAAGCTTTTATTTAACTTGCACTGTTCGAATGTATGTAAATAAGTTATATGCAAGTTGTTTGTCAATTACAAGCCATTTTTCGGTAACTTCTTGGCATTCGTTTGAGCTGAAATTTTGCACATTTCGTAATCCAATATGGCGGACTAGTTATTTTTTGTGCACACACATGATATGGGTATCAAATGAAAGAGTTTGCAGAAAAGAATACGAAAATTAAATTGACTTTATTCTAAATTCAAAATGGCAAATCGCCCAAGATGGCATACCACTTATTTTTAGCACTACCATTTAATATGGGTAACAAATGAAAGGATTTGCTGAGAAGATTACAAATAAACTGAATAAAAAATAATTTTCTTTAAAACATTTTTAAAAACAAGTTTTTATTAATAAGCACTGAAAAGAAGAAAATAAGATAAACTTTAAATTTAAAATGTTATAAAAGCTTGTCGCGAGATTTACTTGTGTAGATAAACAGCGATAGAATCGGCAAAGAAATAGATAGTAAATAAACGATGATTGAAGTAAATCTCACGACAATTTTTTTACCAACTTCAAAAAGGAGGAGGTTCTCAATTCGGTTGGTATGGTGTTTTTTTAAAAAAAAATGGTTAAAAATTTTGTATGTAAAAATCTAAATGTTTTTGAGGTCGGTCCTAAATACAAGTAAAAACGTTATTCATTTATATTTTTATAAACAAAATGTTTATTTCTCGGTTTTTGGTTTTGAAGGCGGTTATATTTTCATTTAAAAAAAAATTATTTATTTGATTTTTAGTGTTTTAAGTATATGAAGTATTAAGTGGAGTTGGATAGTTATCAAAAATCGGTTCATAACTCACAGTTGATATTAATTAAAGTTCAGACAGGATGTATGCCGTTATTTTTAACAAATTTTCCACTTATAATTTGAATATACCATAGATATACCATACATATCTTCTCAAAAACAGTTTTTAAGAGTTAACAAATTTTTAGAAGCTACAAGTATTATGTTACTGTGAAGGCTCGATATGGGTACGGCAAATCCTAAAATTTCAGTAAAACTAAATATTTGCCAAGTTGTAATGTGATAAGGTATCAATAATTTTGACTTATAGGTGAAAATCTGTGATGCAAATAAAGAGTAAATAGAATAACTTAAAAGGTTTTTTGTCATGTGTGCCTCTTAGTTTGTTTGTTTTTAAATATAATTACGTTTAATCAGCTTCTGTAAAATAAATGTTTTAAAAATAATTTAAATTAGAACAAAATGGTCTTATATTGGTCGCACTAAAGCTAGGGTTGGCAGGAAGAGATCTCTGTTAGGGATAAGCTCACCATTGTACATGTTTTTCTGTATTTATTTTTATAACTGTTTTATGTGTGTATTATAAAGGATATTATTAAAAAAATTAAAGAAATAGACAGACGTAGGTATACAGACATAAGCATCCTCATTCACGGTTAGGCAATGCATCGATCCTCAGAGTATCTACCGGAGTAATGTTTATAGCACATTATTTTAGATATTATCTTGTTGACAGTCTCCAATAAAAAAGAAATTTGTGTTTATATAACTTTATGGTTAGTGATTCCGGAAGCATTCACCCGTAATGCATGTATTGGCATAGATTTTGTCGGTTACCGTATGCAAAAGGTTGAGTTCAATGAGAAAGCCGGTCTGCAACGCTTTCTATGTTGAGTTGCCAGTAGGTACCTGCTCCACTGGATATTTTTATTAATAGAGATAAATCCCTCTTTCACCTCATCTGTTGCTTTACTAAAGAACTTAACTTTAAATAAACGTGTATGATTTACAATAACAGAACTTATGATGTACTTATAATCTGTGACACGCACCAAAGTTGCGTCGTAGGTAATAAAACTCGAATCATAAGTTTAATATTGTGTGTAAGCAAGCAGCTTATTAGTGAGGAAAATGTTGCGTACAATTCTGAGATCCGGGGTGAGTTCAGGAGAAAGCTAGCATTGCACATCTTACGCAAAACAACTGTTATCCTGTGTATTTTACATTAACATACTGAAGTTTAATAAGTAAGAAGTACTTATATTATAATTCAAAGCCAAGAATGCCACCTTACTCACAGATCACAAAAACACAATTAGAATAGAATACCACGAAACTTTGCGCTTTTTTTTATATATTGGCTTGGTTATGATAGATCTAATTGATATAGAGGATTTTCGAATGGTTGCTGTGTGGGCATGCTTTACTCGAATAGCCAGTTTATAAATGTTTGTCTCAAAATCTTCCTATAATTGCATGCTTAACACATGTAGACAGTTCTATAATGCGACTTGTATTCTTCATAACTAATTCGGGATCGAGAGTCAAATCCACATGTCAGGTCCCAGACGAGTTCACGAAGGCATACATCAGTACGTACTACATCTAAAACAAATTCTATACAAATTTCTAGCTCGAAATCAGATATGTTTTAACCCACAACTGTTTATCTCTGTAAATTCGACTAGCATGAAAATTTCTACATTGTAGAACTTTTCATCAGAAACCACATAACTAAACGCAGAACAGAGTTTTAAAAGGAGATTAGCACAAATTTATTTGAGCAATGATAAATGGCAACGGAGTTCATTGCACGTCTCCGCAGTGTAAATATGGCCATTGTGATTTCCTTAGCCCGTCAACCTCAACCGAAGTAACTTATTTTAAATTGGCAGAGGCGTTGGAAAAAAGAGTCCGTTACCCGTGAACTTGATAATGTCTTGAGAATTTGGCGACTAAAAAGTCAGGCATCATGACTCTCATAATTGCGTGGTGTCCTCTTTGAAATTGTTGCGGATTTGTTTGCGGACATATAGTGGAAACTAAAGGGTTTTTCAATACGGGCCCAATAAGGGCTATTAGGGATAAATTATGAAAGTCAGTTCTCTAACTTCTCCAAATTTGCTAACGTGTTTGAACATGTATAGAGTTTACGTTAGTAGTCCGGGAGTTTCGAACGTTTAAGAAGTTTTGGTTTTGAAAATGCCATTTTTTAAAACTGATAAGTAATGCGGTTTGTAAATTCTTGACTCTAGTCAAACGCATGAAAAAAGAAGAAACCTAGAAGGTTTTGGAAACTGTGTGTTTTTGTAACAGAGAACAAGTATTTAAAACTCAGAACATGTCACACGAGTAGAAATTGGCTTGACGAACAATTTGCAACTATAACAATATCGTATAAAAAGAAACTGTTTAGAAAACTCTGTAAATATTTTAACGATGGCTATTAAAATACAAACCGAGAGTTCTGATGCGGGTCATTGCCCCATGTCGCCAATAGATGGGACAGACTTAGCTAGTTTCAAATAAATTTATATTTTTGGACTCTTTGCAAAAAATAACTGGTGAACTAGAAGCGAAAATAACCTCAGTATAATAATATTACACATACATTAAGACTATAATCACTTTACGTGCGGTGACGACTAGGTAAAGTTTATTGAAATGTAAATATTCTTCCTAAACGTCGTAGCACATTGATCAGCTTGGAAACTGATCAGCATCGCCGCAACTTTTGGGCTAATTCGTATTAATACAACATTAGAAGAGCCTTCATTCTTCAGAAACGAGCTGTCAGAATAATGTTAAGAATCCCTCAGTGGGAACCTTGTAGACAACATTTCCGTAGACTTAAATTTTAACTGTGCCATGTCTTTACATATTTGTTTTACTTTCGGACTTTATTAAAAAAACCGGCTAAATATGAATCTCCAGATGATATGATTCAACGCTTAGATACTGGGAGAAATACTTGCATAAGTTTCGCATTATATCACATAGTTATCATACATTATATCCCATAAATCTGTTGTTGATGTCACATTGTTCCGAAAAGGCCTGAAGAAGTTCTTGTTAGACAAAAGTTTTTATGAAATTAATGAATTGATTGAACAATTTTAATGAAGTGATGTGACATAATTTTTGTATTTTAACAATGTCCTGATTTGACTTTTGTCTTCTATTGAAATATTTTTTTTTGTTGGATATTATTGTATTGTATAATTATATTATTGTTTAATTTTACCAGAATTGTATAATATGACTTTTATTTTAATGAAATCAGATTTATGGTTGTTATTTTATTGTATTGTTCAATAGAATAATTGTTTAATTTTAGCCTAAATGTATTTCCGACACAAAATGTATTTTGTTATTGGAATAAATAAATAAAAAATAAGTCTATTTAGCACAAAAATACAACACACAAAGTAATTAACAAATACACATAATATTATAGTCACAAGTCCGCTATGTGTCGTTTGTTTTGTGAGAAGAAAATTATTTATATGCTATTCTATTCTATGCCCTATCTCGACTGAAACCTATTAGCAGTATGTCGATAACAAACACCTATTCACCTGGACTGATGAAATTACCTGTCACTACTTTGGAGCACTGAATGACTATGTGTTCTTGGTTTACTTTTAGCAAAGTAAGCTTTTTGATTTTATGTATGACTGTTATGTTATTGTTAATGTTATGTTTGTTATTGATCTAAATATTATAAGGGGCGTACGGGTACCTTGATAGGGGGCGAAAGGGTATTTTTTAAGCAAAGGGACGAAAAATACGGGGTGTACAAGCCGAGACCAATTTTATTATCTTTGGAGTATCAGTAAATTTAAATGACATATTTCGGTACACCCCGACTAGTGCAACATTGTCTGTCATTACTCATTAGTATCTAATGTATACATTTTCAGATATTGTAGTAAAGCTTTTTCACATAGCTTATCTCATATAGTTGTTATGAATTCATCAGTAGGTAATATTCTCTAATATCGCTTGAAACTTTGTTTAACAAAGTTTCATGAGCATAAAACCATAAAACAGATGTTTATTCTGTGGAGACGAGCAGTAGATATTACAATTACAAGTGTCACGTTTATCAGAGAAGTTGTTGTTTATTTTAAGCTGTTATTTATAAGTAAATACTATTTTCACAAAAAAAAAAACACATTTGTATCAAACTACATTTTTGCATTGAAATGCAAACTGTCTTGTGATACAAATGTGTCGCATTACTTGGAAAATATTTATCAATTTCAACTGTTATATAAGCGTAATTTAAATAATCAACTGAAATATTGCCCCTAATGCTGATTTTACAAGAATAATAAGTATAATATTCAAAGCATTTTAACAGAGATAATGTCGTTTTTTTTGTATTGATTATAATTTTCGATTATTATAAATTGTAATTTTAATCAAAGTTTGTTTTGAACTAAAATATAAAAACAATATTGTTAACTGCATGTTCAAGTAGGTAGGTACCTATCTAAGAAAATCGTGTACCTAATCACTATTTACTTAACACTTATAAATTCTATTAAATCTGGTAATGATTTGCAGCTTTAGGTAGGTATATTATATTTATGACGGCATTAATTTTTTGTATTGGTTTCTTTGCAATAATTATATCATCAAGTTACACTTGGGAATATATTGATGAGACAGAAAGTTAAGTAGGTACTTACTACTTACTTTACAGTTTAATTTAATATAAGGTAAAATTCATTTCAATTTCCACCTCTTCATTCACACATGCTCCCACAATCGAAATTCATGGGTCTTAGTATGTGTTTACTATTGGTTATGAGCTCGATGACTAGGATAATGTTTGTTAGAAAAATACACAGACTATTCCAATTAGTCACATATGAGCCCCCTGTTGCGGACTGGCTAGTTTTGATATATTCTATATTTGTATTTTTTATATGTCTATATTTTTGAAGTTTTATATTTAATTTGTTTTTTTTGTATGACAGTGTCTGAATATATGCCGGACAGATTGGTGTGCCTTTCTTTAATAGTAGTTCTTAACACCCTCCTTGTTTCATCACGTCGGTTCTAACATTCAAGGTAGCCCTGACCTTGGCAGTTACAGTAGGTACCTACTAGTGACGAATTCCTTCCTACCTTTTACCAATTTATTTTCCATTGTAACCTTGACGTTACCACGAAATTAAAATTTTGCGGCGTTCGTAATAGGTACCCACTCCAATCAGATACAGATAGATTTTTTGCCAGGGCACAATAAACTATTATCATTTGTCATCAATGGATTAAAAAACACAAAACAAGCAAAAAGCTTGTTTTTGTGTTTTTTAATGTGTGAGATATCTCATCCGCCTAGAGCAAGATTTTTTTTACGTATTAACATTAACTCATTTTGTAATATGACATTTTTATTGACTCCATTTCAATTACAGCCAGTGACGTACATTACAGCTTCAAAAATTGATATTAAAGTTAGTATTTTGTTTTTATTTGTAGAAGGCAAATGTTTTTAATTTAACAGATAGTTAATAAATCAGTCGCAATAAAAAAAAAACAATTTAATAAGTTATCGTGATTAATAGAGAACATTTCACTTCAATGAAAAACTACATGTGACAAATACATAACATTTTATGTATTTTTAATGCCAATAAATAAGAGTTCACCTATAACAATATTGGATGAATATTTTTATTGGAATTGTGTTCGTTGTTGGTTGTATTTAAACTTAAGATGATGATGAAACCTTGTACAGTTTTTGAATTTGACGTATTCAAATATGGTCAGATAAGAATGACAACATAGCTATGTGATGCCGGCAGAGTAGAATAGCATCAACCCGTATCCTCCAATGGGTGTCGTAGAAGGCGATAATGGATCAGCAAAGGGGTATTGAACACTTTATACTCCGTCGACAATTCCGCATTGGGCAAGCGTGGTGCACTACTGCCTAATCCTCCTTCGATGACAAGGAGAGGCCCCAGTCAAATCAAATCAAATCAAAAATGCTTTATTGGGAACAAAAAGTTGACACAGAAACAATATCACGATGTTGTCCGCAGGAAGTATTAAACTGTGTAGCAAACAACAACGCCCTCCTCCGATTGTACACTTCAATGTTCCAATTTTAAAAAATTAGCTATATAATTAATAAATTAATAAAAGATAACACTAGGTAACTGATGCAAAATATACACTCATTTAAATGGATATATTTGGTATGTGCCTGCGTGTATGTGTGTGGGTATGTGTGTGTGTGTGTGTGTGTGTGTGTGTGTGTGAGTGTGAGTGTGTGTGTGTGTATGCGCGTGTTTGAGTGTGAATGTGTGTGTATGTGTTTGTGAGAGATCTGTTGTAGTTTTCTTGTGATCTGCGTAGGAGCCGAGGGATGGATGAAAGGCAACTGTGACTGTGACAAAACATTATTTTAAAAGTTTTTCAGTGTCGTTATATGATAACGTAAGGAGATATTTTAGTGTAACTAGTTTACAGTTACGGGCAGTTAGCGGGTAGATATTTAATTCTTTATTCAGTCGGTTGTACAGTCTAGGGCTGATAAAGTAGTAATGTCGGCTTGCAGTGGAAGTACGGTGAGGAACAAGTTTACAAACTTTGTCATGTCTACGTTTAGTATTGATGAGGTCGGGATCAAAGTTAAGTTCCTTGTGTTTTCGTATGATAGACAAAAGAATGAAGATTTGACGGACAGTAGGAACCTGACAGAGTGAGTAAAGTTCGGTAGTTGGAAAATAAATGGGTTTTTTACTGAGTACTTTAAGTACGGCTCTCTGAGCTCTTTCAATTGTCAACATATGGGTTTTGTTTGCGCCACCCCAAGAAGTTATGCAATAAGTTATGATTGATTGCGCTAGTGCGTAATAAATATTCTTGAGGTGTTGAAAATTAAGTACTGATCTTAGTTTTTTAAATACAAAAATGAGTTTTCTGACACGGGAGGTGATCGATTGTATGTGAGGTTTCCAGGAAAGAGCACTATCAATTAAAACCCCAAGGTATTTTATACAAGAAATTCGTTCAATTGATGTACATTCACAGTCGGTGTCAGTAGCTAAATTGGAGCATGTATGGGCACGTACAGAAAACGACGAGGGAGGAATTGAAGCTCGGGAGGGAGAGAAGGTAATAAACTTAGTTTTAGCCAAATTTATTGTGAGAAGATTAGAATGAAGCCAATGCATAACAATCTGCAGTGCTTTCTCTGCGATAATGCGAGTTTCCTGCCAACACCGACCATGTAAAATGAGAGCCGTATCATCGGCATATGTTACTATTTTACAGTTTGGAATGTGAAGATTGCAAAGGTCGTTTATGTAAATTAGAAACAAGGTAGGTCCTAGAACGCTACCTTGTGGAACGCCGAAAAAGAGATTTTCTTCCACACTTTGAAAATTGTCTATCTTGACATATTGGGAGCGTTCAGAAAGGTAGCTTTGGAACATATTCAGAGCAACGCCCCTGACCCCTATGTATTCAAGCTTACGCAGTAAAATGGGGATCGAGACAGTGTCAAAGGCCTTTGATAGGTCTAGAAAAACACCAACAGATTTCAGTTTTCTGTCAAAGTTACCGACGAATTCGAATTATAAAGGCTGTTATGATGACGAGGAATGATAAGTTTAAGTCACCTCCGTGGTCCAATAGTTCGCCGTCAGGAATAAGACTCGGAGGTCCCTAGTTCGATTCCCAGGGGAGATTTTGACTCGGTTTGGTTGTTGTTAGAACTTGGGTTTTAACTCTTCCTGGCAAGCTACCATCAGCAACTCATCAATATCTGTAGTCATAATGTAGTGCCCCGACAGTTAATGTTAAGATAGTGTCTTATCGATGTCTGTCACCCGCTATTTTTTTTGAAGTGCAATAATGAGCTTTATATCTTAGTGGTTGAGGGTTCCGCATGAAGATTGCTTCCATCTTCGGCTTTATCATCACTCACCACCAATTGAGATGAAGAGAACACCAAGAACTTCCCTGTCAAAGATAAAAAAAATATATGAGTACTTACTAGAAGGCGGGGACCTCTTGTGCCTGTGCTGGGTGTCGTGGAGTTGTTTGAAGGTGCCATTGATCCTGTGAATCGCCAGGTCGTGGGGAGAGTTGAACACTCGACCGCCCAGTCCAAGGCTGTCCAGCAAGTGCTCAAACCCCTGCAATGAAATATATTATAGTATTATTAGAATTCAACCTTCTATTATTCAGAAATTTATTTAAAACTAACTTCTGCCCGCAACTTCGTCTGCACAGTATCTGTATAAATTAAAGCCTATATGTTATTCTAATGTATGAGCTATATTATTGTAAAGTTTCATTAAAATCACATTCAGTGGTTTTTGCGTGAAAGAGTGATAAAGACATCCAGACATCCACCCATACAAACTTTCGCGTTTATAATATTATATTAGCAGGATAAGAAAAATTTTATTCACCTTTCGTTAAATTTCGGATTTGAAATAATTACTACATAACAATAAAATTATAAAATATTTAGTTAAATGTCAAATCCGAGAAATTGTCTACGATTAACTTCGCAAAAATTAATCACTAGTTTTACAATCTAGACTATTTGAAGTATTTTCCTGGTTTTAGAGTGGAGTAGAACAGAATAAAACTTGATTATACATCGAAGAAAATATAAAATACAAGCTCCTGCCCGCGACTACGTCTGCGCAGGTTTAGTATAAATTATAGCCTATATGTTATTCTGATGTATGAGCTATATTATTGTAAAGATTCATTAAAATCCCTTCGGTAGTTTTTGTATGAAAGAGTAACAAACACACATCCATTCAAACAAACTTTCGCATTCATAATATTAGTAGGACATGTTATTCCAATGTATGAGTCGTATTGTTATTAGTTTCATTAAAATCCATTCCTTGTTCAACAAGTGAGCAAAGTTATTTTTTGCTGCGAGTACCGATATAAAATCACGAACCAGCGAAGTAGTCTAGAATTGAATCACGAGTATAGCGAGTGATTCATAAATAGACTACTGAGCGCAGTGAGTGATTTAAAGGCACGTGACAAAAAAATTTGCTCTCGTGTGAAACATACAACTTTTCACCTCTCCGGCGAGAAAATTGTTTTAGGTGAAATACTTTTACACATTTTTAATAAAATATCTTCAAAATAATTATAAAAATTAAAAGTAAGATTACTACAATTACTTAGATTGAACGTTACAGTGCTGTTCGAAGCAAAAAGCGTTTTTCATTCGAGATTTTACGAAGCGAAAGAAGTCTTTTGGTGCTGGAGAAGTGAAAAATTCTTTGTATTTTATGGAAGTCAATCAATGTAGCTCTCACTCGTGGTATACCACGAGCTACTTAGTTTTACTGATGCGTTATTTTGACGTGACAACGTCTTATAATTCGATAGAGCCGGCTGCACGCACGAAAAAACATGACGTCATGCGGCGTTACCTCGCTCTGAATCTAATTCTCTAATTTGAATTTGGAATTATGTGCTTTAAAATTTAAACTTTCAATGATACCAAAACCAGCCAGATACAAATAGTATAGCCAAAGAGATTTCATTACAAGTTTATTCATACTATAATGCGAAATCTATTAAACAAATGAAATTAAATTTTTCTTTTGAAAAATGCTACCATTCCATCAGTATTTTCTTAAGACGTTGTCACGTTCAACTATCGTCAGTAAACCGAATTTACAGACAACCAATTTTTTTTAGCAACGTATTAAAACATTTTATTTTTCAAGACATCATTTCATCAAGGAACACTAAAACGCAATAAAAGTCTGTGTAAATATAATAAGATAATTATCTAAATATTTTAACAACTTCTTGCTTTCGAGTGGTTCATAAGTTATTTAATCTAAATACTGTACTGCGTAACAATATTTATCAAGATAATGTGTCGAAAAAATAAGTTTATGACAACGATTACGATCACAAGTTACTAAGATGACACTGTATGGTGACATTAAAAAAAGAAGCAATATGTACAGAAAGTAATTAAAACAGTTATTTTGAATTTACAAATCAATTAATTATTTAGGAATTTGTACGTACAAAATTCTTAAATAACTAGCTATATTACTATATACCTAGCTCGTTATTTAAGAATTTGTCGTACACTTTGTTTGTGTTACTGTGGCAAATTACTATTTGCCACAGTAACAGTAACACTTAATAAGATTAAAGAAAATTAAACAAAACCTATTGTTTGCTATTAAATGGTATTTTATAGTATTTTTTTATAAGAAATACTCGTATGGTTCACTTACCTATAATGATTAACAAAGTTATTACGGTATTAATTTCATAATGTGAATAGCGTTTAAGTGTACCTATATGTAGTGATGTAGTCTTTATGTACTACTAGCGACCCGCCCCGGCTTCGCACTGGTGCAATGCTTATGAAAATATGCATGTATTATACATATAAACCTTCCTTAAGAATCACTCTATCTACTAAAAAAAACCGC
The DNA here is from genome assembly GCA_955850985.1 of Elophila nymphaeata. Lineage (NCBI taxonomy): Eukaryota > Metazoa > Arthropoda > Insecta > Lepidoptera > Crambidae > Elophila > Elophila nymphaeata. The sequence goes on from OY039068.1 coordinate 19,297,571, forward strand.
ATCAAAATCCGTTGCGTAGTTTTAAAGATCTAAGCATACATAGGGACAGACAGACGGCGGATAGCGACTTTGTTTTATACTATAAAGGTAAACAAGAACTCGCCTCTATGACTTTAATCAATCACTCGTGAAATATAGATTTTATAAGAGTATTGCGACCTGACTTACCTACTCTTCATTCTGTGGTTTTACAGTCAACAACAGAAGCAAATAATTTAGATAAGATTACTCCCTGACGGTGCTATTTACGAACATAAGAACCACAACTAATCGTTGACGTTTTCAAATGTTAACGAAAAGTTAACGATTAGTTGGGGTTCTTTTAACCAAAATCAAAACGCTTTCGTTATCATATAATTTGACAATAGCTTTACAGCCCTGTAAAGCTATTGATTTTTTTTTCAGTGCATTTTTCTAGTATTAATATTTACGCGCTTGTAAACGCAAAAATAAAATTATTCCATAATGTAAGGTAGTTTCATCTTAACTGGGCGTCAAATATTTGCAAAAATTTTTCGTTCGGGTCTTAGAAGTGCAAATTTCAAAGATTTGATGTAACAATGTTTGCCATAAAAACATAAGCACCAAGCACTGACAAATTTCGACAGCGAAAAGCAGTGTTTCGGTGGCGTAATTGGTCAACGCAGCCGCCCGGATTTCGGAAGATGCGCGTTCGAGTCCCGCCTGAGGCAAGTCGATTTTTTTTCAGTGCATTTTTCTAGTATTAATATTTACGCGCTTGTAAACGCAAAAATAAAATTATTCCATAACGTTAATAAGATTTCAATAAAAGATTTTTTGACGTGTTTAGAAACTTTTATTTAGATCATAATATTTTGTAGTTGGTTTATCACACATTTCCCAATAAAACACTGTAAAAGTTTGATAACCGTAAAAGGGAAGCCGATGCGACCGGCCCACATAACCTTATTCTTATGTACGTAGTTTTTCAAGCAATCATCGACTATAATATATGATTATATAGTCGATGATTGCTTGAAAAACTACCTACATTTATTCGACCTAATGCAATTAGTCATCATTATCAAAACGTTTTTAGAGGGAGGTGGTACCTAACTACTATATCAGTTAACATTTGGCAATGCCAAGTTGAAGGAGAAATTTTGGTATCGCGTTGGATCAGAGGCAAAATAAAGATTAGATATTATCAAGTCGAGGCTACGCCTACCTAGCAATAAAATTCTATAAATATGAGCTAAAGTATCTTTAGTGTTTTACCTATTCTATACGAGTAGGTCCGACAGTAAAAATAAAGTATTTTTCACAATATTCAAAAAATGTTTGATTCATCATCATCATCATCAACAGCTCATATAATGTCCCCACCGAGGGGCTCGAGCCTACCCCACATTAGGGGCGATTAGGCTTTAGTCAACCACGCTGGCCAAGTGTGGGTTGGTCGACTTCACACACAACCTAAGAATTTCTTCATTGGCGTGTGCAGGTTTCCTCACGATATTTTTCTTCACTGTAAAAGCGTCGAATGAACGTACAGATGATTAAAATTTGAAAACACATTGGTACGTGGCGGGGTTCAACCGGTGCCTCCGCAACGCCCTTACGCACTACGCCACCGACGATTGATTAAAAACCCTAAAAAAATATACTTTTCTTTTAAAAAAATATGACAATTGAGAAATAAAACTTTTAATTCAAAAAAATCTAAATGCTTTTTTAGGTCCGTCCCAAAGACAAGTGACAACGTTTGATATTCCAAATGTAGGCCCCTAAGGTTGGCACCGACCTCAAAAAAACATTTAAGTAGATTTTTTAAAAATAAAAAACCGGCCAAGTGCGAGTCGGACTCGCACACCGAGGGTTCCGCCGTACAAACGTAGCGGTTTACAATTTATGACGTATTAAATCAAATTCTGAGTTCACGGGAAGTATCTTGTAGGTTTTGATTCCCTAGCGTGTGACGGAAATTCGTCTAAGGTGTCGGTATAAACTGCTGTATCTTTTGATTGCGTTAACTTAGAAGTTTGATTTTTTCACTGCTTAAAGGGACAATAGACCTAGGTATTTGGTATAAATTTCAATTTGATACCTTTATTCGTTCGTGAGAAATAAGGTAGTAAGTTTCATTTTATTAAAATATTTTTATTATATTATATAACTAAAAAAATGTGATTTTCGCATTTTTTCCTATATTTGCATTATATGACAATGCTTCATGCCAAATTTCAAGATTCTGAGTTTACGGGAAGTATCCTGTAGGTTTTGATTCCTTTGCGAGTGTCGGAAATTTGTTGAAAATATCGACATAATCGGCTGTATCTTTTGATTTGCTTGGCTTAGAAGTTTGATATTTTCACAGCTTAAAGCAGAGATTATCAAACTTATTTCTGTTACCGCCCCCTTTTAAAATCAATTCTTTTTCATCGCCCCCAATTTTTTATACACTCCTAAAACTTAAAATCCACAATTTAATTACTTTAATTACACAAACACGCACAAACTCGTTTATCTCTTTCGGGGTTCAATTGTACCTACTGTACCCCTAGTATGAGTTTTGTTACTTTTCGAGCTCGATCAAACGTATCGTATCTTTCATACATTGCTCACTAGCGCCTCCAGCGTAAACTATCAGAAACAGTGGGCAATGTATCAAAGAACAATATGTTTGTTTGATCGAGCTCGAAAACTATCAAAACTCATAATAAGGGTACTGAGCAAGTTAGGACAGTATCGATGAACCAGCCGATTGCTTTCGGATTGCACCAATAGCGCTATTTAACAAAATCTTTTTACAACTTGATCGCGTACGGTGTACGGGCTATCCTACGAAATCTGTTAAGTATTTTTAAGTTTAATAGCATCATACAGGGCGGAAATATAATTCTAATAATTGAGTAGTAGTTAGGTTTTAATTTTAGTGAATTTTATAATATAAAGTAGATGAAATTACAAATCAACCATCGCCCCCCTAAACTACACCAACGCCCCCCATTTTTTTCTGGGCCCCTTAACGCCCCCCTCTAGGTCTCCAACGCCCACAAGGGGGCGTTATCGCCCACTTTGAGAAAGACTGGCTTAAAGGGACAATAGACCTGAGTATTTCATGTGAATTTCAGCTTGATACGTCCACGCGTTCTTGAGATAAAGGGTCTTGACAGACAGACAGACAGACAGACAGACAGACGGACGACAAAGTGATCCTATAAGGGTTCCGTTTTTTCCTTTTGAGGTACGGAACCCTAAAAATAGTAATCTTTTTTTTAAGTTTCTTTAGTTTTGAAGGCGGATGTTTTATATATAATTTAAACATTTAATTAAGACGGGCGTTAAAAAAGAAAGTCTGTTTCTTCTTTAAATGGAAACTCTAAGGGCTATATCACGTAAGCCACGTTGGATTTTAAAATCGTTGTTGTTTTCGTAATCAGCGATCCGATAAACCATACAAAAATACCCTTGTAGGGGTTAAATTCTGACAAAATCCTGAAACACAGTCATGTTTACTCATTTATAGATAGGAGTACTCCTGTGAAGAACAATTGTCTACATCAAAGGAACCTCTTTGCAATATTTCAGCTTTCTACATAGGTCCAAGGCGATGATCAGTGGTACAGGACTTTTCTTATATATATTAAGATTAAAGCGAAAATCGTATGGTCAATGTAAGGTCACTTGTCTACATCATTGATGATTGACATCTCACGATGATGTTGCAACACTTACGCAAGCGCAGTCGGTAGAAAACGATTTCCGCCATAAAAATGACACATCAATAAAATTTACAGTCTAACGACAATAGAAAGTGTAAGTATGTAAATTGCACTGCACAATGGAAAAACCAAACCTAACTCAAAATAAGATTACCTAAGTAATAATAAGCTCATAATAATTTTGGTCGCAGGGCGAATGGACAATCCATACTTGAGGCATTGGCAGTCATTACATGGGCCAGTGCTTTACTATGTAAGACTAGACCTGGTCGGAGGGCGAATGGACAATCCATTCTTGAGGCATTGGCAGTCACTGGTAGACTATTTTATTCCAAACTCCACAGGAACATCAACTCCTGTCGATAAATGAGTAAGCACGGTACTTAAGGACGTATAGCTTGACCTGTTTGATGTTTTTTATAAATTGAAATTTTACCCCCTTCCATTTGAAAGATTGAACTGATATTCGGTAGCAGCGGCGACATGAAACCACTCGCGCGCGACTGCGATTTCATTGGCGCCATTGTTTATGAGTTTTATGGCAGAATTGTTCTGAATCTATACTAATATTGTAAAGAGGCATTTGTGAGTTTGTTTGTAGGAAATAATATTTGGAACTACTGAACTGACTGCGAAAATTATTTTAACAGTAAAAAGCTACTTTATCACTGAGTGACATATGCTATATTTGATTACGATTAATATTTTATTTAATGTGAAATAACAATATTTCTCAATCAATTCCGGGGAAAGCGAAGCGAACAATTTTATACCTACATCTGATAACAAAGATGGTAAACAATTTAGAGTATATCTGTTGAGGTCTTATTTCTTCTAATCTAAATAAAATAAAATTACCTATTATATTATCTAACTACAGCTTCTATCAGAATTCGCTTCAAGTCTGGTAGGTAGTCACTGAATTTAAGTGATCATTTTTTCCGTTATGATAAGCTAATTTTATTACGAGTCCATAACTAACGAACATAAACAATTCAATAAGACTTTATTTGCAACACTCAACATTCGGTCAATTCGGTGGCAGATTTAAAAACAAACTCATTTTGTATCACTAAGTAGGTACGCCAAAGTAATTGAGAAAGTATATTTTATTGTATTTCGCAATTAGTCACTGGCGAATAATGAACTGTAATAATAACAGTCACGCACAATTAAACAGATTTGTATTGTGTTATTTTATTTCAACGAAACACGTTTAAGTCTCAACCGTTTATTAAGTAAATATTTTTGTTAAGGAAACACAAGGAAAATAGTATCAAGCATTTATTTTTCTTGGAAAATCTTATTCTTGTGTAACTGATAAGAAAATTAGCTACTTACATTTTTCTTATGTTTTGCGTATACTTTACGAGTAGAATTTTTTTTTATATGTTTATTATACTATTAAGTTGTATTTGAAATATTTTAAAATAGGTAGTTACAATAATAATACATTCAATTAGTAGTATAAATGACTTTTAATAATGAAAAGTGGTATATTTATTAGAAAAACACAACTAAAAACCTTCTTGTGCCTACAGTTCATAGTTAAAATTTACTTATTTGCTTATTATATTCATAACTGAAAAAATCGGGAGTGGTCTCCCCTTGACTTTCTCGTAAACCGGAAACGACTCAAAAGTTGATAGAAACCTTATATTTTGATGTCATACATGCACGTTAAATTTTGGTCACCCATCCGAGTACCGACCGCGCACTTGGTTGCTTAACTTTCGTGATCGACGTCTCAAAAGTTGATAGAAACTTTATAATTTGATGACATACATGCATGTTAAATTTGGTTGCAATAAGTTAAAGCATACTCGAGTTATCGTGCTAACGCACAGACACACAGACATACAGACACACACACAGACATAATTCCAAAAAATATATTTTTGGACTCAGGGAGGTCCAAAACGTGTAAATCCGTCAAAATCTCGAGGTCAAATTTTTTTACGATTACAAGACTCCTCTATACTACGTATACGAGAAAGTAAAAAAGTACCGCCTCGAGAAAATGTTATTTCCCTAGTCATTCGTTTTTCATTAAAACAAATGAACCAGCAATAGCTTAGACGCTTAATTAGATGCTTTCCGTCGACAAGTTTTCTTCTCAATTTGTGCTCTCTACATCGACTTATGCTAATGACGAATACATTTCAGAAAAGTTTTTGAAATGTGGTACGTTTTGTTTCGAACGCCGTCATAGTGGAGTGGTCAGTAACATTACCTACATATCAAGCGGTCCGGGTTCGTAGTAAAAAGTCGATCCTAGGTCAAAGAGCAATTGTTTAAAAAGATCGACTATTATATCAAAAATAATCAATAAAATAGTTGTCAAATTGTCATAGCGGAAATCAAGAGAAATGGTGGGTGGACAACAGTGGACAATCTGTGGACCTAAGCTGTGGACAATAAATATGACAGGCGTGAAAATGTTTTTATAAATTCTATTGAGGCAAAGGAGTCCATAACGTCATATCGTAAGCATTAAGATTTTGATGAAATTGTATTTTGAGTTCAATTATTAATGTTTTAAAACAGTTTCAAATAAGATATTGGTGGATATTTAGTTTTTTATAAAAAAAATTACAATATTGTGCTTGGTTATGTTGTGCAAATATAAAATTACATTAAAAAATAAATGACTTTTAAATATTTTTGATAAAAACGGAGTCTTTCATATTTTTTTTTTGATTTCGTAGTTGGGTCTACGAAAACAAAAACATACGGCCAAACGTTGATGTGGTAATTTCATACTACTGTCCTATAACATTGAATTTGCAGTAAAAAAAAATGAGGACTTCCAATGATATAGTTTTTTTGTTTTCATCAAAATCGGGCTCTCGACTCCTTTGAGCATTGTTCGAAAGATTTGGCCCTGAATGCCCACTTGAAAAATTCAACCTGTATTGTATATGTATAACATTGCTTTTTAAATTACGCCATGTCACCACAAAAAATGACAATAAAATCAGGTAGGTAGCATGTATCTAGGGAATTGCAAGGAAACCGACAACGCAGACCTTTTGAAGGATATTTCACCGTAGCAGAAATATTACTATATTCTACTACGGTGAAATATCCTCTTTTTTCTTTTATTTATACATCAAGGCAGACAAAATATATGACCCTATGATGGCAATCGGTCACCGTAGCCCAAGGTTCTTGTGTACTGTCAACCATGACACTATCACCTACATTGCGATAAATCTAAATCAGACATTTATAACATTTTCAAGTAAGTACCTATAGTCGCAAAAAAAGCAAATACAATGCATTAATGATTCATAATAGATGAGTTTTGCATTTAGCGCGAATACGGATATATACTGACATTTTAGCATAGGGCAGGTAAAGTCAACCATACTTTCCTCAAAGAGAATTAACACTTTTGTTTATTTAATTAAAAAGGCAAATATTTGCTGTAATTGTGACTGTGTCAGTAGGATGTTAACTTTGTTGTTTGCTTACTTGTGTCGAAGACTTTTCTTGGAACAGATCGACAGACAACATTTCACTTTTACCCGACTGCGCGAAGTCAAAAGGAAGGCTTATAATTGACCCCCAACGCGGCTACGTTCATTTTATAAATATTAATAGGTTCTTTTAATGAAGTTAAAAGGCAGAGAGAAATTTTTCATTTTTTTCTTATTAGTTTTTAGTTTTTTTTTGTGTCGGGGGTTACTTAACTTTTCCCGCAAAATTTAAACTGCATCAAAATCGGTCCATTCGTTTAGGAGCTACAATGCCACAGACAGACACAGATACACAAACACGTCAAACTTATAACACCGCCCTTTTTGCGCCGGGGCTTAAGAATACAAAAATCCAGTTCCCTATCGGTAGCAAGATTAGGATCCCGGCTACCGGTGATTAAGGATCCAGAGACAGGAACTTTCTCACTATTCGGACCGTGTCTAGAAGTACTGCCTTCTGCATCTGACTCTTGATCTAACCACCTAGCACGAGCCTCATAAGGTTGAAATATCTTCTCCATGGGTGCGCATTTTCTTACATAACTTTTCAATTCCTAATATTGGAGGTCCGAAAATATTTCTCATACCATTTAAAACCATGATGATCATTCTTCATAACTTCATAAAACATAATCATTGAAATTCATAATATCATTTTTTTTTGGCGAGTGTTTTATGCACCTACATGGCTGGGTGATGGGTAGGTTAGGGTTATTTTTTTTATGACCAGGCGGAGTGCACTGTTTTTGTAAGCAACAAGGTAGTAACAGTATTAATAAAAAAATTATGATCACTAACTCTTATGAGCTCCGTTGGTAGTAATAAAAATGTATGAATAAAAAAAGTATGAAAAATAAAATTATGAAGAGTGATTATTATGAACACAAATCGGTAGTAAGACAAAGGATTTAGAATATTATGTGAGCCAATATGGACCCCTTCTCCATAATGCTATTAACACCGTAAGCTTTGCAAATGTTCCGTATTAGATATTACGAACGCACTAGATATTACTGTCATTATCTACTTTGCCACCACTGTTTTATATCAATTAAAAGTACATTATTTGATTTGAAGCACAACAATGTATGACAAGTATTCGTAAGTACCTACTAGGCTTGTATGAAATAACCATATTATGCCAATAATACATCTATCAATAATAAAATCGACTCACCTCGTAGGCTTCGATTCTTAATATATCGGTATATAAAAATAAGATTAGATAAACAAAACCTGTAAATATAATTTGAATGTACATTTCATAAGCTTTATTTAATCTACTCTAAACACCGATAAACGAAGTATTGGTGACAATAGACTCATTTCTTCGGAAACCCTGGTTTCTCATTTTTACGTCATACGCCATTTCTGTGATTATGCAGAGTGTTCAGAGTTAATTGAATCATTGTTTATTGAATAATTGATTAATCTTACAGATTTATTGACCCCTAAAATTCAGCTGATTTCCCCAAAAAAAATTAAGTAAAAGAGCTCATTTTTTTGTATTTGGTTTTCAATTTGTAAAATCAATAAAACAAAATCTATCACAGTAAAAACGGGTCTAATGTAAGCTCAGGTTCTTGTTTAACACACGGGGTTAACAATTATTATTTACTAATTGTAGATTTTGATTAGGGAGTTCTGAACCAAAGCGTACCGGTGAGTCGATTTCATTGCTCGTAAGTGTATATTACTTATAATATGATAATAATATATTTCCACGCTCACACCTATTATCTAGCCAAAATTAAGTATCATTAAGAACTCGTGCTATGGATACTAGATAACGGACAAATATACATAATAATCTAGATATTTCATCATTCATTTTCAATAAACTTAAATAAATATATAAACAACCATGACTCGTGAACAAATATTCGTGTTCATTACACTAACATTTGCCACTACCAGGATTCGAAACTAGACAGCCCGATGAGTAGGCAGCGTTACTGACCACTCCACCACGACGGCGTCTTCCGATCGATAGTTATCAACTTATATCTATTCAATAAAATGTAAAACGCAATGACGCGTGTCATTGTGTATTACATTTTGTGTCTAGGTATCTTTTGATTTGTAACTCAGTTATGGATTATTCGCACATTATGGATGCTACAAATACTTTCATTTAATTTTTACTTCAATTGCTACCACCGAAAGATTATTCAGATGATAAAACAATAGTCATTTTTGTTATGAATATTTATTATTTATCTCTAGCTGGTATAGATTCTAAAGATGCTATCTGTACGTAGGCACAATATAAAAGATTAAGAATATTTTAGACAACAATATTTTAGACCTGCTTAATACTTGATGGCCTCTCAATGTTCTAAGATTACATTAATAACGCAATATTATGCAACGCTATATAGAATAACATCTTTGCATTGTAAACTGTCTGTTAATAATCTCCGAAAAATTTAATAAACGGAATTTTTATTTATGACTCTATGTTTTTGTATTTTTTTGTATCTATAGGTACTCAAGTAATGAAATGAAATGAAAGAGCTCTTTATATAAATGGACTTTGATAAGTAATTTTGAATCGTCAATTATCGTCGTCAAGTATCTTATCTCATCTTATCACGGGGCCATGCGTCTCCTCTTGGTGCATTTCGACCCCTTGGGATCTTTTGTGTTTCCCCTTTTCTTTTACCCTTATCGCTCCTTGAATATATAGGACATCAGCCTAATTATATTCATGGGCTTGAAGAGCATGTCATGCTCTGCTCTATATCCATCTGGATATATAGGCCATTTTCCAGGATCCATTATAATGCGGAGTGTGTTACATTATTATCATCACAAATAAAAATCACAGTAAAAATAGATAGATATCCGTCATCGGCATCACGCTATAATAATCTATATATATAAATAATAGTTAACTAAAAAACACGCTTAATTAAATCGGACTAAAAAGTGAAAAATAACTTTTTAGTATAAAAACTAAATGATGAACGAAAATTATAATTATTATTTAGAGAAAAGCGTGGGGTGCTCAATAACATTAGTTCTTGAAAATATTTATTATAAAGGGCTATTTTAGAATTTCTCGAAATTCTACCCCTAAGGGAATGAAATAGCGGATGAAAATTTGTATGGGAAGTCCGTCATTTTTATAGTAAAATCCATACAAATCGGTATATGGCTTTTCCGTTGAAAATTAGGAATCACGTATTTTAGGATTTCTCTAAATTCAACCCCTGAGGGGATGAAATAGGGGATGAAAGTTTGTAGGGAACAACGTGATTCCTTGGCATCTAGTTAAAATTTTGCATAAACCTTTTTTAACAGAACTGATGGAAGACGTGTGACGTTTATTGAAATTCATCCCTTCATCGTTAAAAAGGAGTAGAAAATTGATATCAAATACTCCTCTCCTAAGTGTTTTTGATTTTAAATTACATTTTATTTTGACACATATAAAAACTCAATCCGATTTTATTCAAAAAAGGTTGAACTCACACCTTAGCACGAAGATCTATAGGTCAAATATAAACTTCTTGCACATTATGCAAACATTCTTTAAAATTGGAATGTCTCGAATCGAAAGTCACCGTACATTGGTATTTTTTCTCTGAGTATTTTTTTCATCACTATCGAAGGTTTGAATTTAGGCACTTGATGAGAAACAAAGAAGTATCTATTTATTGTAGCATTTTTGAAATTTCGATACATGATGATTTAGGGGATGAAAATTTATATGTAATCCGTCATTTTAAAGTAAAATTCACAAAAATTGGTTTATGGTTGTTCGGTTCAAAATTAAGAAAGAGTCCGTAATTTTTAAAGCAAAACCTATAAAAATTGGTTTGTGAACTTTCAGTTTGTAAGGCCCTTACAGATGGATGTTGGTTAGTAAGCATGTAGGTAGATAAGTTAGAAGTTATGTTATAGTACCTGCTAAGTTTTGTTCAATTTGAGATAAGTTATGTAGGTACGCGAGGGAAAAATAAAGAAAGATATTTTAAGGTTTCTCGAAATCCTACTCTTAGGGTTTTAAAATAGGGGATACACGGGAATGCAAGTCCGAACAAATCTATCTATGTTTAATATCGTATATTGGAAATATGTGTATGATTAATAAAAAAATAAGTACCAAAATTAAAATGCTGCTCATAATAACTATTCCACGGGGACGAAGTCGCGAGCAAAAGCAAGTTAACAATAAAGTTGAAATTGACAGCCTAATAACAAAAAGCGATTGAAAAGTCGTCCACAAGTTCTAGGTCATGATTGTAACTGCCAAATATTTTCTCGAGAGACCCACTTCTGTTTGGTATAACCGAAACATCTGTCGACTCGTGTTCGCCAATGTTTATCTTTTCTTTGAGAGAACAATACGTAATTTTTGCGACTAGTGTATACATAGCTGTCGCACCTGATAGTTTATCCAGCTAAAAAGACACCATTCACAAACTAACGAACTATCGCGGTGATACGCACGTAAAGTTGAATATTTTCGCGTACCCGTGCGTGAAATTGGGCTCGTTCTAATATTGCTTTTTGGTCATTTATGTTACATGTTATAGAAATAATTGTTTATTACATTTCTATTATTACGTATTAATTTAAGAGCAACCTTTGAAATTTTGTTGGAGAACAGTAATTTATTATTTTGCACATTGTATAACTTATGAAAAATGATAAAAAATTAAAATAACAAGTTTATGTTTCATGATTAAAGTCTTTATTTTACTCAAAGCCTAGTAGAATTTCAATGAATTTAAGAAAATATATATTAAGGACGGACATACGCAGCACTTCCATTACCTATTATAAAAAAATTAACACAAAGTAACAGCTTTTCTAATCGTTTAAAAATAAACCATTACCTACATGTTGTAAGTTCTTTATACCGAAAAAAGCCCTTAAACTATTGGTTTGTTTTTATCACATCAATTTAATTTTTGGCATTTTGTAATCACTACTCAAACTGAAAAATTATATCTACGTAATCATAATGCTATTTGACATAATCAGACGTCGATCGAACACAAAACAAAGCCGTCACGCCCGGTGAATGTTTGCATAGTTAGTACATGATATTAATTTTTTTAAAGAAATCGCAATACTCAACTATATAAGGTAAGTGCAAGTATTTTCTATATTTAGCTACTAGTTGTGACAGCTATGTGACCATACAGAGTAACTAGGACGGAACATATAGTTGACGTAGTCGAGACTCGAATCTGCGATTTCCGCAATTAATGTCCGCGGAACAAGATACAACAAGAAGATGATACAAGAAGACATTTTAAACTAATTTTCTTGTTGCGCCCTAACAAGTGTGAGGGCACACTAGGAAAAAACACAAACCATTTTCTATCGAAACATGTATTTTGAAATTTCAAGTTATATTATTTGTACTCATTAGGTGACACACCTGAATAACGTATATCGATAGTTACTTTTAACTAAACATTGATAAAGCATTTCAATTGATAAGGAAACTATCTTTTAATAGTAAATAAACTATCATATTAGTTCGTTGAACTTCCGTTTATGAAATAAGGACTATTAGAAATCTAAGTTGTAGTAGCACGAGGTGTTTATGTGGACAATTTATCAATAAAGTTTTGGAGCGCCTTATAACGTTATCTCGATTAGGTAATCGACGTCTTATAATATGAGGTAGTCTAACGAATTGTGGCAAATCACTGATTAAAAATATGAGTGCTAAATCTCTTTCTCACAATTGTTTATTTATAATTAATTTAAGAGTTTTGATTGTTATCTTTGTTTGAGTAGATAGTAGATAATAAGACATCCGTTACTTATATGAATTCTAAATAATAAGCAATAATTCAGACTGCAACTAAATATTTCTTGTTTTGACTTACCTCGAACGAGATGACTCCTCTGTCGCCGTATTTATCAAAAATTTTATCAACGAAATATTTTTCGGCTTTCGTAGGATCATTCTGTAACTGAGTGCTGTTTACTTCCAGAGTATTGTTGAGGAGGTTCAGAGCCGTGTTATTGAGACCGGCGACGATCGTGGGCGGCGCGGCGAACGCCACCAGGGTTACGACGACGCACTTCGTGAACATGGTTGCGACTGAGCCGCGGCGCCTGCGCAGCCGGCGGCGGACCCGCACCACACTATCAGCGCTCGCGGACGCGGCCCTCGGGGCAGCCGACGATGTGACGATGACGCGTCTGTCGCATTGGCGGACCACGCGGTCTTTTGTTTGTTTATTTTCAAGTAATTATCAGCGAAATCGCGTATCTGTTCGTTACATGCGAGCCGTGCTCGCTACTTCAAGCGAACTGTGTGTCTGAGACTTTCACCTGTCGCTCGATGGCGTCTGCGAGGCCGGTTCTGACACCGTTACTGATAATAAAGTAGGCATTTACTTTGTGACCGGTGTCAAGCGCACAATCGTAGGTGCAAATCTATTAGGGTTCAAGGCACACCTGTGTCATTCATACTTCAGTAGATTTCTGAAAGTGTATCCAGTTACTTCATGCTAGAGAGTTTAAATTAAGTTCCTTATTTAGGCTACTGAGTTTAGTTATTGCAGCTTTTGGAGCAGTTCGCCGGTTTTATATGTTCTTTAAGTGTGTAAGTTAATACATGGTTTATCAAAAAGATCATTTCGGTCAATCGTGGATTATCAGTACCTACTTAGTAACATAACATTATATGTAAATATAAACCTGCATGAAAATTATATGGAATTGTTGTAACTATTTCTTTTTTACTTTTGAACCAATCTATGTTTTGCTTAGATCATCAATTTCATGGTGAAGATTAGTTTCCGTGTACGATTGCCAAGATTTTGTGCGTGATTTCGTTGTAAAGTCGTCAACTTGTATTGTTATTATTTATACAAAGAAAAAAAGTTCTGTTATAAGCAATTTCAATTATAGTATTCATAAGTAAAGTATATATCAATATTCTTTATGTATGTAGACAATTTCAGCAATTAATTTTATTTTTAATTCTTTGTTCGATCTACGTTGGACATGTTCTTTGTTATTATATGTTAGTAACGCACATTTTGCGTGGTTACTTTGTGAATTTTGGCGATGAATCTGTGTTGCCAGGCATATCACGTTCTATAACATTATTATTCACAAATGCGCATGAGCACGTGCGTTTCCTACTGCGCGCTGGACGCAATCGTTAATAGATCGCCGATTATCATTTATATAATTTTATTTTTTCAGTAAAGAGAAAATTACGTAAACTAGAACTGTGATGTGGGCCAGGGACCCGGATGAGAAATTTGTTACGGTTAGATCATTGTTACAAAATGAGATCACAATAAAATAAGTACAATCGGTAATGCATACCCATTTCAGCAAGGTTGTCAATCCTAAATAGCCAGTCAGCAGCACTGCAAAACTTGCTGAACAAAAACGAATTAAAGGAAAGCCCAACTTAATATGTAATGTACCTATGTTAAGAATTCTTCATTAGAGAAGTGATTACGTAGATTGTTTAAAAACAGCGATGACTTTTCTTTTATTTCACAGTTCGATTTTTAACCTTATCTTCTATGTAGTCTTGATTGACTATTGTCACCCTTTATTTAACATAGGTTTACATTTTCTTTATAAAAATTAAAATTAGCCTAGTCCTCTAAAAAATTACAAGCTTTAACGTGTCTAAATGTGCACTAATTTTTGTATTTAATTAATGCAAGCGGGCCCGCAGATTTTGTCCTGTTCAGACGTTATAAATCCGAAAAATTGTACCTATATAGGTATATACTTTTAAACACTTAAAACAAACACTGAAACATACGCATGAAAAACATCAATATCGGTCTAACCGTTTATAAAACCTAGACTTTATCGGCAAATTGTGGATACTAGTCTAACAGTGGCGGATTCACCAGTAGGCTGAGTAGGCTGGAGCCTATGGTGGCAGATTTTGGGGCGGCAACTTGGCCCAGTTTTTTTTTACTATACAGAGAAAACGAGCCCCAAAAACTATTATTTTTTAAAGGGAAAAGACCTGGTGTTATGAGGAAGATAGAGCACAATAAAGTTGCAAATGCAATTAAATTAATATGATTGTGAACCAGGCATATGCTCGATGGAACTAGGGTATCAAATTTCAGACGTACCAAAGTAGGGGCGGCAAAAATTTATCAGCCTACTGGCGACAAAAATTTATTAGTCTACTGGCGGCAAATTTGTAAATACGCCACTGTAACCTAACCTAACCTATTGGGAATATCTACATGTTTTCATCGTACTACCTGTTCGCCTAGCGAAAGGTGACGGTAACAGTTTCACATACCACTCTTCTCAATTTTCAATCCTAGGTCAGATACTGGGAATTCCTGCTCTGATGTTTCTGAGCGAAACAGCCTAGGATTAATTTAACGTTTACTAAATTTCATTTTTCGCCATACAAATAGATCGATCAGTAAAACAAAATTTAAAATCTATTAAGCGAAACTCAACAAAATCGTTACTATATACTTACCTAACTATGTATCACGGAATTACGTTGCAGTAATTTATTAATGAACCTACAAGCATTAGCTAACTATTATTTACATAGTGAGAAAGCGAAGGTGTTTTTATAAACGATTAATTTTAAAAACAGAACACGTTATCGTGTTAATTCATTTGTTTTGATTTTTTTGCGGTAAACGTTTACTTCCATTAAATAATAAATAAATCATTTCAACATTTTTATTGAAAAGAGGTAAATCCTGTGGGTGGATCAAACTCGTTTATAATGTAAGAGAAACTTAAAAATACTTTAGTGGTTATTTTTATCAGATTTATTCAAACATTTCTTGTGAGCACAAAACGGCTCGCTAGTCTATGATTATAATTAGATAATTTATATAGTTGTATGTAGGTACGTAGGTTATTCTGTTTCTAAAAGATTACGTTATCATTAAATTATAAGATAGGCAATAAGAATTGTATTCCTGGTCTTGATATTACCTACTACGATATCAGAGTAACCATTATTTATGGATTAGAAGATTTCAAAATACATAGTTATAAAGTAAACAAATTACGTAAAATTAACAGTAACTTATTTACATCCGGGTGTTTTGATAGTTTGTTTTAAAAATGCGTAGGTACCTTTTTACTTTCTCGTATACCTACGTAGTATAGAGGAAGTCTTGTAATCGTAAAAAAATTCGACTTCGAGATTTTGACGGATTTACACGTTTAGGACCTCCCTAAGTCCAAAAATACCGTTTTTGGAATTATGTCTGTGTGTCTGTGCGTTAGCAAGATAACTCTAGTATGCTTTCATTTATTGCAAGCAAATTTAACACGCGTTTAAGACATCAAAATATAAGGTGTCTATCAACTTTTGAGTCGTCGATCACGAAAGTTAAGGAGTCAAGTGCGTGGTCGGTACTCGGATGGGTGACCAAAATTGAACATGCATGTATGACATCAAAATAAAAGGTTTCTATCGACTTTTGAGACGTTTGAGGTATACGAGAAAGTCAAGGGAAAACCACTCTCGATTTTTTACATTTAAGGGATGCTTCCTACATTATATATAAACAACGCTTGAACATCATAGCAAGAGCTGTTTGTATGTAATTTAGGCGGCGTCCCTTAAATCCGGAGTGTTAAAGTAAAGGTGTACTTATATGTCGTCGGCCGATCGTATAGTTGGACAGATTGATATGCCCGGGCACATTGCGGGGGCCGCCGCAATTATGTCGTGGCCTATAGACTCTCCTACAAACAGTCCACTCCGCTTGGTCATAAAAAAATAACACTAATCCTACTGATCACTTTTGGACCACCTCCTGACCAGTACCATTTTTAGAAATGGGCGCCAGGAGCGCGATCCAAGCGCGCTCGGCGTGGACGTGCCGCGTGCGATCGAAGGACTTATATTCTATTGTAGTATGGCAACGATCCAGGTCTATGATCCTGGATTGCGGATCGTAGGATCACCGATTCAAAATGGATCGTCCAGTGTGGACCCAGCTGTTCAACCCTAAAGCCCCGACAGAATTATTTTATTTTATCCAAGCAATTTTGCTATAAATGTCAGTACGATAGATTTAATTTCGAAGGAAGTAAGGAAAAGTATTACAACAAGCATACACCATAAGTACCTTTCGCAAATATTCACCAATTTAAGCTTTTTTTCAAAACATCGAGCGTGTAACACACAAAACAATTACAAGGATCATCTAGAATACACCTTTTCATTTTGGGCTGTAGTTCACTAAGCTTTGGGATCGGAATGACAGGAACTTTCTGAATTTAATGAGCGAGGAAGGGCGGCGGCAGCAGCCTTTGTAACACAGGTGTTGATAAATTATTGGTTGAAAATTTAAAACTTGTGTGTTTCACACAGGACAATAACACATAAAGACACAATAATTATTTAAACAAGAAGTCATACAACAGCATGATTGTGTTCAATCAATAATAATATAGCCTCTCCCTCCGTGGTCGAGGATTCTGGGTAAAGCTCGCTTTATCATTATTCGCTTATCATCACTTATCATCAGGTAAGACCAAGGCCAAAGGCTTCGTAAACAAAGGTTAAATAAATATATTAGTTACAGCAAACCAAATTTTGAATCGATCAGATCTGTGGAAGATACTTAGATAACTTTATCTATTATATAAAAAGAAAAGTCATGACTCACTGACTGACTGATCAACGCCCAGCCAACACCCTTGGACCTAGCCGAAATTTCGCACAGAGATGCCTTTTATGATCTAGACAAGAGGTACCTAAGGCCGGATTTTTCGAAATTCAACCCCTAAGGGGGTAAAAAATTGGATGAAAGGTTGTATAGAAATCCGTCATTTTTAAAGTTAAATCCATAAAAACTAGTAAGTATATTGCCTTCGATTGATAATTAAGAAAGAGGCATTTTAGGATTTCTCAAAATTTAACCCCTGAGGGGGTGAAATAGGGGATGAAAGTTTGTACGGGAAATCTGTCATTTTTACAAAAACATCCATGCAAATTGCTAGATGACTTTTCCGGTAAAAATTAAGTGTTTTGGGATTTTTGGAAATTCAACCTCTTAAAGGGATAAAATAGGGGATGAAAGTTTGTATGAGAAATCCGTAATTTTTATAGTAAAATCCATACAAATTAGGCCCTATATGGCAATCAATCAATCAATCAATCAATCAATCAATTCTTTATTTGCATACTAAGTGTATAAACATGTAGGTGTTTGTATACATGATTAAGTGCTTAAAACTTAGTGACCGTTAGGTATAGCAAATTTGAACAATACTGTGAATACATTAAAACTATAAAATCGTACACAATATTTTGATAGTAATCTAAAAATATATAAAAAATAAGATTATAATATCTATAGGTAATGTAAATAAATTTATTTATATGGAGCAGAAGACTAAATGTATTATTTGTGTTTAAATATTATTATTATCATAGTGTTAGAATTAATATTATTATAGTGTTAGACTTATTGTATTATTTGTATTTAAATATTCACCAATAGAGTAGTAGCACTTAGAAATTAGGGACGATTTTAAAGTTCTCGAGAATAAGTTAATGTTTGGCAAGTTTTTTATATGTAATGGGAATTTATTGAAAATTTTGATAGCCATGAAGTAGGGGCTGGCATTTAACATTTTGATCCTTGATTGTGGTATAAATAATCTATTTTTATGTCTAGTGTTTATATTATGCGTATCCTTTACTTTAACAAATTTTCCTATATTTTTGTAGGTAAATAAACAAACTTCATAAATATATAGTGATGGCAACGTCAGGAGATTAAATTTTTTGAAATAGGGTCTACAAGACTGATCATTATCTATTTGAGCTATAATTCTAACACATTTTTTTTGCATTATAAATAATTCGTTGACGTCAGTGCTATTTCCCCACAGAATTTATCCATATTTTAGTTGGGAATAAGCATATGCATAATAAGCTGCTAGTGCTGCTTCTGTATTTGTACTGTGTACCAACTCGAACAATGCATAAGTAAACTTTGATAGTTTTGATTTTATGTATTGTATGTGGTTTTTCCAATTTAAATGGGAGTCTATAGCTATGCCAAGGAGATTAAAAGTATTTACTGTTTCTATTTTTTTACCTTCAAAACTTAAGTTAATGTCTAACGGATCTTTCTTATAAGATTTAAATTGAATTATTTTGGTTTTTGTATAGTTTATCTCAAGGTTGTGGCGCTCCATCCAAGTATTTACCGTTTGCATTGTTTGAGTTAACAAATTGTTTGCGGTATTAGAGTTTTCACATTTAATCAAAATCGAAATATCATCTGCAAATAAAACAGGCAGTGTGACATCATTTTTCAATATTTTGCGCAGGTCATTTATGTAGATAAGAAAAAGTATACAACCAAGGACACTCCCTTGTGGTATTGACGCAGTTAGTGTTTTTTCGTTAGATTCTACTGATGTTATTTCATGTGTTTGACTATTATAATATTCTATTTTAATTTTTTGTTTCCTATTTTGTAAGTAAGATTTAAACCAAAAGTAGCTTGGGCCACGTATACCCGACTCATATAACTTTGATAATAAAATACTATAATCTACACTTTCATAAGCTTTTGTCATATCTAGTAATAAACCTAAACCGTATTTTTTTTCGTTAATGTGGGTTAATGCTGTTTGTACGAATTTATAAACAGCTAGGGTGGTAGATTTTAATTTTCTAAATCCGTTCTGATGTTCATCTAAAATATTATATTTCTCCAGAAACGCATATAGTCGATTACACATAGCCTTTTCAAAAACTTTAGAGAAACTAGGCAGTAATGCTATTGGTCTATAGTTGTTTGGCGAGGTGGTGTCCCCTTTTTTGAATACAGGTTTTATTAATGATACCTTTAATAAATCTGGGAAGGAACCTTCTTCGAAACTTTGGTTAATAAGCCAGGTTAGTGGTTCAGATAATTCTTCCACACATTGTTTAATTAAAGTTGGTGGAATATCATCAATCCCATAGCTGTGTTTATTTTTTAATGATGTTATTATTTTTTTAACTTCTTTTTGGTCTACTGCATTCAAATACATAGAACCTAAAGGTGCATTTATAACGTGTGGTACTGTACATATATTTGGATATTTTTTTTTACCAATGTTTAAAAAAGTTTCATTAAATACTTCACATATGCTTTTAGGGCAATCTAGGATTTTATTATTGGATTTCAACGCTATATTTTTGTATATTTTGTACTTTGTTTTACCGGTCTTTGTATTAATTATTTTCCACATTGTTTTATATTTATTGTCTGACTTATCTATTTGTCTCGAATATTCTAATTTTTTTGATATTTTTATACATTTTTTAAGTATTTTTTCATACTGTTTATAATATCTTCTCAATATGCTAGAATTAGTTTCATTTAATAATGTTCTTAATATTCGTTTATGTTTACATGATTTTTTTATGCTAGTCGTTAACCATCTTTTTTGTGGTCTGTTCTTTATTTTAACTATCTCTCTTGGTATGTATTTATTCAAAAGGTTTAGTAGTATGGAATTAAATGTAGTATAGTTCTTATTAATATCTTTGGATTTATTTATCACCTCGCTCCAGTTTATTTCTTTCAATGAATTCTTAAAACAAGATATTTTGTGGTTTGTGAAGATTCTTTTATTAATTGTCCATGGTTTTTTATTATGATGAATTAGATTTCGCACATGTAGCTTTATATTTACGGATTTATGGTCAGAGAGGCCGTAGTCTTCTACGTAGGCCTTTTTTATAAAGGATTTGTAGTTTGTAAATATTAAATCTATACAGGTTTCTGATATGTTTGTTACTCGGGTAGGTTCTTTTATTAGCTGTTCAAAGTTTGATGAAGTCATAAAATTTATTAATTCTAGTTTCTTATTATTTTTTGAATTAAAAATATTAATATTGAAATCTCCGCCTATTATAATGTATTTATTTTTGTCCTTCTTGTTTAAGATTCTTTGTAATTTGGTCATTTGTTCATAAAATATATTTATTTGTCGTTCTGCTCGATATAATCCTATAATAACGGTATTTATATGTGGCACCTCTAAAGCACTAAATTCTATAATAAATTCTTTTGACAATTTAACAATATCATTTCTTACAGTATATTCTAGATCTTCTCTAATCTCCATACATACTCCTCCTAGTCTATGTTTCTCCCTACAAAACAATGATGCCAACTTATATCCAGGTATTGTAATTGTTTCACAATAGTCTCTGTTTCTACCAAGTTCCGAAAATGAAATTATATCAAATTTTTGGGTTGACAATAAATGCTCAACTAAATGTAACTTGTTTCCAATACTTTGTAGATTTTGGAATGTAATTGTTAAAGTCTTATCGAAATAAATTATTACTATTTTGTATTGGAGAACTTCCGCTCGGTGTAGGTGTAGTAGGCAAACGTATACTGCCGTTATTTTCATTCGTGTCACTATTCTTTTCCTGGCTTTTCATTGTTGGTTCTATATATACAGCTCCGTTGATATATAATTTGTTACCCTTTATTATAGCGTGACATCCGCTTTGTCGAGCCACTTGTAGTCTTTGTTTTAGTATTTTTCTCTCTCGTAGTTCGTCTCTAGACATAAATGTGGTAACGGTCAATCCAGAGTTTTTGAAGTATTTTGAATTTTCTATAATATATGTTGCAAATCTCCTACTTGTGAATTCAATTTCTAATGGTCTTCGATTTCCTTTTCTTCCTATGCGTTTTATTTCTTCTATGTAAGGGTTTGTTTCTACATTTAAAATATCTCCAAATATTTGGTTTACACTAACGTAAAGGTCATATTTATTCTCGTAATCATATTCAGGCAATCCATAAAGAACTACCTTTTTTTTAGACTGATCTAGGTTTTCTAATTGGAATTCAATATTTTTTATTTTGTTATTTATCAAGTTTATTTGTTCTTTTATTTCTTTCTGATCGTTTAATACCGCTTGTGTAGTCTCATCAGTGTCTTTGTTTAATTTCATAATTGCAATTTTTAATTCTATTTGTATTGCTTCCTTTATGTCTATGAGAATTGTGTCTTTAATTTTTTCTAATTTGGAATCCAAAAGTTCGCTAAATTTCTCCAATGTAATTTGGTCTGTTATTTGGTTTTTTATGGATGGTGAGATACTGTTATTCAACATTTCTGTGTCACCTGTAATGTTGTCAATGTCATGTTCTGTAACACTATTGTTGACGGGTGTGTTATGCTTCGGTTTCTGCCTTAATGTAATATTTGCGTTAGATAGCTCGTCATTTGTGTTTATGAGTGCATGTGGTCTTACTGGTGTATTTGTGTTATTTTGTTTTGGCATTTTACAAACGCAAGCCTGACATTTCCACTTACTTTTATGATCCACAGTCATAGTGTTGTAAAAGCGCTTTTCTGGCACATTTGCACATTCAAGATCATAGTGTTCATTGCAATGTAAACAAATTAGAAACTTTCTATTTAGTATAGGTTGCTTACACCCTGAGCATACTGCCATTCTATAGTAGTTTTCAACAGCACAGTTGGCAAGGTTGGTTTTGGAACGGGGCACAGTAATTTTATTTATGTAATATAAATAAAATTGGATACTAGAAAGCAAAATACGCAGATCACTGCTTGCGATGATTCACCTCAGTGAAGCAGCCGCGGGTTGGTATAGGTCATGGACGGCAGACGTTAGATTTTTCCAACTTGTTTTATCACTAAAACACTGATTTCTATGTTTCTAATAGTAAAACTGATTATATGGTCACTTTCGTCAGACTTTTGCACTTTTAATTATATGTATTATAAAAAGAAATATTAACTTTTTACTATAAATTTACACATTTTTTTACGGAGAATAGGATAACACGACTATATTGATAAACGCCAACGTGGCTTATCGGCTAAAAATTAGGAATGATGTTTGTTACAATTTTTCGAAATTTTAACCCTACGGGGACGAAATCGCGAGCAAAAGCTAATTAACTATAAAATAGCTGATGATCTTTAAACGGCTGAACAAATATTCTTGAATCATAGCTAAGAACACTCTTATTAAAATACCATTCAAGCCCACCTCCCTTCGCAACCCACTCACTTTGGTTAATGGCAGGATTTTTTTCAAGTTCGCCTGGCTAGCTACGACCATGTTATTATTATCAAAATCTGTCTCCATAATAATAATGTTAACAACATTACAGTGTTCCGACAATCCTTATCCTTGCTCCTTACTAATATTATAAATGCGAAAGTAACTCTGTCTGTCTGTTAAGCTTTCACGTCTAAACCACGGAACCAATTTTGATGAAAATTGGTACAAATATAGATTTGATCTCGGGGAAGGACATAGGCTACTTTTTATCGCGAAAAAAAGGTTGACTGGGTTGAAATAGGGGATGAAAGTTTGTATGGAAGATCGTCATTTTTGAAGATAGAACCATGAAACTTTGAATTTAGGCACTTAATAAGACAGAAAGAAATAGTTGTTCTAAGATTTTTGAAATTTTGACCTGTATGGGGGTGAAATAGTGAATGAAAGTTTGTATGGGAGTTCGTCATTGTTAAATAATGTTCGTAATACTTTGAAATTAGGGACTTAATAAGAAGAAAGAAAGAAATATTAGTTCTAGGATTTTTGAAATTTAGCCCCGTGTAGGGATGAAATTGGGGATGAAAATTTGTATGGAAGTTCGTCATTGTTAAAGATAAAACCATGAAACTTTGAATTTAGACACCTGATAAGAAATAAAGATCCAATCCAAGATGGCGGTTGTGACTTTTTAATATAATATCGATACGGGTATCATTTTCGTGGTTTTCGGAGGTCCCGATTCCTAAAACACCATCCATTTTGAGATCCAAGATGGCGGACGCGACTTTTTAACATAATGTCAATATGAGTATCGTTTTCGTGGTTTTTAGGGGTCCGGATTACGAATAAAACATCTATTTCGTGATCCAAGATGGCGGACGCGACTTTTTGACAAAATGTCAATATGGGTATCATTTTCGTAGTTTTTGAGGGTCCCGATTCCGAATACGACATCTATTTCGAGATCCAAGATGGCGGTCGCGACTTTTTAATATAAAATCGATATGGGTGTTATTTTTGTGGTTTTTTGAGGTCCCGATTCCTAATACACCATTCATTTTGAGATCCAAGATGGCGGACGCGAATTTTTAACATGTCAATATGGGTATCGTTTTCGTGGTTTTTGTGGGTCCGGATTACGAATGAAACATCTATTTTGAGATCCAAGATGGCGGACGCGACTTTTTGACAAAATGATGTCAATATGGGTGGCATTTTCGTGGTTTTAGGGGGTCCCGATTCCGAATACGACATCTATTTCGAGATCCAAGATGGCGGTTGCGACTTTTTAATGTAAAATCGATATGGGTATCATTTTCGAAATTATTGGGTATTCTGACTCCGAATAAAACATCGATTTTGAGATCCAAGATGGGGGACGTGACTTTTTAACTTAACAGAAATATGGGTATCATTTTCGAGGTTTTCGGGGGTCCTGATTCCAAATACATCATCTACGTCGAGATCCAAGATGGCAGATGGGACTTTTTAATATAAAAGCGATTTGGGTATCAATTTCGTAGTTTTCGGGGATCGCGATTCCAAGTACGTCATCAATTTCTAGATCCAAGATGGCGGACGCTACTTAACTTATTATTAATATGGATATCATTTTCGTGGTTTACAGGGTTCCATTTTGAGATCCAAGATGGCGGACGTGAATTTTAAACTTGGTATGGGTATCAGTTTTGTAGTTTTCGGAGGTTTCAAAATGGATGCTGTAGTCGGAGTCAGGATTCAGAATACAGCATCCATTTTGAAATCCAAGATGGTGGACGCGACTTTTTAGCTTAATCGCTTTCACGCCTAACACCTGAACCGAATTTAATGAAATTTGGTACAAAAATAGACTAAACCTCGAAATGGAATAAAAGCTACCTTTTTTATGAAAAAGGGAATGAAGGGGTTGAAATATGAGATGAAAATTTTTATGCGATTTCTCATTACCGAAGATAAAACCATGAAACGCAAATATTTGTTCTAGCGTTTTTGAAATATTGACCCATGTGGGGATGAAAAGTTGCGTATAAGTAGCAAAGGATGGAAAAACATAAAATGGTAGATTATAAAAATGCCATTTTGTATGTGTGTTTTTTGCATAATAAGTACCTACACAAAAAAATGCTGCCTAAAGTAACTATTCCACGCGTACGAAGTCGCGGGCAAAAGCTAGTCAATTATAAGATAGTCACTCATTCTGTGGTTGAGGGTTCAAGAATAAAAAAATCGGGAGTGGTCTCCCCTTGACTTTCTCGTACACCGGAAACGACACAAGTTGTCACCTTATATTTTGATGCCATACATGCATGTTAAATTTTGGTTATCCATCCGAGTACCGACCGCGCACTTGGTTGCTTAACTTTCGTGATTGACGACTCAAAAGTTCATAGATACCTTATATTTTGATGTCATCCATACATGTTAAATTTGGTTGCAACAAGTTAAAGTATACACGAGTTATCGTGCTAACGCACATAAATAATTACAAGACGATTACAAGACTTCCTCTATACTACGTAAGTATACGAGAAAGTAAAAAAACTAAATCAAAATTCGTTTGGGAGCTACGATGCCACGTAATATATATACGTTAAACTTTTTTTTTTTTTTTTTTTTTATAAAAAGTCAAGCAAATGACTCCATTCCACCTGATGTTAAGCAGAAATGGAGTCCACATGCGAAGATAGCTGGTGCGAAAGATAAACCGCCGCGCTAGCCACCTTCGCCTTGCCGACCTGCAAGGTGCTTCTTCACGTCTCGTTTGAATGACCTTATTTCCCCTCTTGTTGGTCGGGAATTAAAAAGGCGAAGAAATGTTTGAAAAACCACTTTGACCGTCTGTAGAGGCTATACTGGGTGAGTATTGGAGAGTATACTTATTTTTCAGGTATGCTGCAGAAAATGTATCCCACTAATATCATGGACACGAAAGTTTGTATGTGTGTTTGATACTCTTTCACGCAAAAAGTACAAAATTGATTTTAATGAAACTTTACAATATTACCATATACAACGATGTGAACTAGGCAACAGAAACGAACCAATCACTGCGTTTACTTATCCAAGTATTCAATGCAATGCGTTTACTTATCGAAGAGTCGAGAAACCTCATAGTAATGTTTGTGAATACGTGTGTTAGCCCGCGTGGGATTAGTATATAGCATATAGCCTACATGGTGATGTATGAGTTATATTATTGTAAAGTTTCATTAAAATCCATTCAGTAGTTTTTGCGTGAAAGAGTAAAAAGCACACATACATCCATACAAACTTTCACGTTTATAGATAATATTAATAGGATGTGAAAGTACTCTGTCTCTCTTTTACTCTTTCATGCCTAAACCATCGACAAGCTTACCGTGACTGAACCGATTTTGAAGGACGTAGACTACTTTCTATCGCGAAAAAAGGCTTGAAGGGGTTGAAATTGAAATAAGGGATGAAGTTTTGTATGAAAGTTCGTCATTGTTGAATATAAAACCATAAAACTTTGAATATAGCTACTTGATAAGAAATAAATAAATATTTGTTCAAGCGTTGATGAAATAGGGGATGAAAGGTCGTTTATGTCTGAATGAAGTCGCGCTCTAGTCTATATTTGTACCAAATTAGACGTGAACTCTTAACAAACAGAAAGAGTTACCTTCGCATTTATAATACATAGTAGGGATTTAAAATTGTGACCAAGTACCACAGATGTAGGATAAATTGTGTGATAGGGGATTAATGTCTAGTATAGGACAAAATAAATAATGAAGTCCCTACCTAGATTTAAGGTTCAATAACAGAAAAATAAGCACTTGGTTGGTACTTATCTCCTTGTCGTCATTGACGCTGTTTACTAAGATTTCTTAAGTATTTGTTACTGAAGTTTCATATGTCAATAATAATTCATGTTATCTTGTCCTTGCTGGTTGTGTCGCGAGGTAGGATAATCGGTCGATAAGGTTAAATTTATTTATTACAGTTGGGAATCCAACATTGGCTTTAAACAACATGTAACTGAAGTTTAAAGGAGGTAGTTATGTTAGTCTGCGCGGTGCGCAGATTGCCTGTGATATGTTTTTGTAATGATGATAAGTTTTAAAAATATCATTGGTAAATCTAAATATATATAGCTCAAAGGTGACTGACTGACTGACATAGTGATCTATCAACGCACAGCACCACTCAACCTAGAGACTTGAAATTTTGCACATAAATACCTTCATACGGACGAAGTCGCGGGCGGAAGCTAGTATATTAATAAAATAGGCGACAGGCTAACAACCTGTCACTATTTGGAGGCGCTACGTGGCCCATACTGCCGGATGTGGCTTTATGTGTGACGAAATGTTACCTAAGGCGCTGCTCAACCCCTCTTGGGACCGTGAACATGATCGTATGTATGTAATGTTAAAAATGATTCAATTAAAAAAATACTTATTTAGTAATGCTAGGTGCAAAAAACCAGCTTAAATAATAATAAATTAGTATTATTATTTTAACCATTAAAAGTAAAATTACTACAATTTGTAGGTAATATTGCTCAATTCGGCATTATGTACCGCTGGCACTAACTCTTCCGTTATTTTCGTCTCTAACTAGCTTATTTTTATTATCAAAACCGAAATGAAGGAAATTGAATTAAAGAGTAGAAACGTTTATTATTTTTTCTTTTTTTTGTAAGCAGTCGTCGTGCTAGCTAGTGCGACTATTATAATTATTTTTAAATAAATAAACGGAAAAATAAAAACTTTGTTTTCTTGATCTCAAATATCTTGATTTTTTTTGAGTTCGGCGGTCCCAAAGACAATTTTCTACGTTTATTCCAAATTTTGAGCTTGGTGCTGACATAAAAAAAAATTTAACCCTTATGTGAGTGACGAGGTTCCAGGGTAAGTTTTGCAATTTCAACCATGAATATAAAATATTTGATAGAAATGCTATGCGGCTGTGAGTTTCTGAAAGCTCCTAACTATTTCTAAAATTACTGTTTTCATTTAGGTGCATTTCTTTAGCTTGACAAATTTATTAATATTGACCAAACTATTAGACACACCCGTAACTGGGTGACAAGGTACAGTCAACAGCACATCAGACTATACAAAAGTGTCAAATTTCTCCCATCGATTTTCAACCTTACTTGGTTTCGATATAAAGTACAAAATTGATTGGGAAAATTTGACAGTTTGTGATAACCCGATGTGCTGTTGTCTGTACCTGGGTACCTCTATGTATTGTAAATACATACAATCACGCCATAATCCCAAAAGGGTTCAAGCAGAGCCTCATGGAACACATAAGGCCACAACTTGCAGTATGGGCCATGCAGAGCCCCTAAATAATGACAGGTTGCTAGCCTGACGTCTATTTGTATTTTACATACAGCTAAATCTTCTATACAACATGTAAACTAAATAACCAACACCCTGAATACAGGTGGTTCGGGATCGGCTTCCGAGTATTGTACAATATTTTCTGGGTACTTTTTGTTTTATTTTTCAAAAAAAAAAATTATCGAAATCAACTCTGAAGCCGATCCCAAACCACCTGTATTCAGGGTGTTGGTTATTTAGTTTACATGTTGTATACACAGCTCCATTTACTGAATGGAAACATTCCTTTATTTTTTTTTTAACCCTAGCCATTTTATTACTTTCTTGTATACGTAGTATAGAGGAAGTCTTGTAATCGTAAAAAAATTCGACCTCGAGATTTTGACGGAATTACACGTTTTGGACCTCCCCGAGTCCAAAAATACCGTTTTTGGAATTTATGTCTGTGTGTCTGTGCGTTAGCACGATAACCCGAGTATGCTTTAACTTATTGCAACCAAATTTCATGCATGTATGACATCAAAATATAAGGTGTCTATCAACTTTTGAATCGTCCATCACGAAAGTTGCAACCAGGTACTCGGATGGGTGACCCAAAATTTAACACTTTTGAGTCGTTTCCGGTATACGAGAAAGTCAAGGGGAGACCACTCCCGACTTTTTTATAATGCAGTTGATTATAACGATAAATTTTCTCTAAGAAACACAGGGTCTTAGAAATAAAAAAAAACATAATGAAATCTAACATTTTTTTTTCTCTCGAATCAAATCAAATCTTTAATTGTACCTATTATTGTTGCTCGCGATTCTTGTTGGAATTAGAAAAAAAGACAGTTTGAAAATGGAACATTTAATTTATTTACATGAAACGTTTAATTTGTGTAGCAATTTAACGCAATTTTAAAATTCGAACGAAAATCTTGATAATTTTTATAGATTTTGTTTTGTTATGCCACCATTTCGTAATAAATATTTTGTGTTTTTAATTATTACCATTTGTTTATTTATTTAGTTAGTTGGCCCCGTGTGCCCTGGTGCAATGCACAGGCCTCCCGTCTGGGGATGGCCTAGTACCCTTGTGGCCCGTCGTCGCCCGGCTCACCATTGGGCCGGGCCAGCCCAGAGACGTATTGGTGAAATGGCGTATGTAAAGTACGTACCGGTGGTTTTAGTGGGTAGGACCGGCGTTGTTCCACGCCAGGTGAGTCCCACACACGCCGTACACCTAGCCAGCTTGCGGTCTGGTCCGTCAATCGTAATATAAAAAAGGTGTGAACCAAGAAAGGATTTTTAAAATTCACCCTCTGAGGTGGTGAAACGGTGGTGCAAAGTTTGTATGGAAAGCCGTCATTTTTAAAAGACAAATCCATTAAAATTGCTACATAGCCTTTCGGTTAAAAATTAAAAAGAGTTATTTTAGATTTTTTCAAAATTCAACCCCTAATATAAAATAGGCTATAAAATAGGCAATGAAAGTTTATAATATGGAAATACTTCATTTAAAAATGATGGACGGCCTTTGGGTTGAAAAATTACGAAAAAAACTTACCATAGGGGTATAAAATATGGAATAAAAGTTTATACAAATCAGTTATTTATAAAGTAAAATCCAAAAAAATCGGTATATCTCTAAATCTTTTTTTAATTTATATAAAATTAAGATCACGGTTCCTAAGAGAGTTTTTCTCTATTTCTTATAGTTTAGAATTTCCACATACTGATCCGAAAAAAAAACTCACCGTGTATAGTTAGTTAATGAGGCTCAATTTAATTTCATTAAATTATAGTTAAGCAAAAATAAAATATAAAATGTTGCGTTGTCGCAACGATGAGTATTAATGGGTACAGATTTACCTTTCCGAGCTTGTGAGGTTGAAAAAAATAGGGCAGAACAAAGTTTGCCGGGACAGCTAGTTACGAAAGTGAAGTAGACGTAGTTAGTAATTGTAATCGCTTTGTCTATTTACCTACTGCGCCCAAGGCAAACGTTCCCAGCCACTGATATTGATAGCTAATGTCAATATTAAATAAATAGGCAGCACAGTGAAAAATATTGATCTTTTACTCCTAAAATAATATATGAGGCAAAATTTCATTTTCCAAACAAAGAAATTTTGCTAAAGAAGCGGTTAGGTATATTGGGTTAGAATGATGTAATTTTGTCGATATATTTACGTGATATATCGTATTTTGATAATCGGTAGTCTAGTCTAAGTTCGTGTGCTTCCGTGCCACTCAATTTTATTGTACCTATCTAGTAAAAAAAGTCTAAGCCGGTGTGCGTGGTGGCGAGATCTCGAACAAATAAGAGGGTACCTATCCAATTTTCTCGGTTCAAACACAATGAGTTGATATTGGAATAAATATTGCAATAGGACGCGTATACATGTATTCAAATGTTATTTAAATAGTTTCGGCCTGTGACTTCGACTGCGCAGGATTAGTATAAAATTGTATGTTATTCTGATGTATGAGCTATATTATTGTAAAGTTTCATTAAAATCCATTGCGTAGTTTTTTCGTGAAAGAGTAGCAAACCAGACATTCAGACTTGTATCCAAACATCTATACATCCATACAAACTTTAGCGTTTATAATATTACTAGGAAGTAGGATAGATAGATACTAAGTATTTAGCTGATGATATCCTCATTTTAAGTCAATATTAAACTATACAGGTTGATTCAAAAATAATACCAGAGATATTAATAAGAGATGGCAAGAATACTACCTACCAAGCACTTCTTGACTAGAATTTCCCATGGGAACCATTAACAACTCTGCCATGCACTGCCGGACCAAACCCACCACCTTCCCATGGCCTGACGCAACCTTGCAGTTATACAGGCCGAATCACGGGAGAGTGCGCTGCTAGTTGCCGGAGGCTCTGGTTTCACAGCGCACCTTTAATCTCTCCTACAAGTTATTCTTTATCTGTCTTCCTTGTCCCTATGGTCCTTCTTCCCTTTCTGGGGCGGACATCACTCATACGCCTTCGGTGCCTTCCAGGTCATCCGAGCCGACCCGAAGTAGTACCGCTAGCTCCCAATGCCCAGTCTTCTGCCTCTTCTGCGGTGTCTTCGCTCTTCACCTCCCTCTTTCTAGCCTACTCCTAATCTTGTGCCATCGTCGCGCGAAGTCGCGTAGTTGTCTGAAGTTCGCCTCAGTCCCCACGAGGTCCGGGTAATAGACCGGGCCCACTTGCACTGCCGGATCAGTCGACGTAATCCAAAAAAAAAATATTTGAAAGCGGTCCAGAAGAAATTCCAGCAGAAATTCTTATAAAGAGCCAATACCAGATATGTGCAGGTCCAGTAGGTAATCTAATCCCTTGACAAGAATAAAGAGGAGGTTGTGGACTGTATAAACTGTAGAGGACTTAAGCTAACCTGTCATAACATTTCCTAAGATCTGGAAACGTGTCCTAGTAAAAAGTTTAACAACCATTATAAATATTACCCCGAACAAATGCGGGTCGCGAGTAAAACACTAATGGAAAAGTACAAGTACACCTTGTGTTCATTGACTCTGAAAAGGGTTCCAAGAGAGCTTATCTGGCAAGTACTGAGAGTGCAACTAGTGGAGGAGCATTAGTAGTAACCACAAGGACGGTCAGTCCAGTCGGCACGAGCGAACCAGTTGAGGTCGAAGTGGATGTTCATCGGGGTTCAACTCTGGGTCCTCTAGTATTCAACCAGGGAATGGACTATAGGTATCACAGCAGACATACAGAAACCATGGTCACATGGAAATACTAGGACGGCTGATCCCAAATAAAAATGGGACTATAGGCACGAGAAAGAAGAAGATTGAGATGAAAGCACGATTTTTAAAATCCATTTTTAATAAAAGAAATATGACGGATCTTTGGGTACTTAATGAATGCGAGGAATGAATGCGTGAGATGTTGGGAAGCAAGCAATAGCATTTCTAGCGTGTATCACGGACTCTCAATGCGCAAAATTTCGATGAAAGCTAAAGCGATGTTGACGACCACAAGCCTTCGATTTTTTCGCGATGAAGATCTTTCGCGGGAACATACATCGCAGAATTATAACTTCGCGGTAACGTGCATCGAAGTAAAGATCTTTCGCGGTAACATGCATCGAAGTAAATGGGATATTTCGCGGTAACGTGCATAGAAGTAAAGATCTTTCGCGGCAACGTGCTTCGCAGTATTGTAACATCGCTTTAGCATACATCGACCTTTTGTGCATTGAGATTCCGTGCTGCATCCGCATTTCAATTTCTTCCATCATTTGTAAATAGCAGCTATAGCAGCAGGATGGAAGAGTAAAAATTGTTGCTGTTAGATCTCAGAACAACGGCTTCGTGTACCTTTCAGAAACGTGAAGTTTTACAGTCTAGATGCTTGGTTGTCTACAAACCATAAACGTGCGTTTTTCGCGCAATTTTCTCCACCGAAAGCAAACCACAAAACTGGAACCAACTGACGCCAGTGGCGTCCCGAACCGACACGACCTCGATATCTTTTAAAATAGACCGTAGACCGGCAACGCATTTGCGATCCCTCGGGTGTCGCAGATGTTTATGGGCGGCGGTAGTCACCATCAGGTGAACCATCTGCTCGTTTGTCCCCTTTCCCATAAAAAAACCTTTAGTGTCTTTGTCTAATAACATTCCAGAGAGAAAAGTGGAAATAATGATAGGTCCCTTAAATCAATCTTGGGTCTCCAGTTTTAGGCCATGCTCCTGGCTTATCTCTGCAAAATTATCGACTCGGCACCCGCAAGGTGAATCCATATAATATCTATATAATGCTAAGAACTTCGTCTCTGATCGCCTACCATTCCTCACGGAAAACTAGTCATTCTACCGTTGAATTTAACATGACATTTTAACAAGACGAAGTACCTACTAAATATTATGTTTCATAAAAAGTTTGCTTGGTCTGTATTTGCCCTAATCTATAGGTACGTGGCAGCTTTACGCTCCAGTGCAGTTTTGAGTACAAAACCAACCGATACGACCGTGATGTTTGTACCAGGTTTCTGAGAATAATTGATTTCTTTTTGAGTCTTTCACATCATGCACTACCTACTCCCCTTTTCCGCGATATAGGTGAACGACATTTCAAAGCGTATTTTTTTATTCTTATATAAATGTGAGATTAACGTATTTCACGCACGACAGCACATTTGCTATAGAATGTGGCTTTTTTTTATCTTATAAGAAAAAAGTGTCCAATCATTTTACTTTTTTTTGTTGCTTTTTGACAAATTATGGGTGAGTTGAGTAGGTAGGTATGCATATGGAAAGTACTCATCAAGCATTCTCATTTCCTTGTCATTACAGGCGCTATAGATTTTGAATTTCTTGTCACTGTGAATACTTACCGTAGAATACTCGGACTAATGAGTAATTAAGAGTGTAACATCTGTTCTGCTTGTTGACTTTTTGTTTAGTTGCTTTTGAGTTTGGTCCCCTTTTGTGTAAGCGACAGTCTGGTAAGCTGTCACTATATTGGGGTACTGTTTGGTCCATACTGGCAGATGTGGCTTAACCAAATGTTACCTAAAGCTTTGCTCAACCCTTTTTGGGATTATGAGTGTGATGTATGGATGTATGATATTATAAATACGTTTAAAACTCTAGACCTGAAAAAATCTATGGATCTTTGGGGACTGTCAGTCAGGACAATCTCATCCATTATAACTATAATAGCTCCTTATTTAGTAGTCGTATTTAACAATTGTATTGACTCTGGTGTATTTCCTGACTTGATGAAACATAGTAAAATTATACCGTTATTTAAATCTGGCGAAACCTCAGATCCCACCAATTTTCGGCCTGTTTCTATTCTACCGACTTTAAGTAAGATCTTTGAAAGACTAATGCTCAATCAACTATTAAAGCATTTCAATAAATACAACATATTTCATCAAAAGCAATTCGGGTTCACTCGGGGTCGCTCCACCATTGATGCGGGAGTTGAGTTGTTAAAGGAGGTATTTGCTGCTTGGGAAGAATCACGCGACGCCCTTGGGGTTTTCTGTGATTTATCTAAAGCTTTCGACTGTGTTAATCATGATACTCTGGTCAGGAAATTACACCATTACGGCGTTAGGAACAAGGCTCTCAACCTTATGACTTCATACCTGAGCAATAGAATACAGAAAGTTGATATTAATGGTAAAAGATCTCCAGGTTCTCTAGTCACAATAGGTGTTCCGCAGGGCTCAATTCTTGGTCCATTTCTCTTTCTAGTGTACATAAATGACTTGCCTTACTACATAAGGGACAATCATGACATTGTGTTGTTTGCGGATGACACTTCTTTGATTTTCAAAATAAATAGAAAATTAGATAATTATGACGAAGTGAACAATGCACTTGCGAAAGTAGTTTATTGGTTTGATATTAATAACTTGTTGCTGAATGAAAAAAAAACCAAATTAGTTAAGTTTACTACACCGAATGTGAGATGTGTAGAAACTAATGTACAAATAAATGGAGTAGAATTGAAACCTGTAGAAACAACAACTTTCTTAGGAGTAATGTTAGACTCTAAATTGCAATGGGGTCCACATATTGTAAAACTTTCGGGTAAACTAAGTTCTGCGGCATATGCAGTTAAAACTATTAGGCGGCTAACTGATATAGATACTGCTAGAATGGTTTATTTCAGTTATTTTCACAGCATAATGTCTTATGGAATTCTTCTCTGGGGGAGTGCTGCAGATATTAATACCATCTTTGTTCTGCTAAAACGGGCTGTTAGAGCAATCTATCAACTAGGTCCGCGTGACTCCCTCAGAGAAAGGTTCAAGGAGATAAATATTCTAACTGTGTCATCACAATATATACTGGAAAACTTACTATATGTAAAGAAAAATATTATGAATTTTTCCGAGAAATGTCATACGCACAATGTAAATACTAGGAAGAAACACGATTTGGTTGTATATAAAACTCGTCTCCACAGAATAAGCAATTCATTTATGGGCCAATGTATACGTTTTTACAATAAGCTTCCGAAGAATATTAGAGACTTGCCTATTAA
Source organism: Elophila nymphaeata (assembly GCA_955850985.1). Lineage (NCBI taxonomy): Eukaryota > Metazoa > Arthropoda > Insecta > Lepidoptera > Crambidae > Elophila > Elophila nymphaeata. The sequence continues at coordinate 19,333,105 of OY039068.1, forward strand.
TAAATTTAAAAAAACTGTAAAATCTAAATTATATAAAAAAGCTTATTACAAGTTAAATGATTATTTAAATGATCCAAATGCGTGGGAGTAAAATCTGCCCAAATTTACGCATTTAAAATTGTAATTTATTCATATTGATATATCTATGGACATGTAATGATGTTTTGAAATCATTACAAAATTGTAAGCTGCGGAGTTTCTTTCGCCATTTCTTCTCCGTCTCAGCATAATAATAATTATTTAAGTAAAATAATTATTTCGTCGAAATGGTGGTAGGGCTTTTGACGATTTAAAAGTACTTAGCAAAGTCCATTTAAATAAAGAGCTTTTTCATTTCATTTCATTTCATTATGAACTAGAGTATGGGTTTCCGCAAGAAAGCATTAGCAATACGATGTCCCTGATCCTAGTAATAGTATTTTTCTCTATACCCCTGATTATCATTAGGATCTTTGATTGTGGCTTACCAACATACAAGCATATTCAACTAGAATTTAAGCACTCTATTGGCAAAAGAACATCGCGATTATTTATGTTAAGTTAGGAACCACTTTATTTATTTATTATTTATTTTATTTAAAAACTTTATTGCACAAAGACAGTACAAAGGGTGGACTTAATGCTATACAGCATTCTCTACCAATCAACTAGAAAGGTGCGTGGGATACTTTACTATCAATGTTTTTTATAGAAAGTACTATGTTTCTGCAGTGAAAAATATCACGACCCTGGATCATTCAAGAGGTGTGAAGAAGCAGTTTGGCAAGGTAAGAGTTGTTAGTACAGCCCTTTCGTTATCTTTCGCCAATGGTTATCTTTGCGTTCGAAGTCAAATTCCGCTTGCCAACAGGGATTGAGTCTCTATTTCATTAATTGTATCTATAGTACCTGTAATTTACTTTATTTTGAAGCAAAGATTAGGTATAGCATATTCCACGGATTTTCGATAAAATAAATAAGTTTTACGCACGTTTAGCCACATATTGTTATAAGAGAGAGAAGAAAAATGTGACCAGAGCCAAGCGAAATAAAATACGATCTTAGTTTATCTTTTTTCTCTATCTAGGTATTAAAACTAAAAATAGTTATAGTTAACTAGGATTATACACACACCGCCATAATTAGAGGAACATAAAAAAGGTTGAATTTCTTATTTGCTTTTCTGTTACTCAATCTGTTCTAACTAGACGGCATCTGTTATACCACTTTAAACTTAATTTTAGTAAAAAAATCAAATTTTTCTATGTTCCCCCGATTTTGCTGGTGTGTATAGTTTACTATACAATCATTCTACCTACAATCAATGATATTATAATATAAAAATATATAAGTAATTGTCTAAAATAATAAAAGAGAATAGATTTGTATACCTACTTATTTGTGTGAGTACCTACTGGATTAGGTAATTTTTCACTGAACAACATTATGATGAATTTTTCAGAAAAAAACTTGTAGGCAATCGATTTCGACAGTTTGAAATCGAAGTGACTACGTGAAACGGTAAGAACACTTGCTCAAACAGACTATACGCGGATGAATGGTGAGTAATTAAAGGTAAACCAATAAAATTTATAGGACATTTATTATATTTCCGTATTAAATGTCTATATTACAAACTTAACCTAATGAATGCATTGGAATTTTAACGTCAATTTAAAATTAAACAGATCATTGTCAATTTATATTAAACAGCAGTTCAACATAATAAATAAAATATTATAAATTACTTAAAATTGAATGGAATCGCACTGAATCTCAGACATTACTTAAATTGCAGAGATCATAACTCTTTAGAGTTTTCTGGTAGACAAAGGAACAGCTTAGAGCAGGCTATGTTGAAGCTATTACAGGCTGCTTGTAGCCATTCTGGCTTGTTCTGCCACATGATGAATACACAGTAGATGGGAACCCCAAGGAGGATGAACACGATGCCGATGCCAACCTCTTGAGGGTGTTTAAAACAGGAGAGCACGATTAAGAATGTGCATATGACGAGGAAGGCGAACGGCAGCACAAGACTGACCCTGATGGGCCTTGGCAGCTGGGGCCGCTTGTGTCGCATCCACAGCAGGCCAGCGATCGAGCATAAGGTGAAGAGCGCTTCTACTGATGTTACGTAAACTATCAGCGATTCCAGGTTGTTCGTTAGTAGTATGGCGAGGGTAATCAGGCACTGAAACAAGAAGAAATTTCACTTTGAAAATGTTGGCAATCTCACACACTCTGAACAGGTTTGCAGGTCTAAGGCTTATTTGCTTGCTTGTATGTTAGTAACCAACTCTGCTGTGCGCAATTTTGACCCACTTTAAACGGTCAGTTTTCTTTAAACAATGACAACGCCATCTAGTGACGCATAACTGAACTAACATAACAAACGTTTAATTTATTAGTCTTGGCGTTTCTTATCAGGATAATGAGACATTCTTATCGAATTATTGTAATGTCATCGGTCTTTGATAAGTCTATAAAGTTTAAATGAAATCTGACCGTTTAAAGTGGGTCAAAATCGAATCCTAATCGAGTCAGTTACATTCATACAAACATACAGGAGAAACGAATATAAACGTGTTAAAATAGTGAAAGAAATATATCATCGAATAACGCTATAGTTTTGGTATACTCAATGATATTATAATTTTGGGTATACTGCAATTCTAAATGGTAGTAAAGATGCTGAGTTGTCAACATTGGGTACATAAATATTGTGTTTTCGTAACATGGTTTCGAAATAAAATTAAAAGATCTAGTTTTTTAACATCTCATGGTAATGTTACCAGCACCTGTGTATCATAAACACAGAAATAATCCTCTTTATTATTATTTCTGTGGTCATAAAGCTTATTGTTTTAATCTAGGAAAATAGTTTGTGACCTCTTTTTCTTTGCACAGTTGTGAATCATTGAATAAGCGGTAACGCGTCCACATTAAGTTTCGAAATAATTACATAGTACACAATAGATTACGATCGTCATTTAATAGCACACAGCGCTTGCCGTAATAGTCTCTTCAACATATTATATTTACTCTACAAAGCTTATGCAATATATAGGAGTGTGATGCACGCTCTGGTTCTTATTTAGACAAAGGCAATTTTCGCTTGATCAGTCCAAGAACTTTATGTGTTGCAATAATAAAATTTCGGTAGGTACGAACTACACGAATAAAAAATTAATAATATTTGAAATTTTATCTGAGAGTCTACAATTAAATCGCGAGCGTAGCGGTAGCGAGGGTTCTTAAAAAATAGACTACTTGAGTGATCGCTCTCGAAACATACAACTTTTTACCTCTCCAGCAAGGAAATTGTTTTAAGAGAGAAAAACAAGACAATACCTATAGAATAATTTTATTTTTGCGTTACAAACGCGTAAATATTAATACTAGAAAAATGCACTGAAAAAAAAAATCGACTTGCCTCAGGCGGGCGCCTGAGGCAAGTCGATTTTTTCAGTGCATTTTTCAAGACAATACCTATTTAAACACAATCATATTTATTACATTAAAAAATAGTATTGAAATTAAAATTGCATTGGTAAATGAAACGTTAAAGCACGGTAATGTTTACCGTGGTTAAAGTCTTGTTCGGAGCTCCCAGCAAAAACCGTTCTTCTGCTTCAAGATTTTACAAACAAAAAAATAAAAGCTCTTTTGGTGCTGGAGAGATGAAAAGTTATATTTAAGTTTAAATAAAGAGTGAAAAATAACTTTTTAGTCTCGAACCTAAATGATGAACGAAAAGTATAATTTTATTATATTTTTAAAACTTTTGTGCCACTCCTCCGTGGTGACCTCTGAAACGTGTTTTTCATACTCTTCGACAGCCTCTTCTGGTGATGAAAAACGCTGCCCTCGTAATTGGTTGTTAATTTTTGGGAACAGAAAAAAAACACAAGGTGCCAAGTCGGGACTGTATGCAGGATGGCTCATAAGTTCTATGTTTTTCACCTTCAAAAATTCGTTTGTCTGTCTGGCCACGTGGGAACTAGCATTGTCGTGGTGCAAGATGATACGGCGTTTACGGTTATTTTACGGAGTTATTCAATAATTTCCGACAAACTAATGCCAGTCTGTTTCAATCAAATATATGATTAAAACAGAGTTTCATTAGTTTAACATCGATGTTTTTCTTGTTCACAGCGGTGGACGGGCAACCATCGCGAGATTCGTCACTGAGATTGACACGACCGCGCTTGAATTCTGCAAACCAGCTATAAATATGTCTTGCATGGTGCTTCATCGAGCGATGCTCTGTTGAGCTGACAAATTACACTTAAAATGTCAAGTGAAGTCAATAGGTATGTGATCCTAGGTTCAAAAGCTGGTGATTATGTTAAGTAAAGTGTTAAGTATTTTTTTCTAATAAACTTTAAGTCGTATGAAACGGTACTGTTTGATAAACGGAATAGGATTTAAAAGTTTTTGCAAGCATTTGAAATTAAAAACAAAAAAAAAACCAAAAAACGCACGGTATTTGTGAAGAATTGCAATTTCTATTCCCTGTCCAGAAATTAATTTTAATCTCAACGTAATAGTTTTTATTTATAATTGAATTTATTATTACTAAAATTATGATATATTGCCAAACGATAGTCAATACTAATCAACTGTGCCAGTGAAAATCAATACATAGAGTAAACTCAGTCCAGTCTGATCTATGACTGATTTTTAATATACGAGATGTGAGGTGAATGATGAGGCTAGTATGAGTTTGTTAGTTTTCGAATAGTAGTATAAGTTTGTTAGTTTTCGAGATCGATCAAACGTATCGTCTCTTTTCATACATTGCCCACTAGCGCCCCTAGCGTAAACTATCAGAAACAGTGGCCAATGTATGAAGAAAGACTATACGTTTGATCGACCTCGAAAACTATCAAAACTCATACTAAGGGTAACACCCTTAGTGTAAGGTTTTTTAGTATAACGTACGTAACTATTGTTAGTTGCCAGGCCCGAGCCGCCCCTATGTGCGAAGTGTGCGGCGCACACAGGCGCCAAAAGGGCGACAGATGATATATCATCTCCATAGTAGCTATTGGTACAAGACGACAAAACAAAAGAGGCGCTGCTAGGTCTCGCACACAGGCGCTGCCTGGGGTCGGCGCGGCCCTCATTTGTATGAGAAACACGATTTCCGCTTCTTTCCGCTAGGGGCGCTATTCACGTTTCCTATATAAATCGAGCTCAACGCAACAACAATAGTAAGATACATATATTAAACGAAAAATCTTACACTACGGGTACTGGTTGTACTCTTTGTAGAAAGTTTTCTAAAAGTAGGTAGCAGGTATTACAACTTTAAGATTCAAATTAGTAGTAAAATCTCAATCGATTAATTACTATTTTTTTACTAATTTAACGATGTAGGTAACTCCTAATAGGAGTCATAAAGTTTCATTTATAGCGCAAAACCTGCCACCTCCTGAGAATCACGAAACTTTTTTTATGGAGTTTTATTAAAAACTATTTGGTTCGATTTAATAGGTAACTAAATGTTCTCAAAAAATAGAAAAAAGATATCTATTGGAAAATTTAGATTTCTCAATTATATATTACAACATCAGTCTTTATAGGTACGTAGTGTGTAAAATATAGTAGATAACATTGAAAACATAAAAATATATTATTATTTATTTACATTTGCTACGTAATAATTTAATGCATAGTAAAACAAAACCAACTTTAAAATCAAGTAACGAGGCATTTATTTACTCATTTAGTCTTAATGCAAGTCAGACAATCTGAGAAAAAAATTTCAAACAATATGTAGTTTTATATTATTTGAAAAATCTTTATATCTGTCCATATATTCGTATTCAGAAACATATATCTTGACTGATGTTTAAGTTTAACTAAAGAACATAAATTACCAGCTCCAAGTATTTTAGAAAATGCCGATGATGGTAAAAATCTTGTGCTTTGTCCTCAACAACCTCTGGTTCTTGCACGGCGACTGGGTCGACTACTACGCGTACGGGGCCCACTTCTGGTTCTGGCACGACTACTGTGGGTAACAGCAATAGACGAGCACAAAGAATAATTTAGATTCCTGACAGATTCTATCTTCTGAATCTAAAGAATTTGAAGAACCAGGGTCGGAGTGACTGCTATCATCATTTTGCGCTGAATGAACAACCACTTCTGTTGGGTTCACGTCATCCGACAAATCAATAATTAATTCATAAAAGAAGTCTGTTATTTCATTATCTCGCAAACTTAGTAAAACAATAAAAAAAGGGATTGGAAAGTAGGTAAAACAAGTGTAAATGTCTTATGTTGTACAGTTACTACACTGGACATGCTGTGTATAAAAGTCGTTGAGAACTGAGAATACATTGGGTATTATTAGTACCTACAGCTACAACATAAAGCTTTTATTATTGATTTCTTTGTTTATGTGCATTGAAACACAGAAACGTTGTGTTTAGGATAAATGCATCAAAATAAACAAATAACTACTAAAATATTTACAAAAAACATAGTATTTCATAAATAATCTATTAAAAAAAATTAAGACACTTCCTCAGCTAATCACCCGCTATACTGATAGCGAATAGATATTTTAACTATCCATTAAAAGTAAGAGATCGAGCAAATTTCATAAGATGGCGGTGTATGATTTAATTCTTTCTATGTTGTAAATATACTACAGTTTATACTACACTTTATTGACTTTTTGATTCATGGAATTTAATGTATGTAAGTAAGTATTACATAATTACATATCAGCGTAGGTATCCTGAATATCGCACGCTCCTGAATATTGTTTCTAATTCTTTTAGGCAATAAGTACCTATTTAAAATGTTTGAAATAAATTTCAAATTAAAAAAAGTCCCGTATCAGGCTTTATCGTGATAGGATTCTTTTCTTGCTTTCCGTTTTTTGTTTAATTTGGTATAAATTGCAAACATTAAACTTCGTATTTTTTTATTTATCTTGACGATGCAGCTTCGAACGACACCCTTTTTTTTATGGGGAGGTCAAATGCATTTACGCATCGTCCCTGCGGAGGGGTGGTGCCAACCGCATTGGATATGTGGGACTCGAGGTTAAGGCATTCCCTCCATATCCACTAAACATCCTCCCCGGCCAAATAATCCTACTGATAGACGGGCTGTCTTATCATTAACGGAATAACAATGCCGTTAATACTATTGTTACTGTGAAAGGCTATGAGAGCTAACTAGGTGAAGTTGAAATATGGCCTAGGACCAAACCTAGACCATACAGACGTTTGAATTGCGTGACACCACTGCTCTCTTTTGACAGAAGCTGGGACCACCAGAAGCACGGAGGAAAATCGAGTTGAAAAACTTTCGGTCACCCATCCGAGTGCCGAACGCGGCGTCATCCTCCTCATTCAATAATTGTTTTTTTTATTTATCCTTTTTAAAATTAGTCTTTAAGATCAGCTTATAATTATTAGTACATTATGATATAAGTGCGGTAAGTTAAAAATTACAGCCGAGGCGATATTGCTAGAGGCTGTAATTATCGTCGTATGTCATACGACGTTTTATAACATATTTGCGAGGAAATAATTAATAAATTCATCACTACTTAACGACATTTTCAAATAAAAACAATACAGCGAAAAGATAAAGCGCGCGGTTTTTTTTGGTTTTGTTTAAATTTTCCCTGTTACGGGACGGCAAAGGGATCTAGCCCATACAGCCAAGTCTTTAGTTTCATCTTCTTTCTTGATTTTTGCATTAAAATGTGGGTGCCACACTTTTTAATGCATCTAGGGAGTGCTTGGCGAGAAATGCATGGTACAGACCTCATGATGTTGGATAAAGCGCGCGGAATAATTTTTACTTGTTCACAAATTAGCGATGCGCGCGCATCAGCGCTTTTTTTAGGCAAAGGCACAAAAAACATCCGGTATTACTAATAAACTAAATTAATATTTTTGTTACAGATAAATGGTTGTAATTTATTGTCAAATTTAATTTAATTAAAATTAAATGTTTATTTATTATATTTCATCTCCCAAAGTTAATTTTATTCATAAAATGTTGACCTCTTTTCCGACATAAAAACTCTTTGCTAAGATTTAAAAAAGTACCGTTAGTTTTTAGACGGAGCTTCTTGATAAACCGTGCGTTTTACTTTACATTATCGAACAAGTGCGTAATGAAATACAATACGTTATTGAAATTGGTGAAATAAGAGACCCTTTACGAGCAAATGTGTTATAAATGTCATTATGAAAGACGTTATATGTGGACGTTACAACACGCATACAGAACGGTACGCTTATTGCATAAGATCAAAACCAATTAAAAATCAAACGTACTTATGATTTGATTTCTCTTGTTTCATTTAATTCTCAACTGCCCATATTAAACTGAAGTAATATTTACCTACTCGTTGTCGTCATGATAACAATGAAACTACAAAGACATAGGTAGTATAAATATTACAAAGTGTAATTAAGTAGATTTCTATTTCTTGTCATTAAAATTTAGTTTTTTTTTTAAATATAATGGAGTATCAATTATGTAATCTTGTGTCTTTACAATAAGTTCCTATTATAGGTAGTCCAATGAATTTGTCTGGTACATATCTCCTAATCTGCCGGGCCTAAATTTTGATCACTCGGTGGCGTGAATTACATATCTATTGCTGTTTTACACGACACGCTATTATGGCACTTGTGATGTAAAAACAGCAATGGATATGTAATTCAGTCGGTGATTATCACTTTCATGCGTAAAAAAAGTTGGCAGGCTGACTGAACCGGCTGAAAGTAATCCTATATTATAATTTTGTGTTTATTTATTTAATTCTCATGAATACTATATCTTTTTTACTAACACCATTTAATTCAGTTTTATTTTTTATGTCAAAAATCATAAAATTATAAGTCGACTTTGCAATTTATAACATATGGTACCTATTTTTAAATCGTCAAAAACTTTTCATCCTAACTCTACCTTTATGACATAGGCCGATAAAGAAAAGGCCCATAAAGAATAAATAAAATCGGAAACAGAGGTTGTTTTAAAAGGCGTACGAAGCACAGCGGGTTAGCTGTTTTCATTTTGAGCGACCTTTGAGGTGAATTCCCTCATCATTATCCCACAGTACCTACGTGGTGTGCCTACTTCTCGGGGATGCGCGTAGGGATCTTCTGGATAAGGTGTAGACGCTTGAGGTGGGCCCGGTTTACTACCCGGATCTTGTGAGGATAGAGGCGAACTTTAGACAGTACGGGACTTCGCGCGACGATGGCGCACGATTAGGAGTGGGCTAGAAAGAGAGGGGCGAAGAGAAAAGACGCCGCAGAAGAGGCAGGGGACTGGGCAGTGGGGATCTAGCGGTACGACTTCGTGTGGGCTCGGACAACCTGGCACCGAAGGCGTACCAAGTGATATCCGCCCCAGAGGGGGGAGAGGGACCATAGGGAGTAAAGGGAGTTAAGAAGGTGCGCTGTGAAACCAGAGCCTCCGGCAAGTAGCAGCGCACTCTCCCGTGATTTCGGCCCGCATAACCGGAAGGTTGCACCAGGCCCTGGGTTGGTGGTGAGTGAAGGCCACATGACAGACTAAAAACTTCTCAAACACATTTCGTGAAAGGCTACGAGATATTTTAAGGTTTAGCATAAAACAAAAGATGTGTAATTTTGCTTTTCTCAAATAAACTGTAACTCACTTACCATAAAGACTAATGAAGGAACAGGCGTTAACCGCCTGACGTCGATGAGTGATATCGCCAGAGGTAAATGTCCATTCCTAGATCCAACAAAGAAAAGTCGGGATGAGGCATAGATGGCGCCGTTTAGTGAGCCAAAGGTGCACATAGCAACGAACAGTGGCATGATCCACGACATCGCGCCAAGGATCTTCTTACTGAAGGTCACAGCCACAGCTTCTGAGCTTAGGATCTCGGCGTTGGTGAGCACCGCGAAGTATGCCACATTCGTTAATGTGTAGACTAAAGTCACCACTGGCAGGGATATGCAGATCGCCCGTGGTAAATTTCTGGAAAGACGAAAACATTAAAATTTAGTTTTCTCGCCAAAGATAATTTTTTTAGGGTTTATCCATAAATATTTTTTTTTTCGCAACGAAGAGCTAGTATTATTATTTCCTATATCCCCGGAATAGATAAACCTTAATATATTCCGTGGATATAGCTAATAGTCATTTTATTAATGGTAAGATTTATGTCAGCTAACTAGATCTTTGTTAACAGCCGGTTTCAAATTTGTATCCGCAGATAAAGGTAAGCTTACCTACTAAAGTTTTGCTGTCTAGTAATTATTGTTAAATTACTAAAAATAAATACCGGCTTCCTCGGTAGCAAAACTCTGGTAGGGCGATATCTATCTGTGAATTGACTATTGAAACCATTACTAACAAGTAGTAAGACAACGTTATTGATATTTTATTTACTGCTTACTTGTAAGGCTTTTTCAATTCTTCTGTCACGAAGTTGAGGTAGTTCCAACCGGAATAAGAGAAGAGCCCGGTGTAGAAGGCAATAGCTATATCGCCCGGCTGGGTAATGGTGCCTTGCATCATATTCTCGAGGTTCTCTGTGTGACCAGAGAACAGGTACCATAAACTCGCTGCAAATGTGACTATAAACGCAAGGACTTTTGCTATCGTGAATGTGTCTTGAACTCGGGTAACCCATTTTACGTTGTAGCAATTTATAACTGTCAGAAAGCCTGAAATAAATAACGACACAAGTTTAATAATAAACCCAAATTTACATGTACTCAATGATCAAGGGCTTGGGATATTTTCTAGGTCTATTCTACTGGACAGTTTCCGAATGCGGGCTTCATCCTGAAAGTGGCAATCAGAACGAGTCATTAAGTGCCCTTACGCCGCGTGGATTACCAAGATAATTCCGCACAAGAGTATGTCAGTGCGATGCGGGAGGAAGCCCTCATTATCCTGTCAGGAGCAATCAGCACACTCAACCGCGCCACAATACTTTATGCCGTGACCAGACATTTGCATGAAAATGGGACGAGACTGAGAAATGGCGGGTACTTAAGTCATTTACGGGAGTTATTTATAGGACCATGTATAAACAAATTAAACCAAGTGCTAAAATATATAACTACTAGCTGACCCGGCAAACGTTGTTATGTCATATTTTTTTGCTTTTTTTTGTTATGAAATGAACTTTAAGACCTATTCTCATACATATACAAAAAAAAACATAAAAATCGGTCGAGCCGTTCGGACGAGTTCGAACACAAACCCCGTGACATAAAATTTTTATATATTAAATTACTTCAGTTGTAATGTCTAAGAAAATCTACAAATCTTCCAAAAATTTATTCTAGATATATGTACTAGATATATGTAGTATAGTATGCGACACACGTAGTTATACAAACGGAGAAAATGTTTACCTTTTTACCTTTTGTACTTCTTCATCCAGTCATACCCTCTTCTCTTACTTTCCTTTTCCTCTTTTATATTACCGAATAAGTAGTAAAAGTTTTAAAGAGTTTGTTAGATAGTTGGCTAATGAAAATGAAAAAGCTCTTTATTTAAACGGACTTTGCTAATTACTTTTAAATCGTCAAAACCCTACCACCATTTCGGGACGAAATATTAATTATTATGCTGAGATGGAGAAGAAATTACAAAAGAAACTCCACAGCTTACAATTTTGTAATGATTTCAAAACATCAATGCAAGTCAATAAATAATTATCAATATGATACAGTTTTACATGCGTAAATTTTGAGTAGTTATTACTCCCACGCATTTGGATTTGGTCGAATAGGGATCTGGCAGTGGTTTGCGATAGTTTGATCGTGCCATGTTTTTATCGTCAATGTGCGCACCGTCATATTATGGTTCCATACTGATGCCCTGATCGATTAAACTATCGGTCAACTAAAAAATCATAAGTGCGCGTTCAATTGCTCAGCGATGATGTCTAAGCATATTAGCAAAATTAATTAAATCTTTTTCTTTCTTCCGCCAAATCAGTGGCTCTCTGTACAGGGTTAAACCTGGTCACCATACAATAACGAAGCGTTGCACGTTTGTCGGACTATTCTGAGGTTACGATATCAATCAGTTTACAATGCTTCTTCTGATACACAAAAAGATTGAGCCGACCAATATATCCTAATATGTATCTATTGTATTCTTAAAAAGAGGAAAAATGTGTTTGAAAGTTATTATTTCACTTTTCAAAATTCGACAATCGGAATTGGGGACTGATTTTTCGCAGGCAACCCTATACCACCGTGTTCATAATGAAATAATCTTTAATTTCATTTAATTTTAATTCAATAATCAGACCGATGCAAAATGCTAGTACCTATCGATTTACCTATTTATACCTGGCAACCCGAGAGTTGTGACCGGAAAAGAATAGTCAACCTAACGTTTGCATATTTTCGATTGGTATAGAATTTGTCTACTAATCAAACCGGTGAAATGTATAATTTTTTTTTTAATTATTTATTAATCATACCCTGGACTAAAATTTGTTAGGCAACCCATATGCAATATATTTATTGATATATTAAATTAAATATAAAATACGTTTCATCAAATAAACATCTCGGTGAAGGTCGTTTTATATCGGGATCTTATGTTCGTATTATAGAATGAGTTTCAAGAATGAACGCCGACTTGAGCGTCCTACGTCTCTATCACTTTGTGCGTGATAGAAAGTGACAAACGATTCTCAAGACATGTTTGACTTCTGAGTTCAGCTTTCTTTATGTTTACGCCATATTATTGTTCGCACTATTATTATGGCGATGGTCTTTGATAAGATATGATGGTGGTAGCTAGCTAAACGGATTTAAACGAACCCTACACAAAGTCAAAAGTCATTTAATTTTTTGATCTTTGTGTTATGTACGCAATCCGTCGTAATGATAAAATAATAAAAAGCTTTGTTAGAGAGCTTTTCAAAGAAAGACGCAATAACGATCGATGACTCAGTGATTGTAGGAAATCCCACAACCCTTGTGACTTTACGATAGGGTGAAAATGTAAGTTCGTGTTAATGTGTGTTTTTCGCGTTTGTAGTACCTATCTATGGTAGGTGTCACGTAACAATTGAACTTTATTAATTTTTAAATAAAAATCAGTTAAGCGATTAAAAAATGTATTCTAATGATTGACCAAAAATTTGTCTAAAGACTCTAGGGAATATATCGAGTGCTGTTCTGAATGCTGCTGTGTTTTTTATTAAAAGACAAGATTTATTATTGTTTTATTACAATTTCTATAAGAACTCATTCAATTGTATTAAAAAAGACGTTTTATAAACTCTACTAAAATGTTAATAATTTTTATCCTTAAATTCTTTATCGCGTTATTTGTTTTTTCTTAAAACACTATTAAACGACTATTTTGTATTTTACTAAACAGCTCTTAAGTATTACTCTTAAGTATATTAAGGATTTTTGAAGCATTTTAGCGTAAATATTGTAATGAATGAACATTTTGAACTTAAGGCACGTAAGTATGATGACTATCGACATTTAAATCATTCGATATTTTAATCACTCGGCATTTCAATCTAAGATATTTTAAGCTTTGTATTATATGCTGTATAATTTTATATACATATTTCGATGTAATCGATATTTTGGATATTTTGAACAAAATATTTTGAAGAAAAATAAATTATTATTATTATTATTATTTTACATGCGCTTTGAAATATTATTTATATGATTTAACTTAACCGAAAATTATTTGAAGTCGCTAAAAACAGGTTGGAATGTTTGAGCCCTCAAGTTCTGAGAACAGCCGAATTGCCAAGAAGAAAAATAAACTTCTCAAAACTGAAACCGGTCGTTGGTATTCCACTCCGCAAGGGGTAATGACAATGCACCCTTTTATGTAAGTGAAGACATATAAAAGAATTACAACCTGAACGTTTGAGTAATATGATTCAATTTTGCATAATATTTTCGAATTTCCGTGCACCGCTGGGTAATAATTTATTGGCAAGCAAAAAGTTTTATTCATTACACGAACACGCTATACTGGATATGGATTTCTCAGAATATTGAGGGCAAAGATATTTGGTGCTACCAGGCTGTTAAAATAAAAAAAATCCAACCAAGAAGATATAAGTATTAAATCTATACAAATTCTGAAAGCAGGTACCTATTGAAATCCTGTTTCCAGATAAACTTTCTTTCCATATTTAGTTTTTTTATGATGCGATATTCATAAAAAATATCCACTAATAGACAGACATTCTTTTTATACTCGTCTCTATCTAATGAGCGAAAAAAAATGTTTTTATATATCTTTTTAATAGGTTAAGTAATATACTTTCTAAAAATAGATATTATTTGGAATTGACTCATTAACTTTACAGTTTTATGGCTCATAAAAAATCACGTTCTTTCAGCAAAAAGCTATTTCATTTCAACACGATCCTGTACATACATTACATTCAGTAAATCTTTTTGAGCACTTCTTGTTTACTTTTCGGTCTAGTTTTTTTTCACTTTTCATTTTCATTCACTCTCATGATAATAAAGCGGAAGGTGGACGTGATAAGTATTACTAGTACAATACTTAAAGCTACAGTTTAAGAGGCTGACACGAGCCAACCATCGCCACCAACACTTTGGATTTTTGGAACTCCTGGAATAAGATAAATTTTGAGAAATCTAAAACGGAAACGATCTTCAAAATTTATTAAATATAGGTACTACCACAACTTTTTATTGTTCCCTCTAGTTTTAAAATGGGTTTTTATCGATAAGTGGCCGCTTTTGACTTAAACCCATTTTATAGCAAATAAGTCTACAGTCGTTCAATAAAAATTAGACGTGATCGATGTGATCGTGGTACATTGTTTAAATTGTTGTGATTAAGACGTAAAAAATAAGTTTATTAGTGGCGCTAGTTGGCTTGAATCAGCCTCTCTAAGATGAGACAGCAAAAAAAAAACAGTATGCACTTACAGGTAATAACAGCTGCTATTAATGTTACAGCATCAGTAGGCGGCTCGCATGCTGGCCACAGAGGCTTTAAGATATTCTGAGCAAAGGTGAGGGCTGTGATGGCGTTTCCCGTCGGCACCAGTACGAACAACGCCACCCACAGGTATAGGAACGAGGGCAGCGGGCCGAAGGCTTCGCCTATGTACGCGTAGTCGCCCCCCGACTTAGGAATCATAGTACCTGAAAATTTACGAGATATTAGTTTATAGCACGGAGTACTAAACCTTTTTGGTTTATAGCATAGGTTCTCAACGTCATGGGCGATAATTCCCGGCATTTGAGACCTTAGGGCCATAAGTAGAACATAGAAAAAAACATAAAAACATAAAAATAAGGTTTTATCCCCGTTATAACCCTTTGAGCTATAGTTTCTTACTATGGTTTAGGGTAATAACGTGATTTTTAGATGCTTTTAATTTATTATTTGGTTAAAGTATTATGCATGTTTAATTATAGTTACTAGAAATAAGCTCTCAAAATGAACACTAAAAAATGTAAACATGCAAAAACTACTTAATGGATGGATTTTAATGAAACTTTACAATAATAGATATAGCTCATATACATCAGAATAACTTAAACGCTATTTTCATAATAATATAATCCACACATTCAGAATATTTTTGCCATATCTAAATGTAAGCTAAGTTAAAAAAAAACACTAATCAAATAAAGTTAAGAGGTGGACTCTTGACTTTGATTTATTGAAAAAACAAGGAAAAAGTCAAGCGTTTTCAAAGGTCAAAAACTATTTTTAATTTTTTATACTCGGGAAGTTGTATTTGTTGGACCTGAGTATTTGGGTGGAACACAGTAGTTTCCACCACTGGCCGGGAAAAACTCATTCACGCTCGGGCGTCTAACTACGTCCTCATATAGGAATTGTCAAGCAATCTACTACTGTCTTCTTCGCAGTATGCGCCGAAGCATCGCGTCGTGATGTAAAAGGATACAAGTTATTTTAACTTTCTCCATAATTTTGTTAAAACCACTGGACAAATAATTGGTTTGTTAAAATTGCTTAGTTAAAATCTAAGACAAGGCAAAGCATAACTTTTAAAGCAGGCGTAAATAATAGGTTGGGGAAAAAGTTTCTTCGCATTTTTTAAGAAAATTCAAAACATTTTTTAATATAGTTTATTTACATTTAACTAAAGTATGTAGGTACCATTTTGTTCGATAACTTTTTGCCATCTTGTAGGTAGGGACATGATCCCATTGCTATAGAAATTTTGGGACTTCTGGTCAAAATACCGCGACAAGTGGTTTTGGCAGTCCTCTCGTGATGTTAACCTGACACTGCCTAAAGAATTCTGAAGAGACCGAAACAGGTGGAAATCTGAAGGTGCAAGGTCAGGACTATACGGCGGATGCATTAACACCTCCCAGCCAAACTCTCTTAATTTTTGCTGAGTGGCTAAAGATGTGTGAGGTCTAGCGTTATCATGATGAAAAACCACACCCCTTCTGTTGATTAATTCCGGCCGCTTGCTCTCAACTTCTTGCTTTAATCTCATCAGTTGTTCGCAGTAGAGTTCAGAATCGATGGTCCTGCCTGGTGGTAACAGCTCATAATGAATAATGCCCTTCCAATCCCACCACACACACAGCATCACCTTGTTGCGAGTTAACCCGGGTTTCGCCACAGTCTGTGAAGCCTGACCGGCCTTTGACCACGACCTTTTTCGCACGTTCTTGTCGTACGTGATCCACTTTTCATCACCAGTTATCAGCTTCTTCAAAAATGGTTCGGTTTCATTACGTCGTAATAAAGAATCACAAATGAGTACACGGTTCATTAGGTTTCTTTCAGTGAGCTCGTGAGGTACCCAAATGTCGAGCTTTTTTGTGTACCCAGTTTTTTTCAAATGCGCCAAAACTGTTTTGTGGTCAATTCCCAGTTCTTCAGCTACGTCGTAACTACTGACATGCCGATCTTGCTCCACTTTTTCAAAAATGGCATCCATTTTATCTGTAATAGGGCGACCAGAGCGACGTGCATCTTTGACATCAAAATTTCCGGATTGAAAACGCTTAAACCAAATTTGTGCTACTCTCACAGACACTGCACTAGGTCCATAAACATCGCAAATTTTTTTCGCGCACCTTTTTTGTAGTAAAATTTTAAAATGTATCGAATTTCTTCATTAGATTCACTCATCTTGGCGGTACGAAAAACAAATGAAAATCACACATTTTCCTAATTTGAATTTTGAATTATGTTCTTTAAAATTTAAACTTTCAATGATACCAAAACCAGCCAGATACAAATAGTATAGCCAAAGAGATTTTATTACAAGTTTATACATACTATAATGCGAATAGACTTTTTCCCCAACCATACGTGAAGACGAATGTCGATGAATGAATCTGAGGAGGTCGATGGCGCTACATTCGTGCGTTCTTCGTAAAGATCACGATAGAAAGCTACCAAGTGCGCGGTCGATTCTCGGATGGGTGACCGAGAAGGTGTCGAAAGATAGCAGTCATTTTCAAGTAGGGTTGGTGTCAGGAAGCGGCAGGCCGTAAAAGATTTAATGACAAAATCTATTTCAGTATGTCGACAGCAAGTAGCAAGGCTACCTTGCTGTCGACATACTGAAATAGATTTTGTAAATAGAATTGTCGGTGGCGCAGTGCGTAAGAGCGTTGTCTTCCACCCGGGAGGCACCTGTTCGAAACCCGCCCTGTTCGAACCACAACGTGTTTTTAAATTTAGAATTCATATGTACGTTTAATCGGCGCTTTTACGGTGAAGGAAAACATCGTGAGGAATCCTGTACACACCTATGAAGAAATTCTTAGGTTGTATGTGAAGTCGACCAACCCGCACTTGGCCAGCGTGGTTGACTACGGCCTAATCGCCTCGAGCCCCTCGGTGGCGACATTATATAACCTGTTGATGATGAAGGTAAGAGAAAGAAGAAGGAATCTGAGCATCTCCCACAGGTCCAATCGATTCGTAACTTGTTATGCTGTGACTAAAATGATATTTCTGATGGTGCAGCATCATTTGGAAGCAAAGGAAAACTCGTAGTATCGTGTTTGGACTCATTCGATTAGCCACAATAAAAGTTTTATAAGGTGCAGGATAGATCTACTGATCAGACTCCATTATGAGACTCGTGTAGTGAAAATAAAGGAGAAAGGCAAAAATGTGCCTAACTAACCGTTACAAGAATGAGATTATGACGAAAAATTATTAAGATTTTTTTTTATTTTCCCGTAAAATATCAACTTTTAATTCTATGGGATAACATTATTAAAGTGATTTAACAATACTGATACCCAATGCTGCCTGCGCCTGCACAATGGATATTGATTTCCTGGCTAAACGACCGACTTCGACTTGTGTGCCTGGACTCCGAAATCACTATCAATATTTCATTTTTTCCGTAAAATAACTCTATAATTTTAACACCGATGAATTTTTTATATGTTACAGTCAAAACTCATAATCATAACCAAACAAAAGTGGTTTTGACCGATGCCCTTAGTTAAAAACAGTTTTGACTGATTTTCGCAGTCAGAAGTGGTTTTTTACTAAGGACGCTGGTCAAAACCACTTTTAACTGCAAAATAATATATTAGGTAATAGTATTTATGACCATTGAACACACCCACTTTTGACTGATTTCTGCAGTTAAAACTGGCTTTGTCTAAGGGCATCGGTCAGAACCACTTTTATCTGATTTTTGCAGTCAAAAGTGGTTTTGACCGGTTATAAGTTTTGATAACGTATACATAGATCTACAAAACTGCCCAAAAATTATCAATGTAATGATTGAGCCCAAGGACCTATAGAAGTTTACTAATCCCCTTTGTGAGAGATACTAAGTTTTCGCATATTTATTTTATTTTAAATCTAACACCTGTAAACAAAGTAATATCATGTCCATTTATCGATAAAAAGGTTAAACGGAACCTGTTGTTGTAACTATAACAAGCAAGCGGATAAGATGTGGACTATTTTGTAGAATTTATTAAAGAGGTTCCAGGGTGGTATTTGTGGTAGTTGTTATTAAAACACTGGTAAAAGCAAATGGGTTCTTAAAATTGCTTAATGTTTGTGGCTTGGCTCATTGAAAGGTTTAAGAAGCAAGGAGGAACTCTTCTAGGCGCTTCCTCGTCTATAAGCGCACATGAACTGTCGAGTTTGAGTTATTGAGTTAATTAGTAGTACCTATTGAGTAATGTTATGAATTTTTTTCCCTATTTATTATGAACGCCTTTTATTTCTTTTCCTCGCGTTTCTCCCGAGGTTGAGGAAGGGAACTCTCCTGAAATAGATTTGCCCTCGGGCAAAAACCTACCTACGCTGAGCTTCTACCTGTTTGTGCTATTTTATTTTATCCCTGTTTTCTATTATTATTTATGTGTGTGTGTTCTGTTAAACAAATAAATGAAATGATTTATCTATCTATCTACCTATGAACGTGCTTCAAATGCTGTTAGTGTAGTATTTTTAACTCACGAACGCAGGTGAGAAATGCTTGAATATATTTGTATACATACACATGCACACAGTCTAAAAATATTGTTGTTCAAAATATTTGCGAGCAGTTAACGAGCAATTAGTTTGTGTGTTGTATATTTTATTATCTTGTTTTGTTAACTTGATGTGTAATTTATGAACTAGGAAATTTGTAGTGTGCAATCGGAGGAGGGCGTTGTTGTATGTTACCTTAGATTAAAGTTTTGCTTTAATCTAAGTCTGCTATATAGACAGTTTTATACAGAAATACAAAAACAAATAAACGTATATAAATACAGAAACAATTAAACGATGTTGTTTCCCCAGAAAGCTGCGGACAACATCGTTTAATTGTTTCTGTTCTAAATAACATTTTATTCCAAATAAAGCACTTCTGATTTGATTTTTGATTCCCAATGTTTTGACATTTGTAAGTTGAATAACTTATTCAACGTCGTCGTGGAGTGCTTAGTAACGCCTCCTACAAATCAAGCAGTCCGGGTTCGAGTACCGGTAGTCGCAAATTTTTGTGTGATGAACGCGACCATTTAATTTTGTTGACCAGTCATGGTAGTTTATACATTTCTTTAAGTTTATTTACAAAAATTTGAAAATATTATGTTCGTTATCTAGTATACATAAAAAAGTTCCCAATGATACTTAATTTTGGCTAGATAATTGTGTGTGAGCGTGGAAAATTATTATTATTACTACGAACATAGTGTTGTCACAGCTTGACTGAGTACAAGTAACAGGTGTACGCGATCGGTGCGTCAAATATTCGTGGCATGCGCACTGTGCCCGTAGTGTAAGTTTTGTCGTTTTAAAAACATTACTATTGTAGTTGCGTTATGAGCTCAATTTGTATGGGAAACATGATTTGCGCTTCTTTCCGCTAGGGGCGCTATTCACGTTTCCTATACAAATTGAGCTCTTAACGGAACTACAATAGTTGCGTATTCTTAACGAAAAAATTTACATTACGGGTACTGATAATGGCATAGTATTTTATCTCACGAAAGCGGGCGAACATGAGCAATAACTGGTTGCGTAGATTAGGAATGTTACGGAGGTGAATTGGACGGAACCGAAGTTTTTAAGGATTTTAAGGAAAATTGACACATTTTGTGGATTTTTCACACCTACTTTGAAGTGATGTGACAGACTTTGCAAAGAAATTATATATTTTTTTTCTCTTTATTTTGGCACGAAACAGTCATTACACAACTATTATACTAAATTAATTATAACAAAAACGATATAGACAACGAGTGCCCAAAATTTGCATTAAATACTTATAGTGTAAGTAACAAAGTAGATATGCATAGAAATAGAAAACTAGCAATTAGGTAACAGTTAACAATAACAGATTAGACCACCCAAAACTGTCAAAATTAGTCCAGTCAATTTTCAACCTCCATTTATTAGATAGAGTACAAGATTGACCGTGAAAATTCGACAGCCCGTGGTAACCCAATGTGCCGTACATAATTATGTAATGTATATATATATATATGAATTTATCCATCAAATATAACGATAGCTTGTTTATGAATATCATACTGGTCATTTTAACATATTAAAAATTTTAGATTTAATGCTAGTTAGGGTGTTACAGAACAAGTCTATTTTATAAAAACTATTATTATACATTTTAAGACAGCGAGAAAAATAACTATTACGGGTGTAGTTTTTGTGAAACTGTGGTGGTACAAATATTTTTACTGGCCGTGAGAGGCGTGCGGGCAGTCGAGATTTGACAATGAAATTTACTTTTGATAGAAGGACAGGGCGGCAATCAATATTGTAATTAATTAATTTAAATAGGAAGATTAAATCGAACATTTTTCGGCGGTTTTCAAGTGACAGTATATATTATAGAAAGAATAATTCTTAATTAAAACCCCTATAGAGAGATATTTTAATTTAAACTTATAGTTTTCGAAAGCGAGGAGAATCTTACGGCGCAGTTTGGACCGATCTTTCAGATGAAATACAAGCATTAAAATGGCAAACAAAAACAATACTTTACGAAAATTGATTTTCAGATAGAAAATATACTATTATATTATCTGTTATAAACCGCTAAGAGCCTAAATAAGTAATAAATTTAGATAACATATGAAAAAGGGATACTTACCAAAAAAAAAAAATATTTATGAAAAAATTAAGTTTAAAAATAAATATTGCCCGTACCTACATTTTTATAGTCCTATTCTCTGTGTTTTAAGGGTTTTTTTTGTATGTTAGAAATTTTTACCAAATTCAATAGAAACTATACACATACGCTAACGAATAATCCAATGATCAAAACATTTTTAAACGCTGTTTCAAGGAATTGAGTTCAGTTCTAAGTTGCGAATTCTCCTGTTTTCTATACCGAAGCCACTCCGAAGCTTGTTGACTAGTTTGCATGTCAAACTCGTAAACCCACATCTCGTCACCAGTAACATTGCGTTCCATGAATCTTGGGTAGGCATTTACTCGTTCTAGCATATCCTCAGCGACTCTCATGCGATTGAGTTTTGGAGAAAATTCAGGACTTTTGGAACTAGCCGAGTGGCAATTTTTTTTTATACCCAATTGATTATTTAAAATGGTACGGATCGACTCGTGAGATACAGAAAGTTCGGCGGCTATCTCTCTCAAAGTTGAATGAGGATTATCAGACATTATTTCCTTCACTTCTGCGATGTTAACTTCAGTTCCAGACGTTGATGGCCTACCAGAGCGAAGCAAATCTCCCATCACATCTCGACCGCTTTTGAACGATTTGTTGCTCATAAGCACGTGTTTTTGATAAAGTCCATTCACAGTAACATTAACTTCTGTAACATTTTCAGTGACTCCGAACATGAAATTCCATTGGCGATGCAAAATTTAAGACAAACTTTTTGTTCGATGTTTTTGTCCATTATGAAATTCGCAATACACACTAGATATGATATAACTAAAAACAGCACTGCATTCAATATAAATAACAGATGCAACTCAAACTCCGCGTCAAAATGGAAAACAGTTGTGCCAATCTAACAACAAAAACAAAGAAAAAATTATTTGGAACCATAAAAAATCATCCATTCCCGATACTTTTTACACTGAATGTATACCTATAAGCTTCTTGCTGAGACGGGACTTATCAATGATAGGATTTTTTCCATGTGTTTTGTTTTCTATTTAATTTGGTATCAATTTCAATCTTAACTAAACATGACATAAAAATTAGAAGCAAAATCAATAATTATGTAGCTTAGATTAAAGCAAAATATTGTGAATTGTTTCTCAATCTGTCACGGGGAGCACTGACACAGGTCCGCATCTTGTCCACATCAACAACTAACTTGTTCTCTAAGTAGTCTGTGATCATGGTCTGCAAGCGCAACCACGCGAATTTATAAGTATTTCGATAGGTTTTAATTTAAGAACATAATGCTATCAAGTCAATCTCAGCGAATATGTAAGTATATAGCAAAACATTGTGCCTACTGCTAAATGTAAAAAATACTTATTATAACTACATAATATAAAATGTATAATAAAGGGTGCTTTTTATAATAGAGTTACACAATTTTAAATCATAGTAAATCAAAGAAATATATTTTAATATCAATGAAACGGGCTTTATTTGATAGATTTTGTTGGACATTAATGTTTAAATAAATAAACCTGCGTAACTCTATAAAAACATCCTTTACATTGACTGTATGACATCACAATAAAAATGTTTTTGTCTTCGTAGAAAACACTCAAGATCTAGGTCGTAAATGTTAACGGTATAACAAATTTTTAAGTATAAAAAAGTTTCATTTTTTCTTTTACCAATAATGAAAAAATAAAACATTGTAACTAACTTTTACTTTGTGCTAACTTTATGTTAATACACTTAATACCACTTGCATACATTTTTTTTTTCAAAAATGATTTGTGTTTAATTTGTTATACCGTCACAAACTATATTTATATTTATATGTATATTTATTTATAGTTATTTATTATAGTTTGTAAAAAAGAAATCTTAAATTAAGGCTATAATCATTAACTTGTAAATCGGCAGGTGGAAGCACTTTAGAAAGAAGTACCAAAATCGCTTTTTTGGGGTGGTGGAGAAAAGAGGGTGGAGGCTGTTAAGCCCCACCTACACTATTTTTTTGTATCAATTGCATAGATAAAAAAACAAAATAAGAAAATTCAAAATACTATTAAATAATCAAGAAACAGAAGTGTTTTTACCTCTCAACTTCTACAAAATTGACAAAAAATGAGTTAAAAAAAATCCTAACAGCATCATAAAAATCCAAAAGACATGTAATTAGTACTGTAGTAAAATATAAATAAAAATCGCTTCAGTCGCATATTTCGCCAGTCTAACCTAACCTAAACGAATGTTATACCCACCTAGTTATTGCTTGGTTGTGGTTGAATAAAATCATCTCCTTTGCTTTACCTTTATCGATAGAATTTTAAAACAGTCAAACTCTCAGTCAAACTATTTTTGATAAAATATTTTCGAAGTGTACTTATTTGTATGTAATTTTGAAATATTTTATCTCAAAATCTAGTGTACATTCATATGGGCATACTAGCTTTTGCCCGCGACTTCGTCCGCGTAGAATAGTTACTTCGGGCAGCATTTAAATTTTCTTATTATTTTTTCTAACCTAGGCGCCATATACGTACAATTTTTTATGGATTTTGCTTAGAAAATGACGGATTTCCATACAAACTTTCATCCCCTATTAAGATTTTTGGAAATTCAATCCCAAAAATCTTAAAATACAACTTTCTTAATTTGTAACTGAAAGGCCATGTACTAATTTTTATGGATTTTACTTTAAAGATGACGGATTTCCATACTAACTTTTCACCCCCTTAAAGGGTGAATTTCAAAAAATCCTTTCTTAGTGCACCCCTGGACCTCATAAGGAACCTACGGACCAAATTTGGAATCTCTAGACCCAGCGGTTTAGGCTGTGCGTTGATATGTCAATCAGTCAGTCAGTATTCATTTTTATATATATATACTAGCGACCCGCCCCGGCTTCGCACGGGTGCAATGCTTATGTAAATATGCATGTATTATACATATAAACCTTCCTTAAGAATCACTCTATCTATTTAACAAACCGCATCAAAATCCGTTGCGTAGTTTTAAAGATCTAAGCATACATAGGGACAGACAGACGGCGGAAGCGACTTTGTTTTATACTATGTAGTGATATAGAGATTAAATTGCAGTTAATGTATTATCAGTATATATAGTGCGTCTATCTACACATAAAGTGTGAACTAGAAGATTTTCAAATATTCGTTTTTTTATTAATTTCAACTTGACACTTTGTTACGATGTAATTGCAAATAATTTGGTAAAAAATAATGAAGAAAACCTTTTTTTTATATAGTTACCGGTTTTAAAGATGAGTTCATTGGAAAATGAAAGAATCCATTTGGAAAATTTGACAGTTTGTAGTAGGTAGTACGTACTTAGTTATGTAACGCGTGATTACGCGAATGTTAGATATAATTAGTTGAAACAAAAGAGAAAACAGTTGGTAAAATTTCGTAAAATGATTTTTTTAAAGATTATTAAACATTCGTATACGTACCTAACTTATGACTTATTTTATTTGATAATAAATTAGAGGTGTAAAATTAAAAGGGAGTATTTTGCTGGTGTAAAAGATTAGTGTTTTAAATTACAATAGAAACATTGCTCAATATCAAAATGACGTGCGAACATCTAAGTCTAGAAATAAAGATGGTATGCTGCAAAACACGAGATGCTCACGCAAACACATCGTGGTTCTTGAATAAAATTCTTTCTGTATCGTTTTTATTGGATTGGCTAGAATGCAGCATTTAGTCATTATCATCACTCAGTTATTTTTACTTGAAAAAAAAAACTTTGTGTCTTTGACCTGTTTTCGCGCCAAACTGTGTAATGTTTTTCCCTCGACATATTATTGCAGAAAGGTGTATTAATTATTTACTGCCATAAGAAAATTCTACTAATATTATAAACGCGAAAGTTTGTATGGATGTATGGATGGACGTCTGGATGTGTGATTTGTGTGTTTCACGCGACATGCTAAACAAGATTTTGATGTAAAATGTACGAACAAAAATCTTAGTAGGAAATAACACAAAAATCTTAATAGATAACTATGAATAGATTATTCAGATGTATTTTTTTTGGAAGTGACTTTATGTGATCTAAGGCTGAATAAATCCGATAAATACTTATGGAGATTTTCAAATAAGCAGGAAATGAAAATTTGTTTTTGGATTTGGTTAAGTTTGATTTTGTACAAAAAATATCAACACAAAATATTAACAAAAATGTTTGAAAAATTAATTACAAACAATTTTGTTAAAATTACTACGTACCTATGTGTGAATTTTCCAGAATACACAATACTTATCGTCTTTATGTCTCAAACTAAATAAAAGTACTTTTTTATCATTGTAAATAAATAGTAATTTATGTAACTGTCATTTTAATAGGGGTTATTAATACACGAGTGCGAGTATAAAAAACGAGCCTTGGCGAGTTTGTTAATATTATCCGCGAGTGTTTTAATACCAAGTTATGTGCAGTTTACATGCCCTACTTCATCTATACTTACTTAAACATACATAAACTCAAATAAAACAAAAACCGGCCAAGTGTGAGTTGGACCCGCACACAACGGCTTGCGTCGGTACCATTATCTGTAAAAAACCGCAAAAAATATTTATTTATTGCTTTCCCGTTTTTCTAACTAATAATAATAATGACAATGAGTCGGGCCGATAAAAATAGTCATTTTGTTACAGATTGTTTAATTAATTCTCATTTTGGTTATCTGTTTTAAAAAAGTATGACAATAAATGTTCACTTTTCAGACAAATCATAATTCGAATATTAAGTAGGTAATTTACACGAGTGTGGATAAATATCGGTACTTTTTTATTGGGTCCGTGCTATAATGTATGTAAAATTAACTCATATAGGTAGTAAAGTAATCAAACCCATGACAGAACGTAACAAAACCGCACAAGACCTACATTGGCACAGAACTTCACAGAATCAATACTTGAGCTACATAGAGATCTGTAAAACTGCCGCAATGCGCATATATCCAATATTTAAAATTATATTAGATATTCTAGATGTTATGTATGTTATGTATGATACCCATGATTTATTATATACCTTAGGTATAATATTATAACAGATTTAAGACAATAGCTACCTATTTAGTAATCCACGAGTATAATCACTGTTTAATTTAGTCTAATGTAGTCAATTAATTAATGAAATAGGTAGCTCTTTTTATATTATAAAATCATTGAATAGGCTTACTAAAAGTTTATTAGAGAATAAACTATTAGTAGGTACTATACAGGATAGAAAACTCTCACTGGGACAGTAAGGGGAAGCAGGTACCTATCTTACTTAACCATAGCAGCTGTACGAAAATGATCTTATGAGATAATCTATATTTTTTGTGCAATTTTGATCACCACTTACAGATTTTAAAAAATGTCAGCCAAAAATGGCAATTTTACACAATTTTTTTTTTCTGTTTCTAACAGATATAGATCAAAAACTTATATGAGATCAATCCAGGTTGGAGTTGTATAGTGGTATAGAAACGAAGATATTTTTCATATAATTATGTACAATCATTACATACCTACCGTGTATGTGATCCTTTGTCTTTAATTTTATTTCTTGCATTTCATTTACACAAATTCTTTAACCCCGGCAATTATTTCCTACGATATGCATGGGAACAGTTTTTTTTTTTACAATTTCTGACTTTTTAGTAACTCCAACCTGGGTTGGCCCTACAGAAGTTTATGATCTGTATTAGAAATAAGATCGATTGCAATAAAAATTGTGTAAATTTTTCCCACGATATGCACGTGAAAAGCTTTTTTTGACTGACAAAGATAAGAGTTCTTTCTTTTTTTCGTACCAGAAAACGGTCTATTGCAGCAAAACATAGCAGGGCCAAAGAAAACCACCGAATATCGCCGAAATTTGTCACTGAATCTTTTAGTTTGTTGAGTCTTTGAGATATTCGCGAAAGTGAAGCGATTAAATACGCGAGCAAAGGCGCGTTTAGCTAGAGTAGGTAGAGCTAGGCTATAGCAGCCTAACTGTAACTACTCGTATCGGGAAATAACAGCGCAAAGAAACTAATACTTAATAGAATAAGAAGATTTCGATTCTAAAAAAGTGAGAGGGAAGATAGGTATCAAATAAAAATTGACAAGGAAGTTTTAAGGATCTTATCGAAGAGGATGCCACATCACTAATTCATATTGCCGAGATAAGTAGCGATGCTACTTTCTTGTTAGTAGCTATGTAAGTACCTACTCCTATACGAAATTTGGCGACGTTACTAATCGCAGTGTAATGAAAACAATAATAATTAATATTATGTTCTTAATTAGTTTTATGTAGTGTCAGTTGGAACTATGAGAAAAATGTGATGCTGTAAGCGATATTTGAAATGGATAGGTGCCATCATACTTATTAAACACTTGCCTTTTTAAGATGAGCACGCGTCGTTTGCGAGAACATATTTGGTAGGGCCTTTGTTTATTCAAGTTTCGAAACGCTGTGTCTTGTAGTTAGTTATGTAAAGACAGAATGGTCAATAACAGCAAGACCAGATCTTGTTTCCAATTAGAAAGATCATCAGAAATTTCTAATGTCAGGCAAGGTGGGTGGGTGGTGGTAGTACAGAAACACTTGAGTTGTGTCAATACATTATTTACTTTTGCTCGCGATTACCTACGATTAATATTTATTAGATTAATACAACCTTTGTTTGTACCTAAATGTGGATTTTCACTAAATGATTGAAATTCACATATAGGTACAAATATCTACCAGTATATGTGGGGCGCACTAAAAGTTTCCGGAATGAATAAGAAAAAGTTACCATTAAAGGTCAAAAATTTATTGTTTCTCAAAATATTCTCTCTTTACGTAAATGCACTTTTTCATTCGATTAAACCAATTGAAAACTTTTGTGCCACTCCTCCGTGGTGACCTCTGAAACGTGTTTTTCATACTCTTCTACAGACTCTTCTGGTGATGAAAATCGTTGACCGCACAGTTGGTTCCTAATTTTTGGGACAGATAAAGTCACAAGGTTTCACCTTCAAAAATTCGTTTGACTGTCTGGCTGTGTGGAAACTAGCGTTGTCGTGGTGCAAGATGATACGGCGTCGACGGTTATTTTACGGAGTTCGTCAATAATTTCCGGCAAAGAAATGGTCGTGTACCAGTCACTAGTCACGTTACGATGATTCTCTAAAGCAACAGTAGCCACGTGTCCAATTTTATTAAAAAAGAAGCAATCATCCGCTTAGATGCACTTTTCACATGCGCCGCTTTGATTGGTGTCAGCTCATCTTAAATGACCCAAACGCTCGATTGCTGCTTTGTTTTGATATCGTAGCAATAAATCCATGTTTCGTCACCTGTTACAATGTCCCACACCACATTTGACGCACCTTCGTTGGATCTGGTGAACATGGCACTGCAACAAGTGACGCGATCCGTTTATTGAGCCTCGGTCAAATTGTGTGGGATCCACCACGAGCACAGCTTTCTCACACCCAAATGTTTGTGTAGATTGTCTAAGGATCAATCTCATGGTAGGTCATATGCCTGTCTGTTTTAATCATACGACGCACAGCATCGATGTTTTTGTTGTTTACAGCGGTGGACGGGCGACCATCGCGAAATTCGTCACTAAGATTGACACGACAACGCTTGAATTCTGCAAACCAGCTATAAATAGTCGTCTTGCATAGTGCTTCATCGCCAAAAGCAGATTGAAGCCGAGCCATGCTCTGTTGAACTGTCAAATTACACTTAATATGGTAGAAAATCATACTACGGAAATTTTCCCTAGTTAAATCCATGTTGGTGTCCAACCCGTTCGCCCCCTAAGTTTCACCCTTCATACCATAAATGAACCCGTTCGCTACTTGAAATAATAAATGGTCCCGGCGTTCGCACCTTATTAATAGTTAAGGAAAGTAGAGTTGTCAAGATACAATGGCGCCACATTGTAAAAACAATTGACAGTCAAATGAAACAAACTGCATTCTACAGCCATAGAGTTTTATTTTCAAATGTTGTAATTAAGTAATTTTTAAATATTGTTTATAGTGGCCAGTTCCGGAAAGTTTTAGTGTGACCTATGTATAATGGTAGGTACCTACTACTAATTACTGTGGGCCTTGATGTAATAAATTAAACCATTATCCGCCAAATTTTAATATAATTAATAATGAGCAAGATTATCCTGTATACGGTCTACCACAGTTACGAGTTTATTTATTAGGTAGGTACTTAGATGTACTAGATACCTACTATAGGCATAGGTTTGTTAGATTATTGGATATCGCCCTATTTTAGGTCTTTTTAGTCGTTTCGCACCATGAGTTATTCGCCCCGCACGCGGTGCGAATCAACCCAAAAGCGCTTTTTGAATGCATAAAACAAAATGTGAACACAAATGTAGAGTTGACAAGTTTTGTTCAGAGTACAAACAACTTCTTTGTGCACAAACATTTCACCAATTGCAGATACAATTGGTCAATTTGAAATAACAAAATAATCTTACCTGCGAATGAACAGGATTTTTGAAATGAGAAAGCAAGGGCCAGTTTGTCAAAAATAAACAAGTTCCTACAGGAAAAATAATAATTTACGCAATCAATTGTGTCAAAATAGGCTAATGTAGCCCTAATAACGGCTCTTAAAGAAAAGGATCGCACCGATGGCATACTCTCATTATAACAAACTGGATAACTAACATATCGTATACTTTTGCTTTAAAATAAAATGCAGTTGTTACAGTCAAAAAATAATAAACTCACCTAATTCAGCATAGCAGAGTGCGCCTATCATTGACAGGAACCCAGAGAGCACCCACACTATGAGTGCCATGCCCTTGGAGCCGGCGTACTTGAGCATAAAAGTGGGAGACACGAAGATACCGGACCCAACTATCACACCCACGATAATAGCGACCCCATTCAGTAAACTTAACTCCTTCTTCAAGCGGACACCGTCCCCAGAATCCCCGTCATTTTCACCCTCATTCCCAACGTCCATAGGTTTAGGGGCTAGCCCTTCTGTTGCCGATACTTTAGCCATTGTTATTTAAAATCTAAAAAGTTTTAATACAAAAGGTCGCAAGCAAACGTAACTATCCTAGACACATGTTACCATTAGCATAATTCAGTCTGAGTGCCCTCACGGAAACATTGCATCACTATACACGATACTCTTGGAGCATGGCGGGAAACACCACGTGTTTAGCGGTAAACTATGAAAATAATGTTAGTTGATAACGCCTACAATAATAATATGCAACCGTGCCGCTGAACTGATAACACACTAAATAAATACAACCGCAAATATTTCCCATACAATATTGTAGGTTAAAATATTCACCACATTTACTTGATAATTAAATAGGAATTCACGACAAAACTAGCATCTATAAAAATATTATATTTGTGTCTAAAAAACCTAATGGAATTTTGAAAATTTTAAGTCTTCTTTTAAGGAATGCGGGAGTCGATCGCGATCGAATAAAATTTCCCGACCGACGCTAACAGGAAGGTGTGCGCACGTAGAGAGCGCGTCTGCTTACTACATTTAGTTTAGTGCTTTGCGAAGTCGACCACGATCGGCGAGCTCGGCCGTCTACCGCCCGTCGTGTCCGGGGCCAATCGTAAAATGACATGGGTGTAACTCCGCGCCATGCAATAATGAACCTTGAAAACAGAGATTTACAATTTAAATTAACGTGGAAACCTTACCAAGTGAATTCATTGCCAAGTTTGAACAACTGTTTTTTTCTTTTTCTTTTGATTATCTCGACGAGAACTCCACGTGTTCCCTTGGCACATATATTTTTAATACAGGTGATTCTTATGATGAGACATGTGATTCACTTAGATAGTGCCCACGTAACTTTAAGCATTATAGTAAGCGCATTGACTTTTATGTTAGTACCTATATACGAGTATCTATAATAAGACGAATAGTGGCCTCCTTCACACATACAGGATATGAGCGATTCATTTTATAACACGCTACTTTAAGGTCAATGACAGTAATAGGATTGACTCACGAAAAAAGCAGTCAAGATTGTTACAGATAAAACAATAAGTATATTTAAATTAAGTAAGGACCACTTGACAAGTGAAATGAGAAAATTAATACATTTAATAAATTTTATTTTACTTGTAACATTATTAGGTGCTAATATCTAATGCTAAAAGTAACTTAATTCTCATACTGTCAATTTACGAAGGTGTTTTACTAACAAAGGAATCGTTGCAATAAAACAAAATGTAAAATGTAAATTATTTGTATAATTATTTTCAACAATATCAGTAGGTACACTGTACTTTCTAATTCGTCCCATATTTAAATTTCATCATCATTAAACTTGCGTATTACTAGACTCGTACTTAAAAATTTTTGCTGTGCCATCATCGGATGCGGTGAGGAGTAAATTGGTTTTAGCATTGTAACACATATCCAATATTTCTGCAGTGTGGCCAGTTATAACTGCTGTCTTAACTCCGGACCTGCCTTCGTATACTGACACCGAACCGTTCAATCCAGCTGTCACCAAGTCAGAGTTGACCCAAAACATTTTGGTAACCCCTGAAGTGTGACTGTCTGATGTTTTAGAACACTGATGACGCATCATTTGTCGTGAACATTCCCATATGCTCACGGAACCAGTTAATGTACCTGAAACAATAGTTGTACTTATATAAAATGCGGCCAATTAAATCATATTGCTATTCCCCTTTCTGTTCCAGATAAAGGCTTTGAACACGGTTATATTTGTAGCGGAACAGTTTTAATTGATACGAACTGAAAATAAATTCAATATATAATTCGAAATATCTGGAATACAATGTAATTTCGTGAGCTAATTGTTGAAATGATATAGTAACAGTACCAATAGAAAGGAGTAAAGTAAAAATCTCACTTCCATAATTTAAGACTTTTTGGGCGTGTAATTATCTTTTGAAGAAAATATATGTTAGATTAGTATAACATTAGTTAAATAATCAAATCGTAGTATTCTAAGTTTTTAATAATTTATCATATAATGTACAACACTACGCCACCGACGCTTCCTACCCTGCTCGCAATTTATTTGGGGTCGGTGCATTATGCCTTAATGTCGACAATACTGCTTAAGGATTTGCCATGAGATTTTTACGGCTGGCCGCCTGACTGGCCGGTTCCTTTGGAACGACTGCCATCTTTCGACAGCAGCCGACATAATAATGTACAAAATATTGAGTCTGATTTCTTAGGCAGGTTGATTACTGATGATATCTTTTTCTATATTAGGGCCTATGCATACTAGCGCAGAGTCGAAGCGTATCGAAGCGAAATTCTTCACAATTAAAGCGAAGTTGCACAACGCGCAGAAGCGCGTATTCTAGTCCTTTTTTTACTTTCTCGTATAGACAAAGTTTTGTAATCGTCAACCTCGAGATTTGACGGATTTACACGTTTTGGACCTCCCCGAGTCCAAAATACCTTTTTTGGAATTATGTCTCTGTGTGTGTGTCAGTGCGTTAGCACGATAACCCGAGTATGCTTTAACTTATTGCAACCAAATTTAACATGAATGCATGACATCAAAATATAAGGTTTCTATCAACTTTTGAGTCGTTTCCGGTATACGAGAAAGTCAAGAGGAGACCACTCCCGATTTTTTTATCTCAGAAGAAATATATGCGCTACATTGTGGAGTTAGGGGTGAATTTGCTGTTTTAAGTTTTAGATCGACACTTCGATGCGCTTTGACTTTGCGCTAGTATGAATCAAGCCTTACACACAACTGTTATAAAATAATGGTTGGCCTGCCCTGCGCCCAATTGTATTTGGGTCAGCGTAATATTTTAAATGTTTTAGTTTTTAATGGAATTAATTAGAACTCAAACCCACCTATAGCAAAGAAGTCTAGTTGAGGATCTCGAGTAAAGGCAACCACTTCTAAATCATTGTCAGTCACGAATTGATTCACAACTTTTCCACTTGATGATGCTATTAGCACTACTTTACCTGTAAAATGAAACATAATATTGAGAAATCCACTGTTTGAGACCATAATATATCCTACTTTTTATAAAAATACTGTGTGTTCGGTACATGGAAGCACATACCCACACTAAGGCTGATTTAAGAGTCACACCGACCGTCGGCGCTGACAAACCCACCACCTTCCTGGGGCCTGACACAACCTTGCAGTTATACAGGCTCAATCACGGGAGAGATCGCTGCTAGTTGCCGGAGGCTTAGGTTTCACAGCGCACCTTAATCTCTCCTACAAGTTATTCTTTACCTTTCATCCTTGTCCCTATGGTCCTTCTCCCTTTTCTGGGGCGGACACACTCGTACGCCTTCGGTGTCTGACAGTCGAAGTGTATGAACTTGTAGGCAATGTATTAGAATAGCGTATAGCTATCAGCACGGAAGGTGGTCAGCGCTGATGGGCTGAACGCTGCACGCACCTATACCTTCAGTGAATGTTCTAGTGTCGAGCTGAGCGGACGCCGTAAGCACAATACTGAAACGTCTCACGATAATCCTCAGCACTGACACGCTACGCCCTGAGCTGTCACCGTCGATGGTCAGTTTAACTCTAAAACCAGCCTTACATAATCATTTATATAGTATAATATTACCAAAAATTCTAAATTTTTGAGTAATATTGTTTCTTTAATTATTATGAGTCTTTATTTTATTATATTATTATGATTAATTATTAAAGACTTGACAATGTGAATTATGACTCTTTCCAAATCAATACTATGAAAACTGTAAAGGGAGGATAAAACTTGTTGAGTTTCTTGCCGGTTCTTCTCAGAAGAAGGCCTCCTGGTAGACTCTTGAACCGATGGCATCAAAATTGACTTTCATAAGTGTACAAATTGTACCTAAATGAATAATGAAATTTTGACTTTTGACTTTGACTTCTTATATTTTCTTTTTGGACTATTCATATGGAAGAATTTGATATTTATTTTACTTACAATTTTGAATTTTTGTTATCAAAGTAGTAGTAAAGTATGTTAGCATGGATATGTGCCCGCTTGTTATAATCATGTTCTAAACATATTGAATAATTTCATTACCCTTTACAAACAATTCAATCATACCCAACAAAAATCTAAAAGTAATAATAATACATAATTTTCCTTTAAATAATAAGTATTATAATAATAATAAATTTCTATGCTTACACCAATTACCTAAGCCAAATTAAGTATCTTTAAGATCTTATAGATAACTAACAAATATACATAATAATAAAGATATTTATAATAACAAATATATAAAAAATCATGACTCATGAACAAAATGTTTGTGTACCGATATGTGGGCAGCGTTGCTGACCATACCACTACAATAGCGTTAAATATTCTACATTCTTAATAAAATTACCATCTGTTGATATTGAAGCCAAAAGATTGTTTTCAGGGTGTGTGTCAAGATCAGTCACCCTTATTTGGTGCACACTGGCTGGAACTGTATGTATAGCTTGACAAGTTTTAAGGTCCCATATTTTGATTGTGCCATCTTCGTAGCCAGCTGCTAACCTTTTGCCATCAGGGAACATCTGAAATTTACATTGTTCCCATATTTTATAAGGATTACAATACTACAATCTTTGAATAACCAAAATTAAAATATTTGGTCTTTACATATCCAGGTATTGTAAAGAAAATCAGTAATATATTCTTGGCTCACAATAGGAACATATTTTTAGAAAATAAATAGGTTTGCAAATTGCCTCTTAGCATTTAAAGGCAACAATTAAGTTAGCAAAAAACAATTCAATTTGAAGATAGCTTTATCAATGTTATAAATAATAAATTTATCAACATAATTCTTAATAAACATTGAAATTATTATAATGCAATTTATTATATTTAGATTCTTTAAAGTTAGTAATCAAGAAAATATACCAATCTCATAAGACCCAATTAACTGTTGTGCCATGTGATGCCAGCAGAGTAGAATAACATCACCCCATATCCTCCAATGGGTGTCCTAAAAGGTGACTAATGTATCGGCAAAGGGGTATTGCTCACCTTATACTCCTTCCACCATTCCGCTTAGGGCAAGTGTGGTGGACTACTGCCTAAGCCTCCTACGATGACAAGGAGTCTTTGTGTCCCAGCAGTGGGTCGAATTATAAAGGCTGTTATGATATTACGCAATTAACTTATATGAAAAATTTACCTTTAAACATTCATTTTTGATATTATGCCCTTGTAACACTTTAGTTTCTCCAGAAGGAATTTTAATTACAAAAACATCTCCAGAGACAGTGCCTAATATCAAGACTCTAGCACCAAAATGCCATATACCCAATGACAAGTCACCAGTCTCATATTCAAAGGCTACTGGCCAAGGGTCTTTACTATCAGTATTGCATTTCCATACTTTGATCATACCAGACATATCTCCAGTAGCTAAATAAGATCCATCTTGACTAAACTCAGTGAATATTACAGAATCTTTGTGTCCCTCACATTTCATCAAAACATCACCAGTTTCAACAGACCAAACATATGCAATATCATCCTCTCCACCAGAGACTGCTATCTTACCATCTGGGTGCAGATTGCAACAAAACACTGAACCCTTATGCTGACCAAATACCAACAAAGACTGATCTTCTATTTCCATCAATTCTTCATCATTCTCCATATCTTCATACATTTGTTGTTCATAATTTTCTAAGTCTTCTATATCCACTTCCTCCATTTCATCAAAGTCAATGTTCCCATCTTCGTCAATGGGAGAAATTTCGTCACCATTTACAGAGGACGGTGGAGTATCATTCTGTGATTCTTTCATCTTATCTGAAATTCAACAATAGCAATAAAATAGAATAGATTGGTATATTAGGTTATCAAAACTAATGCCTAAATTTATAAGTCACAAAAACACTACATGTATATAAAATAAATTTATGTAATTATTTAGAGACCATTGATAGGTTTTCATTTAATTTTTTTAGAATCTGGCATTGATATTGACCGTGTTTATTGAATAGATAATACTTCATGCTTACCGGTGATTTTACTATAATAAATGTAAGAGTTGATTATTCCAGTGGTGTGAAAATTTAAATGGATTTCTATTTACTGATAAGACTAGTACAAATTAATACAATTGAAACAAAAAGCTTTAAGAAAAGGTCCCTACAATCACAGATTAGAAAGAATATGTATGATGATTTCGATAGACGAAGTCGAAAGCATGATCATGACACTGACAGTGACAGTGACATATGCCATACCCTGCGGTCCGACATGCGCAAACACTTCGAACGTTACCAACACAGCTACCGTGCATAGCCGCGTGGATATCCCATTCAGTCAAGTGCATCGAGCATATTGTTATGTGCTCGATGGTCAAGTGTGTGTAGCGTTGAGCTACGTGGGTATCTGATGCTTAGCACGTGTGTAGCCTCTCTATGCACAGCAATGAAGTAGCGGCTTAATAGTTACATGGTCTCACACGAAGTTTACCGGACGCCCTTCAGACTTGCCATCATGCTCTAAGCATCATGCCCATTTTTTCTTCTTCTTCTTCTAAAGGGCGTTGCCCTTAAGGACTTCACCAGTATTAAGACAGTGTTCTGCTGAGATTAACAATAGCATCTTGGAGTTTCTCCCGAGTTCTTGTTGTAATAAACGCGTTGAGAGGCACCAGTTTTAAAGATTACTCCCTTATGTATTTGAAGGCAAACAGAAAGTAAAAAAAATACCTACTGAAGAGATGGCTGTATGATCAAGGTCACTTTGCCTGTTCTCAAAAGGTGAAATTTAAAAATCCTAACACATGTTATGTTACGATAATTTTGCTTAATTTTTCAAATAATTAATTTTGTGTTAATGAAGAAGAATACTAACAATTATAGAGCTAATTAAAATACCGCAATGACATCATTAAATAATGGTACAGTCTGGTTTATAAGTGAATTTTGTAATAATTAAGTTTGTTATTTATGTTTACTCATTATTTTCCGTTTTTTTTACAGTATTATTGCGAACACAAACGCCTTTCTTACTTGCTAAGAGATTCCGTGGAAAAATAAATATTCAAAGACCGAGGAAGCCACATTTCGAAAGACAGTTACTCATTGATCTAACGAAGCCAGTACACGCCCCACCAAATTACACATTACCTGATATTGTCCTCTGTTCCCATACAAAAAAGAAGAACAAAGAAGAAATAGACAATCCCTTTGAAAGAATATTGGCGAGAGAATGTTTAAATTGGTTCAACACATCAAAGATGGTTGTATTTTTACATACAAATTCTATTTCAATGGAAGACAAAACACCAATATTTGCAGCTTTAAAGAAAAATAATATGCATTTGAGAACTTACGGTAAAAAGATTGTGAGGATGGCGACTACAGGCACTCGCTATGAACCTGTTAACAAGCTGTTTACATCACACCAAAATATTATATTTGGACAGCCTGATGGAATTGGCCAATTATTTAAAATACTTAAGAAAGCTCCTCAATTGGTAGTTATGGGTTAGTAATTACTTAATTCTATTTAATTAAATTGATATATATTTATTTTCGATATATATTATTTATCGACGCTTGAAAGGAAAAGTTGACTAAGCGCCATTTTGAGCCAAATTGAGTTATATATACAGTTTGAATCGCCTAATTTTTCTGCGTCGTTTGGTCTAACTCACGCCTTCCTACGACGACTTTTAATGTCGCTTCTGCATTTTGGACTTTACGAATTATCACTTTTTTTGAATGAAAAATGAATCTTTAAGTCGTCCTCCTGAACAATTAACTCCATGTCGCTTAGTCAATTTTGCCTTTCAAGCGTCGTTATATATTATGCTATATGGTAGTGGCATTAATTTCTTAACAATATAATATAATGAATATTAACTGCTAATTAAAACTGAACAGGTTTTACTTGACTTTTATTTTATTGCAATGTGAAATGGAAAAACAAGCAACACACAGATAATACAATATTTTGTTTTTCGTAAGTGTTTTAAAACCTAAGTTA
Source organism: Elophila nymphaeata (assembly GCA_955850985.1). Taxonomy (NCBI): domain Eukaryota; kingdom Metazoa; phylum Arthropoda; class Insecta; order Lepidoptera; family Crambidae; genus Elophila; species Elophila nymphaeata. The sequence goes on from OY039068.1 coordinate 19,371,670, forward strand.
CGTATTATTTTTGATAAAGGTGTCATTTTGTTATTTTTACAGCTGGAATAGTTCACGACAAGCTACTGTCTCGAAACGAATTGGTAGAATTTAGTCAGCTACCAACCATTGATGTAGCAAGGAGTCAACTATGTGCAGTTCTTCAAAGTGCCGGCTCTTGCATAGTTAGTCAATTAAATCAAAGCCAGCAAACCCTGGTTGCACATCTTGAGAAGCATGTGGAAGTCAACTCTAAAGGTGAAGAAACTTCAGAATACAAATGAGATGGATATTTATAAATTTTTATAGACTATAAAAGTAGAATATATTATTTGTAATTCTCACTTCTTCTTTTATTATCCATTCTATTCCATTATCCATTTCCATATTCCATATTTCATTATCCATTCTATTCCATGTTCAAAAAATAACACACCACAATATTTATTTGTGAAATACATTATTCTGGTAGGATCACTAAATCCAATAGCGGCGTTAGGCCATACAAAGGAGCACCACAGGAATACAAAGGGTGCTGTTAGCAAGAAGCTTATAAAGCTTCATTAATGTTAGTGCTAAAACCGGAACTGACTAAATCAGCAATAATTGTTATGAAAGAATAAATATCCAAGAGTATGTTAGCAGTGTGATAAGAGAATCATTTGTTATACTGGCTTGTAGACCATTTTCCACACTTGTTTGGATTTTTGCATATTTATCAAAAATTATATTTTTGGATGTAATGAAATTTTTTCAGCCAATGTGGGTCAGAGCTCAATATAGACTATAGGCCTATTCAGTATACAGCGGTATTCTCTACCACCGTGGGTAGCGAAAACCCCTGTGGTACACGGAATTTGAATAAATTTTTAATTATCGCTGTAATCTAAATAGGCCTTATAATGAACTCTTGTAAAGTCGACACTACGATTTATCATTTTCTAAATTTTCATAATTATTAAGAATTATCTTTTTCTAAAAATTGGAGAGTTGAATATTGAACTCCCTAGGCACATTTACCTACAATACGGTAGTGACTAGTGATATTTTGTTGATTATATTTTGTGTCCCCACTGGCGATAGTTGGGATGTTTTTCTCTTTTCACTACTGGTGACAAATCCAATAAGTAGCTACAACTGGGTAAGTACCTATGTTTTATATTTATGTGACCCACCTGTGATGTGACCACTGGTCAGTATTATTGTTCCCGTTTATCCTCAGTAGTGAAAAAGCCAGTGGTAACAGAGGCGTCTAGCCCATGTGGCGCCCGGGTGCAAACATTACCCAAGCGCCCTCCTAGGGATACATTTCTAGCACCCTCCCCCAGATTTCAAAAAATATGGAAAGTAAAAAGTGGCGCCTATGACGCTCTTTGTAGCCTGTGCCGCCCCTTTGTACTAGCCGGTGTCCAAAGGTAAAGCCGCCTCTGTACGCCCATGTAAGTACCCACTACGTTTATATGGTTAGGCACTCGCTGCGTACGATGCGCTCGCTCCGTACGGAGCGTTACAGTGGAGGCTATGTACCGCGAGCGGCTCTCGGCGCCCCCTAATACCCGGCGCCCGGGTGCACCGCACCCTTTGAACCCCCGGGTAAAGACGGCCCTGAGTGGTAACAACTGAGAATAGACGTTAGTTAAAACTGTAGGAATAATCAGACTGGCTAACTACCACCATCGTATCTAAGTCTGTCGCCATAACAATAGTCGTAATAGCAGTATGTGTTCCGACAGTTAATAAGTAGGTAATGATGAGATATTAAGTCCCTCAGTGAGGTTACAGGTGAAGCTCACCGAAATGAGCGATGATGAGCTCACATTGAGCATTGAGTGATACTCTGAATTTCGATGCACGCTACTGCGACGGGACACTACTATCATATAGAAAAGCTTTTAGGTACCAGATAAACTATTTTTATAAATGAGCCAAATGCTGCCCAAAATTTACGCATGTAAAACTGTATTAAATTATATTATTATCTATTGACCTGTAATGATGTTTTGAAATCATTATTTACAAATTGGAGTTTCTTTCGCCATTTCTTCTCCATCTCAGCATAATAGGTAATAATTATTTCTTCCCGAAATGGTGGTAGGGTTTTGACGATTTCAAAGTAGGTACTTAGCAAAGTCCATCTAAATAAAGAGATTTTTCATTTTCATTTTTTCGACAAATCCCAAGTTCGACAAGTCACTGTTTCGACAGAACTCTGCTCCGACAACACACATACCTATTCGACAAGACACTACTTCGACAGAACACTGCTGCGACGTTAAATAATATTCGACAGATTTCTAATAATAGTTTACCTATAGCAGATGACGACGATGACATAACTGATGGCTGCCTAAACATCAAGCGGTCCGGGTTCGAATCCGTAGCGGCAAATATTCGTGTGACGAACGCGAATATTTGTTTGCGAGTCATGGTTGTTTAACATATATTTATTTAAGTTTATTTATAAAAATATTTAAAATTATTGGGTATAGGTTATTTAAAAAAATGACCGTTATCTAAGTAGTACCTACCTATCCATAACAGAAGTTACTTTGGGCTAGATAATTGGTGTGAGCGTGGAAATATATCTATTATTATGTTATAGGTATTAAGTATATTATATAGGTAAGTATTATCAAATCAAATATCTTTATTGCGTATTTGCGTATCACATAACATTCACAAGGGTCTTATACATAGGCTGTAGTTCCTGTGATACCCCGTAGGGGCACTGCAAACATTAATTAAGTACCTTCTTAAAATCTATAATCATATTAAGGTTTTGCTATAAACTATAAATACCTAATCTCTATATTATAGTTCCAGGATGCCATTTACATGTAGGTAGGTATTTTGAGTTTGTTTGAGAAACTTTGAATTTAGGCACTTAACAAGAAATAAATAAATATTTTTTCTAGCGTTTTTGAAATATTTAGGTAGGTACCCACGTGGGGATGAAAGGTCGTAAAGAAGTCCAAACAAAGTCATGCTTTTACGCCTAACACCGGAACCGATTATGATGAAATTGGGAATATAATGTTCTTGTTCCTTAATAAAAAGAACTTCAAATTAAAAAAAAGAACAGGATTCGCGCTGGTATACCCTGATGCGCAACGTTAGTGATATGACATGTTTATACACCCTCATACCATTCAGCCCTCGCCACGTGCTCACCTTGGCATTGGGTCATCCATCAAATCTATTTAATATAAGACAGAACTCACATTAAGAAAACGGAACGAACGAACTTTATTTCCCAAAGATGGGGTCGCATATTCACGTCCAGCAAACCAACACCAAAAACGGTCCACCTGTTAAAACGAATAAAACTCGACGCGGTTGTGTTGCTTAATTACTACTGACTTCCTATGGCCAACTTCCAGCCCCATCATCAGACCCTGGTTACCATCTAGCACCAAAGTATACCTACTCGTCAAGACGAATCAAACGAGCACATACTCGATGGGGTTATGTCGTTTAATTACTGAGTTCCTTTGGCCAAATCTTCCAGCTCCATCATCAGACTCTGGTTACCATCTAGCACCAAAGTAGGTACTCGTAAAGACGAATCAAACGACCCGAGGTTCAATGGGGTTGCGTCTTTTCTTTACTGAGTTCCTATGACCACCTTCCAGCTCCATCACCAGACCCTGGTTACCATTGAAAGACAATATACTCGTCAAGACCATTCAAACGAGCCCAAACTCGATGAGGTTGTGTGGTTTCATTTACGGCCACCTTCCAGCTCCATCATCAGATCAGTACCATGTCATCATAATATTGCATTGTCACGCAATTTACTTTCCCAAGGAAGCGTCGGTGGCGTAGTGCATAAGAGCGTCGTCTCCCACCCGGGAGGCACTGGTTAGATCCCCGCCACGTACCAATGTGTTTTCAAATTTTGAATTCATATGTATGTTTAATCGACGCTTTTACGGTGAAGGAAAACATCGCGAGGAAACCTGCACACACCTATGAAGAAATTCTTAGGTTATGTGTGAACACACGTCCTCGCGCGACATCACCACCTCTGTTTCCTACAGCTTCCGGAAATGCTCGCCTTAACATCATGGTGGGATGAAGGCAAAAAATTTCCCGTTGAAAATAAAAAAATATGTTCCAGGGGTAGGGTCATTACGCCTGTTATCGTCCACTTAGTGGAGTTATCAACTTTGAAAATAAAATTAAAATATTTCTTTATTATAATTTTATAAAATAACTACTGAAATGAATTCCTATGTTAGTCTATTTATAATTATTGCGAACGTGTTAGTGGTGACAGTTATGTAGTTTTTAATATTTTAAAATAAGTAATAAAATGCCAATATTACCAGTTTCCGACCGCAAAGTTCAGTTTTCGTCCACCAGTTGTCCTATTTTCGACCGCATCAATTGAGTATGGATTTCATGAATAAAAATATGTTTTAAAATGAAATTGTTAATCAAGATAATAACTGTAGTCTATAAATCAGTCTTCGTTACAAAAAGCTGTTAATAGTTATCTAATTAAAAAAAATTACAAGCGATCAGAATTAGTTCGGGTTGTTTTCGGCCAATTTTCTTTAAATTTGTAATATTATGATGGATAATAGTAATGACCTCATTATTTGAATAGTGATTGGTGTTATTTTTTATGGTAAATGGTTGGCAGAGAAGCATACGTCCTGCCTATGGTGGTAATCAGCAACTGTAGCCTTAGATGCTTGCAACAGTGATCTGACACTCGCGCGCTGGCAACCCTTATCCCTTCCCCGTGGAGCTCTAGCGACCTTACTTACCAACAGAAATACAACACCACAATTTTTTTTTTTGACTGGGGTCTTTTATAATGGGGTGGTAGGTACTAACTAGAATTTGCAGCCTGAACTTGGGCTGCAAATTCTAGCGGCTAGTCTGTTGTGCCCTACTCTATATACGGCAATATTTCCTTCAGATCTTAGAAAGTCAATCTTTTTCAGTGTATTTTTTCTAGTTTTAAAAAATATTTACGCGTTTGTAAACGCAAAAAATATTACATATTATTATTTTATTTTATTTTAAAAATATGTTTTATAGAAATGTCGTGATTGTGATGTAGAAAATTTTGATATTTATGTTGAATAAGACTATGTCTTGTTATATTATTCGTTGTCTTTTTATAAGTTTTATAAATATTAATTGATTTTTCTGTATTCTGAGATTCATATCATGTGAGTGTGTGAGTAAAGATATAAAAACAAAATTTAAATTAAGAGAAATGCCTAATTAATACGACAACTAAGGCTACAGTTGCTGATTACCACCAGGCAGGACGTATGCTTGTCTGCCAACCATTTACCACAAAAATAACACCAATCACTATTCAAATAATGAGGTCATTACTATTATCCATCATAATATTACAAATTTAAAGAAAATTGGCCGAAAACAAGCCGTTAGTCCGTTTTGCCTTTTTAACCCCTAAAATATGATGTTAAACTTGCATATTTTTTCATTCATCATCATCATATCAGCCGAGAGACTTTAGGACATAGGCCTCCCCCAAGGATCTCCTAACCGGTGGGTCCTGCGCTGACCGCATCCAGCGGCTTCCCGCGACCTTTACTAGATCATCAGTCCACCTTGTGGGGGCCTACCAAAGCTGCGTTTCCCAGTACGTGGTTGCCAGACGAGGACTTTTCCTTCCACCCCAATGGCCGTCAGACCTCCTCGCAATGTGCCCTGCCCACTGCCACTTAAGGTTCGCAATTCTTTGGGCTATGTCGGTGACCTTGGTTCTCCTGCGGATCTCATCATTTCTGATATGATCACGCAGACAAACTCCGAGCATAGCCCTCTCCATTGCCCTTTGGGTGACCTTGAGCCTTCTTATCAGACCCATTGTAAGACATTGTATGGCCCATTCATTCAACTGTTTGAATACTATTTGAAAAAATAATATTGTAAAATTTTATTACACTATCATAAAATAATCACTTTAATTTATTCTAAAATAACAAAGTATGTCGGAAACTGGGATTTTTTATTTTACGTCGAATTTTCGACCGCATGCCATTTAAATGTCTTACATTTATACTTTATTAAATCTAATAAGCGGACTGAAATTGGCCGTAGTAAATATTTTTTCATTCAATTGTTTTAATATTATTTTTAATAATATTGTAACATTTGGTTGCAGGTATCATAAAATAATCACTTTTTGTTTGTTGTAACAGAGTATGTCGAAAACTGGGACGTATTGTACTTTATGCCCGATTTCCGACCATAGGCCATTTCAACGTATTAGGTTTATACTTTATTAGAGCTAATAAGCGGACGAAAATTGGCCATCGCGAATATTTGTATACATAAAGTTCATATTGCTAAATAAAATTTAGTTTACTTACACGCATTTTCGTATTTCAGACAGAACCTAATTGACATGGGCGGACCTGTTATAGACCACCCGGTCGAGATTAGGACTTTCTTATAAAAAGGGAGTACCCTTTCTCGTCCACTTCGTTTTATATATTAATTATTGTAAATTAGAATAATAAACTATTCGTCCACACTATATTTATAGCAAGCTATATGTATAAACAGTAAACAAACGAAGAAACACAATAGAACTATTTTTTATTTACTACGTAAGTTCCGGCACGTCACTATTTTTTCTGCAATATTTGACACATTTTCACTCTTTCGCCGGGTACCATAAACTGCATAGCTTAATCCTAGTAAAGGGCCGTGTTCCAGTGAACTGTGTAGGCATGTACTTACCGTTAAGTTATCCAGGTCGTAATACATAAATATTTTAAGGACCTATGTATAACCGTTTTGCTATTTTTTGGCGTTATATCAAGGAGGGCGGTTAAATGGACGAAAAGTGGAAGCGGTCGGCAAACAGGCGCAATGACCCTATAATAAATCAAAGGACTTGGACAAATTATATTTATTATTATCGCTTTTATGCAAATTCTTTGGTTTATTCAATCAGTTGAGCACTATATAAACTAATGGAGATCAAATAATTACATAAGTACCTACACGTATATTAAACCTAACATACCGACAACATAACATCTTAATAATTTATAATACTTGAGCAAAATATATGGCGTACCAGTTACGAGTAAGTAAATATAATTTACATATTTGATTCAAATTATTTTAAATTTCCTACTTACAATAGTTCATAACTTTGCTTAAATGGTAGGTGCCTATACAGGGTGTAAAAGACATGAACATCAAACGAGAACCATGTATTCTGCTCACCATCATAACATTTTTTTTCCTTTAAGTATACTATACCTGGGAAATTGTAGTTACGATTTTATTGAAGGTCAAAGTCATTTTTTTTTCAATTTTGTATGAAAACATATTCTAAACATTATTTCTTAATTATTGTCCAAAGAAAAATTATATTTTTTTTTTAGTATTTTATAACAAAAAATGGCTTCAAAACATTAGCGTTCAATGTAGCTCACTAGATGCGCACGGACGGACACAAACGAACGGGGCCGCCCGCCCGTCTGGCAAAATTATCGCGGTTTTGCGAGTTGCGTGCGAGTTGAGCGCTTTACATTCCGCGGTACAATTTGCAATTTATTTTTACACCAAAAAATAAAAATCATTTCCCAGCAATTATTTTTTGAAATGTTTCTTATTTTGATGTATAGAATACCTACGTCATGGTTCCCGTTTGACTGTTCATGTCTTTTATACCCTCTATATATCTACATTATTGAAATTCGTAAAGTATTCCATGTATATATAAAATTAAAATTACTTATTAAAATACGGCCAAATTAGGGTAGGTACATAACATATCTAATAGAATAGGTAAATGTTTTCTATTTCATAATTTTGAAATGCAATGATACAAACCTCGAAATATAATGTTAAGTATAGAACATAATTTAAGCCCATATTCTTTACTTACTAAGTAATGAATAGATATATGTAAACCTTACAGTACCAAAGAAAGTAGGATAACCTAGGTAAAGTACAAAATCAAAATTTGCACTAAGCCTGTAGTACATAAATTTCTTTATATGCATATCTTTTGGATAAAGAATGGTATTGTAGCATATAACTTCGTTGCAAGGTTGGTACCTAATTTATAGAGAACAATATCAGTATATAAAACTTTTGTATTTGTAGGCTCAATAACTATTAGCCGACTAGATATTACCACAAAAACACAAATTTTCTCAATCAATATTCAAGATGAGTTTATTCGGTTTAAAGTGCAAAATTGAAAGGAGAAATTTGACAGTCTTTGGTACCTAACATACGTCTTGATGTCTGTACAAACTTAACTTAGTTTAGCACAAGTTCCGTTGTGAACTTTTTGACCACCACAGTTAATTTTGCATGTAATATTGTCCGTATCGTATCTACCTACAACACAACTGTAAAAAGTGACTTGTATGGGTTGGAATTTATATTAGTACCTACTGCCATTTACATTTGTGGGAAGTATAACCTCTAAAGAACACTCCATCTAGGTGGAATTTAGTCGGTCAAAAGATTTAAAATATTAATTGGCAGGGTTATAAGAAAACCACTCGAGGCTTTAAGGTATCAGGGGGCAGTGAGCCTAGTCGCGCTTGCCAATGTTGTGAGAGCTACTGCAGCCTCTACCTCGTCCCTGTCATGCCTAGACGCCTTCAAGGTTAACCTCTGGACTTTGCTGTCTGCTTTGTCTTGTCTTCGTCGTTTGCCGTCAGCCCACCACGAGTAATTAGTTTCACTTGGTTGAAAACGAGCCGCACTTTCCAACCATTTGCTCAGCAATAGCGGACTTGTCAGAGACTTAGTTTCGTCGTTGTTATTGTCTTGTTCAATGTTGTTGTTGAAGTGTCTACACTTTTCATTGTTGTTGAAGTGTCGACACGAGGAGTCGGAGTCCTCCCGTTGATATTCTGTCATTTCTGGACTGTCAGTATATCGATGTTCAACGTCCAGCGAGTCGCTCGGACTGATGTTGTCGGATTCGCTCCATATGCTATCGTCTGAGCAAATGCTGAATTGCTCGACATTGCCTTGTGCCCGGTCATTGTACGTACGTATAAGGTGACCCCACGTCTGTTGGTTGCGGTCCACGTCCACGTTTTTTAATTTCCTCCGCCAATTTGCGAACCAATTACAAATCTGTAAGTATATTGAATTTGTTAGATGCTTAGACAATAATTAAATGTCATAAATCGTTATTGTCAGTTACAATCAATGGAGTAAATGGATTAAATTAGCCCACAAAAGCTGTTATTGTAGACTGGTGATCGCCCACGGCTTCGCTCGCGTTATTGTCGGTTAAGACGCCAAAAAGTATCTAATACTCAATACCAAAGTTCACCAAAATCGGATCAATGGTTTAGGCGTGAAAATGCAACAGACAGACAGAACGGGTTCATTTCGCATTTATAATATTAGTAGGGATTAACAAAAAATTGTGAAGCAGCATTCTGAGGCATAAAAAAATATTGTAATTTCGGTTTTGCCTAATATTTCCTTTTTAAAATCGACAAATAAATTGATACCCACTTATTTATTAAATTAACAACGTTCTAAACAGACTTCATCAAACATTAGAATAAAGATGTATAAAATTTTATGAAAGCTAAAGAATAATCGTATAGAGTACACTGAAATAGATCGTATATCAGAGGTTTACCCTTGTTTGGTATAACAACGTTTGCTCGAAAATCGTTTCGTCTAATTTCAGTTGCAATAAAGTCATTTCGCATAATTATTCATTTGACCGAATATTCAATTGGTAGAATTTTATTTAGCATAATTATTTATTTGACATAATGTCATTTCACCGAATTTTCATTTGCACTAATTTTATTTAACCTAATGTTTAATTGGTAGAATTTTATTTAGCATAATTATTTATTTGACATAATGTCATTTCACCGAATTTTCATTTGCACTAATTTTATTTAACCTAATTTTTAATTGGTAGAAAAAATGCCAAATAACTAATGTCATTTTATTTCTCTGTTATTTAAAGTGAGTAAATAATTATGTGATGTATATCAATGTGAGAAACGCCCTAAAGTCGCTTCTGGCACTCGCCGGCCGCTGCCGCGGCACGCTCGCTTCGCTCGCTCGGCTCGTGCGCTTTGTTCATGTCAACCTAACTCGCTCGTCGCTTCGCTCCTCGCTAACCTATTGTTCAATTGAACATTCGATGAAATGAAAATTATACCACCTAAATAATACATCAAATGAACATTATACTTTTTGATCAATAGCGCAAATGTTGTTATCGCAAATGAACATTCGATGAAATGAAAATTATACCACCTGAACAATACATCAAATGAACATTATACTTTTTGATCAATAGCGCAAACGTTGTTATCGCAAATGAACATTCGATGAAATGAAAATTATGTCAATCGATATTATACAAAGTAATTATTTTCTTAAACGTTGTTCGAAGAAATGATTTTCGACTAAACGTTGTTATACGAAACAAGGGTGAACCTATATCAGATACATTCTGAAAGAATCACTAACATAAAGTAACTAATGTGGTTAACAAAGCAGAGACGAAAATAGTGCCTATTTATGTAGGTATACATATACCTATACAAGTAGCAATACTTGGCACTTGTCCAATTAGGTTGTTGTTTAAACGCGAATCAAGTACTCTAAAAACTTAAATTAATAATGAAAGTTCAAAGTTTATATCTCGTACTTACTTGAATATAGGTGAGGCCAGTCTCGGTGGCCAAGTTTTTTTTCTCTTCTCGATTTGGATAAGGATTGTCTCTTCGACGTACAAGCCAATCTTTCAAGTAACGCTTTATTTCTGGTGTGAAGAGTCTTTTTTGAGGCCTCTGACCAGCAACCAAGCTACGCCTGCAAAAAGAATATCGTTTACATGACTTCAACCAAACATAGAGAAAACACGACGTAGTACAATCACTTGTGACGTTTAAACAGAGAAATAGAATAAAAGACACTGGAATAAAGAAAGTGACTCACAAAGAAAATAATACAAACACTGAAACTGAAAGTAAATGAGTCATTTGTGTACTTACCGAGTGTACCGTCTGTTTCGAACAGGCCTCGAGGTCTTGCCATCTTCTTTGCTTTGTAACTTGCCTACCACGTCCATCGGGGTTTCTTCTGTGCCTCTTAAAGTCATCTGTTCGAAAACAGCTTGAAATATGTGTATTCAGCTAAATGTTTACAGGGAACGGTAGCACGTGCGAAGGGCACCGCAGCTTGTGACACGACTCGTGTCTCGCAACTCTGCGCTGCGGGGGATGCTTGGTGATCTATTAAAAAAATAAGGACATGATGACATAAATAGATCGTATTTCCAACACAAAACAGCATATTGTTCGATTAGCCCGAGTTAAAAAGCAGTGCACTGTCTGTACGTTGATGTAACCGAAACATGACGGTCACATTCCTGAGTTCACTTTTAGATGTTATTAGCCCACGATGTTCTAAGAGTGAACAAATTAGTTTTTTAATTTGCTTCAAACCTACAATGTGGTGATAGCTTTGATTCATAAGTATAGTTTGTGATTTTATATTCAGCATTAACCATTACGAACAAAAAACATGTTAACTGTTACGTGTGCTCCCGCAGGTCAATGTTCTTGTTTTCGCGAGGTGATTGTAAAACAGAGATGTGAATTTCTTTTTTTTATTGTTATAATTTGTATTGATCAGTTTTGTAATTTTTTTGAGTAAAAATTGTTTTAATGGATGTGTAGTGAGTGACTATGAAGACACCATACGTACCTGTCGCAGGGAAAGCTCACAGACTGTGTGAAAATGGCGTCGGATACGCACGATACCAGCGCCGCACCGCGGGCGCATCGCGGTGCTAATGCAGATTCATGTTATTTCAGGATGTCTCCCGCGATGTCTTGAAAAACACGAACACAATAGATAACTTTTCATCGCGTGTCTACTCAGGTAAGTTTATTTAAAAGGAAAATATAAATAACATTACTTGACAATAGTTTTAACATGTAATTTTGCATTTTGAATGAGGTAGGCAGGACTTTTTTTTTTGATAAATTTTACGATTACATTGAGTCTAGTATATAGATACTATGAAATGTATTTATGTCGAGCTTGCTGCAACTATCATTTGCCAAGACGTTATCATCTCTAGAAAGATAATGTTCGTTTCTTTGGTACACTTTTATTAAACTTAGATCTTAGTAGAGTCTTAGTAGTAGTATCTATCTTATGCTTTTAAAATTAATTTTAGATATATATATGTATTTACATTAATTAAAATTTTCGGAAGTAAAATGTACCGAGATCATGGGAGCACAATGGTCAAGGAACACATGATAAAAATAATAATTTTATCTTAGTAGAGTGAGGCCGCGAGAATCGTGCGAATAAGGAGATGATACAAACAATGTGTTTATAATAATAACTTTTTCTTAATAAAAAGGTCAAGCAAATAACTCTATTCCACCTGATGGTAAGCAGAAATAGGATCCAAATGCAAAAGCTATCTTTGGTTCGGACTTGGGTCCCTTATTGTAAAAACATATTTCTGTGTGCGAGATTGCGAGAGATAAACCGCTGCGCTAGCCACCCTCGCCTTGCTGACCTGCAAGGTGCTTCTTCACGCTACTTTTGAATGACCCAGTATTGGTATGGATTGAAACTACTAAACTGATTTCAAAAATTCTTTCGGCCATTACTCCTGAGTGACATCGGCTATATTTGATTTTAAAATAAAAACTAGTGATGAAACGGATAGTTGTTTGGCCGGATACCGGATATCCGGCGAGCTGCGAGGCCGGATATTCGGCCCATTGTCTCGTTGCATGTCGTGGTGGCGAGTTTAACGCTGCAACGAACGCGATCAGTACCCGTAGTGTAAGTTTTTTAGTATACAAAACGCACCGATTGAACTTGCGTTACGAGCTCAATTTGTATGGGAAACATGATTTGCGCTTCTCTCCGCTATGGGCGCTGTTCACGTTTCCTATACAAATTGAGCTCTTAACGCAACTAAAGTAGTTGCGTTTATTACACTAAAAAACTTACACTACGGGTACAGATCAATTCGTGCGGTTTCGCTATTTTCTTACTAAAAGTTTCAGGTTTAGATATTTACTTTTTATGTATTTATCATTAGACTGAATATCTTAGAAGAAAAATTTCATTTTTTTAGAAGGTTTTTAGGCTTTTTTGTAGCTTTTTCGACTTTCAATAATAGCTGTCATAATTATAAACCATTTTATTGATATTTACCTCACAAAGATTACTGCATTGCATCTTATTATAGGAAAAGTCGTAGTTTTTTAATATCCGGTATCCGGCCGGATTTTGCGCTACTATGCGGTATCCAGCCGGCTAGGCCGGATACCGGATAGTTACCGGATATCCGTTTCATCTCTAATAAAAACCTCCCATGCGGACGAAGTAGCGGTCGGAGGGCTTGTTGGGTATACAGAGTCACTGGAAATGTGACGTATTAACTAAATGCTCTCGCACTGCAGATCGTGATCGTCTAAAATGCGCGGGACAACCATCTTGTTACTATTACATATTTTGATGCAATATTTAGTGCGTCGTGTCCAGGTTGTGTCCTCAAAATTCAGGTTATAAAAAGTTCTCCATCTGTGTTCATGATTTTAACCTCTTTTGAAAGCTAAATAAACGGATATATTTTTGCAATATTTTACACAATGTCTTAGAATGTTTAAAGAAAACTTGTATCTTTGTTCCAAAGTTGCAAAAAGTAATAATTAAAAAATTTAAAGACGCAAATTATGAAAATGACCGTAGATTCTGGCCAAGTTGTTATTTATTTTGATAACACAGATCGTCTCTTGTCAACTAAGACTTAAACAAGTGGAATTCAAATGATAATTTTAGTTCATTTTCGATTTTATATGGTTAAATCTGGATTGTTAATAAAAGCCAAATCTCGAATAACTCAAAAACTATTAAGTTTAGGGTACAGAATTACATAAAAGGAATGTTTTTGACCTCATCTGTAAGTCTTAACAGGAATGCGACAGTAAAATTAAATTTTGTTAGTAACTGCTAGTGCATTTCAGCCTGTTAACTACAAGCGTCTAAAGTCCTTAGAGTTTAGACTGTGATAGGTGTTTTTTATTTTTATGAGTGATTATTTACCATACGGCCGTTCCGGGGATGGTTTGATATGTTATGGAGGTTTTTTGTTTTTCTAGATTTCACAAAATTATCACAAACAAACTTTTTCTATCTCAACAGAACAAAGAGTGATTGCTTTGCTAAAACAGCAGTCTTAGACTCTCCATACTTACATTATATCTATAATAATATTATAATCTATACTTCTATATCTATTTGTATTATAAAGAGGAAAGATTGGTATGTTTGTTACGAATAAAATTAACATTTGACAGTTAAATCCGGGGTGAGATGTGAAGTGATTTAAAAATAAATTTTGTATAACAATCAGCTGACGAAATACGACCAAATTAATGTAGCAAATTACTGACCCGCACTATTTAACACAGATATCGGGAAGGAGTCAAAGAGAAAGTAGGTCAGTTCCCGACAGCGAAGTGATATTAAACGTATTCTATTAAGGCAGGATGCATTTAATATAAATCCTTTTAGACGATCCTTTATGACATGAAAATCTAAGTATAACATTTTTTTTAATTCTCTATTTTTCTCCTACCCCGATCCCAATTGATTTGTTGTCGATACAGTATGTCCTGCTATCGATATACGTCTCTATAGCTTTTTGCATTTGATTTTTACGGCCGGCTGCCTGCCTGACCCCAACCCTCCATTGGTATCTTATATCTATATCTTATAGCTGCTATCTTACGACAACAGCCTGGACCGCCAGTTTAACCTGCCTCCCGAAGCACGAATGAAAACCGAGTTTAAAAAAAATTCGGGCACTCATTCGAATACCAGCCGCGTACTGTAGGTACACAATATAGAGGACGATACAGTACTTTGACTCCATATATAGTGAAGAATCGGCGCGCACGCACACATACAAACGTTGTTTACACGGCCGTTTTTGCCGGCTTTGCCGTTCAAAGCATGCTTAGCGGTCGTGTAAGAGTCAAAGTACTGTATCGTTCTCTATATTGTGGTTTTAGTGATCGTTACGAAACACGCACGACCACGGCGCCATCGACAATCGAATACTCTATTATTATCTCCGAACTGATAATTTTTGAACTAAACTCCGAATGCACTTGTCAAACGCAATATTGTTTCTTTTTTAAGCAGTATAATATGATAAACCAAGGACTTGCCTAAAACCAACACCTACTGAGCACAAATTTATACCAGGACCTCTACTGAATCTAATTCTGGTGGGCGAACTACAAGAGCCGGGTGGTGGTTTGACTGCACTGTAATTGTCGACACATGATACAATTGGAAACGAATAAATTATAATTTCAAACACCTTTATACACATGCAGGCATATATGCCACGGAAGAGACATCTCATTGCCAAGCATGTTCAGAGCCATGCTTGGTAATGAAAAAGGCTGGATGGAAGGCTATCGCGAATCTGTGATGCCGCAGAAGGAGGCCGCGGAGAGGGAGCGGGAGAACGATCCTCTAGCCGCTCCCATCCGGCATAGACGGATGGGACGGAGAAGGCAGGTGGCTATGACCGCCGCTCTTTCCAACCCTAAGGTGTGGCCTGCCTACGGGTTGGCCCCCGTGTGCCTTGGTGCAGTGCACAGGTCCCTCGTCTGGAGATTGCCTGTACCCTAGCGCAATCCTCTAGTGGCGCGTCGCCAGGCTCATTGTTGGGCCGGGCCAGCCCGGGGACGTTTTGGTGAAATAGCGTACGTAAAGTACGCCGACCTCAAAATGTCTCCAGAAGGGCTTAGGAGGGTATTGTGGTATTCACTGGGTAGGACCGGCGTTGTTCCACGCCGGGTGAGTCCCACACACGCCGTATGCCTAGCCAGCGTGCGGTATGGTCCGTCAATTGATTTTCAATTGAAAAAAGGCATAATATGCCTTTTTTATGTATGCCACATGTTCAATAAAATGTACCTTTAACTACAGGATATACTGCAGAGAATCAATGGAACACCCGTTGTATGACTGTGCTCCTATAGCCAGGGCTAGGAAGAGTATCCTGGAAATGGCTTATGAGCTAAGATCGGAGCACTTCCATAGTATTTTAGTCAACACGTCAAGACAACGTAATGTCTTCATAGGAACGCATTTGTGTAGCCCACCGATACATCGCCTCACGCACACAATGGCACAATTAACAGAGATGGCTACGCTACCCGTAATGTGTATCGAAACTGGCCCGGCATATTTTAATGAAACAACCCTATACGTGTAGGCTAATATCGCTTGCACGGGTCTCAGTCGGCGTACTTGTTTACTTATAATACTATGGCACTACGGCCTCTTCAAGCACATTGATACAAATATGATGACCGATATTATAGGTATTATCAAGGACCAGTAGGAGCAATTGGGAAAGGGGAGACAGAAATAATCCTTGTAGAATAATTTTATTTATGCGTTTACAAACGCGTAAATATTAATACTAGAAAAATTCTCGCCTGCCTCAGGCGGGACGTGTCAGGCGTGTCCTGCCTGAGGAAAGTCGATTTTTTTCAGTGCATTTTTCTAGTATTTTCTAATCCTTGTAGGTTGAAGTGTACCGTGAGGAAAATAACCGCCCGGCGATAAGATAAGATAAAATATATTAGATTATCAAAATCAAAATAATGTTAGATTGATATCTACGGGAAAATAACAAAACAAGGAACTATGTCTATCTATATCTACAACAAGTACCATTATATCTAGCTAGTAGACATAAATACCTGTCATATAAATCTCTTAAATTACCCTAACATAGATTTTACATAATTATTTTTATTTCTAAAACTATTATGACTTAATATCAAGTACCTACTTACTACAATAATTAATAATTGAATCTCCTAATTTTGGGTGAATAAAAGACATTTCCTAACCTAAGTATTGTATTATATAATGTAAATTATTCCGAAAATCCATTAAAAATGGTAAAAATTAGGCTTTAGTGACACATAACGAATCTCTGTCAATCCGACTCCACGCAGTCGGGGCCATCCATAAATTACGTCACACGAATTTTAGGACTTTTTAACCCCTCCCCCCGTCCTTGTCACAGGTTGTCACATTTTTAGAACCCCTCCCCCCGTCCTTGTCACAGGTTGTCACATTTTTAGAACCCCTCCTCCCTGATGTGACGTCACACATTTTTTAATTTTATGCATGTATTTAGAAATAATCAAAAGAAAACAGTTATTTTAATTTTTTCTTATTTTTATTAAATAATCTTTCATAAAATCAACATCAAGTCATATATTTTTGATAATAGAGAAAACAAACGACTAGTTACGAAACAATACAAGACTTATTATGTTAATTAACGATAAAAAACTTAATCTACTTGTGTCCATGGACTTTGGACCCACTCCTTGATATTAACTATTACTGGTAAATCAGGCACTTTATTTTCGTTCTGAATTTGAGCTTCAGGAACATCCTTAGAGATGTATTGAAGTCACTGCGCCGGCGCGTGCGGTGACACTTGTCGAAGGTCTCGCAAACAACCGACGTGCGGAACGGTAAGAGAGCGAGCGAGCACTCGCCGACGTCTTAAACCTACTCAAACCCTTACCAGAACTCTCGTGAATTTTGTGTCTAACTTGCATTACAACGCCGCTCTAGAAGTTGATTGTTATTGCAAGAGAGATAATCTCATAGCGAGAGTGCTAAAGTATTAAAAATACAGATCAAGTTCGAAAATTTTTAGATTTTTTTAATCACATATAAATTTCGCGTTTTAGTACTTTAAATTTTAACATGTAACGTCACAAAGCTTTTGCATTTTATACTAAAAAACTTACACTACGGGTACGGAGCCTCGCAGCGCCAAGGCGTGACAGATACCATACCTGCTGCATGTTGTATACTCGCTTGTATGCTGCATTCTTGCTTGCATGCTTGCTTCTATGCTGCATGCTTGCTTGTTTGCATGCTGCATGCTTGCTTGCATGTATAATGTATGCTTATTTGCATCCTTAAATTACAAACATTATTATGATAACTGAACAATAAATAATCTGAATTCAGGACATATAACTTTAATTGAAAACGGTTATAAGCTTTTTTGCATATTATGGAATGTAATATTTAAGGCACACAAATTAAGAGCATATTGTATTTAGGGATTTTAATTTTATGGCATGTGATATTATGTTACATTAATTTCGGGCAATTTATTATTCGGACAAATGATGATTAGGACAAAGAAATTATAGCACTTTAGATAATGGATAAAAAGTTAGGGAAATTATACCCCACCCATTGGGACCCATATGTAGGGTCGTCTGGGTAGGTACCACCGCCTTTCTTATTTCTGCCGTGAAGCAGTTCGCTGTGTTTCGGATTGAAGGGAAAGGTAGCCAGTGTAATTACTGGGCATGGAGGGCATATCATCTTAATCCCCAGGATGGCAAACGCACTTGCGGTGTTAAGTGATTTACACTTAATATTGCAAGTGTCTATAGGCGGCGGTGACCACTTAACATCAGGTGGGCCGCAAGCTTGTTTGCCATCTCGTAACATAAAAAAAAAAGATAACCCAAATATCTACGTTAATTCATCTGAATAGTGGTGAAATAAGTAATTATTATCCCTTCATTAAAATGAAAGTTAAAGAGAGTATGGAATGGTTCATTAGTAACTAGTGAAACCAGCCCTTAAAAAAAGTTGCATCTGTTGAAGCGCAACGCATGTTACTTTACATATTTATTTCGGTGTTGAAGTTGTTTTGCGCTTCGTATTTTTTCATAAAATTATTTACTTACTTAGAATTAGAATACAGGATTGCCTATTTTGTATGTTGTATCTAGTGTGTCGTGTTGTAAATTTTATTATTTTAGTTTGCTAACATTAATTAAAATATGAAAACAAATAGCTTTCCTCATTTACATACTCCGCAATTTACATATTGTTTATAATATCTATGATTTATGTGCGATGTGAAATAAAAATTGTTCTAGTGAGAAACTATACCTTCTAAGAATATGATGCAATTCTGTCAGACATGCCATCAGAAATTTTCATAACTTAGTCATTGGTAACTTATAACTCTGCCAATAACTTTTACATGCTTAAAAGAGATCTTGAAATTTCCTGAGCATACTAAAAATTTCATTGCGAATTTCTATCAAGTTACTGACAAAAACTTTAACAAAATTTGCATAAGTTTGTTATTGTGTGATGTCGGGCTTTGTTGGGCACTCAATGACGAGTAGTGCATGGCAGCTGGTATACTTTATTACCAGCTGATAAGGTTTATAAAACAAGGGTAAGCGAGACCGGTACTGAGTCCCCTACATTACTACGCGACTTAGCGAGTCGAATCCGCAGTTTCACATGCGCCGTAGCGACCGACCGGTGCGCCCGTACACTCGGATCACGTTGACGTCAACATAACCTATACCAATCTTACAGCGTGAAGATGGTAACAGAAAGTGAATCAGTCATCTAAGAGCTTCCTTAGCAGTCTATCCTGTGACCAGTAATTCGTAACCGTAGTTAACGCGAATAGACGTAACGTTTGTTTAGCCGGCCCGCGATTGATTTTTTGCGTAATGGGCGAAGAATCACAGGCCGGTGACGGAAAAGTGGTTCTAAAGCGTAAAATAACATTGTTCAATGGAGTGGGCATCATTATAGGGACTATTATTGGTTCTGGGATTTTTATTTCCCCAACTGGAGTTTTCCTGAACACCGGGTAAGTTGGCACAAACTTTCCCGCTCTTTTGGTCATGCTGAGTACTATTATTTAACGTTAACGATATCTATCTGATTATGTGTTTATCTTGTTTTATAAAATATAGGTAAAGATAAATTAACTAATAGAGTTACATTTTGGTAATAGATTTAGGTTAAGGCTGTTGATTATTTACCTTTATAAGATACAAATAGATTATGTTACTCAGAAACTTTATGCTGTTTATTTGAAAGTATTGTGACACTAATATTATTTTACGAGTAAGTAACTACCTAGAGAAAATTTCGAGAAATGTATAATTAAGTAATATTCGTGTCCTATACTGAGACTGAATTAATCCAATTGACAACAGGCGAAAGAGGTCACCCCTATATTTGATTTGGATTGAATAACTGAATTATAATTTCTCGTACAATATTATCTGGTTCAAGAGAAATTTTAATACAATGAATTGATATAAGGGTGGGTCATTATTTAATTTCGAACTGGTAATAATCGGATTCGTAGTAAATTAAACGCTCAAAGTTATACTAACTAATTATTATACTAAAATAGAGTCATTGAACGTTGTAGGGAAACAATGGTAAAACAAAGTAAATAAATAAATGTTGCTAAACTAAAATAAAATAATTACCATTTAGTTTTTAAAGGCCCAACGTACAAGTGCAATAGAGTCCAAAAAGAGTTAAGACTTATTTATTTAAGTAATTAGTAGATAGATTTAACTAATTTACTTACTTATTATAAATGTGCAAATACTATATTTATTTTTTATAAAAAGTTATTATAACGTAGGATACATTTTATCAATTGAAACAGAATATATTGATTCGATTCGATTAACATAATTTTGTTAAAATTAACCTTATATCTATAGCATAAAAATAACTAAAATTGTAAAAACTTGCTTGCAAAAGCTTAAGAAGGTAAAGTTGTCATTACCCTTAAAAGAATTTTCGAAAGTTAATTCAACTTACTTCCCATTAATTCGGATATCCCCTCATTTTGCTCTAATATATAATAAACTTTATTGCATGAAAAATAAGGGTCATATTTTGGTGCCCTTTGTTGTTTAAGTTTGTGGTACTACCTGTTTCGAAAAGTGGCACGTCATAATCAAAATGCAACTCTACATTTCTGTGTATAGCAAGCAACTCTTAATTTGAAATAACTACTGCGTGTGTTCAATTAAAAAGCATTCCCTCTTTTTACCCGACTACGGGGAAGCCATAAGGAATGCTTATGATTTTAGCGTTCTATGTATTTTTTTTATTTACGTATGTTCTTCCGTATTCCAAAAGTATTCATTCGATTTTGATGAAAAAAATGTCAATCGATTCGTTATTATGGCCCTGGTAACATAGGCTACATTTTAACCGAATTTGACAATAGGAGGAGTCAATTTTACCTTTTAACCCCCATTTTAACCGATTTCTTCTTTTTCGGGGCAGGTTTTAAATAATTGCCATAGTACTTATAGCTATTAATTAAAACGTTTACTTGTTTAACTTCTTAATCTTAATTATGGCTTCGCCAATGTCGAGTGAAAATAGTTATTCTACACAAAATTGTACGGTAGATTGAATAACAATGGAGTCTCTCAACACGTGTTCTTACAATAAGAACTCGGGAGAAAATGACTTGTTTTGTTTAACTTGACTGGGATGCCCTTCATTTCACTTCTTTGTCATAAATTACAAGTTAATAATACCACAGATAATATAATACTATACAGTAATAATAATACTAAACATACAAAATTCAAAATTGTAAGCCTAGATCTGCCTAAGAAAACACAACTCGTTCAACACTATAAAATTTTGTCGGTGCCAATGAACTTAGCTCATGCATTTTATTTTATTTTAATCGGCGAATCAGCAGCTTATTCTCAACAACGATCAGGTAGGTACCTAATATGCATTTGCTGACATCACGACAAATACAACCTTCACACAAGTTATAAAAATTACACCTATTTATTATGGAAAATTATGGAAAACCTGGAAATTACGGTTTTCTGTTTTTTCACTGAAGCTTTCGTTACTTTTAAGGTTGGATGTAACTTTCTTAGTTGACAGGCTAGTAACCTGTATTCTGAGGCACTTAATGGTCCATTCTGTCAGATGTGGTTTTATGTGTAACCTGTTACCTAAAGCCCTTCTCAGCCCTTTTGGGATTATGTGATAATATATGTGTACCTAGTATGAAAAAAGGGGTAGTATAAAGTGCTAGTATAAACTGCTATTCATGGAATAAATCGTAAAATTAGACGATCATTACATATCATAGCTGCCCCCTCTAATGTAAAGACGGTTACACCATATAGTATACCCACATGATTATATTTTATACAAGGTGTTTGGTACGGTACGTATGAAGCCGGCATCTACCCATGCTAACATAGTCATATAAATACTATGGCGATATCAAAAACTTTAAATTGTAAAAGAAAATTGAATTCTTCATACAAATAGTTCGATCAAAAAACTAAAAACATAATTCTTTTTATTTCAAGTTTCTAACTTAAATAGAACAGAAGTTATCTATGAGTGTTATTTATAGATATTTATATGAGTGTTATACTTTCTTTTGCAGGCCAGTGTAATAAAGCCAGTTCCGTAATGCTTGAGCGTTTCGGACTTCGATATACTCGAAGGTGTCGGATGTATCTTGTTTCCACTTTCGGTTTTCAACATCAAATGGTCAATATGAAGGCCAAGATCTTCTCCGTTAAATTAAAAAACACACACACACGGACACTGTTTATCCTCTACCAGAATTCGTTATGAAGGTAGAGTTATTGACCAGTGCATCAAAGTGCGCTCATCTGCGCACACCGATTTTAAGAAATTATAATTAATATTATATTAATTTTTCAATAAACTGCTGATACTAACAATGTCTAGACATTATAGCTAAGCTTAAATAAAGCTCTATATTTTCAGGAGGTCATAAATAAAGCTCTGCGTTTGTGTCACCATCTATGCATTCTACAGCATTTATTTAAATCATACAAAGATTCTTATTTATCGTAATTTTTATCGGAAACTGATTTTATATCTATGTAAGTTATGCCTTGCTGTGTTTGTTTGTCGCTACAATATCCAGTTTTACAGTTGCCTTTCCGCGTAGAGTCGGTCAGCGAACGCGTTTGGATATAGCAACAAGGCCAAGGCTGTTGAAATATGAAGGTCAACAGTGCATTATTACATAGATGTAAATGACCGATGAAAGATTACCTACTTTTTTCTATGTTTGGATGTTGCTATGACTTTGTGCTAGAAAGAACGACTGGAGAATACGGTTTTACGCCACAGACCGCTTTACTGTTATTTTGTACATGGTTGTTGTATTTCTTTTGTTGATGATTTCAAATTTTGAAAAAGTAGGTACAATTTTCATCTACCTATACATAGTATAAAAGTCACTGTATGTACGCTCAGAAATTTTAAACTAAGCAACAGAATTCAATGCGGTTTCCATTAATAAATAGAGTGATTCAAGTGAAAGGAGTATAAGTATAATTCATTAAGGTTAAAGTGAGTACTATCCGTGCGAAGTCGGGGCTGGTCGCATAGTTGTTTCTAAAAGGAACGTCAAAATAAAAGGAAAAAGCTTCTGTATTGCGTTATCAATTAGGTATCTACAGAGAGAATGGTATAGAGATCGAACCCGTAACGAAGTTCTTAACTAAATAGCATGTAGGCGTCCTAATTGGGACGTTTTCGAGGTTTCACAGCGCGCGCGCCTATTTATTATTGTTTCTTTTTTAATATGATATTGCGTGTGAGCAAAACTATTTGATACTACTAGCGTCGTAGAAAATATGCATTAGGTATAACAATAAAGTAAGTTTCAATATATTAATATGTGATATAAAACATACCAAATTAAATCCTCTTCAGAAAAGGGCTTGTATACAAAAGAAATCACCGTGTTTTTCTTGGGTTTTATTCACATTAGCATCACTTTGCAATGTCTTTTGAAGAAATCTAGTAACCTATGCACAGAAATGTCAAAGCGAATACTTGTAATATTGTGATTAAACTTTGTTGCAATTTCAACTTTATTATAGTTGCAGCCGTATTATGAGAATGTAAAATAAAAGGTTGATGTTTCACTCAATAGCTGTGGTCGCTTTATTGTGACAAATGGCCTTTGCGGATAAGGTATCTATTGCCGTATTTTAATAAGAACTACACTTAATAAAGTAGTTTGAGGTTTATTTAAAAAAGTAAAATCTACAGACCAACCAAGGGACAACATGTATTTCTAGTGGTAATGAAAATGTATTTGGTGTGGGGGTAGATAAATGGTTAAATTAAAATATTTGATATAATTTTAATGCGAAAATCACAAAACTTGTTTAAAGTAATAATCAACAATTTGTAATTTTTGTTGCAATTTTCATCTACAACATACCCCATGTAAAAGAGATTAAATT
The DNA here is from genome assembly GCA_955850985.1 of Elophila nymphaeata. Classification (NCBI taxonomy): domain Eukaryota; kingdom Metazoa; phylum Arthropoda; class Insecta; order Lepidoptera; family Crambidae; genus Elophila; species Elophila nymphaeata. The sequence goes on from OY039068.1 coordinate 19,395,846, forward strand.
AAAAATATAAACTGTTAATTTGATATTTTTTGTTTTTATTCATTACCTATCGTGTTTGTCGTATTGTGAACATTCTTCACGCCCGGCAATATACTCTCCACCAAATGGAGCACTTAACTCAAGTTTTAGGCTCGAGTTCGTCAACACGTAAGACCACTCCCGATTTTTGACATTTCTTCCATACAATAAAATGTCAGAACCCGACGGTACAATAATCGCCTGTTTATGTGTTGCGAATTCCAGTGTTAGTTGTACTAAAATTTTATATTTAATTAGTCGGGGTTGTAAAAGCTATGTTGCGGGTAAGTACTTTACATTATGGGTACATATACCTATGCATCATGTGGCATGCGGGCATTGGAAAGTGAATTTCTTCGCTAGTATGTTTAAATTGCTTATAAAACCAATTAACAAGTGGTTAGAAATTCACTCTCTATTTCGAGATATTTAACTGTCAGTAATATTTCCGTAATTGTATGTTGAATCGTGTAGTTATTACTTACTTTACAAAACTTAATTTGAGATTAATTAATAACTCTGCTTGTAATAGTTCATAAAAGTTTAAAACACAATACTAGATAGTAATCTACTGTAGAAGATGAAGTGACACGAATAAAGAAATGGATGCTCAAATGGCTTGGTCATGTCAATAGATGAGTGGAAGTTGTTTGGCGAAGAATGGAAGTAAGTGGTGGGAGTTTCTCCCGAGTTCTTGCTGTAAAAACACGTGTTGAGAGACTCCACTTTTAACCTCAATCTACCGTACAATTGTCTGCTACTTAAAAGCACATTTTCACTTGATATTGGCGAAATGCGTTACATATCGCGAACGCCATTTAATTAAAAAAAAGAAGAAGAAGAAGTAAGTGGTGATGCTGGACGGGGAAGACCTAGCCTAGTCGTCGACCTAGTTTGTCGATTAAAACATCCTAAAGATCCAGTACCCTTAGTATGAGTTTTTATAGTTTTAGAGCTCGATCAAAAGTATCGTCTCTTTTCATACATTGCCCACTATTTCTGATAGTTTACGCTAGAGGCGCTAGTGGGCAATGTATGAAAAGAGACGACGTTTGATCGAGCTCGAAAACTAACAAACACATTCTAGGGTTACAGCCCGCCTAGCATGACCACCGAAATACGATATGATATAGCCATTTATCGCGTTGAACTGTCAAAAATTATTGGATATAACCACAATCTTGAAAATTTATCGAAACTGCGAACATGTATAAGCCTCATAAATCTTCGTAGTTTCGATAAAATTCCAAGTTAGCGTTTATATCCAATATTTTTTGACAGTTCAACGCAATAAATGGCTATATCATATCGTGTTTCGGTGGTCATGCTAGGCGGGCTGGTAAGAAATACTGTTTTGTTGTGGTGAATAAACATTAACTCCTCGTAGTCGCCGAGTATGAATGATAAAGGACTGATATTGCTGTGATGAGAGTAGACTATGAGTAGACGAAGCGAAAGAAATATGTAATAAAGATCTTTCTATTCTATTCTTAATTAATGGCGTCGCTTCGCCTTAAGCGTACGCATTTTGCCAATGTCAAGTGAAAATGTAAGTAAAGTAACAAAAATTGTACGTTTAATTTGGGTTAAAAATGGAGTCCCTCAACACGTGTTTTACAACAAGAACTCGGGAGAAACTCCAATATAGATCGTAGCCAGTGGAAACAAGTGATTCTGTCTACTCTTATGGCAAATAGCGTGAATCCATGTGTGGATCATACAAAGGCAAGACAACCTTGGCCATATTAAATGGGAGCGTCCCGTACACGCGTAAAACACTCAGAAAACACTCAAAAAGAAATCTTAATAAGATGTTGTTTTTCTAATGTGAATATTTAAATAGGTAATTAAATTATCTACAAGATGAATAATGTTTTATGAAAATAGCTCCCATAATTTCCGAGTGATTTCCGTTTTTACTTTCTCGTATACGTAGTATAGAGGAAGTCTTGTAATCGTCAAAAAATTCGACCTCGAGTTTTGGACCTCCCTGAGTCCAAAAATACCGTTTTAGGAATTATTAGTCTAAGATCCGAACCTAAATCGACCTTCACCGAGCTGATAATAGAATGAAACATATTTTATTATTAATTTAGTATATTAGAAAATATATTAAAAATGGGTTGTCTAAAAAAATCCTGGACAGACTATTTTTAATTATTTTTTGAAAAATGATTTTTAATAAAATATTGCAATATCAAGATAATAAGAAAATTTTGTCGCGCGCTTATGATGATATAAAATTTTTTCTATTATCCAATCGAGTGAAAGTAACTGATATCGACATACCTGTTCATACCTGACAACCCAGTAGTTCGCGCAGGTAAATAATAGACAACCCAATGCCTGCACATTCTATACGGTTTCTACTATCAGTCAGGACAAAATTTTCTTATTATCTTGATGTTGCAATATTTTATTCATTTTTTTTTAAAAATCATTTTTCAAAAAATAATTAAAAATAGTCTGTCCAGGATTTTTTTAGACAACCCATTTTTAATATATTTTCTAATATACTAAATTAATAATAAAATATGTTTCATTCTATTATCAGCTCGGTGAAGGTCGATATAGGTTCGGATCTTCTACTATATGTCTGTGTGTGTGTCTGTGCGGTAGCACGATACTTCGAGTATATGCTTTAACTTATTGCAACCAAATTTAACATGCATGACGTGTTACATCAAAATATAAGGTTTCTATCAACTTTTGAGACGTCGATCACGAAAGTTAAGCAACCAAGTACGCGGTCGGTACTCGGATGGGTGACCAAAATTTAACATGCATGTACGACATAAATATATAAGGTTTCTATCTAGTTTTGAGTCGTTTCCGGTATACGGGAAAGTCAAGGAGAGACCACTCCCGATTTTTTATTTTTTAAGACCTTTTTTCAATGTGTTTTTAACATTATGGAATAATTTTATTTTTGCGTAAAAAATGCACTGAATAAATCGAAATTCCGCATGAGGCAAGTCGATTTTTTTCTAGTATGTTTTTAACATACTAAAAGGTGCAATACTAATAGACCTATGCCCAATAGTGGGCGTCTCTCGGCTGAAAGGATAAAAATGTGCAATTTTAATTTGTTCTCATACTAATTGGTTGTGTAAGTAGTTTAGTTTCATAAGCATAATCTTGTCAAAACTTATGCTCTTATTTATTATTATTAACGCGTAATTATCGTTCAAAAATTGCATTTTACCCCTAGTTGCTTAGCCTTAAATACAAGTGCTAGGCTGTGATGATATTAGGTAGATGAAGAATGAAGGAATATTTAAGGATCGTAGCAAGTGGAAAGAAGAGATCTCTGCATGGGACAAAGGCGCGATTCTATGTATGTAAATTAAATCATGTGACTGGTTGATATTATTTTATATTCTTACTAACCAACAAAGAGTTACGGTAATTATGTTTAAAGATAAATCGTCTTCAATTTACATTCTGACCAACTTATACCTAATTACTCACCTATAGTAAGGACCATTAAAGACCATTTAAGAAAAATATTTCTAGCGCTTTCTGCCTGGATAAAGTTAGTAATACGTATTATATTATCTGTGGTGATACATATTAACTCTACCACTCCACAATTTTAATTATAAACAAAAGGTTGGCAGAGGATTGTTCTTAAAAAGAAAAGTGCTGTCTTTTCGCGTTTTTATATGAAAAATATATTTTTTTTATATATTTGAAATTTAAGAAGAGGTAGAGCCAGCCCGCCTAGCATGACCACCCAAACACGATATGATATGATATGATATAGCCATTTATCGCGTTGAACTGTCAAAAATTATTGGATATAACAGTCAACTTGAAATTTTATCAAAACTGCGAACATGTATAAGGCTTATACATGTTCGCAGTTACGATAATTTTTCATGATTGCGGTTATATCCAATAATTTTTGACAGTTCAACGCGATAAATGGCTATATCATATCATATCATATCGTGTTTCGGTGGTCATGCTAGGCGGGCAGGTAGAGCACAGCGCTAAATTCGTATTGTAACATTTCTGTCAATGAGATAAGTTGCAAATGTGAAAAAAAAAAACAAAATAAAGAAGGTCGGCTTCAAGTTAGGTGGCCGTAGCTCGGCGTCACCTCGAGCGGGTCACTCGCGACGATGTTATCGACGTATCACTAAATTCGTTGTGATTGACTCGCTCGTGTAGGTGACGCCGAGGGTGCACGGCACGTGAGGCTTCACGGTTCTGCAGGCATGATGATCGCTTACAATCAGGCAGGCTATATGATTGTCTCTTATTATAAAACATGGACATAAAGATAGTCATGATTTACAACTGATGAATCACTTTTATTTGCTGAATGAAAGACAGAGTTAGCATCAGTTTTAAACCACGACTAACTTTAGTTCATGTTTTGTAATGAGGAGGTTAGGGTATACAACGTGCAGCAGAAATTACGCACACCCCAAAAGTAGTTTGCTATGGTTTGGCTTATGATAACCGAATGGATGACTGGAATGAATTTATTTTTAGGTATTTTTCGATTTTTTAACCGACTTCAAAAAGGAGGAGGTTATCAATTCGACTGTAAGTTTTTTATGTTTGTTACCTCATAACTCTTTACTGGGTGTACCGATTTTGAAGATTCTTTCGACCTTTGGAAGCTCGTGCTTGTCATTTGGTCCCATTTAAATTTTATCGACATCTGACCAGTAGTTTTAGGGATACCTAATAATGCCTATTTAGTTGACATCGATGATATCGTAATCTTATCACTTGTGTTTCGAAAAGATCTCAAGATAGTTTCCTGAAAATTTATATCTTTAATACACTAAAAATCAAAAAATAAATTATTTTAAATAATAAAAAAACCGTCTTCATAACTAAAAATTCTGTTTACTTATAAAAATCTAAATGTTTTTTTTTGCGGTAGGTACCAAGCTCAATATTTGGAATAAACGTTGTCACTTATATTTGGTACCGATCTCAAAAAAGCATTTAGATTTTTTTATAAACAGAATTTTTATTTCTCCGTTTTTAGTTATGAAGGCGTTTTTTATTTTTTTATTGTAATCGTTTTATAAGCTTATTCAGGGATTAGAAGCACTTTCAGGGTATGCGTTGTTACTGTTGCATAGTAAAAATATTATTTTTGTTTCAGATCAGTCGCGACTTCTCTAATAATATGGCTCGTATGCGGTCTTCTGTCGACTCTTGGAGCGCTATGCTACGCCGAACTAGGAACATCGATTACACGGTCCGGTGGAGACTACGCGTATATCTACGTGGCCTTCGGACCTCTACCCGCCTTCCTTAGGATGTGGATAGCACTGCTCATCATTAGACCGACCACGCAAGCTATAGTGGCTTTGGTGTTCGGACTTTATGTGGTGAAACCGTTCTTCCCCGAGTGTGAGCCACCGGCGAATGCAGTCAAATTGCTAGCTGCTGTGTGTTTATGTGAGTGTGTAAAGCATTAATTTTAATTTTATTTTATTTATTTAATGAGTAATAACAAATGTAACGTAAGAGTTTAATTGTAGGTATCGATCGAATATTTTCAAGAACTAATGTTATTGAGCACTCCACGCTTTTCTCTAAATAATCTATACTAATAATAAAGCTGAAGAGTTTGTTTGTTTGTTTGTTTGTTTGTTTGTTTGTTTGTTTGTTTGTTTGTTTGGTTGAACCCTAAGATCTCAGCAACTACTGACTCAAATTGAAAAATTCTTTTTCCGTTGGATAGTCCATTTATCTAGGAAGGCTATAGGCTATATAACATCACGGTACGTCCATAAGGAGCTGAGCATTAATGAAGAATGTTGCAAAAACGGGAGAAAAATATTTCATTTCAAAGCTTTCCCTGCGTGCGCTGCGTAAACGGTTAAAGTTACGGAAAAATTATGTATGACAGAATTATACTCCATTAAATTTTCTAAAAAAAAGTCCGCAATAGCATATGTTTATCTTTTATGGTTGGCTCACTATAACCTTTCTTTTTGGTAATCAAATTTTTTTTTAATCAAAAGTTTATCTGCGATGGTGTTTTTGTATGCATGATATTAATCCTTATCAAAATAAATACATTATTTATCACAAGCATTTAATTTTGAACAAAATTGTTAGTGACCTCATTTGATTTCAATGAATATCTTAAGAGATATCATAGTTTGAAATAAACGGAAAATAATAAATTTTGATTTTCAGAGCTTTTGTTGCGTGCGCTGGGTAAACGGTTAAAGTTACGCAAAAATCATGTGTCACGGAATTATTTTCCTTTAAAAGTTCTAAAAAAAAGTTCCAGACAGCATTTATCTATATCTTAAGGTTGACTCGCTATAACCTATTTTAGTTAATAAAATTTGTTCTAAAATAATGCATTAGATGCGAAGGTATTTTTGTAAAAATCATATTATTGCTTATCAAAATTTATACTTTATTCATCACAAGTATTTAATTTTGTACAAAATTGTTCTTTACATCATTAGATTTCAATGAATATCTTCAGAGATATTACAGTTTTAACATAACTCCGCAGCTAAATAATGATCAAGTACTACGCACGCATCTATACTGAGTTGTTTTTTTGTTAAGTTGAACGCGCTTATCTTAGGAACTACTGATCCCGTCAGATTCGGACGCATTAGAGACTAATAGGTTCAGAGACTCTTCCGAGGGAGATGCTCACCGGTCAGGAATCCTCTTTGGAGTGATTCGACCTTAAAGCTTGAGGACCCATCGAGTTTCTCTCCTTTACTAAAAGCCCTGGTGACTTCAAGAAGGTCATCAGAGATAGCCTGCAAAAAAAAACCACCTAGAAGGAGTCGAACGTGCGATCGAAGGGTTCTGTGCCATAGATTTTATCAAAAATCTCCAAAAATTATTTGAAATTTAAATTAAATATTTTGTTAATATTTCAAGTTTCTACCTGTTATTATCGTTAATAAGACCGAGAAATAAAACACGTTTGTTGTTGTATTTTAAAAGTGAATAATATAACTAAATATTCTGTGAATACTTCAAGCGTCTGTTGCCGTTATCAAAATCGACCAAAAAAAGTCACGCTTATTTTATGGGAGCCCCTTCAATATTTATTTTGTTCTATTTATTAGTATTTATTTTATTCTATTTATGAGTCTTAGTAATAGGATCCCGTTTTACCCTTTGGGTACAGAATCCTACAAAGGGGAACTACTGATCTGAAAAATTCTATGATTGTTTATTTATCGAGGAACACTATAGGCCAGAGCTTCCAAAACTTATTTTCATAGCCGCCCTTAGGAATTTTCTAATTTTTACGAGCCCTCCCCCCGTTATAGTAACAGCCAAGTTAAGTACATACCTACAAAAACAAAAACATAGCTTTTTTTGAATTATTTAGGCGTTAACGAATGCGCAAATATTTTAAAATTAGAAAGACTGAAAAAAAATTACCATAAAAACATAAAGTAGCACAGCTAAATTTCGACGGCAAAAGCAATGTCCCGGTAGCGTAAAGATGCTTATTCGATTTTTTCGCCCGCGTTGGACGGTCGATTTTTTTCAGTGTATTTTCTTATTTTAAAAACAGAGCATCTTAAAACCGGGTTCAAGTTTAGAAATCGCGACTTACATTTCTTTGTCTACATTTATTTTCGTTCGACTAGCTCGCTAAGCTAGCTAGACAGCCATTCTATGTGGATCGTCTCACGACGCCCGCCCCCGGGATAGAACCGCGACACCCCAGGGCGTCGCGACGCACAGTTTAGGAAACCGTGATATAGGCTTATATACCTCCATAACATCACTCTACGACTAATAGGAGTTGAGCATCAATGAAAAATGTTGCAAAAACGGGAAATCCACGCGGACGAAGTCGCGCGGGCACAGCTAGTAATTATATATTTTTCGTTTATCATTTAGTTTCTATACTAAAAAGTTATTTTTCACTTTTTAGTCCGATTTAATTAAGCGTGTTTTTTTTAGAGATTTTCTAACGCTCAAGAGCAAAAAAATGTAAAAGGGACTGTACGGAAGTTACAAACACAAGAGTATAAACAAAACAAAAAAGTATATACAAAGGTTTAAACGTGGCCGCGCCGTTGAAACGCGGAGAAACGAGGAGAAGTCTAATTATTTTCGTGAATGACAAGTTTTATTCTGGAAAAATATGTGGAAGTACAAGAAACTTCTAAGGCTTAATATTTTACAAAATACTGGACTTCAAAATCGTGGCCGCGCCGTTAAAACGCGGAGATCCATTACTCCTAAACTAGCTCGTAGAAGTATTAATGAAGTCGTTAGAAAACATAATGAAGTCTTCTTATTCTCCCTCGTGGCCGAGCAATCGACACGGACACTTACATACGTGAATTAAATAGCGTTTACTTTGGTATCGATGCAACAAAATGCAAAATACATTCGTGAGGCGAAAACTATCACAGTTTTCGTGTTACGTTAACTCGATATAACTAATACTGCCGATTTTTGTTTTAGATAGTTTACGCTAGAGGCGCTAGTGGGCAATGTATGAAAAGAGACGATACGTTTGATCGAGCTCGAAAACTATCAAAACTCATACTAAGGTTACTGATACGGTGATATAGGTGCGCTGTAATCGGGCGGTTTCCATCTTCCACCAAAAGGCTTCTGCCAAATGGGGAATATAGGAATGTTCGTGTCATCTTCCCCCGATTGTGACTTTGGTGGATGGGAAGACCAAGACGCATTTTCTACCGAAATATTTTATAGCGACTAATTTCTCGCTATTTCCAAGAAAATGCGCGCCGGAGGCGAGGTCCGAGCCTTTAGTTTAGATTAAAGGCACCCTCAATCGCGCGCTCTCTTTTGACTCGAACGCCTTAGAGTACAAACAAATCGGCATAGAGACTCCCTCGTGGGAAATGTTCGCCAGTGAGAAATCCACTCTTGGGTGGTTCGACTTATAAGCTAGAGGACCCACCAAGGTTATCGCCTTTCCCAAAAACCCCGGTGATACTGGGAATGTCATCTACACCCACCAGTAGTAGTCCACCCAAAAAAAATCTCTTAATCGCGCTTTTGTATACAAAGCATTGCTACGTCGCTAAAAACGTGCAGTACGTACCTACATGTTTTGATACACATAAACTGTTGTTTGTATGAACGAGCGCTGCCGCTACTGGAGCGTGAGCTCTCTTTCTACCCCTCTTTCTTCGATGAGAGTTGGGCTTGCGTTCAGGCTAAGAGCTGTGAATAATATAAATGCACTGTTCCAAACAAGAAAAAGAGTTATATATTATGTGAAAAGTTATTTATTAGTTATAGACACTAATGGCGCGTACAATGGTTTGTAGGAGAGAGAGTGAGGCGTCGGTAAACCAGATTTACATTGGAATCTTATTACAGTGGTGACATCTAGTAAACAAACAGCAAAGTTGTTATTCAGTATAAACCAAATTTGAATATCCTTACCAAGCTGGAAATGTTTTGTTGAACTGCTAATTAGGCCTCTTCCGACTCAAACTCTGTTGAGACTCTAGACGATAGTCTTCCTCGCGGAAGTTAGCTCTTAGGCTAGATGCTCCATCAAAGCTCTCGTCCTCTTAAAAGTCTTTGGTGATGTTTTATAGGCATTCTGCGTTCAACATCAATCGTCACTAAAAAAAAGAGTTGTCTTGGTCTGCTTGTTTGATGCGTGTATGAGTTATAATAAAGTTATAATATGAGTTACAATAAACACATAGATAACGCCAAAAAACATTTTAATTGGTATTTGTTCGTGGTATTTGTGTACATTAGGTTAAGTTTGATTTAGGATCAATCAAGTCGTTATTAGGAGCGCAGCGTTCATGAAAACAATTTGATTTGTTAGTCATGATTAATTGATTCAAATGCCTAAAACAGCACGTCATTTGATCTTATATTGACCCTTAATAATCAAAACATTTTAATTATCGAATTTAATTGATAAATGGAGTCCTAACAAGTCTATCATGGCGAATGGGAAGCTTTTGGGGAGAGTCACGGAACAAATTAATTTATTGGACGTTTCGATGGTATTGACTCGAAGGCAATAGAACAAGAGCTCAATTTATGCCTATCTAATCGTGACAACGAACACAATTGGCCATCTTTCGTCGAGGGAATGTACCGTGCGAATATTCGAGTAACAAAGCTGTGTATTGATGACAATGTTATTATGTGGACAATCGTTAATTTCCCGTGTTGGAAATTCTAATGAATTATTGTCTCTTTTGCGGTTAAAGACGATATGGAATTAATCACTTACCTTTATGGGGAAAGGAAAACTTAACTTAGTTCGTAATTTATATTTTTTTATGTCCAACTTTTAGCAAAACGACTTCTCATAACTTGTTAGTCTCTTCCTTAAGTCAATATCTTGCCACTAACAGTTAGTATGTACAATATTTATTTATTTGCTGGAGGAGAGATAGACTCGCCTTTGTACTTATATAAATGTTGTTATTAATGTTTTGTTTCTATTTTATAAACCACTAGCTTCTGCCCGCGACTTTGTCTACGCAGGATAAGTATGAATTATAGCTTATGTGTTAATAAAATAGCTTATACATCATATGAGCTATAATGTAAAGTTTCATTAAAATCTATTCGGTAGTTTTTGCCAAATTGTGATACATTTTGCCGGCAGTATTTCTCGTGGACATACCATTAACAAAATAACATGTATACATATTATATTTTTCAATACTTAGCTTAAAACTATATAATTATTTAACTAATAATCATAGGTACATATATACTAGACAATAGACATGAAAAAACACACCCCCTCGCACACACTTACCCTCTCCTATACATAACCATACAACTATAGGATAAAGCCACAAGTATTACGTAAAATTATACATATATACGCGTAAAATCTAATATTAGGTCAGTTTGAAACGTGTTAATGATCAAAAATTAAAAATAGCTAATCAATATTGGTTACATTTAATTTTTGATGGTGTCACAGTTTTACATGTCGCCATTTCTGGCCTCTGACATGATTTGTTTACGACTTATATTTCGACAGCACTCAGGACCACCAGCTTACCGTGCCTTGCGAAGCACAGAAGACAATCGGGTTGAAAAGTTTTCGGTCACTCGAGTGCCGACCGCTGTCTTAGTAGCTGATAAGCTACCAAGATTTTGTAATTGTTACGCAGAACAGGCGGCCTATTCGCTAACTCTAGGTGGTAGACCCATACGTAGGGTCGTCTGGGTTGGTACCACCGCCTTTCTTATTTTTGCCGTGAAGCAGTTCGCTGTGTTTGGGATTGAAGGGAAAGGTAGCCAGTGTGATTACTGGGCATGGAGGGCATATCATCTTAATATTGCAAGTGTCTATAGGCGGCGGTGACCACTTAACATCAGGTGGGCCGCAAGCTTGTTTGCCATCTCGTAACATAAAAAAAAAAATTAACTTTTTAGACAGTTGAAAGTGATAATCACCGTGTGACATGTCCATTGCTGTTTTACACGAAACGCTATTAAGCCAGTTTTTACACGACAAATCGTGTAAAAACAGGAATGGATATGTGAATATGTATGAATTCACTCGGTGATCATCACCTTCATTTGTCAAAAAAAGTTAGCAAATAGCCCCTCGACCTCTCAAAGACACTCCTATAAAGAAAATAACGTTTTCACCTCTCCAGCACCAAAGGAGCTCTTTTGCTTTGTAAAATCTCGATGAAAAATCGCTTTTTGCTGCGAGCTCCAAACAAGACTGTGCAAAGTTTAATTGTAGTAATTTTAGTGATTTTACTTTTTATTGATTTAAAGTCGCAGCAAAAAAAAATAACTTTGCTCGCTTGTTGAACAATAGTACATTATTGCAAAGGCCGCGAAATAGGCAATTGCAGGTCGAGTATGAATTTGAAGGCCGAGCCGTAGGCGGGGACTTCACTAATATGAGACAGGCAATTGCCATTTCGGCCGAGGCATATATAGTGCTTTTCTCAAAAGAATGCAGGGAAATAAAACATACTTTACCTTTGTCGCTAATTATAGATATATCATCTATCGGCTTTAATTAAAAATTGCTTTATGTTTTTGCCTTTGAATCAGGTCGATTGTCGTTTAAATCTGGTGGAGTACAATCAATCTCCATTTCACTCCCTGAATCGTCGGAATTCATTTTAATTATTAAATTTATAAATATATGATGTACGTAACAAATCAAGACGAATTTTCAGCTTTGCCGCCAATTTTCTATTTATCACCAAGACAAAGGCATATATGGCTATACAGCCACGTGAACGCAATTTGTACTAAGCAAAGAGACTTTAGTATGCCAAGATTGATAAAAGAGATCCAATCAAAGAGTATTTAATAACTCCAGCACGCCGTTTCGCTGGAGCGTTGTAGTGTTCCAAATTCAAAAAACGCTCCAGCAATGGATTTGGTTTTCTTTGTCCGTAAATTCGATACTTCGCGTGTTCTTTTTTCGAAAATAATGGCAATATTTCCATGCATGTTTGAGAAAATAATTATTATTTCGATCGTGTAGAATAAATAGTTGATAATAACGCTGTGCGTTAACGACTTTCGAAAATGTTGAACTTGTCTTGCCTTTGTTTTCTATACTACGGGTCATTAGCGAAGATGTCCACTTTCTATCCGTCATATCCGTCGTTAATTTCTGCTAGAATAGAGTAAATGGGATTTGGATTGCTTCCTTCATTAATCGCGTAAGCTACTTATTAAGACTCATGTTTATGAGGATATGATTAACCATGACTTTACTAAATGGAAAGTTGTTCAAAAGCTTCAATTTTCTTACGCCTGTGACACGGTAATATTATCTATATTACCGTGCCTGTGATTTAATAAGTTTGCATACGGTTTACTTTATTTAACAATTTTGTTTATCGTAATCCGCCAAATTTTTTTTCCATCATAATTGTTAAGGTAAACGTCCCAGTATCCGTCAGTTTCTGAACTTGGCTGACTTTGCAGTAATGCTGTGCTTATGTGGCTCAGGCTGTCTGGACAAATCTTCAAAATAGCTTACATTTAAGTAGGTCAATAGGGCATTTTATGTGACGGCTAACCACCCTTACTTCAGAAGAGGTGACGCTACAGAATCTTAGATAATCGATCGAAACTGTGTCCAGCCAGCTTGAAAAACCACTTTTCGCTGGTCTCTCAATCTCGGCAACGGAAGTGATTTTGAAGACTTTTTGCATGTCAACGGGCGTCACATAAATTTGTGACGGGCATCGAGCTAAATGTTTCGTGATACGTACAGCGGTTTATTAGAAAAATGCAAAAATCTGTGTCCAGCCAGCTTGAATTTACATAAAAAACTTCTGGCTGGCACTTCTGAATCTCAATAACGGGAGCGTTTTCGAATATGGTTCCTCTACTAACTAAATGTGACGCAAGTTGTGACGGTAATAACGTTTGATTTATGGCGTCACGTGTAATGGTTTACAAGAAATCAATTAAAAACTGGTGTCCAGCCAGCTTGAAGTTCAAGCTGGCTGGACACACATATCTACGCTGCCTGATGGTCTACGGCCTTCGAAATATGTTCAAGTTTTTGTGACGGGGACGATAATGATAATCTGATGTTGTGACGGAGAAAGTTTACGTAGTTTCAAAGATATTGATCATTAAATTATTTTCATACAAACACTGCAGTAGGGTTACCAATATTGTAGGTTTTATGTAGAAACAAGTATATTATTTTAAGGCTTTAAATGAACGAAAATACGTGTATTGGTGATATTAATACCTACCTACTAACCTACATTTACAGTACCTAGATATTTTAATTGATAGAAGACAAAAGCGTAGAGGTGTTGAAAGGGGGTAATTTTTTGCGTAATTGATTATTTACGTGCAGATAACTACTCTTTTTAGTGGGTAAGTATTGGTGTTTTTCATGGTAAGCATAAATAATTAATGCTATTGCATAAATAATGCTATAGCAACACAGGATACAATGGTTTCTTTTTTCTTCTAAAAATTCTATTAAAAGTAAATACTTTCCGGCAAAGAGAGTCAAAAATATTTTAAGTATATTTAGTTATATTTTACTGTAAAAATATTTTTTAGGAAATATCTTGGTCACGAAAAGATACTGAACAATTTCTGAACGTGCTCATACGCTGCCGCAGACCGACTTGGGTTCAATAGGTAGGTAGTTGATGTTGGTGTCGCCATCTGTTGCTTAAAGTTGGTACTACTAGGACAACTGTTCGAATCATAATTATGTTCTCTTCCTCTGAATCAGACTCTTTCATCACCCGCATGCTATACCGATTATGGCGCGCCCTACGACTAGGTACTTACTCTGGGTTTTCTCAAAAAAATGATAGTTAATATTTTCTCATTGAGGTGGGAAAAAAGAAAACAAATTAACGACGGTAAAGCATTTATTTTAATTAGGTACCTTATTTATTCTTTATTGCACAAAAAATAGTAGATGTGGGTACAAATCTTCATCCTAGCGAATATCCCAGTTGCATTTCGAAAGCTTTCACTTGGAAGCCTGGCCCCTAATCGGAGAGTAAGTAGATAGGGTCGGACTTCGAAACGAGTCGCCTGAATCTGAGGAAACTGAATGTGTAGGGGGCTCAAGGAAGCTCCGTAAGATCACCCTAAAACAATTTCGGCTGCCGGAGTTGCCTTTAAATATTTTAATTTTTTTTTAAAATTCGTATTTATTGTATTGTGATTGCGTGAAACAAAACGTAATTTCTATACTTTTTTAGGTTATGATAAGATTTTAAAACTTTTGAAGTTAGTTTGAAGTACTAAAACGCGTGAAACGAAACGCCAATCCACTATTTTGATAATAGTTTTGACATTTCTGACAGCGTTAAATTGCGTCATTCCGTTGGTTGCTTTCGAGTTTTCGTGTCTAGTGTTTTATGCACCTACATGGCTGGGTGATAGGTAGGTTAGGGTTTTTTCATATATTTTGAGGTAATTTTTTTATAAAAAAAAGTAAGCATTTCCGGCATTCGAAATTTACGGGGGGCGACTTCCACCCCCTCCCTTCCTTCCCCCCACCTCCAAAAAAGGAGACTTATTTCGAAATTCTTACCAGTAGATATACAAATGGTGGACTTATTTAGGAAAGAAAACTATTCTGACAATCTGACTATTCAACTCGTAAAAACTAATGATGGGCAAAAAGTAACACAAAATAATAAGTGGGGGCTCTTTTTAGGCAGCGCTGGTAGTCAATTATTATTTTGAATTAACACTTATTTACGCTTTTTTAACCGAATTCAAAAAAGGAGGAGGTTATTAATTCGACTGTATGTTTTTTTAGTGTTTCTTACCTCATAACTCGTTACTGAGTGGACCGATTTTGAAGATTCTTTTGACCTTTGGAAGCTAGTGCTTGTCATGGGGTCCCATTTAAATTTTATCGACATCTGACAAATAGTTTTTGAGTTATCCCTAATAATGCCTATTTAATTGACATTGATGATATCATAATTTTATCACTTGTGTGTCTTGAGGTAGTTCGTAGGTAGTAGGTAAGATCTTGAAGTAGTTTCCTGAAAATTTCTATACTTAAAACACAAAATGGAGGAAAAAACCGCGTTCAAAACTAAAAACGGGAAAAATAAAAATTTTGTTTATAAAAATCTAATTTTTTTTGAGGTCGGTGCCAACATCAATATTTGTAATAAACGTTGTCACTTGTATTCGGGACCGACCTCTAAAAACATTTAGATTTTTATAAACAAAACTTTTATTTCTCCCGTTTTTAGTTTTGAAGGCGGTTTTTTTTTATTTAATTTTTTTTTACTGCGGGAAAACCTATTCTCACGGAAAAAATCAAATACAATGCAGGTGTGGCCACAACCGGCCGATAAGTCGATTAAAAAGAAATCCTTTATTTGTGTAAAATTATGGTCACCTAACATTATTAATAGATGTTTGTATGGAAAAAATTAAATGATCAATATCTTTAAAACTACGTAAACTTTCTCCGTCACAACATCAGATTATCATTATCGTCCCCGTCACAAAAACTTTAACATATTACGAAGGCCGTAGACCATCAGGCAGCGGAGATATGTGTGTCCAGCCAGCTTGAACTTCAAGCTGGCTGGACACCAGTTTTTAATTGATTTCTCGTAAACCATTACACGTGACGCCATAAATCAAACGTTATTACCGTCACAACTTGCGTCACATTTAGTTAGTAGAGGAACCATATTCGAAAACGCTCCCGTTATCGAGATTCAGAAGTGCCAGCCAGAAGTTTTATACGTAAATTCAAGCTGGCTGGACACAGATTTTTGCATTTTTCTAAAAAACCGCTGTACGTATCACGAAACTTTTAGCTCGATGCCCGTCACAAATTTATGTGACGCCCGTTGATATGCAAAAAGTCTTCAAAATCACTTCCGTTACCGAGATTGAGAGACCAGTGAAAAGTGGTTTTTCAAGCTGGCTGGACACAGTTTCGATCGATTATCTAAGATTCTGTAGCGTCACCTCTTCTGAAGTAAGGGTGGTTAGCCGTCACATAAAATGCCCTATTGACCTACTTAAATGTAAGCTATTTTGAAGATTTGTCCAGACAGCCTGAGCCACATCTGTGCTTAAAGTATATCAGATAATGAAAGGTGTATTGCATGACTAGGTGCAAAATGTATCTTAGTTTTTATTTAAATATTAATTTTAAGTCAAAATAATTAAGAAATATAATAAAACTCCATCAATATGAAAAAAAGACGATTTGTACCAGTACTCGACAGGTTTGTCCCATTAATCGTCAAAATGACCCAGAAGTCGTCAATTTTTTGATACCAAATTGAACTCTACGCCCTTACAGATAAGTTTCACAAACTGTAGAAATTACTTCTCAGCTTTGAACCGAAACATATTATTTTAAAGAATGTGCTAGCTTCAGTTTGGTCAGTGGAACATAAAACAACTAGTTTTAATTAATTCAGACTTTATATGTACCTCTTTATATGGACATCTAATAAACAATCAAAAATATATCTACTGTTAAAAATTTACATTAAGAAAAAGCAAAGATTTTCTGTAATCTACTGAGTACCTACTTAACCAGTCTCTCAATTCAGGAACTTAGGTAATACGGAACTCTAGTTATACTCTTCATATTTAACATACATCTACCAAACATAAGGCCCAATTGAAGAATTATAGACCCATCACGCTCCTGAGTCATGTTTATAAGCTGTTTTCGAGGGTTGTAACGAATCGTCTCGCGCGCAGGTTCGACGACTTCCAGCCTCCCGAACAAGCCGGATTCCGAAAAGGCTCCGAAAACCATAGATTACATACATACGCTGCGGCAGGTTATACAGAAGACCGAAGAGTATAATCTGCCATTATGCTTAGCGTTTGTGGACTATGAGAAAGCCTTCGATTCTCCAGTCACTCCAGAGGTGCCACATAGACTATCGATACATCCAAGTGTTGCGGTCACTGTACGAAAACGCCACTATGTCAGTCCGCCTTCACGACCAGAACTCAAAACCCATACAGCTCCAGCGAGGCGTGAGACAGGGTGATATTATATCGCCGAAACTGTTCACAGCTGCGTTGGAGGACGCGTTTAAGCTTCTGGACTGGAGAGGACTTGGCATCAACATAAATGGCGAGTACATGACTCACCTTCGCTTTGCCGATGATATCGTAGTTATGGCTGAGACCTTGGAAGAGCTGGGCACAATGCTCGACGATCTCTGTAGAGTCTCCCAACAAGTGGGTCTTAAAATGAACATGGATAAGACGAAAATCATGTCTAATATCCATGTCGCACCCACTCCTGTAAAGGTTGGAAGTTCTACTCTGGAAGTTGTCGACCATTATGTATACCTGGGACAAACAGTCCAACTTCCAGAAACAGGTCAATCGACGAATCCAACTCGGCTGGGCAGCGTTCGGGAAGCTACGCGGCATATTCTCGGCCCATCTACCGCAGTGTCTTGAGACGAAAGTCTTTGATTCGTGTGTGTTGCCAGTGATGACCTATGGAACCGAAACGTGGCCGCTTACAATGGGCCTCATAAGAAGGCTCAAAGTCACCCAAAGGGCAATGGAGAGGGCTATGCTCGGAGTTTCTCTGCACGATCATATCAGAAATGATGAGATCCGCAGGAGAACCAAGGTCACCGATATAGCCCAAAGAATTGCGAACCTTAAGTGGCAGTGGGCAGGGCACATTGCGAGGAGGACTGACGGCCGCTGGGGCGGAAAGGTCCTTGAGTGGCGACCACGTACCGGGAAACGCAGCGTTGGTAGGCCTCCCACAAGGTGGACTGACGCTCTGGTAAAGGTCGCGGGAAGCCGCTGGATGCGGACAGCGCAGGACCGACCGGTTTGGAGATCCTTGGGGGAGGCCTATGTCCAACAGTGGGCGTCTCTCGGCTGAAATGATGATGATGATGATGATACCAAACATTATTATACTCTAACAAACAAACATTATTAAATTAGGTTCACAACGGTACCACTAAGAATACCATTCTGCGCACGCTGAATGCAGAGTATATTGGTCTTGCTAGCAAGGCTCCACATTTGGATGCCGTAGGTCCAAATTGGTTTCAATACGACGTTGTAAATTAGAAGCTTATTATCAACTGATAGTACCGAGTTTCTCCCCATGAGCCAGTGTAAGTTTCGGAACTTGTGATTCATTTGGTCTCTCTTCTGTTTGATATGTTGCTTCCAGGTCAGTCTCCTATCAAGGTGAAATCCCAGGTACTCCATGCAGTCTCTGTGTGGCAGTATATCATCGCCTAGTCTTACGGCAGGAAGGTCTGAAGTGAAGATGTTATACAGTACCAGTACTGTATAACATCTTCACTTCAGTTCAGTTCTTGGTCCAGACCAAGAACTGAACCCTGTGGAACTCCTGCCTGTATGCTGTATAGATTTGGTCGTGCCTCTCCCTGTTTCACTTGAAATGATAGGTCGCGGCCCTGAAATGGCCGTCCGGAACTAGCTGTGGTGGGGAAACAAAAACAACTCGACGATGGCATGTCACTTCAAATGCCACACCCCCACGTTACCAGGGTCCGCCACGAGGAGGCTTCCGGACGAGGACCAGACCCTTCTTAACCTATGCTTTTCCAGGATAATTTGTTTAATCGCAAGTGAATTGTTAGAGATCATACTTTTTACATTTTGAGTCGGTGTGTTAATCCAGGCCGCAACTTGAATTAGGTTGGTGATATATCTGCAGGCCTCATCCACCTCATTTTGGTCCTTAAGAGGGATTGACAGAGTAATGTTTTTGTCAATGTAGCTTTTAAAACTTTCCCAATCTGTTTTACGATTTGTTAAAGTCTCATAACTCGTCGACGCTCGTCAGGTACGGACGTGTCGAAAGTTAGTACTAAAACTTGAGTTGTTGTTAAAAACCGAAGTTGGCAAAACTCTAATTTGTTAGCTGCTTACATCTTAGTCGTAAATATATACGCCACTGTACAAATAATCATCGTTACGCGATAGTGTGTTTGTGAAGTGAAACGTTACTGTGCGGTAGGAACGTACTACATCCACAGAGTAATACTAAACTCTCAGAGAATGCAGCGATCTCCACCAAGCAAACGTTACGAGTCTGATCCAGACCTATCAAACATCACAGCGAGAAAGCGTAAATATGATCATGAAGCCTCAGAAACGTTTAAAATATTTACTGAAAGCATTTTGAAAAAGATGGATGAGTGGAAAAACGACCTCGACCACAGCTTGTTGCAGATAAATGATACGCTAAATAATGTAGTAAAAGAAGACCTCATTAAATTGAAAGAAAAATCTGTCGAAATACAAACTGAAATGAAAAATATCCGCATAGAATATAATGCGATTAAAATTAGTGTGGAAAAGCTCGATACTCAGCAAGCTGAAATGAAGAAAGAAATTACATCTCTGCAACAATCAACACAGTTTAATTCAGATCAACAAGACGAATTTACCAAGAAAGTTGATACTATTTCCAGTGTAACAAATAAATTTGATCAATTGGTGAGGGATCTTAACAGTATTAAAACAGAAAATCAACAATTAAAATCGCAGATTAATATGAATGAACAGAGAGAAAGATTGTTGAATGTAGAAGTGATTGGAATACCGGAGATGAAAGATGAAAATACCGAGAACATCATTAAAAAAATATGTACCCACTTGAAAATCGATATATCACCTAATAATATATTACAAGTTAACAGAGTCACACCGAGAATAAAACTGCTTGGGCGACCCAGAGTTATCGTAGCAAAAATGCAATCAAGATTACTCAAGGATAGCTTGATCTCTCTGGCACGTAGATTTAGATTGACTACCAAAGACATAGATATACCAGGAGAAATAAAGCCAATCTTTATCAACGAACACCTGACCTCACAAAATAAGCTTTTGTTAAAGAAATGTAAAGACATGGCCAAAACTATTCAAGTTCAATATGTCTGGACAAAAAACGGAGTAATATACATGAGAAAATGCGATACGTCGCCGGTTATCAAAATATTAAACGAGGAGGACCTGAAAAAACTAAACACCAGCAAGTAAACAGGCTATTTTATTCTATTTTATATTTATTTCAATTCCATAATGTTTGTGGCAGTACATTAAAAAGATACGAAATTGTTTTTAAAATTATCTCTGTTACACTAAAGTACTCTGTGTGGTGTTTTTTGCTGGGTTTGGTCGTGCAAAACGATCACTTAATACATGTGCATCGATTTAATTTATATTATTTTTTCCTTAAATATCATTTGGTTTTTGTACTGGAATCTTCTTATTTTATAGTAGTGAATTATTTTATAACATCATATATTGGCATTTCGCTTAGAAAAAAAACAAAAAATACTTTAAACTCTGTCAGTTTGGGTGACAAAATTAAAATGAATGTAAACTTTATTTTTCATTATAAAATTTATTATTGTTATTTTAAGTATCATGGCTCATTAGCGATGATTGGAAGTAGAAACTCATGCAAAAGATTAATTTTTTTTACGCGTGAAATTGTTTATAACATCGCACATATTCTTAGCACATATTGCAAGCAAAAATTTACAAACGCTTATTGAATTTATTTCAATATACCCTCAAGTGGAATTGTATCTTTTATTATTTTCGATTTTTTGTATAGCTAGTATATATTTGCTATTCGTTAACGTAGTTAAAAAATGTGATTTAATGATAAATCTCATAACTCATTTTATGGTGCCGCCGGGTCAAGTGTTATCTTTGAATATTATGCATTACGGGCGTAGTCTAGGCGAATCATTAAAATCATTAATATCAAAACATTTTCGAAATGAATTCCTCAGTTATTTAGTATACGGTGTCGAATACGAAATGTTTGTTGGTAGTTATGCGCGTAGGTGTGTATGCATAAATGTGCGTGGAAGTGTAAATATAGGTACGTATATAAAAATATATAAAATAATTTACATAATATGAATTTCTTTTAAAGCTTTTTAATTATTTAAAGAGACGACTCAAAATAAAAAATCTGAATTAAATGTATATTACCAAAACGCGCGCGGATTGCGAACTAAGCACTTACAGCTACGCCAACAAATTTTAGAAAATAATTACGATGTTATTGTTATAACCGAGACATGGCTGCATACTGGGATTTACGACGGAGAGTTATGTGATACACGTTATGATGTCTTTAGACGCGATCGAGACTTGGTGGCAACTAATAAAAAAATTGGTGGCGGCATACTCATTTTAGTGCGCCGTGAACTCGGCGCAGTTCAATATACCCCTGATATATGCACATTGCATTCGGATACTTTAATGGTGGTGCTCCCTGGTGCCTCGCTCGCGTCACCATTTGATTTATATATATGCGGAATTTACATACCGCCCAATTTAGACTGCATCGAAGACGATATTGATGTCCTACTCCAATGTGTTAGAGGGCTCACAGATTCTACGCTAAACAACTTGCTGGTGATTGGAGATTTCAATATGCCGTGTATATCATGGAACGACCATGGTCCTACGCATATAAAAAAAGGTTCCATTGCTACACAGAATGCTGGGTTAAAACTCACTAATAATTTGAGTTACTTAGGCTTGAATCAATATAACAATTTCAAAAATTACGCTGGCAATATTTTAGATTTGGTAGTATCAAATTTGCCATTAAAAGTACATAATTCTGATACATCCCTTGTAAGGGTTGACCCTGCTCACCCGGTCCTCCAGATAGTTGTCTTGGATCTTGATATTTCGCCCTTAAGAGAGGTTTTAGTCCCTAGACGTAATTTTAGCAGAGGTAAGTATGATGAAATAAATAAGATATTTTTTCAGATAGAATGGGTATCACTCTTAAACACACAGTCAGTAGAAGTAGCATGTGACATCTTTTACAAAACTATTAATGAGGCTATTGAAAAACATATTCCTGTTAAAATTAATCACAACAACCCAAAGTATCCTGCATGGTTCAATGGTGCACTGATTAAAATTATAAAGGAAAAATCAAAAATCCATAAAAAATGGAAAAAATTCGGTAACCCATTGGACTATGACGAATTTTCTCTTCTACGTAAGCGACAGCATCGCATTCAAGATGAGTGTTTCTCTAGATACATGAAACGCATGGAAGAATCTATCAAAGCTCAACCTAAAGCACTATGGTCATACGTAAAATACATGCGCGGTGGTTCAAACTATCCTAAAACTATGACTTATCGTGAGGAACAACATTCAAACGGTAAGGATATCTGTGATGCTTTTAGCGAATATTTCAAAAGTGTTTTTGGTACTCCTTCTGCTGAATATATTGACAATGACGAATCTCCTTTATGCGTAGATAATCTCTCTAAGTTGCGTTTATCGGCTGATGCCATTAGGGACAGAGTCAGGCTCTTGGACGGGTCGGGGGGAGCCGGGTGCGATGGCATACCACCTTTGTTTTGGCGTAATTGTGCTGATTCACTTTGCACTCCTTTAACTATATTATTCAACGCATCCCTTAAAGAAGGTGTATTCCCAAAAATATGGAAAACAGCGCATGTGATCCCTATACACAAAAAAGGCAGCAAATCAGAAATCAAAAATTATAGAGGTATTTCCATATTAAACACTGTAAGTAAAGTTTTTGAAAAGCTAGTTTTCGATTGTATGTACTCAATTATTCACAAAGGTCTGCCTGATGCTCAGCACGGTTTTGTTAAACAACGCTCCACGACTTCTAATTTAACATGCTTTACAAGTTACGTTTTGTCTAATATGGACCGCGGTGGGCAAATTGATGTTGTATACACGGATTTTGAAAAGGCATTTGACCGTGTAGACCATACCATACTGCTTCACAAACTTGAGAAGTTGGGGATTCACGGTGATTTACTAAGATGGACTGAATCTTATCTACGTAATCGATCCCAAGCTGTAGTAGTTGGTGGATATAGGTCTGATTTTATTGATATACCCACAGGTATTCCGCAAGGATCGCACCTTGGTCCGCTTTTTTATAATGCCTACGTATATGACATCGGATCATCTATTACTTCTGCACGCTACTTAATGTATGCAGATGACAAAAAACTATTTTTAAGAATAGATAGTGAAGCTCAGTGTCATAAAATTCAGTCAGATCTGAATGCTTTACTAAGTTATTATGATAAAAATAAGATCACTGTAAATATCAATAAATGCGAATGTATCACTTTTACCCGTAGAAAAAACCCAATAATTTTCCCATATAATTTCAACGGCAACTTGATTAGTAGAACGTCATTAATTAGAGATCTTGGTATTTACTTTGATAGCAAAATGCTTTTATCAGACCATATTGATAAAGTAACAGACAAGGCATTTAAAAACTTAGGCTTTGTAATAAGGACGTGTAAACCATTTAGATTTAATGACACGTTAAAAAAACTATACTTTGCGTACGTTCGTAGTCATATGGAATATGCCAGTCCTATATGGTCTCCGCAATACACTACTCATATTCAGAAATTGGAAAGGATACAAAAAAAATTCATAAAACATTTAAATTTTCGTAACTTTAGACCAAACAACCGCCATAATTACGAGCAAGACTGTGGCGAGTATAACCTACTGACTATAGGAAACAGACATGTTCTCATGGATATGAGCTTTCTTCACGATGTGATGTCTAATCGTGTCGACTGCCGTGAGCTCGTGGAAAATATTACATACAATGTACCCTCCAAGCGAAACCGCCGCCATCCGCAACCATTGTTTCATATTCCCCAAAGAAAAACAAAATATGCTCGGAATGCACCTTTAATTAGATTACGGTATAATTATAATAAATTTTTTAAGAATATCGATTTATTTTCTCACAGTAAGCAAAAATTTAGATCGAAAATAAAAAGTCATCTTATAACTCTAAATACGAGTAATAGTGCACAATTCTTATTTAAATAGTTTTTATAATCTAATGTTATAAACAGTTTCATGTCACTGCTTGAGCTGGGCTATAGCCTTTTTTCTTTTGATGATTGCAGTATTCTGCTTTTTGTTTATTGGGTTAGAGATAGTAATGTCATTTGATTGTTGTACACGTCATCTGTATACCAAAATAAGATGTTTTTAGGTATACAGACCTAAATGAAGTTTAATATACTTTGTAAGCATGTACCTACTTGTGTATACTTATGATAAGTTTTGTATCTTCTGTAGTTTATATTAATCAGTTTTTATTAAGTAATTTTAGGGAAACCTGTTATTGGCCTTACTATATATCATGCAAAACTGGCTGTATTAACATGTAACGCTGTTGGTTTTCACAATAATTAAAAAAAAAAAAAAAAAAAAAAAAAAAAAAAAAAAGTTTCTCGTGTAAATAGGCAAGTGCCCAAGTCCAGAATGACTGGCGTGTGGTCTGAAGATCCATCTAGACTAGACTCAACAGCTGTATTTAAATATTTCCCGATAAAGAAGTCGAGAAGATCGGGTACTCTGCGTTGATCACTTGGCTAGTATGTCGGTTCACCGGTCGAGATTGGCTTAAGATGATTTATGTTAATGCAACGTTTCAGTTCTCGACCTCTGGTATTGGTACAGCGAGAGCCCCAAAAGGTATGTTTGCCATTCCGATCACCACCAGCTACGAATCTTGGGCCCAAGGTTTGAAAGAAGTCACCAAACATTTGGGTTGTTATTCTATGTCTCGGCGGGCAGTATATTGAGGAGAGCGTAATGCTACCAGCACGGTCTTCCAGTTTTATTGAAGTGGCCTGTAGGTGAGATGTAGAGTACGGTTCCATGATTGAGTGTTTGAGGTTAGTTCTAATTACAAGTGCCGTTCCCGCATGCGCTCTGTTTTAATTAATTAGTGAATTAAGTTAGTGAATTAGTGAGTCATTAATGAATGTGTTACTACACATTATAAATATGCTGCAATCTGATTTACCTAAGTATGCCTAAAAATTAAAACAAAAAAAACATGCGCAAAGCGGTAGAAAAATAATGTTTTGTCTTACTCCTGAAAGTTGCTATATGACTCATATCTTTCGCCATTTCTTCTCAATGTCAGCATAATAATAATTATTTAAGTAAAATAATTATTTCGTCGAAATGGTGGTAGGGCTTTTGACGATTTAAAAGTACTTAGCAAAGCCCATTTAAATAAAGAGCTTTTTCATTTCATTTCATTTCATATCAGATTTAGCAAGCGCACATTAGCTTGGAGCACAACAATACGACTTACAACTACTCGAAACTAAAGAACTGGCATCTTCCGACTTCAAAAAAAAAGAAACGAAATTTGTAATCTCGAAATTATAAGTTAATGCCAATAAAACCAAAGCCCGAACCACTTTGTACGACTAATGCTATTATTTAATTTAATTTAGTCCGTATTGCATGGTTATTAAGATTTAAATTCGATATAATGACGGATTTATGTTCAAACTTCCAGATATGTCCCTGTTACCGACAGATTGCAATCAACTTTAGATCGTATTGCCGGCACATTAAATCTAAATTACTTTAATGACGGAAACAGGATCAAATTTTAAAACGTGTCCTGGTAACCGGCAGAATTACAATTAACTCTAGTTTTTATTCCATAGTGATAAGAGCTAAATTCCTGTGACGACGGAATTAGGTTCATACTTAAAGCGTGTCCTTATTACCGTCAGATCAATGGGTAAACTGACGGCTATTGGCTCATGTGATGGTTTTTGTGACCCAAAATATGTCACTTACAAAAAACATAATCTAAATATTAAAAATGATTAATTTTATAGGTTATATTGCTAGACAATTTACTTATCTATTACAAAAAGTATTAGCACTCTCCCTGTAAATAAAAAACACTGCACGACAGAGGAAGAAACATAAGCTGGTAGACGTCAGTTCTAGTACCTAAATTAGCAAAAAAATTAAAAAATCGGCAATGCTTACCTTCGAACGCGTGTGTTGTAGTGGCCATATGTTTTTCAAAAGAATGTTCACATTATAATTATGCTAAATATTTCTAAGAATGTGTTGCCAACAAAAATAGAGCTTTGTGTGGTAGGATATCAGTGATATTTGCATTTTTTGGAAAACTGACGAGTACTGGGACACTGTCGACATTACGTACTTCTACCTATTTGCATCGCAACACGTTAAATTCTTTATTGCATTTTTAAAATTATTGTATGACCTTTAAAGTATAGTATTATTTTATCTGTGGTATTACCATAGAAAAATATTATTATCTATAGTAAGTAGAATCATTATTGATACTATTGCACATTGCCTTTTAAAAATAATAATATATTTTTTTGTATACTATGAGATAGCGTCGCCTATAGACACTTGCAATATTAATTAAGGGTAAATCACTCAACACTGCAAGTGTGTTGCCATCCTGGGGACTAAGATGATATGCCTTCCATGTCCAGTGATTACATTGGCTACCAGCGAACTGCTTCACG
Organism: Elophila nymphaeata; assembly: GCA_955850985.1. Classification (NCBI taxonomy): domain Eukaryota; kingdom Metazoa; phylum Arthropoda; class Insecta; order Lepidoptera; family Crambidae; genus Elophila; species Elophila nymphaeata. The sequence goes on from OY039068.1 coordinate 19,422,695, forward strand.
GCGGAAATAAGAAAGGCGGTGGTACCTACTCAGACGACCCTGCATATGGGTCTACCACCTAGTAATATTATATTATTATTTTATTTACACACGTGATTGGCATAAATACCAACGCAGTTCCTGAAAATGAGTTCGAAAGGTGGTAAAATAGAACGGTAGAAAAAATTAAAAAAGATGGCTGAAAACAAATATCTCTTGACATCGCCATGTATTGAACTTAAAGTGAACTACTTAAACACGATAAGTCATTATACTATACCTAGTAGTTAAGTAGTCTATATGAGATCCTTTGTTATAGACAGTCTCATATTTCCATTGAAATTTAGAGTCTAGCGCTGGGTAAGCATCTTACAGGAAGTCAACACCAAATAAGAATTCTTTGTAATGTTTTTTTCTTGCGGTACAGTTCCCAGAACATATTGAGGAAATGTTATGTTCCTACTTTATCATATCAGGGTGTACTTTGTGGTGAATGAGTAAGACCTTTATTTATTAGATCAAGTTTGCCTATACCCGTTTATTAACCTTGTTATTAAGTTACTGTGTTCTAATTTAGATATTTACAAAAGACGTTTTCGTTGCATTTCGCGCATCGTTTTTTCATCGTGCTCATTTAATAAGCAATTTATATGTATTCTTTATTGTACACAGAAAATATTATGTAGATACAACATAGTGCAAGAAAAAACATGTACAAAGGTGAGCTTCTTCCCTTAAAACAGATCTCTTCCAGCCAATTCTAGCATCATAGTTAGCATATGCGGAAATATTGAGTATATACAAATAAACTACATAGATAATAGTAAGTGCCTATCTAAAATTATAATACTAAACTGACATAAAATAATATTCATAAATACACAATTCACATAAATATATAATATATATTCCTACACATGACCATAAATACATATATAAATTTAAGATAAGTTAGAGAGGTAGTGCTCTTTCAATTTTTGTTTGAATATAGTTACTGAATCACTTTCGCAAATTCCGGTCGGCAATTTGTTCCAAAGTTGTGCAGAATGCACAGTAAAAGATTTACCAAATAATTTACACTTGACTGTAGTACGACAAGGGTTTTATTGGGCTCTAAGTAGCAAAGAGCAATACGGTCTTCTTTTCGTGACTATGCGTGGTTAGTAGTCGAATGGGTAACAAGAATGTTGCAACTATATTGTCCTCCGTGTTCGGAACGCAAGTTCAGCTGGTGATCCCAGCTGCTGTCGAAAGATAGCAATCGTAAAAACAAATGCCAAAGGCCAAAAATGGCAAAATGTATAAAATCTGATACCAGACCAACCTTTACCAGGTTAACTATAAGCAAATAAAAACCCCGGATTCCGCCCGGATTGAGGAAGATGCGGGTTCGAGTCCCGCCTGAGGCAAGTCGATTTTTTTCAGTGCATTTTTCTAGTATTAATATTTACGCGTTTGTAAACGCAAAAATAAAATTATTCCATAATGTAAGGTAGTTTCATCTTAACTGAGCGTCAAATATTTGCAAAAATATTTCGTTCGGGTCTTAGAAGTGCAAATTTCAAAGATTTGATGAAACAATGTTTACCATAAAAACATAAGCACCAAGCACTGACAAATTTCGACAGCGAAGCGAGCAGTGTCTCGGTGGCGTAATGGTCAACGCGTCCGCCCGGATTGTGGAAGATGCGGGTTCGAGTCCCGCCTGAGGCAAGAAGATTTTTTTCAGTGCATTTTTCTAGTAAAACGATTTAATTAAAGTAGAGCATACACATAAGCCCCTCGAAATCAACTTTGAACTTATCGCGCTAATTATCGCATAATAACCAAATTCAAAACGTTCCCGTTTTCACACACTTTGTCACCATGAGAGCTGTCAGGTCTCAACGCACATCTTTCTCCTGTCCTGATCCCATTTTATTTGGGGTTGGTACAGTATGTCTTGATATCGTCAATAATGCTATAGGGTTTGGCATTTGATTTTTACAGCCGGCCGCCTGCTTGACGCAAATCCTCCAGCTTAACCCGCCTTTTGAAGCACGGAGGAAATTCGACTTGAAAAAGTACCGACCACGCACTAAGTAGCTAAGCTATCGTGATCTTTATGAAGAACGCACGACCGCGGCAGAATCGGCCAGTACCCGTAGTGTAAGTTTTTAGTATAAAAAACGCAACTACTTTAGCTGCGTTAAGAGCTCAATTTGTATGGAAACGCGAACAGCGCCCCTAGCGGAGAGAAGCGCAAATCATGTTTCCCATACAAATATCGGTGCGTTTTGTATACCTACTAAAAAACTTACACTAAGGGTACTGATTGGGGAAAGGTAAGGGTACTCAAGGGACCGTATACCGGAAACGCCTCAAAGGTTGATAGAAACCTTATATTTTGATGTCATACACGCATGTTAAATTTTAGTCACCCATCCGAGTGCCGACCGCGCACTTGGTTGCTTAACTTTTGTGATCGACTGCTCAAAAGTTGATAGAAACCTTATATTTTGATGTCATACACGCATGTTAAATTTGGTTGCAATAAGTTAAAGCATGCTCGAGTTATCGGGCTCACGCACATACATAATTCCAAAAACGGTATTTTCGGACTCAGGGAGGGTCCATTACGTGTAAATCCGTCAAAATCTCGAGGTCGAATTTTTGACGATTTTAAGACTTCCTCTACACTACGTAGTAGGTACGAGAAAGTAACAATTCATAGGAAGCTCTTTCTCTAGTGACTGCAATTTACTGAAAGGTTTATCCTTTCTCTTATTTACTAAGTTTATTATCTACAGCTGATAAGAGATCGTGAAGGATTGACGAAGTACACAGAAAATCCTTTTATAAGCCACTGAATCAATTTGCGCGGTCGTCACTGTGAGCAAGGCTCGCCTACGGACGAAGCTACTCGTAGTTCCGCTCGGTAATTAGGTTAAGTGGACTCGTCCGTCTGGAGACGCTAAGCAATCAAGGAGTTATATGATACCTCTTTCTGATCTCGCGTAGACTACGCATGCGGATTTTTGAGGTGTACCGAAAATTTACAGGGAAAAGTATGCATATGGGAACAATAGATATTTTTGTATTTAAATTCAAAATGGGTTAAATTAACATGTGAAGCTCAAAAATCAGATTTTCGGCCATTCATTTTCATTATCCTTAAACAGAAATAGATTTTTTTATGTTAAATGGCTGGCAGATAAGCATACGGCCTGCCTGGTGGTAAACAGCCCATCCACCGTCTATAGATATATAGACGCCTGCAGCACTCACGTGGCACGCGCGTGCTGCGAACCCTAAAGGTATGATTTCGTAGCCTACTGCACGCAGCAGCAGCAGACGACGTGTCGCCGTGGTGTGTCGCGGCGACTCGTCGCGGCTTCATGTCGCTGAAGTCATGACACCCGACTGCACGCGACACTGCAGACGGCAGCGCCGTATCCAGTTTGTTCCGAGTGCTCCGCGAGACAAAATGTCTGGCGTGTTTGTGAATAGCGATCGCAATATAAGTACTTTGGTATCTTTTGCTAGAACAGGAAAAATACGATGATGACTTGTTTATAATATACAAAAAAAAGACGAAAAGCCACACGTCCTATGCAAAATGCAGAGCAAGTGAGGTCAGTTATTCAATTCTGATCAATAAGTATTTGAAACTCATTTTAAAGAGAAACAACGACGATGGTGTTTCATAGAAATACATAGAAACCAGCAGACGACATGTCATCTGCTGCTGCTGCGTGCAGTCGGTTACCAAATCATACCTTAACTCCCTTCTCTACCCCGTGGACGTCTGGCGACCTTACTCCCAACAGTAACACAACGGCAAAAACATGGTAGTGATATATGACTGTGGTCTTCCGTAAGCTGCAAATACTACCCCAGTTCGGGTTGCCCCATATTTGAGCAAGTCCGGTGTGCCCTGTCTCGACAAACTTTTACCGATTTCACCAAAATGTTTTTAAAAACTGGAAATTATTTCTTCATGTAGTTAACGGCTCTTTCAACTCAGCTACATGGGACTAGGATGTTTTTTTAAAATCTTACCAAGTCACGACGTCCGCCGGCCGCACCGTCGTCGTCGTGTTGGAGTGTTCAGTAACGACACGGTAAAGCATAGATAACATTACCGTGGTAACGCTGTCTAATCCTGTAGAAGCAAACATTTGTGTGATGAGCACGAACATTTATTTCGTTCAGGAGATTTTTTTTCATATAAAAAGGTTTAACATATGTAGTTTCAGACATCAATTATTATTGCAAACTGTATAATAACTAACTTTCTAGTCAATAGAGAGGTTTCAAAATAAAATAATCTTTTGTGAGTCGATGAAAATTATTTTGCAGTAAATAATTGTTATCCTAAAAACAACATTGGAGATAAAGTATAATTTGATTTGACGTTGAAAATTTGAAGATAAAAATTCGTGTTTCACGATTTAGATAAGATTAGTTGAAGTTTGAGATGTATCTTTTTTTATTAGAGTGAGTAAAATTATTGTGTAAGCGGATAGTGATTTTAGGATAGATTTGAAAATAAATTGGTACATAATTATTATGTACTAATTTGTGAGGCTACTTACAAGTAAATAACTGTAATTAATCTCCATTGACATAGTTCCCACCATTATGGGCACGTTGCATGTTAGGGGACTGAAATCTTAATATTTCGTTCGCAAGATACCGACACAGAAGGCATCTTAATATTCATGATATTCGAACGATGCTATGTGAGACGATGTAATTAAGAACTACAGTTATAAAATAATATGATGCTTCTAATGATTGGATGACTGATGATTTCTATGATGAAGTGTGGTATTTTAAATATTTCACGAGACTAATTTGTGTGATGAGTTTTTAATCCAAAACATTTATTATTTCACTGTTTTTTAGGTGTTCTGACCGCCGTCAACTGCATCAGCGTGCGATGGACCATGCGCATTCAGGATGTGTTCACTTCCTCCAAGCTTCTCGCTCTGGTGATCATCATCATTTCCGGTATCTACTACTTATGTGCAGGTATGTATATGTGATGAATTCGAAGTCTGGATCTAACAATTCGTTGTCCGAAATACAGCAAATCATAGCCGTACTTATTTTAGAACTAATTATCAGACCTGGGTTTCATATTTTCATATATTCTGTCAGAGCTACGAGCTTTGAAAAATATTTTGAGATTTGGCGTAGGTACACACTTTAGAAAGCATGAAGCTGTTGGTGGTATTTTCTTTATCGAAATATACTTACTGGGGTTTTTATCTCACCAAACTCCACCAGCCAAAGGATGGTTTCAGATCATTTTCAGTTGCAATTCATTGTATTATACACATCGATGTAATTAAATATTGCCTACTTCTTTTGTTTGTTACAAAATGTACCAAACTACTGTGGTGTTGTGAATAAATATAATTGTAAAATAATTTTTAAACTTCTTCATAAAAACAAGTTCGGTCAATAAAACCATATAGGTACAATATAAAACAACGGATTTATAATTAATTTTACAATTTCGATTTTTTGATAACATCATGCTATTTACATGATTATGTTAGCCTGGTGTGCTCGCATGTACCAAGCATTCCGTACCAACTTATCGGTTTTACTTTTAAAAAGTGTAAAAGACATGAACAGTCAAACGAGAACCATGTATTCTGCTCACCATCATAACATTTTTCTTCCTTTAGACTATACCTGGGAAATTGATAGTTACGATTTTATTGAAGGTCAAAGTCATAATTTTTTAATTTTTTTTTTAAAAAGACCTATTCTATACGTTATTACTTAATTATTGTTCAAAGAAACATTATCATTTTTTTGTATTTCATAACAAATATTGGCTTCAAAATGTTAGAGTTCAATGTAGCTCACTCGATGCGCACGGACACTAACGAACGGGGCCGCCCCGTCTGGCAAAATTATCGCGGTTTTGCCAACGAATTAGGAATGATATTCCTAATTCGTTGGGTTTTGCGAGTTGCGTGCGAGTTGAGCCCTTTACATTGCGCGGTACAATTTGCAATTTTTTTTAACACCAAAAAATAAAAATCATTTCTTGATGTATAGAATACATGGTTCTCGTTTGACTGTTCATATGTCTTTTACACCCAGTATAAAGCAAGCAAGATGAGATATTTCTTTAGCGCCAGGGCCTAGCAACGTCCAACTGTGCTCCACTGACATATAAATATAGCGTGAATTGATAAGTATTATTGTTGTGTGATAATTATTACGTAACTACTAGTTGTACTATACTACTACCTTATCGCAAATACTGTCCGTCGATATGTAAATATCATGCGCTGTCAATGAACTAATCAACACGATTCAATCGTTATTATAAAGATGAAACAAATGTTCTACATATTCTTTGAAATACATTCGGCTGGTTGCTCGTAACTTCGTTCGCGAGGGAAATTGATATGTCCCAAATCTATCCCACGAGAACTTAAATTTTTTTTTTGGTCACACCATCGTATTTATATAACTAAGTATATTAGCAAAAGTAGAGGTGCCAAAGTGTCATATTACCACATTTAGTCTTGATTTTTAATAGTAATTTAAAATTTTTGCGTTTACAAACGCGTAAATACTTTTAATGCTAGAAAAAATACACTGACAAAAATCGACCTGCCTCAAGCGGGAATCGAACCCCGCATCTTCCGCAATCCGGGCGGCTGCGTTACTACGCCACTGAGGCATTGCATTCGCTGTCGACATTTGTCAGTGCTTGGTGCTTATGTTTTTATGGTAAACATTGTTTCATCAAATCTTTGACATTTGTTCTTCTAAGATTCGAACGAAATAAATTTGCATATATTTGACGCCCAGTTAAGATGAAACTAACTTACATTATGGAATAATTTAATGCTAGAAAAAATATACTGAAAAAAATCGACCTGCCTCAGGCGGGAATCGAATCCAGCATCTTCCGAAATCCGGGCGGCTGCGTTAACCACTACGCCACCGAGTTGCTTTCGCTGTCGAAATTTGTCAGTGCTTGGTGATTATGGTTGTTTCATCAAATCTTTGAAATAACTAAATTGCTCTAATTTGTCTTAGTCACACCATATGCCTCGATTATAATTAATTGAAATTAATTATAATAGGCTACTAGAGACGAAGTAAAATACATTATCGTGTCGCGATTTTCGAAACCTGTTCTCAAGCAAGTAAAATGATATCAATCAAGGTAATTGCCGATAACACAAACGCGACAGTCGCGACGCATGTGTGAACTCGTATGTTTGACGTAAAAATTTCGCAAACATGAATGTATTCATGTTAAATTTTTGATATAAATTGAAAAAAAGTGAAACAAATCTAAATTATTAATACTATATAATTTAGAAAAATGCACTGAAAAAATCGACTTGCCTCAGGCGGGACTCCTGCCCTGGGGCCCGCCTGAGGCAACTCGAATTTTTTCAGTGCATTTTTCTAGTATTAATATTTACGCGTTTGTAAACGCAAAAATAAAATTATTCCACTATTTAATTTGCCAATTTTTGCGGCAGAAGTCTTTAGGTACGATATCTTAAGAGTTTTTTTGGAAGGTGTAGGTTGGTCGGTCCTCGAGCCCATAACGCGCTTCCATAGAGGATTTTGAGTCGTCAAGGTATTTTCCGCAAATGATTCTCACTTAGACATTTATTTTTCTGGCGAAAATAAAACCTAAACTCTACATTGCCGAGAGGGATCTCGTTAGTGTAGAGTTTAGGTTTTATTTTTAATTTTTAGGTTTTATTTTTACGAGAGGGATCTCGTCAATGTAGAGTTTAGGTTTTATTTGAAATTTTTAGGTTTTATTTTTACGAGAGGGATCTCCTCAATGTAGAGTTTAGGTTTTATTTTCGCCAGAAAAAGAAATTTCTGAGTGAATCATTCGCGGTAAATACCTCAACGACTCAAAATCCTCTATGGAAGCGCGTTATGGGCTCGAGGACCGACCAACCTACACCTTCCAAAAAAACTCTTAAGATATCGTACCTAAAGACTTCTGCCGCAAAAATTGGCAAATTTAATAGTGGAATAATTTTATTCTCATCCTCTATGGGGGCGCGTTATGGGCTCGAGGACCGACCCAGGGAAGACCTGAACAAATACCAAGGGAACAAATCAGTGTCTTATATCACGGGTGCAGACTTACACTACAATGATGGTAAGCAGCATACGACCCACCTGACGAGAAGCGGTTACCGTAACCCGCAGGTGCTTCCATCGTCATAGTGTTACTCGCACCATGACGGCATGTTCTCATAAACCTAGCAACGGTCTTCTGTATGGTAAGGTAGATACTATTCCAGCCATAGATATAGGAAACTATAGATCGGTAGTGCAAAAGAGAAAGAGCATACTAACGCATATATTAGAGCGAGATATATAGACGAGACCATTTCACGTACACGCAGGGGGCCTAAGGAGGCCTGTCAGTCACGTAGAAAAGACAGCAACTGTCAGACTGCAGTACTATTTTTCACACACATGCGCATTACGCACACATCAGTGTATTTTTTGTCTCACCCTAGTCGATTCATTGCCAATCTATAAACGTCTGTAATAATAAATCTATGATTACAACTTTATAAGTAGAGAATGCTGTTAACCATTAAGTCCGCCTTATGACAGGAATCAAAATTTACGATATTTTTTTTCAGTCTACTCTTATTTGTGTGTTTATTTGAGATGATAATTTTGCATGTAATATTGTTAGGTCACACAGAGAACTTTGTCAGGCCTTTCGAGGGTGACTATGACGCTGGAAGAGTTGCCTTGGCATTCTACTCCGGCCTCTTCGCCTTTGGAGGGTGGAACTACCTCAACTTCGTCACTGAAGAGCTACAAGATCCGTACAAGTAAGTTGTAACTTGTCTTTATACAGATTGGTCCAAGTAGTGACGTAAATTTTTTTTATACTTGGTTATATTGTTAATGCTTAGGTAAAACATTTTGTTTTACAACTAGATTTCAATAAGAGCACGTGTTCAGATTTTAAGATAATATTTCACTTTATACGAAAAATCTTACTGATATGTGGATGATGGATGTTTGGTTGGCTGGACAAAGGAATTTTGCTTGTCACTATTTAGACCAGGGTTTCTCAACCAGTGAGGCACGCCCCACTTGGGGGCGTAGAGTGAACCAATCGCATCTAACGGCTCCAGAATTAAACTGTATAAAGTATCAGTTCATATAAAATGATCTTCGCTGTGCACTGACTACTATGAAGCAAGGCATTCACCAGTTGGTTCGTAAAGTGCAGCCATATGCTCTCAATAATTGTAAGTTTTATTTTTCTTAATTGATAACCTCGTCTATTGAATAAAACTAAATACGCCAATATTTTCATCGCTTGTTTAATTTTCTTATTTTGACTCCCCATTTCGGCCTCTAGGGGGGCGTAGTATTTTAGCATAATGTTGGGTGAGGCGCATAGAGTAAAAGGTTGGGAACCCCTGATTTAGACCTTCCTGCTTATATTTAATAATCAAATTCAGATATCAAACACATATCTCATATGAGTTCTAGAATAGATTGCATTTTTTTTAATGCTCCGCAGGGAAGGTCTTGCCTTGATCTCGCCTGATGGTTAGTGACGATAAGATCGAAGATGAATTGACCTTCACCTGGAAACCTCAACCACAGAGGGACTGGTTATCTTACCATTAACTAGGCGGGAGGCGCACCCCATAATACAACACGGACAGTCGCTACCGGGTAAAAAATTCCACATTGGAATAAATGAAAAAGAATGGGGTTTTTACGGATATTTAAATGAATCTATTTTTTTTATGTTAAGTTTTGAACTAGACAATGTGTGAACAAAGTAATTAACTCTTTATTTAGTGTTTTATTTTTTAAATAAAACCACAGCCTAAAATGAAGCACTTTTTGCAGGTGGCATATTAAAAAGCCAAAACAGGACTCAAAACTTAGCATAAAAAAAAAAAAAAATAGATCGCTCAATATCGAAAGAACATAATGCATTGTTACTTTTAATAAGAATTGCAACATGTTTTAATTTTAATTTGTTTTTTTTTCGAAAAATCACTCAAAATATAACCTAAAAAATACATGCAATGCACACCAATTGACCGCTTTTCTTGGGAAGTTAGGTTAACATTATAAACACAAGTATTGTATACTAAATTATTTTAAATAAAATAAATTAACGTTAATTGCTGATGAAAATAAATAAATATTTCTTGCATTTATGAAATCTTCTTCTTCTTTTATTTAATGGCAATTATTCTTTTTAAGGAAACAACTATTTCTGCCTATCTCAAGTTTCAAAACACTTCTTGATATAGTGCCATTAACTTGTGGAGAATATTTAATTGGATGGTTTGAATCAACTTTGGGTTACCCATTCCAAAACGTAAGCACAGAAAAAAAGTAGAAACAGTATAAAATTATTATTGGTTTATGAACGCTTTCCGTGAAATATTCATGATCACTGATCACAGCTGATCACCGTGATCACCTGTATATTTAACTCTATGTTCATGATAACCGTTTATGAACCAAATAATAATTTATACCTAAACGCAAAAACTTATATTTATTTCCTTCAGCTAGTAAAGTTGGTTTTACCTAAGTTTAAAATAATTCAATACATATTAAGTGGGCGTTTATGATGTTTATAATTTAATTTCCCAAGTTTTTTTTAAAATTCTGATTTCGATTTTATTATTTGAAGTTTTAGAATGTTTCTCTCTACGATTACGTTACGAATCTTGCAAATATTTGTGCTTAGGACTCTTAGGCATCTTAATCAATCTCACAAATGAAATCGAAATTTAAACAAGAATAATAATACAATTTCTACTTCTAATTTCTAGAAAAAAGGCCATACAACTGCTTTTATGCTGTTAAAAGACATTTTTATCATCCTGTCTTGAAAATCGTAGCATAAATAAGCTTCATTGTATTTTACCACGTTGGCTGATACTTCCATAACAGTGTCTTTCTTAACTTGAAAGAATAAACGCTGACATTTTTATATGAACCAGGGTAAAAATGCTTTCTAAAATAGACAAGAAAGATTGCAAAGAAATAAAAGCTTATGTTACTTATTAAACATTATGGTGAAAAGATAAAGAAAAAAGCTTAGTTTTAATATTATTTTGTATGTACTCCACCAATATGTAATAAACTTTTTTATCTCGTGTGATTGACCACAGGTTAGTTTGATAAACATAATTTACTAATTGAGTTTTCAAGAAAACTTTTAACGGTTTGTTTTCCTTCATAACACAAAAATATCCCACTGCAGCCATTACTTTCAACTTTTGTAGTTCGAAAGACAATCCATCTTTCGAGCCTTGAAAGGATAACTCAAAAATTTTGGATCGATTTTCTTTCGAATTACAAAATCTATCTATAATTTTTGAGTCACCTTTCAAGGCTTGAAGGGATAAGTGTCTTGAATGGGAGATAGTGTACCCACGTTTTTGCTTTTCTTTCTCGATTGTCTTATAAAACACAAGGCTACAATGATATTTTAGTCATCTACAGTTAAATTCCCCGGATTGCTGACGTTTTATTTAGAGTGTAATATTTGTCTTGGTATAGTTACTTTTTTATTCCTCTATTTAAATAATGGTATGTACGTAACTCTTCAAAATAAAAGTCTACATTCAACGATCTCAATTCTAGGGTACGTATTATTAATCACTCTCCATTCTCTTTTGAAGAGGTTCCCATGAGAGCATATCAAACAGTACTTTCAGTCGTCGCCAATCAATAAATAGTCTAGCGGCAATGGTTTCTTTTAGTTCCATGTCCTTTTTTATTTATAAGCGGAAATCTTTGCTTTCGAGTTTGAAATCAACAAGTTTGTAAGTAATAAATCGTCTAATACGAAATGCTGCAACACGATTGTAGCTTAGGTAATCATCATCATTATCATCAACAGCTCATATAATGTCCCCACCGAGGGGCTCGAGCCTACCCCACATTAGGGGCGATTAGGCCTTAGTCAACCACGCTGGCCAAGTGCGGGTTGGTCGACTTCACACACAACCTAAGAATTTCTTCATTGGTGTGTGCAGGTTCCCTCACGATGTTTTCCTTCACCGTAAAAGCGTCGATTAAACGTACATATGAATTCAAAATTTGAAAACAAACACATTGGTACGTGGTGGGGATCGAACCGGTGCCTCCCGAGTAGGAGACGACGCTCTTACGCACTACGCCACCGACGCCACGTAGCTTAGCTAATAACGAACTTAATTTATTAGAATAATTTAAACAATTAGGCCCTTTATACACTGCTGCATTTAGCATCACTGTCGCTGCACACACGATAAACTCTGTGTATAAAAGTTGGCATCTGTTGGCATTAATACTATCGGGTTTGCATCGCTGCTAATATCAAATATATACCTATCTTCATGTTTCATGTTTGTTTTGTTGTAACAATTTTACCTCGTCGTTTTACTTCCGATAATTACACCATAAAACATGCGTTAGCTTATGACCGACCATGTAACTCAATTGCAAGAGAAGTCTATGAAATAGTGATGGCAAAATTGCGATTACGATATTTACGGTTTCCTTAACATGTTCCTGATAACATATTGACGAAAATATCCCATGTATCCCATAAGGCCCGCGAAAAAATCCTCTCATTATAAAAAATGCCAAGTGCTTGACGCAGACTATACGTGTGAAACACACACCATGTGCGAAATTAAGTTTTTCATCGGAAGTAGGTATAGTGAAGTGAGTGCTGTGAAAATAAATTCTAAGATTATGTGTTGTATTGTGATAAGTACATTAAGACTGCCCTCGTCTTAATACGGATGCATTAATAAGTAGTTATTAATGCACTTATTATTATTTATTAAACTTTAATATTTTTAAAATTTATATTGGATTATAAAATACCAGATGGAACTCCTTATAAACACGGATTTATTATAATCTATTTGCACACGGGATATTTGCATCAAAACATCAACAAAACATTATGGAATCGTAATGCTTATTTTCCTTTTGAATAGTTCGTCGTAGAGCACCTATATCGCTAGCAATTCCCGTTAGCACTCACCCTATTGAATGTTTTATTCATGACTGACTCTTACATAAAGATGGCCGGGACGACCATTCGGGGAAAAGTGGAAATGCGTCTTGGTATTTAATTAACGTTATATTAATAGTTATTATCTATTTTGGAGCAATGCCAGTGGCATTGAACGTTTTGGCTATGCAATATTATGAATTTCTTCCCTATTAACCCAAACATTCAATTTCATTATATTTAAAATTATATTCAAGGACATATGACAATTTATTGCTTGCAATTTACAACCGTATTCAATATAATAATTTGTCATGATAGAGTTATTATGATATATTTACAACAGTATTGAATACAATAATTTGAGTTAGTAGACGTAATTTTTCCATGACATATTGTGTTTATCTGGTGTTTGTTTGTTTAATAATACAAGGAAATATGTACCTACGAGAATTGAACTATTACTCAATAGTTTGTTTTTTACATACCTACGTATGGTGTGAAAAGTCCCGCGTGTATCGAATTTTACGTTTCGTAGCAGACTCGTGAATAATTCGACGTAGCCTTTTATTAACTAACTTTCAGAAAAATAAAGGATCGTTTACGTTTAAAAATGTTATCAAAGTTTTGAGTTTCTAATCACGGGTAAATTTTATTTATTTGAATCTACTCAGATAAATGAATGAAGCTGTAATTTTCTATAACGAGGAAACCTATTTTAAATTAAGCCATCCTAGTTTATAGTTTGCTTCGAAGTTGTTATAAACTTGATTCTCGTCTCAGTTCAGTGAACACCAAAATTAATTGCAGTGAAAATCCGATTTCACTGTAACTTACTTGGTTTAGTATTCGTACCATTATTCCTGAAGACATAGAAAAGATTTCAATAGCAATAATCTTTAGTAATTTAATAAATCACTTGATTAACTAAGAAATCACTCCAAAATGATTTTTACATGCAACTGGCGGTCCGCCCGTTTGTCCGTATATATATTTTTTTTGCATTAAAATATAGCCTATGTTACTCAATGAAAAAGTAGCACTTTAACTGTGAAAGATTTTTTAATATATTTTTTAATATATTACGAGTTGGCAAAGGACCACTGGAGTTAAGTGGTTACCCTCGCCTATAGACACTTGCAATATTAAGGGTGAATCACTTATCACTGCAAGAGCGTTGCAATCCTGGGGACTAAGATGATATGCCTTCCATGCCCAGTTATTCCATACCTTTCCCTTCAATTCGAAACACAGCGAACTGCTTCACGGTAGATATACGAAAGGTGGTGGGTTGCTACCCAGACAACCCTTTTTTTTTGTTGACGGGGAGGTCAAATGCATTTACGCAAAATGCATTTAGGCAAATGCATTAATAAAATATCTTATTTGCAGGAACTTACCTCGTGCTATATGGATAGCCATGCCTATGGTCACTATCATCTACGTCATGGTCAATATGGCTTATTTTGCGGTAGTCTCCAAGAGTGAAATGATGTCTAACGGAGCAGTTGCTGTGGTAAGAAATTGCATTCTCATTATTTTTCTCATTGCAAAAACAACGGTAGGTTCTTTTAACAGTAGGTTCTTTTAACAGTTATAGATAATGTGCAAATTTTCAAAGTTTTGGTACGTACCTATTATTTTGAAATCACTTTGTTTAACACAACCAATTATCACATAGATATTCCTAATATGTCAGTCAGTTCATTGTTACCACCTCTAGAGATTCCGGCATCTATAAATAAACTTTAAAAATAATTCTTTATCTCTTTCCAGAAGTAATAAGTGCTAATTAAATTTATTACTATCTACAATGATAATATAAAACATGATTTTGCGGTATTGATTAAATAAACATTTTGCTTGCGTTACTTAAATAAGTTTAAAATGTTTAATTGACCTTTATTGCCAACCCAGATAATAGTAACAATCATAGAAGTAAAATGATTATTATGTAAGTATTATTATAGTATTATATTATCTGTGGTATTATTAAGTATTTCGACGTAAGTAAATGAAAAATAGGTACTACTGAAAAAAACATAGTGAATGATCTATCCTAATTGCAAAAAATAGATGAATGTTGAATTTTTGTTATTATGATTGATAACATTGATAATTTATTTTTCTACTTCTTCGATGGCTTCACAGAAAAAAAATGTTTTAGTAGTTAGAACAAAAGTTTTGGTAATATTATGGAGTAGGTACTGATTTCAATGGAAGAGGAGGAACTTTCATACCATAACTACAAAATATCACCGTGGCCAAATTTTTTTAAAAGCATTTCTAACTGAAGCTACGAAGTGTCGATTTTCTATTGATCAGTAAGCTGCTCTGCTAATCTTTGCTTCAGTTGATTGATCAAAAAAATACAGGAAAAAATGTCACGCTTGCGGTGAACTGATAATAATGAGCTGATAATAATGTTTCTATTAATTCGCTTACTTTCAGATATTCGGTGATCGGTTATTTGCTGGCTGGAGATGGGTGATCCCAGTATTCGTGGCTTTATCCACGTTCGGCGGCGTCAACGGTGTCTTGTTCACCTCTGCTCGACTCTTCGCTACGGGGGCTCAGGAGGGGCATTTACCTGCATTCTTCTCTCTCTTCCACATCGACAAACAAACGCCGATACCATCTCTTATATTCACGGTCAGTGCCTAAATTACCCACATTGTTTTTAAAAGATTTTAAGTTCCTTAGATATTAATGGAGATACCTACTTCTTCCGAGATACCTAAGATTCCGATGGTTTCAAGTAGGTACTCCGTGAGAGGACCTACGAACCCAAGGAAGATAATTAAGTGTCGCATGTTACATTGCCTTTACCTTTTAGTATAAAAGTAGGTTGCGACGACATATTTACCCACAAATTTTGCTGATGCTGCTGTATTGAAAAGGTATTTGTATTAGAGATATAAAGCTGTATTAGAGATAATATAGAGTTGTAACGTGGGAATAAAATCTGAAGGTCTGGCAATGACTTAATTTTCAAATTTATTTGAAGCATATTATAATAACAGCCTGTAATAGGTACGCTTCGATATAAACTTATCTTACTTACCGATGTATTCTGTCTTTTCTAGTGCCTGTTCTCTCTCCTCATGTTGACAACGAGCAACGTGTTCGACCTCATCAACTACTTCTCCCAAACCCTCTGGCTGTCAGTAGGCGCGTCAGTGGTCGGCATGTTGTGGCTTCGGCATACAAAACCTGACCTTCCCCGACCTATAAAGGTGAACCTCGCCATACCTTTTCTGTTCCTGATTGCCATAGGGTTTCTAGTTATAATACCAGCTATAACACAACCAGCAGACACTGCCATTGGACTAGCAATTTTGTTGTCCGGTATACCTGTGTACTACCTCTGCGTAAGATGGAAGAATAAACCTGACAGCTATCACACCTTCTCCGGTTACATTCTACGGTTCCTTCAGAAGCTCTGCTCGTGTATCTACGTGGAGTCTCTAGAAAAAATGTCTAATTGAACTATACTTTACGCATACAATACTATTTATAGGACCAATATACGCTTAATTTGAGTGATAGAAGCATTTATCAGACAAGCTTATGTCACGCGGCTTCCATATAAAGAATAAAAAAGTGTATTATTCTCAATGATATCGTGATAGGTTAAGAAATGTTTACATATTTATTGGCTATAAAACTTCATGCATACGAGAGTTATCAAATATTGCACAATTAGTGTTTGTAACGAACAATTGACTGAATTAGTAGATTGAGTTTCATTTCACTTTGTCATGCGTCATGTCTAGTCCCTAATCATTTGAAAGGGGAACAATTTACAAGAAAACATGTAAATAGACTTATTATTTTTATACCATCTCATTAATATAATAATGATGGTTCCAAATTTAGAGAAAGCGTGTTCCATAATGGGGAGATCAAACTTTTTGCGTGGCTCAGGAAATTTCTACTTAAAGAAAATATTTCTTCTTTCATATTTTTGTAAAATTTTAAGTTGCTAATTCATACATTCATATTAATGTTGATTAATGGTGATTGTATACACTGAAGCTATTTTTCTAGGGAACTCAATTTCAACTTTTGCAGTCCCTTTGTAATTTTATTTTTCGCACAGCAGCAAGTTTCTTTTTAGCTTTTGGTGACGTTTGATATTATCCGAATGAAGCTTCGTAAAACAAAAGCTCTCCGAGAACTTGAACATTAATTAAGTACGTACCTTTTTCTTTCGATGGAAAATCCTTAACGGACCGTACCGCACTGTGGGCTAGACAGTGCGACGTGAGTGGGACTCTCCCGGGGATTCCCGGGAATACACACTAAAAACCATCAGTACCCTCACAGCCCTTTGTGGGGACGTTTCGGGAACGGCGCAAAGTGTACGCCTCGTCTCCGAAAAGTCTCCGGGCTGCCCGACCTAATAGCAGGCCGGGCTGCACCATAGGGTACTAGGGCAAACAAAATATTAAACTTCTTTGGGTATATAAATAAGTAAGTACCTACATAAGATGTCCGCAAAGATGTGCGCATTAAATTATCGGGAACCGTCTGTCAAGTATGAAGTTTGACAAGACTCTCACTTTAATATTAAAATTTATTACTTTGAACTATGACTGAGTTTATCAGAAACATAACGACGTTAATAAATATAAATATGGGACACAGTAAGACTTATTGTTACATACTTCTATAAAATAACTAGATTTACTTAATAAACATTTGTCATGCCACTAATTCAATCAAATGAGTATTTTAGATAGTAATAAAATAATGCTTCTTGTTATTATAATCTCCTCTTTTATAACTTAATAGTACATTATTGCAAAGGCCGCGAAATAGGCAATTGCAGGTCGAGTATGAATTTGAAGGCCTTACCTTTGTCGCTAAATATAACCTTTGTCGCTAAATATATTTTTGCCTTTGAATCCGGTCAATTGTCGTTTAAATCTGGTAAAGTACAATCAATCTCCATTTCACTCTCTGAACCGTCGGAACTCATTTTAATTATTAATTTTATAAATATAATAAGTAAATAGCAAATCAAGACGAATTTTCAGCTTTGCCGCCAATTTATCACCAAGACAAACGCATGATGGCTATACAGCCACGTGAACGCAATTTGTAATAAGCAAAGAGACTTTAGTATGCCAAGATTGATAAAATAGATCCAATCAAAGAGTATTTAGTAACTCCAGCACGCCGTTTCATACAACATTGCTGGAGAGTTGTAGTGTTCCAAATTCAAAAAACGCTCCAGCAATGGATTTGGTTTTCTTTGTCCGTAAATTCGATACTTCGCGTGTTCTTTTTTCGAAAATAATGACAATATTTTCTTATGTTTGAGAAAAAGTTATTTTATGCCTTTATTTCCTAAGTTGTACCTAATCAGGTAGATTTTATTGCTATATCGTTTTACTTAATTTTTTAATGTTAGTACCAAACGAAGTGGGGAAAACTGTTTTTATTGAATATTTGAAATACTTAGGTAGGTACATGTTTTGTAAATGCATTTTGAATTATTATTGTAAATATTATAACTATGCATACATATTTTGCGTGTTGTATTCAAATGATAAGAAATATTTGTTTTAAAAATAGAATAAAAAGTATTTCTATTTTGCACAGCTCATTAAAAATATTATAAAAGCTCTCTTTAGTATATTAAATTTAAATAATTAAGTATTTATTTTAGATTTAAATTATTATTTACCGTCAGTGGCGTAGCGTGGGGGGGGCAGGGGGGGCGGCCCGCCCCGGGCGGCACATTTGAGGGGGCGGCAAAATTTCACAATAATTAAAAAAAATTTAAACCATTTCATATTTTTATTGCAACTACAAATTCGGACCAATTGAAAAGAGTATGGAATTTTTCTGTAACGAATTCCCTTTCTTTGAATGATATTTTGTAGCAACTGCTGGCAACACCGTCTATTCTGACTTGCGGCGATTCGCCGTAGTTTATTTTGTGTTCACGAGGAATATTTTGTGCTTTAATTGTTTATCAGCGATAATGACTTTGACTATTAAAAGAAAGTTTTATGCATAGATCATTTAATGATTAGGCAAACCCGTTATTAGAAAGAGATAAATTTATATACCCCATGAGTTACTTAATGATTGTTGCTTAGCGCTCATTGGCGAGAGCGCGCACCGATACCGATAACAGAGGATATACATACGCGCACTTTATGTTAATTACAGTCAAATTGAATAACATAATGAAATTTAAATTGTTTTTAAGACAAAAGAAAAATACACTGCTAAAATCGACCTGTCCCAGGCAGAAATTGAACCCAGCATCCTCCGCAATCCGGGCGGCTGCGTTAACCACTAGGAACGCTACCATGATACTGCTTTCGCCGTCGAAATTTGTCAGTGCTTGGTGCTTATGTTTTTATGGTAATTTTTTTTCTTCAAATCATTGAAATTTGCACTTCAAAAATCCGAACGAAATATTTTTGCAAACGTCCAGTTAAGATGAATCTACCTTATAGTGTGGAATAATTTTTTGCGTTTACAAACGCGTAAATATTTTTGAGGCCGGAAAAATACACTGAAAAAAATCAACCTGCCCTTTTTTCGGACAGGCGGAGGAGGGGTTTCTAGTGTTAAAAATATTTACGCGTTTGAAAACCCAAAAAAAAATGTTCCATATGAAATTGTATATAATAGGTTGGGGAAAAAGTTTCTTCGCATTTTTTAAGAAAATTCAAAACATTTTTTAATATAGTTTATTTACATTTAACTAAAGTATGTAGGTACCATTTTGTTCGATAACTTTTTGCCATCTTGTAGGTAGGGACATGATCCCATTGCTATAGAAATTTTGGGACTTCTGGTCAAAATACCGCGACAAGTGGTTTTGGCAGTCCTCTCGTGATGTTAACCTGACACTGCCTAAAGAATTCTGAAGAGACCGAAACAGGTGGAAATCTGAAGGTGCAAGGTCAGGACTATACAGCGGATGCATTAACACCTCCCAGCCAAACTCTCTTAATTTTTGCTAAGTGGCTAAAGATGTGTGAGGTCTAGCGTTATCGTGATGAAAAACCACACCCCTTCTGTTGATTAATTCTGGCCGCTTTCTCTCAACTTCTTGCTTTAATCTCATCAGTTGTTCGCAGTAGAGTTCAGAATCGATGGTCCTGCCTGGTGGTAACAGCTCATAATGAATAATGCCCTTCCAATCCCACCACACACACAGCATCACCTTGTTGCGAGTTAACCCGGGTTTCGCCACAGTCTGTGAAGCCTGACCGGCCTTTGACCACGACCTTTTTCGCACGTTCTTGTCGTACGTGATCCACTTTTCATCACCAGTTATCAGCTTCTTCAAAAATGGTTCGGTTTTATTACGTCGTAATAAAGAATCACAAATGAGTACACGGTTCATTAGGTTTCTTTCAGTGAGCTCGTGAGGTACCCAAATGTCGAGCTTTTTTGTGTACCCAGTTTTTTTCAAATGCGCCAAAACTGTTTTGTGGTCAATTCCCAGTTCTTCAGCTACGTCGTAACTACTAACATGCCGATCTTGCTCCACTTTTTAAAAATGGCATCCATTTTATCTGTAATAGGGCGACCAGAGTGACGTGCATCTTTGACATCAAAATTTCCGGATTGAAAACGCTTAAACCAAATTTGTGCTACTTTCACAGACACTGCACTAGGTCCATAAACATCGCAAATTTTTTTCGCGGCTTGCGTTGCATTTTTACCTTTTTTGTAGTAAAATTTTAAAATGTATCGAATTTCTTCATTAGATTCACTCATCTTGGCGGTACGAAAAACAAATGAAAATCACACATTTTCCTAATTTGAATTTGGAATTATGTTCTTTAAAATTTAAACTTTCAATGATACCAAAACCAGCCAGATACAAATAGTATAGCCAAAGAGATTTTATTACAAGTTTATACATACTATAATGCGAAAAGACTTTTTCCCCAACCTAATATTTGTCAAATAAAATGACACCTTTTCATGTCTCTAACAGTGATAATGTACCTAATTTGTACACTTTTTAACAACACAGGAAGGCATTTTTTTCGAGCGATCACACACTTAAAGCGTTGCAATGAAGTGCAGTCGTCCAGCCGAAATGCGAGAGCGTTCCCGATTCTTTTTTCATTAGTTCCAAACAGAATGTAAATCCGGCAATTACCCGACTTTTTCGTTGCCATTTTCGAGCGAGTGCAACGCATCTATACTTTTTGAACTTCTTAGTGTGTAATGCATAGTATACATTAAATTGAAATACCTAAATAAGAGGGCGGCAAAATTATCTTCCGCCCCGGGCGGCCGATACCCACGCTACGCCACTGTTTACCGTCTAATTTGTTTACAATTACGTTTAACTCCCGACGCAAAAAGAGGTGTTATAGAGAAGTATCGGGAGTATTCTAAGATAACTGAAGAATATCGAGTATATTTATAAATTATACAGGGTGTCTGAGAAGACATAGACAACATTTTAAAAAGATCGTGTTTAACTGGTCAGCAGATTAACCTAACTTAAACCTACCTAAATCCAGAATGAGCGACTAAAAATCCTTTAATGAGCGAGTAACCGCCGATTAGTCGCCCATTTAGTATTTTTAGTCGCTCATTCTGGAATTTTTAGTTGCTCGGTTTATTATTTCCCCTTTTAAAATAAGACTCTACTCATGATTCACATGCTTACCTCAAATATGAGGCAAAACAATTGACTTAAAAATTGCTCTGCCATACATTTTGGTTGGTGTTGCACCTTCGTAAGGGACAGCTGAGTTTTAGGTCAAATGATTTGCCTCATTAGTGGGTAACCACTATGAATCTTCAGTAAAGTCTTATTTTAAAAGTTCATGTTAAACCGTTTGAAGATATTTTTTTTTATTTGTTATTTTAACACTTTATCGGTACCTATTTAGATATGAATAATGAATATTGTCATTTTAACTTTCTCGTATACGTAGTAAGTATAGAGGAAGTGTTGCAATCGTCAAAAAATTCAACCTCAAGATTTTGACGGATTTACACGTTTGGACCTCCCTGAGTCCAAAAGTACCATTGTTGCAATTATGTCTATGTGTCTGTGCGTTAGCACGATAACTCGACTATGGCCTATGATTTAACTTATTGCAACCAAATTTAAATACGAGAAAGTCAAAGGGAGACCACTCCTGATAAGGCTAACGGTAAGTGTCCAATGTTTTCAATAAATTTTCATTCTTTATCTAAGACCATATTCCATAAACTATTCTATTCTTAATTAATGGCGTCGCGTCAAATGTTACTCATGTGGTCGCGTCGCATTAAACGTACGCATTTTGCCAATGTCAAGTGAAAATGTAACTAAAGTAACAAAAATTGTACGGTTGATTTGGGCTAACAATGGAGTCTCTCAACACGTGTTTTAACAACAAGAACTCGGGAGAAACTCCGTATTCCATAAACACATACTTGAAGAAATTTGACAGTTTGTCTGTAGCACATACTAGTATATTAAGTAATTTATATTAATGATCTTTAATACATATTAAGTAAATTATTGTAACTGATTATGTATTATTCATTAATTTTAATATAATAATAATAAGTAAAATATATAACTTTTAAATACTTATACATTCCGTTTTGGAAAACGTTTTAAGTAAAGTACCTTTACCATATTATATGAATATTTTTATGAATTTTGTATTGTATTGGTGTTTTTCACAATATTTTTATAAAAATATATTGTTAGAACATGTTACGCATAGATATCTGTAAAATTATTTAAATGTTTTTAAAGCCACTCTACCTGAACTTTGTAAAGTAATAGAATTAAAATAGGGGATCATTCACTTCGGCCGAACCGTTTTCAAAAATTATGGAAATGTAAACAGTGGCGCCTATGACGCCCTTTGGTATGTAGCCTGTAGCGCCCTTTTGTACTGGCCGGTGCCCAAAGGTAAAGCCGCCCCTGTACGCACCCTATATGGTTAGGCACTCGCTGCGTGCGATGCGCTCCCTCCGTTACGGAGCGTTACAGTGGAGGCTCTATGTATCGGCGCCCCTTAACACCCGGCGCCCGGGTGCACCGCACCCCTTGCACCCCCCGGTAAAGACGGCCCTACTTCTTACAATTCTGGGTCTTTCAAATGAGACGTGAAGTAATCACAAAACTTGTTTGTGTTCGTCATCTCTATAATCTTATGGCAGATATCATTTCCTCTTAATTGTTATGTTTGCTCAACCTAATCCTTCTGCAGTGTTAAAAGTCTAAAAGTTACAGTAATGACTTAGATCACCCGGTGAGCTGTAGAAACGGCAACTTAAACTGCCTTTCCTTAACAGACAACTCTATCAATTACTGTATGGATTATTGTTGAATATATTTATCAACGAAATCACTTACTTACCTACATTTGTTTTTCATCTTTGTAATATGTATTTATATTTTATTAAAATTGATTATAGGACTACGGACAAAAAAACAATTGCTCGTGGTCCTACCAGTAGAACAACTCAGTAGGACCACGGGCACTAAATCATTCTTTATATGCTGCGGCCGCACACATCGCGATGTCACGAATATTCGCGTTATCGCGATGTGTCTAGCCAAGTATTCGCGAATACTTCGGCACTTCGTGCGAAGTCGGAAGGGCATCGCGCCGTTGTCGGTAAACACATCAAAGCGTTTTTATCGCGATGTCCTTCGCTTGCGTGGTTACACTTCGTGGTCTTCAGTCGGCGCACAGACATCGTGCGTATCGGACGTATTGGTTTAAATTACTTTTCTACCATGGATTGGAATAACGACAGGATTTTAAAACTTATTAGCAATTAGGAGTGTGAGTCAATATTGTTTAGCCTTGCTTTTTTCTCAAACAATAATTCCTGACAGAATAAAATATAATTGCCCTAAAATATAGGCCGACCGCGGCGTCCATTTTGTTTTTTGCGTAACATCGCGATCACATCTCGACAGACTTTACAGCGCGCAATGTGTGGCCATGCACATTCGCGGTAGGCCGAAGGCGAAGATTATCGCACGAATGTTATCGCGATGTGTGCGGCCGTAGCATTATAGGATTATCATTATACATTTCCCTAAATTATTTACTAATTTCTCCCTTGTATTTACCTATCCGCTTTGTTCTCTTACTAGTATATTGTTTAACTTTTTTTGCGTAGGTAGAGACCCTGCGCACTTCGTACCGCCTAACAGTCGATTCTTTAATTTTTTTTAATACTTATTCTGCTATTCTTTACTCCGTGTCCAGAATAGCAGAAAAAATTAATGTTATCTAATAAGTCAACAATTACATTAAGTTTTTATATATTTTTTTTTCAATTTTTCTTTCCGTAAGAACCTTCCTTACTTCCGTACTTTAACCGTACTTCAAGGAATATTATAAAAAAAATAATTAGCGAAATCGGTTCAGCTGCTCTCGAGATTTGCGCTTAGCAGCACATTCAGCGATTCATTTTTATATTTTAGAAGATTATAGATATATTTTTGCAATTTAGCTGACCAGCTAGAACCAGGGCCTGCGTAGACAAAGTAACAAATTTAAAGAAACGATAAAGAAGTTCGATAAGAAGAAAATAATAATATTCCTTAATTCGTTTATATCTAACTAAATAATTAATTTCCTTGGAAGTTAATTATTGGGTTAGATATAAAAAGCACTCCCAAAAGTGCAGGATACTTTCTTACCTATACTTTTTAGACCAATATTTTGCAATGTATCTAAGAACATTAAACTATCTAATTTAAAAATCTATGGACACATCATACCTAAAGATCATGTTTAGGTAGGAGGGTACTATGTTTTATACGACATATTAAATTATATATTAATATGATATCTACAAATACCTTTAAATAAATATGTAAGTATTCAAATGAAAATATACGATATCTGTTTGAATGCGCTGTGTTTCATTTACTTGATTACGGCATTGTTAATGTGATCTTATTTAGGTACGTGTT
This sequence comes from Elophila nymphaeata, assembly GCA_955850985.1. Lineage (NCBI taxonomy): Eukaryota > Metazoa > Arthropoda > Insecta > Lepidoptera > Crambidae > Elophila > Elophila nymphaeata. Next base: position 19,447,633 of record OY039068.1, read on the forward strand.
TCTTGCCTACTGCGTGGTTTGATCGATCACGCCACAAGGATCAATAGGAAAATAGAAAATCGAAATATAATAATTATATCCATAATTATACTGTGCGGTTTCATCTCTTCAGTCAAAACTTTTTGAATCAGAGTTACTTTATCTTCACGGAAACATTTTGTTATTTTTTGGAAATAATCACAACGCGTAGTTTTACTGATGCAAGGCACACGCGTCGCAATTTATGCGACCTATTCTTGCATTAGAAAACCCCTAAGGTACCTACAATAATCAGCGCAACGTATTGTAACCATTGTGACTATGCACGCACGTTACGCACACACAACTCGTTACTTCTGTGACTCTTTTGGTGTGTATACCGCTATGCGAAATCTACTATTACTACGTAAGGATCGAATATCAAACAAAAAAACTCCTTAGTTAAAAAAATATGAAATTTCCCCTGGTATGTCTATTTCTCTGTGATGAAAATATTGACAATAAATGCCAGATTGACAAATTTTATTGTTCAATGTTCTACAACCGAAATAAGCCCTATCACCTTTTATCACAATGCAATTTATAAAATGCATTCCTTTAAAAAATAACGCAATAGGGGTACGACACCTTAGAACGCACATGCCTCTTTTCGGAAGCAGGTGGTTTCCTGATGCCGAATTTGTGGAACAGTTCAACTCACCAGTCATGTATCCTGTACCAGAGACTGAAAAATATTACAAAATGATATACACATCTAAAGTCAATCCTGTAGAACGTAAATTGAAGAACATGTGGATTAACTTTGGACCGCAACATCCCGCAGCTCATGGAGTTCTTCGTTTGATTTTAGAATTGGATGGTGAAACCGTTGTAAGAGCAGATCCTCACGTGGGATTTTTACATAGAGCTACTGAGAAATTGATGGAAAACAAACATTATAACCAAAGCTTACCTTACATGGACCGTCTCGACTATGTATCTACATTAGCTAACGAACAATGCTTTGCACTTGCTGTAGAAAATTTGCTCAATATCGAGGTGCCACCTCGAGCGAAAGCTATTCGTGTTCTCTGTAGCGAACTTTGCAGAATTGCCAACCACTTACTCAATATATCTGGAACAATACTTGATGCTGGTGGTATAACACCCTTTTTTTGGATGTGCGAAGAAAGAGAAAAATTATATGAACTTTTCGAAAGGCTTTGTGGTGCTCGTGTTCATTGCGCGTATATAAGGCCGGGAGGAGTCTCGCAGGACATTCCTATAGGATTTTTAGATGACGTTTACGAAGTATGCATGAAAATGGGAGAGCGCTGCGATGAGACCGAGGACGTTGCTACAACTAATAGGTTATACTATGCAAGAACTGCGGGTATAGGGCAAATCTCAGCTCACGAGGCGATCAGTCTTGGATTTACAGGTCCCATGTTGAGGTGCACTGGTGTTAAATGGGATTTAAGAACTGCTTTTCCCTATGACGGCTACGACTTATATGATTTCGATGTGCCAGTTGGCACTTTTGGGGACAGTTACGATCGTCACTTACTTCGTTTGGCAGAATTGCGTGAATCTTTGAGAATTGTTAATCAAGTCATAGACACTATGCCGGAAGGGGAAATCAAGACGGATAATTCTAAGATTTGTCTTCCGTCGAGGCAGGAGATGAAAACTTCAATGGAATCATTAATTCATCATTTCAAACTGTGTACGGAAGGTTACCCAGTTCCACCTGGAGCCACGTACACAGCTGTGGAATGCCCGAAGGGTGAATTGGGTTTATACATGGTAGCTGATGGGACCTCGAAACCTTACAGAGTACATATCAGACCATGTTCTTATACGCATCTTATGGGTCTCGCAAGATTATGTCCGAAGCTCATGCTAGCTGATGTAGCAGTACTTATTGCAACAATTGATGTAGTTTTTGGCGACGTAGATCGTTGAATGCTTGAAATTACAATGGTAATGTTATTAATGTAATTTACGATATAAATAAATTTTGATTTCACCGTCATTGTTATAGTTACTAGACGCCGTCGTGGTGGAGTGGTCAGTACTGCTGCCTACACATCGGGCGGTCCGAAATGGAAAATCCGGTAAACTAAAAAAAAAAACAAAAAGTTATGTATATTCAAGATGAAAATTTAAATCTTAGATATTTTGGGTTGGGTATAAGCAAATTATTTTTTTCATTTATTATTATGATCTTTAGCTGCATGAAACCATTATAATTGATAAGGTTCAAAGAAGTCTAAAACATAAATAATAAAATTTAATTAAACACTTTGCAAGTTTAAAGAGTAAAAGGACACTATGAACCAGTATTTTTTTATAAATCCTCCGACCTCATTATAATACTCACGATAAATACTCACGGTCGAATCCTCGTTCATAGGAAGGCTGAGTGTCGCGATCAGCGGCCGTACTACATAAACATGGTTCTAGTTGCGCGCGTCTTAAGGACTGCGAAGCGATGAAAGTTAAGCACAGCCGCAAAGGAGATCGGTCAAATCGCTGAGTAACGTATTCACTTGACTTTATCGGAAGCTGAAGTGGCGGAAATGCATGCCCACAGGGCATACACTTGTCACAAGTTAAACGCCGGCTTGACCTATCTCCTTGTATTATTAAATCTGTGGTGATATCCATATTTTTACCTAAACAAGAAAGAAGAAAAAATATTTCCAAATATATGGCTGCATGTGATACTTCCTTTTGAACAGGAACAATTTAAAACAAGAAATTGTCACTGTCATTGTCAGTGTTTGTGATCTGAGTGTTGGGATGCTCGATATTAGAAAAACATCAATGTTGATATCGATATCATAATTGAAAGCCCAACATCGATACTCGATATTTATCACGAACCGAACATTGATGTTGGGTAACATCGATGATTTTTGCACTGATAATTAACAACAAAATAAAATACAGTAAAATAAAAAAAGAGAACAAATTATTGCATATTTCAATATTCTTTATCAACTGATTGAAGGAAAAATTTTGATAAAGAAGAAGCTTTTAGTCTGTTGTTTTCTTGAATAAAGAGAAGAGCCAGCTTTTGAAAAGTCTTTCGGATGCCGTTGATTTCGCGATAGTACTTAAATATTTCACCGCTATTTTTTTAATTTTTGATCGATGATCGATTCCGTTAACATCGATGTTACAATATTTTTCGTATAGTATCATCGATGCTAGAATATCGATGTTTTTGCTATCAATATCGATGATCATTATCGATGATACATTGATGTTGGGTAACATCGATGATTTTTGCACTGATAATTAACAACAAAATAAAATACAGTAAAATAAAAAAAAGAGAACAAATTATTGCATATTTCAATATTCTTTATCAACTGATTGAAGAAAAAATTTTGATAAAGAAGAAGCTTTTAGTCTGTTGTTTTCTTGAATAAAGAGAAGAGCCAGCTTTTGAAGTCTTTCGGATGCCGTTGATTTCGCGATAGTACTTAAATATTTCACCGCTATTTTTTTAATTTTTAACGATGATCGATTCCGTTAACATCGATGTTACAATATTTTTCGTATAGTATCATCGATGCTAGAATATCGATGTTTTTGCTATCAATATCGATGATCATCGATCATCGATGAATATCGAACATCCCTATAGGATTGTTTTTTTTTCCACAATCACAACAAAATATTTGCTTTGTGTTTTGGTAGCTGTAGCTGGTCAATTGTTTGTATAATTTCTCTCTAACAAATTGCCTTTATACACTTTTTTCTTAAAGTGTTATCGATTTATAAAACTAATAATGTTGAAGTTCGAAATAGTGTCATCTAGGACTGTTGATGGCGTTGAGAGTGAGAAAAAGTTTGTTGCATATATGTTACAAGTGAGACAAGACAATAAAGAATCATCAGTTTATGATCCAGATCCTGCAAATGTGGAAAGAAGGTATACGCACTTTTTAGATCTGTATAATGGCTTGAAGAAAGAGCATCCAGCGTTATTGAGCAGCTTGACATTTCCAAGAAAGGTAAGTCCAATTTCCTATTCCTTCTGTAAACAAACGCCTATTTTAACAAACGCCTAAGATTTAAATTCTAATGTTGAGTTACATTGGATTTGCATGCATTTTACAATCGATAAAATTGTACAAACAATATTAGCAAGCAAAGTCTAAAAAAACTAGTCACAAAAAAAATAGTCAGAAAGCCAGTAAGTATGATTAATCATTTCCTTTGTATAGTATTAGTCATTATTTCTATTAAGTCAACAAAATTTATGTTCAATAAAGTGTGTACTATCAATGCTCATAATGTATTTTATGACTTAAAATTTCAGATGGTGGTTGGAAATTTTGAACCAAATTTAATATCAAATAGATGTACAGCATTTGAGTCACTCCTTAGTCTCATAGCAAATGAATCACGCCTACGGGACTCCCCTGCAGCTATTATTTTCTTCCAGGATATTGAATTAAATGAAGCAAAAAGACTTATTGAGGAGAAAAAGTTTGACCAAGCTTTATCTGTATTGGAAACTAGTTTTAGACTCTTGAATAAGGTAAGCCAATAGCATTGTTTATTTGCATTACATACATACATATAATCACACTAACAATCCCAAAAGGGGTTGAGCAGAGCTTTAAGTAACATTCGGTTACACACAAAGCTACATCTGGCAGCATGAGTCAGACAGTACCCCAAAATAGTGAAAGGTCGCCAGCCTATCGCCTACACGCACCAAACCAAAAATAAATTAGAATCCTTCAGTAAAAAAAAAATAAACATACAAAGCCAAAAACCAGGGCATATGTTATACTCAAAATAATCTCAGTAGTAAAAAAACTGAAATATTAATTTGTCAGATGAAAAATTACTTAAATAATCTCATAATTCGTAGATGTATGAAATAGGTACTAGTGATAAGTTAATAGGAAATTAATATCTACAATACATTTAATTGTTGTAACTAAATAGTCTTCCAAAACGATTACATTAGTTGATTAGAAAGAAATATAGTATACAATAAAGGTGGAGTTAAATTAGCTCATTTTATGTATCCTATATTGTTGTGATGAGATTGTCTACTGCCTACATTAGCTTGGAAGAAGATTTTATTTTATTATGATTGGATTATATTTGCAATGAATTTTCTTAAATATGTATATAATAATTATGTTTAAACCCGGACTGCTGAGCTATGTAGAGTGACAGTATCTCAGTGACATCTGCTGGCTGTTGGCTTTTATTTATTGGTGCACTGAAAGTATACATAGTTGTTTTATTCTTCTTCTCTTTAATCAAATGGCGTTCGCGACACTTAAAGATTACGCATTTCGCCAATGTCAAGTGAAAATGTACTTAATAGTTACAGACAATTGTACGGTACATTTAGGTTAAACATGGAGTCTCTCAACACGTGTTTTTACAACAAGAACTTGGGAGAAATTCTATAATTGCTTTAAGGTTTGTTGACCCTTATATGTAGGCTGGCAACCTGTCACTATTGGAGGCACTGCATGCCTCATATTGCAAAATTAGGTTATATGTTTAATTAAATGTTACCTAAAGCTCTTCTCAACCGGCCCCTTTTGGGATTACGAGCATGTATGTATAATTATGTTTGGTTAAAATGATAAGATCTCCAAATAGGGCAACTACTTGGAGTGCTACACCTTTTCCTGTACATGTAGGTGCATTTTCAGTTTGTTTTAATTTCTGAACCAAATCTCTACAAATTCTTTACTGAGTGCATACATCATTTATATGTGTGGTGTCAAATATACAGCACAAGACCTAATGATGCATAAGTCGTACTAAGTCTTTAAATGTAATGATATTATGATATAGCAGTGAGATTATCATTTTTAATTTTATTAAGTATATATATTTTTTACTGCAGATCATATATTATTTGAATAAAATTCTAAAAGGCACACAATGACTGAAATGGATTCATTTGTAACAGATTACTTTCAGAATGTGCATTAAATGAATGAATGAAACGACTTACTAGTTGTATAAAGACAAAATATTATTTTGATATTTTACAGGTATACACAGATAGGTCTCGAGTTGTGTTGGGTGCTCTTTGTCGTATTGTAGCATGTGCAGAGTCCAGTGGGGGTGCTTTAGCCGGCCCTGTTGAGAGGTGGGCACAGCTAGCCTTGAGAAGATATGAGGCTGTCAGTGATTCGGACCTATTGATTATATACATACCTCTACTACATGCGTGTATTTCAATTTGGTTAGTATTTTATTATTATCAATACATGTAAAAACTATTTTTTCATCCATTTAATATCATTTAGTTCCTTTAATATTGTACTGCCAATGTTTACCCTTTTCAAATTAAGCTTCTCCGCCGCACTAGGACACAATGTAATTTCTCCTGTTTTGATGTAGGTAATGTTTACCTGGAGTTCTTGATTTGTAGGTAATGTTGCTAAACATTACCTACAAAGCAAGAACTCCAGGTTCAAGGCCTGGTACGAGCAAATATATAGAAACTTATAAGTTTTTATATTTTATGGAATATTATTTATTTAAAATATTCAGTAAGTTTGCCAGTTATACAATGATATAAATTTGACTAGAGTTAACTAGCAAAATTATATAACTATTATCACCAGAGCTCCATGGGATAGGGAAGGGAACTAGGGTTGGCAGCGCGCGAGTGTCACGTCAGTATTGCAATTTTCTATAAAGGCGGGTCCAGATATGATCATTTGCCCGATCCGATCAGCGTATCAAGCCCCGTATCAAGTTGTGGATGCCTCGATTTGCTTCGTATGACAACCGCATGAAACCGACATGACACGGGACGGGCCGTATCATAGCGGCGTATCGAGATCGCGTATCATGATACGCGTTTCATGATACACGTATCATCACCCGTCCACATATGCGATCATGATACGCGTCGGCAATACGGATACGCTGATCGGATCGGGCAAATGATACATATCTGGACCCGGCTTAAGCTACTGGCTGCTTACTACCAGGCAGGAAATATGCTTGTCTGCCACCCACTTAATATACAATATAAATAAATCAATCAATCATCAACAGAAAAAATCAAGATTGTGATTCTGAAGATCTTGATTTATTTCTGTGATATGTACTATCTATTTGATTTTAAGTAAACACTTTAATGTGTTACACTTACTGTTACCAAGGTTCACATATCTATTTGTACGTAATCTACATTCATAATCTCATTATTATTATTAATTGTGAGAACAGAACTCTGTTTGTCTACTTTTATTTACCATATTTATCACGCACAATCATGTAATATCGTATACATACAAGTTTGTATGCGAGTTATCATTTCCAATGGTAAATATATTGAAAATAATTATCAAATTTATTATTTCAGGGAAACTTTGGGGCGCGATAAAGCAAAATTAGTTGAAGAGTTAAATGATCTCCGCAAAAAAGGTATGAAGGTAGATTCTTCTCCCAAACTAATGGAGGCAGTAGACAATCTCATCACAACAACATAATATATTCAGAATGAGCTAAATTTTACCACTTATATTGTATAGGCACTATATTTTTTTCTAATCAAGTAATGTAATCATTTATTATGTAACACTTTTTAGTTACAACAAAAATGTATTGTAGATATTAATTTCTTACTAACTTATCACTTGTGCCTATTTTATACATCTACGAATTATGAGATTATTTAAGAAATTTTTCATCTGATAAATTTATATTTCAACTTGTGATAAAGAAAAAGTGACTACATTTTTTTTAATTATTAGTACCTATCTTTAGGAAATAATGAACCCATAGGTCTTAATCTCGTATTCTCTATTACCTTTGCTAATGACTAGGTATACAATACATAAACTGTTTGCCTTGTAGTGATAAATGCTGTTTCAATACAGATAGTAGATAGGTAGGTGCCTACTAATTGTTACTAAGTCATTAAAATTAACAAACATTGCTTTGCAAGTAACTATACTTGAAATAAAAATCGATAAAGAATGTAAACAAACCAAATGTAACTTTCTTGCTCATCACTCATACAAAAATGACAGTGATTTGTTTAAGTACCTATACTTTAGGTTTGTCAATTCAATGATATTCAAAAAATAAGCATAAAATGAAATAAACTTTGTTACTTAAGTACGTCATTTCAAAATCTTTGATATTTAAGTTTGTTCAACTTTATAAGGCAAAGAAAAAAAAAAACAAACTACAGTGTTTACCTCGTTACGCAGTAGTAAAGTTAAATATTAGGTCTATTCTGCTATTACCTTATAAAGGTTTACTAATAAATAGATTCTTAAGGCGAAAACTTTATTCAGTGTATGGGATGTGGTATTTAGCCCATGTCAAAAAGTTTACGGTAAATTGTACAGTAGAATGAGTTCAAAATGGAGTCTACAAAACGTGTTATTATAACAAGAACACGATGAAACTCCAGATACAATGTCACTTGAGTGCTAAGTAACTAACTGTCATATTTCTTCAATAGACTTTGAATTCTATGATCATGGGATAGGGTTTAAAAAATTGAAGAAACTTGATAGTTTAGTAATATTTTAATATCTACCAATTACTATCTGCAATACATTAATTTACATTTTAAAAGTACCTACATAGGTAATCTATTAAAATTTTCTTAGTTATCCATTATACACGTTTTAATTGTAAATCATGTAGAACACAGTTTATCTCATTAGCTCTAAGTTTAATTATAATAATTATTAAATTATATGTCACAATATTTACTTAAGTAAGTATAAAGAAATCTATTGTTACGAGATATATTTTTTTTAAGAAATTTGCTTTACATTATTGTAACGGGTTAATTTGATATTCGTTAGTTCACAGATTTAATTTATATTCTATTATGTTATTTTTATCTCGAATTATATTTAAATGTAAGCCAGGCATAATAATTTACAGATTATATTATAGTTTTAAGGTTTTCCTGTCTGTGTATGTTATGAAGATATATTATCTTAATATATCTAAAATACTGTCGCTAATTTATAAAATACTGCGCAGCTTTATGTATAGAAATATTGTCAATTCATTAAAAAGTGAGAAGAATTAGGCTACGAATATTATCGCATAGCTACATGCAAAACTATTTATTATTATGACAAATTAACTTTTCATAAAAATAAATTTATAAAGGAATAATGTACTCAGTTAATAAATTGTACAAGATATCTGCATTGAATCTCGGTCTTTAAGTCAAATCTTATTATGGAAATTTGACGGTCGAGGACGCTTAGGCATAATTATTTAAATTGTGGTGATCTCGTCGAAATAGAAAAATCTCAAAGAATACAGCAGTGCAACAACAAGTTGTCGATGGACAAACGTATCTGTCATTTTCTCTTTCAGAATATCTTTTAATTATTAATTAGATTTTTGTCGAATATGTCGAATTTTACTGTCAAATTGTACTCGCACTGCTGTTTCAAGATATTATACAGCAGTGCGTGCACATAACTATCGACATACATCGTTTCAGTTGAATTATATAGTAGTCACAATTTTTTTATTAAAAAAATACATAAGAAAATATCCCTTAGCTATTTCATAGGGAGATATTCTGCGAAAATATGATTCATAATGTCGTGCATAATAAAATAACTCGCTTAATATTGTCTTGATAATTTTTAAAAATATTTTGATGATTTGCAGTATAATAGATAACTAGGAACTTGTATAAATTGCGAATTTAAAAATATTGTTTTTACTAATGACTAAATAGGTAACATTCTCGTGCTGCTACAATATGTTGTAAAAATGATAGTTTATATATATAATGCCTAATATAATCAATATTAATTTTATGCTCTTTAATATTTTGTAAGAAATAAAGGTCAAAGCGCAGTGTCTCGCAGACAAAACTGTAAAAAGTAATGAACTATACATAATGCGGTTTTCTGCTAAAGCTTGTCGATATTGAATGTATCGTGCCACTGAACAGAGCTTGGAACTGTTGATAAATTCTTGAAAGTATAAAATAACTGTATACTTCCTAAAACTGCAGGGGTTTGTGGGACTCAGTGGTAAAGTTGCTCCCACTATCCACTAAACATCTTCTCCGGGCATCCTGCCAAAGCACACTACGACGGAGACTCGGGATCGCGAACTTTCACCAGTTTCACTTGGAAGTCATCTGTGTCCACCCTTTCGGTGCATCGTTCAATTGCGTCCAATGGACCGCCAGTCTTGGAGACCGGCCTCCACAGAGCACAAGGCTCCGCTGGCCCTGAAAAAGGCCTTTTCCTGTACTCCCACAGTGGTGCCAAGGGTGGCTTGCATATTAGCACTGAGTCAGCGCAGTTTAAGCCATCTATCCCCCTACTTAATGAGCTTAGCCACCCGGAACTCTGGCACCAAAGGGTCCGACTGTGAGGTGTAAGGCAGCAGGCGCTAGCTTTGACAGGGCGGTGTTGACCCCTATGAGATCAATTACCACTACAGAAAACCAAACCAAAGGTCACATACTCGCATCCATCCGCCACTTCTGAGAGCAGAGGCGTGTCGAACGACATGCAGTTCCGCTCGTGGCGGCCTGCCAACCTATTTGCCGGCCAACCCACGACCTAAAGGTCCACTGGCCCTGAAAAGGGCTACACTCTTATTGATTGTTGATGTTTTTAACTGACTTCAAAAATCTGTGAAAAAATCAAGCTTCTAAGTAAACGCAAAAGAAAGATACCTACTGTCGTTTATGCCGCTAAAAAATACAAATTTGTACGGAACTCTCGATGGGCGAGTCCGACTCGCACTTGTCCGGTTTTTTTTTACTCTTGTGTTACTCAATTCATAATTAACAGTAAATGAATTTGTATTATATGCGTTCCCTGATTATTATATTATATAGCCTATTATATTTTGTGCGCAGGAATGTTATATATTTTAATATTGTTTGCAGCTAGGTATTAATTACCTATAGTGAGAATTTATTTAATATTTTAATTAGGTAACTGTAACAATAATGTAAATTTCTTAAAAAGAAATCAGTATCTGTAAATTGGAGTGATATGTAACTTGAAGTATTTTCTTTAACCAAAGTTTTAAATTATACCCACTCATAAATCATTATTGAGAAAATATTTTATATACCTACCTAACATTATTAAAATTATTAATCAACGTATATTTTATTTTGTCATGTAATTAATTATAGGATAAGTTTTTATTATTTTATATACATACATACATATAGTGCAAATTACTTTAAAAACTATATTCGTACTGCTGCTATTGTAGTGTAGACATAATAGAATCACCTTACTAACAGGAAATAAAAATATTGATATTATTCTTAAGGTGACTGATATTTTATACATTTGGAGCCATCTAGCCAATAAAATATTATATTTGCGATACTGGCCTTTGATTTTATTCTGATTTTATTCAACATCCTATGGTAGTATCTTAGGGCAGATCACATTAGTCTGAGTTTTCCCTAATTAATTAATTGTTTGTGGTCGCACCGCACTACTCCGAAACGGCTCGACTGTTTTTTATGAATTTTTGTTTTAGTAGGTTCATACCTACTAACACAAAAATTCATAAAAAAATTAAATTCATAAAAATAGGGCTTAAGTAGGTATATTTCATACCGCTAAAAACAAAACGTCACCAACGCGTGGCGCCCGCGCGCACCGTTGTCTCTGCGTGGCCTGCAGCAACGTGCGTTTGGTTCGGACCCTGGGTACACCTCAGTGGCGGCGTAGGCTAGATGCAATGAAAAATGTAGCATTCTGTAATTGTAATTTGTCACCCCTTTGGTGCTGTCATTGGCACCCGGGGCGGACCACCCCCTACGCCCCCCTTACGCCGCCACTGATACAGTAATTATTTATCTTCCATCTGTCTATTAAACTTTAAGATTTTTCGAGGCACACCAACTAATGACCACGGTACACCAGTGTGCCGCGGCACACACTTTGCGGAACACTGCTCTAGCCCATGTAGCGGCCGTGTGCAATCATTACCCGAGCGCCCCCTTGGGCGACATAGCACTCCCCAAGATTTTAAAAATTATGGAAAGACAAAAAGTGGCGTCAATACCCTTTGTATAGCCGGTGCCCATAGGTAAGCCGCCTCTGGGGTCCACGTCCGGAAGCCTCCTTGTGGCGGCCCCTGGTAACGAGGTGGGGAAACTTTCTCGGCGGGTGTGTGGCTTTTGATGTCAAGTGTCCCTTGGCATTCGAAGTCACATGCCATCGTCGAGTTGTTTTTGTTTTCCCACCACGGCTAGTTCCGGACGGCCCTTTTTAAGGCCACGACTGCGCCTGGCGTCCCCCGGGTGCGGTTCGATGGCTGCTCCCGGTGTCCTCGTCAGGAGGACGCGCCAGATCGAGCAGCTGTAGGTGAGGAGGCGGCCAGCGGCCCACAGGAGCTGGCGTTAGTCGGTAGCCCCTGTGGGCAGCGTTGGGACGGTAACTGTGTAGTTGCGCTCACGTGCGCAGATCCCGAGCCGTTCCGCAATAGCGCACTGGAGGTCAGGCCGGGGAGGATGTTTAGTGGGTATGGAGGGAACGCCTTTATCTCGAGTCCCACATATCCCCTGCAGTTGGCACCACCCCGCAGGGTGACAAAAAAAAAGGTAAAGCCGCCTCTGTACTTACTCGCCCACTACGTTTATAAAGGGTGAGGCACTCACTGCGTCCGCAGCGTTATAGTGCAGGCTCTATGTGTCGCGAGCGGCTCTCGGCACCCCCTATTAACCCGGCGCCCGGGTGCACCGCACCCTCCGCACTAGAAGTCTTTCGGGATACTATTGTTCAAGGACTAATGGTAAGGTACTTGACTTGTGCCATTATCTTTTAAGTTTTCTTCCGTTTCAACCGCCTGCATGGTCAATTTGACCACCATCGGTAGTAGATTCAGAGGCATCTGTTCCGATCCTCAGCGGAATATGCACAAAACGCACGGTTTGGTTGGTGGTATTGTAAAAGACGTATCTATAACGCAATTAAAATATTACCATACAAATTGTGTCTACTTTTGGCAAACGTGATTAGCGCCCCAGTAACTAAAAATACTAAAATAGGTAGTGACTTTTTAACACGCTTAAAAAGTTTCACCTGTAGGTATGTTTGTTTGTATGTATGTAACTAACTCGTTTGGGCTCGATTTTGACCCTTTTTAAACTTTCAGATTTCATTTAAACTTTACAGACTTATCAAAGACCGATGACATTACAATAATTCGATAAGAATGTCCCATATCCTGAAGAATCGCCAGAACTAATGAATGTTTGGAATGTTAGTTCAGCTATACGTCACTAGATGGCGTTATTTTAAAGTTGGCGGGCGTTGGGCGTTAAGATTTTTTTTTAATAATATAAGTACTTTCATCGGTGGTTATTTCGCACTAAAAAGTGGATAGTAAAATAATAGTTTAAAAAACTAAAAAAACACGCTTGAAAAATAACTTTAGTATAGAAACTAGGTACCGAAAAGTATAATTTTTATTTAGAGAAAAGCGTGGGGTGCTCAATTTAATTGTACCGATCGAATATTTTCAAGGAGCACCCCCAAATGGTAGTATTAAGATGTTTAAAAAAAATAAAAAAAATATCTAAATGTACTTTTCGTTCGTTTCTATACTAAAAAGTTATTTTTCACTTTTTAGTTCAATATTTTACAATAAAAAAACTCGTGTTCGAGCTCTTTGGGGGAAGTAACCCTACCACTTTTTCGAGAAACAGAATGCTTGAAAGGATTGCTGAACGGGTTGGATGGATTTCAGCGCAGCTTGTCTGTCCTTCTAAGGCCGCAGCCATTCGGAACACCGGTCCTCGAGGGAGTCTCTCTGCTCAAGGCGGCCCACCAGCCTATCGACCGGCCAAACAACGACCTGAAGTCCCGAAGGCCCTGTAGGTAATAGTCTCTCCTGTGTCTCTCCGGCTTCAACCCAACCGTCTGTCTTGTCCGGGGCGCGAGAAGGGGCCTTGAAGGAGGGGTGTTTACAATCAAAGTTGGCGCCGTTACTGGGTAAGTACTAAATGGAAGCATTCTCTAACTGTACGTTGTCACCCCTTTTGGTCCTGTCGTCGTCCCCGTAGGGGTCCACGGGTCCCCCCCCCCCTAACGTCGCCACTGCTTGCACCACACGTTGCCCAAGGTGAACTTGGAGGAGGACTCGGAAGAGAGCACACCCGCAGAAAAACCCCCCAAAAAAGTCTCCACTCACTGTTTATTTTATTTTTTATTTTATTTTATTTGGGATAACAAACAGTTATACAATTTAGCTTACAATGATATGACTTAAAACTAACGTATTTACTTATTATATAACCAGCAACGTTATCCTTAGATTACATTACATATATACTTAAGTCGACGCAATGAATGCCAAAAATCTACAATCTAATTTAATTAACTAGACAGACAGTTAGTTAAAATAAAAATTTGACAAGAACAAATTCATCATGGACCAAACTAAATAGAGAGACAAAACAAAAATATAACTCAAATTTTGCATAGGTACCTACTCGTACCTACATACCTACCTACCCATGGATGAATATAAGCAAGTTGATACATTTCGATCAATATTCCTAACACAATGTAGTTTAGTGATCCGTAGCTGTTTCATTATAAAAAGTAATCAATTTAGGAAATTGATCAGGCAATTTGCCCTTCATAAAAGTAAATGATTTCGGTTTCAATTATGTCATGTAATGGCCGCTATCGAGTCATGTGGCTAATGTTCTCAGGGTATATTCTCTCATGATATTAAGGACAATATACCTACCTACCACTCAATTTAATAACATTTTACGATCACTGAAAATTAAAAAGTGTAAAATCAGTGGCTCTGCAAAACTACATAGGTATCAGATAGGTACACAAAATTTTGAATATTAATAAAATGAGATTCCTTGTGTGTTCTTTTGTCATTTGGTTGTGTGTGCATTTAAGGAATGTACCTAAGATGCTGCAAAATTAAAGCATCCATGGGTGTAGTAGGTACCTACCATAATCCTAGAACCGTACCCATCATAAACTTTCAGTAACAGTATCCAGGGGTACTGGAGTACCCCAGTAAATGAATTTTTTTTCCTTATCATAAGCATTTATCAATAATCAGTTCTGATTCTGAAGGGGCTGGAACATCAGATGACCGGTTTTTTCCCAAAATATACCTCCAATTCTCACATGGATATGCATAGGCAAAGGGTATTGGATCACCTTACTCGCATTTTGCCACGGCCACGAATGCTAAGCGGGTGGATGGCTGCGTCAAACCGTCCGTCAGGCGGGAGCCTGACGGACGGTTTGACGCAGCCATCCACCCTGTACAAATACGCGGTAGCGCAAAGAACTCCATTGTGAAATAAAACAGTAATCGCAAATTTTCAAATACTTTATTGATTTGTACCCTAGGGTCAGTGAATGCATATCCTAGGGTACGATTCTAGGGTTAACTATGCCAACAAAATTAAGTCCCAATAAAAGAAATTATGAATCAAGTTCAAATTATGAATTCATATGTACGTTTAATCGACGCTTTTACGGTGAAGGAAAACATCGTGAGGAAACCTGCACACACCTATGAAGAAATTCTTAGGTTGTGTATGAAGGCGACCAACCCGCACTTGGCCAGCATGGTTGACTAAGGCCTAATCGGTACTAATGTGGGGTAGGCTCGAGCCCCTCGGTGGGGACATTATATATGGGCTGTTGATGATGTAAAGCAAGGTTTGTAGGTACTGTACCACAGTAGCTAGTACTAATAGGTAAACCTCACTCAGTCATTCGCCATCTCAAGACAATGTGGAAGCGGATATTTCGGAAGACCCGAGACATAGACCACATAATACCCTAGTTATATAAATTCTATTTGGTTAACATGGTAGATGGCTCCTTAAATGTCTGGTAACATCAGTCTGGTATGTACCTATAATAGAAAAACATGAAATACCTACATAAGAAAACGTATCAAAGCGGTGCAATGCAATGGGCATTTTCCGCTAATTTGACACTTATTTGCAAGGCAATTTTAAAATTACAGTGCGCTGATATATAGGTACCTGCTGTCATTTAAAGTACCTAAGTGCCTAGCTATTTGCGATGAACAGGGAACGCATCACTGTTGACTCAGTGGGGGCTGGCACGCAAAGCCGCAACCCTCAAATCAGCTAATTGAATCGCGTGGCTTGTCTCCTTAGACTGGGGTGCCTGTGGGACTTCTTGCGATCCAGCTTTAACTTGGCTTGTTAATTCCGCGAGGAAATGTTTAGTGGCACGCAATATCTTGTTTACTGATTTTTCAATTAAGTATTGCGGTCGGTAATTGGTAAAGAAAATAGGATTGATGTACCGAAGAAAAATCATTTGTATATATTTATTAGATAGTTGGGTTATTAGATAATAATAATAATAAAAGCCTTTATTCACAGACCATCAGTCATATCTTAAACTAGCTGTGCCCGCGCGACTTCGTCCGCGTGGATTTCCCGTTTTTGCAACATTTTTCATTGATGCTCAACTCCTATTAGTCGTAGAGTGATGTTAAAGGAGGTATATAAGCCTATATCAAGGTTTCCTAAACTGTGCGTCGCGATGCCCTGGGGTGTCGCGGTTCTATCCCGGGGGCGGGCGTCGTGAGACGATCCACATAGAATGGCTGTCTAGCTAGCTTAGCGAGCTAGTCGAACGAAAATAAATGTAGACAAAGAAATGTAAGTCGCGATTTCTAAACTTGAACCCGGTTTTGAGATGCTCTGTTTTTAAAATAAGAAAATACACTGAAAAAAATCGACCGTCCAGCGCGGGCGAAAAAATCGAATAAGCATCTTTACGCTACCGGGACATTGCTTTCGCCGTCGAAATTTGTCGGTGCTACTTTATGTTTTTATGGTAATTTTTTTTTCAGTCTTTCTAATTTTTAAATATTTGCGCATTCGTTAACGCCTAATAATTCCAAAAAAGCTATGTTTTTGTAGGTATGTACTTAACTTGGCTGTTACTATAACAGGGGGAGGGCTCGTAAAAATTGGAAAATTCCTAAGGGCGTCACTATGAAAATAAGTTTGGGACGCTCTGGCCTATAGTGTTCCTCGATAAACAGACAATCATAGAATTTTTCAATTTGAATCAGTAGTTCCCCTTTGTAGGATTCTGTACCCAAAGGGTAAAACGGGATCCTATTACTAAGACTCCGCTGTCCGGCTGTTCTGGTGCCGCTGTAACAACAAATACTAATAAATAGAATAAAATAAATATTGAAGGGGTTCCCATAAAATAAGCGTGACTTTTTTTGGTCGATTTTGATAACGGCAACAGATAGACGCTTGAAGTATTCACAGAATATTTAGTTATATTATTCACTTTTAAAATAAGTAATTAAATCAAAATGAAATGAATATTTAAGGGGGCTCAACAACAAACGTGTTTTATTTCTCGGTCTTATTTACGATAACAGGTAGAAACTTGAAATACTAACATAATATTTAATTAAATTTCAAATAATTTTTGGAGATTTTTGATAAAATCTATGGCACGGAACCCTTCGTTCGCGCGTTCGATTCCTTCTAGGCGGTTATTTTTTGCAGGCTATCTTTAATGACCTTCTTGAAGTCACCAGGGCTTTTAGTAAAGGAGAGGACCTCGATGGGTCCTCAAGCTTTAAGGTCGAATCACTCCAAAGAGGATTCCTGACCGGTGAGCATCTCCCTCGGAGGTGTCTCTGAACCTATTAGTCTCTAATGCGTCCGAATCTGACAGGATCAGTAGTTCCTAAGATAAGCGCGTTCAACTAAACAAAAAAACAACTCAGTATAGATGCGTGCGTAGTACTTGATCATTATTTAGCTGCGGAGTTATGTTAAAACTGTAATATCTCTGAAGATATTCATTGAAATCTAATGATGTAAAGAACAATTTTGTACAAAATTAAATACTTGTGATGAATAAAGTATAAATTTTGATAAGGAATAATATGATTTTTACAAAAATACCTTCGCATCTAATGCATTATTTTAAAACAAATTTTATTAACTAAAATAGGTCATAGCGAGTCAACCTTAAGAGATAGATAAATGCTGTCTGGAACTTTTTTTTAGAACTTTTAAAGGAAAATAATTCCGTCGTACATGATTTTTGCGTAACTTTAACCGTTTACCCAGCGCACGCAACAAAAGCTCTGAAAATCAAAATTTATTATTTTCCGTTTATTTAAAAGTATGATATCTCTTAAGATATTCATTGAAATCAAATGAAGTCATCAACAATTTTGTTCAAAATTAAATGCTTGTGATAAATAATGTATTTATTTTGATAAGGAATAATATCATGCATACAAAAACACCATCGCAGACTTAGATCGCAGATAAAGCATTATTTTAAAACAAATTTGATTACCAAAAAGAAAGATTATAGTGAGCTAACCATAAAAGATAAACATATGCTATCGCGGACTTTTTTTTAGAAAATTTAATGGAGAATAATTCTGTCATACATAATTTTCCCGTAACTTTAACCGTTTACGCAGCGCACGCAGGGAAAGCTTTGAAAAGAAATATTTTTCTCCCGTTTTTGCAACATTCTTCATTAATGCTCAGCTCTTATTGGACGTACCTTGATGTTATATAGCCTATAGCCTTCCTAGATAAATGGACTATCCAACGGAAAAAGAATTTTTCAATTTAAGTCAGTAGTTGCTGATATCTTAGGGTTCAACCAAACAAACAAACAAACAAACAAACTCTTCAGCTTTATTATTGGTATAGAAGAAGATATAGATGGTAGGTTAATGTAGCAATCCGGGGACGCCTTGGTGAAATTGCGCACGTATAGTGCGTCGATCCCAAAGCGCCCCCATGAGGGCTTAGGAGGGTACCGGTGGGGTTTAGCAGGTAGTACTGGCGCTGTTCCGCGTCAGTGATCCCTACATACGTCGCACGCCTAGCCAGCGTGCGGTATGGCCAGTAAATTGGTTGTAAATTGGTAACCCATCGTCAAAAAAAAAAAAAGGTTAATGTAGCAATACTCGTTTGAAATTAATTTGAAAATATTAATATGCATAAATGTTTCAGCAACCATTTTTATGTTCAGGGTGTCTTCCGTCCTAGGCCTCCCCTAGTTTCCTCCACTCAACTCTGTCCCGAGATGACCTTCTCCATCCTTTTGGTAGATCGTTTCCCATCTTTTGGTTGGACGTCTTTTTTGTCTTTTTCTATTTCTAGGATACCACTCCATGACATCTTTCGTCCATTTTTCTTTCATCGTTCTCATGATGTGACCACTGACCAGTCCAGTTCCATTTAAGATTCCTTATTTTTTGGAAAATATGCAGCACTTGGTTATTAGATAGCCTACCTTTAATGTGAATGAGTAAAATTGAAATATAATAAATCGCTGTAGGATATCGCAAATAAATGTATAATAAGAGGTGGCATTCTTGATCTCTTCTTTTAGAACCCAGTCAACCTAATGATACAAATCTGTTTTGACAGAAAAATTCAATTGAAGATTCTAATGGAAATCTAGTTCTGTTAAAAGATTTGATTTATCATCCACGTAAAGGAGAAAAGTGCAAGGAAGTTCTTAAGACGCAACTTTGTTTAAGCGCGCCCTGTAACCGCCATAAATCAGCCGTTCAGAATTTACGAGGGCCCTCCGCAAATCGGTTTATATTTTCGATAAATAAAATTGGCGCGGGTTTTGCGAGGTAAGCAGAGGCCGTTAGGAGAGCGTCGTGCCACCAGCTGCTGCGAGCACATAAACCCGACTACCCTCGCGTTTTCTTGCTGACAATTTTTTCCTGCTCCGGTCATTACGCAGCTGGGCCCGAGACAAAACGGCGAATCGTTTAAGCCCTCTCCGGAGACCGTCCAATTTTATTGTGTGTACCTACTCGAAATTGATATGCCGCGCGAGTGGCGACCGAATGCCGCCTCTATGTGACGGACGCTTCGGCTCGCCCATTTGCTGCCTCGCGGGTTTTAGCCGTAAACTTATACAAAAGTTGATATTGCCATCTTATTTTATATTCTACTAAAATTTATTTGCTATACGCATATTTTTCTTTAGTGTCATCGAATACCTATGGTATCAATAAGCTTGAGAGTGTAAAATTACAAGGTATTATACGTGTGGTCTACGCCGAACGCCAATTAGGAAACTTTCCACGAACATTACACACGTTCGATATAATACTAATGAGGTGATATTGGGATTTATGAGCGGTGTTCCGTCCACTTAGTTGGCATTGGTGCGTTGTGCTGCTCTGTCACGTTTTGCATACAAAACTGTGCAAGACATTTACTAGTTAGCTATCAATCAAGTAATATTATGGGGTCTGGAGTAGCTACATAGGTACCTAAGACCGGCATAGAGTATTTTGTGCTAAGTGGTTCCTTATCCTTATTATAATTGTTGATTTAATACCGTGGGTAATACAAACGGACACCTGGTCTTTCTTCTAAAACTGTATTCTGCTTTGATATTTATAATACTATCAGATATTAACTCGCTCCATTCGCTACTTTTTTTGGAATAGTGTTATCTCCTCCTTTTTGGAAAACCTGATGTAAACAGGAACTAAGAGAGCAATGAATGAATGTAGTAAGAAATTTCCTTTTGTAGTCTGTATTCATAGTCTTACAATCTCGTTACGAATCTTCGTACAGTCAGCTGTCCCTAGGTTAGTGTGCTGCTCTCAGTGTATTTTATGGTATGGTTGGAAAATCAACCACTGACTCTCTATCTTCCCCGGCAACTCCTCATACAGCTACTATCTCTGGGTCTCTAACCCCGTACTGACAACCCTCATGACTGAATTAATATGGGATATAATTAAACTACCTGATTAAAAACGTTCCTTGAAAGAAGATTTTTTTTTAATCACCTTTTTTAGGCATTTTATAAAAAAAATCTGTCTTTAAATAAATTCCGTAAGTCATTGCATAAAAGGCATCTTTACTTAATTTTTCGTTAGGGTGGTGGTCTAAACAATGTCAGGTTATACCAGTGGTGAGTGTTAGAAAACAGGAAAAAACTAAGTATACTGTGGTAGATCCACACTCAAAGTTTCATGCAATCATTTGCTTTTTTATATGCGGTAGAGAGTTCTAGAAAAGGACTAACTAATCATGTCTCCTAATTAATAACACCAGCCCGCCTAGCATGACCACCGAAACACGATATGATATCGCCATTTATCGCGTTGAACTGTCAAAAATTATTGGATATAACCACCAACTTGAAATTTTATCGAAACTGCGAACATGTTTAAGGCTTATAAATGGTCGCAGATTCGTTAAATTTTGAAGATTGCGGTTATATTCCAATAATTTTTGACAGTTCAACGCGATAAATGGCGATATCATATCGTGTTTCGGTGGTCATGCTAGGCGGGCTGAAGCAGATGTATTTGATCATCAAATGCTAAAATTTTATCGTAGCTTAATAGAGAGTGACTTTAGTGTGACCTCACTATTATATAGGAAAATTACATACATTACGCTCATAATTCCAAAAGGGGTTGAGCCATAGATTTACAATAGTAATGGGTTGAACAAAGCAGAGCAAAGTCTTAGCAGTTGGTTAAAATGGAACTTTATTATTGAACTGAAATACAAGTCTTATTATAAATTAAAAATGATGTTAATGTTAATGTTAATTAATGTTTGCAGTGCCCCCACGAGGTATCACAGGAACTACAGCCTATGTATAAGACCCTTGTGAATGTTATGTGATACCAAGTGTGATACGCAATAAAGATATTTGATTTGATTTGATTTAAAATTACCACGGAGTTCTTAAATCAATTCAGAACATAGACCACATTTCTAAAATCCTGACGTTTTCTAGTCAACGTCTTGCTAAGTGACAGTGCGATAAAAATGTAGAGACACTGTGTAGAGCACAATAATTTCTACCAGTTCAAATGCCTAGCGACAAATCCGAGTGTGATGTGACGGTGGTGGTGGTTGCAATAGTTGTGTTTGCGCTGCCACTGACATTACTTATTCCAGACTTCTCCATTTGGAATGCGATACCAAAGTTCCGTGTCACTAGATACCATATTTTGAGCCAAAACTTGACCTGGCCTCAGATAAATGCTGCACTTGTCCTTTTGTTGACTCTACTGTTTTGCTTTTACCTCGAAATTCGAAAGCGCAAGTAAGATCATTCACACTTTATTATTATTTAATGACTATTATATTTACATTCATAAGATGTCGTCATTGTGGAGTGGTCTGTAATTTTATCTACACATAAAGCGGTTCGGAGTCGAATGCTGTTAGAGAGAAAATTATTGTGTGATGGATGTTTGTTCACGAGTCATAGTTGTTTATATTTAAATTTAAGCGTTTATAGAAGACTGAACTAATTTATTACGAACGTTTGTCCGTTATCTAGTATCCCTAACAAAAGCTCTATAAGATCCTTTATTTGAGCTAGCTAATTACGTTACAGTGGAAATAAATTGCTGTTATAATTATTATACTTTTATAATTTAATGTATTCTTCTTATTGTGTGGTTGATTTGGTACAAAATAACTTAGTATCAAACTTTTACAAGGAGCCATTCTGACCTCAAAAGTGGCTCGTCGTTTACTTTCTCTTTCTGCTCTACATGATGTTTATTAGATGCTTTCAACTTTTTACAGATTAGACGATATGGTACAAAAAGTCCTTAAGATTAGTCAAGTTACCGACACCACCATGGAAGTGGAGGGAGAACGGCAAGCGACCGCCATGAAGATGTGCGTGCAATTACTGGACACATCTGCTGAGCATTACGAGAACCTGATGCTCCTGCGAAACGAGCTGCGGAAGAGAGAGAAGACGACGAATCAAATGCCACCTGTAATTGAGCTAAGTTGCTCAGATTGTTAATTTTCTTTTTTTTGTAGTGATATTATTTACTGTCTTTGGTGAGATTTTTTATTACACACATTTATTAAAATTAAGTAATTCAGTTTCAATTGGTGGTATGGAAGTAGAGGATGAACTTTCCTACACGCCAGGTGTCTCCCGTCTTTTCGTCTAGTCTCTGCAGCGTTCGATTCAACAGGGTAGGCCGTTTCTGACGACACGCATGAAGCTACTGCTCGATGTATGCGTGGTTAAAGGATTTTTGAAGTATATCTTCAGCTAAGGTAAAGTAATTCAGGCAAGGCAAATAAATTAGTTGAATTTATTTCGAACAACGGAGAGGATTCGGTTCTATTAAAGAGTAAGGCTGATATTCATATTAAAGACCGGATCAATTAGGCTAATTATAATTGACGAATAGATGATTTAAATACCATCAAAAACCTTCTCACTTTTTGATACCTATTTCGAGACTCAAGACTTAAGTATTTTTGTTATAACGTCGTTTTCAGTATCGGTAATATCTCAGTGTTTTGACGGTTCTGGAAAAGCTTATTTCTGTCTTTGACCCTATCGTTATTACTAGGCGAGATAAGGTCAAAGAGTTTTTCTGTGAAGGAAAAATAATTATGGTTTCCTCGCTTCTTCTTTTAAAGAATAGAGTTGTTACGAGTATAAGCATTCATTTACTTCAAAGAACTTAAATCTGAAACAGAAAAGAGAGCTGGCTAAGAAATTGCACTGCAGTGTAGGTATTTATATTCCAGACTGTACTAAGAGTGTTCATTACTGTGGATGCCCGACTCCTTTGGGGCGCAGTCGTGGCGAAAAAACCAATCTGGAGTTGGCAATTATAGCGAATGACCCAATTAGAGCGCGCCCGCCGGTGCGCTTGCGGTGCGGGACTTTTCACCTCCTTGGATTTTGCAGCGGTTGATGAGACTTTTACTGCGATACAACGATGATACGAATGTTACTATCTAGGAAGACAATTATCTTTTATTTAAGAATGGCTATGGGTTAGTCGAGGTAAAGCACAGCGGATTAGCCGCTTGAATTTGGAGCCTCCAAACTGGGGTAGTAGCTCAACTCAAAGTCAAACTCAAAATGTCTTTATTCATATATATATATTTTATTGTCTACTGCAGATTGTCTCTGATGACATTTTCTGCGTCACCGGGTTTTTAAGAAGGCGAAGACCTTGGAGGGTCCTCAAGCCTGTAGGTCGAACGTTCCTATGGGATTTCTGGGCGACCGAGCACCCCCACCATGGGGAGTCTCTCGACCGCCTAGCGTCCCTAGGGGTTCCTTATCGGAAGGGAGCGACATGCCCGAGGGTGTCTCTAAAGGCTCGGACTTCGGCTCGGGCACATCGCGTCGTGGCGGAGGCGGGGAGAAGCGCCCCGGTACATATCTGTACCGGGTATAGCGCGTCGTGTGTAGTAGTCCAGTCAACAAGTTCAAAAACGTGAAAAATAGAGATAAAGCTCCTAAAAATATGAGCAATAGCTCATTGGATTCGGAACGACCTCTAGAAAAATGAGTTTTGAGGATTTTACTGCACGTAAAAAATTGCAATTGTTATTAACAAAATAAGATGAAAAAAAAGAGGTATTTACGTTTTTGTTAATAACTCATAAACTATTAATATTTAAGATATTGGGAAAAAAGGTCCTTAAAGAGGAGGAAATTTCCAAAAAAAAGTCCCAGCTCCCGGAACTCTACCTCTATTATTTATAACTTTAATTTAACGCTGAAAATAGGGCTCCGCGCAGCCATTACGGCATGGGCGCACTGCCGTTAAAGACAGTTTCTTACATAAAATTATTTTTAATAGTAACAAATATGAATTTAAAAATTTAAAAAAATTATGGTGTCATCCAGATACTTGAAAGAATATATTCCCGTTGGAAAAAAAAATTTAAATTAATTTTTCAAAAAGTTATGCAATTGTTAATTAACGAATTTTTTTCCTATCTCCGTTTTCATAAATGACGACATAAAAATTTAAATAATAAACCTATAATTTTTTGGCTCTGTGGAGCTCTTCTTATATATATACTTAACAAGATCCCGCGATAAAAGTTTATTAAAGTTAATTATTTTGTTTATAACAATTTTTTAAAGTTAACAAAAAATGAAAAGTCTAAGAAATGTTATTAAAAAATTTTTTTTAAACAAATGTTATATTATTGCTGCTTTATTATCCAACAATGGCATTAAGTAACATCGGAAAAATTTTTTTTACATCATTTGTTAAGAAATTGTTTATAAACAAATAGACAAGTTTAATATTTAAAGAAATTTTTTTTTACCATTATGTTGTCTTGGCTAAATAATGATTTTTAAAAAAAAAATTTTTCTTAAATAAATTTTTTTATTGTTTATAATCGTTTTTTTTATATTTCGATTGTTTAAATAATTAGTTAAGGAATGATTTTCTCTTTAAAAATCATAATTGGCATTTCTTCATAGGTAAATAGAAAAAAATTTTTTTTTTATCAATAATTTCATTGTTTGTTAACTTAACAATTTGTTATAAACAAATTCTAATTACCGTTATATTTTTTTTCTAGAGCTAAAAAAAATAACAAAAACAGCCATATATATCAAAATACTAAAAAAAAAATTTTCTATTTTTTATAACGCTTTTAAATATTACACGATTTTTAGTATTTTGATATATATGGCTGTTTTTGTTATTTTTTTTAGCTCTAGAAAAAAAATATAACGGTAGTTAGAATTTGTTTATAACAAATTGTTAAGTTAACAAACAATGAAATTATTGATAAAAAAAATTTTTTTTTCTATTTACCTATGAAGAAATGCCAATTATGATTTTTAAAGAGAAAATCATTCCTTAACTAATTATTTAAACAATCGAAATATAAAAAAAACGATTATAAACAATAAAAAAAATTATTTAAGAATTTTTTTTTTTAAAAAAATCATTATTTTGCCAAGACAACATAATGGTAAAAAAAAATTTTCTTTAAATATTAAACTTGTCTATTTGTTTATAAACAATTTCTTAACAAATGATGTAAAAAAAAATTTTCCGATGTTACTTAATGCCATTGTTGGATAAGAAAGCAGCAATAATATAACATTTGTTTAAAAAAATTTTTTTAATAACATTTCTTAGACTTTTCATTTTTTGTTAACTTTAAAAAATTGTTAGAAACAAAATAATTAACTTTAATAAACTTTTATCGCGGGATCTTGTTAAGTATATATATAAGAAGAGCTCCACAGAGCCAAAAAATTATAGGTTTATTATTTAAATTTTTATGTCGTCATTTATGAAAACGGAGATAGGAAAAAAATTCGTTAATTAACAATTGCATAACTTTTTGAAAAATTAATTTAAAATTTTTTTTCCAACGGGAATATATTCTTTCAAGTATCTGGATGACACCATAATTTTTTTAAATTTTTAAATTCATATTTGTTACTATTAAAAATAATTTTATGTAAGAAACTGTCTTTAACGGCAGTGCGCCCATGCCGTAATGGCTGCGCGGAGCCCTATTTTCAGCGTTAAATTAAAGTTATAAATAATAGAGGTAGAGTTCCGGGAGCTGGGACTTTTTTTTGGAAATTTCCTCCTCTTTAAGGACCTTTTTTCCCAATATCTTAAATATTAATAGTTTATGAGTTATTAACAAAAACGTAAATACCTCTTTTTTTTCATCTTATTTTGTTAATAACAATTGCAATTTTTTACGTGCAGTAAAATCCTCAAAACTCATTTTTCTAGAGGTCGTTCCGAATCCAATGAGCTATTGCTCATATTTTTAGGAGCTTTATCTCTATTTTTCACGTTTTTGAACTTGTTGACTGGACTATAGACCGGATCTTCGCACCCTTGTTGGACGAGTGCGGTGTATAACAAAAGTGTGTCTAACGCCTGAGTGTGTAGTGTTAATCTGAGTACTCTCTATGGGATCGGAGTGATCGGAGCGTTTGCACTCGAAATCGGATCGTCTATTCACATATGTACAGTTTGAACTTATGAAAGTAAATTTTGATGCCATAGGTTCAAGTGTCTACCAGGAAGCTTTGGTCTGAAAAGAACCGGTAAGAAATTCAGCAAGTTTTATCCTCCCTTTACAGTTTTCATAGTATTCATTTGGAAAGAGTCGTAATTCACATGTTCAAGACTACTCTACTACTAGTCCACTTTACAGACCACAGTAAATAACACAAAAATTATTTTTAAATAAAAAAAAACCGCCGTCAAAACTAAAAACGAAGAAATAAAAATTCTGTTTATAAAAATCTAAATGTTTTTTTGAGGTCGGTCCCAAATACAAGTAACAACGTTTAATCCAAATATTGAGGTTGGCACCGACCTCAAAAAAACATTTGGATTTTTAGAAACAGAATTTTTATTTCTTCGTTTTTAGTTTTGAAGGCGGTTTTTTTTTATTTAAAAATAATTTTATTTTTTGCTTTTTAGTGTTTTAAGTATGTAAATTTTCAGGAAACGATCCCGATATCTTTTAAACACACAAGTGATAAGATTACGATATCATCGATGTCAATTAAATAAGCATTATTAGGGATAATTTTAAAACTACTCGTCAGATGTCGATGAAATTTCAATGGGACCAAATGACAAGCACCTGTTTCCAAAGGTCGAAAGAATCTTCAAAATCGGTACACCCAGTAAAGAGTTATGAGGTAACAAACATTTAAAAAAAAAAAAAAAAAAAAACATACAGTCGAATTGATAACCTCCTCCTTTTTGAAGTCGGTTGAAAATGTTTGTGGATGTGTTTCTGTTGGTGAGTAAGTAAGGTTGCCAGAGCCACGGGTTAGGAAAGGGGGCTAGGGTTCGCAGCGTACGAATGTCACGTCAGTGGTGCACATAGATATAGGAACCTGTAGATGGGCAATATAAAAGAGAAAGAGCATACTAACGCGTATAAGCGAGATAGATAAACGGACCATTTCCCATTTCACGTACACGCAGGGGGCCTAAGGAGGCCTGTCAGTCACGTAGAAAAGACAGCAACTGTCAGACTGCAGTACTATTTTTCATGCACACATGCGCATTACGCACACATCGGTGTATTTTTTAGTCTCGCCCTAGTCGATTCATTGCCAATCTATAAACGTCAGTAATAATAAATCTATGGTTTTGCAAGAGTTTAAGGCTGGCCGTATGCTTGACTGCCAGCCATGTGTTTATCGAACAAAGAAAAAGACAATGGGTTAGCAGGTGGAGGGAGGAGGAGAAAAAAGTGCTACAGTAGGGTACCGATCCTATATATTATAGGTTCGCGTTTAAAAGCCAGATAGGCGAATGTCATCCATCACCAACGTACTCACAACGAAGAACTAGATGAGGAAAACCTTATGTTTAGTACAGAACATAATATTTACTTTATAAATTTTATTTTAATGAATTAATCCAATTTCCTATACCTATGTATCACACTTTTATAATTAATTTAATTAACTGGTATGTTTTCGGATATTTTGCCTGTGGCAACATTGTTCTTACCTTCCCTCCAAGGCCGCTACTATGAATGGGCGCTTTCAATAGTTATCAATAAAAGCTTCATTTTATAATTTTATGAAACTGCCATATTATTCATCATATGGGGTAATGCTATTCTACTCTGGTGGCATCACATGGCTATATGTATATGGAATAGGCTGAAAAAATTGGATAAATGATAAAGTATTTGTCATTATATTGCATACCATAAGTGAAAGATATGTAAAGTACCAATATTATTTTCAAAGTAAATTGAATGAAAAAAATAGTAGCAGAAGTCCATATGAGTCATAAATAAATAAAAGACACCACTATCCCTATCTCTTTGAAGCTTATGAATGAGGTACAAATAATGAAGGTTCGCAAATCATTTACTTAAATTTGTTTCCACTAAACGTCCCGCCCGCCTATGGTTCGCTTCGACGAAACGGTTCCAGTATTCGCTACTACATGTCGCTCCGTGCTAATAAAAGATAGATAGACATTATTGGAGAGCGACTTTTCTCTAGGTAGAATATTTTGCAACAAGGATTGACTCACGTTATAATGTTCCGTTTAAAGCTCTTTATCGGTTATAGCTTTTTATGACCAAACTAAGAGGACTATTGGATGTAGAGTCGATAATTGAAATGACAGCCTCCGTTTGTAGCCATAGCCATCGTCGTGAAATTACGTTCGGAGCTTAGACAATTCCCCCGTCTTACGTGGCAAGCGGACGCTTCCCCTCTGCCAAAGTACATGAACAAAAGTTCATGTCAATTTATAAAGACTAGTTCGCCGCGACGACCGACCGATATTTTGAATTCGTATCTGTCGCTAAGCGGACCTCGTAAAAATTATTGGTTACGGAGTGTTTTCTTGTTAACGACGACCAGAAACATTAAAGTTATCCTAAAATGGAGTTGCTTATCACACGGAAGTAATTTTCTATTCAAATAAACTACTGTTTCACATAACAATACAAATTTTCATCTACAAATTTTGCGACAGAAACAACGATATAACAACGTTAGGCGATATGGTGGTACGCGGGTTAGCCGAGCGCGCGAGTGTGCGCTCATCATAGCGATTACAATTTTTGCAACAGTGTGCACGAGTGAGTAAATGTGTGCTATGCGTGTTTGCCTCACCCCCCGCGAAAAACGGCAGAATGTTTTCAGTACTAAATCTGCGCTATGCCACGTCCCGTGTTAAATGGTCTAAGGTTCGGAGGTTCGATGACCAGGGGACTATAGTTTTGTACTCGGTTTGGTTGGCGTTAGGACTTTGTTGAAGTCCTAACCAGGTGGACTTCAACATTAACTAGTTAGCTATCAATCAAGTAATATTATGGTGTCTGGAGCTACATAGGTACCTAAGCCAGCCATATAGTATTTTGTGCTAAGTCTTTTCTTATACTCATTTTAAGTAGATTTAGTACCATGAGTGACAAGCGGTCACCTGCTCTTTCTTCTAAAACTGTATTCTCCTTTGATATTTATAATATAATCAGATATTAACTCGCCCCGTTCCCTACTTTATTTCATCACAACAGCTCATATAATGTCCCCACCGAGGGGCTCGAGTCCACCCCACATTAGGGGCGATTAGGCCCTAGTCAACCACGCTGGCTAAGTGCGGGTTGCTCGACTTCACACTCAACCTAAGAATTTCTTCATAGGTGTGTCCTCACGATGTTTTCCTTCACCGTAAAAGCGTCGGTTAAACGTACATATGAATTCAAAATTTGAAAACACATTGGTACGTGGCGGGGTTCGAACCGGTGCCTCCCGGGTGGGAGACAACGCCCTTATCAACTACGCCACTGAAGCTTCTTTATTTGGAATAGTGTTATCTCTTCCTTTTTGGAAAACGTGATGTAAACAGAAACTAAGAGAGCAATGAATAAATGTAGTAAGGAGTAAGGAACTTCCTTAGTTCTTACTTCCGTTTAGGACTTTGTCCTAAGTCCTAAAACCAACCAAACTGCTTAATTATTTCTACCACCTCCTTATCTGTCGCCGTAATATTGTGTACCAACAGTTAATTGATAAGATAGCCAGTCACTCGATGGCAAAGTTCGCGTCGACCTTCGTTCTTAAACCTTTATTTACCATCAGATGATATTAAGGCCAAGAGCTTTCGTGTCAAAGATTAAAAAAAGCTACATAATTTATTTTTGGGTCATAAAAAACTTGAACCTACTGGTAGAACCTTGTATACAGAATAAATTTTTCAGGTGCGCGTGGATGGCCACATTCGAAAATATGAGCAATAGCAAAAATAATTCAAAGGAGTCTCGGGTCCGGCTTTAATGAAAACAAAAAAGTTCTAAATGCTAACGTAAGAAAAATAAAGTTTTTTTTAAAAAATGAGGACTTTTCTTTCGTATGTCATTACTTTTCAGAATTATTAGCGACACTATTGACAGGTGTAATAATACAGGTTGTGTTTTTTTTTAAATCAACGGGTTCGATTCCTGGCTTGGAGTATTGATTTTTCAGGAATTCAATGATGCAATTTTAGTTTTCATCAAAATGGGGCTCCTTTGAGTACTTTTCGCTTTTCCTCGTAGCTTCGTATTGGGCCATCCACGCCCACTTGAAAAATTCACCCTGTGATACGATTAGGTAATTAAACATGGTATTAACCAGTCAAAACAACTTTTGACTGTGGTTGTAAGCCAGGTATGGGTTTTGACTGTTAACACACAGATACAGCAGTTCGTCAAAATAGCTAAACAAGGTGTTTGGTACATGGGGTATGAAGCCAGCACCTACCCATGCTAACATAGTCATATAAATACTATGATGATTTCAAAAACTTTTAATTGTAAAAAAAAATTCTCCATACATCGAATAGTTCGATCAAAAAAACAAAATGTAGGTAGGAATATCCAACACAAAAATATTTTTTCAATTTGAATCAGTAGTTCAACCAGACAAACAAATTCTTCAATTTATTAACATTGAATTAAGATAATTCTAGCAAAAAAAAGTATCAATAGGAACTTGTGTTATGGATACTAGATAACGGACAATATACATAATAATTTATACCCATATTTTTGTAAATACACTTAAATAAAAATATATCAACAACCATGACTTGTGAACAAATGTTCCTGTTCATCACACAAACATTTGCTCCTACCAGGACTCGAACACAGACCGCTCGATGTATAGGCAGCGTTACTGGCCACTCCACCACGACGGCGTCGAATATATATATTATTTTAAGCGAACTTTTCATTACAAAACCCCTGGTCAATCTTAAACATACCTATTATACAATCACAAAAGAGTTGTTCCTTTCTGGTAAAACCACATAAACATGATTAAGAATATTACGATGAGTACCTAATAAGCTTTAAAGATATCTGGTAATTTCATTCCCTTTACCGTATAAATAGGCTATGAAATGCTAAAGCATGTCATTATAAGTATACTTAGTCTTGTAGAGTATTGTGCGGTTAGCCGATTACTAATTGAGATTATTGAGCAATTTGCTGAGTTGTTTTACAATGAAGACGATTAATTACATACTAGGATTCGCCGCTATTGTTGTTAGGTACTACTTATCTCTTATTTCTAAGACTATTAATTTTATATTTCGACATTTATTTAGCTCATAATCATATAATTTAAGAGCTTCAGGTACCACCTAATTTTGTACATAAATAAAAACTCATCTGTTAATATGGCCTATCAACATAACGACAGGTTTCTCGAATACCTGATTACATAAAAGGGGTATCAAATGTAACCAAAAAGTAATTAAGCCCTTCAGTGTCTAATCAAACAAAAGCTATTGCAGAGTTAAATCTAAGATAAAAAACTTAACATTATATTCAATAAGTACTTTAGCATAAAAATAAGTAATAATAATATAGTAGTAGAATTAGTGCTTTAACAAGATGTTAGCTGCTAGTATAGAAATAGAGGCCATAGGAACACCAATAGATACGCAAAATGTAAGTGCAAATATCTGTATAACTGGCTGAAAATAGAAATAATTGTACTTAATGGAAAATAAGATTCACAAATATAGGTACTAGATAAATAAGAACCTTCTGTATCTTATATCACTAAACAATAAAAGAAAAATACAAAGGATAAAAAAGATTTAAAAATAATATTGAAGGGGGCTAAAAAAACCCGACCACCAGGTCATATGTTACACTCTAGTCCGAGTTAAGATCCGGTAGATATCTGCTGTTAAAAATTTGTTATTAGACATCCTAGTTTGATCGTTCATTATTGTCGTGTAACAAACTTTATTACAAGAGGTTCAAACGAAATAATATTATAACTAAAGCGTTTTCTGGCAAACGAATCAGCCAAGGCTTTTGGGAGCTAACTGGCGCGCTCGCGTCTCGTGTGCCTCTATTTCATTAGACGGATCCGGGTGGATCAGCCTCGCAAAAATAAATAAAACTGTTATTGAGATAAGCATCTGCGCGCCGAGGCTTTCCTCTAAGTCCCGCTGTGTCGCGTTGAGCAATGTACCGAGATATGTCCGGATTACGCGCCGCCGCAGCGCTCCGCCCGCTGCTTTTCTTCTGTTTTGCAGCTGAAACCTCTTAACATAAACGACTTTATTTTTTCGCTTGTCGGATTGTGTCATGACTATTCCACTTTTGGTTAGCTAAGTTGTTTAGTTATACTGTTGCAAGAATGCAGGAAGATAAATTATAAAGAGACAAAGATATGCAGGTTACGGTACCACGAAACCTTAAAATTTTATATGTTCTTGTCATTTGTACAATGTGAGAGAAGCATAGCATGATTTAGAAGCTGTAAAATAACGGAATTAGTACAATTGTCATCAGTTTCAAGTGTGCACAGTACATTAGTCAGCAAGACAGAAACAACAAAAAAAATCGGGAGTGGTCTCACCTGGAAACGACTCGAAAGTTGATAGCAACCTTTATTTTGATGTTATACATGCATGTTAAATTTTGGTCACCTATCCGAGGACAGAACGCGCACTTGGTTGCTTAACTGTCGTGATCGACAACTCAAAAATTGATAGAAACCTTACTCAAACTCAAAATGATTGCAATAAGTTAAAGCATACTCGAGTTATCATGCTAACGCACAGACACACAGACACACATATACACAAATCCAAAAACGGTATTTTTGAACTCAGGGAGGTCCAAAACGTGTAAATCCGTCAAAATCTCGACGTCGAATTTTTTGACGATTAAAAGACAGAAAAAATGCACCAATGTGTGAGTAATACGTATGTGTGCGTGAAAAATAGGACTGCAGTCTGTCTTTTCTATGTCACTGACAGGCCGACCTAGGCCGCCTGCTTAAACGTGAAATGGTCTCGTCTATCTATCTCGCTCTAATATACGCTTTAGTGTGCTCTTTCTCTTTTACATTGCCGATCTACAGTTTCCTATATCTATGAATTAAACAAGTCAAATATTGATTTAATTTTTTATGAAAAGTATAATTAAAGAGTTCGGAACAAAGGTAAATTAATAAAGTAGGCCAGTATCTGAATATCTTAAAGGAAATGCTATTGTTACTATATCACAGAAGTTTCAAAGATTGGCGTCTTTGTTTAGTTATAGCTCTGCTTATAAAACTTTCAATCAGTGTCAGAAAAAAGTCCTTTTCTCCGCATAATCGTGTTTCGAGAGAACATTGGAGGCCCGAAGACGTGGGTTTATCGGCAAATTGGCTGGCTTGCCACCTGCGTCACCTGCGCCGGATTAATTTCTCATCACGGGCCGCGGGCCACAGTAATGAACACGACATCCACGGAAAAAGCACAGAAAATGTTTCCCATAATACACTTGATTAATAAACTCGGCGGCCTTTATGAAGCTCTCAAACTGAATTGGAGTTGTCGTACTCCCAAGATTGGGTAAGGCTTATGGAATTTTTTATGCGGCCAGATTTAGTAATTTTAAAAAGATAGAGAAGACTGGGGCACTTGATCTTTGGGCGGATTTTTATTTATTAATTTAGTACTGCTACATGATACATATTCCACAAACTTAATTTACATTACATAAAAAGAACAGTTCTGATACATATCCCATTAACGGCGTACATAGTACTCAATATAAAATAGAACAAAAAAATAAGTATTTTTTCTTGAAAGATTCATTGTAATTGAAATAGTTCTTTAACCCTGTGCTGCCAAGCGGACCTCAGCATATAACGGCTCGGTTAGTTTAAGAAGCCTACAGAGTTCTTGTGATAATATATCTTCTTCTTCTTCTTCTTTTACGCTAATGGCGATCGCGACACTAAAGATTACGCATTGCGCCAATATCAAGTGAAAATGTACTTAAAGTAACCGACAATTGTACGGTAGATTGAGTTTAAAATGGAGTCTCTGAACACGTGTTTTTGCAACAAGAACTCGGGAGAAACTCCGTGATAATTATATTCTAGGAACATTAATGTTATCATCCGGCAAATGTGGTCATTTTTATACCTAAAAACTTACGTCGGGCGATTTAAGTATACAACATGTAAACTAAATAACCAACACCCTGAATACAGGTGGTTTGGGATCGGCTTCCGAGTTAATTTCTACATTTTTTTTTTAAAAAACGATTTTTTTTGAAAAAAAAAACAAAAAGTACACAGAAATTGTTGTACAATATTTTTTTTTGTTTTTTTTTATTATTGAAATCAACTCGGAAGCCGATCCCAAACCACCTGTATACAGGGTGTTGGTTATTTAGTTTACATATTGTATAATAGTTTGAATGCAAAAAAAATATCGCAGTTGTAGACCAGAGTTCTGTCCTGCATGCATTCCTTTTCTTCTTCTAAAATTCTTTCTTCTTTTAAAATTGATGAGGTTTCCTGGGCGTCTACTCGCACCGGTTAGATTAGGTATAGGTGCTTCTTCCCTTCGGCTACCTACAAAATTAAGCATAAATTTGTTCTCCATTTGGAATCTTATTCCAACAGGCAAACCACTAGATCATGAAGACGGTTAAACATAAGTAAAAATCTCAAAAGTTAAATTGGTTTATTAGGTACCTGATGTGCCCAACTAATTAATGTCAAATCGCATGGAATCCTGCATCATACGTCAGCTAGAAAGCATGCACTGACAACTTAAATAAATAATAGCTAATCTAATGTTTTCAACTTTTGAACACCTCTCTTGGGATACAGCGCGAAGACAAAAATGTATAGGTCGGTAACAATGTACTCGAGCAGTTAACAGCGTTCGCGGGCCAGATGCCAATTTCACGCTCCGAGGGCCTTGCCTTGTGTCTTTTATTGTTTTTATTATTACCCTTAAAACGTACTTGTTACCTCCTATGGGCATACGCTTGTGTAATGTTTTCTTTGTACTCTATAATAGATAATTATCTATGTATGAGACAGCATAGAAAATAACATTGTAAGTAGTCAATTCCGTTAGATTCATCCATTTGTTCATTATCATTATTATTAAAAAGCGTTCTTTCCGTTCTTTTTAAATTTATGCAAAGTTGAAATCTAATTTATTTATTTTATTACAAGTTTTTTATTACTCGTAGTTTCACCTGTCCCGATGTTTGTCATCAAATCTTGCAAATGAAATTGCCATAGGTAATTAAGCGACACGACCGGATCGAGTTTGATTCGTCTTAATGGTTGGACTGTTTTTGATGGGTGGTGAGTGGTGCTGGTTTGGTGGACGTGAATATGCGACTCGATCTTTGGGAAATAAAGTTCTTGCGTTCCGTTTGTTATGAATGTGAATTATGTCTTATATTAAATGGATTCGATGGATGACCCAATGCCAAGGTGAGCACGTGGCGAGGGCTGAATGGTATGAGGGTGTATAAACATGTCATATCGCCAACGTTTCGCCTCATGGTATCACGACGAGCCCTGTTCTTTTTTTGAATTTGAAGTTCTTTTTATTAACAAGAACATGAATAAAAGCTTGTTTTTTTAAAGTCTTCCTTTTAATTTCTTGT
Source organism: Elophila nymphaeata (assembly GCA_955850985.1). Classification (NCBI taxonomy): domain Eukaryota; kingdom Metazoa; phylum Arthropoda; class Insecta; order Lepidoptera; family Crambidae; genus Elophila; species Elophila nymphaeata. The sequence continues at coordinate 19,483,862 of OY039068.1, forward strand.
TAAAACACAAATAGGAAACATCCAATTATAATTAGAACAGAGAACAACTAACGGCTAAATTCATTGGGGCGTGATTATCCCAAATTGTTGACAGATTTGACAGTTTGAAGCTGAGGTTTAAAGCCAAAATTTTTGGTTTATCCGCGTGTGATTTAAAGCATAAACCTTTATGTTTTAAATCAAGTAAGAAAATATATTCTCAAAGTTTCACAAGCATATGCAATATTAATTATACATATTCATACACACAGGGCGTAAGGCGACGATACGGCACAGACACGGCACATCTCAATGATTTTCATCAATTTTAGAAGCGGCGAAATTGATAATACAACATAATATTATAATGGGGACGTAATAGCAAATTATATGCTTCATTAATATTTACCTTGGCTAAAGTTATTTAACTATTAATTTTAATTATGTTATATTTTTTGCTACTACATTCTTGTCATGAACATTTTATCCGTATCGACAACTTTGCTGCTTCTAAAATTGTTACAAAATATATGAGATGGGCTGCGTCTGTGCTGTGCATTCGCCTTATGCTTCCTCTGTATAATTCACGCCTTACAAATAAATGAAAGAAACATTGTATAAAGAATATTGTCAAGTTTGTCGCCACAGCCACCTCCGACTGCTCAATAATTCCGTTGTTATTCAGAAACTACAATTTGATTTTAAACGGGGACAATGTGACCACAAAGTCACGAATGAGCCACGATGTTCCATACCACAAAATGGCCGCTAGCATCTGTCGCTTTGACGCTCTTCCCTTAAATAACTCCAATTTGTGTTACAATTATTTGGTTATGTCATTATTCACTCATTATTATTGTGGTTTGCGCACACGGGAACACTTTCCTTCTAACCGACAACGCCTTGAGGTATGTAAATAGGTCGTTTCAACTGCAGTGTCATGTGTTGTTGATTTTACCCACTTTCTTTTTGGGTTGCATTTGCCAATGTAGTCGAGAGCATCGGGTTCCGTCTTTAACGAAAAGGTAACTTTGAGTTCATAGAAATATCCGCGACCGACCAATGAAGTTTAACTATCATTGTTTATATGAAATAGAAGATTACCGATGTTAACAAAACCTTAAAAGAACTAAACTATAATATCTTTCTTATTCGTCTTATTTTAAATTCGTCCTATTTTTACGTAATAAATAAATACAAATTGAAAACATTATACATATGATCTGAGCATTATACTGTTAATCTTTTGACGGAACGCATACTATAGTTCTTATTTATTTAATAGCGGTCGCCCGCGGCTTCGCTCGCGCCAATGTCGGTAATCGCGCCAAAAAGTATCCTGTGTCATTCCCAGCATTTTAAACTATCTTCATACAAAACTTCATCAAAGTCGGTTTAGTGGTTTAGGCGTGAATGCGTTACAAATAAACAAACAAACTCCCTTTCGCATTTATAATAATTAGTTAGAATTAATAAAATGAGATAACAAAATTAATAACACCTTTGTCATACGATAAGTACATTCACGATCAATACTAAAAAGTGTATGTTTGAATCGTATGATATTTTTGAATTTAACGATCTAATGAACTTATTAAAGTATTTTCTCCTGAAATGAGGTATTTCAAAGTATTATAAACGCCGTTTAAGTTTGTGTTGATTCGCTTTTATATTAGACTAGTGGTCAACCGCGTCAACGTTCGCATCATTAAAGGTTATCTCGCCGAACAGTATCCTATGTCATTTCCAGGGTCTCAAACTATCTTCATAGGTACCAAATTGCATCAATATCGGTTCCGTGGTTTAGGCGTGAAAGCGTAACAAACAAACAAACTCACTTTTGCAGTTATAATATTACTTAGGAAGTACCTGAGGGAAGTACGGAAGACTTATCAAGCTCTTAAGGCTCGTATTACAGAATGACACTCAGAAGTCAAACATGTCTTGAGAATCGTCTGTCACTTTCTATCACGCACAAAGTGATAGAGACGTAGGACGCTCAAGTCGGCGTTCATTCTTGAAACTTATTCTATAATACGAACATTAGTGTACCTAAACCCTAGAGACGCAGTAAACTTTATCTGTAATCAACAGCAATCGTCTTCTCTATAATTCTCCCATTATCGTCACATATTATGTCGCCTCTATGGTGTTTCTCTCACTAATGGGAACCCAAATGTTCGCAGATTTGATATGACCACCGGTTTGGTCTTCGATATCGTGGCCAAAAGTAAAGACGCCACAAAGGGAAGGCGGTAATCATATCTTACAATGACAAATATACCGTCCCTTGTTCGTTGTGCACCCTCAAATCAAGAGGAAGTTGTGGTACCATGTGAACCGAGTCCTCTGCTCGCAATAAAACGCTTTTTCGTTGCGCCTTGGTTACCTCACTCACCGCAGACACACAGTACTTCAAAATATAATCTACAGGTAATGCAGTTAGTCTGATTATAGAGGAACGCAAATAGGTATTAGAATTGTTGTTATGTCGGCAGATGGTAGCTAGCTAGTCTAGTCACATGATATTGTTAACCTGGATTTATATAATAATTTACGTTAAGACTTGGATTTAGTACTACGCAAAGTAGTCTCTAAGTAAATGTCGCTCCCTGTGAAGCATGAATAAGTTGCTACGTGTGTTTGATAAACGTGGCACCTATTGTAGGCCTCCGTAGGCTGCTGTAGCCCAGGAAATTGAAAAATGAAAAAGCTCTTTATTTAAGTGGACTTTCCTATGTACTTTTAAATCTTCAAAAGCCCTAACACCATTTCGGGACGTATAATTATTATTATGATGAGATGGAGAAGAAATAGCGAAAGAAACTCTACAGCTTACAATTTCGTAATGATTTCAAAACATCAATACAAGTCATTAAATAATTATCAATATAATTTAAGTAACAGTTTTACATGCGTTAATTTTGGGTAGTTATGACTCCCACGCATTTGTATTATTTATCTTGTGAAAAGCTTTTCTATATAATTCAATTAATCATATTCACTAAATTATATTAATAATTATATTAATTAATTATTTGAACTAAGCAATTTAAATTTTGATACCCACCACCATTTTATGTTATTGTAAGATAGGTCTTACAGATATTCCTTTCAATTTTTGTGCTAAGCATACATTTAAGATCCTCCGTCCAGGTGTCGCAATATTCAACGCCAAAAAAGCGATGTCGAAATATCGAATAATCAAAAGATCCAAGATTCATTACATCTAATTAGGATTGTTTACTTAGGTCATGCTCGGATCGGGGATAGAATTGTGACCAAAAGAAAGCACGAGCCAAGCTAACGAAACGAGCGTGCCTATATAGCGACCTGCGGATCGCCAGAAAACTTTTACTCGACGCATTGAATTGTCTCTGTATTGAATATTCGATATTTCGTCATCGATCGGTTGACTAATCCGAGAAACTAATCGATCGATTAAAAACATTTTTTAAATGCAACAATTTTTTAAATGCAACAACTTTTTAAATGTAACATATAGGTATGTATAACACGAAAGTACAATACAGGATAGGTAGGTACTGATTAGTATGATTTTTCTTATCTGATACTTTAATATTCAAAAAAGATGTGATATAGGTCGTTATTTAATTATCTACAGCCACAAGGGCGTGCGCAGGAGCACAAATCTTCCAATTGGAGACTATTCCCAAGACTGGAAGTTTATAAATTTAAATCGTCTTTGCCTTCACACAGCATTATTTATGTTACTATTTATTGTATTAACATAAATTGGACATGAGTTATTTTATTAGCCTGAATGGTCCGAGAACACGGTGAACAAAGGTTGTGACTGTAATTCAGATTTGTCATAGCTCGTAAAGGCTGTGCTTGTTTATTTTATTCGACGGAAATGATGTTTGCGTCACGTCACGGTGACTTCACTTGTGTCCCCAAAAATAAAATGTATTCGGGGGTTATATTCCTTACAGAAGGCCACAAGCAAATAACTCTACATTTTCATAGTGTATACTACCCAGTAACGATTTATGTAGCAGAAACGTGGTCACTTACCAGAGGATTAGTCCACAAATTTAAAGTCGCTCAGCGCGCTATGGAGAAGGCTATGCTTGGTATCTCGTTAAAAGACAGGGTTCGTAACGAGCACATTCGTCACCGAACGAAAGTTATCGACATACCCCAAAGAATTGGTACGCTGAAATGGCAATAGACTGGTTATGTCTGCCGGAGAACCGACAACCGTTGGAGCAGACGAATCCTGGAGTGGAGACCACGTATAGGCAGGCGTAGTGTAGGGCGCCCTGCGACCCGTTGGTCTGGTGACCTTAGGAGGGGGCTGCTGGCAGCAGCTGGATGCGGGAAGTCCAAGGTAGAAAATGATGGCGTATCAAGATGAAGGCCTTTTTTTTGTTGACGGGGAGGTTAAATGCATTTACGCATCGTCCCTGCGGGGTGATGCCAACCGCAGGCGTTATGTGGGACTCGAGGTAAAGGCGTTCCCTCCATACCCACTAAACATTCTCCCCCGCCTGACCTTCAGTGCGCTATTACGGGACGGCTCGGGATCTGCGTACGTGACCGCAACTACACCGAGACCGTCCCAACGCTGATGCGGCTGCTCGACCTGGCGCGTCCTCATGGCGAAAATACCGGGAGCAGCCATCGGACCACACCCGGGGGACTTCGGGCGTGGTCGTGGCCCTAAAAAGAGCCGTCGGGAACTAGCCGTGGTGGGAAAACAAAAACAACTCGACGATGGAATGTGACTTCGAATGCCAAGGGGACACACTTCACATCAAAAGCCACACACCCGCCGAGATAGTTTCACGTTACCAGGGTCCGCCACGAAGAGGCTTCGGACGTGGACCCCATCAAGATGAAGGCCTACGCAGTGGACGGACACAGGCTGTTGACGGCTGTTGACTTTCATAGTGTTGTGTTACTTTTCTTGAGTAAGGTTGGCAGCGCGGTGCTGTTTATCATCAGTCCGTACTGATGATAAACAGCACCGCGCATTGTCCAATACGATAGCAGTATCCGGAGCCAGCGAAAGTCATAGGATTGAAATTTGGCAGTCTGATATGCAATATCAGATCGGTAAATACGAAAGTGCGTATACATAAAGAAAGCTGGTTACCAGCGCCGATAAAGCTTATTGGCACTGTAGGCCTATTCGCTAACTTTTTTTTGACAGTTGAAAGTGATGATCACCGAATGAATTACATGGAGTTTCTCCCGAGTTCTTGTCGTAAAAACAAACAACACACAAGTTGAGAGACTCCATTTTTAACCTGAATCAACTGTACAATTTTTGTTACCTACTTTAGTTACATTTTCACTTGACACTGGCAAAATGCGTACGCTTAATGCGACGCGAGGCCATTAATTAAGAATAGAATAGAATAGAATGAATTACATATCTATTGCTGTTTTTGCACGTCAAATGCATAGCGTGTTGTGTAAAACAGCAATGGGTATGTTATTTACTCGGTGATTATAACTTTCAATTGTCAAAAAAAGTGAGCGAATAGGCCGGCTAGTCCGCGCTGGTAGTTGGCGAACGGCATAAAAGTAAATGATGTTAGGATCTATTCATAATGGTATGAATTATGTTCTTATGTTCATAATGTTTAATTATGTACTTATTAAAGGCAAGGTTACCAAAAAAAGTGTTGTTTTGTAATAGTGAAAAGAGGCGTGCCAGTTCCCTCAAAAAGTAGTTAATTCATTGAAGTCTCTTTATACAACAACATACTATAATAAAATTTGCGTTTAAGGTGCAAGTTTAAATTTATATCTTTTTGTCTTATGACATGTAAACGTGAGTTCTATTTGCGATGCGAGAGACTCTATAGTTACGTTTAACTTTAACTCAGATAATGTTCCTGAGCAGATGGTTAATATCGATTAATCAAGCTGACCAACCCGGATTTCATCGGGCCATCTGTCCCCTATGTATCTAATGGTCATTTTCATGGTAGTGTGGTCGTAGATTAATATTCTTGAAGTTAAGTTTATGGTATAAAATTCCTTTCAATTATTTCATACCAGTAGCGCACATCGATATACAATAGGTATTGGATTCTTGGTATTACTTTGGTCTGGCAGGGAGTATTTTGTATTTGAAAATATTAGAGATTGAGATTACATAAGGTATTTAATTAGTTTATTATTACCTATTTGTTGCTTGTATGTGTTGCATTTTTTGTTTAGGTATATAAAACAATATATCCGTAAAATTATTTAATTGTTTGTTATTTACGTTTAAGGGAATTTCCTTTATTGAATTATTCCGTATTTAACCGCAGCTTTTTAACTGAATAAAAAATACTTATGTTTTATTTTCCATGATGAATGAGACGTTATTATTTGATTCTATACATTAAGCATAATTTTATTCTATTCACAGTTTTGATTTTACCCCATTAAAAATAAGGACAGGTTGGCATTTTGAAATAGACCCATAACTAATCTATTTGCAATCAGGAGGTGTTCCATCATGTTTACCCTATTGTAATGTCAATACAATTTAAAAAATGTCAAGTATATCAGAATCAATAGGTGTGGCTAATTTGTTTTTCATATTCGTAAGTGTTCATATTTTTTGATTTTATTGAGCCTAAATTAAATATCGATAAGATTGTCGGCCTTGCGTCATACTTATTTGTTAACCTGCTAAGTCCATTTGTCCAAAATTTACTGGAAGACTTAGAAACTAAATATTTTTTTTGTTGGTTCTTATTTAATATTTGTTCTAAATATTTTACAAGTTTAACTAGTAACATAACATAGATAATATATAAAATTTAGGAAATTATTATATAGCAGCTTTTCCTTGTAAATTTCCGTTTATTAAAGTATTACTTCATTATGTTTTTCATCACTTTTTTCTCTTTTAAGAAAGTAGGGAAGGGAGGATCTTGATCCTCTAGCTAGCCTGTAGTATGAACTTTTCGTAGTCTCTTAAGTCCCAAACATTAAAGGTGTCTTAGCCCAAGGTCCTAATATTTGTAGTACTAATATTTTATAGTCATTCAGACCCATCAAAGATGTTTTTTTTAATATAAGAAAGTAGTCGTTTTGAAGTCATAAATCCAGAACATGGTTACAGTTGTTTTGTTTTCCACCAAAATTCAGTGCATGTAACCTATGTGACAAAATTTATTGAACTACAAATTCTGATACACACAATTTCTATGACAGTAAATTTGAATCGGAAATGTGACGTTTTGTAAAAAGTCCTACTACAGGTGGACCGTAGACCCTTGCGGTCGTAATGAGTATATAGCGTCTAAAAGGGCCAGGTCTGAATTAGTGATGAAAGGACTCGAGATTTTTAAGCTCTTTAAAAGGAACTCTATTCAACTCATACGGTTAACAACTCAATAAGTCTTTAAACCCTGAACCCTAAGCCTTATTCGAGTCCAAGACTGGGACTGGAGGTCTATTTTAAGACTGAGTAATTTTGAAATGACTCCGAATTTTAAACGACTCAGGCGCAACGAAAGGGTTCGAAGAACCCTTTTAAAACGACTCGGTTCGCGGGAGTCTCTCATACTCGTATAACTTAAAAAATAGCAATAATTTATAGCAATTTCATTGCAATTACACTATGTTATAATCTTGAATAAATGGTCGGCGTTTTAACTTTTGAATTTCTTTTGAAAAATTATTTTGTAATAATTTAAAATTACGATAATTATCTTTAAATTGAATGTTAAAAATATCAAGTGATGCATAATTAGAATACTCAATAATAATGCAATGACCGCGTACTGAAGTTTATTATTTTATTATAATCTCATGTTAAGCAGCTCATCTATGTTCAATGACTCGAGTTCTTTACTAAAAGGTTTGCGGCTAAGTCGTTAGTGGTGAGTTAGTGCCTCTGGTAAGACCGTGGGCTTTCCGAGGGTAGGTTTCTAGTCGACAGGCCCTTGGGGAATTATCACTGTCGTCTAGAGTCTTTGCAGGGTTCGAATACAAAAGGAGCGCACACAGAGAGAGCGGCACACCTAACGGTACCTTTAAAATTTCGGACCTTGGCTTAGGTGCGCCGCAGCGTAGATGGAGGAAATAGGAATCACCCAGGAACATAAATATTCTGTACCTAAAACAGCGCGACTTGTGTGTTAGCCTGGTCTTCGCACCCGTTTGCGGTGTGGTGTGTGGCGAATCTGTGAGTGTGATGTTTTGAGCAAAGGGTATGGAGGGAAGATCAAAGTTTGTATGAAAGTCTACATCCCACATGTAGATACCAGGGGCAACCAGTAACCATTTCCATTTACATCGGTTTTGAAGAACCTGGAGGTGGTAATGATTTGGCCGAGGTGGGTCATAGACTTTTTATGTGAGGTGTAAACGTGAGCCGGTGGTCAAGCGGGAAGCTTAGGTATTATAAAGTATCTAACTTTATTTGCACTTTATAAATAAACTTTAATAAATCGATGAAATATTGTTCTTCCAAGAGTCATGGCTCAAGAGTCATTAACTTAGGCTCTTCAATAAAAGGTTGGTTTTTAAAAGTCAAAGATTTGCCCGAATTTTGGTTCTTACGGTTCACAAAACTCTTTAGTAGAAGTAAAATTCTCATAATAGTTCAACAATACTCACGTCTGCCTTAAGGCACACGACAAAACGTTATGTTAGATTGAAATTATTAATGTTTTTTTTTATGAAAATACTCTCTCGGATACTAAATATAATCCTAATGAGGTATTGTTCTACTGAGCTACAGAAAGCGCCTTTTGATACACGACTAGTACGATGTTGCCATGTTTCAAATGACAATATGGCATTCTAACTTTGTCATTATCGATGATGAATGATCGACAATTGTCGACAAGGTAAAAAAGTTACAAGGAACTAGGTGTTTTATTATTCACATTAATATAAATGTGCGTATGATTTATATGAACACATATTTTACAAGAGTACAAGAAGTGCTAAAGATTTGTCCTGTTTTGTTATAAATTCAATATGTATTGTCTCTTCAATATTATTTTATTGTGGCACAAACCAGACATGCTCAGTATCTTGTTACAAAAGACAATACGTATCGAGCATACCTATTAGTCTTATGACGAAAGTTATCGACATAACCTAACTGAAAATAAGCAAAGCAAGAATTGTCAAAATTTTAAGATCAAGATTCAATTAAAATTAATTATAATTGTAGAAGACTATTTTATAAACATTATTTAATATGCCTTAAGCCAGCTTTTCATGGTAATAATAATTACTCAATATTATGTTTATAAAATAGTATAAGCCAATTGTCGCTAATATTTAAAAATGGACTATTTTAATGGTTTTGTATTATTCTACCGTTAGGCATGCAGCATGTTCAAAAGTGATACAATGGGCTCAACCTATAAACAAGCAAGCACGTTAATCATCGCATAATGTCTCCATGAAGTACCCTCATTCGGTAACGGTATCTCTGGTCAGCACAAACCTTTTCATCTGTCAGTTTTAACAGCCGTGCAATTGGGTTATAATTTACGATATTATCTAAGAGATGGGGGCAGTGGTCAGTGTGTGAAAAAACGCACGGTGTCCATGTATGGGGGGACAATGAGTGGTGACCGCCCGCCACGCCTCCCCGCTTGTGACTTGCCAAAATAGAGCCGTAATAATGAAAGATGACCCGCGTAAGTTGCTTGTGATTTAGAGCGACCTTTGTAGTGCTGGAGATAGGCTTCATGAAGGCTGCAAACTAAGATCTAATTAAATGTGTAAATTTGAAAATTGAAAATGGTTATTCGTAAATAGCCCCTTGTGTTTTAAATAAATTTTCTATTGTATACAGTTGATATCCAGATTACCTAGTCAAGCGGCAAACGCTACACAACGTTTCTACGAGTAACGATGCCAACTCTAACGTTTGACAAAACCGAACGGTCGGTATGGTGTTTTCTCAGTAATACCTCAATTTCAGGTGTCCTTCGAGCCCTACATCCCAGCGGGGGATAACAGGAATTTAAGAAGACCTCAATTTCATACATCACATTATTTTCGTTAAACGTTCGACGCAATTGGTGCGTCACTCTTGTCTAGGCATTCTGATATTAATAATTAATCGTAATCTGCGTTGAATAGTTGAAAAATGATTCTATTCTATTCTATTCTTAAATAATGGCGTCGCGATACATATCGTTACGCATTTTGTCAATGTCAAGTCAAAATGTATCTAAAGTAACTTTTACGTAATTGTACGGTTGATTGAGTTAAAAAAATGGAGTCTCTCAATACGTGTTATTACAAAAAGAACTCAGAAGAAACTTTCAAAAATGATTCTACAGTGTGTTGTCTATCACAATCTGTTATACTAAATTATCTACCATTAATAAAAATTGTTTATTTGCTATGATTTGTAGCAAGAGCGTTTATTATTTAGTAACGGCCATCCGTGGATCTAAGCGCGGATATTGCTTGTCGCGCTAAAAAATAACCTAAGTACTTACGACTTTTTCAGGATGTAATCTCTATATATGTAATCTCTATATCTAATTTCGATTATTATTTGCATGTATAACTTCATGCAAATAATAATCGAAATTAGTTCTCTAGTTAAGGGGCGAAAAGGCATAACGGACTGTACAGATAGACATTCACATTCATTATATTTGTAAGTATAAATAAAATTACGCAATAGGAAGGAATAATTTCAAAGCTTTTATCCTAAGATTTAACATCCAATACCAAGTATTTAGCTATTGCAATTAAAACATTCGTACACTTAGAGCAGTGATTAATACAAATTAAAGCTTAATATAAAGTGTAGCCCCCAAACTATAACGCCAAGGGCTGTTTGTCTAGCGGGCGCCTGTACCGCGCCGGGTGACTCGGTTTCACTTTTGTTGGTCTCTTTACTCGGGAGCGTTGTTAACGAAGCCGGTTGTAGATAACTCTGTCACTGCTAATAAAAGCGGGAAGTAGCTCGTTTGAGTGCCACTTGAAGTGGCGAATTGGCAAATGAATATAATGACATCCGAATATACCATGTCCGCAACAATTTGAATATAGTAGATGCAAATATGTCCTACGTCATAAATAATTTATTTCTACTAAGTATCTTTCTTACAAATGCTCATAATATACATATTCTTCTTTTCGAGAAGTTTGTATTGGTTACTTAACGGGCGTAAAAAGATTTCTACACTCTTGGAAAAGCTCATAGAATACTATAGTAAGTAGTAGATGCGAAGTAAAATATCGTTCTAAAGCAAATATATTAATAAATTATTTTGCTACTTTATGGACATTAAGCTACTGGATATTTAGATTTTTTTTTACGGCCGGCTTCAATATTAAATGTATCTGTACATATCACGCTACCAGAGTTTTGATGCCAAGTAACTTCAGTAAGTTTTCCTTTTATCGAGAAGTTATATTAATTGTGTCGTAATTCATAGCATAACATTCAATTTAAAAAAAATATATAAAGAGCTCTTGGCGAAGGAAACCTTTCTAATTGAAGGCTAACAGACATCGTGCATTATTAGCCTTCAGTGACCGCTCACAAGGAGGTTAAAACTAATAAAAGCAATTTCAAATTGGATTTATCGGCGTTCAAATTGAATACCAATTTATAAGTAGAAAAAAATATGTTACGTAGCCTACACAGTGCGCCTGGCCTTTTCACCAAGCATGTCAATCAAACGCACACCACAAGATTTAAGCCTTGAGATTGATACTCGAATTGGCTGACAAATAGTTGGTTGGCAAGGCGTCTTGGAGCGTCTTGCTATAAATAAGGATTACCAGAGTGACCACGCGCTGGGCAACCGAGCCGCCTCCCGTCAGACGTCGCCGACTCCGCATCGTTTGTAAGACTTACTGGTGGCCGTAGATCTAGTCGAAGAAGCTGATTATGCTGTTGACTAAATAAATATACAGTGCAAATGCAATAAAAACAAAAGACGGAATTGCTTACTAGAAAAAATCAGGACATCTTGAGGTATGGCAATGTTAACTATATACTCGTGCACGCGTTGCTTTCCATTAGGTGGAATTATTACGCCCGTTTGTGAACTGATTGTTTCTATTAAATATGTTTTAAGACCAGTAAAAGAAAATGTATTAACAAATTGTTTAATGAGACAGTAATGCCTGCTTAATACTAATTTTCACAGTAATAAGTAGTACCAGTTTCATAGTTAAAAGTTATGCTTTACGTCTGGTACCAATTTTATTATTATTTTTGTGTCTCATGTATAGTATGTATCAACTGTTTATAGCATTGTATCAAAAATCTATTTTATGCTGAATGGTACACATTTTCTGAAGGCTTTTTCAGTGCCTTGATTTTAATTGATACAAACATTTGTAGGTTTATTTTATTTTATAGATGAAAAGAGAGATGACAAGAAAAATATGTCTGTTCTGAATTTCTTAATTTCTCCAACAACTTTGCTAATTTCTCGACTAAATCGTATTTTAGTTTATTTATTCTGTTTCTCTTGTACGAACAATAAATAGCACCTATCAAGCTTTACACTCTGCACTTTGATCGTCTATATGTCCACACAATAATGTTTAAAAACGAAATACTTTAGGCATTGCTTACATTCAGAAAATATTATAAAACGTAAGTAAGTATCGAACGACCGTATCGTGATGAAGCATATGCTCGTAAAAGCTTACGGCGTCATGCGCTTTAAATAGGTCGTACTCAATAGACCGTATTACGTTAGAAATCATGAATAAATTTTATCGCCTCCAATTCTCAGTCTTATCTTCCCCGCGAAAGCGTAGTAGAGTCGTGAATTTGCGTTATTTCGGCGCCTAAGACCCGAATCACAAGTTAGAGTGGGGTATCAAGTTCGGTGCGAGCCGCGCTAAGCTCGCTGTTTTAGGCTCGGCGGCGATGTTTCAATAGCGCTCGCGCCCGCGGATTACGGCCTAACCCCCTCTTCGTAACGCGTCGAAATGACATCAAATACCCATTTCACTTATCCTTTACCCCCCGCCACCTCCACGAGAGTCACATCCTAATTGAACGTCAAGCTGTGACTTTGTTTACGATCGCAGTACGCCGAGATTCCCCTAGACCTGTTTTTGTCTGTGGCCGCACTATTCCTTGAACACATTTGAGTTACAGACTCCACTAATGGGTATTTGTCGAAGTGACTATCGTTCAGTTGTAAATTAAGTGGGGCTAAATTGCACAAGTTTTGAGACCAGATTTAGGGACGATAATGATGTTTTATTTAATGGCAGAGGTTTATTGTTAGCTATTTTCTAATTGTTATTCTATAATCCATTTACTTTTAGGGCTTTACAAGGGATAGCGTCATACACCGCCCTATTTTGAAACCCCTGTATAAGATTGTGTTCCATTGTATTTACTGTGCACTAAGGATATGGGTGTTCTAAAATATTTAGTTAGGTAATGATCTAGAAACTCATAGATGATACTTTAATGTTCTTCAATGAGTCGCCAACTTTTTCTCAGTAGATGCAGTTAAATGCTGCGCCTGTCCTTATTACGAAAATAAACTTTTATTCTATGCCTTAATTAGAGTTCAACTGAGAAAGATCCTTTCCACAATCGTTTCGAAGACCAGCTGACTTTTTTATGCTTTAAACTTACATATATAGATACGATCGCACTTGCAATCCCATGACGGGGTTGAGCAGAGTCTTAGGTAAATTTTTGTAAGACATAAAGTCACACCTGGAAGTATGGGTCATGTAGTGCTTCCAAATAATGACAGTCTGCCAGCCTGTCGCCTACATAAAAGGAGCACCAAACCCAAAAAGTAACAATCCTTCAGTAATCAGTCCAACGTAAAAGCCAACAACCATGACAGATGTTACACTCAAAATTATCTCATCATTTGGGGGGTGCTATATGGCTGGCAAAAAAACACGGCCTGACTGATGATAAGCAGGCACCGATTGCAACACTAGATGTCACATTCCCGCGCAACACCAGCATTCAGGCTCTGGAAATCTTTTCAGCAATAGAAATACAACACTGCGAAAACATAGTGTTATTTGACTAATAGTAATCTACCGTGCAACTCCGGTACCGTTACCTCCCTAAATACAGGGTGTAAAAGACATGAACAGTCAAACGAGAACCATGTATTCTGCTCACCATCATTACATTTTTTTTCCTATAGACTATACCTGGGAACCTGATAGTTACGATTTTATTGAAGGTCAAAGTCATAATTTTTTTTTTATGAAAACGTATTCTAAACATTATTTCTTAATTATTGTCCAAAGAAACATTATCATGTTTTTAGTATTTCATAACAAAAAAAGGGTTTAAAACGTTAGCGTTCAATGTAGCTTACTCGATGCGCATGGACATAAACTAACGGGGCCGCCGTCTGTCAAAATAATCGCGGTTTTGCGAGTTGCGTGCGAGTTGAGCGCATTACATTGCGCAGTATAATTTGCATTTTTTGTTTACACCAAAAAATAAAAATCATTTCCCAACAATTATTTTTTTGAAATATTTCTTATTTTGATGTATAGAATACATGGTTCTCGTTTGACTGCTCATGTCTTTTACACTCTGTATAGTCATTATTAGTAAAGCAATCTTGAAAAGAAAGTGAACTTTTGAAATGATTAAAAACCATGACCATATATAACACTTCAACTTGTGATAAAAAAAATCAAAAGCTCCGGATCAAAAACTGTTGTCAAACATATTTGTTAAACATTCAGTGTAAAAAGTATCGGGAATGGGTGATTTTTTATGGTTCCAAGTACCAAATTAATTTTTTTGTTTATTTTGTTGTTGTTGTTAGATTGACACAACTGTTTTCCATTTTGGCGCGGAGTTTGAGTTGAATCTGTTATTTATATTAAATACAGTGTTGTTTTTTAGTTCTAGTGTGTATTGCAAATTTCATAAAATGGACAAAAACATCGAACAAAACATTCTACACATTAGTATATCCATATCTAAGGGCGTTATATATAGAAGTAGACTACCCATATACCGATATAATAACAGTACAGTGGTCATTTACTTACAGATTCATAGAACGGTGCTATATTCCGTAATTAGGGGGCCATAGTGTTATCTCGCGAAATCTCCAATTAGGTGGACATGCAGGGCCGAGCCGGTTGACCAGTCGCGTCACGTCCGCCGCCGCCGCTTCAATTAGAAGCGGGTAGAAGCGGACGCCTCCCGGAATGACAATATTGGTTTATTGCGCCTTGAATATTGATACTAATATTGATACGTACGATTGTGCAACTAGAATCTTGACCCATAGAAGAACCTCGTCATAATCAAACTGACTTTTATTGACTTGATAACGATAGCGAATATGTCCTATTCTTTACTGTGATAAGGTTCTGGGTATCCATGAGCCAGAGTTATATTTGCTCGATTGTGCATACCTACATCGGAAGCTGTATCATTTGTGCTTAGCAAATCTTGTTTTTTGTTATTGATGATGTTGAGAAACACAATAAAAATTTCTTGATTACATTGATAGAATTTAGTCCATTGTCTTTAAATAACGTTTAACTTCTATTTAAAACTTTTTTTCGATTTATCTCAAACATGTGTCTTGCATCAAAGGATTTTGTGCGCTTAACACGTTTGCGTGCTGTCAAATTTAAATGGCCTTTGGTCCTTATTTAACTACCAACGCCTACAATTAGCATAGTTAATCTAAAGTACCTGTATCATTCTGCAGGAAAGTAGTGTCGGAGATCGATGATATTACGTGAAAATGTCATAAATTTTTGAAATTAGAAAGAATTTAGTTTTGAGCCATGTGCAGATGTGACTCCTGATCCGACCACGGCAAGGTATGTAACGTACACCACGTACACCAGGTATGTAACGTAACCACACGTATGTAACGCGGAATGAAATGTAACTTGAATGTATGTTGTGCACGGGACTACGAATTACATTGTGATAATGCTCATAATGCTGTCACCCGTTGAATTTGCGTTACATAACTTACATTATTTTACATTTAAACGCTTTAGTTTTATGAAATAATTGATAATATCAAATATTTTTACTAGATATACCTACAAGCAATTTAAAATTTCTTTGGGATTCCTTTTAAATCTCCATTTAAAAGAATTGAAACACAATATCCACGACACCTGCTTCTGTACAAAGATAACTTACCATTATGTCCAGGGTCTTTGAGAGGTAGTTGCACTCTACTATGATAATCCAAGTAGGTACTTCATTTAGTAGCGCTGGCGCCAACACTTTAAAATTCATTTGAGGTATATTTTTAGACTGCTTTTGGTAACCCATAAGGAATTTCTATTCCGTAAAAGAAAGTACAGACCGAACTTTAGATTCTTAAGCATGGATGAAGAACTCTAAAATATAGATACTTAATTTTTTTACAGAGTCAAATTTTTTAAGCCAGATTTCCTTGTAATATTTAAGCACTCATATTTGCCAAATCGCGCGCTATTACATAATATAACAGAATTCCACGCTCAAACCAATAGTAATATTTTTATTATTATTTATCATCGTTCTGAATAATCTACTCATTACAAAAGCATTTGAAACATCTCGGCTCTCCACATTATTTACGAATAATGTTAAAAGAGACCTATCAATAAAAACGAATTTAACGTGTCCCGATATAAAACACTTTGTTATTAAGTTGACAAGCAACCGTAAAAATGCTCCTTTAAAATGTAAAATAAACAGATCAATCATGTTAAACCGATCCCACCGGGCTGGCAGTCCCCGAAAAGAAGCCTACGTAAGCGTCTATTATAAAGCACAGATGTTACCACAAGACCGATTTGTATAACCATCCTCTTCACACCTACGGTCCGATGCGGGATAAAGGAGAGAAGAAAAATAAAAGTGATACACTTTTTATTCTTTTTCCAAATAAGAATTGTTCTACATCGGAGAGAGTGATTGACACGCGGTCGCCGGCGGGCGCCCCCCCGACGCGCGGTTGCGAGCGGTCCGCAAGATGGACCTCGCATTATCATTTTAAAATTTATTACGCTAATTATGAAAGGACCGTATTTAAAAATGAAACAAAAGGTATTATGACTGCCATTTTTGTGTGGCAAAAGCTTTGTATGCCGCTCTACTTTTTCGAGCAAATAAATCTAGCAAGGGACATCAATCAAGCGGCAGGATGGACGGGAAATGCCCGTTCCGCATTATTATGTAGATCCGTGATTAAAGCTTTTTAAAAAATAACGAATTCACAATATGTAGGTGTAACATTAACATAACCCTTTAATTTGATGTGTTTTTGTAAGTGACAGGCGTGGGGGCGTGTCAGTTTGACTGTTTTATCTACGACTACATTTCCTGTATCTACAAAGAAGGAAACACGTTAGTATTACTTACTGTTTCCATTCCCTTTTTAAGAGTGGCGCCAAAAAAACTTAATTAGGTAACATTATAGACTAGACCTTATAGTTTTAGACCTTAAACGACGATTATCACAAAAAATCTCACAAGTATCCTGTCTTTATTTAGCGTTTTAATTCTTCACGTTGTCAATAGCACGATCATGACATGTTTAGAGAAGCTTTAAGCGTGTAGAGATGGATTTTTTACACCTTTTAAATGTATTAAACGCGAGCTACTGAATTACTGAGAGCTAATTCATGTAATACATGTACTCAACGGTAATAACGTCATCCATCATACCGAACGAAATTAAATTTCTTTGGTGCAATCTCCGATGGTTATATTTTAATTACTTGGAATCGTTTAAGACGTGTTTGTATTGCTCGTTAAATGACGGAGAAAAAAGTAAGCTCCCGCGCAGCCGCCGCTTATCGGAAGCAATTACTTGTTGTTCGCTTTATTAATTTTCATAACTACCCTCACGACATCAAAGGAGGCCGCGATGCGCGTGCGCCGCCCTCACGTTACCGTGCAAGTGATGAGCATAGGCGTTACACTAGGATGTGGCGATGATGGTTTCCAAGTAGGCAACTATACCCTACTCTAACAATGGTTACGCAACCGACAACCATGAAACTATCCATTAATAAATAGTTTTTTTTTTACGATTGTTGTTATTGCATGGGAATTTTGAAAAAAATACATCAATACATATTTCAGAAATCATTGATTGGATTAATGATGCAAGGTGTCACATTATCAGCGGGTATGGCAAAGTTGTGAGTAGACGTGTATTAAAATTAAAATTTTATCGAGAAAGGTGATGATGAAACTGACTATAGTTTTTTATGGTTGACAGGAACGCTCTTGGGCTTCACCTTGACCGCCAGCCCCTGTAGGCCGCTAGGCCAACACCGGCCGCCTCCTCCCCGACGGCTGCTCGACCTGGCGCGTCCTCCTGATGAGGACACCAGGAGCAGCCATTGGACTGCACTTCGGGCACCGTCGTGGCCGTCCGGAACTAGCCGTGGTGGGAAAACAAAAACAACTCGACGATGGCATGTGACTTCGAATGCCAAGGGGCACTTGACATCAAAGGGCTTCATCTTGCCTGATAGTAAGGGACGATAAGGCCTTATCATTGAATTATTACTCAACGGACTTGAAAAAAGTCCCACCACCAACCGAACCGAGTACAAATTTTTGTACTGACTTGAGGATCTAACCCGGGATCTTTGGGTCTTAATTCCGGTAGGCTAGCCACAATACCACAGGCGGTTTTAAATCTAGATTGTTGTCTGTAGCCACTTTTATAAGCACATTTTTACTATCTCGTATACGTAGTGTAGGGAAAGTCTTGTAATCGTCAAAAAATTCGACCTCGAGATTTTGGCGGATTTACACGTTTTGGACCTCCCTGAGTCCAAAACTACCATTTTTGCTTTTTGGAATTATGTCTGTGTGTGTTTCTGTGCGTTAGCACGATAACTCGAGTATGCTTTAACTTACTGCAACCAAATTTAACATAGTGTATGACATCAAAATATAAGGTTTCTATCAACTTTTGAGTCGTTTCCGGTATACGAGAAACTCAAGGGGAGACCACTCCCAATTTTTACCCGTATGAATAATATGATATAATAAGTACATTCTGAATCGCAACCAGTATTTATATTAATAGTTCGTTTATTCATTCCAAACTCTTATCAGTTCAGCAAGGCTCAGCTGAGCTATGTTACGTTGCTAGAGCTTATCCCAAAAATATTTTAAATTAAATAAATGCTTGGCCCATTAAGAATTCGCTCACATCTTGCCCCTTATACCACAAAAAGTGCTACTGTTTACCGCTACGAAACCCTTGAAGACGTTTTAACAACTCTCGGCCTGGCACGTCCACGCTTTGATCTCAGCGACACTTCAACTTTCAGACTACACTTCACCAGAACTTTGTCCTTTGAAAATTTCGGCTTAAGTATACACAAGTTTAATGAAACAGCACCCTCAATTTGGATATACTTACAGAATTATTATACTTGAAAGTATTTTTTTTTTGGAAGAGAAAGGAATGGAAACTATATTATATTTCTATTTGCCTTGTTCCAATCTTAACAATAATTATACCTATAGTTCATTAACTTATGCATGCACTTTTGACGCCGTCGTGGTGGAGTGGTCAGTATAGCTGCCTACACATCAAGCGGTCCTGGTTTAAATCCTGGTAGCGGCAAATATTTATGTGACGAATACGAATATTTGTCCGCGAGTCATGGTTGTTTATATATTTATTAAAGTTTATTTATAAAAATATCTAAAATTATGTACATTAAAAATTTAAAATGTCTGTTATCTAGTATTCGTAACACAAGTTCATAATGATGAGACTTCGGGCTAGATAATTGGTGTGAGCGTGAAATATATATATAATATATATACTTAGAAAAATACACTGAAAAATTCGACTGTCCAGGGCGGGAATCGAACCCAGCATCTTTCTCAATCTAGGCGGCTGCGTCAACCACTACACTACCGGGACAAAGTTTTCGCCGTCAAAATTTGTCAGTGCTTGGTACTTATGTTTTTGTGGTAACATTGATTCATCAAATCTTTGAAGTTTGCGCTTCTAAGATCCAAACGAAATATCTTCACAAATATTTGACGTTTAGTTAAGATGAAACTACCTCACACTATTTTGGAATTATTTTTGCGTTAACAAACGCGCAAATATTTTACAATCAGAAAAATACACTGAAAAAATGCAGCCACTAAAATACATTGAATGCATGAACAAATAAATGCATACACTTAAAAACGGTTGACGCAGGCGCCTGGATTGCATAAGATTTTCGTCCTGGGCGGTCATTTTTTTTTCATTGTATTTTCCTACTTTTAAAAATATTTGCGCGTTTGTTCACGTAAAAATAATTCCAAAATATTATGCTTGCACTGTTAATTTTATTGTATCTATACTTCATTAGAACTGTTTTGTAAATTATTGAAGGCATAATAAAAAATATGTTACTTTTATCTTAAGTAAAATAGATGTTTAATAGATATTATTTACTATTTTAAAAACTAACCCAATATATTCGCGACCAGTAACAAAATATAGCTCGTAAAATACCAAAATATGCTCCTGCTATATACGCTAGCATAAATTCTAATAGGTAAGTAAGTATATACTTATTATAAAATTGAAACAGCAAAAAGGCCATTTTTTTGTCTATAATTTCTTTCAAATTACCCTATCATTACGTTACTTTACGATGTGCGGTAGCAACAACCTATTAATAGAGGAAATATATTTCAAAGTCACCGGAGCACATAAACATATTCTTTATCTTTAAAAGCTCCCGAGACATCAGGTAAGATAAGTTAGCCGGCGGATAAAATAAATCAGTATTCCAAAACAAGCAAAATTTACATGCATCGCGAGAGGTGAACACTGAAGCAGAGAAAGACTTATCTCGCTAAAACGATTCCCACATAAATAAAGCTCATCGGATATGAAACCGTATTTACATAAGAAAAATATAAAGAAGCCTAAACGATAGGTCCAGAAGGGCGGCCGTATCGGCGGCGCTTGGGACGCTGCGCACGTCCCTTGGCCCCCGTCTTTAATAACAATACGAAATATCAGTTCGTTCCTCCGATCGCAAATCTACGTCAATAACATATCCAATAGTAGCGCTCAATTCATTTCGACATAATCTAATACGGAGGAGCACGTTTGCCGCCTAAATCTCCCGCCACATGTCGCCAAGATGGCTGCCCGGGCGAAACGCGAAACTAAAGAAAAAGGAGATCACGAATCGGTAATATCTTTCGAGTCCATAAACTTAAACGTTTATTTGCAGCGATATTTTGTCCTTTTGCAGATATTGTTTTGGATATGTAACTATAACATGTACTCGTAGTAATACGAAATTACTGTTTATTTTTTATTCGTAAGGTACAACGAATTTGTTTGTGGTTATACCTATGTACCTACCTATATCTTTTGTCTGAGCTAGTTCGTACCTACTAAGTGAATGAACCGTTTAAGTGATTGCAAGACAATTTTATTGGAAAACAGTTGATTAATCAGTAACAGTGCATGCGAAAAAGATACGAAAGCGATTTTAATATGACAAAATTTTGTTCTACTTACTTTGTAAATTATGCAGGAGAACTAAATGGCTATAATTAATCGCTTGTAACGAATAAAGTAGCAAAGTAACCGTATTGGCATTTCAAACTTTTTTATTCAAGAAACCACGTAAATCTATCTTATTACAGTTGACATGTTTGAAATTTATATCAAATGAATTAGAAAACAAAATACAAGAAAAAAAGCTGCCATATTAGTGCCTGAGAGGATTTTTTAAGTGAAAACTTCTTTAGTCGCGTTGAGCGATTTTCGGTAGGGGATATAAACTGTGGATTCTCGTTACCAAAACGGCGCGTAAATATACACACATTTAATGTATATTAACGGTTTATTATATATCAGAAGCGTCTGTGGCGTAGTGCGTAAGAGCATTGTCTTCCACCCGGGAGGCACCGGTTCGAACCCCGCCGCGTACCAATGTGTTTTTAAATTTTCAATTCATATGTACGTTTAATCGACACTTTTACGGTGAAGAAAAACATCGTGAGGAAACCTGCACACACCTTGAAGAAATTTTTAGGTTGTGTGTAAATTCGACCAACCCGCACTTGGCCAGCGTGGTTGACTAAGGCCTAATCGCTCCTAATGTGGGGTAGGCTGGAGCCCCTCGGTGGGTACGTTATATGAGCTGTTGATGATGATGATGACGGTTTGTTTACTAGTTGCTGATTATTAGTTACCATTATTAATAATAAAAAATAAACCTTCTATTTTAATAAATTGCTCGATTTATGGTAATTTAAGAATTATTTTATAATTTATTCATCATCATTTCAGCCGAGAGACACCCACTGTTGGACATAGGCCTCCCCCTAGGATCTCCAAACCGGTTGGGCCTGCGCTGCCCGCATCCAGCGGCTTCACGCGACCTCTACCAGATCGTCATCCTTCCAACGCTACGTTTCGCGGAACGCAACTCGAGGACCTTTCCGCCCCAACGGCCGTCATAGTCCTCCTCGCAGTGTAATTTATTATTAATTTATAATTTTTCTTATTAATTGTTTTATAGTTTAAGTTTTCCTTCCTATCGGCAGTCCCTATGATTTCCTGATGTTTTTTCTTGTCCTTAATTTCTATTTAATTTGGTATACATTTCAGATTATGCCAAATAAAATAAGAACCAAATCTGTATGTACGGTTGTACATAGATACATTATCCAGCCAGGTAGAAAGAGCCATATTGCTCTACCCCTCGAAAGACAAAGCATGAGTAATTCGGCGACCCCACAGTGTGCACAAACAAACGAAGGATTGCCGCAATTAAGTGTACCTTTCAATTGCACTGATTGATCAATCATCGAGCTCCGACAATCGGAGGAAGTGCTGCTTTGTTGCCGCCGCGTTGCTGTGGACGTGCTGCACGTACTCGTCAAAGAATAAGCAGGCAGACATTTCTAAGAGTATTTCTTGGGATTCTGTGCAGTAGAAGAAATACTGCTAAAGGGAATTTGGGATTATTTTTTTATTGCAGGCTTCTGCCTGACAACAACACTCTTTGGGAACGACTGGTATCTTTCAACAGTAGCCGGGACCACCAGCTTAACATGCCTTCCGAAGCACGGAGAAAAATCGAGCTGAAAAAATTCGGTCACTCATCCGAGTACCTACTGACCGCGCACTTGGTAGCTTAACTTTCGTGATCATTACTAAGAAGACCAAACCGTGGCGCCACCGACCTCCTCATATTTATTCCTTTATAAACAAAAAGAAAACAGGTTTATCCAGTTACACATGCATGACATGAAGCTTGATAACGGTCGTCCGTAGCCGTTCCATAGCCGCCGTTCCGTAGCGTTCATAGTAAAAAGAGGCGATAAGTTTCCATTCACTTTCCGTACTGAAAAGTGTGCTACGACCTTAAATCTGCATATAGTAGGGCATTCATCTAGTCGCTGCTCCCGCAGGATACAATTGGTGCTTCTCCTCACTCAGTATACAAAAGAGGCAACTTTCATGCACATCAAAGCATAAAACTCATCAGTGCGTGCATCAGCAAACATGCCTGCCCGCCTAGCATGACCACCGAAACGCTATATGATACAGCCATTTATCGAGGAAGCCCCACTAAAAAAAATCATTCTGTTACGAAAGCAGTATGTGGTTGGATGGAGGTCTCCCTCTATATCCATCCTCACAGAACAGATAAAAGAGGTCAGAAGTCGTATCAAGCGATGTTAATACCAGAGCCAGTGTCGCCACACGCGACATAATATTTTTTTCAATTTAACAGTGTATTTGTACTTACCGGTGAAAAGAAATGTCTCCATTAGTAAGATTATGAGTCTTACTTTGCTTCCTGCCAGTTAAAAAAGGATCGAATATGAGTGTTTACTCATAACCAGCAGCGCGCGCGCACCGCCTTCTTACGACTTCTAACCTCTTTTATTTGTTCTGTGTCCATCTTTGTTCAGCATCCGTATCTGGAAGAAGAAAAGATGGATAGACTGTGAACGATGGTATGGCAAAGAAGTATGTTAATGTTGAGATGACAACTGATCGAGGAGAGAGGATGAAAATATATTACGGGAGTTTCTCCCGAGTTCTTGTTCCAAAAAAACGTGTTGAGAGATTCCATTTTTAACCTCAATCAACCGTACAATTATTTTTCTTACTTTAGTTACATTTTCACTTGACATTGGCAAAATGCGTACGCTTAATGCGACGCGATGCCAGTAATTAAGAATAGAATAGAAAAATACATTACGACGATTCCAATTAAAATTGGGCTCGGGACAGGCTAATGAATGAGTGATGATGCAATGCTGCTCGGTAAGCAATCTTAACAACCACGGTCCTTGCAAATACGGGAATTAAATAAGACAAATATTTCCTAGTTGGTATGAACATTCTGAAAATAATATTTTCATTGCTAAATTCGAAGACACGTTTCTGTTTTCATTGCTTATTCTTTGCAAATGTAATTGCAATTGATTCTGATTGAACTCGTCAATAATTCTCGACATTGCTTCGGAAAGCAGTGATTTCAGTAAGTTTAGTTTCTACCGTTTCTTGTATTACATTTTATTTGTACTATAATTATTATTATCTCTACTTCTATTGACTTTAGAGTTCCTTTTCACTTATTTTAAATACGATATTTTGTCACGAGTCTTAAGTACCTAAATATACAGTGTCTGTTCATGAGTTGGACATCAAATATTTTTATCTTTTTTTTAATATAATTTCATCGATTAAAACACCTATATTGGAGGTCAAATCTCACTCTTTTTGGATCAGCTGTCTTTTAAATGGTTTTTTTTTATTTCCTTTTAGGAACTTCTGCTATAAATAACGATTTCTCTGGACATAACGGTTTTACGGATACGAAAAACTTTATTTGAAAGGCAATAATATAAGGGGTAAACTAAAATTTCCCTATACATGGTGGTAAATGCCTCACAACATGCAAAGAGAAAATAAAATATTCTAGCTTAATATTAATAAATCACAAGATTAAAGTTGTTAAATTTTAGTGCTAATATCAGAAAAAAAAAATCTAATGTATCTCAACAGATAATTTGAAAAAACTTCCTTAAGTTTACAAAAATAAAAAATACACAAGTGTATGGTACTTATTTAAATTATCAATGTTCACCTTTTAATTAAAAAAAAACAATTTGTAAAGATGCACTTAAATTATTTGAAAGGTTATAAGATCACCTTTTAATTATAAAACAACAATGTGTAAATTTGATGCCCTTAAATTATCGCCAACTGAAGACCAGACTTAAGGATAAATACTCTTCTCTCCTTTTGTGTGGACAATCCGGGTTAGGCTGGAGTCAGTTAATAATTGTAGGCAATAGCCAAATGATATGGCTAAAAAATCACTGTTAAGGCCCTTAAACAGTCCTTTGACTTTGAAAACAATTGCGGATAGATATACGTCGCCACTATGGAGGTGTCTGGTGCAAAGGGTGATTGTAGAAACACGGACTATCTATTCACGTATTTCTACTTTTATTTATATCTTTAAAATACTAACATAGGCTAAGTCTTTTATTTGTATTTTATTTTATTTATGTACTAACATCTATGGATCAATTTCAGTTGTCTGAAATAAAACACATTTTATTTTATTTGACTTGAATCGTTTTTTTGTCATCTTCTGGCAACAGCCGGGGCCAGCATAACGTTCTTTAAGTAGTATCTAAGGAAGGCTTTGAATAATGTTAGGGTACCGGATACAGTCAACAGCGGAAATAGGAAATCAAAATAGAAAACAAATCTGTTTAAAAATATATTTTTTTTCATATAAAATCAGGCAAATGACTGCATCCGGCCATCTGATAAGCGGAAATGGAGTCCAAACGTGAATAAAGCTGGTGTAAGAGAGATATACGCACTGCACACTCTCGCCTTGCCCTTACCGATCTGCATGGTGCTTCCTCACTCCTTTGAATGGTCTAGAATATTAAGAGGGAAGAAACAGATGCACTGGCCAAGAATTTTTTTTTTTTATTGTGGGACATAGAAGTGAGTTGCCTAATTTTATCGCGTTGGAATAGCCACAACTTACTTTTAAGTAAGTCATTTAGTTTAAGTCATGTAAATGACGTTATGTATTTTAAAATGTTTCGCTCGTGAACAAGTAGATAACTTACTTTGGTCATGTTCTTACATCTCAAGGGATCCAAACTGACGTATCTAAAGTCTTTTTTTACAAAAATAAATAAATTTAAAAAACTAAAACACCCGCCTGCGTAAAAAGACAATTAGTCAAAATAACAAAAGGCACACTTAAAACATATTGATGGGATTTTTTAGAACTTTTGTTCAACATTGTAACATACAGTCGAACAAAAGTTCTAAAAACATAACCATTTCCTTGCAGTCGGTTAAAAACTACCATCAATATGTTTTAAGTTTGCTTTTAATATTTGATCTTTTCAGTTGACTAATTATATTTTCACGCAGGCGGGTTTTTTATTTTTTAAATTTTTTTTTTTTTTTTTTTATCTTTTCAGTTATTTAAGTAATAGGGTCATGATATACCCTTTTAAAATCCTTATGATAAGCCCTTAAATTTGATACCCATTTTGATGAATTTTAAAGAAAAAAAAATTATTTTCTCATAATAGCACCTTACAGCTGCTATATTGTTTTTTTTAAATAACTAAGAACACTTGCGCTGTCATGACAAATCTAACGATGCCATAATTATAAAAATCCTTTAAGCCGTTTGAAACACATGAGGTAATAAAGAATATTACAAATAAACATTCATACAAGATACGCGCGCAAAACATAATCCTTTTCTTGCAGTCAGCTAAAAAAGGTCAAGCAAATGACTCTATTCCACCTGATTGTAAGCATAAGTGGAGTCAAATGCAAAGATACCTAGTGTGAGAGATAGACCACCACGCTAGCAAATCTCGTCTTGCCGACCTGCAAGGTGCTTTTTCACGCCTCGTTTGAAGAATTGTAAGAAGGAGGGGATAATCTGTTTAACAAATGATTACTTTTATGCATAAGATGTCTGTAACAACCTTTGTAATTTAAACAGCTCAACAAAGACATTTTTAAGCATTTTTATATCTAAAGCTCTTGACATTCATCTCATATGAAAGTCCGACGGTGGTAGCCAGCTTCACGCGGAATTCTCATACACTGAGAGATTTCCGAGACCTGACTTATCATTAACTTTCGCAACACAATACTGATACTACTATTGTATTTGCAGTAGACTTTGGTCAGTTAGTGGTAGATAGCCAGGTAGACTTAAAATAAGCTCTACTGCCAACCAATTTGAGCACAAATTCGTACTCCCCTGCGGATGAAGCAACAGTAGAATAACTTGCCTTACTTCTGTATTGATACGTAAAACGCATGATCGTATTGGTATCTCCTGAAAAGTATTCATGTTTACTTTTTAGAGCGATAGCATTAGTATGTAGTTTCCGCTTACGAATAGGATAGGACTATTCTCCTCATCATCATCTCATCCCGTAATCGTAAGAGCTGACTGAGGGTGGTTCTGGACCCGTGCAGATCATTGCTGCAAGGGGCTCGTGTTCATATAACATAAACATTTATCCTTAACAAAATTCGAATCTTAAGTACTGCTGTGCTTGCAGTGTTACTAACTACTCCAAGGCATTAAATTTCAATGAAAATTATATGTATAATTACTAGCTGCCCCGCCACACGTTGTTGTTGACTAAATTATGACAGATGAACTAAATTGATTTCTGAAACGACGCGACGGGATGAACCTCGGATGAACCGCCTTTCTTATTTCTGCCGTGAAGCAGTTCGCTGTGTTTCGGATTGATGGGAAAGGTAGCCAGTGTAATTACTGGGTATGGAGGGCATATCATCTTAGTCCCCAGGATGGCAAACGCACTTGCGGTGTTAAGTGATTTACACTTAATATTGCAAGTGTCTATAGCGGTGACCACTGTGGTAATCAGGTGGGCCGCAAATAAAAAAAGAACCTTGGATGCACAATCAAATGTTTGACAGGTAGGTTACACGGGAAAATATAATTGTGTTTTTTACTATATTTTTGATTATAAATTATAATAAAAGCTAATGTATGTCCAATTCAAAATCGGTTGAGTAATTTCGGAGGTCATCGCGGTCAAACACACTGTACACAGGGGATTTTTATTTAAAGATCTTACTATTATTGCAAATGAACAAGTTTAAGATGATCGTAATTTGTTAGCCAATCACGCCAGAATGGCTTAACGGAACTTGATGAAATTTGGCACGGAAATAGATTACAGTCTGCAATAGATCTTCCACTGTATTAACGGATATACTCGGTTGGCCTCTAGTATTAAATAGGTAATACCTATTGAGGAAAAATACAATTTTTAGAAATATTTATTTACACGTATGTTTTAACTGGCTGAGAAGCTTTAATGCCACAAAGGAGACTTGGTACAAAATAATGATAATATTTTATTATTTTTTATTATTACTTATTACTGTGCTGCATTTCTACAACAGCAAGAAAATAAGTTCACAATTGTCTTTTTCCTGAATAAGGTGAAACCTGTAATTAACCATTGAGACAATTTTTATCACATCACCAACTTAATCTGAAGAGCCAAAAGCGACACACAATCTAGAAAAATAATGAAAATAACCAATTGTAGATCACAAAACAATTTCTTAATAATCCTTTGTTCGTGCGGGCAAGGCCTACTCCCATTGCATTTTGCATTGACAGACGTCCGTCGGCGAGATGTGAGGAGCAGCGGTCACGTCTGAGTCCATATTGATTTCCATTTAATTCGGCGCGTGCTCGGCTGCCTACCTGGGTTGATGGTGCCCGCCACTGGCTCCAGATGGACCCTATTCAACAATAGATGCAGGGTAATAGAACTCAATTGTCTCTATATTACATTTAACTTGAAAATTACGCGTACCAGATCAGTTTTCAATAAAAACCATTAAAACTTATTGAGCATGAAGTTGGGATTGTGATTACTGAACCATTATATCAGAAAATTCCAATTGAGTTAGGTATTCAATTAATTAAATCTTCTTATTTAAGGATGTAAATATTACAAAAATTTGGTAACACAACATTTCTTATTTTTTGCATATTTAATCATTTTAATTTGTTTAAAAAAGTATGCGATTCTCTTCATGCAAAGATTTCACATACTCAGCAAATTCATAAATCGAAATCAAATATGTATTTGTTTCAGAGTGTTATCAAGGTTTTAATTTTTGTCATCGGAAAATATGAATAGAAAATTAGTAGTGAATTGAAAGCTAAGAAAACCAAGTAGCATTTTCGGTAGTAATTGCGTCAGAAGATAACATGATGGTAAGCGTATTAGATGAAAGCGGCTGTCCCCGACAAGACAATAGCGCGCGTGACTCCATCGCCGCACTTCTGTGCCGCCGCCGGCGCTGATTGCGCACAATTTACTACAAAACAATACTATTTTATTAATACAATGGGTAAATTTTCGAGCGTACTTTTTTGGGCGTCCTATGACCTTTATAAAGAAACTATCATTCTTAACAGACTAAACACACGCGTTTTTGAAAATATACCTCGTAGCTTAACCGTATTAAAAAACTAGATAAGAATTAATATAAAACTTACAAGAATTTCCACATTGAACATCCGACTTGTATGAGCGGCCTAGCCCTGGGAGACTTGTCCCAGTTTAAATCGCGCTCACAAAACCACTCACTATTAAACGAAATTTTAACGTATCTTTTATCAAAATATCTCATTTTAAAGATAATTACTCCATTTCACAATTTAAGGCACAAAAACTTTACTAACTATTAAATTAAAAAACTGAGACGCCAATATGTCTTTGTCCCGCGTAAAATTGCGCTTCCGATGCTTGCAGTTGACTACTTGTTTTCTATCGGTCAAGCGATGTCACGTCATATTTTGATTTCTGATCAGCCTGAGTGTTAATCGGGCCCCAACTTGTGGGTAGAAAGAACGACGCTTAAGCAAGTTTTAACTCGTTCCCGAGGTAAGTTTTTCGAGAAATGTGTTTTGGTTACCGTGTGTGGTCAGTTCGGTGGCAAGTTTTAGATTATGAACGGAGTGGCGTATTGTATCGTCAAGTTAGTATGTTGTAGATAATTGCCGCAGTCTTACGACCTGTAAATATCTACTAAATTAATTAGGTACTCGGGTAATTATAACGAAAAAATACATTTTGTCGTCATTACGGTGGCGTCATTGCGGTGGCGTAGTGAACCACCGGAATGACGCATGAGCCACCGTAATGATATATACCTGTATAATCGATATTATTTATATACTTTAAATATAATAATCTTTCATTATTTAATATTAATTTTATCCTAAAATACAATTATGTATATCTGACTTAGTTTGGGACTGGAATACTGGATAATGGTTTCATACTGCGTTCTTGTTTTCTTCTCTTAGAACTCTTAGTTTTCTTCTTAGTATTATTGAAGCAATGAATTTA
Source organism: Elophila nymphaeata (assembly GCA_955850985.1). Taxonomy (NCBI): domain Eukaryota; kingdom Metazoa; phylum Arthropoda; class Insecta; order Lepidoptera; family Crambidae; genus Elophila; species Elophila nymphaeata. The sequence continues at coordinate 19,514,241 of OY039068.1, forward strand.
TTTCGTTCAGACCCATAATACTTAGTCCATAGAATTTATTAGTATATTTAGTAACAATAAAAATAAAAATTAGTATTGTTAGTTATTACTAGGTAGGTACTACAGATCCAAGTTAAAAATTACTATAAATTATGTCTACAAGAACAAGGCAGAGAAAAAGATTCTCCCTATAGCTCAATTGCCTTTTCAAAAAGGAAAATAATATGGGAAAGAAATAGAAAAATTTAATGAGGTATAAGGAGAGAAAGAAAAATACTGCACATATTACTATGCTCAATTATTTTACATAACTTTAACTGAAAATGGACCTGGGAAAGTCCGGATGGTACAACAAAAAATGAGATTGATTTCATCATGTCGACCAAGGCTCGGATATTCAATGATGTCTCTGTGATCAATTCGTTTAACACGGGGAGCGATCATCGAATGGTAAGAGGCACATTGAATCTCAACGTCAAATCCGAAAGGTATCGATTGATGAAGTCTACGCTCCGCCCTGAAGCTATCCAGATCCAAAACCCCGAACACTTTCAACTCGAAGTGCAAAATTGCTTCGAATACAATGACAGGTTCGTGGAAGCTGTCTCTACGGTGGGTTCAAAGCTCTTTAAGACACTCGTCGTGTTCGGTAGCTTACTAAACAGATCTCCAAGTGCCTATATAGTGTTCGCTAGAGATCTGGCGCTTGGAGAGAGCTTGCTGTCGAAGCTGAAGACAGAGGATGGCAGAATCGTTTCATCGCGACCTCAGCTTTTGACCGAGATTGAAGAAGCTCTTCAGAGGCTATTCAACTCCGTTACACTCGAGGGCAAAACGCCAAAGACTTGGCATGATGGCGTGGTGAGACTCTTCTTTAAAAAGGGCGATAGGGCCCAAATGAAGAACTATAGACCATCACGCTCCTGAGTCATGTTTATAAGTTGTTTTCGAGGGTTATACGGATCGTCTCGCGTGCAGGTTTGACGACTTCCAACCTACCGAACAAGCCGGATTCCGAAAAGGCTTCAGTACCATAGTCACATACATACGTTGCGGCAGGTTATACAGAAGACCAAAGAGCGATAATCTGCCATTATGCTTAGCGTAAAGGATGGAAGCTCTACACTGGAAGTGGTAGAGACCATTATATTTACCTGGGACAAACAACCTAGGACGGTTGGTTTACCAATGTTGGTTTACCTGGGATGAATCCAACTCGGCTGGGCAGCTTCGGGAAGCTACGCGGCATATTCTCGGCCCATCTACCACAGTGTCTCAAGACGTAAGTTTTTAATTCGTGTGTGTTGCCAGTGATAACCTATTGAAGCGAAACGTGGCCGCTTACAATGGGCCTCATAAGAAGGCTCAAGATCACCCAAAGGGTAATGGAGAGGGCTATGCTCGGAGTTTCTCTGCCTGATCACGTAAGAAATGATGAGATCCGCAGGAGAACTAGGTCACCGATATAGCCCAAAGAATTGCGAACCTTAAGTGGCAGTGGGCAGGCTACATTGCGAGGAGGACTGACGGCCGCTGGGGCGGAAAGGTCTTTGAGTGGCGACCACGTACCGGGAAACGCAGCGTTGGTAGGCCCCCCACAAGGTGGACTGACGATCTGATAAAGGTCGCGGGAAGTCGCTGGATGCGGGCAGCGCAGGACCGACCGGTTTGGAGATCCTTGGGGGAGGCCTATGTCCAACAGTGGGCGTCTTTCAGCTAAAATGATGATGATGATGAACTTTAACTATAACGTAAGAATATGAAGGCTAGCTTAACCAAGATATATTTGTTTTATTTTTGTTACTGTGTCATCAATGTTTACTTGCCATCAGTGTACTAGAAAAATTGATTATAAAAAAAATATTCTTTAAGTACATTACCGCATTTTATATGAATATTTAAGAAAATTTGCTTAATTAATTAATTGAGTCATTTCAGTGGCTTTTATCATCATTTCGGTGGCACAAAATTTAAAAAATAATATTTCTCCAAAAGTACTGTGTTCTAAAGGGTGCCTCATAAATTATTATATTCACAGCATTCTAATCTTTAATCTAGCGTATTTGGTTCGGGTGATTGGTGAAAAAAAAAAATTGCCACCGTAATGACGTAAAAAAGTCCGCTTTGAAAATTTACCCCAATACGGTACAGCACGATTGCCTACGCAAATGACATACCCACGCTCCCTTTAAAACGAAACTTTGACGTCGAACTTCGCCGTAATTTACCCAAACCTTTACTTGATCAATTACTTTTTGATCACCTTTTTTTGGGACAAATTTGTTTTTATTGAGCCCAGTAAATTCCGAAATGGCTTACGCCGCCCAAAAATTAATTGATCGGATCTCGTTTCTCGTAGGAAACAGCGCGGAAGAGTTTTAATTAGCGAGAAAAAAAACATCGCAAACTTCCGACGTAAAAAACCGGGAGACAAGGGTGGGCGGACCGCGGAATAAAACTCCCGCTCGTAATGCGGGCAACATTTGTGTGAGGAAGACTCTCAGTAATGGAAGACAAATTTCAATATAATTTGCAATACATAAGCGTGTTACTTTAATAGCCCAGAACCACCCTTCAAATTAAACGGGGCTTAAGTTTTATTTTTTTTCCTCGTCGGTTCGATCGCGGTGCGTCGGGGCGCGGGCGGCTCGCAGGGCGCCGGGAAAAAATATAATCCTGCCAAATTAATTGCTCCTACAGGCAATAGTGTCGGCCGCGATGCCGCCAAATCAAATTAAGGACGCGCTATAAAAACCAAATTAGTGCCCGCTTTAACCGTGAGAGGGTATTTAGTTACAAGACGTTAGTTCAAATCCCGCCATTTTCATTAACAATAAATATCCCCTCGCAGCCGCGCTGAATCCTTATTGTTTTACTTTTTACACCCTTGTGTCCCGAGTGGGAGATAGCGCAGACGACGTCTTGCGCCGAGGCCGGCTAATTTGTTCTTTTTGTTTACTTACTTACCGGGTCGGGCCAATAAAAATTTGTGTTGCGCGAATTGAATGGACTTTAAATTTTATATAGCCGAAGCCGGCCCGAGTTTTGCATTTAATTGGGAAAAATTTAGGGTCGACGAAACGCTTCTGTGCAGATTCTTAAACTAATTGGACGGCCGTTACAACTTTTTTTGGGTTAAACGTTTACGCGATCGAATCGGGGGTGAGGGGTTTTATCGGAGAGACAACGGAGCTATTATTTACCGCAGATAAATCAAATATGGAGCGAAACAAATCCCTTAATAAGTTCCTTGGTGACCGTTATCCATAATCCCCATATTTCAAGCACAGATGCAGTTATCATGAAGGGGTTGCTTTTTTGGGTGGGTTAGCTTAATAACAGGCGATGCAGTGAATTAGAGAGCGGCGGTGATCTAAAACAATAAGCTGGGCTGTCATTAGTGCGGCCCGACGCCGATTACTGGCTGCAGCTTACTAATGTGGCGACATTTATCCCAATCTTTAATTTTGTATTTATTAAGTGCGGTCACGTGTAAAATTATTATTACACAGTGCTTCATTATAAGACCAGCTGCGTTTCAATGGTAGCAGTCGACAATTCTTGAAGTGAACGGATGAACTTATAATTTCTTTCTATCATTTGTAACGAAAATTTCGCGTATACCAAATTCCTCCTCAAAATTATAACAAAAAATCAATCGAAATTAATAGGATAGATTTCTTAAAGATTTGATAATTATTTTTGTACCTATTTAGTAATATAGAGAATAACTGTTGTGGTGAACTATTTATTATTATATCAAATAACATATTTTATATTTAACATTTATTACACAATTCAATAACATAATATGCTGAAAGGTCGATTCAGTATCGTGCGACATATTATTAGCATAGCTCGCGCAGTGAACAGTTCTCTTTACGAAACAACGCTGCCCGGCAACAGCCCTTCAATGAAGAGAACAATAGAAGCCTCGAGTAATAAAACTACGATCGCACACGTGGCTCGCCAGTCTAACGTAGCTTGTGACGCGGGACGCTCGTTCGATGCCCATGCGCATGCCTGCTGCTTTCGCGCTTTGTTTTGTGCCTAATAATTTATTTTTCCTTATACACCCCTTCGTACAACCCCCGCGGGGCATATCTGTGCACCCCGCACCTAAACTGGTGACCCCGTTTAGTTCACAAATTGAAGATGGAAAAGAACAAGAATGCAGGTTCGCAAGGGCGCGACTACACTTCAAGCGATGCTAGTGATATTTTTCGCGTTGGTATTAGAAATATACCATTTTACCCAGATAAGCCAACATTATGGTTTTCCATGCTGGAGGGGCAATTCGCACTCGCGAACATCACTACGGACTCCACCAAATTTTACCACGCAATCGGGATGTTAGATCACCAGTACGCACTCGAGATAGCAGATGTCATCGAGTCGCCTCCACTTGAAGACAAGTACGCGAAGTTGAAGTGCGAACTGATAAAGCGATTATCGGCGTCCAAGGAGAAGAAGGTTAAGCAGCTGCTGGACCACGAAGAACTCGGTGACCGTAAACCGTCACAATTTTTACGGCACCTTCAACATCTCGCCGGACCAGACGTGCCTGAGGACTTCGTTCGCACTATCTGGACTAGTCGTTTACCCACTAGCATGCAGTCCATAATTGCTTCCCAACTGCACTCTCCACTGGACAGTCTAGCAGACCTTGCCGATAGGATCCAGGACATAGTACCATCATCTCCTCACATAGCTTCTGCCTCAGCCTCAACATCCCGCCAATCAGCGGAAGACAAAATTGATATGATGGCCAAACAGATAGAGAGGTTGACACAGCAAGTTCACTCACTTACTGTGAAGAATGACAGACAGTCAAGGGCATCATCAAGCAAGCATCAACGCCATCGTAGTCGCAGCAGATCGCAATCCAGCTACCGACGATACCCTACATGCTGGTATCATGCGAAGTTTGGCAACAAAGCCACGAAATGTAATAAGCCATGCGACTACAAGGCGGAAAACTCGCGGGGCGATCGGTAATGGCGGCTGACGATTGCCCCGTCAACCATGGTCGCTTATTCGTCACCGATCGGCACTCCAAAACCCAATTCTTAGTGGACACTGGAAGTGACTTATGTGTTTATCCCCGTTCGGTTTTAAAAGAAAAGCGGCATAAGACAAACTACGAATTGTGCGCGGCAAACGGTAGTGTAATCCATACTTACGGTTACGTCAATTTGCGTTTAAATTTAGGGTTACGGCGTGATTTTGTGTGGCGTTTTATAATTGCTGATGTGACCAAAGCAATAATTGGTGTCGACTTTTTATCACATTTTAATTTATTGGTAGATGTAAGGAACAAAATGTTAATAGATAATTTAACTACATTAAAAGTTTCGGCAGTGTCAGCAGCAAGGTATAGTGCACTAGAGTCGGTAAAAATAATGACTGGTAATTCGCGGTACCATACTATTCTCAACGAGTTTCCTCAGTTGACTCGACCTGCCGGCATACCACACACCACACAACACAACACCGTTCACTACATTCGCACCACCCCAGGACCGCCTGTAGCTAGTTCTCCTCGTCGATTAGCGCCGGATAAATTCAAAATTGCGAAAGAGGAAATTGACATGATGATACAAAGCGGTACAGCTCGTCCCTCGGACAGCCCTTGGTCTTCTCCGTTGCATTTAGCACCGAAAAAAGACGGTTGGCGTCCATGTGGGGACTACCGCCAGTTGAATGCTCGTACCATCCCGGATAGATACCCAGTGCGTCATATTCACGATTTCACGCATAACATCTCTGGTTGTAAGATCTTTTCGACTATAGACCTCGTGAAAGCCTACAATCAGATCCCGGTATTTCAGGACGATATCCCCAAAACGGCAATTACGACACCTTTCGGCCTCTACGAATTTCCGTTTATGACTTTTGGTTTGAGGAACGCAAGTCAAACCTTTCAGAGATTCGTAGATGAGCTAACTAGGGACATGGATTTCGTTTATCCCTATCAGGACGATTTTTTAGTATACTCGCCCGATGCCGTGACTCATGAAGCACACTTGAGACAGCTCTTCACCAAAATGTCCAATTATGGCATTTTAATAAACACCGCTAACCCCTTGTGTGTCGCGCGGCCTCCTGGAGGTCGCTGTCAAAAATGCCTGTGTGTCGGCCGACCTCCTGGAGGTCGATCCCCCCCTTCACAGTTTTCCGATGGTGAAAATGATGATATTATTATTATTATTTGAAAATATAACTGTACTAATTATATTATATTCTGTTAGCTTATTTTATAACGATTTTAGTGACAAAACCTCATATTTATAGTTTTATTACAAATATTTTATTATTATTTTTAACACCCGGAAAATTCGCGACGGAAAGTCCGGAACTAACTGACACATGCGCGAAATTTTACAAAATGGCGGCGACACAATAGGGGCTAAGTGCGTTTTCGGGGCATCGGAAGTCACCTATCTTGGATACCGAATATCTTCCGCCGGTGTCAAGCCTTTAGAGGACAAGGTGCAAGCTATAAAGGATTTCCCTAAGCCAGCAACAGTAAAAGAGCTTCGGAGGTTTCTTGGAATGCTGAATTTTTACAGGAGGTTCATTCCCAGAGCAGCTGAAATCCAAGCTCCTCTTAACGCCCTATTGACTGGCTCCGTTAAAGGAAACCATCCAGTTGACCTCAAGAACGACAGTCTGAAAGCGTTTGAGGAATGCAAGAGTAGCCTTTGTAATGCAGTTCTCTTAGCATACCCAGATTGTCAATCTCGATTAGCTGTCACTACAGACGCATCTGATGTTGCCATAGGCGCTGTTCTTCAACAGCATAAAGAAGGCGTTTGGCAACCGCTTGCATTTTACTCGTGTAAATTGAGTCCCTCACAACGCAAATACTCTCCATATGACCGAGAGCTTCTAGCCATATATCAGGCTGTAAAATACTTTCGTCATATGTTAGAGGCGAGAGAATTCACCATATTCACCGACCACAAGCCTATCACTTTTGCCTTTCACCAAAGAAAGACAAGTTGTTCTCCCAGGCAATATCGATATCTCGATTTCATCTCTCAATTCTCCACCGATATACAATACATTGCCGGCAAAGACAATGTTGTTGCCGACGCTTTATCGCGTATAGAAGAATTGGAGATGAATATCGACTATAGCTCTCTTGCTAAAGCTCAAGATGCGGATCTTGAATTAAAACAACTTCAGGAAGGCGGCACTTCACTTCGGTTGTCCAAACTGAAGCTACCTGGAAGTCGATTTGAGCTATATTGTGATACTAGCACACCGACCCCCAGGCCATATATACCGCAAATAATGCGACGACAAGTTTTTGACAGCTTGCATTCGTTAAGCCATCCCGGTACCAACGCCACCGCTAAGCTGATAGCACAGCGGTATGTCTGGAAAGGCATCAGGAAGGATTGTAGGGAGTGGGCACGAGCTTGTCTTCATTGTCAACGAGCCAAAATAAACAAGCACGTTTCAGCACCATTAGGTTCATTTCAATTGCCACGCGCAAGGTTTAAGCACGTGCACATTGACCTAATTGGGCCTCTCCCAATCTCCAACGGCTTCCGGTATTGCCTCACAGCAGTCGACCGTTTTTCTCGATGGCCTGAAGCAATACCTATACCGGACATAACAGCTGAAACGGTTGCAAAGGCATTGTTACGAGACTGGATATCTCGGTTTGGTTGCCCAACTATCATTGTAACAGATCGTGGCAGACAGTTTGAGTCGGAACTCTTTAAGTTTCTGTCACAAATGATTAGTTTTGAGCACCGCAGAACGACAGCATACCATCCATCTTGTAATGGTCTCGTTGAACGTTTCCATCGTCAGCTGAAGGCCGCGATTACTTGTCATGCAAATTCTAATTGGACGGAATCCCTTCCGTTAGTTCTTTTAGGAATTCGGAGCACCTATAAGGAAGACTTAAATTGTTCATCAGCCGAAATCGTTTACGGCGAACCTTTAAGGCTTCCTGGTGAATTTTTTCATTCTAGCTTGTGTAGTACTACGGACCACACCGATTTTACCGCTAGAATTAAATCTTTTGCTGAAAAATTACAGCCTATCCCAGCTTCGCGGCACAGTACTGGTAAAATCTTCATTTACAAGGATTTGACAACCTTATAGCCATGTATTTTTACGCGATGACACAGTGCATGGATCTTTACAACCAGCATACACTGGGCCATACAAAGTGCTGGAGAGAGGTCATAAGGTCTTTAAACTTGAAATTAAAGGTAAACCGGTGACAGTAAGCATAGACCGACTGAAACCAGCCTATATACTGTCACCCGAGCAACTTTCCAGTACGAAATCTTCACCACCAATACCTCCTGACAAAACCGAACCAAAAATTACACGTTCCGGTAGACGAGTTAGGGTACCTGACTATTATCACCCGTAAGACGGTCTCTGGAGGGGAGTGATGTGGTGAACTATTTATTATTATATCAAATAACATATTTTATATTTAACATTTATTACACAATTCAATAACATAATATGCTGAAAGGTCGATTCAGTATCGTGCGACATATTATTAGCATAGCTCGCGCAGTGAACAGTTCTCTTTACGAAACAACGCTGCCCGGCAACAGCCCTTCAATGAAGAGAACAATAGAAGCCTCGAGTAATAAAACTACGATCGCACACGTGGCTCGCCAGTCTAACGTAGCTTGTGACGCGGGACGCTCGTTCGATGCCCATGCGCATGCCTGCTGCTTTCGCGCTTTGTTTTGTGCCTAATAATTTATTTTTCCTTATACACCCCTTCGTACAACCCCCGCGGGGCATATCTGTGCACCCCGCACCTAAACTGTTATAAAAAAAGTTGTAGATAATTTGTATCTTAAAAACAATCTAAAATAAAATGGATTGAAAATGCAATGATTACAGGTGAATAAACTGACACTAAATACGTCAAAAACAAATTATTTATCTTTGGTATTACAAATAGATGTATTCCAGATAATAACTACCACATTTTATCACACACTTGTAATAATCCAATATGGTCTAAATGACCATGCGATTGTGTTGTTCTGGAGCGAGTAAGTACTTTAAAATATCTTGGTGTACTCCTAGATCAAACCCTGACATGGTTGCCTCATACAAACGGTAGCAGAAAGGTGTCGAAAGCTAATCTATGTCTTCAAAAGTTTGCGTCATGTTGCTGACTCTAAATTAATCAAAACGATATATTATGCCTTAGCCCAATCTATAATATGCTACTGTATTAGAGCCTGGAGTGGAGCTAGACAAACACACATAATCCAGATTGAAAGAGCCCAACAAGCGTTGTTAAAAGTTATCACATTCAAATCCTAAAGATATCTTACAATCCAACTATATGCTCAGTGTGATGTACTGACATTGTGACAGCTATTCCTGAAATAACCAACCAACCAAAAAAAACAACCCAATTCTAACACAACAAAAAATAACTACGACGTTAATCAAATACAAGCCCACAAGAAAGATAAAGTGTGCACAACGGTTCCCATAAAAATTGAAAATAAAAACTAGAAGTAGGTTTTGAAACACTTATTTGAATTTTTATTTGAAGACTTGAAAATCTTCCTCGAGTGTGAGCTAGATTTTCATTAACTTAGAATGAAAATAGCAGACGAGCGAATTGACGTTTTCGGATTTCGAACAAATTCGGCAGTTTAAGCTAAGTTTGTACAAACAATTTCTCATAATCTATTTTTGAAAATATTTCTGTTGTGAAAATATTAGATCCCATCTCTACTTACAAACAAAATATTTTTAATAGGCCCTAATTTCTCTATTAATTACTATTTAAAACTGTAAACTATCAAAAATATTTTGTAGGTTTAGAAGTTAATTATAGAATGAATATTCAGTAAGTATTTAGAAATATTGTAAAAATTAAATACGAAAAAACTTCTAATCATCATCACGTTGCCATACAAAAAATAAAACACTTGATTTCTTATGAAAAAAGCAAATTATAATATCCGCTATAACAGGGTGCGAGATAGATGCGTGTAGGAAATGAGGCTTTAAATTAATTAATCCTGTTAAGCGAGCCTAACGAGCACATTAACGAGGAATAAAATCACTTATAAAATTTGTAACTTAGTTTATTAACGACGACGGCTTTTAAGAAATTATCTACCGAGAGTTTAAAGTTTTCTCATATTTCATATGATATACCTACATACTTATCTGTGAATATTGTATTGTATTTTATGCAATGCGTAAATATCATTACAAAACAATTATAAATTTACCAATGCCATTTACAAATCTCTACATATACCTAGGTTATTATTTTAGTTGCATAATTTATTTAAATCAAATAATTTTGAGTTCTACATAATAGTTAGCTATATATCTATTTATGTCTATACTAAATAACATCAGACAGCAGGATTTTAAGATGAATGGTTAAGGTAAAAAAATAATTATTTAATAACTGCGAACACGAAAACCGCCTTCAAAACTAACAATGGAGAAATAAAAATTGTATGTGTAAGAAAATCTCGATGCCAACTATGTTTTTTTGAGGTCGGTTTATTTCAAATATTGAGGTTGGCACCGACTTCAAAAAACATACAGTTGTTGTTGGCATTTAGATTTTCTTAAACATACAATTTTATGGAATTGGATAGCGTAGTGGTTGACGCAGCCGCCCAAATTGCGGAAAATGCTAGGTTCGATTCCAGCCCTGGATAAGTCGATTTTTGCAGTGTATTGTGTAATATTATAATTTTATAATTAAGCAAAATCAAGAAATATATGACAGTAATATAATGTTATTAAATAAGAAAATTATTTTGCTACAGGAATCTTTAACTACCTTATCAAACAAATATAATGTTTCAAAAAGGGGTATGAGGGACTACACATTGACACTAAATCACCTTAAGAACAACCCAAACTTTGAGGAATCTTGTGATTTAAAAAAATGTTCCACAGCTCCTGGCCTGATTGCTTTGGATCAACTTGAATGGTCTATGTCGGTGTGTGAGCCATCTATCTCTGAAGAACTCAGTCAATCTATTATGAGCACAATTGAAAACAGTTCCTCAGTAAAAATAAAAGACAATTATGTAATATTTAGTGATGAAGTTGGAAAGGATTTGGGCCTATTATTAATGAATCAGCTGGGGCAAAATGTGATAAATTACTGTATGCCAGGTTCATCTTATGATGATATTATAGAGAAGGTTACAAAATACAACTTCAAAAATAATGATAACTTAATTTTATTCATTGGAAATAGGGATAATGTAAACAAAAGATCACTATTAAAATATTATGACTACCTACTGAAATTAAATGTAAAAAGAATTGTAATGTTTACATTTCCATATTGCGATAGTTTGCCACAGTTAGAAAATGAAATTAGATATAAATTAAATAAACAATTAGATACTTTGTCATATTATCAAGACAAAATACATGTTTTTGACATTAATAAATTGACATGTAATAATCGATACAATAAATATTATTTGACAAGAGATAGAATTTTTCTATCAAATTATTTTAAAAAACAATTAGCAAAATTGCTAAGCTTTTCTATATCTACTTCAGCCAAGAATTTGGCTGTACGGACAGCTCCTATTGAGCAACCTTATTTTGACATTGCCTCTATTGGGCCATCGCGGTGTGACAATGCCCCTATACAGCATTGTAGTTCTGACAGTGCTCCTTTTGAGCAAGTTAGTTATAATAATATAACAATTGCTCCTATTGAGCAAACTAACTTTGACTCACAGATAAGCTCATCACAAAATCAATATTTAAATTAATTAGTAAGACAACAGAGGACACCTCTGGCAATAGCTCACTTAAAATAGTTCACCAAAATATTCAAGGCTTATCTGGAAAGGAACTAGAAATTTCTTTATTCTTACAGAGTCTAAATATACATGTATTATGTCTCACAGAGCATTGGCTAAAAAGAACTCAGTTATTAAATTGTATTGAAAGTTATAACATTGTAAGTGCATTCACTAGAGAATCTGCCATTAGAGGTGGTTCCTTGATTTTGTTACAGAACAATATTAAATATAAAGAACGATCGGATGTGATTAAGCACTCAATTGAACGAAATATTGAAATTTCATGTGCAGAATTTGAGCAATTTATAATTGTATGTGTATACAGACCCCCTTCTGGAAACTATGATCTGTTTGAAACTGCAATGGAAAATGTTCTAAATATTATTTGTAGCAACAACAAGAAGATAGTTGTCTGTGGGGACTTCAATTTAAATATTCTAGTATCAAGTCCATACACAAATAGGTTCATTAATTTATTTAGATCTTTTAATCTTTATTATGCTTTCTTTGAACCTACCAGAATCACCCCTACTACAGCTACTTGCTTGGATAACTTTTTCTGTAATTGTAATATACTTGAAAAATCTATACTCAACTGTGTAAACTCAGATCATAGTGGACAGAAAATCACTATTGAGCGCCGTAATGTTAATCTAGTAACAAAAATTACTTTTAGACCAATAACGGGCAGTCGCATGAAGATTTTCGAAAATAATATAGAACATAGACTTAATTTCTTACAATATTGTGATGATTCAAATGAAATGTATACGAATTTATTTAATCAAATAAATTTAGAATTTAATAACATATTTAAACAAAAAACTGTTTCCCTTAACTCAAAAAAGAAATTTAGTGACTGGGCTACCCCAGGTATATACGTTAGTAGAAGAAAATTATATGATTTATATTATGAAAAGTCCATGTCCACAGACCAGTCCTTTATAAATTATGTCAGAAAATATTCTAAAATATTTAAAAGGGTCTGTAATGTTGCAAAAGCAAACTTCCTTAGTAATAAAATTAAAAATTCTGCTAACAAAATTAAAACCACCTGGAAAATTATAAACCAAGAAACTGGTAAAATGTCATTTAAAGATAGGTCTTTTGAAATTAATATTAATGGTAAAATGATAAAAACGGATGAAGCGGTGGCAAATGCAATGGAGTCCTTTTTCTCAGACATTCCCATGAAAATCACTAGTAAACTGAATTCATCTACTGAATATGCGGTTTCCTTTTTAGAATCTAGTGTTAATAAATGTGATATTTCTTTTAACTTTCATGAAATTAATGACGATTACATTATAAAAACGTTTAAATCTTTAAATAAGAAAAAGACGGAAGATCTATGGGGTTTATCGGTTACAGTTATAACATCAATAATTGAAGTAATTTCCCCATATTTAACGATTATTTTTAATAAATGCATTGAAGATGGGGTCTTTCCCGATTTAATGAAATGTAGTAAAATTATACCTTTGTTTAAGTCTGGGGATAAATGTGATCCCACTAATTTTCGTCCCATATCCATTTTACCAACGTTAAGTAAAGTATTTGAGAAAGTTATTTATAATCAATTGCTTTCACATTTTACATTGAATAAACTGTTTCATAACAGACAATTTGGTTTTACTAAGGGTAGAAATACGACGGATGCAGGTGTTGCGTTAATGAAACATATATTTGATGCTTGGGAAAACAAACAAGATGCTCTAGGTGTCTTTTGTGACTTGTCCAAAGCCTTCGACTGTGTAGAACATAAAACCTTATTGGGCAAATTACAACATTATGGCGTCTCAATGAACTCAATAAAAATAATTAAATCATACTTGAGTGACCGATTACAAACAGTAGTTATAAATAAAGCGAAGTCTACAGGGGCCCCTATTCTCATGGGCGTGCCGCAGGGTTCGATATTAGGTCCGTTACTTTTTTTGATTTATGTAAATGACCTGCCTTACTATGTAAACAACTTATGTGAGACGGTATTATTTGCAGATGATACTTCCCTTATTTTCAAACTGAATAGACAATCAGAAAACGTTGACGATGTGAATAATGCCCTTTCCAAAGTAATGTGTTGGTTTACTAATAATAACTTGTTACTAAATTCAAATAAAACTAAATGTATTAAATTTTCGTTACCAAATGTCAAGCAGGTCAGTACAAATATTAAAATTAACGAGGAAATTATACAATGTGTTGACTCAACAATCTTTTTAGGAATAACTTTAGATTCACGTCTACAATGGAATCCTCATATTACTACCCTATCAGGAAGACTTAGCTCTGCTGCTTTTGCTGTTAAAAAGATTAGATTACTGTCTGATGTTGAGACAGCAAGACTTGTATATTTCAGTTACTTCCATAGTGTTATGTCATATGGTATATTGCTGTGGGGATCAGCAGCTGATATTCAAGACATTTTTGTATTACAAAAGAGAGCCGTACGCGCCATTTATAAACTAAGACCTCGTGACTCGCTTAGAGAGTTATTTAAAGAAATCAATATATTGACGGTTGCTTCCCAATATATATATGACAACATTATGTATGTTCATAAAAATTTACATACATTTTTGAAGAAAAGTGATTATCACAATTTAAACACAAGATATAGAAATAAACTTTCTGTACCAAGTTTCAGACTTCATAAAACTAGTCACTCATTCATGGGGAAATGTATACAAATATATAATAAACTCCCACATCATGTAACTGAACTTCCGTCACATAAATTTAAGCTTCACATTAAACAAATTTTAATGAAGAAAGCGTATTATAAAGTTCAGGAATATATAGACGACAAAAATGTGTGGACACATGTGCTCGATTCTCCATTTTAATCTAGTGAGATATCAATGTGTAAAATTTCAATTCTCTAATTGACAATATTGTAAGGAAAGATGTCTTAAATCACATTTTTTATATATATTTATTTATTGTAAGTTTAATTATGAGTCTTTATTTTATTATATTATTATGATTAATTATTAAAGACTTGACAATGTGAATTATGACTCTTTCCAAATCAATACTATGAAAACTGTAAAGGGAGGATAAAACTTGTTGAGTTTCTTGCCGGTTCTTCTCAGAACAAGGCCTCCTGGTAGACTCGCGAACCGATGGCATCAAAATTGACTTTCATAAGTGTACAAATTGTACCTAAATGAATAAAGAAATTTTGACTTTGACTTTGACTTTGAATACAAATTTTATTTCTCCATTTTTAGTATTAAAGGCAATTTTAGTTTTATTTTAAAATAATTTTATTTCTTACTTTTTAGTGGTGTAAGTATATTTCTAGTTTTAACACTGTACAATTTTCATATCTCGAGACTTTAACCTTTAAGACAAAATAAGAATCATCGAAATTGGTCCGCAAATTTCGGAGATATCGACGTATGAAGTTGGAAAAGTGGGAAAAATTCATATTACGACTGCTGACTATTTTCACGATTGAAAAATGCTGACTCGATTGATGTAAAATTTTAACGGGACCATTTAGAAAGTATACTATTTCAAACAAAAAAAGAATTTTTCAAATCGGTCTAGGCTTCTTCGAGTAATCCTGGAATTTACCCAAAAAATAAATAAAGATGAATACGAATTGAGAACCTCTTTCTTTTTTGAAGTCGGTTAACAAGTAAAACATATACTAGTTACAGCAAGTATGATAGCCATACTTGCCTGTAGGCCTGAAAAACAATTTTAAAAAGCGGTTGCCTAACGATTATTTTTAACGTATAATACCCCAATTTAAATGGTGTACTTACAGCAACCTAATTGGTGGGTGTTTGCGTAGCTGTCATTACAATGCTGAATATCAGAATATCATAATTATTATATTAAAATGAGCACGATGATTGCGGGAAACGTGTTATTTAACGGGCGCGATAGCATCTTATCACACGATCCTAATACTCGACGTGTGGATATTAACGTGCCCGATGAAATCGACCCAATATTTGGGGATGTATACGACACATGTCCGCTTCAACTATGTACAGGAGTGATTTTTATAATTCTACATATAAAAATAATTAAATTTCAATTGGATATTCGTGAAATTATTTCCAATCATCCATTATGAGTAGGTGTAAAAAACTGAGAGTAACAAAAATAACATAGTAGGTATGTTTATTAAAAAGACCAAAAGCTATATTGAAATTCACACAGAACTTAAGTAGCGTAAGAAAAACAATATTTTACTGATCCCAAATAAATTTTCAACAGTGGTAGAAAGAAAATTTCTTCTTACGTTATGTACGATTTTTTTATGGACATATTTTTCAGTGCAAGTCTATATAACCGCCGTGAGATGCCGGCAGAGTAGAATAGCATCACCCCATATCCTCCAATGGGTGTCGTAGAAGGCGACTAATGGATCAAAGGGGTATTGATCACCTTATACTCCGTCCACCAATCCGCATTGGGTAAGCGTGTTGAACTACTGCTTAAATCTCCTTCAATGACAAGGAGAGTCTTTGTGTCTCAGCAGTGGGCCGAATTATAAAGGCTATTATGGATGAAGGCTATATAATGCAATAGTTTTAAAGTTGTATTAAAATATAGAAAATAAAAAATAATGAACAACGTCTATATTTCATAATAACAACTCCTTAGTAGCATTGTGTTAAAAGGTGTGGTTATGAAAAATCTTGCGAATAGATCTGACTCACTAATACGACGAAATAACAGAAAACATAATAGGTACTTTCGAATTCAAAACGACCAGTATCAATTGAAAAAGGTCGCTCAAACAATAGAAGGAAAATGAATACCCACAATTGATGTTTCGGTGGTAATGGCGAACGGTAAACAGCACACCCGCTATAAGGCGTTATTATAGAGACAAAGCGAGCTGTTTGTCTATCACGATAATCTGTGGACTGCTCATTTCAATTCCGTGTTATATAAACGCCCTAATGGATGTCGGTAATGTGACACGCTTGACGATTTTACTCACAAATTGTTGTATGAAACTCTATTACCGTCTAATGACAGCCACCGACTAATTGTGAGGTTATTATATATTATTATTATGTTACGTTGTCTTAATGATAGCCCCGGCAATTATTGGGCGAGGTGAAACATGAAGATGTGTCGAATTGAGTCGTTGAGTAATAGCGGATGCGACTATGTTACATATCAATGAGGGAATAAGATTAATTTTTAATTGTCTTTACCCTCGAGCTAATTTAAAAATTGCCGCTTACGTTATACCACCGGATATAATATACGATATAGATACCGATAAGAGCTTATGTTAAAAATGCAAAGTTGATAATTTATAGTTAGCAGTTTTTCATAGCAAAATATGATAAGAAATGCCCATAAATTTATTATCACAGGGCTATAATTTTAATTGAAATATTTCCATAACATTATGGGAAAAGTTAATATTGCATAGAATGTGCAGTAGGGTGTCCCAAAAAAATCAAAGTAGTTATTTTTTAACGCATACCCTCTAATTTTGTTTCAATGATGACAAAACACTTATAAATAAAATTTCATTGACATAGGACCACGGGAACCCGTGCCGACTTGCATCGAAACATGTTAGTACTTATCTATAAAGACGTCAGTGAGCTAACGTGTTGAGGCGTATATAATAACGTGCAAATGCAATTATTCCTCATTCAATCAAGAGGTCGTTAGTATCACGCAGTTATCGAAAGAGTATACTTGTAATAGGAGTCGTATAACACAAAAATATCGGGTTCTAAACAGTCCTTTAATGGAAGTTCTGGAAGTTATGTTCTACAATATCCTCGATAAGTGAATTCAACAGTCAATTAAAGTGTAAATCTTACAATTTTGCGAGTATATTATTCCAATGGTATAAGGCGCATAAAAATACTAAAACTTCGCCTAATTCTGTGAAGTAACATGTAAATTTATGACAAGTTTGGAGGGACTACCAAAAAAATGCTCATAAAACACAAGATTTTAGAACGTCATCAAAAGTTTGTCAAAAACTAAGATAATTAATTTGATATTGCATATGCCAATGCCCTTGAATTAATAAATGAAGACCTAATCTTCTTTCAGTAGCAAAGAGAGCCAGGTCGTCGTGGCCTCTTAGCTGGGGTGGGAAAAAAACCTATTACTTCTCAAAAACGTATTTCTCTGTGCCACCTTCTTTCAGATTATCTTATAAACCATTACAAAACGACTGATTACAAATTTAGAAGATTTGCCAGAACCACTACGGAGTAGGTACTCAACCTGAAACCAGTCACCAGAAAACGTCGATGCGAAAAGACTTTAATACTCTTAAGTTAGTCGCTGCGACTACTAAAAGACAGGTGCCAGTTAAGTATGAGACGACTCAGTATTCATTCTTGAAGCTACTTTTGAGGCGCTGGGATGAAATATTGCTAAGTTTCCAATAAGTAAGGCTACGATTCCAAGAATTTAAAGGAGAAACAGAAGAATCCCGCGAAAGTCATAAAAGTTTACTTTCAAAACGAAGTACCCGATGTTGTGAGTCTTCACTGGAACGGCAAACTGTTGCCTGCTTCAGATCCTCGGAAATCAAAAGAAGAATATCTTCCAATTTTCAATAGTTATATCTTATGGGAATAAAGAACAAATTATTGCGGGGCTATGAATGGAAAGCTCTTCAGGAAGACAACAAGTGGCTGCTTTATGAATATGATTGTAGACTGAAATCTAGAAGATAAATTATAAATTCTGTGTTGTGACAACCAACAGGTTCAAATATGGATTGTTTCAATGATAATTGTGTCTTATTTTAGTGTTTTTTTCAGAGGGAAAAAATTACAACTTCATTGCTGTCAACATCAAGTCTCTATTTGATCGTCTAAAAACTATGCCACTTTTCTTAACGAATGTCCTCTGAGTCGCCAAATAATGCCTATTTTCAAAAAGATAGAAAGAAGACGTCGTCTCTGAGGGTAGTGAACGATACAACTGAAAGAGTAGTTAAGATAATGCATGATTTCCATCACAGTCGAGAAGGAACAATATACAAGTTTTGTCACAATGTGTTTACGAATACCGGAAGATTTTTCTGACTATAAAAAATAAACTTTAAAGGGAAAATTTAATAAATGAACCGTTTTAAATAAATAAATAAGTGCATAATAGATTTTTTGGGTAGTTTTAATTTTATTTATCCAACAAATATCAAGGTCTTAAATATTTTCCTATAATACCCACTTATTAAAGAAGGAAAGTAGTGCAATCACTACTTATAAACTACAAATAGCTATATATAGATGCTGAATATCTTTTATTGATACTTACAAATATAATAGATACTTATTATGTTAAGTTGTCTCCTATTACGCTCACAAATAATGTAGTTTCTGTAATTAATGTAATACCTGTATAATTATCCTTCCTATGTTTGGTAATTACGTAGATGTAATAGGGTATTTTATTAGCAGCTCAAGAACTTTTCTTTGGGTAGTTATTGTACAGACAACAGCACGTTGAGTTACCACAAACTGTCAAATTCTCCCAATCGATTATGCACTTTATATTGAATAGCCTTAGGTTGAAAATCGTTTGGAGAAATTTGACAGTTTTGTATAGCCCGACGTGCTGTTGACTGTACCTACAGAAGTACAGTACAGAAGATTAGACTAGGTATTTAGATGTACAAGTATAATCAACCAATCAATCTATATCTACCAGTAAGAGGACAGTAATAAAATTAGACTAACCATACGGTTGCTTTTTGCGGCAAACGCTGCAGAAAACTCATTGCTGCAGAAAAATATTTTAAATTACCGTGGATTGATTGATTTTTACGTTTCATGCAGCGAATACTGTGGTGAAACGCAATGCGTTTACCGAAACAATAAAAAAATTCAAGCACACGCGCATAGTGTGGTGTTTCCGCATGAAACAAGGTGGCTTAATATAGTTTTAATGCCAAAAACAATACAATGCGCTTCACGCATTATAATGGGCCTGCCACACTATGCTCCTCACGCTGCTCATCGCACTGCCCCTCGCGCTGCCACAATGTTAGCCTCTCTGCCCACACACTGCTCTACTCGCGCAATTAATCGCGTCGCTCCTCACTTGCCTTTGGCTACAATGGACGAAGAAATTGTGGCAGCGTGTGCACTATGCATTTTTAGTATAGCTAATTATATCAATGTTATACAAAGAAATATATATCGTCGTCGTCGTCCTCGCCAACGAAGATGGTGGATGACATCTATTCATTGCAAAAGAACGTTGGAAGTACAAGTAATGATGTTGTATGAGCGCTCGATGCAGAACGTGCGATAGTGTGGCGAGGCACTCGCGCTCGTATTGCCGGTCCTTTGACTCGCGTACCAAAAACCGATCAAATAGGGAGCGATGGGCAGGACGAGGAGCATGACGTGCGGCATGACGAGTAACGTGGCCACACTACATCTCTGCCTCCTTTCCTCGCTACTTCCCACGCCACTCATCGAGTGTGTGGCAGGCCCATAGCGAATTCGTTTCTAGTCCTTTCTTCGTGACGCACACGCGGAAAACGGATGGCGCTTGCCGCGCGTTTATTCTACAACATATATCGCAAAAAAGGCGCGCCTAATATTAGTAGCATCGGTGGACGAGTTCTTTTAGATGGACCATTTTGAGTGTAAGATCAGGGCCCTACCCTAAATTCTCATTACCTACAGGTTTGCAGAACCATCAACGTCTTGGACTTCTTAAGCTGGAGATGCTGTAAAGGCTATTTTTAGTCAACAGCAATAAATTGTCATAAAAAATTTGGAAAACACTATAGTTTTGCTCACAATCCTAAACCTTATAGGAGGAGATAGATAAATTTAATACCCTATATTGACCTTATAATATTAGATAATAATTAAAGTATTTTTAGTGAACATACAATACTAATTATTAGGAATTTAAATATAGAAAACGTAATAATCAATGATCTGTTAGATTAGAGGCATCCAATTCCATTAGCGTTCCTATGTCATCAGTCATAACGTATACCGTATGAGTTAGAAATAAATAATACCCGTTCACATTGTTCGGTGTTTTCAACGTAAGCACTATCATTAACCAAAGCTGAACAAAAAGTCGATATGGGCCTGTCACGACTGTCATCAGCCGGTTTCATCGCCATGAAATATTGTAACGCATGTAATTTCCCCATATCGCGTAATCTCACCAAAGATCTGGAGCGTCGAATAGTTTTCGTGAATAATTTAACACACAATGGACTGACAACTGTTTTATTCTATTATTTCGGTATTCCGCCTCTTTTCTGTCACGAGAAAGTGGCATTTGGACGGTAATAACATTGAAAACGTGTTTACGTTGGCCCGTAGCTGTTTACGCTTCAGGTAATTTAGAGGCTTTGAAAGTTTACGAAGGCATCAAGAACGGCGTTATGAAACGGCAAATGGGCCTACTAATAGACTTGACTTCAGACAAATTCTGAATACAATCTTTTCTCAATCTCAATTTTGTTAGGAAATTCTGCGGAAAAATTTTCAAATGGGTTCTGAGACGAAATACTCGGAATGTAATCTACAATCACCTTTTTCTGATAGTTTTTGTACTACAAATCCCGAATAGGTAGGTATCGAAATGGCTGTTGCAAAACAAACTGATAAAAACTGGAAAAAAATCTTCTGTCACCGTAGTAGAGTACTCCTAAGTCTTGTTAGTGTAACACTAAGAGATAAAAAATGGAGAAAAATCTTCGGGATCACCGTAGTAGGTAGAGTACTACGCTCCTAAATCTTGTTAGTGTAACACTGTCTCCGTCGTGCAGGATGAAATTTTCTTTCACTTTACGCACGAAAAAAATTGGACACTCACTTCTGTGTTGCACTGATAAATTTTGGAAATTTCTATTGACTGAGTATTTAGCAAACTTTCGTAAATACATGTTGATCTACGGTCGGTTTCAATATTCTACTCACTAGGAAAAATAAGCTTACAGCGGCCGCTTAGGAACCAAACTATGGTAGGGCAATCTATTACGATGAATTGAATATTGAAACCAACCATTTGTGAGGCAACGTGTAGAGGTCTGTTAACTATAGTGAAAATGGACAAAAAGTAAATATTCAGTAGATAGGTACACTAGGCACTGTATTAAAAATTCGTAAATGCTGATGAAGTCGTTATCTGTCAACTCAGTTTGATATTTTTTATGTCTTCAACTTAGTTCCAAGCGTTTTGGCTTTAGTGTTATGGTAACTTTGGTAATTTCCATACATCCGACTATAGTTCCCATGGTTACAAACTGGTATTACAAGGCTTAATAACTTTTTACAAACGGGGCATGCTGTGTCCCGAGTGACAAATTTATATACCAAGTTGAGTAAATAGAGAATTTGTGAAAGAATAAAATAACAATTACAATACAATAGTAAGTTTATTGCTTTTTTATCGTCTATATGAAAGTGACATTTTAAAGTCTGTGTTCGGAACATGCAGAAATGCACACAGCGTATCATCACAATCTGTTAACTTAAATACAAATAACCAGGCGAACATGAATGTACGTATTGGCAATACTAACTAAAATGATTAAATTAGGGAAGATGACTGAAAAATTATGAACACGAAAAAATATAGAATACGTATTTTTTCTGTCTACCGATAGGGTGGCCCCTTTTGGGATTATAAGCGTGATTGTATTTTTTTTTTATTCAAAAATGACGACGATACTGTGAAAATTGAATATCGCGTGAATATCGTGTGATGTCTCGCTTTCGTACACTTTAAGAAATCTGACAACACAAGCCCCCACGCCTGAACTTAGATGCTCTATATCTTTTGAAATATTTACTGATTTGATTAAGTAAAAAATACGTATGTTATGGCTTTTGGTAATGTTATTTTACCCGGTCATCACCCCTATTACTTTTGCCATCAAAAACAGATAATTAATTGATGAGCTCACGTGCTAGATATTAACTACGTTTATTTTTGTCACTGATATCATTATGAACCTTTTTGACTAATGTAGATGTAACGCTGGTCATAATTCAAAATCAACAAAGCTTCTCAGCTATAGAAAAACGATTATTCACTACGCACTTTTAGGACTGATAGGGGTGTTGTGAAAGAATACATCCAATTAAACATTGTCTCAGTTCCTAAAACAATTGTTATCGTCAATCTAACCCAAATAAAGCGTCCCACATACTTTATTTCCATCAGTAGCGGACGACCTCTTATTTTTGCCGCGTCGTGAGATGGGATTGATTTACGGAGCAAAGTGCGAGATGGCGACCCGACCGCCCGACCCCGGCTTACACCTAACTAAGCCTTGTTCAGGATTACGCAAAACACACGCTGGCCGTGACGTGTGGCGAATAGAGAACAGATCCTACGGAGGATTTGCTACTTATTTAGGGCCGATACAAATAGGGATATATATCAAAATACAGTGAGTTCAGCTCCAAGATTTATTATAGCAAGATTTACTATGGAAGCTGACGTTCACTTGGGGTGAGCGAATTGCCTTCCGCAAATGTTACTTATAACGTATGTTCAAATGATATGTGACGATCGTGTTGAATATATGTTGCTTTAATAACAATAAATCTTTATTTCAGGCTACAGATATGACACAGAGGCATACATTGGAACCATAGAACAAATACCTTAACCAATACATATCTAGCCATATACTATGCATTTAATAAACTAGTAAGTTTCGATGTTCATCATAATAGCCTTTTTAATTCCACCCACACCACAAAGCCTCTCCTTGTTATCGAAGGAGGCTTAGGCAGTACACCACGCTTATCCAACTCGGATCGGTGGATGGAGTATAAAGTGATCAATACCCCCTTGCTGCTATATCATCACTAATAATCATCGATTTGTCCATAAAATACACTGGCCTTTTTTTCAATTGTAATATTAAAAGTGTAGTACCTAGTTTTGCAGACCAGTTTATATTTTTTAAATTAGTTTAGTGTGGCAATCTAATTTTTTTTTATAATTTTTGTCTCTCTCTTAAGAAATTTTTAGGTAAAACTGGAAATCACACTACTAATAAAAAAGTGAAGACAAAAAATTTGTCCTTGAAACTTCTTATTTCCTATATCTCGCTTTCTAATAACTAGAACACATGTATTAGACGGTCACGTGACACGTCACTTGACCGTCTAGTACGTCATAAGCACGTACGTCATCATATTCCTTGTGCGGAAAGTTAGAAAGAATAGGTCGGAAACGGAAACATTCAAAGGTTTCTTAGGGTCAAAAAAGTTGTCTTCACTTTTTTATTGATAGTGTGGCTTCCAGTTTTACCTATAACTCTCCCTAAAGCAATTTTTTAGACCATGTATGTCCATAACACATCCTAATATCTGAAATAAAGACCGGTCAAACGTATCCGTAATCGCCGAGCATGTATGAGAACTGTGATGATAGTAGATAAACCCAACGAAATATATAAGGATACTCTAAGAGAAAGTCGTGACTTTCGTCCACCTGTTTCTTCCAATAATTTGAAGACAAACAAAAACATGTTGTCACCAGTGTTATTAAGGACAATTATTCATAATTAGAAAGGGTTGGAAATTTTAGTTCTACTCCATACTCAGCTTATTACACTTTGTAATTAAAAACATATTACTTTGTGTTATACGTTCGCCCCCAAAACTTTATTCATAGTTTATACCTTTTCATAACAGCGTGTTGACCTAAACGATTCACGTTTCTTTACTTTTAATAAAATGTCTGTTCCATTAAGTGGATACGATAGATACTAAAGTGCCAAGAAGAAATTGTAGGAGCTGACCGTACCTATTACTAAACATACTGGTTAACATTTTTGTTACTTTAGTTACCCACATAACCAGAACATTTAGGCGTAAACTTCGTAATAGACTGGCGTAAATCTTGTAAGATAAGTAGATTATTACTTTTAAGTGAGAGACATACATATATACAAATAACTAAAGTATATTATAATAATTACAAACTGCAATTAGTAGTAGAAGCCTAGTAAAATCTATTGCCTTTGCTTCAACTAAACTGCAGCTATTATGTTGTTTCACTTAAAATATAATTTTCTGTTACAGCTTTAAATACAAAGATACCTACAGTGGTTTAGGAACCGTACCGCGCGTGCCAATTGAAAAATTTAATAAGTTTTTCACCAAAAGTTTATGAAACATGTGGATGTTTCATAAACTTTTGGTGTTTTAGATAAATAATTCACCTAGAACACAAACTACCTAATATAAAAACGTGGAATCTTAATTGTTTGAGTGAATCACAGGAAAAAAAGCTTCTAATTACTAGAATTAAGAATTTAAAACTAAAAATCTAACGGTAATAAGGAGAGAAATTAAATTTTTCCGTCCATGTGTACTTATATAAAGTTAAAGCATTTTTGAACACGTGAAATTAAAAATAAAGTACTTACCTACTGATCAATTTGTTGAAAATTATTTGCTGTAACGTTATGAAAAGGTTGATTTTGCATATTATTCGTTGAAGCCGAGGACTTAAGTTTAATTTTAAGTCTTGCATTTTTGTTAAGTTATTACACCTATTAAGTGGAAGTAAGAAGACACGTTCGCCATTAAGTCGGTCCCGGCAAGCCTGAAGCGCGGCGTATTATCGCGCCGCTTGTGGTCCGCGTAAAATAATAATGGCCGAACTTCCGGCGCCGGCGGCGCGGAAAACTTAAGCGAAAAACCTAACTTTGTTAACCGCCCGGATGTGACGTCACTTAATTTATTAACACGTCCCTCCTCCGCCGAGAGGTGATTTCCACGTTTTACGACACTTTTTCAGTTCTCACCCGACGTGCCACAATTTCCGACGCCCGGCGGCGATAAATATTTCTCTACAAAAAATTGTTTTATACCCTCTTTTTACCAAGTTTTTATTTGCGAATGATGTATACCTTTTCTCGAAGGTGGATTTGAAAGAGTATTTTTTTACCTTATCGTTATTTAATCGGATCTACTGTTGACATTACGAAACTATAACATCAACATGATTGCTGTAAACTTAACAACTACGTGCACGAACATCGGGAAATCAATAATCGAAACCGCACGTTCCCAATCGAATAAATACTGGTGGACTATCCAATAAAACACGTGAATCGTTTACAATTAAAGCTTTAAATCGGCAATAGGTGTTGCCATAAATTCCGAGAGAAAACAATCAGCGAGCTGTGCTGCTCGCAATTAGCGCGCCGCGGCCCGATAAATTTGCATTAATGCCCTCGAAAAATCCGAACGGCAATAATTTTCACGTGGCATGTGTATTGTGTAGTTCGTATTGTGTCGTTGTAGTTTCGACTCCAATTTCTGTGTCGGTGCCTAGAGCCCGCTATCAGCGACGGGTTACATTTTTGTTCTGATAATCAAACGTTGAAATTTTAACAGATTTCAATAAACAATTGAAGCGCGTTATTTTTGTGACGCGTGGCTGCATTAAAATGTGTTATATTGAACAATTGAGTTAAAAAAAACATTGTAATTTTTGCTAATAGGATTTTGTCAATCTGTAGGTATATTTATTGATTCCCAATGAGTTAACAGTCTAACTATTGTCATTGGTAAGGAAAATCTTAAATCTTAAAACAACGATGGAGCCATTTCATTGATTTGTTAAAGAATGTATTGTTTTTTAGCTTGGTCTATATTTTTTTAGACCAAATAGTATTTATAGTATTAGATACTTTTAGTGTAATTCGTTTATTTTTATGAAATACTAGCTCCCGCCCGCGACTTCGTCCGCGTGGATATTTTACCCCCTTAGGGGTGGAATTTCTAAAAATCCTTTCTTAGTGAAGGCCTACTCTGTATAAGACATCTATGTACAAAATTTTCAGTCTCTAGATTCAGCGGTTTGGACTGTGCGTTGATATCTCAGTCAGAACTTTTATATATATAGATAACTAGCTTTTGCCCGTGACTTCGTCCGCGTAGAATAGTAACTTCGGGCAGCACTTTAATTTTTTTATGGTATTCATTTCTTATCAAGTGCCTAAGAGGAAAAAATCCCCATGTTGATTTTCAGCCTTTGTAATATCACCTCATTTTACCCTACATTTCCCCATACATCCCCCTTTTTGTATACTTTAGGGTAGAATTTTGGAGAAATACTAAAATATGTCTTATTTAATTTCTAACAGAAAGATCATACACCATGGATTGTACTTAAAAATGACGGATTTCCATACCACCTTTCATCCCTTATTTTACCCCGTTAGGGATTGATTTATCAAAAATCTTAAAATATCTCTTTCTTAATTTCTGTATTAATTTTTATGCATTTTACTTTAAAAATGACGGATTTCCGTACATTTTTTCACCCCCTTTTCACCACCTTCAAGGGTGAATTTCAAAAATCCTTTCTTCGTGCACCCTTGGACCTCATAAGGAACTTACATACCAAATTTGAAATCAATCTAGACCCAGCGGTTTGGGCTGTGCGTTGATATGTCAGTCAGTCAGTATTCATTTTTATGTATATAGATAGATAGATGAATTTAATGAATTTAATTTAAAAAAAATGTCCTTGAAACTTCAAAGATTTAAATGGAATCATAACATATTTGGGTTTATCTGTTTAGATCACTGATATCCGTGAAGCGACGTATTTCAGCGCTGTCCATTTTCACGCGGCCCGCCGTGATTCACGTATCGCCCGCCTCGCTGCACTTTACACTTTTGCAGCTCTGCGCGCACCAATGACTATTAATTGATATTCGCTGCGACACACGCGTTTTTGTGACGATATCTCACGTCTGACTCTAGCTTTTATATTGTTAAAATTTCGGATTGCTCAGACAATCAGTGGCGAAATCGGGAATGCGGATTATTAATACCTGTAGGTTTAATACTAGAAAAAACACACTGAAAAAAATCGACCTGCCTCAGGCGGGAATCGAACCCAGTATATCTTCCGCAAACCGGGAGGCTGCGTTAATCACTACTCCACCGAGGCACTGCTTTCGCTGCCAAAATTTGTCAGTGCTTGGTGCTTATGTTATTATGGTAAACACTGTTTCATCAAATCTTTGAAATTTGCACTTCTAAGATCCGATCGAAATAGTTTTGCAAATATTTGACGCCCAGTTAAGATGAAACTACCTTACATTAGGGAATATTTTTTTGCGTTTACAAACGCGTAAATATTTTTAATACTAGAAAAAATACACTGAAAAAAAAAGTGTTTGTACTAACCTGTAGGTTTAACCTATCGATTATTATGGATTAAAATCTTAGGTGAGATGATGGTCAACGACTTCCCCTTCTTCCTCCTACCCTACTCTCAATTTATTTATGGTCGGTGTAGTAACAATATTTTGTTATCGACAATTGCTTCAGGTTTTGGCATTGGAATTTATAACTGCCTGCCTGACACCACCTACTTGGTTGTGGAACACTTATTAACTCGGTAAAGGGTTGTAACCGTATCGTCTTTCGCCTCACCACCAGTCTAGGCGTCAACTTAACGTAAGCATATCATTGTAGTGCTGCGTTCTTACTGTTGGAATAAACGATACGGACTGATTATTAGATAGTTATGACTATGGTTAGGAGGAAACTTTCCAGCGAAAATGGTGGAAGTTCACGATCCTGGTCGTTGACGTAGGGTGCTTTGGTAGCATACCCAGTTCCACGACATGGCGTGCCTGAGCCGAGCGACGAGCATCTAGAGGCACTCTCACCGGCCCCGTCCGACTCCGAGGGAGATGCTCACTGGTCAGGAATCCCTCTGGAGTGATTCGACTTACAGCCTAGAGGACCCACCTAGATCCTCGCCTTCACCAAAAAACCCTGGTGATGCAGAGAATGTCATCAGAGACATCCTGCAAAATTAGTCAAAAAAAAGGATACCCAGAGAGGATGTTTAGTTGGCAGTGGAGGGAACGCCTATCACATAATAAATGCTACCAGCAAATGATGTGCCTAGTTACTACCGTACAGTTGATTGGTATTATAGAATATCAAACATGTAAAAATATCAAATATGTAAAAAGATTATTCTACCTCACAATACGAGTTTCGAGGAATTTAGTTCCAGTGTTTTTCCGAAGGACTTGAGTGGTGGCGCCTGCTCTACCTCTGTTACTAGTATATATTATACTAGCTTTTGCCCGCGACTTCGTCCGCGTGGAATAGTTAAATCAAATCAAATATCTTTATTGCGTATCACTTGCTTTCTTGCGAATAGTTACTTTAGGCAGCATTTTATTTCTTTGTGTACGTACTTATTTTGCAAAAAATACACATAAAAACTGCCGTGTACTATACTGTATATGGCATTTTTACAATCTATCATTTTATGTTTTCCCATCCTTTGCTAACTTACATGCAACCTTTCATCCCTACATGGGTCAATATTTCAAAAACGCTAGAACAAATATTTGCTTATTTCTTATCCCGTGCTGTTAAAAATTTCATGGTTTTATCTTTGGTAATGAGGAATCTCATAAAAAATTTCATCTCATATTTCAAGCCCTTCATTCCCTCTTTTACAAAAGCTTTTATTCCATTTCGACGTTTAGTCTATTTTTGTACCAAACATCAAAATCGGTTCAGGTATGGGCGTGAAAGTCATTAAGTTAAAAAGTCGCGTCCGCCATCTTGGATCTCAAAATGGATAATCCGTACCCTGTAAACCACGAAAATAATATCCTTTTTAATAATAAGTTAAAAAGTAGCGTCCGCAATCTTGGATCTAGAAATTGATGATGTATTTGGAATCGACTCCCGAAAACTATGAAAATGATACCCATTTCGATTTTATGTTAAGAAGTCGCATATGCCATCTTGGATCTCGACATAGGTGATGTATTTGGAATCAGGACCCCCGAAAACCTCGAAAATTATACCCATATTCCTATTAAGTTAAATAGTCAAGTCACGCCATCTTGGATCTCAAAGTCGATGTTTTATTCGGAGTCAGAACCCCCCAAAAACCACGAAAACGATACCCATATTGATTTTTTGTAAAAAGTCGCGTCCGCCATCTTGGATCTGAAAATGGATCGTGTATTAGTAATCGGGACCTCCGAAAACCACGAAAATGATACCCATATCGATTTTATATTAAGAAGTCCCAACCGCCATCTTGGATCTCGAAATAGATGTCGTATTCGGAATCGGGACCCCAGAAAACCACGAAAATGATACCCATATCGACGTTATGTTAAAAAGTCACGTCCGCCATCTTGGATCTCAAAATGGATAGTGTATTCGGAATTAGGACCCCCAAAAACCACGAAAACGATATCCATATTGACATTTTGTCAAAAAGTCGCGTCCGCCATCTTGGATCTAGAAAAAGATGTTTTATTCGTAATCCGGACCCCCAAAAACCACGAAAACGATACCCATATTGACATTATATTAAAAAGTCGCGTCCGCCATCTTGGATCTCAAAATGGATGGTGTATTAGTAATCGGGACCTGCAAGAACCAAGAAAATGATACCCATATCGACGTTATGTTAAAAGTCACGTCCGCCATCTTGGATCTCAAAATGGATAGTGTATTCGGAATTAGGACCCCCAAAAACCACAAAAACGATATCCATATTGACATTTTGTCAAAAAGTCGCGTCCGCCATCTTGGATCTAGAAAAAGATGTTTTATTCGTAATCCGGACCCCCAAAAACCACGAAAATGATACCCATATTGACATTATGTTAAAAAGTCGCGTCCGCCATCTTGGATCTCAAAATGGATGGTGTATTAGTAATCGGGACCTCCAAAAACCAAGAAAATGATACCCATATCGATTTTATATTAAGAAGTCCCAACCGCCATCTTGGATCTCGAAATAGATGTCGTATTCGGAATCGGAACCCCCGAAAACCACGAAAATGATACCCATATTGACATTATGTTAAAAAGTCACGTCCGCTATCTTGGATCTCAAAATAGATGGTGTATTCGGAATCGGGACCCCCGATAACCACGAAAATGATACCCGTATTGACATTTTTTCAAAACGTCACGTCCGCCATCTTGGATCTCGATATAGATGTTTTATTCGTAATCCGGACCCCCAAAAACCATGAAAACGATACCCATATTGACAATATGTTAAAAAGTCGCGTCCGCCATCTTGGATGTATAAAAGTCGCGTCCGCCATCTTGGATGTATTTTTGTACTGGGGGTTCTTACGATCTTTCATCCCCTATTTCATCCCCACGTGGGTCAATATTTCAAAAACGCTAGAAGAAATATTTCTTTCTTTCTTATTAAGTCCCTAATTTCAAAGTATCATGGTTTTATCTTTAACAATGACGAAGTCCCATACAAACTTTCATCCACTATTTCACCCCCATACAGGTCAAAATTTCAAAAATCTTAGAACAAATATTTCTTTCTTTCTTATTAAGTCCCTAATTTCAAAGTATCATGGTTTTATCTTTAACAATGACGAAGTCCCATACAAACTTTCATCCACTATTTCACCCCCATACAGGTCAAAATTTCAAAAATCTTAGAACAAATATTTCTTTCTGTCTTATTAAGTGCCTAAATTCAAAATTTCATGGTTCTATCTTCAAAAATGACGAACTTCCATACAAACTTTCATCCTGTATTTCAACCCATACAACCTTTTTTTCGCGATAAAAAGTAGCCTATGTCCTTCCCCGAGATCTAATCTATAGTTGTACCAATTTTCATCAAAATCGGTTCAGTGGTTTAGACGTGAAAGCTTAACAGACAGACAGACAGACAGACAGACAGACAGAGTTACTTTCGCATTTATAATATTAGTAAGGATAAGGATAAGGACTAGTAAGGATTATATGTACCTCTTAGTCTCATAAGCCCCTGTAGTTACATTGTACTGCAGGGTTGATGCGTTTGCCTTTGACCTCTCGAGAAAAAAGAGTTAAGGTGAAAAGCATTTTCTTTTTCACCTAAAAATCATTTAAATTCGCGTAAACACATTCACCGTAAACTTTCAATTATGGAATAAATTTCACGTTTTCGAGATATCACTTATGTTGTCTCGTACACATAGCGTGTTTAGAAGCTTTTACAAGCTTAAATACGACCAGTTTTCTTAGTTATGTATCAAAGCCAATAAATGGTCTATTAACCTAACGCAAAACAGAGTTCTCGCACTTAATGGCCACCATAAGAGCTCCCATTGACTCTTTATTCGTTTTTAATCGTGTATTTATTTAAATAGTCCATTTTTATAGATTAAGCTTAACATAACGTTGAAAATTAATTGTATAGTCAGTCAATTTAAGACTTTTATGCATTATATCTTAATCTTTATACGAGGAATGGACATGTAGGTTGATAATCATTATGATGATGCAAAACGGCTATGTTAATGAGCGTTAGGTCTCGAAATTACTGTAAAAAGTAGATTTTATTGTGTAACCTCAATCCCGTAACATTATTTTTTTTAAGCTGGTGGTCCTGCGGAGCTGCTATTTAGCGGTTGTTCATCTAAAATGTGTATATATTCCTAATCACAGCTAAACGCTATTGTTTAAACCTTTTGAAAGAATGAAGATAGGTTATCTTCATTCTTTCAAAAGGTTTAAGGCTTTCAGGAATTTTAATTTTCAGGATTGCTGTTTTTCGGTGTATAATCCATCTGTCCTGGTTCTCGGCTCATGTTTTGTTGATTCCCTGAAGGTTAAGTTACTTTTGGGTTTGATGGCCTTTTTATTTTTTATTTTTAGGGTTCCGTACCTCAAAAGGAAAAACGGAACCCTTATAGGATCACTTTGTTGTCCGTCTGTCTGTCTGTCTGTCAAGACCCTTTATCTCAAGAACGCGTGGACGTATCAAGCTGAAATTCACATGAAATACTCAGGTCTATTGTCCCTTTAAGCTGTGAAAATATCAAACTTCTAAGCCAAGCCAATCAAAAGATACAGCCGATTATGTCGATATTTTCAACAAATTTCCGACACTCGCAAAGGAATCAAAACCTACAGGATACTTCCCGTAAACTCAGAATCTTGAAATTTGGCATGAAGCATTGTCATATAATGCAAATATAGGAAAAATTGCGAAAATCACATTTTTTTAGTTATATAATATAATAAAAATATTTTAATAAAATGAAACTTACTACCTTATTTCTCACGAACGAATAAAGGTATCAAATTGAAATTTATACCAAATACATAAGTCTATTGTCCCTTTAAGCAGTGAAAAAATCAAACTTTTCAGTTAACGCGATCAAAAGATACAGCAGTTTATACCGAGGAACCCTCGGTGTGCGAGTCCGACTCGCACTTGGCCGGTTTTTTTTTTACCTGAAATGGGTTCACTCTTGGCAAAACTCTGTGCTGGAAAGCTAAGAGGAAGCCAAAGATGGAGCGAGTTTACCCAGAAGATGCCTATTCACTCTAACCTAAAAAGTAGGGTTATAACTTATAACTTTTCGGGAATATGGACGCCGAGCCGGCAGGGAATTAAACTATTTCGTTTTATGGAGGCGACAGGCTGGCTACGTCACTGCTTTGAGGCACTGCATGACCCAGTGTGATTTTTGAGCAACCAAATGTTGCCAGCTCTGCTCAACCCTCTTGGAAGTACGATAATTACGTAACAACTTAGACTATAAATATTTTTTATTCAAAATGACTTAATAAGTTGTGCAACGATATAAACTTAGTGAATACAAATTCAATCACTTAAAACACGAGTGCTGCGCATAACCCCACATACAACATTATTGTTACGCACCAATGAATATTTATGGTGCATAATAAAATTGGTTAACATCTGAGTATTTTTTGAGAAAATCTCCCAAATATCATGGGATATGTTGTTAACAGCGACATTAAATAACGTCTCTATTGTCAATAAAAGGTGTCGTAAAATGCGATGGTAGTTGACGTCTGCGCGCTCGCAGGCGGTGACTTCGAGCGTCCGGAAGACTCCATGGGGGCATGATAAGGTCCTATTTTGGTTTGTGCTATAATTGCTGTGACCATGATTTTTCGAATTTTGTCAAAGTGTTTCGAAGTTGTAAAGTGTGTTTAATCGACGCTTCTACGGTGAAGGAAAACATCGTGAGGAAACCTGCACACACCTATGAAGAAATTCTTAGGTTGTGTGTGAAGTTGACCAACCCGCACTTGGCCAGCGTGGTTGACTAAGGCCTAATCGCTCCTAATGTGGGGCAGGCTCGAGCCCCTCGGTGGGGACATTATATGAGCTGTTGATGTTGATGTTGTGTACCTAATCCCACTTAAAAGTAATCGGACTAGCGAAAATAGTTTACTTGAACCTGTGAGTGATTGAATTATTTAAACCGCTACTCATAGGAGTCACCGGGAAAGCCAAAATTGAGAAAGGAGATTGAAAGTTGTGAGAAAAGATTATAAATAAGAGAAGAAGAAATATTTAAGAACTGGTGAATTGACTGAGTTTATTCAATAGACAAAATTACTATATACCACAATAGGGCATAAATTCTATGCCCTATATTTACTGTTACCCGAACTGCTGAGATGATTTTGAGTGTAATATCTGTCCTGGTTGTAGGTTTTTATTTGTTTTTTTTCCTATAATTGTTACTTTTTGAGTTTGATGTCCCTTTTATGTAGGCGACAGGCTGTCAACCTGTCTCTTTTTAGAGGCACTGCGTAGCCCATATTGTCAGATATGGTTTTATTAACTAAGGCTCTTTTCAACTCCTTTTGGGTCTACGAGCGTGATCGTATGTATGTTTTGTATATATGCCCCGGAAGAGAGATCACTGTCAGCTTGAATCCATCTGGATCTTCTGTATCTACAGAGTATCATAAGAATTGGCACTATTTAGCACACAGGTGGGGTCACTGGTCGGGCACATTTTTAGATTTGGATCGCCAGTCTTAGAATGCCACTCTACATTGAAGAAATTAACTAGGTAATGATATCCATACTTACAGAGATACTCGTATGAAAAAGCAATTCTTTTAATACTATCTCTGTAAGTATAAATTTCATAACTTTTCGGGTCGGGAATATGATAGAGTAAAGGTTAACAAAAGACTTGTAATATACTGACAACATGAGAATAAAGAACATTTACCAGATTATGTCTATTTGTTCGCCACATGCCATGCATCTATTCTCGAGCCTGGACTGCAAGCATCCTCCCCAGGTTGTTCCGTTCTCTTTAGACACGACTAACCTAATGCCACTTCAGCATACTAATTCTTTGGGCAAAGGCGATAACTTTCTAATTCGAACCTCATATTTAGCCAGAACCTTAATATTTAACCAGATACCGTATTTGGAATCGTTGCAATCAATTGCAATATGAAAAATAAGCCCGAGGTAAAATTATGTAGATGACTCCTTGTCTGTTACGTCCCTCTCCTAACACAGACGCATGGTCACATCAATATTATAATATATGAAAATATTCAATTTTATAACATTCCTTAGCGATAACATCTTCCTGTCGATTTGATATTTTCGGCGGTAAGGTAATATTATCCGGCCGGTTATGAATGGAGCGCGGACTACACGCTGCGCTCGCGCCACGACACTCGTAACTTAACACTTAATCATTTATACGGACACTTTATAGTGTACACTGACTTAGGTACTATCAGGTGTTGGTTACACTCACATATCATTTCTTTTATTATTTTTCAGGAGATACCACGCCAAACATCGTAAAACTGCCGTAAAACTGTAGGCTACAAGCTTCGCGTAATACATGAATCAAACATTTAAAAACTGTAGAAATTGCTAGAATCTTGTAATAAATTAAAAACAAACTATACTTTAAAAGTTATACGAGTATTTTTCAGATTCATAGTCAAAATATAGGATCAATTTCATTCCGGAATTTTTGATATTAAATCAAATTATAGAAAAACATTATGAAAAATATTGAATTTTTGAGGATTTCGTGATTCCTGGTCAATTTAGGAGCGGGTACAAAATTGTCTACTTCCTTCTACCACTACCAAACCACAAAACTGGCAATGATAGAAACCGTAGTGTCATTCACAATAGAAAATTGTGAAAAGGTATATCTGATGCTCTGATGCTGAACGGCCTAGCCTAGACTAAATTTTAATTCCTACTAAAAAGATAATTAAGACAGCAATATTTTGTTTACTCTACAAATCATTTGCGTGCATATAAATTCACGAGGATAGCTTTGTTAATAAATATCGTGCACTAAAATGAATAGGTTAAACAAAATATACAAGAGCCCAGCAGATGCTGTAAGTCAACTAGGTGACTGGACATAAATTAGCGAAGCCGAGTCCGGTAACCGTGTGTCACGCTGTGAAGCGTCTTTAGTATCACCTCAACATTTAAGCACGTTTTGAATGGGTTCCAGTTTTTTTTTTAATAAAATTTTTATTTGTGCTTGTAAAGTGATTAAGGTCTATTTTTTATTTAAATTGAGTTTTAGCGATTGGTGAAAACTATACATTAACATCAACTTCTAGAGAGGTACGATCTAAGTGGTGTAAAGTCATAATATTTTTTTTTAGTTTTATTATGAAAACTCTGTTTTCAAGAATTGCAATTCGCCACGCGGCCGTTTTGTAATACGGCGTGTTATATGATCCACCTGTGAGATTTATACAGTCTGTTTTGAATCGAAACAATTGTCCACTTTAGTATTATGTCATCGCATCGCAAGGCCTAATACGTGCTAGTAGCTACTTGTGCTCCACAGTTTCTACTTTCTACGATGCCTATGTAATTTTAAGTTTATTAATAAACCTTTAAATAATTATCATAATGTTTAATAGTTAAAATCATACTTGACTTCAGAAAGCATACTTGGCTCAGCAGCTGCGAGGTGCAGTAGTCGAGACGAGTGCGGGGGCTGACGGTAGCGAAAACTAGACTTTTCTGTTCATATCATTTTACTCGCAATGATAAATGTTGTTACCGTTCAGCGCAGAATATATGGCACTCAGACATTGTACTGAGATTATTTAGTGGTGACCGTAACCCACAATTTGTTTTCAGTGCTAATTTTACAGAATAATTCGTTAGTGTTCATACATATAATGAAAAACATAGTTATAAATAAATCGCACGGTTACGATGTTAGGCGTATTATAATGAACGCAAAAACATAATGAAATTGATATTAAAACAAACCAAAATCAAAATTGATATTAAAGCACAACCGCAACATAAAAGCTTTGACTTCCTCATCTCAAATTACTTTTAACAAAATGCCATCATTGAATAAAAATTATCTTTAAAACATTTCTAACAACTTATAATGTTATAAACTCCATATCAGAATTGTAAATAAAACAAATTTTACGGATTTAACTCACGTGTAATTAGATTTTACATGTTGTTATTACAACATTCCATGAACACGACGAATCTTAGGTTTAAACCCGTGGTTGAAACCGCCATAGGAAGAATGTTCTTTTATATTGGACATGAGAATTTGATTTTTGTAATACGTACATACATACATTTTTTATACTAGTAGAGGCTTTTAATGTGTTGTCTGTAGAGGATTTTTAATACCTACAGAATACATACATTATGCCAAATTCCCATTGTATAGCGTTTGTAGCTTACGTATTTAAGTTCCAGACTTAAAATTAGTCTAGGATTTTTCACAAAAAATAAACGCAGTGGTTCTCGCAATCCGGACTGATGTTGTTACACTATGCAATACACGATTTCTCTCTTTGTAATTACGTTTCAAAAGTAAAGCATTTTCTTGTATTTTATCTGGCGAAATCGAAGTGAGATCTAATTTCGTTACAGACTTACCTTGGTATAGTGCTATCAACTATGATCTAAGATTATTATCAACGAGTCAATACATATTGAACCAAATAAGAACGTGGATAAGTTATATTATGACAACAATGATGAGAAGCAAAATCTGAGTCTCAGTCACACAATAATTCCTAACCTAATTAATAAGTATAATGAATGGGATGTCATTAAAAAACGAGCAAGTAAGAAATATAGTCAAAAAGGATTTTCATTTTCAAACTAACAATAGCATGGCCGGAATTGACAACTTTTTGTCAATCATGACTATGAGTTATACCCATTTAGCGCCGTCGTACTTGTTCGAGTACAGAGATAGTTATTGCGTCATAAATTTAATATTACATGACAAATAAATATGCTTACAGTTTAACACAATCTAATATAAGAAATGTTTTTTTTAAATAGGGTAGATACAAAATTACATCAGCGGAAACAACTCAAGTACTTAGGTTATAACGCTCCTACAGGTAAGTGTTCATTATTAATATATTGCTAAATAAACTTTATTTAAATATTAAAAAATAATATTAATTTTACATACATCGACATTATGTTATAATATAATATCAAAAGTGTAAGTAAGACCCTAGTATTTTACATTATAATTTATTGTAACTACCTACTGTACTTGTTTGAGTACAGCGGCAACATATTCTATGTTAGATCATTCTTTTTATTTCAGTTTATTTACAATAGTGTCCGAATGATTTGAGGCTGTGAACAACTATTATGGGTTAGAAGAAGCTGTTCAAGCTGTAATTAAAGATACTGACTATGATTGAGGCATCTTACCGCCAAGTTTCATGACGAATAAATAGGTAATGGCTGATGAAGACATGGTTACTGCTTCACTGCCCCAAGACGTGTTGATGTGTTTGTATGTCATTTATTTATTACATGACATACAAACACATCAACACGTCTTGGGGCAGTGAGGCAGTAACCATGTCTTCATCAGCCATTACCTATTTATTCGTCATGAAAATTGGCGGTAAGATGCCTCAATCATAGTCAGTATCAGTTATTTCGCCTTCTTATTATTTATTTATTTTAGGACAAATAACTAATCTTACACTATTACAGCTTAAAACTAAGTGCTTAACAATCTTTCTAAGTGCAGACTTAATTATAGATTGACACGGCATGCATATAGTATGGACTCGGTGTTACAAAACCTTAAGTATATTAAATTTGTTCTGCAAGAACTTTTTAGGAGGCTAAGAAAATAAAATCAAATAAGAAAGAAAGAAACAAAACTACATACGAATAGTGATAACCACTAGCAGCAGGGCGATATCGACGTCACCAGCAGGCATTTATTCTTCAGCACTTGAAGGGACTTCTGAGGTAGATCAATGCTATTTTAACTATTACGCGTTCAAGTTTTATTGCGAAAAACTGCCAATGCCACAAATGTACATGGAACAAGAGTTATGATAACGCTTTTAGATCAGCTAAAAACTTATCCAGTCAATCATTAGGTGTTTTTTCTAGTTATGATATGACTCAAGATGGTTCGAGACACTATCCTTATAAACTTTAGAAGCAATTACTTTGTGCAGTTTGTCATAAAAGAGTTCGCTGGAAATGCAAGACTCGTTTGAAAACATTGTGCATAGAAAGGAAAAGCTTTAAAAAATATTACCCTTAAGTGGCCGTTGTACTCGCACGAGTACACGCCCCTCAATTTCTCAAAAATTAAAAATAAATGTTTTTATACGTGTTTATATGATTCCGAAAATAAACAGTTACTAATAAAAATACGGGTTGTTTCATTTTGGCACTTAATGGGTTAGCTTTTATCGATAAGGCATTTGACGGAGATTAAACAGCGGACGAATATCCCCAATTATAGCTAGCTACTGCAAAACAAAAAGAATTTAAGTATGTATAAAACAATTTATGTTTTAAATGAACAGTGCGATAATTCCACTTCATTGATTTCAATGGAGATGAGTCAGGAGCTGGATCAAAATGCAAATAATTTGTGTTCGAGTGGCACTGTGCCGTCTCACTGCCAGCGGACAAAGCGCTTATTACTCAACGGCTACCTACCACTCGCCCATAACACAGTTCATTATTTATATTAACAGTTTAGCAGTCAGTGGCGAGCCCAATCCCGACTTATGGTCGCGTGAATGTGCGTGGGTATTATTTGTACCTCTGTTAAGCGCCGAGCATATTATAAAAATGAATCCTTTATCCGAGCTGTGACACTCGTTGGTATCGGTTGGCTAATTTATGATCATCATAAAAAAGGATTCGAACCCGCGCAGGTTGGAATTTCATTCATAAGCGCAGAGGCGTTCGGGTCTTTATGGATGGATGTTTTCATTAATTTAACGTGGATCTGGAATGCCACCGAGGTGTCGGGTGTCGTGTGACAGCGGACAACAGATCTGAGATAGCGGCTCGTGCTGCAGCGACTACTGTGCTCCGGACTCCCGCGCTTTGTCACGAACGACTTAGTGACGTCACTGCGTCACACAACTTTAATCGGTGAATTAATAACAGAGCCGAACGTATCACTCCTACAAAATGCCAGATTATAAATATGTGCAACTCGTGATCGATTCTCGTTCTGGTTATTAACATATTAAATCAAAAATTCTTCAAGAGTCGAGTACGTGACTTAATTTATTGCTGCGATCAGTGGAGTATAATTCTTAGACATTTCAGAAGAGCGGTCATTAGTCAAATGGTAAGGTCGGTGGCGATGTGGTCGGTCGACGGGGCGCCCGCGGAGTCGCGAGCGGCCGATGGCAGCACCAGATAAGCGACAATAACTCGGTGCGCTCCAAATAAGCCGGGCCACACATTAGTCACCGACCAGCGGCCGACCGACACTTCACCTAATCCACTCAAAACATTCGGAGACATTTGTCGGCCGCGCGGGGTCCCGTGATCGATACCGCAACTTGCCACAAAACGATAGATAAAAGCCGATAAGTCAGAAGAAATATGACGCGAACAAAATCGGGAGATGTACGTAATAAGATAAAAGTCAAACAATGATTCGACCGCGGATTCGCCGCAGCATAATTTATGTGACAACGCGTGATGGACGAGCGGCGACTTTTGGTAAACTATTTACATACGGCGGCGGCGCGCGGCTGTCGGATTGGGTTCTGTTGTGACAGAGGGTGGGGCTTATAGCCGAAAACAAATGTCACTGTTATTTATTAGGTTACGCTACTTATTATTAAGCCTAAGACGGGAATTATGGTTTAAGGGGTGCATGCAACTGTTTCACTAAAAATGTTACCTATTATACTAAAAACAAAATTTGTAAAAACTGCTTTGTAATTATTTTTTAACTCCGATAACGACAGTTGCCTCTCTCCTAATCATCGCTCTAAAATAACTTAATATTTTCTACACCATCTGTATTTTTTATTCTTTCTTCTATAACAATTTTATAATACATAAAAAAACATTCTCGGCGATTTCGTGTACGTACATACCTACTTGAACTTAATTTAGACTAAGTTAATTGAGTAAGAATGTATTTTTTTTTATAAAAGACATATTTGTGCAACTTTTCATATCTTCAATTTGTCTTATTAACCAGGGCGGTAAAAAAGAAAGCCTCATATGGCAGGTATTTGATTAATTTGTGATCTGATACTTTCTGTTCACCGCCCGAGGAAAGTACTACATTTTTTACCTCTCCAGTACCAAAAGACCTCTTTTGCTTTGTAAAATCTCGAAGGAAAAACGCGCTAGTTTTTTACACCGATAACAAGTTTCTCGCTGGTGAGGTGAAAAGTTGTATATTTCAAACGAGAGCAAATTTTTTTTTGTCTCGTACCTTTAAATCACTCATTGCGCTCAGTAGTCTATTTATGAATCACTCGCTATGCTCGTGGTTCAATTCTAGACTACTTCGCTGGTTTGTGATTTAATATCGGCACTCGCAGCAAAAACTAACTTTGCTCACTTGTTGAACAAAAATCACTATTGTCAACCGCTGACCAGACAGTGGGATATTGCAGGAAAAAAACCACTTTCATGGCCCACACTCAGTTACATCTAGGCTTTATGTGTAACCAAATGTTAGCTACAGCTCTGTTGGGTTTGGATTGACCGTTTTGGGATTATGAGTTAGTACCCCGCTATCTCGATGCACTGAACTTATGAAAGAGTATTATGGGGACAAAATGGCACACTTGGGTAATTATTGTAAATGATATTTTATTTAATGACAGCAATGATTCTTTTTTAACTTTTTTATATTTACAAGAAAAGTACTACTAAGATTAATTATAAAAAAAATCAAAATGTGGCACATTTTAACTTATTTATTTATAAACTTTAGACCCAAGAGTAATTAGAGTACGCCACGGGAGTTTACATCCCAGTAAACAATAATTTGTGACAAATCTATGAGAAAGTAACAGTGCGATGCCTTACAATTGCCATATCTGTCTCTAATCTCATTTTTAGCAATATGTATTTGTAGATACCCTTAAAAT
Source organism: Elophila nymphaeata (assembly GCA_955850985.1). Taxonomy (NCBI): domain Eukaryota; kingdom Metazoa; phylum Arthropoda; class Insecta; order Lepidoptera; family Crambidae; genus Elophila; species Elophila nymphaeata. Next base: position 19,556,215 of record OY039068.1, read on the forward strand.
ATTTGATGTGCTTGAGTCATTGGTAGTGGCAGCGACAAAATATTTGCCTTTGAATAATTCATCTGCAACGTAACGGTGCTTGAATAAATATTATGTATAAACAGTATGACCCTGTAAATATTATAAAAGAGTTCAAAAACATTGCTTTATTTTATTGAATACGATGGCTTTTATAATAATTACTAAGGTGTGCCATTTATCCCCAAACTACTCTTTCATGACTTTACTGCACCGAGACAACGGAGTCTATGAGCGTTAGTAGGCACCGATTTCGCGGCTACTAACGCCGATTTTGCGCCTACTAACGCTCATAGACCCCTACAATTTCTTAGTAACAATCCTGAAAGGTAAACTACCAAGTACGCGAAATGGTACACCAGTGGATGATCGAAAATGTTTCTACTCTATTTTCATCCGTGCTTCGGAAGGTACGTTAAATGAAAATGAAAAGCTCTTGGCTTACTTGCTTTTATGTTCAATGTGTTATTTTAATGGAGTTTCAGAAAATATTTAATCAAGCAATAGGTAAGTTGCTACATCGTGTTAGGGCCGAGACAGGCGCGTTCTCGCACTGTTCCCACAAGAATTGAATCTAATTGAATCAAGGCGCGGCGGTAGGCTACTCCCTCGTCGCGTTGACTTAGATTGCTTTTCAGGTTTCTCATTCCTGTAAACAGTTTTGTTCTTCGTACATATCTAGCTGTATATTTTACTGGAGTGCATCGTACTTTAAGAACTAATAGACTTGAAATGGAAACGTCTTAAATGTATGGCAAAATACCTTAGGTACACAAATTGACAAGCTTTAGCTTTGTAGAGTGCTTTGGCAGGACGCCTGAAGAGGACGTTTAGTGGGTAGGGGGGAACGCCTGTACCTCGAGTCCCACATACCCCTGCAGTTGTATCGTACTGCAGGGATGATGCGTAAATGCATTTGAGCTCTCCAATAAAAAAGGTACATCCACTCTTAGGTTTCGTTGGCTATACTGTAGTTAATTATGTCGTGAATTGCCGTGTTCCGTAGCTCAATAACCAAGCACTGAGTTAAGAATTAAAAATTAAAAAAATCATAGACCTATTTTTTTTATAGTTTTATCCCATCAAATAATATCTATAATAATTTTGTGATACAATCGTTGTTGGAATTAAAAATAACAGGACCACTAAACACCCTGGAAAAAGAGAATATCGCATTCAAATGGTCAACTCAGTTTAAAAAAGGTCTGGTAAAGGGTCTATTAGATAATTTTATGTGTAATTATCATTTCAGCAATTTCAAAATTTGAAAATAAACCATGTTACGTCAGTTTAAGTTAAAATACCTTTGATATACCTTTATAAATAATTCAGAAACAAGCCCGGAGTTACACATAGCACGGCTTATGATTCAAAAGGTTCCAGTGGAATTCAATTAGATAGCCGTTGTAGCAAAGAAGATGACGCGAAAAGCAAGTGGGTCCTCGTTCTATTTTAATAAAGTCCATTATTATTTTTTCCATTCGAGTGTAACGTTGTTTCGTGAGATGGCACAAATTGTGTTTACAAAGGACGGGTCGTAGGTGAAAACGTTAGCCGAGCGACAATCCCCGCGGAGACAGCGCTCGCTTCGCTTTTTATCTGCGCTCGCTCCTCGCCGCGCTCGCTCGACCGTGTAATTGGATGAGAACGGCGCGATCCCAATAGCGCGCCCTTATCTGTTCGCGGCAAATCCACCCCCGCTGTGCCCCGTCTCACCCCCGCAGCGCCCTCAAACACTCCAGCAATAAGTTTTTAGTGAGTAATTCAAGATAACCCCTTGATGTTGTTCATTTTCACACTTCCTTTCGCGAGAACAGCTCTTTATTGCGTAATATGTAACTGTCTCGTCGCCGACGGGTGTCCCGGGGGCTAGAGACTTTGGCCCCCTTTTATGAAGTTAATGCGATCGCCTCCGACCCTCCTATCTGGATAATGATAATTGCTTTTTCCAAAATTATTGTTTGATGTTGTCGCTTTACGTAATTTCGGAAGTTTCTAAATGGAGTTGTAATAATCGGATGGTTGATAATTGATTTGACATTGTAATTTAATGTTGACTGTTTTCAAATTACGTTGTGAATAAAATAATGTTCTTTTTTTGCCTTTGTGGCATTTGGTGATTCAATATAAGATATGAAATTATGATACTCCATTCTTGGATATAAAAGGATACATGGAGTTTCTCCCGAGTTCTTGTTCTAAAAACACGTGTTGAGAGACTCCATTTTTAACCCCAATCAACCGTACATTTTTGTTATTTTAGTTACATTTTCACTTGACATTGGCAAAATGCGTACGCTATGCGACGCGACGCCATTATTTAAGAATAGAATTAAAAATAGATACATACACCATATATCACTAAAATTCATAATCCAAGAGTATTTCGTACAGACAAATATCATTAGATAAACATTTCAAAGCCAACTAGCCCATTATCCATTTCAATTAAGGTTTGAAATCTTCGCAACAGTAAAATGGAATGAGGTTCGGGATTCTTTCCGTTTTATCGCAGTGCGGCGGGAGGTCGCGAATTGTCGTCGTATTAGTCGCTATCAGATGGGCAGTCCTACCGGTCTCCCTACCCCTCCCACCCATTACTGAAACTCGTCTTAGATGTTGCAGCGTCAGCTTGGAGCTTTCATAATGCAAGGTGAGGAGAACTCCTGGCCAACCTTTTGTTTCGATCCCAACCAACTTGATAAAGTAATTCTAGTTTACGCTATACTTAAAGCTGAATACTGTACAGAGTGATTTGTACTTTAAGATCTAATAGATTTGAAATGGAACCGCCTTAATTAATGTCTGGCATGGCCAAAGATGAAATCGAACTTCACCTGAAACCATTAACCACAGAGGCACTGTCTAGTGTCTATCTGATCATTAATTCTCAGAATGCAAGAATGCTGTAAACATTATTATTTTGATAAGATGGTGGTAGCTACCCATGTGGACTTGATAAATTTGTACTATCCTGGGGATTGCACCTGAAGTATCAGGACCTCATATATATGTAGGAGAGGTTTGCTTTATTTTATTTAAGATTGTAGGCACTTTTTCGGAATATAAACTAGGGAATAAAAAACTTAGAGTAACGGGGATAAATTATTCTGTTCATCCTACATGAACAACTGTTTTTCTCTTGACTGTACTTACCTGTCAAAAGAGTAAGGGGATCAGACCGGAAGGACAAGGCACGGTAATGATATTATAACATTACCGTGGACAAGGTTTATAGTGGATCAGACCGGAATTAAATACTATTAATAACCAGCAGGGGATCAGATTAGGGGAACAGACCGAAATAACTCTTACAAATATAGGTAGAAGTAGAGCACTATAAAGTTGTCTATGAAACATCCTTTATTTCATAAAACTAGTTTCAATGTTTTGGAAGTTATTAAGGCTTTTGTTACGGACCCGTATTCATTACTTTCTCATTTTTTTAGTTTTCAGGCACATCTTTTGTATGCATCCTGCAAAGTACTTTTTTGGGTTTCTAAGAAAAGAATTATATTTTAAAATTTTCTGTAGTCATGATTATTTTTAACAATTTTCCATTTCGTTTCGAGCGTGGCTCATCCAAAGGCCGTGTTATCTGTAGCATTTTGCTAACAACAATAAGGTATCCTTATCTGCATCGTACCAGTACATAATAACTGCTCGGGACTCGGGAGCTTGCGAACTGTCGTCATATTCCAGGGATATCAGATTGGCTCCCTTGGGGAGTCCTATCTCTCGAGCTGTACTATGTATGGGTACCAAATGTATGGTGATTTTACCTTTTACATTCATGTGCAAATAGAAATCATAATAAGATATATCTAGCCCACACAATACTACTTCTTCATATTGAATATTTTTATAAGTATTAGTTTGAAATTTCGTTCGCCTATAATTTTTGTCAGTTTTGTCACACTATTCTTTGCTAGTACACGTGTCCCATGGATATTACAACCTAAAGTTATTTAAAAGCGGAGTAATTTTTTTTTAGGGCGCAAGGGATAGTGACTTTAATGTAGTAATAACTAGGCCTAGTGCAGAGCTCTATCAACTATCTTCGCATGTGGAGTCCACTAACATACTATAGTATCAGGTGGTGGTTCTAAACTCTTTTTTGTTTTCATATGTTAATAAATTTCTGTGCACAGTCTAGAAAACACTGAATCAGGTAAAACTAACTGTTAGGATCTTTTTAGTAGACTTATAGTTTCTATAATTAATAGAAAAAGTAATACTAAGTGTAAACTTCCATATAATTACGATAGTCTCTAATACAAAAGCATTTTGAATTTGTTTTCACTACATAGTATAAAACAAAGTCGCTATCCGCCGTCTGTCTGTCCCTATGTATGCTTAGATATTTAAAACTACGCAACGGATTTTGATGCGGTTTTTTTAATATATAGAGTGATTCTTAAGGAAGGTTTATATGTATAATACCTGCATATTTACATAAGCATTGCACCCGTGCGAAGCCGGGGTGGGTCGCTAGTTAATTGATAATTCTACATAGTCCGTCAGTTTATTCAATAATTTTATACCAGCCCTTTGCGTTCACAACTAATCAAATATAACGAAGTAAACAAGTGTTATCTAACTCACCTATCTAAGATTTTAATGTGCCTAACGTGTGTTTCAATAAAATTCAACACAGGAGGCAATTTAGATGTTCGTCGAATAATTTGGTCAGAACGAAAGATGTGCTTTGGGATCAGGCAGCAGTCCTTCGCGGGCTCACGTCGCTACTCATTTGGACGGCGAGAGTCAGGGTTGCTAATGGAGTTGGACTCACTATAAATAGCAATGGAAAAATATTGTAATTTGGGCGATCGTAAAGACTTTGATTACTCCATTTGTCGCTTTCGTAAAAATCTTTAAGTGTCTTAAAAGTGTAGCTTAAACTTTTGCGGTGCGAGCCTTGATGAAATTCTGCTGAATGATTATTTTTATTTATTTTTTTGTTCAGTGTGTGAATGAATTTTATCATACCGAGGATGTACAGTGAAATAATCAGATTTTTTTTTTTTAATTTAACCTTTTTTTTAGTTGAGAAGATAATTATTTATTTAGTCACTTATCTAAGCTTCAAGAACAGAAACCATTCAACGACAGTAGAAAATAGTTTCCCGATTTCTAATTAAAATTAATGACAGAGAATTACAGATTTTTCTAATTCTTGCTTTCAATTTTACGACTTTTATTCTTTATATTGCGTCCCATAATTAGGTTATTGGTCCAATCGGTCAACGACATTGTCTAGTAAATTGTAATAAAGCCTGGGTGATTCTCTCCCGTTCGTAGTAAGTATATTCATAGCTAAAATCAGCGTCGTAGGTAATTTCGCTAATAAGTTTTCACGTGACTTACGATTAGTCGCGCATATTTATTGACAGTTTTTGTTATCTTTAAATGAAAAAAGTATGAAAATGTTAAAAGGAGGATTCATCATCATCATACATAGCAGCCTTTATGCTGGGAAACAAAGCCACTCCTTGTCATCGAAAAAGATTTAGGCAGTTTGGCGAGTGCGATTTGGTGGATGGAGTATAAGATCAATACCCCTTTGCTGATCCATTAGTTACCTTTACGACACTCATTGGAGGATATGGAATGAGACTATGCCGGCATCACATAGCGAGAGAAGATTGTCGAGTGTGATAATTAAAATATTTTCATTATGCATGTGCTCATTATTTTGCATGTGATCATTATTTGTTGCATGTGATTATTATTTATTCTCCAAAATTGTGTACCTACTAATGTTTTTTTCTAATTGGGTAATAATATCCTCTTCCTACCTTGCTGCTACTTTATTTGGAGCCGGTGCAGTACTTATGTCTAATTGTCGACATACTGCTCACGGGTTTGGCATTGGATTTTATCGCCAGTCGCCTGCCAGATACCAATCCTCCGTGGGTATGCTATAGTAGATGGTCTAGTCCATCTCTTATACCTATGTTCTGTGGTCTAGTCACACTCTCGCGGGTGATCCCTGATTGCGATCATCTTCAAAGCGTTAAAAAATGCCCTTAGTAGTCTTTTAGGCTGTCTGCCCTTTGCAGCGAAGCGAAGATGCGGAGCGGAGAAACTAGGAAATATTAACCAGTGGGTTTGCTTAAAATCTGTCCACAGGAGCAGAGCGAAGATTTTATGCAATCCTATTGGTTAATATTTCCTAGTATCTCCATGGACACGGACAGGCAGTCTTACGCCACACGTGATGAAATGGAAAAGCCCCATCCACGACCGAGAACTATAATTGTAATAATTAATAAGATCCATTAGATATTAAATTTAAGTTCTCATTTCTCAGATTGTAGCAACCCTAGTGAACCGAAAACGTCTTTTTTATTGTGTTCATTATTTTGAGTGAAATTGCGAGAGCATTAAGTTGAGTATAGGGTGGGTCGCGACGGACCTATTACGGCGACTTGTAATCAACACTGCGCCGAAACCCACGTAAACACCTAAATATATATTAATTTGTTGCGAGGCTATCAATGGTTTCTGGGATACAAAAATCTTCTACCAAGAAAAATAAGTTTATTAGATAACTAATCTAGATTAAATCATTCGCCGTTTTTAGATCATTTTCATAGTTTGAAACTCAACTTTGTTATTATAAGAAATATACCGCCGTTGTAAAAATGTATGCAATTAATGTGTTTCGCCTCCAAACATTGTATTTTAATCTTTGATTACCGATCATTTGCATAGGCAATCAAAGAAACTAATAATAGTAAAACTACTAATATTAACTGTAATGTGATAATGATCCACGTATAATGTGAGGTTGGCACAAAGCTATCAACCGAAATTTGTAGGTAAACTTCGATTACATTGAAACCTATATTTACCATTACCTTTTTACTATCATTATACTCAGAAGTCAAAAAATGTACTCATAGAAAATTATATAGTAGATTTATTAGAAAGCTACCGTCTGAATATAATATCCGAGAGCAATGATTCAGCTGTTGTTTCTTGTAGGCACGAGGTGTGATACCGAAGTAAACAGTATTTATGGTCCCGTAAGAACGATAATCGCGTAAATGCTGCCAAAATAGCACAGACGGTAGTATTTTGAATGAACCTGCTGAAGATACCAGTTGGGAAACACAATCAACTTTAAGATATTAAACTTTCTGGTTATGAAAATAAAGAACATTCGTGTGTAAATTGCGACAGCGGCGAAAAGCACACGCGTGGCTTCGGTCGGCATCCGGCAAATTATAGACAAATCTCAGGACGTATTATTTTTTCAACGCGCTCGGGTGAGAAATGCGTGATTGGAGACCGGTCGGAGATTACAGAGTAGAGGACACGCCACCAGCCTCGCATCTCACCCACTTATGATCATTATTTGGTCTATAATAAAGTGTCAGTAATTATTGCCACCCAGGTATGTCGGTTTGGACTTACAACTCTGTGTGAACGATAATTTCGGAGGCTTCTTTATTAAGAAATTGGATGAAATTTGCATTATTTTCACATATGTGCAACAAAGCTCAGTAATAGTTCGAATCGTCAGATGATTGCACCCCTCTCAATTTGTAAGGATCTGAGCGTTAACAGTCCATAATAAGCTGAAATAGGTAGACAGATCGGCAATCTTGACACGTTGGATGCCGCGTTAACTGTCATTAACAATTTTATGCAAATTCTAATTTGGATCACAGGTTTAAAGTGGGAAAATTAGGGGGAAAATTACAGGGCTGGCGTGCCGATCGGCGTTTACGTGTGCCGCGGCCAGCCTGCGCCCGCGCCGGGTAAGCAACTTCGGGCTTTATGCGCTGGGGATTAACATTCGCTGAGAGAAACTCCGTTTTAGGGTTCCATAACTCACAATTAAATTATCCAAATTCAAAATCACTATCGTCCAATGTTACTTCGATCTAATTGCACTTGGATAATCTAATAAATTTGATAACTTAAAACTCGAAGTGTTAATGTTCTCTTAGATTTGCGCGAGCACTACACATTATAAATAAAACAACTTTTACGGATTTAACTCGCGTGTAATTAGATTTTACATGATGATATTATTGCCCGACGTTTCGTAACACTTTTCAGCGTTCGTGGTCACGGGATGACTAAAGACGTAGGTTGTCAAACTTTATGAAATAGTTAAATCTACCGTCACTTTAATTATTAATTTGGAGTGTTCCGTTTCACGCAAACGGAGCTCACGGTGTCATTAGGTCTTGCTGTGTGGTGGTTTGCCTGAGTTTTAATAATTTTAATTACTGGATCCCAAGCAGGTGGTACGGCCCAACCATCTTCTCTATTGAAATTTGGGTGTTTCTTTATTTCAATAGCCTCGCGCAACATCCTTGGGATGTATCGACGTTCCTTGGCGAGAATGTGTGGTTTATCGAACCTTATATAATGGTTGGGCCCTTCTTGCGTATGTTCACACACTGCAGACTTCGTTTCGCGCCTATGTTTTATGTCAGCTATATGCATCCCAAGGATGTTGCGCGAGGCTATTGAAATAAAGAAACACCCAAATTTCAATAGAGAAGATGGTTGGGCCGTACCACCTGCTTGGGATCCAGTAATTAAAATTATTAAAACTCAGGCAAACCACCACACAGCAAGACCTAATGACACCGTGAGCTCCGTTTGCGTGAAACGGAACACTCCAAATTAATAATTAAAGTGACGGTAGATTTAACTATTTCATAAAGTTTGACAACCTACGTCTTTAGTCATCCCGTGACCACGAACGCTGAAAAGTGTTACGAAACGTCGGGCAATAATATCATCATGTAAAATCTAATTACACGCGAGTTAAATCCGTAAAAGTTGTTTTATTTATAACTCGAAGTGTTATTTAAGAATTACGCTTATTGTTAAAATAATAAACGTAGTACCTATCTACATTTTTAAATCTTTCGCGTTGTGTTTTTTTATTTTGAATATTATAAACAAATGTATAGTACGTCTCGTAGAGAACCATAATTATAGATACTACTATCATCGCTCTTTTATTGCACTAATTGTAATAAAATTATTGAATAAAAAGCTGTGAATGAAATTCTTTGAAAATAAATTGAATAATAAATATTAAATGTTTTTGTAACTGTCAATAACACCATGTAAAGTGATATACTTATTCTTTAAAAAAAACGTTATGACTTTTTTTTTTATTTCTTGCAAGTTTATATGGTGAAATATGTATATTATGTACAAGAAATCTACCTAAATTTCGTCTTCTGGCTCGTCATTAGCAAGCATTTGAAATTTCGTTTAATTTAACATAGGTAGATACTGTTTGCTACTTGCCACCTCATCAAAGTAACTCCAGGGAAACATCCCTTCATAAAACTTTTAGTTGTTTTTAAACAACTAAAAGATATTAGCACACTGTGGCACAGTTTCCATTTTTCAGTTATCAATTGCTTTTACCGCAACTTGTAGTAACAATTGGCGGTAAAAACAATTGATTACTGATTTTCCACTAATTATCATGTTGCTCATAATAAGGGTCTATATTTAAACAAAAAAGTAACATTCAAAATACAAATATTTACAAAGGGACCGGACGGAACGCATTTTAGCTGCAAAGCATAATTTTTTTTTTTTTCATATCAATTACATCAAGATAATGAAATTCTGAATATACTGAAACTGTATTATTCTGCTTTTTATAGTTTAATTAAAAATGACATTAAAAGAACAGAAGTTGCGCATAGGTATTACTACAATTATTCCTTAAAATTCTTCAATCGTTTTATGTAATTATATTCTCTCTACTTTATACTATGCAACGAAATTCTGACATCTAGAACATGCAGGATACTACGACAATGAACATCATTTCATATTAAAAAAAAAACAATCACCAGTTTTTGACTTTCCGTTGAACATTGTGTACATACTTGTGTTGTGACCACATTAAAAATTCTGAATGTTATGGGAAATTAACCGCGAAATTCATAGAGCCCGGTGATGTTTTGACATTTGAGTGACAGTTCGCTTTCAATAAAGCATTATGCGGAACAGACAACTGACGGAAAGTGGAGATCAATGTCATTGTTGCTTGTTGGCAACAATACAATAACGCACCAAATACAGCTTTTGGTGTAAAATATTATACGCGTAAGTGGCGCTTTTGTTGCCCTATTATAAGATTATGGCAATAAACTTTTTCTTTATTACTTTTTTGGTCATAATAACCATAATATTTTTATAGAAATTAATGCTTTCAAACTCATTGACAAGTATTTTAGATAGAAAAATATAAGATTATATATTGCGAAATGTAATTGGACTATAATTTATAGATACTTCTTCTTCTTCTTTTATATTAATGGCGATCGCGACACATTAAAGCTTACGCGAAAATTTACCTAAAGTAACAGTAAATTTTATGGTGGATTGAGTTTAAAATGGAGTCTCTCAACACGTGTTTTTACAACAAGAACTCGGGAGAAACTCCATGGATGCATTTTTTGATTGACTCCTGCAGGTTTGTCGCTGATGACATTTTCTCCGTCACCGGTTTTTTAAGAAGGCGAAGTTGCAGGCGAAGACACTGTAAGGTCTTCATGCCTGTAAATCTATATAACAAAGAGTTTTCTCCAAAAACACGTCTTGAGACTAGAGACTCCATTTTGAGCTCAAATCTACCGTACAATATTTTTGTAACTATCATTACATTCTTTCTTAATGGCAAAATGCGTAATATTTTATGTATCGCGAATATAGAATAGTAATATATATATATATATATATTACTATTCTATATTCACTACATACACTACTATAACAAAACAACTCATGATTTTTCCATCTATGAAATTTGTCTTTTCTACTTCCAAATTTATTTGGGGCATCAACCAACTTATTCTTGCTTTTTTATTCCACACTTGTCGATCCGCAACTATCTCAACATTAAAACTTTCCTTTGTCAGGTAATTTTTCACGAAGTCTATCCATATTCTTCTCTCTCTACGCCCGTTCACGTTAATTCTCATCACTTACTTTGTGGAATCTCTTCTCATTATAAGTCCTAGTACGGTAATCTCTTACTTCTCAATCTCGAAGACTATGTATTATAGGTCCGTAAAAAGCTTTCAACGTTCCTCAAGCATGCCTTGAAATATTTAATAATGATACAATTGGTATTCCCATAACAAACCGCCGATTGGCCGCGTTGTGCATGCCAGCGGGCCACACACCGGCCTGTCAAATTATGAGCGATCGGCCGCGACTACCGGGCCCTCCACAATGCTTTCAAAACAGAAATTGCGATGTGTCAGGAAATCGATGTTAATCGCGTTAACATGGAGAACTGATTTTTTTATGTTAAATTTTTATCATATGCCGTGTTTGTTCGTGTTCGTTTATATCTGGATGGCTGAGAAATCTAAGACATGAGAGCATCCCTAACAGCCTTTATAGTTCTACCCAGTGCTAGGACTCATGGACTCTCCTTGTTATCGAAGGAGGTTTAGGCAGTAGTCCACCACGCTTGCCCTATGCAGTTTGGTGGACAGAGTAGAAGGTTATCAATACCACTTTGCTGATCCATTAATCGCCTACGACACCCATTGGAGCATTGTAAAACATTTTGAATCAAAAATTATGTAGATATGCCTACTAATATATCTACCTTGAATGTTTTACTCCAATCGCGTAGGAATTAACTAAAACAAACCGTGGTGGTCCTTCAATAACAGTCTTCTCTCTGACCCGTACTTACTCTCAGTTGAATGTATTTTTTACACGACATCATCCTATTATTCCTATCGGGTTGGTGTCAAAAAGCACCGCGACACTTTGTGACGGATTACGGCTTCTTATCCTCTTATTGATACTGCTCTTATTGTGTAACCAGCATTGTGATGGAACCGACGCGAACACGAATGCTTGATAGACTTAGCATGATAAGGGAAAAATATGAGTAAAGTATTTTTTGAAGTGAAACTTCTTTATCGGCGTTGGAAAAAAAATTACCGTCACATTTTTCCGTTACGCGCCATCTTTTTTGTATTCATGTCTATGTAAGGCCATAAAGAAGTTTCACTTCTTACGTGTGTACACTAGTACACGCACACATTTTTTTTATTTTAACCAATTTCAACCAAAGGCGTTGTTGAATTGGTCGGTATATTTTATATCTTAGTACATAAGTACGCTATTAGTTTAGAAAAAGTTTGTTTCAATATTCTTTCCGTAGATAAAAGTAAACTTAAGGTCATAGCACATTTATCTACTATAATAAAAGTAAACTTAAGGTAATAGCACAATTATTTACTATGAACGCTATGGAACGTCTACGTAACGTAGAGCACCGTGTGTGCTACGACAAAAAAAAAATTTTGCTATGTGCTATGATATGAAATTGCCTTGGTAGAAATGTAGCCTCGCCTACGTTAATACCTTAAGCGAAATTGAAAGTGGCGAGCTGACTGTGGCAGAGATTAGGTTGCTCTTGAAGGAAATGCGCATTATGCGCCAGGAAATGAGCATGTTTCGCGTAACTATGGTGGACATTGCGACTACGATTAAGAAACAAAATGAACGTATGGACGGCTTGGAAACAAGAATTGAGTCTATAGAAGCCAAGATAAACTTATCTAACATTCATGATGTTGAGGCCTTGGAAGAGACTATTTCGCAGTTAAAGCTTGAGATCCAAGACTGCTATGATCGAAATGTAGCCTAGAAGTTATACTAATTAAATTACTAAAAATAACAACGGTTACTTGGCAACGAAACTTTGGTAGAGGTCGCTATATGTAGATTTAATATTTTTTATAAAAAGGTCAAGCAATGACTCCATTCCACCTGATGGTAAGCAGAAGTGGAGTCCAAATGCGAAGATAGCTAGAGCGAGAGGTAACCACCTACAAGGTTCATCTTCACGCCAAAAAAGTACCTAATAATTGAAATTAACTCGTTTTTTTTGCCAAGTTAATATAATAGTAGTTTGCAGACCTACTTTTTTTCTTAAAATCTATTAGAGTAGTCAATATATTTTTATTTTATGTCAAGTGTAAATAACATACGTCCTGTCTGGTAGTAACCAACTACCATAGCCTATAGACGCTTGCAACACTGATGTACCCTCGCTAGCTGCCACCCCTGGTCTACTTCCCTACCCCGTGGAGCACTGCTAATACAGAATTTCAGTCAAGTTAGACATCACTTGTTGTTGGAATCGTAGAAAAATTTAAAACAACGTTAGTATAGAAACTGCACTTTCTATAAAAACCTTCATACAAACAAGCAGAACTGTCACAGTTTGTTCAGCAATATTTGGCCTATTTGTTTAATCTAAATAAAAATTGGAGTGTCTGTTTGTAATATTGAAATAACCGTTTTTTACTACATGCATATGAATATATATAAAGTACATACACCAAAATAACATTTTTTACAATTTTTGTCTGTCTGTCTGTTTGTTCCGGCTAATCTCTGAAACAGCTGGACCGATTTTAACGGGACTTTTTTTTGCCAGGTAGCTGGTGTAATAAGGAGTAACTTAGGCTACTTATTTTTTCTTTTGGTAAATTCTACGCGGACAAAGTCGCGGGCACAGCTAGTTTCTTAATAATAGGTAAATTGGAATTGCAATACCTCCAGAAGCACACACAAAACTGCAGTTAGTAAAGCTAGCCAATACGTGGTTGATAAGCGATGTAGTCTAAATTTCCTTTAGTTTTGATATCAATATTCTAACAGAACTTATTAATAATTAACATGTACATATTCGTTGTCTCATAGAATAAAAACATGTAGGCAGTAAAAAGTGCCAGAAGAAAACAAAAGCCTTATAAAGCTACATAGTCACGTATGTGGGGGCAGATTAAGGCCAGCAATGGGCACGATTAGAGTCGTTGCCGCGGGACGCAAAGCCGCCGGTAATTGCGGCTTTCCCGCTATCCCTGCCGATCCCTAACTCATCCGGAGCGTTTGTTAGCTCTCTCTTAGAAGTTGCTTAAAATAAACTCTGTTGACTATAGGCTTTATACTGTAGTTGGATATCGGTTTTTGTGTACACATAATTCTTATTTAGGTATATTTTAACACTAGCTGTGCCCGCGATTCTGTTCGCGTGTTATGATGTTATATAGCCTATAGCCTTTCTCGATAAATGGACTATCCAACACAAAAATATTTTTTCAATTTGAATCAGTAGTTCCTGAGATTAGAGCGTTCAAACAAACGCAAACTCTTCAGCTTTATAATATAGATTTCGAAGATCAATTTATGTCGTGGCATATTGAATAATATTCATGATACACTCTTTCTATGAATTGCTTGAAACGTAATTTCTAGTCGATATAATTTTAAATCACAATAAATCACTATTCGTAACTGATAGAGAAAAAACAAAAACTGTTCAACTGTTAGTCAATTAACCACTGATTCGATTGTAACAATCGAGTCTTAGTCATTTCGATTAGAGTACGAGCTCTCATCGATAGCGCATTTTCTACGGTCAAAGGATCAGCGACACAAAAACAATCTGATGAATTACAGCTAACTAACTGGGCGATATCTGCTCCCGCGCAAGTCATCCAAATATTCGGCGGCGGCCACAAATTACAAACAGAAAGGTAGGAGCGTCCTAATCTGACGGCGCATCATGTCTGATCATTGGTGATCATGATTTACGAACACGCTGAACGGTGATAGGTGATCTACTAACAATTGATTCTCGTTTGGTATGGCACGACCATGCCGATTCTTGGACTATTATTGCCACAGATATATCAATCTAAGGAGATCGGTCGAATCGCAGAGTTCATAGGAAGACCGAGTGTCGCGATCCGTAGCCGTACTACATAACATGGTTCTAGTTGAGCATGCCGTAATATACACTATTCATTGCGCGCGTCATAAAGACTGCGAAGCGATGAAAATTAAGCACAGCCGCAAAGGAGATCGGTCGAATCGCTGAGTTACATATTCACTTGACTTTATCGGAAGGCGAAGTGGCGGAAATGTATGCCCACAGGGTATGCCCCGTTTAACTTGAGACAAGTGTATGCACTTGTCGCAAGTTAAACGCCGGCTTGGTCTATCTCCTTGTATTATTAAATCTGTGATTATTGCTGACAATTGATTTTGTGAGGCACGCTAACGCTGGGTATATGCTAAATCACTGAATAATCAGAAGCTGTCTAATATCTCTTTATTGTTAACCAATTCTGTTAAATGTTTCTTGCGAAATTCCTGATACAAATATCTAATTTAATTTTTTTTAAATCTTCTAGTCAGTTTAGAAAATATTTTTTCATTTACAAATACCTGTATTAAGCTCGTAACTGACCTCCTGACGGCTTGTTAAACTATACACACATGCTGATTTCGCAAAATGCCAGTGACTTGACTAATGAACTATGATTTATGGATGCATTGTTAAATTTTTCGTATTTGGTAAACTAGGTTGACGTATTGGCATTCACTGGCTATGCTTACATAACCCCATGCAATGCATAAATCTTCAAATTATTTTCTGATTTTAAATCCATGAGGAAATCACGAAAACCATTCGAAATACATACAACTGCATAAACAGGAATTGAATACACCTTGAAGGTATTTTAAGTAGGTAAATCAAATCAATCATTATTTGATTTTATCGCTTTCATGCACATTGTACTCTGAATAGGTAGAAGTGAAGAAGTTAAAATACCAATCGATCACAACACTACCTTTCTGGTTGGCGCGAAGTCTCCAAAAATCCGGGAGAGCTCAAGAGAATTGTAAAAGAATTTTAACTCGATTTTGAATTCTAGTGTCTTTACAATAAGAATGTAAACGTGAGTACGTTTCGTGAGTACGTTTTGTGAACGTCAGGCCACCTGTCCGATTAGCATCACCTCCCGCGGGTCACTCCGACGGCACAAAACGAAATCTGTTTCGTTATGCCGTGTCAAAGAAACTAGCTGACACCGAGGTATGCCGGATTAGGAGCTGACTAATAGTCAGAAACATTCCAGACCTGAGGGCAAGACGTTGCGTGTTTCGAAAATCAATCTACGTGATGGCACTCGATAAAATGGACATTGTTGGAAGAACAATCGCAGGCTAATTGATTACGAAAGCGATGTACTGACATAAGGGCTCACTTCCTGAGTTGCATATATTAATCGGAATTAAAAGCAAACGTTGAGCATTAAACGGCGGCCCTAGAGACTCCATTAGGGGCAATAAAATGCCTATTATTATCGAGGGCCGA
This sequence comes from Elophila nymphaeata, assembly GCA_955850985.1. NCBI lineage: Eukaryota > Metazoa > Arthropoda > Insecta > Lepidoptera > Crambidae > Elophila > Elophila nymphaeata. The sequence goes on from OY039068.1 coordinate 19,572,437, forward strand.
AAAGCCGATGCACGCGATGCAATTACTTGATTGGCGGTGTTCTGGCGGCTCTGGATGCCCGTGATTGATGGCGAACGTAATTAGAAAACACTTCAGAGTGTGTCTTCATCGGGCAATCTTAATTGCGGGCCGCACTCACTCGCTGAGTCAAACAGCACGTGCCAGCACCGGCCGCCCAGCACTTAGTACCGACATCGCACCGTTCAATGAATTTGGATGATAACGTGATAGTGATGGATTATTGTAACTTCGGAAAATAAAATGGTACTTGCCGCTTTACGAGTCTTGCCTTATCAATATAATTATTTACAATAAATCTGTCAAAAGATCAGTTGATATTCAAAATTATTGATAATATTTTGCATCAATCTCATTATTTAAATTGAATATCATAAACGATACGGTTCTCCGAAATTTGTTTATGTGTTTTAAGTCTGAAATCATCTTTAAGATTTGTTATTTCTCAGTAAAACCTTAACGCATTGCCTGGCGTGTATTGGCGCAGCTACTCGAAATACTTCTTAAGCTGATTCGCAAATGATATAAACCATCAGGCGGAGAGTGAGCGGCCGATAGCGGTCGACAATCACAGATTTATAGCTCCGGCGATATCATGGATATTTCCGGACGATGTTGATAATTTGGGCGTGCTGCGCCATACAGAGTTCATACAGTATTATGCTTAATTCATCGAGTTGTGAATGCTGCTTTTATAATTTCAAAGCGATGCGTCAACCGTTAAAAGGTTTTGATTGGATCTAATAATGCTAACGACACGTAAGAATTATCCGCACAGTGCGCAGTTTTCCTCTGAAGATGCAAGTCGTCCGGCTGCACCGCAGGCCGCCTCGCCTGTAATCAACCTATTAATAAGGGGATCAGCTCTAATGCGACCAATTAAACGGCGACTCTGTCTTGAGACGCCCACAGTTTTTGGGCTCGTTCCAGACATCCAGTCGGATTACCCGCTCCGGAGAACATTGCATTTTATGCGTACTAAATTCGCGTGATTTTGTTTTATATTGCTCCATTGGAATTTTATGTAAATTTAGCGTATTAATATTCAATTGTCGATAACACTCATCGCTTGTAATTTTGGCCAGAGGCTAATATTAAGTATGGACCGTGACCGCGTTGACAGAGCGGGTGGGGCTTCAGTCGGCGTCTTTGTCGGTGTCGCCTTTGATGGCGGGTGACGCACGGGTGCCGGTAGCTCAAGTGCTAGTTTATGACCGCTAGCCCGTTTTACTACTCGTCTGCCAGATTCAATCAAAGCGTGAATAGACGGCGACGGACGACGCGGTATCTGCCAAATATTGTTTCTAAGAACAAGCTTACAATGTTTTCTTGTAGTCAACAACTTGTAGCTAAATGCGTAAGAATAATTCAGAGGTTCAAAGAACATAATTTTGTTATAACGTCTGTGGAAAGTGACTGAAAATCATACCAACTACTGGAATGCAACTCTTCATTTAAAAAATCGTTTTACAAACAAAACTGTAGTAGTTTTTTACATTTATGTTAGGAACTGGCTGATGACGCCCGATTTGTTTTTTTAGAAGTTAATTTTGTATTTTATATTCTTTTATAGGATTTATTATTGAGTATATCTTTGGAGTTTACAACTTAATTACCTAAGTCTAGAAGAATTAAATTCGTAAAAGTACTTTTATCTACATGTCGTGGCGGTGCTCTCGGAAATGTGAGCATCACCACCACATGTATTTCATCATTATGGTTCAGACGATAACCGTAACCTTTACAATTTTGCGTTTAAAATATCGGGAATAAACTCATTTTTAGATTAAGTGTCTCATTTTTCATAAGACCGTTTTCCACCGCCAAAGAGCAATGAGCAAGGGATGTCTAGCGGAGCGGCCTGTGTGTACAAAAATAAGTTTGCTTTTCCACCGAGAAAGAGTTCGGGAGTATTGATTTCCACCGCCAAAGAGGAATGAGCGAAAGAAAAGATCGGAGCGAGCTGAACTGAAAATGAAAAATGATTGCGGCGAGCGAGCCCAGTTGAAGTTGGTTGAAGTTGTCGACTGGTTAGGAACGGTCGTGTCGCGATGTCTGTGATTCGGACTGAAGTGCTGACAGTGATTATGTGCACAGACCGAGTAAAAAAGTACATATTACTATTGCGGCTCCAAAAAACGTGCTAATAGAAGATTTTGGTTATGCCAGCATGAAAGGGGAACATAGGCTGTTCAACGATTTAAATTTAAATTCAAAAATATAGAACTATTACAGGGTTAGCAGAGAAGAATTTCAAGAACTTTTATCTTTTGTTGAAACCGATATTAAACAAAAGACTAATACAGGAGGGCGGCTACCGAGCGAGTCATTTTCAAACTAGTTGGCGAGACTGCGACGCAGCGGACACATTTTTACTATTTCGTCATTTTTGCTGACCTCTTTTTCGGTGGCAACCGAATTTTATATAGTTACTCGCAAAAATTCGATTGCGCGTTGCAAGGACTCATTAATGAGTTCGCTCCACTCTCTAGAGATGAGCTTGCTCATTTTTACTCTTTTTGCTCTCTTTGTCATTTTCTACTCTTTGATGGTGGACAGATGTAGGTATGTATTTATGTATCGCGAGGTAAACGGAGTCATCAATGGGCTCGCTCCGCTCGCAGTGGAAAACCTGCTTTAGGAATACTGTCCACTTCAATAGAAAACTAATAAGAAGGAAACATTATGGAGTTCTGCTTGCTAAAAATGGTCGAAAGAAAAAAAAAACAATGGAAATATTACATTGTGATCAAGACAGGAGTAAATATATTGAAAGCTAAATTTTCATGCAATTAACCAGTGAGTTATCCGCGATATATTTAGCGTAATAAAGGAGGTGTACCGTTTATGCGCTATAACGCGACTACTGCGAATCAGCGCAAAAACAGCGTTTCATCAACACCAGCCCGGACACGATGGTAATTAGTTTCGATTGCAGACAAAAACAGCGATATGCAATAAAGAGTTATTATCTAAAGCGTGTTTTTTACTTTCTCGTATACGTAGTATAGAGGAAGTCTTGTAATCGTCAAAAAATTCGACCTCGAGATTTTGACGGATTTAGACGGACCTCCCTGAGTCCAAAAAAAAACGGGAGTGGTCTTCCCTTGACTTTCTCGTATACCGGAAACGGCTCAAAAGTTGATAGAAAACCTTATATTTTGATGACATACATGCATGTTAAATTTTGATCACCCATCCGAGTACCGACCACGCCTTGGTTGCTTAACTTTCGTGATCGACGACTCAAAAGTTGATAGAAATCTTATATTTTGATGTATACATGCATGTTAAATTTAGTTGCAATAACTTAAAGCATACTCGAGTTATCGTGCTAACGCACAGACACACAGACATAATTCCAAAAAAATATTTTTGGACTCAGGGAGGTCCAAAACGTGTAAATCCGTCAAAATTTCGGAGTAGAATTTTTTTACGATTACAAGACTTACTCTATACAACGTATACGAGAAAGTAAAAACCGTTTTTGGAATTATGTCTGTGTGTGTCTGTGCGTTACCACCACCTGATTTTTTTGATTTCGGAAAAAACTGTTACTAGGATAGTGTTTTCAATACTTCTTCCTGCTGGGGTGGTTGATGGTGCCAAGGGCGTTCGTTCTTTGTAAAGATCACGAAAACTAAGGTACAAGTATGCGGTCGGTACTCGGATGGGTGACCGAAAATTTTTCAATTTGGATTTTCTCTCTGCGGCAGGAACGTTCAGCTGATGGTCCCGGTTTCTGTTGAAAGATAGCCGTCGTTCCCAAGGAGGGTTGGTGTCAGGCACATGGCCGTTAAAAATCTAATGCCAAAGTCTATAGTAGTAAGGACGATATCAAGAGATACTGTACGACCTCAGAACTGTATTCTGAGTGTACGACCCCAAATAAATAATTGGAAGCAAAGTAAACAATATAGCAATTTCTTTGGGCTCGGTTTTTTTTTATCGACATAATTGGTTTCGACACCGCCTGACATCAACCCTACTTATATTTTTTTATTATGTAGGTATTTCTTTTTCAAGTTTGTGTATTACAAAAAAAATGTACATCACAAATATGAAAAAGCAATTTAAAAGGCTAATGTCTAATTACGTAAAGACATTTTACTAAAAAAATGTGCTGTATTTATTGTACCTACTCTTAGACTTTTGAACAAGTAGGTTAACTATTTGATAGCTTTATTCGATTGATTTCAGTTAATCTGTATAATAGAACAACATATTGTAAATATATTTTTAATACATACATATATACGCACTTAGTACTAGTTATATATACTTACCTACACATACACTTGCAGTAATATTATTATTTCAGCTAATGCCACAATTCACATGAAAATTATATTTCTAAAAAATAAATTATATTCTAGCGCAGTAACAATTATTTTACTAATATAAGTTGGTTCTCTCTGGTATAACCAAGGTTCGTCAATAAAATGATATCGTTACAAGTCTGCAGTAATAGGCGAGACCGATCGAACGTCGGCCAAATTTGCAAAAAACGTCTCTACACCAAGCTGCTGCGGTACAATCAGCAAAAAGATGTTGCAATATTAAAATTATGAGGAATAACACATTTTTTTTTATTTAGGACAAATATAAGGATAAAGAAAAAAAAGGAAAAATCAAAATTGATATGTCCAAATTTACAGGCCGATTCAAACGACTTTTGAAATCTATTGACGAAATTTGTGAGCTTACGGTAGTCTGACATGCATCTGTTACTAGATACACTTACTATCTAGGAGGTTCTAAATATTCTGGGTTCATATTTTGGTAAATGGCTTTAACATAGTATATCTATAAAAGACTGTCCATGTTATACCATGAGCTAGTGTGACATAGTTTAAAGAATAATAGAACACATTGCACCACCATCTTATTAAAATCTGTAACCAAAATAATAATGTTAACAGCAATATTATTTTTCGTCAGTCTCTCTGTGGCTGAAGATTCTTTGGCAAGAAAAAAAACTCTTGTTCGCAAATTAACAAAAAAATAACACAATTTTTAGTGAAAATCATAACCAATCAAAATCACTACTATGTATTTCATATTTTCAGGAGTTTCGTGGAAGAGTCAATAATTGATATTACTAATCGCATTCTTACCCAATTTATTTATTTAACATCGTTCTCTTTCTCCGCTCCGTCAAGACCTACCGATATGATAAGTATGTTTATATATGTTCGGTAAATGTCATGAAAACTGTAAAAAAAAATAACCCTAACCTACCCATCACTCAGGGTTCGAAAGGATAATTATCAATAACAGTTTGATAATTATTGATGACGCCGCCGCCGTGGTGGATTGGTCAGTAACAGTCAGTAACCTACACATCAGTCGGCCCGGGTTCGAGTCCTGGTAGTGGCAAATGTTAGTGTAATGAATACGATCATTTGTTCATGAGTCATGGTTGTTTATATATTTATTTAAGTTTATTTATAAAAATATCTAGATTATTAAGTATATTTGTCCGTTATCTAGTATCCATAACACAAGTTCTTAAAGATACTTAATTTGGACTAGATAATTGGTGTGAGTGTAGAAATATATTATATTATTATTATAATTATATTATTATTAATAATAACTGGTAAAACTAAATAATTATTAACTTTTGCTTTCAATTTTGGTAATTATTAATAATTTTCAATTAATCACACTTACCGTAACATATACATATAACATAATCACAGTGTTTTGAGCGGGAGTTTGGAACTTATAAACTTATTAAGATTTATTATTCCATTATGTGACTTTTGTCTTGTCTGTACATGTGAGAGTGCGGCTGGAACAAAGCGGCAGGCTACAGGTGCTTAAATCGCGATCAAACACGATCGAGACTGGCTCATCGGCGTTGTTTCGCATAATCAACTGCCAGCACATATTATGCACCCCAACACGTTAGCCAGATATTAGTTTATGGAGTAAAGCGATGCTGAAACGTATGAGCTTAAAATTATCTGAGCGGTTATCCATAAAGTTACACCGTTGAATGAAAATGATTTGTAAAAGAACACATTGGCCGTATTTACCACGAGTTAAGTTGGTCGATTGGTTAAAATAATATAAGTTAACAAACCTGACGTCTAGGAATAAAAGGAATAAAACAAATGAGACTAAAAAATCTCCGGTAACGCATAAAAGTCATCTGGGGCCATAACGGTGAATTAGTAACTACTATAGATAAATATATAAACTACTAGCGATCGCCCGCGGTTCGCTCGCGTTAATGTCGATTATCGCGCCTAAAAGTATCCTATGTCCTTTCTAGTCCAGGGTCTCAACATATTACCTCCATACCGTACATAGACGCCGTCTTGGGGGAGTGGTCAGTATAGCTGCCTACACATTAAGCGGTCCGGGTTCGAGTTCTGGTAGCGGCAAATTATTTAAGTTTATATTGGAATAATTTTATTTTTGCGTTTACAAACGCGTAAATATTAATACTAGAAAAATGCACTGAAAAAATCGACTCGAATTAAAGCAAACTATAAATATTCTACAAATGTTTCGAATATAAAGATTATTTCGAATCATCTCTATGTAAAATAGCGTCGAATAAATTAAAGTACATAATTAGGGTTTGCGTCATTAATTATACAATTATTTGTAAACAAAGACATGTAGTAAGTATACCTGGACTGTTGAGATGCCTGACTGTAACATCTGCCTGTTGTTGGCTTTTGTTAGTTTGTTTATTAAAAGATTGTTACTTTTAGGGTGTGGTGCTTTTTTGTAGGCGATAGGCTGGCAACCTGTCGCTAGTTGGAGACACTGCATGGCCCATACTGCTGAACGTTGCTTTATGTGAAACGAAATGTTATCTAAGGCTTTGCTCAACCCCTAATGTGACTACGAGCGTGGTCGTATATATGTATAGAAATACACACGTGTTCCCTCCTTTCTACAATCCTGGGTCATTCAAAAGAGGCGTGAAGAAGCACCGTCAAGGCGAAGGTGGCTAGCGCGTCGGTTTATCTTTCGCGCCAGCTATCTTCGCATTTGGACTCCACTTCTGCTTACCATCAGGTGGAATAGAATCATTTGCTTGACCTTTCTATAAAAAAAAGTTTAGTATTTCACTTTGAACAAAGTCTTTAATTACATTTGCCAATCGCATTTTTTACTGCTACTTATAAGCCGTGTTGGTAAAATTGCAATTCGAGTAACGCGCAGATTAGAAAGCTTTTAATACTAGTATCTTAGCAATTTGTCAATTCTGAAAAATGCTTCTCAGATACAGTAATAAAGAGTCGCTTGTTTTTAACAAATCTTTTAAGTGGCCGGGTGTTCGGCGCCACATGTCTTAACACGTAGACGGTAGCCAAGAGTACGCTCAATCTAGCGCCGGTCTAAGAAGTGTTCTTCGATACTTTTGAAGATGCCGAGACATAAGCTGTTGATATACCAAAAATAGATACTGAGAAAAACTGCATATGGCCCGCGGAACTTCGTCTGACTTATTACCGAACGCCGTACCGAGTTTCACAGGTGTACGGCAGTAACAGACCGTATTGCGTATGAAGAAGGGTGATTTATACTTGAAACCGGTATTGATGCTGTAATGTCAATTGTACAGTAATGATGGCGTTCGTTTCATGTCGAATTTGACTGTAGTCTAGTAGGTATGTAAAAACCCACTTTTATTTCGAGAAATATTTCATAGGATGACTGAAACGTGCTTATAAATATCCTAATAACGAAATCACGTCTTTTTCTGGCATTTATAAAAGTTATAGTTACAACGTTATTACACAAGTTAAAGGTGACGATAATTTACCCCCATTATGCATAATATATGCGAGTACCTACATTTAGTAAGTTATGATAGTATACAATATTTCTAATAAACCCACGATAATTATATTTTTTTGTTGTGTAACTTTATTTGAATTAGGTTTTCCGTCAATTGATATAAAATAGCATGATATAATCTAGCAGTTTCCCGTTTACGGGACTTCAGAAAAATGTTGTGTACCTATACATTTCATATCCATTCATCAAATATTTTACGAGATTTGTGTAGAACAGTTATACAAATATGTGGAAGCAGATTTTTTATATATATTATAAAGTTGTATAAACGCCTAGAATACTTTTAATCGTAAACATTGACTGAATGGATTCTTTTCTTCATTCAAAGAATCATACCACACTTATTCCAAATGTTGACCAAAAAAAGTGTTGGGCGCTTACGGAACATCTGTTGTAGGAAATATCTATCTTCACCCAAACGGTTGGTGATCACTATTGTCACCAATTAACAGGGCGTGCGTCATAAAAACAAGACCACCACAGTAGAAACACCTTGGCTAATGTGCCAGTTGACATACCGAGATAGCTCAGCGAAAAAGTAGGAAAAAAATATGTAGTTTCGCAAAACCACAGGGGCACCATACGTTAATAGTGGGCGAGTGTCCAAACACGGACCTCCCTAAGAGACCACGTGACGATCGAGTTTTTGTGCTGTTATTTGCGTTATTGTTAGGAGTCACTATTATAAGTGGTTATAATATTCAATAAGCGTAAATCGCACATCCATCCGCATGCCTGTCCAAAGATAGTGATTTAATTTACTGTAAACGTTTTTTTTATTTCAAAAAACTATAAAAGCCTTTTTGCTAATTAAAATTCAGTTTGACAAGTAAGAAACTTTAAAAGATAATTTATCTTAAATTACTTGCGAAATAACCTGAGGAAATAACTGATAGCGCAATTAATTAAAAAAAAGCAAAAAATAGTTCGTTGAATTTCTAAACTAATGTTTAATCTGTTTAATATAAATTAAAAAGAATAAACATAAGTTTATAAAATTAAAAATTAGTTCATTTAATAAGGTTACTATTAAAAATATGTATAATAAATCGCATTATGAAGTCAAATTTAAGGTATGTTCCTATAATATACATTAAAAAAAAAATGGGAGTGGTCTCCCCTTGACTTTCTTGTATACCGAAAACGACTCAAAAGTTGATAGAAACCTTATATTAGTCACCCATCCGAGTACCGACCGCGCACTTGGTTGCTTAACTTTCGTGATCGACAACTCAAAAGTTGATAAAAACCTTATATTTTGATATCATACATGCATGTTAAATTAGGTTGCGATAAATTAAAGCATACTCGAGTTGTCGTGTTAAGGCACAGACACACAGACACACACACAAAGACATAATTCCAAAAACGGTATCTTTGGACTCAGGGAGGTCCAAAACGTGTAAATACGTCAAAATTTCGAGCTCGAATTTTTTGACGATTACAAGACTTCCTCTATACCTACTACGTATACGAGAAAGTAATAAAATGGCTTGTTGTAATTTTTTTTATTTTTGCGTTGGTTCGATATCCAGTTCGGGTAAGCTTTTTGAGAATTCTGTGAATGCAGTTATGTTTCTTTTTAAAAATAAAGGAATGTTTCCTTTCAGTAAATGGAGCTATTTTAAAGATTTAAGGCACTTTCCCTCCAGGGCCCATAATTTTTTTCCAGACTGTATATAGAAGCCTATCTATATCTTCCCACTACGACCTCTATACTACGTATACGAGAAAGCAAAAATGAGATTTATCGATATTGGTTTGAGATGGGCAAGTGGAATAATGGCCAAGAGCTTCTATGTCAAGAATGAAAAAAAAAACGAAGATTACTATAGTATAGATGTCAAAATTCGAAGTAGATGCCAAACTTAATATCCAGAGGTATAATAAAAGGCCGAAAACGAATAAGTCTAGTCTAGTTTTCATAGACTCACATTACAATTATTTTGTACTTACATAAATTAAGCCATTAATAGTAGTCAATGATCGACAATTCCAACATAATAATAAGGTAGAAATTGAAAGGAAATACTGACGTCTTTAGCATGTTAAGAAAAATCAGTTCAAATGGATTACACAATAAATTATTGGAACTGATTTGGCAACCGCTCGTAAAGAAAGAGGCACGACATATTAACAAGTCATTCGCTAGCCCACACAAGTGTTGTACGTTTAGCATGCTCCTATAATTCACTCGAACAATAGTCCCATAGTAGGGAAACGACTCAATAGCTCGTGAGTGAGCGTCGAGTAAGCTGAGTGAGTTGGTTTGATGAATGAGCGGTTAACTGGCGGGTGACGCGCAGATGCCGCGGTCGTTGCGGTTTCCAAGTCTTGGCCATTTGAGGCTTTAATAGGGTGTCACGAATTTGAGTTCAGTTACAGCGGGGAATCAAAAAAAGCAATTATTTAATAATAATTACATTTAAACACACACAGTGTTTAACAAGATAAAATGGTAAAAAAGCGACCCAACTACAAGAACTCTGAAAAGTGAAAAACTATGGACTATTTTGAACTTTTAAGCTATTTTGTACACAAAAAGTAGTTTCAAATGTTTTGACAAAATCTTTACGTTTTCTTATTTTACAGGCTTATTAGTAAATCATGAAAACCTTCAAACTATTAGAAGATCCCAGCAAAACTGGGAAAAAGCTACCATTCCATACATTTCAGACGAGTTAGTTTGTAAATTTGTACGGAACAGCTTAAATATTTTTCGCGAATTCAGAGTTCCTTCCATAGTAAAAGTTGTTTGTGTTGATGGGAGCTTCAAATAGTTTGACGGTTGTTGGTAATTTACAAATAACCCTGTTTACTGTTTATATTTTTTGAAATCATTATACCTGTGTGTGTGTTTATCCTGCTGTGAATATTTAATGGTCAGGTAAAGTAGGAAAAGCTAGTACCTAATTAATACTTTTTATAAGAATACAAAATATGTCCAGTATTTTTAAGTGCTATCTAAACGATAAGTTAAAGAGTATTCTGTATTTTCTCACTTTCTGGTAAAACATTTATATACCAAAAGGTGAGAAAAACCAGAGGCTATCAAAAATATTCTGAAAAGAATTATATTTTGAAACACCACCCGTCATTGAGGCGAATACCTATCGGTAAAAAAAATATCAGCCTGTACGTTCCTTTTACTCAAACGGTTTGTGAATAGCTACGTTCGCAGCGTTTATCGTAGGTAATGCGATGTCATTTAAAACACATTTAGCAGAAACGTAAGAAGGGCGCAAATCAATCTTGTTTATATTGAGCCACAAACAGTTGTCACAACACAAGAGCCCATCAGACAATAGCCCTTCACCACAACAGCTACGTTACTCCACAATGAATGTGTTGTTATTCACACAACAGCTCTTCTGGGTTCTAAACCATTTATTTTATATTTACAACAAGAATAAGGCGTCCTGTAGATTAATTTATTGACAATCGTTAGTTTGGGCATACTACAACAACTAAATATTTTGAACAATTAAATCTTCTAAACTATAAAATATTGCGTTAATAATAATTAATTAATCATAAATATTCATACTTTTATGTTGCACGTATTCAAAACAATTTAACTTGCTAAATATGTTTGCACAATTTGACACTAAGTAATAGCCTATCTCAATATACAATTTGTTATAATGTAAGTGCTCTTGATATTTTAATATTCGACCTAGTTAACTTAGTTTCGGACTTACAAAACTACATGGTATGTTGCATTCACTTACATGTCATATTCATTCCATTTATCGTGACAACTGAACTGGTCACCTAATGAGCAGCGACTATTCATTTGTGGATTTATTTCACTACAAAAGTATAATAACTGAGACGGAATGCCCGTCGCACGGCACGGAGCCGAGCTAGATATGTCTTCGTCACAATTTACATAAATGATATATGCGATCCGCCTAATACTGCGCGCTGGTCATTTATTAAGCAGTTAGGAGCATGAGGTGCTCTCGCGCAGCCGCATAGCGCGCGTGCCGGCCCCATGCGCCGACAGCGCCACCACGCCGGACCACACAAACGCCCAGAGAATGGCATCTCCACTCACGGTCAAACCTGTCGACGTATTCAAATCATCCCGCTGATGGATATCTGTAGTACTCGTCTCGTACAATGACATTGTAACGGTCGAAAGTATTTCAAATAAAACATTTCGAGGTAGTGTTAAATCAAATACTATGCAAAAACTGATTCTCATCAGCTGTCTCCCTTACATGTGTGCCGAGCACGCCCTCTAGTCGGTGGTCGAGTGCGGGTGGTCTGCACGCGCGCCGTGCGCAGGAGGCGTCAGCTTCACACGTCTACCATATCCATTTTCTAGAACACAACTAACGCCACTCACAAATAAATCTTATGATTACTCCAAAAGCTGCAATTTCCTTTACTGAACTTCAACGTCATTGTTACTTTTTAAGCCCGAGAAATCACCGCAAGTCATTATTACATACGATGGTAAAGTCTACCAAAAGTGAAGATTTGGATGTAATAACAGATGGGTGTTAATTGCTATCATGAGGAGTCAATAATTGTTTTTTTAGTCACTAATGGCGATGGAAGTTCCGGGTTATGAAAGTTTTTGTGGTGTGTAATCAAGCCGTAATCAGTGGGTTGAATAGAGCGTGTGAGCTACTCTCCACGGACTCACTTCACTGTGAGGAAATTATTACTTTGGTGGCGCTAGTTTCGTGTCGAGCCGTTTGGAGCATCGTATGAAGACATTAGAAAGATCTTTATGACCCGTTGCGTGTGGCTCACCGTAGGTAATTCATGGCGCAATCACAGCTTTGATGTCTGTGCAATTTATGAGTAAGCATCGTGTAACGCTTTAGGTATCGTGAATTTCTTTTGTTATGTTTGAGAGGTCGAACCCATCCGGATGATTTCTCACCCACGTCGTTAAATAATCCGTGCATAATAAATTAGGACAACACATTTTGAAAACAATTTGTAATGCCACAAATGGTTCATAAATCAAGTTTGGGCATCTTGTTTCACAGAAATGGTGCATTGCCGAAATATTTGGTATCGCATCTGTCATCTCGTGGCTTTTTCTGAGGCCGTTTTAGTTTTTGTTGATAAAAGTTTTTGTCCTTCTCGCTACTGGAAGTGCTAATGAGGTAAGGAAGGAAAGGGACGGCAATAAACTGCTATTAAAAAACAAATAAGTGTTTATAAACCATCTATTTATAATTATGATTACTTTTTGCAAAATTTTAAATACATACTTGTAATACTTGCTCGTCGTATAGCATAAGTCTATTAGTGTTTAATAATAATAAATATGAGTTCAAAATACAGTCTAATGGGACATAAATTAAAAGATATTATGACTTAAAATGCTAGTAGATATACCAAGGAAAGTATTATGTTAATGTTATGTAAGCAAAAGCAATATTACAAAGCAAAACAGGCAAACAAGAAAATGATCTTGCAAATAAAATTTCAGTGGTTCGGGATCCGACAGATACTATCGCAAAACCCACTATTTTCCATCGGAGGCGGCCATATTTTTGTCAATTTTTCGTCTGACATATCCCATTTCCTATTCAGAAAAACAGGGAGCAGACGTAGAGTTGGAAAACAAGGCAATGGAAAAAAGAGCGTCTCGTCCAAAACGACAGATAATCGTGTTAGCCGGCCGCAGCGGCGAATAACTGATGCCAGCCACTCGCTGCACCGAACTCAATGAGATTGCGGTGTTTTTTCCACCAGGCACCGCGGAGACAAACAAGGGATGCAAATTCGTGTTGACACCGCGATCCATCTTGTTCGCCTCTCCGGAGACCGGCTGCGAGCAAATAGAGCCGTGATTGAGGCGTCCCAGCGGTTTATTCGTACGTAACAAGGTTTCAGTTGTTTTTCCTGTTCTGAAAAATAAGAGCGCGCTGTATCGTTTGAGCAATAAATAAGTGTGAGGTCAGTGAGTAGTGTATGCCAGCAGTTTAGTTTCGCTTAATCTTGGAAACAAAACTGGCGGTCGTCGTAAAACAGGAACGCGACAGTGGCGCACACTGTGACCTTACTAAAACGAGGGGCAGTCCGCTCGGTATACAGAGCGCAGAATAACAACCGTTGCCATTTTCGCAATTCATGGTTCGGTTTGTAATGCTCTATATATTCAAACTTGAATAACTTAGCTTGGAATTTTCCACGCACATTTTTTCCACGTAGTTAAGACTTATTTACACCAACCATATTTCGTAATTTATTTCCAAATTTTCGTCAATACCATTTCCTATTAGATAATAAGCGTCGGTGGCGTAGTGCGTAAGAGCGTCGTCTCCCACCCGGGAGGCACTGGTTCGATCCCCGCCACTTACCAATGTGTTTTTAAATTTTGAATTCATATGTACGTTTAATCGATGCTTAAACGGTGGAGGAAAACATCATGAGGAAACCTGCACACACCTATGAAGAAATTCTTAGGTTGTGTGTGAAGTCGACCAACCCGCACTTGGCCAGCGTGGTTGACTAAGGCCTAATCGCCCCTAATGTGGGGTAGGCTCGAGCCCCTCGGTGGGGACATTATCCTATTACATACATAAAGTGTAAGAAAAAAATTAAAATAATGGAATGTACCTACGTAAATATCACACTTTCGTATTTACGACTAGTTATGATAAATATCTTTAGTCTCTATATAGCAGTGTGGTCTGTGCCGGCAACGTAAGAGTACAGTGAATAGATCATCCGCCGGATCGGGCGCTACTGTCCAATAAATATATTGTTTCGCGCAGAGCCAGCGCAGATAAAGCAAGCTCGCGCCTCGCTCTGCCTCGCTGCCTCCGTTTTGTGGACGCACTGTCCACGATGTTTTATTTTTCATTTCAAATTTTCTAATTTCGAACATCATGGTGATGTGCACTACTGTCAGTTCTTATTGTATTGTTTTTCAACTTCAAATTGACTAGTCATAAGAAAACAGCGTTTTTGTCTATCTAATTTTCTAAATTGTTCTCGCTGGGAGAGTCCCCGATAATAATTAGCGTGATACATAGGTATGATAGGAGTACATCAAAATTGCTTAGGGATTAGGTATTAAACAAAATATTTTCAGAAGGTATTAGAGTCAAACAAAATTACTAGGTATGTAAGTTGATTAGGAAAACATTTGCGTCTAAAATAGTCGCTTTTGCATTAGCTCATTCAACATTAAAAATCTAAGACCTACAGTACTTTCGTTATAAAAAATGTAATGAAAATTTCTTATTTTCAATAACTGGAGAAAAATGTGCCTACCCTTAGTGTAAGCTTTTTACTGTAAAACACGTAACTGTTTTATTTGCGTAATGTTATTAGTTATTAGTATCCTAGCGGTAATATGTTTTTCTTCTTTACATACAGATAGAGCCCATAATATCGCAACTAAATAGTTACGTTTGTTAGACTATAAACTTAAACTAAGGATACAGATTCATGCTTGTCAATAGTAGGTAAATATGATTTTTATTGTTAAATTTTAATTCATTATTCTTGTAGTTTTCCTAACTAAAACACTATCATTACAAACAAATATTAAGGCTAAAACGTATAGCTAAGTATTTTTAGTAGTTATTGATCATGGGTCAGGGTTTCTCTATATTTGTCTATATTAGGATAATCTAATATTAAAAACACAATGCTTTATAAATATTTACGATGAATTATGATGTTCCTTAATATGCCTATTTGAGTCGTACGAAAATACAACAAAATATTTAGCTTAAATAAATGCTAAAAACTCAAATTATATGTAAACTATTACATAAGTATGTAAATTAAGTCATATTTGCAGTGAGTCACTTACAGTGAGACAGAATTTATTTATATTTTTTGCATCATATTTAGGCACAAAATTCATGTAACATTATTAAAAAGAATAGACTCCATATATTTTTTTAAAAAAACTGAACAAAGGAGAAAGCTGTAATGTTCGAAAACAATCATTTTTCTTTTTATTGTCACGTATGTTGTTGGATACCTAATATTGGTTAGTATGGTGTCAGAGTTTTAAAATCACTAAGTCCATAAATTTTCGTTCTCCTATCTGAAGGAAACCATGTACTTATTTAATCTTGGAATAGTTATGAAGAATTCGCAATGAACGGGATGTCGACCTTCTTATTTTCAACCCCCGTGCGATTACAAAAGCCTAAGAGTTATTAGCATCTACTAGAACAAATAAAAAAAAATAGTAACCGCAACAAAAAAGTAAATATTTTTTTCTTTCGGTCTTTTAACTTCATTAAAACGAAACTATTGATATTTTTGATATGAATAAAAATTATATTTATACCTAATGATAAAGCATGGATTAGCGGTTCCCCAAGATGGCGACGCTCATCTAAAAAAAATATGAAAGTATTGTAATTAAATTAAAAGGTCGAAATTTTTTTTTCACATTTTAGTTTATTTTGTGTCGGGGTAACATAAAATTTTTATTTTATTTTATTATTATATTTTTATTTAGGACAATCAACAAGACAACACAACTATAAAAGTTACATCAAAATTTACATTCTTAATTCTGTTTGCTTGTTTGCTTTGCCACGGCATGCATAGTGGACTAACAATTAAAAAATTTTAACGAATAAAATGCGTTTATGTAAGTTTATAACACTACATAATTTTAACGACTATTACGATCTGTTATTACATGTTATTATGATTCTCTCGTATCAATCAAGTACTGTTCTATATGATCTTTAAAAGAGCTTGCCTTATTAACTTTGTCATCTTATTTGTAATGTTCTCTTAGATTTGCGTGAGCACTACACATTATAAATAAAACAACTTTTACGGATCTAACTCGCGTGTAATTAGATTTTACATGTTATTATTATTGCATCTTATTTGTTTTTGTTCTATTTGGTGCTAATAATTCTACACTGAAGCTAATTTGTAATCGCTGTTACTGGAACCGCACCCAGGTCCTCTCCTGAAACACTGTCAGCTAAACGTGGAGAGCTTGGCGTTTGCACATTATGACTATGTGGACGGTGTTCCGACTACTTATTTATTTACCGCACACACACAAACTCTGTGACTTTAACTCTGTAAATTTGTAGAAATATAACAGAGTGCCTAGACTAGTCGTCAATCGATTGAGTCAAACGTTTAACTGAGATACTGAAACTATCACTCGCAGAAACCATTAACGAGGAACGACAAAAGATTCCATGTCTAAATGCTGTGAAGGAAGGAAGGAAGAAATCTCGTTTTGATCAAATACGAGGTGGTAGGCCTGTACGTAGGGTCGTCTGGGTAGGTACCACCGCCTTTCTTATTTCAGTCATGAAACAGTTTGCAGTGTTTCGAATTGAAGGGAAAGGTAGCCAGTGTAATTACTGGGCATGAAAGGCATTTCATCTTAGACCTCAGGATGACAACGCACCTGCAATACCAAGTGATATTTTCCTTGTTATTGCAGGTGTTTCTAGGCGAAGGTAACCACTTACCACCAGGTGGGCCATCAGCTTGTTTGTCATCTAGATGTATAAAAAAAGCACTAAGTCCAAATATTTCAAATCATCCCTAACGAAACTATTAAAAATAATCAATGTTTAAATATTTTCCTACAAACTTATTATTTCCCAACATTACTTTTCTATGTTAAAAAATAAAACTACCTATATAATTAACAAACTTCTAGATTTATCCTGCCATTATATCCTCTCTTTTATCTTTATTGAAAGTAGTTTCACAAAAATTTCCTCTCAAAAACTCAAATGCAATAGGTATCCCAAACAGTTCTTTCTAAGTTTATGTTTCAAATCAGGCTGCCAAATAGCAACGCTTCAGTATCGTAGCCAAAGGAAAAGGTAAAATAAAATGGTAGAGAAACCAATACGATTTAGCGAGTCCCGAGAGGACTGGTTGGCCGGAGCAGGGTAAGTGTATTGTCACCCTTACTAAGGACGTGTTACATCGAACACTAGAACACGAGAAAAATATTTTCTTGGTGCAAGTCACTTTCAAATAAAATTAACAAAACATACATAATATTATGTATATTAAAAATGTCCGTTATCTAGTATCCATAACACAAGTTCTTAATGATACTTACTTTGGGCTAGATAATTGGTGTAAGCGTGGAAATATATAATAATAAAAATAATACATATATGTATTTACAGATATTATGTACATATTTAGAATATTTATAATTATGATGACTGGGTATAAAAATAATTCGGCGTTGTCACCGAATTTTTTTATTGAAAAAGTTATAAATTGCACACTACGAAGTGCTTACCAAAATGACTTACCTATAGCTCAAACCCTAATTACAAGTTTTGCTAAAATTTCACACTTTCCTGCTGAGAGTTTATACTTTATTGTTAATTAGAATTTATTTATTAAACTCCTGATAAATGTGAAACATTGTGATCTTTAATAAAGAAAAAAATTATAAATGAGAGACACAGTAGCCCAATTAAAAGCTAAATGCGGATTTGTTAAGATCACAATTGATAATATTACTACTTAATTTTTTATAAACAATAACGTGCGGCAAACTGGCGGCAAACATTTAGCTATGTGGGCGTAACGTAATATTCCAGTATACACAAACATACATACGATCACGCTCGTTTATCCTATTGAGCAGAGCCTCAGGTAACATTTTGTTACACAGGTCACATCTGGCTGCATGGACCATGCAGTGTCTCCAAATAATGACAGGTTTCCAGCCTGTCCCCTACTTATAAAAGGGGCACCAAACCTAAAAAGTAACAATCCTTCAATAAGCAATCGTACGCAAAAGGAAACAACCAGGGCAGATGTTACAATCATCAAATCAGCAGTCCGGGTAAGGGAAATTTAGATTTTTTGGCCAAATCTATACATATAGATAAAATTGGAGTGTCTGTTTGTAATATTGAAATAACCGTTTTTTACTACATGCATATGAATATATATAAGGTACATACACGAAAATAACATTTTTTAAAAAAAATTCTGTCTGTCTGTTTGTTCCGGCTAATCTCTGAAAAGGCTGGACCAATTTTGACGGGACTTTTTATGGCAGGTAGCTGGTGTAATAAGGAGTAACTTAGGCTACTTTTTTTTCTTTTGGTAAATTCTACGCGGAAAAAGTCGCGTGCACAGCTAGTAATGAATATAACTGTTTGTATGCACTTTTCATTTTGTATTTGCTTGCCGGCCACACTCTATTACCCCGTTGGGTCTAACTGTCTTTTGTCATCTGAGAGAAAAATATAAATAATACGCAAGCAATGACTGTCAAAATTTCAAAATAATGAAATTTTGACAGTCATTGCTACATACGTACCTATATTTTAGAATGAACAGTGAAAATTAGAAAGAACACTTTGTCAGTGCAGTAGTTAACGCATGAAGGCCATTAGAGTATTTCAAATTATATTTATAGAATTTGTTGTTGCAAAGTATTTCTATTCTTATTTCCACCGACAATTATCTTGAAAACAACTCCATTGTTATTGAAAAATAAGTCTGACATGTTTTTCTAGATATATTGGCAAATAGTTTAGATAACTTTGAATTGAAAATCTACTCATATTCAAGTTTATATGACAGCGGATCAGAAACAAGCATTTGAATTGCCGAAAGGCAAATAAGTATCCAGATTTGACTATTCGTGACCTTTATTGTTTATGAAATTAAGATGCTGAAATGGTATAAATGGATGTCATAGTATTGCTCTTGATGTAGCTTCATCTGGCAGAAGATCACAATTGTAATTGCGTAAGGATTGCAGAGGGAAGTTCTTCATCATGTTAATTTCCCATTATCCCTCGCTGGGATGTGCTGGAATGACAGCTTTCAAAGCTTTCCGGGCTTGTGCAGCTATGCAGTGCCTATTTCCACGACATTCCCAGTGCTCGAAGCTCAAAGTCTGAGTCTCAACTCTTTTGTTTACCGGTGATACACCAGGTAAGAACTTGTTGTGAAGTATGATTCTCGGGTCTCCTTAGGACGTGGACAATCCACTGCCATTTACGGATGCGAGCCATTTAGAACTTTAGACCGATGATCCCCTGTCATTATCAAGCCTTACTCTTGACATAAGAGATTTCTTATAACTAATTCCATTTCTTCACTAAATCATGTTTTCCCGGAAGCGATAGCTTTTAGTAATAACATTGAATATTTACCTACCTATGTGTTCACGTAAATTTTTCCTTTTTTACGGCTATAAAAGCTATTATTAGGACGATTTGAAAGTCTTTAAGCAGTATTATTTCTTTCGCATAGTGAATGTTTTTTTTAGCAAATATTAGAGAGCAATATATCAAGTTGTCAAGGAATAGGTTTCCTTAAACAAAGCGTTGCGGCTCTTAATCAAGATAAAAGTAGTGGTAGCATTTGTCGCTCATTAATTAGGCGGAGGTCGCCCTAATTTATTCAGGTGAGACGGGTCGCCGCAACAGCGCCGCGTCGCCGGAGTGTTGCGTCGCAGGTTGCCACGTCGCGCGTCGCTCACATGGGATTTGTGTGCACCAAAACACGGTACATGGCAAAGAGCTTACCAGTTTAACGGCCGGTTTCTGTATTCTATCTACAACTAAAAATGAAGATTACTGAGAATTTGCCGATAAATTGCTAAAAATAACAGTGGTTACTAGACAACAAAATTATGGTAGGGTAATATAGATATATATAAATAAGAAGTAAAACAACAAAACCTGAAAGGTTTTTCAAGTGAAGTTAGCATTTCCAAATATCGTAAAATAAGGTTCTCTCTAAGTAAAGCTCCACGGGTAGGGGATGGTAGCTGCGCAGCCCTCCAATCGCGCTATAGACAACGTTTTTACCAAAACCTTCTTCTCCTTTTTTCTTTATGGCGTTGCCCTTATGGATTTCGCCAGTATTAAGTGTTCCGCTGAGATACAATAGTTTAGGGCCTTTTTTGACTCTGCTTATTTATTTTTTACCAAAAACCAAATCATTCTATTCTATTCTTTCTATCTTTCTTTAAATAAATGGCGTTCGCGATATATAACGCATTTCGTCAATGTCAGGTAAAAATGTACTTAGAGTAACAAACAATTGAACGGTAGATTGAGGTTAAAAATGGAGTCTCTCAACACGTGTTTTTATAACAAGAACTCGGGAGAAACTCCTATTCTATATTTAATTAATGGCATCGCGTCACATTAAGCGTACGCATTTTGCCAATGTCAAGTTAAAATGTAACTAAAGTAATAAAAATTGTACGGTTGATTGAGGTTAAAAATGGAGTCTCTCAACACGTGTTTTTACAACAAGAACTCGGTAGAAACTCCACCAAATCGTTATCGCTTTCATACGTTTTGACAGCTGTCAAACTGTTGTCAAAATGTATGAAAACGATAACGATTTGGTTTTGGTAAAAACGTTGTAAGTAGCGCGATAAGGCCCCAGGAGTGACACATTCGTGTTACAATCGTCTATAAACTACGGTGATTGCTTACCATCAGGCAGGCCAAATCTAAATCTTTTTTACTATGAACGTTACGGAGCAGCAGCTACGAAACGGCTAAGCACAGTAGCGCATCGCTTTTTTTACTATGAACGTTACGGAGCAGCGGCTAAGCACAGTAGCGCATCGATTTTTTTTACTATGAACGTTACGGAGCAGCGGCTACGAAACGGCTAAGCACAGTAGCGCATCGCTTTTTTTACTATGAACGCTACGGAGCAGCGGCTACGACACGGCTACACACCATAGCGGATCGCCTCTTTTTTACTATAAACGCTATGCAGAGGCGGATACGAAACGGCTACGCACCGTAGCGCAGCTCTGATAAGTATCCTATGACCTTTATTCATCAAAATCGGATGAATAGTTCGCTACGGAGGAACATACGTAAATGCAAACTTACATACAGGTCGCTAAAATCATACATAACCCTTCCTTTTGTATGAGGGTTTCGTGCCTCAAAAGGAAAAAAACGGAACCCTTATAGGGTCACTTTGTTGTCCATCTGTCTGTCAAGACGGTGGTATCGAGTTGATATAATAATTGTGTGCAGTGGGCGAGTCCGACTCGTACTTGTCCGATTTTTACAATACCTAACTTAAAAGTATGTAATCACAATAACCAGTAGGTAATAGTACATTAAAATACAAGTGAGTAATGTTGAAAATTACGTTCGCGGCTGATATTAAGCACGAGCGCAGCGAGTGCTTAATATTCAGCCGAGAATGTAACTTTTAACTGCTCACGAGTGTTATACGACGTTTTTCAACACCATTGCGAGTAATTAATCCCTACTAATATTATAAATGTGAAAGTAACTCTGTCTGTCTGTCTGTCTATCTGTCTGTCTGTCTGTCTGTCTGTCTGTTAAGCTTTCACGTCTAAACCACTGATCTGATTTTGATGAAATTTGGTACAGATATAGATTAGATCTCGGGGAAGGACATAGGCTACTTTTTATTGCGAAAAAAAGGTTGAATGGGTTTAAATGGGGGTTGAAAGATTGTATGGAAGTTCGTCATTTTTGAAGATAGAACCATGAAACTTTGAATTTAGGCACTTAATAAGACAGAAAGAAATATTTGTTCTGAGATTTTTGAAAATTTGACATGTGTGGAGTGTAATAGTGGATGAAAGTTTGTATGGGAGTTCAATATTGTTAAAGATAAAACCATGAAACTTTGAAATTAGGGACTTAATAAGAAAGAAAGAAATATTTGTTCTAGGATTTTTGAAATTTAGGTCCGTGTAGGGATGAAATTGGGGATGAAAATTTGTATGGAAGTCAAAATAAAGTTAAGCATTCACGTCTAACACCCGACCCGATTATGATGAAATTTGGTAGAAAAATAGATCCAAGATGGCGACGTGACTTTTTAACATTGTCAATATTAGGTATCGTGTTCGTGGTTTTTGGGGGTCTGGATTACGAATAAAACATCTATTTCGAGATCCAAGATGGCGGACGCGACTTTTGACAAAATGTCAATATGGGTATCATTTTCGTGGTTTTCGGGGGCCCCGATTTCGAATACGATATCTATTTCGAGATCCATGATGGCGGTTGTGACTTTTTAATATAATATCGATATGGGTATCATTTTCGTGGTTTTCGGTGATCCCGATTCCCAATACAACAACCATTTTGAGACCCAAGATGGCGGACGCGACATTTTAACATAATGACAATATGGGTATCGTTTTCGTGGTTTTTGGGGGTCCGAATTTTGAATACGTCTATTTCGAGATCCAAGATGGCGGTTGTGACTTTTTAATATACTATCGATATGGGTATAATTTTCGTCGTTTTTGGAGGTCCCGATTCCCAATACAACAACCATTTTGAGATCAAAGATGGCGGACGCGACTTTTTAACATAATGTCAATATGGGTATCAATTTCGTGGTTTTGGGGGGTCCGGATTACGAATAAAACATCTATTTCGAAATCCAAGATGGCGGACGCGACTTATGACAAAATGTCAATATGGGTATCATTTTCGTGGTTTTCGGGGGCCCCGATTTCGAATACGATATCTATTTCGAGATCCAAGATGGCGGTTGTGACTTTTTAATATAATATCGATATGGGTGTCATTTTCGTGGTTTTCGATGATCCCGATTCTCAATACAACAACCATTTTGAGACCCAAGATGGCGGACGCGACATTTTAACATAATGTCAATATGGGTATCGTTTTAGTGGTTTTTGAGGGTCTGGATTTTGAATACGACATCTATTTCGAGATCCAAGATGGCGGTTGTGACTTTTTAATATACTATCGATATGGGTATAATTTTCGTCGTTTTTGGAGGTCCCGATTCCCAATACAACAACCATTTTGAGATCCAATATGGCGGACGAGACTTTTTAACATAATGTCAATATGGGTATCAATTTCGTAGTTTACGGGGGTCCTAATTCCAAATACATCATCTATGTCGAGATCCAAGATGACAGATGCGACTTTTTAACATAAAATCGAAATGGGTACCCATCATTTTCGTAGTTTTCGGGGGTCACGATTCTAAATACATTATCAATTTCTAGATCCAAGATGGCGGACGCTACTTTGTAACTTATTACTAATATGAATATCATTTTCGTGGTGTACAGTGTTCGGATTATTCATTTTAAGATCCAAGATGGCGGACGCGAATTTTAAACTTGATATCAATATGGGTATCATTTTTGTAGTTTTCGGTGTCTCAAACTGGTGGACGCGACTTTTTAACTTAATCGCTTTTACGACCTATACCTGAACCGATTTTGATGAAATTTGGTACAAAAATAGACTAAACCTGGAAATGGAATAAAAGCTACCTTTTTTGTAAAAATGGGAATGAAGGGGTTCAAGTATGAGATAGAATTTTTTATGGGATTCCTCATAACCAAAAATAAAATCATGGAATTTTTAATAGCACGCGATAAGAAATAAGCAAGTATTTGTTCTAGCGTTTTTGAAATATTGACCCATGTGGGGATGAAAGGTTGCATGTAAGTTAGCGAATGATGGGAAAACATAAAATAGTAGATTGTAAAAATGCCATTTACAGTAGTGTACGGCAGTTTGTATGTGTATTTTTTGCAAAATAAGTACCTACACAAAAAATAATATGCTGCCTAAAGTAACTATTCCACGCGGACGAAGTCGCGGGCAAAAGCTAGTATAATAATATAATGCAAAATATCTACTTGCAAAATAGTACGGAAAATTGAAAAATGGAGCGCTTTTACTTTTTCATTGACGGCTTTGTGCGCGAAAGACTAAGGTACCGACGCTTATACAGCCAAAACAGCAAATTATATAATTTTTACAAAATAAATATATTCTTTTAATATTTATGTATGACTTCTATTTAATAGTTGTAATTTTAAATAAGGTTTTTATAATTGTATATCTTTAAACAGAGTGTTGCTAAACGCCAAACTTATTTGATTTACAAAAATGTTTCAGCATTTTGCATATAAATTCTCTTTGGTTCCTATTTTTTTTCTTATAAATAAAAGCGTGACTTTTCTTTACGAAACTATTAACTTTTGATTACCAAACTGTGCGGTAATCGGATTTGAAATTCGAAAGATATTATAAGTTGGTAATATGATACATTGTGAAACTAAAATTGGTGTAGTTACATACCAATTACGAGTAATGGTGTTGAAAAATATGTAACCCACATATTTTTCCTTTACCGCATCGCCAGTTACTTTGTTTTACGGGTCGCCAGACGGCACATTGCAAAAAGACATCTGAGAAGAAGATGGATCGAGCCTCACCGCCGGGCTCCAACGGGCACGTTACCCTGTTTTGCTTTTACTCTGACTTCCAAGCGGTTTGTAAAACTTTTTCGCCGAACAGATTTTTCCGTTTACCGGTCTGTGTGAGCTTAAACTGAATAAACTGGTTATTTTGAAGGAAACTTCGAGCTAGTTTGTCTGCAGTAAAAGTTACTCATAAAATTTTGTCAAATAAATTTTTCAGTAGTTGATAAATAAATATAACATACGGAAGGACGACGAAAGCATTCTTGACGATTTGTCCAATGGCAGAAAGTAAATAATGTAAACATGTATCTTTCTGTGATTGGAAATCTAAGTTATAATAAACTAGTGATCGCTCGAGTCACTAGTAATTTTTACTATGAATAAACAACTTTTAAAAAAAAAGTCGAACCGACTTCAAAAAGTATAAAAATAACATATTATTAAAATGTATGCTTGGTATCTGCTGTACTGTTTGAACCCGGTGCCAAGCCATGCCAATCGTTCAGCACCACGAGCCCCTCATCACCTAAGCTGGCCCGTTCGGTAGGCCGCAATCGCGGGATGGTGTGATCAATAAATGTAATGTGGCAGGCGGACCTATAGAATACCTAGTTGGCTTGGCACCGACTTCAAACAGTACAGCAGATACCTAGCATACATTTTAATAATATGTTATTTTTATACTTTTTGAAGTCGGTTCGACTTTTTTTTTAAAAGTTGTTTATTTTTCTATTTTTAGTGTTTTATGTGGAATAATTGTTGTTTTTTTTTTATATATTACGAGATGGCCAACAAACTTGCGGCCCACTCGGTGTTAAGTGGTTCCGTCGCTTATAGACACTTGCAATATTAACCATAAATCACTTAACATTAGAAGTGATTTTTGGGTTTTGTGCATAGTATGGTATGGTTCATACTGCCAGAGGTGGTTTTATGTGTGAGAAAATGTTACAGTTTTGTACAAGTTTAACATCCAAATACTAACTTTTACGGTGCTTTGCCTTCCATCATCAGCTCACCTAACAAGCTGAAAGAATACAACTTTCGGTCGTTAGGTACCTACCTTTAATATTTATAGAATTATCATCCAACTCTTAATCATTATAGTTTCTCCTTCCATCATCAGCTCACCTGAATAGCCTGAAAGAATACAACTACCGCTCTTTAGGTACCTTTAATATTTAAAGAATTATCGTCCAACTCCTAACCATTAAGGAGTTTTACCTTCTATCATCAGCTCACCTGAATAACCTGAAAGAATGCAACTATCGTTCTTTAGGTACCTTTTATATTTAAATAATCATCAACCAACTCCTAACAGTTAAGGAGTTATTCCTTCCATCATCGGCTCACCTGATTAACTTGAAAAAATACAACTAGCGGTCTTTACGTGCCTATAATCTTAAAAGAATTATCATCCAACTCCTATCAGTTAAGGAGTTATTCCTTCCATGATCAGCTCACCTGAATAACTTGAACGAATACAACTATCGCTATTTGGGTACCTTTAATTATTAAAGAATTATCATCCAACTCCTAACCATTAAGGAGTTTTTTGTTTCATCATCAGCTCACCTAAATTACCTTAAAGAACACAACTATCGGTCTTTAGGTACCTTTAATATTTAAATAATCAACAACCAACTCCTAACAATTAAGGAGTTTTACCATCCATCATCAGCTCATCAACATGAGATGACTACCACACGCAATCATACTAGAATTGCTTTATAAAAATATGAATAACCCTCCCTTTCCGTTGTTTTTCGAGGGTTGCTCTCGATTTTCCTAGCTTTGCATCATCAGATCCTGACTTGGTAACACTGGGACCACCTCAGGAGTATACTATCGAATAAAAAAAGAATTTTGAAAATCGGTCTACAAATGACAGCGATATCGGTGAACATACATTTACCTTCCATCATCAGCTCATCAACATGAGATGGTGACTACCAGACGCAAATGCTAGTATAGCTTTAGAAAAAATATGAAAAACGTTGTACATGCCTATAAAATTTGAGGGTTGCCCTCGATTTCCCTGGCTTCCCATCATCATATCCTGACTTGGTGACAATGGGACCACCACAGGAGTAAATACTATCGAATAGAAAAAGAATTTTGAAAATCGGTCCAGAAATGACGGAGATATCGGTGAACATACATAAAAAAAAAAATACATACAGACGAATACAGAACCTCCTCCTGTTGGGAAGTCGGTTAAAAAGAGGCGATACGGTTCCGAGCTGATAAGTATGCTACGACCTTTAGGCGTGATAGCATAACAGACAGAGAGACAAATTTACTTTTGCATTACCATAATTAGTAGGGATTTGTGAAATGTAGTAGTTTTATTTTTTGACTATACCTAAAGATGGCAAACATATTGAGATAAAAAGCATTGAGAGAGAAAAAGAGAGCGTAAGCATGAAGAGATTTAAGACAAAAGAAGAAAAGAGTGAAGCTGATTATCTGCTCGAATTAGAAGTGGCCGAGGTAGGTCACTCAGTACCACTCCACAGAAAACCGCACACAAATAATTCTTCATTTTCATAGAGTATTTTTACTTACAAAGATACAGGGTATTACAGGGTATTTTTTATTTCATTTTAACGAGACTTTTCGATTCGTTATTTTAGTTCAGGTTACATAGGTAGACTACATTTTACCCAATTTTAAAAATATAAGGCGTCGATTTTACCTTGTAAGCCCCTATTTTAACCGCCCGTTTTTAGAACGCCAAATATTTGGGGATCGGAAGTCAGGTTGAGCAGAATGCCAGTAAACACTTCAGGCGGCCTATAATTATCTACTTAAGTTCGTTTACCACCTTATTGCTATAAATAAAAAATAACAATATCGCTGCAATTTAGACGCTAATACTATTAGATCCGTTATATAAACATCGTGTAGGTTCCCGTATGCGGTTTTTCCTTATAAATCCTGTCTAGTTGCGGCCATTACACGGAGTTAATATCTGAACTCAATAACGCCGGCTGTACACTGGCTGCAGCAAGTTTGATTTAGTCGTTTCAATAACAGGCGGGTGGTAAAATTTTATTGTTCAAGTGAACTCCTGTAAGTAGGTACCTACAGACGCGCAGCTGCGTACGTGTTGGACTTAGATGTAATCGTGTTATTTTCATATTTGTGTGTGTTGTTCTAAATGAGATTGGTTGGTAGGGCTTCTTTTCTTACATATCTTATCGCGGGGCCGTGAGCCCTCACAGTGTATTTTGACCAATCGGGATCTTTTTATTTATTACACTTTATTGTACACCAACAATTTCAATACGATATACTTATCTATCTAAATATATATAACTCAAGGGTGATTGACTGACTGACTGACATAGTGATCTATCAACGCACAGCCCAAACCACTGGACAGATCGGGCTGAAATTTGGAATGCAGGTAGATGTTATAACGTAGGCATCTGCTAAGAAAGGATTTTTGGAAATTCCACCCCTAAGGGGGTAAAATGTCCACGCGGAATAAGTCGCGGGCGAAAGCAAGTATAATATAAAATTCAAAGTCCTGACTGAGATATCAACGCACAGCCCAAACCGCTGAACCTAGAGACTTGAAATTATGCACATAGATACCTTGTACAGTTTAGGCATCCACTAAGAAAGAATTTTTGGAAATTTCACCCCTTGGGGGTTAAAAGACCACGCGGACGAAGTCTTGGGCAGCAGCTAGTGTACTTACAATAAATAACATAATGATTATGGTCTTCCATTTTTCCCATCAGCCAATTCAGTCAGTTCTTTCTTTCTTTCTGTAGACTACTTAAATAGTTTCTAAGGACATAAGGTAGAGTTTCGTTAATTTACCTATCTCTCATCATATAATTTAACTTAACTCTGGTAGAGTTAAATAAAATTATATTCTTTATGAAGTATTTCACTTAGATTTGTATTAAATATACACGAATTTGAATCGTCATTACTACCAGATGTAAATGCATAGTAGCTACCTGTATTTTTATTTATAACTAGTTTTTCCCCCCAATTCATACGCGATTTCTAACTGAAAGGCCATGTACCAAATGTTATGGATTTTACTTTAAAAATGACGGATTTGCATACAAACTTTGCACCCCCTTTTCACCACCTTAGAGGGTGAATTTCTAAAAATCCTTTCTTATTGCACCCCTAGACTTCATAAGGAAACTACGTGCCAAATTTGGAAACTCTAGACCCAGCAGTTTGAGCTGTGCGTTGATATGTCAGTCAATCAGTCATTATTCATGTTTAAATATTCGAAGATATCTAAATAAATAGCGCATATCTAAATAGCTAAGAGGGTAGCGCACAGTGGATTAATTTGGAATGCCTGAACTGTACGGCTGTACCTACCTACCTACCTCTTGGAGACTTGGAGGTACCTATTATTTCTGTCGATAAGTACCTAGATAAGCATGAATCCCAAGGGGTAGGGCATAGCGCTACGGTTGGTATAGCACCCAAGTGACTGATTGGTATACATATTACAAGTGTCTATAGGACTACTCACCATTTTGCTTACCAAAAGCAACAAAATCAGTGTTATTTTGTCTATATGTTCAGGTACTACCTATGATTTTTTTGGTAAAAAAAAAATGTTTTTCAGATGGCAAGTGGTAGCCACGTAATTAAATAGTTAGTAACATTGATTCCATTTGGCAATTATAAATGGAATATTTAGCATCGCAAATATAGTGAGTTCATACCATTATCGATTAAATTTCTATTAATTTATTTTATCATTAAATGATATTTATGGATTAACGTCAATGCTAAATATATCAACATTTCATATTAACTGCTTTTTCATTGTGTAATGACAGCTCGTTTATTCGATTCAAAAAGTGGAATCGATTTAAACTGAAACTGGGCATCGCAAAGCTTTGATAATAATCAAGAAGGGCTTTGACGAAAAAACTTGAAGCAGTCGAGTACTCGAAAGCTACTTAGCGAAGAATCGCTTTACTCCCACACTTGCATTCTATGCAATTATAATTCGTAACCGAATAACAACTGTAAAGACGTGTGTTGTAGAGTCTATTTTCGTCTGCCGGACCACCGTCCCGCCTACTTAGGGCGGTATCCCCCCTCTGTTCGCAGTGAGTGCGTTCACACGACTTGCTTACTTTTAAATTTTAATCACAACTCCTTCGTTGATTTGGAGAAAGAGAAATAGACACAAACAACAGTCTGATATTGATTTTCTTCAAATTGCCCACTTAAATATCATTTTGTCAGTATTCATCGGGAAATTTGTGTCTTTATTTGAAAA